>JAQHRD010000005.1:0-2400000 GCA_029168975.1 Purpureocillium lavendulum | reverse complement strand
GGTTAAATAGGCACTCTTAAATTCCTTATTAGATGTGTTTCGCTCAGTATCCCATAAAGCAGGTCTTAATTCAAGACTTGCTAATAGCATAAAATAGGTCGAATTCCAACGGGTTGCATTATCTATATAAGTTAGTATATAAACTATATATATATATATATATATAATATAAAGAAAACATACCTAAAGGAATATGGGTCTTCTTATTTTCTAAGGGAATTTCTTTATCCCTTTTTGCTCTTTCAATCCCCTCATTAAATAGCTTTTTAGGCTCTTGGTTGTATTTTATAATAATGGCTAGCCGGCGGACCCGGCCAATAATATCTAGTATAATAGTTAGCTATATATAATAATAATAATAATAATAATATATATATATATAACTTACTTTTAAATTCAGGTATATTATACTCTGAATTCGTAATTTCCCTATTGTGGTTTTCGAGGGATATAATTTCCGTATTAATATAGGTTGTTATTAGGTCGGCTGAAGAGGAAGATATAATAAATTCCTTAAGGATGTCTTGCGCAATGATATTAATTATATGCGCTATGCATCGTATATCGTATGAGAAGATTGATGTATTTGCCTCTTTATAGGCCTCTTTAAAAGAGGCTAAGAAGGTGGTATTATTGGTTGCATTATCTCTAGTTATACTATTATATAATTAGTATATATATATATAATAATAAGGCTAAGGGTTATATATATATATATATATAACTTACCTAAAGATTGACTTAAGGGTTAAAGCTGGATAAGGACTAATAGCCTTTTTAAATTCGTCGTATATATATATGCCAGTATGACTTTCTAAAAGCTCCGAAAAAGCTATATAATATAATATATATATTAGCTAGTATTCTTAATATATAAGATATATATACTATAGGAATATACTTACCTATAAGATAGTATTTTAATTTGAATTCTAGGTTAATATAAGCAATAATTATACCTAAATAGGCATTTTGATTGCTTGAGGTCCAGATATCAAAGGTAAGGGAAAAAGTCCCTCCTTCTCGAGTACTAGCCTCTAAGGCTTTATTAAAATTAATAAGACTGCTTTTATAGTGATCTTCGAGTATAGTCTTTAAGTTCCAGCGGTTAATAATAGGGTGCCGCCTATATAAGTAATTAGCTATTATATATATATATATATATATATATATATATATTTACTTACTTATTATAATAGGTTAAGAGCTCTTTTAAAGCTTTTTGAATGAAGAGCATGAAAAGAGAGGTTATTCTCTATAAGAAAGGCTAGGATTCGTTTATGGGCTTCGTCTTTATTGAAATTGTCGATATCTTCTATTAAATCGATTGTAGTTTTATTTTTCTTATTCCGAATATTAATACTAGTAAATATAGTACTAGTACTTTCGGTATCGATTTCTATTAAACTATATTAGTATACTTATTAGGCTTATATATATATATTAGGTAGATAAACTTACTTCGTTTTCGGATAGATTCTGAGTCTACATTATATGCAATATTAGGGTGTTTTCTTTGATAGTGCCGGGCTAGATTAGAAGCTTGGAAGCCTTTAAGCCTAACAGTTGTTTTAAAACTGCAGCTATATATATAATATTAGTATAGTAATTAATATAGCTATATAAGGAAATAACTTACGAAGTGCATTTAACCTCCATTTCCCTATCCTTATTAGGATCAATAGGTAAGAGAGTCCGTTTAAAGAGCTTATTTCGGAATATATAGACTTTTGACTCTTCATCTGGCTCTAGCTTATACTTTTGAGTATTAAAGCTAGACTTTGCCGTAGAGGAGGCAATAGATTGCGAATTTGCGTCTTCTAGGTCCGAAAGAGGCCGCGGGGAGCTAAAAGGGTTCGTATTTGCCTCTTCAGAGGGACTATAGGTAGTCATTTCATAGTCAGAAGACATTTTAATAGGTAATAATAAGCTTATAAAAGCTAATAATAGGGGATATAAAAGAGTATAGTATATAGAGTATAATAGTCTTACTTAGCTCTAACAAAAAAATATAATAAAGGAATAATAGCTGTATTATATAGTAGTCTATTACTTAATAGCTATTATTACCTTAATTATTTTTAAGTATATAATTATAGTGTTTTCCTATTATTAGGTAAAAAATATAGTTGCCTAAATGCTAATAATAATATATGTGGCCTTCTAGCTATTATTAGGTCGGTATCGCGGGTGCCTAAATGCTAATAATAATATATGTGGCCTTTTGGCTATTATTGGGTTGCTGTCGCGGGTGCCTAAATGCTAATAATAATATATGTGGCCTTTTGGCTATTATTCGGTCGGTGTCGCGGGTGCCTAAATGCTAATAATAATATATGTGGCCTTTTGGCTATTATTCGGTCGGTGTCGCGGGTGCCTAAATGCTAATAATAATATATGTGGCCTTTTGGCTATTATTGGGTCGGTGTCGCGGGTGCCTAGATGCTAATAATAATATATGTGGCCTTTTAGCTATTATTAGACTAGCTAAATAATAGCTAATAATAGCTATCTTACCTTCTTTATAATTAGCTATATTAGGCTATTATAATATATATATAATAGCTAAAAATAGTAATTTTGCTATTTTTAGGACTTATATAGCGCGTAATACCGCTACTTAGAGACTAAAAATAGTACCTATTTTATATATCTTTTTAAATAAAAATAATTTTCATTACTTATATATATATATATAGTAGCTATCTTACCTTCTTTATAAGTAGCTATAGTAGGCTATTATATTATATTTTAAAAAACTATAAATAGTAATTTTGCTATTTTTAGGTCTTATTTAAGGCGATATTAAGAGGCTAAAAAATATAACTATCTTATATATCTTTTTAATAAAAAATATTTTTCATTACTTATATATATAGATATAATAGCTATCTTACCTTCTCTATAATTAGCTAAAATATACTATTATATTATATCTAAAAAAGCTATAAATAGTAATTTTACTATTTTTAGGTCTTATTTAGCGCGTAATACCGCTACTTAAGGACTTAGAAAAGTAACTATTTTATATATCTTTTTAATAAAAAATAATCCTCATTACTTATATATATATATATTATAGCTATATTACCTTCTTTATAAGTAGCTATAATAGGCTATTATATTATATCTAAAAAAGATATAAATTATACTTTTACTATTTTTAGGTCCTATTACCGCTACTTAGAGACTCAGAAAAGTAACTATATTATATATCTTTTTAATAAAAGATAGTCTATATTACTTATATATATATATATAATAGCTATCTTACCTTCTTTTAATATAGCTATTATAGGCTATTATATTATATCTTAAAAGGCTATAGATAATAATTTTACTATTTTTAGGGCTTATCTAATATATAATATTACTACTTATAGCCTATAAAAAGTAGTTACTTTATATATCTTTTTAATATTATATTATATATATTATTTAGATATATATATTATATATATTTATTATATAATTATATATATCAAAATATTATGAATATTAAAATATAATATCTTATTTATATTTCTATAGTTCTAAAATATAATATATATATTATATATATTTATTATATTATATAAACTTAATAAAATAAAGTATATTCTATAAATAGAATGGACTAATTAGTCCCTTTAGTTAGTCCTTTAGTTAGTTAGTTAGTCCGGCCCTTTTTATAGTCCTTAGTTAGTTAGTCCGGTACGTACCTTTAGTTAGTTAGTCCGGGACCTACTTTTAGTTAGTCCGGCAAAAGCCTGGACTAAAACTAACTAACTAATTAGTTAGTTAGTTCATTAGTTTTAGTCCGGACTAAAATCACAACCCTGGATATAAGGGTATCGCTAAGGTTAATATAATAATATCATTATTATTATCTAACTCGATCTTAATCTATTATAGTTAATATCAATATTAATATAATAATATCCTAAGAACTTATTAGCTTCTAATCTTTATCGAGGGAGGTAAAAGCTATTATAATAATAATATAAGGACTAATATAATAAGTCTTATTTATAAGAATAGGCTTATAGGTAATCTTAATTACTTTAGTCTTATACTTAGCTATACTCTTAGCGAGGCGCTTAAGCTCTACTTTATATAGCTTATTAGCTATAACCTTATTTAATATAATCTATTAATTAGTCTTTAATATTTCCTATATATTAAGTACCTTTAGTATTATATTAAAAACCTATTATTAGTTAATATTTAATCTAAGGTTAGCTTAATATTAAGGTAAACTTACTTAAAGATATAGTCCCTTTTATAGCTAATAATATAGATATTTATTAGACTAGATATTAATATTATAACTATACTTAAAGTACCTACCTTTACCTTATTAAAGGGGGTAATATAAATAAGGAAACTTAAACTCCTTAATATCCTAATATTATTAATATTATATTAGATTAAGGTAAGGGAGACTTATAGTAGCTATTATAATCTCTATATAAATAAATATCCTAGCGGTAGCGATAGGGGTATAAGGATATTATTATTATTACTATAGCTACTAGGAGAAGATATAATAAATAAGGAGAATTAATATATTATAATAGAGGTTAGCTAGAGATTACTATAAGGTTAGGTAGATATCCTATCGCTAGCTACCTAATATAAAATAATAAAGTAGCTAAGGTAGGTAAGACTTATTAATAGGAGGAGGCAATAAGAGATAGAGAGGGAAAGAAAAAAGAGAGAGAGAGAGGCAAAGAGGAAGGGGTTTTATAGCTAAATAGGTAGGCAACTAGCTATTAGCTAATAGGGCTATTAGCGGCTACCTAGCTAGCGCTTATAGCTAATGCCTTTAATCTAATGCCTAGCTAAGACTAAAGTATATTTTACTTAAAGGTAGAGTATATTTAGATTAATATTAGAACTCTAGGAATAATTAAGTAAGTATACTCTAATAGATAGAGGTATACTTAAAAGGAGACTAAGACCTATTTATTATCTATAATATTAAGCTAGCTAGCCTAATAGGTAGAGTATACTTTACTTAAGGATAGAATATATTTAGACCAATATTAAAACTCTAAGAGTAATTAAGTAAGTATATTTTAGTAAGTAGAGGTATACTTTAAAGGAGACTAAGACCTACTTATTATCTATAACGCTAAGCTAGCTAGCCTAATAGGTAAGGTATACTTAGCTTAAGGGTAGAATATACTTAAACTAATACTAGGACTCTAAGAGTAGGTAAGTATACTCTAGTAGATAGAGATATACTTAAAAGGAGACTAAGACCTACCTATTATTAATAATATTAAGCTAGTAAACTTAATAGGTAGGGTATACTTAGCTTAAAGGTAGAATATACTTAAACCGATATTAAGACTCTAGATAACTTAGGTACCTTTAGGCCCCCTTATGCTAGGATAAGAATTTATACTCCTAATAGGGAGCGAGCCTATTAACTATTTCCTTAAGCTATAACCTTAAGTATATAATATTAGTAATAAGACTAATCCCTATCCCCTATAAGAATATACTGACCTATATCTAACCTTTAGACTAAGTTTTTCCCTTTTTAAGTTTTCCTAATTAATCTCCTAACTTTAGCCCTAAATAGTCTATCTAGGCTCTATTAGGTAATAATAATAATAATAATAATATTATATATCTATTTATTATTATCCTTTACTTTATATTAATAAATATTAATATAATATTAAGTAGACTATTATATATATATATTATATATCTATCTATTATTATCCTCTACTTTATGCTAATAAATATTAATATAGAGAATTTAGACTTTTAGTAATATATTTTTATTCTATTATTATTACTATCTCCCTCTATTATACTATTAATATTAGGCTAATATAGCTATTAACTATTAGCGCGCTATTAATATATTATTTATTCCTTACTTAATTTAATTAATATTAATAATAATAGCTAGATTAGGTATATAAACCTCTATATATAAATTATTACTAACCTTAATATAAGGTACCTTAATCTTAGACTTATTATTATTAATAATAATAATAAAGATAAAATAAGGGTAGAGATAATAATATAAAGGTATTATTAAGGTCGATATAATAATAATATTATTATTATTTAATTTAATTTTAATCTATTAAAGTTAATAATTAATATTAATATAATAATATCTTAAGAATTTATTAGCTTTTAATCTTTATTAAGGGAAGGGAAAGCTATTATAATAGTAATATAAGGATTAATATAATAAGTCCTATTTATAGGAATAAGCTTATAAGTAATCTTAATTACCTTAATTTTATATTTAGCTATACTTTTAATAAAGCACTTAAGCTCCTCTTTATATAGCTTATTAGCTATAACCTTATCTAATATAATTTATTAAATAGCCTTTAATACTTCTTATATATTAAATACCTTTAGTATTATATTAAAAACCTATTATTAGTTAATATTTAGTTTAAAATTAGCTTAATATTAAAGTAAACTTATTTAGCGATATAGTCCTTTTTATAGCTAATAATATAAATATTTATTAGTCTAGATATTAATATTATAACTATACTTAAAGTATTTACCTTTACCTTATTAAAGGGGGTAATATAAATAAAGAAACTTAAACTCTTTAATATCTTAATAATATTAATATTATATTAGATTAAAGTAAGGGAGACTTATAATAGCTATTATAATCTCTATATAAATAGATATCTTAATAATAATAATAAAGGTATAAAGATATTATTATTATTATTATTATTATTAAAAGAAAATATAATAAGTAAGGGAGAATTAATATATTATAATAAAGGTTAGCTAGAGATTATTATAAGGTTAAATAGATATCTTAGCGCTAGCTACTTAATATAAGGTAGCGAGGTAGCTAAGGTAAGTAAGACTTATTAATAGGAAGAGGTAATAAGAGATAGAGAGAGAAAGAAGAAAGAAAGAGAGAGAGGAAGAGAGGAAGGGGTTTTATAGCTAAATAGGTAGGTAGCTAGCTATTAGCTAATAAGGCTATTAATAGCTACCTAGCTAATACTTATAGCTAATACCTTCGATTTAATACCTAGCTAAAAATAAAGTATACTTTACTTAAAGGTAGAGTATATTTAGATTAATATTAGAACTCTAAGAATAATTAAATAAATATATTTTAATAAGTAAAGATATACTTAAAAGGAGACTAAGACTTACCTATTATCTATAACGCTAAGCTAATAGACCTAATAGGTAAGGTATACTTAGCTTAAAGGTAGAGTATATTTAAATTAATATTAGAACTCTAAGAATAATTAAGTAAATATACTTTAATAAGTAAAGGTATATTTAGAAAGAGACTAAGACTTACTTATTATTTATAATATTAAGCTAATAGACCTAATAAATAAGGTATATTTAGCCTAAAGGTAAAGTATATTTAGATTAATATTAAGACTTTAAGAGTAATTAAGTAAATATACTTTAGTAAATAAAGGTATACTTAAAAGGAGACTAGGACCTACCTATTATCTATAACGCTAAGCTAGTAGATTTAATAAGTAAGGTATATTTAGCTTAAGGGTAGAGTATACTTAAACTAATATTAAGACTCTAGATAACTTAAATACCTTAGGGGCCCCTTTATATTAAGATAAGAATTTATACTCTTAATAGGGAGCGAGCCTATTAACTATTTCCTTAAGCTATAACCTTAGGCATATAATATTAATAGTAAGACCGATCCCTATTCCCTATAAGAATATATTAACCTATATCTAACCTTTAGACTAGGTTTTTTCCCTTTTTAGGTTTTCCTAGTTAATCTCCTAACTTCAGCCCTAGATAGTCTATCTAGGCTCCACTAGGTAATAATAAATAATAATATATATATATATATATATATATATATATAAGTAATGAGGATTATTTTTTATTAAAAAGATATATAAGATAGTTACTATTTTAAATATTAGATAACACTTAAAAATAGTAAAATAGCCTTTTTAGATATAGTATAATAGCCTATTATAGCTATTTATAGATAAGGTAAGATAGCTATTATATATCTATATAGATATAATATATATAATATAATATTAATAAGATATATAGAATATTTCTATATTTATTATATAACTTATATTATTATATATTATATATAGTCTTTATATATAATATATACATAGTCTTATTATATATATTATATATAGTCTTATTATATATATTATATATAGCCTTATTATATATATTATATATAGCCTTATTATATATATTATATATAGCCTTATTATATATATTATATATAGCCTTATTATATATAATAGTAATATTATATTATAAAAAAGACTAAGTTTAAAGGACTTTAACTTTATTACTAAAATAACTATAGGGATAATTTCTTTAATAATAGCCTATTTATATAATATAATATATAATATATTTTAATTAAAATATATTATATATTAAGGACTAATTAGTCCCCTTTAGTTAGTTTAGTTATTCCTTTAGTTAGTTTAGTTAGTCTGGTATATACCTTTAGTTAGTTTTAGTCCAGGCCCGGACTGACTAACGCTACTTTTAGTTAGTCCGCAATTAGTTTAGTTAGTTTTAGTCCGGCCCTAGAAGAAACTAAAGGACTAAAATCATAACCCTGCTTTCTACTTATATTTAGACCTTACTGCTCTTTAAGCTCTTTTAACTCCTAGGCTAACCTTAAACTATCCTTACCGATAACTTTAACCTCTATAACCTTATCTAAGGCCTAAGAGATAGAATTTATTATAGCTTTAAATAGCTCCTAAAGGTTATCTTAGCCTAGAACCTTTCTCTAATAACTCCTTAAGGGTTAAAGATATAATATTAAAACGATACCGCTATAATTATTAACCTCCTTTAGGTTATAAAAGGACTTTATTATAAACTCCTTTAGGATATTCCCTTTATTAGATCTAATTATATTCCTTAAGGCCTAATTATATAGGCCCTAAGGGCCTATAATACTTAACCTTTATAGCCTTACTAAAAGTAACTCTAATATAAAGACTTTATTATTAAGGCCTATTAGCTTTTAATATTTAGCCCCTTTAATAGCCCTATTAAGCTTAAGGTATATTACTATAAGCTTATTTAAGCTATAAAAGATATTATCTTTAAGGTTATCCTAATACTATAAAGAGGGCCTTTATAAAATACCTAATAGAATCTAGCTATATAGGATATAGTAGCTATTATAGCCTATATTAAATATATATAGGAAAATAACTACTTTAAAGCCTTTTAGATTATATTATAAGAGTTATAATAAGCTTAAAGGTAGACTATTTAAGCTACCTAATAGTCTATTTAGCGCTAAACTCTTTATAACCTTTCCTAGAACCCCTAAGGGATCTAAAAGATTATTAAGTAAGCTTACCTTAATAGCTAATAGATAGCTATATTAAACCTTATTTTAGCGCTTTAAATATTAAGTAGATAATATATATACTTTAGGGAGAAAGTAGCTATATTTATAGCTTTTTTCTTTTTAATATTAGCGCTTAATCTCTTAGATCTTAACTTAATAATATTAAATTAGTCTCCCTTTATTATCTTATAGACTATATTAATAAATAAGGTTATAAGGATATTAAAGGAGGTTAGGTCCTAAAAGGTATTTAATATAAATACTATACTAAATAATATATTTATTAGTCTATAAGATAAATTTATTATTAAGGTTATTATAATTATAGATACTAGCTAATAGCTTAAGTATTTCCTTTAGCTTTTTTATTATATTTAAACTATAATTATTCTAAAATTAGATAAAGAAGATAAGTCTAATATTAAGAGCTAATATCTTATTATACTTTTAATAACTATTAATAAGATTATTAAAAAGATTATAGCTATATATATCTATAATATTATAAAGATATTAAGACTATTTTATAATACTTAATATAAAAACTAATAAAAGTAATTTATTAACTTTATCTTTTATTCCTTTATAAATTAAATCTATTTTATTTAAAAGGCTAAAGGTATTATTATAATATTCTTTTTAGATGTTAATAATATATTTAATATAGTTTATTATATTTAGCTTATTAATATATTTTAAAGAATAGGCTTCCCCCTTTAATTACTTTATTAGCTTTAATTATATTTAATAGATTATTTAATATCTTTATATTTTAATAGCTAGGAGTTAGAGATATATTAAATTAACTATAAAATACCTTAAGGTTCTTTTTTCTTATTTATTCTCTTTATTCTTTATATAATATCTCTTTACTTTAAACTTAAAATAATAATAAAGATAATTCTTATTACTTTTATTAATAATATTATAATTATAGCTTTTATTAAGATAATACCTAAGATATATATTACCTTTTAATAAGCTTATAATATTTATTTATTATAGGCCTAATAATATAGAATTATTTTTAATTTAATAAAATATTAATTTATAGTCTTTACTTATTAATATAACTTCTTATAGGCTCCCTTTAATATTAATATAATATTATTTTAACCTTAAGAATCTATTAAGTTTCTAGGTATTATTTTTATTAAGAAACTTTATTAAAGGGTATACCTTATTATATTTAAGGAAAAGATTATTTATTAATATTTTACCTTTAAAAAATAATAATATCTATATAAGGCCTTAAACTCTATTATATTTAAGTAATCTACTTTAATATTATTAAAGCCTTAATAATAATAAGAAATATTATTTAATATATATTAATATTAAAAGGAACCTTTTTTAATATTATTAAATAACTCTTTATTATTTAAAAAATATACCTTTATTATATCTTAGGCGCCTATAAGTTAATACCTATTTAAGTATTCTATATTAAATCTTATATCCCCCCCTTTAATCTCTAGCTAGACCTTTAGTCCTATAAGCTCTTATAATAGCTTAAAGTTAAATAGGTATTAAAAGGCTATTATTATAGACTTAATTATATTTAATAAATTATTACTTTATTACTATAATATTAATAAGGACTAACGCTCCCTTTCCTTATTACCTTTACTTTATTATAAAAAAGTTAAGCCTTCTTATAATAATAAAGGGGAAATAACCTATAATAGAAGCTAGATATTACTTAAGTAAAGAGATATTAGACTAATATTATTAAGATATTAGCTAGATAATTAATATTACTTTTTAATATATTTTTAATAAAGACTATTTTATATCTCTATAAAGATCTCTTTAAATATAAGTTTATACTTTTAATATAAGCCTATATAGAATATATTAGCCTTTAGGCTTATTTCCTCTAGCAATAAGTCCTAGATATCTTAATTCCCTATTATTAATATAATAATAGTTAGGAATTAGCTAGATATCTCTTTATTTTTTATTTAAAACTTAAAGATATTTATCTTTAGCTTCTTTAAAGACTTTAGCTTATTATTAACTTTAGCTATTTATTAAACTTACTTTAAGTAGCTAGGCTAGTTTATTAATAGTTTCTTAATATTAGATATTTTTAATCTTATAATTTAATAAAGAGACTTACTTAAGAATAAGCTAATAATAATGCCTAAATATTAGAGATATAATACCTCTATATCTATTTACTTATTTTATAGCTTTATAGATACTCTTTTAGGTTTAATAGATATTATTATAATATCTAATATTAATATTCTACCCTCTTATATTTATACCTCTTTAAGTAATTAATAATATAATTTTATTCTATTATTATTATTATCTCCCTTTAATATATTATTAATATTAAGCTAATATAGCTATTAATTATTAATATACTATAGGTATATTACCTATACCTATATTAAGGCTAGCTATCTAGCTAGGTATATAAACCTCTATATATAAATTATTATTAAATTTAGCTTAAGGTACCTTAATCTTAGACTTATTATCGCTAATAATAATAATAAAGATAGGGTAAGGGTAAAGATAATAATATAAAGGTATTATTAAAGTCGATATAATAATATTATTATTATTATCTAACTTAATCTTAATTTATTATAGTTAATAATTAATATCGATATAATAATATCCTAAGAACTTATTAGCTTTTAATCTTTATTAAAGGAAGGGAAAGCTATTATAATAATAATATAAGGATTAATATAATAAGTCCTATTTATAAAAATAAGCTTATAGGTAATCTTAATTACTTTAGTTTTATATTTAGCTATACTTTTAATAAAGTATTTAAGCTCCTCTTTATATAGCTTATTAGCTATAACCTTATTTAATATATTATTATTACTTAGTAAAGCCTAGATAGACTATTTAGGGCTAAAGTTAGGAGATTAACTAGGAAAACCTAAAAAGGGAAAAACCTAATATAAAGGTTAGATATAGGTTAGTATATTCTTATAGGGGATAGGGATTAGTCTTACTATTAATACTATATGCCTAAGGTTATAGCTTAAGGAAATAATTAATAGGCTTACTCCCTATTAAGAGTATAAATTCTTATCTTAGTATAAGGGGCCCTAAGGTATTAAGTTATTTAGAGTTTTAATATTAGTCTAAATATACTCTACCCTTAGGCTAAATATACCTTACTTATTAGGTCTATTAGCTTAATATTATAGATAATAGGTAGGTCTTAGTCTCTTTTTAAGTATGCCTTTACTTACTAAAATATACTTACTTAATTACTCTTAGAGTTTTAATATTAATCTAAATATACTTTACCTTTAGGCTAAATATACCTTATTTATTAAGTCTATTAGCTTAATATTATAGATAATAAATAAGTCTTAATCTCCTTTTAAATATACCTTAACCTATTAAAATATATTTACTTAATTACTCTTAGAGTTTTAATATTAATTTAAATATACTTTACCTTTAAATAAAATATATTTTATTCTTAGCTAAGTATTAAATTAAAGGTATTAGCTATAGGCATTAGCTAGGTAGCTATTAATAGCTTTATTAGCTAATAGCTAGTTACTTATTTACCTAGCTATAAAACCCCTTTTTTTTTTCCTCTCTCTCTCTCTTTTTTCTTTCTTTTTCTATCTTTTATTACCTTTTCTTATTAATAAGTCTTACCTACCTTAGCTATTTTATTACTTTATATTAAGTAGCTAATATTAGGATATCTATCTAACCTTATAATAATTTCTAGCTAATCTCTATTATAATATATTAATTCTCCCTTACTTATTATATCTTCTCTTAATAATAATAATAATAATAATAATATCTTTATACCCTTATTATTACTATTAGGATATCTACTTATATAGAGATTATAATAGCTATTATAAGTCTCCCTTACTTTAGTCTAATATAATATTAATATTATTAGGATATTAAGGAATTTAAGTTTCTTTATTTATATTACCCCCTTTAATAAAGTAAGGGTAAATACTTTAAGTATAGTTATAATATTAATATCTAAACTAATAAATATCTATACTATTAGCTATAAAGGGGACTATATCGCTAAATAAGTTTACTTTAATATTAAGCTAATTTTAGATTAAATATTAACTAATAATAGGTTTTTAATATAATATTAAAGGTATTTAATATATAGAAGTATTAAAAGCTATTTAATAGATTATATTAGATAAGGTTATAATTAATAAGCTATATAAAGAGGAGCTTAAGCGCCTTATTAAGAATATAGCTAAATATAAGACTAAGGTAATTAAGATTGCCTATAAGCCTATTCTTATAAATAGGACTTATTATATTAGTCTTTATATTATTATTATAATAGCTTTCCCTTCCCTCGATAAAGATTAAAAGCTAATATATTTTTAAGATATTATTATATTAATATTAATTATTAACTTTAATAAATTAAGATTAAGTTGGATAATAATAATAATATTATTATATCGACCTTAGCAATACCTTTATATTATTATCTTTACCCTTACCCTATCCTTATTATCGTTATTAGCGATAATAAGTCTAAGATTAAGGTACTTTATATTAAGGTTAGTAATAATTTATATATAGAGGTTTATATACTTAATCTAGCTATTATTATTAATATTAATTAAGTTAAATAAAGAATAGGCAATATATTAGTAATATGCCTATAGTTCATAGCTATATTAGCCTAATATTAATAATATAATAAAGGGAGATAATAATAATAATAAAATAAAATTATATTACTAAAAGTCTAAATTCTCTATATTAGTATTTATTAATATAAAGTAAAGGATAATAATAGATAGATATATAATATATATATATAATAGTCTATTTAATATTATATTAGTATTTATCGATATAAAGTAAAGGATAATAATAGATAGAGATATAATATATATATATAATAGTCTATTTAATATTATAATAATATCTATTAAACCTAAAAGAATATCTATAAAGCTATAAAATAAGTAAATAGATATAGAGGTATTATACCTCTAATATTTAAATATTATTATTAGCCTACTTTTAAGTAAGTCTCTTTATTAAGTTATAAAACTAGAAATATCTAATATTAAGAAACTATTAATAAATTAGCTTAATTACTTAAAGTAAGTTTAATAAATAGCTAAAGTTAATAATAAGCTAGAGTCTTTAAAGAAATTAGAGATAAATATCCTTAAGTTTTAAATAAAAGATAAAGAGATATCTAGCTAATTCTTAACTATTATTATATTAATAATAAAAAGTTAGGATATTTAAGACTTATTATTAAAGGAAGTAAGCCTAAAAGCTAATATATTTTATATAGGCCTATATTAAGAATATAGACTTATATTTAAAGAGATCTTTATAGAGGTATAAAATAGTCTTCGCTAAAAGTATATTAAAAGGTAGTATTAATTATCTAGCTAATATTTTAGCTATATTAGTCTAATATCTCTTTATTTAAGTAATATTAAGCTTCTATTATAGGTTATTTCCCCTTTATTATTATAAAAAAGCTTAACTTTTCTATAATAAAGTAAGGGTAATAAAGAAAGGGAGTATTAATCTTTATTAATATTATAATAATAAAATAATAATTTATTAAATATAATTAAATCTATAATAATAGCCCTTTAATATCTATTTAACTTTAAGCTATTATAGGAACCTATAAGATTAAAGGTTTAGCTAGAGATCGAAAGGGGGATATAAGATTTAATATAAAGTACTTAAATAAATATTAACTTATAGGTACTTAAGATATAATAGAGGTATATTTTTTTAATAATAAAGAGTTATTTAATAATATTAAAAAGGGTTCCCTTTAATATTAATATATATTAAATAATACTTCTTATTATTATTAAGGCCTTAATAATAATAAAATAGATTATTTAAGTATAATAGAGTTTAAGGCCCTATATAGATATTATTATTCTTTTAAAAGTATAATATTAATAAATAATCCTTTCCTTAAGTATAATAAAGTATACCCTTTATTAGAGTTTCTTTATAAAGGTAATATTTAAAAACTTAATAAATTCTTAAGGTTAAAATAATATTATATTAATATTAAAGGGAGCTTATAAAAGGTTATATTAATAAATAAAGACTATAAGTTAATATTTCGCTAAATTAAAGATAATATTATATTATTAGGCCTATAATAGATAGATAT
This sequence comes from Purpureocillium lavendulum, assembly GCA_029168975.1. NCBI lineage: Eukaryota > Fungi > Ascomycota > Sordariomycetes > Hypocreales > Ophiocordycipitaceae > Purpureocillium > Purpureocillium lavendulum. The sequence goes on along the minus strand of JAQHRD010000005.1, from coordinate 2,384,500 downwards.
TATAGGCTTATTAGAAAGTAATATATATCTTAAGTATTATCTTAATAAAAGCTCTAATTATAATATTATTAATAAAGATAATAAGAATTATCTTTATTATTATTTTAAGTTTAAAATAAAGAGATATTATATAAAGAATAAAGAAAATAATTAATAAAGGGGAACCTTAAGGTATTTTATAATTAATCTAATATATCTTTAACTCTTAGCTATTAAAGTATAGAGATATTATATAGTCTATTAAGTATAATTAAAGCTAATAAAATAATTAAAAGGGGAAGCTTATTCTTTAAAGTATATCGATAAGCTAAATATAATAGATTATATTAAATATATTATTAATATCTAAAAAGAATATTATAATAATACCTTTAGCCTCTTAAGTAAAATAGATTTAATCTATAAAAAAGTAAAAAGTAGAGTTAATAGATTACCTTTATTAATTCTTATATTAAGTATTATAAAATAGTCCTAATATCTTTATAATATTATAGATATATATAGCTATAATCTTTTTAATAATCTTATTAATAGTCGCTAAAAGTATAATAAGTTATTAGCTCTTAATATTAGATTTATTTTCTTTATTTAGTTTTAAAATAATTATAGTCTAAATATAAAAAAAGAGCTAGGGGAAATATTTAAGCTATTAGCTAATATCTATAATTATAATAACCTTAATAATAAGTTTATTTTATAAGCTAATAAATATATTATTTAATATAATATTAATATTAAGTATTTTTTAAGACTTAACTTTCTTTAATATCTTTATAACCTTATCTATTAATATAGTCTATAAGATAATAAAGGGAGGTTAGTCTAATATTATTAAGTTAAGATCTAAGAGATTAAGTATAGATATTAAAAAGAAAGAAGCTATAAATATAGCTATTTTCTCCCTAAAGTATATATATTATCTATTTAATATCTAAAGCGCTAAAATAAGGTTTAATATAGCTATCTATTAGCTCTTAAAGTAAGCCTATTTAATAATCTTTTAAATCCTTTAAGGGTTTTAAAAGAGATTATAAAGAGTTTAGTATTAAATAGATTATTAAATAGCTTAAATAGTCTATATTTAAGCTTATTATAACTCTTATAATATAATCTAAGAAGCTTTAAAGTAGTTATTTTCCTATATATATTTCATATAAGCTATAATAGCTATTATATCCTATATAGCTAGATTCTATTAGGTATTCTATAGGGGCCCTCCCTATAATATTAAGATAATATTAAAGATACTATCTTTTATAGCTTAAATAAGCTTATAGTAATATACCTTAAGCTTAATAAGGCTATTAAGGGAGCTAAGTATTAAAAGCTAATAGGCCTTAATAATAAAGTCTTTATATTAGAGTTATTTTTAATAAGGCTATAAGGGTTAGGTATTATAGGCTCTTAAGGCCTATATAATTAGGCCTTAAGGAATATAATTAGATCTAATAAGGGGAATATCTAAAAAGAGCTTATAATAAAGTCCTTTTATAACTTAAAGGAGGTTAATAATTATAGTAATATTATATTAATACTATATCTTTAACCCTTAAGGAGTTATTAAAGAAAGGTTTTAAGCTAAGATAACCTTAAGGAGCTATTTTAAGCTATAATAAATTCTATCTCTTAAGCCTTAGATAGGGTTATAGAGGTTAAAGTTATTAATAAGGATAATTTAAGGTTAGCCTAAGAGTTAAAAGAGCTTAAGGAGTAATAAAGTCTAAATATAAATAGAAAGGGAGGGTAATAATAATATATAAATAAAAAAGATAATAATACTTAAGGCTAGGTCTATCTTAACTTTAATATTATATTAATCTAGAGATATAAAGTATTAAAGGATATAAAGTATTAATTAATAATAGATAATTACTTAATAATATAAATTAATTATAATAATAATATTATAACTTAAATATCTAAAGTAAGATATTTAGTTATTTATCTATAATAGCTCTTATATATAGATAATATTATATTATTATTAAAAGGCTAAAGTAAGATTATTTTATCTTAGGTTTATATTCTATTATAAGATAGAGAGCCTATTTATAAAGGCGATTTAAGGGATAAAATAAATAAGGAGTCTTCTTATTTATCTATAATATTAGAATATTCTTAAAGAGGGCTAAATTAATTTAGGTCTACCTTCTTTATATTATTAATATAAATATATTTTAAGTTAGCCCTTTAGGATTTAAATATTATCTATAATTAGCCTCTTAATTAAGGGGTCTTTAAGGTAATATTATTTACTAAAGGGAAAGTTAAGACCTTAATATTAACGCTAAGGAATAAAGTAATACTACCCTATTAGCTAATAGTAATTATAAGGCTAGAAGGTTATCCTTTCTTCTTTAATTAAAGGTTTAAGGAGATATAATTCTAAGGGGATAATAATAAAGGTCTAATCTAGCTAGTATCTAGACCTTAAAACTATAATATCTATAAAATAATAAAAGTCTAAGGTTAGGCTATAAAGGTAATATATAACTTTATCCTTATATTATTCTATTTAAAATATTTAAGTATACCTAAGTAATACTAGCTATAATAATTTATATAATAATATTATATAGAGTCTTCCCTAACTAGATATTATATATCCCCTTTATCTTAATACCTCTAAGAGGTATAGAATTAATAATATAGCGACTTTATATAATATTAAGAGATATATTTAAAGCCTTAATAATTATAATATTACTTAAATATCGATTGCTTATAGAAAGGGTATTAGCTATATATATAATATATATATATAATATATTTATATACTAATATATTTATATACTAATATATTTATATATTAATATATTTATATATTAATATATTAATATATTTATATACTAATATATTTATATACTAATATATTTATATACTAATAATAAGTCGGCTATATATATATATAATTAAGGTTTATAAGTCGGCTATATACTAAATAGCCGATTTAAATAATTAAAGTTAAGAAGATAACTATATTAGTATATAGCTATAGGTAAAGCTGAAAATTAGAATTATTAGCTTTTCAGCTATAAGCCAAGCTGAATAGCTTTATTAGACCGACGGATAGACTATTAGCCCGAGGCCCGATTTTAATCAACTATATATAGGGGCCTCTGCCTCCTAGTTAAAGGAAAAAAAAGGGAATCAAGGATTTTATATATATATATATCCTCTATTAATATTACCTATTAATACCTCTTTTATCTTATTTACCCTTATTACCTATTTAGGCTATAGCCTTATTCCTTATTAGTCTATTATATCCCTATTTCCTATTATCTTTACTTCCTCTCGCTTTTATCCCTCTTTCTTATAAAGGGGAGTAATTAAAAATTATTAAAGAATACTTTAATCCCTAAGTATAGACATTATTAATACCCTTAATTATAGCTAATAAAATAATCGCTATAGAGATTTTCTTAGCCTTTAAATACTAAAGGATAATAACTTAATATATTTATATTATTAGGTTTGCCTTCTATATTATATTAAAGAGGGTTTTAAGGTTAGTTATAGCTATCTTAATAATTAGAATATTAATAGCTATTACCTAAAAGAGTTTTTTATAGACTTTAGCTTTAAGGAAAACTATTAAGAGCTAATTAATACTCTTTTTATAGATAAGCTATATTATAGCTAAGGTACTATATATTATCTATTAATTGCTACTCTAAAGTTATTATATAGCTTTAATAAGGCTACTTAATATTATAATATTAATAATATTAATAATATCTTTACTTAATTAATAGTTATTAATCTTATAGGAGTTAGTAAAGAGGGTAATTATAAGCTTATAAGGGGAGCGAGAAAGTTTAATTAATATAATATTAATTAAATATTAGATTAATATTAAAGTAATATTATTAAGATAGATATTAATAATATTAATAATATTAACTTTCTTCTTAAGGTATACTAAAGAGGCTATATCGATATATTATTAATCCTCTATTATAGTAAGGATATACTTAAGATTAATAAGGATAGCTTAAAGGGTATTTTTATAATATTAATAGAGGTTCTTAAAGTCCTTAATAAGTCTAAGAGTTAAAGTCTAGCTATTAATAAGTAGTAATTATTAGGTTATTAGTAAGGGGTATATAAGGTTCCTAATAATAGAGGTAAGGTTCTTATTATAGATTACCTCTTAATACTACCCTAACCTCTATAGGGTTATCCCCCTAATTATACTATAATCTCTAAGTATAATTAAAGGTACTAAATTATATAGAAATATTAATTTATATTTTAGTAATAGTTTTAAGCTACTATTAATAAAAGACTTAGATTAGCTATAGAGGTTATATAGCTATATATATTTATAATATTATAGAGATATTAGGACTACTTTATAATACCTAATATAAGAATTAATAAAGGTAATCTATTAACTCTACCTTTTATTCCTTTATAGACTAAATCTATTTTACTTAAGAAGCTAAAGGTATTATTATAATACTCTTTTTAGATATTAGCGATATATTTAATATAGTCTATTATATTTAACTTATCGATATACTTTAAAGAATAGGCTTCCCCCCTTAGTTATTCTATTAGCTTTAATTATACCTAATAGACTATATAATATTTTTATACTTTAATAGCTAGGAGTTAGAGATATATTGAATTAACTATAAAGTACCTTAAGGTTCCCCTCTCTTATTTATTATCTTTATTCTTTATATAATATCTCTTTACTCTAAACTTAAAATAATAATAAAGATAATTCTTATTACTTTTATTAATAATATTATAATTATAGCCTTCGCTAAGATAATACCTAAGATATATATTACCTTTTAATAAGCCTATAATATCTATTTATTATAGGCTTAATAATATAGAATTATCTTTAACTTAATAAAGTATTAATTTATAGTCTTTATTTATTAATATAACCTTTTATAGGCTCCCCTTAATATTAATATAATATTATTTTAACTTTAAAAGTCTATTAAGTTTCTAAATATTACCTTTATAAGGAAACTCTAATAAGGGGTATACCTTATTATACTTAAGGAAAAAATTATTTATTAATACTTTACCCTTAAAAGAATAATAATATTTATATAGGGCCTTAAACTCTATTATATTTAAGTAATCTATCTTAATATTATTAAGGCCTTAATAATAAGAAGAAGTATTATTTAATATATATTAATATTAAAGGGAACCCTTTCTAATATTATTAAATAACTCTTTATTATTAAAAAAATATACCTTTATTATATCTTAGGTATCTATAAGTTAATATTTATTTAGGTATTCTATATTAAATCTTATATCCCCCCTTTCGATCTTTAGCTAGACCTTTAATCTTATAGGTTCCTTTAATAACTTAAAGTTAAATAGGTATTAAAGGGCTATTATTATAAACTTAATTATATCTAATAAATTATCGCCTTATTACTATAATACTAATAAAGACTAGCGCTCCCCTTCCTTATTATCCTTACCTTATTATAAAAAAGTTAAGCCTTTTTATAATAATAAGGGGGAAATAACCTATAATAGAAGCTTAATATTATTTAAATAGAGAGATATTAGACTAATATAGCTAAGATATTAGCTAAATAACTAGCGCTACCCTTTAATATACTTTTAGTAAAGACTATCCTATACCTCTATAAAGATCTCTTTAAATATAAGTCTATATTTTTAATATAGGCCTATATAGAATATATTAGCTTTTAGGCTTACCTCTTATAGTAATAAGTCTTAGATATCTTAATTTCTTATTATTAATATAATAATAGTTAAGAATTAGCTAGATATCTCTTTATCTTCTATTTAAAACTTAAAGATATTTATCTCTAGCTTCTTTAGAGACTCTAGCTTATTATTAACTTTAGCTATTTATTAAACTTACCTTAAATAGCTAGGCTAATCTATTAATAGTTTCTTAATATTAGATATTTCTAATCTTATAACTTAGCGATAAGACTTATTTAAAAATAGGCTAATAATAATACCTAGATATTAAAGGTATAATACTTTTATATCTATTTACTTATTTTATAGCTTTATAGATATTCTTTTAGGTTTAATAGATATTATTATAATATTAAATAGACTATTATATATATATATTATATATCTATTTATTATTATCCTTTACTCTATATCGATAAATATTAATATAATATTAGGTAGACTATTATATATATATATTATATATCTATCTATTATTATCCTTTACTTTATATTAATAAATATTAATATAATATTAGGTAGACTATTATATATATATATTATATATCTATCTATTATTATCCTTTACTTTATATTAATAAATACTAATATAATATTAAGTAGATTATTATATATATATATTATATATCTATCTATTATTATCCTTTATTTTATACTAATAAATACTAATATAGAGAATTTAGACTTTTAATAATATAATTTTATTTTATTGCTATTACTATCTCCCTCTATTATATTACTAATATTAGGCTAATATAGCTATTAACTATTTATATATTATTAATATCAATAAATTTCAACCTCCGCGGCCGATCTAAGTCTTTTATCTATAGCGGCCCGAAACCATCACTAAAATACGAATTAATACTTCTATGCGATTTAGCACCCTCGATTATACCTAGAGATCATAGCGCAATCGGGGGGACGACCCCATAGAGGTCGGGATAGCATTAAGAGGCAATCCGCGACGAGAACCTTACCTCTATTATCGGGAGCCTTACGCGCCCCCTTACTAATAACCTAATAACTACCGCCTATTAATAGCTAGACCTTAACTCCTAGACTTATTAAGGACTTTGAGAACCTCTATCGATACTACGAAAATGCCCCCTAAGCTATCCTTATTAGTCTCGAGTGCATCCTCGCTATAGTAGAGGACCGATAATACGTTAATATAGCCTCTTTAGTATACCTCAAGAAGAAAGTCAATACTATTAATATCGCTAATACCTATCCTAATGGTATTACTCCGATATTAATCTAATACCTAATTAATACTATACCGACTAAACCATCCCGCTCCCTTTATAAGCTTATAATTACCTTCTCCGCTAACTCCTATAAGACTAATAACTACTAATCAAGCGAGGATATTATTAATACTATTAATGTAATAATATTGGGCAGCCCTATTAAAGCTATATAACGACTTTAGAGCGGCAACTAATAGATAATATATAGTACCCTAGCTATTATATAGCTTATCCATAAAAAGAGTACTAATTAGCTCCTAATAGTATTCCTTAGAGCTAGAGTCTATAAGAAACTCTTCTAGGTAGTAGCTATTAGTATTCTAACCGCCGAGATAGCTATAACTAACCTTAGAACCCTCCTCGATACGATATAGAAGGCGAACCTAATAACGTAAATACATTAGGTCGCTATCCCTTAGCGTTCGAAGGCTAAGAAAATCTCTATAGTAATTATTTCGTTAGCTATAATTAAAGGCGCTAATAATCTCTATACCTAAGGATTAAAGTACTATTTAGTAATCTTTAATTACTCCCCCTTTTATAAGTAATCAATACTTTAGTAGTACTATAACTATTAGGGCTTTAGATATATCTCTTAATATTATATAAAGTCGCTATATTATCGGTTCTATGCCTCCTAGAGGCATTAGGATAAAGGAGATACATAATACCTAGTTAGGGAAGACTCTATATAATACTACTATATAAATTATTATAGCTAATATTACTTAGGTATACTTAAGTACTTTAAGCGGAATAATATAAGGATAAAGTTATGCGCTACCTTTATAGCCTAACCTTAGACCTTTATCGTTCTATAGACGCTATAGTTCTAAGGGCTAGACGCTAGCTAGACTAGACCCCTATTACTATCCCTTTAGAACTATATCTCCTTAAATACCTAACTAAGGAAAAGGGGATAGCCCTCTAGCCTTATAATTGCTACTAGCTAGTAAGGTAGTATTGCCCTATTCCTTAGTATAGATATCGAGGTCCCGATTTTCCTTATAGCAAACGATATCGCCCTAAAAACCCCTCAACTAATAGGTCGACTATAGATAATACCTAAATCCTAAGGGGCTAGCCTAGAACGCGCTTATATTAATAACGCAATAAGGGCAGACCTAAATCGATTTAGCCCTCTTTAAGATCGTTCTAACGCTATAGACGAACGAGAGGACTCCCTACCTACCCTATCCCTTAAATCGCCCTTATAAGCAGGCTCTCTATCAACTCTCCCCTGTAAAAATTCTGCACCCCTGGAGGCTGTTAGCAGCTTGATAGCTGGGGCCCGATTTGCAGGCCACGCGACCGCGCTTTCGCTGCGGGGGTCCATCGCGGCCCTAACAGCACAGAGGAAGACCTTAGGAGAGTTCATATTCCTCTGCGAAGCCGGTCTTGACAATTGCACTTTGGCTCATAGCTTTCCTTCGGAACCAAGGAGCTATTGGGCAATTGGAGGGTTCACTCTCCAATCACGGTGACCGGTTGCGGAGGTTTTTCTCCCTGAAGGCAAGCTGCGCGACAGCCTCTGATTCCTTCCGAGGGTTTTTCCCTGCCGCCGCTCCTCGGCCATTTCCCTTGCTTGGTTACTGGAGCATGGGACTGCGGCAGCAGCGTTGGCTGAATGAGCGAGAGAATTCTGACCGGTGAAAACCAAGGGTTGACCATACCGCCTCATGTTTCCGCTGACGGAATGGGGGCTTCGATACGCAGCGCCTTCGAGCCGATGATATGCTGGATGGACATGTGGGAGGACTGGTCGTGGGATCTGGACCCTGGGCACTTGTACCGGCGTGCTCAGCGACACCTACCGTCGGGCGTAGGAGAGCCGCCTCCGGGGATCGAGCCTGACAGCTCGCCTTTGCGAGGCCCTGCAGGTTGCATCAGGGCGAGGTATTCTGTGGTGGAAATTCCAGGTAGTCTAGCTCAGCACGTCCTGTGCCCCGTCTCGGGGACCTGAGCGACCTGAAGGTCGCTGGACGAAAAATACACTACTACTACTACTAGCAGGCTCTCTATCTTATAATAGAATATAAACCTAGGGTAAGATAATCTTACCCTAGCCCTCCGATAATAATATAATATCGTCTATATATAGGAGCTACTATAGATAAATAACTAAGTATCTTACTTTAGACGCTTAAGTTATAGTATTATTATTACGACTAATTTATATTATTAGGTAGTTATTTATTATTAACTAACGCTTTATATCCTTTAATACTTTATATCTCCTAATTAGTATAGTATCGAGGTCGGGATAGACCTAGCCTTAAGTATTACTATCTTCTCTATCTATATGCTATCGCTACCTTCCCTTTCCGCTTATACCTAGACCTCGCTATTCCTTAAGCTCCTTTAACTCTTAGGCTAACCTTAGATTATCTTTACTAGCGACTTTAACCTCTATAACCCTATCTAAGGGCTAGGAGATAGAATTTACTATAGCTCTAGATAGCTCCTTAAGGTCGTCTCGGCCTAGAACCTCTCTCTAGTAACCCCCTAAGGGTTAAAGATATAGCGCTAGAATAATACTACTATAACTATTAACCTCCTCTAGGTTATAGAAGGACTTCGCTATAAGCTCCTTCTAGATATTCCCCTCGCTAGATCCAACTATATCCCCTAGGGCCTAATTATCTAGGCCCTAGGGGCCTATAGTACCTAACCCCTATGACCTTATTGGAAATAGCTCTAATAAGAGGACCTCGCTATTAAGGCCCACTAGCTTCCTATACCTAGCCCCCTTAATAGCCCTATTAAGCTCGAGGTATATTACTATAAGCTTATTTAGGCTATTAAGGATATTATATCTAAGGTCATCTTAATATTATAAGGAGGGCCTCTATAGAATACCTAATAAAATCTAGCTATATAGGATATAGTAGCCGCTATAGCCTATACCGAATATATATAGGAAAATAACCGCTTTAAAGTATCCTAGACCGCGCTCTAGGAGTTACGATAAGCTTAGAGGTAGACTATTTAGGCTGCCTAATAGTCTACTTAGCGCTAAATTCTCTATAATCTCTCCTAGAACCCCTAGGGGATCTAGAAGATCGCTAAGTAGGCCCGCCTCGAAAGCTAGCGGATAGCTACGCTAAACCTTATCTTAGCGCTTTAGATATTAAGCGGATAATATATATACTTTAGGGAGAAGGCGGCTATACTTATAGCCTCTTTCTTCCTAATATTAGCGCCCGATCTTTCCGACCTCGACTTAATAATACTAGACCGACCTCCCCTCATTATCCTATAGACGATATCGATAGATAAAGTCATAAGGATACTTAAGGAGGTTAGGTCCTAAAAGGCGCCTAGCATAGATACTATACCGAATAGTATACTTACCGGCCTCTAAGATAAACTTACCATAAGGGTCATTATAATTATAGATATAAGCTAGTAGCTAGGGTATTTCCCCTAGCTCTTCCGCTATACTTAGACTATAGTTATTCCGAAACTAAATAAGGAAGATAAGTCTAATATTAAGAGCTAGCGACCTATTGCGCTCCTAGCGACTATTAATAAGATTATCGAAAAGATTATAGCTATATATATCCGCAATATCGCTAAGATATTAGGACTACTTTACGATACTTAATATAGGAACCGATAGGGGTAGTCTATCGACTCCGCCTTTTACTCCTTTATAGACTAGATCTATTCTACCTAAGAGGTAAAAGGTATCGCTATAATACTCTTTTTAGATATTAATAGTACCTTTAATACTATCTACTATACTTAGCTCGTCGATATACTCTAAAGAATAGGCTTCCCCCCTTAGTTATTCCGCTAGCTCTACTTATACCTTACTAACTATATAGTATCTCTATGCTTTAATAGCTAGGAGTTAGAGGTATATCGGATCGACTATAGAGTACCTTAAGGCTCCCCCCTCTTACTTATTCTCTTTATTTTCTATATAATATCTCTTTACTCTAAACTTAGCGTAGCGGTAAAGATAATTCCTATCGCCTTTACCGACGATATTATAATTATAGCCTTCGCTAAGATAATACCTAAGATATATACTACCCTCTAATAAGCCTATAATATCTATCTATTATAGGCTAGATAGTATAGAATCGTCTTTAACCTAGCGAAATACTAACTTATAGTCTTTACCTACTAATATAACCTTCTATAGGCTCCCCTTAATATCGGTATAATACTACTTTAACCTTAAGAGTCCATTAAGTTTCTAGGTATTACCTTTACGAGGAAACTCTAATAGGGGGCATACCTTACTATACTTAAGGAAAAGATTATCTACTAGCGCTTTACCCTTAAAAGAACAATAGTATCTATATAGGGCCCTAAACTCTATTATACTTAGGTAATCTACCTTAGCGTTATTAAGGCCTTAATAGCGATAGGAAGTATCGTCTAGTATATACTAACGTTAGGGGGAAACCCTTTTAGTATCGCTAAGTAACTCCTCGCTACCGAAAAAATATACCTCTATTATATCTTAGGCGCCTATAAGTCGACGCCTATTTAGGCACTCTATATAGAATCTTATATCCCCCCCTCGATCTCTAGCTAGACCTATAGTCCTATAGGTTCCTATAGCGGCTCGAAGTCAAATAGGTATCGAAGGGCTATTATTATAGACTTAGTTATATCTAATAAATTATTGCCTTATCGCTATAATGCCGATAAGGACTAGCGCTCCCCTTCCCTACTACCCCTACCCTACTATAGAGAAGTTAAGCCCTCTTATAGTAATAGGGGGGAAATAACCTATAATAAAAGCTCGATACTACTTAAGTAGAGAGATATTAGACCGATATCGCTAAGACGCTAGGCAGACGACTAGCGCTACCCTCTAATACGCTTCTAATAAAGACTATCCTATATCTTTACTAGGATCTCTTTAAATATAAGTCTATACTCTTAGTATAGGCGCATATAGAATATATCGGCCTTTAGGCCTACCTCCTCTAGCGATAAGTCCTAGATATCCTAACTCCCTATTATCGGTATAGTAATAGTCGGGAATTAGCTAGATATCTCCTTATCTTCTACCTAGAACTTAAGGAAACTTATCTCTAGCTTCTCTAGAAACTCTAGCTTATTGCTAACTTTAGCTACTTATTAAGCTTACCTCTAGTAGCTAGGCCGGTATACTAATAGTTTCTCGATACTAGACGTTTCTAGTCCTATAACCTAGTAAGGAGACTTACCTAAGAGTAGGCTAATAATAACGCCTAGACATTAGAGGCATAATGCCTCTATATCTATTCGCTTATTTTATAGCTTTATAGATACTCTTTTAGGTTTAATAAATATCATCATAATATTGGGTAGACTATCGCGTATATATATTATATATCTATCTACTATTAGTCAGGCAGACTATCGCATATATATATTATATATCTATCTACTATTATCCTCTACTCTATGCCGATAAATACTAATATAACGTTAGGTAGACTATCGTATATATATATTATATATCTATCTACTATTATCCTCTACTCTATGCCGATAAATACCGATGCGACATTAAGTAGACTATCGCGCATATATATTATATATCTATCGGCTATTATCCTCTACTCTATGCCGATATACGCTATAGTAGAGGTTAGCTAGAGATTACTATAAAGTTAGGTAGATGCCCTAGCGCTAGCTACCTAGCATAAAGTAGCGAGGTAGCTAGGGTAGGCAGGACTTATTAGTAGGAGGAGGCAGCAAGAGATAGAGAGGGAAAGAAGAGAGAGAGAGAGAGAGAAAGAGAGGAGGGGTTTTTATAGCTAAGTAGACAGGCAGCTAGCTACTAGCTGCTAGCTAGTGGGGCTACTAGTAGCTAGCTATTAGCTACTAGTAGCTGCCTAGCTAGCGCTTATAGCTAGCGCCTTCGATTTAGCGCCTAGCCGAGAATAGAGTATACTCTACCTAAGGGTAGAGTATATTTAGACCGATATTAGGATTCTAGGAGCAATTAGATACCGTAGCTTAGCGATATTAAGTTAGAGGAGATCCTAGAGGAGACTAATAGGAGACTAAGATCTGCCTATTATCTATAACGCTAAGCTAGCAGACCTAGTAGACTAAGTATACTCTACTTAAGGGTAGAGTATATTCGGACCGATACTAGAACTCTAGGAGAAATTAGGTACCGCAGCTTAGCGATATCGAGTTAAAGGAGATCCTAGAGGAGACTAATAGGAGACTAAGATCTACCTATCATCTACGACACTAAGCTAGCAGACCTAGTAGACTAAATGCACTCTACCTAAGGGTAGAGTACACTTAGACCGATACTAAGACTCTAGGAAATCTAGGCACCTTAGAAACCCCTCTCCCGCTAGGACGAAAACTTATACTCCCGATAGGGAGTAAGCCTACTAACTATTTCCTTAAGCTATAACCCTAGGCGCATAGTATCGGTAGTAAGACCGATCCCTATTCCCTATAAGACCGTACCTACTTATATCCGACCTTTAGACTAGGTTTTTCCCTTATCTTAGGTTTTCCTAGTTAATTTCTTAAATCTAGCCCTAGATAGTCTATCTAGGCTCTACTAGGTAATAATAATAATAATATAATAATAAATATCTTAATTCCTTATTATTAATATAATAATAATTAAGAATTAGCTAGATATCTCTTTATCTTTTATTTAAAACTTAAAGATATTTATTTCTAGCTTTTTTAAAGACTTTAGCTTATTATTAACTTTAGCTATTTATTAAACTTATTTTAAGTAATTAAGCTAGTCTATTAATAGTTTCTTAATATTAGATATTTCTAGTCTTATAACTTAATAAGGAGACTTACTTAAGAATAGGCTAATAATAATACTTAAATATTAAAGGTATAATACCTTTATATCTATTTACTTATTTTATAGCTTTATAGATACTCTTTTAGGTTTAATAGATATTATTATAATATTAAGTAGACTATTATATATATATATTATATATCTATTTACTATTATCCTCTATATTAATAAATACTAATATAATATTAAATAGACTATTATATATATATATTATATATCTATTTATTATTATCCTTTACTTTATATTAATAAATATTAATGCAATATTAAGTAGACTATTATATATATATATTATATATCTATCTATTATTATCCTTTACTTTATATTAATAAATATTAATATAGAGAATTTATCTATCTTTAGACTTTTAGTAATATAATTTTATTCTATCGCTATTATTATCTCCCTCTATTATATTATTAATATTAAGTTAATATAGCTATTAACTATTAATATATTATTAATATATTATTTACTCCTTACCTAACTTATTTAATATTAATAATAATAGCTAGATTAGGTATATAAACCTCTATATATAAACTATTATTAACCTTAATATAAGGTATTTTAGTCTTAGACTTATTATCGCTAATAATAATAATAAAGATAAGGTAGGGGTAGAGATAATAATATAAGGGTATCGCTAAGGTTAATATAATAATATTATTATTATTATCTAACTTAATCTTAATCTATTAAAGTTAATAACTAATATCGATATAATAATATCCTAAGAACTTATTAGCTTTTAATCTTTATTAAGGGAAGGGAAAGCTACTATAATAATAGTATAAGGACTAATATAATAAGTACTATTTATAGGAATAGGCTTATAGGCAATCTTAATTACTTTAGTCTTATATTTAGCTATATTCTTAATAAGGCATTTAAGCTTTTCCTTATATAGCTTATTAGCTATAACTTTATCTAATATAATCTATTAGATAGCCTTTAATACTTCCTATATATTAAGTACCTTTAATATTATATTAAAAACCTATTATTAATTAATATTTAATTTAAGGTTAGCTTAATATTAAGGTAAACTTATTTAGTAATATAATCCCCTTTATAATTAATAGTATAGATATTTATTAGTCTAGATATGAATATTATAACTATATTTAAAGTACTTACCCTTACTTTATTAAAGGGGGTAATATAAATAAAGAAACTTAAATTCTTTAATATCTTAATAATATTAATATTATATTAGACTAAGGTAAGGGAGACTTATAGTAGCTATTATAATCTCTATATAAATAGATATCCTAATAATAGCGGTAAGGGCATAAGGATATTATTATTATTATTATTATTACTAAGAGAAGATATAATAAATAAGAGAGAATTAATATATTATAATAGAGGTTAGCTAAAGATTATTATAAAGTTAGATAGATATCCTAGCGCTAGCTACTTAATATAAAGTAATAAAGTAGCTAGAATAGGTAAGACTTATTAATAAGAAGAGGTAATAAGAGATAGAGAGGGAAAGAAAAAAAAGAGAGAGAAAGGAAAAGAAAAAAGGGTTTTATAGCTAGGTAGGTAAGTAGCTAGCTACTAGCTAATAAGGCTATTAATAGCTACCTAGCTAGCGCCTATAGCTAGAACCTTTAATTTAATATTTAGCTAAGAATAAAGTATACTTTACTTAAAGGTAGAATATATTTAGATTAATATTAGAACTTTAGGAGTAATTAAGTAAGTATACTTTAATAAATAAAGGTATATTTAGAAAGAGATTAAGACTTACTTATTATCTATAACGCTAAGCTAATAGACCTAATAGGTAAGGTATACTTAGCTTAAAGGTAGAATATATTTAGACCGATATTAGAACTCTAGGAGTAATTAAGTAAATATACTTTAATAGGTAGAGATATACTTAAAAGGAGATTAAGACTTACCTATTATTAATAACGCTAAGCTAATAGACCTAATAGGTAAGGTATACTTAACCTAAAGGTAAAGTATACTTAGACTAATATTAAGACTCTAAAAGTAATTAGGTAAGTATATTCTAATAGGTAGAGATATACTTAAAAGGAGACTAAGACCTATCTATTATCGATAATACTAAGCTAGTAAACTTAATAAATAAGGTATACTTAGCCTAAGGGTAGAATATATTTAGACCGATATTAAGACTCTAGATAACTTAAGTATCTTAGGGCCCCTTTATATTAAGATAAGAATTTATACTCCTAATAGGGAGCGAGCCTATTAACTATTTCCTTAAGCTATAACCTTAGGTATATAGTATCGGTAGTAAGACCGATCCCTATCCCCTATAAGAATATACTAACCTATATCTAACCTTTAGATTAGGTTTTTCCCTTTTTAGGTTTTCTTAGTTAATCTCCTAACTTCGGCCCTAGATAGTCTATCTAGGCTCTATTAGGTAATAATAATAATAAATTGCCTTTTAATATTACCCTAATTTCTATAAGGTTATCCCCTTAATTATATTATAATCTCTAAGTATAATTAAGGGTATTAAATTATATAGAAGTATTAACTTATATTTTAATAATAGTTTTAAGCTATTATAAATAAAAGACTTAAATTAGCTATAGAGGTTATATTTTTTATATTCCTAATATTATATAAGCCCTTTCGCTAGGCTAGCTTAATAAGCTAGTATATTATAGAGGCTATAATAGATAACTTAAGCTTAATATAAGTAATATAAGATTAGCTAAAAAAATAATAGATATAAATATAATAGAGCCTATAAAGGATCTTAAGGTTTACTATTACTTAGGAAATAGGCTAGGCTTATTAAGTAATAATAATTTATAATAAGTCTATTAAGAAGTTATCCTTATTGAAAGAGAATACTTAGATTAATTATTAAAGATCTAGCTATCCACTTATAGATCATAATTATAATATATATATCTATCTAGCTCTTTATTAATTATTCTTAGATCGTAAATCGCTAGGAGCGTCCCGCTTTAAGTAATCCTATCGCTCCTTAGATTATAGAGCGCTTAGATTATAGTATTTCTTATGCTTCCTATAATCCTTCCTAGGTTATATACCCAGGCATATAATAGCCTTATTCCTTTATAGGAGCTATTAGTCTTATATACGATCCTTATAGCTTAGTTTTCCTTTCGTTCGTTCTGCCTTACCGGGCCTAACGCCTAGTTGTAGGTTCGTAATAGTAAGCTGTGCTGTTTAACTAGCATTATTATATTATATAAGTAGTATTATTTATTTTAAGAGATTAAAGATATATATTTATAGAAAAATTAATTTTAGTTTTCTTAATTATTAGTTAGTTAGTTAATTAGTTATATATTTTTTAAGTCTTTAGTTAGTCAGTTAGTTAATAAATTAGCTAAAAGCACAACCCTGGCTATATAATTTCTAACCCCTGCCTTCATCATGTCATAAATTTTGATGGGCCGGCAGGCGCCGCGGTTAGGAATGTAGCTGCAACACCAGCGAGGCCGATGCCTCTAGGGGAGCCACCCATCCCCCACCCCTCCCCCGCTCTTGCTTCCTGGTCTTGGCGCCAGGCCACCTACCGACGACCAATTTCTGAGATCTCATCACGTTACGACAAGCATGCAGTACCCCACCACCTGGGACTCAGGTGGGTTAGCGTGCTGTCCGCGGGGTTCCAGGTGGACTCGTGTCTCAGGAGCCCCTCAATAACAGACAACACAGTCAAGACGCAGCCTGGGAGACACTTCGTGCGGGAACGCCGAGGAAGAACAATTGCGACACTACAGTCACCCGGATGTCGCGAAGTGTGTGAATGCCGGATCGCACGAAGACCTATGCAGACACCACCATGCACGGCGATGCTGGTCTGGTCAGCTGCCTTGTTGATCGCGTGGCAACCAGGGTGAGGGAGGCGCGCGAAAACCAACACGACCGTTTCCTGACCGATGTACTTTAGCTACCACATCGCACCGGAGCCGCTGGGCGCGCCTTCGACAAGGACGAGATTCTCCAGATAACCAGGGCCACTCTCGTCGATCTGAGCCACACCAAACTGAGCGCCGTGTTCGAATCGCTTTTGAATCTCCTCGAAGACCTCGCCCGGGCCTATACCCCAGTTGCGGCGCATCCAGCCCATGTCTTGCGATCGGAGGTCTATGTAATAACACTACTGGCTGATTGCTGTTCGGCGTCCTGGGCAACTGTCTCGGACAGCTTGGCTGGGACTGGCACTACAGGACGACCAACTCCCAACCCGTTAGACGAAGGACTTGTTAACCGCCTGTTCGACGTCTCCAAGCAGCTCCTGGAACCCGTACCAGACAGCTATGTTTTGCCCGCGGAGGCTCTCCTCGAGCAACTTTCGGAACGCAACATTTGTGTTCCCCGTTCTCCCCATGCCGCGCCCCCGAAGAACGACGCAGTTGCCTCAGGGGCACCATGCCTGGAGGAGTGCTTGGCCGAACTGGATGTCCAAATCAAGACTGTGGTAGAGTATGTTTCTGCATCGAGCTGGTCCACGTCCTTCTCCTACTTCAGAAATGTAGTCTACAGCATCCGCACTACATCGTTTGCCGATGCGAGCTCCGAGCTGTCCAGCTCCTCACAAGCGGCAGAGAAGCTGGCTCTGGTCATCGTGCGCCTGCTATCCTTCTTCTGGGTCGACGCCCCAAAACTGGGTCACATCATCCAGGAGATCTGCTCCAGTTACCTGCATTTTAGGCGGTCTTGCCAAAACACCATCGCCGTCGCCTTGCCTCTGCTCATCACGCGCTGGATAGATCGTTCACCTGACCAGTTCAGGCGCCTGCATTTGCTGCATAAACGGCTGGATGGTGGCGCTGACACGCTGTTCGACATGACGCAAACAGTGGTGGATAATGGCAAGAAGAAGGCCGTCTTCTACCCACTGCAAATGACACTTCTTTTGCTGTTACCGGACGTATTTCAAGTCGCCAGCAATATGCGGGAGGCGAAGAGCAACAGCGTCGCTAAGAAAGTTGCCTTCTTAGACGCGTTGAGAAAGGCCCTCCGCAATGGCAACGAGAGGGCAGTGTACTGTCTGGTAACCCTTCTCCGCGCCGCGCGTCATTTTGATGCTGAAAGTGATTCTGCCCTGGTCAGTTACGCCATGGATGTACAGGATGAAGTGCGGGATGCGATCTTCAGCTCCCCGCCAAGTGTGCCACCAGGCCTGGGCTTCGACCAAGATATCATTACTGGTGCATTCGCGAGCCTAGCCCACCTCAACCTGAACAGCAACATCGGTATCCTGATGAGAACCTGCATGGCTCAGACATCGCCAGACAAGTTCAAGATTGCCGTCGTTCAGACTTGTTCCTATTTTGCACGTCAAGCCCAGACCATCAGTTGCGAGGGGTTACTCAATGCTGCCACTCCTTTCATCAGAACGCAGTTTGCTGTGCGGCTTTACCCTGTTCCTTTGCACGGCAATAAACTAATGTCTCATAGGCCGAGTGTGATCGCATCGCCGCCGCGCAACGAGATCGACCCAAACAGGGTGACAATACGTTGGTACATGCTGTCCTCGAATTCCTGGACGCGTTTCCAGCCCCTCTTCTAGATGATCTGTCGCATGACTTCCTTGAACGAGGCTTTCTAAGATCCTTCCTGTTTTGCGTGTTGTCGGCCGACCAATTGGTTAGACCACTGGCTGCTCGCGTGGCCAAACGGATCTTTGCGAAAATTGATGAGACGGCCCGGGGACCACGCGGCGGCATCGGCTCGGGGGTGGGGGAATTGCGTACTCTTCTTTGGAGACAAAGGCAAGTCTAGCCAGGCACTGGGCGATTCGTCGGATTTCGACTATGGATGCGTAAATCTGACTCCTTTTAGCTCGGATGTCCTGCTCGGCTTATGTGGCCGCATTGATACAGACGGCGATGAGATTGTACAGGAGCTCTATGCCGTCCTTGAATCCCGCGTGATTCTGATCAAAGCTCTTCCAGTACGTCCTCGACTCACATTTCCCGGTGTGTATAGTTGGGTGTCTAGGCGCATCAGCTAACGAAAGCAGGATTTACTGGAAGCATCCAACCAAGCAGCTGAAGCCAGATCCATGTCTGGTCTTGAGACCGCTCTCTTGGTGTCGCTGTGTACACCCGATATCGAGATGTGCCAGAACGTGACCGCTTGCATAGGACTGGTACTGGAGGAACATACCCTGCGCGTGGCTGCAGATTCTGCCCAGGTCCTCTCTTGGGTGTCCTATAATCGCGCCGTGTACCAAGATCTCGCCTCTCCGGACTTTCGTTTCACCGGAGTGGTTGCCTTTCAAAAAAGGATGCGTGGTCTGCTCCGGCGATTACAACACCCAACTCTTGGTATCCTGGCCGCATGGGAATCGGCTTTTGACAGGTGGATTCACCTGGCAAAGGAGGTGTCTACAGCCCCTGTGAACGATGTGGACGACAAAATGCTGTCCGAGTGGAGGAATTTCTCTGGGTTCTTGGCCTCGTTGGGTGGCATTTGCACGGCCGACCAGGGGCCGCCGCTTGAAGAACCGCTTCCTGGAGATCTTCGATGGATTGATCGGCTCAGCTCTGACCATTACGAAGAATCTCCTTTGACGCGCTATCTTAGGCTCAGCATACAGCTCCTCGGCTGCTCCAATGTCAAGGTTCGGGAGGCAGTGCGAGATGTCCTGTCCAGCGATATACCTCCCACCCTGTATCCACCACTTTTCAGGGCTCTCGAATCAGACCTTGACGTTCTTCTCACGGGGGCTCTAGCGCCTGCTGAAAAGGGTCAGGACAGCGAGATGATATTTGCCGAGCAAGCTGCGTCAGTCCTGAAGGCAATGGTTGAGCGACTCGAGAGCCCAGCGGATCTGGGTGCGAGCTCGTCCGTGCATTTGGGAGCCCTCACTCTCCGCCTGGCCAAGTTCATTAATGGGACTAATGATAGTGCAAGTATGCAGAGGGTGAAAATCAGAGTCTGCAATCTCTGCGAAGCAGTGACAAAACGAAAGGAGTATCTAAATCTCCGCGATGACGTCCGCATCAGAAACCAGCTCCTGGAATACATATTCGGCTGGATAGCGAGGCCACACTCGACAAAGGCAGACCACCAGCCTGTCGCTGGTCCACGACACGACGATGGGCGCAGAATTCAGAGAGATCTTGACAAGGCTTGCCTAAGGTCCCTCGCAGACTTGACATCTCGGCTCCCGCTGCAGCCTATCGACAGCCAGACGGATGCTGGAACGAGTGAAATGAAGTCTCAAATGTTTCACACATACTTTAACCGCTTTCTCTCGTTGCTGAATCACGAGGGCCAAGACTCGTGCAGGATCGAGTACCCCCCTGCTGCAGCTGCTCGCGAGGAGACTGCTTCCAACTCGGACCTGGTGATAACGATCCTATCGAACCTCCTGAGCGCAAATATCGATGTTGGCCTGAAACATTCTCTGAACATTGGGTATCATGAGAACATTGAGATCCGTGCGGCGTTTATCAAGGTTCTCTACAACATACTACTGCAAGGGAAGGAATTCAGCGGTCTGACGGACCTGGCCGTCAGCGAAAAATATGAAGAGCTTCTCAATGTCAGTTCTGGCCACGCGAAAGATGGAACCGTGCCACTTGCTGACACCCAATCTCAGCTGTTGACTACAGACTTATCCTTTGCGGTGTCGATGAGCTCAATATGCCCGCCCACCGAGGTTGACGAGCTCACCGTTTGTCTGTTGACCATCTTCGAACAGCGTGGGATGATCTTTGAGTTATTCGAGGCGCTCATCCAACATGAGGTTGAACAGACGGGTACGAAGATCCAAGCATCCGCAGGTGATTGCCCTTCTCTTACTGAACTTCCTCACAGAAAACGAGACCGAACTTCTGCGAAGAACCTCTGTTGCTACAAAGATGCTTGCTCTTTACGCCAAGTGGAAGGGTGTTGCCTACTTACGAGCTACACTGCATAACGTTCTGGAGCGGCTCATGATCACGTCTCAAGATCTTGACCTCGAGCTTGACCCGGCCCGTGTAGGATCACACGACGAACTACAGAAAAATGCGATCCAGCTGCAGATTGTTGCTAAGGTTTTTATGGACGACATCTGTGCTTCCGAGACACTGGTTCCCGTGTCGTTTCGCAGGATTTGCTGTATCGTGAGTCCCATTCCTTCTGGTTCCACATGTAAAGGCTGCCGATGACTTAATTGCAATACAGATCGCCGATGCCGTTTCACATCGATTCCCAAACGCCAAGTACACCGCTGTGGGCGCCTTCATGTTTCTCCGATTTATTTGTCCGGCCATCGTTGCACCCGAGTCCGAGGGCCTTGTCTCTTCTACGCCCACCAAAGAAATGCGCCGCGGACTTTTGTTGATCGCGAAGGTCATACAGAATCTTGCCAACAATGTCCTGTTTGGCACCAAAGAGCCATACATGTTTCCACTAAATCCGTTCCTGGTCCAGAATATAGGGTTTGTAACAACTTTTCTGAGCCGCATCTCTGTGAGTTTTCCGTTACCTATGGAGCCTCACAGGTCACTAGAGGGCTGACGAGGGTTCCAGGAGCCTGTCGAAACTCCAGAGACCCTCGAGAAAACAGGGATAGTCGATTTCGGATCGTGCGTCGCAATTCATCGGTTTCTGTACGATCACTGGGATCACCTTCGACAGACTCTCGTCTCTCGGGACAGGCGAGTTTACATGCGTGGCCACGGCGAGCTCTCGCGTGGCTCACCCACCGCTCTGGAGCCTCTTCGCAATCTCATTTCGAACCTTGGCCCTCCCCCACTGGCAATGTCATGGAACCGACCGCAAATCTCTGCAAATACTCCTCCCCTGTATTCGCGCTTTCAAAATTTCATGCTCCGAAATGCATTCAAAGGGACGGAATCATTCCTCACATCCAGGACCGTATACGATGGGGGGGAAAGCAAGGTACCGAGGTCTCAACATGTGTGGACTGCGTGCAGCCTGACAGGACTTTAGGATGGGCTCTCCATTGTGTGCGTGATTTTACGACACATTGAGAATGAGAGCGTTGATTACAACATGCTCCTCTATAGCTATCTGAAGGTAAGAGCGTGGGTGAACCGAGACACCGCGATGTGATGATGCGAAGTCACTGTTGGCCGTGATTGATCGAACTCGCGCTGCATCACCATGTCACTGAGTTCTTCACTGACGCACACCCAAGATTGCAAGTAGGCTCTGGCATGAACCCTTTGGCCTGTTAATCGACGCTACATGCTACAACGGACGGGGCGAGCCGCCGGACGACTTTTTCAACAGCCTTGACTTTCTGACTCCTTCAGAGATGTCACTCAACCTCACTAGAATATACATATACAACATGAACAGCGCCTTTAAGTATGGACCGATAAGTTTCGGCCGACCGCGGACCGCATTGCTGACAGTCGGCTTAGGAGGTGCCTACGTCGGCTGCTTCGAGTCTCCACCCGGAATGACAGCAGCGTCTTCCATCCTGACAACGTAGGCTACCATCTAATAGGCAGCCTACAAGACCTACAGGCACATTTTCACTTGAGCCAGCTTCACCTCCCCAAAGAAACAATCAGTGTCGTCACAGATACACGTTACATGTTCCAACCTGTAACAAGACTCTCCAAGTCCAAAGGTAAAGTGGAGGTGGTCATCAAGGTTGGCAGCCAGTTTGTTCAGGTGACGACGGCAAAGAAGCAGGAAGTACTATCCGGCTCGCGCCTAAGCAGCACAGTGAATGACATTTTTCGGCTCGGTGAGGTGGATGAGGCTACAACGACGACCCAGCCAGAAGATGAGTTGTCCTTCGGGCTTCGCGCAGACGGAGGAAAAATTATTATGTGCTTTACAAGCCCCAAAAAGGCGGACGTGCTTCAGACCATTCGAACTGCGAAGGGAAAGCACGGCAAGGAGAGCAGGGTTCATAAGCCATTCGAGAGACTGATTCGACCCCAGGACGTACCAGGAACCATGCTCAACCTCGCACTTACCAACCTTGCGAGTCCTGATCATGTCCTCCGGGCAGCATCCTACAACCTGCTGGGTGCGCTCTGCCGTGCATTCGACTTCGGTGCCGCCGCAAATCTGGTCTGTGCCAAAGGTGAGTTGTGGCCATAGTGGCAATCATATTCCCTGACACAACCGCGCTTTAGTCGGTGCCACTGACGGTCTCAAGATCTCTCTGTGCCTGCGGATACCTCTGGCTTCATTGTCAACATGAGCAAGGACCTGGCTCGGACCGAACCCCAACTAACGGCAGACTTCCTGACCGAGTTCTTCGTCAGCTGGGAAAGCTTCCCAGACGACCAAAAATCGCTAAGCCTGGAGTACATGGCACCGTGGCTACCTGGCCTTCGCACCAATGTGCTGATTGGTGAGATGGACGGCGAAAAGGGGCGTGAAAAAGTCGCCAGCCTACTACGGAAAGTCATCGACTTGATTGTCTTGGAACCGGGTTTGGCCCACGCCCTCGAGCACTTTGTCTGGCCGTCGATCGCCCAGGACGAGCAACTTCTGGAAATATTGTTGGACGAGCTTGTCAAGACGAGCCTGGGCTATGACAACCGACCGGATGTTCTGGAGGTGTTTTCGTCAGCCATGCTTGGCCTCGGCACCATGACGCTACGTGGAAAGGTGTTGTCGCGACTTCGCAAGGCCCTCAACCGCTCGTCACTACGACCTACTCGCTTACTGTCAGAGAATGCAGTTTGGACTGAGATCTGTGTGCTGCTGCAGTTCTGCCTCGCTTTGTCGTTCGACAGCGGAGTGCAGTCACTCATGTTCCTCCCGGAGGTGTTCCACGTCGTCACTATGATTGCCAACACTGGCGGACAGGATGTGCGGGAGCTTGTATACCGCCTGCTGGTCAACACAATACACGCAGCCTGCTCATCCTTCCCGTTGGACGATTCCAAGCTTTTGAGGCTAAGAGGGTGTCTCGACATCCTCTGTGAACCGAAGGGGGATATATTCTCTCTTCCGCCTGTGCTTTCACGAGATGGCGCCTCTGTATCAACCACCGCGCAGGACGCAGCGTCCCACTTAGCAGCAACAGAAAGCCTAGCTGCCGTGTTGTCAGAGGCTTGCTCAGTCGGCGCACCGTCAGTCGATGTTTCAAATGCGTGGCGGTCCCGGTGGATGAGCCTGGTTGCGAGCACTGCTTTTCAGAATAACCCAGCTATACAGCCACGGGCATTTGCGGTTATGGGTTACCTGGCCCGGGAGGAGGTCGATGACGACCTCCTGTACCAGATACTGGTTGCTCTCCGGAGCAGTGTCAGCCAGTTCGGAGAAGACGGCAACAGCGAGATGCTGGTTTCAATCATAAATTCGTTGTCTAAGATGATGGCGAAGCTGCCGTCGGCTTCGCGGTACGGTCTTCAGCTTTTCTGGTTGGCCATGTCGCTGGTGCGTCTGGTGCCACCAGGCCTCTTCAACAGCGCGGCGCACTTCCTGGAGGCGGTTCTCATCAATATCGGGACCATTGGAAATGCAAGAGGCGAGAAAATGGTTCCGCTGCTATTGCAAAGTCGGACGCAGCTGGAAGAGGCGGCGTTGCCGCTGGATGATGCGTATGACATCCACTTTGACGGCGAGACGTTTCACTTTGCAGTCTGCGCTTGCCTGGTGCGAGGCCTCACGGACACGGTCACGAGACGAATGGCAATCCGCGTCCTATCCGCCTTTCTTGAAATGACATGTTGGACGGCGGGTGCATCGCCAGCCAGATCAACTTACGCAACGCAGAGCTGGCCTTACCTGGCATTGGTCCTGGCCCGATCCATGGGCCACGAGGATTTCATGGACTCTTTCTGGTGGGCCAACATAGGGCCGGATGGAGTAGAGGACATGATCGACCTCCGTGGGAGGGTCGACATGACTAGTGCCACCGATCAAGAGCTCCTGCTCACGTCGGCGATCGAGCTCGTCGATTTCCACTTCCTGGAAGACGCAGCTCAGACACGCAGCTTGCATTGGCTGAACAGGCTGGCCTTGGACCGGCCTCGTGTTTTTAGTACCCTGTACGTGCCCGTGTCGGCACACAACCCGGCAAGGTAGTTTGGCTGCTGACTCTCGTCGCAGGTGTGGCGCGATGCCATCAGTCCTCGACGATGTTCTACTTCACGGACAGGAGTCGGCCGCTCTTGAGGCTGCACATACGCTGCTGAGGACGTTGACATCGAGCCACGAGTTCTCGTCGGCCATGGGTTCCATAGAGCCGCTGACCGAAGCCCTCGACGACCTAGGCTTCGGCGGGCTATGGAGATATTCCTCCCAGGCGTCTCTGGACGACATCAAGCACGAGTGTTTCGGGCTGACGGAAAGACTAATTGAGGTGAGCAGACGCAGCCCTGAGCTAACTAGTCGCCCCTCCCCGCGGCCGGAGGGCGGGGGGAAGATGGCCTTTGAGAAGACTGGTAGTTGTAATTGCTAACGCATGGCGCGTGTGTCAGTTGATTGTGATATGAGGGAGAGCTGCGGTGGCTGCGCGGGCCGGCTCTTTTTCTTGGAGTCTGGAGTCTGGAGCAACCTTCGACGTAGCAAGCCCAGGAAGGGTCGGGTCTTACTGGTTTGGCGGGCGGGGTCGCTGTGACCGGGGGCCGGATTCAGGCACCGATATCGGGGCCCTTGGGGCTAAATACCTCGATAGAGTCATACACCAACCAGGCGGGCTGCCGATGCAGGCAGGGCCCCATGGCCCCCAACGGCCCATCAAACCATCCCACTCCCACTAAAATCATGCTGTACTCGTACCTTTCGCTTCTGAAAAGCCACGCCAATTGAGATTCGACAGATCCATTCCAGACTTGCTGACCTGCTGGGCTGAAAAAAACGTGGCAGCAAAGAGCCCTCTCACACTCTCCCCCCCTCCATCTTCCGTCGCGACTTCTTGGACAGCTAGCTACCCGTCACAATTGAGGACCCCAGCGTCTCTCGGTTCTGTGGCGAGCCATCGCAGCACCTCGATCGCGTTCAATCGTCGGCTCCGTGCTCGCTCGGACAGATAGATCATGGCGCCACCGATCGAGGGGCAGTCGCCCCAAAAGCTGTCCATCCTGGGCGAGCCAAACATCGTTGTCGACTTTGGCCTGTGGCCGTCCTACGTCGGAACAGACCTTCTCGAACACTCGCCGTCGTCGACGTATGTTCTCATCACCGATACGAATCTGCACGAAACGTACGTGCCTCAATTTCAGGCCTGGTTCGAAGCCAACAAAGGCGGCAACACAACCCGCCTCCTGACGTACGCAGTTCCGCCGGGGGAGGCGTCCAAAAGTCGGGAAACCAAGGGAGAGATTGAGGACTGGATGCTCGCACAGCAATGCACAAGGGACACGGTCATCATTGCGCTCGGCGGCGGCGTCATCGGCGACATGATTGGTTATGTGGCCGCGACCTTCATGCGCGGAGTCCGCTTCGTGCAAGTTCCAACCACCTTGCTGGCCATGGTCGACTCCTCCATCGGCGGCAAAACCGCCATCGACACACCAATGGGCAAGAACCTCGTCGGGGCGTTCTGGCAGCCACGCCGTATCTTCATCGATCTCGCCTTCCTCAATACCCTCCCTGTTCGGGAGTTTATCAACGGCATGGCTGAAGTGATCAAGACGGCCGCCATATGGGACGAGGCCGAGTTTACGACCCTGGAGCAGTCCGCGGCTGAGATCCTGGCTTGTGTACGTTCCCGGGGACCGGATCGACTGGATCCCATCCGAGAATCTCTCAAACGTATTGTCGTCGGTTCAGCGAGGGTCAAGGCCGAGGTTGTCTCTAGTGACGAGCGCGAGGGCGGCCTTCGCAATCTCCTCAATTTTGGCCACTCCATTGGTCACGCCATAGAAGCCATCTTGACCCCCCAGTTGCTACACGGCGAGGCAGTTGCCATTGGCATGGTCAAGGAGGCAGAGTTGGCCCGCTTCCTCGGTGTCCTGCGGCCTCATGCCGTCGCCAGACTCAGCAAGTGCATCGCCGCGTACGGGCTGCCGACAAATCTTCAAGACAAGCGTGTCATCAAGCTCACCGCCGGTAAGCAATGCCCAGTCGACATCATGCTGCAGAAGATGGCCGTCGACAAGAAGAACGATGGTGGCCAGAAGAAGATTGTCCTGCTGTCAGCAATCGGCAAAACCCACGAACCCAGAGCTAGCGCTGTGGCAGATCAAAGCATCAGGACAATTCTGTCACCTGCTGTCTCCGTGACTCCGGGGGTTTCTGAGACCCTTAATGTCACAGTCACACCACCCGGCTCAAAGAGCATTTCAAACCGTGCGTTGGTGTTGGCAGCCCTCGGCTCCGGCCGGTGCCGCATCAAAAACTTGCTGCACTCCGATGACACCCAGTACATGCTGTCTGCTATCGCGCAGCTCGGCGGCGCTTCCTATGCTTGGCAGGACGCCGGCGAGGTCCTCGAAGTCCACGGCCGGGCCGGCCAGCTCAAAGCCAGCAACGACGCTTTGTACATTGGCAATGCCGGTACCGCGTCCCGCTTTCTTACGACTGTCGTTGCCCTTTGTTCGGCCACAGATGCGGCCAGCTCGACAGTCCTGACAGGCAATACCCGCATGAAGACACGCCCTATCGGGCCTCTGGTCGATGCTCTACGCCTGAATGGTGTTGATATCGAGTACTTGGAGCAGGAGAAGAGCCTGCCTATTCGGGTGGATGCGACTGGCGGATTCAAGGGCGGTCTCATCGAGCTCGCTGCGACGGTATCATCCCAATACGTCTCCTCCATCCTCATGGCAGCGCCATACGCCAAGAACCCAGTCACGCTCCGCCTAGTTGGTGGTAAACCGATCTCGCAGCCATACATTGACATGACCATCTCCATGATGCGCTCATTTGGCGTCACCGTGACGAAGTCCACGACCGAGATGGACACATACCACATCCCGCAAGCGTCTTACCAAAACCCATCCGAGTACATCATCGAAAGCGACGCCAGCTCAGCCACGTATCCCCTTGCTGTTGCAGCCATAACGGGGACCACGTGCACAGTGCCCAACATCGGATCCGGGTCTCTTCAAGGCGATGCCCGGTTTGCCGTTGACGTTCTGCAGCCCATGGGCTGCCTCGTCCAGCAGACTGAGAATTCAACGACTGTTACCGGGCCTCCGATCGGTAGCCTCAAGGCCCTTCCACACGTCGACATGGAGCCCATGACCGACGCGTTCTTGACTGCATCTGTGCTAGCCGCTGTTGCCGGTGGCAAGACTCAGATTACCGGCATCGCCAATCAGCGCGTGAAGGAATGCAATCGCATCGAGGCCATGAAGGATCAGTTGGCCAAGTTTGGCGTTCGTTGTGACGAGCTCGACGATGGAATTGAAGTCAATGGCATTTCGTTCACCGACCTCCATCTACCAACCGTCGGAGTCCACTGTTATGATGATCATCGTGTTGCCATGAGCTTCAGTGTTCTTTCTGTGGTGTCCCCTGGACCCACGGTCATCACAGAGCGCGAATGTGTCGGCAAGACGTGGCCCGGGTGGTGGGACGTCCTGTCCCGATGCTTTCAAGTCGGCTTGGATGGCTCCGACCTGGGAGCATCCCCTCATCTTGAGTCTGTCCCGGGTGCACAATCTGAGGCTTCCATCGTCGTCATCGGTATGAGAGGCGCGGGCAAGACCACCGCCGGGCGGTGGATGGCTACCCTGCTTGGGTGGCAATTCGTGGACCTCGACCAAGAGCTGGAAAGACGCGCTGGGCAGACCATCCCAGATATTATCAATGGCCCTCGAGGCTGGGAGGGCTTCCGCAAGGACGAACTAACACTACTGCGCGACGTAATGAGCAAGCAAGCCCACCGCCACGTTTTCTCATGCGGCGGAGGTATTGTTGAGACCCCAGAAGCCAGGGATCTCTTGACGGCATACTACCAGAACGGCGGTCGAGTCGTGCTGGTGCATCGGAATACCGACAAGGTCGTGGAGTACCTCATGAGGGACAAAACGCGACCAGCATATACCAGTGAGATTCGCCAAGTCTACCTGAGACGCAAGCCCTGGTACGAGGCATGCAGCAACTTCATCTACTACAGCCCGCACATGGAAGACCCCGGTTGCAGTTCAAGGATCCCCGAGGATTTCGGGCGTTTCGTGGCTGCCGTGAGTGGAACAAGCCCTCCTCATCTGCAAAACGTCATCGTGAAACGGCAGAGCTTCTTTGTGTCGTTGACGCTACCCGATCTCTCGGATGCCTCGCATCTAATTTCTCGTGTCGTTGTCGGCTCAGATGCTGTCGAGCTTCGCGTGGATCTTCTGGCAGACAGACGCCCAGACGCTGTCATGGCTCAGGTGGCTCTTTTACGATACGCAGCCAAGAAGCCCATAATTTTTACGGTTCGCAGCGAATCGCAGGGCGGAAAATTTCCAGATGACGATCACGATGCGCGACTCGAGCTCTACAGGCTGGCATTGAAATTAGGCGTCGAGTACCTTGATGTTGAGGTGACAGCGTCGAGTGACATGGTCCAGACTGTTGCGAACGAGAAAGGGAACACACGGATTATCGCCTCCCACCATGATCCTCCCGGAGCTCTCTCATGGAAGAACGCATCCTGGATTCCCCACTACAACAAGGCGCTCCAGTTCGGCGACATCGTCAAGCTTGTTGGCGTAGCAAAGACCATGGAGGATAACTTTCACTTGATGAATTTCAAGGACCGCATGTTGGCCGGACAGACGACGCCTCTTATCGCTATCAACATGGGGCAAGCTGGAAGGTTGAGTCGTGTTCTCAACGGCTTTCTGACTCCAGTGTCGCACCCCGACCTGCCCTTTAAGGCCGCTCCAGGCCAGATGTCGACAGCCGAGATTTGGCAGAGCCTAACGCTACTTGGTGAACTGGATCCTCTGCGTTTTTATCTCTTCGGGAAGCCAATCTCCCAGTCCAGATCACCGGCACTGCACAACAACCTGTTCCGGCTGACAGGGCTTCCGCACACGTACGAGCGGCTCGAAACTGATGACGCCGCGGATTTGCAGGCCGTGTTGAGAAGCCCAGACTTTGGCGGTGCCTCGGTTACGATTCCGCTCAAATTGGACGTCATGGAACTGCTCGATGAACTCACCCCGGCCGCTCAGATCATCGGCGCGGTCAACACGGTGGTACCTGTTGACAATAAGGATAGGCGTCGCTTGCTTGGCGATAACACCGACTGGAAAGGCATGGTTTTTACCTTGGAACGTGGTGGTGTGGCCATACCTGAAGGCAAATCCTGTGCTATGGTCGTGGGCTCCGGAGGGACGACAAGAGCGGCAATATACGCACTTCACTCGATGGGATTCAGCACCATTCATGTTGTGGGACGTGACCCGATCAAGGTCAAGTCCTTGATTGGGGAGTTCCCGAGCGACTACAATGTCCAAGTTGTTGCCGATGTCTCAGACGTCCATGGCTTGGAGCATGGGCCTTCTGTCATCATCAGCACCATCCCAGCAGACAAACCTATCGATTCAACTGTGAAGGAGCTTGTTGGTTTGGCGATGGCACGCAACGCTGCGGATAATCACCCAGGACCCCGCTTGCTGCTGGAGATGGCATACAAGCCGCGCATTACGCCAGTTATGCAGTTGGCCCAGGAAACTGGAGGCTGGACTGTCATCCCAGGGCTGGAGGTGTTAGCGTCGCAAGGATGGTACCAGGTATGTGGCTATGTCATTTCACCAGAAGCGCTCACGCTACGCACGTGCTGATTATGCTTTCTCTGCTAGTTCGAACTTTGGACGCGCATCACACCTTGCTACGATGATGCCAGGAACGCCGTCTTGGGTATTAACCACGAGGTTTAAGGTAGCCAGCTATTGGTAGACATCAAGGCCAAACATTTTCGAGAAGCCTTCTATCGCTAAAGAACAGCGTCACAATTAATTCCCCTGTGCGCAACTATGAACATCGGAGGTTATACCGTAACACCTCGCAACCATCAACTGTGCATCTGCAATGACGTTCTCGATCTGACAATAAAAGCAAATGGATGAGGGATTGCAGCTTGGTATCATTACGATGTCCCGCGAATGTTCCGCGTGGGTGTGGATTATGAAAAGGTATCTTTCTAGTTCTGATGTCGCTTGCCCATGTCCAAAATGAAATTTTGCCCCTTGTTCCATATGAATATCCGCACCATTGATAATCATACATCCGATGCTGTTGCGGATCCTAGCCGAATGGAAGACAAGCCAAGGCATACCGTATTTTTCACGCTCTTCCTCTTAACAATCCAGTGATGTTACAAACAGTACAAGCCAATAATGTGGCTGAGCATTTCGCCGGGCAAGTCGTTTACCAGCTGCCGCTCTGCTACCCCATGAGTGCATACCCTCCCGCAGTGAGACTCCACTTGCAGGGAGCAAAGGCGTACACGTGTCGATCGAGCATCACCACATCGTCATCAGCGACGTAGCAAGCGGGGTGATGGAAAGAGGTGTCCGCGGGAGGGCGGCAGTATCTTTCGGTCCACAAAGCACTCCGATGCAGCATGCCACATTAGGGCGGCGCTATCGCAGCAGGTGCAAATGAGGGCTTGAGGATCCCCAAAACGTATCCAAGGCGCTCGTGCAACCATGATGTTGGCAGACAAACTCGATTGATGTGCGGTGATGTCAGCGGTGACCGCCGATCGAGTGTCGTGACGTCAGCGGGGGGGGGCTAGGGCGGACCCTGCAGGTCTGTAGGACCCTGAGACCCACATATTTGCGAGCCTTCGGTCGAACGCAGGATCAATGTGAGCACAACTGCGTCATGCCTGGAAATGCCCAGCTGCCGGTGGGCGGAGAATGTTGAGGTTGGACCATGGTCCATCCGCGTCAGAGCGCACCGCAGTTCCATTTCCCAGGGTTTAACGCCCAGCCAAGGAGCGCCCATCTAACCGCCACCGCGACGACGGTGTTTACCAGGCAGATCCACGTCGGGGTGGCACACCCGATAATGTCTGGTAAGGGCATCTGCTCGGCTGAAAGTCTTGTCCTCGGTGCACATGTCGCACCGGACCTTGAGCTTCCGCGCGTTGTGAATCGTATCTTCGTGCCTCGTCAGGTCGTACGGTCTCGAGAATATAGTGCCGCACGGCTTGTTGGTGCTTGGATTGATTCGGTCGCAACGGTGCGGACCAGCTTGAGTGTTGAGCAGATTCGAGGTCATCCCCAAGTCTCGGCCGGTTCCAAGGCCCTGCGTTTGCCTATGACCCTCCCTCTTGTGTTTCTGAAGTAACGACGGCGTCTCGAATCTGAGGGTGCAGCCATGGTAGGTGCAGGTGTACGTACCACCTTCTGCGCCGGTGGCAGTTGGGCGCGTGACGTTCGTAGGCGTGTTAAGCCTTGATCCAACAGAGCTTGAACCTGACGAACTAAGTCTAGGAGGAGTGTCGTGCCTTAAGTTGGGTCGCGAAATGAACGGATAATGCTGTGGCACCTGGATTCCAAGGTTCATCTGAGAGGGCATCAGCGGCATGGACGGAGCCGGGTTCCCGCCATTCGTCTGCAGATATGATTCATCCACCCCGGTTTCCATGGTGCCTTTCGCGAGAGCATCCATGCCGAAGCTCATCGAGTCCTGTGGGAACAGCGGAAACGTGCCGTCGTTATCCGCATCGTTGAATTCCAAGACAGCATCCTTTGGTGATATCGTCTTGGGCGTTTCCGGCTCCAGCCCACCACCGCCATGCCTCGAGAAGAATTGGGCTTCTTGGGTTGTCGGGTGTTGTTCCCCCATGCGGGGTGCAGTGCTGAGGGCATAGTCGGACGAGTGATCTTGGACAGGCGGCGCCGCGAAGGGCGATCCATTGCGGAAAGGCGACCGAGCTCGAGAAGTCGATGACGACGGAGACTGCGCTGCACTGAGGTGGTGACTGTTGGCCGCACTGATGCGCTGAGTGAACAGGTCATTTGTGGGCGAGGTGACAACGGGTGCCCCTGACGGAGACGTCGAAGTGATGGTGAAGTTCGGGTTGTACAGTTCATCGCCGTACACATCAGTCATGGTTCTGTCCAGTTTCGGTACGTTTCCAAAGCCTAAGGGTTCGGTGAGCATGTGATCATCCTCAGCAATGCCCGCTAGGCCATGGGTCGACCGCCTACCATTTCTCCTCCGGTCGACGTGATCTCCTGTCTCGCCCACGTTGGGCGTCGCAGGGGAGTCGCCGGCGATGGAGCTCGCTACCGACACAGAGTGCGATCCGCCACTGCCACCGGCAAGCTCTGGTGCGGGCAGCAGGCTTCCATCTGTCCGGGCCTTCCTGCTAGGACCGGCGACGGCAACTGGGTAAGCCATTTCGGACAAGCCACCATTCAAGCTGTGGAACCCGGAGTAGGGGTTCATGGATTTGGGAAGTTGGTAGTATGAGCTGCCGTGAGCCACCGTCGTCGGCTCATGAGAGTGCATATCAGGGAGACTCTCGATGGCAGAGTCGTTGATGGCGATCTGGGGATTCGAGGTAGCACCCGCGAAAGGCGAGGCCGGGCCTGCCGTGGAGGCGAGGGACGACAAGGATGACTCGCGGTGGTGAGAGTGACGGCCGAGCTTCGGCATAAACTGGGCGGACGAGGCCCAAATGTCGGACTGCATGTGGTCGCCGGTTAGGACGCTGTCGTGGCTGCCCTCAAGCAGATCGAAACTTGACGATGCGA
Source organism: Purpureocillium lavendulum (assembly GCA_029168975.1). NCBI lineage: Eukaryota > Fungi > Ascomycota > Sordariomycetes > Hypocreales > Ophiocordycipitaceae > Purpureocillium > Purpureocillium lavendulum. The sequence goes on along the minus strand of JAQHRD010000005.1, from coordinate 2,350,159 downwards.
GCGGCAAGTCGTCTGAAGCGAAAGGGAGATAGTGGTGCTGGCGAGGTTGATATTGGTGATGCTGTTGTTGCTCTTGTCGCTCTTGGCGATGTTGCTGTCGCTGCTGTTGCTGTTGTTGTTGGTCGTCGGTGAACAGGCGACGAGTCTCAGGTTGCGGAAACAAGGAGATCATGTTGATCAAAGACCCAAAGTTTGGAGGTTGCTTGACGGATCCATCTTAAGGTCAGTGGCGAAAAACAGGACGGGCCTGCGTTTATAAGGCAAAGGCAGGCCCCAGGACCCGGCAGGGCCGGCCACGGCGTCAGAGGCACGGCCATGGCGCCGGGGAACGTGTGAGTCGTCCTGTCGTGTTTTTCCTTTGCGGGCGAGTTGGGGCAGCGGCGGCGGGAAGGGGGTGGGGTGCGCCAACAGGGAGGGGGGGTGGGACGTTCCGCAGGTGCTGCGATCATGGATGGAAGGGGGTGGAACAGACAGCGGCCAGCCGATTACACAATCGGCCCCGCACAGCCCGAGACCCTGATTCCACCACGGCCGCCGTCCTTCTTTTTCACCGATGGGGCCCAAGTGCACTGTACCTGGAGTTGGCGGACGGGTCGCACTGTGTTCAGGTACGTTCCGCAATACAGCCATCCGCGGACGCGCACAGCGCGGCGGGCAGCCCCCATGTATCTGGGCGCCTACGTACCTAAGGTAGGTACGAGTACGCTGGGTACGGTTGGCATGGGGCGCCGCGAGCGTCGAGCGTCAGCGTCGAGCGAGCCCGAGGGGCAGCGGATCGCACCTCGCTTCTGCGTCCCCATGACGCCATGGGGCATCAGGTACACCACTGCACGATGCCATGACGACGTGATGTGCAGGCCGCACGCAGCGCCGGAGCCTGGCCGGCTGGACACGGAGGTCAAATCAGCGGCCCTCGGATCGGGGAGCTGGGCATCTGGGCATCTGGGCTAGGGCGAGCAGGAGCTGAGCAGCGCGACGTTCGCGGACGTGCGTGCTTGTCGCTCTTCGTGCTCGCGACATGTCTTTTGCACGAAGGGCGAGGCGGGGCGAGGCGTCAGGACTCGGGACGGTGCGCTGTCGCTGAGCGTGCCCTCGCACTCGGTGCTGGGTCGGGCAGCTGAGGCATGTGTACGGCACTTCTCCCGGCTGCCTTGGGCCCAGCAGTCGATGCGTGTCTTCCATAGCGCTTTCGGCATCGTGTTCTAAGGTTCGCTCTGCCTGGTTGCAACAGGGTGGAATGCCTTGAGGGAGCTGCCGTGCCTTCCATAAGGTAAGGAAGGCACTGACGGTCCTCGAGGGCCCTGGCCGGGGCCAGTTGACCTCGCACTGTACATTCATGTCTTTGATACCACTGAGCTGGGGGCTTGTCCCGGCTTTCAACAGCCCTTGGCGGGAAGCCCCCCCCCCCCCCCCCCCCCTTCTGCCGCCAGATCCCGATTTGGCATTCCTGACCAGGCGGCTGGACGCAGTGAGTGGGCGGTGACGTCTTCTGCTCGAGCGGGACGGGTTCGTCCTCGGCACCCTTGACTGCTTGAGACCTCCTCGCCTGTGGTGACTGCGAGCACTTGGGTCTGGTGCGGGTGCGGCCGGGGATCGAACAATTTGGAAGAGCCCTTCCTCTCCCCCAGGTACCTAGGTACTTAGTCGGGTAAGCTGGCAAGCAGGTTACCCAAGGTGCGAGAAGTCCGTAGCTGCTTCTTTCGTCCGGGGCGTCCAAGGCCTCGTATTACAAAGCACCCGAGACTCGCTCGTCTCGGCGTGCCATGGCGTGTCGCTGCGGCACAGCCACCACTCACGAGCCACGCGATGACGGAGCCGCTGTCATCCAGCAGCTTCCGCCACACTCCCTTGCGTTCCGCAGTGCCACACCAGCATCCGGCAGCCGCTTTGGCGTCACATGATGCCGCCGCGAGTCCCTGCTAAGCTGTTCCCGGTCGGCGCGTGGTGTGAGCGCGGAAAGCTTGCGACTAAGCTGACTGGCTGGCTGTGCCTACCGGAGTCGAATGCTTTACCTCCGTCCCGTTCCATGGCGGCGCCGATTCCTCAAACTGGTGACTCAGGCTCAGGCAAGCCGACTCTCCCTGGCCAAACAGAGGCGTGACGCGTGTTGAGTCGCCGACACCTCCAGTTCCCCGAACCCCGGCCATAGGGCTTCCTTCGCCTGAGGTACTCACCAGTGCAACTTACGATGCACACCGGGCTCTTTCACCGCACGCAGCTCATACGATGCCGGCCATAAGGCACACCTCGGGCCCAAGGCAACCGCCCAGAGCCCCCAGACGCCGCGTAGTCTGGAACACGCGGACAGTCACGCGACCCCAAACCCGTGTCCTGCCTGTAGCGTGCAGAACAGTAGTAGATCGACCTACCTACCTACCTGAGGTAGTGCCTTAGGTACTCGCAGTATCGATAGACTCGAGCACCACAGTGTTCCTAGGGTAGCGGTGACAATGGAAGGCCCGCGATACAAGGCCTGGAAGGGACGGGCGGTAGACGGGGGTCCGCTCCGACGGCACCGGGAAAAGACAGGAGGGGTGGGGGGTGGCGATAAGTTGTGCAGCGGAAGAGGAATTCCTCGAACGGTCGCCAACGCAAAGGGGAGCAAAGAGGTGCAGGTTTTTCTCGCTGGCTGCATCTCGCGCTTCTAGAACGGAGAAAATCGCCTGGAAGACTGGGTGTTGCAGGAGCCGAGACTTCGGTCACGCCGACGGGACCTGCATTGGTCGGCTGAGGTGGGAAATTTTTCCGCCTCCAGCTCTTCAAGGTTTCGGGGCCGCGCAGCCCAGGGCAGCCACACCTCCAGCACAGCAGTCCGCCCACTGCCTCAGTGGCCCCCCATCCCGCATCCCCCAGCGCGAGCATCGGCATGTCGGCAGGACAGGTACCTAAAGGGAGGCACCCACCAGGTAAGGTACCTAACGTCAGGTACTGTCTGGGTACGAGAACTCGTACGCCTGGATCCCAACCCAACCGATACCAAGCATCCCAAGTCCATGACGCTCCATGAGATGTCTTCTGGGCTGGCTTGGCTTCATACATCTTCCCCGAATTAGGTACCTTGGGCAAGGCGGGCACCACGCCTTCCCAGTCGCTCCGTCAACAATAGCACCAGTTTGCCCTCCCACTGAGGTGAGTTGAGGAGGTGAGGTGAGGTGAGACTGGCGGGCCCCGGCCCCCCGGCCCCCGGTGCGTTCCAGCAGCACCGGATTGAGCCAGCCTTGACAGCCCAGCCACAATCCCGGTGCTGGGGAACAAATGGACAGCCTGGGCTGGGCTGGAAGCCACCATCACTCAGCCCGATCCGCGCTGGGGCCCGCATGCCCGGTGCACGCCGCCGCGTCCACGCCAAGATCTGGATTGCTTCCGCCCTGCCGCCGGCTCGACGCGGCTGCCCCGGTTCAGCTCGCCGCGCTGCGCTCGTGCCCGAGTTGTCGGCGACGTGGCTGATGCTGCGGCGCTGTGTCATGTTATCTGCTCAACGCTCATGGCATCTCAAATCATGGCGGAACTGTGTATCCTGTCTGTCCATCTCCACCCCAGCTCACCTCCGCGACAGCGGCAGCCACCACAAGATGGAAGCCGTTCAGGAGGGAACGAAACGTCACGGCCAGTTGCAGCACCCGGAGAGCGGGCTTTCCAGCTCGCACGGCCGACGCCTTGTCGCGAAGCGAAGGTGTGATGGACGAGTGACAGATACCGGTCTCGCAACTACTCTAACTCACTGGCTTCCATCATACCTGGTTGGTAGGCGAGATGCTCGTTCTCGTACATATGGCTCGGCTCGATCTCGGCGTGCCGCGGCACCGCCCGAAGCGCGGGTCCCTCCATCCGAATGCGCGGGGCCGCCATCCGCGCCGGGGTCATGTATGGCAGCGGGTGCGTCCAGGCCTCCGCTCTGCAGCAGATCCAGGCCTGGACCGCTGCACCGCCGAGCCGCGGCAGCCCTGTGGGGCGGTGTCCAGGTGGTAGGTACTTCGTAGTGTCCAGTTGACTGTGGGCTGTAGGTCCCTCGCAGGCCCCGATCCTCAACAACGGAGGCGGCTGCCTTGGCTCTGGAGGTTTGTTCGCCGGTCGGCAAACCTAACGTCGACCGGCCTGCATTTGAATTCAGACAAGCTCGGGAGGACGACAGAGCCTTGGCGCGGCCGGGCACGCCGTGATACCGGCCGCCACGCATGCCTGCTTACCTCGCAGAAGAGCGAGGCGAGGATCGGGGGCGTGCCGGCGGCATCAGTACGAGAATGGCCTGCCACCTATTACAGGTACATACCTACAGGTTGGTACCTAGGTAGGTAGTAGGACTCGTAGGGTACCAGAATGTCGACACATTGCAGTAGAACATGAAGGGTGGAATTTCTCTGGCGAGGAATCTCCAGCAATACAAGTGCCTACCTTACCTTCCTCAGTTAGTGCCCACGTGAAGAGCTAAATTTAGGTGCCTTCCATACCTGAGGCGCCGAGCAATGTAAGGCAGCTTAACGCTCGTATCGAGTCCTGCCCGTCGTGCATCCACGGAGGCCGCCACTTGTCCATCCCGCCGGCCCACAAATGACGAGTTCGCTGGGCTGCCGCGATCTGTTTGGCCCTTCCAGCGGCATCTGCAGCAGCCACGACTCCAGCCAGGGCCGAGCACTACCAACTGCCGCGCCGCGGGGCAACGTAACGGATGCCAGGCACCAACCAACGCATCACATGAGGCTACCTGGCAAAGGTACAGCTGCTCGCTTGAGGCGCGGCGCCGCGACGACTACTTCGTACCTGGCTTGCCATAGGTCAGGGTTCAGGAGCAATGGACAGTCCTTGTCTGAGCACGGTTGTGAGGTGCCCAACCCAGCATCGCGCAGTGCCCGTGGTGTCGGATGCCTCATACTGCCATTCACTCATTACCTTCCCGGGTCTTTATCGAGGAGTCAGATATGCCGGTGTCGATGCACGTGGGGAGACGCTGGCCGATGGGCGAGCGGTGGCCTCGGCGAAGGCAACCCCCAATAAGCCTTGGCCGGTTGGTGTTACACAGTTCTGGGCCGGTCGAGACATTGTATTGTCGCAAGCCGAAGATCGTGCATTTCCCCTGCTGTTTTCATTATCGCCTCAGTCTTGAGTGTAGAAACGTCTTCTATCAAGGCAGGCAGCCGCCTAGGTCCCGGGCTGGCGGGAAACGACAGCGGTGCGGCGTTTCGGCCCTGAAGTCCTCCTTGCCTCGAACAGCAGGTTCCGCCAGTCGTGCACGGCAGGGGATGGGATCGCACACATCCCCACATTTACACACGCCCACGTGCCCGGTTATTACGGCAACATACCCGCCACGCACGCTGTGGCAGCCTGCCTGTCGCCTGCATTGGGGGTCTCGGGTTGAGCACGGGCGCAGGACCCTTGGCGCGACTTACGTCGGTGAATCACTCAAGCATTGCAGCCGATCTTTGTCACTGGTTGTGAGCTCTCTTTGAGCGGGTTTCCATTATCCCCGAGATGTAGACCGCCGTTCCCTTGTATGGTACAAAAACACCCGTTAAAAAAAACCCAAGACCCGGATCCGTAGTCATCATGAAACACCCCAACATGGCCCCAAACGGCGGGAAAACGAGACGCACAAGGCGAACAAATTCGTAACGGACATGCAATAAAGACAATCGCTTAACCACCGAAGCCGTACAGGGTGCGGCCTTGTCGCTTGAGCGCGTAGACGACGTCCAATGACGTGACCGTCTTCCGCTTGGCATGCTCGGTGTAGGTGACGGCGTCACGAATGACGCCCTCGAGGAATGTCTTGAGGACACCACGGGTCTCCTCATAGATCACTGCGGGATGGCGCGTTAGCAGCTATCCCTGGCGGGTTTACTCGGATGGGAAACATACTGGCAGAGATACGCTTGACGCCACCACGACGAGCGAGACGTCGAATGGCAGGCTTGGTGATGCCCTGAATGTTGTCACGAAGAATCTTGCGGTGGCGCTTGGCACCGCCCTTGCCGAGGCCCTTGCCGCCCTTGCCACCTGTTGCATCACCGTCAGCCTGTGTTTGTTCCTCACGCGTATTGGGATAGTAGCTGTGGTAGGATGGGTTGGTGTAGGATGACTCACGTCCAGTCATTGTGATGGGTGGGTGTGTGGTGTGTTGTGGAAAGCGAGTGGTTCTTTGTCGCGAGGTGGCACGCGAATGGCAGTGTGAACTTGGGATAGGTCGGGGTGGTGGTCAACAAAGGGTGCAGGAAGAGTGGCGGCGGCAGAGCTTAAGTACAGGTGGGCCAAATCACAGATCAGTTGGTCGCTTGGGGCTGATGGGCGACTGATTGTGGGCTGCTGGAGCCAGGGCGGGCGAAAAAAAAAAAACATGCCACGGCTGAATGGGGAACTGGCGCGTGCGTGCGCCGCGTCGGCGTGTGCCATGATGGCCGGGTCGGGGTGAAAGCGCCCGTCGCTGCAACGCGCGCGCCAGGGGCCAAAACATGGACAAGGCTGTTGTCTTGGGCCAGCTGGCCAATGGGCGACGGCTGGTTCCCACGACTGCCCAAGGTCATGTGCCAGCTCCAGTGCGAGTATGACGAGCGGTGCGTACTCGCATCATACGTGCCGGTATTTCATCGAGCAGAAGGGGCCTATTGGGGGTGCCTTTGCCGTTTTGTGGCCGCAGAGCGCATCGATGCCCGCAAGCCGCATAGTGAGATAACGACCTGACCTTGTGCTCCGTACTGCATTTACTGCATATCGATGAGGTGCGCAGCACGCTTTATGGTATTTGATGTCTTCGCGCGGAGCCATTGTGTGTCGTTGGCAAATCGCAAGTACTGGTTGTTCTATTGTGTGAATCGTATTGAAGTTCGACATGCTCCAGCAATGTGTACTCGTATGCTAATATGCAGCGTGCTCGGCCAGAGGTATCCTCCTCGCACGTGTCTACGGCGCGCTGTATCGACTTATCCTGTTGCCTGCAGAAAGCACCAGCATTGCTCGTTCTTTGTTCCGACAGATACGCGGTGGGCTGACGGTGCCTTTAAATTGAACCTGCGGTGCCGTCTCTGTGCTTACATCGAAGTTAATACCAGGTGACAGCGCGCATGACAGCGTCGCTAGCCCGCAAATGCCACAATTTACGATGACCAAAAGAACCGGCACTTGATACACTACACATTTTCATCTGACTACGTTCCGTCAAAGAGCGCGGAGGCCCATTTCCAGTATCTCCAATAGTTTGACGATGCGACTCTTCGTGCAGGGTAGCTCGTCAAGGACCCGCCGACGACATCAGACTGAGAGGACACCTTCAGGTCGAGGACGTAGCCAATCAAAAATCGGCGCGCCCAGGGCTTCTGAGCCCCACCGCGAATTTCCACATCAGGTTACGCCGCGTGCGCTCCAATGCGGCGGAGCCAGGCACAGAAAACAGCGGGCGACAGGGCGCCAAAGTCAGGAGAACGGGGGTGCCCTTGTCGACACCCGCGCGGCGGGGGCTTGTGCGAGCAGTTGGCACCAACGACAGCAACCTCGTCAAGCCCTGCCTCTCTGGTAGCGGCCCTTGCTTGACGAGTTGACGAGTCTGTGGCGGGACTGCCGAGCGCGGAGAATCGCGTGCACGGCGACGCGGCGCAACTGCACTGCTGCTCTGCCTGTCGCAGACGAGAGCACGTCGCACTGCGGGGCGGGGATGCGGCGCGTGGGCAGAGCTTCGCGTGAAAGGTGCTGGTGCTCCAGGGACTGACCGCCCCACCTACGAGTAGATAACTCGCATGTAGCGACGAACACCTACGAAAAGTGCGGCCGAGTAGGTACGATAAGCAGGAAGGTATGCTGCACGTCCGCCGCGCGCGCGCCTGCCTCCGCGAAACGGCAGGGCATTCTTTCATGCAATCCGGAGGTACGTAGGGAGTCCCCACATGGCCGCGCCCAGCGTTTGCGCCGCACCAGCGCATTTGCATTCACCAGGCCCCCGCCCCCAAGGCCCGCCCCATGCCCATGCCCCCTTCCCCTCCCGGCCCCTCCCCCCCCCCCCCTGCCCAAACCCGATTTCTGGCATGACCACCTTTTTAGTCTCAGGCGACTGAACCATGCCGCGCCGCAGCGCAGCCCAACAACTCGCGCCAGAGAAAAAATACGTGTCGCACACACACACACACGCAGACGGGTGCTAAGGCGCACGACCCACTAGCGCGCAACGCATTTTCCAGATCAGCCGCCGCGCCTTGCCTCTGCCGGCCAAAGGTATTAAAGCGCCCCCCCGCCCACCTCCCTCTCCCAACTTTTCCTCCTGCATCTCACACCCACTTCGGTACCAACCCCACACCGCCCATCACCACACACCACACAAACATCAACAATGGCCCGCACCAAGCAGACCGCCCGCAAGTCCACTGGTGGCAAGGCTCCTCGCAAGCAGCTTGCCTCCAAGGCTGGTGAGTCACCATCATCTCTTACACCATTCTGCTGCGTCACCAGCCTGCTAACGCCTCGCCTCGCAGCCCGCAAGAGCGCCCCCTCCACCGGCGGCGTCAAGAAGCCTCACCGCTACAAGCCCGGTACCGTCGCTCTCCGTGAGATCCGTCGGTACCAGAAGTCGACCGAGCTCCTGATCCGCAAGCTCCCCTTCCAGCGTCTGGTGAGTCGCAACAGTATCGTCGCCAAACACGCATCCAATCTAACATCCACGCGCAGGTCCGTGAAATCGCCCAAGACTTCAAGAGCGATCTCCGCTTCCAGTCTTCGGCCATCGGTGCCCTCCAGGAGTCCGTCGAGTCCTACCTCGTCTCCCTCTTCGAGGACACCAACCTGTGCGCCATCCACGCCAAGCGCGTCACCATCCAGTCCAAGGACATCCAGCTTGCCCGCCGCCTGCGTGGCGAGCGCAACTAGACGATGGGATCCGGGATATAGCCAGGGGCTTAACGACTTTTGCTTTTGACGATGGAATCATGGGTCGGGGGTTAATCACGGCGTTACAATGAGAGACTTTGCTTTGCACCACAGTTGGGATGTACATTATACCAGGCAAACAAGCCGGCCTGGATCCGCGGAATGCAATTGGACCGGACGCGGTCTATGATTTCTATCAGACAAAGGCTTATTCGAGTGACATGACGTACTAGGGCGCGACAGCTCTCGCGTGCAGGAACGCGATGCGCACGATGTCGCGTCGCGTGCAGCTGTTATTGTGCCAATATATCAAGCACGAGACGCGAGAGGCGGTCCGCCCAGAGGAAGCGCACACAATTGTACCAGGGTCATGACCACGTGCTGCCTGTGTGACCCGCCCGTCATTGGCTGATGGCGATGCTATGTGCTGGCTGGGTCAACACAGGCGAGAGCGCGTCGAGCGAGCTGCTCGTCCCATGGTCCCCATGCCGGCGAGCCCCCGGCCCCCCGCGTTGCAACTATATCTGAGTCACAGGGCAACCAACGCCAGGCGCACGTTTGATGACTCCTGGACGACCGACACATATGCTTGAATTCTTTGGGCACGAACGACGGTTGTGTGTCCCCTGTTGACCGCAACACCGTTGCGTGATGGCGGCGAACAACATATGCCCAGGGTGTCTACCATACTTCGTCGGTACCAATAGGTAGGTGCCTAGGCTGTGCCTGCAAGCCGCAACCAACGACGCCGCAGGGCCAGTATTCCCTCAGAGCAGTGCCTTCCACCCGCCCGACTCGGGGCGCTTCAGGCCGAGGAAGCTGGCCACCTGACCGAGGTGGTCGACGCCCCAGAACGACTCTGTCTCGCCGGCCGCGTTGGTGCAGACCATCCACGGCAGGCCAAAGGCGCCGGCGGCGAATGCCTCGTCTGTGTTTCGTTGGAGGGCCGCCTTGCCCACGCGGGCTGCTTCGGCCGCGATGGCAGCGGCCGCCTCGCCGCCGAGGACCTTCTCCATGAGGGGGCGCAGCACCTCGGGCTTGTGCGTCTCCCCGTGCTCCGCCCAGAACTCGTGGTAGAGTGCGTCGAGCGCCTGCACCAGGCGCCTCTGCTTGTCCCTACCGTCAGCCTCGTCCAGCGCTGCCAGCTGGCGCATGATGCCGAGCGTCATCGGGGGGAAGTTGGACGGCAGCTCCTTCTTGATGGGCACATGAAGTGTTTCGGCCCAAAGCTGGCGGTTGCGGTTGATCCAGACGTTCTTATCTGCAAGACACTTTAACAGGTTGCTCGTACTCGTGGCCCCCCCTCCTTCTGCTGCCCTTCCCCGCGCTGCCCGTGGTCCACGTACTCGTAATATTGATGGGCGCCGTGTTGCCGCACGCCTTCATCAGGCCGCCTAGGAAGATGGGCACGTACGTGATGTCGCAGCCCTGGAACACTGCATGATGCTGTACCAGCGTCAGCGGCGTGCTCCCCATGCACACCAGATCGATGGTACAGGGCTCACATACACGAAGCACATAGTACGCAAGGTACGCAAACGGGCTGACCGTGTCAACGTAGAGCGTGATTTTGTTGTTGGGAGCCATGTTATGAGTACTCCGTAAGGTGGGCTGAGATGCCCTGACTCTGTCGGACGGGGCGGTTGGCGGTCGTACTGTTCTTCGTACTCGTCTCCCTACTGGTCTGGCGTGCCACGCAGTGCCCCTTGCTTTGGGGCTCAAGCTCTACTTGTACCTGCGGCACCAGCCATCCCCTCCCCCCCCGCCTTCCAGGTTGCTAGTGGCCGACGACCTCGAAAGTGAGCTGTCGCCGTCGCCACACCCCCTCACTCCGTCCATCCACAAACGATTGCCGAGAAGGGCGCACAACCTCGGCTCATGTCTTGCAAGTGCGTCGGGTTCAACCACCACGAACAGGCACTGTGTCGCGATGCATCCCCAAACGGGCGTGTTCATGGCTTGACTTAAATTCTGGCAAGAATAAATATGAATACGAACGTACCCAGGCGCCAGGTGCCAATCTCGCGTGCTCTGATTACCATGTCTCTCCACGCCTCACAAATACGGCCACGGTCACCGGTTGGAAACCTCAGCTTCTCAGGCCAGCGAATCCACGTGGTACGTTGGCAGCTGGGTAAGCACGTCGAAACCGCCAGTTCCAACCCTTCCTAGCCTACCCATCACCAGCCGACTGCTCGGCGTTGTCAGGTCGTCCCAATCGCCGTCCAACACCGCGTCCTTCAGGAACGCGAGCGTCGTCTCGAAGCTCATCTTGGTAAAGGGACTGACGTTGCCCCGCAGACCCATGCGGCTGAACGCTGTAAAGTCGCCGTTCCTCGTCATGTAATCGGCGATCAGGTTGAGATGTCGGTTGTCCACCGCGATGCCATGTGACCCGAACACGCCGCCGAGTTCGCGCACAATGTTGCTCCGGCATGCCTCTACGCCGTAGACATCCAACACTGCGCCGATGTCGTTCGTCTGGATGCGATTCGGATCGATGAAGTCGCTGTACCTCTGCATGGCGCGCAAGTTGACGCCTTCCGTGTGTATCACATGCACGCCCTTGTCCTCAACGAGAGTGCAAGCGTTGACACCGGCAATCTGCTGCACAACCGTCTTGCGGACCGCGTCCTGGACGATGTTGAGCATCAGTACCTTGGGAATGACAGCGTCGAACTCCATTGTCACGTTGCACCAGCCGCCGTCCTTCTCGTCGGACTGGAAGTCCGTTACATCGAGGTATGTCTCCAAAACGCGTTGTGTTCGAGCCTTGGCCGACCAAGACGTTGCATCTTCACCATCTTCCTCCTCTTCCCGGTCTGAGTCGTCGGCCTTTTGTGTAGGCGGCGGGCTGCCTCCGAAGCCCTCGTCCTCCATCTCGCTGGCCATGGCCTCCCTCTCATTTGCTCGTTGAATGGCGTTGTCCTCGTCGTCATTGGGGCCGTATGAGACAGCCTCATTGCGGTTCGCGCGCTGCTTCGAGTTGGTCGCATCGTCGTCGCCCATGTCGTCGTCGTCGTCGTCGCCCCGCGGGTCTCCTTCGGGTTCCGGAGCAGCCATCTCGACGACGCCAGCCTTGACTCCGATCTCGGGAGTTGCGTTGGTTGCCTGAGCTTGCCGCTTTCTGATCTCCTTCTTTGTGAGGGATAAAACGACACGCAGCAACTTTCTCTCCACGGTTTCCATCACATCGCACACGCGAATCGCGTAAGTCTTCGCATACTCCTCCGAAGGGAAGAACTTCAGGCTGACTTTGTAAACCTTGGCCAAGCCATACATCTTGCCTTTGCAGACCTTCTCCTCAACAGTTGCACTGTCCAGAATCTGTCCCAGTCGCAGAGCGCTGATGGATTTCGCGAAGACCTCTGCATCGTCGGGCGAAAGCTCCGAGATGGGATACAGGGACATGGCAGGTGTTGAAATGTCCTTGCTCGCCGTCATCAATATCTCGCGAAGTCGAGGAATACCCAGGGTGACGTTCTTTGCAGAGTGCCCTGCTAAATGGAAGGTATTGAGCGTCATCTGCGTCGACGGTTCACCCACTGACTGGCCGGCCACGATCCCAACGGCCTCGCCCGGCTCGACAAGAGACCTCAAATATTTCATGGCGAAAAGCATCTCCGCGTTCTTTCGATTCAAGGCGACACGGGACAGGCTCTGCTGACCCTTTTCACCCTTCTCGCGTACTAACCCGTCCGCATTGTCTTTAAGGTATCCAGCCATGGCGTCGTAAAACGCCTCGGATGTTACGAATGCGTTGGTGGCGGGATCAAAATTAGCGGTTAGAGGGTCTTTTGCGTTTGGATCGTTGGCCTTGGCGTGCTTGATAGCGCTTTTCATGTACTTGGTGAAGGCAGCTCGATTGGCACCAAGACGCTCGCCGAGATTGGGGTCATATCTCAACTGTGCCGCCTCAGATGTGACGTTTTGTAGAATGAAGCTAAAGTCGGACAAGTACTTTTGCTTCGTAACGTCGAGTCCGTCCTCTCCGTATAAGAATTGGATCATGGATCCATCGGCATCTCTCACAGTCGTGTCGTAGGCGACCGTCAGCCCTTCCATGCCCTTGATGATGCATCTTTGCAGGTAGCCTGAACGTGAAGTCTTCACTGCCGTATCGATCAGACCCTCCCGGCCAGCCATGTGGTGGAAGTAATATTCCTGGGGCCGAATGCCAGTCAAAAAGCGGTTCACGATGAAACCACCGGCTCTGACGTTCGTCTCGAACGGCTTGAAACACGGAAGAGTCTTGCCGCTGACCATGACAGGCACACGTCGTCCTTCCAAGACTTGCTGACCAAGGTTACACGAAATAAGCGATGCGTTCACCCGTGATCCCTTGGCTCCAGACGTCGTCATGGCCTGCATTTGGTTCTTTGGGAAGGGCTTTTCCAAGCCTTTGGGAATGCAGGACCGCTGCACGGCGTCTGTGATCTCCCTTGTCGCCTGATTCGTGAGGAGGTCGAGACCTTCCTGCTTGCTGTCGTCGCGCATGGCCTCCTCAAGACGCTGTAAAAGGAGAGGGTCGAGAGGATTTGTCTGATTCTCCAACGAGACGTAGCCGGACGCAACCCTGAGTCCCACTCCATCGGCAGCGAGAAGCTCCTGTCGCCGCGCGCGTTCGCCCTCCTCAGTGAGCCTGAGGTCGTCCATGCCGCAGGAGAAGGCTCTCATGTTGAGGTATCGCGTCAACAGTCGACCAAGGCTGCTCAACAACTTGCCAGCCACAGCCGGACCATAAATCTCATGAATTGCATGAATCAGGCCTCCAGAGCTGGGTCCGATCTGTGACTTGTCGAGGATGCCTGTGATGAATTCACCATCCTGTATGAGGACGACACCCTCCTCCGAATTGACACCCCACTGATCGGCTCTTATCTGGGCGTCTCTGCGCATGGACAGGCCACCGCAGTTAGAGGGCCGCATGTTCTTGAGAATGGTGGTCACAACTTGCTTGCCCGTCCACCGGGGACCCGGCTTGATGATTGCAGGAGGCACAAGTTGAATCCTCTCTCCAAGGATATGCCCGCTCTCCGGTCGCAACGCACTGTAGACTAGTTGATGGTAGTCGCCGCGAGTAAAAAAAGTGTCACGATTGCAAAGTGTGACTGAAACAGAGATGTGGTCCTGGATCAGACCTCTCAATGGCTTGCCAGCAGTGCCTGACAAGTATTGGTGGTCGGTGTCGGCAATTTGCAGAGCCTCGGCCCGCGCGACCTCATTTTGCGGAAAATGCATGTTCATCTCGTCGCCGTCGAAGTCAGCGTTGTATGTGTTGCAGTTGGCATAATGCATTCGGATTGTTTTCTCCCCAGGAAGAACCCGTACTCGATGGCCCATGATGGAAGGCTTGTGAAGTGTGGGCTGACGGTTCATCAACACAACGTCGCCGTTGGTCAAGTGGCGGTAAACTTTCTTGTTTCTCATTCTTGCTGCGCTGGCGTTTGTAGGTGCCAAGAGTTGATTGGCAAGCGATATTCGATCATCGACGGATTTGTTGCGGAGATTGATGACCTGGCCGTTTTCGTTCTCAACGGCGAAAGCTCCAGGCCACTTGTCGACACCGTTGATGACGGCCTGCTGCATATCTCGAAAGTTGTGGCTGGTGACAGGCTCCGGGTACGTCAATTTCTTGGCGAAGACGGGAGGGACACCAATCTCATTGGTTTCGATGTTAGGGTCTGGGGAGATGACGCTTCTCGCGGCGTAGTTGACACGCTTGCCCATCATGTTCTTTCTGAACAGGCCCTCCTTCTTTTCGAGTTTCTGCTTGATGCCATCCTCGTTGCGCTTTGCAGCAGCACCTTGCACGGGGTTCTTGGTCTTGTCGATGAGCGCGTTGACACCCTCTTGAAGTTCGGTCCAAGCTTGGTGCATCTGGATGACGTCGGCATTCCCAGCGTCAAGGGCGTTGTAAACCTGGGCAATCTTACCGCAGCTTCTAAGTATGTTCTTGTACAAAGAATTCTGCTGGGCCTCGGCAATCTGAGAATCGCCTGTTCGGGCTTCCGGCCGATACCGATTGGGAGGGACAAGAATTGTCGTTAAGAAGAACATGTCGGGCGTGACTTTCGGCGAGCTACGCGTCGGTGGCTTAGCACTGTACAGGAGCGAAAGGAGCTCCTGCTCCTTGTCGAACAGCTCTGCTAGCCTTGCGCGTACCTCCATGGAGCTAATGTAGCGTTGTGTAGGGGCGGATTCAGCTGCGTCTGCATCCGCCATCTCGATATCCTCGTGGGTTGTTGTCGGCTCTTCGCGGCTTGGAGACCCAATGTCGGCAACGCCCTCATCGGATGTGTAACCGTCCTTCCGTTTCTCTTTCTTGCCATGATAGACGCGTGTCATGGCATCATCCCATTTCAGGTTCTTCTGGGCCATCTTCGCCTTTTCTTTGGGTGACAGCGACTTCTCGAAGATCTTGACGAATCTATCTTTCCGGTATGTGGGCGAGACGCCGCCGCAGCTGGCACACATGGCCTTTTTGAGGATGTCGGCCAAGAACTCCTTGATGACCTCTCGGCGCATCTCGCTGGCGCCCTCATGTTTGCCTTTCTTCACATCGCCCCTGCGCAGCTTGCCCCCGCGAAGGCAACGTTGCACATACTTTTCTCTAGCGCGCGTGACGCTATCGATGGAAGAGGTGCCTTCCTCCTCAGCTTCGCTATCGCCCAACCCAAGCGAATCCTGAAGCTCTAGGGCAAGATCGTTCTCGCCGATGGAGCCCACGATGTGGGCCTGTTGGATGAGACCATGCTGAAGCAAGCGAAGCTTGCAGGTGTACTTGTGCAGCTCCTTCGGCGGCAGTCGAAAGCCTTTGCAGTAGACACATGTCGCACGGAGAAGACGGTAGGCCTGGTCCATGAACACGGGGTGGTAGACGGGCGCGGGTAGCTGGATGTGGCCGGGATGACCGGGGCACGAGGCCTGGTTTAGATTGCATGTCGAACATCTGCCACGATTGCGCGTTAGTGATCAGCTACGTCCCTCAGCGGAAGGGCTCTCAAACTTACGGGGAGTCGCCCCAAGAGCCGAGAGCCGGATCGTAGAGACCACCGGGCACCGGGTTGAGGAGGTTGTCGAAGGTGCTCTCATTCTCAATGCGTTTGACGGATATGGCCCGGATCTCGGCGGCGGAAAGGAAGGTAAACTCGACGCTCTCCACCTCGGAGGCAACGGGCTGTGCGATGTTCATGATAGCACTTCGTTGAGGGCCGGAGGGGGAGGGACGAGTCCAGGCCAGCGAACCAATTCCATCTACTGCGGGCAAGGTAATCGGTTTGCGATGGCGGACAGAAGGTTGGCCTTGAACAAATTTTTGGCGGTCCTGGGCGGCAGAATTCGCCCGATGGACTGCCCAGTGTGTCGGTGGGTCCGCTCTGTCAACCGAGCCGGACCGGCCTGTGAACCTCGAAGCTGACTCCACTTCGCGTGCCGGGCCCTTGGGCTGTTGGGGCCGCCGTGTCCGCTACTTTCGTGCGTTTCCTGCCGTCACAACTGTCTCTGAGTAACATAATGTACCTTCCAGGTTGAGGTGGCCCAGCCAGGCACCAACCAGCCCGCCAGTGCTCCTCCCTCCTCCAGCTGATCCACCCTCCCCATCTCGGCCGCGGGACATCGCGAGTTCTCTTGCCCACCACTTCAAACCGCAATCCGCTTGCTTCGTCGCAGCGCCCCGACCTGGTATCTCCCCGACGAGCCTCTTCCGCGCCGCGATTCTAGTGCTGCGCGCGCTCCGGGTCGGGAACCATTTTCTGGCTCACGATTAGAAGATTCAGTCAGGGTGCAACAGCGTCGCCGTGCCTCCCCTTCCACTTGGCCACCTGTACTTCGAACATCACACGCCGCGACGAGTACCCACAACCCGAAAATCGAGCGCAACAGAGAGAAACGACTCTAGATAGCGAGCGGGCGTCACCTGTACATCATGGATTCCTCACAGCAGTCTGGATTGGGTCCTCGTCGCGACACATCGTCCAGGGTCCTAAAGTCCGAGTCCACTGCCGACAAGATGGCGGCTCTCAAAGCGCGCGTCGCAGCCGCCATCGGGACGAGCAAGGCAAAAGGGGGGCTGAGCGTCGGACTTCATCCCGCCCTTGAGGATCTCGGATCTTGGAAATCGCAGACCAAGACCAAGGACAGCCCGAAGACGCCGCAAACAACAGATGTTGACCAGGCTATATCCCCACGGCCCTCCGCGCCGAGCACCCGGCCAACACGGGGCAAAAGCACACAGAGTCAGAATCCATACTTCGACGAAAGCCTTGCCTCTCAAACGTCCGGAGGCAGACGGCGAGAACCCAAGCACTTGGTCTTCAATCAGAAGGGCAAGTACATTCAACAAGCAAGCGCCCTTCGTCGGCAAGCTGCCTTGGAGGCAATGAAGAAGAGGATAGCGGAGCAGACACGGAAAGCCGGCATCGACGATGACTTGGACGTCGAGAAGAATTTCGTCGTGGGGACGCCTCCAGACATTGAATGGTGGGATGAGGGCCTGTTGGATGCGCAGAGCTACGATGGCCTGGAGGACCCATCGAAGCTGAAGATCCTGTCGCCCGACAGCATCGTGACGGAGTACATACAGCATCCAGTCGCCCTGGAACCCCCTCAGGATCGCCACGCGTCTTCCGCAAAGCCTATGTATTTGACATCCAAGGAGCAGGCCAAGATCCGCCGCCAACGTCGCATGGCGGAGCTGAAGGAGATGCAAGCGAAAATTCGGCTTGGCTTGGTCCCTGCGCCACCCCCAAAAGTGAAGAAGGGCAACCTGATGCGTGTCCTCGGAGATGGTATGCCCACCCCATGCATGATTTGTGAGCCAGTTACTGACATCGAACTGCAGTTGCTGTCAAAGATCCCACTGCAGTTGAGGCGAGGGTCAATCGCGAGATTGCAGAGCGTCATGAAAAGCATGTCCACGCAAACGAGGAGCGACAGCTTACTAAAGAGCAGAAGCATGAGAAGTTGGCCAAGAATCAGCAAAAGGATGCTGACAAAGGCATACACGTCTTGGTTTTCAAGATAAACAGTCTGGCCAACGGTCAGCACCGGTACAAGATTGGGGTCAACGCGGAGCAGCTGGGCCTCACTGGGACTTGCATCATGCATCCGAAATTCAACCTCGTCGTTGTCGAAGGCGGAGCATGGGGCATCAACAAGTACAAGAAGCTCATGCTCAATCGCATCGACTGGACAGAAAACTCGCCATCGAAATCGAGGGATGACAAACGAGAAGCTGGTCGCGACTGGCTTAAGGCTGAGACGGAAGAGGGCAACTTAAAGGATATGTCCTTCAACGAATGCAAGCTGGTCTTCGAGGGCGAGCAAAAAGCGAGAGGCTTTCGAAAATGGGGCAGCAAAGTGTGCGAGACGGACCAAGAGGCGAGGGATGTCCTATCGCGGTCCAAGATGGACAATTTTTGGTCACTGGCCAAGGGACTAGCTTAAAGGGGAAATCAAACTCCGTTCCTGGTATTTCGTGGCTGGCTTGCTAGCCAGGACTGATAGCAAGGCTTGGACCGCCCCTGACGGACAGGGCCAAAACAATAGACCCGAATATATCTAGACCGTTTGGCGGTGCCAAAAACTTGTGTGATGCCTATCTACATCTAAGCAGGGCCGGCCCTTCCTTGGATCCAAAACGCGCCGCATACCCCTCCATATTGAGAGCAGAACTAAGTAATTTGGGGACAACATATCGCCCCGCATCGCTACCTCCGCCAAGGTTGCTCTGGTTGTAATGTGTGCTGCATAGTCATTGGTGGCACTGCTCGGGCTTTCACAGGCCCCGCGCCGCCCTGTTCGTCGTCTCTCGCGGCGGCTACAGTTGAAACAGCCGGGGTCGAGGAGCCGCGGCTATGTAAATCAAGAGTCTTGATATCGAATCTCTTGGAGCAACCGTCTTCCATGTGCCTGCAATAAGCGCTCAGCATGAATGCCCACCACAGTGTTCCTAAGCCATGAAGAAAGAGTTCTCTGAACCGACCTTCGCAGTGTGTCCTTGCGGGCAAACAACCGGCCACAGTAGTCGCAACGGTGGTTACGTTCTTTGATGTGAACACTCTGGTGATGCCGCTGAAGGTCGGTCTTTCGGACGAACTTCTTGTTGCAGCCACTCACCAAGCAGGGGAAAGGGTATTCCCGTTGCTCGTCGTGGGTTTCGAGGTGTGACTTGTAATTATAGCTGCGGCTGAAGAACTTGCCACAGCCCTCGACTGTACATTGAAAATTGGCCTCCTCTTTGGTCGTATGTTTTCGAGGCGCACGCCGTGCTCTAGACGAGCTAGGGGTAGCAGAGGTTGGAGTGGTCGACGCCGAAGGCACGGCGTGTGGCAAAAGATCGCTTTCGATCGGTCTCATCCAGCCCTGGGCCACAAAACGTGGTGGCGACTGTGCAGAGTACGCGCCGATAGAAGAGGTTAGTAGACTGTCTGTGGCATCATCAGCCGGGCATGTCGACAGTGTCAGTGCTTGCTGCGACGGTGGTGCAGCCGACGGCGCATCGTGCGGGTTCATGCCCAGCATGCCGAGCTCGTGCGTGGTGTATGTGAAGTCATTGCCATGGACCACTGGAGCTATTGATCTGTTGCCTGGAATATGGCCCGCGTGGCGAGCTGCCCACTCTTGGTCAGGAGACTGCTGGGCAGGGTATATTTCCGTAGTGGATTCTTGGGGCTGGACGACAGTGTAGTTGGAGAAGAGATCATGGCTAGCGGCAAGCACAGGCGGCAGCTGATGCGAATACTCCCACTGATGTTCCGCGATCGCCTTGGAGGAGAGAACTTGAGGTGGTCGACCCAAGTGTTGCCGGGTAGTCAACGACGATGGGCCGCGATCCAGGTCAAAGAGCGTCGCTGGTGGATATCTGCCGGCAGATGATGGCGGCGAGCGGTCCTGGACCATTCCATACGGCGGTGTTATGTGTTGCTGGTGTCGTTGCTGGTGTCGTTGCTGTTGCAGTGGTTGCTGCAGTGTCTGAGGGTAGCGATTCTGTGGTGGCAACGGCGGCTGCTGATGCTGGTGTTGCTCTCGCTGCGGCTGCTGCTTCTGTTGGTGCGACAGTGCCGGCGACGAAACAACGGGCGGCGTGAGGTCCATCATTCATCATGGATAGTTGTCGAAAGCTGGCTTGCTGTGCAAGCGGTTGAAACCGCCCCAAAAGGGGTCGAGGGGGTTGGTTGCGCCCACCGTGGATCAACCATCGGTTTCGAACACCGCTTTTTCATGAGTTGCACTTCAAGTACGTAAACCCCGACACTGGCCTCGAAAAGCATAGGAACATTGGGGCGGCCACAACGCGACGAGAGTCTGTTGGTGTTTGTGTCGGGCCCGTAAGCCGTGGGTACGAATGGGACGTCCCGACGAGTCAATGTTCACCCCCAGGCCTGGAAGGAGTAGCACCGGCCGGCGGTGGCGACTCGGCGTCCTCGTGTAGTGACAAAGGGAAGGTCAATACCGTGGTCAGAATGTCCAGAGAATGCGTCGCGGCTGAGCAACACAAGAATGGAATCAGAGTCGAGGAGGTTCGCGGCTGGGCCGACATGGACGAGCAGTTGATCTTGGTGAGGCAGCATCCGAGGAGGATGGGAGTAAGAAGGTGGGGAGTGTTCGTTAGAACGTCCAGAGGCAACCCAAACACGAATGCGAAAAGCTGACGGCGGCGCTTGTATATGAAGTGCACGCAGCGTCGAAGGATAAAAGCATGAACGCAAAGAAATATTTCGGCAAGCGGGTGGGTGGGCCGAGCATCAAGCGACTGGAGGCGTACAGTATGTATGTCTGTATGGGGAACAACTCAGAGGGCGGGAAATACGCACACAAGGCGAGGGGAGGCATGAGAAAGTCGTGTACAAAGTAGGGACATGCAAGTAAGACGTCAAGGACTGGGCCTGAACCGGGGGGGCCGTGTGTGTCCACGACACAAGGCGAGTACTCGTACATGAATGGCCCGCCGAGGCACACACCACATCAAGGTACGAAGTACTAAGGAAACGAGTCAAAACACCATTCCCATCACGGAACCCTGGGCTGGGCCAAGGACCCAGGCTGGTTGGACATGGGGGCCGGCCGATGACAGCGGAATTGAGGGGCCGGCCGCCTCGAGCGTGAGCATGCCCCAGACGTGAGCTGATGCACTGGAACAGGTCGCCAGTGATTTGCTGACCGCACCGGTGTCAGGACAGAGAGCCTGACAACCACCGTAGCACCGCGTTGAACCATGACGACGGACCGTTGGTGACTTATAAGCAGACACGTCAGGGCCCAAACGTCCGGTCGTGATCCGACCGCCGAAAAACACCCGAGAGGCTGGCTGGGACAGGCCGGCTCCCCCCCCCTCTCCCTGTCTCCCTCTTCCGCTCTCCCGCTCGCTCGCTGCTCGCTCCCTCCCACGAGCCCTCCCCCCAACGAGGCGGTAAATGTTCGCGTCCGACGGCAAGACTGCCGACAAGGCGCCACGGGGCCGCGGGCCCGGTTCAAGTCGAGGACCTCGTCCGGACTCGCCTTGACGGAGCATAATTGGCGGCGTGCCATTTGTCCAGTCGACGGGTCCATGGTCATTTGCTTCATCTCGCCAGTTGCGGAAGTGGGACGCAGCAGTCCGACTCGAGACACGCCTGACGGCAGCCTTTTTATTCAAGGTCCCCCGTCATCTAGAAGGACTGGACTCGGCCTGAGGGCGCGGATATCCTCGCGGCGCTGCCCGATCCGACCTGGTTCTCACTCACTGACTGTGGCTGGGCCGGCTGGCGGCGCTGGCAGCCGTGAAGGGACCTGTTGTCGCGCATGCCGAGAACCCGGACGATCCGGAGCTGTGGTTCCACGGCGTTTGCCCTGTGCTCTGGCGGTAAGCTGCAAGGTTTCGCATGGCACATCGGCATGGAGGCTGAGCTCAACAATCGTTCGAGGTGACCCACACTCGACTGGATGAAGGAACAGCGAGGCAAGGCAAGGCAAGCCAAGAGAAGGGAAGGCAAGGCGAGCCAGGCACGCCAAAGGCGAACACCGATGGCGGTGGCCAATCCCCCAGGGATGAGAAAGGTAGGTACGAGGTACGGACAACTCGTGCCTCGTTTGGTCGAGAGAGATCCAAGGCAAATTAACACACCTGAAGAACTCGTAACTGCCGTAGCGGGGGTGGATGAAGTGACGGGTCGCGGGTAATAGAGGTACTGTACCTTTCTTCCTGCGGTACCCAGCGCGTTGATGCCCGGGTTCTGGGCGGCAATCCAAATGCGCGCGCACTGTGCTCAATCGTTACTTCCCTCGGAGGGACGCCCCCATGTCAGCAGTCCCCGCTAGCAGCCCTTTGTCAAGGAGGGTGACAAATATACTATACGAAGCACCTCGGACGATTCCTGACGGGTCCACGAAGTACCTGCTCGTACATTGGGCACGCGGAGCGAGTCAAGTGTGGCGAGCCTGGGCTTATTGGGAGGCAAGCAGAGGGATTACCTTTAAATCGTGGAAGGCGTGTCCGGCCACCTCGATGGAATGTCGCGGTCTTTCTGTGCGGCTGCGGCCGAGGCTGAAGACCGGCCATGGATGTGTTACCACCCAAATTTCCGCGGTGACGAGCTTGACATGGAAGGACCCAACGACACTTGGTACAACACTTGGTGCAACGATACTTGGCACTTGCCTTATGTACCCGTACCTGCCTGGAAAGAATCATGGACAACCAAGGCAAGTTGACAAACGCTGCTTCGTACCCTTGCCGCGGCGAGTTTCGTGGTACTTGGTCGATTAGGTGCTTTAGCAGCGGTCGTCTCCCAGCCCGCGCGCTGGGTACCTTGCGTTAGTCGCTCTTAGCCCGCCAGCACTGTGTGGCAACCGGGCCATTTCGGTCGGGGGCTTGAAGGCTTCGGGGCCCATTTGATCCAAAGCGGGTATCTTAGCACGCTTACAAGCGCGGGCAGTTGTGAGTGCCACGAGTGCCGCCTAAACCCAGATGTACAGTAGCTTGTTTCGGTAGGGATCTGGACCGACCTCACCTCGACGTGCCTCGCTCCGGTCCCTCGTGCAGATACGTACCTTGTGTTTGGAATATGGAATAACCGAAGAGGCTGATGAGGTCAACCAAAGTACCCTTTCTGCGCGCGCACACGACTCGCCGACAAAACACCATTGGACGCCTTGCCGAGCAACCCTCTTCGCCAATAACCTACCTACTATCAGGTACCTAAGGAGGTAGGTGAGGGCACCCAAGGTCCGTACCACCATGGGTAAGGTATCTTACCTAGGTACCTACCTGAGTTATCTACCAGGTACCTGACCTACGCAGGTGTCAGCAGGCCCCGTGTCCCTCCTGTACGAGTTCTCGTGCTGGGCCCAGTGTCTGTACGAGCATGTACTCAGACAAGAATGTGGCGGACCGCTGCTCTCCTGGCTCCCTCACCAAGCCCGACGGCTCCAACAGGTAACGTTAAAGCCGTCTGGCGTAATGCCATGTGGCCGTTTTTGCCACAAAGGCGACTGGGGCCTGCCACCGAGATCGTCAACTGACATGTTGAAGCGGAAAAGCTGCCACCCGCACGCCTCCCCCGAAGCCCTCGTCCGTTCTGGAACACCTGATCCGAATTGCCTTGAAAACCACATTGTAGTATTCCAAACACCAAGCGTTAACAACGTGGACGACTTGCAAAATCTCCCGAATGTTCAGTGGTTCCACATCTCGTTGCGAGGGAACTAAGTCGCCACTGCCCTCGACCCTCCACGCTGGCCATGCGGTCCTTGGTGCCCTTAGGCGGCGAGCGGTTCCAATCTGTGCCACATGGACTACCCACATCAAGGGGCCTCATAAGAGGTGCTCTGGCTTGGGGTCCTGAACTCAGTTGTAAGCTGATTGCTGCCCCCCCTTTCTTCTGCGACGACAGTGGCACACAAGGGCCGCTAATGACCGTGGCGCCCCTTATCCGCGCACATATTGCATGCGCAAGCGGGCGGTCTTCGCCCGTACGAGTACTCGCTTTGGAATCCCCCGGCGGATGCTCGGCTGCTTTACCTTCTGGGACCCATGCCAGCGCGCCACAGTCTGACCGTTGAGGTTGCCTCAACGAGTTTGTCCCCGGACCAGCGAGCTTGTCTCCGTGAAACCAAGTCCGACGCGCCAAACGGGTGAGTCGCATCGTTCCTCCCATGGCTCATAGATAGACCTTGAGACAGTCGAATGTACGGTTGGCACGTAAACCGACCGTGACGAGCTGAATGGAAAACCCCTTCGACGCCTCCACCCGTACCTGGTTTGCTTCGAGTCCGAGAATACAAATGAACGAGATGCATGATCGATGACAGTAACGACATCGCTTCTAAATGGTGGTCGGCGGGTGAGGAGGGCGGACAGACCACGTGGGATTGGACTCCGTGACCAGGAGTACAAGGGCTCATTTCCTGGCGGAAGTGGTGTGTTGTGGTGTGGCGTCCGTTTTCGTACGACGCGCTGTGGTACTTTCTCTGCCTCAAACCATCGACTTCTCCCTGATCAGTGCAGGGGATGGACAGAAGCATATTAGTCGACGTCCCAACTCGTGTTGCGACGACGCTACCGGACCTTCGCCGGGGCATGGTCTGTGCCTGCGGCTCACACCCACATCCTCCTGTCTCACGCGCCGTGTGGAGGAGGGTCTGTGCGGTTGATGGCCAACGTTGAAACCGAGCGACAGAGCCGATCGAGGCAGACACCAACATCGCCGGCGATCATGCTCGATATACGATGAATGGGAGAGAGAAACACCATGTTCTCCGCAGATATGCTGCGGTGTGGGCGACGGAAGCAGGCCAAGCACTCCGGAGCTCCCCCCCCCCCCCCCCCCCCCCCCCCCCCCCCTGGGGGAGAGTTGCCCACAGTTGAGCGCATCGCGTCGGCTCAACCCCTGAACGACGCCCCGATTAAGAAATCCCTCGCAAGGTTGACCTCACTGGAGGTGCCACACAATAGCCCAGCCCTATCATCACAGCTTTCGAGGGGTTGCGCTAGAACGTCTTCGCCTGTTGCGGGATCGATGGCCCTGCCGCCAGCGCACTCTATCACGAGCGCGACAGGACAAAGCTCATACAACCGGCGCAGCTTTGCCCTGCTGGTGGCGGTCACCGGTGACACGTATACGCCATGGCCCTTCACCAGGGCGTGAACCAGGTCCGGGACCAACCCGCCGCTGTATCGCAGAGTGTATTTGCTGTTTACGAAATGCGCGATAAGCCGCATATAGGACGGACACTCGGCGGCGGCGCGGAGATTTGCCGGGGCAAAGTACCTCGTCTTGAACGGTGGTTCGGCAAGCCTCACGGCAGGGCGGATAATGGTGGAGCTCCGCACGCCGTCAATGCCCATGGCGATCTCCAAGCAAACAGGCTCGAACCCTGGGAGGCGAACAGCAACAAAGGCGGTCGTGCGAGGGCCGTAAACACCGAGAACGGCGGCAACCATCTTCTCTGCCGGAGGTTGACGGAGTGCTGAAGGACCATCCCAGATGCCGATGATGGTGCCCACAGTCCAGTTGGGGCCGATGATGGAACTTCCGTCGAGAGGATCGAAGGCAACGGTGTATTCTTCACTTGGTTCCGGCGAGGTTGCGGGGTTGACCGGACGTTCTGCCGGGTCCTCCTCGCTGCTGGCAGTGGCAACCGCTGGGCACCGGGATAGGGAGGCGCGGAGGAGATTCTCCGCAACAACGTCGACGTTGAGCTGGTCATCGCCGAAGGCGTTTGCGGTGCCGGCCAGGGCGACGTGGTCCGACTTACGCAGGGCATAGGCGATGTCGGCAATGCAGCCCAGGAGCTCCGGAAGAACCGACTTGCAGAGGGCCTGGCGGGCACCCAGCGCCGGCAGCAGCTGTTCGAATTGGATGTCCATGTGTGAGGGCGTCTGCGCTTACCGAGTGGGAGAGAGATGCGTGCGAGCTGCTGTTTTTTTTTGGGGGGGGGGGGTTTCGCGTGAGCTGGATGCTGTCTCGTGCATCCGTTTCGATCGTGGCGTGAGCCTGGCAACCTGGGTAGGTACGCTTGGTCGCAGGAAGGCCTAGTAGCATATTACCCCCACCTGGATGGCGCCACTATTGGACCCGTCGTCCGTCGACGGAACTGCACCAGGGGCGCCGTGAAAGTTGTTACAGTGCCGGCCGAGCGATCCAGGCTGATCTGCACCCGCTCCGACATCGCCAGATCTCGGACCAGAGGAGCCAGGGCTGGCGCGGGACCAGTCCGGCGACGTGGACGAAACGCCTGCTGGTACCTCGTACCGCCGCGTTGATTGCATGCACGCGACAACCACGACGTCTCCTTGCGTTGTGCCTCAATCCAGCGACAACTGGGCGTGGAAGGCCGCCTGAGGCAGGAAGTACCCAACTACCTAAGGTAAGGACCCTTACTGAGGGAATATCACAAGGTAAGGTAGAAGAGAAATTCCCTATTTGTATCTATCTAAAGTACCCAGATACCGAGGCACCTTACTAAGGTACCGATCCGGAACACAAATGATGCTTTGCACGATCTGGTGTACATAGTAAATGCGCGACACAACATTGACTTGACAAAGCGTGGGAAGGTCGTTAATAAGTGGCCTTGGCCTTCCCACCCCGGCGCAAAAGCCAGAGGTGGGGAGCGCCACGTGCCGTTGGAGCAACCACGGCGCCAACGTGAATGTACCACACTCCTTCCTCATCGGGAGTTCAGCAGGCTATGTACAGCACGCGTCAGGCTGCCACAGGCATGAGCGTCACGCCAGACCCACGTCTCTTTTAGCTGCCCGTCCTGGTACGAGTACTTCGTCCTTCGCGCGCCAGCCCGCAGTGGAAGAATTGGGGCGCGAGGTTCGCGACGACATGCACCACTGACAAAGCAAGTGCCGCTTCTGTGCAACCGTGGTCACTTGCGCATTCCGTCGTCCCAGCAGATAACCTCACGGTGCACATTGCTTCTCCCTTCTCCCGGCGCCACCTCTCCCGTACCGACACCCGGTCATCCTAGCACCTCCAGCATGTTATGACCGCTACCACGACACTTTTCCCCGATCGGTGGGCCGGCTCTGAAGACCATCTCGGGCAGGGCTGGAACCGAGGACGGCTTCCTCATCAGGCCCAAGATATCGACGTCGCGTGAGTCCTGGCCGCATTGCCCATCCTGTCACCGACATGGCAAACCCGAAGCATACCCACGGCCCTGGGTGCCGCTTGGCCCCGATACGCTATCCAACCCGCGATGACGACATGCCCCCGACCTGCGTACAGTTCTTCTACTCGTCCCTTGTCCCCATCGACGATCCCCTATCCACGGGCTACGCTGCCAGCGCCTCCGACTCGAGAAGCTCAAAACGGCCGCTTCGTCCCTTCAGCAATGAAGATAACATTGCCTTGGAGAGGGCCTGGCTGGGTCTCGCGTCACCCCGAGACCGCCAACGGCATCAAGCTTTTACATCCGATCACGACACTGTGCCGCCGGCACCCGAGACCGCCTCTGTGGACAGGGAGAAGCTGATTCAGACGCTGGCGCTGGACCACTGGGACAAGCATCATTTCACTCATCCCCCGCGAGACCCATCGCAGGCCGTCACGCGGGGTTCTTTTACCCCGTGCTGCACCGAGCTCCTCCTGAGTATCTCGGAAAAGCTGCAACGAAGCTTCTGCAGCCTCTCTAGGAAGCACAGGCCGGAGCTGAGCATTGAGGATGTCGCACAAAGCGTTGTCGCTGCGATGACGGCCATGCGCAAGCCCGCTGCCAACAACAGCTCAGAGCTTGTCCCACCCACGCTAGGTGCCTCGAAAGGTTTGGGTGGCAAGGAGAATGAACCACCACACCGCACCCATGAAGAAAGCAGTGATGCAAAGCGGCGGCCTCGTTCCGGGTCTCAGCTCACGGGAAGCTCGTCCCGGACCAGCACCCCCAGCGGCGCTCGAGCGCCCTTCCGCATTCCTCATGGCGATGACGGCATCTCAGGCAGGCCGTTTGTGCGTGTGGGGAGTCTCGACAGCCAGGCACCTCTAGGCTCAACCTCGGTTCCACGCAGTGACGCCTTGTCCGTAGATATCCCATCCGCTAAACGGAACGACGATGCGCCGGCTAGTCGAGCCGGCTCTCCAGCATTCTTGGAGCATCTCGAGAATTCCAACGCAGCTGTGCCTCGCACAAATGATGTGCCCGAAGTTGCGGTGGGCGTGTCGAGACTACACAAAGTGTCCCTGCCCTTGCTGCAAATGAAGCCTATTTATTGGTCGCCAGTTAATGATATTGCGGTAGTGACGAGAGCAACCTGGTTCTACAGGTGAGTGGGTTCTTGTAACCTTGGACACGGTACGCACTGACTTAATCGCCTAGGGACACCATGTTGCCAGTTGCCCCTGCTGTTGCCAACCAAATGGAAGCTGGATATCATGAGCTACGCCCCTGGACTGAAACGTGGAGCGATGAGGTTCGATGCGCCATAGACGTCGGGCCATTGGGCGAGGAGAAAGTGTCGCATTTGCTCTGGGCTCAGGACTCCAATCAGCCATACTGGACTAAACAAGGCATTGACCCGGAAGCCTCTGTTTCTTCTGATCCGTTTTGCGCAGCTCGCTGTTTCCAAGGCGAAGCTGCTTGTCAAGGCTCCATCGAGCCTATTATCAGCGGGCCAGCGGTCAGTGCCGGTCCATCGAACAGGCCCTTTGCCAACTATCACGTCATCTACAAGGATGAGAAGCATGCCTTCCTGTTGAAACCAAGCCTCAAGCCCTCGGCGTACTATGGAAGGAGACCTATGAGCAAGATAGTCAGAGGTTTAACTGTTGGCATTCCTGTCATAAGAGGGTTCGACCGTCGCGCGTGGGACGGGCTTCACGAGAAGCCGCGGCCGCCCCGGGGGCAAGCAGCTGTGTCGGCAGCCGCAGAGGTGACTGAAGCGACAAGCTCCAGCACGTGCGTGGCGTGCAAGGCATCCAATGACGGCAACAGAGTCACTGACCTGATACTTGTCGCGCATGGAATCGGCCAAAAGTTCGCAGAAAGGGTGGAAAGCTTTCATTTCACTCATGCCATCAATGGGTTCCGACGGGCTGCAAACCTCGAGATGAGCAATCCGCTCGTCCAGCAAGTAGTACGGAAGGACCAGAATGGCCCCATGATCCTGCCACTCAACTGGAGAAGCGGACTGTCCTTTGAAGACGGTGGTCCTGTTCGAGAGGAAGACGAGGCGGCGCGAGCTGCTGACTCTTTTGCGCTGAAAGATATTGAACCGGGCACTATCCCAGCCGTTCGGAGTATGATGTCCGATGTCATGTTCGACATTCCCTTCTACATGTCTCATCACAAAAGCAAGATGATCGAGGCCCTCGTTTCCGAGGCAAACCGCGTCTATCGACTCTGGTGTCGGAACAATCCTGGCTTTGCTGACAAAGGACGGGTCCATCTTATCGCGCACTCATTGGGAAGCGCTATGGCGCTTGACATCTTGTCGCACCAGCCAACGAAGGCGCCCCAACTTGATCTGTCTCGACACGAGCCAGAGTCAAAGTTCTTCGAGTTTGACACATGCAACCTCTTTCTCTTGGGGAGCCCTGCAGGGTTCTTTCTTCTGCTCGAGCACGGCGCCCTCGTGCCGCGACGCGGACAGCGTAAGCCAGGAGCCGACCCCGATGACAGTACTGCGAAGTCCGTTGTTGGAGACAGGGGCACCTTTGGATGCCTGGCTGTGGACAACATCTACAACATCCTTGCCAAGGAGGACCCGATTGCCTACCTACTCAACGGTGCCGTGGACTCGGCCTACGCATCCGGCCTCAAAACTGCCTACGTTCCCAGCACGACAACGTCTATCCTCAAGTCTGTGGGTGATGCTGTGCGCAATGTCGTTCCCGGCATGGCGCCAGCTCCCGAAACCCTAGCTCTGGAGGCTGACCGGCCCCCAGTAGTTCGACTGCCCTCGCAGTTGGAGCTGGAGGTTCATGACTTTACCCGCGAAGAAATCGCAGAGAAGAAGTTTCTTCTTCTCAATGACAATGGGCAAATCGACTGGTTCCTCAGGTCGGGGGGCGGTCCCCTCGAGATCCAGTATCTCAACATGCTGAGCGCTCATACGAGCTATTGGACCAACCTGGACTTCATCCGAATGCTTTGCATCGAGATTGGGAGGAAACCAGGCAGGGCATACACTGTCCCTGTGCTGAGGGCTGCCAAAGCCGGAAAGCGCTTTGCCACTGCTAGTTAGCACTGCGAGTCTCTGTGGCGGTTATCAAGGCTCCTGCATGTGTAATTTTCTTCAAATAGACAGCGAGACGTTCAATCTTCTCTATTGAGTGGCAGGCGGCCAATTTTGCAATGATATACCACCACGGTTGCATACCGCGTGCGGCTCAGGCGAATACACAGGATTGCGATTTCGCTTCCTGAGCGATGAGGACTGGACTGTATATGCAACGCTTGCGCGTTTATGCGAGTGGCCGCCGCACACAATCTAGCAGACAAGCAGACAGACGGCTCCAATCACGCCCTGATGTTCTCAATCAGTGCGTCAGGAGAAGGGCACGCCCCACTAAAAGCCGTCCAACTCCATCATCTCCTGGTCCAGCTCGTCATCGTCGTACTCGTAACTGTTCATGGCGGTGAGATCATTTGCCGTCACGTTGCGCGCGGCCTCTTCTTCCTCGCGTCTCTTCTCCATGTCCATTTTTTCCCTATGCTCCTTAAGGTCCTCGTACCCCCAGGTGCTGATACCCTCTTGGTCCTTGGCGCGGAATGGCTGCGCCATGGTACGGAGAAATCTCCGAGCGCTGCTGACGGCCATGTCTGTACTCAGGTTGACGTCAGCCTCAAGAAGGCCCTGGTTGATCCACTTGGGCAGTTGATTCCGTTTCTTTTGGAATCGGCGGTCGGCAAGAACCATGACACCATAGTCATCCTTGCCTCGCAGGACTCGACCCAAGCATTGGGCCGCGTGTCGCATCGCGTCGAAAGACAGGAAGTCGTTTTCCTTGATGCGATATGTCTCTCTCAGGAACTCGAGCCTTGCCTTCAAGATGCGCGACTCGGTGTACTGGAAGGGAACGCCTATGCACAACACGGTACGGCCGTATTGGTGATCGAAGTCAATTCCTTCCGACACCTTTCCTCGTGCGACGCAAAGCAGGATCGCACCTCTCCCATTGCAGCAGGCGGTTCGGTATGTTTCAAGAGCCAAAGACGTCTCTTGCGCGTCTGGAGTTTCGACTAAGATGAGCTTGTACTTCCAAACCTCGTCCAAAATCCCCATTCCCTGCCACATGCTGATGATGGACTCCATGTACAGGTAAGAGGGAAAGAAGACCACGAGGCCATCAGGTGTGATCTTGGCGAACTCGGTCAGAAGAGTGCCGTAATTTCGTACCACGCTCGGTTCGTTCCGAACCTGAAAGCTGGTTGATATCGAGGCCTGATCACTGCCGCGTGTCACAATCATGGGCAAAAAGGACCGTCGAGCGAGCGTCATGCTATAGGACTCCTGAATAACGGTAGAGAAGTCCAGCATTTTTGGATACATCTCCAACGGCGAGATAGTACCAGACGTGATGATGACGGAGTAAAATCGCTCAAAAACTGGACGGATCGCGATCGCGGCATCCAGGCAGGTGAAGTGCAGAATAGGGTTGGGGACCTCGGCAGTGTCAGATTCGTACGGCTCGAGGATGAGCAGAAAGCCCTTTTCGTAAGTGGCGACTAGTGTAGCAAAGGTGGCAACTTCTTGAAGGGGTTGGTAGTCCTCGATATTCGTGAGCTCCAGAGTTCGGACGAGCGATGTCAGGCGCTCGGCACAGAACCTGAGCGGCTTCTTCTCGATGAATGTGTGTTCCTTCAGATGGGCCAGGAAAGAGGGTGGTGTTTCTGAGATGACTTGGCGCACTTTCATACGAGTCTGCAGAGGTACCCACGTCAGCCAAGGCAAGCACAATTCTGGGAACTAAAACAGACCTTGAGATACTCAATAAACCGCTTGAGAAACGCAACAAAGTGTTCTGCTCGCCTGATATTCCCTGGCACTGCTTCCTTGAGGAGGTCCTCTGGCAAGGCTGGAGCATTGATATTTAGCATGCCGTCGACTGTTGGATGATTCAAGGCCACGACCATACCTGGGTTTGACATGAAGGCGTCTTCTTGGCGCGCCTCATCCGCTTCACGAAGACCCTGAACCAGCTTTTGATACTCATTCTGAAGCTGCTCCTGGTCTGTATCGCGCATGTCTGAGATCTTCTGCTCCAAGTTTTGCGCCCCGCGGGTGGCTCTTCTTAAAGAATCGTCCGTAATATCTGTGCTCAATGATTCGATGCAAACGTTGTCAATGTTGTGCGCTTCATCAAAGACCACAATGCAGTCCTTGGAAAAGTCCCTGGAAACTCGCTCGGCAATCTTGGGATCGAGAAGGTAGTGATATGAGAAAATGACAACGTTGCAGTATTGCATCTAAGGAACGAAGTTATCAGCGTACGTAACGGACAAACCCGTTTGGCGGCTGCCTACCATCCGCCGCGCCGTGAAGTACGGACACTGCTTGTGCTCTTCTCCGTACCGCAGGATCCCGTCGAAAGTCCAGACGCCGTTAGGTATCAGATTGTGAGGCTCTAACAGGTCCAGGTTCTATGGGAAGACATGGTGAGCCTCTGCATGGAGGCGGGGGCGGGGAGTGGGATTGTGTGACACACATCATGGTAGACACAGACGTCGACGCTCTCACCTCGGTCCTTCTTTTCTTTGACGAAGCCAGCGGTTAAGCTTCTGCATCGGGCATCGACGACCGATCCACTCTTCTCGCGTTTCACTGAAGGGTGAAGGCACAAGTTCTTTCGGCTGGTGAGGCCCAGGCCGCGGAAGTCCTCCTCGAATCCAAGCTGATCCGCGCGATACTTCATCAGCTCCTTCAACTCGACAAGGGCCTTTTCGATCTCCGACATTGTTCCTTTCGGAAGAAAGTTAGGTTGGAAACAAATCAGAGCGCTTCAGGTTTGTGACACACGTGAGCAGTAGATCAGCTTCCGCTTCTCAGGCATGTGCTGTTGATAGGCGACGATGAGGGACAGGAGCGAAACTGTCTTTCCTGTTCCCGAGGGCATTTCCAAGACGCAGTGCCCGCCTGCATCGAGGGTCTCTGAAAGCACATAACGTCTCGTCAACGATCTGACACCAAATATGGGCAAGGAGTCGACCAGAACGAACTTTTGAGATCGCACATGTAGCTGTCGTTTCCCCGGGGAAAATTAGTTCCAGTGTCTTCCGACAAGACGTGGGGATACGAACGCATATTGCTCTATCGCCCGGTCAGTAGAGTCATGGTGGGTTCACAGCCCAGGCGTGCACACCTGGATATATCCTTGGATACGGAAAGAGGACGGGCAGGCCACTGGGAAAGACGTCAGCCACGACTAGCTATGGCGCTGCAATCGCGGGGGTCCGGCGTCCGTACTCGATGTCGAACTTCATCTCTGCAGACTTTGTCCCGGTCGCTACCCGGGCGACCTAGGGTTTGAGGATAGACGATGTGAGTGTGAGGCTGCGTGAACCCGTGGGCTGCGCATCCAGGGTGACGTGAACGAGGCTTGGCTGAAGTGCCAGATGGTCGCGAAGTCACGTGAGCCACCAGGCCCAGAGTTCACGCCGGCGCGCCTTTCAGACGGGGCTTGAAAATATTCTTGGTGCACGCATCTTGGGAGCGTTCCAGTTTTCCCTGCTCGCTGGGTAGTCCAGGCCGTTTGAACGCACAAACGAAAAATGGTGTATTTCTCTGGGCCAGATTGTGGCCAGCACCCCCCGAGCCGCCGCTTGAGCTACAGACGAGGCAGTATCTGCAACGGCTCGGGATACATCAACACCAAACGCGGTTGAGTATGATACACTGTCCCATCTGTTCAGTGGCCTCCGCAAGTAGGTAGGTACCTGAGATAATTGGCAAGGTTGGTAATTTGACCACTCTATGGGAACCCATACCCGCCTGGTACAGCGCCTTGTAGCTGGCGGGTCAAGCTGATGCACCTGGTCAACAGGTTTGCGCGTACCATGTGCGGCCTGCAATTATTTGTGCGCCGGCCTGGCCACTGGTCACCAGGGCGAGCAGGGCACCAAGCAGACGGGCCGCCACAGACAAAGCGAGAAGTCGGTGGCGGTCCTTGCGTGTTGGTGTTCACGAGATTTGGTGTTCGAGCAAGGCGCTAATGCACCAGAATGCGGCTGGACGATGGGTTGGTTCAACAGTCAACACCACGCCCGAGCGTCCTGACACCAATCCAAACCGTCGAAGCGCACCGCAAGTCGCCAATGGCGGACGACCCGCTGCGATCAGCTCGTGAGCCACGCTTGCCCCGGAAGCGATGCGGCCCAACTAATCTTGGCGGCATTGATGATCGAACGCGCGAGCGCACTGTATCGGCCGTACCACCTATCGCGATGGTCGTCAGAGAGCACGAGAGTGGTTCCCTCCTGGGCAACACCACGGTCAGGAACGACAGATGAGCGCCGC
The DNA here is from genome assembly GCA_029168975.1 of Purpureocillium lavendulum. Taxonomy (NCBI): domain Eukaryota; kingdom Fungi; phylum Ascomycota; class Sordariomycetes; order Hypocreales; family Ophiocordycipitaceae; genus Purpureocillium; species Purpureocillium lavendulum. The sequence continues at coordinate 2,315,871 of JAQHRD010000005.1, read as the reverse complement.
AGACCCCTCGGAACGGGGCGTCATGGTTAGCGGCGTGCTGCGCATCGGCAGAAAGACCCAGCCGTTGGCTTGAGGTTGGCTTGAGGCTGGCTTGAGGGGCGGCGACATCGAGGGAACTGGGCACGACGATTCGACAGTGCCCGCCTCCCCTTGTGAGAGTCCTGAGAGGCATCCCCACCTTTCCCACTCAAGCTACTTCGTATAGAGCGACTACCATACGTATCACAAGGTGCATCGAGCTTTTTCGCTCAAAATGGGGTGGCACCCCGGGTTGGTTTGTCGTGACAAGACGTGATCTGAATGCCGATCCCATACAGTCAAGCTGGCCTATAGTGATCACGTGTTTTAGTGATACCCAGGTTATAGTGATTAGTCCGGCCGGCAGGCCGATTTTTTAGTGCAAATTTAGACCTATAAGGATACTAGGATAACGATACCCAGGCTGCTTATTAATATATACAACCAGACCTATATAGTGATATAGCTGCAGGTAGCTGCCTACCCTATATTAGCCATAATAATTATAATACTATAAAAATATAAAAATAATAGCATTTTTAATGCATTAAAGCATTAATTTATAATGTATTCTATCGGCTAAAATAAGCATATCGCTATTTCGATTAATAAGAGATGCGTTATTCGCGCTTAAGCCCATAAAAACCCCCTCTAGCGTTAGTATAATATCGTTAACTAGGCTATTAGTTATTTCGGCTAGAAAATCCCTTAAAGTACGATTTTATATACCCTTAATAGCCGATATGCTTTCGTCGATATAGCCGGCCCTTCTAATGCTAAAAGGTAACGGTCTAGCTAATATAATCTTCTCGAGAGAGCTCTTAAAGAGCTACTTCTTCGCTATAATAACTAAGGTCACCTACTAACTAGAGATATCATTTAAGACCTTGCCTGCCGGCTTTAGCAATAAATGCCTAACTTTAAAGGCATTAACTGCCCTAGCTTCTCGAAGGGCTAGCTCAATAGCTTTAAATACTAGCATAGCTTTAAACGATATGCCTAGTATGGCGAGATTTCCTCTATATAAGACTATAACTTTATAATAGCCCTTATTGCGATCTAAGAGCTCTATAAGATATATGATTCGAACGATATCTATAATGCCAATAAGATTAGTCTCTTTTAGCTAGCTATGCCTTAAATAACGCTTACTATTAGGCCTTAAAGCGGCTAGAAGTAAAATAGGGCTAGGATTATAGTCTTCCCTTATGCTAACGTATTAGGTATATATTTACTTAATCTTTAGATTATTAGAAAGAATAGGAACCTTTATTGCTTTAGCTATAATAATAGCTAAGTCTAAGACCTTCTAATATAATATCGAAATAATAAGACTACCTAGATAACTAGCGAGATCTTATATAATTAGCTTCGCTAGTTTAATTAGTAAGTCTAGCTATAGAAGGTCTTACTTTTAGTCGATAATTTTAGTGCCTATAAAGTTATTATAAGAGACCTTAAGGTAGGTAAATTACCTACTTTACCCTATATAAGACTTAAATTCTTACTAGCTAATTTAATAGCTAAGTATTAACCGATAGATTAAGGCATTATTAATAATATTAAGGTCTATTACTATAAGATCTAGTTAACCTACTATACCTAAGCAATCTTCGAAGGCTACGATCTAAGCTATAATATTACTCTTTTAAAGTTAATCCTTTAGCTTATTGATGCCTAGACTAACTACGTTATATAAGTAACTATCGCTAATTGCTTTACTGCCTTAAAGATCCTTAGGCTAATATAGGGCCTATAGCGCTAGCCGCGGGATTAAGATAAAGCCTATTATTAGTTACTCGAGCTACTAAAAAGCTAGCATATCTAGTAGGTAATGTATATTAGTAACGTTATAAGCATTATATCTATAGAAAGCCTAGCATTTAATGCCTTTATTAAGCCTACTATTGAGGCAATCTAAGAGATAGATATAGAGCTAATTTAATATATCGCCATAACATTCTCGTAAGTCTCTATTACTAATAACGATAACCTATATAACCTCCGCGGCCGATCCGAGTCTTTTATCTATAGCGGCCCGAAACTATTATTAAAATACAAATTGATACTTCTATGCGATTTAGCACCCTCGATTGCACCTAGAGATTATAGCGCAGTCAAGGGGACGACCCTATAGAGGTTGGGGTAGCGTCGGGAGGCAATCCGCGATGAGAACCTTACCTCTATCGTCGGGAGCCTTACGCGCCCCCTTACTAATAACCTAACGATTGCCGCCCGTTAATAGCTAGACCTTAACTCCTAGACTTATTAAGGACTTCGAGAACCTCCGCCGATATTGCGAAAATGCCCCCTAGGCTATCCTTATTAGTCTCGAGCGCGTCCTCGCTATAATAAAGGACCGATAACGCATCGATATAGCCTCTTTAGCATACCTCAAGAAGAAAGTCGATACTATTAATACCGCTAGCACCTATCTTAATAGCATTACTCCGATATCAATCCGATACCTAATTAATACTATACCGACTAAACTATCCCGCTCCCCTTATAAGCTTATAATTACCCTCTCCGCCGACTCCTATAAGACTAATAACTACTAATCGAGCGAGGATATTATTAATACTATTAACGCGATAATATTAGGTAGCCTTATTAAAGCTATATAATAACTTTAGAGCGGCGACTAGCGGATAATATATAATACCCTAGCTACTATATAGCTCGTCTGCGAAAGGAGTACTAATTAGCTCCCGATAGTATTCCCTAGAGCTAGAGTCTATAAGAAACTCTTCTAGGTAGTAGCTACTAGCGTTCTGACCGCCGAGATAGCTATAACCGACCTTAGAACCCTCCTCGACGCGATATAGAAGGTGAACCTAATAACGTAAATACATTAGGTCGCTATCCCTTAGCATTCGAAGGCTAAGAAAATCTCTATAGTAATTATTTCGTTAGCTATAATCGAAGGCGCTAATAATCTCTATACCTAGGGATTAAAGTACCGTTTAATAATCTTTAATTGCTCCCTTTTTTATGAGTAGTCGATACTTTAGTAATATTATAACTACTAGGGCTTTAGATATATCTCTCGATATTATATAAAATCGCTATATTATCGGTTCTATACCTCTTAGAGGCACTAAGATAAAGGAGATATACGATACCTAGTTAAGGAAGACCTTATATAGTATTATTACGCGAATTACTATAGCTAGCATTACTTAGGCATACTTAAGTACCCTAAGCGGAATAATATAAGGATAAAGTTACGCGCTACCTTTATAGCCCAACCTTAGACCTTTATCGTTCTATAGACACTATAGTTCTAAGGGCTAGACGCTAGCTAGACTAGACCCCTACTACTATCCCCTTAGAACTATATCTCCTTAAATACCCAACCGAGAAAGAGGGGATAGCCCTCTAGCCTTATAATTGCTACTAGCTAATAAGGTAGTATTGCCCTATTCCTTAGCATAGATATCGAGGTCCTAACTTTCCCTATAGCAAACGATATCGCCCCGAAAACCCCTCGACTAATAGGTCGACTATAGATAGTACCTAAATCCTAAGGGGCTAGCCTAGAACGCGCTTATACCGACGACGCGATAAGGGCAGACCTAAATCGATTTAGCCCTCTTTAAGACCGTTCTAACGCTATAGACGAATAAGAGGACTCCCTACCTACCCTATCCCTTAAATCGCCCTTATAAGTAGGCTCTCTATCTTATAATAGAATATAAACCTAAAGTAAGATAATCTCGCCCTAGCCTTCTAATAATAATATAATATTATCTATATATAGGAGCTACTATAGATAAATAACTAAGTATCTTACTCTAGACGCTTAGGTTATAGTATTATTGCTACGATTAATTTATATTATCGAGTAGTTATTTACTACTAACTAATACTTTATATCCTTTAATACTTTATATCTCTAGATTAGTATAGTATCGAGGTTAAGATAGACTTAGCCTTAAGTATTACTATCTTCTCTATCTATATATTATCGCTACCTTCCCTTTCCGCTTATATCTAGACCTTACTGCTCCTTAAGCTCCTTTAATTCCTAGGCCGGCCTTAGACCGTCCTTACTAGCGACTTTAACCTCTATAACCCTATCTAGGGGCTAGGAGATAGAATTTACCGCAGCTCTAGATAGCTCCTCGAGGTCATCTCGGCCTAGAACCTCTTTCTAGTAACCCCCTAAGGGTTAAAGATATAGCGCTAGAACGATACCGCTATAACTATTAACCTCCTCTAGGTTATAGAAGGACTTCGCTATAAGCTCCTTCTAGATATTCCCCTTACTAGATCCGACTATATCCCCTAGGGCCTAGTTATCTAGGCCCTAGGGGCCTATAATACCTAACCCTTATAACCTTACTAAAAGCAGCTCTAATAAGAGGACCTCGCTATTAAGGCCTACTAGCTTCCTATACCTAGCCCCCTTAATAGCCCTATCGAGCTTAAGGTATATTACTATAAGCTTATTTAGGCTATTAAGGATATTATATCTAAGGTCGTCCTAATATTATAGGGAGGGCCTCTATAGAATACCTAGTAGAATCTAGCTATATAGGATATAATAGCCGCTATAGCCTATACTAAATATATATAGGAGAATAACCGCTCTAAAGTATCTTAGACCGCGCTCTAGGAGTTATAATAAGCTTAGAGGTAGACTATCTAGGCCGCTTAATAGTCTACTTAGCGCTAAACTCTCTATAACCTCTCCTAGAACCCCTAGGGGATCTAGAAGATCGCTAAGTAAGCCCGCCTCGAAAGCTAGCGGATAGCTATACTAAACCTTATCCTAGCGCTCTAGATACTAAGCGGATAATATATATACTTTAGGGAGAAGGCAGCTATATTTATAGCCTCTTTCTTCCTAATATTAGCGCCTAATCTTTCCAACCTCGACTTAACGATACTAGACCGACCTCCCCTTATCATCCTATAGACAATATCGATAGATAAAGTCATAAAGATACTTAAGGAGGTCGGATCTTAGAAAGCGCCTAATATAGACGCTATATTAAATAGTATACTCGCTAGCCTCTAAGATAAACTTACTATAAGGGTCGTTATAATTATAGATATAAGCTAATAGCTAGGGTATTTCCCCTAGCTCTTCTACTATACTTAAACTATAGTTATTTTAAAGCTAGATAAGGAAGATAAGTCTAGCATTAAGAGCTAGCGACCTATTACGCTCCTAGCGACTATTAATAAGATTATCGAAAAGATTATAGCTATATATATCCGCGATATCGCTAAGACAGCAGGACTACTTTACGATACTTAATATAGGAACTAGTAAGGGTAGTCTATTAACTCCGCCCTTTACTCCTTTATAGACTAGATCTATTCTACCTAAGAGGTAAAAAGTATCGCTATAATACTCTTTTTAGATATTAATAGTACTTTTAATACTATCTACTATACTTAGCTTATCGATATACTCTAAAGAATAGGCTTTCCCCCTTAGTTACTCCGCTAGCTCTACTTATACCTTATTAACTATATAGTATCTCTATGCTTTAACGGCTAGGAGTTAGAGGTATATCGGATCGACTATAGGGTACCCTAAGGTTCCCCCCTCTCGCCTATTCTCTTTATTCTCTATATAATATCTTTTTACTCCGAACTTAATATAGCAGCAAAGATAATTCCTATCGCCTTTACCGACGATATTATAATTATAGCTTTCGCTAAGACGATACCTAAGATATATACTGCCCTCCGATAAGCCTACGATATCTATCTATTATAGGCTAGATAGTATAGAATTATCTTTAACCTAGCGAAGTATTAACTTATAGTCTTTACCCGCTAATATAACCTTCTATAAGCTCCCCTAGATATCGGTATAATACCGCTCCGACCTTAAGAGTCTATTAAGTTTTTAGGTATTATCTTTATAAGGAAACTCTAATAGGGGGCATACCTTACCGCGCTTAAGGAAAAGATTATTTATTAGCGCTTTACCCTTAAAAGAACGATAGTATCTATATAGGGCCCTAAACTCTATTATACTTAGGCAATCTACCTTAGCGTTATTAGGGCCTCGATAGCGATAGGAAGTATCGTCTAGTATATACCGACGTTAGGGGGAAACCCTTCTAGCGTTACTAAGTAACTCCTCGCTACCGAAAAAATATACCTCTATTATATCTTAGGCGCCTATAAGTCGACGCCTATTTAGGCACTCTATATAGAATCCTACGTCCCCCCCCTCGATCTCTAGCTAGACCTATAATCTTATAGGTTCCTATAGCGGCTTGAAGTTAGATAGGTATTAAAGGGCTATTATCGTAGACTTAGTCGTATCTAATAAATCGTCGCCTTATCGCTATAACGCCAATAAGGACTAGCGCTCCCCTTCCCTACTACCCCTACCCCGCTATAGAGAAGTTAAGCCCTCTTATAGTAATAGGGGGGAAATAACTTATAATAAAAGCTCGATATTACTTAGGTAGAGAGATATTAGACTAATATCGCTAAGACGCTAGGTAGATAACTAGCGCTACCCTCTAACGCGCTTCTAATAAAGACTATCCTATATCTTTACTAAGATCTCTTTAAATATAAGTCTATACTCTTAGTATAGGCGTATATAGAATATATCGGCCTTTAGGCCTACCTCCTCTAGCGATAAGTCCTAGATATCCTAACTCCCTATTATCGGTATAGTAATAGTCGGGAATCGGCTAGATATCTCCTTATCTTCTACCTAGAACTTAAGGAAACTTATCTCTAGCTTCTCTAGAAACTCTAGCTTATTACTGACTTTAGCTGCTTATTAAGCTTACCTCTAATAGCTAGGCCGGTATACTAATAGTTTCTCGATACTAGATGTTTTTAGTCCTATAACCTAGTAAGGAGACTCGCCTAGGAGTAGGCTAACGATAATGCCTAGATATTAGAGGTATAATGCCTCTATATCTATTCGCTTATTTTATAGCTTTATAGATACTCTTTTAGGTTTAATAGATATCATTATAACGTTAGGTAGATTATTATGTATATATATTATATATCTATCTACTATTAGTTAGGCAGACTATCGCGTATATATATTATATATCTATTTACTATTATCCTCTACTCTATACCGATAAATACTAACGTAATATTAGGTAGACTATCGCATATATATTATATATCTATTTATTATTATCCTTTACTCTATACCGATAAATACCGACATAATATTAGGTAGACTATTATATATATATATTATATATCTATCTACTATTATCCTCTACTCTATACTAATAAATACCGATACGATATTAGGCAGACTATCGCATATATATATTATATATCTATTAGCTATTATCCTTTACTTTATGCCGACGAATATTACTTATATATCTTTAGGCTTTTAGCAATATGATTTTATTCTATCGCTATTGCTATCTCCCTCTACCGCACTACCGATATTAGGCCGATATAGCTACTAACTATTAGCGCGCCGCTAGCATGCCGCCTACTCCTTGCCTAACTTAATCGACATTAATAATAATAGCCGGATTAAGCATACGAACCTCTATATACGAACTATTATTAACCTTAGCCTAAGGTACCTTAGTCTTAGACTCGCTATCGCTAATAACGATAATAGGGATAGGGTAGGGGCGGAGATAGCGACATAAGGGCGTCGCTAGGGTCGACGCGATAATATTATTATTATCGTCCGACTTGATCTTAATCTACTATAATTAGTACCGATATCGGTATAATAACGTCCTAAGAACTTACTAGCTTCTAATCTTCGTCGAGAGAGGTAAAAGCCGCTATAGTAGCGGCGTAAGGATTAATATAGTAAGTTCTATTTATAGGAATAGGCTTATAGGCAATCTTAGTTACCTTAGCCTTATACTTAGCTACACTCTTAGTAAAGCACTTAAGCTCTACCTTATATAGCTCGCTAGCTATAACCTTATCTAGTATAATCTACTAATTAGTCTTTAATACTTCTTATACATTAAGTACCTTTAGCGTTATATCAAAAACCTATTATTAGTTAGTACTCAGTCTAAAGTCGGCTTAATATTAGGGTAAACTTACTTAGAGATATAGTCCCCTCTATAGCTAGTAGTATAGATATTTATCGGACTAGACGCCGATATTACGACTATACTTAAAGTGCTTACCCTTACCTTATTAGAGGGGGTAGCGTAGGTAAGGAAATTCGAACTCCTCGATATCCTAGTATTATTAGCGTTATATCGGACTAAGGTAGGGAAGACTTATAGTAGCTATTATAATCTCTATATAAGTAGATATCCTAGCGGTAGCGGCAGGGGCATAAGGATATTATTATTATTGCTACTACTACTAGGAGAAGACGCGATAGGCAGGGAGAATCAATACGCTATAATAGAGGTTAGCTAGAGATCACTATAAGGTCGGGCAGATACCCTAACGCTAGCTGCCTAATATAGAGTAGCGAGGTAGCTAGGGTAGGCAAGACTTATTAATAGGAGGAGGCAATAAAAGATAGAAAGGGAAAGAAGAGAGAGAGAGAGAGAGGAAAAAAAGAGGGGTTTTTATAGCTAGGTAGGCAGGCAGCTAGCTACTAGCTAATAAGGCTATAAGCAGCTAGCTATTAGCTACTAGTAGCTACCTAGCTAGTACCTATAGCTAGTACCTTCGATCTAGCGCCTAGCCGAGAATAAAGTATACTCTACTTAAGGGTAGAGTATATTTAGACCGATACTAAGACTCTAAAAGCAATTAGATACTATAGCTTAGCGATATCGAGTTAAAGGAGATCCTAAAGGAGACTAATAAGAGACTAAGATCTACCTATTATTTATAACGCTAAGCTAGTAGACCTAGTAGATTAAGTATACTCTACCTAAGGGTAGAGTACATTCAGACCGATACTAGAACTCTAGGAGAAATTAGGTACTATAGCTTAGCGATATTAAGTTAGAGGAGATCCTAGAGGAGACCAATAGGAGACTAAGATCTACCTATTATCTATAACGCTAAGCTAGTAGACCTAGTAGACTAAGTATACTCTACTTAAGGGTAGAGTATACTCGGACCGATACTAGGACTCTAGGAAATCTAGGCACCTTAGAAACCCCTCTCCCGCTAGGACGAAAACTTATGCTCCCAATAAGGAGTAAGCCTACTAACTATTTCCTTAAGCTATAACCTTAGGCGCGCAGTATCGGTAGTGAGACCGATCCCTATTCCCTACGAGACCATACCTACCTACATCCGACCTTTAGACTAGGTTTTTCCCTTATCTTAGGTTTTCCTAGTTAATTTCCTAAATCTGGCCCTAGATAGTCTATCTAGGCTCTACTAGGTAACAATAATAATAATAATAACGATAACCTAGCTAAAGGATAAGAGCTAGAGCCAATCTCTATATAAACCGCGTCTTAAGCCATCGATCAATTAATCAAATTCGAAGAGCAACGCCAAAGTCTCAATATCATACGTATATATCAGCTTCAATAGCACTAACGGGCTCTTAGCAGGGAGGCGCAGGCAGCAAGAGACGCATATCTCAGCTAGTCATCAATTAAAAAGTATCTTTGCATATAATTTACTAGGGAAGGTACTTTAGACCCGATCAAGGGGCTATAGTGATAGTCGCATTATAATGATATAATAGGTCATACTTGGAAAATCACTGTAGGCCAGCTTGACTGTACCACCTTGCGCTGGGGCCTGCTGGGGTCTGGGGTGCCCCTCCGTCAGAGAAAGCCCAGTGGCCCAGTGGCCCATTTGGCCGTCGACCTCACCCACCAACCGAAGGTCAGCAGCCACCTCACATCTCAACAGCTGCGTGAAGGCCGTCACAGAGCTACGTGAACCAAGCATGGGGCTTGCGTGAGGCAGGCATGCAGATGGTTCGAGTCGGCTGGTAACAAAGGGCAAGGGGCTGGGCTTTGCCCCCAAGACGCTGCCGGAGGGATCCAGGACGATGAACGGGATCGCTTGTCACGGGGACGAAGTTTGTTCAGGGTCTTGAGGAAGGACAAGGTTGGTAACGTTAGGTATTTGGTTCTGACCTCAGGACTCCATACCTAAGTTTCCTAGGATGCCGTCCAGTTCTTGTCGCGAAGATGAGGTCTTCTTGATGCTGAGACTGGACAACACAGGGTCTTCCTTGGTTTCTACCGCCGTGCCTAGAGTATTTTCGCGTGTCTGTCCTGGTAAGCTACTTGGTTACCTCTCGTAGGTGAGCAGGTGAGCACTCGCTTTCCCGCAGCGAGCCACCTCCTGGGCGAGTGCAGATGCTCCATGTCTGTCGCGCCACGAACGGTAATGCCAAACCTGGGCAATGGGAGAGTGGGGTTGCCGCAGCCACCACGGGCGGCGAAGTGACAACTCGGCCACGATATGGACCTCACCACCCACCTTGCGCTTCATCAGCGACTGCCCATGCTGCAGGCGGGCTGCAGCGATCTATCGCGGGGCAGGCAGCACTGGATTGATGAACTTGGTGGGCGTCGCCGGCTCTCAGTGGCTGCAGTGCGGTACAGTGGTGGGGCCCAGCCGCCCCCGCTAGCGTCAAGCGCCAACCTACAGGTACCCATCTTGCCATCTACCTAAGGTAAGGTAGGGACCTAAGGTAGGTACCTGAGGTACCTACCTTAGGTAAGTACTTCATGTTTACTTCGTATGTACTTCGTACCTACCCTCCATGGTCAAGTGGGCAGGGCGGGGTGTTTACCTAACCTTGCTAACCAACCCTTGTTGCCTCCGTCGTTCCAACACTCCCGTGGACCCCAGACAGAGAGCTTCCTCCACGGTCGGGGCCCTTATCATCGCGATCCGTGGAGCTCCGCTGCCCGAGTGCAGGTCGCGGAACGCTTTCTCAGGTAGGATGCTTGCCGCGGCTGTCCAAGCAGGGGCACGGCGAAGCGAATCGTGCCGGCAAGGATTCGTGTGGCGACGCCGTCTTCTTTATTCTATGGCATACACAAACACAGTGCTCGCGCGTAATCAACGTTCCCCATCTGCTGCACCTGGGTGGTGAGACAAACGCCAGAGTCCGCCACATCACCGCAGGCGCCCCTCCAATCCAGACCTCGGGGCGAGGTGTGCCGCTAGCTACGCAAGACAAGGATTGCCACGGGCTTGCGCCCTCCTTTCCCTGATCTGGGCTCGCCAATGCAATGCCATCCATCACAAACGCCTTGGGCAGATAAGTTACGAGAACGTAGATGATTTAGATGGCTGTCGGTCCCGGGCACACGACCGCACAGCTGGGCACCTTGGCCTGGCTTGCCAGGGTACCTTGCGCCAGCCGTTTTCGTACGTGACTTCACGCATGTTGTGTCCTGCGACGAGGCAGGCGCTGTCCGATCCAACTTGCCAACCACTCCCAGGTTCACACTTCCGTCTTCACCACGGGCACCCACCACCATCACGCTCTCTCCTACTTCCATTCCTTCCCCGCCTTGCATCTCGACTACCTAGTACCCGACCTCAGGTACCTATCTTTCCCCGCGGCCTGTCCAACTTTACTTTGCCATCCGTCTCCGCCGTGCTACAGTCTCCTGGCCGAGGAAACCGTCAGCTCACCTACTCGAGGTCTGCATCTACGTCCTCAGCGCCTCCCACGCCTTCCCCTCTTCGCCTCCACCCCCGCCTTTGAATTGTCGACGTCGTGTCGCCTGTTCCTGCTCTCTCATTCAACAAGCACCAGCACCCTGACTTCGTCCTTGCAATCCGAGGCAGGCTTCGACTGTCGGGTAGTACTGTCTCTCTTCCGTACCATCGGCTGGGCCTTGGTCGCAATTTGACAGCGCTGCATCATCGCCGCATGCTCGACGTCGTCCGCCGTCGTCCGTCGCCGCGTGTTGCCACCCCACACGCGCCGTGAGTCTTGCGTCACATCAACCTTGCCGAGAGCGCTGCTTGTTGCTGTATCGCATCCCATCGCGAATGGCTCCCCTGTCTTCCTCTACCTAGCTGTACAATTAATCTCCCGCGATTATTCTGGCTCCTCCCTGCCCTCCTCCCTATATCTTTCATACCCACCCGTGTCGTCGATTGTCACTCCAATTTGCGACCCCTTCCTTGCGCCTCTTGTGTCCCGGCGCTCGGAGCACCGGGTCTCGTGGAAGGCTTCCAAACAGATCAGCGTGGACACGTGCGCTCTCCTTCCAGAACCCTCAACTTCTGCCAAATCACCCCAAGCATTCTAATCTTTATTTTGACTTGTGCAGACACGCCCGAACGCCCGACCTTCGCTCCGACGGAATCTGACCACGGTGATCGCCGTCACCCTGTCGTCCGCGGGACACAACTCTGGCCAGCGCCCGATGCCTTGACTCTGTTCTCGAGGGCAGTCAAGACAGTATCCTCATTTTCGCGGTGCATGTACCTGGTACGCACCTGTCATCATGACTACCATTGCATTGCCTCGGCCCATCCCCCATCACGGCGCCGCGTCGACCCTCAGCAATCCCGTGACACCGCCTCACACACTCCAAGACACTGGGCATTCGCATTCAGCTCAGCAGCAATGTTCCACTCCAGCGCCGTTACCCAATAAACACATTCCCATCTGCCCGACTGGTCCATCCAAAGTCGACGACATCGATACGACCCCCCCTGCCTCGCCTACGAGCGCTGATGACTACCAACAAAGCTCGTTGCTCTATCCTCCAGAAGGCTACGAGCGGGTCGAGAAGGGGAACCTTTCCATATATGAGCTCGATGCCGACCAGGTTGTGCTGGCCCTCGACTATGCTGCTCGCCAGCCACTGCCTTCGTCCTCGTTGGTTTTCCCCTGGCTGCATGGCCTCCACCCGAGCAATCAGATGCAGCAGACGTTTTTCATGGGCCGACGGCGCTCGCCGAGGAGGACACCGTCTTGCCTGAGAGGAGTCACGCTAGTCAAGGCAGATGGTGATCTGTCCGTGGGACGTCTCAAAGGCGCAATTGCTGCCGAAGAATTCATGCGCCCGCGGCCTTCTCCCGATTTCATTGACCCCGATCCGGTCGACGGTTTCTCTGTCCGCAATTTCCATATCCAATCAGCCAAGGTGGCTCTCACTTCGGATATCGTGGTCTACGGCGACGACATTGCAAAAGTACGTGCATTGGCTTGGGATATCGCCCTCGCGAGATCAAGATGGCGACAAACCCATGCGACTGAGAACAAAGCTGCACCCGAATACAACACTTTTGTGTGCACAAGTTCACTTCAAGACTTTGAAAGAGACCATAGCAATGTCATCGCCATCGATTCTGCAGGGAACGTTACAGGCAAGGTGCTCGATTTCGTGCAACAGGAGCGGAGGGAGATGTGGGATATGACCGAAGCCTCTGAAATATCTCACAACGTGTTCATGGGCCCAACGCCGGAGCCAGGAAGTGCTGAAGAGCAGAATTTCGACATTCTTATCGAGTGTAGCGACATGGGCCGCCTCAATCCCATGGCGCTGCAGCTCATAGCCGAGAGTATGGATGAGACAATAACTCAGGCGTTCCTGGACTTCCCCTCGTCAGGCAGCATTCTACCCCCAACTTGGTCACACGACGAAGCCGATGGTATATTAGAGACATGCAGGTGGATATATCACCTATCCCATGGTACCTGTCGGAACGCAGCTTCTGCACCAAGCGTGGATCGCGATGGCGATTGCCCAATGTCTCCTGATCAAGAATCATCAAGGCCGCGCAAGATTCTGCTACATTGTGCTGATGGGTACACGGAGTCGTCCATGCTAGGCATTGCATACTTCAGCTACAGTACCGGTCGCCCTGTACCTCAGGCATGGCTTCACCTACACACGACTAAGCACCGGAACTTCTTTGCGTACCCGACTGACGTGGCATTGCTGACTGCAATCGCACCACGACTGCTAAGCAGCTCCCCAGTATTTGCGAAGAAGAGCCTTCAAGAAATCACGAGAGCTATAGAAGATGAGCCTGCGTGGTTCACTGGACTGGATGGATCCTTCCCAAGCAGAATTTTGGACTACCTGTACCTCGGAAACATCGGTCATGCCAACAATCCGGAATTACTCAGAGAGATGGGTATCCGGCAAATACTGAGTGTCGGTGAGACGGCGGCGTGGAGAGACGGAGACCTAGATGTTTGGGGCTCCGATAACGTTTGTCTGGTTCAAGGGGTTCAGGATAACGGGATCGATCCATTGACAGACGAGTTTGCTCGATGTCTGGACTTCATTGGTAAGCATTGCCGTGATCTCACTCGACATTTTCTAACATTGTGCCATCAGAGCGCGGAAAACGTAACGGTACAGCTACATTAGTGCACTGTCGAGTTGGCGTTTCTCGAAGCGCCACAATCTGCATCGCCGAGGTCATGAAATCCCTGGATATGACATTCCCCCGAGCATACTGCTTTGTCAGGGCCCGAAGACTCAACGTCATTATCCAGCCGCACCTACGCTTTGCTTATGAGCTCTTGAAGTGGGAAGAATGGCTTCAGCAGAACGGCGATGTGGGAGGTTCATTGGAGAGGGAGCTGGAGTGGGGAGAAATTACGCGGCAGGTCGCGCTCATGAATCGGCCCTACTCCAGATAAGCGGCAGGGGTTGCGACTTGCGTGGCCTTCGGGTGATTGATCACGCGCTTGGACAACGATGAGCGCAGTGGTTTTGCATAACGTTTTCTTTTATTGCGCGAGTGGGCTCTGGTAACGGCTCATAACGGGCTGCGAGCTCATGATATTGCGTGTGTCTGCTTAAGTGTCCAACTTGGCAATGACGAAGCGATTTACTCACTGTCATGGGTATGAAGCCGAGATGAGACGAGTGAGATACGGGATATGACTTGACGAACAGGTTTGGCTCTGTGAGCAACAATGGCGGGTGTTTTCGTGGCGTTATCCGGTTGATGAACGGAACTCGGGTAGCCAGGGTTATTGACACGTGGGGATTCGGGCTTGATTTCTGGTGACCCGTGATCGTACGTGTATTGAGATGCAAACTAGATCATAACCCAAGAGCTCCGCTTCTCCACCGTGTTCGGCGATGGTAATGCCACCATGTGAACGGCCATGGTTGTCTGGTGTGCGCCTGAGCCGCCAGGACCAACCTATTGTCTCACTATGTTACTGTCCTTGGCTAACAGTTCTTCCACCGTTACAAGCCGCAATGTGGAGGTGAACGTCTTTGGGGGTTTGTCGAGAATGAGCGCGTGCAGCGGGAACAGTGTCCAGTTGATGGAGACAAAACAGGAAGTAGCACGCTCCAATTCCATGTACACGAACCCAGATTAAACATACAGCCCAAAGGGAGTGAATCTCGTCTATGTCCGCAGGCGAGTCCCTGTCCAAGCACACACTGGGCGAAGGCCTTTCAAGAAAGAGTGAGCGATCTAGCCGCTACACCCCGTAGGTCGAAATATCGTTCTTATCGTCCCCTTCCAAAACTCTGGTTAATGAAGGTAAGCAATGGCTCCAAGTCGCCCAGTAAAAGACGGGCGTGAACCTACGAGAACTGCTTGACCAGGTAGCCTTCTCCACCATTCTCCATGTCAATGTTGTAGACATAGAAGCCACCGTCACTCGTGACCACCATCACTTGAGGGCTGTTGCTGCTCATCGCGACCACACTGCGTAAGGGCCCGGCAGGCGTGGTTCCTGAGGCGCGAGCCTGGGGTCCAGACGTTGCTGACTTGGGGATTTTGATATATGCGAAATCCCTCAAGGGCTCCCACATTTCAGTCACTGACGTAGGGAGGTAAGAGCCGACCACGCCGGCGACGCCGCGACCCATGATCTGCGAAGAGCGGCGGAGCATGTTACTGAAGGATCCGCTCTGCCTCCGATGACCTTGCTTGTTGGCACCTGCTGGGGTATTTGCTGCAGAGAGTTCAGCAGCGTCACTTCGGGGCGACTCGGCGGCGCTGTTCCCAGGAGAGTCGGCATCTTCGTAGCTCCGGGCGCGTGACCAGCGATCTTGTCTCGGAGACCCTGGGGATTCGATTGGGGCCCCAGCTGGAGTTGTGTTACCAGGCGGCGCGCCGAGGCGGAATATGTGCACTGTATCTGATGTAGAGGAGACACACAACAGTGTTGAGCTGAGATTGAAGGACATGCTGTAAATGGTCGACGGGTATGTGCCTCTTCTGAACTGATACAGCTTCTGGCCACGTGGGACCGAGAAAACCCTGATGATTGTACCCGTCTCACTAGCCGTCGCCAGCAGGGTACCATCGCTGTTGAGGCAAATGCAGCATAGAGGGGATCGGTGGGCCTCTATAACGTTAACAGCCTTGAGCGTTAGGGTGTCGAAGACCAGGACCTCCCCAGAGGTAGGGGTGACATAGGTGGACTGGGGAGGAGCATGTGATGGACGCCTATTGTCCGAGTCCTCACGGGGCTTCGGGAGTGGGTATGCAACGAAGCAGTTCTCAGAAGACGGCGACAGGGCACATATCGCCGAGGGATTCGGAGAGGTAGGAATCGTGTAAAGTAAGCTCATGTTGCTGATGTCGTACAGGTATATTTCTTCCTCGAGGACGACGGCAAGGCGTTTGCGATTTAAGCGAACGGCGAGCACGGCAGAAGGAAATGTCAGTTCGCAAATCACGGACGCTCTCTACATGGAATAAAGGTTAAATGTGGTGTTAATCTGACTGTGAGAGGCGCGATGACAAACCTTGGTGTTCTGTATGATCAAGTGCCGGGGAGATAGAATCAGAGCAACGAGGGATGTGGAGAAAAGCATTTCTATGATGGCGATGTTTCCATCATCGCTGGTGAATATCCTGGAGAAGGGGTCTGTATGGTAAATGCGAAAGCCTTTGGACGTGCCTGCAGACGGTTGAAGTCAGCGGGCCGGCTGAGCCAGACGCTTCCTCTCGCTTGACACTTACCGACGGCAAGACAGCTGTGGTCCTGATTGAAGGTAATGAAGTTCAGCGTAGGGCTCGCCATCTTGAACCAGGCGCCCTCCAGCGCTCGCCGGGGGGCTGGAGGACACGAGCTCGTCGGTGCGGCGTCAGAGGTCGAGTTCGACTTCGAGGGGCACGGCAGCTGCTGAGGTGGCGGTGGACGCGAGGCGCGGATGCTTGCAATGCAGCGCGAAATCGTACTAACCCGCACAAAGGTCTGCGCGCAGTTGGCCACCCGAAGGTGGGTGCGAGGATGTGTACGGCGGGGAGGTGGCAGGGAGTTGGAAGACTCGCGGAGCGAGAGTAGAGCGGAAGGCTGGTCGGGCGATCGGGTGACGATGGTGGTGGAATCGAAGCCGCTGGCTGGCGAAGGGTTTCGGCCGTTCGAGAGCAGGGGAAGGCACGGTGGATGTACGCACCAGTCGCGACTCGCAAGATGGGTCGAGGTCGAGGTTGCTTTGGTCGAAGGGGGAATAGGCGAGGTCGTGCTGGCTGGATGGCAGTGTTAGGAGCCAAGGAACCTCAGGTAAGATGGAAAGCTTTAGATTGCCTAGGTACCTCGGGTAGGTAAAGTTAATGTACTTCGTAGGTAGGTAGGGTAGGCACCTTGATTCACAAGGCGTGGCAATACGAAGCAGTTGGTATCACGACGTAGGTGGGAGGTCGGTAGCTCATGTGGAGGCTGGGTCCCGGCGTCGTCGCATCACTCTCACCGTCGGCTCTGCGGCTTCGCGCACGGATGTGGGTGGCAGGCACGCAGGCAAGCCCCTCATCAGGCAAGGCAGGCAGGCTGGTGCTGCGGAGGAGGGGAAGCTCCAGCCCCGGCCACTAGGTTGGCACCTAGACCGGTAAGCGTGCAGCGCAAGTGATGGCGCCTGATGGCGGACAAGGGGTGATTGATGCACCTGCTGAATCTACGAAAGCCGAGCCAGGACGCTGGACCTGGGCGCTCAACTGGCTCCCATGACTGGACCCCCACCGGTTTGTGGGTATGTGGGTCAAATGTGCTGGCAGTGCCTACCCTATATGAGCACTGCGTTGTTCAGTCTTGCTGGCACGACAGATGCTCGTCTACGGACTGACTACTCGCCAGTCCCTTTGTTTTTGGCTTCGATTCGTCTTTTGCGCATAAGTCAGTCTTGATGCGTTCTCGCGCGGTACACTGGCTGTCGGCGGGCGTTTTTACTAAGTACCTATCCTCGCACTTAGGTACCTAGGTAGGCAGGTAGGTACCTGAGGTAGATGCCTAATTTGATACCTTGCAGTGGGAATCGAGGTAAACCACAGCGCCCCAGAAAAAAAAAACGCGGGTGAAGAAAACGGTCCTGCGCGACACCAACACGGCTACCTGCTCTGCCTGCGGGTATTCGACATCACCGCGTTCACTCCCCCCGCCCCCGGAGCTGGGCCTCGATGGAGCCTGCCACGGCGTCCAAGATAGCACCGGCCGTGGCCGGGTCGCGGGCATTGGATGACCTGATCATGGGAGTGAGTGCTCGATGTGACACCTGACCATCCCACCAGTGACTCGAGGAGAGCGACGAAGCTAAGGAAATGGCCACCAAGACGAATAGCAGCAGTATCATGTCCAAAAGGAGCGTCGAGCGCCTTTACTACCCCGACGAGACGCATTTCTTCCGCTATTTCGTCCGAAAGTTCCAAAGGAGGGCGCCACTCATCAACCGCGGCTACTGGCTGAGGCTGCGAGCTATCGACGTCGTGGTCCGCAAATTCCTCACATGCCCATCATCCCGCAAGAAGCTCGTCATCAATCTAGGCTGTGGAAGGTGCGTACACCTTATGATACTTCATCAATAGTCATGGACGAGTCCTATCAGGAGGCAGCGTGCATGGGTCACGTTGTGCAAGCTTTCTAACATGGCCTGCGCACCAAGCGATGTCCTGCCCTGGCAATCCTACGCTCGCTACAATGCGGCCTGCGAAAACGTTCTATTCATCGATATCGACTACCCGGATCTCATGCAGAAGAAGCGGGCAGTCGTATTGGAGACGCCCGAACTGAAGGCGTTGCTCGGAGAACACTACATCGTTGGCGAGTCGGACATTCTCCTGCGCAGCCGACGGTACTGTCAGATAGGGTGTGATCTTCGGCAGCTTCAGCAGCTGCGTGCCACGCTCGAAACCTTCCTGCCGCTCGACGACTGCGATGTTCTCTTCGTGGCCGAGGTCTCTATTACATATATGGACACTGCGTCAGCAGATTCACTCCTTCAATGGGCTAGCACCGTTGGCAAAGGTGAGAGAATATCACCATATCACCATCCACTGTATTGAGAATGGAAGGGAGTGAGAGTCTGGCTGACACGCGAAAGCCGAGTTTTGTCTCTTGGAACAAATTTTACCACACGGGCCGGACCATCCCTTTGCCAGAACTATGCTCAGCCATTTCGACAAACTCAAAACTCCACCTAGGTCAGTTCGACAGTACCCGACCATAGAAAGCCAACGACGTCGTTTCCTTGACCGAGGCTGGGCCGATGTTGCAATCTGGGACCTTTGGCAGGTCTGGTCCGATGACTACTTCGTTACTAGCACCGAGAGGTCCGCGCTTGATCGGGTCGAACCCTTTGATGAATGGGAAGAGTTCATCCTGTTTGCCCGGCACTACTTCATTATCCACGCTCTCGGCCCGGGAGTCAATTTGGAACGGCCTGAATGGACACTAGCTAGGGCAGCTGCACCGCAGAACCAAAGCCCCGAGCGCTCGCACATCGACGTGACCGCTCACTGTGAAAAGTCGCCCAAGCGTCGATATGGGGAAGCCATCATCGCTTCAAACAGCCGTGGCGAGCAGTCTCTACTTCACATGGGTGGTCTAGGAAGTAACGGGCGTGCTGATAGCTGTGACATTTACGCACTCGGTAGACACACCGAATTGGAGCATCTGCCGGTGAGTGGGCCCTCCTCCAGAATGTGTTTCACCACAACGGACCTGGGCGACTTCGGGACCCTCTTGGTTGGCGGGAGATCTTCTCCAGGGAGTGCGCTCTCGGACTGCTGGCTATATCAGAAAGGAACCGCTGCTTCTTGGCAGTTGACCTGGCAACTCCCTGTCCCCTTGTTCAGGCACTCGACAACCAGATTGAAGGGATCATCTCTTGCACTTGTAATGGGCGGTAAGACCGGCACGTCTACAATTTCTAACCACTGCTACGTTTTCTGGCCCGAACGAGGATGGCTCCGATGCCGCGTCCAAGGTAGCCACCGCCGCCCGACGTTTGGGGCGGTGGTCTACGACACCTCAAGCGACGGGGCTCAAAAAGGCGTGTTTCGCGGAATAGTCGCAGGTGGAATCGGCGAAGATGGGTGCATCTGTAGCGCGGAGTACTCATGGCGCCTCAATGTCAACGATGACAGGGTACCCCTTGTCCTTGGCCCCCACACAACCAGGAACTTGGTTCGCTGACAAAACCACAGCCAACCATTGAATTCGATCCTGTCCCAGATCAACAACGCCTCCGCCTCAACGTGGCTCTCTTTGGCGCAAAATGTGTCAATTTCGGTTCCGGGTGGCTATTGTGTGGTGGGCTGGGACAAGAGGCGTCATTCCTTGGCGGCGACTTCGTCTTCATCGACAATGACGGCAGTGGACTCCGTACCGCGCAAGTTTTACGACCAAATGACCAGTCTGCGGCATTTCCTTTCATGGTCGGATGCGCTGCCGTTGCCTCTCCTAGGGGCGTGCTGATAATCGGAGGCGGAGCAACATGCTTCTCGATGGGAACATTCTGGGAGGCCGGTGTCTACAGCATCAAGATACCGCCCAGGTCGTGTGTGCAGATCGACGATCATTCAAGGGCTTTGAGCGCGACCACTATCGAGCATATCGCGACCAGCAGGATTGTGAGCAGTGGTGTAGCCGGCAAACAAGCGCCGGCTCATAGTGAAAAGGCAACAGCAATTCAAGTGCCGCGTGTAAGACTTGGAACCGACAACGCATTCAAAGATGTTCTCATGGATGCAAAGCCGGTGATTATCGAAGGGCTACATATGGGTAAGTGTGTGAAGACATGGACGCCGCAGTACATGGCTGAGCAAGTTGGTGAGCAAACCGAGGTACGTGATTGATAGCTCCGAGGCGGACAAGCCGAGTCAAGTGCCAGCAAGACTGACGGACCGGAGCAGGTCGTCGTACACGAAAGTCATAGGGACTCGGAAAAGATGGACTTCAACTCGAAGAACTTTGATTACGTCAGTGACCACTTCGGGAAAATCATAGCCCAGATGGAATCAGGAGCCCGAATGTACCTGCGGTCACTGTCACGCGACAAGCCATCGGAGGCCCCCGCGAATCTGGAACTTGACTTTCCCCGCCTGGCGCAGGACTTTTGCTTGCCGCCAGAGCTGGAATACATCCGCGATAACTTCTTCAGCTCGGTCCTCAGAGTCTCGGGGAGAGTCAACATGTGGCTTCACTACGATGTAAGCCGCCTCCTTGGACGACCCTTTAACTGAGTGAATAGGCCCTGACCCGAGCAACGAATCGGAAATGCAGGTTATGGCGAATGTATACACGCAGATATCAGGGGCAAAGCGGATGATTCTCTTCCCGCCAAGCGACGTGGCGAACCTCGCCTTTGCTCCAGGGGCATCCAGTTCAAGCATCGACGTCTTCAAGGCTCTCGACGCCAAGACGCGCACGCCCGATGATACGCCTGGACTCGCAGGAACTCATCCACACGAAGCGATACTTGGCCCTGGAGACGTCTTGTTCCTGCCGGCGCTGTGGCTCCACGCGGCGACGCCCCTTTCCAACATGAGCGTGGCAGTCAACACCTTCTTCCGCGACCTCGAGAGCGGGTACGCCGCAGGTCGAGATGTGTACGGTAACCGAGACCTGGCGGCGTATGAGAAAGCACGGCTCGACGCCGCACGGATGGCGAAGAGCTTCCAGCAGTTGCCGCTCGAGACGAGACGCTTCTACCTGAGCCGCATCGCGGACGAGCTCCGACAGGCTGCCGAAGGGGCCTGAAGCGAGAAGTAGAGTCTGCGATAGAGTACAGAGTGGCCTGCCCGAGTGCCAGATCTCGGCAGGTGGGCACCGATATGATTGCTGCGTTGAAGCTGTCAGCACGAGACGCGGCCGAAAGGGATGGATGGCTGTGGCCGTGGGTTAGGGGCTTGCCCCCGAGGCCATTGACGCGCCTGAGGTGGTTGGTGGTGAAATGACAAGAGGTATTGTACGAAGCACTAGGGCAGTCAAGGTACTGAGCTCGTGACCAATCCAACGGAACAAAGGTTGCTGGTGGGGATGAGGGGCATTCCCCCGGGGAGGGGCCTTTGGGGGCCCTGGGGAAGGAACGAACGGCAGGGGCTCCACAACCGGAGCTCCGGCCCATGACGTTATAAGTCAACATCTCTCTGATCTTGTTAGCCTCGAACCTTCTCTTCTTTCACAACACCCTGCGAGACCCCAATGCGAGCTGCACCCTGGCAAGCCTGGGCACATTCCAACCTCTGTCAATCAACCGCGGCGTGACGGGACTTTGTGCACGACTACGGAGTACTGCGTCAAAAAGATTGGACGACGACCAGGCCGGCGCGCAATGACATCACGAGCCCGACACGGCAAGCTTCGCTCGTCACCGCATCACGTCTGAGACCGCCGTTGCGAGTGAGCCTCCCCGGCTTCGCCATTTCCGGGTACCCGAGCCTGCCGCTCTCTTGAAACATTAGCTGGCGCTTTCCTATCGCCAGATAATTGCCCCAAGCCCTGCCTCAACCTTCCCATATCGAGTCAACATCGACGCTAACCCAAGGGTTCGGCTCTGAGCGCCATGACGTCTGCTGCTAGATCTCGCCAGCTGCTCCGGCGGCTGGCGATTCCCGGCGCCGCACTCATCACTACCGGAGGCATCCTCTTTTACTCGTACAGACCCCGAAACATCCCGGGCTCTTCCTCCGCTGCTGTCCCTCCGCCCACTTACGGCCCCGATGGATCCTTTACCATGCCCAAGTTTCCCCGCGTCAAGTCGCGTCTCGAGCAGCTCGCCGATCTGAAGAGGAGTGGCGAACCGGAGGTAGGTGCCGAGTATGACATGCTCGTTATCGGAGGCGGCGCGACCGGGGCGGGCGTGGCCCTCGACGCCGCAACGCGCGGTCTCCGTGTTGCCGTGGTCGAACGTGACGACTTCAGCAGTGGCACGAGCAGTAAGAGCACTAAGCTCGTCCACGGTGGCGTACGCTACCTCGAAAAGGCCGTCTGGAACCTGGATTACAACCAGTACCAATTGGTGCGCGAGGCCCTCAAGGAACGCAAGTACTTCCTGCAGACGGCGCCGCACTTGAGCATGTGGCTGCCTATCATGCTGCCTCTGGACCGCTGGTGGAAAGCGCCCTATTACTGGGCAGGAACCAAGTTCTATGATCTCCTTGCTGGGAGCGAGGGCATCGAGAGCTCGTATTTCCTGACCAGGAGCAAGGCCCTCGAAGCCTTCCCCATGCTCAAGCAGACCAACCTGGTGGGTGCCCTGGTGTACTACGATGGCGCACACAATGATTCTCGTATGAACATTTCGATAGCCATGACGGCAGCTCTCTACGGTGCCACCGTCGCCAACCACGCCGAGGTTACCGGGCTCCTCAAGGATGAATCGGGTCGTCTTTGTGGCGCCAAGGTCAAGGATCTCATCGCCGTAAGGAATGGAAAACCTACCCAGGACATCACAGTCCGTGCAAAGTGCATTGTCAACTGTACCGGACCCTTCACCGACTCCATCCGAAAGATGGATGACCGGAATTGTAAGGAGATTGTCGCTCCTTCCAGTGGAGTTCATGTTATTCTGCCAGGGTACTACAGCCCTGCGAATATGGGGCTTATCGACCCGTCGACGTCCGACGGACGGGTAATTTTTTTCCTACCGTGGCAAGGGAACACCATCGCCGGCACAACAGACTCGCCTTCACCAATTTCGCCCAACCCACTACCCGACGAGGAATCCATCCAATGGATCCTCGGTGAAGTGAGCCAGTATTTGTCACCGGAGATCAATGTGCGTCGTGGTGATGTTCTGGCTGCTTGGTCGGGCATTCGACCCCTGGTCAAAGACCCAAAGGCCAGGAACACCGAGTCTTTGGTGCGCAATCATCTTGTCCACATTTCATCATCGGGACTCTTGACATGCGCTGGCGGAAAGTGGACCACCTATCGACAGATGGCCGAGGACTGTGTTGACGCTGCCGTCTCGGAGTTTCGCCTCAAGACTGGACCTCTGGCCAATGCGCCCCGCGTCAGCGGCACAGAGGTGGTTGATGACGGAGCCGCGTTGGACGGTACGTGCCAAACGCACACTGTACGCCTCGTCGGTGCCCACGGCTTCAGCAAGACGCTCTTTATCCCGGTGATACAACATTTCGGCGTAGAGACGGAGGTTGCTAAGCACCTGACCGAAAGCTACGGTGATCGTGCTTGGTCAGTGGCTGCTCTCTGTGGCCTAACAAATCAGCGGTTCCCTGCTCGTGGCGAGCGCATTTCGCAGCTATATCCGTTTGTGGATGGAGAGGTCCGTTACGCCGTCCGGCACGAGTACGCCCAGACCGCTGTTGATGTGCTTGCGCGACGGATGAGGCTGGCATTTCTCAACGCCCA
The DNA here is from genome assembly GCA_029168975.1 of Purpureocillium lavendulum. Taxonomy (NCBI): domain Eukaryota; kingdom Fungi; phylum Ascomycota; class Sordariomycetes; order Hypocreales; family Ophiocordycipitaceae; genus Purpureocillium; species Purpureocillium lavendulum. Next base: position 2,291,426 of record JAQHRD010000005.1, on the reverse strand, counting down.
GGCAGCATTACAAGCCCTACCCAGAGTCATTGACATCATGGCCGAGGAGCTTCAATGGGATAGCCGAAGGCAAACTCTGGAGTGGAATGAGAGTGAGTTAAGCCTGGGACCCCCCGTTCAGGCAGAATGACCTTGAGCTGATGATCGAGCCATTGCAGCCGTCAAGTTTCTCAAATCAATGGGGTTGCCGCAGCCAATGTTGTCGGCGACGCGCAAGCAAGTAGAAAAGGGCAAACTCGATTTCGCCAACTCCCTTGAGTGGAACATGTATTCACGACACGACAAGCCCACAGATTGACCGAAGCCACTCGAAATGAACGTATCATCGGTTATTGAGAGGACTATCGCGAGGCTGGACCGCAGTCATACCTGTTGGCGACCACGAATCAGTTGTTATGCTGGAAATCTTGACGTATCTCGACACATTGGACGAGGGGTGGTCTTGGCTGGGCAGACGTTCCGTTGTGCTGCTACCATCTGCGATTCTTGTTTGCTTTCTGTTTAGGTCTTCGCCATACAAAGGAGCTGCTAGCAATGACTTGTGCCCAAATTTACAGAGGTTGGCATGAGTGCATGTGAGGCCAGGGCGATCAGCCGAAACCTGTCTCTCTGCTACTCGGAGACAACATGCGCCAAGTATCTTGCCGTCTGATGCGTGAGATATAATACACAGCCATGATGGAGGACAACGTAACCCGTGGTAGTAGCCAAAACAGGTTTAGTGAAAGGTTTAGACCGGATTGCCACAAGCACCACCGCTACCAGAGCCTACCTTTGCACAACACTATCACTTCAAATCCCGAGCGTTGTACCTTCCCGGAGCACTTGTCCTTTGAAGGGAACGGGCCAACTTCCGATGGTTGTCTCATCGAGGCGTTCACAGTTCCCCACAGCGGTGGAGATCCATTTGGCTTGGGTAAGACGGGCGGCCACTTGGGTCCGAGCACAGAGCGCCCCTCAGGTGTCAAGACTGGTATCCTACATCGAGGCGCACCCATTCCATAACTACATGAACCGCTCGACCAGTTTAGTGGCCAGACATGATGTACTAGCGACAATGATGCATAGTGCGTGTTATGCACATCCCACATAGCGGTGGTCTTTCCCCATCCACAGTCATTGTGACCCTTAGCATAAGGTGCTCTATGGAATAAGAGGATGCCGGAAAGACTTTGACACGTTTCACGACTGGACAATGTGCCCTCATAGTCCACTGCAATTTCGCCTGTACCCGAATCTCTGGACGTTGTTACATTGATATGTTCTGGGCTTCGTATGAGGCCAGACTTGCCAACCGCGTATCTTGTACAAATGCGGGGGCCATGAGGACTTGGAATATGCACTGAAGTGCTCGAAAGAAGTTCCAAGAGCCTCTGAGCTCAGACTAAATTGCGCCGCATATCGAGACGAGCGTGCTGCCTCGACGCGCCGTCCAGCTTCTGGGGCAAATGTGGATATCCTCTGCTATCCGTCCCCCGCACACCGGCGGCGCGTGGGACGGCGACTTCAGTCTTTGGAGGCATGCGGGAGGCTGAGTCGGGCCTGGACACCATGTGATATGACTCGGTGCCGCCAATGGTCACAATATGTCTTCCCTGGTCACCATTACGACCAGCCGTAAGCCCCCGATTCACGCTGGAGGATTGCAGCTTGTGCCGTCTGGCGAGATTCCAAATCGCAAATAAAGCGGGCGCATTTACGACAATTGCGACTGTAACCAGCTCAATACTGACCCAGGAAGTAAGGTTGGCGTGGCTATGCCTGTGCTCGACGTTGATCGGTAGTCGAACAACGGTGACGAGGACGACCAGGATTCCGAGGGTGAACAGGGTATACAATTGAGCCTTGCGTTGCCATGAGACTCTTAGCATGGCGAAGATAGGGATAGGGAGGATGAGGAGCATCAAATCAGTCGCAACGTTGAATATTCCAAGTGTGAGCAGCTGACCCTGGGCCTTGACGCATTCACCTGGCAGGACAATCAGAGGCATTAGCCTTGCATTCGACTTAGCGTGGCAGCATAACATGCGCTCTCACCTGGGTCGGGAAAAACTTGCCAGTTCAGCTCAATTGGTCTGCACTCTGTGAACGTGATGGCCTGGATGGCGACGTACGAAGCGGCGAAGACCGACACGTAGACCCGAATGACAATGTCGTAGTATGGCAGGTCCCGGATCAGTCGATGGAGGAGATCAAAAAGAACCAGCTTTTGAATCCAAAGACTGTGAGCCGGCCATCTCCATAGTCAGCACACGATTGCCCCTCGAAGTTGCAACCCTGTGCATACGCAAAACCTATACCCAGACACGACGGACCGTAACGGGAAGAAGTCGGTGGAATACTGACAATGTACCGTAATCGAGGCTGCACACGAAGTTGAGCTGGCTGCCAATAGTGCGCATGTAAACCTCCTGAAATGTGAAAGTGTGCTCCTCGCGGAATTTAGGCGACATGTTGGACGTGCCCCATAACAGGACGACGTGAACGAGGGCAACCCGGGCAACAACGCAAAGGATTGCCGCCATGGTGAGGTAGTCGCCGGCGACGTAGCTCTGCCCAAACATCTTTCTTCCAACTAGCCGGGCGGCCATAACCACGACAGCAATGCAGCTGAGGGTCCAGTGAAGGACGAGTGTCGGCATATGCCTCTCCGCCCACATGGTGTTGGTGGGTGGCCGCACTGGCAGGCCCGCGTGGTGGTGAGCCCGATCCCGTCGATACCTTTCGTTTCTTGAGGTAGAGAGGCCTCGATCTGGCCGTGACTGGCAATTCGAAGGATTTGGTGACTGGTGAGGCTTTGAGAGTGAATGTCGACACAAAGCAGTCAAGGATCGGCCATGGTGACGATCCCAGGAAGACGCGATCGCTCGCCGCAAAGTGGCGACGGGTCGGGCCGTCAAGAACATTGGATATGGCGACTTCCACTATTTGCCAAGAATGGGGTCGCCGACCTTATGCAAGCATTCTCATCGTCGCTGAGCGTTGCCCGGCGGTGCCGTCTGCCGCGGCTTGCGGCGCAGGGGTTGGGGGGGACGGTCGACGACGCCGCCGCGGACTCGTGGACCACGCCAAAAGTCCGTGTAGTTCGCATGAGGGCAATGAGAAAAAGAAAACACGAGGGTCCAGTGACTCCAGTCCCATGGATGTTGCGACTCTGGCTCCTGCTTCCTGCCTTCTGAAAAGGCTCCCCTCGGCGCCTGCCCGAAGTTCACGCTGATCATTCCCCATCATGTTGCACCTTCTCTCGCATTCAACCCCACTGGAGTGACTACACGCCCCCGCGGTCCTGCTAACCACACCGTCACTGCCAGACCCAACGCGTCTTCAACCCTTGTCCTTGCGACTGTCACCCCGCATCATCGTATGGCACAGCGCATAATGTCCGGGCAAACGATTCTGTAATTTGATTTTTGCCTGCTCTCTCCTGAGCCCGACATTACATGACCTGACCAGGTCTCGGTCGAGTCATTGGAACCGCCTGCGCCGCTGCGCACTCACGCCACGATGCGCCTCTCGATACGAGCCGGCGCGGTAGTCATCCTCCTGATACGTGGTGCAATGTCAAACTTGCCGGGATCCTCGGTGTCGGCAGGGCCGACTGCGACACTGGCAGCTGTCCATCAGCGCGCCGATGAGGAGACTGGCAAGTGCCCTTCGGCGTCGCACCGTCGCAGTTACTTCTATGTCGGCGGAGGCTACGTTGACGATGGCGTCGGCGGACACATCTTCCAGGATCAGATGTACGTCGAGAGGTTGCTGCCAGCCGACGGCGTTACCCAAGATACGCCTTTGGTCCTGATCCACGGCCAGGCTCAGACGGGGACGGTACGTGGGCGTCAGGCCCAATGGACCACTGGACCTGAGTGACCTCCTCCGCTGACGCTTCTCCCCAGAACTTTCTGGACAAGCCCGATGGCGGCTGCGGCTGGGCGACCTGTTTCCTCAACCAGGGTTTCGAGGTGTACATCGTGGATCAGACGTTCCGCGGCCGCTCGGCGTGGCAGCCCGGCCAAGGTGCCGCCAGCCCGTCCACGTACTCCGCCGAGACCATCCAGAAGCGCTTCACAGCCGTACGCCAATACAAGCTCTGGCCCCAAGCTTTGCTTCACACGCAATGGCCCGGCAATGGTACCATGGGTGACCCGGTCTTTGACTCATTTTACGCCTCCAACGTCCAGTTCATCTCTGATGCCGTCTACCAGCAGGCCGCCGTCCAAGCCGCCGGAGCCGCCCTCCTGGACCGCATTGGCAGGCCCACCGTTCTCATCGGACACAGCCAAGGGGGCCTCATGCCCATCGTCATTGCAGATGCGAACCCCGAGCTCACTAAAGGACTTATCCTGCTTGAGCCCACCGGCCCGCCATTCCGCGAAGCGGTGTTCAGCACCAATCCCGCTCGCAAATGGGGCCTGACGGACATCCCTGTGGCCTTCTCACCGGCTGTCAACGACCCGGCTGTGGATCTTAAGCAGCAGGTGTTTCCGAGCCGTAGGGATAATCGCACCGAGTGTGTTCTGCAGGCCGAGACCCCCCCGCCCCGCCAGCTTGCTAACTTCGCCGAGAAGCCTATCCTCGTTCTTACTTCTGAGGCTTCCTACCACGCATCCTACGACTACTGCACTGTCAAATTCCTCGAACAGGCTGGCTGCTCGAAGACGGACCACATCGAGCTTGAGCACATTGGCATACATGGCAATGGACACATGTTTTTCATGGAGAAAAACAGCAATGAAATTCAGCGAGTCGTCAAGCATTGGGTTGAGAAGTTGTAATCGCTAGCGACTATGCATCATATGTACAGGAATCCAGCCCAACTCCGCCCCGTTCTCCCTGGCAGGGCAATATCCATTCTATAACTTTGGTATCGCATATGCAGCTGTGTTCGTGACGGTATACCGATGGGAGAGATCCATAACCCCGAACGCAGAGCCACACTCCCAAACGCCCCGCTTCAGAAAATGCTCCGATGATGTCTAGCCCCCTTTCCGTCAATCATGATCCCACGAAACCCCTCCCAGGCAATCCTGTCTTCCCGGTTCATTAAACCTCCGCGTCGCCAAAGTTCATTTCGGAGCGTCGTGGACGGAGCTTGAGCGACCGCCTAATAAACGCATAATCACACTGCTCATTCGAGTGCTTGCCTGGCTGGCCTCCACTGATGGATGCCCGTAGCTATCGTCGTGGGAGCACCGTCGTGCTTCCATGGCAAGCTTTGCTTCCAACGCCGCATCCCAACCGTACAGGTCGTGGTCGGGAGCACGACACAACAGTTCAGAGCTAGCGCCGCCTGTCGAGGAGGTTGCATCCTCCGGGACGCATCCAGGGTCGAAATATGTCGGCCTGTCACGCCTAGTAGGAGAAGGTCGGGGTAGCGTGGCAAGCAAAAGATCGTCCTTCAGCCGCGACTTGATGGTTTGCGAATGGATGGAACCGGCCCTTCTAATTGACCGCAACCTCTGACTGCTTGGCTTCGTCCGCGCAGTCTTGTGAACAAGTGAGCGATGCATTGGGCGAGAGGCGTCACACCTTGCGGCCGTGCCACTACCGAAACTGTTTCCCCGCACACCTGGTCGGACGCTCGCCTGCTGACCAAACATGGGCGTAGGCGGTAATGAAATGCGTCTGCCTGGGTGTGGTGCTGTCCACACGAGGGGGTACCTGCGAGACATTTCGATTTCGTCGGAAACCAAATTGGGGGGTACAGTATGGCTTGACACGGCCGTTGACCTTCATAAGCCGTGGGCGTGGTGGCTCGTCTCGGCCACGGGTAGATCGCAGTCCGCGTTGGACGAGCTCGAGGAGGTGGGCGTAGATCTCCGACTGGATCCCTTGCGACTGAACCCCAACTTGGCTCCCACCTTCTTCCAGCCCTTGTTGTGTGCGGCGACGGCGCGTTGGAAGCCCCCCGGGGACGTGTTGAAAGTATACTCGGAAGTTGGTGGGGTCGTAGGAGGCGTCATGGGCTCCATGCCTGGCGAGTTGCTGTCGCTGTCGTCGGTGAGCCCCTCGAGGTCGGCGGCGCGCGGTGACGCTGATGATGACGATGACGACGCATGCTGCCCGACTCCACGTCCGCCGCTATTGTGCGACCGCCGACGAGGGGAGCGGTTGTGCTCCTCGGTGGGGCTCATGAGCTGCATCGGCGCGACCGACTGCAAGAACGGGACTAGCAGAGAGTCGTTCATCAGTTCGTAAATGATTCGCCCGGCTTCGTCGAGCTCGGACGGATGAGGAGGGGATTGCGAGTACGGCAGGTTGAGGAGACGGTCTCGAACACGAGAGGGAATGTTCACCTCGCGAGGAGCACAAGGAACGATGTAGACTTGCATGAGCTTTCCCCACAAACTGGAGACTCGTTCACTGCTTTCCCGGGAAGGTGAGCGCTCGGCGGCGAGCTGCTCATAGAAGGCGGCATACCGTTGGGCGTCGAGGGTGAATTCCAGTGTTTCCATGCAATGGTTCTGAGAAAGATAGGCCATGAAGGCAGTGAGTGTCCATGGCGGAGGCGCCGTGTCGAGAAGGATCTCGGTCAATGTTGGTGGCCTCGAGGCCATGGTGCAGAGAGGCGAAGGATAGTCTGAGGAAGCGAAGAGGCCGCTGCAGGGTCGGGAGTATGGCTCATCAGTCGCGCAGTAATCTTCAAAGGCAGATGATAGTCGTGGTGACTGCAGCTGCGGACTCGGGATGTAATATACGGGGGATTGGTGCCGTATCCTCGGTTTGACCATATCTACTGACACCTTCAGGCCACCACTTGTGGAGGACCGGTCGCGGAAACCGGACCTTGATGAGATGGCCAAGGCACCAGGATTCTCGCGAGCTCCGTAATGGTCGCTGTCACGGTTTTTCAAGGCCAACACTCGTGTCGATGGCCGGTCTTTTGGTTGTGTGGGTATGTCCCGGCTAGGCAGCGAGCAAAGAGGTAGTGTCTCTGGTGCGGAGGGTCCACCGGCCGAGGGCAAGTCGCTTTGACTGCCGTTGCAGTCCTTCAATGATGTGAAGTAAAAGCGAAGCGACGTTGCATGTGCGCCGAGATAGCTGTCGGATGTCGCGGTCGAGATGCCGGACAGGGGCGCAGGACAGACTGGAATGCAGGTGGGTTCCTAGAGGGTTTCGTGGCTTGAGGTTGTCTGAAGGCCACAGTACTCTCTGAGGAGAGCGGACGCTTTTGAGCTTTGGATGTTGGGGCGTTCAGGAGCACAACACGAAAGATCTCCACTGGCGAACCTTGGGGGACACAAACGTATTGCCCTGGACGCAAGCGTTGAACTCTGTGGCTCGTTGCGTGGGTTCTGCGCGGAGGCGACCGACCGGAGCACTTCGATTACGCCGGGAAGCCACGGGGTACGCTGAGATACACTGATGATTCGGGATATTGTAGAATTGAAACGGCCAGAGACGAAGCGCTTCGACGAATGGCAGAGTAGATGAATGCCTCGGGAGCGCGTGACGACGAGTTCGAGGAGTCGACGAGATCGAGCGACGAACGACGCGGCTGACGGTGTGGCAAGGCGGGGAGGACGTGGAGGGCACGAATGTGCCCGTGCTGCCAGTGCGAGGCTCTTGCGTATTTTGCTCGACAATGCGTGCGGCCGACGGTAGGCAAAGTCGTGTTGAGGTCGTGACGATATTAAGGTTGCGTGGACAGAGTCGGGCGATGACGAGAGAAGGGGAGGAAGAAGTGACGGCAGGTGCAAGACAAGAAGTGTGGAATGTATGGATACTAAGACCAAGACCAATACCAGGACCAAAGACTGCGTGATGGAGTGACTGACACACGGACAGCGCCCGGTGGTGTGCAAGCACGACCACCTCAAGTACTGTGCCGCGAGCGAGTACTGTGCTGGGCTCGTACAAGGCAGACGACGGAGACGGCGGAGGCCGGCAGTGGGGGACGCCACCAGAAAAAAAGGTACCTAGTGGGTCCATACACGGAGCGCGCGGTGGGCTTGTACTGGCCCCGTCCAGCCTGCGAGTCGCGACCTTCGTCATGCACGCCACTCAGCACGGCGAGCACGACGCTGGTGGATGGCAAGATGGAGAGGGGGCAGAGGGGAGGGCGAGGACCGAGGAGGGGTGGCCCTTGTCTCGCAGGTCCGCAGCAAGGCTAACGCAGATGGGGCCACCCTTGCAAGCCAGACGGGTCACGGTGGGGCGGTTGACAAGGGAGGGGGGAAGGGGCGCTAAGGGGGGGGGGGCTTGGTTGGCTTGCTTGGGGGGAGGCGCCAGCGAGACTATGTTCTGTTGCCGCCCGTCCATTGCGTCCTTGGTGGTGGCACTGACCGGCGATGGTGGTGTGGCCGTGCAGTCGCCACGGCCACGGCCCCGGCCACGGCGTCGATGAAGGGTACCCGGGCATCTCACGACAATGGCCGCGCAGGCGCACTTGGCACGGCGCATGTACGCTCCCGACGGCGAGATGAGATGGGATTGGATGAGATGAGATGAGATGGGACGGCACCAGCGGCACGCGCAGCCGCAGGACAGCAGGACAGCAGGACAGCACGGCAGCACGACAGAGGCGCGATTGAGACCGCACGAAGGTCTGAGGGGCCGAGCAGGCGAGGTAAGGAAGGCTTGGACCGGTGAGCGGCGTCGCAAGGGCCAAGGGGGAGGGAGCGAGAGGCAAGGAACGGATGAGGCCAGTCGTTGCACACAGAGCAACGGTCGGTCAATCTTCAACCCAATCCACCATGCCGTGCTATGCCATGCCGTGCCATGCCGTGCCATCTTGCCATCGTCCTGGCGTCGCACGCAGGATCGGTGGGACGTGTCCCAGGCAACCCGGCGCCCGGGGCGGGCGGAGCCAGCGACAGGCAGATAGCAATGGAACCTAGCAGCAAGCAGCGTTGCACAAGAAGGACGAGGGCGGCGAGACCTACAAGAACGAAGATGTACGATGGACATCTTGTCGCGCGCGTGGCCTGTCTGCTTGGCCCGCTTGGCTTGCTTGGCTTCCGTCCATGGGCACTGGGAATAAGGTCATTCCACGGGCAGCCCGCAGACTGGCCAGAACTGACCAGACCAGATCCGACCTGCAGACCAAAGGAGGCCACCGCAGCACCGGAAGTGACTGCACTGCGCAACTTTCGACAAGGTCGCACCCAAAAAGAGGCTCCCGCTCGTCGGCGATAGCGAAGGGTGGGGAGGCGGCCGTCAGCTGGTTCAGGCCCCACCCAATGCCCATCCGGCGTGGATGAGGTGGCCAGTGGCCGGACTCTGTCGGCGCAGGGCTCTGGGCTCCTGCTGGGGCCCGAGGGCGCGGTGGAGCCACAGGGCGCTCGATGCGGCCGTGGCGCAGGCACTAGAAGGGCGCTAGAAGACGCCCCCCGGCGGCCAATAGGGACAAGGCGCAGCATGGGCTCGTGGGACTGACAAAGACTCGCGAGACTGGCAAACTGGCACTGGGGCTGGGGCCGGGGCTGGCAATCGAGCCTAGCTTTCATCAGGTTGACCAGGCGGACTGGCTGCCCATCACCACCTATGGAAGGCTTGGGAGAACCGCCTGCTGACTGGGCGCGCCGCACCACTGGAGCACCTTCCTGGTCTGGCGCTGTGAATGAATGCCCGGGGTGGCGTCGATGGGCGCCGCCCATCGCAGCTGCCATCGCACCATGCCTCCGGTCGTCAGCGCGCCAAGATGCTGAGGCGACGGGCCCCGGCTGCAGCTGCGGCTGCGGAGCACCAGGGCGATGAGAAAAGGGCAGCGATGCCTCGACCGCCTTCCCGGCCGGGTCTCCGGCTTCGGGAGCCAAACGGACGGCGAGCAAGCGGGCAAGCAGCAACGCGAAGAAGCAACGAAATGCTGACGAATGCCACGTGCAGCGCTGGGCCGGGGGCTGTGAATAAGCCCGACAAGGTACCTTGCCTACAGTGGTCACTGCGCACGAGCGCCGTTCCATGGAACCGCGTTTGCATGTTTGCCCTGAGGCGTCCAATATCTCTCTGTGGCCGTCTGGGCTGGGCGGTTGGTCCCATGGCTGGATGCCCATGCCGTTGGTGGCCAGTTGGTTGGTTCCATTGGCATCAGGCATTGTGCGTAGCGAACCTTAGGTACTGACACTGCCCGTACGAACGAAGTACAGTACAGTACGGTACAGTCGTGTACTCCGTACTGTACGGCACATTCGAATTGCTCTGAAGGCTTGCAGCTTCCGTCGTTGGTTGGGCCCGATGATGGTTAGGTTCGTTAGGCCCATTCCAGCGCGGCCCCCATTCCAGCGGTGCCTGCCGTTGCGCTGTCGAAGCTCCATCAAAAGCATCGTCCCCCGTCCCCAGGGAGGCGTCCCACCCGACCAACCCTTCGAACGTCCCGTTTGAGCCGTCCATGACATACATATAACTACCTTAGATGCTGTGTGGAAACTTACCTAGCTACCTAAGGTACGTTCCTACCTAAGATACCTGAGGTAGTCGGTACTCGTACGAAGCACAATGTACGCGCCCCTACTTCGTACCTCCCTATAATGCCGAGCCCCGGCACCTTCGCCCCAACCCGGCTTGGGCAGTCAGGAGCACTGGTAGAAGCGTGCGTGCGATACTCCTCGCCCGAGAACGGGGCAAGGCAGTATGCGATGCAGTTACTGGCGCAATGCTCTGTGAGTCTGAGCTCCCGTCATTCTAGTTCCGCGGAACATGCTATGGCCCATCCGGACGCACGTTGATGGTTGACTCCCACCAGCCAATTGAAAGGCTGGTTGGCTGGTGGGGTCATCCCTCCTCTGCTCGTCAGGTGCTTCTTAGGTATTAGTTAAGTTAGGTTTCTGCTCAGGCGGACAGAGGCTGGCCGCTCGTGGCACGGCCCATGGCCCTTGCGCGCCTTGTTGGTGTGGTGGGTGTGAGTGAGTGGTCGGACGGCAGTTGGCACCTTGCACCCATTGGATCCGGGTACCAAAACTGGCACGAAAACGGCATCATGCACGGCCGGGCGGTCGAGGGCCTCCTTTGGGTGTCTATTCGTACATGCTCCCCGACCAGGGCCCCGGGGGGGGGGGGGGGGGGGGGTACGTCGGGACATCAGGTACCTTGCCTTATCCTCATCTTTGGTGCGGTCGGTACTGTACCTCACTGTGCTGCCCAAGCGCCAGACGACGACCAGGCGCTGGTCCTGGGGCGCCATTCTCGTATGCACTCGTACCACGTACGGGTAGTTGACCTCCTCTCCCCAGCGCCCCCCCGAAACAGACCAACAAGCCTATTCCATGGAATATGGAATGGCAACCTCGTGGTCTCTTACCTCGCCCTCGCCATTCCTTTCGGCCCCGGACAACCAGGATGAAATGCATTGCGCCATGTGAGCAATGAACACGACACGCTGCAGCCGCTCCGGCCGCCCTCCGACACGCGCCTCCCGTCATGCTTGTCGCAGGGCGCGCCCCTGGTAGCGGGCGAGGTGGTCATTGATGACCCCACCCCTGCCACCCTTGGTCAGCATCAGCAATGAGTTTCAAGCGTGGCATCAGCAGCATCAGCAAAAGCATCAGCTTGAGAGCCATCGGCATCAGCATCGTCGGCATCACCCGTGAAGAGAAATGCCGTTGCCCGCCGACACCGGCCTCGGGTACGCTAGGCGGGCGGGACGCCGTTGCGACTGGAGCTGGAGCTGGAAATGGAGCCCTGCTCGTAGATGCTGGAAGTGGGAGGGCGTACGCGCCTTGCGGGTGGTCATCGCTCGCTCAACGCAAGCGAGCACCGAAGACGGAGTGCCCGCGAGGCGCGGGTCTGTCCCAATGTCGAGCATGGATTGACGCGATTTCTCCATCTCTACCCGAGGCTTCCCCCGACACATGCTCGTACTCTACGTACGTATCGACGGTGTGAGGCATCTGGAAAGCAGTGTTGGGCCGACGTGGCATGTGGCGCTCGGCGTTCTCGAAAAGCCCCTACATAGTTGGGACGTACCTGAGGTATCTCCATCGCAGCATTGCCTTGATTACCTTGCCTTGCTTTGGTGTGCATGACTGGTTGACTGGTCGCAGTATAGGCGCATCGACGGTGATTGCGATACGGTGTGATTCTCGCGAGTTCCGGCGTGTCGTATGACCAGGCCTGCAAATGCAACCGCGTAGTTTCCGACCACGGCGTCACAGTCGCCATGACTGACGCCAGCAGCACCAGCAGCACGACAGGCATCTCCATTGCATGATCGATTCTTGTCGGCGATGTCGACTTTGTTGATGCATGGGTATGCCAGTCTCGGCCCCGCCCACCTCGCTTGATGGCTTCCCTTTGCTTGGACCTGAGCCGCATGGGCGGGAGTCCATTGCTCTCTTGCATCGGGACGGGGACCCGACCCCTGCCGTGCCGTGTTCGAACGACCTTCGTCCCTCTTTGTCCCGGTCTTCTTCTCGGCGCTGTCAATGTGTATCCTGTTCTGGCTGATCACACGGCACAGTCATGTCCCGGGAGGGGGGTTCCTGCACAAGCGAAGCAAAGCGTGCTTCGGAAAGAGACGCTGGCCCTTGCATTTGTGCGCTCCGTACGGACGACTTCGCGCAGTATTGTACGAGCACCCATACAACAATGCTGCATGACTCTGGCCCGACCAGGTGGCTTGCGGGCATTGACTCGGCACGTCCCCCGCCCACTCGGCCCAGCCCAGTCCGGCCCAGGTCGTCACGCGGCGGCTCCGATGTAGTTCTCTTTTCGCCAGACGGAGAGTTGTTCCCGCCAACCAGGTAGTCGGGGTCCTGTGTCGACTCAGTTAGTCGCTGTATCGTATCCATGCCTTATCTTCAGCCCTCTGTCGTTATTTTCCAGACAGAGGCGGCGAACGGACGTGGGCGCGGACGCTCGAAGCACGAGGTTGCAACCAACCAAGCCAGCAGCACCCACGTTTGTGTGCTCGCTCGCCTCTGTCTTGTCGTGCAGTGGCCCCCCGTGCAGACAGAATGCGGCCCTGGCCCTGGCCCTGACGCCGCTGACTCCTTCCCCAGCGACATGCGTCCCCACACCACCCGCGTCCCGTCGAAGGGCAGCCGCGGACGAGGAGAAGAAAGAAAAAGCAACCACAGACAGACAGACAGACAGACGCCAAGGACGCAGTCTCTCTTGTTCTGCGCCGGCGCGGTTTCTGGCCCCAAAAGCAAAGCACTGCGCGAGGCATCGGCACAATTACGCAAAGTGCGCCCGCCAACAACTGCCGTGGCCCTGTCAGAAACGCCCACCATCTCCGTCGACCTCGGCGTTTGTTGGACGCGATGGCGGCAAATCTCTGCTGCGGCGTGATGATCGTGGCTGGCTCCCCTCCCGGAGGATCAACAAAGAAGCATACGCGCTAGCCTCGACCCTTCACCTCGCGCGTCGTTAGCCTGCGTCTGGAGCAGCCGATGATACCTCGAACCTATCTTTGGCCCGGCACTGTTGCACAGGAGGGCACGGTACCTCTACTTGCCTTACCTTCAGGCTCGGCGCGGGTCCTGGGAATACCACGAGTAAGACCTTCAGCCCCACGACGTCCAAGGCTACAGCTCCGCAGTGCTGCGACTCCGCGCAACAAGCGTCCCCCGTCTTGCCTGTCTCTGCTCGTCCTATCGTTCAGAAAGTCCTCGTACTCGGGCCACGAGGCATGTCCTTGCGGTTGTTCAGCCGGTTCAGGCGCCAGGGACCGTGCTCGACGCACAGTGGCGAAAGGGGGCGCGCCATCGTCTCGCTGGTCAGCGAGCGAAACATCGCATGAGGTCACTTGGCCTGACCTGGCCTGGCATCCAGGGAATGGGTGAGACGACGCACGCGAGGCCAGCTGCTGCCACAGGGTGCGGCGTCTCTCCCTGCCGTGTTCCATTGGGCGTTCCATTGGATCCCCGCCCCTTGGTGTTGCGACATCGTCGGGCGCCTCACCCACACCACATAGTGACCACACTCATGACGCCAGCGCAGGCCGGACAACCCTGCAGCGTCCCAGTGACGCTCGGCCGTCTTGCCCACTCCAGCGCGCGGCCGGCATGCCATGCCTGGACGGCCGGATGGTGCGACTCGGCCTGTCCATGAAGTGCTCACCTGTCTGGTGTGTGATTGACTCTGGTTACCGAACTGGCTGTCGGCTTGGCTTGGGCGGTAATTAGACAACCAAAGACTGCGCCTCGGTGAGGTGGCATCGCGGCACTTGCTCGGACAGATGGGCTCGTCACTTTCACGAGTCTCCCAAGTATCGACACGATGGTATGCAAGTGGCTGCATACCCGCCACACCAACAAGTCGGCGACCAGCGTACGCACACCCTTCACTACTATGAGACTCAGACAGGCCTGGCAATGGCCTCTTGGGCCTCCCCTTTGGAGCAACGTAGCGACGCCATGCTCGAACCCCGACTGGCCACTGGCGCAACCTGACGTTCGAGTGCGATCGCGATGCGCGGCATCAAAGGACCGCCGATCCCCGGCCTAGCCATGGGTGCAGGCCGCGACGGGCTCTCATCCAGCGTCTAACGCACGCGTGATGTTGCAGAGTCTTGTCACTCTGGGGGATGCTCCTCCAAAGACCCGCCCCGATTCCCTGTCACTGCCGTCTGCCTGCGACTAGGCTCGTACGAGTACGAGTCCGTCGAACGCTTGGTGCGGCGAGCCTTGCTGGCTCTGTTGCTTCTGCGGGCTCTGCGGGCTCGTCTCCATCTCTCTCTCCTATTCGTACGTCACCCCGTTGCTTCCTCGTTTGTCCCAAGTCTCAACGCTTGCCCGGCATCCCGGTTGGCGATGCAACCCCCACGCCGCTAGGTCCCATACCCGCAGACAAGAAAAGCTCTCTTGGCGACCAGGCGATCCCCAGCTGGTCGCGCACCGCTGGCCCCGTCGAGGACAAGAGGAGTACTCGTAGAGACGGCGTTGACGACGGGCTTACGCCAGACGGCTAGGCGGCCCCGGTTGCCGCCAATGCCCGCCCTATGCCGTTGGTTCGCGCGCCGGATGGGAGGTGGCGAATCGTGAGCCTGGTGTGATTTGCCTCCTCCGACTGGTTCCCGTTAGTCTGTTGCTCTGTCTGGGAACATGCCCCTGTGTGAGCCAGAGCCGCCACCGCCGCATCCATTTCCGCCTGCACCCATGGCTCCGAGCCTAAAAATGTAAATTTACGAATAGGAGATCGGCCGGCCGACCGGCCGGGGTGAAAAAGCCAAGACAGCGGCCCGTCTGAGGGCCATGCGGCCGACGGCCGACGGGCAAGGCAACCAACGAACTTGGTGCTCCTCAGCTAATAGCCTCAAGCTTCAAACTTTGACCCTCCAGCTCGCAAGCCCCCCTTACTTGCCGACGACGCCACAGGCGGGCTTCGAGAAGCAGTGGGAGGCACCCGGCCGGCGCCGCAATGCCTTCGAGGAGCCGGCCACGTAATTTCTGGTACCACCGCGACGACCAGCCCTGTTCCCAGCATACCGCCAACTGTGGCGAGGCTCGCGAGAACGCAATCCCGAGAACCAACAAAACAAACGCCATGGCGACATGATGGCGATGTGGCAGTTTGACTCGATTCGATGATGACCCACGGCTGCCACGCTGTGCCTTGCGTACCCCGTCTCAAGTCTCATCCATCCACCATCACCGCTCCCTCGTTCTCCAGCCGGCGTCTCCATCGGCGACAGAACAGCGCGTGGACGAAAGCGGCCGCCAGATTGCCAACACAGTGGCACAGTGGCACAGTCGCACACCGGACCGGACTGGAGGCGGAGGGTCTCTTTCTTCTCGAAGCCAAGGTAAACCCTTGGGCTAGCACTGACGCCGACACCCTGCGCGCCGCTGTTTGGCTCTTTTCTTCTCTTTGGTTTCGTTTCTCATCGTGCCCGCTGTGTTAAATCCTGATCCGGGACCCTGCAGCCAGACCTCTCGACCGCATGCAGGTTTTTGCGCGCCACAGCGATCGATGGGCGCCGCCCCCCTTGCGTGGAGCCACGGGGCAATCAGGGAGCGACATGTTTCTGCCCTGTTTGCCTGTGTCGGTGACATGGTGACATACCATGGGCATGGGCATGGCATGTGGTGAAGCCAAGAGGGGGGCGCGAAAAAATTCCTTCCAGAAGTTGGAGGGACTTCGTCCCTTCGCCCTTCTAGAATCCTTCCCGCCCCAACGCTCTCTCGGCTGGCAGCGCGCGCCATTGGATCGCCAGGAGCCGAAGCGGCCCCAACATCCGCCCCATCGTGACACTCCGTCTCCACCGACGGTCGGCCTCTCCGATCGACAACGCTTTGGAAATCTGCTGCTGTCCTGTTGAACGAAGGCGTTCCCCGTGTCCCGTTCCTGCGCCCGCGACGACGAATTGTCGACCGGGACGAGACCTGGCCTTTTCATTTCGATCTCGACTGTTATTTTTTCTTGCAACCAGAAAGTTTCTTCGCCTTCCATCCCTGCCGCCTCTCTGGCAAGGATGTCTAGCCGCTACTACGCGCACACGAGTCCAGAATGCAAACCACGAAGATCGGTCAGCGCCCATCAATCGTACTTTCCGAAAGGACCACGTACGCTGGCATACGTACTGGCTAGGAAGCCCGCGCCAAGCAAGACAACCAAGCTAGGACGGGCCCAACGGATTCTCCATTGTCCCGATGCCTTGTCATTGTCCATGTGTGGACGACCACTCCCATCGCCCAGTCTCTCCGGCGGCCGGGCCAAGCTCCAACGATAACCCGAGCTGGACCGCGTGCCTCGTATGAACGAACACAGAAAGCCCAGTCTCTCCGGCGGGCGGGCCAAGCTCCAACGATAACCCGAGCTGGACCGCGTGCCTCGTATGAACGAACACAGAAAGCCCAGTCTCTCCGGCGGCCGGGCCAAGCTCCAACGATAACCCGAGCTGGACCGCGTGCCTCGTATGAACGAACACAGAAAGTAAACTCGTATACTCCAGAACAGAAGAGAACAGCACAGTACAAAGCTGTGCGAGCCCAGCCGTAGTCAATCGCACGTACACGTACCTGCTTTCGAATGTACGTACCTGGGCATCTCGTGACGAGCCACGTCGTGATCCACGGCAGGGCCTGTGTACCCCTCCACCTCATCCGCTTCTCAGACCACCGCTCTCCCCTCGTCGGCCCCCCCCGCTGCCGCTCCCTGCCTCCTTCATTGCAGTTTCACTTCACCCGTCGACTCTACATGGGCGAGCAGTACGAGAAGCGACACACAACTGCGCTGGCCGGAACAGGCGGAGTGGGCAGGTAGGTAGTTAGACGAAGCCTCTCTCGTACGAGTCCGTGCCAGGCCGGGGCCCGCCTCCCCTATCTGCTCCCGGCGCGGGTGGCACCGGCGATGCCGCTTTGCTACGGTTGATGCATTGTCCTCCCGGCCCCATCATCGCGATCCACTCCCAACGTCCGCCTGAATTTGCAACCATGTCCCTCTATTTCCGGTGCGGCTGGACTCGCAAGCCTCGAGTTGCCGTCTGCAAGGTTCGCGCCGGCCAGTGAAGTGTGCTGCGGGCATATTCCCCTCCGTCTGTTTCCTCGCTATTCTCGTCTGCGGCCAGCCAGCCAGTCAGTCGGCAACCACGAGGATTGTCCGACGCGAGTGTCCTGAATGCTTGTCTTGATAAGGCTACTCTAACACTGCTCGTCCAAGCTCAAGGCCGGCCCGCTGGCGGCGATTCAATAGTAATACATGAGAATTGGGACTCAGCGGCGTCGTTGCGCATTTGCCCACAAAATCGCACTCTCTCTGTCCTGTCTGACACCGTTTCCAATCACTCCCTGTCTTCCTTCGCTATCGATGCAATTCTTTCAAAGTCCCCTTTCCAGAACGCCATCCTTCAGACCTTCAGGTGCGCAAAGACGCCAACGCCCATGTGCCATGGCGAGCAAAATGAGATCAGAACAAAACAGAAAACACAAAACACGCAGCAGAAAAAAATCCAAACGCGAGGGCCAAAACACAAACATCAGCCTAGAATCCCTCAAGGGAAAAGTCGCCGTGATAGCCCTCGTTCAACAGAATGCAGGCGATTCGCTTGCGTTGAACAGTCATGTCCCTTGCCGAGTAAGCCTCAACTGGGCTCAGGCCCAAGGCCAAGCAAATGGCGTTGGTGATTGTGAAGACGCCACAGTCATATCCGTTTGTCTGTCGTGGAGCTTGATAACTCTCTGTCTTCCATAGCGACTCTTCAAAGTTGTCCTTGAGGACGAAGCGGACATAATTCATGCCGACATCAATGTAATGCTGGTTGCCCGCAGGATTGAGTGAATCCATGTGGGCGATCGTCCTCATCTTCGGGCGAATGACGATCAGTGTCCAGTGGTTGTTAGTGCACACTGGCATCAGGACCGTGTCCATGTCCAGAAAGTTGTTCTTGTTGATTCCATGCCGCCGCATCTTTCGTTCCACACCCTCGTTACCCTTGGACAGCAAGCTCTTGAAGAAAAACGAAGTGAGTGCCAGACATTTTCGGGTCTGCTGCTTGAAGTCCTTAATTCCAGCAGCCTCATTTATCGATCGGTCGAGCCAGAGAATGGATCCGTTGATTATCTCATCGTTGAGCCAATTCGTGTCTGGGATAACAGAGGTGAAGTCGTGCTTTCGCAGGCCAGTACCCTCGGGTGTAGTGGTAAAGATTTGGGTTCCACTGCCAAGGAGAGTCGAATCTGCCTTTCCGACCAGTGGCCCTGTAGGGACAGTGATGAGGGGTTTGTTTGGTGTGCGCAATTGCCGGTGCTGGTCAATATTTCGGATGAACTCCCGGCGACGTCGTTCTTCTTCGGCCTTTCGCTTCTCTTCTTCGGCCTTCCGTGCGACCTCAGCGGCCTCTCGCGCAGCCTTTTGGGCCTTCTTTTTCTCTTCATCGGCAAGTCGGGCGTCTTCTGCGGCTTTGCGTACCGCGTCGCTCTTCATCCGTTGGACGAGTTTGCTGACCGCCTCGCTCTTCGCCATACCAGGCGGAGAAGGCTCGTCAAAAAGGGCCCGAATGCGGGCATCGGGATCGGAATCCTTTTGGGTTTTGTCGGCAGGCTCGCGAGGACGCCGGTTCAGCCTGCCAGGAAGAACGTCCTTCATAGGCGTCTCAATCTCCAGCTCAATCTGCGGTGCGTCTTCATCGCGCATGAAGACATTGCGTGTCGCGCCACGCCGGGGCATCGGAGTGACTGGAAGCTGGCTGTCTCGCTTCTGGTCCAAACGTCTAGGAACGTCCAGTCCGGTATGGGACCGTTGCTGGGGGCTAAGTGTGCCTTCCGTAAAGCGCACAATCTTGGGCGGTCGTGTCACGCGGAGCCGCTTTGGAGTGCTCTGGCGTGGGAGCTTCTTTCGATGTTTGAGGATCGAGTTGAGCGGATGCTTGCTCGGGCACGGCTCCTTCGACTCGAATGAGCGGACATACTGATTCTCGATCGAGCAATGTGCTTCGCTTTTGTTGTAGTACTTGGCGTGAAATTCCGCATCTGTCATCTTGGCGATGTTGGCCTCTAAGTAGTCTGCTCGGAGGCGATTGACATGAGACATGTCGGACCGGCGAATCTCTGGTTGAAGGGAAGCGACCGGCTCCGCAACCGCTTCGGTTACTATTGCATTCTGCGACGCAACGGCATCCTCACCGCGGGGCTCGGGCTCATCCTCCGGGAATGCGCCAGGGATCGTCCACTTCCAGTCCGAGGCTGACCGTTCGGGAGCCGGAAAGTAAAGTCGGATCTGTTTGCGATATCGCTTTGAAACCACGAAGGTTGGCATCGGTAGATTGGCCAAGATGGCTTGCAAGTCAAGTAAAACGGCATCGAAATCATCCTTAGGAAGCCGCTGAGAGGAATTAAATCCGAAGAGCTGCAAGAAATCGTTGCAGGTGGCTGGAAGAGCCGGCGCAGCCAGAAAAGCTCTTGCGGAGCGGACATGTGGGAGATCCTCCACCTTGATGTCGTAAGAAATCCTCGCTTGCAATGTGGGATTCCGCTTCTTGAGACGGATGAAGGAGTCAATGCTGTAGACTCGGTCGCAGACTTGAATGCAGTTCAAAAGTTGCCTCAGGAAGCGTTCAACAAGATCCGCGTTCTGGTCCGCAATAGGATCGGAGCTGGGAAGGAGAGGTACGGATGACCTCAGAAACCGAAGTATGTGGTTCATCTGCTCCCGATCACCGGTTTGCTCGATGGTTCTCCCCAGCTTGTTCATGAAATTGAAGAACTCGTTCTTCTCAATGATGATGTTTCTGATGGCGTCTTCACCCGGTTGCCAGCGAGCCAGGGTTGCGTCAGGAGCGTCGACTCTAAAGCGTTTGTTGCTGAACTCTATGGTTCGGCGCGCAGTGTTGACAGCGGCGCCAGCGCGGCGCCGAATGCGCGCAACATGGTTGGTCGTGGTACGGGCTGTTGATATGTTAGCACACTGCTCAACGCAGCAAAACGCAGACATGGAAGCGTAAACGTACCAAACCCGGCGACCTTGCCGCCAGCGCGGGTGACGACATTGCGAACGCCGGCCATCACCCAGGTGGATATATTTTGAACTTGTGGCAAGTACATGCGACGTGGCGCCTGTGAATCGGATTAGCGAAGCTCGAGGGGTGAAGATGCGTCCACGAGAACATACCTTGGCGTTCTACGCGAAGACCTCACGCGCACAGTTGGCCCACGTTCTTGCTTCTCGTCGAACAAGGTAGGTTCTCTGAGGGGCTGGAAGAGTGCTGCCGAGTACCGAAGCCACCAGCTCAATCTCGGTGGTGTTTGCGCGCCGCTTGCGAGTGCGAATTCCATTGATTACGACAAACTCAGGTTCATCGGGGTTCGATGACTGCGGCGGCGCGTTCTGCTGAGGACCGGAATCCGAAGGGCCTGGCAGGAGGGGCAAGGGTTCCAGGTGAGGAGCGAACTCGATCACGCCAGGTGACGTGGGTTCCTCGTTTGTCTGGTGCTGGCCGAAGTGAAAGACCGCTTGAGCAGACGACTCCTCGCCGGGAGTTGCGGATACGGGCTGAGCAGTCTGTGATGCTGGAGCTGCGGATTGGGCAATGTGATGAAAGGTGACCTGCTCAGGAGGTCCGATAGGCTCGATGGCCACGAGAGGAGCGGCAGCAGAAGGCGGTACCGTGTTGGGGAGGAGAGAGGCAGGGGCAATAGTAGAGATGCTCTCGTCGTCGTCGGAGTCACTGTCCGACTCGACGGCTGGCTGTCTCGGGACACGCTGGGTGGGTTTGCGGATGGTGAGATTGACCTGAGTAGTCGCCTTGCGGTAAGCCTCCTTGTGCTGATGGCGATTCTTAATCGTAGTCCGTGGCGTAGTCCGCGTCGTGGCGTCGACGGAAGCCTCTCTTGTGGCGATGGCAGCCGAGCGCGTTGCGGCGTTAAGAGCAGTCCACGTTGTGGCGGTGGCGCAGTATAGAGGTCGGTGGCGAGCTTCGAAAGGGAAGACAGTGTCAACGACGAAGCGAGTTCCGGGACGCTCAAAGACACGTCGGGGACGTTCTGGGCCAGGAAGAGGATCAGAATCACCCTCACGGGTGTAGTGAACGCCAGGTGCTCCGTAGCGAGCGGCGTCGATTGCCTGAGAAATGGGGATGACGCGGTCAGCCATGGGAACTCCAAGACGGCCTATGGACCGGGTGCTCTCGCGGCGGTTGCTCCAGAAGAGAGCGCCAACAGCCTTCCTGGTCCAGCGGTTGTCGGGTCGCGGCTGTAGGGGCACGTTGACCGGTTGCTGTTGCTGCTGCTGCTGAGCAGGAGCCATGGCAGTACCCGTGTTGGTAGCCGTGGCGGCAGCAGGGGCCGTGACGGGGGCCGTGACAGGAGTAGGCGCAGACATGGTGAAGGTTGATGAGCTTTGAAAGCAGGGAGGTGACAAAGACGACAGTAAAGGGGAAGCCACAGTGCTCGATGGCAGCTGTGCTGGTGATGCAGATGATGCGGGTGATGCGGGTGATGCAAAGTGCGTGATTCTGGGAGGCGCAGTCGAGAAGCAGTCCTGAGCGAGGTAGGATGCGAGCAGGAGCAGTTCAGACGGCAAGAGCAGAAGTAGCAGTGCAGTGAAGATGAGTGTCATAGAAGACAAGAGCTTGGACGATGCGTGCAGAATGCAGAAAGAGCTTGCGGACGATGATGCGGAAACTTGACAGTGCGGAGTGCAGAAGCAGTGAAAAGTTGAAGGAGGAAAAAGGAGAAGGCCGACGGTCGTGGGAGAAGCGTACCTTATGTCCACGCGACGCGGTTGCGCGATCACTCGTTGCCAGGCCAGCAAAGGGCGCGCGCGGTCATGACGTTCGGGCGCGAGACGCGCGTGGCCCAGGAAAGGAAAAGGCCAGAAGGCGCGATGCGGGCGTGACTCACGATGCGTTGCTGCTTTCGGCGACGCGCATCGACGTCGCTGTGCGCTGTTCGTTATCGGCGCCGCTGAACGGCGTCGCTGAGGTCCCTGTGGTGATGCAGCAGTCGCTGAAGTTTAGTGGTGTTGAGGGGAGTTTTCTAGCTGGGAAAACCTCGGCCCAACTGTTCAGTGGTTGAGAGGGTACCTATAGTTCCCCCTGCCGAACAGGCGCCGTTGCGCATCTGCCATTGGCTGATCGGTGGGAAAGGTGGGACAGGTGGAGAGCTTATTCACTGGTCCAACTCGCGCGAGTCTCGATGCTGACATGCTCCTGCCTGCCATATCCCGGCGACGGCGTCTCCCCCCCCCTGCCTTCCATGTCCGTCTCCCACCAGACATGCACTCTAATAGTGAAAGAGTTCGTGCAGTCGCCCATCGCCACTCGCGACTGCCGAATTGGTCGTTTCGAGAGTTGCTGCACGCCCAGATACGCGTACGCTGTGCGATGTCGGACTTGTTCATCCAGGGTCGTTGACTCGTTGCGTCTGGCGACGTGATGTGACCCGTATCAGGCCAGAATGCCCGTCGCGTGGTTGTGTTTGTAGCCTTCGCGGGTTAGACGACGCTCCTCTCGCTATTGTAGGACATCCGCACAATTCATTGTACCTCTGCTGAGCCATTCCCATGGGGTACGGCCACAAACAACACTCGTCACGCCCGACGCCCGCCCTCCGGAGACAAGTGACACAACAGGTCGGTTCCAATAAATCTGTCCTCTACTCAATATACAGTGGTATTCGTTAAGCCGTCTACACCCTGACCTCTCGCGTCGAGGGTCGATCCATCCGGCATTAACATCCTGCCTTCATAGCTGCGCCATGCCTTCTCCAAGTCGCTTCGTGCAAAAGGCCGAAAAGTACGCATCAAGCGCGTCGACTGTGCTGCTTCCCTCGACGAGCCTGACAACGGCGCCCACGTACCCATCCGGGCGGACCACAACCACGCCGCCCGCATCCTCGTCGAGACCCATTTTCGCATGCGCGGCTGCCCGAGCGTTGGGCACGCGCCTGTCCCAGATGTCGTCAGCGTATACGTGCTCGCGATACCCCGCCAAGAGGCCAGGCACGTCCCGATCTATGTCGATGTCGGCCCTTTTGCGTGCTAGGACGGTACAGAGCGTATAGAACAGGCTATGCGGGTTGTGCTTTTCACGGTGTGAGACCTTGCCGATGTCTGGGCGCATGTAAGCGCGGTAAAATGATCGCTGGCCATTCAAGCCACTTGAGAAGTCTCGTAATGCGCCTCGTGTTATGTCGGGATTTCCGGCAAAAACAAAGATACGGAACGAGCCATTGAGTGGCACTTCCTGTTCCAGGTGCACAACGTTTGCGTCCACGACCCTTGTCACGTCTGAGTTGATGAAGATGGAGCCAGGGGCGAGTTTGGTCCCGTCCGGGCCCATGAGTGCCGAGCACGCTGGGTGGCTCGGGGACCAATTTATCGCGTTGGGCCCGTACGACACGCCGTAGCCACTGGTAAACCTGCATGCTTCTTTGAACGCCCTGATGAACTCGTTATCGTCGGACGCGCAGGTCTCTTCGCCCGCAGCGGATGCTGCCCGGACCTCGCATGGTGCCGGCTGCCTTTGCGAGAAGAGTCTCGCGTAGCGGTTGTCAAAGTCGAGGAGGCTTTCTGCCACGCTCTTGCGTTCTGACTCGTACGTTTTGAGGAGGTCTCGGTCAGCAAACCCGCCCTCTACGGCGTGGATTTTCCAAGCCAGATTGAGCGCATCGAGAAATGCAGTGTTCATCCCTTGCCCAGCTTTCGGCTACGTCATTCGTCAGTTACTATGCACCATAGCACTATCAAGGGCCAGGCCACGGGCACGGCTCATCTTACACTGTGTGTATGACAGGCGTCGCCGCCGATGAACACGCGCTGATCAAGGGTGTAGTTATCAGAGATGCCCTGACCAATTGGATAGACTGAGTACCACTCCACACGCTGCCACTCGATGGAGTATGGCTGCATGATCCGCTTGGCCGACTTTTGCACCTCAGATTCAGTTGCCGTTTTTCGTGGGTGCCAGTCCGGGTCTGTCGACGACGCGATCTGAATATACAGCCGCACCATGTCGTCCTCTCGAGGGATCACCATGATGGAACCGTGCTCGCTATGGATGGTACACTTCATCTGCAATGCCGTAAGCAATTGGTCGCATACTTGGTGTAACCGTAGCCCCGTACCTTGATGTCAGGAAAGTCCGTCTTCACGACACCGTCCATGACCCCCCACACATGTTCTATGGGATCAAGGTGACGAACGGCGATGTTGAGCCTCTCTCGTATGAAGGACCTCGCGCCTTCTCCACCAAAAAGGTACTTGGCTCGAACTGTTTCCGAAGCATCGCCATTCACGTGTGCTAGTTCCACTTGAACAGGGTATTCGGGGTCCTGCATCGGGTCGGAAGAGAAGTCGGCAATGGTCCATGGACGCTGGATCTGCACGCCGTTCTTCTCTAGGTCTCGTATGAAAACTCGCTCGATATGCCCTTGGTGCAGCAAGGTGGTGAATGGATACCGCGCGTCAATGAAGCTCGGACAACTGGCCCAAGTGCCCGTTCGGGCAATGCCATCCCCTGATTGTGATGGATCCCAAAATGCGACCTCGTATACTCGAGCGGGTTTGTGCGCCATGATGTCAGTTTTGAGACCCATGTTCCGTATGAGGTCAAGGGATCGAGGCTGAATGCCGTCGGCCCGTCCGGTGCGAGTAGGCTCGGGTCGATTGTCGATATGCTTGATTCGGTAGCCCCATCGCGCCAAGCACGTGGACAGCATGAGGCCAACAGGCCCGGCGCCAACGATAACTGCGCGTGCGTATCAGCAACGAAGGCGATGTGACGGCTCCGCGTACGCCAAAGGACATAAGCATGAGTACGCACCAATATCGTATCGCTCCAGGCCATCCTGGCCTACTTTGTCGGCTCTCATGCTGCCAATTTTGGGATTACTGCGTCGGATGTCAAGTGAGTAGGTATACTCGGGGTTGAAACTTGAAACAGTCGCGGAGCCAGGACAGAACAAGAGAAAGGAATTTAGTAGAGTACTACAAGTTCAGACTGACACAGCGGCTCAGCGGTAGGCGACAGCCAGGACGCGCTTATTATGGGGGATCATGGTGCGTATTAAAGTATTTGGGGAATGGGCACCAAGGGACGTATGCGAGACAGAGGCAGCCTTGAACCATTGGACTCCGCGAGACTGACTTGTCGGGCCCGGTCGACGGGCCTCCACTCTGGCTAAAGATCCGGCACCCCTGCACGCAGCCATCCTTGTAAGCGGCTGGAGCTTCACAACTGGCTGGCCTGTGGAGAGAGCAGGCTGGGTCGAAGGAGGGTGCTGCTAAAGTCCACGGCACAGAGCCCCGGGAAGCAGGGCCAAAGAGACCCGGACTCGAACGCGGGATCACGGCAAAATGCGGCTTGAACGTCTGCGACCAGCGCGCATCGTGTCATCGACACATGCAACGGCTCGCCTTGGCCGCATGGCGTACAGTCGACAGGCAGCACGAGGCGGAAAAGGTCTTAGCCCGTGTGCAGTCAGCAGTTTCGGTCGGCAATCAGGTGCTGTAATACCCCTTGCCGTGGATTTTTCCCGTACAGAAAAAGTGCGGGCCTGCAGCACGGCATCGTCAAACCTGGGGCGGGGGTGGTTAGGCGCGGCACGACTGCCAGCCCAGACAGCAGGCCGGATGATGAACTCGGGGGTCCCGCCAGCTTGAGGCGAGAGGACCTGCCAGTAGAAACAGCAGGCTACGTAATCGACATGACGAGAAGACAATGGCGCATGTTGGCTCGCCGCGGGGCAACAAGCCGGGCGGGTGCCAGGCGGGCGGGGGGTGTGGTGCCAGGTGGATAGATGGATCATGGATGGATGGATGGATGGATGCGCGCGCCCAGGGACGAGTAACGTCGGGGAAACGACGACGCTGCAGAGGCTGCTGACGGCGGACGCGGTCAGCAGTGCAGAACGCGGTGCAGAACGCAGGGCATGCCACGGGTGTCGCCCGTTTGGGTCTGCGTCTGCACCTTCGTCATCGACAGACGTTTCCATCACCACTTGAAGGCGTAGCTCCATCGGGAGAGCAACCCCTGGTCTCACATCTGGGAGTCCAGCACGGGAGACCTTGATGAGGGCGTCCCAGGCAGCCTGCTGGAGAGACGCCCGTTCGCTAATCGAGGGGTTGGCTCAGCGGTGACCTCCGTGAGGTCGGTTTTTCCAGGAGGCGGACAGCCCGCAGCCATCAGTCAGCCCGCGATTCTCGGTACCATGGGACGGTGAGGACGGCGCCGGTCCTTTCGCACCGCCTCGGCGTGTGGATGATGACATGCCGCGGACAGCGGTGGTGGTCGTGTGGCCCATCTGATGTTGAGGGAGCTGCAGGCGGTGGATGTGAAAGCGCCGCCCACCTAGGCGCACCGGCGGCCGCGGTCGCGATTCAAAACACAAAGAAGTCAGTCGGACGGCGCGCGTGGGCGCGGGCCTGGCCTGGCATGGCCAGTCTGGTCGCGCAGGTGGGTCGACACTGGAGATGGAGTGGCGCCGGCGAGCCGGGAAGGAATATCGGGAGTTGATGGCTTGCCAAGGTGCATGTCGGTTGTGGGGGAGCCAAGTGGTGTTGCTGATTGGACCTTGCTCGTCGAGGGACGCCCTGGCGACCTGGCGGCCCTAGCATGTCGTTCTGGCGGTGGGTAACCGACCAGACCTTGACCTCCAGGGTCGAGAGATGGACTGGTGGGCGAGCCGACGATCCAGTATCAGTGCCTGGGAAGGTCCCATCCCTGGTCCAGCAAGCAAGGCGAATGGCACGGGGCACGGGGCCGTGTCTGGGACAGATAGAGACACTCACTCCTAAAAGGGAAAATCCCCAGATACGAGGTACGAAGTGCGGGAGCGTGATGAAAGGCGCACCCCTCCATCGTGGCCTTCGCTCCTCCCACGGCCTTGCCGGCGCTGCGTCCGGGCAGGTCCCATGGAAGGCCGATGCCAAGCAGTGTAAGTACCTCGGATTCTTGGAATAGAAACGACCAACACCGTTCGCAAGTGCGCACGCGCGAAAGCTGAGCTGGGCAGGCGCGAGCCGCGCGACGCACCACATCACCCAGCTGTGGACAGCTCCGTGGCGGCCGCCTTCCGCGGTGCGCCTGGACGCCCGCCGCTGCCTGCCTCGCCGCCTGCCGTCGTTTCCATGCACATGTATTCTGCCAGCTCGGGATACTGTACGGACTACACCCTCTGAGAACTCGCAGGCGACGTGCCTACTGGTATGCGAGGGGCAACTTCTGTACCGCGCCCTCGTGAGGTACACTACCTGCGTAGGTACTTAGGTATGTGGCGGCTCGCCAACACCAACGCCCGTGCTGTAGGCTACGGCGCCCGCGGTGCCTTCATTGCATCCACCTGGGGATGCACCTCAACGCTCTTCTCAAACATGGGGCACGCCGCGCGCTGAAACGCAACGGTCTCATGTCCTCACTTCTGTTGCGAAGCATCACCTCCGCTTCGCGGGAGAACAAGCGCACAGACGGCACTCTAACCTCGCCAAGGTTCGGTCAGGAAGGCTTCATGAGCGTCCGCGGCGCCGGCTAAATCCTGCGCGTCGTGGTGAGCAAGTGCCTCCTGGAGTGCAAGCTGGATGCCCGCTTAATGAACCAAGCTTCCCCGACCCTCCAACTTTAGGAGGAATTTGCCCGACGAGACACTCGTACCCCAAGGCCGGGGAGCCTGGCGCTGCAGCTCGCGACGCCCGAGAAAGGTACGAGTGCGGTACAGCACAGTATCAGCATCTGCAAGTGACAACGGCGAGGTCTGGATTCCCGGTCGCTTGGCCCCGCGGACGTTGGCAGATACCCATAGACGGACGAGAAGGCGCATGGGGCTGCCAACGCACGAGGGCCATTGGTATGTGCTGGATGTACTTTGCGCCTCTGAGCGTGTTCCTGCGAGGTTTCCATTGAAGGCCTCGTCCGCCTCCCCGGAGGTGGCTCTGGTGGCAGTCCATGAATTTGTCGGTTGACGAGGGGAGTCGGGCCAGCGAGTCAGGGGACCTGTCGACGGCCTGACTCCACCCAACCGCGATCCACTCGCCGCCGAATCCCTGGTCGCCCAGAACCTCAGCCTCTGCCCCGGCGCCTGTTGGCCACGGCATGTCATGTCGGGAATCGCAGCATGCTTGTCTCTGAGTGGGGCGCCGGAACCTGGCCAGTGGCCACCACCAGGTTTATTGACGCTGCCACCGGGAATTTGCATCATGGTTCGGCGTGCCCCTTCCCTCACATCTCTAAGAATGGCCAGAACATTGGCGGCCGTCCGAGCTGTACAGCAAACCTCTCGTACCGGCGTCAGAGGTCCCGAGTCCGGCAGAGTCTAGACCCTAGACCACACGAGCCAAGTCACGGTGCCCGCCACTGCCTGATGCCTTCGCCGTGGTCTTCAGCAACGACACCGTGATGTTGTGATACTCGCAGTCTCGGGGCTGGGCACGAGCATGATTGAGGGACCGACGCGTCAGGCGCCCATCGTAACGCTACCCGATGGCTCACGACAAAGCTTTGGCGACTCTGTGGGCTTGCCAATTGTCGTCTCTCTTCTCGCAACGCAAAGTGACCAACTTCGCCGTCGAAGGAAGCAGGTCGTCGGACTCCGACGCATCGTCTGGCACCTCCTCCTCCCCGCCAACGCGGGCGCGTAACGTATCAGATCGAGATCCTTCAAGACTTGCAGGACGGCTACGCTCCACCGCACGCTCAGGGAAACCCGGTCATTGTTTCGCCAACACCGACATCTCCCAAGAGAAACGTGGCATTCGGGTTCCATGATGGCAACCCGAAATCTGACACGGACGCGACATGCTAAACGGCTGATCCAACTACCGCATGCTGTCCCTTTTGTCGGCTCGAGCCCCGGCAATGACCGGCAACGGCCGGCAGTCAAGCCCGGCCACGGCCGAGGAATGGCCCGAAACGCGTCTCGAGTCCGACGTCCAGCGGGTACTGCAGCAAGGCCAAATGGTCAGGCAGCGTCTTGTGCTTACTTGTTGGTAGACTGATCTTTCCGTATGGCGAGGAAATGACGAATGTGAATTTGACTCGCTGCTTACGGGCTTGCTTTCGAGATGACCGGCGTGCTATCTCCACGCTGGGGGTGCCTGTGACGTGTCGTCGTATCTGACTGTGTTCCCCCTCCTTCCCGAAAAAATATATCATCCTATGCTGATGGTTGGCGCCATGCATGATGATGGGCTTGGCCGCAGCCGGCCCGTGGCACGTGCAGTGGACTTCGACCCGTACGGCGGGTTGTTGGATCTCTAAGAGCATGCATTGGTGTATGGAAAGTCTTCGCCGTCGACTCATCTAGGGGACAGCTGTTCGCAGCCGCAGGAAGCGCCTCTGTCCTCGCGACTCAGGCCTACAATGCCATATATCTTACCACCTATGGAGGCCTATCAGCACAATGATTGGGATCTATCCAGCCATGTATTCTCCCTAGTCGTGGTTGTATACGTGTTCGGCACGGAGGCGGCATATGTTCGCACGGGCGTTGACGGATTGAGGCGAACATCACCAGTCAACTGGCGTCGTTACGAGCGAAACTGACCAACCATTTCCGTCAGTCTATCTCGGGAGAGATGTTTCTGACGGAGCCAAACCTCGCTTCGAGTGAACCTCCCGCGCACTATCCGCAGCTGGCCCGGGTCGTCCTGAAATTGCTGGAGCGACAACGTTCGTTCGGGTCCACTGTGCTGAGCAGCTGATTCACAGCCTGATGAGCCGCTATTCTCTCGGTCATTAGGACCCGTAAGATTCAGGTGCTCACACACAGGTGGCCACAAGCAACGGCGCTGATGGCGCTGGCAACTGAACAGCTGTGGGCAGCTGCGGACAGCCAGGCCACCAGGCCGAACACTCACCCCGAGCCCTCGAAAACAACAACACAGGCTGCAGCGTTCAGAGCCTGTTCCCATTCAACCCCGCTCTGTCAACCCCTCAATCTCCCACAAGCTCTTCCATTTGCCACTCTTCAACCCAACCCCGTTCCAACCACCCCGACCAAGCCGCGGCTTCGCCATCATCGACGACTCGTGATATCAAGCGCGTTTTTCTCCTCAGATCTTTGTCAAAATCAATACATCAAAGGCTGATTTGTTGCTGTGTCATTTTGGCAGTCGGGACTCAGACTGAGCCTCGCCAGGACCAGCGTTCCCACTGTCGGCTTCGCCTGCATTCGTCCGCGCGAGGGTAGAACCCGATGCCGCCACAGAGCCCAGACAGACGCGAAAAACAGCCTCCGTATCCCCCAAGCGCGTCGAGGTACACTCCACGGAAGCACAAGACTCGCGGATCCGGAGGTTCTTCCAAGGAGCAGCTAGTGTCGCCCAACAAGAAGAAGCAGGCCAAACAGCCGCTGCACATTCGCATGAACCTCACGGAGACCCAGATGGACAAGATCACAGACGCGTAAGTCAGCCTTTGCCCATCATTCATCCTAAACACACCACGGTCATTTTTGGCTGAAACTTGGCGCAGCTTCACCAGCAAAGTCACCAACAGCCCCGTCAGAGCACGTCCCCGCGTCGACACGACGCCAACCAAGCACATGCCCAGTTCTCAGCCAGGTTCTAGCAATCGTCAGGACATGAATTGCGCGTTTAGTAGCAGCGGCGAGGAGGACGTTGAGTCTCGCGTCGCTTCGACGACTTTCTCGGAGCTCATGCCGCGTCACCAGCCGGACATCTTCGCCGCCAGGGGCGACCCAAACCTGGCCACCCGTCGCCAGGTCCATGTCCCCTCCCCCATTCAAGTCGGCGCGAGACGCATCCCCGGAGCGGTTGCGTTCAACCCGGAGCAAACAATGCCCGTGTCTCCCCTTACGCCGCCTGTTGTCGAGCACCATGGCTACCCTCCGGCGCGGGCCGAGGGTGCGCATGCATCTGGGTTCTACCCGGTCAGGCAGCAGCGAGTTTCGGCAGCTCGACGTGACACCTACACTACTGATGCCTCGGAGGGAAATGTCAACGGCCCCGTCATCGACATGTACAACGCCTGGACCACCATGCATAGCACCGGTGAATCATTTGAGCCGCCACCTCGCGTGCAGAGCCTCGCTCAGCGACCTCGTCGCTCCAAGAGCACCTCCGAGGGCCTCACTTCAGACTACCTGCGCCGCCCAGGCACCTTGAACTCGCCGTCCCCCCCGCCCCCGGCCCTCCCAAGACAGGATCCCGGCCAGGTGGTCGTGACGGCAAGGGACGAAACTTTTGAAGACCAGGTCTTTTCACCCCTCGCGCTCTACTTTTGCGGCCAAGACTTCCCCACTGTCAAGAAGGGAGAGAAGACCATGATCGGGCAGAATGGCTGGCTGGAGCGTACCGAGCGCTGCTCTCCGGAGAAGGGGACGAAGACACCGCAGAAAAAAGCGGGCATCCTTCAGAGCATCAAGAAGATGGCGAGAGATATGGTAAGTCAAACAGTCCGAAAGAAACTATAGGAACGATAGCTGCACAATGAACAAGGCAGTTTCTAACGTCCGCTTCACAGACTGCAGAGTTCTCCAACCCTAGCCGCAGGTCGCAGGCCCAGGCCAAAGATGCCGGACCTCCACCTCAGATTGCCATCTCGCTCAACCCACGCGAGCAGAGCCTGCTTTACTGCGAGCTCGAGTACCACCTCACCGGCGCCATTCACGACTTCATTACCGGCGAGCTCGAGCGGGGTCACCTGGTCGCCGACAACCTCAAGAAGATCGCCGACTACTGGTTCTCCCAGGGACGGCCCAAGGTGGTGGGCTTTCGCTACGACCTGGAGACGCAACTCGAGCTTGTGAGCCTGCATGTTAATGACTTTAATTTCTACGGCCGCCGCCAGAGTAATCCCGTCGAGATTGCGGGCCTTCTTCATTGCATGAAAGTCAACGCGCGCCAGATCCGCGTCCGTACCTTTTGCCAGCCTGATTCGGTCATCGCCAAGCAGCTCGTCGACTCGCAGTCGCTCTTCAACATGATCAACGTCTCTCGCGCGCGGCAGATCGGCCTCGCGGAGATTGCACAGTTCTTCAAGGTCATCGTGGAGCGCGAGAAGGATTACCGTGAGAAGAGGAGCCGCGAGGTGCGCAAGACGCGGGTCGCGCAGCCAGGACAGAGCTTCGCCGGCGCGGGATGGCAGCAGTATGACCGTCCCGGCCAGCATCAGCAGCAGCAGCAGAAACCCCAGAGCAAGCAGTCGCATGGTGAGCAGGATCACATGGGAGGCGACCGCACCTCGTACGGAGCAAGGGAGGAGCAAGGGTACGACACTGAGGATGAGGAGCTTCTTCCTTATGCTCGCTAACATGGTGGCGGAACGCAGCGACTGGACCTAGGAAGCCGGCTCAGGGAGCTCTCCCTTGCCATCACTGCCAAAACTTCGGAAGATGTTCCGAAGAAGGACTTACATGTAAGTCGGGGCCACATGTTTCAGGCTCTCGTGTTTGTTTCTGTATTCTCTGCGCAGCCCTGGCGTTACGGGATTCCTTTGGCACATGGGGAGAGGAGCGGAGGGAGATGGAGGACGGAAAGATACCCATCAAACAGGTCACGCTCCAGAACAGCTGTGAGTGAAGCTACCTGGTTGTTTGCTTTCGCATATCGAGAAAGGCGTGCGAGATTTTGGTGCTCGGCCGGGGACACGGAAGGGCCGCATGAAGCCAGGGAAGACGATGAGAGGAAGTTGAAACGCTTGAGGTAATGGTGCGCGACAGGAGGACTAATTGCGCGCGCATTTGAACTGGCTAGGATTGACCTGGTTGGATCTGATGTAGACCCGGGACAGACTTTGAGAGACAGAATTTGTATGGTTGTGTGGATAGCAACAAGGATGACCCTAGCTTAGCAGCCGCAAGTGGCCAGACGATGGTCTCGCATCACACAAGACTCGCAACACCATCGACAACCCTGACTTTGCGGGAGAGGAGCCCAATGATGTCACACTTCTGCCAATGCAACCCGCCGCCTTCCACCAATCCCTCGCCCACTTTTGCCATTACACAATCCAGTCGCAGAATCTGACGGCTTCCCAGAGTAAATCACGAAAGAACTTGAAACTATCGTTATGTCGTTGAAAATGTCTTTCGTCGTGGCTACACTTAATCTCAAAACCGGTATCGAAAGCCGGCTTCTTCGTCCCTAGGTCGTCTGCCCGCTCGACTCCGGCTCGATCTTCTATCGTCATCATACACGTAATCATAGTCGTCGTCTTCGCCACGGTACAGCCGGCCTCGCCCGTTTCTGTGATCGAGATCTCCCGGCCGCCCGGAGTCGTAGTGTGGCAAGTCTTCTTCGGGTCCATAGCGGCCTTCCCATGCAATTTGGCGATGTCGGCCCTTGTCACGCGAGTCTTCCACCCTGTTCGCAATCGCATTCGCACCAAGACCACCGGCGACGGCGCCGAGGATTGTGGACACCATCCGTGGAGCTGCTTCGTCGCTATGACGACGTGCTCGGCCACCCGCCTTGTGCCTGTGTTTGAAAGCTGCCTCGGAAGCTTTGTTGGCCACAATGCCGCCGACGACGGCTCCGAGGATGCCCGCGCCGATGCCTGCCGCCGAATGGGAGAAATTGTCATGTACTATGCCCCTGGCGCGGCTCACGGGGTCGGGACCACGAGAACCGCCGCGCGACCGGCTGTGGTCGTCGTCATCGAATCCGCGACCACGATACGATCGGGACGACGAGCGCGACGACCGGGAAGGAGAGCGGGGCCGGCGTATGACGGCCGAGGACGGGGGCACGGACCGTGGCCGGTTGTTGCTGGGAGCCGGGACCCCGAGGGTGGCGGCGCTTTCGCGGTAGTAATCCTCGTTCAAACCGCGACGTTGTTGCGGCTGCTGTTGGGGAGGAGGCGGAGGCGGTTGATTGTCCTGGTCAAAGGGTCTGCCTCCCCCGCCACCAGAGTGGTATTCGGGGGAGTAGTCGCGGTCGCGTCGCGAGCGGCGCCCGCCGTCGTCTGCTTCGTATCGCGACATGGTCTTGATCGGCGCAAGATGGGCTTCAAGATGGGCTTGAAAACGAGCAGTAATGCGGCGAAAGGAGACCACGACAGGACCGTGATTAACAGCTGTGGCAGAAGCAGAAAATGATTTATGTTGGGGCTGAGTGACCATGTCAGCCCTACAACGACGACGAGGTACAGGTAGAGGGGCGACACTAGGGTTGGAGGCCAGCTGACCTGCTGCGAGGCCCGGATGGCACGGGCTTGGAGGTGAGGGACGACGAACTATTGCTCAGCGGCCGGATCAGCGCTCTCACGAGGGGCGCATGGAGAGCGTTTGCCGGTGCGACGCTACTGATACCGAATCAAATCGAGTGGGCGGATAAAGCCTGCAGGCGGCCGAGCTGTGCGGTGGTTGCCTGCCACGGCTCGATAGTGAGGCGGATGGTTCAGCGATGGCCACTTGCAGGCAAGCGATCGCAGAACGCCTTGACGTCGATGAGGCTCTCAGGTTGTGATGGAAAAGCTCGGTGAAACCATGACGGCGATGGCGACTGCGGAGTGCGATGTGTCTCGACTCTCCTCAAGAGTGATGTCACTTGGTCTGGGCGCCGCAGCACTGGTAGCTAGGTTAGTCGAGGTAGGTTCGGCAGTTCCAAGGTCGCGACGGGGACCCCGAGCGTCACATCGGGACCAGCCGCGGGTCGGCAGGGTGGATGGCGATGCAGCCTTGCAGGCCATCCGCAAGTTAGGGCAGTGACGGTTAGGGTGGATAGGTGGGAAGGTGGGTATAGAATCTGGAGGTCACGGGCACCACCGAAAACCGAGACACTCGCCAATGGATCGTGTTGTTGCCGAGACGGGCCCAGTAAGGTAGTTCCTTCCTACGAAGTAGAGAAGGGCTGCTTCCCCGGTCAACCGGTCAAGGGGCCGTTCAGAACGAAGTACGGACTACCTGTAGGTATAGATTACCAACTTCGAAGTACATACCCGCAGAGATGAAGATGCGGGAGTCGGGAGCCTGGAGCCTGCAGGAACCAGGAGAGCCCCAGACTTGTTGCTCTTGCATACACGAACGCAACTCGAAAAAACATCCATGGATGGATCATGGTCCGCGCACCCCCGCATTCCACATTTCCAGGATCCGGCACGGCCGTGGACGCGCGTCGCCTCAGGCTCACACGCACCGAAGGGAACGGCATTTATTAGTTGCACAGAAAAAAAACACGTCGACAGAGCCGTCGAGTACGTCAAGGTCCGTCAGGGTCCGTCAGGGTCCCGTCAGGGTCCAAGCCGAGCCGAGCCGCGACGCGCCGCCGCCGTTGGAACGACGACCGTCTCGACCCGTCAACAAATGAACAAGGTTGCGGGGTGGCGTCTGCCTCGAGAGTCGATAGCAGGTTGGCATGCTCCCAAGCCGCCCTGTGAGCCCTTCGCTGAGACAAACGAACCTTGGCCGACCGAAGGAGACCCGGTGAAGAAGAAGGGCCCCTGTCCCTGTGGTGCTGTCATCCTGGCTATCGATCAACCAGTCAGCCAAACAAACAGTCACGCCGAGTCGCCGACCCCGCCGGAGGCGTCCCCCCAAACCCCTTCTGCAGTGCCGCACCGTTATCGGCTGGCGGAGAGAATGAGGAGAGACACCTCTCCCCCCACTGAACGGCGACCGCGCTGCGCCCTCCATCCACTGCCACACCAGTGCGGCGGGCGCCTCGCGGGTCAGCGACTGCGCAACCGACCCGGGGCTTCTTGGGCGCTATACCCGTTCACCCGAGCGGCCATCGTGGACCCTTTGACAGTCAACTCTCTTGGCACCGACGCCCCGGCGCCTTGAACGCTTGAAAACGGTCAGCGGATGACCCCCCTACATTTTCGCCGCCTAGACCAGACGAGCCACCCGCCCCGGACGTCCGGCCCGACATGAGCAACTGGCAGCAACCTTCGTGGGCTTCCGGCTGGGGAGTGGCGGGCGAGCAACAAGGCGACCTGCACAAGCTACAGTAGCGTCTTCAGTATGTGGGGGCTTCGCCGCTCTCTTCTCCGACACGTCTCTCTGACCTCAATCTTTCCTCCTGTATCTGCTCAACTGAGAGCTTAGGTCAGGACTGGCGGCCCGCGAGTCTCTGAGGATCAAGCGTCGCGACCATGAGCACGACGCCTCCGCTCGACAATGGCATCGCCTTGCAGGAGGATGACCATTACGACTCCCAACAAGAAGACGATGTCGGAATGCGTGCAGGCGCCCTCGATGCCGAGTCGCAGAACCTCCTCCCCGGCGCTGCGACCCATGAGATCCGCCATGATGAGGATCACGACGAACGCTTCGACACCAAAGAACGTTGGAACTCTCCCCCCATTAACAAATATCGATACGTTGCCGTCAACGTTTCCCTGTTCATCCTGGGAATGCATGATGGGTGCATAGGTGTAAGTGACTCAACGATTCCTTCATAGCTGCCGTTCACTAAACTTTTTCCTGACTGGCAGGCTCTTCTCCCATTTGTAAGTTTAATCGTCTCGGTCAATGGCAACAACTTGCCTGCTTGCTGACCCCTCTTTCTGCTTCTGCCACCAGATTGAAAAGTACTACGACATCAACTATGCCATCGTTTCCACAATGTTTCTCGCGCCGTTCCTCGGCTATGTCACGGCCGCCCTGTCCAACAATTGGGTTCACTACAAGGTCGGGCAAAGGGGCGTTGCCTTCCTAGGACCGACTTTCCGACTCATTGGGTACATCCCTCTGGCGCTACATCCACCATTTGCTGTAATACCCATCTTGTTCATGCTCGTGGGGTTCGGAAATGGAATCGAAGACAGCGCCTACAACGCTTGGGTAGGCAACATGCAGCATACAAACGAACTGCTCGGCATCATCCACGGTGCCTTTGGCCTGGGCGGGACAGTCGCGCCTCTCGTAGCGTCAGCCCTGGTAGCGAAGCTAGAGTATCCGTGGTATACCTTCTACTACCTCATGATAGCTGCTGTCTGCTTCGAGTTCGTTTTCGGCCTCTGGGCCTTCTGGGGAGCCACCGGTGCCGCGTATCGCGAAAAGCTTCGACAGGAGGACAGCAGCAATAGCGAGGGCGTCACGACGCGCATCGTCCTCGGCGAGCCCATCGTCTGGCTCGCCGCCATCTTTTTGCTGGCCTACGCTGGCGTCGAAGTTAGCCTTGGAGGTTGGATCCCGACCTTCATGATTGAGGTTCGCAAGGCAGACCCCTTCCTCGCCGGTGTCACGGCGACGCTTTTCTGGTTCGGGCTCAGTCTGGGCCGCATCGTTCTCGGCTTCATCACGGGCAAAATCGGCGAGAAGATGGCCATAACGGCATATCTCTTGTTCTGCGTTGTCCTGGAGCTGCTCTATTGGTTCATACCAAGCATGGTTGGCGCCATGATCTTTGTCGGGCTGCTCGGCTTCTTCCTGGGCCCGCTCTTCCCGGCCACAATTGTCGTCATGACGAAACTGCTTCCCCAGGCGTATCACATCAGTGCCATTGGTTTTGCATCGGCGCTCGGCGGCGGCGGCGCAACGGTGTTGCCCTTTGCAGTCGGTGCCATCGCCCAGGGCCACGGCGTTCAAGTCTTGCAGCCCATTGTGCTGACCTCCCTTATCTTCCTCGTTTACATATGGCTGTCAATCCCGAGATCTAGGAAGTCAGGTGTTACTCAAGGAGGCAAGTATTCGTTAGGCGGGTTACTGAGTGGGATATTTGGGCAGCAGAGAGCACCACAGGCGGCGGGCTAAAGGCGGGATTCGAGCCGAGGTCAGAGCAATTGGCACGGGAATGTGTCACGAGCACAGCACGGCCGGTCGTAAATGGGGATCATCATGGACCTGTCATGCATTATGAAAGCGAATAGAAAATGGATGTTTTTTTGCTGCCACGGCGACGTATTCATACCTGCAACTGATGTAGCCAGGGTCAGTAAGGTACTCAGTCATAACAGTACCTACGAAGTAGGTAAGGTACTGAACAAATCTCGACGTGGGGGCAGGGAGGGGCATCCGAATCCCGGAGCGACTCCCACTCACCACCGGTCCACCACCCTGCCGCTAAATATTTCCAGGTGCCATCAGGTTCTTGTTCCGCCCACTCCTCGACCTCCACCGCATGCCAGCCATTGTACTCGTACATTGTTGCTTTGCTCTGAGCATGCAACCGTGTCTGGCTTGATTTTTCTTGCCCATTGCATCGTGTTCTCGGCCACTGCGCGCCTGACGCCCATTCGAGAGTCGTCGTCCCGCCTCCACGATGGCGCCCCCGCCGCCTTCGGAGCCGTCCTCGTCGACCTCGCCCAGCGTCAAGATCCTCCCGCTGCGGCCCTTCCAACCCGACCTCCACGAGCGCGCCTGGGCCTCCGTACCGCATCCGACCCTCCCGCTCCTCGCCACCGCGCACTCCAAGAGCGCCACCGTCTTCTCCCTCGCGACCCTCTCCTCCCACAGCGCCCTCACCGGGGGCCACACGCGGTCCGTCCGCTCCGTAGCGTGGAAGCCGGGTCTGCCCCCGCACAAGCTCTGCCTCGTCACAGGCAGCTTCGACTCGACGGCCGGGCTGTGGCGGTGGGATGGCGACGCCGCGGGCGATGTCGACGGGCCCGCGCTCGAGACCGAGGTGACCGCCAGCGGGGCGGCGAGAGGCGCTGGCCGTGACGGCGACGACGACGACGACGATAGCGATCGCGGCGGCGACGGCAAGGACTGGGAGTTTACCCTGGTTCTCGAGGGCCACGACTCGGAAATCAAGTCGTGCGCCTTCTCCCCTTCGGGCGCGTACCTCGCCACGTGCTCGCGCGACAAGTCCGTGTGGATATGGGAAGACATCGGCACGTCCGACGACGACGACGAGTGGGAGACGGTTGCGGTCCTCAACGAGCACGAGGGCGATGTCAAGGCAGTGGCGTGGTGCCCCGACGTCCCGGGCCGCAACGCGCGCCGCCGATTCAGCCCGGACGTGCTCGCCAGCGCGAGCTATGACAACACGGTGCGCATCTGGCGCGAGGACGGCGACGGCGAGTGGGTGTGCGTCGCAGTCCTCGAGGGCCACGGCGGCACCGTCTGGGGCATCCAATGGGAGCCACGGCCCGCCGACGGCCGCTTTCCCCGCCTGCTGAGCTTCTCGGCCGACAACACGATCCGCGTTTGGGCGCTCAAGGACGGACCCGAGAACGACGAAGTCGTCGGCGGTGCCGGCCGCAGCGCGCTCGGGGGCATCCCCAACACGATGCGGAGGTCCCTGCGTGAGGACTGGACGTGCACCGCCGTGCTGCCCCAGGTCCACAACCGGGACATCTACGCCGTGGCCTGGAGCGGCGACTCGGGCCTCGTCGCCAGCACCGGAAGCGATGGCATCGTCGCGCTGTACAGGGAGGCGGGAGAGCAGTCTGCCGCAGACACCCCTCAGGAAGACCACCCCATGACCAACGGACAGGACGGTGCTGTCCCCTCGACCACGTCTTGGGAGCTGCTGACGACGCTGCCGGGTGCGCACGGCCCTTATGAGGTGAATCATGTTACGTGGTGCAAGCGATATGATGCGGGTTCGACACGACGGGGCGAGGAGGAGATGTTGGTTACGACGGGAGACGACGGCGTGGTGCGTCCTTGGGAAGTTAGGATAGGTGCTGAGAGCAGTGCATGAAAGAATGGACAGAGAGCTGCCCTATCGCTGCTCGCCGGCGAGTACATCTCAAGTATCTACTCGTAAGCTCATCAAATATCAAAGTACCTGAATGACGGGCCAATTCACTTCAAGATCCCAACGTAAACACTGCGATGAAATTGGCACTGGGAACGTCTCAAATTTCGCTTTTATAAACCACATTATAATTCCCGCATAATACCTTTTGCCGTACCTCAACCTCGCTATGGGAACAAAGGGTACAGATACTACGAATTGTCCTCACACGAGAGGTTATGATACAGTGTTGTGCTACAAAGGAGCCCCTCCGCGCGAAGTCCTCCCATATCCCACGGCAGCCACCATCTAATTCAACTCACGGTAACAACATCTCTATCAGACGCCGCTCTTGAATGCTGTGTGCACCGGGCACAGCCGTCTACTCGCCCTTGAGCTTGTCCTGCTTGACGGTGAAGGCCATCTGCAGGAACTCCTGTTCCTCTCCTTGGTGGACGCGCTTCATGCCCGTGGCGACAGACGCGCTGGGGTTACGGCCGGCATACATGACGTGCTTGCGGTCGTGATACTTGGTCTGGTTCAGCAGCGTCTCGATGCGCGGCTGCGTGAAGCTCCAAGCGCCGGCATTGAGCGGCTCCTCCTGGCACCAGACAATGGTCTTGGCGTTGGGGTACATGTCGAGGTTCTCCTTGAGCTGCTGCCACGGGAAGGGGTTCAGCTGCTCGATGCGAGTGAAGGCGACGTTGTCAATCTTGTTGTCGGCGCGATGCTTGTGCAGGGCGGCCCAGACCTGGCCGCTGCAGAGGATGACGCGCTCAATCTCCTCGGGCGGCTTGATGTTGCCAGTCTGGTGCTCAGGGTCAGGGATGATCCACTGGAAGGCAGCATTCTCGCCATTGAACTCCTCGATGTTGGAGCGAGACAGGGGGTGGCGCAGCAGAGATTTTGAGAAGAAGATGATCAGAGCTATTGGCGCACGGTTAGTCGAGCACATCCATTTGATGCATGGCTGAACGAAGACTTACGCTTGCGGAACTGGCGCTGCATCTGTCGGCGCAACACGTGGAACAAGTTGGCAGGGGTCGTCATGTAGGCAATCTGCATGTTGCAGTCCTGGTGCTGGCGGGCAAGCTTCTCCGGAGACGGGAAGACGCGCGGGTCCTCATTGCAGAGCTGGAGGTAGCGCTCCAGGCGACCCGACGAGTGCTCGGGGCCTTGGCCGTCATAGCCGTGGGGGAGCGACATGACAAGACCGGTACGCTGCATCCACTTGACCTCACCCGAAGCGATGAACTGGTCGATGATGCACTGCGCGTTGTTGGCGAAGTCACCGAACTGGGCCTCCCACATGACAAGCGCATTGGGAGACGACAGGGAGTAGCCGTACTCGAAGCCGAGAGCACCGAATTCGCTCAGCGAAGAGTTGGAGATGACGAACTTGCCCTGGTCCTTGCTGATGTGCTGCAGGGGAGTGTATGTTTCCTCGGTCTCCTGGTCGTGGAAGACGTCGTGGCGCTGGGAGAACGTGCCACGCTCGACGTCCTGGCCGGAGACGCGGACGTGGTAGCCCTCAGTCACCAGAGTGCCAAACGCGAGAGCCTCGGCAGTCGGGAAATCGATGTTCTTGCCCTCAACGACGGACTTAGTGCGGTTGGTGAGGATGCGCTTCAGGTTGCGGTGAATGTGGAAGCCTTCGGGGGCGGAGCCGATGACCTCACCCACATGTTCCAGAGTCTTCTTGTCGACAGCCGTGGAGTTGTGAGGCAGAACCTCAGTGGCGAGCTCCTTGGGGGACTTGAAACCGTTCCAGGCCGAGGTAGTCCACTCCTTGGAGGTCGGCTGGTAGTCCTTGGACTTGTCGAAGCTCTCTTCCAGCATGCCCCAGACCCACTGTTTGTGCTCTTCAATGTCTTCCTTGGTGAAGGTGCCATCCTGGAGCAGCTTGTTGACGTACACATCAATCTGAGGTTCCTTGGAGTTGATGCGCTTGTACATGAGCGGCTGCGTGAACGACGGCTGGTCTGTCTCGTTGTGGCCGTGCTTGCGGTAGCAGATAAGGTCAATGACGACATCATGCTGGAACTCAGCACGCCAATCGGCAGCAAGCTGGCAGACAAAGTTGACCGCCTCGACGTCGTCAGCGTTGACGTGAAAAACGGGGGCGTCAATGGCCTTGGCGATGTCCGTGCAGTACGCAGTCGAGCGAGCGAATCGAGGATCAGTGGTGAACCCAATCTGGTTGTTGACGACGAGGTGGATGGTGCCGCCAGTAGAGAAGGCAGGCAGAGAGTGGAATCCAAGACACTCGTAGACGACACCTTGAGCAGCGAAGGCGGCATCGCCGTGGAGCAGCACGCTCATGGCGGTGCGGTGCGTCTTCTCGTCGTTGTTGTAGTGCTGGATGGCGCGGGTCTTGCCGAGCACAACGGGATCCTCAGCTTCCAAATGCGACGGGTTCGCGACAAGGGAAAGCTGCACGCGCTTGCCGGACGGCGTGGGGCGCTCGAAGTTCATGCCCAGGTGGTACTTGACATCGCCAGAGCCCTCGTCTTCAGCGCCGCCGGTGCCGGCAAACTCGGAGAAAATGGACTCGTTGGGCTTTCGCACGACGTTGGAGAGGACGTTGAGTCGGCCACGATGGGGCATGCCGATGACAATGTCCTTGACGCCATAGTCGACACTGCGGTCAATGAGGGCCTTCATGCCGGGAACCAGGGTCTCGCAGCCCTCGAGGCCGAAGCGCTTATCGTTGGGGTATTTTGTGGCCAGGAAGGACTCGAAGCTGGAACTCCAGATGAGACGGTCGAGGATGCGGCGCTTCTCGTCAATCGAGTACTTGAAGGGCTGGGGGACCTCGAGGCGCTCACGCAGCCAGTCGCACTTTTCGCGGTCAGGGATGTGGATGAACTCGACACCGTACGCGCCGGCGTAGATCTTCTCGCAGGCAGCGACGATGTCGCGGAGGGTCATCTTCTCGCGGCCATCCTTCTTAAAACGGGGCAGGATGCCAGGTCCCAGGGTGTACTCGGTATCCAGGTCCTTCTCGGAGAAGCCATAGTGCTCAAGCGTCAGCTCCTTGGGCTTGATGTTGCCGAAGCCAGCGGCGGTGTTGCGGATGCCAAGGGGGTCGATGTTGGCCTTGTGGTGGCCGCGGGCCTGGTAGGCGCGCACAAGCAACTGGACCTTGAGATGGTTGGTGACGTCGGAGCCGTCCTCGAGGGCGAGGCCGCCGCCCAGACGAGGAACGCCGCCCGTCATGTTGGGCACCAAGTTCGGGGGCGGCTGGAAGGCCTGGGAGATGGGCATGTCGCCACTCTCCATGTTCTTGAAGTAGACCTGCCAGGAGACGTGGACGCTCTTGGGGTCTTCCTTCCACTGCATGTACATCTCGTCAATGTAGTTGGCAGTGCTGCCCGAGAGGAAGTTGTCGCTGGGGTCGGGCGGCGAATGCGTCGCGCTCGTCGCGTAGGAGCGGGCGGCGCAGACGGCCAAGGGCCTGCGGCCGGCGGCGAGCTTCCATGACGCGGTGCTGGCCGACGTGGTCGCGAGGGTGCGTTTTGACGAGGCGGCCGAACATCTAGCGCCGCGGAGCAGCTGGGAGCTGGCCCTGCTGAGCGAATTCCTCAACATGGCGGAGGGATTTGGTGGCGAGCCGTTGGCGGAGGGAGCTTTTCGGGTCGGTGAGGGACTATAGCAACGAAGACGGGGAGGTCAGAGCTCGAGGAGACGACACATCCCACAGTTCTCCAGGATCGCTGCGATCGCACAAAAGAATGGCGGAGTAAGTCAGTGTCGCCGCGGTTGTCGTCTTTCTTCGGGGAGAAGAGAAGAGAGGAGGGAGAAGAGGCGAGGCAGATGACTGACTCTGTTGGCGCGCGGACGAGGTGTTAATGCAAGCTGGACCAGTAGGAAACGGAAAAGTTCGTGTATGACGGCAAAACCTGCCGCCCCCGGGCCAGGCTCCCTCTCACCGGGCCAGCAAACACTGGGACCCGTCGGACGCCCCGGACCACAGGAGCCTGGCCGCCTGGCCTGGAGCGTCTGGGAGGCCACAGAAGGGCCGCAGGGGGGGCGCCGGGGGGGCCAGGGGGCAGGTCACAGGGCCCATGCGGCCACTCACCGGGCGCCCAGCCAAGCCAGCGAGGTCCCGGCG
Organism: Purpureocillium lavendulum; assembly: GCA_029168975.1. NCBI lineage: Eukaryota > Fungi > Ascomycota > Sordariomycetes > Hypocreales > Ophiocordycipitaceae > Purpureocillium > Purpureocillium lavendulum. Next base: position 2,247,415 of record JAQHRD010000005.1, on the reverse strand, counting down.
CCACTCCCAGCGCCCTTTTTGGGGCCTGCCGATTCCAGCGCGCCGGGGCAAGGGGCGCCAGGGAGGGTCTGCGACAGTGCGCGTGACACGGTGGGGCAACTGTAGCGCCCCGTGGTCTCCGCACGCCCACGAACGGTCTTGCAGCTACCAATTCGTACGGTACGGGTTGGGTAGGGGGAGTCGATCGGTGAGAATGCCGCTTGCTTTGCCGACGCCACACTTCGTTGCTGTGCGCGACGCCACACTTGCCTCCAACTTCACCAGCCTCAGTTCCTCGAGTGCGGTAAGGTACTTCGTGCTATGTACCCGGTAGAGACCTGGCACACCTCTCCAAGCCTCCACCCGCCTTGGGTGAGGCTCATGCAGCGTCACGACACCCATCTTTTGACACTTCACCTCCACTACATCAGCCATCAGCAGACTTGTCAATACCGTCACAGCCACCACGAATATTAGCAATCTTGGTGACGGAGTGAAGAAATCATCAAGGGCCCCCGGCTCTTGAGATCTTTCTCACATCCCTTGAGCAAACCGAGGTTGACGGGTCTGAGCCGTCGTGCACCCCGGCAGCTCGCGTGCGTTCTCAGCGATCCCTGGAGTGTCGCGAGCCACGGCCATGAGCGCCGCAGATGCGCAGCAATAGAGGAGAGGTTACACCCACATCCATTCTGCCTTTTCGGCGTTGCAGCCATGGCGACCCCCGTCGGCCGCACGCTATATAAGAAAAAGGATGGCATCCTCACCTTGACTGGCGATAACCAGACGGTGACATGGACACCCAACTCTGGGGGGCCCCCGACAGTATCTCTGCCCGTCTCCAGTATAACGAGTTCGTTGCCTCCATGCCACACACTGACCTCAGAAGGTGCTAACCTAGTACCGCCCTCAGATCTTCAGCAGACCCCGGACAGTGCAGCCAAAGTTATGCTCAAGATCTTCGAGAAGTCGGAAGGTGGAGCGGACCCCGCCACGTATCTCTTCCACTTCAACACATCCGAGGCAAAAACAGAGGCCAAGTCGATCAAAGATGTGCTCTCTCGACTGTTGGCAGATCTTCGTGCCAACGATGCCAGCATACCGCGGCCAACCGGTGGTACCCCTTCCGGTGCCGGGTCCTCGACCCCCGTCGCAAATGGTAGCGGGAGTGCCTCTGCATCCATGGCGTTTGCCAGCGCTGTCAATGCGCAACCATCATCGACACGATGGTTCGACGACAGCCAGCTGAGAGGTGACATTGAGCTCCAGCAGTCCCTTATGAAGAAAGACGGGGCCCTGTACCAGACGTACATGGAAGCCATGGAGTCGAAGCCAGAGTCCATATCCGGAGCGGCCTTCAACTCACAATTCTGGTCTACGCGGACCAACCTCCTGCGGGCCCATGCCATCGAGATCAATCAGAAGAGAGGAGCATACAACGTGCTCTCGACAGTCAAGCCGCGCACCGTCGATGGAGAGCTCAAGCTCAACATAAGTGTCGAGCAAGTCCAGATGATATTCGTACAACATCCATTGGTGAAGCGCATATACAACGAGAATGTCCCCAAAGTATCGGAGGCGGAATTCTGGTCGCGCTTCTTCCTCAGCAGGCTCTCGAAGAAGCTGAGGGGAGAGCGTGTGGCCGAGAACGACCGCCCAGACACTCTTTTTGACAAGTACGATGTGAGCGAGAATACAGAGGGCTTCCAAAGCAGGATTATGGCGCAAAGTGTGCCGCACATCATCGATATCGAGGCGAATGAGGAGAACCAAGGCGGATTCAAGAGCGGGAATGCCAAGGACGTCGAGATGCGGCCGAGAAAAAACATCCCCATCGTCAAGACCCTCAACAGCCTCAGCGAAAAGATCATGGCAAATGTCGCCCCGTCAGATACCCCAGTCGACGACAACCAAAGTACCTATAACGAGTTGTCACTGCGAGACCTCCGAGGCGACGCCCAGGAGCACCGCATCATGCTCAACGTTAAGGAGCAGAACAAGTTCTTCAACAAACAACACTCGGCACCGTCGGCCAACGCGCGCGTCTTCGCCACGCAAGTTCCGGCGCAAGTCTTGTCCAGGATGAGGACAGACCTTGGAGCTTTCGAAGCCAGCGGTACAAATTGCCAAAGTGGCGGTCTTCTTGCAACCGTCCAGTTCGACGATGAAAGTGACAGCGACGACGAGGGTCGGAAGCGCTTCAAGGTCGGCTCTCGCGCAGCTGTAAAGGGGGCCGAGAAGGAGGTCATGCAGGGCATCCTCCAGCAACGAGCCCAGAAGTACGGCCACGTTAGCGACGCAACGTCCCCAATGGGCCTCCCCGCTCAGATGGTGGATAAGTGCGCCTTAACGCACGCTACGAGCATCGAGTTCCTACACCAGTTTTGGAACGCCTTCCTCTCGGGTGACCCGGATCGGGCCGCCGAGCTGCAGTACCTTGCTGAGTCTTTGAAGCGCTCCGCCGCGCGCGTCGCCGCTGTGGCGGACGAAGCCGAGACGGAGAGGGAGGCCATCATCCGCAAGCGCAAGCAGGAGATCCGCGACCATTTCGAGCGCACGGGCAAGAAGATCCGATGGAAGTCGGACATGGTGGGCGGTGGGCGCGACGCTGTGGTCAAGATGATGCAGCCCGTGCTGGACGCCCTGGATAAGGCGCAGGGGGATTACTCCAGGGCTCTCGCAGCAGAGGGTATCCAGATTTCCACAGAGTAAAGGGCTTGCACCCATTTGTTGGACACCACCCAGCATGCTTCACCGTGCGCATTACGCACGGCGCAATATCAAGCTGCAGGCAAGAAAGCCTTGTCAGTTGCAATACACTTTTCGTTTGACGGGCGTAACAGCGAAAATTAGAAGATGTGCTACGTGGATCACACATGTTACGTTTAGAAAGGGAGAAATATTATGTTACATAACTACAGCCTATGAAACCTGATATGTTCTCTCGTCAGGATGTGACGTGAATGTATACAGAGCAGCCTAAATCGACGCCGCCGTCTAGTTCGTAGCGATGGCCCAAGCTATTTTTGCAGACCTATTTCCCTTGCGCCAGTCATGCCAGTAGAATCACATATCGTTACAAGCGTTCGTTCAGGGGCTCTCGCCGCCGGCGCCGCCCTGACGAATCCTCGTCTCAACCGCGGTGGCATTCTTCTTGTCGTCCAGTATGCCGAAACCCATGGCCTTCTTCTTGGCGCCCTTTCTCTGGTTCCCGTACTCTTCATCAAACTTGCGAATCAGCTTCAGCGACACCATGTCTTCGCTGATACTGGCGGGTATCTGCTTGAGGGCTTTTTCGAAGTGGTCTTTGCGGAGCACGCGGCGGGCCGGATACTGAAATGGCTCGGGGCCGGTGTGCTTGGCCGCGGCTTCGTTCTCCTCCTCGACGGCCGCCATGGCCGCAGCGACGCAGACGTTCTTGAGGTCGGAACCCGAGTAGTGCGGCGTCCTCTCGGCGTAGTCCTCCAGGGAGACGGAACTGTCTAGGGTTTCGCCCTTGAGGAGTAGCCGGAGAATGGCTGCACGGTCTTCCTTGAGCGGAAGGTCGACCAGAATCTTGCGAGGCAGTCTTCGCAGAACCGCGTCGTCCAGGTCAAATGGCCGATTCGTAGCCACCATTATGAAAGCATTGGTCTCTTCCATGCCGTCCCACTCCTTGAGAAACTGGTTGATGTGTTCGCGATGAGAGGGTCGATTGCTGAACATACTGCGGTTCGCCAGGAGCGAGTCTGCCTCGTCGATAAAGACAACGCATGGCGATAGGCGTTTCGCCAACGTAAATACCGCGCGAATCAGCTTCTCGCTCTCACCAACCCACTTGTCGTTGATGGTAGCGCCGCTGATCTCGAGCATGTTGGCGCCGCTCTCCTTTGCAACTGCTTTCGCGAGCATCGTCTTTCCTGTGCCAGGAGGGCCATAGAGAAGGCAACCCGGTATCTTATCCTGGGCGAGTACACCATAAGAAAAGGCATCAGGCCGGACGAGCGCCAGCGACGTGAGAAGCTTCAGCGCTGAAATGGTTTCTGGTGGCACATGGACGTCGTCGAAAGTCGTCCGAAGGTTCTCGCGGTGAATCTGACCAGCGGCTATCCTCTTTTCATACTCGTTGAGTTTCATGGGTGCTCTTGTGGCGGCTTTACTCTCTTCCGCCGTCTTGGTCGCGTCTCTTGATTCGCTTCGTTCTTCCAGTCGTTCTTCGTCGAGGAACGACTGCCCCGGCCGCTGTCGCAACGGGCCCATTTGGCAGCGTTCGATAAACCCTTCGGATTGGTGGCCTTCATGGCTTGCCTCGCGGGCCTTGAATGAACATGCCAGGTGATAGATCTCCGGTATCGGCAGTATGGAGTCGCGCAAGATCGAGGAGCGTCGGTGTGCCGAGAGCAAGTAACCTCGAATGATGCCGCGCGACGGGTCAAGAATTTCCTGGGTGTTGTCGGGGTCCATGGCTCTGAGCATCCTGTTGACATTCTGCACGTTCTCGACAAAGTAGTCGGCCTGTTGCAGGTTAAAGGGAGGCAGAGGACGACTCTTGGCCATATGCCGGTCGGCTCGGTCTGGTTGGATGTGACGAGTAATGACCAAGTCTCCAACAGCAAGATCCCGGATCGCGCCTTGATACTCGTCGGAAGGCTGTTCGCACGACGATGTACCCAAAATGGCAATCTTTAGACCCCCCTGCCAGGCGCTGTCCACCAGCACTCTCAGCCTGCCAAGCAGCAAGGAGCCTTCCAACGTCATGCTCAGCTCAACTAGGTCGTGGATCTGGAGGAGGACTGGACGAGGCGGCGAAGACTGGGACTTGAGAGCAGCTGAGCGGATGATATGATCCAGGATCTTGTCGATCTTGAGATTTTCCCACTTGCTGAAACACTCGTAGCCACCTTGCCTTATCTTTTGCAATTCGTCTTCCAGCGTCCCGCCGGTGGTTCTGATGCCTAACAGTCCAGCGTCAACATCGCCGTCGTCATCGTCGTGATGCCGTCCGGCGGAATCTATGTCCACGACCAATTTCCCGTTCAGCTCGGCAGCTCGGAACCCGAGCATAGAGACTGGGCCACGGGAGTATGCCCAGTTCTGGCCCAAATAGTCCCCTACCAGGGCAGACAGATCGTGGGCATCAAGGCGAATGAGGTCCGCCTCATTCCACAGGGCGAGGTGTTCCCCTATCGATTCCGCCACAGCCTTGCCTCCATACCCGGAAAGCGACAAGACTGTTATTGGGCGTTTGCCCGTCTTCGCATCGAAGTGTGGCGGCGGCGAGGCGCTGAGTTCGCGAGCCAAAGCCTTTTGCATTGCGGCCAAGGTATCGATGGGGAAATCGGCGACTGTGTGGGCGAGGGGCTTTTCGAGGCGTCCGTCATGCTTGAACAGGCTCTCCAAAGACGACGCAGCATCAAAGAATTGGTCGCGAAATCGATGGGTACGCGGGTCGAGGTCTTTGTAAATGTGCCACCACCAGAAGGGTCGCGTCTTGTATAAGTATTCCGCCTGTCGGGCAGGGTACAGGGCGTCGGTGAGATGCCAGGCAGAGTCGAGGATCATATCCCAGAGCCGCGCGACCCTTTCAATCTTCTCTGTCGAGTTCCAGGAGGCGTCGGTGGCGTCGGTGCAAGAGCTCTCAAAGTCGTCGGCGAGCTCGTTGGTCCTGAACAAGAGGCTGTCTACGGCCGCCTCGAAATACGACTCCAGCGCCTGTTGAGCTTGCTGAGAGCCAGGGCTCTGTTCGGGGAACAGGCGCGATATCTTTTCGTGTCTCGCATCTTCGACAATGGCAGCCGGAAGTCGGGGCTGCGCACCGGGCGCAAAGATGGACACGTTGTCGTCGAGGAAGCTGGGCGGCAGCTGGACCGGCGGGAGGGCCGAGGCGATGCGCCTCCGTGCCTGACGGGTTCTCGACGGGCCAGAGCCATGACTTCTCGTCCTGCCGCCAGATGTCTCGGCGCCAGCCTGCGCCTCAGCATCGCCGTTGTGCTCGGTTACGGAGTCGTCGGCGGGTTTGCCCCCGGAGCCATGGGCGGCATTGCTGCGGACCGGCGTCGAGGAATGCAGGGGCCGCAACCGCGGTGCCGAGACTCTGGCGGCGAACGCGACCGTGGGAAGCGCTCGACGGACTGCTGGCGCGTGCATCCGGACGGCTCGGCTTCAAAGCCGGCGCAGGGTCGACGTTGCTTCGGGTGAAGGGGGAGAAGCGCAGTCGGTGCTGATGTCGGATGCCGTGTGAAGTTTCGGGTCCCGCCATGGCGCCAACAGAATGAAATCCACACCACATGGCAGATCGGCGGTCGGCGGCGAAGTGGGCCGTTGGCTGCTGCAGGTGCTTTGGAGGCGCCAGGTGAGGGTCGCCGGGGCGAGCTCCTGCGTGGGCTGGCGCCCCCACGGCGACTCGGCGAGGGCCCTGGCGGGCTTTGGCTTCGGGGTCCATCCAATGGCAAACTTGCCCACCTCACCCATAATTTAGTGACGACGGGAGCGTATGGAACGAAGGCTTCCAGGCTCAGCGGCTCCCGCGTGGTGGCCACCGCCCGCCCTCTCTGGAGCCAACCTACCTACAGTACACCCTCAACCGCCGGGGCATCGATATCAACGAGCTTGGAAGCCCACCCTGACGGGAGCCGCCTCCCGTGGCGGCCCTGATCTTGTGTCGCGTGAGGTACCTTGGGCATGGGTACGTACGTTACTCGCCGTCTTGTCGTGGACGTCATGTCGACCACTTTTGATGGTGGTCGTAACACGTCGAGGGTCGGCGTCTGCGAGGATAGGTGGCGTCGCATTTTGAGCAGGTTGTCAAGGGCCCGAGTCACCAGACCCCCAGAGTCCCAGACAGCGAAGAAGCATGATCGCCACGCACCGGTCACCAGGAAAGCGAACGAGAAGCACGGCGGCAAGAACCGAGGACGCGTGGTCGTCTTCGTCACTGCCACAGCCCCCCTGTCAGGCACGACTGCGCGGCCGCGCGTGGCCCCGCCAGCTCGTTGTCCGTCGTCAGCCGTCAGGCCGCGGTGGCATCGTCGCCGGACGAGGCGTCATTGATACAGCGCATTGTCCAATGGCGTCGGCGGTTGGCGGCGCCTGCTGCCCTGGCGGCATCGAATCTCCCCGTCGCGGATCCTTGGTTCTGCCGCCGTGGCCCAACCTCGCCGGGGCACCAGCCGCGCCATTGGTAGTTGCGGCGCCGTGACCGTTTGTCATGCGGCAGTGCGGATTCATCAACCGATGGTTGTGACTCGCGAGCTGTGAGGTGCTGCGCATGTCTGCGAGCACAACCTGGCCCATCCATCGAGAGCGCGCGCTGCGGGTAGAGATGATGTACGTATATCGCACGGCCAAAATTTGCGTGCGCGAGGTTTAGAGCGTGACGCTCGTCAACGTCCCGGACTCCTAGCAAGCGTGGCGCATGGCACCTGCCCCGACTGTTACGTGTTAACCCTCCAAAGCTGCTCTAACCACCTTGCCCTTGCGGCTGGATTCGCTCCCACGCCGGGACTTCCACCACTCGTCACATCTTCCCTGCAACTCAACATAAACTTGCCTCACCTTGCTGAGCTCGTCCGGCCGTCCGCTCTTGATTGGCACACTATTTCTCCCGGCGCCCATCTCATTATTTCGACAACAAACGCCATTTCACCAGGTCTGCTTACTTGCACGCGTACGTCGCAACAGCCGAGCCCAAACGTTCGAACTTCAGCTCCGGCATCCCCGCCGTCTCGCCGTCTCGCGTTTCACGGCAGAACGTGACTCGGTCGTCCGCATATCCTCGTGCATGAACCTCGCCGCTACCGCCGCCGCCGCCACCACCACCAGAAACAGGATCCCCGGGTGACGACCCCATGGACGCGGCACTGGGCCAAGCTGCTGTGCCGTCGCCGGGCGAGGGTTCGCCGCCGGAAAAACCTTACCATCCCAAGCGTCCTCACAAAAAGTCTCGCAAGGGCTGCATGGCATGCAAGACTCGCAAGGTCAAGTGCGATGAGCATAGACCCGTCTGCCGGAATTGCAGGCTGCGCAGTCAAGAATGCGTATATGCGAACCTGCCAGACGCCGGTTCGGGCTCGTTGTCGTCTGCCTCGCCCACGTCCTCGTCATCTGCCGCCCTGGTCCGCGCTGCCGCTGCTCCGCCTATTATTCTCGAACCGCAACTTTTGCCACCTGATTTCGACGAGACCGCCATGAGGTTTCTCTGGTACTACACGACGAATACCTGTTCATCCTTCACCATTGAGGGCGGCGACCTGAGGCCCATTGAGGACATTATGAGAACCACTGTGGTGCAGTACGCCTTCAGCTCGCCATTCCTCATGGACTCTCTGCTCGGCCTGGCTAGCCTCCACCAGCAGACGCTTCTTGTGGAGCACAACCAACGCCGAGCAATTGCATACAGGGCCCGGGCGTTCCAAGGCTACAGAGACGTGTTTAATGCACCCACTGGCAAAGACCGCGCCGCTATGCTGGCCAATTCCCTGCTTCTCGTTGCCCTCGCTTCGGAGAACTTCAGGGATCTGTACGCACCCAAATGCTACATCGTCAACTGGATGGTCGTCTGGAGAGGCATTGGCATGCTGATCGATAGAATGGGCCCCGAGGAGGTGAAAGCCAGCGGCCTCGAACGGTTGTTCTACAGACCTCAGATTGACCTCGGTCTGTCCGCCGCGGATATTCCCAGCCACCTTGTCACCATGATCGAAAATATCAAAGAGAACGATCTGGAGTACGAACACGTACCCCTCTACTACAGAGCCCTGAAGTTCCTCGGCTCCCTCTTCCAAAACTTGCGCCTTGGCGGCTTCGGCGCCGTCATGAGACTGCGCATTATTACGTGGCTTACATTTCTGCCTGAGGATTTCGTCAAATGCGTGCAGAAAATGCTGCCTCGGGCTCTCGTCATAATGGCCCATTACGCCCCTTTCCTGAAGCTTATGAGCGGAGTCTGGTGGCTGAAGGGCGTCGGAAACCGCTCGCTTCATGACTTGGTGGACCACCTCGGGCCGAGATGGGGTCATGTCCTCACCATGCCACAAAATGCCATTCGTGAGGAAGATGAACTCAAGATTGCCCGGATCATTCTCGGCAACCCCCGGTGGTTTTCTGAGACACCAGCAGGTCGTTACTGGGACGCTCAACAGGAGGCCGAAACACGGGAACTCACATGGGTAGACAACGAGGGCAGAGCAGTTCGCGCTAGTACAGTGACCGAAGTCCCTGACGAATTTAACGTCGCGCCTGAGTTCAGCGGTCTCTAGCCACGCTGACTCTGTTACCAAGATCACGGTCCGAGCAGCCGGGGTCTGGTCTCGCTTCCGACGAGGTCGATGTGGCGCAATCTGCCTCTTGTCGCGGCGTCCTGTGTGTATGAGAACGAACATAGCATTTGCTTTTTTCTGGCGGAAGCGGTCGGTAGCTTCAAAATCTGGCGTTGATGGCTGGAAGGGCCATGTTATCTGGAATACCCCTTTGAGACGGGGCTCCTGGGTTTACAGCGATCTGCTTTACAGCGATAAGGAGTAGATGTTAGGCACTTTGCTGTTCATCCACCAAGGTCCTTGGCCGAATGTACTACTGAAGCGATTTTGATTGGAGCCAACCCCTTGGAGGACGTGTGATTGATGGTCGTTGAAAGTTGCCACACCACTTTGCGTCCAACACGCCGTGGCCCAAGCTGCCTCATGACCCACCCAAATACGGTACTGACATTACCCTTCCTCCAAATACAGGGTACCGTTGACGTATCTGCAGATTTAGTTGCCGGCAATCGCCCGTAAATGCGCAGTCAGTGTGTCTACAAACTCTTGATCACGAGGTCCAGGGTAAAGCGGTATAAACCAGAGAAGACATATCGCTGCTGGTGTCCCTGTCGTCGCACGGCAACAGGAACAGAGGGCGGGAGTCCACAGAGGTTCACAATGCAAGCCAAACTTGATGCTTTACAAGGGGAATTTTGATTTCTTGGTACACAGCCCACAAAAGAGACTTAGTTGATGGAGCTTGAGAAGAAACCTCCTCCCCGGCTCCGGTTCCTCTGGTCTATACACAGGCTCCCACTCCACAATCGCCAGATATTATGCAGCAAAGGTCGCCTAGTTCTTCTCCAGATCCGCAAGAATCTTCTCACCCTTCTCCTTGGCCGAAGCCAGGTCGCCAACCATGTAGAAGGCACCCTCGGGGAGGCTGTCACCCTCGCCGCTCAGGATGGCCTTGAACGAGGCGATGGTGTCCTTGAGGTCAACCAGCCTACCCTCGATACCAGTGAAGACCTGGGCGACGGTGAAAGGCTGGCTCAGGAAACGCTGGATCTTACGGGCACGCTCGACGGTGAGCTTGTCGGCCTCAGACAGTTCGTCCATACCCAGAATGGCAATGATGTCCTGGAGACCCTTGTACTCCTGGAGGATCTGCTGAACGCGGGTGGCGGTCTCGTAGTGCTCCTGGCCGACGATACGTGGGTCCAGCATACGGGAGGTAGAGTCGAGAGGGTCGACGGCGGGGTAGATACCTAGCTCGGAGATACCACGGGACAAGACAGTAGTGGCGTCCAAGTGAGCGAAGGTGGTGGCGGGGGCAGGGTCAGTCAAATCGTCAGCAGGGACGTAGACGGCCTGGACGGAGGTGATAGAGCCCTTCTTGGTGGTGGTGATACGCTCCTGCATACCACCCATGTCGACGGCCAGGGTGGGCTGGTAACCGACAGCAGAGGGGATACGACCGAGCAGAGCGGACACCTCGGAACCGGCCTGGGTGAAGCGGAAAATGTTGTCGATGAAGAGAAGCACTGCCACATGTGTTAGCCTCCCATCGCGTGGGGTGACGCCGTGATTAATGGAAAACTCACCATCCTGACCCTCCTGGTCACGGAAGTACTCGGCAACAGTCAAACCAGTGAGGGCGACACGGGCACGAGCACCGGGGGGCTCGTTCATCTGACCGAAGACCAGGGCGACCTTGGACTCGCCCTCAAGCTGAATGACGGACGTCTCCTGCATTTCGTGGTACAGATCGTTACCCTCACGGGTACGCTCACCGACACCAGTGAAGACGGAGTAACCACCGTGAGCCTTGGCGATGTTGTTGATGAGCTCCTGAATGAACACGGTCTTGCCGACACCGGCACCACCGAAGAGACCGATCTTTCCACCACGAGCGTAAGGAGCGAGCAGATCGACGACCTTGATACCAGTGACCAGAATCTCGGCAGAGGTAGACTGGTCAGTGAAGGCAGGCGGGTCGGCGTGGATAGGCAAGAACTTGTCAGTCTTGATAGGGCCACGCTCGTCAATCGGGTCACCGGTGACGTTCATGATACGGCCAAGGGTGGCAGGGCCGACGGGGATGGTGATGGGGGCACCAGTGTCCTTGGCCTTGGCACCACGGACGAGACCCTCGGTACCTGTGACGAGTCAGAACCAGATCCACCTGGGGTCGAGGGGACCAGCGGGAAAAACACGATGAGTCAAGACGACATACCGTCCATGGCAATGCAGCGAACGACATTCTCGCCGAGATGTTGCTGGATAGTATGTTAGTACCCCTGACACGCCGACGAATTGCCTCATGCTTCACATACCGCGACCTCCAGGACGAGCTTCTGACCGTTGTTCTGCGTCTCGAGAGAGTTCAGAATCGGCGGCAGCTTGGCGCCATCGAACTTGACTGCGAGATAATCAGCGTCGGGTCCTCGGGAAAATGGGGACGTCGGTTCGAGCCCGATCGCAAAGTTTTGACTGACCGTCGACGACGGCACCGATGACCTAGGGTTTGTTTTCGTCAGCAAAAAGACGCGCGATCGGGGTGTCGGAGAGTGTCGGAGAGCGCGCTCACCTGGTGAATCTTGCCATCACCGACACCAGCGGTAGAGGCGAATCGGATAGCCGCAGGCTTGAGGGCACGTCGCGTGGCCGCGGCCGCGAAGGACGGCCGGGCTGCCCTGGCGAAGGAGGAAATGCCGCTGCCGAGGAAGCGCTGTCAGCTCAATCGACCTCAATTGGCGCGCACGGCGCACGGGGGCCGCAAAAAAGTTGCTCGAGGGACCGAGACTCACCTCTTGAACATCTTGCCAGATGACAGAGAGCGATCAGAGATGGGAGTGGAGAGAGGTTGGTTGAGGCAGGGGAGAATTTGCAGAGTGAGCAGTTTTGCTCGGGAGCGGACAACTTCGTCGGTTAGAGCTTTCTCTCCAGTCACGTGATGCGCTAATCTGAGATTGAAACACTGTGACATGCACAGTGTGCAGCGGGGATTTGCAGCGGCTCGGACATGAGTTTGGGGCGTCACCCGTGCATGCCGTGGGACTCGCATCAGGGGAGGAGGTATCCTATCGACGCGTTGAAAGAAACTTGCGTCGAGAGCGAACCTCGGGGCCTGTCGTCATCGATACCATCGAGGTTTTCGCATCTTCCGGAGAGCAATGCGACGCCGGCAGGCGTCCGCGCCTCCAAGGACTTCCCTGCACCAACAACCGAGCGCACAGTGTGGATGCCTGCCTCAACCCCCTAGTATCCCCGGCCAACCGAGCCAGGCAGGCCAGGAAGAGTGGAGGTGCCTGACATGCCAGGCTCAGTTCCTGAGGCTTCCCCGTTTTCCCTTCCGTCTTTTCGCGATCCACACCCGCCAGCAAATTTGCCGCTGCACGGTGCAGCTGACGCGCACTTGCGCACTTGACGGCCTTTATTACGGCCTTGGATGCCTGAATCGGGCCTCCGGGAGTCCGGGGAACTACCCAGGCCGCCAACATTCGCACACTCTCCTTACATCTACCTGAAGTAGCTGCATGGCCCAATGTTTCTGCTTGGAAAGTGGCCTCATTGCAGGACTGATTTGTGCATCGTCCTGGCCATGCCCGTAGACATACTGCATCACGGTGATGGTGATCCTAACCTGCGATAGCTATGGCCAGCTATCCCCTCATGCATAGGCCGCCCCTGTGCTCCGGCAGTCTGTCGCCCAGGGTTTCAACGTGAGCAGCGCAATGGCCTGTCTGGTGTCAGCCCGATGCCTTGTATTCATACCGTTCCATGCGACACTGTGGACCTCCCGGAACCTCGTCCCTCTCCAATCCCTTCACAATCACTTGTTCTGCAAAATGGGCATACTGTACTGCAGGAAACGAACTGTAACTTAATATCTTCTTTGGCCGATAGCAAAGGTGGCCTGACAGGCGGCGAGCGCGACGGCCGACCGTTGGGCCCAAGACTCGATGACAAGCCATCCAACAAATTAAAACTTCTCACAGGGGTTTGCCATTCTCGAGAGTGTATGCTGCCCACGGCCCTCCCATCAGGGCCTCGCCACCACGCCTTGCCTACATTATTACAAATGACCTGAAGCTCACTTTGAGGGGTCTTCTCATTCAAGACAGTCAAGTCTGTCAACAACTTTCGAAATAATGTGGGGTTGGATCTTTGGCACCTCGCGCCAGACGGACCATGGTAAGGCTTTCGTAGACAGCGCATGGTCGGTTCTCCATCAGGCACAGGAGAGAAAACGAAATTTGGAGGACCAGGTAGACTTCCAGCGGTGCCTTGCCCGGAAGCACGCTGTATCAGATGAGAAGAGTGCGTCCTGGCAGCCGGGGTGAACAAGCGGCGGTCTAATGTGTTTGACAGTCGCCATGGCTGCCTTACGGCGTAAAAGGGAACACGAACGTGCCCTAGAACGAGTAGCGGCGGATATCGAAAACTTGCGGCGGGACATAAGCCAACTTAAGTGGGCGAGGGCTAATCCACCGAGTCCCGGGTCGATCGTGTGTCTATTTGCGCCACCGGACCGAGCGCTGGATCTTCCCGCATTAGGATTGATGACAGACGCGGTAAACTGCGCGGGATTGGAGGAAGAGCTGAAGCGACTGCAGCATGAGCAGCAGGAGCAGCAGGCTGCTGCTGTTTTGACGACCAAGGGCGAACATGCAGAGGATGCTGCGGGCGAACTGTCGTCATCGACATGTGCATAGCACGGGTCCGGTTATCCCTTTTCAAGACTGTAGCACTCAAGGGTCTTTCAAATACATGAGACGGTTCACGATGCTTCATTGTGATTACCAACGTGAAGCATGCCGACAATGCTGCCGCCCCGGAAAGGGGTCACAAGTTGCTTTGTAGGATGAGCCAGGTCAGATTAAAAGGAATTCTCATTGCCATTACTTCGTACAACAAAAGGCTGCCACCCGTGAATTTGTCCTTTGTTTTTGTAAGCCGCCAATACACAATCCATTCGCAACTCCCCCAGTTCCACATGTTGCTCTTCGAGACGGAAGAGAGCTACTGTCTCGACCCCATATTACTGATTCTGCGATACTGTATTTTCGAGTGCCAGGACCTAAGTGAATGTTAGCCAAGAGCATAAACAACGGTGAGACAGAAAAGGGCCTCCAGGGGACTGACCAAAGCTGTGCGACAGGGAATGTAGATATGTGTCCAATTCTTGCGGCCATTCCACTCCATTGGGGTCGTGAAAAAGCGTGTACTCTCATCGAGCCTGTTGAATCCGCCAACCTCCTTGGAGTCGCTGTTTAAGACGATGCGATACGTTCCAGGCACTTCAATACCGATCCGGTAGTCGCTGAAGCTTTCAGTTGGGTGGAAGTTGAACACAAATACAAGACCAGCGCGTTCGAAAACGATAATCTTGTCTCCCTCATGCTTCAATGAGATATAGGCCTGTGACGCATGAAGCCAGCCGTACTTAGCCTCGCAATTGTTCATGAGGGCATCAAAGTGGTTCAGGAACTGGTATCGAAGCAGGTGGTCCTCGGTCAGGTTGAGTTGTCGACGGGCGTACCAGAATGAGTTGTTGTTCCCCTCACGTGGGAAGTCAAGCCACTCGGGGTGACCAAACTCGTTGCCCTCGAAGTTCAGGTAGCCCTCGCCGCCAAGGCTGTGGGTCAGGAGTCGAATCATCTTGTGCAGCGCCATGCCACGCTCGATGACCGGCGTCAGTGGGGATAGAATCGACATGTTTGTATACATTTCTGCGTCGCAAAGGTGCATCATCAACGTCTTGTCGCCCACGAGCCTGCGAAGCGTCAGTCTGTCTGTCATTCCGTTGTACACAACCAGTGCTTCCAAAGGCCATCTTACGCCTGGTCGTGACTCTCGCAATACGCGATCGTCTTTTCGCCGTGGCGGCGGTTTGTCAAGGTGAAGCAGATGTTGCCAATATCCCATTCCTCGTCCTTGAGCTCCTTGAGAATCTTGATCCACATATCTGGGATGGCCATGGCCAGGCGGTAATCGAATCCGACGCCTCCCAAGGACAATGGCAGGCACAAAGCAGGCATTCCAGAGACATCCTCAGCGATGCTGATACAGTGTGGATAGAGAGAGTGCAGCATCTCGTTTGCAAGCATCATATAGACAACGGCTTCTTCGTCGACGTCGGCACCAAAGTACTCGTGGTAGCCGCCAGAAAACCCCCTAGAGCTGTTAGGAAAGACGTGGCCAACCTGCAGACGTTGTGTTACTCACGTGCCCATGCCGTGGTGCGTGTAGAGCATGCTCGTGACACCGTCGAAACGAAAGCCGTCAAAGTGGTACTCATCCATCCAGAATCGCAAGTTGCTGAGGAGGAATCGCAAGACCTCGTGGTGGCCGTAGTTGAAGAGCCGACTGTCCCATTGATCGTGGCGGCCCTTGCCACCGCTGTGGAAGTACTGATGATCTGTACCATCGAACTCGTTCAAGCCATCGAGCACATTCTTGGACGCATGGCTGTGAACCACATCAAGAAGCACAACCAGACCCATGCTATGCGCGGTATCGATAAGCTCCTTGAGATCCTCCGGCGATCCATAGCGGCTGCTCGCGGCGAAGAAGCTGTTCACTTGGTACCCGAAGCTGGCGTAGTAGGCGTGTTCCATGATGGCCATGAGTTGGATGACATTGTACCCAAGTTCTTTGATTCGAGGCAGCATGTTCTTGGTGAACTCTTTGTAACTCGCGACCCTCTGGTCTGGACTGGAGATGCCCACATGCGCCTCGTATACACGGGCGCTGGCCGGCTTCTTGGGCCGTTGGTGCTGAAACTGATACTTTTCCCCAGCCGGAGGGTTCCAGAAACGAGCCTCGTATGCCGGCGAGACACTCAGGTCCTGCGTAACATACTTGATCCATGCCGGAAGTCTGTCTGCTCGTTCCCCCGTGGGCAGGTCAAGTGAGATCTTGCGACGCGATCAGTACATCTTGATCTCGGCCCCAGTATCTTCCGCTAGCAGCATACCTTAAGCTTAGAGTTGTGCACTATGGCGGGCTGGCCATTTTGAGCTGGCAGAGTGATTTCGAAGACGCCGAAGTCGTCCTTCTTCATTCGGTGGGCGCTGCGATCCCAGTTGTCTGCGACGAGATTAGCAAGTTGCGAGACTGGCTACGAATAGTTCCTAGACACATACTGAATTCCCCAATGAGAAAAGCTGCAGTGGCATTTGGGGCCCATTCTCTGTATACAATGTTGTTCTTGTCGTCGACGTTGAAGCCAAACTTCTCGGCGCCCTATGTATGTTCAGGTGACAAGCCAGCAAGACGCTGGTAGGGACAACGCACCCGTGAGAATTTCTCAACGCCCCCTTCAGTGTCATTGATTGACTTGATCCAGCTTTGCGCTTTAGCGTAGCGCCTCCGAAGCGCGTCGCTGAACGGTTCGAGATAAGGGTCGAGCTTCACGACACCTATCCCACATATTATCGTCAGCTTGGACGGGAAAACGGGTGGCTCAAAGGGGACGGCGACTGACCAGTGCCGTCGGCAGGTATGCCCCCAGTAGATACACCGTGCTTGTTGGGATCCAACGAGTTGGATGAGCTCTCGACAGTGGAAGCCATAGTGTTGGCTTGGGTAGCTGGGCGGGGTAGATGGAGTGACTGGCAGGCGAACCCAGAGTCTGGTCTCGAGCTCGAAGGCCTTTGGTCGAACTACCAAAGCGAGGGGCCGCGCAGTGCCTCGTATAGCAATTGGCAAATTCTTGGGGGCTGTGCGAAAGATGCTACGATCTTAGGTAGGTTGCAGGAATGCCAGGTGATGAGTGAATTGAGCTTGAGCAAGCCCGCGGTGGCCAACTCAACAACGGGAGCTTTATCGATAGGTATTTGGCTGCAAATGACGTCTAGGCTTCAGGTGACGGACGACTAAGCGGAGGGCGGGCGCCTGGGCGACGCGCTAACGCCTGCTGAGAAGCGGGCTTGCCAGTGTTCGTCTGGTTGGTTCAAGTCCAACTGTCGCTGTCGTTGTCACTGGTACAGGGCAGGGAATCGCCACCAGAGAGGCAATCCTGGGTGTTCCGTGCGACCGAATCAGGGAGTCCTGCACCACCCCAACAAGGTCGATCGAGGGGCGGTGGTTGGGAAGCATTGCGGGAGGCAATTCTCCGCCTTGCTGCAGCCGCATTTGGAGGAGAGCAGGTGCAGGTGGTGCCATCCTGGCGTCCATGGATGGGTCCATGGGGGGCGTGATGCGTGCGGCGTTCGGAGCTGGCCAGCGCCCATTCGTCCGTTGAGCTCCTGGTGCCCTGTGTCCGGGCAGTAGGTAGGAGTACTCATACCTCCTTAGATGCGCTGTCCAGGCAAGCGGCCGACAGACCAGAGCACCTTGAAATACCTACACCTTACCTACCTAGGTACTCCGTACTTCGTAGGTAGGTACCTACGTCAATGTAGGTAAGCAGGGCAGCACTGGAATTGCAACTTGGTACCTAAGGTAGGCAGAACGAACGACGCGAGGCGGTAGCCCATCCATAGTCGTCCACGAAATATCGATTAGACCGTCAAAAGTTTACCTTACCTTTACTTGAGTACAACTTTAATTAAATCCTTTAAAGGGGTCATTAGCTCTACTCCCCTGTCCTTTTTGTTGTGTTCGTAACGGGGCGTGCGAGGAATGTCGCAGTGCCGCTATCCTATTGAACCGCTTGCCCCAGGTTCAGTCATGTCAGCGATTGAACCGCCGAGCTGCAGCTACCTAACTTGGAACTGTGCTGCCCGCACCAGGACCTGCCGGGGGACCCGCGTCCAGGGTGATCTCCCCGCGACCTACCGATAACGGCCCCGCCGCTGGCCATCACCTGCCGCTCGTGCTTGGCGATGGCATCACCGCCATAACTACGAGCTTACCTCCGCCCCAACACTCCGATCCCACAAGCCTCGGCCGCGTGCGCTCCGCCTTTACCAGAAGATACCGAAAGCGATACGCCATCGCATCGACCTTTCGACAAAACCACCAACGATCGTTCGCGCGTGTCTGGCGCTCTCGTGCTCAGACGACAACCCCGGGTCTTTGACCGCGTGCTGGGACGATCCCGCCGCCACACGGCGCTCTGCCTCCGTCCAGCACGACATACTTCCGAAGGCGAGGCGGGTTAGCGCTCCCGTCTTGCTGTCGATTACGATGCTCGCCCCAGTCAGAATCCTCGTCCCATCGCTACGGTCGAGCCGACCTGCCCTGTGGCGGGTTGGCAGGCTAGCTCCGTGCCCTGCGCTCCGCCGCCGGCTGTCGTCCTTCCGGGCCCTCGAAACATCAAGGCGGACGCCCGACTTCAACTCTGGCTTCACGGGTACCTATGATCCTACGGTGGAGTCTGGCCGCGGGCCCATGTTCAACAAGACCAACTTCGGCGTTCCGCAGTTTTATCCCCGAGACCTCAAGAAACGGGTCGATGAATACGTCGTCGGGCAAGACCGAGCCAAGAAGACGATATGCGCGACACTATTCAACCACTATCAGAACCTGCGCCGAAGACACCAGCACGAGCACGAGGACAGGAACGTGCAAGAGAAGCTCATGCGCCAGCGCTTCGCCCGTGACAGGGAACTGCACCAGAGGCGTCGCGATACACACCCGGTGGAAGGTCAGCCTGCGACATTCAGGACTTCGCAACACAGCGCCGCTGACGAGCTGAATCAAGATGAGTTTCCGGGCCACCATGAATCTGTCAGACCGCTGTACGACGTCAACCCTCCATTCGAAGATGACCCGCTCGATCACCTGTACACCCCCGAGGACGCATCAAAGCCCGATCACGTCAAGATTGACAAGAGCAACCTTTTGCTGATCGGGCCAACAGGAGTTGGCAAGACTTATATTCTGGAGTGGGTGGCATGCCCTACCTTCCTGCAGTGATACTAGCAGATGTACTGACACAGTCCAGGACGTTGAGCAAGCAAATACACGTGCCGTTCACAATCTGCGACTGCAACTCGCTCACTCAAGCAGGCTACATCGGGCAAGATGTGGAGACGTGCATTGAGCGCCTGCTCATCGAGGCCAACTACGACATCAAAGCGGCTGAGTATGGTATCGTCGTGTTGGATGAGTTTGATAAGCTTGCACGGCGGGAATCGCCAACAGGTCGAGATGTTGGCGGCGAGGGCGTGCAACAGGCACTCTTGAAGCTCGTCGAGGGTACCAAGGTCACTATCAACGTCAAGGACAACCGATCATCGCGATCAACCTCTCCGATCACGACCAACTACAGCTCAACCGGCTCATCGTCGTCCTCGCCGCAACTGCTGCCCCCCGGCGGCAAGGTTGACCAATACACCATCGACACCACCAACATCCTCTTCATCTTCTGCGGCGCTTTTGTCGGTCTCGACAAGAACGTAGTACAGCGAGTCGCCAAGCCGTCTATGGGCTTCGGCGGGCAAGTCAAGGGCCGCTCGACCATGTCCGGCAGCAAGCACGTGCTCCCTCCGGAGGCCTTCACCCATCTCGCCCATCACGATTCGATCTCAGCCCCATCGTTCACGCCGATGGACTTGGCGACACCTGTGGACCTCCAAAGTTTTGGGTTTATTCCTGAGCTCATTGGACGCTTGCACAACATATGTGCACTCAGTCCGCTCTCTCGGGACGACCTATTCCGGATCTTGACTGAGCCTCGCAACAGCCTCGTCGCACAGTACACTGCGCTCTTCGAGACATATCCGTCTCGCCTGTACTATACGGACAAGTCGCTCTACGCTATTGCCGAACGAGCCGCGGCTGCCGAGACCGGTGCGAGAGGTCTCAAGATGGAGATGGAGAGGGTGTTGGCGGAGCCAATGTTTGACGCCCCAACACCCTATGTCTTGATCACGGAGGGGTGTGTCAAGGGGACAGAGAAGGCTTCGTATTGGGGTAAGGATGGTCGGTTCGAGCTGGACAGACGCATGGAGGAGGAAGAGGTCCGTCGTCCTAACCGGGCGCCAGAGGTGACATTTGAGAGGCTCAGGGAAGCCGGACAGAGCGGGGGTTGAAGCGGCGCGAAGCTTCATGGCGCATTGGCGCAAGTGCTTTATACTGGTGTTGGCGTTTTGGTAGGTGGCTCTAGACGAGCCGAACTGGTGGAGATGGGATCGCATCTACATCTACGGGCATCTGAGGCTTTGATATCAATGCATGGCAACCATTGGAAAAAAGACTGGGTTTCGTCGTTGTAGTACAGTATTTACAACCGCTAAACACGTGGCTCCTTTCCAGTCCTCTGCCACCAGCTGCAGCGGTCCTGTCCCCCCCATCGTCCTAGACCATTTTACACATGAAAGGAGAAGCACTCCCCCATGAGCCACTCGTGTTTTCTAAGACAAAAGAAAGCAGATGGTATTTGTCGAGCGTGTTTAGTTGCCCTTGGGGGGAGACTGGACCTGGCCCTTGCCAGAGTAGCCCTCGGACGAGATACCGGTGATGGGGTCGGCTTTTTGTTGCTGTGAGGAGGTTGCACGTCAGCACAAGAACTGCTGGATCCGTGACTGTCGGCGATGCTACATACCTTGAGGAGCTCGTTGGACGCCTCCTGGTACTCCTTGGTCATGGTGGCCGGCTCGGGCTTGGCGAACGACCGGATGGTGGCGAAGACGGCGAAGCTGGCACCGAGGCCGAGCGCGACACCCCAGGCGATGCGGGCGTTGGTGCCGGGAGGGTCGGCGGCGCGGGGGCCGTGAGGACCGAAGGCAATCCAGTAGGCTGGATGAGGCGGTTTGAGTTAGTTTTCAGATCAGAAGCAAGGTATACAAGCACGTGCGGCGGGACGGCGGCAGCCCCGGATTCTACACCACGGCGACGGCGCTCGCAGCCAACGGGGTTCAATTGCGACGCCGCGGCAGCAATTGGGGCTCTAAAAGTGACAGCGGATGCAAGGCTGCGGCTGTCGCGTGGTTGTGGAGCCCGGGGAGAGGCATTGGGGATGGCGGACGCGGAGGGCGGCTCCCTGGTTGCGATGACCAGCGAAGAGCTCCCGTTTCTTCGGCTATTCGGGAGGTATTTTTGGGGGGGGAAAGGTGACGTGAGGGTAAACGCACCAGCCTTCTTCTCTTGGACGGTGAGGTCGGCCCAGCTGCCCTTCATGCGGTCGCGCAGGGCCATCCAGAGGTCAGCCTGCTCCTGGAGCGGCATGCCTTCCCATCGCTTCTCGATGTTGGCGAGGGTCGGGTTGGAGATGGCGTGGGCTGTCGACGCGGCGCGGGAAGCGACGGCCGGGACGCTGCGCACCAGGGCGCCCTTGCGCAGCACACTCGTCGCCTGGGTGCGCAGCATGTTGTCTTCAATTCGAGTAGGAGTGAATCGGGGGGGGGGAGGAGGGCGACGAGTCGAGTCGGTCGAGGCGAGTCAATTGGGGCTTTCGGCGGGCGGGCGGGCGGGCAGTTGGCGATGGAGAAGTGGTACGAGGGAGGAAGTTTTCGGGCTGGCGGGAGTGAGCGGATCTTCCTCGCCTGCGGCTTGGCTGCTGCTGGTGCCACGGCTGCTGCTTGGCTGGCTGGCCCTTGCTTGCGGCGTGGGACAGCTCGGGGATGGGACCCCAAGTGACTAAGCTGGGCAGATCACGTGCGAGAGCTGGGCGCGGAGTGGCCAATCGCGAGCTCTGGATTTGCTTTAATTCGCTTTCCCTTTCCGGAGAAGGACCCAACTTTCAGTGCACTGGGAGTCTGGGACTTCCGCGTGAGGAGGGAGCTTGATGCCCAGGATCTGACGCTGATTGCGACGGAATCTCGTCGCGTGTCGAAGGCGCATCTTTCGCATAGATATCATCGAGAGAATTATGGGACCAATTTTTGTTCGACTCCTGGCCGTGATGTCTCCGCCCTGCGCTCCTATGAGTCCTGTCCGGTAGCTATCGCTGTTAGCTGGATCCGTGAGCGGGAGGATGAACACGCGCAATATCACGTTGCCCTCGGCGCATGCTTGTAGCCGTGCAACGTCATGTCGCCTATGCCTTGCATACCCTATCCGAGAGTGTGTCTCAGGCGTCCTGCCCTCCAGTGCAAGTTTTTTGACGACAAGCGCCGCCTTGAATTGTGTTCCATTGAGATTGAACCGTACCATCATGCGGAGCCCTGTGCTGCAGAGGAGCAGAGGCAATCCATGGTTAGCTTTATACTTATATTTACCTGAGCTCTTATATGTAAGGTGTGGGTTTGCTGGGAGACGTTGAAATCCTACCGCGTACCGTGGAATCGGTGAGCACTCACACGTCGCCAGACATATTGGCCTACCCTATGTGTTTGCCTTCCCCGCGGAATGATGTTCACACACAAAATGGCGGCTTCTCAGGCGCTCGGACTCATGGGTCAATCCTCCGCATCTCCGGTGGCAATCTTCCGTCTCGAGATAGCGAACCCGTCGGGCCAGCGCTTCGTGCAAGCTATTGATCATTTGCTACTGTACCTATTGGGAGACGGTATGCACCAAGGACTGGAAATATTCATGTGACACGCATCCTCATACGTACTGAGATGGGTTTGATCCTACCTGTCTATGCCCTTTTACGTACATCGACTGTCATTTCCCCCTCCAACCCCAAGAGTGGCCTTCGCCGCGCACAAGGCCTCAGCACCCCTCCAGATGTGCATCAAAACTGCATACCAAAAAGGTTCCTCTCCCGGACGCGTTCGCCATATCGGTAAAACACGACTGGCACGGGACTCATAGCCAGCGCAATAAAGGCGAGCAAAGATGAGCCCCAGCCCAGACCGAGCGTCTCAAACATCTTGCCTCCGGCCAGCGGTAGCACCGCACCTCCGAGGGACCGGAGGACGGTGCTGGCCGCGACGGCTGATGCGGCAAACACGCCAAAGGCATCGACCAGATACGTCGAGATGGCCATCTAATTATTTAGTCAGCAGACGTACTTTGACTGACAGCCCAGTCACTGGAGAGACCAACAAATGCGAGAGTCATGCCGAAGCCCAAAAAGGATGTGCCGATGATTGGGAGAATCCAATGCTGACGAGTCTTGGCTGTCCAGCCGAACAAAAACAGTCCAATTGGCACGGCGACCCCGGCGAGGACCATCAGGGGCAGGCGATACTCAGGCTTGAAGTCGCTGCCGTCCCTGCTCTGCAAGATCTGGACGACCCGATCCAATGCCGCGCCGGCCAGAACGAGGCCGAACGCCGAACCGGCGCCGAGCCCAAGGTACGAGAGCCCGACCTGGCCTGTAGAGAAGCCGTACTCGCTCTGGAACAGGCCCGGCATGGCGGTGAAGATGAGGTACAGGTATCCGTACAGGATGAACATGTACAGCGAGAGGAGAAACACAATGGGCGAGAAAATGAGCATCTTGCTCGGACGGACAATGGCTGACTTGAAAATGTCCTTTGTGGCCCGTCCGTCGTCGAGAGCCGAGCGCAGATCATTGTTCCCGGTCTCCTTCCGGAGCTTCTTGGCCTTTCGGTCCAGTATCGCGTAGGCGTATGTTTCGCGCATGAAGACGAGCGACGCGATTGTGATGGCACCGCCCTAGCAATTCAGTCAGCCATCAGAACTGCGCCTCCTCGACACACAGCGACGCATTGATTGAGAGTTGAGACTCACCGCAATTGCCAGAACCCAAAATGACCAACGCCAACCCTTGGCCTCTGTGAGATACCCACCAGCTGTGGCCTCGTATTAGCTTCCATCACCGCATCGGTAACCTCCTGCATAACAGCAACGGGCACGCATACCAATCGGTCCAATTACTGGCCCGAAAAGCGGCCCAAACACCCACGCCGCCATCACCTTCCCCCTTTTCTCCCGTGGAACGAGGTCGGCAATGGTGCCGGGCCCGATGGCCATCGGGCAGCTACCTGCGAGGCCCGCGAGGAGGCGGAACGCGACCAGGGCGCCTAGGTTGGGCGCCACGGCGCAGGCGACGCTGAAGACGACGAAGAGCACGTTGCAGATTTGGTACAGCGGCGCTCGACCGTACAGCTCCGACAGTGGCGCGATGAGGAGCGGACCGAAGCAGTAGCCAACGACGTAGACAGAGACGATGAAGGAGGCGAGCTCCTGGTTCGTGGAGCCGAAGTCGGCCATTACCTGAGGAATGCCCGGCGCGAAGATGGATGAGGCGAGAGGGCTGTAATAGCCAAGTTAGTTCGTGCCGTACTGATCGATCGCAGAATCGCCCGGTACCTCACGAAAGTGATGGCGGAGACGATGGCAATGGCGGCCGCCTTCTGGGACATGGGCCAGTTCATGGGGTTCGCAGGGTCGTCTGGTCCGTCCCAGTCGACAATGTTCGGATCGCGTGGCGTGGACGACTCAGAGTTTTCATGGATCGACGAAGTGCTCTGGGCACATGCGTCTCGCTCGACGTCCTTTCCGTCAGTCGGCTGTCGCTGCTGGTCATGAGGCTGGAACCCCGCGACGGTGGAGGCGCTCGAGACGCACTCCTTGTCGTCGCTACCACTCTGCGGCGCCATGCCTGCCTGCCACTCAAGGGTGTTGTGTGGTGGTAAAGCCGTCCGCGAGGAAAACGGGGCTCAGCTGCACATTCAGGAAAAGGAGCTGTTTGCCAAGCACACCCGGAGCCATGCACAGACGCTGTTCTTGAGTTGGTTGGGACAGGGTACATTGATATATAGTCGTCATCATGCAACCAGATGGAGTATCGAGGGCTGTGAGCGAGCCTCGTTCCTTTGTCCGAGATATTTTGAATAAAAGACCGAGACGCGGACGGCCGACCACGCAACGGAGGACAGAGTGACGGGGTCCTGGCCGAGTCCGAGAGCCGTCTCGGGGTTGCCATGTCGAGCCCGGAATGGCTCATGACACCACGGAACGGCGCACACCATCTCGTTCTGGGACCAGACGCCATGTAATAAGGCTGGGATGGGACAAGGGGGGGAAGGAGCCGTGCAGGAAGCGACCGGGTGACTTGTCATGGCACGCGATATGTGAGGGCCCCATTGTATCGAGACTCTCGTTAGCGGGTGTCCGTTATCAATCTGATCGATGGTCGCGGGGGTCTCATCAGATCATCGCCGCGTTTCGCAGCCCGCCAACTTGGCCGACTCATCGACCCAACTGCCCACAAAAGCCCGTGGCACCACTAAAAACACGGAAGACGGCGACGGCGACGACGACGACGACGACGAAGCCCAGAACACAGGGAGGGCGTGCGCGAGCAGCAAAAGCACTCGCTGGCTGGCTGTCTCGGCGGGCCGCGCGGTGACTGAACCCGGCAGGCGGCCCACACCGGGATCCTTCCAACCTTCTCTCGACAGCAGATCTCGGACATGGGGCCGTGTGACCGGGGTCGGAAAGGGCCACGATTGGGCGACGCCGGCCTAGCGCACCTTCCTCCCGCGGAGTCTCCGTGGACACGCCGGGCCTTCCGTGGATCTCGCGCGTCCAAGGCCTCAACCCACGGAGCAACATCGACTTACACACACACCTCATCCATCTTTCACAACCCATTTTTGCCGTCACACACACACACCTCATCCATCTTTCACAACCCATTTTTGCCGTCACACACACACACCACGCTGCGCCGCCACCGCCTGCTGCTGTGGGTAGTGCCGAGTGAAACCTCCAAGCGCTCCGAGTCAGTGGTGTCGTTTCCGCCGTGAAAGCCCCCAAGCAAAGCCAACAGTCTCGCAATAACTAAGGCTCGCCCGTTGTAAGCAGACGAGACGCCAGCCAGATGGGTCGCCAGCCAAGACAGCGGCCGATTTCGTGTGCGCTGTGCAGGGTGCGCAAGCTGCGCTGCAGCCGCGTGTTTCCGTGCTCCAACTGCACGTCCCGCGGAGTGGCCTGCCAGCATGAGGGCGCGCCCCATGGCGTGAGTCTGGGCATCGCCCCCGGCGCCGGCGTGAGCAAGGCCGCTCCCGCCTCCGCTGGAACCGCCGCAATTGCCGTGGGGGACCTCAATGCCGTCGAGTTGCTGTCGCGCCTGGAACGCCTCGAGGCCCTGGTGGCATCGCAGGCCAACAGCGCCAACAACCTGAGCACGGGCAGCGCCGATAGCAGGGGTTCGGTAGAGCCGTCGCGGGATCATCACCAACAGCAGTCCCCGTTGCTGGCGCTGCCACCGCCGCCACCACCGCCGCGGCGTCCAGGTCCCAACTATCCGCAGCAACAACAACAACAACAGAAACAGCTGCCGCCGCCGCCACCACAGCCCTCAATATCTCCATCCACGGAGGTTCCGTCGCGGCTGCAACGCCTCACTGCCGACGTCCTGTGGCTGGAAAGGTCGTGTTCCGGCCAGAAGCTCCTGGTGAGTCCGAGTCCGAGTCTCACCCTCACACCCCATGTCGATGCCCACCACCTCGTATCCGTGAAAATGCCTTCCTTGCGTCCGTCCACATTGCTCGCCGTCCGCCTCGTGGCTCCACGTCTGACACAGGGGCCAACCGTTGCAGGACTCGCTCGTCGCGGATCCCATCACGTTCCGCACGTGCCCCATTCGCCTCATCTCCAAGCCATCTTCCCTTGTCGTCGAAGCCGGCGGCTCACCAGCTGCTCTCGGCACGACCGAGGTCATCAAGTGCATCTGGCTTCCTCGTCGTGATGAGGCACAGATCCTCGTCCAAAAGTATATAAGCGATGTCAGCCACTTCCATCACATCATCCACTACCCGACCCTTCCTCGTCTCATCGACGACATCTACGACGGCATAGAGCGCGACAGCCGCTTCGACCTTGGGGGCATCCTGCTTCTCCTCAGCATCTGCACCTGCACCACCTATGCTTGGACCCCGTACGACGATGGTCGCGCCCTCTACGCCTCCGCCGCCGAGGCCAACTGCCAGACAACCGGGTGGCTCAAGGCTGCCCTCGATGTCGTCGACCAGGTCCAGCGCACCGCCCACACCTCCCTCGAATGCGCCCAGGGCATGATCCTCATCTTCTTCGTCCTCTGCAGCCTCGAGGGCGTCTCCACCCGCGCCCGCTCCCTCGTGGCCCAGTCTATCGCCATGGGCCGCGAGCTCTCCCTACACCTCATCGACTACCCTAACAACTCTCCCGCCTCGGATCCTCAGCAGATGCACAGCGTAAAGACCGAGATGGGCCGCCGCGTCTGGTGGTACCTCGCCGCGTCCGACTGGTAATTTGCCCCCCCCGCTTGCCTGAATGGCTGTCGCTAACTTCCCGCAGGATGCTGTCGCAATTCTCCGTGCCGCAAGAAGGCACATACACGGTGCTGCCAAGCCACATGGTCGTGCGAAAGCCCCGCAATGCCAACGATGAGGACATCGTTGAGGGCCAGGAAATCATTGAACGTCCTTTGGAAGAGCCGACGTGCGTCTCGTACCTCATCCAACGCATCCGGCTGGCAGAGGTCTGCCATGGACTCCTCGACCGTAGCCCTTTCGTCATGAGCCCGGAAACAATGGAGTACCGCCAGGTCATGGAGGTTGACACTAGGATCAATCAGTTCATGCGGGAGATGCCGGCCTTCTTCTTGCTCGACAACCCTGCCTTGGACAGCCTCCCTCCGACTGACCCTCGACGAGTCCCTAGTATCACCGTGCAGCGCTATACCCTCAACATCCTTTTGAATCGTCAGCTGTGCAAGTTGCACCTGCCGTATCTCGCCCGAGGCACTGTGGAGCCGGCGTTTGCGTATTCGCGTGAGCAGTGTCTCAAATCGGCGAGGACCATCATCCATATCGAGCACAAGCTGAGGGGGGAAAACCTGACATTTGTGTCGTTTCGCCAGCGCATGAACATGGTCCTGCGTAGCGTCTTTGTCGCCTGCATAGCCCTCGTGCTGGATGCCTGCCTCGTCGACGACTCGCAGGACACTATTAAGAGCGGCCTGGAGGTAGCTGACGCATGGAGCATCTTGAACGAGGCACGGGATCAATCACCCCTGGCCTCGAAACTCCTCGAGCTCTCCATCCAGGTGCTCAAGAAGCACAAGGCATCGCACCCGGCGCTCGAGGCCCTAAAGGACCAGCCGTCGGCCAAGCTTCGCACCCATGGAGGCACGCCGCCAATGACCCCAGACTCAAATCACCGCGACGAAAGCAGGAACGGAATGTTTCCGCAGGGGGCGAACCCAGATTCGGAAACTGCCTACCTCGAGCAGCAATGGCAGCAGCTCCAGGGGAGGATGGACCTCGACAACATAGACTGGGACAGGCTATTCTGGGGTCTGGATGCGCCGTTCATTTGAGGTGCTCTGGTCATGTGTTTTGTGCTTCGAAAGCGATTGTATATGAGATATCTATAATGCGAACTTGACGTGTCTGGGTGATGATGCTCATGAACAATGCAGCTGAGGTTCCAGGTGTATTTGCCTGAATAAGATGGCGGTCGTGCCATCAAACGCCCGGAAGGTCGTATGCCGTAGGAGCTTTTGCCGCCGCGGATTTGCTGACCATCGCGGAATTACTTCTTCGACACTGGCGGCGGGTTGCCGGCGGCTTTTGTCTCCGGGGTGGTTTGGGTCCTGTGTGGCGACATGAGCTCCTGTAGGCTGCAGCCCGCCCACCAAAGCCTCGTGGAATACTCACGATTTGTCCCGGCCCTCGCCCGGCGGTCCCTTAGGCGCGAGAACGGGCTGAAAGGTGTAAATCCCTGAGAGCGGTCAAAATTAGTATATGCCGGCCACCTTGGAGGGGCCCATGCTGGACGCGGCTCACCGCCAATGACACCGCAGAAGACGGCGAGTCCGATGGGGAGAGCCTTTTGAAATCCGCTCATGGCCGCTGAATCAACTGCCTGACTTGTATCGCGGGCAAGGTGGCGCGAACGGGCGAAGTCGCTGCCTCCGGCTTCCTGGGGATGAAGTTGATGTCGGCAAATTCACCGATCCCTGGCTGATTCAGACCAGGACGGGACGAGTCAGCGGCCACGGCAGGGTGCGCCCAGCTCGAGGTGCCCCGTGCTGTGCAGCACTTGGCAGACTGTGAAGACTGTGCTCAAGAGTCAACTGCAGGCGCCCCACCGCGCTCCCCACGCGCCAACGCCACCCCGGCAGCACTAACTGGGAACGCGTCTCCAGCAACCTTGGAACCTCCGGGCGCGTTCAAGTGCAAAGTCACCCGCGCATCGCCGAGCCAATACCTGCCCTGGTATTGACCTTGACATGCGAACCTCTTGAGCGCCTGCATTGGAGTTTCGCACGCGCTCTACTTCTTCCCTCGATACCGTTAACGGCCGCTACCGAGTCCGAAGGGCCTGCTGCGAACTCTACGGGACGTCCTGGCCAAGTCCACGCCATGAGACGATCATGAACGGAGACCATGGCCAACTGGAAAGAGCTGGGGGAAATTCCAGACTCCGAGGAGGAGGATGGCTTCGATAGCCAGGAAATCGAGACTGCAGCCTTCCCGCAGGCACCTACGAACGCGCCGGATCCTCGACCATCGCAGGACAGCGACATTTGGGATGTCCCCGATTCTCAAAGCGAACACCGGGGTGAAGCTCCCGGGAAGCTTCCAGTCCTGCCCGGCCGAACGACCACACCGCCCTTCGACCAGCTCCCATATTCGTCACCCCTCTCTTCGGTGCCCAGCGAACACGACCTGCCGCCTGTTGATGAACTGCTCCTTAGCCGAGACGTTGACGAGCATGCCGTGGTTACTGAGCCGAGTCAACCCCCACCAAGCACGCACACGCCGCCGCGTGAGGCTGCTTCGCCTGGCCCGAGACGAACGCGAATCGAGATTCCACTCTACCAGAATCAACATCGATTCGGAGACGTCGAAAACGACCCTGAGGCGAGACAGGTGGCTGTTCGCTACGAGCGGTCTCTGCGGCCGCGGAAGCCCATCCAGGAGCACCCATACCTGCTGGAGAACGTGCAGTACAGCAACCTCTTCAAGAAACACGGCGTAAAGCCGGTACGTGTGGCGGTTGAGCCTGGGCGTCGGCGCCAGGAGGACATGGAACAGGATCATGACTTCCAGGAAGAAAGTCAGGACACCGCCGAGGTCGCCGGAGAATCGCAGGCGCAACTCAATGCACCATCGAGCTCTTTGGGAGCAAGGGACCCGTTCGATTTTCCCTCATCGTCGCCACCGAAGACGCCCCCCGTGGACAACCGCGGTAAGGGGAGCAGCCGGGCAAGCTCCCCTGGTGATACGGACGATACAAGCGTTCTCGACCAGGACTTACCGGCGCTTGACGACCTGTTTATGCCGATACCTCGGCTAGTCTCGAAAAAAGGTCACAAGCGACAATCCTCGCCTCCTCCTCCGACGATACGCAAGCGCCGAAGGACGAATATAATTAACAGTGACCCAGTGGAGTCCAATGCAGCGCCGAACGCTGCGCGGGCCTCTCCCGACCCCGTCTCATCGACCTTGCACATCGCGCGGCAGACACCGAGTGCTGCGTTGCGTAAGATGCCTCTGGACGCCCAGCCTCAGACTCCACGCACTGAAGTCGAACCGCACCCGATAGAATCAATCATCGACATTTCGTCTGACGAGGGGCGGACTCTTCCGCCAAGCCCAGAGAGCAGCTCAGAGAGCGATGAAGAAGTTGTGAACACCATCGGGCGTCGCATCAGAGGTGTCCTTCCGGCTTCTTGGTTGCGATTGGATCAACAGTTCGGTCGTGACAAGCTTCAGGCGGACATCAGAAAAAGCAAGCACCGTCAGTCTCCTGGCCGAGAAGTTCGTCGAGGAGTTGCGCAGTCAAGGCCAGCCTTGCCGGGTTCGACAGCAGCGAACTTCTTCTTCGACGAGTCGGATGACAGCGATGCCGGGAAAGCTGCATCCTACAAGGCTACTGTCGACTGGCCCTTTACTCAAGCAAGACTCAGTTTGATACCAGATGCAACCTCTGGTGCGTCTTACCCTCTCTTGTCTGACGATGACGGGTCCGTGGTGGAGGATGACCGGATTGACGCCATGCTGCCGGGACGAGCTGGAAAGAAGCGCCAGCTCAAACTGTCGGAATCGTTGGTTCGGGGGCCAAAGCGCCCAAAGTCTACAAACCACACTCCGCGTTCACGCAAGTTCACAACTTCGAGACAGGGAAAGATTACAAGCCATGTTCACCGCGCTCCAGGCGCGTCGAAAGCGGACAAAACGAACCGCAGGAATCGAAACTCGAAGAGAAGCGGAGGCGAAAAGAAGTCTCGGGGTTCTACGCTGCAACACATCGCCCCTCGACTCAGTATCCTGGATGTCATCGAGCCGACTGCGCCTCGTTTCTTGAAGATTGCCGCCCGCGCTGCGAAGCGACGGCCTGGTCAGGGGAGAAGCAGTCCAACGCTAAAAGCTATCCAGCTTGCTACAAGGCAGGATCAGATTGACGCGGCGTCCGCACTGCATGAATGGCGAGAGGGCTCGATTCATCCTCGCCAATCGGTCACAACCGCCATGAAAAATGCCAAGCCATGCCGGCCACCACTGCAAGCAAGCTCAGGCAATGCAAGACAAAGGCAGAAGTCACGAGCCGGCCAGGCGCCATCTGTCACCCGCAAGTTTGTCAAACACGTCAGTGATGGCGGCTCCGTCACATATGGGCCAGAAACGCTGGCTGGAAAACCTTCCTCTGCAAATCCTCCCCCTGCAGTTGACGCCCCGTCTCATCATGTGGTCCCCACACGCCCAGCGCAGCTTGAGGTGGATGAGCGTGATTCGTCAAGGCGAGGTGCCTTCCACGCACGAAAGCGCGTTTTTGACCGCTTGTATCGCAATACACACTTAGGGTTGCCGCTTCAGGCGTCCGTTGCCGACATAATCGCAGAAACAGAGACAGCTGCAGACCCGGATGACTCAGTTGAACTTGTGCAAACTAGCACGACATCGCCGGCCGCTGACCATCCCGCTGGATTGCGAAGACGGAAGCTCATCAAGCCACGGCGTGTCGACATCGAGGCCCCCGAATTTCAGCGGGCCAAAGAGCCTCTGCCGGCGGCATACGTGCCTGAACAGGAGGCGGCACGGTTAGACCACGACAAGTTCAGGCTGCTCGGCTTGGGCCCCTATGGAACCATCTACACACAACATTTCGAGGTCTTTCCCCTGGATCCAAGGGTCTACTTCCACGAAACCAGTCTCATCGGCGGTGGCATACTCGCGTCCTACACGAAAGGCGATATCTCCACCAGACCAGTGGGCGACAAACCGTCTGTTCTCTTCAACCTAGGCAGCAGAGCCTTAAGATGGGGGCCTTGGGATGCGCAGGTATCCTCTGAGCTAGGCATTGTCTTTGATTTTGTCGCTGAACAAGCCGAACCCGTCGAGACAAGCGACTTCGAAACTCCTTCAGCCGCCATCGATGCCTGTATGTTTGTGCTACGATACGTGAAGGAGTCTCTATGTTTCAGGCAGGACAGTGACACCAAGGCCTTCGCAGCTCGTATCATTGAATGCCTCAGCTCCTTTAGCAGCCGGATCAGCTCTCAAGTCGATCGTGTTATTCGAGCACCGGATTCGAAGCGAACCACCACATTGCGAGTCTTGGACCGTGTGCTTTTGGTCGCGCTCGCGATATTGCGTATCTGCGGAGACGATCGATTGTTATCAGCTGAGCAATTTCAAGCTGAAGATCTGCTGAGGAGCCTGTCCAAAACGTCGATGTCGATTCTGTACGGCCTTGGTTCTGCTCCCATCAAGAAGCTTTACGACGAGTTGCAGTCGATACGAGCTCGCGAACGCGGTCTCAGGGACGACGCAGCCGCAATCCAGTCCTGGATAGTTCTGATGAAGGTTTTGGAAGCTGCTCGCATTCCCAGAACATCCTTCTGGGAGGTTGCGCAGAGCGTCATCGTCTCCCCATCAGTTGCCGCCAGTACGGATGCCAGAGAGCTCGAATGTGCATGGGAGTTTATGTTTACCCTTCTGCCGCTAGTCGAGTTCAGTGACTCTGGGGTCATCGTGTCGGGGAGGCGATTTGATGCGAACATTGATGGGTGGACCATTCCCCAGGCTCTACTGAAGCGCGTGTTCTGTTTGTACCAAGACAACACACGGCAGTCTCCCAGTTTCAACGACTACTGCCGGGCCTTGGTTGGGCGATGTCACTGTCTAGTTCAACAATGGGGGTGGCGCCGATCTGCGACCATCGTCGGGGTTATTTTCGACTTTTTTGGGTCTCAAGACCTTGCGCATCTGCGGAACGAGGAGGCATACGAATCCCCGCGGTTCTTGGAAGAGCTTGCAGCTCGCCCGGCACTGGACGTGGAGCCGGGTGACAAGTGTTTCCATATCTTCCTCAAGCTGGTGGGACTGAGCATCCGAAAGTTGAGGGAGGTCGGTGCCATGAAGGACATTCGCAATCTGGTTGCAAGGACTATACCAAACCACAACCGCCAGCACCTCAAGGAGCAGAACGTGCACGCTCGAGATCTCGCCGCTCTACGAAATCATCATGATCTCCTTGCGACTCTGTTCTGGGCGGCCCCCCCGGATCTCCGTCCGATGATGAATCTCATTGAGCGACTCGTCCCCCCGGAGAGCTCTCATAAGGAGGCCTGCCTGATCAGCATTCGCTGTTGGTCGCAACTCGCTCGATTCATCGTCGCCACTGGAGAGGCCAGCACATCCTTTAAACCATTCAACCAGTGGCGAAACTACTTCTTCCAGCAAGTTCTCCGACAGTTCAGCTCAGTTGCGCCAGAGATCCATCAGCAAGTTCTTGCTCTCGCGAAAGATGGGCGGCAACCAATCAGCGAAGACCTGATTAACGACACCATTGCCAGGAACAAAGAGGCAGTGGGAGATGTAATCTACGCCTCCGTTGTTGCGTCGCTCGATGTTCTTAAGGCTGCCGCAGATCTTGAAGCTGCTAGCTTCTCTCTGAACACCCATCAGCTGCAGATCATCTTCCAACAGTTTTCCGTCGCCCCGCCAGATCTTGACTGGGAAACGTTGCAGGCTGCGATCACCACGCTGGACTCATTTCTGGGTAGAATCGACGAGTTCAAGGAGAAGGAGGAGAGCCAAGACAGCGAAAGCCAGATACTGAATTCTGCGCTGGCAGACGACGCGTTGGAAACCGTCGAGCGTGTGCTGCTTCGAAGCTTCTTTTCCATGGCTCGCTGCGTCATGTCGTCCCGGAGAGAAAAGCGCCTCCATACCGTTGCAAGAGGGAAGACCAAGTGCATTCAGCATGTGGTCACACTATCTGCAAGAC
This sequence comes from Purpureocillium lavendulum, assembly GCA_029168975.1. Lineage (NCBI taxonomy): Eukaryota > Fungi > Ascomycota > Sordariomycetes > Hypocreales > Ophiocordycipitaceae > Purpureocillium > Purpureocillium lavendulum. The sequence continues at coordinate 2,213,180 of JAQHRD010000005.1, read as the reverse complement.
TGGGGTCGCGATACATCAAGTGCGGCAGCTTTGAGCTTTCAGACATGTTCAAGACTGGTACATACGGCCTGTTCACTACGCAGCCGCATCAGCTTGACCTCCACTTGCGACAGCACATCGTCCATTTTGTCTCGACATTGGTAAAATCCGGCCTTGATGATTGGACCAACTCGGAGTGCAGCTTGCCGGAACTGTGGACTCTGTCGCTGGTAAAGCCGCGCGAATACCTTGAGTATGAGAACGAGCTTGGCAAGCAGCTTCACAGGAGCGGCAAAGACTTTGTTCCTGACGCGGTGGTGGCCTTGGAGGCTAAGCCTGACTACGGGACGAATCGGGACTTGTTTGAGTTTGCCATCTCTCAAATGAGAAGGTCAATCCGTGACGCTGGGCCTTCACTCAGAAGCATCTTGTTGACGGAACATTCCACAACGCTGCAACGGGTGATGGAGCAGATAAAGTCGGACCTGAAGACGGCGTCGAACTCTTGCGCGTCGAGCCACCAGAGCTATGTGGTTTTCATCCGGAGCATTGTCTCGCTCATCAAGTCCCATGGCTCCGAAATCCGACCCGTCGACAGTTTCTTCTACCAAATCTCGAACGAATACTCTCCCTCGATCGAAGATCCTCAGCTACAAGTGGCAGGCTTGATCTCATATGGGGTGCGACTCAAGGAAGGCGATTCCAGGAGCAGCCAACAACTCTTCCATCTCTTGTTAAGCAACGTCAAATTTGCGATAAGCCACGACAAGCTCCGAGAGGACGTGAACATGCTGAGGAAGGGTATGGCGAACCAGGGCATTGTCGACTTTATCCTTGGAAAAATGCTGCCTTCTTGCATTCGGGCGGCGTTCAAAAACATCTCGGCCTATCCTCTGCTGGACGTCTATGCCGAAGCATTGCGCATTCTCATGGCGAAGAGGACGGTTAGCTACGAGCTGGCGGCGGCGGACCTCCCACACGCCATCAACTTGGCCCAAGCCGCGATTGAGGGCATGGGCTCTTGGGCAACGGCTGCTGACATGTTGTCAAGCGCACATCTGCATTTACTGCGGCAAGTCGTTGCGGCTCTGAACTTGCTGTGGCCAGGCGTCCGTATTTTTGCCGCGTCTGATCTCTCCTCTCAAACTTGGACACGCTTGAGCAGGTCTTTCGTCCACTTGCATGAGATTATGACCACTGCGGCGGCCGCAACTGGCAGTCTCGTTCGAAATGGTGAGACGGTAATAGCGGCAGACGACCTTCTCGGAGGCAACACGCCTAATGGACCGCAGCAACCGCGCCTCGACTCGGACATCAAAATGTTCACGGATCTCATCGTAAAGGATGTTGCCACGGGCTGGGGCGTCAAGGAGGGTCGAATGACAACGCCGGCAAGCAATCATGGCGCAGCATCGGCGAAGGGTGTGCCGGTACCGATGCTGAATGCCGAACACGTTCTACAAGACTTGCATGAGCGGACGCAGGAGTGGTGCTGGTGGTGGGATGAGGTGTTTGGAGTTTCGCAGCACACGGACATGTTGGACCATGTTGTGTTTTAAGAGCGAGGGGCATTGCTGGGCGTTTTGGGTTTGGCATGGCCTGCTGTTGGCATGCACGAATGATAACGAGTAAAATGAAATAGAACCATTGACAAAGAGATGTCATTGGAATGGCTTTTATCACCAAACATTGCAGCGTGGTTGGGCGTCGAAGAGTGCATGTCGGTGCTCGGCCGAGTTTTTCCCGATGGGTGCTGCCAACTGAACTGACATCAGGGAAGACGCGTAGAGACGCGTTCCACTTAAACCTCCAACAACCTACATCCATCACGAAGCCTTGCCGAACCCGCAGCGGTCAATTCATTGTCAACACCCGTCTTCCCCCACTAGTTGTCTCGATCGATCGCACCAGACATGCTTGTTTGATAGCAACAAGCCATGGCGCCTCTCTTCCGCCTCCCAGATGAGGCCCTCCTTGCCCTGCTGGTGCAGCGCTTCCCCGGCCGCGACCGTCAGATTCGCTCGCTCGCGACGCTCCTTCACGTACGTACCATGAGGGCCGATTCTCACAAGCCCCTGATGCGGTGGCCGCCGCATACGCTAACGATGCTTCTCTCCAACGCAACAGCCCGACGCCGCGCCCTGCCGCAACCTCGTCCTCCATGGCACCGAAGCCACCGGCAAATCTGCCATCACAGCACAGGTCCTCGCAGAGCTGGCCGCGATACGACACGACGACATCACAAACGGTGACGGCTGCACCAGCAGTGGGGACAGCGTGCGGCCCTCGAGCATGCGATATGCCGTCGTCAATGCGGCGCAATGCATCACGGGTCGCCACCTCTTCGAGCGCATCGTCGGAGCCGTCGCCGACGCGCTGCGGCTGGATGGGCAGAGCGAAGAGGAGCGACGGAGGTGGGACCAGCAGCGCAGGCGCTGCGAGTCGCTCGCGCAGCTGGCGGTAGCCCTGGGGACCTTGCTCAAGGACCCGACCCGGGACCCGAGATGGAGGTTCGTGTTGGTGCTCGACGCCATCGACCGGCAGCGGGATGCACCACCGACGCTGCTCCCCGCGCTGGCTCGCCTGTCCGAGCTAGTAGGCCCTCTTCTCTCCCCTTCTTCCAGATGCGATAGTCCCGAGAAGCTGACGGTGCGCGCAACACGACAGATACCATGCCTGACGAGCGTCTTCACCGTCACGGCGCCGCCCGCGGGCTTCCTCCGCACGCCCGCCTCGCCGCACCTGCACTTCCCGCCGTACACCAAGCCCGAGTTCGTGCGGATCCTGGCGCTCGCGCCGCCGGCGCCCGTCGCGGGCACGACGCAGCGCGAGACGTCAGACCTGTGGACGCGCTTCTGTGCCGCCGTCCACGACGCCTTTGTGCGCTCCGCCGCACGCACCCTGCCCGCGTTCCGCCACGGCTGCCGTGCCCTGTGGCCGCGCTTCACCGCCCCCGTAGTCGCCGGCACCTACTCCGTCAAGGAGTTCTCCAAGCTCCTCGTCGCCGCGAGGGTTCACTTCCAGGACGAGTCCCTCCTGAACCCGAGCATCGTCTCTGTGCGTCCCGCCGCCGGCGCGGGAACCACAACGGCGACCACCACCACTGCTAGCAGCGGCGACGCATCGAAGACGGCTTCCGTCGCCAACGGCACGCCGAAGCCGACGACGACTAAGACGCCCGGTGCCGTTTCTGTCCCCCCTGCCGCCGCGCAGCTCACCGCCCTCCTGCCCATCGCCGCCCGCATACTCCTCCTCTCCGCGTACCTGGCCTCCCACAACGCCGCGCGCCACGACCTGACCGTCTTCTCGACGTACCACCACGGGCGCAAGCGCAGGCGCGGCGGCGGCTACTCGGCCGCGGGCGGCGGGTCGTCGACGCCCCGGCGCGCCAAGCACCGCAAGATCGCGCGCAAGCTGCTCGGCGCGCACGCCTTCGTCCTCGAGCGCATGCTGGCCATCTTCGAGGCCGTGCGCGGCGAGTGGCTCCCCGAGGGCAGCTCCGTGGGTACCGCCGCGGCCGTCGTTGACGGCGACGTGGGCATGGCCATTGCCACGCTCGCCAGCCTGCGGCTGCTGGTGAGGGTCGGCGCCGGCGACACCATGGACCGGGCGGGCAAGTGGAGAGTCAACGTCGGGTGGGACGCCATCAGGGGCATAGGGAGGAGCATCGGCGTCGAGGTAGAAGAGTGGCTCATCGAATAGCGAAGACACGTGCGTCCACAGAGATGCGACACGGTCGAGAATGATGATTTCTACGCGTGATGTTCAAGACGATTCATAAGAGAGATAGCTGGGTCTGGGGACCACGGACACGCACAATGTCCCCTTTCTCCCACCCGCCGTATAGATTCCAGCCAAAACATCCATGGCCGAGCGCCATCCCTAGACGTCCGCATTCGTGCTAAAAGGCGTGCACAGATAGATATCATTTCCATGTACATGTACATCCGGGGAGCCCGAAAACCTCGTTCCCCACAAACAATAACGCCAAAGCCCGTCTCGATGCCGTAGACTGCCCCAGATCTAGATGCTTGCGTGCTTTTTGTGACGTTAAAAGATGTAGGCGATGCGTGTGGGCGGAGACAACTGTCCGCATTCCAACCGCCTCGATGAAAAGGTACTTATATTGAAAGACAAAGAGATCAGAGCCGATGGCACCGCGATGATGACCATGCTCTCTTGGCCGCGTACGCGATGCGCCGTTATTGCCGCTGGGCCCAGCCAGCGTTGACACGACCAGAACGACCGCGTCCGTAGTTGTCGTCTGCCTTCTTGGAATCCTCGCTCGCAGTGACAGCTCCGAGATAGCCCTCGGTGTATGGGTGCGCACTGGAGCCGCTGAAGCCGCCCTTCGAGCCATTGGTGCCCGAGGGGTCCTCGCTCAGGGGAAGCAGAGGGGTTCCGGTGCGGGATTGCGTCATGAGGCGTGCTTTGCGGTCGGCCTTGTTGCTCTCACTCGTCCGGTCATAGAGGTAGAGGCCGAGGAAGGTCAGCGCAATGCCCACTGCCTGAATGGGCGTCGTTGGGCTCCTGAACCAGAGAATGGCCATGACGATGACAAAGACTCGCTTGATCAGGCTTGCGACCGAGTACGTCACGGGCGAAACCATGGACAAGAGAATGAAAGCCAGCATGTTCTGACTGAAGTGGAAGACGCCGTTGAAGATGAACTCCAGAGTCAACCGGCCATGATCCATGGCAAGCGGGTTGTTGCTCAGGTCCAGGGCGCCATCCTTGAGGAAGTCGCCCAGCAGAAGGATACCCTCGGACCAAAACCAAATGGGCATGGTCACGAGAAAGGCCATGCCGGACGAGTAGCATAGCAGGTTAAGCTTGTCCAATTTCTTGGACTGCACGCCCGGAGCCTCGGCCTCGGCCTTTGCCGCCTCGTTGAAGATCTTCTTGGAGACGATGTTTTGCGTAACAAAGATGAGCGTCGCCAGCAGCGCCTGCAGGACGCCCGTCAATTGGCCGTCGTAGCTGTGCTTGCCCGAGCAGGCTAGCATGACGCCAACAGTCAGGGGTATAAGGGACCAGTATGTTGCCTGAGGGTATCGAATGTCGTAGAATATCCTGTATGCCAGGACGGTGAACAAGGGTGACAGGCCCTTGATGGTATGAACCAAGGACACAGGGATCTTGGCCGTGGCAGTCGAGCTGAGTAGATGACCACCAATCTGGAAGGCGGCTAAAGGAAGTGTATTGAGGATGACATCCTTGGTCGGCTTGCGGATTGGGTGTCGCAGGACGGCGATCTTCGTTCGCAACTCGGGGAATATGGTGGCAAGCCAGGCCAAGAACATACACAACGAGGAGACGAAAGCAAATTGGACGATGGTCAGGGTCGCTGGCTTGTCGAAGGCCATCAGGATCGATTTGGAAGAGGTGTTGGTCAGAGCCGACGAGGCGTACCACGACAGGCAGAGTATCTGCGAGGAAGCCAGGTGTCAGCGAGGTGCGGCTCGGGAGGAGGACCGCGCGATTGAACATACGACGAGCTTTGGGGAGACGGGCGCGCGCAGAGCGTCGGCGATCTCGTGGGCGTTCTGGCTCATGCTGCCATTTCTCGCGCGTATCGTGCGGAAGGCATCGCTCAAGCTCTTCTGGCGGCCATGTCCACGGCCGGAATTCGGGGGCCAGGCGTGCGTGTGGCCATTCTCTCTCCTGGCAGAAGGCTGCCAACGATCTGAGAGGTTCGCGCCGCCATTGGGGTATGCGGAAGGTGACGACCTCTGGTGACTCGGGCCGTGGGCGGTGCCATTGCCCATGTGAGGCGCGTCGACGTGATCAGGAAACTTTTCCATGATTGACACGACGGCGCCGAGGACTCGCAGACAAGCTGCTGCCGGAGTGTGCGTGGGTCGAGGGATGCGTCAATGCACGTCAGGATGGGGTTGAGACGGCGGCAACGAGGCTTGGCATGGGTGGGATTCGAACACGAAGGCCGGGATCAATCGCCCAAGGAGAAAAAAGTAAGGTACGGTGTGAAACGAGCGACGACGGGCGGGCTGGTGGTGCGCGGGAGCCACAGGATGCAGAGGTCGGGGCGCGTAGTCGCGGTCAAGGGCGCGGCGACGCGGGCATGGGGGAGAAGCGTCGAGGACGAAAAGGAGTCGGCAGCTGTGTCACGGCGTCGGGGCGAGGTTGCGATGGCGCGTCCATGGGGGAGGATCGGATCGTGGAACAGACCAAGCCAAACCAAACCAGCGGGCGAGAGACATGAAGGAGGACTGCCGTCTCCGCCGGGGGCGTTCGTTCGTGTCGAGTAAAAGAGAACGTGTTGCGCAAGCAGCCAGTGGGAGGAGTGGGTACTGACGTGCTAATGACAGGGGCCTCTGGGCCCCAGCTGCCGACTGCGGCCCGCCCAGTAACGTCCATCTGGGTTTACAGCGCACCTGCGGTTCACCCAGGCGGTGCGGGCACTTATCTGCCTGCCTGCCCCCTGCGCGGTGCTGCGTGGCGGGGCATGCGGCGCTGGACTGGGAGCACAGGAGCGTGGACCAGACGTCCTGGAACCTGGCAGGCTGGCACAGGCGGCCAAGTTGGCCGCCCCACTCCACCCACGGGCTGAGGTTCTTGCAGGTGCAGGCCAACCAGAACTTCAGTGCCATAATTGCCACCTATGAAACCCGGAATCCCTCCACATGTAGCCGGTATTTCGCCGACAGCCGCTGCACAAGCGCGCTGAACCGCACCTCACCGAAGGCGCGTCCCACTTATTTTTTGCCCAAGCCCCCAAATGCGCGACGAGGCTGCCTCTGCCCTCGACCTCACGCACTCCAGCTATCGCTACTCACCGTTGCCAGCTGGCTCTTCTCCCGACCACGACCATTTGCTGCGTTCGCATCTCGCTGTCCGCGACGCGCCCTTCCCATAGTCACAGCGCGCCCCCCCCCGCGTTATGGGAAGAGACCCGAAGCAATACATCGTCGCTCTCGTGGGCCTCTACGCTGTCTTCCAGCTCGTCACGCAAGCCTCCAACCCGGCCGCCGCTTCTAGGCAAGGCAGCGGCGCGCAGTCGCCAAGCACGAACTCGCCATGGCGGCCCCAAAGATGACCAAGAACCAGATGCGGAGGGCCAAGAAGAAGGAGCAGAAGATGGCCAAGGCACAGGTAAAGCCCGGGCCCGCCACCCGTTTTCTCCTCCATGCCGCTGTTCGCCAGTTCTTTCCTCCAAGAGACCACCCTGACATATCCCAGGAGACGGATCAGAAACAGGATGACGCCCCCACAACTACCGACGAACACGGGGCTGAGTCCGACAACCATCGCGACACGCCCGCGGCCGAACATGCAGATGCGGCCGATGTTGCCGTCATGGTAGAACAGCCGAACCTGGAGGATTCGTTGGCTGATGACGAGGCTCTTGCCGCGTACCGGGACATCTTCTCCAAATTCGGCGCCTCGGTAGATAGCGACACCGTCGCCAAGGAAGCAAACGCGGGCAATCAAGGCGACGTCTTCTTCGACGACGACGACGATATCCCCGACGAAGACGAGGAGACCTCCGGCAGGACAAAACTCTCCAAGAAGAAGCGCAAGCAGCTCCGAACCCTCTCAGTCGCCGAGCTCAAGAGTATGGTCAACCATCCTGAGGTTGTCGAATGGCACGACGTGTCCTCGCTGGACCCCCGTCTTCTCGTACAGATCAAGGCTCAACGAAATATCGTTCCTGTACCGTCGCACTGGTCGCTAAAGCGAGAATATCTTTCATCAAAGCGCGGCATCGAGAAGTCGGCCTTCAGACTACCCGCATTCATTGCGGAGACGGGCATCTCGGAGATGCGAGACGCCGTTCTCGAGAAGGAGGCAGAGCAAAGCCTGAAGCAGAAACAGCGAGCGCGCGTACAGCCAAAGATGGGGAGGCTGGACATTGACTACCAGAAGCTCTACGATGCCTTTTTTCGCTTCCAGACCAAGCCTGAGCTAACTCGCTACGGCGAGGTGTACTACGAAGGCAAGGAGGCCGAGGTGGACTATCAACATTTCCGACCGGGCGACCTGGGAGAGGCGACCAAGGAGGCTCTTGGGATGCCGCCCAGCGCCCCTCCGCCCTGGCTTATCAATCAGCAGCGTGTCGGTCCTCCGCCTTCCTATCCCACTCTGAAGATCCCTGGGTTGAACATGCCGCCTCCCGTTGGAGGAACCTGGGGTTACCACCCTGGTGGCTGGGGCAAGCCGCCGGTTGATGAGTTGAACCGGCCGCTCTTTGGCGGCGATGTCCTTGGCATAAACAACCAGTCGGCGGCACAAGCTGCCCCGGGGCAAACAGACCAGCCTGTCGCGGTCGAGCCGGTCGAGCGGACGCTGTGGGGCGAGCTGCAGCCGCGCGAGGAAGAGTCTGAGGAGGAAGAGGAGTCTGAGGAGGAGGACGAGGAGGACGGGGAGCAGGAGGAAGATGTCGGTGGCGAGGAGGACATCGGCGGCCTCGAGACACCAGGCGGATACGCAAGCACCGTTCTGCCGAACCAAGGCACCGAGACATCCATGGCTGGGGACTTTGACCTGCGCAAGGAACGGTCCGGCTACGGCACCGAGACGCCATCTGGGCGCGCCGCGTACACAGTTCTGCGGGAGCAGAAGGCGCAAGGCAGCAGCGGCCTCTTCGGTGTCGGCCACCAGTACGACCTGAGCTCGGCCCAGCACGCCAACGTGCCCGTCCTCGGTGCCGAGGACGACTCGCGCAAGCGCAAGAAGCCCGGCGACGTGGACGTGGCGCTCGACGTCGACTCACTCGGCCAGCATGACGGCCTCAACAAGGACGCCCTCCGGCAGAAGTTTGACGAGGGGAGCAGGCAGCAGGGCGTCGGCGCCAACTGGCAGCACGACGAGGACCTTGCCGACATGATTGCCGAGGAGAGCCGCAAGCGCCAGAAGACGGAGCGGGAGCGCACCGACCGCCGCAGAGAGGCCCGAGGTCGCCAATGAGGCACCCGTCCGCGATGCCTCACGCCTCTCCCCAAGATGGGCAGCGCGGGTCAAGGAGGGCGGTGGTACCATGCATGCCGACCCATAATTGTTTACTGTCGGTTTTCTTCTCGCATTTGGGGCGTCTGGGGTTTTGGAGGGCTTCACGAGTGTAGAGTACTGTTGTGTATAGGATCGGAACGGGCTACGGTGCTGCGGTTGCAAGGTTGGGATGGTTCGGCGGCTCAGGTCCTTGACTGGACAAAGAACACGGAGGGCTAGTCAATCCATCGAACCCACGACTTTCTAAGAGTAGTTTCGTCCAGTTCCTTTGCGCCGGATTTGCCCTGTGACATCTCCTGTGCGCTCTCTTGCTTCCGTGACGAATAACGTTCCATCACGCACAAAGAAACCAACTGCGTGCGGACTTGCATGGATTGGTGCACTCTACCTTGACCGACCATCGCCCAATTTCTGTAAAATCTTGATTCAAGCAAAGTTGCTGACTTGCCTCCGTCATTACGCCACCAGACGCCATTTACTATCAATGCTCGAAAGACTCGCACCGCCATAGCAAAGAGGACTTTTTAACACAAAGTCCAGGATGGCAAAACGACCAAGACCCCCCTCCCCCCAAGAGGTTCCTCATCTCTCCTGCTTCACTCGTGTCTTCCGAGCGGCCTTACGTTGAAGGATGGGGCGTTGCCTCGTCGGCTCAGCCTTCGCGGGTCGAAGCTTCTGCGCGGTTCGTAAAATGTCGGGCTTCTAACCCGAGACTTGCGACTCACAACACAGGTTACAAAGCCAGTCTCGTTGTGTGACTGGGATCTTGGCGCTTCCCTTGGCACACGTCGAATGGTACAGACGACGAGCGCAGGACTATCAACGGCCGCATTGTTAGTAATATTCGCAGAGATTGAGGAGAGAAACATAAGGAGGGACTGTACCTTATTGGCACAGACAAGGAGCGTCGGCCCAAGTACCGGTAATTGGCAGACGCTACAGCCGCTACTGCTTTTGCGAATCTGCATCGACCGGGGAGACTGTCTTGAGGCGGCCTCTGGCCTGTTTGAATTGTCTTCTCCGGTCGGCTCCCCGTCTATGTTTGGCTGTGACTTTGACCTCGCAGCATGAATGTATGACAATGCCAGCTTCATGGTGTCGTTGTCTAACAAGTCGCGAGCAAGGAGGACGCTGGAATGCTTGCCGAATTCAATCATGCGGTGATCCTCGGCCACAAGCCATGTTGCCTTCTCTTGAACGAATTCGAGCCAGGCCGGCGGGAAATATGCGGCCGAAGTGATGCTCTTCCGCAGGATGTATCCGTCCCACTCCCAGATATACTCCTTTTCCGCCGCATCTACATCACTGAACTCACTTATGCTCTCCTGATGCTTTTGAATGAGCCATGTGTCGTCAGGCGCCGTCTCCGGCACTTCATGTCCAGGTTGCAACTTCGCCTTGCTGATGGGATGGAACAGAGGTTGCGCAATGTTGGGGACCAGCACTGTTTTGTTCTTTGCCTTGGTAGCCCGGCGTGCAGTGAGCTTTGAAAGTTTCGGGGCAGGAGACCCAGATACAGCCCGGTTCGCTTGGGCTTTGGCGGAGGGTGACCTAAACAGATCGTCATCTTGAACTGCACGTGCCGAGGATGAAAGATCGCCCATGGTCAAGGTGGACAGGTTGAACACCTTTGGTTGTCGAGCACCCGTCTTGCTTGGTGTCATTGGCGGCAACCCCAGAGCCGACACACGAAACAACGGCCCTTGACTCGTCGTTTCGAGGACGTATTCATATGCGGGATGAACCATTTGCAGGTGGACTGTCAGCTGCGACATTGACTCATGGTACGCGCCGCAGTTGATGCAGCGGTAGAAGTCCAAGCACACGGGCTGCTCTGCAGGGAGCAAGTACTGGACACGTCCTTCATTGGTGGCGTGGCTCGCACTCTGCGCCCGACGTTTTCTCTCCCGGCCCTGAGCTTGGTCGCTCAGGACTTTCAAGTTGTAGATTTTGGACTTCTCGCGTGTCCTTAGTGAACGCGATGGGGTCTGGTCGCCGCCAAGTTCCTCATATGGGTCGTGAGTCGCATCTCCATTTGCGTGTCCATTGACACCGTTGACAATCTCATCCGCAGGCTGCTCAAAGTTTGCGTCGCTGTATGGGTCTGCATCAGGGTCAATGGCTGTAATGCACGGTTTCGAGTCCTTGGCAAATTGCTTCAACGATCTCAGCCCACTTCCCCACCGAAGGTCAATTTCCATGATGTAATTTGTCGAGATCGCAGCCCGATTCCAATGATAGCTTGGTATCAAAGCAAGTGGCTGCCTCAGCCGGCCGACGATATTATCAAACTGGCTGGATAGAACGCAAAGGGCTTCCCCATCGAGGGAGTCCTCAGTAATGCCGAAGTCATGCTGAGGGTTGAGGGGAGGCCAACGGACGCCGCCGTTGGCAGATTCAAACTCGACAGAGAGGCCGTAGTTGTCGGAGAGCTCAAACCTGCCAGTGTCCGGCCTGTTGACAAGAATGCTCTCCTGAGGGACATAGAAGGGGCGGGGTAGGTCGACTCGGGCAACGCGGTGAGGTCCCACGGGGTTCTTGTATGTGGTCAAGTCACACAGCTGGCTCTGACAGTGGAGAACTCGTTGAAACGAGGAGTTCAAGTCGCGGATGGAGATCCTGCAGATGGCCTTGGTGGTGAGAACGTCGCGCGGCATCACGGCACCCTGGGCCGACCGAACCTTTTTCGAGTCCTTGTGGTGAACCTTGAGAACCTCGATGCGCAGGACCGAGCCGGCGTCTGCTGCGCGTGGTGCAGCGATGAGATGGTCAGCCTCGAAGGAGTCGGGCGATGAAACACGACGTCGCTTGGCCGGGCGATTGCCATCTCCGCCAGACAGCTGAGGCCCCTTGTGCGTAGGCGACGAGATGATGTTGCCCATGACGGAGGATTCGTGAAGGGGCTTGAGGCCCTTGAGCCAGTTGCGATGTAGAAAAGGGGCCGTTCGCTGACAGGGGCTTTGAATCGTCATGGCGGATTGAAGGACGGCATAGGACGGCTGGTGAGGAAAGGTTTGTAGCGGGAGCTCGCAGGCACGACGGGGCAGTGCGTGCCGACAACTGCGCCTGGGCCTGATCCTGTGCCTCTGCCTGCTCAAGGAGGACTACAGGGAAGCGTGTCTCATTGTCGGCGCGGCCCCGGCGACGACAGCTGAGGCGGCCACAGGCCTCACAGACGCAAACAAACGAGTGGGTGGTGAGTTCTCGCGCAAACGCGGTCGACGAGCGGTGAGTTGCCGAAGCTGCCCAGTCACACGCCGGGACGGGAAACAGGCGCGGCTGAGTTGTGGCGCTTCGCAAACGTCAGATATATGAGGAGCCGCGGTCAGTCGCGACAAGATGCTGGGTGCTGGGCGTCGGTGCAAGTCGTCGAGCACACAGTGTCGACGAGAGAAGACGCGTGAGGACAACATTGAACAGGGGAGCTCGGGTTTGGGGCCATCGCGACCCCCAAAATTGCCTAGCGCGGGGGCGACAGCGCCAGCGACGGCCACTGGCAAGCGCGGCCCGCCCTGCAGCAGGGAGGCAGGAGCCTCCACAACGGGACACTCGGGCCTTCCAACAGCCTTAGGTGAGGTGCCCGCCATGCTGCCCAGGTGCGTTTGCCGCACAGCTGGAACTTTGGAAGGATCCATTGGATTGCGTGGAGGCTCCAGCAGTGGACAGGTCCTGCCCGTCATCAAGTCAGGTCGCTGCAGGTGCAAGTGGACTCCTTTGGTCCCTGCCCACTTCCCATTCCCTCCAGCGGGTTCGCCATCATAGAGCAGGCCTTTGTTTTTTGCATGCAGGAGCATTTCCGTAGAAAACGACGACGGGTCTTTGTCCTCGAGACTGCAATGGGAAGGAAGATAATTAACGCACTGCTGCGAAGTAGACACGCACTGTCTGCGCCTTTGCACACAGGGGCAAGTGATTTACTTACTGTTGCACCAACAGCAAACCTGCATCAGCCTCGCTTCCGCCGCATCTGACGAAACTCTCTTACAACTGAAGTTTCCAACCTTGTCACCCGCCACGCGACACCCAAACTCATGTTCATCGGCCGACAGGGCCTTGGCCAAACCAACTAGGTCGTATCTACCTTTTCCGTCCATTTCCTCGGCGTGGAAACCCCTCCCCGACTGAGTATTCCGCACTCAGCAGGTTCGTGTTAGTATGAAGTATGCTCCCGTCGAATCGCCGAGCACAACGCCCTAGCTGCATAAGCCCGTTCGGCGCACTCTTCCCGATAGCTGCATATTGCAGGCTCGTGCCTGTGCATAAGGTACTCCGTACTTCGTACGAAGAACCGGCACGGCAAATGTCCCACGCGTTACGACCCCTGCCACTCGTCACTGCCTCTGGTTGGCGCTACTCACGCAAGGCTACCACCTGCATCCAAGCTCCATGACACCAAACAACCGACCCAGGACCAACCTCACCCCACCGACCTCCATATGAAGGCGCGCAGCTGTTGCACTCAAGCTTCTCTCCTCGCCATCCGCCGTGCACAGCTGCCCCGGCCTGCTTCTGCGCGTCCGGACCGACAAACCGAGTAGACCGAGACCGGTCTGTCATGCGTTGAAACATAGCACCCACAGCTAGCCGGATCCTGATGTGACAAAGCCGTGCAGCCCTGCCACTGCCTGGCATCGCCTGTTCTCGACACGCGTCAACAAAGGACAAATACGATACTGAGCATCGGGCTCGCTGTCTTGGATCTCTGATCTCAGCCATGGCGGTTACCCGCAATGCGGGCCGGCCATCGGCGCCTGCGGCTCTAGGCAGACGCAACCCTGGACGGTCCTCTCGAGCCGCATCACGATCCTCGAAGCGCCCTTTTTACCACGAGACTACTGACACAGATGGAGACGACGACTCTGCCTCGTCATCCGCCGCTTCCGAGCCCGACGAGCCTGATGTCGCAGATCTCGATATATCCCCACCGCAAAGTGGCAACGCCTCACGGCGCCAACGCCAGGCAGCGAGCTCGTCCCGCAGCGCGGCTGGCAACGCCCACAATCCCGCGGATGGCAAGCCAGCTGCCAGTGCAGCAAAGAATTCGAAATACAGGGTCAGGAAACGAACAAGCCCGCCGTTATCTCCCGTCAAGAAGCGCAAACTGTCGCCGGAGCGAGAAGAGAAGCAAGCGACATTCATTCCTGACTGGAGAGATCCACGGATCTCATTCGAGTGCTGGTCAGACATATTCCATTACGCTGCGAGAATGACTGCTAGGATGACCACATCCCCAGACGACCTGGCAGCGGGCTGGCTCGTGCACGCTGCCACGACGTGTCGTGCGTTCGCGGAGCCAGCGCTTACAGCCCTCTATCACTGCCCAGTCATCAAACATTCCCTGAAAGCAAAGCGTCTGTCCTCGCTGCTAGGAAAGCCGCCCACGGATACCTTCTGCAACTACCGGGCCAAGGTCGAGACGCTGCTCATCGACATCCACATTGTTCCACACGGCGCTTTGCGCCATCTGATCCAGCCCCTCCCAAGGTTGACGGAGCTGATCATTTACACACCGCTTGATCAGCCACCTTACAGGCAGCTGGATAGAAGCATCCGATGGCACTATCCATCGGACATCTTCAGAGCTCTGGAACCGTCGATTCCCCTGCCAGACGGGTCCGTCGAAAAGCCGTTCCCGACCTGCTTGAAGAGTTGGGAGTGGAGTGGTCGCCTCGTTGGTGGCTACGTGTCTACCCTGGATAGCATCGTCGAAATTCACCAGACGCCGTCTTTCTCGAAGCTCACGAAGCTAGCTCTCACGAATTTCCAAGTTCCCTCGTTGAGCAACCTACACCAGGTGCCTGCAACCGAGGAAGGAGAACTGCAGACGTACCATGAAGACGGCATTGTAATTGACGCCGTGGCCAAGGCCATATTGCAACTGGAGAACCTCGACCACTTGATCTTTGAATCATCGACAGTGATGAATGATCGCTTGCTGCCGCTGTTGCCCGGAAATCTTGGCCATCTGGAACTCATCAACTGCTGGGAAATTAAATCCGAAGACCTTGCCCAGTTTCTGCGGACACACGCGGCTAATCTGCGAACGCTGAGTCTGCTGCACAACCAGTCGTTGGACCTGGCCTTCTTGACGGACCTCGCCGAAACGTGCCCAAATCTTCGAGAATTGCACATGAACCTCTCCTACTACCGTCACCATGACACTATCAACGACTCTGGCCCCATGTACGACCAAGCTCTTTTGCCTGATCAAGTACCCACGTGGCCGTCAACTCTCCGTGTCATTAACGTTGAAAACGTTCGATACTGGTCCGTTGAGGCAGCCGGAGTGTTTTTCCAGTCACTCCTTGACAGCGCCGGCAAGTTACCTGATCTGCGGCACTTGGGCGTCAAGACGATGCTCAACATACCGTGGCAGGCCCGTGCAACAATGCGCCAAGAGTGGCGCGACAAGCTTGAGAAGGTGTTCCTACGACCCTTCACACCCCCCAGTGTTTCGACAACGCTTCGGCGTTCTCCTGCAGTCAAGACAGCTGAGAAGACGGATCGCAAAGAAAAGAAGGCACCGCATGGGCCATCTGCACCGCCTTCTAGGCGAAGTGGCAGAATTATCGCCCACGACCAAGATCTAGATTCCGGTGGAGTGGGTTCAAACAAGTCCCTCCGGCAACAGCAAAGTAGCCGACCCAGCTATCGCGACCCGGACACAGACGAAGACGAGGAAGAAACATCAGCATCCGAGTCGGACAATGTTTCTGAATCTGCCGATGAGGGCCAGCACGAGTGGACGGTGCAGGGCATGTGCAACACCGTCAACATTTTCGTCGATAATCAGAAGGTTGTAGAGCAGCAGTTTGGCATGGACGACTTCCTCGACGAGGAGGTGGAGTCGGAGGAGGAGTGGGACGGCGACTACGAAGATGACGACGATGTTGTTGTCTTTTAACGGAGCATGGGCGGCCACTCACGTCACGCGCACGACCACGACGGTTGTTGTGGTCTCGTGGCGACATTAATGGTTCTGTTTCTTTTGAGGCCCATGACGGCGGCAATGTCTGGTAGGGTAAAGGTCGGCGCACACGGAAGATACCCTTAGAAACTGGACCAGTCCAAAGCGTGCTAGGAAGAAGATAGGTCTCGACACCAGTGTACACTAGCTAGCTCTGACGAGAATCAAATGGACTCGTTATAATTGCGGTTTACATCATGCATTACGAGAGTGACAGAAGGTTTCGAACTACCAGAGTTACATCCGGCCAGATGCCGAACGCACGTAGGTACTAAATAACTTAGGTACAGTAGTTTGTGACACTCTCCCTCTCGTCGTTATCAAGGTGTTGAAGATTGACAATTGGCAGTTCTCACCTTGATGCTTGCAATGCTACGCCATGCCTAGTGTAGAGGTCTTCCGTATCCCTCCCAGCCCATTGACGCCCGCTTGCCAAACAAAAATCGTACAGAGGTGGCCACGATGGCTCATATCGGCTGTCCGTAGCCCGAATTCCCACCCGAACACAGTGAATCCCCGCGGCCACACACAAGGGATGTTTGGTGGATGCAGAAGCACGCTGTGATGACTGGCACGCAGCGTCTCTCCAGCGTCTCACTAGAACGCCGCGCCACCCATGCCCTCGCCGGCCAGGTTCTTCATGCTCTTCTCGCTCAGGTCGCTGCGCAGTTCCCACGAGCGGGAGTCTCGCTCCAGCCGATCCCAGGTGGCGAGGCTCTTGCGCACCTTTTCCTGCTTCACTCTGAGCTCCTCGCGGAGCTTCTCCTCCTCGTCGCGCAGCTTGCGGTAGTGCGGCTCGAGTTCGCGCGTCACGCCGAGGACGAGCGGCGTCATGGACGGGTCGACTTTGCCGCCCGGCACGATCGGGGGCATGGTCGCGAGAAGGCTCTGAGCCAGGGTCTGACGCTGCCCACCACCGTGGTGAGCGGAGGGACCAGAGTGTGGATTAAAGGGACGTACTTGACCAGGCACCGGCGCGTAGGACGCGCCTCCCGGGCCACCACGAGGTCCGGTGGGTATCGCCGAAGGGGCGCCAGGGGTAGGCGGTTGGGAGAGACTCGACCCTTGTCTGGACGGCGGCTGACTCCATCCGCCTCGTCCGCCGCGCGAAGGGTAGCCACCACGGGCAGGGGCGACGTAGCCTCGGGGGCCGGCTGGTGGGTTAGATGTGGAAGGGCTCGTCGTGTCAGACCGGTGTGGTATGGTACCTGGGGTCTGCGGGTGCTTGGCTGCTGCCGTTGGACCAGGTGAGGCTACCAAGGCGTTGGCACTGCGGTTTGAAGCCGGGCCGGTCGGCGCCGCTCTCAGTGCTGCTGGTCCACGTGGCGGTGACTTGATTGAGGGAGTGTTAGAATCGTGCGGCCCGGATGCAGGCGCGTCTCGAACGGATGCCGACCCCGAGGTTGCTGCGGGCTGAGGGGTGACTTCACGCGACAGCAAGGGGGAACGAACTCGGGTCGATGGCGGACGTGGCGATGCTCGTTCAGAAGCTGGCCGCGAGACCAGGGTTGACGAGACGTTCGAGTCACGCGGCGGCGGCGGCGAAGATCGTCTGTATCCATCGTACCTGTCTCCGCGTCGGTTGGGGGGGGTGCGAGATCTCGGCCTGTAGGATCCACCACGTGAGGTGACTGGAGTAGACTTGCCCAGAGGACTTCTGTCGCGGCGGTCCCGGCTGTACGGAGACCGCGATCGTCTCCGATCATCGCGCCTGTCAAAGTTGCGATCTCTATCGCGAGGGCGGTCTCGGTCCCAATCGCGGTTGCGGTCGCGGGACTGGTTTCTGTCGTTGTTCCAGTCTCGACGAGGAGATCTGGGCCGCTCGTACGGTCGTTCGCGAACAGGTGACCCGCGACGGGACGGACTTCGGCGGGGTGGTGGCGATCTCCTTATGGGCGAGCGCGTACGCTCGCGTCTGCGGGGGCTTTCGCGGTCTCTGGACCGTTCGCGGCGGTAGCGGTCGCCGCCGCTGCGGGAACGCCGGCGCGGTGCATATCGTCCGGGCACGTAGCTGTCGGAGCCTGAAATGCCCGGGCTGCGCGGTCGCGGGCTCCTGGTCCTGGGGCTCCGGGGTCTGTCTCTGATGGGGGTCCTGGTTCGCCTCGGTGATGTTCGCCTCGGTGATCGGTCTCCCCCTCGGGGGGTCGGTCTCCAGGACTCGCCGGCACCATACCTAATGATCTCGCCATCGTCGAACCTGGGTACGTCAGTTGGCTGCCACGGGGTGGACGCGTCTGAGGTTGACGCGACGCCGGCGGGAGAGCTAACCGTCGACCTCGACCGTCGCGATCGCGGTCCATGGCTGCAACTCTGCAGCGCGTGCTCTCGTGGTGGTGGTGGGTGCACGAAACGAGAAGCGCTGCTCGGGCGTGCGTGCCGACGGCGATGCCTGGCGTTGGTGTTTGCGTTGGTGCACCGCACCGATGGGTCGCCGGGCCTTGCCCCAGGAAATTTGCACCAAGGGTCACTGATAACGCGATAAGACCGTCCACACAGTGCCGGAGCCGCCACAGTGACATGGTTTAACACTGTACGTCAACGGGCTTACGAGTCACCAGTCACCCATACCGCGTCCGCGTCAGGTCTGCCACCCAGGTCACCTTGCTTCACACGTAATTTATAAAGGCCAAAGCGAGACTAGTGCCGACTTGGCGTTTGTTCTGCGTTCGGGCTGCTTGATCTGCAAGTGACAACCATGCTCCAGCCAAACCTCGTCTCTGTGCCGCCCTGACTCCTGAGCTCCAGAAGACCCATCACTGAGCAACCAGCCGCCTTGACTGGCGACAAACGACGCGAAGTCTACCACGCAAAGAACTATAGTAGCCAATACCGAGTTCAGGACGGGCGGTCTTCATCTTCGGTCGTCTCGCCACCGCTTGGTGCGGAGACTCTCTCCATGATCCACTCCTGTGCCTCGTCGGCGTGCTCCTGCATCATCTGATTGAGCCCGACCATCCGGCTGCGAACGACGGTGCCGAAACGCCTCTTGTGCACCTTCTTGGTTAAGTCGTGATCCGTCCAGCATGCATGGTCGCCTGCGACGTATACTCTCGAGTTCTCCTTGTACCACGATGACAAGTCGGCGTCGATGTCTGACTTCACGGGCCGGAGGTTGCCCGTCGCGAAATTGACTATGCCTGATATTCTTGACTTGCAATCTGATCGAGATTTAGCTGAGACGCCCGCGGGGGCGGCCTTGGGAGACTCACCTCTGTTTATTAATAGTACCTTGACTCCGAGGTACGCGTTGCCAACGCCGAGCAAGAAGATTTCGTCTGCTTCATACAACTGAATGAAGTTGTCCCACAGGTAGCAGACCAATTGTTGTATCTGCTCCTGGAGAACTTTCTCGGCGAAACGGGGCTCATATGGTTCGGCGTCCTAGAGAGCTTGCGTGAGATTGCTGGCAGGCGTACAAGTTTTTGACTTTCAGAGTGGACGAACTTCTTCGTGCGTAACGTACGCCGGGACATTGATATCCATGACACCAAACTTTTGGCTCACTGCCCAGTCAATGTATTGTGTGACACCATCAACCTGCATAGCTTAGCCAACACCAACCCATCGGTCTGATACTTGCATTGGTGACTTACCACCCAGGCATTGTGAGACTCCAGTGTCGAATCCACGACATCTGGCTGTGCCAGAAGCTGAGGGCTGTCGACGAGTCAGAAATAAGCTCACACCTTTCCGTTCAGAGGACTTACGGATCGTGGATAATAACCAATATTCTCTTCGCGTCTTGGAGATTCGGCGTGACAAGCACCTGGTTCTCGAACGATCGATACAGCTGCTCTCGCTGCACGTAGAGAGGTATCATGTTATGCTTCTCCAGGAGCACCTGCCGTTGGGCACTCCTGATGACATCGTGTAATCTGCTGCCGTTGAGAGACTGCACCTCCGGAACGTTGACAACACCAGCACGCATGCATTGCCAGTACGGCGCCTGGTGCGCCTGCACCTTGGCGAGAATCCTCGCGGCTTCCTTGTTGATGCTCGGGACGACCATCTTTGGGGGCGGCTCGCCCATCAAAGTCCGCGCAACAGCTACCGACGAGTTCGAGATCGCCGCGAGGTTGTACCCGCCTTCGAGACAAACTGCCACCTTGCCGTCGGCAAGAGACATGAGCATATGCGTCATGTGAGCGTAGCAGGCCGGCGTGACAAAGCATCCACCAAGCTCATCGCCATCCGCGGCGTCAAACCCGGCGGAGATGACCACGAGGTCAGGGTTGAACTCTTGAGCAATGGGCATGACAATCTTCTGGAATGCTGCCATGTACTCGCCATCCCCCATACCCTGGTCGTGCCAGCCGATGTTGATGTTCCTGCCGAGCCCGGGGCCTGTGCCGCAGTTCTCAATACCGCCGTCCGGAGTCATGGGGTTCGGGGGTTTTCCGGGATAGAAGTGCCCGTTCTGGTAGACGTGGATGGAGATGTACAGAACGTTGGGATCTTGATAGAATATGTTCTGGATACCATTGCCATGGTGCACGTCCCAATCCAAAATGAGCACCTTTCGGCAGGTCTCAGGGTAGTCCTGTTGGCAGACTCGGACGGCCACGGGGACGTTGTTGAAGAAGCAGAACCCCATAGGCGCATCCCATTCCGCATGATGCCCTGGCGGGCGAATGACAGCAAATGCGTTCTTCACTTGCCCGATAACGACGTTCTTGCACGTGTCGATGGCGCCGCCGGCTGAGAGCAAGGCCGCGGAATGAGACATGCTCCCGACGTAAAGGGACTCTCGACCCTGATCGTAGCGCTTGGTGAGCTCACGAAGTTCTGAGGAGCTCACTGTGTCAAGATTCTCGACCCATGCCAGGTGATCCGAGGAGTGGGCAAGGCAGATTTCCTCTCGTGTGGCGGCACGAGCTGGAATCCTCCACATGTACTTCGTCGGACACTCCTTGATGATACGTGGAAGCTCCGACTCAGGTCCCGTATACACCAGGCCCATCTTCTTAAAGGCTTTGAAGATCTCATGAATGCGCCGCGGGTCCTCAGGATGATGCGTGTTGGGGCTAAAATCGGCGTTCATGTGCAGCTTCATCCGATCATCGTAGCAGCACCCGGTGGGAAGCAGGCCACGGCGGCGAAGCTGATCTAGCGCCACTGACTCTGGAGCTGCATCGCTGTAGTAGTCGTAACTACCCGAGTCAGACGCCGTGTTATCATCATCCTCGTCAGTGCGGTTTTGGTCTTTGGCTCCCAGGCCGTTCGTCCCCTCAACCCCTTCCATTGGGTGGTCGTCCACATCCATGGCAACGTGCTCCTCCATGCTTCCCGTCGCCCAGGGATCCTCGAAGCGTAGCTGATAATTCTCGGAAGCGAAGGTCTGCTCGACGCCGCGCTGGCGAGTGGGTGTAGATGTGCGCCCCTCTCCCTTGGCTCAAACAGAAATCTGTCTGTATGTCAGTTCTTCCTGTCATAACACGTCCCTCAAATTATGTGAGCTCTCTTGGAGATCCCTCAGGCACAGGATTCCAGAATCAAACCATTAAGTCGCCAAGCGGCGGAATACGGCTCGCCACTGGGAGTCATTCATGTAAGGGCGGCTTGCTCAGGTCACTTCGCCGTGTCGGGTGAGTGCTTGGCAACGGCGGCTCAGAAAGGTACCACATGACCAAGCCGAAGCGCATGCGCACAGGAGACGAAGGCCAAGATATCTCGGGGAAGGGATCAGGAGAGACGTTGCGCACTTGTGCTTACCTCCTTGTGAAGCTATCCCGAACAGTCTGGCGGCAAACCAGGTTTCTGCGCGACGCACGCGCGGCGCGAGTCGCCGCTTCAATCAAGGATGCGCGGACGGGTGAAAAGACAATGGTAGCTTCAGGCGATAGGCCCAGCGAGCAAGAGCGGATCGGTGAGCTCCTGCGCCGATGATGCTGTTGACAGGAGGGGTGGTGCGTGAGGGTGGTGTAAATTGGAGGATGAGAGGCGAGGCGCAAATCATAATGGGTCCGCCCGCCCTGGGCCCAGGCGGGCCAGGCGGGTGGGATGCCTGACGGGCGGCCCCAGCCACTTCCAGGTTGGTGCAGTTACACCCACAGCCAGCTGCCAGCACAGCTCGTTGGACACTGCAAAGTGCACTAAAACCTAAGGTACCTACCTACCTGTATCCTCACCCCGTCGCCTGGCCCCAACCCGCAACATGGAGCGATTACAGAACCAAGGCTGATGAAGGGCGAGGGAAGTTGAGCACTGGCACACAAGCGTACGACGACGTGCTTTCACACATTTCAGTCTGATTGAAAAACTTCTGTCCTAAATAAAGCTGCACAGCGGCAACCTAGCGCGACCCCTTGCAGTGTTGCTGTGGTAGCTGATACAGGAATGCCACGCAGGTTCCCAGCAATGCTCGAAGTGAAGAAACTCGATGCTGGAGAAGTTGCGACATCGGGCTTTTGGTCTGGGCCGATGCGGACCGCTCTGGAGGCCCTGCGAGACTCATCATCCAAAGCCAACAGGAAGTGCACGCTTAGACAACGGCATCTAGAGCTCTCGCTGCGGCCAAACGCACCTCAACGGCAGATAAACGATGATAGTCATCCATGAAAGAACCATCGTCTCCCCGTGGAGAGTACCAGGAGTATGACTGCAGGGCCCGCATGCCTTGGGGCAAGGACCCATCCGGACTGCCGTCGTGTTTCAAGGTCCGTCTCTGGTCGTCGCGCTCGTCGTCAAAGTCAACTATGCCTCCACATCCGTCCTCCGCAAGACTTGGCTTCATGTCTAGCCAATGCCTCTCATCCAGCGCGCACCGGATGGCAATTTGAATGGACTCCTGGTCGAATGTGAAGCTCGGGTGCTGAAGCCGAATCTCAGTGATCATGCGCTTCGGCGAGTAGCTATAGATATTGTCAAAGTAGTATAGCAGTTCCTTGGGACCAAGCTTCGCATACGTCTTGATGACGCGGCCCCAACGGCTCTGGTCACTCCAGCTCGTGGCGAGAGATTGGCTCCTGTCTGCGAGTCCTGTGAGGGCAATTTCACCGGCGCACTGGGAGCTCGTTAGCATGACGTTTGATAGGAGAGGTCGCAGCACTCACAGACGGGTGCGTCGAGTCTAGACGCGGACAGATGTAGTGCAGAATCACATCTTTGATCGTCTCGAGCAAGTCCATCAGTTCAAGGAGCTCGGCAGTGGAGTGATGGCGCATCTGGCTGGTTCGAATGTCGTCTACGTGCGGCTCTGGGTGACCCAAACGAGGGCGAGGAAACTCGCCATGAAAGTAGACCCCGTACAGCCACCACCTGTACAAGGCCCTTCGGAATCGGAACGACTCGTGGGGCCGTAGAAACCGACAGTCCTCCGGTTGATTGAACCATCTCATCTGCGGGAAGAGCTCTTCCCATCTCGTGACGAGTCTGCAGTGCTTGAGGAGGCCGCCAAGATCATCCTGGGTCAAAACCGATGGCTTCTGAGGACGGACCGACGACGAAGTCGTCCTTCGAGCTTGGCCCACGTGAGTAAACCCATTCCCAATAGCTTGTGCCGATACAGTCGGCGTATGGGATGGCTTGGTCAGCGCGAGCCCTGTGTCTCCAACGAAACGTTTGAAGATAACATGACGTGGCCTATATAAACCGTCCTTGCCGTCGACGTCATCTGCAGATGCTGTATAGACTTGGAGAAGCTCTTCGAACGGGCTGAAGTCTCGCTGAAGAACGGGAAGCAGAATAGTGGCCTTTCTCCGGAGGTAGAAATTGAAGAACGACCGGTTGGTTACTGAAAGCTCGAAGATCGCAGCAATGTCAAGGTGGTGGTAGATTTCAAGCAGGATTTCAACTGGCATCCCCGCCAGACAAGCGCTCTGTCCCTTTGCGTGGTGCATCTTGGAGACGGGTTTGCCGTTCGGGCCGGCCGGCGTAGTGCGACTCGATTTGAAGGGACTGGGCGTAGCAGCTTCGGCTGCGATTGCGTCTTAAGTGCGTGGCTTGCGAGTTGTCTTCTAGGATGTGGCACCTCAGCACCTACAGAGATGGATCTTCTGCGGAAATGTATGCGCCTCCAGGTAGAACGCCGGGCTTATTGACCAATACTTCAAAGCATCAAAGAATCAGCAACTCGCTGGTCTGGTCCATCACGTCAGCTCCCAGGCAACGATGAGCAAGGAAGCAAGGAAGCAAGGAAGCAAGGAAGCAAGGAAGCGAGGAAGCGAGGAAGCGAGGAAGCGAGGAAGCGAGGAAGCGAGGCATACCGATAAAATGTAGCATCTCTTTTTGTCAAACTCGGACAATTCTGAGAAGATCCGTGGCAAAGCAAGGCGGGCTCTTGCAACGTCGTTTGTTGGGTCTTGTGAGCGGCGAACCGTGGTTACGGTCCCTTGATACAGGGCAACGACACTTGGAGATTCCCGAGTGCCCGTGGGATGAAATCCGAGTAGACAACCCGAACTTGGATTGTGTATCGATGAGGTTGATGGCGGAGCACAAGCGCCCCTTCTCGCTTCACAGTGACTCTTATCACCAGAAGCGTGCAGCGAAGTGGCCTACAGCGCGACCACCCCGAATTTGGGGCTTGAAATAGTGGAGTTGGTGATGGGGGACTGTCGTCCCAAAGCGCTGCCGCCTTCCATTGCGTGAAATGGATTGATCGCTCGTCCAGCAGTCATGCTTGGATGAAGGGTTGACGAGGTAGAAGGTCAACAACGCGAGGGCAGGCGTTGAAATGAGCAACTCACCAGAGGCAGTCGCGCATTGGGCGGGCGATAGCCGGACATTTGCCGCCAGCGCATGACGTGCGTGATGCCTTAGTAACCTTCGCCGAGCCGCTGGCAACACCCCGATTATCGCTGCCCCTGCGTATCATGATTTCTTGATATACACTTAGAAAATCCTGTCCCCCGAATTGAAGAATTGTGCGAAGTATGTTACTGATGGAATCCTTGTTGTGCTACGAGCAAGAACAAGGCAACAACCCGTTTAACCCCAACGCCGCGAGTCTACCGTGCCTTAAGCGAACAGTGCCTTGTTGTCCAACTCATTCCTGGGTATCCGCTGGCCGTCGCTGGTCCTCAAGCCCAGATCGCCCTTCTTGGAAAGCCTGCCAACGATCTGCTCCGCCCGTGCATTGTGTCTCGACGCCTTTGACTTCCTCAAGTCCGATCTCAGCTGGTTGGGCGAAATGAACTCGCGGTTCTCGTAAATGATGGGTCCACCGAACGAACCCTCCTGAATCACGATCGGTGTGAGCACGAATCGAGGTCCAATCTCGATAAGGCTGATATCGGTGTCGCTGCTTGGCTTCGGCTTGGACGTGGCCTTGCCTCCCTTGGCGCCATCCTCCTTGGCCGTCAGTGCAGACGCCTCCTCCTCACTGATCTGATAATTTCGGACCCAGATCTTGCCGTCGACAAAGCTGAAGCCCATGACGTGGTCGATGAACGGTTTCGACTTGCGAGCGCCTTGCGGCACGCCGAAGGTGTGCTGGAAGAGCTCCTTGATGACGCGCAGGTGCGGGTGCTTATCGAAGGCGCCGTCAAACGACAGTAACGGCCGAGATCCCTTGAGGCAGTTGCCCGTGAAGTGCAATTCCTCCATTGTGTGTACTGTTGGCATACGTCAGAGCGAGTTCGTCTCGGTCGTGGGCAACACTTACAGTTTTGGAGGTGCATCTTGATTGTTGGTCCGTTGGGGACCTTGCTCAGCCACACATACAGGTCCTTCCCCTTTCTAGCCTCGAAGAACATCACATTGTTGCAGTTGTACAGCTCGGCAAGTTCGTTGAGTTCGTTAAGGCGGGACTTAGAGTCAAACTTGGCGTCTTTCCGGCTATGCGGCAACATCGACGCAATGTCGTTCAAGAGATGACGGTGCCTGGAGGAAGATTTGGAGTCAGAGGAGCGAAGGGGCAGGAAGCGCGCAGGCCGAGACACCTACCTGTATGTCACGCCTCTCGACGAGAGAATCAGCACACGTTGCTTGTTCTTCTTGACGCCATTGCTAGGCGCTTCGGCCTTTTGCGAGCCTGTCTTGGACAAAGATCTGTACACGGCGGCCATTTTGGCTGTACTTGCGATGACGACCGACGACGTTCCTTCGTCTGGATCTTTGCTGTGCTCGCAAGCTGGCGATGATTGAGTGGTGGTGTTCTGGTTGCACTCTCAAAAAATTTGGCTCCAGGGACTTTTCATTATCGATAACCAGAGTGGAGAGTGCGTGGCCGGTCGCAAACAAGGGCGCCCCACATCGCCCTCTGGCCACCCTGGTGACCGCTCGCCAACACACATGACACCCATAAACGTGCATCGGCGCTGTGTCCGAGCGCCCAACTGTGAAACCGAGCGTGCGGTATGAAGTGGCCCCAAGGATGTGCAAGGGGCGATGCGGATAAAATCAGCCGCCTAGTCGTGGCATCGTGGCATATGCGGCGTTCGTTCGCGCAGGCAGGCTGCGTCGCACACGGTGTTTCGCAGATCTGCTGGATCAGCCTGACGGGAGCTTCTCCGTAGGGCCGGTTGGCGACTGGCGATGTGTGATCATTAAGGATTTCATTCAGCTACGTAAATAGGACGGTTTCGTAGTGATCGTCCGACGCATCATCCCTTGACACCCGTCATGACAAACAAACAACAAAGGAAAGCCGAGGACGTCTGCGCCTTCTAGTATCAAAAAAGGCGTACCACTCTTCCTGGTCTCCTCACCGCTGCGCCATAGTCTCTCCTAAAGTGACGAACATTTCGGGCGAATATGTGAGACGTCTGGTATCTTTCCTCAAGCTGTGAAGCCGCGACACTGCCTCGACACGTCGTTTAGCAGCACTTGCCACCCTTGGATGCCTCGTCGTCGGCCGGCTTGCTCAGAGAAATATTGGTACCGGCGCTGATGGTCGCCTGCGCGCCGTCGCCGCTGTCGAGTGCCTTGCTCGATACGATTCGGTAGATCTCTGGGCAAGCCCTGACGTTAGCCACCCGCAGTATTTCCAGGCTGCTCCAAGGTCAGACGTACCTGTCAGGATGTTCTGGAATGCCAGCTCGACGTTGCTCGCGTCGAGAGCAGAGGTCTCAATGAAAGAGAGGTGGTTCTCGCCTGTGGAAATCGGCGTGTCAGCTTCGGGGGCAGAGCCAGGCAGCAGAAATGCGAGGCATACTGGCAAACGATTTGGCTTCCTCGGTGGGAACAGCACGCAGGTGCCTCAAGTCGCTCTTGTTTCCAACCAGCATGATGACAATGTTGGCATCGGCGTTGTCGCGAAGCTCCTTTAGCCATCGCGTCACGTTCTCGTACGTCTGGTGCTTGCTGATATCGTAGACGAGAAGCGCGCCAACGGCGCCACGATAGTAGGCAGAGGTGATGGCTCGGTATCGCTCCTGTCCAGCAGTGTCCCAGATCTGCGCCTTGATGGTCTTAGAGTCGACCTGGATTGACCTGGTGGCGAACTCGACGCCGATGGTAGACTTGGAGTCGAGGTTGAACTCATTTCGCGTGAATCGGCTGAGAAGGTTGGACTTGCCAACCCCCGAGTCGCCGATCAGCACGACTGATGCGAGGAGCGGTTAGCAAGGATGCGCTGCGCGACTCGGCCGGTCGACGACGGGCGGCGGTAAAGGGGGCAATGAGGCACCTTTGAAGAGGAACTAGTGGGGGCGCACCGAGGTCAGCACTCGTCAGGACAGCAGCGGGATTGGGAGAGGGATGCGCACATCATATTCGTCGTTGGCCATGGTGGCGGAAACGTCTCGGGTCTATGCGACTGCTACGAACGCAGGTGTCGGGTGGTCAAGGAAGAAGGCTGACGTGTGGCTCCTGGCGGGTGGTGATGCTGTTGGAGACGTGGTGGATGTGGAGGGGGAAGAAACGGGCTGTTTTGCGGCTTTGGTTTCAAAGGGTTGCCCCTTGCCTGGGGGTGAAGTCGGGGGTACGTGTAGCCTAGGCGCAGCAGCGGCCACAAAGTGGGTGCCGCCAGGCTCCAGGTGCCTTCCAGGTTATTAACAGCCCGCTTTCCGCGCCGACAGAAGGGGGCGGCAACCTCGCAGGCACAACGCACCGCCTCAGCACCCACTGCCACTGCTGCCCGTGATCCACCACCTGGGCACCTCAGTGATGGGCGAGAGAGTCAGCACCACCAGCACTTGCAGCACTAACAATTGCCATGCCCAGCCAAGCCAGCCTGACACATCCTCCACCGATCGCACACACTCGAGTACAAGCACTTCGTAGGGCAAGAGTTGTTTGGTTCCCAGCTAAAGTTGGCCTCCGTTCCATTTCCTACCCATTGTCCGCATGAGGTGCTCCCGGCGGTGGGGCACCACTGACAACGGCTGGCACGCGTCCATGGTCTCAGGGCCAGAGGGAGCTGGCTGGAAGGCAACAGAGAATCACGCAAACACTGAAGGATGCTTGCTGCTGCCTGAAGCTGCTGCGACAACACATCAGGCCCAAGCTGGAGGACGGCTCAGTGGGATGGAAGCTAGCAGTGGACGCTCGGGACACTAGGCATCTCGGCGCTGCCACCTCGTACGCAGGCAACAATTCTCGGCCGAGAGCTGATCTCATCCCGCGGCCAGGGGTTGTCGCCTCCTCAGCGAGGTGAACTGTGTGCCGTTGGCCATCAGAGACTGGTTGAAGACCCGATACCACGGCACTGATGAGATCAAACCGCTCCCCAGGCTCGTGCGCCGACTTCACCATGCTCCCCCGCTTTGACATGTGGCAGCCAATAGCACACAGTATTGCCTGTGGCTTTTGAGTTCCCGTGACATCCATGGATGTTCGGCCGATGCTCCCTGGCAACAATGGCGATTGTGAGCGTGTGCGTCAAAGAAAAGAAACACTGGCGGATCCTGCTGCATGGGTATCGGTTTGCAAGCCGACTCGCGCCATGCGGCAAGCCTGAGCGAAGAACGAAGTACTTCGTACATGGTTACGAGTACAAAAAGCGCAGACGGCTCAAATGCACTGTATGTCAGATACTCTTCGCACCTATGAAGCTGACCTGCAGTGGGAGTGTCCTATCAACGGCACAGTGCGCATGGCCCCAGCTCGGCACTATTTGTTGCCGTGTTGATGCGATGCATCTGCTGCCTACAAAACACAACCATTGTTGGCCGAGCTGTGCGAACGGCTTCACGCCGAAACAAAGCACTCACAAGCTGCCCGCCCGTTTTCCTGATGTTCTTCATTCTCTACATGTATTCAGCATCAGTTCCGAGCGCCAACAAGCTTTCACAGGATCTGGTCACGGCAAGTCAAGCCTGCCACGCTCTCATGTCTACAATCCTAACGCGCAGCTGGCACAGTATGTCGCCACTTGTTTGCTGCGTCGCGTCTCGCTCGCCAGCTTGCCTGTCAGCCGCGCCAGCTACGACGGCGAATCCCGCAATCCGTCACAGTGGCGTCTCGGGGACCGGAATCATCTTTTTCGGACAAGGTTGTAGCCAGCAAAATGGCGACCTCAACCCAATTTTCCACGGACCAGGAGATGAAGGACGATGTTTCCATCACGTCGACTATCGATGAAATGCACGACTCTGAGGAAGAATTTACCGTGACAAGACTCCTCGCCGAGCGTTCATTGAAAAATCGCACGCACTATCTGGTTGACTGGGAGGGATGGCCCCTTGACGAAGCGACGTGGGAGCCTGAGGAAGCTTTCAGCGCAGAGACGATAGCCGAATGGGAAGCCACCAAAAGGTCTACTGGAACGAAAACAGCGGTGGGGTTTCGTCTTAGAGACTGGGAGGATGCCGTCAGAGAGTCCATACGGCAGAAGCGTGCTCGCCACGACCGCCGAAACCTGAAGCGCCTTGCCCAGGGTCTCGAAACAACCGATTTCTCGGACGAGCGAGAAGAGCTTCTCATGGCCGTCTGCAAGAGCATCGATGACGACACGGATCCGGACGACGATGGGTCACATGCAGATCAACCAGCTGTCCGCCACGAAGCAGTCACTGACGTTGACGATGACATGACTGTGCTCGACACATTACGTTCATCAAGTCACGACCGAAGGCAGCAAAGCATCGCGCAAAAGACCTCTATGGATGCCTCTCCTTTAGGGCCCAAATATATCAGCAGCCTTGCCGCTGTCGGGCCGAAGTCAGCCTCGACTAGGACTGAGACCGCCAGCTGTCCGGCAGGTGCGGAGCGCAGTCTTACCGCAAAACTGTTTGCTGCCTCAGGGAAGCCCAACAAGCCGTCCGCTCCGACGTCAATTGGAATTTCTGGAACGAAACCGGAGACGCAGCGCAACAGCGCGGTAAACAACTCCAGGAGCAATGCGGCTCAGCCGGGGCCATCCTCACAAATGCACGGTTCGTTGTCGACCCGCATCCCGCCGAGTCGACCCGATCTCTCGGCCAAATCACCGAGAGAAACTGTCAATGTGTTCGTCGGTGGCAAAGTTGGCAAGCGCCGGAGGAAGCTGTCGGAGGTTGTATTGGACCCTACAAAAGAACCCCGACTACTCAAAGCTCGCCATCAAAATCTGGCACAGAAACAGCTGAGGGACAATGAGGGCACCCGGGCCCCGAATTTTCCGTTGCCATTTAGAAGAAACCCATCTCCGACATCACGACGGAATTCTGCGCCCGATGCTTCCCACCTCAGCGCTAATGCACACAAAGAGGTTGCGCAGGAAGCCGGCGGCAGCGTTCGCAGATCTAGTATGGGATCCAACCTGCTCCTGCGTAGCGGTGTCGATGAAGAAGATCTGAAAGAAAAGGCTGTAGATTCCCGCCAAGGCCAGCGCAACCTACAGAAAAAGGGGCGGACAGTTCGTTTCGGCGACCCCCCCGAAGTCGAAGACTATGAAGTACCCGCCGAGAATGAAAGCCTTTTTGTCGAACAGGACATTGCTATGTTGGATTTGGACCAAGAAGGCACTGGAATTATTCCCGAGCGGATCGCACCGATGGATAATTCCAGTTCTACTGATCCCTCTCCTAACAACAGTCTCTCGACGGTCCGCAAAAGCTGCCGGTTCGGGTCAGACACGGCACAGCCGCTTGTCGTCGATTTCATCGGCGTTCCTAGCGATGAGACGCAAAACCCATGGGCAGCTCATTTCAGGCATCAGGATCAGCTGGTGTTCACTCACTCGTGCACGGCTCGGGACTTTCTGCATTCCGAAAGCTCGCGGAGCGACGAGCTATGTCGCGGCCACGCCGTCGGAGTATCTGACCCGAGACAGTTGCATCGAGTTTCCACTCACGTTGAAAGTGGCGCTCTAGCTCTCTTGTGTCACTCAGGAGAATATTACATCCTCGTGTTCTCACTGAAGTCGGACGAATGGTCAACGCTGCGAAATAGTGAGGCTCTTACAGGAGACGCGGCATTGAACTTCGTCCTGTTCAGATCCGCCCCCCTTTTCCACCAGACGATGCTTGCTCCTGTCGCATTCATGCCAATAGAGCAGGTGGCAGTATCGGAACCACGAGCTCACGAGCGAATTCCCATGTTCGATCTCGTCTTTGGCTCCATGCTAGACAAGCTGCTGCCCCCAGTGTCTCAACGACCCCAGAATGTCTCCTTTTTCTTGGCCTTCCCACCATCCGCTGAGCAGGAGGCATTGTTGATGGTGCAATGGCTGCAACTGGCAATACCTGGCTGCGAAATCAAGTCCAGCATGAAGCCCGGAGATTGGTCGGCTTTTATAGCGCCGAAGCATGGCGTTGTGGTGATACACGAAAAGGTGTTCTGGGCCATTCGCTCATTCCCGCACATATCCGACATTTTGCACGCGTCCAAATCCAACTTCTCGTTCTGGCTTTTTCGCCGGCCGCTCCTGTCCATGGAGAGATTTTCGCAACCGGACCCAGCACTCTCCGAAGTCAGCGCGGAGCTGTGCCCCATACTACGGCCCGGCACAGCAATCCTCGTTACGCCGAGCTTTCTTGTTTCGCAGCCCGAGCAAGCATACAACTTCTTCAAGTGGTGCTTCCAAATCTTTTCCCATACAAGC
The DNA here is from genome assembly GCA_029168975.1 of Purpureocillium lavendulum. NCBI lineage: Eukaryota > Fungi > Ascomycota > Sordariomycetes > Hypocreales > Ophiocordycipitaceae > Purpureocillium > Purpureocillium lavendulum. The sequence continues at coordinate 2,181,357 of JAQHRD010000005.1, read as the reverse complement.
CAATCTTACTATCCGGGCAATCTGGCCGTGTGTGCCGACTTTGAGGACTTCGTCTTGGATCTTGCCATGGAGAAGGCCGAAACATACAGCCGAAGACAAAAGCCCAGTCGGCACGTCGCCGAACGGGACATCGAGGCCCGGATGAAGACTTGGAGGCTGGTACGCGAGCTACTGGCGGAGTCAAGCGAGGGGGGCGACAGCCGTGTAGTACTCGCCCCGGACACCATCGACGGCAATGACGAGCAAAGCTTGGTAAATTGGTTCGGCTGGTGGACCATGACGCATATGGACCAGCTCAGAAAGTTCTCAGTGCTTGGCTCGAGTTACCAACGCCCTGAACGCATGACAAGGCTCATTCGGCCTGGTCGATTCGAATTTCAAGTTCAGAATCAGCGGAGACAGGCTCGCGACGATGTTCCGGAGAAGCCACCACCCCTCAGGTTGATATACAGTGACGACGGTGTCGCCATCCGTGACTTTCTCTTTAATTTGAACGAACAAGCCCGCTCTACGGCCTTTTGTCCGGTTGCAGTTTATACATACCCCGTCTCGTACTGGCACGGCGACATGGCATTCCACTTTGGCGACTACAATTCCGACTTCGACAGTTACTCCAATTGGTTCAAGGTCTTAGGGGACTTCTTGGGTTCGCCAGAGGCTAAAGGCAGGGTGAACACATTCAGTGGCTTGTTTTACACCATTGAAGCATCGTGGAGGGCCAATGATGCGCGTCCCGAAAAGGGCAGGGCTGCTCATCGCCGCCCCTGGGCCGTGGTATATCGCCCGGTTGACCTTCACAGGAAACCGTGGAAGTCTATGGAACTCCTCATATGGGACTACACGGCGAAGCACAAGACTTCGAGCGACGCGGTGCGGCTGACAGATCTGATTGACGCGCAACAAGAGCTTGTGCAGATGGTTAAGAACCAAAGCGTGGAGAAGGATCTGCTTCCGCTTTCGCGTGTTTGGCTGGGCAGTACGCTCGCCGGCGAGCTCCGAAGCGGGCTGATGCACAGCCTCGATATCACGCTCGACTGGCTGTCCAAGGTCTGTGGTGACACAAAGAATTGGATGCCTCTACCGGCGGCCATTCTGAAGGCCCAGGGCTGGAAGCAGGTCTCAGCCGCCGAGACACAAATGGACCCGGCACCCCAACATCTGATGCCGACGGAGGCAATGGCCGTGGATATTGTGAACGGGGATGCGAGCGACGACGAGGGTGAGGCCGCTGCGACGACGACAATCTTCCAACCACCGAGCGGGGCAGGTCGACACTCTGAAAACGGCTCCAAAAACCTGCTTTATGCATGGGCGGAAGCCAAGCTGAAAACGGGGCAGCGAGGCAAGTCCGAGTATACCTTCCAGCCAACGATGCAGTGGTACCAAGAGCAGCTCAGGGATGGCCGCGGTTTCCATCACATTCAAGTCTCCAGCTGGGAGCCTCTGTTTGAGCGTTACGCAATTGTTGACCCTAAGAGGGCACAAGCTGCAGCGTTTGGCAACAGCGAGGAGGGCAACAGAGCGGCAGACGCCTAGGGATGGTAGCTTGTCACGGCGAACTTGGAGTCCCATGGGCATATCGTCAAGATGGAAAAAATTATGTACAGACGGACTTCGTAGACGGATTTCCGTATTCATATCCCACAAACACACAAGACCTTCTCAAGACACGGCAGTGCCCCCCCGGGTGGAGCCAGGAAAGTTCCTTGTACTGAGTAGCACGCCCTTGACCCTCCTAATGTTGTCCCTCACTTTACGTATCTCGTCCTCGGGCTCCGACTTCTTCGCCGCGCCGTACATGTCATAGCCTCCAACGAACTGCGTAGGGCTACCGTACGTCATGCCATCGAGGTCGTCACGGAACACGTCGAGGAGGGTGCGTATCTCGTCCATGTCCTCGCTCTGCGTACGGAACTGGTCCTTGATGCCCGACAGCGTCTTTGCCAGCGTCTTGAGGCGGTCAGCCTGGCGGGTTGGCGTGGGCTCCGCTTCGCTCTCTTTGGCCTTGGCCTTGGCTGAGGCACCAGGGCTGGCGGGCAGGGGCGTGGTCTGCGTGCCGACGTCGCGGTGGAACATCTCAGTGGGGTCCTCGGCGTCGCTCGCGTCGCCTTCTTCGTCGTCGGTCGGGCCGGGCGAGGCGTCCGCGGCAGACTTGGGCGGGGGGATAACGGAGACGGTCTTCTCGAGCTTGGCGACGAGAGCGTCGAGTTTCTTAGACGAGGTCTCGTAGAGGTCGGCGCGCGCGTCTGTCAGGTTCTCGACCATGGGACTGACGACGTATTTACTCGTACCATAGAGGAGGGTGGAGAGGCCGGCAAAGGTGTAGAGGGTGTTGAGGAGGCCGCCGGTGGTGACGAGGGGCGGCGGCCGTTGCGGCTTGGTGAGGAACTCGGGGTATGTGACGATGGGGGGACGGTCGCCGGCGGCGGGCAACAACGACGGCGGTGTTTGCGTCGTTTCTTGCTGTGTGTGTTCAGAGCCGAGAGCAGCGGTACTGCTGTCACTATCTCTGTCCTGGAGAAAGGCGGTGGTCAGCTTGCGACGCTCTGGTTGTGTCTGACATGTGCGCGAACCTGGCTTGATGGCGACTCGCCCAGCAGCTTCTGGATGTCTCCATCCTCGACGCCCTTGGACTTGAGGAATTCGACCTTCTTGTCGCGCGACGCCGTCTTCACCTCGTCGGCCTCGAGGAAGCGCCGGGCGACTTGCAGCTGGTCCTCGGGCTGGGCGTCGGATGGCGGCGCCCGGCCGTCGTCGTCGCCGTCGCTGCTGCCGCTGGTGTTGCTGGTCCCGGCGCCGTCGCGCTGCCATGACGGAATGGCCGGGGCCGGCGAATGTTGGTCTTCGGGGTCAGCCATGGCAGCTCTCGATCATGCACACTGGCCGCCTGCGTTACATGCGCGACGGGACGAGTCGTCCGGGAGGGGAGTGACGTTGGCAGTGGTCGGACGGGACGGGGTGGGAGGCGGCAAAGGTTCGGCGGCGTCCACATGGATGCCTCGGCACAGGAGCCGGCCGAATCTGGGGAACGGGGGGCTGGAACCCAGCGGCCAGGAGACACTGGAGCGGATAGGGGGCGATTGACGGGCCTACTAGTGCAGATGTGCTCGCATTGGAAAGTCCGTCTTGGTGGTAGGGACAGGGCGAAGAGGGCCTTGATTGCTGGTCCGTCCGAATGCCGGGTGTCCCGTTGACTGAAGGTTCGTCGTCGTTGTTCACGGCTTCCGATGTCGCTACGCTCTCGACAGTGGCCCGAGGTCGCCATGCCCCAGCACGCAGACGCCTGCGACGCTGAGGTGGTGCTAACAGCCAGGGCACAGCAGGCCAGGCAGACGCACTCCAGGAGTCCAGGGCGGCGAAATCCGCTAAAGCAGAAAAGTGGGCCTCCAAGGGCACCGATCGAGCGGCGCGACAACGAACCTCCCCAAAAGCGTCACTGTGCCATCTTTGTTGAAGCCTCTGATATCGCGTACATTGGAAAAGGCATCGTTTTGTTCCCGTCACTCAGACGCGACCCGCAGCCGCAGGGCCTATATTGGAATTGCACGACGAATAATTGGATCAGGGCTCCGCCGACTGTCAGCACGCTACGCGACCCTCGGGGGACGGCACCCGTCGCGAACTAACGCATCACGAAGGGTTCTCAACTGCCCCTCGCGGATAGGCCGTCTCCAGCGTCCACAACGCACGACGCGGCGCCGACCCGCGCCAGAGGACCGAGGGACCTGGAGAGAGAGAGAGAGAGAGAGAGAGAGAGAGAGAGAGAGAGAGAGAGAGAGAGAGAGAGAGAGAGAGAGAGAGAGAGAGAGGAGGGCGCCGCGAGAAGACGGCCAAGACGACAGCGGCTGTAGTGCCTACCGCGCGCTCATCAACCGCGCAATTCATCCGGCTCGCCCAGGCGTTGGTGCCGTCGCCAGCCGTCGCCACAGCCCGGACTTGGTGATCCGCGACAACACTGGAAAACTCATCGCAGGGAAGGCCCGCTTAACAGGTAAGCCACCGCTCCCTGCCGCGCACCCGCGCTGGCGTTGCTTCGTGCTTGCCCGCGCCCTCGCCATTGGCGACCGGGGCGGCTGACGACCGGCGTCGCTTTGTGCCTTTGATTTGATTTGATTTGATTTGCTTGGGCTCTTTCTGCGTCGCGTCGCCTAGTTGGCTTGGCCTGGCACTGCGGGCGGCCCTGCGTTGAAGCGGAAGTGGCGGGTTGGGTGAGCTGGGATGAGATGAGGTGAGCGAAACCTGCAAGAGTCCAGGCCGGCAGACGGGGCTCGCGGGAGCACGGGGCGGTGCAGATGCATTTTGACCGCCTGCGGTTGTGCAACGTCCGTCCACACGTGTTGCCCGGATCTCGTCGCGGGCGACCAATGATCTTGGGTGTTGTCCTGCAACGGCAGCGCCGCCCGACTCCAAAGGGCCCCTTGCCCTGACGCTCCGAGCTTAACTCAACCTCGTCTCACCAACCCGCACCCGCATGACAAACGCACCGCCGCCCCGGCTCCGACCCTGACCCTGACAGCGGCGACGGCGACGGCGAATGCGACGACGGCCGCCCCTGGCCTCGCCACCGCATCCCACCCCTTGCCCTGCATCGCTCGTCTGGGACCGCCAGTGCGGACGCTCAGCACCTCAAGCAACGGTCTCGCTCCTCAGCATGGCGTCGCGACCGCGCCGCTCGGCCGCCACCAGGGCCAATGAGTCCATTTCCGTACACGCCAGATGGGCTGACGCATCTGACAAGATTGATCGGAACACCATGTCCTCGCGGAGATCAGGACGCACCTCGGGCGCCTCGGCCCTGCGCGATGCTCCGTCGTCCCCCGACGACTCCAACATCAGCGTCAACGTCAAGACGTCTGGGTCGAGGTCGCGCCAGGCCGCCCGCGGCGCCTCGTCTCGCCGCGCCGAGAAGTTTGAGGGCGGTGAGATCGTCACGGGCACACGGAATCGCGGCGGCCGTAAGAACTATGTGATCGACGACTCCAGCCCGGACGATGACGACGAGGAGGAGGAAGAGGCCGAGATTGACGATGCCGAAGAGGATGACGACGACGTCGATGAAGACGCCGAAGGTGAGGAGATGGAGGTCGATGCCGAAGGAGAAGACATCGATGCCGAGGGCGAGGAGGACGCCGAGGGCGAGGACGCAGATGGCGACGTCGACATGGGCGTCCGCACCGCCCCCACCATTCGGGTCTCACACTCGTCGTCGACTCGTCCTGCCGCTAGAGTGGCCGCCTCCAAGATCGTGGCAGACGACGAGGATGAAGACGATGAAGAGGACGACGATGACGACGAGGAGCTCAGCGATCCCGGCGAGAGCGATGGCGGCGACCAGACCATGGGATTCGGAGACGAGACAATGGCCGATGAGGATGAGGACGCCGAAGGCGAGGAGATCGAGGTGGCCGGGGAGGAGGAAGACGAAGAGGAGGTCGAGGAGGAGGAGGTTGAAGGCGGCGAGCCTCGGGCCGCGGGGATCGACAGTGACGAGGATGGGAGTGGTGACGGCAGCCCGAAACTGGACAAGATGACGAAGCGGCAGCGGGCTCGCTTTGAGGACGAGCCCCAGGAGTATATGAAGTTGTCCGACGGTAAGATCCCCGCCGGCTCCTCCCCCAGGTCTCATCAACTGTACAGGGCTTACAACACCGATGCAGAGGTCCAGGCGAAGAAGCAATTCACAGCCGAGGAGCTCTCCATGCGCCGGCAGGAGATGGCTCGTCGACGACGGAACCTCAGCGAGAAGAGGACCGAGGAAGTCAAGGTACGTACCGCCAAGGCCCCCGACGGCACACACGTCTGTCAAGAAGAGGAACCAACGTCTCACGAAACTGTCTGGTAGATGGAAACCATCAACAAGCTCCTCAAGAAGCAAGCACCCAAGATCAACCGCAAGGCCGCCGCCGCCGCGCGCGACGAGCTCGACGAGGAAAAGCAAAAGGCCGACCCGCTCTTCATCCGCTGGGTCAGCAGCAAGGCCGGCGTCAGGGTGTCGGTCCCCGAGGAGATTGTCACCGGGCCGGCGGGCCGCGTCGTCTTTGGCAAGGCCGCCGGCGGAGGACCTGCGTCGGGCAAGATGGTGGAGGAAGTTTCTTGAGAGCCCCCGGGGCTGTTTCGTGTCTTGTAATTTTAAGCTTCTCTGCAATGGAATGAAATAGGAATATGGATAGACCCCGATCTTTGATATGCCAAGTACAAAGCCCTGTATTGGCGCGGACTCGGGAACAACGGGTGCCTCTACTTGTACGCTGAAGCTGCATGTTCAGGAAATCCCGGGTGCCCCTGAACGTATTGGACACCTTTGGAGGTAAACTTGTTTGCGCCCGCTCTTTACAGCAATGTTCCAAAGGTTCCAGCTCACTCACTCAATCTCTCGCTCCTCACCCTTGACAACATGGATCGGATCGTGTTGACAGAAGACAACTTTCCATAGCGCATGGCTCTGGGGAACCTCATTGATGACGCGGCTCACCCGGGCTTTCTCTACGAACGAACTCTCCCGTTTGAAGTGGCCCGAACTTCACCCCTCGAAGACGAGGCGTGGATGGCCGCGAGCAGCAACATCGGACGCCAGTTGTAGCGTTTAGCTCCATTAACGACCGGTTGTGAGTAGTTCCCGTCGACATCATCGAGACACTCTCCTCCTTCCCACGCTCCTCCTTGACGTGGAGGCAGAAACATAGACACTGAAGTCACATTTGCTGCGAATGGACTGTATCAAATAGGGGCATATATGACAAGCCTCGACGTCCTTGGGAACCGCCCGACTGCCTCTGCAACTCACGGTCTCAACCGTCCAGATGCATTGCTCCAATGGAGTGATTCTTCAATACAAACATCTCGCTTGCCTGAATAAAGAACCCAGCTACTGGATTTGTGGAAATACGAGCGTCACGACGTGAAAAGGACGACACAGTGCTCGCCCACAGCGCATGGCGCTCGCCGAGAACATTGAACAAAGAGTAATATTCGTAGCTTGTCAGCTTGTCTCACCCACGTCATAGGAACCACGACTCGGGGTAACAGTGACCGTTGGGGCTCGCCTGTCGAAGGGAGTTGGCATTAGAGATGCCAAGCAGGTCCAGCTACTGCAGTTCGCTCACCCCCGCATACGACGGACACTCTTTGGCACCCAACCCAGATGCCCAAGGAATCCCGGCAGTTACGTGCTGCATCGGGGCGGAGATATCCCTGCATGGACTACCGATGCAGCGTCTGTCGCTGCATGTCTGGGTTGCTCGAACCGTCGCCGTGTGCTCCGGACGAGCACGCATATGCGTCTCGGGCGTTTAGTGTCATCGAAGTCTGGGCGGACAGATGCGAACTCATCCGAGGAAGAACACATCTCGCAAGACAACGCAAAAGAGAGCGCAATGCCCCAGGCCCGCGGGGGCGTCGTGGCCGGGTGAGACGAGGCAATAGTGCCAAGCAAGGGTCGATGATTCCACGCGGCAGGCAGTCAGTCGTCGGTTCGTCTGTTCGCGTGTCCGGCCGTCAGCTGGCCGTCGGGCGTCACGACGTCGCGCAGCGACTCATCCCCGCACAACACCACAAACCCCCCTGCCAGACGACATGGCGAGACGTTGCCCAGGCGCGCGCCGTGGCACCGCCCCGGCAAGGGAGAGCCGATCTGGTGCCCAGCCACGCAGCGTCGGCGCGTTGCCGCTGCAGCCATTGACCATTGACGCTGCTTGGTGGCGCGCGGGGAAAGCTCCCCAGAGCTCTGCCCCCTCCTCCTCCTCCTCCTCCTCCTCCTCCTCCTCCTCCTCCTCCTCCTCCTCCTCCTCGTCCCCTGCCGCTCCGTGAGGGTTCACAGGGGAGCTTGGTGAGAGCTGCGATGTCAATGTGAATCCCCCTCTCCCACCCCCGGCCCCGACATCAGTCACACGACCACGTCCCGCCTCGCCCGCGCTTTGCCAGTGGTGGCGGCTGGGGCGACGACGACAGGCGGCTGCGAGAATTCCCCGCAGTTTGTCTGACTCTGGCCTCTGAAGGGCCTGGCACGGGCGCGCAGGACCTTGCATCACCTCAGGTCTGCAGCCTCTCTGGTCTGTTGCTCCACTCATCACCCCACCTCAGGACCCGCGGCTGTTGCCATTAGCTTTGGCCCGAACGGCCGGCTCGTGGTGGCCTCAATGATCAGGGCTGCAGGGCTTTCGCTGGATGAATGGCTGGCTGGCTGGACGAGCGGGAGACAACGAGAAGAAGAGTTGAGAAAGGCAAAAAGCTGGGCGGGCTTGCTGCCACGGCCGCTTCGAGTTTAGCTGCGATGCCCCCCGCCGCCTCGGCTGAGTCGCCCGACTGGCGACAGCTGCCTGGGCCCGGGTCAGTGGAGCGGGCACCCCCAGCTGGGCCGGCCGCTGGGTGCTGCATGCAGCGGCCGCGACTGGGGCATCACAGCGCAGCTAGTCCGTACCTTAGAATGCGAGCAATCAACGACCGAATTACACGTACAGCATGGTGGAAGCTAAGGTAGGGCACAGAGCCTGCAGACTCGCAGAGCCTGCAGGGAACGGGCCAGCCAACCTAACTGCCCTGTCTGCCAACCGCTGCTTTGCCACTAGGCAGTGAAAACCTCTGTCTATGGTGGAAAGTTTGCGGAGCAGGCATCATTCGCAGAGAGCGCCTGAATCTGGGCCAAACAAACGCCCAATCCGACCCAACCTTTTTTTGTCAACCTGACAGGAGGACTAACTCCAAGGCGAGCAGCACGCGGGCACACCCAAACGGACGGACAGGCAAACGGACAGGCAAAGTCGCACCACCACCACTACCACCACCACCACGACCGCCTCCATCGACCCAGAGTCACACACAATCCAGTGCCAGTGCCAGACTTGCCTCCCGTCCTCCCTCCCTCCCTCCCTCCCACCATCCCACACCCCCAATCCCATGCCAGGTCCCCCGTCGCCGTCGCCGCCAATCCCCGCCGCCGCTAATGGCTGCTGGCCCGACATGGCGGCCAACGACGTGGGCTCCATACGACTATATGACGATGTCGCAGCCGCCTCGTCCAGCCTGGCCGCCGTCGTGACTGCCGACGTCGCCACCACTGCTGCTTCTTCTGCCTCTTCTTCCGCCGCTGGTGCTGCCACCGCCGCCGCCACGCAAGACCTGGACCGCCCGAGGCGAGGGACAGGTCGAGGGACAGGTAGCCTACGAGGCATTGCGATCCCGCCTGTGAGCAGCCGCGGCGAGGCCAGCCCCAACGACCACGACAACATCGACTCCATCTCCATCTCCTGCGTCACACACAACGGCCCGGCGCCTGCACCTCACGCCGCAACGGCTGCCATCGCCAACAACGCCGACTGCGAAGGCAACGGAGACCACGGCCCGCCCGGTGCGGCCCAGAGGCACGGTAAGTCGCCCACGAGGAGCATGAAATACCTTATCACCTTCTTCGACATGTGCCGTCCGTGTCTTGCGCCGCAGCCCAACCCCGAGCAGCTCTCCTGCCGTCTCCCAGCCGTGCATTCCTCACCGTCCCGTCGGCCTCGCATCATCGGCCCGGCTCTCGCAAGACACGAACAGGAGCCTGGCCGGCGACCGTGCCGCGCGCCCGCCAGCGCTGCACCCGGCGCTGCATCACCCCCCTCTCCCGTCGGTTCCTTTGCTGGCATCGGCCAGTGCCGTGCTGTCGAGCAAGGTAGAAGGCAGGCATCGTTGGCAACTTGGCAGTGTCGCACCGCAGCTTCCCCATTTCGCCCCCCCCCCCCCCCCCCCCCCCCCCCGGTACCTACCAAGTGCAAGTGCCTGTCCGACTGCAAGTGCAAGTGCGAGCGCTCGTTCCTGCCTTGCCTTGCCTGCCTTGCCGCCTTACTTTCCATTCCGCTTGAACAACTCCTCCTTTCACCTCCCCCCTTCATTTGCTGCCTCCGCCACTGCTCTCACCCGGGGCGGCCTCTTTGCACTGTCTTGTTGATCCCTCATCCCCATTGCGTCCTCATCGTCGTCCTCGGGACGCTCTTGCCCAGCCTGCAAGGCGAGGTCAGTTGCTCTCGTGTTTTGCCTGCGCGCGCTTGCGCCGTCTGAAGACGGGCAGCACGGCAGGTCGGCACCACTTCTGCGCCGCAAAGGGCCGACTGACTGGACGGGACTCGACACACGGGCGTCCAAGGTGTGTTGTGTACTTCGTAATGCGGTCAACACCTTGCGGCCGCTGCATCACCTCATTTCCACAATAGCTGCCACCCGACCCCTTTGCTCTCCTGTCGCTGTCCGTCACACCTTGCCGTTACCCTTCTGCTTCCTTGGCACCCGCGCAGCTCGCCATTGTCGCTTCACCTATACTTCTTGGCTCAACCAAGTCCTGCTGAACTCCACATGCACTTCGGCAGCGCATCTGACTCCATGCATCTCTGTTATTCTTACTGACACTCTCGTTCGCCTCCAGACGTCGCTCAAGAACCAACGCCTGCTTCTGAGCAGCCTCGGTGTGCCGCGGCTCGAGGGGCACCTGCAACAGCCCTCGCGCATAACTCCACGGATCACCACCAAGGCGCCTCGCCCGCCATGATCTTCTCCGACTTCTACAAGAGCCCGCGCTCGCCCTTGGCCAAGTTGCGCCATCACCACCCGCAACTCCCGTCGCAGTCGCCTACCGACACACCGCACTGGGTTGCCACGGAATATGCCGACCTCTTGAGCAAGGATAAGTCCAAGCAAAAAGAGGCTGTCAAGCGCTACTTGTCGGACAAGGTCAAGACGGATTGGCAATTCACTTGGCCCCCGCAGCCTCATGCTTCTAGCCCCATTGCCCGCGACGCCAGCGTCGGTCAAGAAGACGCGGCCTCGACGACGGCCGAGCCCGATCAATCAAGTGATGGAGCGCGAGCGCCGGTTCAGGACGAAACCCGCGATGATGCTGGTTACCAGGTCGATGAGGGTTCCGAGCTTGAGGCTCCGCCTTCTGAGGACGACCAGGTGGACGACGACGACGACGACGCCAAGTCAGTCTACAGTATTGTGTCCGAAGATGCAGTCCATTACCGCCCTCGTATGGAGTGGACATCAGAGCTCTCAGATGACGATGTACCTACGTCGTCTAGCCATGTACGCTTTGACGGCAACAATTCGGTGCAATCGGCAGCTGACTCTCAGCTCGAGAAACGCGCTCGGCGGCGGAGGGCACTTCGCGAAGAGATCGAGTGGAACGAAGGCTTGGCTTGCTTTGAGGCCCGCCGCAATGCCTGGACAGGCGCGAGGACCGTGAGGGTCCGAAGCAAACCTGCAAGCCCACCGGCCACGTCTCCACGGTCACCCCGACGATTTTTCTTCCGACACTCCATGTCCGGATCCCCACCCAGCTCCATCCCTAGTGCAGCTGCAACAAGCGTCGAGGGCTCCGGCACCGTGTCCGACACATCGTCGGTGGCTAGGGACACTAGCGACAAGGAATTAAGGAAGCACCGAACGCAGGGCTCATCTGTCTCAGACATGGCCACCGCCAAGCTATATCCCGTTGAGACGTTGCTGCCGATCGGCCAGCCGCTGCTGCCTCCCAACAACCCCCTTCGCGCCTCCATCTCCCCGAGCGTCTATATGAGCCTCTACGAAAAAGTCATCCTTAACAACCTTCAACCTGCGTGCCCAGTCAACTTGTCCGACATGCTGCGTTCCTGTGTTGCGGGCTGGAAGCGTGACGGAGAGTGGCCTCCCAAGCCGTCTGCGCCAGATAACATTGCTGTTGTGCGAAAGAAGAAGAAGGTTCAGGCAACAGGCAATGACAACAGTGCTAAAACCACCAGACGAATGAGCTTCGGCCTCTTGGGCCGCGAGAGGGATAAGGAAGACGACTCGCGGACGGGTAAAGGAATCCGTCGAAGTCTTCAGAGGGCTCTGGGATTCAACGTTGGCTCCGCGAATCATGAGAACGGGGAGAAGGAGAAGACCAACAAGGTGTGAATGGTGGAGGAAACATCGGCATGTTTCGCGCGTGACAGGTGGGCGATGGATGCACGAGATTGGACAAGGCGTCGGACAGCACTTGGGCGTTTGAGTAGCAGAGGCAATGGGGCAAGCATGCAGCATTGGGTTCAGGAGAAGGTCAGTCGGGTCCAGGTTCTTGATTTGCATATACCCCAGCGCGAGAGGCGTCGGAGAGGCAACCTAGCATTATCGGTGTTCTCGTTCCGAGCGTATTGTGGATGGTTGACCCCGTCCGCTTTGAATACAACCGTACATTTGACGACTTTATCTCGGAAGAAGAGGGCCAAGGACCTCGCTACATGCAGTCCCGGGGTGATTTGGTGAGGTAGAAATAGCCTCGTTGTCGAGGACGAGCGCGAAAGGGAGGTCATGCACCGGAGGAGCAACGTAGTTTACGACTCGATACGACAGGAGTGACTAACTACTGCACACAGAACTACAATCTGGAACTTGCTTCCCTGCATCTCGATCCGCCTCGCAAAGGCGTTAAAACAAAACCGCCTGCGGCTCCGTGACCAACAAAGCCGCCACGTCGGCCACGTCGTCGAGGAGGCCTCTCGCGTAGCCGGCCCAGCTCTCCACCGTTACGACCTCGAGCGTCATGGCGTCGCCGTCGATGAAGGCCTGTATCTTCCACTCGCGCAACGGCTCCTCGTGCGGGTACAGCGTCTCCATGCGGCCGCTGCCGGCGGCCGCAAAGGGCAGGCTCTCGACGTGCGCCACGTCCTGGTGCACCACCGAGTCGAACCAGTCGGGCGTGACGGCCGGGTCCCAGTCGGTGCACTGGGCCATGATCTCGTCGAGGCCGACGCCCTCGTGGGCCGAGGACGCGACGTGCTGGTGCTGGATCGACGCCAGCAGGTCGAGGACCGTCCAGCCGGCCTCGAAGCGCACGCGTACGGGCACGTACTGCCAGCAGGGCCCGGTGACGGCGTCGGCGTTGGGGAAGTCGATGTTGCGCCCGCTGACGACCTCACCGAACACGACATCCCGTAGGCCGAGTCGCCGGGCGAGGCAGAGAGCCCACGCTGCGGTGGGGAGCGTGGCCACCGTGACGTCGCGCGGCCGCGAGGAGATGTCGACAGTCTTTTGAATGGCAAAGTGGTTGCTCTTTTCCACGGGAATGTCTGGCTTGAGAATGGTCATGGCCGAGCCCGCGAGGAGATCGCGCCAGTACGGGATGCTGGCCGGGAGGCTGTGGTTCAGCAAGTAGCCGACGTACGACGAGAACGGGATCGACTCTTGAACGGGCGTGCCCTCGTACAGTCCGGAGAGCTGCTTCAGGAGAATTGGCAGGCAGATCTCGTCGTACTGGGCGTGGGACAGGCGGAAGATGAGACAGGACCTTCCGGTGATAGACTCGACAAGGAACCACTTGACGAAAGAGGAGCCGAGCGGCATCCTCGTCGAGGCATCCAGGCGGCACAGCTGCCTGGAGAATGTTTCGACGTCGACGTCAATGGCGTATTCGACAAAGGCGGCGCGCAGCTCTTCGATGACAACGCCGTAACCCTGCCCGACATGCTCGACGAAGACCGTCCGGAGGATCTCGTTTCGCGCCACGAGCTCATCGCAGGCCCTTGAGAGACGAGCCTTGTCAATGGCAGCATCGAAGAACATGAGCTCATAGCGCGTAGAGAATTTGGGCATCTGAGTGGTTCCCTTGACGGCGACCTGCTGAAGCGGCCTGGTCGGCAACACGTTGCACACTTTCCAGGTTCCGTCAGCTAGCTGTGGCCGGACAGAGCTCTCCACGAACTCAGCGGCGTCCTTTACATCTAGTAGTGAGAAAGGTGCAGCCTCCTCCATGGCTTGAGCTGCAGTGACGTCTTCTTCCATGACGCTCGCCATGTCGTACAGGGATCGCTTCTGGAACATCTGCATAACGGTGAGCTTGATGCCTTCCACCCGAGCCTCAGACACGAGCTTCATAGCCGTGATAGAGTCGCCGCCGAGGAAGAAGAAGTTGTCGTTCAGCCCAATGTCCTCTTCGTTGATGCGCAAAACATGAGACCAGAGGCTTCGGAGCTTCTTCTGTCGGCGGGATGTTGCTGATACTCGTTTTACGGAATGTTGGCCAGGACCGGCGCCGTTGGTATTTCGTGCTTGGGCTGTGACGAGCTGCAGCTTGTCATCTGAATGATACTTGGCAAGTTTGCCTGTCTTGTACAGCTTCCCTGCCGACGCAGTTACCTCGATTTTGCCCAGCCAAGACGGATCAGAGATGGTAGGTAGGTCCAGCTCGGATGTGCTCTGCACCACCAGCTCCCCCACGCCGCCAACCGGCACAAGCTGATCTTGAACTTGTGAACTGACGACGTAGGCCTCCACTGCCCCCGAGTACTCACGCAACACCGCGGAGTCCGTTGTGGCAGCAACATGGGCCTTAATGTCCGCGTAATCGTCTCTGGAAAGACTCCAAACATCGCCAAGTCGACCCTTTGTTTCGTCGCAGAGGGCCTGGACGGCACTTTTGAACTGGGCCAGGACCTTTTCCATCAGTGGTGACGTTACAGTGTTGGAGTCGAAACTTGCCATGACTAGGAAGCCCTTAGGATCAATGGAGCAAACCAGCATCAGAGCATACGTGTTGAACTTGAGAGCTTCCTGCGCCGCCTCGGCATCTCCAGCCGGGACCAGCCTATTCGCGGGCAGGTCTCCATCTTGCAACGGCTCACCCTCGGTGCTAGGGTGTAGTACCAGCCCCGTTCGCAGCTCACATGCCTCTAAAGCATCCGGACTGAGTCTGCGAATATGTTGCAGGCCAAAGTGCTCGTGAGGAATCTGAGCGACGGTCTGCTCCTGGATAGACTGGAGGTATTCTGCGACGGGCATCTGTCTGTCCACTTGAATGCGAACCGGGACAGTCGTGATCATCGGTCCCTCAATCTCCTCGGCTCCGATAATGGGGGCATTTCGGCCCGTCAACGTCTCTCCGAACAAGACATCGTCGCTGTTGATGTATTGAGAGGCCACCAAGGCCCAGGCCGCCCTGATCACGGTCGCGACAGTGGCATTGCATGCCGGAAGATGCTCCAGTGGGACATATACCTCGAGAAGAGAATCTGCCCGCGTCTGGTATCCCTGAAACGGCAGCGCCGGGAACTGCGGGCCATTAGCACCCGCGAGCTGCTCCCGCCAGTATAACTCGGACTCCTTTTTGTCGATACTGTTGAGGTATTTGATGAAATGCTTGAACTCGGCCGGACGCTGCAGGGTCTTGCTTTGGTACGCTTTGTTCACTCGATCAACAACTAGTGGCATTGCCCATCCGTCGTACAGTGCGTGGTGCATTGTCAGTACGAAGCTGACAGTGCCAGTGACAAGGTCGTTGATCACAGCGTATCGAACGAGCGGCTTTCCCAAGTCCATATCATCATCCCTATCAGAGATGAGGTATTCTTGCAAGTTGAGCCCAACGTAGCAGTCTAGTTTGCCCTTGACAACAGCTTGGACAAGACCTCGACCAGGGACCTGGACGATTCGCGTTCTGAGAATCGGGCAGTCCTGCTGAGTCGTATCGAATGCAGCAATCAGTTTGTCGCCCGTAGTGACATCTGCCAGATCCACAACTCGCTGAGCCACATAGGCTTCCTTGACTTTGGCTGACAGAGCCATCAACGCTTCCTGCAAAGGGGTACAAGGGTAAATATCCTCAATCAAGTCTTGGTCAACCTGACAAAGACTTGCCACCTCTTTTTTCGCGCGAGAGGCCTCCCAGTCGGGTTCCAACATCGAGAAAGAAGGAACGTGGGTTTCAGAGGCAACTGAGATACCCTTGGTGTGGGCGGCCATCATATCCAAGGAAGGACTGGTGAAAATGTCCGCGACTGTGATAGCAAGGCCCTCGTCCCGTGCAGCCGCGACGAGTCTCATAGCTCGCAGCGAGTCACCACCCACGGCGAAGAAATTGCTGTTTCTGTACACTTTTGTGTCTTGTCCGAGCACCTTATGCCAAGCCCGCTGCAAGAGCTTTTCTTGGTCTGTCTGGGGATCTTCTTCTTGACTGTCTCCAGCGCCAGCACCGGCAAATCGTTCTCGCGGTAAAGCCGCACCAACCTCCCTCAGCTTCTTGCGGTCTGTCTTCCCTGAGACCAGGGATGGCATATTGCGAAGGGTGATGAATACTGCCGGTACCATATATCTGGGTACCTTGGCGCCCATAGCCGTGTCAATAACAGCTAGAGCTGTCGACAGCTCGGGTGATGGTTCGGCCAACAAGTCCTCCGAGGATGCGGTGGTCGATGTCGCGGACTCAGAAAGAAAGGCAATCAAGGTCGGCGAGCCATTCTCGGGCTTGATAACCTCTGCGGTGACTTTGACTCCCGCTGGAAGGCAGCCTTGCAGATGATGCTCGACTTCGGTCAGCTCCACACGCTGACCCCGGAGCTTCACTTGCTGATCCTTCCTTCCAACGAACTCGATGGATCCTAAGCCGTTGGATTCGTATCGTACCAGGTCTCCTGTCTTGTATAGGCGGCCTCTGCGACCAGGGAATGGACCATAACCGCGAGTCAACCAGGCTGGGTCCTCAACAAAGGCTTCTGCGGTCTTTTCTGGCTCACCCAAGTAGCCAACTCCCACCACCGGCCCCTCAACCAGGAGTTCACCGACTGCTCCGACGGGCATGAGAATGTCGTGATTATCGGGGTCCGTGATCCAGGTTGATCCACCGACGCCTTTGCCGATACCGGTGGAAATGCTAACAGTGTTGTTGATCGTGCAGCCGACGGTGCACTCCGACGGGCCGTACGCAATGACGAGACTCGTCGTCTTGCCCCAAGCGGCAGCATCACTCGCCGAAACCGCTTCGCCTCCGAGTCCCAGAACCTCGAGAGAGGGTATGATGTCTTGGTCCAGAACCCGGGCGACGGAGGGCGTCATATGCACCATATTCGCTTGACTCTTCCGTATTGCGCCGCTCAAATCGTTCATTCGATCTGACTCGGACGGGACACAGATTCGGCCGCCAGTTGCCAATGTGCACAGCATGCAGTCGATGCTCACATCGAAGGCATATGATGGAAAGTCGAAAACTCGGGAGCTGCTCTTGTAGCCCACAGCTTCGGCTCGGGGGATCGCGCCGCTCGTGTAATTCTCGTGAGAGATGACAACGCCCTTGGGCTTACCCGTGCTCCCAGACGTGAAGATGATGTACATAGGCGTAGCAGGGGGCACCTGGGGCAGTGTCTTTTCAGGGATGTCCGGGCTGTGATCGAAGTAATCCCGTGAGATAGCCAGAACTTGTCCCTTTCCGCAAATTCGCCTCCCTAGTTCGCCCTGGAGAATTGAGGTCACCACAATCTGAGCGCCTGTCTGCTCGACGATTGTCTGAAGCCTCGCCTCCGGCTGACTGGGATCGGTCAGGGAAAAGGTCGCGCCCGCCCTCATGACTCCGAGGAGCGAGACGACTGCCCACAAAGATTTTTCGAAGCATAGCGGCACGCGGGTCCCGATGTCGACGCCTCTTTGTCTTAGTTGCCTTGCAAGCTTAGATGATAGCTTGTCGAGCTCGCTGTAAGTAAGACTGCCGTCCCACGATTGAACGGCCACAGCATCGGGTTGCTTCGCAGCCAAGTCGCAGAAAATTTCGTGCATACAAGTTGGTATGCGCGGTGGTACAACCTCGTTCCATCTCCATATCGTTTCTAAGTCGGCATCGAACTGGCTTGGGGTTTCATTCTGTTGTTCGTGAGGCTGGACAGCTGGCTTCAAGAGATCGGCAGGCGGACTGCGTAAGACATCGATGCCGTCACTGCCTGCGACATAGGCGGAGGACATCTTGAAAGTTGTTTGCAGTCGAGTTTGCACCCCGGCCGATCTTATCGACGATTTGTGCAGACAGCATGTGTTCTCAACTCACCAGAGAGTTGCGCTGCTCGTCCTGACAGCACGAGAGGAGGCGCGGAGCGTGAAGCGCTGCAGGTGATTTGCGCAGTGGACAGCTTCCATCCATTCTCATCCGAGTACTACGGACTACACTGGACCCTATCCATCCTCGCCGAGTCTGGCGCACCTAAGCTCCCGCAAAGCTGTCCCGGATTGCCAGACTCCCGGCTATCACACCCAGCTTGGGTCATGATGGAAAAGGTCCCCCCACGTTCGGGGGCCGAGGGGTGTGCCTAATAGCGCGACTCCCCAAGAGCGGGCATTGACCGGGGTTGGGGGCAAATCAGAACGAGGCGACCCGAGAGTACATTCGAGGAACACTGCGGTTCCTGGATCAGATAATGTAAAAGTGCGGGACGGCGCGGAACCATGTGGAGAGCGACAGGGTTGGGTCTACGTACACGTAGTTATTGCAACACCCGGGCGGGGTTGCGGATCTGATAACTCTTCTCAGCGAACCGAGGCCGCAGGTCGGGGGAGCGGCTGCAGGCGGCGCTCGCTGCGGGCGGTGGCGATGTGCTAACCCGTTGGTTGGTGTGCCGGGCAGAGACGTCGATGACGGACGTGAATGGGATGGGATGGGAGGGGATGGGAAGGTTGGGAATCTAGGATGCCATATGCATCGTGGGTGGCATCTGCAGCCGTGACAGGGAGGTGCTGGAGAGCGAAAGTTGGGAAGGAGACACCGACGATGACAGGGCAGGCGCAAATGACGCACATGGATCGCCGCGACTTCCATTCCCACCTCACCCTGACTTCCATTGCGTCCTGCCCCCGCCCTCGCCCCCGCCCACCTGTCTGTCACCCTCTTGCGGCCACTCCTGCTACCACCAAACTCCTCCTGATCCGCACGTCCGCCCGGCCCCACGGCGCGACGGCGAACAAGAACGCTGCTCATCACCAGAGCGCCCGCTCTTGGGCATCTGTCGGCGTCTAAGCGAATCCACTTACACGGATTCCGTACGCGTCGCAAGCCAGCGGCACTGACGGATGGCTTGTGCCCGAGATCCATCGCCGTCTGCTTCACTCACGCCAGTTGCAGCTAGGTCTCCGTCGAAGGCAAGGGTCCAACAATTGCCGCATCTAGTGGCGTCCGCCGGTTGTTAGCCTGGTGGCCGTTCCTTGTTTGGGCCTCGTGCTATCCCTCACTCCGGCGCCACCTTTTGATCTGATAAAAATTTTCTTTCAGCTGTCTTTGCTCCTTCTGGATACTGGGCCGAGGCCAGGGTGGAGAGAAGACACAAGCTGCTGAGGCCGAGACCCTCGTCGCTTCGGTGGCGATGCGGTCGAAACGTAACCACTTGCACATCTTATCTGATCATCAGATTAGATGGGGCTTATTGCGTGCGATGGCGCTCCGAGGGGCAATCCGAGGGCAGCACTTGCGAAGTCGCCGAAGACGTTCCTCGGCAAAGCTCGGCGATTCCATGACGTACAGGGACAGTGAGTGGCATTCATGCCCCCCTCCCTGGGTTGGTGAGATCGTCCAGGGTTGAATTGGTCGGGTAACGATTCCACGCAACATGGACGCTCACTAGACACTTGGCCATCATTGGCCGGCTTGCCTCTTGCGTCAGGCAACTTCCACTACCTTGGATCGGGCACATCGCTGAGTCTGTACTCGTATATCCATACCCTGTGGGTCTTGCCCTCGAGCTCTTGCACGGGACTTTAGGCCCGAGAGTTGGACTGTGGTTGCGTAGTTGGAGGCAGTTGGCAGTTACTCCATTGTGACTGTCCCTCTCGCTTGGACTTGCTCTGCGGGTACATCGCCTCGCAGACAACCCACTACGACCGGTAGATCTCCCAGAAGAACACGCATAAGGTCGAGAGATATATACACATCTTTGCGGCAGGCTCTGTCCTGTTGGCCCGACACTCCAAGTATGGCTACGGAACCGACGGCACAGTCCATTCGGCACCAGCACGACGACGGCACTGTTCCAGCAACACAACGACTGTCAATACTCCATGGGCCCGTCGACCCTCCCCTCGTTGACCTCACCCTTGGCGAACTCCTCGAGCTGCAAACATACCAGCATGGAACCCACGAGTGCATCGTCATCCCGTGGACGGGAGCCCGCTGGACCTACAGCGACCTCAACCAACAAAGTTCCTCGCTCGCCCAAGCCCTCCTCGACATGGGCATCGGCGTCGGCGATCGCGTTGGCATCATGGCAGGCAACTGCGAGCAATACGCGGCCGTCTTCTTCGCCGTGGCCAAGATAGGCGCCGTCCTCGTCATCCTCAACAACACATACACCCCCACCGAGGCCATGTACGGTCTCGAGTTCTCCGACTGCAAGGTCTTCTTCACGACCAAGGCAATCGGAAAGCTCAATAACACGAAACTCCTGGCCGAGCTCAAAGGCAAAAAGGGCGAAGGAAAAGGCCCTCAGGTGTTCATCTTGCGCGGCGAATCAAGCGGATACACGACATACAATGACCTCACCAAGGCGAGCAGCCGCAAGAACCATGACCGGCTGTACCGCGCAATGAGGCGGGTCCTGCCTCACCAAGTTGTCAACTTGCAATTCACAAGTGGAACAACCGGCATGCCCAAGGCCGCCATGCTCACACATCAGTACGTACGCGTTTCAGTAGAAATTGTGACTGTGTTGGGACTAATCAGGGTCGTAGCAATCTGGTCAACAACTCACGGTTCATTGGCGATAGGATGCGTCTGACCTCCGAGGACATTCTCTGCTGCCCACCACCCCTCTTCCACTGCTTCGGCCTCGTTCTGGGTCTCTTGGCCATCGTTACCCACGGCGGCAAGATTGTCTACCCTGCCGAGGTCTTCGATATTCCCTCGACGCTGCAGGCGATCTCTGACGAGGGTTGCACGGCTGTTCACGGTGTTCCGGCCATGTTCGATTCTCTTTTCCAGGCCGAGTTTCCGGCCGGCTTCAGTTGCGAGAGACTGCGAACCGGCATTATTGCTGGTGCGCCGGTCCCGCGGTATCTTATGGAACTGCTCGTCAATCGCTTCGGAATGTCCGAGTTCACAAGTAGCTACGGTCTGACCGAGGCGTCGCCAACGTGTTTCAATGCCTTCACAGATGACGCCATGGACATGAGGCTCACGACAGTTGGCACTCTCATGCCACATGCGCAGGCCAAAATTGTTGACCGAGACGGCAACATTGTGCCTGTCGGCACGAGGGGCGAGCTCTGCATGGCTGGCTACCAGCTGCAGGCCGGCTACTGGAACAATTCAGAAAAGACCAACGAGGTCATGGTCCGAGACGCGGCCGGCGTGCTGTGGCTCCACACGGGAGACGAGGCCGTCTTCGATGAGAATGGATACTGCACTATCACTGGTCGCTTCAAGGACATTATTATCCGAGGTCAGTGCGCCATCGTCGTCTGGGCGAACCTTGTCTTGTAAACCTGTTTTCTAACCTGCACACTAAACTAGGCGGCGAGAACATCTATCCGTTAGAGATTGAGGAGCGGCTCATGGCCCACCCATCCGTGTCCCGCGCCGTCGTCGTCGGCCTCAAGGACAAGCACTATGGCGAGGTGGTCGGCGCCTTCGTGGAGCGCACCGAGAACAGCGCCCGACCGAGTGATGCCGAGCTACGCGACTGGGTGCGCAGGCAGCTCGGCAAGCACAAGTCGCCCACGCACGTGTTCTGGCTCGGCGAGCACGGCGTGCCCGCTGATGTCCCTCTCACGGGCAGCGGCAAGGTTCGGAAGTTTGAGATGGCCAAGCTTGGCGACAAGATACTGCACCAGCAGGCAAAGAGTGCCAAGCTGTGATGAGAGCGACTTGCATGCGGCTGATTGTTTTTGCTGTAAAAGGTTGCGTGCTTGTAGACATGACGTGAGTTCGCAAAGAGTCAGACGAGACTGGGCATAAAAATGGGAAATAGAAGTCTCGATTAGTTCAATTCAGCCCAGCCATTTTAGGTGGCCGAGCAGCATGTGAAACTGGAGCACATGTGTACTTGACATGCCCCCCAGAAACAGCCTCTAGGCCGACATAAAACGTGATTCACATTTACAGCTTGGGCACAAGCCCGATCCTCATACCTCCCACAGCCTTTTCGTTCTCCGCCAGCGGGCACAGCTGGAAGAACCTGCCCCGCGGGCACCGCACAAAGGCGCTCCGCTTATGCGGCAGGTCGACGAACTTGTCGAGGCCGAAGCCGTGGATGAGGTCGTACATGACGACGGTCGCGTTGGTGTCCTTGGGCTCGCCGACGACGTACATGGTGCGCGGGTCGTCGAGGAAGAGATAGTGCATGAGGCTGCTCCACCAGGCCGAGACGCGGTGAGGGCCGCGGAAGCGCACGTCGCCGACGAGGGAGTGGCGACCGCGGTCAAAGTCCTCGGCGTCATAGTACCCGCCGAGACGGTCCTCCTGCGAGGGCACGTGTTAGCAAAATTATCACGACAAGTTGGAGGAACCCGCACGTACCTTGGCCCAGTATACCTCAAAGTACGCAAAGTAGGTGTCGTCCCACTTGGCCAGGATGGCAAACTGGTGAGGGTCCTCGTGGATGGTGCGGAGGTATTGACGGTGATGCTCGACCGTGCCGGACTCGTTCCACCCCTGGGAGACGCGCGGGTCGTTCTGCCACTCGTGGAACAGCCTCAGGTGCTCCGGGTCCTCCCAGTCCAGCGAGACCATGGAAAACGTCTCCTTGAGGTGAGGGATCCAGCGGCTATACACGACGGCGCCGGGCGCTGGCTTGGCTGGCCGGACGGGGTGCCATGACTGCTGGCAGCGCTCTGGGTCCTGCGGGTCGCCGGCCGAAGCGACGGTGATGGTGTGGTGAAGAGGCGTGAGAGGATACGAGGCGAGAGGGTTGGAGCCCGAGAGTGACTTAGGCGACTCGTCAGGGCACCACACGGGGCGCGGGCCAAAGGGAGAGCCGGCGCCTTGCCAGAAGGTGCTTCGGAGGGCCACGACGACACTCTCATCGGTCTTGGTCGACGGGGCACGCTTCTCCCTCGCCGGTAGAGGATGCTCGATGGCAAGAAAGACATCCGTCAGTTGTTGAGCCAGAGTGGACGCATTCTGACCCTTGAGCTCCAGGCGCAGCTGCTCCTCACCCGGACGAACAGTGAAGAGGAAGTAGAGAAGGAGCCATGCTTGCGCCAGGGACGGCGTCTCGGCTCCGCCCCAGACGATGGTTGAGCATGGGGATCGCCTCGCGCGCCCCCAGGCGCTGTTGTTGGAAGCTGGGGGAAGCTCGCTCGACTTGAGGTGGCCAGGCTCCGAGAAGGCGATGGCGGCGTTGTCGAGCTTGGCGGCGAGCTGCTTGCGAGAGCTGCTGGGTTTTTCTTGCAGCTGGTAGAAGGGGACGTCGTTTCGGCTGGCCTGCTTGATCGTGTACTCGGTGAGGTATGGGTGAGGCAGCTTCAGGACCGTCTCGTCGGCCGTCAGAGACGCCAGCTGAATCACCAGGGGAGTAGCCATTATATCGAGCCGTCTTGGGACGCGACGTCAATGCGCAATTACTCGTTGGAGGACACCAAAAAAGCCAATTGGTGATGGAGCAGCAAGGTTGATTGTCTGAAGATGGTACGTTGACGAGGGTCCTGTCCTGGCCTGACAGCCGAAGCTGCCCTACCTCCGCCAGCAGCAGGTCCCTTCGCCCAGGGGCCTCTGCTGTGACCTCATTTCTTTGTGGCGTCGCACCTCGCGTCCAGTCCGGCCTGCACGCGAAGGCTCGAGGGTCCGTGACGGGGTCGCCCGGCCTGCCAGCCAGCTGCTGGCTGGAGGACCCTCCGACGGACAAAGGAGTGATCGCCGACGGCGCGGCGGGCGAACGAGGTTGCGCGGGCGAGCAAGCACGCAAGACCTCGGATCGAGAAGGACACTCACTGCACGCCCGCCCGACGGCGCAGCACGAGCGGTGCAACTTGGAACAGCAGCTCCATTCATCCATCCCCCGCCGCCGCCGCCGCCGCCGCCGCGTCGTCACGTCGGCCGATGCTGCTTCGTTGTTGGAGACACACCCGCTCACTCCCCCAGCACCGTTAGCGCAGCGCCCCTCGGAGGGGACCAAGGGGGCCCAGGATGCCAGGCTAGCACAAGCCCAGTGGGGTCCGAAGGTCGAACGAAGCCGTCACGGCTGGCCGGGCAGAGACGCGCAGGTACAGGTACAAGCGGCTCATCCTGCGCCAGGAGATGCCCGGTCACAGGGGCGCGATAATTTCCCTCATCGTGTCGTGGTCGAAAACCGCGCTCGCGCGTGCCAGGCAGACAGACAGTGGCCCCTTCGCAGCACGCAGCACGCAGCACGTACTCGTACTCGTACATGACCGCATCCGCCGAGCAATTGGTTCGGAGCTGCGAATGGGGTCCCTGCGAGCACAGACTCTGCAGTCTGCAGGCGGGAACGCTGCGAGGAAACGAGGCCAAGGAGAGGAGTCGGCGGTCGCCGCCAGGGTTTCAGTGTCCGATTTTCCTGTCGTTCGTGTCAAGGCGGAGAAATTGCAACCCGCGTGCCTTCGCTGGGCACCGTCGTTGGATTCCAGCCAATGGCGCCCAATGGCGCCTTCCTTTCGCGCCTCGCCTTGTTCGGTGGCGTAGTTCGTCGGATCAGATAACTTTGTTCATGCATTTGCGCGCGTGCGCACGGGCCAACGACTTTTCATCCTTGCATCTGATAAGCCCTGGCAAGCCTGGCCCCTGGGCCTGGAGCCCTGCGAAATGTCGCTTATTCGCCGACGGCAACCGTTGCCCACAAAGCCCACATCCTGCCCCTCGACGAGGTCCGGCCGGCTGAGTGGCTCCGACAACGGCGCACAAAAATATTCAACGGAATTGACGGCGTCAGGGTCGCCGGCTGGCTCATCAGCGATTGCTGACGATGGTCGGGCTTTGCTGGCTGAGCTCCACCAAGAGCGCGAAATGCCCTCATGAGCCTCGTCCATGTCAGGCCATGTGGGGTCCCCTGCCACCAAGCACGGGGGCACTCGTTCTGATCGTTGGGACACAACAGAGTCTTCACTTGCTTCTGGAGCAATTGCCGCAGCCTTTGGCCCCGAGACTTCCACCGGCACCGTATCGGTGATACCTGGCTGGCCGCGCATACCCTGGACTCTTGGAGCCGTCAATGCCCGCCCCGTCAACCCCGGAAACACGCGAGCCAATGCACATTTGCTTGTGCTATGAGAGAGGCAACTAGAGTGCTGGCCTCTTGCGCGTATACCGCTCCGGGAATCTGGGGTATGAGAACCCGCTTGTAGTGTTGGGGTTTGTCAAACTAAACGTCGCTCAGCGTGGTTGGTCCTTGTATCGACGGTCTACCGTCGTACGTAGCCTGCCTGGGGGTTTCCACTTCACCGCATTGCAACTTTGACGAAGCAGAGCCGTCCTGCAGCCCCAGCGACGACGACTACTGCCAGAACGACAACACCAATGGGGCACGAGAGGGCCCCAATCTTGTCCAGCGCCGACGGCACGGCATACGGCGCCATATCGCCCGTTGAAGACAAGTCTGAGACACGAATAAGCCATCGCCAGCTCGTGCGTGCTAGCGACTCCGGCAGCGACGACAATGACACCAATGACGGGCATGACGAAGAGGACCGTCTTCTCGGCGGCGAGCAGCTCCAGGCCGGGGTGCAAAGTATCGAAGCGACCACCACTGTATGGACCAAGGCCGCGCTGGTCGCCGCCTATGTCATGATCTGGGTCATATACTTTGTCAACACGACCCAACAAGGCGCCACGAGCTCCCTCACGCCCTGGGTCACGTCCGCGTTCCGGCAGCACTCGCTCACCCCGACCGTCACGCTCATGAGCCAGATCGTAGGCGGCGTGTTCAAGCTCACCCTCGCCAAGATCCTCGACGTCTTCGGCAGGCCGCAGGGCTACCTCCTCTCCATCGTGCTCACCACGCTCGGACTCGCCGTCATGGCTCTGTGTCGGGATATCCAGACGTACGCGGCGGCGCAGGTGTTTTACTGGGTCGGCTTCAACGGCCTGGACTACTGCCTTAGTGTTTTCATCGCCGACACGTCGTCGCTGAAGAACCGCGGCCTCGTGTTTGCGTTCTCGAGCTCGCCGTACATTATCACGGCGTGGCTGTCGGGCCCAATCTCAGAGGCCTTTCTCAACGGACCGGGCTTTCGTTTGGGGTTTGCGACGTTCGCCGTCGTCACGCCCACCGTCACCTTGCCCTTGTATGTTCTTTTCATGCAGAACTACCACAAGGCCAAGGGACAGGGTCTTATCGCGGACAACAAATACGACAGGAAGTCTTCGCAAACATTTGCATACTATGCTCGAGAATTCGACCTTGTTGGTGTCGTCCTGCTTTCGGTCGGCCTGGCGCTCTTCCTACTGCCGTTCAACATTTACTCCCGTCAAGAGTTGGGCTGGCATTCCCCCATGATCATCTCCTTCCTCATTACGGGCATCGCGCTTCTCATCTTATTCGCCGCCTGGGAATGGCGATATGCCCCGGTCAGATTCATCCCCTACAGCCTGCTCATGGACCGTACCGTTTTCGGCGCCTGCCTCCTCGCGTGTGCGACGTTCATCAGCTACTACATCTGGGACTCGTACTTCAACTCGTTCCTCCAAGTGGTCAACGGCCTCTCCGTCACGCAGGCCAGCTACGTCGGGCAGGTGTACAGCGTCGGCACATGCCTTTGGTCGCTTGTCGTCGGCATCATGATCCGCAAGACGGGCCGTTTCAAGTGGATCGCCATGTACTTTGGCGTGCCGCTCCTCATCATCGGCGTCGGCTTGATGATTAGGTTCCGCCAGCCAAACGTCAACGTCGGATGGCTAGTCATGTGTCAAGCCCTGATTGCCATTGCAGGCGGCACCATCGTCATCTGCGAGCAAACGGCAGCCATGGCCGCGGCGTCGCACCAGTTCGTGGCCGTCGTCCTCGCGGTGGAGTCGATGTTCGCAGCTCTCGGAGCCGCCATTGGCCTCACCGTCGCCGCTGCTATCTGGCAGGCGACTTTCCCACGGAAGCTGCGAGAGTACCTCCCCGAGTCCGAGCTCAAGAACTTAGACAAAATCTACGGTCAGCTAGAGGTCCAGCTGTCGTATCCTTTGGGTTCGCCCGCCCGGATAGCCATCCAAAAGGCCTATGGGGATGGCCAGAAGATGATGCTCTTGGGCGGGACGTCTGTGCTGGTGCTCGCCGTCGTTGCGGTCGCCATGTGGCGCGATATCAATGTTAAGAACATACAGCAGGTGCGGGGCAATGTGATTTGAATGAGATGTTTACGGCAACGCAATGTCGGGGTGCAAATCCGGGGGGATCAAGATGCTACAATAAGAGACATATAGAGCATAGAAGTATGGAGAATGGAGTTTTGCTTGCAGGTACGCAGTATAATGAGAATACAAGACTGGTAAACTATAGTGTTTGGCGCAAAACTTTTGTCAACTGTTAACCCTTGTTCGGAGTCTGTTATTCCCTGCACATATACGTTCAGTGGGCCCTGCGTTCCTGTTAAAGCCGGAAAGAAGCTGGCTTGACATGCCTCTTGACATATATCAAAAGCGGCAAGGGACAGGGCCGAGTGTGCTGGTGAATCGGGCATGAGTAAAAGTATCCCCCTGGTTTGATGATTTATGCAAACGCCTACGGTCTGAAGCCAATCACACAATAAACGAACATGACCCAATCAATATCACAGCATCAGGCTGATCCATGTCGCACGTGAAGAGCGAACGGGAGAAAACGGATGGCGTCGCGCACCAATCCAGACAGGTCAGGACAACAAAGTCTCTTTGCCATGCCACACTGCCGCGGCATCGCGGACCGCTAACTAACAATTTCCCTTCATATTCCATAAGTCATTGAACGCCAATTTCTACCGTACCCAAATGTCTCGAAACTCTAGTTCACCAAGTGCCATCGCTCAAAGTCATGCAGTGAGGTTCTCCTGCTTACGGCCACCCAGGCCGATCCAGTCCCAGCAGACTTTTGCACGTTAGCAACAGCGGCAGCGTCAAGGGGGGTTGAGAGACATACTCGTGAAGCCCAAGTCGTGCTTAAAGTACGACTGCATCACGTCCTCGCCGAAGACGGTGCCTTCCGGCCCAGATGCGACGGCCTTCTTGCCGACAGCAAGGCCGATCATGGGCGGGATCTCCAGGCGGAATTCCATAAAGGTGGGCTCCTTGTCGCATGTCTCCTTCAAGATGCTCTTGTGGATGTTCTGGGCAACGTAGTGCCCGCCGTGCATGGCCGCGCCGCAGCGCTTGATGCCTGTGAACTTGGCCAGGTCGCCAGAGCAGTAGTGGTACTCGTGGTTGGGTGTCCCAGGCTCAAAGCGCAGGCTATAGAGATCGTCAGCGACGTTGTCCAGTCGTTGGGGATAGGCACTCACTTTGTCTGGATCTTGACGTAACCCTCCTCGTCGAGGGCCGAGGACGGCAGGTATGACGAGGTGGTGACGCTCTTGGATACAGCCATGATGACCTGGCTGGCGAACATCTTGTGTCCGTTGGTAAACTCAATCTCATACTTGGTCGACCCGTCGAGAGTCTCGACCTTGTTGGTGGTCTTGACGCGGTGGCTCATCAGAACATCGACGTCGGCCTCCCGGACGAGGTCGAGCGCCTTGTCCTTGCATTCGTCTGACAGGCCCTCGGAGGACAGAAGCTTGTCTCGCGAGTGCACGAGGGTGACCTTGACGCTGGGCTGGACGAGCTTGAGTTCGGCGGCCATCTCGATGCCCACGGCGCCACCGCCAACGACGACGACGCCGTGCTGCGCGTTGGTGACGCCGTGAATGTGCTCCTCCACCTCGAGCAGGTATTGTTTGCGAGTGAGAGACTGAGGCACGACCGGCCACACCCTCCTCAGGCCAGTGGCCGCGATGAAGTAGTCGTACTCATGAGTAGTGGCCTCCTTGGTGGCATTGTCAACGGTGGTTGCCTTCTTGGCCTCACAGTCGACGCTGGTGACGGCCCCGGTGACAAACTTGATCTGCGGATCTTGCAGGCCGGCAAGGTCTTGGAATTTGACCCAGGCCTTCTTCGCGTAGTCCGAGTCCGCGAGAGCCAGCGGCGAGCCGATGAGGTGAACTAATGGAGCCAAGGTCAGAAAACAGAGTCCGCACGGCGCGAGCGCATGCGAGGTCGCCTACAGAAGCCGTCCCTCTCGTCGGCAATGGTAATATCCCAGTTGACGCGGGGCAGGTCGGGGTGGTGGACGTATGCCTCCTGGGCCATGCGCGGGGAGAGACCCTGGCCGAGGTCGAGGAGGTTGGCGGCGGCGGACAAGCCACAATAGGAGCCACCGGCGATGAACACCTTGATGGTGGGCGCGTTTGCGTCTGAGACGGAACCCATGTTGGAAATGGCACGGGAGGATGCAAAATGCCGTTTGTGGGTGGCCAAAGGCGACGGGGACGAAGACGGCGTAACGCGAGAGCGAGCAGGAACACTAGCAGGGCAATATTGGAACGGCGATGCTCGGTGGCAGGAAGTCTTTGAGAAGTGCAAAGGGCAAGCCTGGGGGAGGGACAGTCTGGTGGTGGAGGTGACCGCAGGGCCGGTAGGGATATTACTGGGTCGGGTGGTACTGGTTGGCACAGGCGGTGCCGATTTGCAACGAGCTACTCGTATGTGCCGCGGCCAGGACCTCAGGCTTAGGAGGCGAGCAGCGATGGGCACAGGCGACGACATAAGGCTTGCACAGACGGCATGGCACGGTACCAGACACGTCGGCCCGTCTCACCGCTGGACAAGTGAGCCCAACAAAGCCCCCTTATCCCCAAGTTCCAAGGGCTCTCCTCGTGCTTCTCCACGGCAAAGACTGGGCGATGGCGGGTGAGCCGGGCGTGTTGGAGGGGGGACCGGCACACGACATGCAAGCAAGCAATGCCCACCCGGCGCGTGCCAAGTTTCCAAAGGATAGGCAGACGGCGCAGCGCAGAGCAGACCAGAGTTCCGGGGGGGGGGGGGGGGGGGGGCTTCACCCATCGTACCCAGACTTTGGGGCGAAAGGTACGAGCATGCCGTAACAAGATGCGGCGACCCGTCCAGTCACGATGCCGCTGGTGGATCCGGAGCTTATCAGATCCGCCTGGTGGTGGCACATGAGATGATGAGACGCGGTCGCCGAGGGGCTGCGGGCGTGGCCGTGGTACCGGTCGTACATACGAGGCGTGCGGAAACATGTCTTGCCCGTCATGTGTGCGTGCGTGCGGGTGTCTGCCGAAGCCGGGGAAGGGGGTGTAGTAGGCAAGGTAGGTAGTCCGTACACTGCACACAATGCTGCGGATGCCGGGCATTCCCCTGTGGCCCGATGGCAGCAGCGCAGCCAACAGCAACTTTCGAAGCTTCTGCAATGCTGCACCAGGGCCGGCGAGCTGTGAGCCATTTTCGCAGCGGACAATTTTCGTAGGGCAGGCAGGCACCTCAGTCAGTGGCCGGGGTGTTGGACCCGCCACCCAGGGCTTGGCCAGCGCAGCCAGTGCAGTGTCCGGTTCGGTTCCAAGGTTGTCTGGTGGAGGCTTGGTTCCTGCAACACGGGAGGGAGGACTTGGGAGGAGACGAGGACGCTGGCAGCCGCCGAGAGAAATTATCTGATCCGAAGGCCCCACCCGAGGCACCTCCGCCAAGTCCGGTCCGCGGCCTGGCGCGCCTCTCATCAGGCACTCTCACCACCTCGCAACGCGCGAGGGGGGTGTGCGAGAGGTATCGGTACAAGACGAGGCCCGCCGCCCGCGAGCAGGGGTGTCGCCGCCCGACGAGACATGGCCGGTACAAGGCGAGACTCGACCGGTACCTTGCGCCTGCTTAGCGCCTCGCGATATGCGTAATGAGGCATGCCATCCCATCTGATAATCCCCGTGCGTGGAC
The DNA here is from genome assembly GCA_029168975.1 of Purpureocillium lavendulum. Taxonomy (NCBI): domain Eukaryota; kingdom Fungi; phylum Ascomycota; class Sordariomycetes; order Hypocreales; family Ophiocordycipitaceae; genus Purpureocillium; species Purpureocillium lavendulum. The sequence goes on along the minus strand of JAQHRD010000005.1, from coordinate 2,150,732 downwards.
CGGTCGCTCCACTCCCATTCTTCGCCAGCCCAGGCCAGGTCGGTCGGGCCAGTGCTGATTCTGCTGGGCCTGACAAGTCCGAGCCCCGCGAGCCCCGTCCCTCGTCGACGCTGCATGGGGCCTTTGGGGCGGCGCGCGACGTTTTTCGAGGTCGGGCTGGGGCATGTGGTCGTGCCGCCTCCCAATGCCGTGCGGGTTGCCGGACAAAGACATCTCGGGCAGACGCTCTGTGCCAGCTCCTCGCGAGTAACAATAGCATTTCGTTTCTGTGGTGTGGGCCAAGTCCCGTCACCGTCAACGAATGCCTTTGTGCTTTGCAGATCGCCCGCCCGCTCGCTCCTGCCTCCTCTTCCGCAACTTTGGGCTCGCGGCAAAAGGCTAGGGCCCCGCCCTGCGCTGCGGTCCCGTCCGTCTACTACGAGACGAGTACCTGACCTCGCCTTGCTGTCTGGACTCGGCAGCGTCTGCACCTGATCCATCCATCCAGTTCACTGCCGAGAGCTGGTCGCTTCCCCTTCCCCCGTGCATCCCAGCCCACTCACAGGCCGCCTGGTCGTCCGTTCTCTCCTTCCTTCACTTCTGAGGATCATGCGTTACTGGCTTGGTGTCGACCTGCCGACTCAGCTGACCTAAGGTAACCAAGCTCTCCTCTCGGTGAGCAACCATGGGCGCTGCCGTGCGGGACGAAGGTGTTGCTGCTGGTGCCGCTGTTGGTGCTGCTGCCGAGCAACAGCCTGCCCCCGTATCCTCCTCTACGTCCGCCTCGGCGGCTGTCGTGTCTGTTGGTGATGACGGCAATAAGTCCGAGGCCGCGCCGGCCAAGGCGGACAAGTCTGTAAGTCGGCAACGTTCGCCTTCTGCGCACATCCAACGTCTTGCTGGCAACCCGAGCCACAGGAGCTGACAAGTCGCGTCGCACCACAGTCTCGGGGCGACTTCTTCACATACTTTCGCCTGCTGTTCTATGCTGACCCGACATGGTTCGACATTCTTCTACTCCTCGTCGGCACCATAGCCGCAGCCGGCTCCGGCGTGCCCTTTCCCATCATGGGCATCATCTTCGGTGACCTCCTCGACAACCTCAACAAGGCATCGTGCGAGGTTGACAATGCCCAACCCACTGGCAACACGCAGGCCGACACCAACGAAAAGGTCTTGCTCATCGTGTACATCGCCATAAGCAGTCTCGGCTCCATCTTCATCTATGCCGTCTCATGGGGACTCTTCAGCCGCCGTCTTGAAGCTCGCATACGGGACCGGTATTTCCGTACCCTACTGCGCCAGGATGCTACCTTTTACGACAAGCGGCAAGCTGGAGAGTTGACATCAAGGCTCAACGCCGACATACAAGCCGTGCAGTCTGGCACTTCCGAAAAGGTCGGCATCTGCATCGGCTGCTTTTCCTTCTTCGTGTCGGCATACGTCGTTGCCTTTATCCGAGACACGACGCTCGCTGCCATTCTCATTTGCCTCATTCCCGCCTTCTTCATCATGGCTGGTGTTGGCAGCACTTTTACGCAAAAGTTTGCAACTCGCATGTCCGACGCCATCGCGTCAGCTTCTTCCATCGCTCAAGAAACGCTATCGCACATTGCTGTTGTCCAAGCTTTCGGAGCCGGCCCCCGCCTCGAAGGGAAGTTTGCGTCTCGGATGCAGAAGGCCCAAGGCCACGGCATTCGAAAGGCAATCACAGCTGCCCTCCAGGCCGGCTCCATCTACTTCATTGCCTACTCGGCTAATGCTCTAGCATTCTGGCAAGGAAGCAGGCAGATTGCGGACATTGTGGAGAATGGGGACAGTAATGTCTCGGTTGGTAGAGTCTACACCGTCGTTTTCCTGATCGTGGATGGTATGCAGCTCTTCTGGAAGTGCTCATAGGCCGACCAAGCTGACTGTTATCCCTAGCCTGCGTGATTCTTGGATCCATCGCCCCCCTCCTGCCGCTACTGGGCAACGCTGCGGCGTCGTTCAAGAAGCTGCGCGCCGATATCGACGCCCCTTCTGCCATAGACTCCCAAGCCGAGACAGGGGAGAAGCTCTCAACCACCATTTCAGGAACAGTAGATTTCCACGACGTCACTTTTGCATACGTGTCTCGCCCTGAACGGCCGGTTCTGAAAAAAGTGTCCTTCACATGCCCTGCTGGGAAGCACACTGCCCTCGTGGGCCTCTCTGGGAGTGGCAAGTCGACAGTTGCCGGGCTTACGTGCAGACTCTATGATCCGACGGAAGGCACCGTTTGCCTGGACGGCCACGACCTACGCACATTGAATGTGAAAAACCTGCGAAGCTTCATGAGCTTGGTGCAGCAGGAACCGTCACTGTTGGATCGCTCGATACTAGAGAACATCGCTCTCGGCATGCTCAACTCCCCATGGGAGGCACACCAGCGCTTCCAGCCTGTCATACTCAGCACAAGCTTGGCGGACGTTGCAGCGAGCGTCAGAGCTGGAAATGCGTTGGATGATGCCGCCCAGCCCCATGGAGAGGACATGGTAGAGCTCGTCAAGATGGTTCGGGAGGCGGCCTCCCTGGCAGACGCGTCCGGATTCGTCGATAGGCTAGACAATGGCTATGGCACTCTTGTCGGCACTGGCGGGAAGCTCGTTAGTGGCGGGCAGAGGCAACGAATCGCGCTGGCTCGGGCTCTGATCCGAGACCCCAAGATCCTCATCCTGGACGAGGCGACCGCATCGCTCGACTCGGCCAGTGAGCACCGGATTCAGATGGCCGTTGAGTCCATTGCGAAGGACAGAACCCTCATCGCTATCGCCCATCGGCTTTCGACCATCAAGAACGCTGACAACATCATTGTCATGAACAACGGCGAGATCATCGAGCAGGGAACACACCTTGAGCTGATGGCTCTCAATGGCTCGTATGCAGGCATGGTGCGCTTGCAAAATATCGAGTCGAAGCAGAACGACGACACACCCTCCATTACTAGCACGGCGCGGGAGGACACAGAAACTATTGAAAAGGATTCTTTGCTGGAAGAGAAGGCCTCGGGGGCACAAAAAACGCGATCCAACGAGACAGCTCCTGATCCAGACGCCCCGACCACGCCGAACGAGCCTGCAAGGCCAGAACTCGATTCGAGCAAGTCCACGGGCCAAATCATCAAGCAACTCGCCAAAATGGCCAGGCCGAACCTCTTGTGGATTATCCTTGCCATTTTTGCTGGTGTTATTGTCGGTGCAAGTTTCACAGGCGCTGGCCTCATCTTCGGCCACACCGTGGGGAGTCTTAGCCCTTGCAACACGGCTGATCACATCCGATGGGCGGGACGCTTTTTCGGAGGCCTATACTTCATGCTTGCGTGCGTGGAGCTCATCGCCAACTCTATCAGTTGGTCTGGCTTTGGCTACGTCGCTGAGAAGTTGCTCTACCGCCTTCGGGTGCTTTGCTTCCGCTCCATGTACGAGCAAGGCTTGGACTGGCATCAATCTGGAGGCCGAACACCCGCAACACTCTTGTCGGTCATCACGGCCGACACCGCCGCTATTGGGGGCTTCAGTGGGTCGATAATGGGCACGATGTTCTCCATCGTTGTCAACTTCATCATCGCCATCACGGTCTCTCATATCCTCAACTGGAAAATTGCAGTGGTCTGCCTCGTGACGGTTCCGATCCTCCTCGGATCAGGAATTTTGCAGCTCCGCGCACTGTCGAGGTTTGAGCGCAAGCATGCGGGCGCGTTTTCTACTGCCATTGGGATTACGGTCGAGGCTGTCAACTCTTTCAAGACCATATCATCCCTGTCCTTGGAGCAGGAGGTACTCGGGAGCTATCGCCGCGCGTTGAGCGCACCTCAAAAGGAGATGACTCTCGCGAGTGCCCACGCCAACCTGTTCCTCGCCATCTCCAACAGCTGCGGTGCAATGATATATGCATTCGCATATTGGTGGGGTTCTACCAGGATCACCAAGGGAGAGGCAACGCCGACACAGTTCTTTGTCATTCTCATCGCCATGTTAGTGAGCGCTCAGCTTTGGGGTAACATGTTTACCCTGGCGCCCGAGGTGTCACGCGCTAGGGAGGCTGGCTCCCGCATTCTTAGTCTCTTGGACTTGACCTCGTCGCAGGACCTATCGCCAGGCAAGTCTGAGACGGGAGACGGGAGCGAAAAGGGCAGCGACGTCGAGGCAACAGCAGACGCCGCACCGACGTCGACTTCTGGAAACAGAGGTGCGACGGTTGTCTTCAAAGACGTGGCTTTCGCCTACCCTGCCCGACCTGAGGTACCCATCCTGCAGGGCATGTCGTTTACCATCCCTGCGGGGCAGTTTTGCGGTCTCGTTGGTCCCTCGGGAGCCGGCAAGTCCACCATCATGTCACTCGTGCAGCGGATGTACTACCCCACGCGAGGAACGGTCGAGATCAACGGCCTCGACATCTGTGCTCGAGACGGCACAGAGTTCCGCAATGACATTGCCGTCGTGCCTCAGGACTGCGCCCTCTTTGACGGCACAATCAAGTTCAACGTCGGGCTCGGGTCTACACCTCATCATGAAGCGACGGATGCCGAGATTGAAGAAGCCTGCCGCTTGGCCAACATACATGACACCATCGTGGCGATGCCGAATGGCTACGACACCGAATGCGGACCCAACGGGTCTCGATTGTCAGGTGGGCAGCGTCAAAGGCTGGCCATTGCACGAGCCTTGGTCCGGAAGCCGCGGCTGCTGCTTCTTGATGAAAGCACCAGCGCCCTCGACGCAGAGAGCGAAAAGGCACTGCAAGAGGGCCTAGAGCGGGCGGCTCGTGGCATCACCGTTATTGCCATTACACACAGGCTACACACGGTACGCAAGGCTGACGTGATTTTCGTGGTAGAGGGCGGCAAGGTGGTCGAGAAGGGCCGTCACGAGGAGCTTGTCGAGAGGAGTGAGAGCTATCGGGTGAATGCTCTGCAGCAGATGCTTGATGGCTAGGCGACGCAGAAGGAAGCCAGGGTTTTCGGAGGTCCACGACCTTGCATTAGCGACATTTTAATCAATAGATTGGGTAGCATATAGACGGAGACAGGAAAAGCAGTCGATTCGATATTGGCAAGCAAAAGTCATGCTCGAAGCGCAGTACGTTATCGCCAAGGCTACCACGGTCGAGCACAGCTCTCGGTCGTGACCTCTTACGGCGCTCGCCAGTCGTCACTGCCCGCGTTGCCAGCCTAGAATCTGTCCCGTGGTCGCACGCCTCGCGCAGGCAAAGTGTCGAAGCGTCTGGATGCTGCAAAAGTGTAAATCATGCAACCGCATTGGGTGGCTCTCGTACCACTCGTGTCACGAGGGCATACGCACAACATTGACAAGCCGCCGACAGCGAGACGTCGGTCAAGGTCCAAGGATGAAGACGTCCATGAAATCGTAATTTTGGCTGATTCCCGTCGTTTCGCCGAAGACATCCGCTGCCAGTCAAGTCGGAACGTGCTCGCTGCCGTCGAGGTCATGGGAGCTGCATTGTGTCACCTGCACGAGCGGGCGGCGTCTGTAGCGCAGGGCAGCGGCGAGCGGAGTGGTGGTGGTGCGTCGGTGGTGGTGCACTGCTGGTGGTGGTGACTGGTGAGGTGGTGGCGGCCTGGGCTGCGCCCGAAATGGGACGGCGCTGATTCGCTGGGTACCTGCCCAGTGCGGGGCCAAGCGGCCCTCGCAGTGCGGGCCTGTTCTTTCCAGGTTTCACCCGGCAAGGCGTCCGCCGCCGACCCGGCCGCCCGCTGTCGCCAATTCGTCTGGAGCATCAAATCGTGGCACCGCGCGAAGCTTACCGGTGACCACCACGCTCCACTCGCCTCCCATTACTTCATGGCCCCGGCCGACACGGCTACCTTACCTGGTCAAGTTCGCTCTGGCAGCAGGCTCGCCTAGCAAACTTAATCGGGAATCCATCCTCCTTCACGCGCGACCTGCCCATCATCCGTCTCTGGGACCTCACTTCTGCATGCGATAATTCTGTTGCCCACAATTCTGCCCCTAGCTGGCATCGAGAATCCCTCCTCCGTTGCCAGGCCCCCCACCCCAAGCGCCGTCGTCAGCGAGCGGACCGCGACTGGCGCCTATCGTGAGCGAGGAGGAGGGAGTGCCCAGAGTCGCGCCCACCGCGAGAGCGACGACCCCGTTGCCACCCACACCAACGCCGACGCCGTCGACTCGTACGAGCTTTCCGACTACCGCGACATCCAGCTTCGCAAGGCCGTCGACGAGCGCGAGACACGACGCCAAGAGAAGCGAGGCCGGAAACTCCAGTGGCTGGAGGAGCAGGACGAGATGAAGTTCTCCCACAGCATTCAGTTCAATGCTGTTCCGGACTGGAGCAGCCACTACATTGCGTACAGCAACCTCAAGAAGCTGTGAGTGTCCGGCGTGCGTCGCCATCGTAACCGATGCATCCAGGCTGACCCCTCTGCGCACGTGCGTTCGTGCAGGATCTATCACCTCGAAAAGTCTGTGCACCAGAGCCGAGCAGCCGGTGATGCCGAATCCCGACCCCTCATCCTCAATGAGGAGCCAGAAGAGGTTTTCTCCAGGGCGCTTGGCGTCGAGTTGGAGAAGATATGCTCCTTTTACGTCGCCAAGGAGGGGGAGCTGCTCGACGAAGTCTCGCAACTGATGCGTGATGTTGGCGACCGACCCGCGACGGATGGGCCGGTGCTGTTGCATAGAGTCTCGTCTGAGGGCCAGCGTGGCAATGGCCATGGCCGACCTTCGAGCTCGATTGGGCCCGTATCCGACGACGAATTTGGCGACGACAGTGACGATGACGAGACAACAGGTCTGACAAAGGCGAGGAGCACCAACACTGGCAGGAGGCGGACCATCGCCAGCATTGGCCACCACCAAGATCTCGCCGCGTCGTCCGAGTTTGGCCGCTCCATGCGTCGATATAGCACGACCTACGACGACTATGGTGACCAGTCGGTCTTCGACATGGGGCTGTACTCGTCTGGCATCATGCTCAAGAAGCGAATCATCAGTCTCTACGTCCAGCTCTGCGAGCTCAAGTCATACGCCCAGCTGAACAAGACGGGCTTCAGCAAGGTGCTCAAGAAGTTCGACAAGATCTTGGACAAGGAGCTCAAGGCCGTCTACATGCGCACACATGTCGACACGGCGTATCCGTTCAGGGACGATACGAAGAAGACCCTCGAGGACAACATCGCCAAGATGGAGAGCGCGTATGCCGACGTCGTTACCGGAGGGGACGCCGACCTGGCCAGGAAAGACCTGCGATCCCACCTTCGTGAGCACGTCGTTTGGGAGCGCAACACGGTCTGGCGTGATCTCATCGGCATCGAGCGACGCGGCGAGGCCGCTCGACTCGGCCAGTCACTCCTGGGACAGGATCCAGCCACGGTACAGAAGAGGCTTCAAGGCGACGATGACAAGGGGCCAGCCGCGAAGCAGATCAGCACGCCCCTCGGCCGGCTCTCGCTACCCGCGTGGCTGGCGAGCGGCTCCATGCTGACCCTGTTCCTCTCCTTTGCCGTATTCTTCACTCTGCTTTTCGTGCCGATGATGAAGAAAGCGGAGCAGCAGAACTGCCTCGCCATGCTCGTCTTTGTTAGCATGCTTTGGGCCACCGAAGTAAGTAATCCGATTTCTCGTCTGTAGCAGTCTGATCTGACCCTGTTGCAGACCATTCCTCTGTTCGTTACGTCTCTCCTTATCCCGTTCCTGTCAGTCGTTCTGCGGGTCGTCCGCGACGAGGGGCCCGGAAAACACCACAAGAGGCTGAGCTCCAAGGAAGCGACGGAAGCAATTTTCGCGTCCATGTGGACCCCCGTCATTATGTTGCTTCTCGGTGGCTTCACATTGGCAGCGGCGCTTTCCAAGTGCAAGATTGACAAGCGGCTCGCCACGCTCATCCTCAGCAAGGCCGGCACGCAGCCCCGGACAGTCTTGGTCGCGAACATGTTCGTGGCCGCCTTTGCATCGATGCTGATCAGCAACGTTGCCGCGCCGGTCCTTTGCTATTCCATCATCGAGCCGATGCTGCGAACTCTGCCGTCCGACTCAGACATGTCCAAGGCTGTCATCATCGGCATTGCGCTCGCGTCCAACATTGGCGGCATGCTCTCGCCCATTGCATCTCCGCAGAATGTGGTGGCCATGGGCATCATGAAGCCGGCGCCGACCTGGCTTCAATGGTTTTTCATCGTCATCCCTGTCGGCGTCGTCTCCATCATCCTGATCTGGATTCTTCTGCTTGTGACGTTTCAGCCCGGGAAAGGCACCTCGATCGCGCCCATCCGGCCCCTCAAGGAGCGATTTACTGGCATCCAGTGGTTCGTGGCCATAGTGGCCATCACCACGATTGCGCTTTGGTGCGGCAGTCATCAGATGGAAGGCATTTTTGGCGACATGGGAGTAATTGCCATCATCCCCATCGTGCTCTTTTTCGGCATCGGCATTCTTACCAAGGAGGACTTTAACAACTTTCCATGGACCATCATTATTCTTGCCGCCGGCGGCCTCTCACTCGGCAAAGCCGTGAGGTCGTCCGGCCTTCTGCATACGCTCGCAGAACTCGTCTCTCGCGAGGTCGAGGGCATGGGGCTTTACGGCGTTCTTGTGGTCTTCTCGACCCTCATTCTCGTCATTGCAACATTCATCAGCCACACGGTCGCCGCACTCATCTTCCTGCCCCTGGTATTCGACGTTGGCGTGGCGATGGACCAGCCGCATCCCAACTTGTTGGTTATGGGCGGCGTGCTCATGTGCAGCGCCGCCATGGGTTTGCCTACGAGCGGGTTCCCCAACATGAGTAAGTTACCCGGTGCGTCGATTCAAATACACCAGCTAACTCCATGCAGCCGCTATCATGAAGGAAGACGCCGCGGGCCAGAGATACCTGCGCGTGAAGCATTTCATCAGCAGAGGCGTACCGAGCAGCATCATGACGCTTGTGGTCGTTTTGACGCTTGGATACGGCATCATGGAAGTGGCAGGCTTGGACTGAAGCACTTCGACGCGGCAGGGGCATACACGACCTCATTTCATAGAGAAGCCTGTAGCATCATTTTGCATCGCGTCAATATAGCAAATGCGGCCTGTCGCCCTTGGGTACGTCGTAGTTGCCTGCGACGCCGGACGCGCCAGCGTTGTGAATTGTCCGTGTGAAAAGCACTGTGGCACTGTGCGGATGCCGAGCTCTGGGGGGGCCGTTGACGTCGTCTGACCCAATCCCCCTACGTAGCTGCTGCCAGGCACCGGCAATCCCAAGTTCCCAACATCCCGCATCCGACTCCCTCGAAAAGCAACACATTCCCAACGCCGCATACTGCACTTGAAGCTGCGCAGAAGGCCCGAGTCCTGACCGACCTCATGCGTGTCTGTTTGCGATAGTTGAACCAGCCCCGAGCTGGCCCCGTAGCGCCATGCTCTCCGCCTTCACTGCCCGGCCGATCATCGAGTTGCGGCAGCGCGACAAGTCCAAGATCGAGACCATCTTGGCCTACGGTACAGTCCGGACGCTCTTGTAGACAACGCCTGTAACTGACCTTTGACCTAGGCGACCGCATTCTTGTCGGTCTCAACAGCGGCGCCCTGCGCGTCTACCGTCTCAACGAGCTCCCCTCGCCGCAGAACGGATCGCCGCCCCCGCCCGCGCAGGCCGACAGCGCCAGCAACTCGCCGCAGAATGGCGACCGCCCAGCGTCACGCTCGGGAAAGCCGACGGACCTCCTGCGCGAGGTGGAAAAGTTCTCGACTCGCGCGATTGAGCAGCTAGCCATCATCAAGGAGGCAAACACCATCGTCTCGCTGTCCAACTACAGCGTCTCGTTGCACGACTTGCAGAGCTACCAGCTGATCGAGACGCTGGGCCGATCCAAGAACGCCTCGTGCTTTGCCGTCACGTCAAACATCGTCAAGGACCCCGACACCGGAATACCCGAGATCATAAGCCGCCTGGCCGTTGCCGTGAAGCGGCGGCTGCTGCTATGGAGCTGGCACGAGAGCGAGCTCAGCGACGATGTCGGCGAAGTTGTCCTGTCAGAGTCCATTCGCTCCATCACGTGGGCCAACGCCACCAAGATCGTCTGCGGCATGAATGGAGGGTATGTCTTGGTTGACGCCCTGTCGCACGAGGTCGATGACATTGTGAACCCCGGCACGGTGGGCGGCGCGAACCAGGGAAGCCGCTTCGGTGCCGTTAGCAGCGCGGGCATGGGCTACATGGGCTTGGGCGGGTATATGCCCAGGCCGTTAGCTACGAAGCTGGCTGATGGGGAACTGTTGCTGGCCAAGGATATCAACACCATGTTCATCAACGACGATGGGAAAACGCTCGAGCGGCGGCAAATACCGTGGCTATCTGCACCCGAATCCATCGGATACTCGTATCCCTACATTGTGGCCCTGCAACCACCAGCGAAGGGCTCGTTGGAGGTGCGCAACCCGGACACGCTTTCACTACTACAGACCATATCCCTGCCGGGGGCCGCTCAATTACACTTTCCGCCGCCCACATACAGCTTGGCCCATGCCGGCAAAGGGTTTCATATCTCCAGCGACCGTTGTATATGGAAGATGGGTGCCACGGACTACGACTTGCAGGTCGACGAGTTGGTGGAGAAGGGCATGTTCGACGAGGCCATAAGTATCCTCAACATGTTGGAGGATGCGCTACTCAAAAACAAGACGGAGACTCTCCGAGAGGTCAAGATGCAAAAGGCCGAGACGCTCTTCGCAAAGAAGAAGTATCGTCAGGCGATGGATCTGATGAACGAAGATGACGTTCACGCGCCTCCTGAGAGAGTTTTGAGACTCTATCCGCCACAGATCGCGGGTATTCTGTCGCGCTGGGCCCACGCCGAGGAGCACAAGGACGTTGACGAAGAACCGGTTAAAAAGGCCAATGGGACGAGGCCTAGCAGCGCAGATGGCGATACAGAGCACTCCACGCAGCCTGTGGTCGGCAGCTTCGCGAAGCTGTGGAGGGGAGCCCATAAGAAGAACGCATCGGACGCAGCCTCGATAACCTCGGCAAAGAAAGATGCGGCGGAAGAGGACGACACCGAGAGCGCCAAGGATGCGCCCGCGGAAGATAAGCCGCTCGAAGGCAAAGACTTGACGAAAGCGGTGCTGGAGCTAAACAGCTATCTTGCGGGAACCCGCGCGCGACTGCAGCGTGTTATCGATCCTGTAACTGGAAAGCTCAAGCCGCGAACGGGAGGATCCGCAGAAGAGGCGGCGGAAAGGTTTCTGAGGACGACACAGGATGAGTCGGAACAGCAACTCGAGGAAGAGCTGCGGAAAACATTTCGACTCGTTGACACGACACTCTTTCGCGCGTACATGTTTTCACAGCCATCGCTCGCCGGCTCGCTCTTCCGGATCCCGAACTTTTGCGATCCCGACGTGGTCAACGAAAGGCTCCTGGAGCACAGCAGATATAACGAGCTTGTGGATTTCTTCTACGGAAAAAAGCTGCACAAGGAGGCTCTGGATCTGCTTCGTAAGTTTGGGTCGACCACGAAGCCTGATGAGGCAGCGCCGGCACTCCACGGGCCGGACCGCACCATTCAATACCTTCAAAACCTCCCTCCGTCCGAGATCGACCTCATACTGGAGCATGCTGGGTGGGCGCTCAAGAGCAATCCCGACTATGCCATGGAGATCTTCACGGGCGACACAGAGAATGCGGAGACGCTACCCCGCGAGAGAGTATTATCGTTCCTTCATGGTATCGACACCAAGCTTGAGAGGCAATATCTGGAACATATCATCAACGAGTTGGACGACATGACGGCAGACTTCCACAACCGCTTGGTTGAGTTATATGTGCAGAACCTCACCGGCATGAAGAGGGGAACAGAGTTTGATGCCCTCATGGACAGGTTCATCAAGTTCCTGCGGGATTCGCGCCAGGTTTATGGCTTAACCAGGGCGTTTTCTCAGATTCCCAAAGACGGTAAAATAACTCTTTTTGCACGCGACGATGGCAGCCAATACTGACGAAACCTAGATCCCGCCTTTTATGAGGCACAGGCGGTCGTGCTCAGCAACATGGGGTCGCACCGACAGGCGCTTGACATTTACGTGTTCAAGATGAAGGACTTTGGCAAAGCCGAGGAGTAGGTCGCCACCGCGCAAGAAGTGATAAGGCGGCTAACCAGAGCAGATACTGCAACCGCGTGCATAAGCAGCAGGACGCGGCAGCCTCCAGCACATCGAGCGTAGACGGGGCTTCAGACGACGCAGATGACCCGACGAAATCGATCTACCACATCCTCTTGTCTCTCTACCTCAAGCCGCCTCCGCCGCACGAGCCTCAGCTTGAGCCGGCGCTGGACCTCCTTTCCAAACACGGGTCTCGCCTGCCGGCCACATCCACACTTGGGTTGATCCCCGATGACCTCCCAGTCGGAGCGCTGGAGGCGTACTTCCGCGGCAGGATTCGATCGGCGAACAGCCTGGTGAACGAATCGCGCATCGTTGCCGGTCTTCGTAAGGCAGAGTTCATATCGACGGCGGCGCGGCTGCACCTCGGCGACGACGTGGACGGCGGGCAAGGAGGACGGAACAGGCACGTCACGATAACCGATGAGCGGCACTGCGTTGTCTGCCACAAAAAGCTCGGCGGCGGCATGAGGATCGGTGGCAGCGTCGTCGCGGTGCTGCCGGACAACACGGCTGTACATTATGGCTGTCTGAGCAGGGCGACCGGGCAGAAGGCGGACAGCACCCGGGCCCCTAGCTGGGGCAGAGGGTTTTAGACGGCGGCTTCGGCGCGGAATCGAGGGGTGCTTGTCGAGCGTTTGCATGGTTTCCGGCTGGAGGGTGGTGGCGGCATGATTGATACAGGGATACCCTTTGGCGCGTCGTCTTTAGCCTGACTTTAGTAGAATCATGTGTCAAGTATAGGCGTCGACGCTTGTTGCTTCAATCCTCCTCCTCCTGGACCTCCTCGCCGTAGTTTTCCTCCTCCTTGTCCTCGTCGACGGCGAGCTTGTTGCCCGCGCCGGCGGCGGCGTCGCGCGCCTTGTCCTCTTCCATGCGCGCCGTCAGCTCCTTGTTGACGCGGTCCTGGGTCTCGGCGACGGCGGCGCGCAGCGCCTCGAGGTAGCGGGACTTTTCATCGACAGCGGCGGCGTTGTCAGCGGCGGAGGCGCCATCGGAGGAAGTCGCCGGCGCGGCAATGCTCTTGGAGACGGCGAAGCCCTCGTTGGCGGGCGAGGTATACGTCGCGGTGAGGTACATGATCTTTGGCTGAGACATTGCGTTGGCCTGTGGCTGAGTACCTTGTACGTAGTTCGTTGGGATTTAGGAAAAGCTGGGTTTGGCGTGGTCGGCGACGGATGGGGGAGGTTGTGGTGTGTCGTGTGTCGTGCGTCGTGCGCGGAGAGACAAACAAATCTGCAAAACGAGGGATTCGTGTCTGGCGGGGTGAAATTGGCGACGGTTGGGTAAAATTGGAGCTGGAGCTCTCCTGGCAGTCCAGCATCCAGGTGCGTCCGGGTCCCCCGATTGAGGGTGGGTAATATTAAGCTGAGGTGCCATGGCTGAGGAGCGACAGGGGGGTTTATGGGCCAATGCCTATGGATCCAACCTGGAAGGATTCCAGGTTGCAGCGGCGGTGCGGGCGCAGGCGCGGGGTCAGGCTGACGACGGTCCCCGTCAGATACGTCAGGCTCGCCCAGGTTTCTCCAGACCAGCAGATCGCTAGGGTCCCAGGTTCCAAGCCAGCTTATTGCCCAGAGCCACCTCATTGCCCAACCTGGCGAACCGGCCTGGGAGCGAGGCGCAACTAACGTTAGAAGGTACGAGTCCGAGTAAAGTATCCTGAACAAGCCTCCCGCCAAGTCCGGGCCCTGCGAACCCCAATCCGTCCTCGCGCCGCGGCTCACCTCGCCTCACCTCACCTCACGTCAACATTGCTTTCACTTTCCTCTCCCACAATCTCTCTCTTGCTCTCCTTCGACTATTTCATCTCGGCGCCCCTCCGTCGTTGCTCTCCGCGCCACGACCCGCACAAACCACCAGTGCCACCGCCCAACGTGGGTGGCATGCCGGTCTCCTCGACGCTACCTCGCCTCGCCTAGGTGCTGTGCTGCAACGACGCCACGCCAACGGACCGCCGTCCGCTTCCATCGTCGACCGACCCTCCCTCGCATCTACCTACTAGCCTCTCGTCCTCAGACACCGTCCGTTGCTACCACCACCCACCACCGCTGCTCCGTCGTCCGGGGATCCTCGACTCGCTCGCCAGCTCTCCCTGCGCCTGCCGCCGTCGTCCTCGCCTTCCAATCACCAGCCTGAGTCAAGATGTAACACGCCCCACAGACGATCCGCGACAATGCAGCAGCAGCAGCAGCAGCAGTCTGGGCAACCGCCGGCCTCGACGCGGCCGCTGCACCGGGCGCCCGGCAGCTTCTCCCCTCTACCGGGGGCCACGAGCCCGTCCATCCAGGCCTCGTCCGCCGCCTTCTCCTCCTACCACCACCACCAGCAACAACAACAACAGCAGCAGCAGCAGCAGCAACAACAACAACAGCTGCCCTCGGCCCCCACGCGGCCTCCCCCGCTGCGCATCGATTCGTCGGGCAGCGAAGACAGCAGCAGCACCGCGGCCGCTTCCAGCGCCTTCGGCCTGGGCCTTGGCGTCTCCAAGACGCGGCAGCGGGCCGACTCCCCCGGCACGCCGATATACAACCAGTTTGCCAACTCAAGCAGCTCCAACCTCTCTAGCAACACCAGCAGCAATAGCCAGCAGCAGCAGCAGCAATACCACAGCCACCACCACCACCCCCATAACTACTCCCGCCCTGCGGCCGCCGCTGGCGCCCGACTAGTGACGCCTAGCCTGTCGGCGGCGCCGCTGCTCAAGGGCCACTCGAGGAAGCACTCGGCCACGCAGGGCCTCTTCGATTCGACCCTGCCGTCGACGTCCACCTCGAACCTGTCCCAGCTGAGCATGGCCCAGTCGAGCCAGGCGGCGGCGGCGGCAGCAGCTGCTGCGGCCTCGAACACCTCCCTGACGGCCAGCCAGATGGCGGCCAAGGCGGCCGTCATGTCCCACCAAAGCACGTCGCACGTGCGCCAGCGATCTCAGACGGTCCCCTTCCCCGGCGGCGAGGCCAGCGACGGACAGCGACGCGGCAGCGGCAGCGGCAACGGCAACGGCAACAGCAGCAAAGGTCCCATGAGCCCTCCCATGCTGAGCCTCACGGAAGCGAGCGCCCCTCGCGATTCGATTTTCGCAAGCGCCGGAAATCACCAACAACACCAGGACCGGCACGTCTCGCACTCGCCCGCCGCCACCGCGGCCGCCAACGTCGTCTTCCCTCGATCTGGCCACAATTCCCCGAGAGAGAAATCGGTCTCGCCACAACCCTTTCCCCCAATGCCCCAGGTCCCTCCCCCGGTGCCGGAGAAGCCGCTACCCAAGCCGGAGAAGTCCAAGGTGAAGCTCTTCTCGAGACCGAGCAAGATTAGCATCACCAAGGGCGACCCGAAGGAAAAGGCTCTTCCCAGCCCTGGCAAGATTGGGAGCGCCCTCTCTGTCCTACAGCGCGGCAACTTTAGCACGAGCAGCCTCGTCGAACCTCCGAACCCATCGCTCTACAGTCTTAACAACTCTTCTTCAGCAACGATCCGGCCGAGCGATTCTACGACCGAGGAGAAGGGCAAGGAGAAGGAGAAGAAGCACCATTTCCTGTCGCGGCAGAAGCAGAAGCTCAAAGATGAGTACCATCTGCCGCTCTCCTCGGCGGCGAGCAACTCGAAGCCCACGGACCCAAACGCCCCCAGCAGCTTGTACAACTTCAACGTCCCCGCCAGCCCCGCACCGGGCAGCTCCAGCTTCGTCAAGGCCAAGAAGGACAAGAAGCTGGCGGAGCGTTCCGACAGTCGCATGGACGGCGAGTCGCCCTTTGGCCTACAAGGCGACGGCGGCATGCCGTCCCTATCCCAGCAATCGACCCTCTACGACCCAGTCGACCCTGGGAAGCTCGGGCTGCAAAACCACGTGTCCCTAGACGACGCCTGGCCCTATCTCAAGGCCAAACTGCTCGTCATCTTTGAGGGCGAGGACTTGCGACTCCCCGTGGAGGACTTTAACCGCGTGGTCCAGATGCACATCAAGTGGTGCATCCACAAGAGGTCGCCGACTGGCATGCTAGATGACATGCGCGACCTTCTCGCCACGGGCTTCTCGTCGCTGGACCGCACGCTACGGCTAACGCCAGAGGATCGGTTCGTGCCGACCCTCGTGGAGCTCTGGCTCTTCACCTTTACCGCGATCCTCCCCTACATGCAGTCCGTGTTCCTGCCGCTCGACCTCGAGGTGTCGGGCCGCGGCATCATCATGACCCCGGAGCAGGCCCGCGACTTTTGGGGCGGCATCGTGGCAGCCCCCTCGGTGGCGGGGAGGCCGATACGGGTGACGCCCGCGGGAGGCGCCCTCGACGTTAGGCGCCTGGTCCTGACGTCGTTTCGCGACGTCGTGATCCTCCCACGGTACGACACGCTGAAGAACATGTTCTCGCGCCTGTCGCTCGAGTTCCTGCCCTCGATGGCGCTCGCCTCGCCCCCACCTCTCGAGGGCAACCTCTCCAGCTCGCCAGCCGATTCCTTCATGAGCATGGCCCGACCCGGCACAGCCATGTCGCTCGACCCCTCGGTCGGTTCGTACAACTCTACGAGCACGACGCTCTTGGGTGACGGCTCCGAGCGTGGGCGCAGCCGCGCCGTCAGCAACGTGAGCTTCGGCAGCCATGGCAGCGACGGCGGCGCCGTGCGCCCCTTCACTCCGTCGGGCGTGCAGGTCCTCAGCAGCGTGCGCGAGCAGAACGTCGAGGACTCCAAGCAGGTGACGGACATGGTCGGCCGCATGCTGCAGTGCATGAGCGTGCTGTCGGGGCTGGGCGGCGTGGGCGACACCGACGACGAGGGCAACCGGAAGATTGTGGAGCTCTGCAAGATGCTCAAGCTCAACTGGCTGGGCAGGGGCCGGACGGGCCGCAATCGCCGGGGCATCGTCGGAGGGAGGGTCAGACGCGACGACCTGAGAGAGGAGGTGCGGGTTATCTGAAGCGGGCACGAACGAATGTCATGATGCGATGTAACGGGGACGGCAGTCTGCACTTTGGCATAAAACGGCAAATGGATTTCATGGCTTGGGGAGTTGGGTCTAGGATATGCAAGCCCACTATCATGTGGCAACATAGGCGTCGGGTCACCCAGAGGCAGAACGAATTCATGTGGATTAGAGAGCAGATAGTAACCTGGAGGGCCTGCTCCGGCTGTTTATGACGAAGTCGCTGATCTGATGAGATGTGGAATCGCGACGTGGAAACAGCCTTTATGTACTTCCTACCATTGGAGCTGGGTTCGAGATGTTTGCTGCTCAAGAGCGGTTTGGCGCTTCGAGTCTGCACTGCGAACAAACGAAATGCGTCTGAGCAAACTGGACGTGGCAGTAATCCGGGGCAACTCTGTCCCGATGATCACCGTGGGCGGATTATTTGCGAGCTGAAACCAAGGCGGCATTCGCGACGCGTCCAAGATGTGGCTTGAGAGTGTGAACATCTGCCGGTTTTTGTTCTCGCTTCGGCTCCAGTCTGAAAAACGAGTTCTACGGAACTACCTACCCCTTACCAGATGGAGTCGGGGCACGACACGCCGCCAGTTGGCGGAACCCAACCCTCATCGAGCAGCGCGCCCAAGTCGGGTGACCTGCGCGCCATGTGGCCGCGGCCTCTACCAGACGCGCACTCAGACGAGACCATCCCTAGACCCATTGGCGACGTGCGAGACGACCTCAGCAGCGCCGAAGCCAAGATCAACGCCGGGGAAGACTACTACGCCGCCGCTGGCGAGGACCTGCGGCTCGCCCTGCGATACCCCTCGCAGGTCGCCGACTCGCCCAACGCCGACGACCACGCCTTCGCAAGGGCGCTGTCCCTCGTCGCGCGCATCCCGCGGCTGTTCATCGCCAACGAGGCCAAGCTTGACGTCGCCGCGCAGGCCGCGCAGACGCCGGACCACCCGGCGGCGCTGTACCACCTGGGCTACCAGCTCGTGGAAGCCGGGGAGAACGGCGCGGCGGCGACGGTTTTTGCGCGGGCCCTCGCCCTCGCGCCGGACAACGCCACGCTCCTCGAGGAGCTCGCCTCTTCGCTGGAGCGAGAGAACAACTACCGCGCGGCTGCGAAGCACCTGCGGGACAAGGCGGACGTCGTGGAGGACAACTTCCACCTCTGCTATCAGTTGGCGTGGCTGTCGGTGCTCTGCGGCGACCTCGGGCCCGCGCGGCGCGTGCATCCGTTCCTCGCGCGGGAGCGCGGCGACGACGACGCGGGGCGGGCGTTCCTCGAGGCGCGCATCCGGACGGTGCTCGCGCGCGCAGACGCCGTCGTCTCGGTCGGGGATGCTGTACGAGGAGGAGGAGGAGTAGCAGCATGCTGCCCCCTGGACCAGAGGGACCTGCGCGGGTGGAACTACGTGCTCAACGGGGGGCTGCTGCTGCACTCGTCGCGGGACGGCGCCGACGAGGGCATGAACGGGCGGTACTCGTGGGTGCACGACTCGGAGGCGCTGTGCTTCGAGGGCGTCCACCACGTCAAGGCCGTGCTGGCGCGGCAGGGCGTCCGGGTCCCGCGCGTCATGGCCATGCCGGATCCGAAGAGCTACATCCTCGCCAAGGCACTGGCCACGGCCCTGGCCGCTAGAACGACAGAAGAGGGAGAACAAGGTGAAGAGAGAGGAGGAGAGGTACTCATGTGGCCACCCGGCGGCACGGATCTCGAGGGCGTCGTGGTCGCGTACGACCTGGACCTGCTGGCCGACGATATCACTTACACGCTGCGCCACCGGTATCCGAGGCAGTACCTGTGGGCGCACGCCGTGTGCTGGACGTCGCCGGAGCCGTGCGTCCCGGCGCCCGACTTTATCACGTTCCTGTACCAGACGCGGCTGTTCCCGTGGATACAGCGCTGCAAACTACAACAGCAGCCGTGGGACGCGCAGACGGACGAGTCGCAGACGAACGACCAGGGTGTGCTGGACGGCTTGGCCAAGAGGTTGCTGGACGTGGACGGCGTGTCTGCAGATGCGTTGGAGGGTCTAGATCGAGTGCTTGAGCTGGCGCATGCAACTGGGTTGGGGGGAGGAGACGGCGGCGGTGGTGGCGTGACGACGGCGATGAGGGCGCCGCAGGATCGACCGCTGCAATGGCCGCGGTCGCCGGTCCCTGGTAATATCTGGACGGCGACGACCAGGGACGTTGGTGTAGCTGGCGACGTGACAGGTTAGAATTGAGAAGCGCAGCGGCCAATAGACATCACCAGGGACTCGGGTTGTCTTGGTGCCTCGACCAGCAGCCTACCGTCAAGGCTGATGGCAGGAGTCAATGATGCACGCCGGAGACGCAACACGAGGAAGCAACAGTGGCGCGTAAAGCATAGGTCGACATGTGTCGACGACGAAATGATGAAGCATAATTGTACCTTGGGTAAGTGCAGCAATTGGGGCGGCCTCGGACGTGACAGCCTAAATAAGGCAAAGCAACGCTAGACTCACAAGTGGTGGGTTCAACAAACAAGTATTCACTAATGAGCGGATGTACTGGTCATCAAGAGTCCCTGTTCACAAAGAGCAAGATGAGACAACGTTATGAAGGACAATATGTATCTATTCTGTTTACTATGTTCAGGGCCAGGCCCCCTATGAGGCAAAGAGTGGGAACCTAGAGCTTTGTTCGAGTTAGCCTCGTTGTCTGACAGGGGTGAAAAACAAGACTTGTTGAAGTTGCGAAAAGATCAGACATCCAAGGAAGAATTAAACCCTCATCCGTCCCAGAAAAGGCTCAATCGGGACTCGAGTGGAAACTGCGAATAGTGATGGAAAATTTCATCATGAAAAAGGGGCAACCGCTGCTGACAAGAAAACACAATGTGAGACTTACGTTAACCGCATGTCACGGAGCGACGCTGGAGCTGGCCAGGCAGTACGCAATGGGAGGTCGTCGTGACACTGATTCGCCTGGATAGGAGCAGCATGTTAGCAAGGCTGAAGAGCACACATGAAGCTGCCATGTTCAAAGCCGGAGAGGCAAGTATAGTCAGACAAAAAATACTGGCAAGTAACAGGCCGAAGCCCGAAAGATCGTCGTTCATGGTCGATTCAGCCTTGGAAAAGAAGACAATTTGATTTGTGTCATCATGCAGATGTAGGGGGAGTGAAGAGGGGAGATTGGCCGGCAGAGGCCAATGCACGAGAAAGGGGACGAGGCATCCGTACCTAGAGCTGGGCAGCGCCCGAGAGCTTCGTCGTTGCTAGACGTTAGCCGCAGGAAAAAGCATCGAGAAGGTAGCATCGCCAAGCTCGAGCTCGACCTCCCGTTCTCCCATTGCAGGCGCGCCGAGGCGCCGCGGTCGCTCGAGATAAAAGGCAGACGGGAGCCCCGTGAAGCTCGCGAAGCTCGCACGCGTCGCAATGGCGAGAACGGGGGGTGCTCGGGGCGAAGTTGTCAGGAAGACAAAGTCGATGATGGCGAGGAAGAAATTCTGCTTGTGGAGCTTGTCGCGATGGAAGATATTGGGCGACAGTGCAGGAGAAATTTTCTGCACTGCGTGCACTGTGCTAGATCACGTGATGTATAGCGCTCGACGCGGAAGTTACTGGTGCCGGCGGCAGCCAAAAATAGCGCCTCTGTAATTGAGTAAGTGGGTATTAGAATGATGCACCTCGTCCGCATACCGTCCTCGTCGCGCGGTGTAATCGAAATGACAACAGCCGCGGGGATAGGCGGGAGAGGGAAATGGAGGCCCGCGACGCGGCTCTCCCTCGGAATCAGATGCGCCTCTGGGGCGATTCCGAAACGCGAAGATGCCAGTGCGGCGACGCATCCATGGCTGGGCCTTGGCCTCAGAGCCCGGCGCTCGGGCTGCGCCGAGTCGCCCCTTTCAGCGCATAGCCCCGCCACAAGCTACCCGGTAGCAGCGTAAGCGGCTTAAGCGGCGCCCCGTCCACCACCCAGCCACCGCTTTGGAATCGACACAAAACAGGCAAGACGGGCCCAACGGGCCCAACGCAAGATTGCAGCCCCCAAGCAGCACGTGTGTCGCGATTATTCTGCGCCGACCTGGCCCCGAGGTCTCCGATAGCTGCATAACCCCCCACCAGCCGTGCCGTCCATCGTCCACGGGTCTTCTTGCTGGCGGACTGGGCCTGGCTCTGGGTCCGGGTCCCTCCCATCCCCCCCCCTGCCACCTGGTGTCTCTCCCGTCTTGGGTCTCGCGCTGCACCCGCCCACGCAGCAGGAAGATCCCAACGCCGTCTCGCCGGCTCTTGGTCGCCGTATCCCACGCCTCTGGCTGCACTGCGACGTCTCTCATCCCCCCCAAGCGAAGCGCTCGACCGCCCCCGTCACCGCCAACCCAACATCCTCCCGATAAGGCATCTCGTCGAACGCCTCCTGGCCAGCGCCTTTTCGTCGCCGCTGCCAGGGCTCCGGAAGGCCCTCGCGCTGCATAGGGCAAACGGACCCGAGCCAGTGGACTTGGTGCGCGCGGCAAGCCTCCTGCAAGTCGCCTGGTGCCCATCGCATCGCCCGCCATCGCCCGCCAAAGCCAAAAAGGCACGCCAGCCAGCCATCGCTCTACGGTCGGCAGTCGGCATTGTACTTCGTACCAAACGTCTGCCATCGTCGTCGCTCCCTCACCTGCGCAGCTTGATCGCTTCTACTTTCGCTGCCGCTGACTGTCGCCTTTTGCTGGAGTAGCAATCGCCCGACACGTCGCCGCCCTCCCCCGTCCGTCGTCCCATCGTCTCGGTGGCTGACTGCTGGCGTCTGGCATCACGACGCCGGAACCCGTCTGGTCACCAGCCATCAAACTTTTCCTCATCGTCGCGCTCTTTGCCACTTCGCTCCCCCCCCCCCGACCGCGATACTCTCCCGGCTTTGATCCCCTGCTCCCCCGTCGACGGTCTTCAACCGGCATACGCGTGCCTCCGAGGACCCTAGAGCCCTGGCCTTATTCCCTCGCAGACGGGCAAACGCCGCTCAGGACTGCTCGCGACGCGAACCCGGGGTCGACGCCGCGACCGCGCCGAGCATCGCCCGCGACGTCGCTGCACACACGTCGGGAGTGCCGCATGCGCATGCGATAGAGTCTCAACGCGCCTGTCGACATCCACGCGGTGGATAGCCGACCCACGATCTCAGAAATGATGGCCGCCAGCATGGGGCCAAACTTCACCGGGCATCCGGCCGCCATGGGCCACCAGGCCGTCGCCGGCCATCCCATGGGGCCTGGCATGCCTCCCAATGCCGCACAGCAAGGAGCGCCCGGCGGCGGCATGCCTCAGCAATTCGGTGGCCACATGGCCGTGTCGGGCCCCGGCGGCCAGGTCAATCCCGCCATGATGGGCGCGATGCCGCCTGGCGCCAACCCGCACCTGCAGCATCTCAGCCCAGCCCAACAGCAGCTGTTTCAGCAACAGCAGCATCAACAGCAGCTGCAAAACCAATGTATGTGGTCCTCGTCTCCGACCGCCCGTTCCCGTGCGCCTCGACTAACGTGTGCGACGCGCTGCAGTCCAAAACCCGAGTGCCATGGCCGCGCTCCGGCAACACCAGCTGTTACAGCATCAGCAGCAGCAGGCGCGGCAGGCCTTGATGGCACAACAGGTCCAGGTCAATATGGGCGGCGGTATCCCCATGGGCATGCAACTACAGCAGCTCAATCCGCAGCAGCTACAGCAGCTCCGCGGCAGGATGGGACCGGTGAGGCTCAGTCTGGATGATGCTTCTCATGCGATGCAGCTAACAAGATCTTCGTCGCAGGGCACGAATCCCCAGGCCCAGGCCATCATGGCCCAGCAGCTCGCCCTCCAGCAACAGCAGCAGCAAGCCCAGCAGCACGCCGCCCAGCACGCCGCGCATGGCCAACAGATGCCCGGTGGGCCTGCCCACGGCCAGCCGATGCCCATGAATGCCCAAAATATGGCCGCGCTTCAGCAGCAGCAGCAACAGCAGCAGCAGCAACAACAAGCGCAGCAACAGGCGCAGCAGCAGCAGCAGCAGCAGCAACAGCAACAGGCGCAGCAGCAGCAGCAGCAGCAACAACAACAACAAAACCAGATAGGAGCCGGTGCTGCTGCACAGGCTCAGGCGGGCGCGCAGCAACAAGCGGCTCAGCAGGGCCAGGGCCAGCCTCAATCGCAAGCGCAGCCGCAGCCGCAACAACCTGGGCAGCAGGCGCAGCAGACTCCGCAGCAGACATCGCAGGCCGGCACGCCCGCGCCGAGCGGACAACAAACACCGGCGCAGACGCCAGCCTCGGGCCCCGCGCAAGGCCCCCAGGTCCAGCAGCAAGGACAAGGCCCGGTCCCAGCACAGCAGATGCACCCTCAGGGCCAGCCGCAGATGAATCCGGCACAGCAGTTTGCGATGCAAAATTCAATCTTCCAGCAGCAGCGAAGGGAAGGCATCAAGGCGCAGTGCCTGACCCGGCTGATGCAGTTGAGCGAGCATCTCAGCTCATTCCCAGTGTGTAGCCCGATATCGTGATGCCATGGCCCGCCAGTCGCTAACATGTCGCAGGGCGCAAAAGGCAAAGACGACATGTTGTACTGGAATAACTTTGTGCAGCGCTTCTTCTCCAACGGTGGAATCTTCCGACATGCTCTGCACATTAGCGACGGCGACGAGTCCATGGACAAGCAGTACGACATTTTGTATCCCGCGATCGCTCGATACTTCCACACGCACTTCAGCAGCGGCGTTAAGAGCATGCAGTTGACGCTGGACAGAAGTGGGAACGAGCGCCTCCTGGCTGGGGACTACTATTGCTTTGACAATGCCAAGGCCAGCTTGACGTACTGGTTTGAGTCTGGATCGCACGTAAGTCTCGGCAGTCATCGCCTTTCTGAAGCCCACACAATGGCGCTAAACGAGACATTAGGTCGTTGCCACGGGCACTCTGCGCGCCACATTTGACGGAGAGCAGAAGCTGGAACTGCTCGAGTTCCTCACTGCGAGCCACGAAGAGTATATTTCACGGAAGCAGGTTATCGACGCGGCGAAGCCAGCGCACATCTGGTTCAAGGAATGGCACCAAGTCAACACGCCGGACGCAAAGCAGTCGCCTGAGATGTCCAAGAAGAGCAAAGCCAAGCAGCTCAAGTCCCCCCAGCGCCAGCCTCCCGAGGTGCTGGAGGGCCTACCCGACTCGGCCGTCAACAGCAAGGGCGTCACCGAGGCCGTCCACCAGTTTCATGAGGTATGCCGTTCTTCCCTGTGAGTTGGGTAGCGTGTGCTAACGGAGGCGTCAGATGGTCGAGGTCGTTTGTCAGATGAACCCGCTGTTCACTTTCTGCCACGGAAACCCTGGTGTCAGCCCCTACGCGGCGTTGGATCAGTACGTGACCACATTCATCAACGGGGCGCCGGCGGGCATGAACGGACAGCCGATGCAGCAGGGCGCCCCGAGGACCCCCAGCTTCGGACAGTTCCCGATGGGCGCCAGCCCCGCTGCGGCGCACATGAACCTGCCGGGATCCCCACACATCGGCAGCCCGGCGCCGGGTCAGATGCAGGCACCGGGCATGCAGCTCCAGCCGAGCCAGCAGGGCACCAGCTCGAGTGGCCCAAGCGCGAACACGTCGCCGGCATCCAACAAGCGACGGCGGCCGTCGGGCGTCAAGGTAGAGGACGATGGGTCGGGGGCTCCCACGCCCGCAGGATCCGGGCCCCAGGTCAACGGCATCCAGAACCGGCCCACGAAACCGCCCACGCCTCGGATGCCGAAGAGGGTCAAGGGCAACCCATCATGAGGCCAGCCTCTGACGCCGGCGAAGCATACCTGCTTGGCCGCGCTCTGCTCCAATACCTCATGCCCGTAATGTTCACCTCATGTAGCATGGCGGCGTCTGTTGTTACTCATTTTTTCCGTATTTCGTTCTCCGCAGCCTTTGGAAAGCCTGTGGATGGGAGTGGAGGTTGATTCATTTTGGGCTAGCCTTTCCGACATTGGCGAAGGGGGGACGCCGTCCACGCCGCCGGCTCGACCTGATACCCAGCACTGGCGGGTGCATCTTGGTGCCCGCGACTCTTTGTCGAGCGGGACGGTGCGGTCGAGGGAGGTGTAGTTGTCTGCGGGCGGCGACCGTCATGGCATGCCGGCGACTTTTTGCAGACTCGGCGTCGGCCCTGCCGCGCGCTCTTGATACGAGTCTTATGGGGCAGAAAAGGGGGGGGGACCCTGCACTCGGCTGTCCCGCGTGCGGCAGGTCTTCGATTTAGTGGGAGAGAGGAAGAGAGAGAGGGGAGAGGGAGAGAGAGGTTGAAGTGCGATTCATATGATTTACTTGGGAAAGTTTGGGCAAGATCGGGGAGACCGTCTAATTCAGGGGTACGGAGTTGCTCGTGTACGATTAAAAGCGTTCTTATTGCGTGTGCTCATGGCAGCCATGAGCCCGGCTACTCGTGGTACCCTGTCCTCAGCTACCGTGGTGCCGCGCCCAAGCTTTCTTCCTATTAGATGTGTGTGGCGGTCTTGAACGGGGAAGCTATCGATCTTTCAACGCCCTCAGCGCCCCGTCCCTGCCGTGTCCCGCGGGTTGGTCCTTGGGATGACAGCAACTCTTGGTGTTCTGACCGAAGCCTCACTGGCCAGCTCATCGTGAACCACGCGGCCGCCATGCGTCATACTCTCCGGGAGCAGTGTCATTCATGCTTCCCATGCGCAGACCCCCCTCTGCTGTCGCTCCCCTAGCCCCTGAGGCGACCCCTAGCTGCCGCCATGGGCTCAACTCCAGCAAAACTACTTGTCTTACTGTAGGTTCTACCGGCTCCCTCTAACGGGGAAGCTCGACCTTTACGCGACAGTGGCCGCTGCGGCCCCGTCTTCCGGGTCGTGGGCAGCGTGCTCCCCGTCGTTGGCTGGTCTTGCGCGTGGTTCGTCTCTTTCGGCATGAGCCTCTCCGTGCGGCTCGGGCTGGGACTCGGGTTCTTCGGTCCGGGGCTCAGGATTAACCTGGACTGGAGCGTCGTCCTGTGCGTTTGCTAATTGAGACGGTGGCGCGTCTTGTTCTCCATAGCCGTTGTGCTCGTTTGCCTCGGTCACCGGCGTCGGGGCGGGGTCTTGCTCCATCGTTGACACGCCGACCTCCCTGTCCGGCCCCGCGGCAGCAGCGCCTCGCTCTCCCTCCCCCCCCGCCGGGGGGACGCGCGCCTCGCCCCCTTCAGGGCCCTTCCACATGTCGTCGACGTCGACGGCGAGGAATACGTGCCGCCTCGCCCGGTCCACCGCACCGTCCTGCTGATGGGTGTCCTGTTGATGTTGCTGCTGCTGTTGATGTATACGCAGCACCTTCCCGAGCGTCTCCTCCAAACAGGCATCGTCATCACCATCGTTGTCCACGCCCCCGCCGCCGAGCGGCACGACGGCCTCGACGCCAGCTGCTGGGACGACTACGCCGCCGTCTGCCACGATCCGGAGCGAGCACCCCCCCACGCCCGCCTCCGACGCAGCCCACGACGCCGATGACGGTGCATCTGGTGGCGATGATGATGATGGTGTCTCCCACTGGGCCAAGACGTACAGCGTCATGCGCTTGCCGCGCTGGTCCCCCGGCAGCCGGATGCGTGCCGCGAAGCGCGCCGCGTCCCCGCGCAGTAGCCGCGCCGCCGACTGGGCCGAGGCGTACGAGGCGTCTACGACGCGGATCCACACGCGGCCGCCGCTGCTGCTACTGTACGTGTGGCGGTGTGTCGTGGGCGGCGTGCGGCCGTAGAAGACGATGCGGACGACGAGCCGCGGCTCAGGGGCTCGTGGGGATGTTGTTGCCCGAGGGGTTGTCGGGATGGCAGCATCTGCCGTTGGCGTCGGTGACTCGGTATTCGTCGTCGTCATAGCTGTTGACGTCGTCGCTGGCGTGGTTGTTGGCATGCTCTGTGGCAGCATGGCAAGCTGCGGCATCATGATGGGCGGGGCGGCCGGCGCGGGAAGCGGCAGCATCGCTGGCGCCGTCGTCGCGACCACGGTCGGCGGGTAAACGACGTACACTACCGCGGGGCCGCCAGTCGCGGGCTGCACAAAGGACACGGGCGCGGGCGCGGGCGCCGACACGTACACGGCCGGGCTCTGCGTGAGCTGGTACACCTGCGCGGACGCCATCACAGGAGCACCAGCACCAGCACCAACACCAGCACCGGCACACACGCCGACAGGGCAGACACCGGCTGCGACGACCGTCTGGCCATACGACCCGGGAGCCGTGCCCAGCGGCTGATCGAAGTGATAGCCCGTCTGCCGCGCCGGCTGGGCCAGGTACCCCGAGGTACGCCGCGCCGGAGCCGGTGGTGGTAGTGGTGGTGGTGATAGTAGCATCTGTTGCTGCTGCTGTTGCGGGTACGTGTACGGGGACGCCACGTACCCAACCGTCGGGGGGTTGTACGCCGGCGCGTGGTTGGCCCAGGAGTTGAACATGATGTCGGCGGCGCGCGGAGTGGTGGTGGTGGTGGTGGTGGTCGTCGTCGTCGTCGTCGACGTTGACGGCGACGTAGCTTGACCGAGACAGCAAGAGGCGCGGTGTTCTCGTCGTCGTCGAACGGGGGTGGCTTCTGTGAGAGATGCGCGAGGTGCAAGGAGATTAGTTCGAAAGAGAACAGAGGGTCGAGGTAGAACACCATTACTCCTCTGGCTGCGTCGAGCTCTGTTCAGTGATTCACTGGTTCAGCAACGCATATCGGCTTTTGGTAGTGACTCACGGGCGTTTGCAAGAAAAGCAGCTGCATAGCAACTGCAGGTCCGCCATGTGAACAGCCTACCGTCCTCGCATCAGGCAGCACACCAGTCTCCATCACTGGGAATTAGCGAAAAACCGCTCGCATCTTGAGAGTTGATTTCTGCTTGAATTCGCCAATCGGCCAGCCAGTATGCCATGCGTCCTGTACACCGTCCTCGTAGCTCAGACGAGCCGAGGAGAGAAAATGAGTTGAGCAAAGAAATCATAGACGTTACAGTTCCATGCAAAGGTCCAGGTGCCGTGCTCCTCTATCCATACCTTCCTTACCCTGAGCCTCTCGGGCCGAGCACCCCAAATTTTACCATCATGTTCCAGTGCTCTCAAGGGTAGTCCACGTTTCCATGTCGTTTCTTGAAAGGACTGTGTACACACAGCCAGTCCATCCCAGGTTCCACGCCTCGTTTGTCGTGTATGAGTGTCGTCATCCGTCGTGCGATGCTATACCAAGCCTGTCGTCTCGCTCATCAGCCGGGCTTATCTGAAAGCCCGCGCCTGCCACTGCCGGTTAGATGCTCTCCGAGGTGGGATTCTCGTGCTTGGCAGTGCTTCCTTTTCCCCGCCACGTGCTCACGGCCGGGATGTTGGCCTCATACCGCACTTCCTCGGTCCCATAGGCTCGCGGTGTGAGCTTGATGAGCGTGTGCAACGGCACGTTCATCCAGGGACTCTTTGCTTGGTCCTTCTTCATGAAGTATGCGTAGATGCATCGCAGTACGGCTTGGTGGGTGACGATGAGGATGTCTTCGCTGCGCTCCAGCTCCATGATGATGGGCTCGAGGCGTATCACGACGTCACGGTACGACTCACCACCACGGTATCGGTAGTTGTACTTGTCCTCGTCTCGGGCGGCAAAGTCGTCCGGATAACGATCCTTGATCTCCTGGTATGTTAGTCCGTCGCAGACACCAGAGTCGAGTTCGTCGAGGGCCTTCCACTGTAGCTGGTTGTAATTGGGCGGAAGGAAACGTGACGTCGCAATCGTCCTCTTCAACGTCGACGTCCACACAGTCAGGGGGCGATCGTCCTGCAAGCCCCGTCAGTGCACGTTCACGCCGGCTGCCCATTCAGAAGAGAAACTTACTCCGACCGACTCACGAACGAGCTGTGGCAGCTTTCTAGCGTACAGCTCGCCTCTTTGAGATAGCAGGGTATCGTCCCCTATTCTGCCGTCCAGGTTGTACATGGACTCGCCGTGCTGCGCAAAGCTACGCATCAGCATTGGTTTCAAGAGGGAGATTTGGGGGGGAAGAGCTTACCCTGGATAGCCAGACAGAGCGAGGGCGGATGTGGAGATTCATGAGGTAGTAAACGATGCGGCTCTGGAGATAGTCCTGGATGCGGTTGATGATGACTTGCTTGCCGACATCCATGATCTTGAGGTACGTGTACGCGTCCTCGTCGCCGTCTTCGTCGATGGTCTTGTAGATCTTCTCATAGTTGCGAATACGGTTGCGAAAGTCTTGGGCTGCTTCTTCCGGGTCCTGGCCGCGGTAGTCTGGGCTCGTCGTCTTGACATCACGAATGTTGGCCATGATGATGTCCTCATCGTCGCACTTGCTCTCAACGAAGAGCACCTCTATGCCCTTGGCCTCACACGTGTCGCTGACCCATTTGCGGCGCTCCTTTGTCGAATTGGTGGCGTCGAGGATAGCAACGACGCCGCCAGTCCGGAACCACTTAAGCATGTCCGCGATGGCGGCCTCGGCGGCCGCACGACGTTTCCGCTCACCTTCGACGTTGTTGGTGTCGAAGAAGTCGGCTGTGGGCTGTGGCGCATCGTTACGCCGATAGTTGCCGACGTTGAACGTCTGCGCCGGGATGGACAACCATTGCAGGTACCGCTGGGCTGCAAACGAAGAGGAAAAAAGGTCAGCAAGTTCCCAATGCATTTCGGTCGCCGAATCGACGGGAGCAGACACGTCGCCAGGGTCAGGGAAATCAATCATACCTATTTGGGCAATGTAGCTCTTGCCGCGGGCGGGCAAACCAACCATGACCACACATATCTTGGTGTCCTCGACCTGAACGCCGACACCATTGTTAGTTTTGGACGGCATGATGACGTATTGCGAGTGGACTACTCGAGGCAAATCGTTTGCAAAGCGAGGGCCAAGGCATCCGGTGTCGTCGATGCATCTAGCAGCAGTGACGCTCCGCCGTACGGTCTTTGAGGGCGAGGAGGAACGGCAGCCAAGGAGCGGCAAGGTGGGACGGCGACTTCAAAGCAGAATTCGGAAGCGGGTGCGCAGGGTATGATAAACAGGTGAGAAGGAGACACAGGGCCGCAGGCTCGCGAGCAGGTGAGATGGACAGCGGCGAGTGCGAGTTTGATGGTGATGGTGATGGGTGAAGCAAAGATTCAGTGAGTTTCGGTCACTGACTGAACGGGTGACATGGACGGTGAATGGATGATGATCGCGTGAGGCTGCCCGATTTTCAGGCGCAGGCGGGGGACCAACAGCGACTGCCGCAGGGCCGAATAGCGGGGCGGTTTGGGGCGCTCTGGGGGAGCTGTGCCCCGGAAGTATGGCCGAGGCAGGCAGGCAGGCAGGCACCTTGAGGCAGCCCAGCCCAGCCCAGCCCAGCCTTCAGGTCGCTTGGCCCGGCAGCCCGCGCGCAGCCGCTAGGTACAAAGTTCGAGAACCGCCCGGCGCAAGGTGCTGAGGGGTCCTGGGGGCCTCCACTCGCAGCGCCCAGGTGGTCGGATGATGATGCAGGTGCAGGCGCGCGTGCCCCCAGTGGAGGTCGCTCTGGCTGGGCAGCGGGTCCCGCCAGCCCTCTGTGAATTGACTGGAGCCGGCCAACCTGGACCTTGGCTGGACGGGGCCTAACGTAATGGGTTGCCGGCGGTGGGGTGCCGGAGCAATGGACTGCGCTGGCGATGGATGGAAACACTCGCAGGGAACCTCGTGCTGTGCCAGATCGAACGGGTGGAACAGAGCAACAGGCATCCGCACGAAGAAGAAGGGGGGCCAATGGGTCGCGGTGGACGGTCGGGGAAGGCGCACGGGGCCGAGTCTGTAGGTAGCAGCTCTGCCTCTGGAGTAGAGTTCCAACTCGGTGGTTCGGGGAGACTGACGGTCCCTGCTGCCACGGCCAGGCAGTTGGACCTGACGTACTTCGTTCTGACGCCTGTGATGCGGACCAGAGGCAAACCGGGCTGGACGTTTGTTCCACTGTCCATCGCTCCAACGGCCACTGACCGGCGGCGGGTAAATGAGGTGCGCAACTGAAAACCGGAGTCATGGGAATCATCAACCTCTCCAGTCGTCGACCCCGCACACTCACTCGCCTCACCTTCCCGGTGCAGAGGCAGTTGTGTCGCCCCGGCGCCCGTCGAGCTTCGATGCCAGACTTCCAGCTGCCCGACCGTGCCGTGCCACCATCGCCCGTCACCCGTCGCTACCCCGTGCCGAGGTGGTGGTTGACTGGTGGACTGACGGAACAAAGATCGAGGGAGCTCGAGATTGGTGGGGTTCTGCCGGCCCAGCAGCCCAGCAAGGTCACAAGCTGGGGCAGGCCAGGGTCGTCCCACCACCAGGGACTGCAAGGAACCGCACCACAGGCCAGCCAGCCCACTTGA
Source organism: Purpureocillium lavendulum (assembly GCA_029168975.1). NCBI lineage: Eukaryota > Fungi > Ascomycota > Sordariomycetes > Hypocreales > Ophiocordycipitaceae > Purpureocillium > Purpureocillium lavendulum. The sequence goes on along the minus strand of JAQHRD010000005.1, from coordinate 2,119,394 downwards.
ACGACGCTGGCCTCCGGCTCTGCCCGAGATGGATGGAGGTACCTCTGGATCCTTGCGGGCGTCGAGGCAATTGGGGGAATGCAGCACCATCTGCCATAACTGCCATTGCCACGTTTGCCATCGCGGCTGCCGTGCCGTGTGCGTGGGATCCCTGTCGCCTCCAAAGGGACAGGGCAACGGCGTCATCCGACGACGATGACCGTCAGTCTGCGCGGCATCGTGCCAAGTTGACCTCCGACCTTGCGAGGTTTCCAGCATCGGGTCGCGCTCGAGGCTCTCGCTTGACGCCCCTCGCCGCTCCAACACGACATGACAACATCGACGCTCCAACGGTGGATTCGGCCGCCCCACGCGGCGCGGCATTCCGTCCCCTGCCAATGTGTGCGCTGCGCTGGATGCTCGCGCGCTCTCACCGCCCGACGTGGTCACTTGACCACGTCGTGATTTCACGCCACGCCGCCGCGTCGCCTCGCCAGGCAGCAGGCGCGCGCTTCCGTCGTGCCGCCCCAGAATCAAACGAGACGGGAAAGTACTGTAACAAGGCATTCGAACTCACCCTGCTAAAGTTCCACGTGTTCGCTCGTGCTCGTCCGGATGGCGATGCCGTTGCCGGCGTCGGCGGCCCTGCGGCGACGCCCCTCATCGTCGAGGCCACGGACTGCGGTGGCGCGCTCGCTCGTTCGGTAGATGCTCTGTCGCAGTGCGGGAACCGCGCTGGTGCAATTGCTCGTCTCAATGCCACGCACGACGGGAGGCTCGTCGAAGGCCCTTACGAGGTGTCGCTTTCGTTTGATGGTGTACGGTCCAAGTCCAGGAGTTGTGGAAAGCGCAGCACGGCCGCAACTTGCTTTTAATCGGCCAGCCCGCCGCCCCAAGCCGCTTACACAGATGACCGACTAATCTGTGCCTGACCCGATAAGCCTCGATTGTCTCAGAGCTAATCGATAAAATCGGTCCTCAACGTCTGTGACACGATTCATTCAATACTTTCACCGCGCATTCGGCAGATGGGCCAACCTCTCGTCATTCTCCATTTCTACCCGTCTCACCCTACCTAGTCCATTATTGAGCTCGTCGAGCCGCCACTCGTGAGCCTACCTTGCTGAATCAGTCCCTGCGACGGTCCAAAATTGCGACGGTCCAAAATTGCGTCGGCCACACTTCACAGACGCCAATGGGCCACATGTGCCATCACGGTAGCAAAGTACCAACGGCGCAACCCGCTCGCTACCTCGAGTAGAAGCGCATCTGTGCAGCTCCAACATCGAAGACGGCCACCACATTCTGGAGAAACACGTCACCCAGAATATATGGCCCAGCCCCTCCGCTGGCAATGGCCACAGCGCAGTATCCGGTCAATGGATCTTTGAGGTCCGGGTACATGAGGTCCGCCGGGTTGATCCAGAATTCTACGCCCGAGATGATGATAGCGAACCGAGGAGGGATCGCGTTGCAGGGTGCAAAGTACGCCCCCCACTGGTACAAGTACACCGCGCGAGGCTGGAAGGCCATCGCAATGGCTTCAGCCAGTGCTGGTCTCAGGTCAGCATTTGCAGAGATGACTCTTGTTGAGCCACTCACGAGGTGGGAGATAGTTCATCGTCGTGCCCGTGTCGACAATGTACGGAAACTTGGTCGTGTCGGTGGACTGCGCCCATTTCACGCCATCGGGAATAATTGTGTAGAACGAGTATCGCCACGCCGTCTCTGCTTGGCCGATCAAGTTTGCCTGGTCATCGCTGTGAGCTTGTCCATCTTCGCATGAAGCCATGCCACTTACGATAATGAGATCGGTCTCGGCGTATTTGCCACGGCGCCAATCCAGGGGTGGAAGCCCGCCCCAGGCGAGCATGCCCTCGGACGAATTCTTGAGGATTGCTACGCTGAAGACGGGATCGATTGTGCCCTGCGTAATGGCATTGGTCAAGAACGGTGTGTACGAGATGGCGTTCCACGCTGCCTCCTCGCCGACCTCGCCGTAGAAAGCGCTGGTTAGAGCCGGATAGGCAAGCCCGAGGATCCCCACGGTAAGGTTGTTTCCGTGCCAGTACGTGTCATTGGCAAGGCCGACCTGCTGGTTCGCCACATGGACGCCTCCGCAAGCAATGTCACTGTATCCCATGGGGCCAACGATCTGCTCGCCGGAGCCGTATTTCAGAAGAAAGTGAAGGTCGTCGATGGCACCCCCGCTGAAGTCATCGATGGTGGGAGAGCCAAAGCCGCAAGCTGCTTGGTCGTGGCCACCTCCGACCCCATCGTTGCACCGGAAACCGGTCTGCACCGCCCATGTATCAGAGCTGCCTGTGTCGAACAGCAGCCAGAGGGGAACGCCGTCCCAGCCGCACTGGATGGCATACTGAGTCGAAAAGTCTCCGGCTGCGCTGACGTTCTGGTAGACGTGCTGATGATGCGCTGGCGGGGTCCGCAAGACTCTTCCCAGAGCCGAAACCGAAGTGAAGGATCCAGGTTTGCCCTTGATATTGTGAAGTCGGGAGAAGCGGAGAGCAGGGCGATCAGGGGTCGGCGGCTTCACGGCCTTGACCCTCTCGAACGTGATGCCGTTGAGAGGCTTGCTGATGTCCCAGGCGCCAGAGCTGCTGTCTGCTGGGGACGTTGGCACAGCCAAGGAGAGGGCGCTGCAAAGCAGCAACAAGAGCCATGCGAGAGCGTCCATGGCACCGACACTGGCTTGCTTGGATGCGAACGGGAACGAGGAAAGATGAAGTGCGCAACAAGCCTTGGACGGGTCGGGCCTGGACAGGCGATGGTGCAGACAGTATAGAGAGGAAAGAGGCTTGGAGGAAGCTGGGAAGAGACAAGAGGAGAAGAGTGAGGGAGGAGTAGGTCGAGGACGAGACTTTAGTAGGTGCCCGAGTGCGGATGGCAGAAGGCCAGTGACCAGAGCAACATTGACTGGCAAGATGAGCTCCAGGCAGGCCAGGCTTCGGACGAGAACAGAGAATGGCGCCAGGCGTCGGATTGGGTGTTCTGTTTGCCTCTGCAGCGTACCGTAATGAGCCGCGACTACGACGGAAGTGAGGAGCTGAACAATGCGGTTCCTCGTAACCCCAGGAAACATCACCTCGCAATCAACGTGAGAAATGGGCCGGCGCAAGGCTCTTTCCGATCGGAGCAGCAAGCGAGATGGTACGATGGGCAGGCAAACATGGGCCGTTTCTTCACGCGTGCTTGCCACAAGTCACCGTCTGTTCCTGCCTTCAATCTCCGCATCTGGTCTGGGCATGGCGGCAGCTGGCGCCAGATAGACAGCTGCGAGACATCTGCCGCCAAAATTGCCGGGTTTACTCTGCCACTCTGCCGCAGCCGGGGCACGATGAGACGGCGTCTCCAGCGGGTTGAGTTTTTCAATAGGTACGTGGAAAGCAACGAGGCCCTTCGTAGACAAAATCTTGCTCACGGGTCTGGTAGGCAGCCTGGAGCCCTGCCAGGTGCATCCCATGGTCGGGAATGTCATTGAATTCAGTGACGCTTTCTAGACATTGTGCCAACATCCACGAACATCCCGCAGCTGGGCGCACATGGGACCAGGACGAGGTTGTTCGCGCAACGGTCTGCGTTCCGTGAACCGCGTCCAGATGCGTGACGGCCATGAGAGTCGAACCCCCCGCCTCGACCAGCGCGTACGACGGCGGCAGCAGCAATCCCCTCCCTCACCCTGCGGCGCTATCCACGGCAGATGCATTTGCCCAACCGAGCAGCTCATAACCGGCCTTTGCAACCGTATCGGTGAAACACGGAGGAGGGCAGACTCTCTACCCATGCGACACGGCAAAAGCAAAGCCTCGCTTATTCGAATCTCTACAGAGGCAGCCGCCTCGCGTGACGCTGGGTATGGCTACACAAGCTCGGCCGGGATGCGGGCGGCCGTTATGCTGCCCCTTTCTCGCTTCTCGGCACCGGGTATGCGAGTAGGCGGGGCGCCGACGCACGCACGAGATTGGGGTGCAGCGGCATGCCGCACCCAGATCTGATTTACGTTAAGCGGACGTCTTGGTCGTTACTCTTGAGCTTTGAGACCCCGTGCGCGGTGCTACCTCCGTAAGACATCTTGGCCGACAATGCTCGTCTCGTGTCAGCTCGAGCGTACGATGCTGTTGAAGGCAGTGATGGTGATAGGTTCCTGAACAACGCGGTATTCCACGGAAACCTATTGCTGCTAACCTACCAGACCATCATCTTTGCTGTCTTCCCCATACCTCGTGGTCAGTTCATCTCCCCGTTGGTCAAAGGTTGCCTACGAGTAGTTCCAGCCGGCTTCACTGCTAGTCGCACTTACACAAGAAGAAAATCGAGTCAATGGCGATATCCCGGGCCCTTCTTGTTTCCCGTAATACCGTAGAGGATCCATCAAATTCCATCATCTATCGCAAATCCTTGATCGAAATCTTGCGTCGCCAAGTCTGTTGACATGCAGCCTCGACCAGTGGCTGGCGCCTTTCCTAGGGCCCGGCATTGGCGACACATTAATTCCCCCGGATCCGACGCGACCCCTGTTCCCTGGCTCCCCGCCAAATCCACCCACGCCACGCACCCTCCCGCTGACGATGGGGCGTCCGTTCGTCTGGGGAAAAGGAGCGGACGCGGCTTCGGCGCCTCGCGGACCCCGAACCTCGGTCTCCTCTGATACCTGCTCAACACTTTGGTTCCTTGCCATCGATCGTCATATCGTCAAGCAGTCACACACAAACGCACAAGCTCACGCGGAAACCCCCCAAGTCACTTGGATTGGCGCGTCTCGCCTCGACGCGACGGGAGTGTTACCACTAACAACCCGTGGTTTGATTGTACCTCGATTTCGTGAGCTTCATCAAGTCATACAGCAGCCGGGACTCCTCCTGTAACCCGTTTGTCGCCCGCGCACCGCGATGCGACGCGCCCAGTTCCCGACGCCCTGAATCCACAAACAATCCTCCCTCGTTGGACATACAGCTCGAAGCCTCCAAGGCACCCATGGCATCCGACTACAAGACGCCGCCGGACACGGCGCCCCTCGGTTTCATGCAGCGCCTAAGCCCGACGGTCGCCTACCTGGACCCGGGCCACGCGCCCCAGTCATCGTCGGACCCGGAGCTCATCCTCATGCTCTCTTGGATGGCGGCGCGCGACGAGCACATCGCCAAGTACATCGCCCGGTACCGCGCCATGTTCCCGACGTCGCGCATCCTGCTCATCCGCTGCCCGCTATCGCGCGTGTGGTTACCCTGGATCGCCCGCAGGGACATGCGGCCCGCGCTGCCCATCCTGCGGGCCATGGCAGAAAGGGAGACGGATGCGAAGGAGGCCGGCGGCGGCGGCCGTGCCCGACCGCGGCCGCGGGTGCTTGTCCAGATGTTCTCCAACGGCGGCATCAGCACCGCCGTGCATCTCAAGCAAATGCTCACGGCACGGCCGATCGGCGGCGGCCTCGCGTCGCTGCCGCGATACGTCCTCGCGCTCGACTCGTGTCCGGGTTACTTTCGGTGGCGCAACACGCACCGCGCGCTCCTGCAGACACTGCCGTGGTGGACGTCGCCGTTCATGCACTGCGCCATTGCCGTCGCGTGCATCTACCACGCGCTGCGTCGCGTCCCGGCGGCGCAGAACCAGAACGCGAGGGCGATCCGCGTGCCGAAGCTGGCCGCCCGCGAGTGCCGCCGCACGTACCTGTACGGCACGGGCGACGACATGGTCTACTATCGGGACGTCGAGGACAACGCGCGCAAGGCCGAGGAGGCGGGATTCGTCGTCAGGCTGGAGCGATTCGAGGGCGCGAGGCACGTCGCCATTGCGAGGGCCGAGCCGGAGCGGTACTGGCGCGCGCTGCGAGACACGTGGGACGGCGACGGCGACGGCGACGGCGGCAGCAGGTCTGATGTGAAGCAGTTGATAGAGTTGGATCCAGAGGTGTGATAAATCGGCTAGTAACGCATGACAAAGAAGCAGTCGTATAAACAAGCGTGCCGCCTGCCACGAAAGAAATGCCCCCCTCGAGCTGTATGACCAGGGCACGGAGGCACTGTCAGACATACCAGCGAATAAATGCATGACTGGACCATCCCAACGCCTCGCTATAGTCTCATTCGTTCGTCGGAACTCGAAAGCAGCGCCTCGCACTTGGATGGTCGGCAGCAGCGTTCGAGTCCTGATTCGTCGCGGTCGTCGTCGCCGGCACGTCCTCCGTCTGTCTTGTCACCTCAACGCCAGCTGCAAAATACAAAAGCTAGAACCCAAACGGTCAAAAATTCAACGCCGTACCATGCAATGTACTTCGTAGCGCGCCTCGTTTCAGTCTCGACACGTCATCAACCGGTCCGCCCGCCTATTTCAGCCATGGAGAGATATCATAACGCATTAACCCGTGGTCGGCTTCGCTCACGTCTTTTGTTTCTTCCGGCCGTTGTCGTTGCCGGCGTCGTTTGTACTGGCAGAGTCAGCACCCCGTTTGCCTTTGGAGGTTGTTGTCGAGTAGGCGGCAAATGTCATCTCCTCGTCGTCGATGTCACCCACACCTTCGTCTTCTTCGGCGCACCGATCGCACTCCTGATCGAAGTCGTGCTGCTCGGCAAAGACGCCCGCCTCGCACTCGCCAAAGGTCCCGTTGTTCTTAGCCTCGAGGCACGAGAGATGCTGGGTCAGGTCCTCCCACGTCTGCGACTCGCCGCAGCGGGTACATGAGCCCATGAAAATGACCATGCGACACATGTTGACTGTCGTCGGTGGCGTGTGCTCGGGTACGGCAGAGCGGGTGTTGGTGGCTGTCGCATGGACGAATGGCGATGGTGGCGCGGTGTCTTTGGGGGGGGGGGGGGGGGGGGGGGGGGGGCGGTAGCCGTGGATCGAGCACGGACAGAGTCGACGTCTCGCGGATAGGGCGGCGGGATCGGTGCGTCCCCTTCACGTTGGAGTACACGAGTATCGTCCGGACGCGGATGCGATGAGTACTCGTAGCTTGTCGTTGTACGTCGCCCGGCTTGGATGGTGGAAGGGATCAAGCCAGCGTTGCAGGTCTGAGCGCGGCAGAGAACCACCGCCGGGATAAATCAGTGTTGCTTCAATGCCATGGGCAAACAATGGGCCCGGGGCTCGGTTGGATTCGTCCACAGTCCAAAACGCGCGTGCTGCGGCCAACGAGTTTGCGAGCAGCAGCCGGATAGCTACTCTCCAGGCTCTGCCTTGCGTGGGTGACGACAGCTCACGTCGCACAGCCAAACGAAGAAGACGAGACGGGCCGAGCCGGGTGATGAAGAAGACGGCGAGCAAGCAAAAGGCTCGCTTGCACCTTGACGATGGCCAATTGACGAAGGATAGACGTCGCCGGGAAAGCAGAGAGCCGGCCAGAGCGCGGCGGGTGGGAGAGACGAGGTTGCAGATGGGGAGATGATGGGCCAAAGGGGGGCATGGGCAGATGGGCAGGCAGATGGGATTCCGTCGGACGATGGGCATGGCCTCGCCAGTGTTTCGACTGCTGCAGCGCAGCGCAGCGCAGAGACTGGACCGGCAAAGCACATCGTCCGCCTCCTCCCCAATCGGCCTGTTGCGTGGACTAGCACGCGGAGCTACACACATTCGTACATACATACAGCAGCACTTGTCAGTGGCAGGCCAGGGCAGAGGACGGGATGGATGGGCGCGTACCAGACTCCGTACTCGTACTGGGACCTTGGCTCCACGTACAGTACATATGCGTGTGAATGTACACTCCGTATCAGCGAGGTGCCCACTGCCCACCTTCATGTTGCTTGGCCCGCCTGCCCTGGCTGATGAAGCAGGGTTGCCAAGTTGCTCAACATGCAAACATGGTCGCCGAGCCTTGTCACCTGTCATTTTTCGCCCAACACCACGGTGGATCACTGGATTCCCCCGCTGAAGACGAGGCAGGCTGTGGCCGTAGCCCATGGCCGTCCCGCACCCGTCGCCGCCGCCGTCTCCGCCGCCTCCGCCGCCACCATGTGGGCGGCATGCCCAGTGGCCCACTGCCCGCAAGGGACGCTGATGAACGCTGATGATGATGCGACAAGGCCGACGAGACCAGCCCGGCCTGCGGCAAACTCCGTGCCCAACGGGTCGTTCGCCGCGTGGACTCGCCGTGGAGCGGCAGCCGTAAATTGCCCTGCTTGCTGCCTGCAGCTTCGCGTAACAAGGCAGTCCAAGGCAGCTGTGAAATGAGGCATGATGGGCGATGATGCTGATGGGGCCGCCGACGCCGACGCGCTAGTTCCATCTGGAGGGATCTGCCCGCAACGGATCTAAGGGTGACTAGGTACCTACCTTACGGAGTCTACGGACTACGGAGCAGGCACCGCCGCCTATTGTTCACTGTCGCGACTCGCAAGTGAGCACTCGCACCTTCCCGTCCCACGCTCCTTAATGTTGGCAGGCGCACTCCGATTCCCGCGGAAAGAGAGAGGCAACGAGTCCCTGCTCGGGTGCGGGTACTCCGTTGAGGCACAGTAATCTTGTACAGGCACTCACTCTTCAGTCGTCTCGCGATGCCATGGATTGCCCTCCAGCCCAGGCGGCTGCCACGAGCACGACACCCAGCGCCCGGCAGATGCCCTGCTAGTCGCAGCTAGCCTCTGATCAGCGCGCAGCCTGCGGCGCGACAACGAACCGCGCCAGGCTCGAATCGGCCAGCCAGCCGCGAGCTACGGGGGGAGGCGAGAGAAGAGACAACCAAGCAGACACCTCGAGCCCGCTGCCCACGTCCGTGACGGTGGTCTCGGCCCCCGACCAGAGAGACCGGCGCTGCCTGCCAGCCAGCCCGCGCCAGAGGGGAGCGGGCAAGGCGGGATCCAACGGCGCCGCCGCCAACTAGCGGGATGCGCGTCGAGATGCTTCCTCCACTTGGCCCGTGTGCGGCCGCCAGAGACGGGCTCTTCCGCCCCAGGATTGGACCGCGGAGGTCGTCGCCCGACATCCTAGCGGCGCTTGCCTGAGCCACTTCGCGCACTTCGCGAGAGGGGCGGCCGGCCAGCATCCAGGGCACTGAGGGCAGTCAACCAAGCATGAGCAGCAAGGACAGTCCAGCCCGCGGGCGTGCGCCATGTGTCCAACCTGGCACTGCACCCTCCTTCCGACGCCAGAATGCAACCAAACGCGTCCCTCGTCGTGCTGGTTCGTACCGCAGCGCAATGGCTGCATCAAGAATGAATCGAGGATGTCTCAATGATGGTGCACGGCTTGCAGAACTCACGAGCATATCGGCCAGCTGGCGCGGAGGAATAATCCGTGACGGTGTTACTGCCGCTGCAACGGCCGATCTGAAACACGCCTTTGCCCGTCTGTCGCACCCCGATGTGCGAGTCCATTCTGCATTGCGTGTTGCACTCTGTCGCGCATGACGGTCAGATGCTACGTGATGTCCTCGTCTTTGACTCGCGATGTACGCTTGGGCGTGATGAGTTCGCCGCCTTGGGTTCTGCCTTGATTCAGGTCGGCCAAGTTGCGAGGGCAACGGATTATCCTGGGACGAAAAGTCGCACCCAAGAGCTGCCGTCACGCTCGCGCCGTGGCCCCAGCTGTTTGTTCTGTGTCTATCTATGACAAAAATGTCAAGTAATTTAACGTTATTCGTCGTGGTAGATTCGTCATGGGGCCTCATCATCCAAGCTTGGGCCAAACTCAACGGCAGTTTATGTTCAACTAGATACATCAACACAATGCAGCCGGCTACCTCTTCAACTCTTCCGTCTATCACAGACTTAATGCTAGAGATCATGCGTATCGTCATTCTCCTCGTCTCACTAGCCCTTTGCGGCGCAGTCTTGGCCGAGTCTAAAGGCCCCGGTGTAAGTCGAGCCATAGCCTCCCATCGTGGGCGCTCACCGCATGCCAACGATGCTGACTCCATGCTACAGTGGTGCAATCCGAAAACATCGTCTTGCGTCTTCGACAATGGGCACGTCAAGGGAAGCGTAGAGCACGCGCTCTCCAGATCTCCATGTCAGGAGAACTACCCAGTACGGGCCCTGACAACAACAACAAAACCTGGGACGCAACGTCTCCCTCTCTCATACACATGCTAACATGGCCTGCAGTGCGAGGACGACGGGCACCAGTGTCAGGCCGATCTTCACGGCAAGGGGTTCTTGTGCAGCTGATGGCGTCTTCTTCGAGATATGAGAACAGGGTGTCCGTGTACTATGTTGTACGAACATGTGATCAAGCTAGGTAGTTCATGAACGGTCTCTACTTGTGTAGTTTGCACTTGTTGTTTCGATGGCGTTAGGCAACCTCCTTCTGAAGCAATCGTTAGGAAACGATCTTTTCACACACAGTGTAAGCCATGTGGCTGCATCTGACGATGTCGACCGACGGGCGCCATGATCACCATGCCATCCGGTGATTCTCCGTGAATGCCCGTAGTCGAGTGGCGCCCACATGTACACGTCGACGACCTGTATCAATCGTCACTGCGTGATGTCATGACGGCGCTGTCGCTGCCAAATACACTGTCTTACGTCGGCATCAAAACCCTCCCCGTCCGCCATTTGTGCGGTGCTGCAGCACTGCAGACTGTCAAACGCATGGTCCGTACGCGCCGTCCGCACCCTCGTTCCTCTTGCATGATCTAGTGACTCGCAGTCTATGTACCAAGTGACTGTAGTACATAGCGGCGTCGCGCCGTCCTGAGAAAAGAGGCGACACCACGCACCGATGATCGTCCCGGCTGGCGCTGCCGCCTATACCTCATGCCGGGCGCCATGTTGTGAGACATGGGCTGGCTGAGACACACACGACCAGCGAGCGAGCGGGTCTCGCTCTGTCTCGTCGTTCTCTCTCACGCGCTCCCTCCCCTGCTTTCTTGCTTCTGGAAGACAGGGTCCACCCTGGGATCGATACTGCACCTGCACTGACTGACTGACTGCGACTGCACTGTGGCACACCTGCAGCACCACAGCCTAGACCGGAAGGGGGGGGGGGGGGGGGGGGGAGACAGGGGGTTCCTGTTCAACCCAGTCCGGTCCAGTCCAGTCCAGCCAGCCAAATCCAGCCTTGCATCCGCGTGTCTTTGCTGCAATGGTCCGATGCCTTGGTCCTGGGCTCGAAAACTTCCCGACCGCATGGATCGGACGGGTTTATGTGTATACATACTTGATGTGAAGGTGGCGTCTGAGGCTGTTGGTTTGACTGTCTAGCGATAGGCGATGCTTTGTGAAATCGACTACTAAGGGTGGGCTTCTCGTCTGCACCACGGCCTCGCATGCAGCAGCATAGCCATTTCCGCCTCTCGTGTATTGATAACTTCGCAGCCTGTGCGTCCATATCTGGTGGCGTCAGAAGCGTTGAATGGCCCCATACATTGGAAAGAGACGAATTATCTGGCTCTTCTTGTGACCCGTCGCGGGGCGGGGTTTTGTATGTGATTGTAGTATACGTGCGTGTCCGACAACGCAGCGTGGTCGCCGAGTGGCGGCACCCTATGAACGCAACCCATGCCCTTTGCGTCATGGCGTTTCTTCTGTGCGTCTCTGAACGGATCTACGTACATACACTACAGCAACAGAGTCTCCTGCAACGGTCATTAAAAGTAGTCACGCTTCCCTTCTGCCAAAGTTGTCGTCCAACCATGGCAAACTGCGAACAAATCTGGTTCGTCAACAAGAGCAATCATATCTCTCCTTTCATGGAATCACACCAAAAGGTAAAGGAATCGTACCAACTCATCAAACGATAAACCTTTCTGCGAACTATGCTAATGCTCCCTCGTATGGATCCCTCCCAAACTCCGTACCGATGCCTCATTGGCTCCTAGCTAATGCCCCTCCTCTCCATCATCTTCGTGCATTAAACACAGCATATCAAGGGGATTGTGGGGAGAATCGCAAGTACATAAAGGGGGGATGTGGATGAAGCGGCGGCTGGGTTGGGAAGCCCACAAGGCCCCGCCGAAACACAACAAGAAGCAGGGCCGGCGCCGAGGATCAAGTCACCCAACGCGTTGCATCAGAGATCAAATAGTCCTGGTGAGCCCGATACATCTCAAGCAGCATGACAAAGAGAGGCTGGCGCAAAAGGCGCTTCACGCCCTCGCGCGAGGCTGGCCTGTCCTCGTCGGGGTTCGAGCGTCTCGTCCATCAACGTTCTTACGCGGATGTGCGAGAACGCCGTCGAGATCTCGTTGGGTCACTCCTCGATGACACACTCGACAAGACGGCTGCGAGCAAGAGGCAGACATGCACGAGTGCTGGACTGCAAGCCTAGCGCCTTGTCCCTGGTGATAAGAGGTTGGGTCGTTGCCGGTTCGTCGGGACGTCATGCGTGGTATCCATCCCTCCAGCTCTCTGCAGCGATAGGTGCTCCCATGGCACCAGGTCTCGGCTGGGGTTCCACTCAATTGTCCCCTGCTCTTCGCACTCTCGTGCCCCTTTCTCTCCAGGATGGGAAGCATACGGCCCAACGCAGCAGCATAGTGTTGATTAGCGTCGACTTTGCAGTGGTGTTCAAGGTTCCTCGCGCATCCGGTTCATCGCATGGAATAGGGGTATACGTTCATCAAGGCAAAACGCAGTCGACAAGTCGGCAAGCGTCCTGGAGAAGAGAAGAAAGGAGAAGAATGTTGTACAGTCGTGGACACCATCATCAACGTCAGTTGGAAGCTTGTGCCTCGGGACCAGGAGGCGAGCTGAGGTCAATCATGTCAAGGCATCTCAGAAAGACGCTCAGCCCGAGCAGTGCACGGGCGAGCTCAATCAGGGTCACCCAGTCATCAACGTGAGCAGCCCGACCACCACGAAAGGAACATCACTGGGCTCCAGGCGCCGGGGCTCCGGCCGGGGCTCCTTGTCCGCCTTGTTGCTGCTGCTGGTACATCAAGGACTGATACCAGAGCGCCACATAGTTTTGGTAGCCGCCATCTTGAGTCAAGAGTTAGCACATCGACTGTCTTGAGCTCGTTCGGAAAGGAAGGACACGTACATTGGGCATACGGGTCGGAAGCATCACCAGCCGGTGCTTGCGAAGCTGCTTGGTTAGTAGATGCGCTCGGTCCGGGTTGGGAGTAGGAGCCTCGGTCAACATCCTGGTATCCACCACGACCTCGTCCACCACCACCGCCGCCACCGCTCTTCTGTCGCTTGGAAACTCGTCAGAAAATCACATTCCAAGATACAAGGGCGTCATTACATACCACTGCCTCGACCTTCTCGTCGATTGCCAGCTTGGCTCGCTCGATGCTGTCCCGCGAACCGATGAGAGCAATTTCTCTCTGGACCTCCCCAGGGCCAGAAGATTGGGCAACGTTGATTTTGCATCCGGTGGCATTCTGCATGTCGCGGATGGTTTCTCCGCCTTTGCCGATGATCATGCCCACTGCATCGGAGGGGACGAAGATGGAGTCGTTGAGCTTGTCCGGTCCTCCTCCACCAACATCCCTAGGAGGGCGGTCATTGCGTTCAGGTCCGGATATCTTCTTTGCCGCGGCGGGGCCGTCACCACGGGTGTCGCTGTCGACGATCTCCATGATGAAATCCTTGGCACGGGCCGCAGCTTCCACAGTTCCTATTAGGTTCACTGGCCGCAAGCCATTCACGCTTTTAGATTCACCAACGATGTTGATATGACATCCCGATCGTTCCTGAAGGTCCCGAATGGTCTCACCTCCGCGGCCGATGATGAGGCCGACGGTACGGTCCGGTACCATGATCTGCATGTGGTCCTCGCCCTCGCGGAGGGCTGCGGATCCGCCACGGCCCTGATCCCGCGGCTTCTCCTGTGGCCGGTTCAATGCGCCCATGCCGCTATCCTCGATGATGCGATTGATGGCAGCCTTGACTTCAGCGCGACGCGCTCGAGGACCAGAGATCCTGCACTGGCGGTGCGAGCCGGCATCAGTGGGGGCGAGGAACTGGACGCGACAGTTGGACTCGGACTCGATGCGTCTCAGGTTCTCGCCTTGTCTACCAATGATCAAGCCAACGAGGCTCGATTCGATTTGTATAGTCTCCGAGTTATCGTCTCCCCCGCGCAGGGGAGATCTGTCTCGTCCGCCGCCGCCGCCGCCTGCGCGAGGCGAGAACGTGCGACCGCGAGGAGGGGGCGAGTACGAACGGTCTCGCTCTCGGCCGTAGTCACGGCCGTGCGCGCCGCGGCGGTCATCCCTGTGGTAGTCGCCTCGGGGAGGAGACCGGGATCTCGAGCGTCGGTAAGGGCGATCACTGTTTCTGGAGTCGGCGCCATACACGAGAGGTCGATCGTAAGACGTGGCGCCCTTCTCGGCCGCAAAGGCCCTTGCTTGTGACACGATGTCGTCAAAGCTCATGGTGCCCGAGTTGACGGGCCGGATCGTGCTCAAATCGACATTGCCGCTCGCAGCCGGCGCTGGAAGGGCAAGGCCTGGGGTGCCGTAGCCGGGCGGTCCAGCTGGCGGGGGAGGGGCACCCGGATATGACCCCGGCTGGGTAGACGATGGAGCTGGATATCCATGGCCAGGAGCTCCCGGAGGGGTCTGCGAGGGCGTGGTTGCGGGCGGTCGCTGGGCTGCTACGGTAGTCGGGTCAGTCACCAGGGCTCGTTGAGTCTACAACGTCAATGATCTTGCAGCTTACCGAGCGCAGCAAGGATGCTCTGAATATCAGGCTGAGGCTGAGAGTCCGCCATAGCCGTGAATCGGTGGGTAATACGCGAAGACGAAAGGCGTTGCAGCAGCAGTCACGGCTGGGCAGACTCGCGCAGAGATGGCAAGACGTTTCTCGGTGGGCGAGGATGACACGCGGCTTAGCAGCAGCAATCGTTATGCACTGGTCGTGTCGGCAAGGGTCAGGGCAAGGTATGATCAAGCTCAGCGGTCGTGAATCACCGTCGCGCGCAGTCTTGGAGTTGTACAAGGGGCAGCGTGTGCAATCTCGCGGTCAGGGCACGAAGCCGGGAGGCCAGAGTTGCAAATGCGTTTGCGCAGATGTGCGGGCGCGGTTGCTTGCAGGGTCGATGCACAGGACAGGAGGTCTGCCCGTCGAGGGAGGCAGAGCAGATGCGAGGGCACCGAGGGACGGTGAGTGGCGTTGCTGGATCGTCTGACCTCGCTCAGTCCTGCTAGGGGAGGGAGGCAAGAATGATGATGGCTGGGTGACTGCATGTGGCGTGCCCTTTGGGGATCGTCGCGGCCAGCCCTGCCTCCAGCGGGCGCATCGATTTTTTCTTGCGCGCGGTGCAGTAGCGCGCCGGAATAACCACGTGCCGAAGGGGCCGGTTGCTGGTGGGCAGGCAAGGCAGCCATGCGGGCACCCCGTTCTTGCAGTTGGAAGCTGGTGATCTAAGGCCCCACATATCGGGGATGGAGATGGGAGGCATGAGTTGTCGGCCTGACCTGCCGGGCCTGCCTTTGATTGATGCCCGCAACGCTGGGCTTCTGGGCGTATTTGCATGTAGGTACAAGTACTCCGTACTCGTACATTATTTTGGTACCTACCTTGTTGCAGGTCGCAACAGCCTCTCTGGTGGCAGGCACTGAGAGGGGATTTGCTCTCCCTCTTCGGACTCTTCCCAGGTTCTGTTTGAGATTCAGAACACACGCGGGAGGCAGTTATTCATTCCTCCTTGGGCGTGCACACTTTGGCCTTGGCCTTGAAGAATCGTATCAATACTGCAGTCTGTAGTCCGTACCGTACTGTAGGGTTCCTCAAAGTCAACGCAGCCCGACTTTGCTGCCCTTCACGACGCCTACCTTGGGCACGACCGCGCCCCGATCCCCACCCCCACAACGGCCAACAATCGACCTTTCGTTCCCGTGACTCGGGAGTCTGGCCTGCGTTTCGTGATGGCGGAGCAGCACGCACACACTGCCTCGTATCGCTCGTCGAGTAGCGCACGGGCACGGCTACCTCCAGGCTCGAGCCTCATGCGCGTGTCGCCTCTGCCGCTTGCCGCTTGCCGTGTCGTTTTTCACCAGCTTGAAAGGGACGTTGTCAAGGGGCTGAAGACTCAAGAGTGTGCGTCCTCCTCGTCCGCAACATGAACAGGCCGCACGGCGGTGGTCGCTCATACCGCAGAAACATGAGACTCAACGGGTCGCCCTGCCCAGATCCCGTCCCAACCCAAAAGTAGGTTGACCCGCAAACGCCCGCGCACAGTGTTTCGCCAGCCAACAAAAGCTGCCCAGTGCACCCTCATGGCCTCAGTCGGGGCTGCTGAGCGGCCCAGTCGTACGAGGCACAGGTATGGGTACAGGTACGAGGCGCTAGCCCCCCGGTTCCCGGCTGGCGATGCTACAGTACTGTCAGGCACGCTTCAGCGTGTTGCCGGATGCCCGGTCTCTGCATGACTCCGGTGGTGTGGAAGGGGGCCCATTACGTGGCCTCGGCCAATGGTCAGGACCAAAGCCTCTCGTGCTTCTTCAGGCCGTGGGCAGACGTCCGGTGTTTAAGAAGTCCGGCAGATCGCGACCTCTTCGTATGCCACTCTTATTCTACGCACTCGCTTTTGTGCAACTCGCCCTCCCACCAGATTGCCGTTCTGGGGGATCATGATACTCTGAGACCCTGCACGGCCCCTGCGGGCAACTGACATGTAGCCCCTCAACGGAAACGCTTCTTATCCCGCGAACTACGATACGAGACGGCCGCCCAAGGCCCAGCCCTCTGCGCGACGATGTGCTCCAAGGTCGTCGTCGAGTACAAATGCAAACACCAGGTTATGAGGGGAAGTACAAGATGCTTCCGTGAAGACTGCCCTGGCCGGAGAGAGGAGGTGATTCGAAGCGAGGACCAGTGCGCGAATTGCGAGCTGCACAAGAGATTCCACTCGGCGAGGTGGTGCCCCGTTGGCTGCAACTACTGCGTCGTCATGTAGGCGGTCTGCAACGAACGGCATCGTCTTCTGGGACGCTGCGCGACTCGTCCGCATCGGCAGGCATCCAAGCAAGCCGGGCCATCGTCGGTCGCGCCCAAGCCATCCGACCGAGTCCCAACGAGAGACGGTACGAGACGAGACATTCCAGAAACGCTGAAGAAAAGGTCGAAACGGTCAGCCCGACACGCGAGGGCTGCCATTGGCTCGGATGATGTGGCACGGGTCAACGACATTCGAGAACCATGTACGGAGTACGAGTACATGCGGAGAACCAAGTACGCACTACGAAGCTATGAGAGCAAGCGGTTGCGTGCGCGCGAACCCTCATACGTACGAGTAGACTCGTGCATCACGACGCTGCAAGCCTCTTTAGGCGAGGCGAAGCCACCACAGCTGGCCGGGCTTGGTGTAACGCGGGAGGGGGCCGGACCATGCACGACTCAACTTACACGCCGGGCCGCGTGGAAGTCTACGGAGTACGACCCGCGGGAGGCTCCAAAAGGGGTCTGATCAGGACGAAGCCATGCAATGCAGGCCAGTCTGGGGGACATAGCACCTACTCTAGCCGGCTAATGTCCATGCCGTATCCATGCTTCCCCGCATTTGAGAACGGTGATGATCGTAGGTGACATGCGGACGGGCGGTGCGGACCTGGTAGAGACGTGTGCAGTGACAGCAGTGAGCACCCAACAGTCTCTGCACTTGGCGAGGTCTTGTCATCCTTGGCTCTTGCAAGTTGACATGCAGACAACGAACACGTCTTGGTACATCAATCCGCTCGTGGCTACTGCTGCGATGAGAATTGGCGAGTGGTCGGCATTGTCCCATATGGTGAGCCCGTCAAACTCCTACCCTCCATTGGGTTCCAGGCACCCAGGGATATACCAGCGAGCCCGTTATTAGCGCACTCGATGCCCTTGCACTGGGCCACCTGCGTCTGTGCTGGGCCGCTGTCAGACCACCAGACCCCAAGCACCCGTCCGACCCAGGCTTGCCAGGGCTGCGCTGCACTGGACGTTCGTTGCTCCCAAGTTCCCAACCAAAGTGGGGGGGGGCATTGGGGGGACCTCGAGCTCCCCCTGGCCTGGAGTTGGCCCGATGCGACGTGAGACAGCCAATCCGGCGGCCCCTGGCGGCGGACCCCAGATTTTGCCCCAGCCGCCGCCTGTCGATCCGCTGTTGCTGCCCGCCCGGTGACGCTGTCGCTGCTGCTGGCGCTGGTGCTGTCGCTGAGGTGCTGTCCACGGTGCTCCACTGCATTTTTAGTTGGTGACCTGGGGACGTTGCAGCAACACTGCGAGCCTGCACTCCATCGTCATCTTCGCTGCCCTGCCCTTGGGAAACTCGCTCGAGCTGAACCAAGCTCTGCGCCAACCGCCGAGACGCCATCGCAACCAGCCCTCCCGCCATGGCTAAGAAGGCGCGTCAACGCATCAGCTACGGTGAGTTCCCATGCGCTGCGCCCGGCGTCCGCCCGTTCGTATGTGACGTGATGGTCGTGCCTCCTCGTGGCCGTCCTCGTCGCCAGCCCCGCACCGTCGCCGTAGGACCGACTCCCCGCGCAGCCACCCGAGACATTGAGACACGGCCATCAACGGCGGCGGATCATCGCGTGCTTCGTGGCCTTGCTAACTTGTCCTGCAGTCCTTGAGAACGCCAAGTCTTCCGCCGGCGGCCATCGCCTGGGCGTCAACGGTCTCGCCGTCGACGCGAGCAATGGCATTCTGTGAGCGCCAGCCCCCCCTTGTTGGTCCGTGGCGCTTCCTTCAGCTGACCTCGAGGAACCCCTTCCAGCTATTCCGGCGGACGAGACGGCATCGTCTGCGCCTGGGACGTGAACCTCGGCCGCTCTCGAGCCGCCGATGCCGCAGACGATGGCGACTCCAAGGCCAAGGCCCCGCCGCCGCCGACGACGACGTTCCGCGCCCAGTGCCAGGCTCACATGCACTGGATCAACGACATCGCCCTCGCGCAGAACAACACGGCGTTGGTATCTGCTTCGTCCGACCTCTCCGTCAAAGTCTGGAGACCGCACTCCCAAGAGGACAACACCCGCGCCCTGACGATTGGCGAGCACGCGGACTATGTCAAATGCGTCGCCACTCCGCCCGCCAACCTGAATGCCAATTGGGTCGCCTCCGGTGGCCTCGACCGCAAGATATGTCTGTGGGATCTCAACGGGGCAGGGAAGACGCTCGAGTTTGACGTCAAGGGCGAGGAGATCACCGAAAAGGGCTCGGTCTATGCCCTTGCAGTCGGCCGCAACATCTTGGCCAGTGGCGGGCCCGAGAAGACTGTTCGGCTGTACGACCCCAGAACGGGCTCCAGGGTCTCCAAGCTTGTCGGCCATCTGGACAACATTCGCTCCATTCTGATCGACGAAGCTGGCGACACGATTCTAAGCGCCAGCGCCGACAAGACCATCAAGATGTGGAGCGTCAAGGGCGGTCGCTGCATGTACACCTTTACTATGCACGACGAGAGCATCTGGTCCCTCTACTCCGATGACGCTCACCTAGGCATCTTTTACAGCAGCGACCGCTCTGGCCTTGTCGCAAAGACCGACGTTCGCGGAAGCCTGGAGGATATGGACGATGGCCTCAGCCTTGCCGTCGCTCAAGAGCACTTCGGTGTGTCCAAGGTGGTCGCTGCTGGAGGCCATATCTGGACAGCAACCAACAGGTCCTCCATCAATCGATGGGCAGATGTTGATACGAGTGGCGACATCAAGCTGCCAGAGGCATTCCGACACCAGAGGGCCGCCTCCGCGGCCTCCCATCGACCTCGTCAAGCTTCCTTATCTAAAGCGGATGCCCCCAAAAGCAAGGAGAAGGAGATTCCTTCGGAATCAATCCTTCGTATATCAGGAACGGCTGTGTTTCCCTCGAGATCGGCGCTTGACACAGAATCCAATACACTGAACGAGACCTTGGCTCGGAGGGGGTCAGAGGTAGTCGTCGACCAACCAGACCCGGAGGTGAAGCCTATTCATCAGCTGCCCGAGGAGACCATCGAGGGCCAGTTCGGTCTCCTGAAGCACAAGATGCTCAACGATAGGAGGAGGGTCCTGACTCTGGACACCGCTGGTGATGTCCTGTTGTGGGACTTGATTTCTGTTTGTCTGCCTAGATCGCGCCAGGTTGACCCTTCTGCTAATTCTCTCACCAGTGTACCTCTATCCAAAGTTTCGGGAAGCAGCATCTCGAAGACGTTGAGAAGGTGGTCAATACTCGCGAGGCCGTGGCCCCATGGTGCTCTGTCGACCTCAGTTCCGGAAACCTCACGGTGGTTTTAGAGCCCTTTAATTGCTTCGACGCCGAGATTTACGCCGACGAACTCAAGCTGGAGGAGCCGATAGAGTTTAGAGAAGACCAGAGAAGTACGTCTTGTGACTGCCTACCCTTCAGGGGCTATAAGCTGTTACTGACCTACACCTACAGTCAGCCTGGGACGGTGGATTCTGCGCTACTTGTTCGCAAATCTGATTGATGAGGAGATCAAACGAGATGAGCTATACCGCCAGAAGCTAAACGATGAGGTGGAGAAGAGGCTAGCTGTTAGACGTGCAAACGCCCCTACAGCAATCGATCTTCCAGAGCCTAGTCTCGAAGGGCACGAGGAGGTCACGACCCCACGGGCTAACGGCGCTCAACTTCACCTCCCAACGCCGGGCCTGGGGATCGGTCTTGCCACCCCTGGTCCTTCCGGGAGCCTTCCGGGTGTCCCAGAAGAGGCTGTGGCCAGTCCATCAGAGCAGCGCGTCTCGGCCGAGAAGGACGACTACTTCTCCAGCGATGCAACTGGGAAGGCAGCCGCAACATCAGCTGTGGACGAAGGCAAGACGTCTACGGACGAGAAATCGAAGGATAAGGACAAGGCCGGCGAGGCTGCCAAGTCACCCAGCACACCATTTGGAAAGAAGTTCCGCATGTCTTTCAGCTCCAAGAAGCTCGGCCGCTCACTGTCTCAGGCGACGCAGGAGAAGCCGGTTGTCACAGAGGACAAGGCCGAGGAGTCCGAATCGTCTTCCAATCACGAAAAGGAAGTCGAAGACAGCTTCTATGGTGTCATTCAGAAGATCCGCAATGAGTATGACAAGCAGCTAGCCGAGGTGCCCGACAAGCTCGTCGAGACGCGCGTGACACCGAGTCTTCCAACCGAAACCCCGGTATTGAAACTTCCGCCCGGCACAAAGGTCATTATTCAAGAAGAGACTTCTGGAGGTAGCGCCAACATATACCAAGGCACGGTCGAGAATGTCGGTCGGGACGCCGACATCATCGAGCAAAAGGCACCAATGTGGCTGGGCGACGTTTTGCTGCAGAACCAAATCCCCTTCAAAGACCCAGTCAAGATCTCCTTTGTCCTTCACCCGATGGGCGACCTACTCCCTATCTCTCCTGCCGACGGCACCAACAGGCTTAACGCAAACAGGATGTTACGGGTGAAGAAGATACTGGCGTACGTTGTCGAAAGAATTGAGGACCTCCCGGAGGAAGAGGAGCCGGGCCATCTGCAGCCTGAGGAGTATCTTGAGCTTTACTGCAACGATCAGGTACGAGTTCCTGCACCACCTCTGGCTCTTCCGAGTTCTGAATGCTGACCTTGCCTAGTTGCTGGATCCGACCATGAGCCTGGCCACCATCCGAACACACGTGTGGAAGGGCGGTAACGACGTGGTCCTCTACTACAAGGCCAACGGCCGCAAGGTCATCAAGCCGCTGAAGCAGACGTCGGAAACGCCCGTCGTCGAGGCCGAACCCGCGGTTCCCGCGGCCACGTCTGCCGCGGAAACGGGCAACACTGCACCGGCGCCGTAGTGCCGCCTACTCTGCGCCTTGTCACGACCATTCTGTGGTACTTGTTTCAGCGGCTGAGGTGTTTGCGAGGTGTTTATCTTTTTATTTCGACATTGCGTCTGCCTGTTTGTACATGTGCTGGCTGGCGCCATCGTTGGCACCGGAGCGAGCAATATAATGTTCTCGGTCCTCCGTCTGTCTATACGGTAGAGGGATACTGTGGCTCTGGATCCCGTGTACAAACGTCTATATACCTTTGTTTCCCTTTTCTCCGTCCCGTCTAGGTCGTTATCGTACAGCTTCAGCGCAATACAGATTCAATGCAAGCGTTCAGTCGTCCGTCTCGGCCGTCTCGGCTGAGGTTCAAGCTATCGTCCGCATGGTGTTGATGGCCCACTGGTAGCTGCCGAGGAAGATGGCGCCGCCGATGGAGATCCACGTAACTCGCGGGGCGAGGCCCGCGAAGAAGGGCCGTACGCCCTCGTCGCGGGCCATGCGGCGGAACACGTCGCCGACGGAGACGCGCTCCTTGGACAGCATGACCCTCGTCTTGAGGACGTCGAGGGGCGTTGTCAGGGCGGCGGCCACGGCGCCAGCGACGCTGCCGAAGACGGCGCTCTCCACACCCGACACGTCGTCGCCGCTGCCCTTGCCCTTGCCCCTGCCGGCGTCATCGCTCTGCCGCCGGTGCCGCCGGCGCCAGGCCTTCATGGCCTCCCACAGCGGGAATTGGATCACGGTGAAGGGCACCTCGCGGAAGACGGTGATGCCCCAGCCGCGGTACATCTCGCGCCAGACGGCGCCCAACCCGTGCGTCGAGTAGCGGCCGAGGATGGCGCGCAGCGCGGCGGCCGAGGAGCCGCCGTGGAGGCCGGCCTGGGCGCGCTGCTTGACCACCTCTGTGGGGACGCGGACGGCGCAGGCGGCCACCTCGCCGAGGCTGGCGGCGACCATGTGCGTGACTGGTTCGGGCAGGAAGGCAGCGTGTCTTGTCGCTGTTGTTGTTGTTGTCCGCCGCGAGACATCGCCGCCGCCCAGCAGGCCCTTTGTGGTCTCGTAGGTGCAGAAGAAGAAGGCGGCGCCGGGCGCGGAGCCGACGAGCGCGGAGCCGATGCCGCGGTATATGCCGGAGAAGCCGCCCGAGGGGAAGAAGCCGGCCGAGGACTGGAGGCGGGTCTTGAGGGTGTCGAGCGGGAAGAGGGAGAGGTCGACGGTGGTGCCGGCGAGGGCGCCCGCGAGGAGGGCGGACTGGAAGGGCGGCGGGGAAGAGGACGAGGACGAGGACGAGGACGAGGAGGCCATGGTTCGGGCCTGTGCGGGAGGTGCTCACGCGAGCTCCTCTCTTTCTCGGCGGCTCTCGCTCTCTGCGTTGGACTCTCCGTGCGATTGACGCGCTGGATGGAGAGGAGAGGGGGGGAAAGGCCGAAGCCTTGGAGCTCCGGAGGCGGGGAGCAGGTCGCGAGCGGAGAGGTGGTGGTTGTAAGTGGTGCGACCTCCTCGGGGGGGTGGGAAAATTGCGGGTTGACTCGAGTTGGGGAGCTCATTCTGGGTCGCGCTTCCCGCTATCGATAGTCGCCGGCGCCGGAGGTCGGAGATCGACGAACTGCCGTCGAGCTCCGGGCGGTTACCCTGGACCGAAGGTACCCGCGCCGCGAAGACGGCAGCGTAGCAATTTCCGCTTAGGCTGGCTAACCTTGAGGAGGTGTTGAATGCATTGAACTTCATGATTTTGCATTTGGTTCGCCCGAGGTGTTTGACGGGTATTGACGCGGAAACGAAACGCCGCACGAGTCGTCTTTCGTTACGCTGTTCACGACACACCACACGCCACCCACGCGTCAAACAAATGCCTGGGCACCAGTGGGGGTGAGGCGTGCAACCAAACGTTCTGTACGAGGTACTGTACAGTACTGTACCTTACTTCGTAACTTACATGCTGCCGTTGTAGGTACGTACCTTACTTTGCCGTGACACGACACATGCGTGTTTCTGCGCGGGGATTGGATTCCAAGCTGGCAGAAGCAACGGTGCATGCGAGCTGGAGTGAGACGTCTTGTGCATGCATCACCGCGCACGACTCACGAGTTACCCATGAGGCCTACGAGGCCGAGACAGGCGCATATGCGAGCGCATCGACGTCAAATCAAGCCAACGTCCAATTTGGGCATCCCTAAATATTTACAGCACGCCGTGCACCATCTCCCTCAAGACTCCCCTGGGCATCCCATCCCATCCCATTCCCCTCGCCATGATCCCTGACCGGCGATGCCATTTCTGCATGACGGCGTTCACATCGCCTGCGTGTCGCCCGGGAGGGGGGCGAAAGATCCCGCCGCCGCTCCTCACATGCCGTCGCGGACGCTCGTGCCCGCCTTGGACGTCTCCTCGGCCGCGCGCTTCGTCCGCTCCTGCAGCTTGCTCACGTCCTCTTTGGACGCGCGGTCCGCCTTGACGGCCTCCTCGCTGTCCGATGCGAGCTCCGGCTTCCAGTGGCCCGAGCCCTTCTTCTGCTTGGCCAGCGAGTCCTGCTTGTGCTTGTCGTAGTCTTGATCCGTCTCTACTCGCGCGGAGGGTCAGGTCAGTCAGTGTCTCGCGAAAAGGATGACGGAGAAGACGAGGAGGACCAGGAGATGAGGAAGAGGAAGAGGAAGAGGAAGAGGAAGAGGAAGAGGAAGAGGAAGAGGAAGAGGAAGAGGAAGAGGAAGAGGAAGAGGAAGAGGAAGAGGAAGAGGAAGAGGAAGAGGAAGAGGAAGAGGAAGAGGAAGAGGAAGAGGAAGAGGAAGAAGAAGATGACGGTAATTGATGCTCTTCGGGAAACGTACGGCTGGAAGACTCCTTCAGGCCCAGGCGCGCGCTCGTCGACAGCGCAAAGCCCCGGCCAACGACGGCGCGACTCACGCCCGCCGTGCGCAGGCTGTACGTCGTGATCAGGCTCCGAGCGGGCATCATCGTGGAAAGAAAGAGCTGAGTCAATGGGGGTTCTCGGATGAAGAAGGAGGCGAGGCAATTGGCGAAAGGGCGGAGGAGTAAGTGTAGGCTGAGGTAGATCAAGGTACAGTGAGGGTAGCGAGCGCTTCGACTATCGGTTTGCGATAGTGATGATGCTGATGATGTCTTTAGTCAATCATTCGAATATTCCGGTGAGAATATGCCAAGAAGAGAAGAAAACCAGGGCAATTTGAAGAAATACAGGCACCGGCTCTAGAATAGGAGAATGCGCGAGGTGTAGCAGGACGCTTGTGACTGCTTGTAACCGGTGCATCCCCCCCAACGCACACAATGGGGCCGGTGCCTTGACGTCACCATTTCGTGGTGGGTGCTCCGCATCGTCGTGGTGCCACGCCCATCGATCGTGTCCCGTTGCGCGGATTGCCAAGCGGAGCTCGTGTCGCTGCGCCTGCGGGACTGCTCCGGGATATGGCGAGCAGCCGAGGAAAAGGAGACCAGATCGATCCCTTTTCAGGACGCATGGAACGCTTGCAGCGCGGCCGTCCCCTCCTCCGCCCATTGAGGCGTTATCGCCCATGACGCACCTCCCATTCCAGCAGAGGCAACCAACCCGCCATCACCTGTGTCACGGACGAGCCAGACGCATCCAGACCTTAGGCATCCAGATATCTAGACAGACGGACAGACATACACACCCATGCACACACACAGCCGGTTCTTGAACGTATCGTATATTCTCATCTGCAGGCCATTCGAGCCGCGGTATCTCGCAACCTTTGGAGCGCCATAACCCGGAAAGCATGCCCGCCCCATCGTCCGCACGAGCGTCAGATCCCATCAAATTGGTAACACCAGGGCTCGAGGGCCCGAGAAATCCCCAAAAAAACCCCATCGCAAACCAGATCATGTCGTAACTGTGCCTCCTCATGCCTCTTCCAGATGCTCGCCGTAGTAGAGATAATAAACCCATCCCAGTAACACAACTGATCCAAATGCCTCTCCGTGCTAATAGGTAATAACCTCTGCCGCCGTACAAGAAAACAGAAAATGGACAAGCCGCTTTCCCATTTAGTTGCACATGGGGGATCTCGCAAAACAGCCCAAACGACAAAAATGCACAACCCAACTCCCCGTAATCCCAATAGAGCCCGTTTCCAGTTGGATGATGAATATGCGCGCGCAAACATCAAGACACCGCTCGTCTGTACCGACCGCCGCTCGCCTGAAACAATCCCGTATGTGACGCGAATGGGAACGCAAATCCAAGGTTCCCTTCGTCGCCAGTGAACCATCCCCTTTCTATATGTTCTTTTCGGAGTTTTTTTGCCTCTTGGTGACGTCGTGACCCATGACCGTGAAGAGTGGGTGGTAAAAAAAAGACACATTTTCGGAGAACGCAAGGGCGAGTCTCCGTCGCAACGCGCGCCAGTATAAACGATGAAGGGATGCTGAAATCATTAGTCCCAACTCCGCCGTCGGTGCCGTGCGCAACACGGCCCGAAATGCAGATCTTCGTGCACAGCAAAACGCCCGTTCGGGTCGTCGGTGTCGCCTCATCTCGCGAGGCGGCGCACCAACTTGTCCAAATAGTGTATATCGGCAAGTATAAAAACAAAACGAAGAAAAAGTGGTATCGATCCTTCTCAATCGCGTCGCTGAACGATCCTCGTGGATATCTGTCGAAAAGTGTTTGTCGGTATGTCGATTAAAGAGCTTGTACAGATGGTTGGGAGGTGAGAGTCGTCTTCGCCCAGCACCAGTGCTGGTGCCATCGAGGCAAGAGCACGGATGCACGCGGTATTAAACAGACCCATCCTCGAGGATCACAGCCCGCGCCGGAAGGTGTTGCCGCTTCTTGTCTTGTTTCGGTGCGCCAGCCAAAAAAAGATGAGCAAACGCGAAACGAACAGACGCCGTCACAGTGCACGACACGTGCGGCGGCAGAGTCGGAGACCGACCTCGCATCCATCAAGGACACGCGAGGGCGACTCCGATGTGACTCTACCACCGACGGCCGAGAGACTGCATGCCGGCGGGCGACACCGAGGGCGGCGGGCTGGACATGGAAATGCCGGTCGCAGGGTTGATGATGGGAATGGCGTTGCGACCGCGCGTGGCCGAGGGTTGGTGGAGCTTGATGCTCGGCTGCGGGTTGTGGAAGGAGGGAGGGATGAAAGCCGGGGAGGACGAGTTGAGAGAAAAGCCCGGTGCGACGGTCTGGGGCTGCTGCGTAGGCGAGGACTCGGGCGAGTTGCTTGCGAGCGACGAGCGTTCCGAGGCGCTGGAGATGGAAACCAGCTGATAGGGTGACCAGTCAGAGGCATTGCTGCGCGAGGGGGAATGAGGCTCCACCAGGCTGCTACTCACGTCGGTCTCGGTCAACAGGTTGGGGCAGAACTCAAGGTCGTCCTCAAGCTCGAAGGAGCGGCCAGCCTCGAACTTCATACGGAAGGCAGACAGGGCAGCCGACTCGTTGAGGTCCTTCATGCTGCGAGCGCCGCGGAACTGCCTGTGCGCGTTCTGGGAGACCGAGAGCCGAGGCGCCCGACGGTTGCGCCCGCCGCCGCCGTGGTGGTGGTTGTGCGACATGGGGGCGGCGTGCGCCGTTGGCGCATTGTAGTGGTAGTATGAGGCCATCATGTGTCGTCCAGGACGGGGGGTTTGGTTGTTGGATCCAATGTCGGTGTGGTTTGCGGCCGAGCGACGATGCAATTGGGGGCGGTCGGCGTCGTCGGGAGGGTCGATGAGGGCAGCGCGTTGGACGTGATGTTAGTTTTGAGCTTGGGGGTGCGTCTGTGGTTGAAGAGACGCAGGTGATGGCTGATGCGTTGTAGCGGTCGTGTTGAGGAATGTTCGGCAAAAGAAAGAGAAGCCAGAGATGGGGGGAGATGGAGATTGAGGCGGTGGTGCAGCGGACTTGGACGGGATTTGCTTTTAGGTGAAAGGAGGAGAGGACCGGAGGAGGGAGTGGTACGGAGCGGGAGGTCCTGGCAGGCAGTGGGCGAGAATGGAAGGGGGGGGGGGGGTCCAGGATGGATGGAGCGAGGGCGAGCGGACGTGTGCGGCGGGTTCTTGTTGGTTGGGGCTCCCACTCGCACGCCGCCTGCAGCGAGTGAGGACGCACCAGAGGGGCCCCAAAATGGGGAGCCATGCCGCAGGCGGCGAATGGGAGAGGGGGAGCGCTGGGTCCGTTGCCTTCGCCACCAAGCAGTGATTGGGCTGGCATGCAGACCACTAGACCTCAGTGGGTCTAGCAGGGTGCCAGGGGTGGGCGCCAATGTTGTAATTTTGGGCCGGGGTGGGCAGGCGAGACAGTGCGCGGGACAGTGTCGGGGACGCCCCGGCCCAGGCGGGCTGGATGGCGGGCTGGCGCGGGACGGACTGAGGTGGACTGCCTGCCCAGGTGGACGCTGGGGGATGGAAGGATCGTGGCTATCCCGGGCCCGGCCTGGCCAGGGTTCGCCCAGTGGCGCTGCCCGCCAGAGGCAGCCAGAAGGCGCCAGCCCGACGTGACGAACATGGCACGCTGCGGCGCCACCGAAGGCGGAGGCCCATCTGGGGGAGGCTCGGCCGCGGACGGAGGGGAGTCACTCACTGCCCACCTCGCAACCGGAGGTACCTTGCCTCACCTCATGCCGGACCACCGCCTCGCTCCTCAACCCTGCCCGGCCGGTCGTGGTCGTTTCTGCACAGGACAGTCATCAACGGGGCAGCGGCTGCGCACCCCGGGCACTGGGCCGGCCGTCCCCCCAGCGCTTTGCCGGCGTGCTCGCAGCTCAGCTGGGCGCCTGCGCCAGGTGCGCGGCTCCGCGTGTCCTCGTAGCTGGTACCTGACCGTTGCGAGCCGACACGCCGTGGCTGGTGTTACGGGAATTCCGAAAACCACCTGCATCAGCGACGGAGGGACGGGAGACATCGTGAAGCTTGTGGCCGCTCGCTCCTGGACACAGTCACACCACCGAAGCCACACGGTCACACCACCGTGACGCTCCGGCGCCACACCCAGTGCCAGAAACGGCGGAGCCCCTTTCATGCCAGCAGTCACTTGACCGGACGTATGCTGCCATCCCTTCCTCCGTGCCTGCGTCGAGTCCCTGCCTCGCCCTGCTGGACTGCCATGCTCGCCTACCGGGGCCGCTAAGCTGGCATCTGGGCCCCTTCTCTGACGGGATGCGTGCCTCGCCCACGGTGGTCACCCCCTTTTGCGCACATTGGATTCCTCCCGCCCGAGCGACAGCCCATCCCGTTCCGGCCAGCCCGAGTCGATTGCGAGGGCCGGAAGCATGCGCTGCACCGCACTGCACTGACGATGACGTTGTTGGTGCCAGCATCTCGTCGTGAGGGACCGTGCCTGGCCTGGCCCGGCGCTGGGCGCGCAAAGCACGTTGCTGGTCGGCGCCTCGAGATTACCCGCCCGCTGTCCATTGTGCCGTGGATGCTTGTTCTACCCCTGCGGTCCTGCGGGCTCGTTCGCACCAGCGCCTGGGCTCGCCTCTCCTCGCCCTGCAGATACAGTTCCGTCAGGCCAGCTGCTGGTGAAACCCTCCTACTGAGCCGCATGCCCCGTCCAGCTGTTGAGGCTGGGGCAGGTACTCCTTCGACCTGCGGTCGCATTCTGGTGGCATACCTGCGCTTCGATGGTGAAGCGACGTCGCTTGTTGCCCAATGGCCCGGAGAGCAGTATTGACGCAACGGAACACGGAGGGTCGCAGCGATCGGCTGGGCAGCCGTGCCGAACACTGCGCTGCAATCTGGCCATCTCATCAGGCAGGCCAAGCCGGCGCCCACGAGTGGGAGTCTCTCGGGAGCCTCTTGGGAGTCCCTGGGGAGCCTCTTGGGGGCTCCAACCCAGCTCTCGTCGGCGAACCTTGGGGGACCCCGCCGCCGCCGCCACTCGACCTTGAGCATCAGCAGGTCAGTCCTCGAGGCAAACGGGCCCTTTACCAGGAGTCCTCTTTGCCGGCGGCGGATGGTCGGTTCGCTCTGTGCGCATGCGTGGCGGCTGGGCAGGATGGGAGGGACGACACCCGCCGCCTCCTCCCACCATTCCACCACCACACTGTGTGCGCCAGGCGCAGCGCAGGGCTCAAGACTACCCAGACAGGCGTTGGGTGTGGGGACGGTGCCTCGAAGGGCCTCGTTGTCGCAGTCGCCTTGCGCTCCTGAGCAGGGGACCTTGAGGACACCTCGGCGCTGCGCCGCTGTGACTGGACGGCGCTGGCGTCAGCCACGCCACCCAAGGCCGGCGCACGGATCGTCCCTCCGCCATTCGGCAGGTCGGATGACGAACGGTGGCAGCCCTCGCTCCCTCCTTCGACAAAGAGCGCTTGACGATGCGGCAGATGCAGATGGAGGATGCAGATGCACATCCCGGGGCTGAGCTGGATGTGCGCGCGCCCGAGCTGGGTAGTAAATGCATCCAAGGATGGACGGCGTCTGCGCCCGGCGACAGAGTGCGCGGGCGACGACCCCTTTCAAACAGTCGCACAGCGCAAGATTTGGACATGAAACACGTCGTCATAAGCCGTGGTTGTTCTCCAGTTTCAATGTCGAATCTGACCAAAGTGGCCGTGGACGAGACATTCGGGGCATTCACGACTGGCACCGACTGAGCCCCTACGACAATAACATTGAGGGTGCTGACGTCTTGAATCAAAACAGAGGCGAAGTGGCGAGCAAAGGGTCCCCCTTCGTCGGCGGGAGCAAGTCCCCATGATATTGGCCTGGTCTGCCATCGAGGGGCTGGAACACATCGTGGAGCTCGACGGAAGACTGATGATCCCCGCCATCGATTCACGAGAGAGTTTCTGGCCCCTGGGGCAATCCATCGGCACCCACGCCCAGGAACCCCACGCGGTGGCTCGCCCTGGCTAGGTTGGCCCGAGCCACTCACTCGGTCCCAGTAATAAAGGCGGCGGTTCAAGTGACGCGTCGCCTCGGTGTCCCAACTGACGTCGGGATTGTGCCGGCCAGACATGCCCGCAAGGTGAATGAGTCGGCTCGTTGGCGAGCCCGCTTGGCATGCCGTCCGTGCATTGCGCTGCGCTGCACGCAAGATGCCCTTCTGCGCATGAACGACGATGACGGACAGAGGGCCGATTCGGGGTCGAGGTTCTGCCTGCCGGCGCAGGGGACAATGCCCCGGCACCTCAGAGCCCGTAAAAACCCAGCCTGGCAGACCCGGTCAGGGGCTTCCTCGCTCCCGTCTGGTTGGTGTTCCTGCATCACCAACCACCCACGTTTGGACGGGCCTGCCGGACGCTAGCAATCCGGCTGCGAGCCCGACGATTGGAGATGGTGCACGTTGCACGCGTGGACAACGGTGGTGCCTGACCGGGCAGAACGTCCGGAGAAACCTTTTGCTGTCCTGACCGCATCGACCACGACGACACCGGCCGCCATGACGGGCGGGAAGAGGATCGAGATGCTCTTGTGCACACTGACGCTGCAGATGATTTGACTGTCCATCCGCGCCCAGTGCACACTGCGCTGCACGCACGCAGTGGAAGCATGGACGGCGATGGGCGGGCCGAAGGTGACAATGGGCCACCAACGAGAGGCACTGCTCCCGCTGCCTGGGACACACCGCTCTTTGCGGCGAGGCGGCGGTGGGGTTCTCTATCATCTCCAGCAGCAGCAGTCCTCCATTCACAACGGCGAGTGGGCGTGGACTGGACTGGAGGAGGACGACGCTCAGCCCTGCGGCGCTCCATCGAGTCCCCTACCTCCCATCCCCTCCCCGCCCACCTCCGTCGGCAGCGGCGGTTTTACGAAGTAGGGTCCCCTTGCGACGTTGGCGGTCCGTCCGTCTCGCGACCACGCGGAGGCAACGGTGCGTGCTTGCGTGCGAGCACCATGCTGTCTCACCGTGAGGGGAGCCGAGGAGGGGGACTTTGGGGGGGGCGGGCCGGGTGCAGCCACCAGAAGCTCAGCTATCGGCGTCTCCACAGGCGGGCTGGCCGGTGGGCGAGCTGGATGACTGGCTGGGCTGGTTGCGTGGCTGGTTATCGCGGCGCGCATGGGTGTTGGTGCTGTGGCTGCTGGCTGCGGCTGCTGGCTGCGGCTGCTGGTCAGTGGTGATGATGGCTGCTGGATAGTGGGAGACAACGGGTGGTGGGTGGCTGGACGTGGTTGGTTCCGCGCTGCGCAGCCGCCCGGAGTCCGCGTCGAGTCGAAGATCCCAAGCCTCCCGAAATATCTCGACAAGCTGGTGGGCAGGTTGGCAGGCTTTCTGCTTGGCTTGATCGGTACCCCCGTCGACCACCCGGATGCCAGCCTAGCCACACGGGTTCCCGCTCCGCCCCGAATGGGACGTCCGGCGACGACGGAGGCTGTCCCGGCAGGGAGGGACGGATGCTTCGCCGCCGGACGAGCTCGACGGGCCGTGGCCTCCTTTGGCGCTCGGGGGTTTCTTGTTTTCCCCCGCGATACGAGCACGTCCTCGCAAAGGTGGACGCGGCGCAAAGGGCCGTACGTAGGTATGTAAAGAGGCCTGCCAGCATGGGCGACGCCAGCAGTGCGCCAGCTCGGGTGCCAGTGTCGAGCCCGAGCGTGGGCGTCATCGGGGTTGGCGAAATGCCTCGTCACGGGACGCGCCATCTCTCGGACGTGAAGGGCCGGTGCGAGACCCGGGCACAGCGGCAACGGCTTTGCATACGGCGTCTCGCCTCTGAGAGAATGAATGCGGTCCGGAACCGCCAGCTGCCGCCGAGGCGCGTAGGTAACTGGAGGGAGAGAGAGACAACCTCCCTTAAGCGCTGGCATGACTTATAGGTGGGACAGCCTGACTGGAAATAGCAATGCGACGGGGACCCGTGCGTCCACGGACAGCCGATGTCCGCATCCAAAGCCTCGGCGACTGTGAACAACAACGTATTCGCCGTGAATATGGCCGTTTCCTGCGGCCTGGCTCACCAGACGTATGTGCTCGAATACAGATGGCGGCGGCCGCGGCGGCTCATCGCGTGCAGCGGAGTCCGTCGGCCCCGCCCGTCAGGCCGCTCCCTCGGCTCTCAATCGGCTTGGGCCGCGCACTCGACCAGCGGCAGCCCTTGATGTTGAAGCGCCCTCTTCACACTCAAGGGCGACTGTAAAGCAAGGAAAGAACATTGAGAGGGCTGCGACTCCTCCTCCTCCTCCCCAAGTATGGTCCATCGTCTCACGTGGTTCGGCTCCGGCCGGGCCGTGGACGCTGCCGTCGTCACCGCCGCGGCGTGCCTTTCGCTGTATCTCTGGCTGAGCCCCGCGCTCCGTGAGCAGCCCAGGCCGAAGAAGCACAGTACTTCGCGGGCCCGTGAATCGGCCCGGGCGGCGGTCTCGTCGTCGTCGCCGTCGTCGGGAACCTGTCTGCCGTACCCCCCGGATGTCTTCCCCGGCGGCCGCGATGTCGAGACCGAGTATGGCACTGTCAAGGTGTTTGAATGGGGGCCCGAGCACGGTGAAAAGGTCCTGCTGATGCACGGCATCGGCACGCCCTGCGTGGCCCTCGGCGACATGGCCAAGGAGTTTGTCGAAAGGGGACGCAGAGTCATGCTGTTCGGTGAGTCTGATCAGGAAAGCGGCCTGTCATTGTATTCAAACCGCTGAGAGCTCGCCAGACTTCTTTGGCAGAGGGTACTCTGACGCTCCCCTCGACGTCCCCTACGATGAGCGCCTGTACACGACCCAGATCCTCCTCGTCCTGGCGTCGTCGCCGCTCCCTTGGACCGGCTGCTCCGCCTTCCACCTCCTCGGCTACTCCCTCGGCGGCGCGCTCGCCGCCTCCTTCGCGGCGTACCACCCCTCGCTCCTCCGGTCCCTGACCCTGATCTGCCCCGGCGGGCTGGTCCGCTCCTCGCACGTCAGCTTCAAGAGCCGCCTGCTCTACACGCAGGGCATCCTGCCGAGCTGGCTCGTCACCGCGCTGGCGCGCCGCAGGCTGGAGCCGAGGCGCGGGGCGAGCGCCGACGTGCCCGAGGGCGAGGACGCCGACGTCGACGTCGATTTTGACGAGGTGCCCGTGTCGGCGGAGATGAGGACGGGCGTCAAGGTCGGCGACGTCGTCAAGTGGCAGCTGGCGGAGAACGAGGGCTTCGTTGGCGCGTACATGAGCACGATCCGGAACGCCCCCATCTACGGCCAGCACGACAAGGCCTGGGTGCGGCTGAGCGACGAGCTCGCGCGGCGGCGCGGCTCCGGGCACGAGGTCCCCCCCGGCTTGGAGGGCGGCCGCATGTGTCTGATACTCGCGGAGAAGGATCCCATTGTCGTCAAGGAGGAGTGGATCGAGGACTCGAAAGCGGTGCTGGGCGAAGACGGCGTGGACGTCCACGTTGTCAGCGGCGGACACGAGATTGCCATCTCCAAGGGTCGGGAGGTGGCCGATGTTGCAATGACGTCTTGGAATAGACAAGAGAGAACTATAAAGGTAGATGACCAATCCTTCATAGCGCTATAGAGAAACCAAATGATCAATATCTTTAAAACAACGCCAACTCCGACTATGCGTCATTCATAATGGTACCATGGCGCCCCGAGGGATATCCAAAATGTTGCGTTCAATATCTCATACCGTGTAAATGGCGTCGCCCAACGCAATGCTAAACGCGCGGCGTACTCGAGGAATCATACGTGTCTTTTAAGCCGTTACTTGTCCAGGCCACGTGCCTTGACGAAGCGGTTGATTTGCTCTCGAGTGAGTTTGTCGTTGTACTGCTCATGGCACTCGTAGAACGAGATGATCTCCTGTGTGGCGTCGACCATGGCGGATATGTCGACGCCGCTCTCGGCGAGCCACGCCGCGAACTGCTGCACGCGCAACATTCTCGCTTCTTGCTGCTTCTCCTTGGAGTCGGCGGCTTGCGGCGGCGGGTCTGGGAGGCCGTTGGCTCGCGCCTGCGCCTGGCTCAATGCGGCGTGGGCGGCGGCCAAGCCGGCGGCCGCAGAGGAACCGGACATGCCCTGCCCGGGCGTTGATGTGTTGGGGCGCAGAACCAGGGCTAACAGGATGGCCACGAGGGCAATGATGTGAGGGGCGCAGAGCAGCGGTAGGTCCGTCATGTAGTGGTCGTTGATGACAGACCGGGCCAGTTGGACGTCTTCCTCGACCAAAGAGAGCTCCCCGCGCAGTGAACTCAGTGTTCTATAGGGCTGGTGAACGATGAGCTGAGAGTTCATCTCGCTGATGAGGTAGAATTCGCATTCGCCGAGCTTGGAGGTGTCCAGTCCGATGAACTCTTGCCACAGCTGCCTCGCCTCGGTGACGATCAGCCGGATGTGCTGCGGTGCCTCCTCCATCTTGCATGCCAGATATATCGCCGTCGTGATGACGAGGTACGGGTTCGTGCGACGGATCTCGACGCGGGAGTAGAAGCGCTTCAGGTAGACCTGGGCCGTAGCCATGGCTTGCTGCCGGATGCTGAGGCGCTTGCCGAGTCGCAGTAGCTCTGAGAAGACGGGACGTTCTTGTCAGCGACATAAGGCCTCTCCGCATTGTGCGACAGGTAGGGGCTCGAAAAAAGGATCCGGCTCACGTTGGTTAAAGTATATCGACAGGTGCCTGGGCTGCGGTAGGGGAAACATGCGAACCAGGTCGGCATTGTCGTCCTCGAGCTTCTGGCGCATCGACGCCAGCTGGTCCTTGGTGAACAGCCAGTGGCGCCTCTGCGTCGATTCCCAGTAGTTGGCGGACATTGCCCCCGGGCGGGCGCCGCTGGAGCCGTCGCGACGCTGCTGCGTAAGGCCCGGCAATGGATGTGGTCGAGGTACGAGGTGGTGTCGACGTGGTTTGTCGACATGGCCAGGTCAGGTACGCGCCGAGTCCGGCCAACGCCAACTGCAGTGTCGTTGGCGGGACCGATACGGCCCGCGGCTTTGCGGAGGCAACCTGGGAGGCTACAGGCTCGAAAGTTACGGTTCAGCTGCGGGGCGATAAGATAAGCTGCCGCTGGGAGCCGAGATGGAATCCAGCTCAGGCCCCCCCCCCTTGCCCACTGGACGCCCTGCTAATGCGGCCCCTGTGATTGATCGCAGCGCACCTGGGCAGCAAACAGGCCCCCCAATTTTCCCCAGCTCAGGCCTCCATCCCACTGCCATGAGAGGGCCGTCCCCGTCTCGGCAACGCGCGGAGGGCGGCACCTCCAAACCAAAGCTGCTGCAGCTTTGCATCATTGGCTTGGCCTGCCCTCCCACCCAGATCCCAACCTTCAATCCCTCACCTCCTCCTGCGTCTGCAGCACAACGTCACCTGCGCTTCCCACGGCCGCTTCGCTCGCAATTGACCACTGCCTGCACGCCATAACATGCGTTGGACATAACGAGCCGAGCCCACGACGCCCCCGCGAGCGAACAACTTTTAGGTCCGCCCGAAAAAACGAAACGAGAGCCGTACTCCCCGACCCGACCGGCCCCCGTTTGCGCGCGAGATATGAGGTCGCCGTGAGCATGGCCCCCAAGGTCAACACCGGCGTGGAGCGCGGGCTCGATGAGTCCGATGCCCGCGTCGAGGCCCTCTGGGCCAAGCTCGACCCGGCTCGCACTGGCGAGCTGGACATGAAAGGCCTGAAGAAGGGTTTTCGCAGCATGGATCATCGTGAGCCGCCTCATCACCCGCCCCGAGGCAGAAATAGCTTGCTGACAGTGGCCCTGCAGCTTTGAAGAATGCCGATGAGCTGCTGGCCAAGGTTATGAACGAGGTCGACACAAATCACGACGGAAAGATCCAATATGAAGGTACTTTCTGCCTCCCGGCGGAGCTGCTTTCGAGGCCATCATTCTCTTTCGTCTGATGGCCTAGTCTGCTCGCGCATTTGCGCAACTGTCACTGACGCGCGCCTCGAACCATTTCAGAGTTCCGCACGTTCGTCGAAAAGGCGGAAAAGCAGCTTTTTCTGCTGTTCCGAGCCATCGACAAGGATGGCAACGGGAAGCTCGATCAGGCCGAGCTCCAAACCGCCTTCAGAGCTGCCGGCTTGACGGTGTCGAACCGCCGAATGAGTGAGTTCTTTGCCGACATGGATAAGAATAACGATGGTTACGTTACCTTTGACGAATGGCGGTACGTGCAGCCCAAGGCCTCATGTTTTTCCTTAGGCGCTTCTTTTTCCGGCCCTTGCGTGACGCTCGGCCAAGATCTTCTCACTCGATCGATGTCTCTCGTGCTCCCTCGGTCATGTGCCACTGGTGTCGCGAGGCACCCCATCGCCATGCGCCCGATAAGTCATCGGCCCTGGGCGGTTGCACCACATGCGGCCATTTATGTCATCGCCTCTTTCTTGAGAACCAAGGGCTAACGATATTTCAGAAACTTTCTGCTATTCATGCCGGCGCGCGAATATGACTCGCAACTACGCGCCGTGCTTTCGTACTACGAGTCCGTCGTCAACGTCACGCCAGAGGGTGACTCTTCTGTTAGCGAGGAAACTTTGGAAGGCCTAGGTACGGGCAGTTCCTCATATTACTCTCTTGTCTACTCCCTCTTCGGCTCCCTCCTGAGAGCCGGCTTTCCTGCACCTCAGGCGACAAGCCCGCCTCTATCACCGTCTCCTTCACCACAACCATCATCACCCACAATATCCGAAGCAGCGGATGAGAGGGTACAAGTGCTGCCGAAGCAAATACAGGACATGGATGTTGCAGAGGCGACTGCGGAGACCGTCGTCGACGCAGCGGCGCCACGGCGCCGACCAGCGGTGGCAGACGGCAACGCCAAGCAAAGCGGCGATGGCACCCCGCAAGAACGCCTGGGAGAGTCGCATTCCGGCGCAAAAGCCGCAAGAAAAAAGAAGTTCGTACTGACAGACTATGTGCCTGATCCAGGTTACTTTCTTGCGGGTGCCATCGCCGGGGGAGTCTCGCGGACAGCTACAGCGCCGCTAGATCGCTTGAAGGTGTACCTGCTCGTCAACACCAGGAGCAGCACCGAGACGGCGGCGGCCGCTTTCAAACAGGGACGCCCGATAGCCGCGGTGCAGAATTCGGTGCGACCTATCAAGGATGCCGTGCGGGAATTGTTCCTGTCCGGCGGCCTTCGTGGCTTCTTTGCTGGTAAGGCGCCTCTTTTCTCCCGCCACTTTGTTTGCGCCAAAGTATCCCCAGAACTGACTCTGCCCTAGGAAACGGACTGAATGTTGTCAAAATCATGCCAGAGACGGCCATCAAGTTTGGGTCGTACGAGGCAGCTAAGCGTGCTTTGGCAAACCTTGAGGGCCACGGCGACCCCCGTCGGATCAATTCCTATTCCAAGTTCACTGCGGGTGGCGTCGCCGGCATGATTGCTCAGTATGTGGCTGGGTCTTCCCTGCGCGCAGAATGAACGCTGACATGAACTAGGTTCTGTGTCTATCCTCTTGACACACTCAAGTTTCGCCTTCAGTGTGAGACCGTCAAGGGCGGCCTGACTGGGAGTGCCCTCGTGCGCCAAACGGCTGTCAAAATGTACGCCGATGGCGGAGTTCGGGCCTGCTATCGAGGTGTGACGATGGGCCTGATAGGCATGTTCCCGTACAGCGCCATCGACATGGGCATGTTTGAGCTGCTGAAGAAGTCGTACCGAAACTACTACGCCAAATACACCGGCTGTCACGAGGACGATGCGAACCCGGGCAACATCGCCACCGGGATGATTGGCGCGACATCAGGTGCCATTGGCGCCACCGTGGTGTATCCGCTCAACGTGGTCCGGACTCGACTGCAGACGCAAGGGACCGTGATGCACAGGGCGACATATACTGGCATCTGGGACGTGACTACCAAGACCATCCAACGAGAAGGCTGGCGGGGCCTCTACAAGGGTCTCACGCCGAATCTGCTGAAAGTAGCTCCGGCGCTGAGCATAACGTGGGTGGTGTACGAGAACTCGAAGCGGATTCTGGGGCTGCACTAAAGGGCCCGTTTGAGCGTGCATACGAGCGAACGACAAGTGGGAGGGGGACAGTATATAAAGGGTCTCCGGAAGCAGTGGGGACCTTGATGCGCGCCGCATGGGGGCGCCACAGCCCTACGACACAACATCAGCTCTTTGCTGAATGCCTGGCTCCTTTGTTTGGATGGCCTTTCTCCTTGGCTTATGACGAAAGCATTTCAAGGGTCGACGATGCGACGACACACGGGGTGAGGCGAGGAATTGCGATGAACGGATAGATGTGTGGACGACGGGTCAGCGAGATCTGTCAATGTGATATCCCTCAATGTATAGAGCCATATCAAGAGCCCTGAGAGGCCATAGCAGACATCGAGCAGCTCAATGAAGCTCGCTGGAGCAATTCGCATTGTTGTCTCTTGCGTCGATGCTGACCGGACCGTAGATTGGCACCTATCAGGTGATCGACACTAGGAGGCTTTCATCTACCATAATAGTTTCAACGAATGGGCGTCAAATCTAAACAGTCAAAAGGATTTGGCCAAGCTGTTGACCCGCTGCTGCCCGGACTAGTCTCAGCACGGGAGAGGTGACAATCAAGCCCTTGCCGTGGGAGGCGCGTGCGGCACGAGCCCCGTCAGCCCTGTGGCCCTGCCGCCCATCTGCGATTCGAGTCACACCGCACGTCACTAGCGCCGGGGGTTGCGTGCGCTGCTTACGAGGCACCCGTCCTGCCCGGGTACCGGGGCCGTTGGCGACGCGGTGGGCTGGAACGGGAAGCTGCGAGGATTGCAGCGGCGAAGCGGGGGAGGAGGAAGGGCGCGCGCAGGTTCGTTCGATCCACGATGGCTTGTCAATGGCCAGTGCGTGTCTAGGGGGACTTTTGGGTTGGCCAGACTCCAGGGCGCGCGCCACACCCTCTCTCTGCGACTGGCGGTCGGGCGGGCGAGTGTCGTGCGGGGGAGGGGAAGGCGACGGACACAGAGATTGAGCTTGATGGTCGGCGCGTGTGCATGCTGATCCTGCGCAGAGACACAAATGTGAGATGAGCCGTGGCAGGATCACTCCTTCGTTCACCCAGACATACGCATAGAGAAGCGATCCGCCGTCGGCGTCGCTGACACGGGATGCCAATGTGAATGGAAGGGGTCGCAGTGGGGGAGAGAAGCGAGAGTCCGGGGTCCAAGCCGGCGGGGTGGAGACTCGACGCCGGGCGGGCTGGGGGGTCAACAGCCTGCCCTGGGAAGCAAAGATAACAACGGGCGGCGTCCCCTGGTGGCTAGCGGGAGCCTCCACTGTAAGCCAGCTAGCGCCGAGCGCCGAGGATGGCGAGGCGCCTCCAGGGCCCGGATGAGGTGCGATTTCATGTTGGGAACAGCCCCGAGCACTTGCACCGGTGCCGCCATGCCAGGTCCTCCTTCCCTCGGCGAAGCGGGCAGCGAACGAAGAAATCTGCATTCTTCATCCACAGTCTCGGCCCCTTCCCGCAGGCCTGCCGTCCTTGAAAGAGCCTCATACGCGTTGCTCGCCGCTTCGTCACCGGCTAGTCG
Organism: Purpureocillium lavendulum; assembly: GCA_029168975.1. Lineage (NCBI taxonomy): Eukaryota > Fungi > Ascomycota > Sordariomycetes > Hypocreales > Ophiocordycipitaceae > Purpureocillium > Purpureocillium lavendulum. Next base: position 2,079,474 of record JAQHRD010000005.1, on the reverse strand, counting down.
AGGGTGACTTTGCACGTAAACGGCGAGCGAATCGTCCGTGTCGACGCCATTAGCGCCTTGCTGCCGGGTGTCCCGTCCGCATAGGTAGGCACGCACGCAGCTGCTCAACCGAGCAAGTACAGCGAGACGACGACGGCAAGACGCGCAATTGCTCACACGAATCTTCCCCCCAGTCTTCCAGAGCTGCGAAATAGGTCTCCTTGGTTGGAGGAAGCAGAGTCAAGACCCCCCCTCGGAGCCCACTTGGCTCGGGTTCCTCACTGCAACCGCCCACGCATCCGCGCATCTATCGTCGTCAGCTTCATTCCACCCCCAGGCTCAGCCCAGCCCACCACCCTCTCCTTCTCGTTCCTTTTCCAACACCACACTTACGCACGCCGTCGCCGGCTGGGTTCCTGGCCCCCTTTTGCTGCCCTTTCTCGCCGGCGCGCTGCAGTACGCCAGGCGGCACACGTACGTGTACAAATCACTGTACAACCCGGGGCCTGGCTGCCGTCCCTCCGAGTCCCATCCCCTCCCCCAAACGCCCGTTGCACCCGCCGCCGCCATGCCGGCCCCGTACTCGGACAACATGTACTCGGACATGGGCCAGGACGCCTCCGACGACGAGCGCGATGCCCTGTCACCCACCGATGGCTACTTCCACGCGTCGGCGTCGTCTGACGCGGCGTCATCGTCTGCCCTCGGCCGCCAGCCCGACCAGCAGCACCAACGCACCTCGTCCAACGTGCCGTCGGTGCCAAACGTCCTCGTCGAGGATCCCACCCTGCGCGACCAAGGTGCAAAGGCGAGGGAAGCCGAGCAGGAGCGCCAGATAAATAACGCCGCTGACCATCACCACACCACGGCGTCGTCACCGTACCCGCCCCAGCTGTCGTCGACGTCGTCGTACCATCCTACCCCTTCCGCCTCTGCAGCGTCGCCTCGCCAGGAACCGGGCTCGCCTGCAGCCAATCCCTCCTCACCCTCCTTTGTCCCATCGCATCACCACCGACGCAGCGTCGAGGAGGACGAACCCGTCCAATTTCCCGGAGACCGTACCCGCCTCCCTTACTTACACACTGCCTCTCATACATCAACACCGGCGACCGCCCCCTCCCAGTCGCATCAACATCACCAGCTGGACGCGCCACCCGCATATTCTCCTTCCCCGTCTTCCCCTCCTTCAGGCCAGTCCCAGGGCTACCAGACATTCGCGTCCCTCTCCGCCAACGCGCGTACTGGCAGTGACGGCGGCAACATGGGTGTCCCAGAGGAGCAGCAGGCCTTGCTGCCGCGCCATCCCGAGTCCATGGGCGGCAACCCCAATGGCCCTCCCCACTCCAGATGGCAGAGGCTTAAAGACTCGATGAGTTCGCCCAACCTGAGACCCAAGATCAAGACCATCCTTGGCGTCCTGCTTATCTTCTCCATCATCTTTGCCATCTTTGGAGGCATCACCATCACCTCCTCTTCCAGTCACAAGGTACGTCACATGCTGTCACCAACCGTGATTCGTTCCACCTTGCCCCATGGTTGCTGCATGCCACCGCCATCTGGATATAGGTAGCTGCTTTATCACCCTCCTACATTGCAATGCTTCCACCTGCCTGCCTGTCGCTTTCTTCATTCCTTTTTACCTCACTATCTTGACAGAAGTGAGAGCTTCACTGACCCAACTCCATAGAACCCCAAGTTCATCGACAAGGACCCCGTCCGTGAACCAGACATGGGCGGCGACAGCGACATGGAGTGGAAGCCCAGCTATGGGTGCCGCAACACCCCACACGTTTTCGACAAGCGCACCACTAGCATCGGCTTTGGAGGCGAGCGCAAGCTGCAGGTGACGCAAACCATTGACAAGAATGACAGGCCTCGCAACGGCCGAATGCCCCAGGTCTTCGGACAACTCATTGTGCGCCCTGCTGGTGATGACAAGTCCGAAGGGACCATTGACCTCGAGGTCATCTCCAATGATGCGAACTTGGGAGTCGAGGTTCATGCCGACCTCGAAGGCAACGACCAGCTCTTCAAGATGATCACGCCTCATGCTCTTGACTGGTGGTCACAGTCGGGCGACGGACCATGCATCCAAATGCGAGTCACTCTCTGGGTCCCTCGCAAGTCGTTCCTTCGAAATCTCGCCATCGACGCTATTCAACTCGACATCAGCTTGCTAGATGGACTGGTGCTTGGTGTTTCGGACAGCACGGCCATCAGCACCATATCCGGGGACTTTCGAGCGTCGCTCTCCAAGGACGTCAACGACGACGTGGTGCCTTACACCTTGGAATCTCGCAAGACATACATTAAGACTACCAGCGGTAACATCAGGGGATGGTTTCCCTTGTATGACCTCCTCAAGATATCTTCTGCTTCTGGCGACATCACCACCCAGGTCAGCCCGAAGCCCGCCGACAAGAAGTCCCCGGAGTCTGCAGTTCTGGACGTCGGGTCCATCTCTGGTCAGGTCAAGATCACGGAGCCTTTGGCTGCTGCCATCAAGGGTGGCAAGCCAAGCAACAAGCTGCCGGCTCGGGACTATGTCATCAAGGTGGCGACTGCGTCTGGAGATATCGAGGTCGAGGCTGCCACTAGCAGCTCGGGTACATTCGCCTCGACGTCTGGCAACTTCGACCTCAAGCTGCTCCCCGTCTTGGAGAAGGACCTTCAAAAGTCTGAGAGCAAGCCTCAGCTGTCCACGGACACCAAGAGTGGCGACTCCCGGATCACGATTCTGGAACCCTTGTGGACAAGCACCTCCGGGACGAGGATGTACCCGCCTGGGCGTGCCGCTCCTGGCAGCGACGTGTTCCTACCTCCGGTCGACGTCCCGCTCCCGCCATATGTCGACGACGGCAACGATGCTGCCGATGAACCTCGCAAGAACCCCGAGAAATCGCACAAGGGCCCCGACGACGCTCTTATCATCATTCACCCACACACCGCCAGTGAGATCAAGGCTCGTAAGGTTGATGACGGCAAGACGCGCGCCCCTCTGAGCGTGCTCGAGGCCAAGCACTCGTCCATCAGTGGCGACGCCAGGCTGTTCTATCCGGCGAGCTGGTCGGGCCACTTCCACCTCCAGTCCATCTCGGGAAATACCGTCGTCCGCGGCGACGGCATCGAGATTATCCGCCGCAGCCGCGGCATCATGAAGGTGGTCGAGGGCCGCAAGGGGGACGGCGAGTCGGACATCAAGGTGGAGAGCATGTCGGGCGACATGGAGCTGGTGGTGGGCAAGGGCGACAACGCGTGGTGAGGACGCCGGCGGCGGTCAAAAGCCCTCGTGATGAGCGGCGGCATGAGGATACTTGCTTTTCTTTATTTCTTGACGAGTTCATGTCTACCAAGGATCGACTCCGCGGCGTCTGAATAGCGATATGCTGAAATTTAGGGAACACAAACGGGAAACGGGACCGGGTTTTACTATGTATTGCGACGACAACGTCGAGCACATCGCCCTAACTACGAAAAGAAAAAGAGGTCATTACCTAGGTGCAAAGTCCGTCCGTCCGTCCGTCCTGAGATTGTGGATGTCCGTGCACTCATTACATGCGTTCGTTTCTCATTGCGTATAGTAGCAGTGTCATGATGCGGGACGACGTGAACGGTTTCGAGGACCCTGCCTGCAGTTTCCGTGAAGCCGAAACCGACCGCCATCCCGCGGCACCGCGCTAGCTAGACTACATATGTGTTTGTTTGTTGACTCATGAAGTAGATGACCAAAGGATGAGATACATGGCGGGCATTAGGCAGCGAGAACCAGTCCGTTGGGGCGTCCAGGGGGAGACGGGAAAATGAGGAAGGGTATCCAGATGAAATGTACTCGAGGCAGAGGAGGGAAACAGGCAAAAGAAAAAAGGACAGGGAGGCTCAGCTGTCGGTCAGCCAAGGCAGGTCCCTGTTGCCCACGGCGGTGCACGTGAGGTAGCCGATGCTGTCTGAAGTGCGGCTCGAGCCGGCGAGGTCGAGCTCGAGGCCGCTGCCGAGGAGGGGCCGAACGATGTCGCGGGCCATGGCCTTGAGCTCGTCGATGCGCTTCTCGAAGCGGCGGAGGTTGTCGCGGCTGTACAGCTCGGGCGTCAGCTTGAGGAACCGCTTGCACTCGTCGTGGCCGAGGAAGGCGGCCGGACTGCCAGAACCGAGGGTGCGGTATGCGCGCCCGACCGACGTGAGTGGTGGTACGGCCGGCGGCAGGGACGGGTGATGATGCTGGTGGTGGTTGTGGCGGCCGTTGCGGTCGGGCGGCGGTGGCTGCGGCGCAGTGTTGTCGGCGAGCCATTGCCGGAAGAGGCTGATGGCCAGCCAGTCGAGGTAGCTATTGGACGGGCCGACGCGGTCGCCCCTCGGCGTGGTGAGGTTGAGGCGGAACAGACGGCCCTCGACGCGGCTGACAGCCTCCTCGAGCTCGTCGACCTTGTCCTCGATGGTATCCAGGACCACGTCGGGGAGCGCGGCGCGCAGGCTGCGCTCGCCGGCGGGCCACTGGCCGACGACGTGGATGAGGGCCTCCTGGAAGATGACCTTGCTGCGGGCGAGGTAGCCGAGGCGGAGGTACGAAATTGGGTACTTGGCGATCTGCTTCCACAGGCGCGACTGGAACTGGAGAAGGTGGTGGTCGACGCGCGGGCCGACGACCGGGAGGGCGTCGTAGAGGTCCGCGAGCGCCAGCAGCGACTTGCACTGGACGTAGGCGTCGGCGACGTTGATGGCGTCTAGCACGGGCGGGTAGTTGTAGAATATGCGAAACAGGTTGTCGTAGTCGCGCAGGAGGTCCTCGTCGGCCTGGGAGAGGTTCGGCGCCAGGCTCAAGTTGGCGACGGATCGTGAGAAAGAGACGTGGTTGGAGGGCATCGAGGACGTGTGCCCGTGTGCGCCGGCGCCTTTGCGCAGGCTCGACTTGGGCGCCGACGCACCGACGCTGGAGCCGCCACCACCAAAGATCGAGGGAAGAGCCGGCCTAGCAGCGGAGGCAGAGTCGTCACAGCCGCGGGCATCGTCCTTTTGTATGAGCATGGGGATGTCGTCGTCGCCCGCGCCGGGGTCGAGCTCATATCTCCAGCGCCTGCGTGGCGCGCCCGCATGCCCGGGCGCAGCGGCTTCGGCGTCGACGAGGCGGTCCGAGAGCAACGCGGCAGCAGGGTCCTCGCCGATGCGCGTGAGCTCGTTGCCGCCGGCGAGAAGGGGCTGCTGCTGCTGCTGCTGGGGTCGGGCCTTGGACCACTCGGATGAGGTGCTGGCCTCGAAGAAGCCGCTGCAGCGCGTCAGGGTATGGCGGTGCAGCAGGTAGCGGTTCTCGGCAGCGCCGGCACGGACGAGGATCTCGACATCGCCGCTATGCGCGAAGACGGGGAACTCGTTCTGGGGCACGTACGAGGCGCCGCCGGCGTGGGAGCGGCCGTAGCGCTTGGTGCGGGAGAGCGAGGGCCGCGAGACGACAGACGAGGCAGCCGACGATGGGTGGTGGTGATGCCCGCGGCGGGACGAGTGGTGATGCGAGTGGGCGAGCGCGGAAGACGACGGGCTCGGTTCGGGCTGCGAGACCATGGGTGAGGCGAGGCGAGGCGAGGCCGTTGGCGATGCTGGGTCGTCACGTCATGGAGCGGGTAGACGAGGGTTGAAGTTGTGGCGCGTGACGATTTTCGTATGAGGCTCTGGTCAGTGGCGGCGGCGAGCAACAGCGGTTGACACGCGGGCGGGGTCGCGACGAGATGCAATCGATGGCGGCAAAGGCGGGCAGCTGAACGTGGCGATGAGACCAGGTAACGATGCGGCTACACGCGCGCCGTCTGTACAATGACAAGGGGGACGAAGAGTAGGTGACAGGGCGACGTGAGGATACGGGCGTGAGGAGAGAGGAGGCGAGAGATAGGGATGGATGGGAACAACAGTAGTTTGTGGCACATGTGAAGCTAGCCGGTGGTGGTGATGGTGGTGGTTGTGGTAGGTGGTGGCGGCGGCGGTTGGACGGCAGTTGGAGCGACGGCATGAAAGAGGCGTAGAAAATACAGGACGTGACAGCCAGCCGGGTCACAGACTGAAGCGCGCCCGGCACAGGGAAGACGCGGGCGTGTCGAGCAAGGTGTGCATGCAGCCCCAGGCGAGGTGGGAACAAGGATGGATGGATGGATGGATCGATGGGCGGCCCTTCATGGATGGCCCCTTCACGCGGTTGCGGGCCGCCGGGAGCAAATCGTGACGCCAAAAACGCCCCGACGTGAACCCGCTACTCCATGAACCCGGCCAAGGGAACAAGGTCAACTTTCCGTACTCGGTAGGGGGCGTCGTGACGACGATGGGAGGGGAGGGGAGCTCCTCTCTGCCATCTAGCCAGGGCAGTCGAGCAGGCAAGCCATCAGCAAGGCTGACTTGGACCGCCCATCCCGCCCTGTCCCTGGTCAGTGCTTCTTGTTTTGCGCCTGCAGGTTGCTGCCGTGGTCGCTGGCCCTGCCTTGGCTTGCTGCCGTGCTCTTTGTTCTCCGGACGGCGGGTCCCCTTGGTTTGCCACTTGGGGCTTCGCGACCGTCGAGCGATAGGCTGTCGTTGCTTCGGGTGCGGTGCAGGCGTGCATGCGCGATGCGGGCGGGGGCCCCGTCGATGCGTGCGCGTGCTCGTGCATGGACAAGTGGCCGTTGCGACGCCGACTTGGAAAATCTTTGCGGGAGGCCGCCCTTGATGCCCTTGATGGATGGATGGACAGATTGATGGATGGATCTTGAAGGTCGAGCGACGTTTCACCCGGGCAGCTGCAACGACAAGTACTGTTACTGTGCGTAACTGAGTAAACTGCGTGGTCTTAAGACGGCGAGGAAGGAGCGGGCTTGGCCGCCTGGGCTGTCCGAATTTGGCTCTATGCTAACTTAGCCAGCCCACAGTGGAGAGCTTCCATAACCCTTCGCTACCAAAAAAAGATGCCCGTCCCTCACCTCCCCAAGCAGCTCGGGCCCCAACCACCAAGCAACGGACCTCCGACGTCGAATCTTGCGCCCACCTACGATCCACGCGACCTGCCCGCCGTTCGCGCACCGTAGCCCTAGTGCCCCGCGATGGAATGAGCGCTCCGGCTCGCGTATTCCACCATGGCCCCAAGCCCATATCCCTAGGCGAGTTTCGCGATGCCCTCGAGGCAGTATGTCGTCCACGCTTCCCGACCGTCCGCTTTGCGCGGCCACGGCGCCTCGGTAGGTCGCAGCCGCGAGCCCGTTCACCCAGTGTCGCCCTGCTGATTTGTTCTCCCGAAAGCCCTCGCCGTAAGCGGTGGCGTCGACTCCATGGCCCTGGCCTTCCTCATGGCCAGCCTCTTCAAGACCCATCGCGCCATCAAGATCGCCGACAACCCCGCCGAGAGCGCGTTTGGCATCATCGTGGACCACCAGTTGCGAGACGGAAGCGCCGCCGAGGCCTCTGCCGTGGCGCAGGAGCTCAAGAGGTTCGGCCTCAAGGCCGTCATAAAGCCACTCAATTGGCGTGATGTCCGCCGCCACGGAATCGAACCCGCCAACCTGCCCAACCTCGAGGGCGTCGCGCGCACAATGCGATACCAGATGCTGGGCCTGACCTGCCGCTATCTCCAGGCGACGAGTCTCTTCTTTGCCCACCATCGCGACGACCATTACGAGACGGTCCTGATGCGCCTGCTCGCCGGCCACGGCTATCGGGGCCTGCAAGGCATTCGTGCGGCCAATGCCATCCCTGAGTGCTACGAGCTGCATGGGGTTTACAAGAGTGGGCTCTTGGATGATCAGATGCAGCGGCATCCCTACCTTAGCTTCAAACCTCCCAACAAGGAGATGAAGCGGCTTCGGATGATCTTGAGAGACGACTTTCACGACGAGCCTTGGAATCATATCAAGTCGTACTTGGGGATCAACGACATGTCTGCCCAGTTTCCCGGCCACATAACTCGCGACATCGACCCGCGGGTGCCTTACCTGACGCCTTTGAACTGCGAGGATGGGGGAGTGCATATCTACCGCCCGCTTCTCGAGTTTGACAAGGACAGGCTGATTGCCACCTGTGAGGCAAACGGCGTGCGTTGGTTCGAGGACCACACCAACGTGGACCCGACCCTAACCACCCGGAATGCACTGCGCCACATGGCAAAGTCCTATAAGCTACCGATGGCCCTGCAGAAACCCGCGATACTGGCATTGTCGCGCCGCGCGAAGCAGAGGGCATCGCTCGAAGAGGCAGAGGCCCATCGCTTGCTAGTCCGAGAAGCCGTCATTCAGGATTTCGACCCCAACGCCGGCACGCTTCTCGTCGAGCTCCCTTCCTTCAGGGCTGGTGCGACACGGCTGAGGCGCCTCTACGCAGCAGCGAGAGATGAAGCGCAAAGGCCGCGTCGCAGGGCCATTGCAGCGATCGCGGTGCGGAAGCTCGTCGACTTTGTCACTCCGTACCTCCACTCGCCGCCCCTGGCAAACCTCGACAATGTGGTCGGTCGATTATTTCCAGAGCTGTCGTCGGATTCTGGCCGGGAAACCCCCAAAGCATTTTCGATCGCAGGGGTCGTGTTCGAGCCGATACTGGGACCGCAGTCCACCAGATGGTTCCTCTCACGAGCACCGTACATGTCAAACCAGCCTTTGCCCGAGAGGAAGCTACCCGGGTATCTGAACTACAAATTGGTGTCCCCTACGGACGGGTTCCGAGGACCACAGGTACGACATGGGCACTGGCGAAGCTGGAAGATGGCCAAGATCTGGGACGGGCGATTCTGGATACGTGTCAGTGCCTGCGTGCCGGCAAGGTTCCACATACGACCGCTGTTGCCGCAGTTCGCCAAGCAGTTTCGGATGGCCTTGCCTCAGAAAGAGCGAGATCGATTCGAGAGGATTCTGAAGTACTACGCGCCCGGAAAGGTGCGATATTCTCTCCCAGCGCTGTACAGCGTTGAAGGCGGCAAGGGCGCCGATGCAGCCACGCCTGCGCTCACCTTGTTGGCGCTACCGAGCTTGGGCATTCACATACCGGGTCTGGAGAGATGGGTCAAGTACGAAGCCAGGTTCAAAAACGTCGACGTGTCTTTGTTGGGCCTGAAGAGAAGAGGTGACGAGCGCCCGGTCGTGGGCTACCGGCCTCGCAGAAGCAGGTCGAGGCGGATGCGGACTAGGCGGCTGGGGAACTACATGGGCAGCAGCCGCTATGTATGACATGTGTAACCGATATCTACGCTGCTTTGATAGAGAGATACCCCGCAATAGTCACTTGGAAATTCGTACTTGGAGAACATGCACAGACATGTTGCCTTGCGCGTCCTGGGCCGAGGGCACCTCGCGCAAAGGTGTACACCTGTAATGAAACATCCAGGTTCGGACCGACCTCAACCTCTACCCTGAAAAGGGGACAGCAGCTGCGAGGATACATGCGGTGGTGCCGGACAGTGACCGGCTGATGTCATGGCAGAGATGCCCGTGACGTTGAGGGACGCGTAAGTGCTTAGAAGCCCGCATTGACACCGTTGCCGGCCTGCCGGCTTCAGGTTGACCGTGATGAAAGTGAGACGAGTTCGGACCTTGCTATTTCAATATGAAATGTTGTCAAAGCCATCAGTCCACGCGGCTCTGCCAGGCTCCTGCAAAGCCAGCGTACCCGGAGTTCCCCATTTAGCACGGAAGAAGGTACTATTTCTACTCGAGCTGACGGAGACCCTCGTGTCTTTGACGTCCGTACCAAGTCGTGCCGACTTGTCCCTCCTGCGAGCTAGTCTCTCGAACAACGTCGTCGCTCGAGAGTCGAGACCATGGCAGACAGCAACCATTTCCAGCTAAGGCTCGCAGCGGGGATTCCGTGGGTAGTCCTTTTTGGGGGTTAGTTGTCCCTCGCCGGCTCAGCCTGCCGATGCAATCGGAACTTATTGACGCGATATCTGTTAGACTTGCGATGAATCGAACCACTGCATCATTGCCACTGCTTACGCCGACAACATGCCGGTCATAGAAAAGCACATGCTAGCTCTTCACCGCGACGGTCTGCCGTACGTTATTGTCAGTCCCTGTGCGGCACACACACGCGTAAGTGCCCACGAAAAACCTAACCCAAGGCCACACCCCATAGCCGATGCGCGACAGGTCTTGCGGTGCGGAAGTATACTGTGCTCACCAGAGGCGGCCTCACATAGTGTGCTCGCGGCGGCGGCACGTGCGTCTGGAGCTCGAAGCCGGCTCAGCACGCGAATTGCTCGCCCTGCTTGTCCATGATGGCGGCCATCCCGGACTCTCAACGCGTCATGTACAAGGACTTCGGCGGGGTGTTGCCTGGTGGATCGACTGCATGAACGTGGGCGATGGGGCGAGTTACATTCGGTGATGTTTACTCCGCGAACGTGCGATGTCAGATCATGTGATGTGTGTGATGTGGGCCAACGCAGGGCCGAAGTGTACGCTCGAGGGGCGGGAGGGCGTGGTGCCGTAGATTGTATCTAACTCTGGATATTTCATTACAAAATCAATAGTAGTGGCGACTGGCCCAACACTTGCGTGTTCGAGGCCGTGCATCAAAACTCGTAATTGTTGAGGCCCATGAGAAACTAAATGAGCTCGTAACTCAATACATGTACATACCATTTGGTGCCGTAACTAAGCCGTCACGCACAGTATGGTCAAGGCGGTGTTGCATAGCACACCGGCATTTCTCAACGTATTTTACGCATAAGTATGTCTGGTACGCCCCCTCTCAACCGTCTCGCGGCCACTGGAATATCTGCTCAAGTGCCTCTCGAACAAGCAAGATACCCCCGACTCCCGAGCCCAGCAGCTCTTGGCTTTCAACTACATGCCGGAGCGACCAGTGGGCTGGCGGCTGATGTTGGCAGACGAAGGACCCTGGGTGGCCCTCACCGGGGTGAGTTAGTGTCGAGGCGCTTGTCCATCTGACGATTCGGAAACATACCTATCTGACTTGGCCTCCACAGACGTGCACGGCGGAGCATACGTGCGCTCTCAGCACTCGATACGCTGACACGACCAGCGGCATCCGCGGCCACATGCGGTATCTCCATCACTTTGGGCTACCGCAAAGTTTTACCATCATTTGCGCGATGGGCTCACAGGTAAGACTCATGGCGGAATTGCCACGTCCCCGCTATGCGCTGCTTCCACCCGAAAAAAGGAGCGTGTTCTCATAAAACCTCTTTCTCTCTCTCTCACTGCAGTGTCAGACGGCTGGCGATCCATGCGTCTGGGGTACCAAGCCGTTCCAGGACGCCCAATGCGCCCCCCACGTTACGTTGGACATGGTTGCCCCGCGAGGTGACACGTTCAGGGGCTTCGATGGGGTGATTGCTGGACCGCTGACTTGGCTTGATGGTTTGGGAAAAAAGCCCTGGGTAGCTGGTAGATGGTAGACGAGAGCAGGTTTCGTGGCCAAGGTAGGACAGAGACCGCAGTTTTTGATGCTCGGACATTATGCGAAAGGGCATGTCTCGTCGTAGTAGAGTTATTCAGATTCGAGGCAAAAGACACCGGGCCGGGAAACAGACACCATTGTCACAGTTGAGCCCCTCGGGTGTGTAGTGTGCAAGCCGGGGCCGCATGTTGATATCTCCGTTACCTTCTCTATTTAGCAGCGGTCTCACACGCCAGGCGCGGTTCTTTTAATCACGACCTCGTCACGACACTCCCAACGCGGCGGCGAAACCGGCGCTGACGCCCTCACTGAAAGCCAATGGCGACCATTCAAGTCCATCCGGGGGCCCAACTGGGGCAAATCTGAGCACCTTCGGTTGGTTAGAAAATGCCTCAGACGCGGTGGTCTTGGTGGCGGCCGTGATGGTGGCCGTAATGAACACTGCCCCGTCACGAGGCGCAGGACAGTATTGTTGGGCATTTGCGGACAGTTGAGGAAGACTTTAGATTCATAAGTAGCAACGCTTTGACTCAGAACCGCCGAAGAACGGCCAGCCATATACATCTGTTGTAACGGCAGCCTAGTGATCCAGTACGCCGAGCTGGCGGCGCATTATAACGTGGACTATTCTAGGCAGAGCACCGCGACGGACGCCCGAAACACATTTCCCTTACGCCCCAAGACGTTTTTCTTACTTAAATCTCTTTGTCTCCAAGGGATCGCCGTCTGCAGTGTAAGATACGCATGCCCACGCACACGCACACGCACACGCACACAAAACATAGATACACATGAAAGTGTATATGGGCCTCAGCCACCGTCTCTTGCTTTCCCGCTTATCCCTCACGACCCAGCCCTCACTTGTTCTCGCGTAACTCCGTCCAAGCAGACAATCTGAAAACATGGCGTCGAACCTTCAATGGCAACATCGTGTAGCGTCAAGCCAGTCCTGGGCGGTTTTTCAAGGGGTAGGCTCTCGCATAGCTCCCCTGCGATCCACTCATACGAGAGCGCTGGCTGACATGTCGTGACCTTTGTGTCCGTTTCCAGACATGCGGCCACCCGAGAACATTCTGTCGCTTCGGAAACTATAGATATCAGGGCTGGGAGATGAGCAACAACATTTCAAGCGTGTAATGTCAAACCTCCGCGACGCTGGGCTCCCTCCTGTGTTTGACATCCCCTGTCACGACCACCAGCCGGTACGAGCTATGACCTAACTTGCAGCTGGTCCACATCCTGCCCCCTCTGCGGCCGAGAGATATACTCATTCCAGAATGTTGCGCAGTGTCGTGTCGCTGGTGATAGGTGCGTGTGGTCGTCCAAGCCATTACAGCGCGCCAACTGCACCGGAAAGGAACATCCTCTTTTGCCGACTCAAGGAACGTTCATGATGGCCAAGGGCATTGCCTTTGGATGGATCGAGGACAAGTTGTCCCCCCGGCGCATATACTACATTGACTGAGGGCAGGACTGCATGCGCAGCAGGAGGGTCCACAACATGAGGCGAGACGAGGCGAGCAACACACCCCTACCTACCTAGGTACTTGGTAGGCGGATTTAGAATACAGTACTCATACTCGCCCAGATTCTTCTGCGGGATCGCTTGCTACTTGCATAATGAGAAAAGAATGAGGGGACTTGGCTTTAGATCTGTTACGCTTTATGGCTTTCCCTTACGTTTGTTGGCGCGTGCTCGATGTCACTCATTGATTATTGTGGAGGAGAAGTTGACTGCGAAGAGAAGCCAGTGGAGAGGAATCAGAAGATACAATTGCACCAACGTCAAGCAGACTCGGCGGTCCCTCTTCCATCGTGCACAGTCTTTGACACAACCGCCTTGAAGAGAACTCCCCCGACAGCCGTACCCTTGCCCCCCTTCGGCCTGTCCGGCCGTCGCATTTGCATCCCGTTGCGCGCGAGTCGTGCATGCGCCCCAACCGACGCGGCGGAGTGCCGGGCAAGCGGACGGGGTTAAGACTCAAGAGTGAAGTCGCGCCCCGTCGCCCGCCCATGAGTCCATGATCTCAGGAGTGTGACTCTGAGTGGGTGACGACGGAACTTGCATCAAGAAAAGAAGGAAAAGAAAGAGAGGAGAGGAGAGGAGAAGAGAAAACATGAGTGGGTGGATCAATGGGTGGCGGGTGGGCAATACGTATGCGTAGCAGGTCCGGGTGCATGTCAAACGCTCGCCTCGCCTCGCCTGCAACGGGCGAATGGGGTTGCGGTCGGCGGGCGGTGTCGTCGTCCGTCAGCTTCACGGCGGAAGGCGCCGTCTAGGGCCCGTTCGGTGTACCTGCCCGCCTCGTCTCGCCTCGCCTCGCCTCTCCAGAAAGAGAAATACCCTCCATCCCCCCAAAACACTCCGCCATGGCAATTTTCCGACCTTGCACCATCCAAAGAAATCATCAAGTCGAAAAGCAAAAACACCTATAGGAAGCAGGGGATGCTTCGCCTCACCTAGCAACGGCTGCTGACTGGCCAGACCCGGTCCCCGGACTGGACCCCGGTACTCGTGGAGCGCCTCGCCTCGCCTCATATCTGCCGTCTCGGCCTTCATCCCAGGCGACAACGGGCAGCACGACGCGTCACGCTGCGCCTGCGGAGCCCTCGCAACGCAACGTGGCCACTCCGCCGTCTTGATCAAATGCCATGCCTTCCCAACCTTGGGCCGCTAAATCGCAGGAGTCCGCCTCGAGAGCAGGTCCGCTAGCGGCGCCGGGTGTGGAGCTATCCCCGGGCTCCTGGAGCCGAAATCATCGGAGTCTGGATTTAGGGGACGCTCTGGACTCCTGGAGTCTGGAAGCCGTGAGCCGGTCCAACTTCTATCCGGGCTCCGCGAGGGCCAACAACCGGCCAGCAACGCGACGCGAAACGTATGACATCTTCACATTTACCTCGGCAATGAAAGCGACGAGCGCGCGAAAACGCCGGCTGCACATCAGTTCGCATCCCGATCCCGCCGGCGGCGTACGACTCCGTTGGGGCGATGATAACGGCTCCTCCGGTCCTCCGGATATATCTCGCCTCGAGGTGGCATACCCGAAGGGCTCACCAGAGTCATGCCTCGGGGCCTCGGCATCTGTTCACTCTGATTCTTGGCCCATGCAAACGTCTCCTCGTCTATTATCGAATACTCTTTGAGGTGGTCCAGGAGGGGGAAGTCGGGGCGGATGTCCGCGGCAGTCAGCCCGATTTCGAGGTGCCCCGCGATGTGGTACATTCGCATGTGAAAGGCGAGAGACTTGTCCTCTCGTCGGTTCGATCGCGCGACAAACTGCTCGTCGCAGAACCAACAGCGACTTTCCCCCGGGAACCGATGGCCCAGGTGGTCGTCTTTGATGTGTCGGATCCACTGCTCGACTTGATCGAACGAATATTCCCTGAGACAACCCGAGAGATTGCGGAATTCGCAAGGAAGTCCCACGGAAGACATCTTCAAATCTGGTCCGACCCCCTCCCCGTTCAGAACTGACCACGATTGCGGCCACGAATACATGGGCTCGGGAACAGCTGGCCGCTGGTGATGCTGCGGTTCTGGCCCCCGACGGGGCGGCGCGGTCGACATGGAATATACCGATGGGTTATCGAGATCGTCAAAGGTGGTTGTGCAGTGAGTGGCACTGCTTGCCCAGTCTGAGCGCCTTTTGCCCATGTACCCGTGCGACGGCGCATCCAGCAGGTCCGTTGGCATTATCTGCCCTGCATAATACGAACCACTCGCAACCAAGCCATGGGTTATCGTTCCATCACGAAGCTGCTGGACGGTGTTGATGATTACGGCGGCGTCGGCCAGCCCAGGCACTGCCATGATTACGGCGCGAGCCGGGTAGCTGGCGGGGTTGTCGCGATTTCGTGTGCGGGCGATGACGACTACCCGCGAAGGGCAGGGGTGGCCAGGTCTACACACGAGTGTCGGATAGGCTCTTAAATCAAACGACAAGAGGGACAAGATGGACAAGATGCTCACCCCAGCCCGGACTGGACGGCGACCGACAGTGGCTAGGACGCGGCGGGCCACGGGACGACAGGGTGACACGGCCAGAGAAGCTGGCGTCGACGGAGCATGAGCGATAGACAATCCTTGGGGATGGCGCTCGCCAAAATGGGGAGCCCCGGATCAAAGACAGAAATGCGGGCTGCGGATGCAGGCGAGAGTCTTGCGGCAGTTTCTTGCCCAAGCGCCAAAGAGAACGGCGTGCTTGGGCGTCGACCGGTCCGCGGAAAGGTTAATGTTGGAAGGATGCGACAGGGAGCGACATGTGCCCGCCAACAACGACCTTGTGTGGAAAACCTCACCGTGGACCCCTCGCTGTGAAGGTGCGTCGACTGCGTGGCGGCTGCGGCCTGCCCCAGTTGCTTCTGCCGAGGGTATTGCGGCGCAAAGCGCAACCTAGAACATCCCAGCCCGACGACGCAGCACAATTCAATGACACCGGCTTGGCCAGCACCAGAGTCATCTAGGCTCTAGGCCTTTGAGAGCCTGGCGGCCACGCGCAGCACATGCCTGGGCGGGTCCAGGGTCGACCTCAAGCTCCCTGGTCGTGGAGAGTCGAGACTCGGGATTCTGCTATCCTGACCTCATGGCCTGGCCTCGCATCTTGAGTCTTGAGCGGCTGTTTCCCACAGACCGACGAGATGGGGCAGCCGCAAGCGCATTGGCAGATTCGTGCCGGCTGTGGCACAAGCGAGCCACCGGCCCAATCGTGGCACCGTCTGATACTGGTGAATGACGAAAGATGCCGACGAACGAATCGCGGAACACACTCTCACCGAATTTGACAACGTGTTGCACGGGCTCTGGGAAGCCACGAACTCGTGACTTTGTCGATTTGCTTCGCCGCCGTCCACGTCTCTAGCGTGGATATGAACTGATGAGAGCTGGCACGATCCTGGACCCCGTCTTAAGGCTCCAAAAGTCGCTACGAGAATGGAGGACGCGGCGGAATCATGGGCCATGGCAGCCCGACGGTTGGACCGTCATGTCTAAACTTGGCCACGCCTTTCCCGATAGCGCCGGATGAACTACGAGGAGTATGTCGGACCTTGCCGCTGATATCCGTCTCGAGACAGAAAAGGTTCCCTCCTAGATGAAGTGACACTGGTGACAAAATGGCCAGAGTGGCTCGCGCGGGGTCTGCACTGGGTGGAAGGAAACGCGGAGGACCAGGATCTGCATGCACGCAGCACGACGGTGCTCAGCGGGGAACCGCTGATACCCTGACGATTGAGGCTCAAACGAGGGGGACCCTGTCTGACTGCCTGTCGCATCGAGTCATCAAGGCAGCGCAGCGCGAACCCAACGTCGCCCACCAAATCACTGCCCTAGACGGCGGCGTCCGTGACGTAGCCCTTGCCTCCAGGCACGCTGCCCAACCTGTTGTCAGCACTCAGGTGACTGCGTGTCGCTGCAAAATAACCCTTGCCGCTCTTTGACCCTTCCCCGCTGCGATCGCCGCCGAGGAAGTTTGTGCGACCATGAGGGATGAGGGGCGGTGCATCGGAATGGATACGCTCTGCCTCGACAACATCTACTACGCAAGTGTAAAGACGTCAAATTGGTCTTGTATAACAAGACAAGACCCAGGTCCGGAGGGGGGCGCCAGACTCCGATCCACGGATCCACCCGGGCGCCATTGACAGGCGTCGGGGCCAGGATCGTACTAGGCGCCAGCCTCATCGGCGGATCTGATAAAGAAATCAAAATGAGCGATCTGATGCGCCCACGTAGGCTTCACGGCAATGTTTGAGCAGATACTCTCTGCTCGTCCCCTTTTTTGAACAGCAATTCAGGTTGAACTACGTGAACAGATACGCAAGTCTGGCGTTTACGAGCTCGCTTTGAGTCAACTGCCTGACGAAAGCACCTATTGGGACATGTCGATGTGAAAATGCGACATTGAGTAGGGTAGAGACTGGGTGGTCCTTGTGTACAACTTGCGGCCATAAACCTGGCATAGAAGACCGTAGTTGCCGCTGTTCCTTGCCGCCGCGTGGAGCAGACTTCTAGAGCCAAGATGACGGCACGCATGCTCCAGCCGACATGTTCGCGACGAGAGCGTCCTGAGATGCCCCGGTCAAGCTGGGCCAAGGGGGCTCAAGTCCCCAAACGGGAAGAGCCGCTGAAGTTCGAGCACAACGCCTACAGGGCTGCATATTGTTGTCCCTTCGCCGAGGTTCACAATGCACTCGTGGTTAACCCTGCTGCACACTGCACGGTTGCAAATGTCAGCTCAGTACACATACGATACAACAAATATGCCATGCTGCGCAAAGGGCACCTACTGGAAAGTCCGGCGGACATGGCAACTTCACCTGCCTTTCAATAATCGCCCAGCTTCTTGTTTTACCCTCGGTTGCGCGGCTACGGTCGAAATATCCACGCGCGACTATGTTAGGCATGCCTTCGACCTGGCACTTCTGGGACTGCTCGTCGCAAATCTATCGGTGTAGGTTAGCCACAATGATCGGCTCTTTGGTGTTGTGAAGCCTCACTGAACCTTGCGAAGCGAGTGTCTCGAGTCTTGAGACGGCCGGGGGAAGGACGAGTGGTAAAACATTGGTACAGGACTACACACGCCTGTCATGCGCCCATGGGGATACTGCCCAAGCATGTGCTCTCGTGCTTTCAGATACGCTGAAAATGCCGCAGAGACCGTAGGTGTCGGGCTGGCGGCAAGGGATAGCCAAAAGACGAGTGACCTTGCTATACTTACGCTCGTGAGCCGGCGAGAGGCGCGATAGTTGTCCCCCTCCGGGTTTGTTTCGTGGTTGCAAGGAGAAGGATGTCGTAGGGCACACAAGCAAGCGGTGGCAGCACAAGATTGCGCTGCCGGAGAGAGAGAATGGGACAGGTAAAGAGGGGGTGTTGGGTCACTTAATGATACGTCTGACGGCCGGCAATATGAAGGCTGCCCCCAAATCTTCCCGAGCGTCGTTTCCCTAGACTAAAGTGCCCTCTCAATCTCAAGCGATTACGGCATAATTAGGCACTATACGCGTCATGATCTAGTCTATTGCCCAGTTCCCAAGTGTAGAGACGTCGGGGCCAAGGTGATGATGGGGACCGCACGGGGCCGCTGGGCTGCTGCAGGAGGCACGGATACCGTCGCAGCCTGGTGCGAAACCACAGCTCGTCTCTCGATAAGGCCTTGGTCGCGCTCGGCGAGAAATTCCTCTCCTAGAAACTGTCTATCACATCAAGTTCGAGTTGCGGTTGCTCCTTGGTTTCCCATGCCTTATTAGGATTTGTAGCCACCACGCAGGCGACAAGGCAGAGCCAGACGATGAGTGAAAATTCCATTCTGTCATGACGTATCGTATCAGCTTCTCGCCCCGCCTGCCTGGATGAGACCCAGTCGGGAGAAAGTCGTGAAGCAGAGAAGTGGCTGAGCGTGACAACATTGGGAAAGAAAGTAGTCGAGAGCCGGTGTCGACCGAGGACAAGGGGTTGGTGAGCGAGTGTTGCGTAATTATGCACCTCTTGACCCTCTTCAATACGCTGTGGCTCGTCCACGTCAACCCGTATGCGCGTTTTGCAAACGTAAAAAGGGATCGAGATGCAGGGCAGCATGGCGATGACGTCTGAGGAACCGTGCGCCGCTGTTGACGTTGACGGTCAAACGAAAAATTGGAGGCCCACGATCTCGAAAGTCTCGACTAATGGACAGGAATAACCAACTAAAAATCACGACTGACAAGCAGGACTGCAACATGTCATGCTTTGTAAACCATTTTTTTTTTCAGACCGCGCCTACTGTATATGCGTCGCGTCGGGCTGGGGCGTAGACTGCTCGCATTCGCCAGCCTTGAGCTTCTCGAGCATAACATCGATGGGGTCGCACATTGCCTTCTTGTAGGGCCACACAAGGCACTCCCTCTTCTCGTCATAGTCCGCGCACTAATAGTTGAGCGCCGAGGTACGAGACGGTCAGCGTAAAGGACAGTTGCGTGCGTCTCGTCACAAGGGAGGGGGGGGGGATACTGTGTGAGCTTCCGGGACAGGTCCCCGACTCATACCTTGGAGTCGTCTCTGCACCCGACTGACCGCGGGAATTTCCTCGTGAACCAGTGGCTATCAGTGGAGGAATACGGCTGCTCCATCCTGTAGTCGCATGCGTTCCTTGACACATTGCAGTGCTGCCGAGAAGGCGTGGTTAGCCCTGCCCTCGCTGCACACGGCCAACTCAACGGAAGGGTGGGCGTGACGGCGCCTTCTGACTTACGCCTTGCATCGGTACGACATTCACCCGATCGGCGAACGCGCGAGCCTCTTCCCCGCTGGTGAATGGGCCATGAGCGGTCGCAGTCGTGGCGCCGGCAACCAGATACCAAAGGAGGCCGAACGGCTTTCCATATTGTCTTGTTGTCGTTAACTGGGTGGTGCGAGGCCAGCGGGACTGGCCGAGGAATAGACGCTAAATGTGTAGCGAGATGGGCGGCGGTGGTGCGAATGATGGGAGAGATACTCACGGTTGGAGTATCGAGACCGAGAATAAATTTGAAGAAAGATCCCAAGAAAGGGGGGAGGGGGGACCCGGTAACGGAGGCGGTGCATTTATGTTATGTATAGTCTCTCGTGGCCGTGGCGTGGCCCTCCCGTTGACTGTGCCGGAGCACAGCCTCGAGGGGGGACCCGCGCGCTTTTCTACAAGGCGGCGTTGATGCGAAGAAGATTCGCAATGCTGATAAGTGTCTTCGTGCCGCCTGCTGCCCTTTGCTGAGACGACAGGGCCATGCGGGGGTTTCGCAGACGTGGACTGGCCGGGACACCGAGACGATAACAACACGTGGCCTGGGCGGGCGCGGCAACTCTGTTGATAATCCCTTGCAAAGAGGCAATATGGCCCGAGAAACGGAGTTGTATTCTTGCGGACAAACCTGTTGATACACATGATAATCGTTGTATAGCTGTCCGACGTCCTCAGCTAGGCCCACTACTCGTGCTCCAACATGGAATCATGGAAGCAAGCCACGCACATAGACTAGGGGCTGCAAAGTACTATACTCGGGTTCGGGCACACAATGTCTGCGTCTCTTGACGAGTTGGATTCTCTGTTGCTGCCGACTCGTGATGAGTTACCCCTGACTGGCATCTACGGCCCACCCCTATCCAATGCACCACCTCATCATATATGCTCAGATGCCCGCTGGCGCTCGCTCCCGAAACAATGACGCCTTCAATGTCTAGCCGCACACGCCGACCGTTCAAGCATGTTCCCCACGCGCTGGACCACGGAGGGGGGGGGGGGACCAACCCTCAAGCCCCTTTCCGCGTAACTCCTTTGGGCTGTCGCGCGCACGCTCGCTTCACTCCTCGGGGCTGCACAGCACCCGCGCCTTGGCAATGACGTTGCGGAACTGCATCTGCGCGCCGTTCTCGTCGCCGTGCTTGATGACGCCGGGGAAGACGACGCACCAAATCTCGCGCCGCGCGAGCGCGTCCTCGTCCTCGCCGCCCACGTCCTCCATGGTCTCGGGCTCGAAGAGCACGCGCTGGTGCGGCAGCACCACCGGCATGTGCACGCGCAGCACCGCCTTTTGCACCACGAGCAGCCGCGCCAGCTCCACCGAGTTGTTGACGAGCACGCGCAGTGCCGAGTCACGCGCCGCACCCGCCGCCGATGCTGGGGCTTTGCTGCTGCTGCTGCCGCTGCCGCTGCCGCTGCCGGCGTTGGCTATGGGGGACGTACTGGATGAGGCGTGGGTTTCTGACGCGGGGCTGGGGGCGATGGCATCGAGCAGGCGGTTGACGCGGGCGATGACCGACTCTACAAATACGCTCGTCTCGTCGTGTAGCAGCTGGGGGGCCTCGCGCCGGAGCAGGGCCAGTGTGGACGAGCGCCAATGGTTGACGGCCTCGTCAGAGGCGGCTGCATAAGTCAGTGGAGAGAACATCAACTGATTCTGTGAATCTCAGGGGCAGCCTCACAAAATGAGCACAGCAGGTCCTCCATCTGACGAAAATGTCGCGTCTGGTCCACCGACAGGCCGACAAAATAGGCGTCAAAGACCATCTCGACGAGGATTCTCGACACGAGCGACTGCAGAAGATGGACTTTCGACGTGAGCACCAGATCCTCGTACATGGGCACGAGCTCGCTCAGCTCGGCGAGCGTCGCCTCGTCCACCCTGGTCAAGTCTGACCTCGACATTTAGTCATTGCACGATACATAGACAAAAGTGAGGGGAAAGGGTCAAGGGGGGCTCGCTCACCCAGCTTGGCCTTGCGAAAGTGCATAATGACCCAGTTCTGCAGGCCGTTGCCCAGGCGGGCCATGCCGTCGCCAAACACCTCGTCGCTCGTCTGGGAGCCGGTGCGCGTGCTCGTGCTCACAAACTCCTTGAGACCGCGGACCTGGCCGCGCAGGCCACGCACCTCGTCGTCGCGCTCGCGCAGCTCGCGACGCAGTACCTCCCAACCCTGGCGCAGCTCCTCGCGCTCCGCCTCGCGCACGTCCACCTCGGCGCGCAGCAGCCGCAGCTCCGTGTCGGTGCGCAGGAACTGCTGGTTGAGCGTGCTGTGCTTGTTCTGCCAGAAGGTGGTCGTCTCGCTTTCGTTCTGCGACAGCCGGTCCAGCCCGCGCTGGAACTCGCGCTCCATGTGCGCCATCTCCGACTCGAGCTCCTTGATGCGCTCGTCGCGCTCCCGCAGCTCGCGCGCGTGCTTGTCGGCCCCGCCGCGCCCGGCGTAATGTCCTGTGCTCGAGCTCGGCCGCCCGCTGCCGTCCTTGTCCTTGTCTCTGTCCTTGTCGCGACGGTCGGAGAGAGCAGCGCCTCCCGACGTGGCGCTGCCGCTGCCGCCGCTTGACGGCCCGCCGGCGTTGTTGGAGACGTCGTGGGCATCGTCCGTAGTGGCCACATTGCTGTTCACCATGGCAGCTCGTGGTGGCAGGGCCGGTAGGTTGCCGCCGGGGCCGGCTACGCTATTGGCATTGCTGCTGCTACCGCCACTGCTCCCTGCGGCGGCGGCCCCCGTCGCGTGCGCGCTGCTCGTGGTGTGTCTACTCGAGGTATGCGCCGGCCCCGTGCGCAGAACATGGCTTCCGCCGCGGCGCTTTTCGGGGGTATGCATGCTGCTGCTGCTGCTGCTGCTGCTATTGTGTTCGTCGTGTTCGTCTTCGATGCTCACCGGTCCTGTTCGAGTTCGTATCGTCAAGGCGTGGCAAGGTCTCGTCCGTCGTCGCAGCTCGGTCGGAGCTGGATCAGCATGGTGGCAGCCGAAGCAATGCGCTGGTTCGAAGCTATAGGCCGGCCATGCAGAGGAACAGAGAGGCGGCGAGACCCCGTGAACAGGTGTTGTCTATTTGGAGACGGGCACGGGGAGAGTGCGGCACTGCGGCGTGTCCACAGTCGAGACAGTGGAAGACAGTCGTCGGTCGTCAAGGTGCGGCGAGGCGAGGTGGTAGTGGTGGAGATGGTGGTGGTGTTCATGTCAGATTCCATCCAGGCAGGCTGCGGTCGCGAGTGAGGCTGGCAGCAGCCTGGGGGCCTGGGGCCTCTGGTGACTGGACCTGTCTGGGAAGCAGGCCTCAGTGCTGGGCTCGGGCTGGAACGTGGACAGCTGGCTGCTGGCGGGCCGCGCGGGGGGCTTCAGCTGGGCGCATCCATTCAAGCCCCACGGGACGACTAATAACTGACGTCCATCCTCCACTTCCTGTGAGCTTGATATGTTGCTGCCTGCAGCGCGCTGAGCTTGCCGCCCTGCATAGCATCAGACGGCGACTCCGGACCCGTCGCCGAGACCAGCAAGACAAAGGACAGCGTTCCAGTATGTTAGGTACAGTCATGGCAATGCCACGATAGTTGAAGCAGTCATGCTTGCGCGAGACCACGGGAGCTTCGGCGACGCAGCACCTGGTAGCCTCCTGCTCGTGTCAAGCAATCCCGCGATAGCACGGTCCCCTTCGCCTTTCATGTCCGGCCTCATCAGGGGCGCCTACACCTCGATTTCGGCTTCCGCCTCGTACGCCTGGTCGTCGGTCCCCTCGACGGGCTTGGCGCCCATCCTGCACACGGCGACCCTCGTCAGCGGCAGGCCCTGCACCCACTCGAAGTCGTCGTATCTCCCGAGCACCTCGCGTGCGTCCAGAAGCAGCCGCTCCCTGCTCCTCCGCCCGCCCCTCGCGCCGCCCTTGACGTGGATGGTGTTGACGACGGTCGCGTGCAGCAGCATCGGCCGCCCCTCATCCGCCATCAACCCGGCCTCGCGGAACGGCGCTCGCAGCCTCTCGCAGAACGGGTAGAGCAGCCCCTCGTCGTCCGTCGGCGGTGCGTACAGCACAGACGTCTTGGTCGGC
This sequence comes from Purpureocillium lavendulum, assembly GCA_029168975.1. NCBI lineage: Eukaryota > Fungi > Ascomycota > Sordariomycetes > Hypocreales > Ophiocordycipitaceae > Purpureocillium > Purpureocillium lavendulum. Next base: position 2,055,844 of record JAQHRD010000005.1, on the reverse strand, counting down.
GCCTGCATGGCCTGCAGCCCGCGCAGCGTGACGGCGATACCGCCGCCGCCCTCGCCGCCCTCGCTGCCCTCGCCACCGTCGGCCGCGGCCGGTGAGGCGGTGGGCTCTCCGCCGGGCGGAAAGGACAGCGGCGACGTCGTCTTGGCTGCCCTGAGCTCGGCGAGGAGCTCTCGCGGCCGTAGTGACCGCAGTACCTCAGCCGCCTGATCCACGCCGTCCGGCTTGAGGCTCATGACACCGAGCGTCAGGTGCAGCGTCCCCAGCGGCCGAACCGAGTCCTCGGGCCAGGCGAAGCTCGTTGGGCTGGTGACATCGGCGCGGAACGCGGCCCAGTTGCGGGCGAGCTGTGGCGACGCCAGAGGGATGCACACAAAGTGCGTCGGCGCTGGCCTGGGTGGCATCTGAACGGGCTTCGCTTCGAGCGCTGCGCCGGCGAGCCTGCGTCTGTCTTTGCCTGTTATCCTGAATCGACAATGACATCTGCGGGCGCTCGCTCTGTGAAAATTTGAGAACACGATGCAATGAGCAGCCAGTATCTGTGCGGACGGCCTGACGACGAGCCTCGCGCAAGTGATGATGGTTGTGAGTTTGCGAGGTCGGGTCAGGGCTCTTCGGTTAGAGCCGCGCGGCTGGAGTTGCAGGATTTCGTTGGAGCCTGAAATGCCACAGGTGCCTTGCAGGCGGTGGCCGGGTCCCTGACTTGGCCCTGAATTGGCGGGCAGGGCCAGCTTGGAATTTTGCCACAGCCCGCCAACAGCATCCGACAGCGCATCAATTGATCTCACACGCCCAGTAGCAGTGGCCGCCGCCCCGGAACTGGAAGCTGGAGCCCCGGCTGCCCGAGTGGATGAGGTGCAGATGAGGTGTAATCCCCCCGGGTCGTCTCAATGGAAGGGGTCTTCAATTACCATTGCATGCCCAGCAGCCGCTAAGGTACCTTGGGTATCAATCGGAAACACTCCAGGACACCGCGTCGACATGACGTCGCATCCGATCACGGCTTCCATCTTCTCAGCCCACCCGCGAGCGAGTTGAGACGACCGACCCCGTCAAACGCGGGTCTGCTGCATGCCCGCCAGCATCTCTCCGTCCTGCGGCCCCCCAACGTCCCTGCACGTGTCGAGCACTGCCGGTGGCCTCGTCCGGGGCCATCCTTGCTGCAGCAGCCGGCCACACATCCACACTTCCACGTCGAGCACCGTCCCTGGCCAATGCAAAGCGACTCCGTTGTTACGGCAGTTTCGACGTGTCGGGGTGCAGCCGCCCCCATGTCATCAGCCGCTCTCTACGGGCCAGTCGGGTTCGCACTTTGATTAACTCGTTCCGAACTCCGAAAGGGTGTCCTGAGGACCCGGCGACAGAGCATAGGCCTTCATTATCCTGTACTTGTCTGACCTTGAACCCATCCTGGCCACAGCCATTTCCAACAAAAGTACACATCGCCGGTTGAGCATCCGCACTCGACGCCACCTCTCCTGGCCGGCCCCGAGGGATGCCCAGTCGTGGGTATCTAGGCGTCGTCGCTCTTGTCCTTGTCGCTCTCGTAATACTTCCTGAGCGCCTTCTCGACAACCTCGTAGTCTGCTTTGACCGCCTTCAACGCTTGCCTGATGCGTTTAAGACACAATTCCGAGTCGGGCTCCTCACTCCCGTCTTCGTTCTCGTTCTTGCCGTACCGTTGGATTTTCTCGCAGCCGTCGCGGACCTTGACGAGGCCGAGCGTCGCCGAAGACCCCTTGAGGAAATGGCCCAGTTGGGACAGTTGCTCGAGCTCCTCTTCCTCCCTACATGACACACAAGCAACGCATGATTAGCAATTGGTCCTTTCTGTAGTCCGAAAATGCCAAGCGGTCCTAGGTATTTGACGTTGCTGCGCACGACAGTGCGGCCCAAGTCGCGCATGATCATGAGACGAGGCGCAAAAGGGGACGACATGATAATAAACTCACAACGCCTTGTCCATGGAATCGAACGTCTCTTGGGCTTGATCGAAGAAACCAAAGACGATCGACGAGCTAAATTCCTGATCCCCAGGCTCATCCATCTCAAGGATCTGGTTAAACGTGTTCATGTCAACGCCATCACCAAAGTTGGGCTCGTTCTCCTCGGGCGCAACCTAGCCGCGCCGTCGTCAGTCAAGTGCCATGTCGGCGGATTTCGCATGTTGCGCACCTTGTCCTCGGATGGCGCCATGGCGACGGTGCAAAGATGGCCGCCTCGCGACGTCGGGATCGGGCGAGAGGCAAAGTGAAGTGAGAATGAGAGGGGTTGCGATTGAGCGCCTGAAGACACAGTAGGAACTGGTCAAAGCGGGTCGCGGGTGGAGTGGGTGCAAAATGCGGACTGGGTTGCTTGAGCGACAGGTGAAGCAGAGCGTCGTGGTGAGCGTGAGCGACGAGGGCTTGCGATGCCGCGTCGGAGGCAAATCGTGTGCGGGCCTGGAGCGCAGCGTAAGGTGTCAGGTATCGCAGGGCGAAGACCGGGATCGTGACGTTGGTCGAGACGGCGGCGGCGGTGCGAGGCGGCTCTCGGGGCGGGATGTGGCGTGAGAGGTGGTGCCGTGACTTGGTCGCAGCTCACCGCAGGGGTTACCAGCGACCCAAGAAGAAGGCTGCTGCGGCAGTATTATGTGAGTAGGCGGTTTTAGGAGCGGGCGCGGCTTGTTGTCGTCGTCGATGACCTCAGAGCGGCTGTGCCTCGCCCGTGACTATTATTGGGGTGTGACGGGCGGCCGGAAAGGTGATGGATGATGTTGGAGGAGCGGCTTCCGTTGGGGCTCGAGGGTAGACAGGCAGGCAGGCAGGCAGGTAGGGCCGACGTTCTAATATTGCTGAGGTATTGCCCCCTGTGCCTGACTTTGGCCAGCGCAGCGCCGAGACGGAGGGTTCTGGGTGGGCAAGGCGAGAGAGGTGTGGGTAGAGGCTAGAGGAGAGGAGGAGCGCCGTCTGTGAGCAGCAAACGTCAGTGGATGGTGAGCTTCGAGAATCGGCCTCAGCGGGCCGCTTGGTGGGGTCAAGAGTGACGCTGCGGTTGCGTGGCGGTTGGACGGTTCTGGGGGTTTGAGGTGGGCGGATCAAAAAGAAGTGGTCACTGGTGACACTATTGGAAAACATCAGGGTCGCCCACAGAGACGGTGCTGCCACTGCGGTGTCGATGGCGGCCAGACTGTGCGAATTGTTGAGTCGAGTCGAGTCGTGGCGTGTTGTGTCGAGCCAGAGGCGAGATTCGTCCAGCAACAAATTGAAATGTCTCCGCGGGAGGCATTTCCAGGCCGAGCAGAGAGACGGCCGGCTCCAGACCAGACCAGACCAGACCTGCCTTGCGTGCCAGCCCAGTAGCCGGACGGCGACGATCAGACATGCGCCAAAAGCGGCGAGTCTGGTGTGGCCCTGTGCTCGTGCCGCCAGCCCAGGCGCAGTCCAGTCCCGTCCAGTGGGTGCTGGTGGTGCTGGCGCCCCGCGAGAAAGAGGAGCGCGCGCCTGGGTGGGCCACGAGAGTTCCGACCCTGGTCTAACGGCCGAGTGGGCTCGTGACGGCCGAAACAGCAGCGACGAAGGGATGGATGAGTGAGCTTTGGGTAATGCACCCGGGCGCTGGACCTGAGAGCGAGGCCACGGGGGGGGGGGTTCTTTTGGCGCGCGGTCTTGCTAGCCAGGCGAGAGTCTCCCATGGCGCGTGCAGGGGTTGTATTGAGAGGCGGGCATCATGGGCAGGGGGAAGACTTGGGAGGGACAGAGAGGGCGGAGGGAGGCTTGGGAGGGCAAGCTTGAGATGGCCGCCTGTCGGGATCGGCAGGGATGCGGCGGGATAAGCTCAGACGAGGCTCGAGAGCGGTTGCAACGAGAAGGACAAGAGATGGAAGTCAATGCATACAGTGACGTGAGACGCGGTCCGGTGTGGGATAATATCCAAAACGAGCGTCGGCCGACGTTACCGTGCTGATAGCTAGGCAGGTAGTTAGACGGCGAACTTTGCGTGTTCCGCGCCGCTATCGAGGCGCAAAACGAGAGTCAGCAGAGCCAAGGCGTGAGGCAGGCGAAGAGATGGGACGAGGCACGTGTGAGGTGCGGACGGATTTGACGATGAAGCAACAAGACAATGAGAGCATCCATCGGCCTGGAGAGGGGGAAGGCAACGCAAGCAACCACACAACGGTCCAAGTCCGTATGAGTACTGCAACGTCTTTAAGGGTTCCCGGTCCTTGTCTTGTGGCCTCGTCTCGTCTCATCGGCTGTTGAATAAGGTGGGTGTGCACGGATACCAAGTGTACTTAGTAGGCACCGACTCATCGTGCTCGTTCAGCACAGCAAGGGAACGTAGGTAGCACCTTAACATGCCGATGTGACCGCTGCTCCTGCCACAATGGAATGGTCAGAGACAGTCGGCCAGCTTCCCTGGGCCAGGTTGACGTCGTCGGCCGTTGTTGTCTCTTTTCGCACCTTCCCGTGACGTGCTGGACCGGGGAGCAGCCGTACCTGCCTGGTGTCTGCCCCTCCGCGGGGCAAGTGCCTGCACTAAGCTGCCTCGAGCTACCGCGCGACGTGGGAGGTGCAGGGCCGGACAGGGCAGGCGCAGCTCATCAGACGCAGCTGCAGCTGGCAGCCCATTGTTGGTGTTGGCGCTGGCGTTGGTGTTGGTGATGGCCCTGGACTGCCTTGACGGCCCTGGCATCCACGACTCCAAGTGCTGATGGAGCCGCTGCCCGTCTATGTTTCCCGTCCTGTCCCCTGCTGGAATCGGCCGGCCGTTGCTCCGAAGGACTTTCCGTGTCCAAGATAAGGCAGGTACATTCCCTCGGTACGTTGACGTCCCTTCCCTACCTCCCGCGACAATGGGCATCAATCCCATCCGTGATCCGGGCATGATCCATGACCCAGGAAGGAGGTCTTGTTGGAGGGCCCTGCCCCGGTTGTCCGTTCAAGCCAGGCTGCCTCCACTGCCTTCTCGGCCCTCAGGCTTCAGGTTCCCCTCCTTGCCCCTTCCAGGCCCGAGCCAAGCCCAGTGCAGGACGAGCTAAAACCCGACACCTCCAATCTGGGCGCGGTGACATTCGCGACCCCCAGCGTTGTCCTGCCCGGGCTCCCGTCTCCTGCCCCCCCCCCCCCCCCCCCAATTCACCCCCCGTCTTGCCGACAGGGGTCAGACAGCCGGTTACATCATTGGACCCCTCCGCTGGGACGCATGCATCGTTTCGACCCGCCCATCCATCGTTGACGCCACAAACATGCTCATCATGCACTGTCGGACTCACGGGCTCTCACACACTCCTTCACTCACTGATGGACACGGCTGCTGCGTGGCATACCACACACACACACACAGTCCTCTCCTCCTCTGTCCCTTGCGGGCGCCCGCTCGGCTAGTCTCCAAGGAGGTGATTTGGTCCAGCGGCGGTCAGAGGCTTCCACAACACTTTCACTCTGTCTGCGCCTTGCATCGACTGCAGCCGGTGAGCTGGCACTGCGGTTTCTTTATCCTATCGGAGCCTGGCGACTCCATCACTTGCCTCGAGGTCAGGCGGCCACCACGCCATGTTGACCGACAACGTAACGTTTGCACCCCCGTGCCCTGTGCTTATCGACCTTGCCAACTGCCTTGTCGCCAACCATTGGATTGGCCGAGCTGTCCAAATATCGTGACGGGGAAAAGTGCTTCTTCGGCTTAAAATTCGTACCCGCCAGCGTTGGTACTGACAGATCGTGTTGGGCTTGATTCAGTCGCCATGGTCTGATGATGCGCGGTGGCTGATGGTTGCCGGTCTGGGCCGTTGTTGGCCGTGTCTCCCGACCTCGTCTTTCTGCAACGGCCCTGGCTGGATCCATGGAACCTTGTCCAATCTGGATCACGACCATGCACGGCTCAGGGTGTTTGCTATTAGACGAGCGTCAGCTCAAGACACCGACAATTCCGCGCCGTGCAGTACAGTACCAGGCATGTGGCCAACATCACTCTCCGGCGGCAGCGGCGGTCTGTTACCTCGACGAGCCTCCGTCGAACCGTGGGAAACGTCACCTGGTGATTGCTGGCCATGATCGACGCTCACCGGTGCCGAACCCCTGAAGCGCACAAAGCTCGTTGGCTGGCAAACATTGCTCGGTGTGCTGCGTTTGTACCCGGCGCTCCAAGGGTGCGGAGCCACTCGACCGTCTTGTCTGCATCAAGTCTCGAGGCCCTTTCCCCATTCGAGTGTTTGGCTGCACCCCGCCCAAGAGCCACCAGGAGCAATGACAGTTTGACCCAGAGCAACGCAACAGAGGGGGCAGTTCTCACATCGTTCCACTTCGCGAAGCCCACACTCGAATGCAGGGTCCTGAAGTTAGATCAGAGACCCTGATTGCCAGGCGCACAGACATGGCATATGCGAATCGCTCCTAGAGTCAGGAAAACCGCAACGCAGCCGCAGCGTCTGAGGTGGGATACGCCTGAGAAGGGCTGTGCGTGGTCCCGATGTCAGGAAGTACAAGGACGTCATCGTACTTCTGAAGGGCCACTTCGCGCGTCATCAGGAGCTCCGTGTGTGTTCTAGACCGTCTCGCGCAACGGGATCCTGATGCAAGCCAAGCAAAGTTCCTCGGCCGGGGGCGCTGCGCCAGACCAGCACTCACCAGGAGCCTTGACCAGCGCTTTGCCATGTCACGGGCTGCTGCAAATGCTCGCCTCTCGCCTCCACGCTTGTTTCGTTGAGGGCGCACGGAGCTGTCTTCCGGCAACGATGCCGTCCCCCCCGCGTCCCCCACTTTACGACCCAACAATGTTAGCCGTTTCGGTCAAGGGAATAAACGCCGGGAAATTGGATCGACGTTGGAAGCCAGCGACGATCCCAGTATGCGCGCACATCACCTGCGCATCGGCGGCCCTCCGTTCGTTGCCTGGAACCAGTCTCGTCGTCTCTTCCTGTCACCGGGTGCCGGACCGGAGGTATAAATTTTTCCTCGTCCCGCTCAAGCGCACTCCCGCCAAGACCTCGGGCGATCAAGGGGTATGGTGGGATTTGTCAAGGAGGCTTGACCGCTCACGCCTGCGACGTGGGCTTCTTCCGTGCCACGAGGTCATGTTGTTCCCGGACCGACGTACGGCGGTGGATGGGAATCGACTGATTGACGGCGCGGCTGTAGACGTGGTCCTTGTTGGTCTCCGCAAGGCCGTATCCAGTCCATGCATGCATGCTTCGTCCGAACGTGGACGCGGGCTCCGGGTCCGGAATCTGCGCTGCAGTAAGCCGGTCCCTGGAATCAGGCCGACTTCGTGCGATCCTTGTCAAAGGGAACCCCAACATCACCGTGACTAGCGTTGGCCGTGTCTGTGTCGTGGTCGTCGTTATTACTACTACTTCATGTTCTGAAGCTGGATACGAGCCATAACTCCACCTGCCTACCTGCTCCTGCCCATATATGTATGCATGTGTAGGTAGCCTTGCCGGCCCTCACCAGACAAGTTCAAAGAAAACCAGTACAAGTAATGGATCGGTACATCTAGAAGACCACCTTGCTAGCCACGCTTAGGAGCCATGCGGCGTCCTTCCAGCCGCCCTCGTCACTCGCGGGCGGCGGTATCCGCTCCAGGGGCACGTTGGACACGCCCTCGAAGTGACGCTCCGACCATCCCGTCCGCCCCGTCCGCGGCCGCTCCTCGTCCTCGTCCATGAGCGACCCGTCGTCGTCTTCGTCGTCGTCGTCTTCCTCCTCCTCCCCGTTCTCGTCCACCGAGAAAAGCGACCAGCCAATGACGTTTGCGATCCACGAGCCGCCCTTGCCCGCGTGCTCGCGACGGACGAGCCGGCGCACGGCGTCCTCGTCCTCGAAGGTGGTGTCGCGCTCCAGCTCCTCGAGCTTCTCGTCGAGGTTGACAAAGTCGGGCCCCGGCATGTCCGCCTCCGGGTGCGAGGGCGACTGGCTCGGGAAGTACGACGAGGAGCCCTCGCCGCTCGGGTGCCGGCGATGGTGCGCGTGGTGCTGGTCAAATGGCGTGCTGGCGTGGCTGGCGCTGCGGTGGTGCTCGCCGAGGCTGTGCGACCGGCTGTTGAAGCGGCTGGGCACTCGGCTGCCGTTGCCGTTGGGCGTCGCGTAGTCGTCGTCGGTGCCAAAGGCCGAGCTACCCCTACGGCTGGCGGCGGCGACGGAGCGCTCGCGCTCGAGCTCCTGCTCAAAGGCCTCCTCCTCCTCGTCGCGCATGGCCGTCAGGCTCGTGGAGCTCTGCCGCGAGACGAGCCACGTCTGGCCCTTGTACTCGCGCGCCTCGGAGCTCATGAGGGCGCCGGCGCGCAACATCCAGTCGCTGTCATTCCTATCGCGCGGGGCGAGGCCGTCGTCGCCACCCTTCCTGCGACTCCGCGGCGTGGCGCTGCCGGGCGTCGTGGGCCGGCGCGCCGACGTGCCCGAGGCGGAGGAGAAGGGCCCGGCGAGGAACGTCGACGACTTGCTCTTGGCGATGGACCCGGTCGGGGCCGAGGGCATGCGGGCGTGGGAGCGAGAGCGCGAGGGCGTGGCGGAACGGGAGAGCAGGCGGGGCGTCGTCGGGGCCGACTTGCCCTCGAGGTAGGACGTGGTGCCGGCGCTGCGCGGGGGCTGCTGGTGCCAGTGCTGCTGCTGGTGCTGCAGCAAGAGTGCGTCGGGCAAGTCGTCGGCGTCGGTGAGGGGGAGCTTGACGGTGAGGGGTGCGAGAGTGAGGTGGTTGATGTTTGTCGAGGAGCGGTTCTTGCGGCGGGCGCGGTCCGCGTGCTGGTTGTAGGCGACGTCCATGATGGACCAGCGGGTGAGGTAGTTGGGAGTCGGACGTCAGAACGGGGCGGTGACGCGACAGGATGGATGCAGCGGTGGTGAGCGACCTGCCAAGGCGTGATGCTGGGTGTGTTTGCCCGATTGTGATGTAAGCCGTAGAGATGCTGGATGCAGCGATGGCAGGGGAGGGAGGGGACGCAACGAGCGTCGATGCTGCTGAAGCTCGCGGTGAAGCAAGGTGCAGGGTCAAGACGACGAGGTCTGCGGCATCGGTCGGCTGGTCATCGGCACGGGTCGTAGCGCCTCCCAACGAGGCTTTATGAATGGCCAGGCGCCCGCCCTGGACCGTGCACGGGCAACAACCTGGAAGCGTGGCTGGCTTCAGTGCTTGTTAGGCGGTCCCCTGTGAACTGCTGGGGCAACCCTCGAAGCGCGGGAGGAGACGGCCGGCGCGGGCCAAGCTGCTAGAGTGGAGGAGGGGCTGGTCGTTCGCCCATGAGCCGGGGCCGAGGTTGGGACGACGCGACTGGACCAGGATTAGCATCGCGGCGTCGACGGCGGCGATTTCTTTTTTTTTTCTCTGCTTTTGCCCTTGCGATTTGCCATTGCCCTGCAGATGAGAGGATCTGCTTCGGTTCGTATCGGGCATCCCGAGCGCTTGTCGTGAGATCAGACTTGGCATATCACGAGACGGTTCTGCGCGGGCGCCATTGTATGACAGCTCGTGGCCTTTGATGCGCAGGCCGAACAGGCAACGAGTCACGCCACGACGGGCGGGCGTGAGGTGGCGGCAGACAGCTGACACTGGAGCTGCCTGCCCGCACTCATACGGTGCTGTCCGTGAACCATTGAACCTGGAAGGGCCTCATCCCACGGCTGTGGGCTGAAGGGTGGCCCCGCGGGGTTGCGGCACAGATGGGGCTTCTGAGTTGACTCCTGTGCCCGAGCTCCTCCCGTCTGCAAGCACCTACCCGCGGCTGCAGCAGCTGACGATGGAATGGCATCAGCTGCTCGCCCCTCTCCTCGTGCCGATGGACAGCCAGGCCAAGCTTCCCCGTCCGTCCACCTCGGTCGGCTCGCTACCTAGGCATCAATGCTAGCTGCTCGTAGTCTCGTACTGTAGAACCTTACTCGGGTGCCATCGGCCAATGCACGCAAATTTTCAAGCTGCATACCCTGTTGGCAGCTAATACCACCTCGCACCAACACCGCCCCCGCGCGCCGCCATCGCAGGTGGCAAAACGACGCTCCCTGGCAAGCTAGCCCAGGTCTTTTTTTTTCCTCCGAGTCACCATGCGTCTAGATACCCAGGCCATGAAAATTTTCTATTTACGGCACGCCATTGCGACTGATGGCGACGCCGTCGTACTAGGTACTGTGTAGTTGACGTGAGCCCGCTGGTAGCCCTGGCCGGCGCGGCGGCGGCGACAACGACGATGACAACCAAAGACTCATCCCGAGTCTGCCCGCGCTGTGGCCCACCCGGACACGGCACGGGCTGCAACGGCGCTCTCCTCGTGAATGCCCTTGGTCGCCTTCCCGCCCCCTCCGTCGTTTCGGCCGAGAGCCGTGGCCGTTGCAGATGCGGATGCTGACGACGTTTGCGGGCCGTCCGAGTCGCTCGTATGGGACCTGCCAGTGGCGCGGGCCGCGTCCGGGTTGTCCCCTGCTCTATGTGTCCCCGACGCCCTGGACGCCAGAGGGGCTCGTGAGCTTCCCGGCTCGTCCCGCAGATAGCTACCTGGCAGAGTCATGATATCTTGTCTTATCAAGAAGCATTGGCACCGGATTTGGCACGGTTGGTCAATGTGGTCCCTGGTTGCCCTCGCCTGTCCAAACGAGCATCATATCGGCGCGGATGAGCGCATCAGCTCGACAAGATAGCAACACCATCAACCGGACTCAACGTGCGGTGATATTTTCTCCGTAGATATGGTGTGATCAAAGAGTTACACAGAACTTTTGGTCATAGATTGCCTACCAACGCCATCTCCCATTTCCCAGATATGCCTTCAGGCCGTGCTTTTCGCAGCGCACAGGGCTCAGCAAGATCGCATCCATCTATACCCAAGCGCCGGCTATGCCAGATGACAAACACAAATCATTGTGCGCAAGCAACACGCAGCTTGGCATTGACCTCTCCAGACTCCACGCCGTGACCGTCAAGTCGAGATTGGGGCTAGTCTCGACACCAAAAGAAAAAGGAAAGCACGAGTAAATACAAGTCACTGTCGCCGTGCCGCCGCTCATCAGCTGCATGTCGCCAATACAGCCACTGCCGCCGCCGCCACAACGGCGAGCAGTCCCGCGCCCGCGGCGGCGGCAGCCTTGCCGCCGGAAGAGCGCTCCGGGTCCGGTCCCACGGGTGCCTGGATCCAGTCGCGCGGGACTTGAGCCATCACGTCGTACCAGTAGTCGCCAAGCAGGCGGTACCCCTTGTTGGTCGGGTGGATGCAATCTCGCAGCTCGGCTGTGGGAAACGAGGTCAAGTTGGCGGCCAACACCTTGTGGCCGGCCTCGAGCCGCGTCCGCGCGACGTCGGGGATCAGGGCCTGGAACTGCCGCGTCCGCGGCGACTGCTCCAGCCGGCACGTGTCGATGATCATGGCCACGAGCACGACGGCGTCCGGGCAGGCGACGACCGTCTTGTCGATCAGGGTACCTAGGCGCTTGGCCGCGGCGACGGGGTCGTTGCCCTCGGTCGCGGTCGAGTCGTTCTCGTTCATGTCGTTTGTCCCCGCGTGCAGGAGGATGATATTGGGCCGCTGCTCCAGCGAGGGTCCGATGTGATCCGATATGTACTGGATGGTCTTGCCAGGCCAGGCTGCCTGCATCAGCCAAGACGGTCAGCCGTGCCCTGCTTCGTACGTGTTCGCCAGTGGGAGGGGCAACATGGACGTACAAAGTAGCCGTCGTGCATGGTGCCTTCCGTCGTCGTCGTGCCGGCAAAGACGACCTTGTCCTCTGAGACAGCCAAGTCAGCCACACGCGCAGTCTCGCAAAGCCGCAGCCACGACAATGGGGGCAGGCTCACTCGACAGGTCGGCCTGCAGCTGGCGGCGGTAGCCGTCGCCGTCACCGCCATCCGTCTCGCTCATGGTGCCGAGGGTGATGGAGTCGCCGGCGCAGAGGATGCGCAGCTCTGTCCCTGCCTTGATGGCGGGCTGACTCCCGGGGTCGATGTTCTGGCGCGGGCTCAGGACGCTGGGCGTCGCGTTCCGCTCGACCTTGGCATTGCCGCCGATAACGAGCTGCTCGTTGGCCGCGACGGCCGCGGCACTCGTGGAACCAACGAGCCAGGAGATGGCCGTGAGGGCGGCGGGGACGGACGGCGCTCTCATGGAGGACTCGAGGGCGGTGCTGGATCTAGTTGTGCGACGGCAGCCAGGAGGAGGGCATGGCAGGACGACATGATGCGGCGGCGACGACCATGTTAATAAAAGACTGGAGCTTGGCGATGCGCTGGCCTGGAATAGCTGCACACACAGACACATCGGCCCGGGAGAGGTACTAGTTGCGAAGCCATGCTTGGAGGACCATCCAGAATCCCAGATGGCCCGTTCCCAGATGGCCCGTTGAGCGGGCTTCCATGACTCCACTGCGGATGCCCTGTGGGTGCCCTGCGTATGCCCCCACCGAACCGTTGAAGGCTGGAAGGTTGACCTGAGCAGGGGTTTTCCACTCGCACCACCCGTTCCTCAGCTCAGGCACCAAGCTCGGCGAACCGGCTCCCCTTCCCTCCCAGCTGCGCCAGGGGTTGTGCCGCGGTGGACACTCCCTCCGTCGTTGGCGATTCGGTTTGTGAATGACGATGAGATACACTGCGGCTCTTGGTGTCCCTGTTCCCTTGGCCGTCTTCGCATCACGAGGCCTCCTGATGGTAGACGAGGCCCTGCCAAGACGACAGGGCCGAAGAATCCAGCTCCGTCCGGCCGCCCCGTGTCCGTCGAAGCTCGAGACCGCCGGCGTCTTCCTGTTCTGGCCAGCCGGTCGGGCCGGGCGAGGCGATGCGAAACGGCCACTGAGTCGAGATCTTCGCCTGCAAGCAAGGTGCTCTTCAGCCGCCGCTGCTGCCCCTGGCTGGGACCCCTGCCACGTGCTCGAACCTCCCGTCGTCCCGGGAGGGGCAGGCCCGGCCGCCGCCGCCGCCGCCGTCGCCCTGGCCCGAGCAGGGATGCCTCGTCCCTGGACCTGTCTCTCGCTTCGGACGCCGCTGGGTTTGGTGAGGCACGCTTGAGAAACTACCATCGTGCAAGTCGAGGTACGAGTACTCGTAGTGTGAGATACTTGATCCGGGCGGAGGAGCTTCAATGCGTGGGCATCGACGAATCTCGTAATTTTGACACGAAGAGGCGCCCACGCCGCACCCCGGATTCATCCCAAGGCCCTGGGAGTCGGCGCTTTGACTGCTCTTGAGACGGGCGTCTGTGCAATGCTTCGTACTTCGTAGCCCGAGTTGAATTGAAGGTAACAGGCCCGACATCAGATGACCGAGCGCTCTCACACAGGCCGGCTCGCGGCAACTCGAGTCGTGACACGCCTTCTGATGAGGGCGCGTGAGGTGCCATGCCAAGCCTCATCGAGAGCCATATCGCCTGTGCGCCAGGTGAAATGGCATGCGACGTCCGCAACTAACTCATCGGGCACGATTTGACCCTTTGCTGGCCATCACGGAGGGGTCGTACGACATGCACAGGGGCTATAAGCGAAACTCTCTCCCCACACGCTTCGTGCCACCCTGGCTTACACCAAGTAGCCCATCAAACGTCCTTTTCCTACTTCGCGATCCGTTAACGCTACGGCCCTTCATTTCGGCGCCGAGATCCTACATGAAGTGATGTGACTTAGTATGAGCATCATGCGATGGCCGTCAACGGTTGGAACGGTTGGTAAATTTTCAACTTGAAATGGACCGGTTCTGAGTCCGAGCAAGTGGGAATACGGGTTGATGCCACGCTCGGGACTGCAATGTGCTCGCGCATGCCCTCTCAAACAGGGAGAATTTGAGGGCAAGACGAGTCGCAAATACGGAGTACGAGGCGTCATGTGCGGCCACCAAATCCGCGCAAGGGATGCACAGACTCAAAAGTAGCAGGGATATCGACAACGAATCGTGAATGCGATGGAGACGTTGCGTAGAAGCCAGCACTTTTCACTGCCGTTGACGTCTCGGAAGGGAATCTTCAAAGATGTCTCTCAAGCGAGATGTGGATCGTCTGAGCATAAAACCTCCCCCAATACAGCGGACGGTGGAGACGGGCACCACCTTATGCAGCAGCGGATGGGCGCGGCCCTGCCAAATTTAGCGGCAAGTGGGTGCGGTTGGCGCAGTTGTGCATGGCCAAGTGCCGGATTTTATGCAGGGTCCCCCGCGGATAAAAATTTGGTCGACCTGCGCTTTGCACAAGCTCTGGTTGGTGGAGGCTGCGACTTGAGTTGCTCAACGACCGCAAATATCGACATCCACGCCTCTGCAAAGGTGCCTGCTCCCGCTCATGCGCTGTTCATGAGAAGCAAGCGGCCACAATGCGCAATCTTCGCAATGTCCGCCTCGGCCGCTGGAGCCATGCCGACATCACGTCGGCCTGCTGGGACCCGGAGACGGACGAGGTCCTCTGCACCATTGGTCCCACGTCACAGAGCTCGACCATCGAGCTCGTGAGGGTCTCTGAAAAGAATCTCACGTGCGTTCGCCCTCGTCATGCTCCACGTACTCGAGGTACTAACTTTCTGATCTGTAGCACGTCGTACAAGACAGTTGCCAGCTGGGACGCGCCATCCCTTAATCCAGACCTGTCAGTGGACCGGGTCATCGGCAGCCAGTACCTCAGCGCCTCAGGCACGACGTGTCTCGTCTTGGAAGGCGGAGACATCATCACGGTCCAGGAAGATGAGTTCTCGGATGATGGCGCTCGCATCGAGATCATGGGCTCCATCGACGCCGGCATCGCTGCCGCCCGCTGGTCGCCCGATGAAGAGCTCCTGACCGTCGTCACCAAGGACAACAACCTCATCTTCATGGGAAGCACCTTCGACCCCGTCATCGAGGTGCCCATGACCCCCGAGGACCTCAAGGCGTCCAAGCACGTGTCTGTCGGCTGGGGGAAGAAGGAGACGCAATTTCAGGGCAGAGGCGCAAAGGCCCTGCGCGACCCGACGATTCCCGAAAAGGTTGACGAGGGCGTCCCCAGCATCCACGAGGACGGGTCGACGACCATCAGCTGGCGAGGCGACGGCGCATTCGTTGCCGTCAACTCGGTTCAAGAGGGCAACCGGCGCGTCATCCGCGTGTACTCCCGCGAAGGCGAGCTCGATAGCGCGAGCGAGCCCGTCGATGGGCTCGAGGGGACCCTGAGCTGGAGACCCTCTGGGAATCTCATGGCTGGTATCCGACGGCTGTCCGATAGGATTGACGTTGTCTTCTTTGAGAGGAACGGTCTCCGCCACGGACAATTCACCCTCCGCTCACCTCAGGGCTCTGTCACTTCTCACGACAAGATCCGACTCCAGTGGAACTCCGACTCTACGGTCCTGGCTGTTGCACTGGATGGGTTGGTCCAGTTCTGGACTATGAGTAACTATCATTGGTACCTGAAGCAAGAAACCCCGATAGCTTCAGGCTGTCCTCTGCTTTCATGGCACCCCGAAAAGGCATTGCGCTTTGTCGCCGCCACGTCAACAAATGCCATCCTTACGGAGTATATCTTCCACACTACTCGTGGATCATGTCGGCCCCCCTGCGACAACGGCACTGTTGCCGTCATCGATGGCGCAACGACCAAGCTGACACCGTTTCGGACTGCCAACGTGCCACCGCCCATGTCACTCTTCGACGTCGAGAGTGACTCTGCTGTCGTTGACGTCGCATTCGGCCACCAGAACACGTCCTTTGCGGTTTTGCATCGCAACGGCGTCGATTTTTACAACATGCCGATGAAGAACGGACGCTCTATTAAGCCACAACTCCGATCCAAGGCATCTATCCCCATGGACAACGCCGTCCCACTGAGGATATCCAGCACGTCAAACGACGTGTTCTGCGCCTCACTTCACGACGGCGATGGTGTGGTTCAGGTCATTATTGATGGTCAGAGCGGCAAGATTGGTGACATCACGGAGGACAAGCAATGCGTGGTGTCCACCTCCATGTTCGAAGACGATGAGTCCATTGAGGGATATGGTCAAGATCTGTCGGGGAATCTCTACAGCCTATCCGACTCTAGTTCTCGTCTCTTGCCTGTCCGATTCCCGACACATCTCCCTTGGTTCGAGATTAGCCAACCCGAGGGAACTGCTACCGCCTTCGGGCTTTCAAGAAGCGGACACCTATACGCCAATTCACAACTGCTGGCAAAGAACTGTACCTCTTTTATCGTCACACCAAGCCATCTCATCTTCACAACTAGCAACCATTTCGTCAAGTATGTCCACTTGTCACCAGACGCTGAAGGTAAGTTTGAATCGCGCAGCCATCGGTTCAGTTCAACTGACAGTTCCAAAGCTCTCCAAGTGCCAGCCGATGATCCTGAAAAGGACGAGAGATGTCGCAGCGTCGAGAGAGGCTCACGCCTTGTCACGGCCATTCCCACCAACATGAGCATTGTGCTTCAGATGCCCCGAGGCAATGTCGAAACCATCTTCCCGCGGGCCATGGTCGTCGCCGGCATTCGCAGTCTCATCGATGAAAAGAACTACGCAAGGGCCTTCTCGTACTGCCGCACGCAGCGTGTTGACATGAACATCCTTTACGACCATCAGCCCGCTCAATTCCTGAGCAATGTGGGTCTGTTCTTGGACCAGCTCAAAGACGTGACATACATCGATCTCTTCCTGTCATCTCTGAGGTTTGCGACTCGACGACTTCCATATTGGCACATCCGCTGACACCTAGCAGGGAACAGGATGTCACTCAAACCATGTATCAAGATACCAAGCGAGCTCGGGTTGGGCCCATTGCTAACCTTCCTGAGACTGACTCGTCCACATCCATCACACCCTCATCCAGCTCAAAAGTAAATACCGTATGCGACGCTCTTCTCAAGAGCCTCCTTCCCCGCAAAGCATCCAACCTCCAGAACATCATCACCGCCCATGTTTGCAAGGCCCCGCCTGCACTGGACGATGGCCTCACGCTCGTGGCCGAACTGATGCGGGAAGATAACAAGATGGCCGAAAAGGCCATCGAGCACATTTGCTTCCTCGTCGACGTCAATCGCGTGTACGAACATGCGCTTGGGCTCTACAACCTCGAGCTCGCCCTCCTCGTTGCGCAGCAGTCGCAGCGCGACCCCCGCGAGTACCTCCCCTTCATCCAGAACCTCCACGCCCTCCCCGAGCTTCGCCGCAAGTTTGAGATTGACGACCACCTCGCGCGGCGGTCAAAGGCACTTCTCCATCTCCAGGCCCTAGACGTCTTTGACGAGCTGTGCAGCTACACCACAAAACATGTACTCTACCAAGAGGCGCTGAAACTCTACCGCTACGACCAGCAGCGCCTGAACGCGCTCACCGACCTGTACGCGGCCCATCTCGAGTCCACCTCGGCGTTCCGGGAGGCTGGCCTGGCGTACGAATCCCTCCAAAACTACGTCAAGGCGACCAACTGCTACCGCGCCTCCGGCGCCACGTGCTGGCAAGAGTGCCTGTACACGGCGCAGCAGCAGACGCCGCCCCTGTCCGCCGACGCCATGGCCGACCTGGCCACGAGCCTGGCCGACGCGCTCTGGGAGGCCAAGGACTACCGCGCCGCAGCCACCATCCACATGGACCACCTCGACTCGCTCGAGACGGCCGTCAAGTGCCTCTGCAAGGGCTACCACTTCGCCGGGGCCGTCCGGCTCGTCGTGCTCAAGTCGCGCGCGGACCTGCTCGAGAGCGCCGTTGACGTGGGCCTCGCCGAGGCACTCGGCAGCACGACCGAGTTCCTCGCCGACTGCAAGGGCCAGCTGCTGGCGCAGGTGCCGCGCATCGCCGAGCTGCGCCGCAAGGCGGCCGAAGACCCGCTCGCCTTCTACGAGGGCGAGCGCGCCGGCGGCGCAGACATCCCCGACGACGTGTCGGTGGCGGCGAGCTCGCGCATCAGCACCAGCGCCAGCCTCTTCACGCGCTACACGGGCAAGGCCGGCAGCGTCGGCACCGCGGGCACGGGCGTCAGCCGCGCGACGAGCAAGAACCGCCGCCGCGAGGAGAAGAAGCGCGCGCGGGGCCGGAAGGGCACCGTTTACGAGGAGGAGTACCTCGTCAACAGCGTGCGCCGCCTCGTCGAGCGCGTCGGCGCCACCGCCGCAGAGGTCGACCGCCTCGTCTTCGCCCTCGTCCGCCGCGGCATGGCGGAGCGCGCCCGCGCTGCCGAGGCCCTCATGGCTGACGTCGTCCAGGCCTGCGAGCGCGCCGTCGCCGAGGTGTTTGCCCCCGTGGCGACCGCCGGCGGCGAGACGCCCGTCGACGGGGCTGAACCGGCGGCGGCCACGGCGGGTGAGGAGGCGCCGGCGTGGAGGGCGACGGGCGGCGACGCCGTGCTACAGGACTGGATGGCGGGTCAGAGCAAGAGGCTCGAGCCGCCGGTGCTGCCGAGCATGAAGAAGCTGGCGCTGCTTGGGTGATTGATTGGGCGAATATCCTCTAGTTACGTTATCATAATGCTTGGATAGAAGGAGAACAAGGTCACGAAAAGACGCGCAATATAAAGCATAACACAGTCATGTCTGAATTTCATGTGACGCAGTACAGCTCGCCCATGTCGCGTCCGCTATGATCAGGAGAACAAACAGGGCCGCCTGCCAAGAAAGAAGAACAACAACGGGGCCTCCCACAGAAATCTGGATAACAAGGGGGCAGTAGCTATGATACAATCTCGTTATGCTTATCAGATCGTCGTCGGATGCATCATATATAGAAATCTCAAGCTTTCGAGGAGGTGCAGGAAGCCTCCCCTCCGAGGCCCCCCCGTCGAACAAAGCTGCCGACTTGCTGGCTCGTACAGAACAAAAGGAGGATCCATTCAAGGCGTGGTGCCGTCGCATGTGTTCTCCTCATCAAGCAGGCTCCGTTGTCGCTTCATCCGCAGCTACCGGTTCCGCTTCCTCTGGCACCTCTTCGGGTGCGTCTTCAAACGTCGCCTCGTCTTCGCCGATCGGGTTCTCGGGAATCATGCCGTTCTGGCGTTCCCACACCTCTCGCCGTATCCTGTCGTCCTTGGCTTTCCGCGCGCGCTCGACCTCCTCGAAGCCACCAGACTTCTTCAGCTTGCCTTCGTCGACAAAGTTGGCAATCTCTCGTTGTAGCGCATTGCCCCGGCGGCCCTCGAGCTCCTTCTGCCGCAGCTTCTCGGCACGCTCAATGGCCTCCAGCCGGTCCTCGTGGTTGGGCTGCAGCGCTCTGACCTCGCCGAGAACATCCTCCTTAGCCGCGTTCTGGTCTAGACTGTTTCCAAGACTGTTCAGACCCTTGGAGAATTGGCGGGCAGAACCAGCGCTGGCGCCGGTCCCGTTGTCCTTCATCTGCTCCTTGGTTGCCTGCTCCACGAGCGTGAAAGTCTCATTCGCCTTCTCCAGGTCGTCGCGCAGATCGACGAGCAGGTCCTCCATAAGACGGAGCTCGTCGCGGCCCTGGCACACATCCTCAAGCTCCTTCTCCCATATCTTGGTCCAGATCGGTTTCTCCTGCGCCATGTACTCATCCATCCGCTTGAGCTCCTTACTGAGGCCTGCAATGTCCTTGGCCACGCCCTCCAGCTGTCGGGGCAGAGGGCGGACGCCGCGGTGGACAACGTCCTTGCGCAAATCTTCCACAAGGTCCTGGAGGTCGTCCACCTTGGCGACGAGCCGGTCCGAATCCGTATTGAGCTGCTTCCGTCCGCTGGTAACATAGGAATATCCGGCATCTCCCTCGATATCCGGGATGGCCGCCTTGGCTGCTACCGTCTTGACGTTGGCTGCCTTGGTTCGAATGGCGGACATGGAACTCTCGACTTCGGTCTGGAAAGTAGAATACGTCTGCCGCATGACTGCAAGATCGCGACGTAGACTTTGCAGCTCTCCAAGTTGGCCCGCCCCAAGCTTCTTCCCGGCGCCAAAGACCGGCTTCGAGCCGTCCACAGCTGGGGCTGCCGGAGGCACCGTGGCCAGTCGTGCCAGCTCGGTCGCAGTCTCTCGCTGTCGATCAGAAACTCGCTGCAGGGCGACCCCGTGATCATCGACGTGCTGCTTCACCTCGCGAACGATCTTGGTGAGCGCAGACATCCCATCGTCAATATGCCTCTTGACTTCGTCCAGCGCTTCCACGTTGAGGACCAGGACAGTCCGGTCCTTGACATCGGATAAGTCCTCAAGCTCATGGCGAACGCCAGATACGGGATCCTGGATGTATATCTCGGGCAAGTCTGCGCCGTTTTGCTGGGTGTTCCAGGAGAATTTCTCAATAAAGGCAAGCTGAAGCCGGCCAATGGACAGTTCGTCGCGTCCCTCAGGGAGCACGATCTTCTTGACCTTGGACTTGTATTGCAGGAACAGCGTTAGATCTTTTGTCGGCGTAGGGGGCGGTGAGACCTGAAAGAAGGATTCGCTGTGCTTCGGCTCGGGTGGCAGTGCGACACTAGGCACGTCCTCCGCTTTAAGCTGGTCTTTCTTCGGGGACTCATCCGTATCTCGTTTTGTCTCGGACGCAAAGGACGATGGATCCTGCAGAGGTCCGTTGATGGTGGCGCTCGGGGCGTATTTCTCATCTGGACTTTGAACGGCCGGGCTTTCTGGTAAAGCCTTCACCGGTTCCGCCACCGGCGTCGGGGGCTCCTCAGATACGCTGCTCGGGATTCTGGCAGGAGACGACTCGACACCGCCATTCCTTGACTGCGTGGAGATGGTTCGACTGTGGCGAACAGACTCTCGCGACTGCACGGCACGCAACGACTCTCGCGCTTCCTTCTGCCCTCTATTCGGTATCGGAGTGGTTTGTGGAGGCAGCATCGGCACCCCATTGACGCCACCAAGATGCTTCGATATTTGATATTGAGAGTATCTCCGCGATGCGCGTCGCTCTAGATCTCCCCCTTTTTGCAGCGCAGCAAGGGCGCTCGACTGCCGGTCGGGAGGCGGGGGTGGAGGCGGGGGGAACGAGTCGATATTGAGGTCGCCCATTGAGGACGCCGATGGCATTGTTGAGCCTTCGGAAGGGTACGGTGGCAGGACAGGAATATTTTGCATCGTGGTGCTGGAGAGCGACGACTGTTCGGAGGCGACCGAACCCCGGGACTGGTCTCTCTGTGCGTTGAAGCGACGGCTAGGCGAGGAATTGATGGCTGTTGGTTGTGGCCGCTCGCTGCGCTGCGAATCCGGTCGGTAACCGTTCTCCAAACCTTCTTCCAACAGATTCGTGAGGCCACTGGTGCCGCTGCCTACCGTGCTGACGCTTGTCGTCCTCTCCGGCAAAGGGTTGCCGTCGCGATCTTTTCCTTGTTGCTTCTGCCGCAACCTCTGCTGCTTGCGCTTCAGCCCATGCAGTAGATTAATTATTATATCTCGTATCCTCGGAAGGTACTTTTCCAAGCTTTCGGCGCTCGCTTCCTGGCTCAGGGTGGCCTCGAGGATGTGCCTGAGCAGGTCGGGCACGTTGCCAAGATCGGAGGTATCGACGTTGATGGCAGTAAAAGCACGGCATGCCATGTTAAATTCGTAGCCTAGTCGAACGTACACGTCGGATACCTGAGAGTCAGTAGCCTGGCCACGCGACCACTGCGTCAGGGTCTCCAGCAGCTGCTTCGTCGCGACGAGCAGGTGTGTGACGCTCTTCTCGATCTGGGACAAAGGCATGCTCGAGCTGGAGCTGCTGCCACCAGAGCCCTGAAGGATTTGGAGCAGGTCAGTATTGAGCTTCTTCCGGCGGCGCAGGTCGAGGGCCCGGCGCCAGCCAGAGTGGACGCGCGCGCCTATCAGAAGGGCAGGGCTGCTCACATCTCGGTTCGCCCGCCTCGAGCCGCTGCTCTGCCCCGACCGTGACGAGGCCGTGGACGAGCGTGGCTGCATCGCGGTACCCGGAGAGTTGGGCCGCACGTTGGGCGGTGGTCCAGGGTCGGCGCCAGGGGAGCGCCGTTGCGCGTAGCTTCGCTGCGATCCGGACGCGGGCTGCATGATGTGAGTATGGTTTGCGGCTGTGATGATGCGGTCGGACCGGAGCTCGAAGGTGCGATCGCGTTCAGGGGGCCGAGCCGGACGCGGCGGGCCTGCAGGCGAAGAGCTGGGTATGAGCGACTATAGCCGATGAAGAATTACGCATTAACGGACGACGGTGGCCGGTACGGCATCGAAATATCATGGCCCAACGAGTGGGGGCAACAGGGACCAAGGGACGAGGCGACAGGAGTCTGCGGCGGGAGAAGCGAAGGAGTGTTGAAAGGTCGAGGTGTTGTTTTTGGCCACAGTCATCCATCGGCGCAGGCGTCAGTGGTGGTGGTGGTGGTGGTGGTACCTTCCATGGGCGGGTTGCCGATCAGGAGGAGCGCCAGTCTGGTCTCGCCCTGGGCTGCGCTGGGCTGGGCTGGCTGGGCGGATGCGCGTACTGAGTAGGTAGTGCGTGTTGGCGACGGTGGTTGGGTCGGGTGTGTGCAGGTACATAGCCCGTTCTGCTAGCCGTTGGCTTCCAATGTCGTTGGGCTGAGCCGGCTGTCCGGGCTTGCTGGACTAGCATGGTGCAATGCAGCCACGCGTGTGGCTGGGCCACTTGGCCACCTCATCCCACCTTGAGGACGGGAGCCGTCCGGCCACCTAACAGGCACTACGAAGTGCCTACCGTACACTGCAGTCTGGCGTGTGCTGTCCGAGGTGCCCCAGTGGAGGGTCTCAGTTTTAGGTGTGACTCAGGCAAAGGCCTCGCCTGGACGTGGCCACTGGACGCCCGAAGGAGCCCCCTGCAACGCGCACGTGCATCCCATCAGGCCTGTGCTCAGCGCGCCAGTTACAACGTGTACCATCGGTAGGTACAGTAACAGTACCTTGCAGAGCGCGCTCTGTTCGTATTCCTTTCAAGGCTGCTTTGGCCGCTCCGTCCATCCCTCCATCCGTCCACGTCGCCCGCTGCCTGGCTGTCTGTCTCGGATTCACCGTTGCGCATGTTTCTGGCACTGCCCGCACTCGCTTCCAGTCTTTGTCTTGGTAGCGGGCCCGGGCGTCGTTTCACAGATCGCCTCTCAGGCCAAGGTATGAGGCGACAAAAGCAGCGACAACGCGCCTCCAGCTCGCGGTCGCGGCCGTGTGTCGCCAACCAGCGCAAACAGCGTCGTGCCCGATCCGATAGATCGCTCGCATATGCAGGGGGTGCCATGCCTTCAGGGCTGCAATAGTACCCTCAAACAAACTCTGGCTCTAACACCGTGTCCGAGACATGTTACTCGTTCAAGACGTCGCGAGAACCCGTCATGCTCGGCTTCGACCACGTCCTACCCTAGGTCATGGTCGCGTGCCGAACTGTCCACCACGTCTCTCTCCCTTTCCGTGCGAGTGATCGTGTCCGGTATCATCCGTGATGCTCACAGCCAATCATCCCACTGGCGGTTCATGCAGGCCTGAGGTTCGATGTCTGGGTCGGGGCCGTCGACTCTGTTGACGGTGTGTGGGTCGACGTGATGGCTGCCCCGAAAAGGCAATCGTATTCGTTGACGCCGCCCTGCGTCAACGGCCCTCTCAGCTCGCGATCCGAGACGCCGCCGCCATTCCTCCCGAAATAGCCGCACCGGACAGACACGTCGACGAGGCTTCATGACTTGACGGTTTCAAGGTCCCATGCCTCAACACCCCATTGCCCAGCATGACGGCCATCAAAGTCGCCATCATAGGTGCTGGGCCATCAGGTTGGTTGAGAAGTCGCGAGCCTGTCGCTCAGATCGATACTCACTACTTCTTTAGGATGCATGTTGGCCCGAATGCTTCATCTTGGCGGTGTTGACGTCACAGTGTTTGAGGGTGAGGCATCGCCGGACTTTCGCGGTCAGGGCGGAACTCTAGACCTCCATACCAAGACTGGCCTGGCCGCCATGAGCGAAGCCGGCCTGTTCGAAGAATTCGAAAAGCATGCTCGGTATGATGGCCAGTATGCTGCCGTCGTGGACAAGAACCTCAAGTACCACATGGTACGGGGTGTCGAGGACAGGTCGCTGGGCGAGCGCCCTGAGATCGACCGCTCAAGACTCCGAGAGATCTTGATCAACTCTCTCCCCACAGGCATGGTTCGGTGGGGTCATCGGCTCAAGGCCATTGAAGGCAAGACGCTCGTCTTCGGTAACACGACGGCCTCGGGGTTTGACCTCGTCGTCGGCGCAGACGGGGCTTGGAGCAAGGTCCGTCAGGCCATCGACCCGGATTTCCAGCCGCAGTATACCGGCGTTGCCATGACCGAGCTAAACATTCCGGACGCTGAGTCGACGGCCCCCGAGATCCACAAGATCGTCAACCGCGGAAGCATATTTGCGAGCAACGAGGGCCAGCGCGTCTCGTATCAGCAAATGGGCGACGGAAGCATATGCATCTACGCCAGCACCGTTCGGACCGACCCAGACTGGATGGATCCCGAGAAGTGCGGGTACGATACGAGCGACTTGGAGTCAACGAAGCGAGCACTGGAGCTCGAGTTCAAGGACTGGTGCCCACCGTTGCGCGAGGCTTTGAGCCTGGCACAGGGCCGCTGCATTCCACGCTCCCTGCATATTCTCCCCATAGCGGCCAAATGGAAACACAGGCCCGGTGTGACCCTGATCGGGGACGCAGCGCATCTCATGACGCCGCACGCCGGCGAGGGCGTGAACCAGGCCCTCGAGGATGCCATGCTCCTGGCCCGTACCATCGTTGACACGGTGGACAGCGGCAACGACATTGATGACGAAGTTGTCGGGTTCGAAGAAGCAATGCGAGCACGCGTGGGACCGGTGCAGCAGCTGGCATACGACCTGTGCCAGTGCTGGATGTTTACGCCCGGGGCACCGAAGTCGGTGATGCCCAAGGTCATCAGTCGACATGTACAGTCTCAGGCGCCTCTCATCATGCAGCCGCTCCTGGTTGCGGGCGTGCATGCTTACTTTTTTGTCAAATATATGCTGTGGCCATGACTTGTCGTGACAGAGACGGGGTACTTCCTCCGCCCATGTCGCATCCTTGATCATGAGGCTACCTGACCATTGCTGTCGCGCACTGATCTACGATGATTATTCGACAAAGTATATTCCTTAATGCTCTGCCGAGATAGTTCATACTTGAGTGCTGGAATTCAGCCCAACCTCGCACTGGGGATTGTGAGCTGGATCTTTACCTGTCCCGTGTCTGGGACACGAAACCTTACAATGCTTCAGTTTATAGTCGTTGGGCGCACCGATTGGAGGAACCATGCCGACTTTCACTGCGCTTTCTCGATCGCTGCAACTCAACCGATGCGAAGCGGCGTGATGTAGAGCAGGCACCAGGGCGACGCGCCATCCCAGACCGACATCATATTAGTCTGCCCCGCGCGGCAGACGGGGCTCCTCGACCTTCAATAATCCACACCCATCGACACCGACATCGAACAATCAATCGAAAACTGCCAGCATGCCGACCGAAGGCGTCAAAATTCTCCCTTCGGGGAAGAAAAGCTTCATCCCGCTCGAGAACAACCCCGAGGTGTTCACCTCGCTCGTGCATGACCTCGGCGTCTCGGAGCAGCTTGGCTTCTACGACGTCTACAACCTCGACGAGCCCGAGCTCCTGGCGCTCATTCCTCGGCCCGCGCTCGCCCTGATCTTCATCACGCCGCCCGACATGTACTACGCTGTGCGCGGCGAGGACGGCATCGGCAAGTTCAATGGCGAGTTGACCTACGACAAGAGCGGCGACGACGAGCCTGTCATGTGGTTCCAGCAAACCATCGGCAACGCCTGCGGCCTCATGGCGCTGATCCACTCCATCTCCAACGGCGAGGCCAAGAAGTTCGTCCAAAGCGACTCTCTCTTGGACAGGATCATCAAGCAGGCGACACATCTGAAGCCGACAGCTCGTGCGGCGGCGCTGTACGACAACGAGGAGCTCGAGAAGGCGCACATGCGGGCTGCGGTCATGGGCAGCTCCGCGCCGCCCCCGGCAGAGGAGCACGCCGGGTTGCACTTCATAGCCTTTGTCAGGGGCGAGGATGGTCACCTGTGGGAGCTCGAGGGTGGCGTGGACGGACCGATTGACCGCGGTGCGCTGGGCAAGGACGATGACGTCTTGAGCGAGCGAGCATTGGATCAGGGCGTCAAGAAGTTCTTGAAACATTCAAACGGGAACCTGCAGTTTAGCATCGTTGCGCTGGCCAAGGAGCAGTAAGGTGGTTCGCTGAAGTATTGAGACCCCTACGCGACAAAGCATACAGGTACACTGCAGTGCTTAATTTGCCTAGCCAGCTGTCAGGCACAATCAAGGACATTGGCATCTGACTGTCGATGTCGCTGACGCCGAAATGCTGGTTCCATCAGCCATGGCATGTCGGTTCATAGTCACCAAGGAATTAAGGATGCCGCCAAGGCAAATCCTTGGCCATCGCAAACAAAGAATGACCTGACTGGTATTGGCATCTATTCTCGGCAGCTGCAATACAACCCTGCGCATGACAGTACGGCCCTTGCATCTTATTTCGAGCTGGCCTGACTTGCTGATAACTCGCTGGACGACGTCGTGTGACTCTGGCCACATGCGCATCGACAGCTCCAATGGCTCACAACGGCTGTGTCGCCCGCTGAGGGGGGGGGGCTCCCGGATCGGTGGGTACGGGGCCGGCTGGGGAATCCACTGGCACTTCGAGGTCTCCACAGGGTCCCGCCTGAGCCGCCGCCTCCCGTCACTGCTAACATCCTGGCTGACGTCTACAACCTCGAATCTCCAGGCTCTGAAGCAACCGCGGGCGCGTCCGACCACGACCTTTACGCCTCCGCCCGGGAATGCTTCGCCATGGACGCGTCTCAGGCGCCGCTCATGGCGGGCCAGTCGCGGGATGACGAGCTCGAGTACGACGCCGATGACAATGGCGCGTTGCGACGAGGCCCCGCGCATCCAGAAGACAAGGTCCCCGAGGGGGGCTATGGCGTCTTTGTCCTCGTCTTAACGTTTGCGGCGGGCATCAGCGGCCTGCTTTTTGGATGTGAGTGTCTGTGTCTCAGGACTGGTGGAAGACGACTGACTCCTGCCCGTACAGACGACACTGGCGTCATCTCAGCAACGCTCGTTTCCATCGGAACCGGCCTCTCGGGCCGGACCCTCACGTCCTTCGACAAGTCCATCATCACGTCGTCCACGTCCCTCTTTGCACTCCTCGCCTCGCCGCTCTCCTCGGTGCTAGCCGATCGCCTCGGCCGCAAGAGCGTCATACTCTACGCCGACGTCCTGTTCGTCGTCGGCGCCTTGCTGCAGGCAGCGTGCTCGACCGTCCCCGCCATGGTCGCCGGGCGATGCATCGTCGGCGCCGGTGTTGGGGCGGCGAGCTTCGTCGTCCCGCTGTACATTGCCGAGGTGGCACCTGCGTCGCACCGCGGGCGCCTCGTCACCATGAATGTGTTATTCATCACCATGGGCCAGATGGTGGCGTACGTGATCGGCTGGCTGCTGTCGACGTACGCGGACAAGGCGACGGGCTGGCGCTGGATGGTTGGGCTCGGCGCGGTTCCGGCTGCGCTGCAGGCCGCGCTCGTCGTCTTTATGCCGGAGACGCCTCGCTGGCTGGTCAAGGTCGGCCGCACGCAGAGCGCGAAGCAGGTCATTCAGCGAGTCAACGGCGAAGAGGCGGCGTCTGGACAGTATGCGGACATGATCATCAGAGAGATCGAGATAGAAGCACACGAAGAGCGAGAGGCGCGGCGTTTACGAGAGCACCAACGGCCAGGTCTCGGAAAATGGCTAGGCGCGTGGCAGGAGCTGCTGAGCCAGGGCAAGAATCGCCGGGCCTTGGCCATCGCCTGTCTGCTGCAAGGACTGCAGCAGCTGTGCGGATTTGTGAGTATCCTACCTATTCAAGCCCCCTTGCTTCCCATGCACGGCGCTCACATGTGCTCAGAACTCGCTCATGTACTTCTCGGCGACCATTTTCATGCTCGTCGGCTTCAAGAGCCCTACCCTCACGTCATTGGTGGTGGCTGTCACGAACTTCCTGTTTACGCTCGTGGCCCTGGGGCTCATCGACCGCATCGGGCGAAGGCGTATCCTTCTCTACTCGATCCCGTTCATGATCATGGGGCTGCTGTTCGCCGCGTTTGGATTCTCGTTCCTCACACTTGGCGAGACGGCCGCAGCTGGCGACGAGGGAGGCTCTGGACACGCAGGCGCGGCGACCGTCGTGCTGGTAAGCATCATGATCTACGTGGCGTCGTTCGCCCTGGGGCTGGGCAACGTGCCGTGGATGCAGAGCGAGCTGTTCCCGCTGGCGGTGCGGTCGCTGGGCAGCGGCGTCGCAACGGCGACCAACTGGGGGGCCAATTTTGCGATCGGGCTGACGTTCCTACCCATGATGGACGCGCTGACGCCGTCGTGGACGTTTGTGGTGTACGCAGGAATATGCGCGGTCGGCTACTGGCTCGTGTGGAGGATGTACCCCGAGACGGCAGGGCTGAGCCTGGAGGAGGCCACGGCGCTGCTGGAGCGCGGCTGGGGGGTTCGCGATTGAGGTCAAGCGTGTGTGTATAGATGCTGACAGTTTAGTGGTGGGAATTGATGTCATGCTCCGATCCGCGGAGTCGGTCTCGTCTCGGTGCGCAAAACAATGAGGAATCACACGTTTTTCGACAGCCTTCGAAACATGCAAGGTCGGTAATCGGTATCAGCAAGGGTGGAGAGGGAATGGCACCGCGACACAGCGGTGACAACCTGGAAGGGTGCTGGCGGGGTGGTGGCCCCTGAGTCCCTGACAGCTGCGCGGGCGCCGATGACGAAAATATCGACTCGAGCCGCTGGAGGAGGTACTGGACCCCTGTCTCCCACGCGGGTGCTTGGTCAGGCATTACGTCGTCGTGCAGTAGCCAGCACCGCCACCAACAGGCTCGCGATTCCGAGCCGAGCCAGACCTGCTGGGATGGGTGCGCGGGTGAGAAAAGAATCGGGAGCGGGAGCTCAGTCAGCGGGGCGTGTCAGATTGATGCAGGGCCGTTTAGCCTCGCGCCAGGTGGTGGAGGAGCGCGCTGTCGGGGGCTCTGGAGGACCCGACACATTGTTCAGGCCGCACGTTCAAGGCAAATTTATAGCGGGGAATGGCTTGTAAGGAAACGGAGACCCCGGGGGGCTCGCGAGTGACCTGATGGCGGCGGAAGCGCATGCTGTTTTGCTGTGCGTGCCTGGAAGACTGGACCCCTGCCCGTGTTTTTGACTTTTGCCTCGTATCGCTTCTAGGGACGCAATCAGCACGACTACTCGTACCTGTCCTGCGTCGTTCGAAGTTTCGGAGCATGGAGGCCTGTACAGCATGGAGGACGGAGTACGTACGTACTTGTACATCCGTACCTTATGGAGACGACGACTGGGGCATCTGGCCATGGCACGGAGGGTCCCATCTCGCCATCGTCCACTGCCGGGGCCACTCTCGCTTTGTATGGGAGGTCCCCCCCCGTCTATGCAAGTTCTGCAATGGGTCACCTTTAGTACGTACGAGTACGAGCAGCTGGTCCTCGCGCGTCGCGACAACGAGCCGATGCCGACGACACAAGCCGGCCGTGCAGAGATTGGCGGGCGGCCACCTAGTGACATGCACCACACCACCACCCGCCCTGCCCTGGGCACGGCGTACCACACAGGGCGCCCACTCGCTGCACTCGCTGTATCGCACGCAGACAAGACAGCCACAGGCAATGGAAGGCCCCCCACCGGGAGCCCGTGCCGTTGCATCCCGTTTTTATGCTAGTTCCGGCATCAGCGAGCGAGCGAGCGAGCGGCCCGGCCGCTGTCGAGTCCGTCAATCAGCCGTGGCCAAACACCACGCCGGCCGAGGCCGACCGACCGACTCACTAACTAACTGATCCCTGTCCGCGATTGCAAAGCCCTGCATGCGCCCGGTCCCCTGCCGCGAAAGATGATGACAAGCTCTCTCTCCGGTCTCTGAGACCGCGTGCAACGGGATTGAGACGGCTTCCAGAAGTCCGAAGCGCGAGCGAGTCCGCGGACTCTCCATGCACGTCACGGCCACGTCGTCGCAGCGCCTTTCGCTCTCTCTTGCGCTCTGTAGCTAGCATGTGTGCATAAAGATGAAGGGATTGCCCGCCTAGCCAAGCCCGCATGACATCCCAACAAACTCAATTCCCCATCGCACGATACCAGGTTTCCGACGACGGTTTGTTGTTATTGTTGTCTCAGATTCTTGGCTTGGCTGGACTCATCGGGTTCCCCAGTGACACAAAGATCGAAGCACCCCGGTTTGTGCTGAAGAAGAACCGCAACCCAGCGATCCAGACACGCAACCAACAAGCCACAGAGCAAAAAGGCGGAACGGAACCGTGACGGGAGCAAGCAACAAGCCCGCGTGCTGCCGCCTCTTTCCACTGCCGACACTCGACGCCGCCGCCGCCGCCGCCGTCCCCGCCGCCGCCGCGACTCGCCGAGGCACCACCTGCACCCACGCGAACCTTCGGGACCCGCCCCGGATCGGTCGGCAAATT
The DNA here is from genome assembly GCA_029168975.1 of Purpureocillium lavendulum. NCBI lineage: Eukaryota > Fungi > Ascomycota > Sordariomycetes > Hypocreales > Ophiocordycipitaceae > Purpureocillium > Purpureocillium lavendulum. The sequence continues at coordinate 2,025,505 of JAQHRD010000005.1, read as the reverse complement.
TTGCTGCCATTGGATGCGCGGCCAGGGTTAGCGCTGCAAGCCTCGCCTTAGCATCGTCATAAGCTCTCGGGGGAAAAAATACCACCGCCAGCGTCCCATCCTGCAAAAGACTGGCTCGGTTCCTGCCTACTAGTACAAGTCCTCGGCTCAACTCCCCCCCCATTGCCCAATTTTAGACTTTCCGTCCTCCTGTTCGCTTCAACTTCCCATCTCTCTCAACGGCCGTGTCGAGGCATACAGCGGTTGCGACCGCGGGTTGAGAAACGTCATCGCCAGCGACCCTTCAACGCACGAGCCGCTTATACCAACAACACATAACTCAGTACGAGTAGAGCGGCGCTCGCTCGCTCACATACACAACCGCCACAATGCCGCTGGACATTGTGGACCAGGAGCTCAGCAACGCGGCGCAGGATGCCTCGCCCGAGCAGTACCGCCGCCGCGCCAGCAACGAGATCGAGCGCGTCTTGTCGGCGACGTCGGCGACGACCGAGTCCTCGAGCCGCCGCGGCAGCCTGTCGCGCCGGCACATGAGCCGCGTCTCGACGGCCAATGATCTCGAGAGGCACCCGACGGCGCTGAGCCGCATCGCGACCCAGCGCACGCAGCACGGCGCCACTGTAGGATCCGAGGGCCGCATCAGCAGGCGCTCCGTCGCCTCCAAGCCGCTGCCGTCCTTCGGCGCTGGCAAGCCGTATCCGCCGCCGCTCCCTGAGCGCGAGGAATACGTCGTCGAGTTCGATGGGCCGCACGACCCCTTGCACTCGCAGAACTGGCCGCTGCGCAAGAAGATCTTGACGGCCGCGATGCTCGGGTACACGACCATGACATCGGCCTTCACCTCGTCCATCTTCTCCTCCGCCACAAGCGTCGTCGCTGCGCAATACAATGTCGGCACCGAGGTTGGCTTGCTTGGAACGACCTTTTACGTCTTGGGTTTCGCCTTTGGTCCGACCCTGTGGGCTCCTCTGTCCGAGTTGCGCGGGCGACGGCTGCCGCTGGTAGTCTCTATGTTCGGCTTCTCGCTCTTCTCGATTGCCTGCGCGACGGGCAAGGACATCCAGACCATTCTCATCTGCCGCTTCTTCAGCGGCTTCTTCGGTGCCTGCCCGCTTGCCGTCGTCGCCGCCGTCTTTTCCGACATGTTCGATAACCGGACGCGCGGTATCGCCGTCACGCTCTTCTCCATGGCCGTCTTCACGGGTCCCCTGCTGGCCCCCTTTATCGGCGGCTTCATCACCTACTCGTACCTCGGCTGGCGCTGGACCGAATACCTCGCGTCCATCATGGGTTTCGCCGCCTTCATCCTCGACTTCATCTTCCTGGAGGAGACGTACCCACCCGTCATCCTCATCAGCAAGGCTGCCGAGCTGCGGCGCCGGACGAAGAACTGGGGCATCCACGCCAAGCAGGAGGAAATCGAGGTCGACTTTGGCGAGCTGGTCAGGAAGAACTTTTCGCGACCTCTGCGACTGCTCTTTACCGAGCCCATTATCCTCCTTCTCTCGATTTACATGAGCTTCATCTATGGCCTGCTGTACCTGTTCCTGACGGCGTATCCGATCGTCTTTGTCGGCGTCCACGGTTTCAACGCGGGACAGTCGGGTCTGACCTTTTTCGGCATGATTTGCGGTCAACTCCTGGCTGGTGCGTCTGTCATTGCGCAGCAGCCGTGGTACATGCGAAAGCTGGCGGCCAACAACGGCGTTCCTGTCCCGGAGTGGCGTCTGCCCAACGTCATGGCTGGAGGTATTTCCTTTGCCATTGGCATTTTCTGGTTTGGATGGTACGTCGCACCCGTCTGAGACCCCTGATTCGAATCGTTATCCGTTGCTAACAGACAACCAGGACTGGTTACAACCCCAACATCCATTGGATCGTTCCCGCCCTTAGCGGTCTCTGCACCGGTTTCGGTCTCATGTCCATCTTCCTGCAGGCGCTCAACTATCTTGTCGATGCGTACCTCATGTTTGCCGCCTCGGCCATCGCCGGTAACACGTTCATGCGATCGCTTTGCGGTGCCGGATTCCCTCTCTTTGCGCGCCAGATGTTTGAGGGCATGGGCATCCAGTGGGCCTCGACGCTGTTGGGCTGCGTGGCGGTGGTGCTCGCTCCCATCCCCTTCATTTTCTACTACTACGGCGCCAGGATCCGACAGAAGAGCGCATACGCCCCGACTTTCTCCGCCCCGGCCGACCCCGTGGACGAGTCGGAGGAGAGCGGTGGCGACACCACGACGGAGAAGCGAGAAGGCGAGGACGCGGCCGCCATGGCCAACGCGCCCAGGAGGGCGAGCGACGAGGAAGTTCCGGCCCAGACTGCTTGACCGGCGCATCAAGAATGATCAGGGGCGAGGGGCGAGAGGAGGGGGACAAGGAGTTGCATTGGCAGTATGATAAAGGAAGCACGGCGTTCTGTTATGCGGGACAGGCGCATGCCATGCGGTTGCATTTGCTTTACCGGGGACCGAGGTTGCGGTGGCTGCCCGGGCCATCCAAAAGTGGTTGCATTTTGGGTGCATGATACCCGCTGAGGGAGTGGTTGAAGACGTCGCGGAACTCCATAGTGTACAAAGGAGCTATCCGGAGCACATAGCCGTACGAGTAATTCTCTAATGCAAATAATCAAGCTAAGAAGCGCAAACGAGGCGCAGTAGCCTTTCGGCCGAGTACATCCTCATCAAAGATCACGCAAAAGTTCCGGCGTCGCAACACCGCGACGAGCCCATTGGCTGATTGCGGTGATGTTTCGCAGGGTCGGACTTCTACCCCCGCTTGAAGCTATCCTCGCCCTTGCCACGACGTGTTGTCGGCGCCCTTGACTGGCTCTGCGGCACGCAGGTCGCCCGCTGAGCCTCACTCCGAGACGCAGCGCATTTGTCATCCGTGTGGAAATGGGCGGCCATGCGGCTAGCCCAGCAGTGGTGAGTATGGGGTGCATGCAGGCGATTGCTGAAACGGGTGCCGCCGTGTCAGCCGTAAGGTGTTAGTAGATGGCCTTGCGGAGCGTCGATGTTGTTCCTTCCACAGGGCGGGCGGGTGGCCATGTGGGATCGCGTATTAAGATGGCAGCATCGTCCGCGTTTACAGCTCACATATCCAACCACGCTTGCGATATCTTACCGCCTTGGCTGATTCGACAATTGACCCCGCGTGGAACAACCTCTCTTGCCTGCTACCCCCAACTCCGAATTGGGATAAAGAAGCATGACGACGACGGAAGAGAAGCGCTACGGGGAGTACGACGGGGGGTGCCACTGTGGCTACATCAGCTTCTCGTTTAAGCTGTCGCCGCCGCTCGAGGAGTACACGGTGCTCAACTGCAGCTGCTCCATCTGCCGTCGCATGGGCTACCTGCTCCTCTGTAAGTACAGACCGCGCATCGAGGTCTCTCTTTTTCTCTCTCTTTCCTCTGGAATGCTTGCTGATCGGTCAGATCCCCCGTACGAGGACGTGACGTGGCACAATGGGTCCAAGGAGCGCTGCTCGGTGTACGAGGTGGGTGTATCCTCGTTGCCGTGCGAGATCTCACGATGGCAGTAAACGAGCCACGGATGCAAGGGGCGAGGCCGCTAACACGGCGATCGTGGCAGTTCAACACCAAGACCAAGGGTCAGCTGTTCTGCCCCAAGTGCGGCGCGAGCATCTGCATCGACTTTCGCGAGCGCGACCCCAAGACGTACGGCATCAGCGTATGTGTATATCGATACCACGCATCCCGTGTTTGGGGAGACGGAGCAAAAGGGACTCAATTGACGAATGGCAGGCCCGCACCATCAACGGCATCGACCTCGACAAGCTCAAGTACCGCAAGCTGGACGGCGTCAACAAGGTCGAACCCGCGGGCGACCTCTCGGGCCAGGAGAGCAAGTACCACCAGCAGGAGCAGCAGCAGTAGTAGTAGCGCAACTGCCGCGAAGGCCACGACGACCGGGACGCGGCAGCCAGGGCAAAAGGATTGGGTTTGGCGTGGTGGCTGGGCCGGGCTGGGTCGAGGGAAAGCTGCCGATGGGCACGCGGCCGTTGGGTTGGCGAGGGAGGGGTTTGCGCTTTGCAGTGGCACGCTGGCGGCGCGGGCGGGATCGCGATCTGGGGCGTGGTGGAGAGGCGCGGAGGCGGCGCGGGCGGCCGGCCAGCCATGTACGCAATCCACTGGCGATCGCCAAACCCAAATGCCCACGGCGGCCCCAGACAAGAAGCTTTCTTCGGACGCGCGTTTGGCTTGTCTATCTGTGTTGGTAAGCGAAGGCAGATGCCATCGTCCCTCGTAAGATCCTGCGGGCGAGTGCTGTGGTGAGATGAGCTGCGAGAAAGTTGTGAATCGCATTGTGGGCGACAGGGCGTGAAAGACAGCCTGGTGAACAGCAAAGCAAAGCGGAGCCAAGCAACGAGACCAAGAGACGGCTCGAGACGATCGCCAGAGCCCAGCTCGGCCAGGATCAATGCCTCCGTTGCTGCCACCAACTGCAGCGCGCACTGCTGTAATACCCGTTGGCAGACGCCCCACCGGAGCTCTCGAAACTCGACCGGCAGTCCCAACGGCGGTACTTGGCCGCCAGCAGCGCCCACGCCGCGCCAGCATGTACCGTTACGCGAGCGCCCCCGAGTCTGGCACCACAGCTACGTCATAGAGCGCGCGAGTCTTGGATAGCTCAACGCCGGTGCATGGCAAGATGGGAAGGAATGATGTCGTTGTGCTCGTGCGCCTGCCCGCGCCGTCGATATTTCTTGAATCCGACCCTTGAAGCCAATTTTCTACCTTTTTTCCCCTCTCCTCTTCATGCTCGTCACCAGGAGCCCGCGCCAGGTGCATCCCTCCCCCAGTGCTCCGTACCTAGGCCTGCGTCGCGCGGTCGTGTAAGTGATACCAGTGATACCGCAGCCCGCCGCAACTTCGCACGCGCGCATCCGCCAGTGAGCGTTACAGGCAGGCGCGATGAACGTCAACGAGCACGTGGTGCCCTCGGGGCAGCACTACAGCGGCCGCAACCGCGTGCCCAACATCCAGCAGTTCATGGAGCAGCTCGACAAGGAGAAGAAGGAGCGCGACGCGGCCATCGACGCCGAGCTCCGGAAGAACAAGCAGAGCAAGGACGTCAAGGACCACAAGAATGCCGAGAAGCCATCGCGCAAGGACCTGCGCACCGTCCGCGACCCCGTCACGGGCAAGGATGTGGGCGTGCGTGACGCCAATATGGACTTCAAGGACGCGGCCGACAATCCGCAGGTACGTCTAGAGTCACGCCGCAGTTCGTTTAGCCAGAAGAGCTCGAGCTCACGATTCGCAGATGTCGATTCCAAACGAGAACCTGGGCAAGCCTACGACTGTCAAAGTCTCCTCCGACCAATCTGGAGAAGAATATCGCAAGGCCCAAGACATTTCGGCGCCTCCTGACCCAATTGAGCAGGGCGCCACTTCAGATGTGCCCATTCGCAGCGAGAAGACGTCGGTGCTCTTTTACAAGACGCCCTCCGTCAGCTACGAGCCCATGTTTGAGTCTCTCGAGCGCAAGGCAAACATCCTGTGTCTCGGGATCTTCATCGCCATTGTTTTCATTGGCAAGTTCTTTGGGGGCAGCCTATGGGGACTCCTTCCCCTCGGCTTCTGTGTCGCCTCCGGTGTCTTTCTCTGGGTCAAGGACGTGATCCGCCAGGGCCGCGATGTCGAGTGGTCCAGCGAGCAGGATCGCGGCGAGACAGCAACGGTCAACCTGATTCCCGAGTCCGTCGAGTGGATGAATACGGCAATTGGCATCGTCTGGGGCCTCATCAACCCCGAGATGTTTGCCGCCGTGGCCGATACGTGAGTTCTCCCCTTGATGCGTTGTATGAATTTTTCTAACGAGCACAGTCTGGAGGACGTCATGGCCGCCTCTGTTCCTGGAATCATCGAGCATGTCCGCGTCGCCGACATCCAGCAGGGAAACAACCCCATCCGCATTCTCAACATGAGGGCGTTGCCAGACTCGCACGTGCAGGATATCAAGGACGAGATCCATAAAGAGAATGAGAGGACCATGGACCCCAACGAGCTCGCTGCCGCTGAACAGGCCGGCTCGTTCTACAACATGGAGGTCTCTGTGGCCTACCACGCCAAACCCTCGGGCGATGATGTTGCTTCCAAGGCCCGGAACATGGGCATGCAGCTCGTCTTCTACCTGGGAATCAAAGGACTTTTCGGAGTGCCCCTGCCGGTCTGGGTAGAGCTTATTGGCCTGGTTGCGACAGCTCGCGTGCGACTCCAGCTCACCCCAGACCCACCGTTCCTCAAGACGGTGACGTTCACGCTCATGGGCGTTCCCAAGGTACAGGCAGGATGTACACCGATGATCGAGAAGGGTGTCAATATCCTCAACCTACCCTTGATCTCTAATTTCGTCAACTGGGCTATTGGTGCTGCCGCGTCCATGTATGTCGCGCCGAAAAGTATGACTCTCGATATGAGCAAGATGCTCCAGGGCGACGACATTAAGAAGGAAACGCTCGCGATCGGCGTCATGTTCATTCGAATCCACAAGGCGACTGGACTGAGCAAGCAGGACCAGAGGGGAAGCAAGGGCGGCGGCTCGGACCCCTACATTACGGTCAGCTGGAGCAAGTTCGGCAAACCGCAGTTCTGCACCCGCGTCATCCAGGATGACCTGAACCCCGTCTTTGAGGAGACCTGTGGTCTTCTTGTTACCAGCGACCTCATCATCGCCGATGAGCAGCTTTCTATGGAACTCTGGGACAGCGACCGCTCGTCCGCCGATGATGTTGTGGGCAAGGTTGAGCTTAGCATTCAGAAACTCATCCAACATCCCGGCAAGATGTTCCCTCAGGTATCGAAGCTCAGCGGCGTAAAAGCCGAGAGCAGCATGCCAGGTGAGCTCCACTGGGAGGTCGGCTTTTTCGGCAAGACACAGTTTCGCAAGGCGCTCCGCACCCAGGGCCAGGATATCAAGTTGCCAAAGGAGCTTGCCAATAAGCCCGAGTTCCAGGAAGACAAGGGTACCGTCGAGTCAGCTGAGGAGGACGCCGTTGTGCACACCCCGCCTGACCCTCTGTGGCCTTCAGGTGTCCTCAGCGTCGTCGTTCACCAGATTGTCGGCCTAGAGTTGGCCAACATCAAGGGATCTGACGGCAAGAGAAAGGGCAAGGAGTATGAGCCAGCACGACCGGAAGCTGGTGAAGTCAAGGAAGAGCAAGGCCGCAAGCTGCCCAGCTCGTACTGCACGATCCTCGTCAACGATGACCTGGTTTATAAGACCAGAACCAAGGTCGTCTCCTCGCAGCCCATTTTCAATGCCGGTACGGAGAAGTTTGTCCGCGATTGGCGGTCCTGCGTCGTCACGGTAGCGGTTCGCGACTCGCGCAACAGACAACATGACCCCATTATTGGTGTCGTGCCCCTGAAGCTTTCCGACGTGCTGCAGACGAGCAGCGAGTCCACGAGGTGGTACCCCCTCGATGGCGGTATTGGATTTGGACGCATTCGAATCTCCCTGCTGTTCCGCTCCGTCGAGCTGAAGCTGCCTCCCCCGCAACTGGGATGGGACATCGGCACGTTCGAGTTCATTTCCGACAACATCACCATGACCAACTATGCACCTGGTAACCATGTCAAGTTGAGGCTGCGGACCGGTGGATCATCTGCCTCCGTCAAGAAGCACTTCTCAAAGAAGACAGAAAACGGCATGGAGATTAACATCACCGGTGACGATGGGGAACACAAGCTGCGTTTGCCTGTCCGCCACAGGTATCGATCACCTGTGTTCTTTGAATTCTATCCGGGAGGCAACCGCAATCCCGATGCCTACGCTGCAGCCTGGCTGCTCGAGCTCACGGACGGCGAGGAGAGGGACTTTGATCTCCCCATCTTCAAGTGCGACAACAGACTGCGGCTCTCGCAGAATTACATCACGCAGGACAATTACCGAGACATCCCAGATATGGACATTGAGGAAATTGGCCGCGTCAGGTTCAGGGGCCGCTTCTCTGCCGGAACTGATACCGATCACATCCGCTTCGTCAGCGACAACGACTCCCGGGAGACCATAGAAGCTTGGGAGGCATGCTATGCCGAAGGCGTGCGTGAAGAAGAAGTCCACACGGAGGTGCCACCATTGGTGCAGAAGCTGCATGACGAGTCTCTGACGCACGGTCGCGATGTCCTCGCCCAAGCAGACGAGAAGGACAAGGAGAAGTGGCTGGCGAAGGACGGCACGGACTGGAGCGGCGCATTCGGCAAGGACCCGAGAGAGCTCATGTCTACCAAGAATGGCGATCGTACCAGCGAGGACTACGACGACTTTGACGAAGACGACGTGGACGACGACGACGACGACAGCAGCAGCCCCGATCTCGGCATACATGATGCTTCGACCGACCCAAGCGGGAGCAGCGATGCTGGCCGACGGTCCATGGACACTCAGGGAACGGGGGCCACGGACTCGTCTGCCCATAGCAGTGGCAGTAAGAACCCCTACAAGGCTTACAAGGACTACAAGACGCGCAGTCGTGACCTGCACCGCAAACATCGGGGGTTGATGCAGTGGAGGCCGATGCGCAATGCGCAGTTTGCCAAGGACGAAGCCAAGTATGCCGTCAGGAAGGTAACGAAGCTTGGGGCGTTGGATGGACGACAGCCGGACGTTGAGACGGAAGTGTGAGCAAGGGACCAGTGTTAACGATTCATGATGCTTGGCGTTTGTATTGTATAGTCTCGGGCTTGATAGTTTGCCATGATTCACATCTTTGGCTGAGCATGTCATTAAACGTGTCATTACTACCTGTCAGATATGAAAGAAATGTGATTATCCGTAGGCTAGAATTTCTCGACAAAGGGTCGAATGTCCAACTCCTGAGTAAAGGCAGATCTCGGTTGAGTGTGTAGGTGCCAGTAGCTCTCGGCGATCTTGAGTTCCTGTCAGCCCACGTTCGAAGAAGGGAGAAGAGGGTCACGCACAGCTTCCGGCTTGATCTTGCCGTCCTCGACGCCGCCGTTGGCGACGCGGTCCTTGCCCCAGGGGGTGTCGATGCCGCCGTCGATGATGGCGAGGGCGACGTGCACGCCCTGGGGGCCAAACTCGCGGGCGAGGGACTGGGTGATGGCGCGCTGGGCGAACTTGCCGGCGGCGAAGGAGGCGAAGCGGGCGGAGCCGCGGACGGAGGCGGTGGCGCCGGTGACGACGAGCGTGGGCGGGTGCGGCGCCGAGGGCACGGCGGCGAGGAGCCGCGGGATGGCCTTTTGGGCAAAGTAGAAGAGGCCGTTGCTGCGGACCCAAGACAACAAAACGTCAGTGGTTTTGGCCCCGAGTTTTGTCTCGCCAGACACGGTCGGTCAATAGCCAAGACACGGGTGGAGGGCAGTGCAAGAAAAAAAAAAAACTCACGCGGCCGTTCCAATGCTCGTGTCGAGGTCCTCACGCTTCAGGTCGAGGAAGGGCTTGACGGCGAAGCCGGCGTTGGCGTTGTAAACGGCGGCGGCGAGGGCGGCACCCGGGAGCAGGTCGCGGTCGATGGCGGCGAAGGCGGCGTCGACGGCGGCCGGGTCGGAGGCGTCAGCGGCGATGCCGTGGGCGGTGCCGCCGGCGGCGCGGATCTGCTCGACGATGGGCGTGTAGCTGGCGGGCGAGCGGGCGAGCAGCACGACGGGGTAGGCCTTTGCGAAGCGCAGCGCTGCGGCGGCGCCGGTGCCGGAGCCGGCGCCAGAGACGATGGCGTAGAGGGTGGGCGCGGCGGCGGCGGACATGGTGCCGTGTGTTTGTTGTGTTTTGGATATCAAAAGGTAGCTAACTACGTAAAAAGGGCGTGTCTCTTGCTCGCCGTCCTGGGTGAATCTGGGACGCTGCGGGTGATGCGCGAAGCTGTGCTCGGATGAGAATATGAAGGTAGAGGTTGAGTGCGTAGACGATGAGAATTTGAGAAGTGCGTATAAGCTATAACATATAGCCAGGTGGGTGAGACGAGCACGACGAGGCCGGGCTGTGATGATATAATAATCCCCGGGCCGGCCGTTTACACAAAGTCGGGGTACGTTGACGCAATTGACAGGTTACGTTGACACCCCACGGCGGCGGCGCGGCTTATCAAGCACCAGACGTCCACAAGCCAATGTCCGGCCTTCCGGGCGACGGTTTGGGAAATGGCGTCGTCGTGCATGGCGCGCCCGTGGAGGGGTCGGCGCGCCCGTGGAGGGGTCGGCGCGCCCGTGGAGGGGTCGGCGCGCCATGCAAGAAGCGGCATCGCCTTACCTGGAATATGCGCGATCGGGATGAGAGAGCCTTGCGTTTCGAAATGCATGGCAGCGTAGAGCAGAGATGCTTGTTTTCTTGTTTGCTCCGTGCGCGTCGTCGTCACTCCGCCGAGTCCGCCCCCACAGGCGGTCTGCGGGGCCGTGTGCCCGACCGAACGTCCGGGGGAACGGGGTTACCGTCTCCACTGCCGGCACGGACCAGGGGAGTAGGTCCGTTGCGAGGTGCATGATATCGCCGCTTTCAAGAAGACATGCAAATATGACCACGTTGGGCTTGCGACTGGCCGAAGTGATGAATCGATGTGAAAACCTTGAGCGCAGGTCAGGCCATGGATTCATACCTAGGTTGTGGTGGTTCGTTCGCCCTTGTTGCACGAGGCACGAAGTACCTGACGAGTTGTTGGGATGTTGGGACCGCAACGCTCTGGACGTGTCGAACTAGTAGTACATGCATCTGTAGAAAGCCAAAGGAACCTCGCCGTCGAAGCAAAATGTACAATTTTCGAGCACGGATCTGCAGAACCTCGTGAGCTGCGAGAGGAGCTCCGGCAGCTGAATTCCATACATCAACGGCCACGGCGCAACTACGAAACGTTGCCAGGATGGCTGGATGCCCGTGAAACAAACAATCGGGAGGAAGCATATCCGCAGATAATCATGATGCCAAGCCAGAAGAGCAGGCACGTCCACCCAGCATGCCTGCAATCAAAGACCGTTCACCAGCTGGAGCAGAATCAGAGCTTGCGCCGCGTTCCCCGCAAAAGACGCGGCGACACTCCAGCGGGCGGAGACAAGCAGGTACAAGACGATGCTCATCGGCAGTGAGCCCGCGCTCGTGGCCGCCAGGAGCCACGTGTACACGCCCGAGAGGCGCGGGAGGAGGACCTTGTTGCCCTGCGCGGCAGCGGAGGCGCCCGGCCAGAGGAGGGTCGCCAGGGAGAGAGCCTGCATGGCTGAGCCGGCCACGAGCTGCCAGAAGTCCGAGTCGGTCGTCGTGCCGGGCCCGGGCGGGCTGTAGGAGCATGCGTACCCGGTGGGGATGCAGCATAGGAGGCACACGATGGGGACGACGAATGCGAGCGTCGGTCGCATGCCCGTTGTCCTCGCTGGGTATGCCGTCACGGCGGTGGGTGGTGGCCTTGCCGGAGTAACCGCTTGCTCGGTCACTGTTGGTGCGGCCTGCTCGGGTTCCCTGGACCAGCGCGTCAACTCAAAGTGACTGTGACAGATACGGACAAACGAGACAGCCGGTCGACCTACCACCAGCGCTCAGCGTTTGGGTCGAAAAGACTCCGAGAAGTTTCGAACGCCGCTACATGTGCTTCCGGGTAGAAGTCCTGCAGCGCCGCCAACTTGGTCTTCAGGACGGCCAGGCACGCATCGGAGAGGCTCCCATCGTCCATGGCCACCCGAATCGAATCGCGAAGCGACCAGGCCCGTCGCAGCGCGGCGGCGGTCTGGCGCCGCGTCTCCAGCTCCCGGACGACGGTCTGCTCGACGTACGCCTGGTACGTCTCGCAAAAGTCGTACTGCTCTGGGATGTCGAGTTTCTCGACCTTGGTCGCCGTCGCGGCGTGCGCCACGGCCGCGCGGTACCGCATCGTGCAGATCATGAGGAGGTCCGCGTAGTGCGTGCTGGGCCGGGGGTCCATGATGCGGCCCAGCTGGTCGGCGTGGCTGAGGGACGCGACGTACGCCGCGACGTGGGCGTCGAAGCCGCGGTCGGAGAGCTCTGCGATCATGTCAACGTGCCCTTGCTCCTCGGCGGTGAGCGACTCCTGGAGTTCTTCGTAGCGGCTGCGGTTGACGACCTGGGGCGATTGATACCACCCGTCCTGCAGGGCTTTCAGGGTAAAGACGTTGAGTGCGACAATGTCACAGGCGATTCGCTGGATATTGGCTTTCGCTTTCGAGTCCCTGGCTGCATCCGGGCCCGGCACTGCGAGGTATTAGCTTCAGCACCGGTATTGTCATTGATCAGTACGGAGTAGAGTCCAACCACCCACCTGCAGGGTCTTGCGGGTGCAGCCTCCGCCGTTGAGTCGTTGAACGGGCGGTTTCCGGCCCTGCAGGAGCAGCGCCATCCACGGCGGTTGAGCTCATCGCGTTTGGGTTGGTCAGAGCCCAAGCTGTTCGTCTCTACCAAGACGATGCTGGCACTGAGAAGGCAATGGCAGAGTTTAAGGCCGCATGCCGGTTGGTATTGAAGTTGACCTGGTGGACGTTTGTCGCCGAAGCAGCCTGGCGGTCTGGCGAGGCGGAGGCTGTGCCTGATGCACATCCTCACTCTCCAACTGCACGGTTCATCACGGGCAGCGAACAAGCGCTAGTTAGCTGTAGCCTGCCTTGCCTGCGTACGAAGTAGCTCCATCGCCTTGCCACGGTTGATTGCCTGTCACACGACGGGCCAGCCCGCCTCGAAGGGTCGGCAGATGCCCCCCTGTCAAGCAGCAAAGTGCAAATTGTTGGCCTGGCACGAGCCTCGATCCCTGCGCTGCTGAAGGACAGTCTCGGGGCCATGCAAGACTGCCCGGTGCCAGGGCTACGCCATGGGAACGGGACGAGCACCTTTGCGGGCACGTCCCAAGCGGAGAGCCGTGTGAGTTGCCTTCATTACGTGATCAACCAGGAAGAGTGTCGACGCCCTCGGACGATCCGTTTGTTGCAGCGGCCTCTGGTCGACCCGTGTCCGGCGTTTAGTCCGATGCTGTTCCTGGTGAGGGCCGAGGTTTCTATTGCGTCTTTCGCAACGTCATGGCCCAGGAGAGTCCATTGCTGTGGGAGCCCTCCAGCGAGAGCTGGCGCTTCTCACAAGGTGTGGCTGCGAGTTGATGATGGCTTGACGGCCACGCAATGTAACCTGCAAGTCGTGGCGGCCTTGAGCTCGACTTTCACTCCAATGGGGAAGTGAGGTGGGCGTGGTGGGGAGCCGAGCCAGTCGACGCGACGGTACCCTTGCTTGGCGATGCCAACTGCCAGGTACCCAGGCCCAGGTACCCGTGTACCTTGCCTGACGACTGGGCGCGTCCCACATCAACCCGCACCTCAAAGACGGAGCCTCACGCCTGGACTTCAACCTCAACTCACCACCTGCCATCGCAGCACATGCGCACGCCGCGCCTCCCGTCGACGGCCTCCCGTGCCACGCTCTGAGAGCGGACCGCTGCACTCCCAGACATCGCCACGCTCCTCTTCGGATCCGCTGCTGCGGCCGTGGTGCCGCGTCCCAGGCTTCCATGTCGACGCCAAACAGCGCCAGCGCGGGCGCGCCTCGCGATATCCGGTCCTTCTTCACATCGCGCTCGCCCTCACAACAGCAACAACAACAACAGCGGCGGCAGCAGCAGCAGCAGCACTATCAACGCGCCCGGTCTCGCACGCCCATGAAGCGCTCATCGACGGGAGGCAGCTCCGAGGAAGAGGATCCGCTGTCGAGCAGGCCTCCTCCGCGAAGCGTCGCACAACCTACGCCTGCGCCCGTGCTCAAGCCGCCACAGCCTGCTCCGGCGGCGACGCGCATCGCCGTCATGTTGCCCGGGTCACCCGCAAAGGCCCCGCCCCCCGTCGTCTCGGATCTCGTGCCGAGGCCTGCCGGAAGTCTCGCCGTCAAGAAGGAAACGCCCATCCCGCTGCCCCGGATCCCGAACTGGCCTGCTGCTGCCGCCTCGGCGCCCGTGACCGCGGCGTCTACGCCCGTCGTCGCTTCCGCCGTAAAAAGCGGCCGCGGCAGGCCTAAGGGATGGAAACCCGGCATGTCGTACTCAGTCATGCGCGGCAAAGCGGCCCCCGGCGCCTCGGGACGTCCCCGACACGTCAAGGTCAGGGTCACGGGTGCCGCGCTGCCGCCGCAGGGCATGGCCAAGCGCCGTGGGCGGCCGCCCAAGCCGCCGTCGCCGCCCCCGGAGGCCGTATACCGGAGCCTCAAGCCCCAGTTTGCCGACTTCCTCTGCGAATGGGCCGGCTGCAAGGCTGAACTGCATAACCTCGAGACCTTGCGGCGGCACCTCTTTGCCGTCCACGGCCGCAGCGAGGTCTGTATGTGGGCCAAATGTGCCCAGCGGGAGCCCCGGCAGACGCTTGTCAGCGGGGACCAGTTCCGCCAGCACGTCGAGGAGGCGCACCTGGTGCCGTTTGCATGGCACATGGGCGACGGGCCGCAGAACCGCGTGGGCGGCAGCCTAGGACCCGCAGGCGCGGGCACAGGCACAGGGCCCGCCGACGAGAAGGACGCGGACGCACAGGTATTATTACCGACGTACCTGCTGGACGCGGACGGGAACCAGGTCACGCCATCGGTGCGGGAACAGGAGGTGGAGGACTTGGCGACGTGGAGGAGCAACAGGCGCAAGCTCAAGGAGCTCCTGATACAGAGGAACGAGGCGCTGCCGGACGAGGAGTCGTCGGATGAGCCGGAAGACGAGCATGGCTGAGCAATGGCGCAATGGGCTTTTTATAGTATAGAAGCCGACATATGCATACGAGGTCGGCGCATCAGCGAGCCCGTTGCAGATATAGATACCCAGTTACGAAGTTTGGCTGTTTTCTTGCATAACGCATTGTACGCCGGCCAGGCATGCTGCTTGCGTCTTTCATGCCGGCCCGTCCATCCGCCCAAGCCCAGACACGCGACGCGGGATGATTTCATTGTCTAAAAGTGCCGAGTGGACTCAGTGGAGCAGTGCAGCGGCCAGGGCCACGAGGCGGCACGGGCCCGGCTTTTGGCATCTTCGCCCTCACGAGGGGGATGCATGCAGGGGTTCTGGCGGACGGGGGCTGACGCCAGCAGTGACATCATGGCAGCCCACCCGCGACGCGATCGGGGACTTTGCCAGTGGAGGCTGCGGCTCTGCGATTCCGTCCTGGTTCGTCACCTACGAGTACGGCACGGGGCCGGGGATGTGCGCTTCAGTTCAGTTCAGGTCGGGTCGATTCAGACGAATGTGTGGCGCTGCTCGTCTCAGCGTGCAGACGCAGAGGGGGCCAGAGCTCCACGGCTGGCTGTTGCGCACGCAGAGGAAGCGGGAGGCGACCAATGGTTCGTGCCAAGGGAGCCTAGACGAGTTCTCGGCTGCTTCTGGAGCGACGCGCGCGTTTGGGACTTTCCTTTGTGGGAAGGCTTCCATGGTTGGGCGGTGCTGGTGCGGTGCGGTCTGGTGCGGCCGGCGCCGAGTTGGAGCCGACGGGTGGTGTACGAGTAGGCAGCGTGTAAGATGGACTGGGAGGGGAGAGGGCGCTGCTATCTTTGGGCGGGGGGGGCGTCCGTCCTCTTTCGTGAGGACAGAGCAACCAGGGTCGCGGGGATTCGGCCGGGTGTGGAAGCGATGGAGGGGTGCTGGTGGTGGTGATTGCGGTGATGTTTGTCCGTTCAGGGCCTGGCCGGGGGCTGGCATCGGGCTTTTTGCACGACGCAGGCAGGATTACCAAGCACACCTCGAGGTGCCCTCACTCGCTCACATAGGCGCCGGGGCACCAGTGGCGAGAAGGGTGCTTGCTTGGTGCACCTTGGCACACAGGATTCGCTCCCAAGGTTCCTCGCACCTCGCTCGCCCCCGCGAAATGGCAGGTTGACTGGCGTCTCGATGCAGTGCAGTTTACGAGAACGGGCAGGACCCAGGTTGGAGGAACGAGGGACGGGGGACGCCAGAACGGGCGCTGCGCCACCGAGCAGGGAGGCCCAGGAAACGGGCCGGTGGCGGGCTAGCCGTCTCGTAGAGGGCCTTTGGTGGGAATGCTGGTGCCGGTATTGGGCAGCTCCAGGTACATGGTACAATACTTGCGACGTCTGCCCGTCTCTCGGATGCAGTGTGAGAGCGCGCACTTGGCACCTCGACCGGCCGCCGGAATGCAAAACTCGTCGCCCCGAGGCACGGCGTGGGATGCATGGCCAAGGGAAGCGGAGGGGAGGAGGGCGAACACTGGGTCACAAATGCGACCGTTTTCGGCGTGCAAATCCCCTAGCACGCAGGGTGCCTCTGCCAGTGCCGCTACTCTGCGCTGCTCTACTGTCCCGCGAATCTCCTGACCGTCGCGGCGACCTCGAGTCATTCGCCCTTTATCCGCGTGGCCATGCACGGTGAGGGTTGGTGGCACGAGTTGGGGAATCTCGAGACTGTTTCCACCCGCTCGCCATCATCATTGATCAACCACCACCTCAGCGTTGGGTCTCACGACGGAACAAGAAGCCCCAGATGGAAGACCCCCACAGCACCACCTCCCTCATTGCCTGCCATCTTTCTGTGTACCAGCACCACCACCCACCGTAGCGACATGCCGCGATGGGATGGATGCGCTCTGCCCTTTTGCCAGCCGGCCACCCAGCCAGTTGCCAGACATGGCCTGGGCGCCTTTAGCCGTCCATCCGTCCCATCGACGACCGCGTGTGGGGGCAGGAGGCGCCGCCGCCTGCGCGGTTAGCGCGCAGCCACTGGAGGGGGGAATGAATGGAGATGGAGGGCCACTGGGCACTGGAGGCGCGATTTGCCTCCACTGTGCGTACTTCGTTCGCTGCCCCTCGATCCCCCACTGACGTCCGTGGAGCGGCTGATCCACTGGACGGGACGGCTTCGGTGCTTGTTTCGAGGCGGATGAGGGAGGGGAGTGGAGGGGAGACGAGGCGAAGGGTTCAGCGTCTTCTGCCGTTTGCTCGTTCTCGGTGCCCGCGCCGCGCAACCAGCCGTCCCCGGGTTCGACGACCTGCCTTCTCGTACCCAGCACGGAAGCATGGAACCCTGTCTGCAGCGGACGGCAGGCCGCTGGTGCACACACGCACGCACGCGGCTGCTGCACTGCGCTGCGCTGCGATTCCAGCCAACGGTTCGCGCGCGCCGCCTTGCAGGTTCCTACCTTATTACAAGTGTCGCGCACAATGGCCAAGCGGGGGGGCTCGAGACGAACCAACGATTGCACCCGTCACCGCTCCTGCAATCGATTGATTCTCACGTTCCTGTGTGCTGCCCGCCCCGAAGCAATTCTGATGCCAGAGTCCATGTGACTGCATTTGGTGTCGCCAGCCGCGGCGGTCTGCGCATCTCAGCCGCCCGAGCTGAGGGCCAGGCCGTGGCCGCTGAGTCGGGCTGTTCAGCAGTTGGATCCAGCGGCTGCACCCGCTGAGCTTCTTTTGGCGTCTGCCTCACCTCAGGCACCTTGGCATCTCGGGTACAAGTTACTTGTAGATTTAAGCCCTGGCCACCTGAGGCGGGTGCCCAGAAGGAAACGTGTCGCAGTGGGTTGCCCGCACTGGCGTGCCCACCCCGCCCACTGCCTCAGGCACACCATGCTGCCCAGGCTTGCCAGGTAGCGCCCCGAATTTCGCCCTCTGTGCCGGACTCCCAGCCCCGGCCACAGAGGCAGGTACGAGAACTGGAGGCGGGCGTGCAGGCCTGGAAGCAGCTGCCCGTGCGTGGGACAGGGAGTTGAGCCGCCCCAGGCAGCCCTGAAGGATCGGAACCCCGAGAGGAGAGGACACCCCAGGGCAGGGACAGGCAGGCCAGTCGAGACAGGGTAAGGTACCTCGCCTTGCCACGCAAGGTAACCCGTACCTGAGGTACCACCTCCCGTCGTCCCACGTCTGGTGCCTCCCATGTTCCCGTCGTGCACGCACTGCGCGCTGCACAGTCCACAATCCACACCCCCAGTCTCCACGTTGTCGTCAGGCAGTCCGCCATCGCCCGCTCCAACTCTCCTCCTCCACCCGCCCGCCCATTAGGAGACGCTGACCTGACCCGGCCGGCGAGTACTCCGTACCTTAGCTGACGCTTCCTCGCTCACCACTTGGTCAACCACGTCGCCGCCGCCGCCGCCCGCCGCCGCTGTTGTCGCCCGTTCATCCCCGCCATCCCCCCCAAACCACGACTTTGCAACCTCAATCCATCCTTGTGAGCGGCCCTTCGCCTGCCATTCATCCCTTTGCTCCTCGTGCCGCTGCGACGGACGGACCATGGCACCGGCTGCTTGATCGGTAATCAAGCCTGCATCGATCGACTTCACCCGCACCGACGTCGCCATCACCAACAACTCGCCGACGCCAATTCATCCAGCACCATGCCGTCCAAGACGGCAAATGGCTCCTCGGGCGGCCAGGTGAGCCACCGGCTGCGCAGCTTCTTTCGCATGAACAGCGCCGCCAGCAACGGCGACAAGGACAAGGACAAGACCTCGTCTTCGTCGAGCAATGGCGTCGCCCCCTCGACCACGGCCGCCGGTGGCGAGCTGCCCGGCCCCAAGCCCTTCCGCCACACCAAGTTCTTCAGCAACACCGTCGGCCGCCTGCGCGCCCACACCGTCGCCAGCGAGGGCAACCAGATCGAGGAGGCCCTGAGTCCCACGGCCCACGCGAACCCCTACTTTGCCCACCAGGGCCAACCCGGCCTGCGACACCACAACGACGGCTCCGTGCCCCCCAGCCCCCCCGACACGCCGCAATTGAAGGTCTCCGGCCCCGACGGCGCCGCCAGCGAGCAGGCTACCAACGAGACCAAGGAGGAGCTGGCCCGCCGGTTACGGAGAGTTGCTAGTGCCCCCAACGCCCAGGGCCTCTTTGCCAAGGACGAGGCCAAGTCGGCCGACGCCGCCGACGGCGAGCGCCCTGCCACGGCCGAGCTAGGCAAGGACCCTCTGATCCAGAATGCTGAGTCGGGCTCCGTTGGCCTCGTCGAGCAGAAGATCGAGGCCGGGAAGTCCAAGTCCCTCGGCCTTCCCAGCGAAGACATCCTGGCCGCTCTGCCTCCCCCGGGCACGGCCCTGGCCTTCCGCAGGACCTACAGCTCCAACTCCATCAAGGTCCGCAACGTCGAGGTCGGGCCCGCGAGCTTCGACAAGATTAAGCTCATTGGCAAAGGCGACGTTGGCAAGGTGTACTTGGTGAGGGAAAAGAAGAGCAGCCGGCTCTATGCCATGAAGGGTGATTACCAATCCGTCCCGACAAGCCGTAACCTGACAGCTGGCTAACGCATTGCCCCAAGTCTTGAGCAAGAAGGAGATGATCAAACGCAACAAGATCAAGCGAGCCCTCGCCGAGCAGGAAATCCTAGCCACGAGCAACCACCCCTTCATTGTCACCCTATACCACTCCTTCCAGTCCGAAGACCATCTTTATCTGTGTATGGAATATTGCAGCGGCGGAGAGTTCTTCCGCGCCCTCCAGACGCGCCCAGGCAAATGCATTCCCGAAGAGGACGCCCGATTCTACGCCGCCGAGGTGACTGCGGCGCTGGAGTATCTCCACCTCATGGGCTTCATCTACAGAGATCTCAAGCCCGAGAGTTCGTCTTCCTGGCCCCCCTCTTACAGCTGCTGGTGGCTAACCGACCGTCTAGATATCCTACTTCACCAGTCTGGACACATCATGCTTTCGGACTTTGACCTCTCGAAGCAGTCGGACCCCGGCGGCAAGCCAACCATGATTGTCGGCAAGAACGGCGCGAGAACCGACGCCCTGCCCCAAGTCGACACGCGGTCGTGCATCGCCAACTTCAGGACCAACTCGTTCGTCGGAACCGAGGAATATATCGCTCCCGAGGTCATCAAGGGCAGCGGACACACGAGCGCCGTCGATTGGTGGACGCTGGGCATTCTCATCTACGAGATGCTTTACGGCACTACCCCGTTCAAGGGCAAGAATAGGAACGCGACGTTTGCGAACATCCTTCGCGAGGACATTCCCTTCCCCGATCACGCTGGCGCGCCGCAAATTTCCAAGTAGGCTCCTGTCCATTCTCCCCGGTTGATGAGCCAAATGCTGACCAGGTGCGACCCAGTCTCTGCAAGTCCTTGATCAGGAAACTGTTGATCAAGGATGAAAACCGCCGCCTTGGCGCAAGAGCCGGCGCCTCTGACATCAAGGCGCACCCGTTCTTCCGCTCGACGCAGTGGGCGCTCATCCGTCACATGAAACCGCCTATTGTTCCCCACCCCGGCCGCGGCATCGACACTGTCAACTTCCGTAACGTCAAGGAGAGCGAGAGCGTGGATATCAGCGGATCCAGGCTCAAGGGCGTGCCGCTGGATAGCGGGCTGGCCACTCCCGGGGCCGAGATTGAAGATCCGTTTGTGGACTTTAACAGCGTTACGCTGCACCACGAGGGTGATGACCACCACCATCATCACCAGCACATCAACCCTCAGCACATCAGCGCTTCGTCATAGCCTGGCATCGTGCTTGTGCAAGAACGCCATGTTGCGGGACATGGACACAGCCTGGCGCAGTGTCTGTCGGTCTGAGCAACAGGTCTGACCTGTCTGCGGACGACGGTGCTCGTCGCTCTCCGTCTGATATGCGGAGTCGGCATCTTCCTTCGTCTTCAATCTGCATTTACAGCATCGCGAAGCTTTCGGTCGTTTTGGAGCCACGATGGCGCGCAGTGGGCGGCACTGGGGCGGTCGGGACAGAGATTTTCGGTTCGGAGTCCGCGTGGGCCACGACTCGCTGTCTCGTTTGGTATGGCTCATGTTCTTCGTTCACGCAAAAGCGGCGTCACATCTGGTTTGGCGTTTACGGGTGGGAGGGTAAGAGCAAAGTTTGATGTAAACTGTCACCAGTCCACGAGAGATTACGTCTGAACTACAATAGAGCAAGGATACTTTGTGCGAATACGATAGGCTTTGCTCTTTGACGGTGGACATGTCCATCGCCTGCCTGCGTGAGTCGGTTGAATGAACCGTGGTGCTGGTGAGGGGCGGCGTCGTGGTTGCGGGGGCGGTCATCTGGGGTCGCCCTCACATGATGGCTGCGCGACATCTGACCTCGCAGCCGCCACGCCCGGCAGCTGCCGTGCGTTCTCGCATGTGTGCATTGTGCAGTCTGGAAAGCCAAATGCTACGGCCGGCAGGCGCATGACGGGTCTGGTGAGCGATGGCCGCGGCCACGACGACCAGGAAAGCCGCGCGCGGACAACCGAACGGTATAATCCTGTGTTCATTTCAGCTCGTCACTCACAGTTCCTCTGCATAGTCACGGCTCTTCTGCATTGAGAGACGATTGCGCCGACACACGCCATATAGAGACTCGAAAGAGAGAGAGAGAGAGAGAGCCATGGCCCTGCGACACAAACGAGGCATCTCTCCCCTGCGGCGCGACCACTACCACCACGACGCCCCGGCGACGGCCGCCGCGCCGACGATGACGCAGCCGCACGCGCCTCCGATCGGCTACGTGCTCGAATGGACATCGGGCGCGACGCAGACGCGCCAGCGCCGGCGGCACGCGCTGTGCGGTGTCGAGGACCTGCGGACGGAGCTGCTAGCTGGGCGGGACGACGCCGTGGCCGCCGCCGCGCCGGGGTCAGGCCGCATGCTGGTGATTCGCGCGCCTCTTGCTGCTGCTGCTGGTGATGCTGCTGCTGGCGGTGGCGGGGGAGGACGAGGAGGAGACGGAAGGGGAGGGCTTCGGGATGAGGTGGTTGGCGCGCTTGGGTCCATCGCGGGCGTGGACGGCGGGTTCCTGGCGGCGCATGAGGAGGGCGGCGTGTGGAGGCCGAGGGTGCGGTCGCGGCGCGCGCGGTGGTGGTGCTGGGCGTATCCCGAGATCACGACAACACCCACGACGACCGCGGCAGAGGGCGGAGGTCGCGCCGCCGGGGGTGAAGGCCTGGCGGTGTGTCGGGCCTCGCTGTGGCTCGCGTCGCAGATCCCGATCCTCTTCATCAACGACCGCGCCGCGACGTCCACGCCCCTCTCGCCGTTGCCACCGAGCAGTGGCAGCACCGCCGCTGTCGCTGCCGCTGCCGTTGCCGCACGTCCGACGCCCAAGCTCCGCCATCAGGACGCGGCCACGACGGCCAGCCGCCTCGGGAAGCAGCCCAGCGGAGGGCGGTACGGCGCCACGGGGACCAGCCCTCCTAGCGCTGCCTCCTCCGCCGCCATATCCATGGCCATGGCCTCGCGCGCAGACGAGGACGGGGGTGACAGCAGCAGCAGCCGCCGCCGCCGAGAGGTCTCTACGAAGACGGCAGAGCGTGCCTGGGCGTTGGAGGAGGAGCTGTGGGACGCGCTCGTGCTGATGGGCGGCGGCGGTGGCACGAGCGGCCATCCCCTGGACGTGTCGATCGAGGAGCTCGTCGGGGAGCTCGTGTACGAGCGCTGGGCGGCGTGGCTCGCGGGCCGGCAACGACGACGGCAGCAACACCACTGCACGGCGTCGTCATCATCGCCGCCGTCCTTGCCGTCTCTCTGGGCGGCCATGGCGGCCCTCGAGCAGAACCTCGACGAGGCGCGGCACCTCGCGCGCCAGGGCCGGGTCCTCGAGGCGGTCAGCCCGTCGGCGTGGGGTGACCTCTTGCAGCGTGTGCAGGCGCGGGTGCACCTCGCGCAGATGCCCGGCGCGTACCCGCCTCCGTCGCCGCCGCCAGCGTCATCATCACCGTCACCGTCGTCATCGTCGTCACCGTCGTCCATGGTACCAGCAGGAGCGGCTGCAGCAGCAGGAGAAGCAGGAGCACGGGGAGAGACAAGCCTCGGCAGCGGGAGTAGAGCCGCACGGGGCGCCATCGAGGGCACGACACGCGGCGCCGGGGACGACCTCATCGACGAGCGCAGCCTCGACCGGATCGCGTACCTCGGCGGGCTGCTGCTGCCGGTGACGGTCGTGGCGGGCGTGCTGTCCATCGAGGGCGACTACGGGCCCGAGGGCTCCAACTTTTGGGTCTTTTGGGTCGCGAGCCTCGTGGCCTCGGCGGCGGCCCTGCTCGTCATCTACGCGGACCAGCTGCGCTCGCTTGAGGTGTGGCTCGAGGTGCCCGACGATGTCGACGCCGACGACCAGCTCCAGCAACACCACCACCACCACCACCACCAGCGCCAGGACGAGGCGGCGGTGGAGGCTCAGGTCCTTGGCGCCGCTGCGAACGGGACGACGGTGCGACCTGCGGCGCGGTACCTCGTGCAGCGCTGGCAGGACGGCTCGGCGCGGCGGACGTGGCGGCGGGATCGCCTGGGCTGGGGCGGCGCCGTCAAGAAGATGTCTGGGTACTACCGGTGGAAGGGGGACGCGGGGGTGCGCTTCGGACATCCGGGCGACGCGGTGAGGGTGTGGACGGACGGAGTGAGGTGAGGTGAGGTGAGGTGAGCGTCACGACTCATGAGCGAGGGAACAAGTCGACGGCGAGGCAGATGGAACCCCTCATATGCACGGGTGCGCGCGGGTATAAACGTATGTCTGCTAGCACACAATCTGGGCTTGGTTGCTTACTTCTTGCTTGCTTGCTTGCCTGCTTGCTTGCTGCTTGCTTCCTTGTTGCTTGGTAGATACAGTTCGGCCGTCTCAGCGTCGTGACAGGCAATGAATGGTACAGGGGAGTTTGGTAATACAATAGCACGCCGGGACTTTTCGAGCCATGGCAGCTTCCAATCCATCATCAGTCCTAGCCTTCTAGGACCGCTCGGGTGCATCGTCCTGCTTGCCCGCGCGCTGCGCCGCGCGCGGGGCACCCCTCCGTCGCCCGCCGATCTTGTCCTTGCCGTCCATCCAGGGCCGCAGGCACTCGGGCACGGCGACGGTGGCCGTCTCCTCGTCCCAGCCGTTCTCGAGAAGCGCGGCGAGCACGCGCGGGACCGCGAGCGCCGTGCCGTTGACCGTAAAGGGGAACGTCATGCGGCCGTCCTGGCGCGTCCGCGTCGCCAGCCGCCGCGTCTGGTAGTCGCCGCACATGCTCGCCGACGTCACCTCGCCCCAGCCCTCGCCGAGGCCGTGCTGCTGCCGGCTCGGGAAGAAGGCCTCCATGTCGACCTTGCGGCTGGCCGACGCGCCCAGGTCCGTCGCCGGCATGGACAGCACGCGGCAGTAGAGCCCCAGCGACGAGAGTATCTCCGTCTGGATGTCAAGCATCTCCTCGTACACGTCTTGCGCCTCGGCCTCGTCGGGCGCCGTCCACGCGAACATCTCGACCTTTGTGAACTCGTGCACCCGGTACAGGCCCTTTGTGTCGGCGCCGCGCGCGCCCGCCTCGGCGCGGTAGCAGCGCGACACGGCGACGCGGCGCATGGGCAGGTCCTCGGCGTCCATGGTGACGTTGGCCTTCATGCCGGCGAGGGGGATCTCCGACGTGCCCGCCAGGCACAGCTCCGGCACGCCCCTGTCGGCGTCGGCCTGTGACCGCGCGATGGCGTAGACCTGCTGCTCGCCGTTCTGGTCGCGCGGCTGGAACCCGCACGCCGCGCCGATGTGGCTGTAGACGATGCTCGGCGGCGCCACCTGCGTCCACCCGTGGCGCGTCGCGACGGCGAGCGCGTACTGCACCAGCGCCTGCTCGAGCTGCGCCGCCTCGCCCACCAGGTAGTACCAGCCCCAGCCCGACGAGGCCGCGGCGCCCGCGAAGTCGAGGATGCCGAGCTCGGAGCCGATGTGCAGGTGGGAGCGCCAGACGGGCTCCTCGGGCGCTTCCGAGTCGTCGAACCGCGGCCGCTCGTTGATGTAGCTCAGGACGACGGGCTCGCGGCCCCGCGGGGTCTCGTCGCTCGTCAGGTTGGGCATCTCCAGCGCGAGCGCCTCCATCTCGCTCACGGCGGCGGCCTCGCCCTGCTCGATGCCCGAAAGCTCGCCCTTGAGCCGCCTCGCCTCCTCCTGCACGTGCTCGCGCGTCATGGTCCTCAGGTCCGCCACGTCCTCGTCGCCGCTGCTCGTGGCCGGGTTCGACAGAAAGCGGCGGAGCAGGTTCGACCGCTCGCGCAGGGAGCGGCCCTGGCGCTGGAGCTCCTGCCACCGCGCGTGAAGGTCCAGGATGCGCGCCGGGTTCTCGGCCTGGCGCGGATAGTTGCGCTCGAGGCAGGTGAGCTCATACAGCTCGGGGTTCTGTCGGATGTGCTTGATGTCGATGATGGGCTTGGGCGCCATGGACGGGCGCTTGCCGTTGTCTGCGAAGCCGCGCGCGGCGCCGGCCCGCACCCCGGGTCTCAGCGCCCTGCAGCGGAGGCATGTCAACGCCTTGTTCATGGTCGTGGTTGAGCTCTGGATGAGCCGCTCATGGCGTGTTCGGTTGAGATGTGGAGTGACCTGGAGCTCTGAGCCTCTGACGTTGGCCCAATTCAATTGAGGTTACGCTTGAAGCGGCGCGGATCATGCAATTACCCGAAGCCGCCCATTTTGGGCCTCGTCGCCGACATATCGGAAGCACGCCTGCAACATGATACGATGTATTGTCGAATATTGTATTTTTCTTGGAGAGCGCGTGTGCTCGCGGTATTCCCCGGTCGCGAGGCGTTCTACATGTGCATTATACTGCATTGGTGGTGGAGGCTGCTGCTGTGCCACCATCTTGCCAGGTAGGTATTCCTCGTCGCGTTCTTACCAGTAAGTACACAGCAAACCCCATGCCTTTCCTCGCTTCCCATGACCGTCACCTTCCGAGTGTTCACCAACGGCTGTCGCCAGCCCAACTCAATACGAGCCCCAGACACCCAGTGTCCAGTTCGTATGATGGCCTCCGCTGCCTCGGATGAGTCCCCCTGCACCCATGCTCTGCCTCTGCTGCGCCTTGGCATCGACCTCGTTTGGCCGGCTCGCGCCCGAGGCTCCCTGCTGCAGCCACAGCTCTCTGTCTATCGTCGCCATGGCTGGCACCTTGAGCTGGCACATGAGACTTGCGCCCGCCCACGGCCCGAGCGTGTGAAGCGCCCGTAGCTGTCCCTGCAGCTGCTGCGGGACCGGTCGGTTCCGCGCAATCTTGGCCTCAATGTCCCCGAAGGGTCCGCCGATGTTGCCTCAGACCGACTGTCCACATCCTCGCTACCGGTCTCTGACGTCGCCACAGACGAGATGCTGGACCTTTGCACGCTTGACCGTCTAATCTTTTGGTTGTGACGCAGCTGCTCGACTCCCTTTCCTGATACAGGTGCCCATCCCCGTTTGTCTGTGATGCTGGTGACCTCGTCCATCAACCTCTCTTTGATGCCGAGGATGCTCGAACACCCTCCGGTGAACATGATGCGCGGCATGCAGACAGCCCTGACGTCCATGGGCAGCTGCACCAGGTGTTGGTAGACCAAAAGGTGTAGCGGCAGCTCATGGTCGTCAAACGTCGATGGAGATGACGAGGGTTCGAAAAAGATGTCGTCGCAGACATCAGCCAGTTTGTCGAATGGCACCTGAAGCGTCGTCGGTGGGCTCGTAGACCGCAAGGGGATCTCGGCAGCCCCTGCCGTCCGACTCGGTTCCGCTTCGGATTCGTCCTGTTCCTCCACGGTGTCCAGCTGCGTGGACTGGCGCTGGGGAGACTTGAATCCTGAGGCGCGGCACCAGACGAGCCGGCAGAGAATGTCCTCGCATTCCTCGAAGCTCAATGCCCGCGGCCCCTTGCCGTCGTGATCCTCGCTTTTCAGTAGCTGATGCAGAAGCTTGTAAAGCCTGTCGAGGAGGAGCCTGCCTCCCCTGACAGTTCGCGTGGTCTTGACTTCCCGGTACTCGTAGACACTGGTGACAACTGTCTCCGCCCAGCCCATGTCGACGACCAGGGCAGAACGAACACCCGCGGCCACAGCTGACATGGTCGGCGATGACATGAGAGAGACGATCGGGGCCTGGAAATTGTTGAACAGAGTGTCCAACACGACTGACAGCAATGGTATCGGTAGTTCTGGGTCCAGGACGAGCCCCATTCTCCTCGGACGCGAGTCAATGAGGAGGTATCTACTTGCCAGTGAGCGTCGAGGATGCCGAGCGTTGCGACTCTACAAACCTTGTGAATGCGTCCCTCAGGAGACGGTCCAGTTTATCGTGGAACAGGCCCAAGTCTAAGCTCCTCAAGTCATAACGCCATATCTCGTGATCGTCACTCCATGCCTCTGTGAACGATGGCGCGGGTTGCTGCCATGCACTGAAGTCACCCGCGCGGCGACCCTGCTCAGGGCCGCATGACAGCGTCGCCTTCGGGAGCGAGTCTCCCGCGAAGCCTATGCGGGCAAAGCGCGACCCTATCTCGATCAAGACGAAATCATCGTCGGCGCGGATGGTGGACGGTGAGCTGTATGTCGACGAGATGACCCTGGGAGGCGTGTGAGGCGCCGCTGGCGACTGGCCCTGCGGCGGCACCGAGCGAATGCTGGCCACGCTCCTGTGGGCCAGTGTGTAGCCTGCCCCAGAAGACATGGCGGCGGCTCCTTGCTTGAGCGCCGCAAGCCTCTCGTGAGGGTGAGCGAGTCGGTGGCCGATGCCGAGGAATGGTCGTGTTGGAGACGTGTTGGGACGTGTTAATTAGGGGCACCGAAGCGGTTAGTGCATGAAGCGTCCCTGAGGTTCGCGCTATTAGCATCGGTCTTGCAGGCGCCGACGCGCCGACAGTCAACCGCTGTGCTCCAGGTGCCGCGGGCTCAACGTCAGCCGTCGCTCTAGCGACGCCGCCCGCCAGCGACGTCAACTCGAACCTCGAAGCTTCAACATCACGCCGCGTTCCGCACCTCGGCGCTGTGCCCGCTCCTATGGGCATCAAAGGGTGCGCAACTTCCCTACCGAGAATTAATCCTTCGCACATGCTAATTTAACAGGATTTACCGGGAGTTGGGCCCGGGGAAGCGGGTGTCGCTGTCGAAGCTCGCGGCCGACAGCATCGAACACCAAAACAGACCGTTCCGAATCGCCATCGACATCGCTATATGGCAATTCCAGACACAAGCCGCCCGGGGTATGTGTTGCTTGATCCTATAGCTTCGGGCGAGTGACTGACGTCCGCTAGGCGGGACCAATCCAGCTATACGAACGCTCTTTTACCGTCTCGTCCGGCTGCTGGGGACACCCGTCCAGCCCGTTTTCGTCTTTGACGGCCCGAACAAGCCCGTATTCAAGCGCAACAAGCGATCGGGTCGAGGCGACGGCGTCGCAACTGCGCAAGCGAAGCAATTACTACGCCTCTTTGGCTTCGCCATCCACGATGCTCCAGGAGAGGCAGAAGCAGAGTGTGCCTTGCTTCAGAAGCGCGGCATCGTGGACGCCGTCCTGAGCGAAGATGTGGACACTATCATGTTTGGGTGCACGAAGACTCTTCGAAACTGGTCGTCCGAAAGCAAGACCGCAAAAACTCCGACTCACGTATCCCTCTACGACGTACAACACCCGGACATTGCCAAACTCGGCCTCGATCGCGAAGGCATGGTCCTGATCGCTCTGATGAGCGGCGGCGACTACCTCCCGGATGGCATACCGGGATGCGGCGTCAAGGTGGCTTATGAAGCTGCCAAGGCCGGCTTCGGCAAGTCTATCTGCAAGCTCAAAGCATCCGATAGCGATGGCATCCAGGCATGGAGGCAATCGTTGATCCACCAGCTCCGAACAAATGAGGGCGGCCACTTCAGAACAAAACACCGCGCACTGGACATACCAGAAGACTTCCCGAATATAGAGGTTCTTCGGTATTACACCCACCCTGTCGTGTCGCCAGGGTCGTCCTTGGAGGCTGTGCGCCAAAAACTTGGAGCCAAGCAGATAATACATCTCGATGCTCTTCGCGAATTCACCCGCGAGACCTTTGATTGGGACTACAAGATTGGCGCCATCAAATTCATACGGGTCCTTGGCCAAGCCATGCTCGTCCACAACATGTCTCAAGGCGAATCATGTTCACGGGCCTGGGTGAAGCGAATATCCGGTCGGCGGCAGCACTTTACAACCGACGCTACACCGGAGCTGCGGCTCGCGTATGTGCCTGAAGAGGTCGTTCCGATTGACTTGTCGAAGGAAGTGGAGGAGACCGTCAGTTATGGGCGAGACGGCCTCGCTTTGAACAGCGACGACGACTTCGAGGCGGCTGTTGACCCGGATGCTGCCGTCGATGGTAGCAAAGCGCCAAAAGTCTTCGACGTCGCCAAGCCGGACTTGACGTGGGTTCTTGAAAGTGTAGCCAGGAAATCTACCCCTGACGCAGTCAAGACTTGGGAGGATGCAATGGCAGTCAAACTTCGAAAGTCACCCGCAAAGAAAACGGGGACAGCACCGAAGCCCAAGAAGGCCGCCACCATGCCGCGAGGAGCTCTCGATAGCTTTGTTCGCGTGACAAAGCCTAAACCAGGACGCGACGAGACTATACGAGCAGCAGAAGTTGAACCTGGAGCCAAGGCATCGCAGAAAGCGCGGCTCAAGATCCCGCCACTTCCTCCGTCTCCTCCGACCAAGAGTAAGCAGTTATCGAGGAGTCCGCAAGACCCTGGCTCACCAAGGACGCCTAGGGCACACATATCCACAACAAGGCCAGAGACGATTCTCATCTCATCAAGCCCGGCCGAGCCACTATCTCCGCTACCACCATCCCCATCCCCTCGACCGCGGCCTCGCAAGATACCAGATGCACAGCATTCCAAAGAGCTTAGTCCAGTGCGCTCGTCTCGTCCCCCGGCTGGCACTCCGAGGGTAAACGACAGACGAAGCCCCGGAAAGACAAAGGCGAAGCCCAAGAAGGCAGTCTCATCCAAGAGCTACGAGGAGACGCGATACAAGCAACTGTCTATGGACATGTTCGCGACCAAAAGTTCTCAGCCATCATCGAGCCAAGTGTTATCCAGCCCAGTGTCTGCGTTGCCAAGGCTCGCCGCCTCTCAGACAGCGCCTCCGAGAAGAGAAGTGGAGCCTGACGACTCTGGAAATTCTTCAGAGCTGGATCTGGAACCCCTTGCATCGCTGATAGCTCGACAGCCAATTTCGCCAAGCAAGCGGCGGTCAAGAGGCGAAACACCGAGTCCCGTCGAAGAGCACAGCCCAACACCAAGCCCTTCGAGGAAAAAGAAGACCCATGCGTCTGGTCTTTTGACTGAATTCCCCGATGATGATGATGAGGCAGCAGTCACCGTGGTGATCGGGGAGGAGGATGTGAGACGTCCCCGCGAAGCAAGCTCGTCGGGGTTCCGCGGCGAGAAGGCCGGCGCGGTTAGGTGGAGTGGTGTGTCAATAGTTGACCTGACTGGCGATGATTGACATGTCATGGTGAGCATATGACCTTATGAATATGTAATTTGCTGTTTAATGGCAGAGCTACTCATATATTAGCGGGCGTTGTTGCTGATTGCCAATATCACCACATGCATCTGTCGATTGCTCGACGAGTTGCACACTGACATCTGCATGCGTGTCGTGAAGTACGTTGCAATATCTGATCCGCCCAATGTCGGAGAAGACCTTGCCAGGAATCATCTCGTGATGAAACTTTTCTGTTCGACACTACGGACACGATAGGGATGCGGACAAGAACGTGCAGCACAGGAAGAAGCAAATATCCGTTTGAGTGGTAATCAATCGCATAGCTATCTGCATGCTTCATTACATCCGCATGGCGCTGGCAATGGCGGCGATTCATGGCCGAACCGTCGCCCGAAGTTCAAATCCTTCCCGTCACCCCAATCGCCTCATCCAGAAAAGGGGGGGAGGGGGGGACTAATTCGGTTCCTTGTCGAAAACATGCGTGTAGTCGCTTATCAGCGAATTGTCCTCAAACTGCTGCGCGAGATGCTCGACCGTCGAGGTGGCCGGCTCGGAGCGGGAGCGTTTCAGATCCAGCATAAACGTGGCGCGGATGTCGCCGCGCTGGTAGTCCGCGCCCCTGTGGCCCAAGGCGTTCAAGATGCCGTACGCCGTGCTGCTCGACAGGTCGCCCCTCTTCATGGCCATGGACAAGAGGCCCGTTGATATGGCCTTGGCGACGCGCCAGGAGCGGCCCAGCCTCTCGTACCCGTACAGGCACAGCAGCAGGTACGCGTACCAGTCTTCGTCCTTTGTGTTGTCCAGCAGCTCGTTGGCGACGTAGATGAGCGCCGTGTGCCACAGGATGGAGTAGGACGACGAGGCGTAGTGCACGCGGTAGCTGGTGATGAGCCGTTTCAGCTGCGACGTGGAGATGTCGAAGACGGTGCGCGGCGTGCTCGCGGCGTTGGCAAAGGTCCGGAGACGACGGGACTTGAGCCCGCTGTCGTTGATGAAGGGGCGGAACACGTCGAGAATAGCCGCGTGTAACCAAAGACTAGTCGTTCTACACGTCAGCGCGGATCAGTGTGGGACGGAGGAGCTCAAGCACGATGCCGAAAGGGATACGCACTGCAGGACATGCACATGGTGCGGGTTGCTCTCTATCGACGTCATCTGGCGCGGCAGGCGGTTGCTCCACGCGAGGAGCTCGCGGAACTTGAACTCTGCAAACGCCAGGGAGCCCCGCGAGCCCCAGGGCAGCTGGCCCTCGGCGTGGTACACCCAGCTCACCTCGCGCACAATGTCCCAGAAGAGACACGAGTACGGAAAGGTGTCGCCCATGAACGGCGGCGAGGGCACGCGCTCCGTGTCCAGGGGCAGCGGCTTTCGATGCGTGTCCAGTGTCTCCGCGACGGGGATGGGGAGCGTCGGGGAGCTCGCGGGGCAGATCATGCCCGGCTGGTGATAGAACAAGGACATGAGCCTGATGATCGTTAGTCTCTGCCGTGCGGCCTCCGCTCCGTCAAGGAAGAGGGGGGGGGTTGGTCACGGACGTTAGCCAGTTGAACGCTCCCCACGCTGCATACATCTGCGCTCTTCTGACTTTAGAACCCGGAGGCGTCTTGCCAGTTGTTGTTGCTGTTGTTCTTGTGTCATCGCCTGCTTCACCCACGACAAATAAGCCCATGCGCGCGCACATGTTGGCGGCTTCTTTCAAGTACTTCAGCACCGAGTGATCCCTGCCCTGACCGAGGTAGCCGAGACTCAAAAACTCAGCGGCGGCAATGTTCAAGGTAGAGTCGTTGCCGTTTTCTCGCTCAGATAACCAGTGCCGCTCCGCCTCGGTACAGAAGCCAAGCGCCAGCTGGTCTGCGTGGTCATCGATGGCGCTGTACATTTGCTGCATTGCCTTCAGTCAGGACTCACGAGTGTGCATGTAGCAGGCGAAATGAAGAGCAAAGAGCGCTGGGGCTGGGGTCGGGGGTGCCGTACAGAAGCCCAGTACAGGAGGGCGTTGACGAGCAAGGAGGAGCAGTAGTCCTCGCGTCCGTTGACGAGGTCCGAGATGAAGAGCTCGGGGTCGAAGTGTCCCAGGAGCGGATGGTCGGTGACGAGGTACAGCGAGATGCACCTGGCGGCCAAGCCGTCGTCTATATCGACATCCGTCCAACGCCCAATGTGTAGTGAGCCGAGCCGGGAATCGCATAACTCGTGGCCATTTCGCTGGGTGGAGGAGCTTTCTCGACCCGATGAGCCTCCGGGTGTCGAGCTATCAAAGCCCGAGGAACTTGACGCGCGTTGCAAGTTCGCGGGCGAATAGCCCGGAGTGAATCTTCTCCTGAAGGGTGATGGTTAGTATTCAGCTTTCCGTGGTGACGGTTTGGTTCAGACGAGTAGAGACACTGCGTACCGCTCATGGGAATTCTCATGATGAGGCTCGATCAACTCCCGATGAGTCTCATTCCCCGATCTGCTCGTGTCCAAGGGTGGTTTCTCCGGATATGCCGACGGATTCTGTGACACAATTTCTGTGGCATCAGCGCCATCGTGGTTTGAGGGCGTACCAGTCTTGTCTCTCAAAGCAGACATGATTCTCAGCGGATCAGTCTCGTCCTTGATGTCCTTCAACGTCTGGATGGCATCGGGCGTGGGTAGTCGCGTGAGAGCCTGCACCACCTCGACGACGAGCTCCCTCGCATCGGGAGACATGCTCTCGTCGCGGTACAGACAAGGCTCAGGCTTGCCCCGGCAATTGAGACAGGTTGGCCTCCGGCCATCGCACTAATACATCAAAATGCATTAGCTATCTATCAACATTGGAAGGTGGTTGCAAATGCACGCTCACGAGGGTAGGATGAAGATTGAAGAGGGTGCGCCTCACCCGGATTCTCTTCCGTCGGCACTCATTGCACGCAATGGAAACGCCTACGCGACGCCTCTTTGGCTCCAAGAATGACGATACGGCCTCATCATCCTTTTGTTGGTTCGGACCAGGGCTCCACGGCCGTATAGGCGTGTAACGGCGCGCCATATAGACGCAAGGGCCCCTGTATGACGGGGTAATTGGTTCGTCGACTTTTTTATATGTCGCAAAAGGCCCCGTAGATTAGTGAATGTTCCTGGTAAAGTGCATTCAATGTAGCGGCCGGGGTGCGATGAAAGGCGGGTTGCGTCGCCGAGTGAACACAGAGGACCAGACGCAAGTCACACAACGGTGACTACACTCTAACGTTGCCGTACGACCTAGGAAGTACGCCTGCCGTTCCAACTTCCGCCACATCGGGCTCCACAAATGGCGATTAGATCCACGGCAATGAGCAAGTCATCAGGGGAGCGCACATCAAAGATGACGCCAGGATGACGACAGTCGGCTGCTACTCGCGGTTGCGTTCCTGGGAGCAGATGATGCCTGTCTGCCAATTCACTTTGATCGCTAACACGGAGTAAGCGCCTCACCCCTTCTTAGGTGGTGCACTTGCTGCACGTGTGTGTGTGCCACGAAGAACCCCATCACGGTATGCTTGCCTCGAAACTCGCCGCTGCCGGAATCTCCCAGCATCTTGTTGCGTTTTCCCGTCTTTACCAGCAGCGCACTGTGTAATTGACTCGAGGACATTCATGGCACAGGGTCATACAGCCCTGCATCTTGAGGCATATGCGAACGAAGCAGACCGCGGCGTGTAAGTGATTGGCAAATATTCAGGTACATGTAGCTACTACGGAGTACTAGGCTGGGAAATTCTTGTGAATCAAGTACGCGTGTTGTAATCGGTGGCATTGGCTTCACAGTTGAGATCGATGCAAAGACAGTGAGGACCGCCAGTACCAAAATACTCAGCAACGATGCCGACAAAGGTGCTGCACTCCTCGCACAGATCTGCAACCCCTTGGTGTTCTGGGAAATGTGTCTCTTTTCTCTCTAAAGAGGGTAGCCTAGCTTTTCGCCAGTCTGCATTATCCAGTGGTACACAAGCCGAGCCACGGCGCAGACCTCGCGCTGCTCGTGACCATCAGACTATCTACTGACCGCCCAGACTCCGTCTCAGGCCAACGTCTGACGCAACTGACGCACGCCGCGCTTGTCGCGGCGCCAGGGGCCTGCTTCGGCCGGGCAAGTCATGTTGTCTTGGCCCATCAACATGCATGTAGTAGTACAAGGCAGTTCAGTTTGGCTTTTCCGTCTCATATACACGACATCCGCCGCCTCACGTGTCCTCCATGGCCAGGTCCGGGTCGACCTCGGTGCCCAGGTCCCTGTCCTCGAGGAAGCGCCGGCCGAGGAGCTCCTCGGGCAGGTACGCCTGGCGTACGCGGCCGTCGCGGTAGTTGGGCGGGTACTTGTACTCGGCGCCGCAGCCCATGTCGCGCATGAGGCGGGTGGGCGCGTTGCGCAGGTGCAGGGGCACGGGGAGGCTCGCGACGCCGGGCTCGCGCAGGGCGGCGTAGGCGTTGTTGAGGGCGCGGTAGGCGCGCGTGCTCTTGGGCGCGAGGCACAGGGCGACGGCGCAGTGGGCGAGCGGGATGCGCGCCTCGGGCATGCCGATCTGCTGCGTCGCCGTGTAGGCGGCCGTGGCGAGCGGGAGGAGGGTGTTGTCGGCGAGGCCCACGTCCTCGGAGGCGATGACGACCATGCGCCGCGCGACGAAGAGCGGATCTTCGCCGGACTGCAGCATGCGCGCCAGGTAGTAGAGCGCCGCGTCCGGGTCGCTGCCGCGCACCGACTTGTGGAACGCCGAGATGGAGTCGTAGTGCTGGTCGCCGCCGCGGTCGTAGACGAGCGTCTTGGTGAGCGACGACTTGATGTCCTCCTTGGTGATGCCCTCGCGCGTCGTCAGCGAGAGGGCCAGCTCGAGGAGGTTGAGCGCGGTGCGGGCGTCGCCGTCGCTGAAGCGCGCCAGGTAGGCGATCATCTCGTCGTCGATGAGGGGCGTAGGCGGGTGCACCGACTCCTCGGCGGCGCGGGCGCGCTGCAGGATGGCCACGACGTCCTCGGTGGACAGGGCCTTGAGGGTGAATGTGCGGCAGCGCGAGAGCAGGGCGTTGGCGACCTTGAAGGACGGGTTCTCCGTCGTCGCGCCGATGAGCGTCACAGTGCCCGCCTCGACGGGCTTGAGGAACACGTCCTGTTGCGCCTTGTTGAAGCGGTGTATCTCGTCGCAGAAGATGATGGTCTTGCGGCCCGTCAGGGCCATGTCGTTGGCCGCCTCCTGGAAGAGCCGCTTGCACTCGGACACGCCCGTGCTCGTGGCGTTGAGCTCGACGAAGCGGCTCCCCACGACCTGCGCGATGCAGCGCGCAATCGTTGTCTTGCCCGTGCCCGAGCCGCCCCAGAGGATCATGGACGGCACGCGGTTCGACTCTATGAGCGACCGCAGGACGCCGTTGGGGCCCACGAGTTCCTGCCCGCACACTTCGTCGAGCGTCTGGGGGCGCATCCTCTCGGCCAGCGGCGCGGCGCGCTGCGTCTTGGTCCGCTTGACCACCCTGCCGTCGTGAGACTCGGTCGGCACGTCGTCCCTCGTGCTCGTCCCGTTCGTCATCGGCGGTGGCGGGGGCTCCTCAACGTCCATGGCGTTGGCGGGATCGAGCGGCGCGCCGGCGCCAGGCCCCTCGTCGAAGCTCCTCTTCTTGCCGGCGGCGGCGCCATTCACCAGCGGCGTCGTCAGCAACCTGTCGTTTGTGAGGACGCGCTTCGGCGCGGGTGTCGAGAAGAAGTTGGAGGCGCTGCGCTTCCGCGACGACGAGGGGGCGCTGGGGACGCCATTCTGCTGTTGCGACTGTGGCGGCGTGGGCTGCCTGTCGGAAAGAATGAAGCTCGTGCAGCCAGAGTCGATGTGGCTGTTGATCTCGGACGACTTGACGGGCTTGTTGCAGATCGGGCAGTCGACCGCCATTGTCCAGCAAGGAGCGACGAAGCCGGCAGACTCTCTCCAAAAAACGAAGGCGGTGGTCGTGAAACCAGCTCGTGCCGAACTAGCAAACGGTCAATGCGTGGCGTTGGTGGATGGATTCAACTTTGAGCGGCACGCGTCAGAGCTAAAGTGCCGTGACGCGCTGTCCTGCGACTGACTTTACTGTGGGGGTGGATCCCGCCCGGTCACCTTGCCGGGCCCACCACGGCACCAAGGCAACTTATTGGTTAAGTTACAGCCTTGCAGGTACGAAATAACCAAGGTAGTAATGAAGCAGAGGTCACCAACGAAGCCTGTAGATGTGAGGATAGAGAATTAATTGAGTGACTGGAACTAGTAATACTCTAACAAACTGAGCATGCTGCAAGGACACGATCCGTTTGACCCGTACAGGAGTCCTCTCCCAGGGAGCTCCAGTCGCCATCCCCCGTCCCCTGCTCAGGCCACGGACAACAGGAGGCCTGTTCGACGTACTCGAGTTTCAAATGTATGGTATTCATGTGAGAGGCCGGAAGAGTTCCAAAGGCCTCTCCACGCGCTGGCCGTATGCCCGCCTTGCAATCATTGCTGCCCCCTCTGGCAATGCCCCAAAACGCCTTTCATGCCGCTCGCCAATGCTGCCGCCCGCAATGCCCCCCTCCCCTGTGAAAGGGGAGCTGCTCAGATAAGCCGCCGTCCTCAGATATCCATCCATCCATCCATCCGGCCCCTCCCTAGTACGGAACACACCATAGTCTGTGTCCCTAAACAGACGTCTTCATGGTCCGGATCTTGGGCGACGAGATGCTCGTCTCTGCCTTGCGCTTGCCCAACACTGGCTCGGGTGTCCGTCGCGAGATGCCCGGCGTGCCCTCGCGATCTCTAGTCGCTTCGGCGTGGCACGAGGCATGGTAGGCCCGGTTGCCAACGAGCACGGCGTCCAGCCACACCCATTCCTGCGCCGTGTCGAGCCACTTATTCTCAAACTTCTCCTGGCAGATGGGGCACACCGTGTTGATGCCGCTGCTGGGGTCCGGAACGGGGATATATTTCGGACCCTTGTCCGCCTCGGCGTCCTGGGCCGACGAGACCTCCGAGGCGCCAACGTGGTCCGAGTCGATGACCTCACGAGACTTGAGCCAATCCTGTTCCTTGTTAGACGGCTACTCTTCTAGTACAACGATTGGGGTCTGAACATACCTGACTGTCCACGTACCAGCTCCGGTGCGTGCCTCTCTTCTCAGCCTCGGTGCTGCGCTGATGAACCCGGAAATGCCAGTCCATATGTGCCATTTTCTTCTTCCTGCCCTCTTCATCGGTCCGGAACCGCCTGCCACATTGGGTGCAAGGCGGTCCCAGCCTGTCATAGAGAGCGGCGACAGCATCAGGTCGGAATCTGCAAGGGCAGGCGTTAGTGTTCGTCCTGTGCGGCAACATGATGGGACCACAACTCACTGAGATTTCAACGCGGCCGCGCTCAGGCCTGGGTCAACGGGCGCCGCCAACCCCGTCAGCCCTTGCGCCTTTGCCGAGGAGAGCAGGTTGGCAATGTTTGGTGGTAGTATCGAAGGCTGCGCCTGCGCCGGTGGAGGAGGTGCCACGGCTGGAGCTGCGTTTGGTGGAGTCGCGTTGGGAAGCATACCCGCTTGACGAAGCTGGTCAAGCAGAGACAGTGCCATCGGTGCTTGTGCCGGAGCCGGCGGCTTTGCGGGCTCAGCTTGAATCGGCGGCGGTGAGCGGATCGCCTGGCTGGCATATGGAGGGTTGGGTGTCGTGTTCTGAGGCGTAGTCGACTGCCGTGCCAGCAGAGCAGCCAAGGCACCATGGCCGAGCAGGCCGTCCAACGTCATCGGCGCGTTGCCGTTTCCCGCCGCCGGCGCTGGGGTTACAGAAGTAGAGTGCGGTGCCGCGACATGTGCCAGTGGCGGTACGAGTGTCGAGCTTTGAGTAGAGCCCGGGGCCGACGCGGGCCTCAATGTTACGGCAGCAAGTTCAGTTACTTTGTTCTTAATGAGCTCAAGCTGATCCCGGGGAAGACTCGTCCGCTGCATCACCCCTTGCAGGTCCAGCAGCGCTTTTAATCTGTTCTGAACACCAGCGTCATGCGGGTTCTGCGTGAACTCGGCCTTCATCGCAACAATCAGGTTTTGGATGTCATTGCTCAACGTGTCTACGCTTATCCCGGCCGGGACCGGAGCCGCCTGTCCGTACGAGCCGGGATATGGGGCCTGATAGGGGGCTTGGACGGGCAGGCCTGGTTGAGGTGTTGAGTGCTGCGGATACTGAGGTGAAACGCCTCGTTAGCGGTGGAACGAATAAGGGCATGCGCCGTACGTACCTGCTGTTGGACGGGGTAGGAATAGGCAGGCGACGCCGTCTCGCCAGGGCGTCCGCCGTTTGGTTGTTGAAGGTGAGGAGGGTATGTGCCAGGTGGTGGTTGGCCACGCATGGCTGGAGGGGTCGGTGTGTTTCGATTCGGGAGCAGAGCGGATCGTGGCCTGCCAGGGATGGGCCCTTGCTGAGGCATACTGGCGGCTCTCGCCTTCATGAGAGCGTTCTCTATCGGGCGCACCAGCTCATGAGAGAAGACTGGGCGGGTGTCCATGGACCCGGGAACAGGATCCTTCCATGTCTTGAGCATCTCTTCCATCTTGCGGCGAATGTTATGGTCGACGACGGCGTATGATTCCATAAAAGTTTTGAAGAGGTTGCGGCCAAAGTACAGCGTGTACGGTGTGCCGACATTTTTGACGATCGAGTCCAGGACGTACAGCGCGGGGAGCTTCTTGTTCGGAGCAGCCTGGACGCATGTCAGCACGCACAGTCTAGACAACATGGTGTGGCGCGGTGTGCATCAAGAAGCGGGAACCGATACAGCCTTGGTGGCGGCCCTGCGGCAGGCCGTAGGGAAATCATACCTTGAGGATGTGCTGCTGAAGCACTTCAGCGATCGCCAGGGCATGCTCCGTGTTCTCTCGTGCAATCACAGTCAAGTTGCTAATCTCGAAGCGCATGTTCGAAGACAGGTCCTCCAAGGCATGACGGTAGTCCTCCGCCACCTCGTCCGCGTCTGATGACATGGTAGAGGCGGTTTGGGGGGTTCGAATGCAGAAGGGCAAAGAAATGCGATGCTCGAGGCCGCACGATTGACAAGACAAACGAGCTTGACGGAGCTGCCAAGCGTAGGGCCGATCTGAATCAGCCGCAGGTTGCAGCGACAGATGCGAAAGGGAACAAAAACGGACAGTGGGCAGGCAGATTGTTTAGGAGCGGTTCAGGTTTATTCCACAGTGCCTTTTCCGGGCCTGGGCAGCCTCCGCCAAATCTAGAACCAACCTCGATATCCCAAGTCCACCTTGCAGCGCCTAATGAAGCTCAAGTCGACACCATGTAGGGGTGGTTTGGGGGCGGCCGCCTTCTACAGAAGTCGCGCGTGGAGGTGGGAGATGGTCGCGGCCACAAGGCCGTGTTGAAAGGTCTGCGTCGGGCTTCTCGAGATGCGGGCTGGACGTCACGGTCGCGAAATGGCTGGCGGCTTGTGCTTCACGATGGTTCCAGGGGCGAGAGTGCAGATTGGGGGGGCAGAAGGGAGGTGGAAGGCTGGGCGATCGGGGAGGATGACAATGAGAGGGAGATGTTCGAAGTTCGCCGGTGGTCACGGCGGCGGCGCCCTGCGAGGAATAAGTGGTCGCGTGTCACGTGGGAAATGGGACCAGCGAAATTATATGCACTGTGTGCAGACACACAATGACTCACGTCACTCACAGTGCCAGTGACCCATGCCATGAAAACACTGTGACAGCGGCGAACCATCTCCTCGGCCTGACCGTTTCGCGTGTCTGAAAGAAAATGTTGAATGCTACGCAATTACAGAGCGACAAAGGGAATATTGTACCGTCCGAGTACGGGGTATTTTAAAAAAGAAATATGCAATCGCGCAACGCCTTTATCCTCTCGACGCCCGTGTTCAATGCCTATCGTCTCGAGTCTCGACTCGGCCTGTCCGTCCGTCCGTCCGTCTTTGAGTCGCCAATCTAGAAGCGAGACATGTGCGCCGTGGAGTAGTGACTGCTGCGCCCAGTGTGCATGGGATGCAGCGCCGTGTCAGGGCGCTTGAGCTTGGGCACGATGGGACTCCTGCGGTCCTCATCCACGGCGGCGTCACGCTCAACATCGTGGTGAGCCTGGAAAGGGCCACTGATATGGGGTCTAGTCTTCTCACCATCGTCGCCCTTTTTCCAAAACATGGACACGAACTTGCTCCGCGTCTTCTCGTTGCGTAGGGACGAGTTGGTCCGCGCGCTGGGGGTGTAGTCGGGCAACGAGTGCTGGTGCGAGTTGGCTACGGCGCCGTCGGCGCGGATGTCCCGCGAGGTGACGCCCTCCTTGCCGTCGCGCCAGACGAGCGCGCAGAGGATGTTGATAACGCCGAAGGTGACGGCGAGGACCGAGGACGCCAGGACCAGCTTGGCAAAGTTGGAGCCCATGTTGTCCGGGTCGTAGGCAGGGCGGTTGAGGTTGCCGAGCATGTTGCAGCCGATGACGGCCATGGCGAAGCCCAGCCAGCCGAGGCCATGCGCCGGAGAGAGGACGGGCCACGTGCGTTCGAAATATCTCCGCACGAGGCCGATGAACGGGAACTCGGCGACGATGAGAACGATGCAGAGCATCGAGGTGAAGAAGTGCGACGCGCACTCGAAGACAAATGTGTCGCGGCCTTTGTCGACCTTGATAATGAGGATCCAGCACGAGGCACCGACGGCGGCCAGCGTTATGACGGTGAAGACCCGCAGGACCTGGAGGACGACCATGCCGATCCCCCGGAGGGAGCCGAAGTTGACGCCGAACATGGTGAACGGAGGGCGGGGAGTCGCCTGGTCGTCGTGTTGGCCTTGCGGCTGGTCAGAAGCGTTCGTTGCGCTGGGATCCATGTTGAGTGACTTACGGGGCAGAGAGTTTAGGTGACGCTCAGCGTTGGCGGTTTATATGCAAGGTGGTTTGTGTGTGAAGCTGACTGGCAGTCTTCAGACTCTAGGTAGTCAGAGAGCCGATGTAGTTGACAAGGAAAGTGGTTGTTGGTGACGAGGATCCAGCCCTGAGAAGAAGATGACGAAGAAAGGGTAGACTGAAGGTGAGTGCAAGGAAGGAAACGTTCACTGGGGAGAAAGGAAAAGAGGGAAAAGAAGATCACGGGAGGCGAGTTATTGTTCAACCGCTGCCATTGTTAACTGCATGAATGGAGCCGCCGCGGCCCATGGAGTCGGGGCCCGACACAGCTTCTTTAATACCAGCGGGCACATCCGCCGACCGCCGACAAACGACCAAGGGGGGCATGTGGTCCCCCAAGAGCGCCTGCAAATGTAACCATCTTCGAGCACCACGCCGTGCCAGCCAGCTGTGGCCAGACCGTCGAACAAGGTCAGGCGTTTGTGGCCGCGAGAGCGGGCTCCCATGGGCTCGCGCCGCGGCATGAAGCGGCGGCGACGGCGCAAACGTCCGGGAGCGACGAGGCCCAACCAATGCCTCGCGGTCAGGGCCGTCTCAAGTGCGGCGGGCGAGCGCAGCGTGTTTCATGGCCGGCGTGTCTGGCCGCGACGCAGGAACGCCAGCGCGGCAGCGGCGCGGGCATGATCCATGAGGCGACTTGGACGGCGCTGGCTCATGGGTGTCAGGGCAGACGGCAGTGGGCGGTTTGCAGGGCCAGGACTCAGGATGCTCAGGAGTCAGGACCCGCGCGAAGGCCGGACGAGCGCCGGCGGCAGCAAACATAATCCAATCACGGCCTCGCGGCGCGGAACGTCTGGGGAAGGGCACGACGTCTGGGCCATGGCGGCGTCGCGATGGGCGCCGGCATCGATTGGGCACGACTGCCTGCGAGGGTGTTTCAGCGACGACAAGCCGCTAACCGCCAGCCGACGGGCGCCTACCAGCGACCTACGGCGCCCGTGGGCCACCTCAGGCATCGACCTACACACGTCTATACTGGGAAGGAATTTGGAAAGTGCCGCTGAAGATCAATGCGGCGAATGAACTTGTTTGCTACGGTTTTCACGCGTGCACTCTTTTTCATGATCCCGCGGGAGCAGCACCCACCGTCACGATGCGATTCCCGTGACAAGTGTTGCTGACATGGAGCAGCAGCACTTCTTGCTCGTATTACACCCATTACTCTACCCAAGTCACAGAACAGGACACAGGTTAATCAGCCGATCTCATGCTCCCACAGTACAGCCGTCCTGCCCTTGGTCTAACTACCAGTACATCACGTTAGATCGTGAGTCCACCGCCCAAGGCCTCGAGGTGATTCACCGCAGCAAACCACAGGCACCAGGTCCCACCTCCACACAGTCTGTAATGCGCGGTGACACTGCATCTGTTCGTCCCTCTCATCGTCGGCGTTTTGCGCGCGCGCGCGTGTCCGTATGTACTCGTGTACCGAGGCCCGCGCGCGTTCACTCGTCGTCGCCCAAAGCCGGGCGCGTCCCTCCTTGCCTCTCGGATGGCGTCGTGTCGTCGGTCGCGGGTTCCAAAATAGCACCAAGCGGCACGACAGGTTTCCCTTGATGGAGTACGGACTACTGGCTCCACGAAAGCGGCCGCCAAAAATGACGGGTCCATTTGGCGGCCGAGGCCGCGTTCAGGCCCGGGCCAGCCCAGCCCGGGCGACGGGCGCACCACCAGTGGGATGCAAACCTGGAAACCCCTCTGACTCCACCCTCACTTTACTGCGCGCCCGGAAGACGGAGCCTTTGGGGCCTGCCCGTGCAGCGCCGTGCGACAGCCCCAGGGCGGGATGGAGGGGTCAGGTCCCCGTCGGGTGGTTTGGAGGGCAGCAGCACCGCCACGCCGGCGCGCTATTGGCTGGCCGCCCGCGCATGATACCAATCTGGTCAGTTAAACCTC
Source organism: Purpureocillium lavendulum (assembly GCA_029168975.1). Lineage (NCBI taxonomy): Eukaryota > Fungi > Ascomycota > Sordariomycetes > Hypocreales > Ophiocordycipitaceae > Purpureocillium > Purpureocillium lavendulum. Next base: position 1,982,605 of record JAQHRD010000005.1, on the reverse strand, counting down.
GCATCAGCCGCCACCCCTCGAGCCCTCGACCATCACCACCACCCATCTTTTTTCCCGCCCTCACCGATCAGACTCCTCCTCCGTCGCCCTCCGCGCCAGGTCGACCCGCCGCCCATTCCCGCATCCGCATCGAGCTGCTTTAATATTATTGTCTTCCCGCTCTCCCTCCGAAGCGATTTCCACCATGGCCCGCGGCAACCAGCGTGACCAGGCCCGCGCCAAGAACCAAAAGGCGCAGGCCTCGGTTGTAAGTCCAGCCCTGCCTCGCCGGCTGCCGTCTTCACTTGCACACCCGCCCTCGTCGCCGCCGCTGCTGCGATGACGGACCGCTGTGTCGAGCAGGTGCTGATGGTGTTTCTCAACTGCAGAAGTCCAAGACCAACATGAGCGGCACCGAGTTTGCGCGCAACAAGGAGGCCGTCGCCGACATCATGCGCCAGAAGCAGGCCGCTGGTACGCCTCATCCTCCTCCTCCGTGCCACGCACATCCCCCCGTTCTCGTGTGTTCACGACGCTGACCCGACGGACGTCCAGCCGAAGCCAAGAAGCAAGCTGAGGCTGCCAAGAAATAAAGGCCCGACCAGCGATTTCGCAACGTCAGTCGCCGCGTGCCGAAACCCAGCGAGGCGACGGCACGACTCTATCGACGCGGCGACGGCGAACGATCCCTTCAGGCGTCCACGAGAGGGGCGAGGCTCATAATTTACAACTCAGGATAGCTAGCGCTGGCGAAATGGGGGCGTGCATGGGTATGCGCTGCGCTTTGGGGCCATACAAGTAGGCGTTTCTAATATAGCACAACATTCTCGTAGCCGCTCCGGTGATGTACGTCGTGTCTGCGCTAGGCCTCGGCAACAGGCACGCAGGATCAGGCAACACATTTGCGTATCGGTCATGGGTCGAGTGTCCCCAGATTTCTTCTTCCATTATTTGCATCAAGAAATGAAAAATACGAACCAGTCATATGTAGTACGTATACACCATCGTCCGCAGGGACGCAGGGCATGGCCATCCAGGCAGCCTGCTAAGTAAATAGATATCGCACCCCATGTCTCCTGAACTCTATGAGAGGGCCGCAGCCAACCATGCAACTCTCGCCATTACTTCATTGAAACCATGTTGAGTGGTAGAGAGCCTTGGAAATTGTTAGCAACATGTTGATAGATACAGCGCTTCGAAAGCAGTTTCACTCACCACCCATGCCGCCAAAGGAGCCGACGCCCTGGTTCTGTGCAGGGAACGAGCCGGACGAGCAAGTGACGACACAGCTGCAGCTGCCATCGGGGTTGACAGTGCCCTGGCCGGGAGTTACAGAGCCGTTGTTACCGCCGTTGTTGTTGTTGTTGTTGTTGTTGCCGCCGCCGCCATTGCCACCAGTGGCCTCGGGCGCCGAGGCAGACGTGCTGGCGGTGCCAGCCGGGTCCTTGGCCGGGTTATTCGAGCCGTTGCCGCCAGTGATGGGCGCTGCCTGTCCAGTGCCATTCTGGGCGATGGCCTGTGCTTGAAATTCTGAAACTTTCTCGCCGCCGTTGACGGACCCAACCATGCCCTTGCCGCAGTGGGAGGTTTGTGGTGACGCTGCCCCTTGTCGGCAGTAAAACCCTACGGACCACGTTAGTTTTGTTCTCACCGCGCGGGCGTCGGCATCTGTTTGTATGGTGACTCACAGATCGCTTCCGTTGTGTTGACTTGAAAGGCAAGTTTGGGCGCGGGCACTATGGTATTGTTGGGATTTGCCAGGAAGCCCGAATCGAGCCCACCCTCCAGCTTTGCGCAAGGTTTAGCAAACGTCGACTGAGTAAAGGTATGATTCTGCGAGTAGAACTCGACAATGACCATATCACCAATGGCGGCTTTGGTGTCGACGGGCTGGTAGGTTAGACCTCCCGGGCCACCGACTTTGATGGTGTGCGTGGCTTGGGCTCCGGCCGGCCTGGTCTCCAGACCCCCGTTGCCGGCGGTGACGGTTTTGGTGACCGTGACCTGCTGGTTGATGGTCGTCGTAGGGGCGCCGCCTCCTGGGTTGGCCCAGATGATGATGACCTCCGTACGCGAGTTAACATTGACGCTTTTGCCCCCCTTGCCGCTGACTATGGTGACACCGCGCTCATCGAGAGCGTCGGCGCCTGTGTCCTTGACGACGAGCTCGGGTTCGGATGGAGGCGAGAAAACGTCGCGGACGCGGCGGCCGAGTGCCAGTGGCGCGAGGGCCAGGCTCAAAGACGTGGAGAACTTCATGGTGGAGTGATCCGGATCTCTCAAGGCCTGATGGTGTATATCGTGTCGTTATGTATCTCGTTAAACCTTGGGCAATGGGTGCCTGTCAAAGGGTATCAAAGGACGTATATGTCGAGGCGAGAGCCTGCTCGTAACAAGAAAGAGAAAAAAGAGAGACGGGTGTCGAGGAAGAGAGAGAGCCGGTCTACCAACGAAACATCTGGGAGCGCGCGAAGACAGAGAGAAAGAGATTGGGAAACAAATTCCTTGGGGGCCCAGAAACGAGGGGAGGCGGGCGGCAAAGATATAACAAGCGTCCAACAACGCGGCCTCCAGGATGCCTCCGTCCGTGTCGTCCCATGTTTCTAGTCATCGACAGGCAGCCCCTGGACGAACCACGCCAAGGTCAGCGACGCCCATGCCCTTCTCCCTCCCTGCCCTCCCCTTTGCCCCCTTCATCGTGGCGCATCCGTCACTCCGTGTGTCGATTACCTCGAGGCGGCCGTGCTTGCCGGGCGGCCAAGCTCATTTCGGGGTCGTGGCCATCCGACCGCGCCGTGTAAGCCCAAGAGGTTGGCGGGGAGGATTTCTGTGACAGGTCTGTCTCAAGTCGTGTTTGGAAGTGTCTCCCCTAGGATCCTGGGGGTCCTGGGGCCTTGCCTAAACGGGCAGCAACGATGGCTGCCACTGGCGCTAGGTCCTGCCCCGGACGCTCTGTCGCCGACGGTACTGAAGAAAACTTGTACGTGGAATAAGAGAAGGAAAAAAAAAAGCATAGATGGCAGTATTTGACTGCTGTCGCTTTTAACGCTCTCACAATCTGTTCATCTCCGTTGCCAACTTGCCAGTGTCGTGCAATGCAGCAGGGCCCGCAGGCCGTGTAAGCGGCCGTCCTGTCACGACTCACAACTACCCGCAGTCGTCTCCAAGACTCTCACAACAGCAGCAGCAAGGCACGCACACGCCCTGCCGGCCCGAGCAAAAACCTGTGGCTGGGCTCCGGCGTCGCTGACAACGCCGCCCACCTGAACGTGCTACGATGGCCTGCCTGTGGGGCCCGGTGCCGTCCAGGCTCAAATCCGGCCGTGAAGAAAATACGTGGGAAGGCCGGGCGTGGCTCAAACCGCCAGAGCCGCTGATGAAACACGGGCTCCCGGGGGACCCCAACGTCGGCGCCACGCACAGAAAAGCACTGCCCGTCCGGCTCCCGTCGTCGCGGTCGCACCACCATGCGTCCTCTGTCTGGGCTCATCTTGGCCAATTTCAGCCGAACTGCTGGCCCAGCCAAAGAGGTCATCTCCGCAACTTTATCCGACGGCCGCCTGGCAGACAGCTAGTGAGTCGGGACGATGGCTTGGCTTCCTGGGGAGCGAGCCAGGTAGAATGAGGGCATGATTTAACACAATAGACACGGACACTGGTAGAGGCGAAAGCTCCTCCGGATGTTTTTCATATGCCGTCTCCAGATCGGAGACTCGTGGTTCATTATGCCGGCAATGATTCTTCCCTGCTTGCGACTTGCTGTTGGCTCATTTGAGTCCATCTCTTGGAGCCGGTCTAAACTCCGCGAAATATAGACAGTGCACCATCCATCCAGTGGCGTCAGTCGCTGGGCCCAAAAAGTCATATCCCTTCGAATGACTCTGCCCCGGCACCGACTTCACCGAGTGCATGCCAGTGAAACCCTGTTCGGACCCGTCCAGAGAGCCCCCAACGACTTTTTCAGGATTTCGGCAGGGTTTCTGCAATATTGCAGTGGTGGTCGCTGCCCTCGCGCCGTTCATCCGTGGCACAGTCTCTGCCACTGTTTGAGGTTTTCGACTTGCGTGGCACGGGGCTAGGCGAGGCGGTTCCATCGACGGTATGGTGCAACAACCCGCGTCGCAAGGCTCCACCACCCGCACGCGACGTCCACTCGATATACAACAACTCGGTATTGCTTGCTAATAGATCTTCCGGGCTGACTGCGAAGCAATCCGTACTCCTTCGCGGCGCGCGGCACGCGGGCCGCTGGGCTTGCAACCGAAGGGAGCAAAAGACAAAGTGGCAGTTGGGCTATTGAGAATGTTCAACCTTCACTGGTTCCTGTTCCTGCTGCGTTGTCGGCTGATGCGCCTGTTGTGCCTGTTGCTGCCCCTCGTAGAGGCCGGTGTAGTATCCTGCATAATACCACGCCATCATGAGCCTCTTGAGGCTCTCGTCCTGGACTGGAGGCCTCGTCAGCAAACGGCTCTCGTCGCGGCGTGCTGCGCATCAAACGCGTGAGGTGGCTTGGCGGGGCTTCCTGCCTCGACTTACTTGAGCCCATGACGGCCTGGGGTGGAAATGCAACTGGAACCTGGTATGTTCCGTCGTCGAGTGCCGGATCTGCCTTGCCGGCCGTCTCGTTCTGTCTTGCGTCAGGATCTTCCGATTGCGCATCAGGGACCTTGCCATCGGAGACAAAGAAACGTGATCGTCAACTAGGGGTGGTACGGGTGCCACGAGCTCACGTTTTCTGGATTCTCGTCGCTCATGGACATGACCTCGCCTTCGTCGTCACTCTCTCCGGCCACGGCCGAAGCCTTCTGGTCAACCACATCGCCGCCTCTTCCCGCAGCTGTTGTCGCAGACCTACACAGAAGATCAGCCACGAACCAGTGCGTGCGTGGAGTGGCGCGGTGCGCAGGTTCTGCTCACTTCGATGGATCCCCAGCAAGAAGATCTTTCACGCTGCCGCCTTTGGCGTGGATACTGTGGTATTTCTGGCTCATTTAGCACTCGTTGGACAGCAGGGTTCATCGTCCAAAACACACCTTGTACTCTTCCAGCGCCTCGTTCCAGGAATCAACGAGAGCAGAGTCGTCCCATACTGACTTGTCCATCTGGTCTCGCTTGGCTCCAACGAGTCGTCGTTATTGCTACCAGTACCTTTCGAAGTCGCACCTTATCTGCAAAGGCTTGCCTCAAATCAGAGGAGATCCCACCGGGTCTTGTGCAGGGCCCCGTTGCGCAGCGCATGCGATATCGATGAAGTGGCCGAGTCCTATGTTCGTAGGTTGATGGAATGGTGAAGCGAAGGGCCAATGGCCAATTGCATAACGCCCATCTTACGAAGTAGGTTCCTGTGCCTAAAGAGCGTGGCCTGTTATGCTGCACTGGAGGTGGGCCCTGGAGCTGACCGCCCACCTCACTGTGGGGAGCATCTGGAAGGGGACTTGGCTGGACTTCACCGCCCTCCGTCCAAGACGGCAGAATCTTAATTTTTTTGCTTCCATGCAACACGGCGGCGGGCACCTCTTCCCACGCACACCACCGCGACATCAACATAATGGCGCCCGAACTGAGGAAAAGAAAAGGTTCGATCTCGAAACTCCGAGCATTGCTGCCATGTGCTGACCCATTGCAGCCGCCCCCGAGGCTCAGAAGAGCAACGGAACCCCTGTCAAGTCCGCTGCGAAGCAGACCAAGACGAAGCGCAAGGGTACGCCAGCGCGCGCCGCGTGCCAGTTTGTTGTCGCATTGGCTGACTAGATGTCGCACAGCTACCGAGGATGCTTCTCCCGTGTCACTGAAGAAGCAAAAGCCGACCAAGAAAACCGAGGTCGCAGAGAAGCCCAAGAAGGCTGCCAAGAAGGCTACCAAGAAGGCTCCAGTTGAGAAGGAGGTCGAGGACGAGCCGGTCGACGACAAGTCTGAGCCCGAGGAGCAGGAGGAAGATGGCGGAGTGTTGTTGCTAGCCGACGAGCTCGACTCGGGGGACGAGGAGGGTGCGGACGAGGCTGCCGATTTCAAGCCCGGGCAGGATGTCGGCAAGGTGCCGACCATTTCCAAGGAGGTCATGAAGGCAGCCAAGGCACCCACAGGCGAGCGAGGCGTCATCTACATCGGCCGCATTCCGCACGGTTTCTACGAGCACGAGATGCGACAGTATCTGACTCAATTCGGCCCCATCACCAGACTCCGCCTGTCGCGCAACAAGAAGACGGGCGCCAGCAAGCACTTTGCCTTTGTCGAGTTCGAGGAAGCAACAACGGCCGAGATCGTTGCTAAGACCATGGACAACTACCTGCTCTTCGGCCACATCCTCAAGGTCAAGGTCGTGCCGAAGAGCCAGGTTCACGAGAACCTCTTCAAGGGAGCCAACCGGAGATTCAAGAAGGTGCCTTGGAACAAGATGGCGGGTCAGAAGCTCGCCAAGCCTCTCACCGAGTCTGCGTGGGCGTCCAAGGTGGAGAGGGAGCGAGAGAACCGTGCCAAGAAGGCCGAGAAGCTCAAGGCCCTCGGCTACGACTTCGAGGCGCCCGCGCTCAAGGAAGCCCCAGCACCGCTGCCTCTCGAGAATGGCGAGGCTGAACCCAAGGCCATTGAGGCGGCCCCCGCGGCCGACGAGGCGGAGAAGGAGGCTGAGACGGAGGAGCCAGAGCCCGAGGTGAAGACGATATCTGCGCCGAAGCCCAAGGTGGCAAAGGCGAAGGCCTCAAAGGCCGGGAAAGGGAAGAAGTCCAAGGCCTAACCAGGCAACTTGTAATGCAAAAGATTCATAGCGGCGCACGCGGCGTATTCATGTTCACACGTTCACACAATTATTACGGTTGCGGTCTATGGCAGACACAAAATTTTCTGTCTGCGTTGCATGTACGCGCATAAGCGAACCCAGAGCACTCACGGAGAGTAGGGAGCAAGCAATGGGATTATGAAAGGCGAGACGATCTACTTCGCCTTGATCGCGAGCAAGGCACATGAGATGTGATCTTGCTCAAAAGTATGAAGGCGAAGATGGTTTGTAAGATGAAGAGAAAAGAGAGAAAGCTGGCCATGGCGCGCTGGCGGACAATTTTGACTGGGGCGGCTAACCTGACTAAGCGGTTGATCCACTGTGCCAACCAAGATCTCAGCAGTGTCAGCACCAAGCGAGGCCCCAGGCACAGGGGCAGACTGCTGACGGGCAGGCACCTCAGCCAGACGGACCACTGGCATTCCTCGCCTGGGTTGGCTCACGAAGCAATACAACCAAGGACTCCAATGAATCTGGAAGATTAATCAATCTGGGGAAATCTGAGGCTGGCGCTTCGGGACGGTGGGCCATCCGTATTTAAATCCTGCGCGGGGTCAGCAGACCTGACCTCGTATCCAGGCCCTGGGTTTCAGTGATATGCGAGGCTCGTCGATGAGCATCGTCCCATGGCCCGCACGGGAGCCCGCCTCATCTGCTGGATAAGCTTCGAGGGCACGCATCTACCTGAGATTGTGCGATGGGACTACGTACCGTAGGTCTCTCAATTGCATGCAAGACCCCGTCAAACGTCGTGCGGGCGCGTACGTGTGCAACCTGTTTCTGAAACTGTCGCTGCCGACGAGTCCTGGCATCGAGCGAGGGCCATTGATGTTCGAATACGGCACGGCGCTCTCGCTGAACAGTGAGCCCCTCCAGCAGTCTTGCATGCCTTTGGCTTACGTCCAGGCGGTTGCGCCGTGGCTCGTGGCGGCCGGAAGACGCTAAAACGAATAAAGGCTCCACGTTCCACTTGCGTCCTCTGGCTGGGCGGCCATTGCGCAGCCCGTCCCGCTGAGCCTCACCACCACCACCACTGCCAACGAAACCCGCGACCGGCAGACGCAAGAGGACAGCACATCGAATTGTCAGCGACGCGCACCGGGCGGCCACCACGCGCACCGATGAGGCTCCTCTAGTCCCGCCTCTTCTCGCACCCCAATCGCCCCGCCATACGAGCCATGTCGTCGACCGCTGCCGCGGAGCCGACCCAGGCGGCGTCGAGTCCAGGTAGGCCACGAATCGCCCTCCCGTCGACCGCACCCTTGGATGCTCATGCACGCGCAGCGCCCAAGAAGAAGGCCAACAAGAAGAAGAAGGGCGGCGCCAACAAGGCCAAGGACCCCGTGCAGGCTGGCAACGGCGACGCCCGCCATGACGCCGCCGACAGCGAGGAACCGCCCAACGACAACGACGACGAGCAGCCAGACTCGCCAACCCAGCCCGTCAGTAACTTGGCCACCTCCGTCGCACACCCCTCCGAACCCCCCTCTCCGGTGCCTGACCTGTCGCTGACCGAATACTCCTGCAGGACGGCCCCACGGCGGACGCGACCAAGCCCGAACCCACCGGCAACGGCCACGTAGTTCACCCGTCCAACGACGGCGCAGACGCAGACCCCACGGCCAAGCTGGATGCCATGGGCAAGGAACGCGAGGCCCTGCGCGCAGAGGTAGAGCGGCTCCGCAAGCAGCTCGAGGGCATCCAGGAGACGCACGAGCAGGAGACGTCGCAGCTGCGGGCGGACCTCGACGAGAGCAACGGCGCCAAGGAGCACGCCGAGGAGCAGTACCAGAACCTCCTCGGCCGCGTCGAGAAGATCAAGGAGTCCCTGAGCGACAGGCTCAAGCGCGACAAGGCGGAGCTCGAGGAGGCGCGGGAGCGCATCGAGGAGCTCGAGGCCCAGAATGAGCAGCTGCAGGGGCTGGGTGAGAACGTGGAGAAGCTCAAGGACGAACTGCAGGATGCGACGCGGGAACTGACCACGCTGCGCAGTCGCAACAACCTCTCGGCGCACAACTGGCACAAGGAGAAGGAGGAGCTCACGCGGACGGTTCAGCACTTCAAGGACGAGATGGAGCAAACGTCCAACGCCATGGGCGAGTGGGAGGTGCTCGCCATGGAGGAGCGGTCCATCAAGGAGAGCCTGGCGGACAAGGTGGCGGAGCTCGAGGAGCAGGTCGTCACGCTGCGGCAAGGCTACGAGAGCGCGGCCGCCGAGCGCCAGAGCCAGGCGACGCTCGTCGACAACCTGCAAAACGCGCTCCGCGAGATCCAGGAGGCCCGCAAGAAAGAGCTGCGCGACATGGTCGAGACGACCGAGGCGCAGCTCCAGGCGCACAAGAACCTGGCGCAAGAAGCCGAGTCACGGCGGGCCCAGGCCGAGGATGTCAAGGAGGAGCTGTCCAAGGAGCTCGAGCGCACGGCGCCGTTTGAGAAGGAGGTCAAGGAGAAGAACCTCCTGATAGGAAAGCTCCGACACGAGGCCATTGTGCTCAACGATCACTTGACCAAGGCGCTGCGCTACCTCAAGAAGACGAAGCCGGAAGACAACGTCGACAGGCAAGCTCAACCCCTTTTCCCCCCCAGTCCATCTGACCGCGGCAAACGAGAGCATCACTGACCAGACATTATAGGCAAGTCGTCACAAACCACCTCCTTCACTTCCTCACCCTCGACCGCGGCGACGCCAAGCGCTTCCAGGTCCTGCAGGTCATGGCCGGGTACCTCAACTGGACCGACGAACAGCGCGAGCAGGCCGGCCTCGCGCGGCCTGGCGGCTCGGGCGGCAGCCTGCGCCTGCCCATGTCGCCCTTCCACCGCACGCCGAGCTCGCCGTCGCTCAGCGCGGACCTCTTCTCGGAGCCCACGTCGGCCAAGGACAAGGAGTCGCTTGCGGAGCTCTGGGCCGGCTTCCTGGAGCGCAGCGCGCAGGAGGGCGCCGGCGGCGGCGAGCCGCCCGTCCCGCCGTCACGCAAGGACAGCACCAGCAGCGCCGCCACGGGCACGGGGCGCTCCGACTCGACGAGGCCGTGACGCGCGTGATGCGAGAGACAGAGGGAGGGAGTGCTTGGCTAGGCGCATCTGCATAGTGTACGGCGCAAAAATTCCGCGTGTTTTGCCATGGGAGACCATGTCGTCTAGCCTCGATGGCGAATGACCAGAGTAATGAATAGATGCCTCGGAAGAACCAAGTTATCCTACCGCCATGCGATGTGTGTATGGTACACGGCTGCGTCACAACTCGCTGCCTTAGGAGTATAGCAACGGGCAACTTGTATGTGTGCGCCCTTCACCGGGGTACTCGCAATGTTAAACGCCATAATTGAGTACGCTTACGTCTCAAATCAGTCTATGTCTATGTACGCTGTGCCCTCCAATGCAAAGTCATTGGTCATCAAATAGTGCCGTCAGCCGAGTCCTGCCGCAGCTGCTCCAGCACGCCGTGCGCATACATGTCGGCGTCCCTGGAGATGGCCTGTATGTCTATCCTATTGGCGAGCGCGTCGTTGACGCCCTCGATAACGTCGCGCTCCTCCATGACGTCTCGCATGAGGCGCACCTCGTGGGTCCAGTAGGCCTGCGAGCGGACGCGCAGGTCCTCGTCGCGCAGGGCCGTGTTCTTGATGATGCCGACGGCGCTCATCCTACTCTTAGCGCCGGCAACGGCGCGCGCCGCGGCGTCGACGCGCTCGGCGGCCGAGGGCAGCTGCGCAAAGGCGCGGTTCGTGGCGGCGAGATAGAGCAGCGCGGCGAGGACGGCGTCGAGGCCGGCGAGGGCGACGAGACGCAGCGCCCGAGCGCGCCAGAAGAAGAAGTCAATGTCGGCGAGACGCAGCGCCCGCGCGTTGGCCTGATAGTTGTAGGAGCTGACCGAGTAGACGTCGAGGCCGGCGAGGACGGCAGCGGCGATGACGGCGAGGCGACGCCACTGGGCGCCGGGCTTGCCGGTCCACGAGGGGCTCGTGACGACGGCGAGGGCGACGAGGTTGGCGAGGTGCGGCGCGATGAGGGCGGGGAGCGCGTAGTAGAAGTAGCTCTTGGGCTCGTCGGCGGTGCAGAAGGGGCACTCGGCGAGGACGTCGGGGCCGAACTGGAGGTAGAGCAGGCGGCTCTCGAGGTTGACGAAGCGGGCGCGGAGGGCGTCATCGGAGTTTGTGAGGGCCGAGGAAGGCCTCCGTAGAGCGGCGGCGACGCGGGCGAAGAGCACGTCGACGGGGATCTGGAGGCGGCTCTGCGTGGCGACGAAGAGGTTCTCGGGGGAGAAGACGGGCAGGGCCTTGACCAGGTACGCGGCGGCGAGGACGGCCAGCAGGGTGACAGCGAGGCGCGCGTTGGGCGGGACGGGCCGCAGCGGGAGGTTGGCGTCGCGGGAGGCGTCGCGGACGGAGCGGTACCACGAGATGGCCTTGGGGAGGAGGATGGGCCCGAAGAAGAGGAGGAGCGAGCGGATGCTGCGAGGGCGAGTGGACGGTCAGCCATGGATGTCATGTCAGGTCAGGTCAGGTCAGGTCACTCGCGCACGAGGAAGTCGTGCTGCTGGAAGACGGGGGGTTGGCATACGAGTCCCACGGAATCGCCATGGCGGGCGGTGTGGCGGTGAGACGGCCGCTGTGCTGTGCTCGTGGTCGTGGTGGTGATTTCGTGGAAACTGGAAGTTGGAGGTTATGAGGGCGAAGGCAGTTCAGCACCAGTGTCGCGCCACATTTCACTTGGAGCTTGGAAAGGCTAGAGCCTCAAGGGGCGGGAGCCATGCGGGGGTGGGTCCAGGGGCTCCCACGGCGCTCATAGAGCTCACTGACTTGGTAGAACTTTAGCAGCTTCTTTTCGCCCGAGTCGCTCTGCCTTGGCGACAAACGAACCCGGACTCGAACTGGCCCCTTCAACGGTCGGTCAGTCGCCATTCATTATTCACTGCCTTGTTCTGGGGCGTCTTGGTGAGATTGCAGTATGGTTTAAGTACCAAGGTCATTCATCCTTTAGCCAAGCTCAGCGACGGGCCAAAAGGAGTCGTCATGGTGGGTAACATCACAATCATCTCGCCTTCCCAAGTCCAAACTCCAGGCGGCCATCATCCATGTAGACTGCCGCTTCGAGTGGGTCAGCCAGCCGACACATAATGCGAAAGTGGCACGATGACCCAAGCAGTTTTGTGGTCGACGCTACTTCATTAACTGGTGTATCCGCTGCATAGTCTGGCTGAAATATGGATCGTTGAAACGGCATTGAGTAGGTTGGCGCGAGTAGCTCGTCCCTCACTGTCTCGGCGCTCCGCTCTTCATCCACGTCTCAAATCCATAAAGCGTGGCATCCCACTCACCAGGGGCATTTATCGTTTCCTCCGCTGTCTGGGCATCTGAAGTCGGTGTTGACGGCCCTTCCTCTCTCCTCCGACGCTCACCTACATTCGACGTTGAGTCGCCCTTTTTTCGCACTCGGCGCTGCATGCAAAGACAAAACAAGAAGTACAGCCGCCGGCAAAGCTCTTCGTGCCTTGCAACACTCGCTCCGCTCTGAAGCCTCGTAATTGGGTTAGGCGAGTTGTCTTGGAGTTCGGACTTAGACTCGATTAAAAGCTTGCGAACAAACTTCAAATGCTGCTCGAGCTCGTCGAGTTGCTCATCGTCGGTCCAGCTTCGGACCTTTTCGGCCTTCTTCTGGAACTTTCTCCACGCCTCGTGTTCAATTTGTCTTCCAAAGACCAGAGACAGCGCATGCGCAATAAAGCAATCGATGCTGCCTTCGGGAACGGGCGCCAACTGGGGTTGCTCCCCTTCGCAGCCGGAATTCATGTACATGTACACCGGTTGCTTTATGGCCCCAGCAAATTGCACCAGGAGGTCAAACGCACGTGTCTTGGTGTACCTCCCGCTCGGGGGAACGTCGCTCGCGGGAACGAGAGCGGCTTTCCAATCGCTGTGTCGCTTTCGACTCTCGATGAAGCTCTCAATCCCCGCGAGGTTCTGGAGGTCGAGGTCCTTCACGTCGTTTACGAGTTTGCTTGTCGCCAGATTAACTTCGTAAAGGTGCACCCCGTCATGTACAAGGCGAATCTTAGTTGTGCTGCTGATGGTGCTGCTCTGCATGGCGTCCCTGATGGAATGCGAGCCATCGAGTGGACTGCCGGCTAACTGCCTCGCTGACCCCAATTTCAGCCCCAGCAAGGCGATACATCGGTCATTATACGTACCAGTAAACACCATGCTGCCCTCTTTCGTAAGATCGAAGAACTGAAGAGGAACGCAGTTCGGAGCTCCCCAAAGTCTGCATCGGAAGCACTCGTCGTCGCCATCGTCTCCGAGGTTGCACTGTTACTTGTGAGCACACAATACTGCGACATTGTGTGATACATGGTGTGTCGGGTACTTACCGCGTGGCCTTTCAGTCTGCAGTAAATGCAACCCAATGCCCTCGACGTATCCCGTCCGCCTTTCTTGCCCTCCGAGCGTGGCTTCCTTTCTCGGCTTCTATTTCGACCCTTACGTCCCCTGTTTCTATCAACAGAAGTGGGGCCGTGTGTGATTTGCACAGCACCATGGCCTCCGGATACAGAGAATTCAAGCTGTTCATCCGAGCCGCGAGACGGGATTGTGGTGATGCTTGAGCCATCCCGGGGATGGCTGAGTGGAGGTGGCTGGTAATACGAACCGTCGTGGTCGGCTGCCCGAGAATCTATGTCCATCGGCCAGGGTTGTGCAGGGTTCAAATGCTGTCCAGTGAAGGTGTCTAAGTGGTCAGGAACAAAGGGAAGCCGAGTGGGTTCAAACCGTGAGCGGGAGTATTGAACCCGGGACGGTGTTCCGATGGCTGACGGTTCAGGTTCGGGGAGAGCGATACTCGAATAAGGGAAATATTGCTGGATCTGGTTCATGATCTCAACGAATGGGCTAATGTAGATTTCCCCAATTGGATTCGATCCGATCACGAGGCCGTAAATGATGTCGCTGAAGGCATCGACCACAAGCGAGCCAGAATCACCCATCCGCAGAACTACCTTCCTTGTCAGGTCAACTGGGAGCCCCTGGCTGAGTGGTTGCTCACCTCTGCCGCCGTCTAGCGCGACTGTCCAAGCAGGTGACGGCTTATTCCCATTGATTCCTCCTAATATCGAAGTTCCACGTCGCAGTGTCCCGAACTCCGGCGTCTTGTCTCGTGTAATCAGAAAGACTCGTCTGTCACAAATCGGGCTAGCTTTTGCGTAGTGTCTCAATATTCCTCGACTTTCAAGGCGCGGATGATTGACGAGGCGCTTCCCCAGACGCATATAACCTTCCAGCCCACTCAGGGGGAAGATGGCCCAGTCCGAATCCTGTTCCGCAGACGGATGTATGTCATCATAATGAGTGAGAAATCGCACCGGGAGTTCGGCCACTCCATGGTCGGGATTTTCCGTCTGTGATTCGCGTGGTGAGTATCGTGGTGGTCCCACGGACAATTTTGTCGACTCCTCGCCCTCGTCGTCGGACAAATCTTCGTACTCGACGTCGTCTATCACAAAGTCGTTGCAAGTGTCGGACAGGGGTTCGGCGTGTGGCAGCCGGGGGCTTGTTGCTGGCCGCAACTCGCCCGCGATAGGACCTTGTGCCGTCGAAGCGTTCCCATTGACGGTCATGTCATGCCTTGTAGTGATGCCGTACAGCTGCCCGTCCACAAGGATCGCGCAGCTAAATGTGGAAGAGCCAAGGTGTCCATCAAGCGGCTGAATCACGGCCCCGCAGAGCGAATAGAGGGTCGGTGTGGCCGGCAGCAACATTGAGCTGATTTGTGAGTTGACAACGAGCTTCGCGTCCTCTCCTGCTAGAAGGGTCCTGGGGCGGACCCCTCTCCAGAAGTATAGATTGAACAACGGTGCCCCCGCGTGCTCCGTCGCGAGCACGGTCGCACTCCTTAACCGACCGAACAACTCGGCGGCCCTCGAGGGCTTCCTGAGGAGATACTGCGTTCCGAGCTCTTTGCTGGTGAGTAGTGTACGGAGGGACCGGAATTCTTGCCTGCGGCAAAAGACCAGGATGGAGGGGTGCGCTGTGGTGGGCGAAGGACCACACAGTCTAAGCGTGTAGTCGATGTGGTGCACAAAGGGTCCTAGATCTTGATGCCTCTCGGTGTTTTCCCGGAACATATTTATAACCTCACGGAATCTCTGGTGAAATGAGTCCGTGATCTGTCCGGTGCTGTGTGGATACACTGAGATGGGCGGGGTTGTGCCGGGAATCAACTTCGGCTCGCGGAAATCGGAGCTGCTCTCCTGGGTTGCTGGACCGGACGAGCTTTGAAGCGACCGGGCAACGATAGGAGTCTCGGGTTCGAGATTGGAGGTCTCCAACCCTCGGGGAAAGTCCCTTTGCGGCGGCGGGGGGTTCGAGTTGCTCGCAGGCAATGGCGTGATGCCGCTTCCAAGATTCCATATAGTATCAAAACTGCTACAGCTGCTGTCAATTGCCGGCGTAAGGCCTCCACAGGCTATCCTTGCATCAACATCCTGGCCGGCTGGCTTGTGATGCGTCGGAGGCTGCGTTAGGGTAGACGTGATAGACGGGGACGTTATCTGGGCATGTCGCGGCGGTTCGGAGGGTACGTGGAAGACCCCAAAAACGGAGGCCTTTTCCGGACTTCTTCTAGTTCATCCTCCAGAGTTAGCGACACAAAGGCGCATATGATGGGGCAGTGAACGTGCTTGCCGAGGACACTGGCATCCGCCATGATCCTGTCATTCGGATGTATGGGCTCTCGGTCGCGCGGCATTCGAGAAATCAGGATGAAGAGTTGACAATGACGGGAAATCCGAAGCAGCGGACCAAGATGCGACGTTCCGTTGGTCAGCTGCTGTTTCGAGGGAGACACTGCTACGAATGGCGTCGTTGGGCTGCAAGGCGACAGGGCTGATCCGGACGCCTTGCACTGCCTCATGCAGTGAGACGCTCAGGAGGTAAGTTAGGACTCTTACGACTCCAGCAGGAGCCAGGATGCAGTAGCGCCGTACACTTTGCCTTGATTCGCCGGAGGCCTGCGCCCGCGCATCACGCTGGCTATACAATTTCCACGGATAGTGCTCGAAATACCCTTACAGAATGTCTTTGTCGACCGTTGATCTGGTTTCTCACTTGCGACCAGTGTCCCATCACTGTCGGCAAACCAGGTTTCGTTTCTATGATAAAGGCGCTCCGTGCTGTCAGCGACATGTTTACAGATACCCACGCACTGCGTCGACCGACGGATGACGAGCGACAAGCAATAGTAGCCGCCGTCTTCGGAGACAAGTTCAGAGCCGAAGCGAACACGCCCAAGTTTGACTCGTACTTTGAGCATTACTACTCCACCGTGTGCCCGGGCGCGGGGGGAGACGCCGCGATTGCTGTAGATACCCCCGTTCTGAGGACTCACGCGGGCTTGATCCGGTGCGTCGCAACTCTCGTCCAGGACCCGAAGTTGACGTTCAACGGCTTCATCGAGCAAGCCGTCGGCGCCCAGCGAGCCAGCGCAAGGGAGCAAGCCCACATCGCCCGCGTAACTGTCGAAGCAGCGTTTGGCATCAACTGCATGCTGAGGGACTA
Source organism: Purpureocillium lavendulum (assembly GCA_029168975.1). NCBI lineage: Eukaryota > Fungi > Ascomycota > Sordariomycetes > Hypocreales > Ophiocordycipitaceae > Purpureocillium > Purpureocillium lavendulum. Next base: position 1,966,303 of record JAQHRD010000005.1, on the reverse strand, counting down.
CTATTCTGACGGGTACAAGGGTGAAGGCTCCGGTCGGGTGAGATGGGAGGGGGACGTCCCCTTTGCTGAGTTCATGGAAGATGCGTTCACCACACGCCTTGTGGACCCCTCGGCGCGGAAGCTCGACAACTCTGCGATTCTGAGGCACAAGAGTTCCCTCAAAGCCTGGAAACTGAAGAAACGTTACAAGATCAAACTGAGGCCAACCAACAACCTGCTGGAGCACCTGTCATACGACCCTTCGATCAAGGTTCTCAGGGTGTATCACCAAGTGTCGTTTCTGAGAGCTCAACTGGAGAAGACGGCGAACGAGCCTCTCGATCTATCGTTCGCAGATAGTTTGAAACGGTAAGCCCATAGCCCCAGAAATGGCGGCCGTTGGCAAGACTTCTCTCATGGACTTATTTCTTTAATTAGGGGAGCTCTCCCACCGAAACTGATCTTGGAAACACTACTGACGTTTCACGACATCCTGTTCCCGATTGCGACATTTGGCGACAGACGATCGCATGCCATGCTAAAGAGGATGGTCCGACGACACGGGTTCGACCCACAAGGAAACTTGGTGCAGTATGTTCGGCCAACACCGGAGAACATCACCTTCGAGTATTGGGGCGACCGTCTGTCGACGGTGCACAACATCGTCAAGGAACCCCCGCCGACCAACGCCTTCATGGCGTGGCTTGAAAGGCATACCTCAGAGAGAAACGCACTCACAGTTGCCATCGTTGGACTTTTCTTGGCAGCTCTCTTTGGGTTGTTGGGGTTCATTGTAGGCTGTCTCCAGCTTGTTGTTGCTTGGTTTGCGTGGAAGAGCCCTCAAGCTAGTTCTTAGTGCATGGCAGGGTCGTTCAAGTCCACACAGCGCTCGTTCATTGCATGCGACACGAGACGCCAACTTTTGGCGGTGATACTTTGCAAGTTTGTTTGGGTTGGAATTACATATCCAGAGTCGCTTGGCATACGAACCGCTGCACGGTTTGGCCGGCGCGGTGCGACCAACAGCACCAGGTCTTCTTGTTTTGGTTCATTCCGCCAAGACGGAAAGCTGACTGAGTACATACATGGTGGCAGTAGAATCCGATGATGTCCACAGAAATCTGATGGTCGCCATATACGAAGTAGGAAGTGACCGATTCCGAGTACATGTACCTAGGCCACATTAGGATGCAGGGCATGATTCTCAGGACGACGCATCCAACTCGGGCCTCGCACTTGTCAGCGCTCCGAGACGCGCCATCTGACGTTTCTTGGCTGCGACGGCCACGCAGCAGCTGGCGCGTCGCAACTCCTAGCTGGCGTCAGACGCAGCTGGTAGGGCTGCCAGCCGGGTCCACATTCGACGACACACCCTCTCTTTCAACGATGATGGTTGACCATCTGCCCTGATGGCCCAGGCAAGCCATATAAAAGCCAACGGTCGTGACGCTGTGACACAATGACTTGATCTATTCAACGTCAGCGACTAACACAGAACCTCACCCCCGTCTCTGGGCAACACTCCTCTCCGCATTTCGGCCTGACACCTCATCGTCTCCCCGACTTACACCGCGCGCCCCGACCGGCAGGCATCATCATCGCCATGGCGCAGCAAGACCGCATGCACTTCCTCGCCGGCAAGAAAATCGTCGTCGCCGGGTGCGGCATGGCCGGCCTCTCCTTTGCCATTGCCCTGCGCAAGCTCTGGGACCCGGACCACGCGGCCCAGCCCCAGCCCGCGCCCGAGCTCGTCCTCCTCGACCGCGACGGGCGGCGCATCGGCCCGGCCCGCGAGGGCTACTCTCTCTCCCTCAACGGCTTCGACGCCGACGGCGGGCTCGTCGCCTGCCGCGACCTCGGCCTGCTCGACGAGGTGCTCGCCCGCGCCGTCCTCACCGGCGGCCATGGTGCCGACGATGGCGCCGACGGCGGCGGCGCGAGCTTCCGCATCTGGGAGGGCGGCACCTGGCGCGAGCTCCTGCGCGTCAGCATGGCCGCGCACGCGGGCTTGCCGACGTCGGTGGTTCGCATCACGAGGCGCCATCTCCGCGACGTGCTCATCGCAAAGGCCGAGGAGACGGACGCCATCGGCTGGCACCAGACGTGCACCGCGGCGGAGCGCCTCCCGGACGGCCGGATCCGCGTGCACATCTCCCCGTCGTCCCCCTACGGCGGCGGTGGCAGCGGCGATAACGACGGCGACGAGGAGCCTGGGAGGACCGAGGACTGCGACCTACTCATCGCCGCCGATGGCGCGCACAGCAAGATCCGCGCCAGCCTCCTGCCCGCGAGCGTCCTCCGCTACGCCGGCGCCGTGCAGCTCGGCGGCGTGGGCCGCTTCCCCGCGGGCCTCCCGGACCCCATCGCCCGGAACTGGGGCATGGCGCTGACGGGCGAGGGCGTCGCGTGCTTCTTCTCGCCCGTCGACGGCACAGGCGTCGTCTGGGCGCTCAGCCGCCTCGAGCCCGAGGGCACCCGCCGCCCGGAGGTGCCCTACGACCGCGCTTCGGCGGAGGCCTTCGCCGCCCTGCAGGACGAGGCCCTCGCGCTGGGCCGCGGCATCGGCGGACCGTTTGCGAGCGTCGTGCGCGCCACGGAGCAGGACTCGTCGTTTGTGCTGCCCGCGCGGGACCTCGAGCCGTTTGCGCACAACTTCGACGACAACGACGGCGATGGCGGCGGTGGCACCGCGGGTCCTTTGCCGCGCGGCGTCGTCTTCCTCGGCGACAGCAACCACGCCGTCAGCCCGTTTGCCGGCAACGGCGCCAACATGGCCCTCAAGGACGGCTGGGACCTGGCCAGCCGGCTGTGCGCAGGCTCCTCGCTCGACGGCGCGGTTGCGGCGTACGATGCGCTGGCGCTCCCGCGCGCGCGCAAGACGCTCAAGACGTCGCACGAACGCATCGCCATGGGACACTGCACGGGATGGCGGTACTGGGCGTTTCGCGTCATGCTGTGGCTCGGGAGCTGGTTCATGTGGCTGGCTGGCCGGTAGGAGTGGTTAATGTGTGTATTGTGATATACAGCATGTTCGCGTTTCGAGTAATGATACCCCCCTTCTTTCTGCTCTGTTGCAGCTCACGTATACCTGCGCCCTGCTTGGCATACCGAGCACTACTCGGCGTCTTGCGTGGCAGGCAAGTCCACGTACTCGTCTGGCAGCGGTGCTCCCTCGATCCACGCGCAGATACCCTTGCCAAACAGCTCGGGGAACTGCAAGCTCCACGCATGCGTCGCCTCCTTGACGATGACGGCCCTGCTCTCGGCGCAGCCCGCATGGAGCGCAGCGCCCTGCCGCCTCGTCGCCTCGACGTCGTCCATCTTGCCGCCCACGACGGCCAGCGTGCGGACGGCCACGTCCCGCAGCGCGTCCACCTCCAAGAGGACGATGCTGCCAAACACCTCGCGCACCAGCGCGCCGCGCGCGTTGCGCTTGATCTCGCGCGCCGCCTCGTCCGGGACCGTCAACCCCTGCGCGCGCCAGGCGGCGTCATTGATTCGGTCGGCCACCCACGCGGGGAGCATGCCGTGCGCGGCCTGCAGCGCGATGAGTACGCCTGGGTAACGCGCCGCCCACAGCCGCCAGCCGGAGAAGGGACCGCAGCCGCTGACGAAGGCGGAGCGCACGAGGGACGGGTGCGTGCGCGCCGTCTCGACGGCCACGAAGCCGCCCATGGAGAGGCCGACGAGGTGGGCGACGCCGCCGTGCGCGTGCCGGCGGATCAGGTCGGCGACGCGCGCGGCCTGCGCGGGGATGGTGCACGGCGCGAGAGCCGTCGAGGAGGAGTGCCCGGGGAGGTCTGGGAGGAGCAGGTGGTAGGCGCCGAGGTGCGCCCAGACGTTGGTCCATTCATAGTGCGAGCTGCCGAGGCCATGGAGGAGGACGATGGTGTCCGGCTTGGAGTCGTTGAGCGAGAGGTACCAGAGCTCGTCTGCGTCTGGAAGCTGCTGTTTCGCGTCTCCTGTCAAGAGAGGGTCTGCACCTTCCGGGGCACTCATAGTGCTAGGGGGTATCAAGTGACGTCGGCTCGATAGTACAAGCAAAGGCAGATGCAGCTTCACCGAGTCTGAGAGGATGTAGAGTCGTAGACGACGTCCGTGGTCATCAGCCCAAGCGAAAGCAACGCAGAGAAGAGATGCAGCGGTCGGAGAAGCACATCATGGTAATAAAAGGCGCGAAGTTGGCCCGTTGCCGCCAGTCACCTGCGTCATCAGCCAAGCCGCCAGGGTCATGCATCTTCGCACCAGCCCAACTTACAAAGGCGTCAACAAAGGATGTCAGTTCTCGGAAGGGTGGAGTCGACCGACAAGCGGCAGCCCAGCCCAGCACAGCTCGCCCGTGGTTGTCGGCTCGCAGGGTGGCAGGGGGGGGTGTCGTGGTTGTGTGGCCGGTGGGTCTTGGTTGCTGTGGGGCGACCGCTGCCATATCTTTTGCGCACCAGAAATTTCCTCCCCTCGTCGACTTCCTCACCTTCGCAACAACCGCGTTCGCAAGCAGGTCGGGCAAAGCACACCAGCGCGCCGCTCGCAGGCGCACCGTTGCCGACGCCCGCGGCGATACTTCACTCGCATGATAGTACTAATAGACTGCAGCTTATTGTCTCTCCGACTCCTCCGCCCCCGTGACGCACGCATCCCCATTGAATTGGCACTTTCGAAGCTTTGGCGATCTCTCTCCCCGTGGTCGCTAGAGTCAATATGTTGCCTAGATGAATCCCAAATAACCCTGCCAAGGGCTCTTCTCTATCGTGTTACAAAGTCTCAGCGTCAGCAATGAGGAACTTTGCGTCAATTTAAGGGAGATACATGTATTGCGCCCCATGCTTGTATGATTGGATTTACTGTAGTCCCTCGCGCCGTGATATGCTTCCTCCCTATGTTTACAACTCCTTCTTCTCCGACGTCCCGGCGGGCACGGCCACCTTCTTCGGAGTACCCTTCATGGCCTTGGCCTGGTCCTTCTCTTGGGCGCCCTCCGTCGTCTTCTGGCTGAACACGGCGGTCCACACGAACACGACGAGCTCTGACACGAGCGTGATGAAGCCCGAGCACGCAAGCTGCCACGACGGCGCGCTCACGCTCCCCAGCGGCGCGCGTGGGAACGAGATGATCCACTCGGCGTAGTAGGGGAACCACCCGTACGGCAGCCAGAACATGGCCTCCTTGCCGTACCAGAACGGCAGAAGATATTGCGGAGCCTTCGTCAGCAGCATCCGCAGCGCCGTGAGGTAGTTGTCGAACTTGCTTCGCGACGCCTCGAGTCCCTTCTCTGCAGCGCACCAACATTAGCTGCCGTAAATTCTTGGCTCGGAAGGCTCTAAAGCGAGCTGTGGGACGGGACGTCAACGTACTCGCGGCGTCGAGCTGGTCAAGCAGCTTGTCGTGCTGCCGGCGCAGCTTGGCCCATTTCGCGAACTCGTCCTGGCTGCTTGTCGAGTTGAGCTCCTGCCGCACGCGCAGGTATTCGGCCTGGAGCTTGCGCTGGGCGGCGGCGGCCTTGGACGTCGAGATGGGCAGGTAGTTGATCAGCGTCCAGAGCTGTTCTCCGTCAGCGGCGCGGGCCTTTGATCAATCACTCCAAGACACCTGGGCGGGAGCACGAACCAGGTTGTTGATCTGAGCGGCGCCGATGGCGTTGATGACATGCGCCAACAGCTCGATCGCGAATATGACAAACAGTAGAGTCGACATCTTGACGCCGTCCTGCTGCAGAAAGGACGGAAGGGCCGACGTGGAGGAAGGCTGAGCTGGCACTTGGGTGGCATCGTGGGGTCCGCTTGCGCCGGTCGCTGGAGCTCTTTCGTTGGTTGGCGCGGATGACATAACACAGTGGGCGTGGTGCTTCCCACTCCACCCACCACAGTCAAGTTACCCGGGAGGCAATGTAGCAAGTTCGATTCACGAACGTTAGAGACAATTGTCGCTCCAGCTCTTCCAAATGTCCAGGGCGCTCGACAAGGGCGTCAAGGAGGCACTCAAAAATGGGAATCACGAGAAAGTGTTTGAGGAAATATCCTCGGCCCTGGTCCAGACGCACGATTCCCTGCTCGAGATAGAGCTGCTAGGACAAAGCCACATCCCCGACTCAAACACCGTACTACTACGGGATGGCAATGCCATCGCTGTTCCCAAGCTGCGCCTGGTACAGGCCTTTATCGTTGCTCGACAGATACTGAAGGGCCATATTCGCCAGTGTCCAAAGTCTGCGGAAGACGAGGTCCTCAGAGCGACAGCTGCCATGCTTCTGATGGACGCCGAGCACCTCACAGCTGCCAACACCAGGAAACGACTCATCGCCGACTCCGAGTCGGGGCCGGAACACGTCAGGACGCTCTTGGACAAGGATAAATACTTCATCGACAGCCTCTTGACGAGTCGCCTGCACCGACACACCAAGTCTCCCGTCCTCTGGAGTCACCGCCGGTGGCTGATGGCACAGTTCGGCAAGCTACGCATCGCCACGGATACGGCCGCAGACCTCCGCGACGTCGTTTTCGTGTCAGCGGAGCGGCACCCCCGAAACTACTACGCCTGGTGCCATGCTCGTCAACTTGTCGCCGCCTCTTCGAAAAGCAACCAGATCGGGCATGCGGTGGATGGGACATCGCTGGTCGCCGACACCAAGCCCTGGTGCTTTAGCCACCACGACGACGTCTCTGGATGGATGTTCCTGCTATTTCTGCTCAAAACGTGGCCAGGAGAAGCCGCGGCGGTTTTCAGTGAGACGCTGCAGCGGGCAGAGTCGTTCCACTGGAGGAACGAGTCTGTTTGGTATTTCCTGCGCAACATGCTCACGGGCGGCATTCTGCAGGCAGAGCAGGAACAGCAGTTTGAAGCTGTGCGGACTGCCTTGCGGACAGGCACACGGGATGGGAGCCTTGAACAAACAACTCTTGATCAGGCAGCTAGATGGACCAAGTCAGGGATATAAGGCTAACGGCTCAAATGGAATTCCAACTGCCTCTTCACGCAGGTCGTTGGAGTGTAATGGGATCTACTAGCCCCTGCAATGAAGGCATCGTCGATCATGTCAATACGAGGGACGAGAAATAATTTCAATGTTGCCACGGCATCGGTGCCTGTTTGTTTGGTGATCAGAGCGATATGCGCCGCCACAATTGGCACGAGGAATGTTGCCGGTGGTTGGCTCATAGAGCGCCATTCCGACGTATGCCAGCCGCCCATGTGGAAGGCGGCCGTGGTACTACGCAGACAGCGAACTGCCGACGTACGATGGAGTACAACTCTGGACAAAAGTCCATGTCCAAATTCTGATGCCCCATCCATGCGTGTGATGTGTGTGATCGTCGAGGGTGATGCGCGGCCAGCACGTGTTGAGGATGCCAAGCTTCGAGGAACAGCGAACCGTTGGCATTCAACGGCGAAAACAAGCACTGATCTCATCGAAACGGTCGGCGTAGTCAAGGCATCGACAGATAGGACAAAAGTACAACAAAAAAACATACAACAGCCGGTGTTCGCTGGTCGTCACCGACCCAACTACTAATCTGCCGGTCAGTGGTTTTACGAACGGAGAGCGGACGGGATCCAGTTTACTACACTGCCTATGGTCGTATGTGCTTTGCTGATGAAGCTAATCGGCTTATATGCTTTCCTTGTCTTGATTCGACTGTACTACTAGGAACACCTGGGCACCATGAACCCATGATAGCCGCCTCAGCATCGGGGCAACGTCGCACCATGACTTGGTGGGTGGTTTGCAGGCAACGCCGGGAGCATCAACATGTGTAACCCGTCATGCGAGATAACGCAGCTGGGACGATTCTCCAAAATCGCTTGCTCTGCCAATGCGCGGCGCGTGGCGTCTTGGTCAGTCCTCCCGCCTTGAGACATCTTGACAGGTCGGGGCGGGCGTGGGACGCGCGCGCACCGCTGCTCCTTGCAGGACGCAGCGCCCGGCGCTAGCCACGTCGTGAGAGCGCAGGAATGCTGTCAAGAGGGTAAACATGGTTGGGGAGAACACAAGGGCGGCTAGACCACGACCAAAACCAACTGGCTGCCCTCGCAGGGTCTGAAACACACAAAGCTCGGCGGCTGCTCGTATGGATGCACTGCACAAGAGTACTGTAAGGTGACTAGTTAGTTATGTCACTGACCCAGGACGCTCTCTCGTCATCGGCGCATGTTCGTCGACGTGGCGGCTCGCAGACATTGGGATAGGCGCCGGGGCTAGGGCTCGCGTGACGTCGATGCCTTGCGCCGGCGGCCTTGACGCTTGCTTGATGAGCCGCTTCAGATGACGGGTTGACTTGGGCCAATCTGCGTTTCGGCCCACAACGGGCGGGCAAGCGGGCGCGCGCGATGGCCGCCAGGTCGCCAAGATGGGCGCCTGAAACGGTAGACGGCATTGGCGGTGTTGGCGGGCTTGTCGCAGACAGGGCAGCGAGCCTCGTGAGGAGGAGGAAACCAACCAACTGGAACTGCATTGCGTGCATATTGCGGGCGGGAGACGGTCGGTGGGCTGGCTATTTTTGGGGGCCATGTCTCGTCAACACAAACACCACATATTGCCTGATTCATAGCCGAGATGGGAGAATGATTGTTTGACGCAGGCCAGCGTTTTGTTGGTCGGGTGTCGCTGTGATGGGAATGCGAGAGAGACAATCAGACAATCCCAGAGCAAAGTCGCATCCGCTCTTGCCCCCCCTGGCGCCCGCAGATCGACCCCCTGGTCGCCGCGGGGGAGGGGATGATGGCAGCTCGAAACAACCTTGCACTGGAGCCAAGATGGTAATCTCGAGACGGAATTCCGTTGCGGGACAAGATAGGTAGGATTCAACTACTTGTAGTCCGTACGTACTCATACGAGTACAACAAGGTACTCCGCACAAATGAGATGGAAAACGTCCGGTGCCGCCCAGAGAGCTTCGCATCGCCAAGGCAAGCGATTACGCGTCGAACAGTGGCGTAGGCAGTTGAATGTTCAAGGCGAGATTCGTGAAACGCCCAAGAATCGTTGAAGGTCACGGCACGCACCCGGTCACTCAATCAATCGCACACACCATCAGCACTCTTGTTGTGCCACCGGGTCGCCGCCGCCGCCGCGGGCCGCTGTCAATGCCGGGATGAGGAACCTGGAACGCATGCCATGGACAGCAGTTCACACAAACAGCATCCTGTCTTTCTGCGTGAAACTCGACCGAGCGGATGAGCCCCTGACCAACCCGTCCGGGGGTCCCGGTGCTGCGGCGAATTGGCTTGTCGATCGGAAGCTTGGGCCATTACCGCATTCGACTTGGGGATCAGAAACAGCGGTAATTTAGTGGCCCTAGCTCCCTTGTGCCCACCGGCGCCAGCCAAGATGCCTGACGCTGCTTGGCCGCCATCGCTGCTAGGGGACGGCCGGGGCTTGCGCCCCGAGTCCGTTATCAAGGGCGGCACATTGGATCACAACACAGCGCCGCAGGGGGGGGCCTGGGGGCTTCGCCGTGCATTAAGGTTGTGGACTCGCTCGATACGAGGCGGCGCAGCACCGCATGCAAGGCGCGCAGAGGTAAAACCCAGTATTACTACGTACAGCGCTGCCCGCGTGCACTCCGTACCTGACCTCGTGGTCCGGCGCCCGCCAAAGTCTAATGCCGGCGTGGTGGCCAGCCGGCGGCCAATGAAGCCTCCGGATAGCCCTCCGCGCTGCTGAGCTGCAGCGGCCTGGTCAGGAGGTTGGCTGCGCAAGGGCCCCATCGCCTCCACCGTCCGCCCCGTCCGCCGACGTCAACGGCGGAGCAGACGACCCGCCTGGCCCATTCGAGACCACTGGGCGCTCCATGCTTCCAGCTTGGAATCTGCGCCTGCCGAGGGCTTTCGCACGAGATGGCCCGTTCATCAGCAGCGACTTGCCCGTATCCTGCCGCTGCCGCGAGTTTCTTTTTGCCACGCCGCCGCGGCCGTCGCCGCCGCGCCTGGGACGAGACGAAACTCAGGGGCGCAGACAGACATTCAGCTCGCACCGGCTGGCCTCGTGCAACACGAGACGGGGGCAAGGGAAAAGGAAGAGATGCCTGTGATGAACATGCCCCAGGCAGGTAGCGAGCCTCGCGCTGCTCCCCTGGCTGGCTGGCTGGCTGGCTCCCAGCGAGGCCAACGTGCAGCCGGACATTGCCCAGCTGCGAGTGATGCCGCCCGGCTGGGAATTGGACCAGCGGCGCAGCACGCACGGCGCCTGTCCAAGCCAGGCCGGCCTCATGCACACCAGATTGCCGCAGCGTCGGCCGATACGACGGTGGTGGTGCGCTGCACCGGCCAAGACAGACACGGCGCCAGTTCGTTTCGTTTCTCTCGTGGCCCGTGGTGGGCTCCCGTCCAGCGACGAGCCCAGCTCGTGCTGCCCGGCCGGCCGAACCCAGCTGCATGTCTCCAGGGGCGGGGCAGGGGGGCTCCCCAAGCCCCCCCAACCTTGCCAACCCTCCCAAGCCCCCCGTCGACACCCGGGCCAACCGCTGGCATTCCCTGAGACCCTCTTCCAGGGCGCCCCTGCAAGCGACCCCGGGCCCCGGCCGGCCTAGGGCCCACCGGAGCAGTGATTGACGCGAACCGTTGCCCTCGACTGGCCGCTCAGGTGCTGCATTGGCACTCGATCGGTGCTTCTGAGTGGGCTGGCTTGCCTGGCTTGCCTGCTCCGTCCAGTCTTTCGAGGTTATGCGCCTCCACGGCGGGCTGCCAGACGAACCTCGTCCTCCCTCCTCTTCCATCTCCATATCGTCGTCCACGTCGTCGTGGTCGACCTCATCCCTCCCGTTCGCCACTTCCCTCCTCCGTTTTCCTTTCGTTTCTCTACCGTTTGGAAAGATATCTAGTGTAGCCTCTCGCTTGGGTTTTTGTTTCATTGCACGCCCGTCCGTTTGTCAACTCTTTTTTAAAACAGCAGTCCGTCTGTTCTAGCAGGGGATAGCCAGACACGGCACAGTTCGGACTCGGTTGCTCCGCCAAGGCAGGCAACACGGCCTCTTCTGTTCAGCGCGGTGTCCATCGTCCTTGCCTTTCTTAATTTTTATTTTGGTACGTCTGAACGGCTTGAAACTTTTCTCTCCCTTACCCTCTTTGCAAACGAATCTTGCTGATCACCGACCGCCCATTCTTGCAGCATCCCCCCCGCGTCCGTCAGCATTTTCACCACGAATTCCGCCTTGACCTGCATTGTACATTGCTGCTTCGACTGGCGATGCTGCATAATATATAATCACTTGTTATCGGCTCTTCTCACGAGCCGTTCGCCGCGGCCCTCGCGGCACGTTGTTTCTCTGCCCCGGAAACCGAGCACAGTTGCAAACGACTCCCGAATCGCGCCTCACTTGCCTGCGGCACTCGCAACGAATTGACGACCGCCTGCCCGAATCGGGCTCGTGCAGGCCTTCTAAAGACTCGTCCTACCTCGGCAGCGAGATCCGCGCTGCAATTTTCAGCTTTGCCGTGCCGTGGGTAACGTGAAGAGGTACGACGACGGTGCCTGTGGCACGACTTCACCATGCGTACCCTTCCGCTTCTGCAGCTGGCATTGTGGGCGTCCTGTGTCTCCGCCTTCTTTCCGTTCGCGCCAGACTGGCTGCAGGAGCAGGATGCAACCATCGCCGCACGCGAGGAGAGACGCAATGTTGACGCGGAGGACGTTTCAGGGTTTAGCTTGGACCTTGAACGCAAACCGGATTTGGTCAGTATATCGGACGATTGTGTCATACGCAGCGCAAGTGCTGACTTCAGAACGCAGACTGCGAGAACCCCTTCCGAGAGAGCCGCCCAAGAGGCGAAGCGTTTGGCGTCAAAGTATGGACGCTCTCAATCTGTCGGAGCCGAGACGCACCCCGATGTTGCGAAGCGATCCAACCAGTACCAAGTCATGCAAGCGACTGACCCCTCCAACGACATGACCGCCGGTATCAACCAGGACGGCGCGGACTACTCTTACTTCGTCAAGGTAAAGCTTGGGTCTAAGGGCAAGTCCATGTACATGTTGGTGGACACGGGCGCTGGTTCTAGCTGGGTCATGGGTTCCCAATGCACAGACAAAGCTTGCACGATGCACGACACATTCGGCCCTGGCGACTCGACCACGTTCAAGGACGCCAACAAGGACTTTTCCATCTCGTATGGTTCGGGTACCGTGCGTGGGACTCTGGCAAGAGACACCATCTCACTGGCCGGTGTTACTTTTACGTACACTTTCGGACTGGCCTCGAACACGTCGGACGACTTCACGCGGTTTGCCTTCGATGGCATCCTCGGCCTCTCCATGAGTCAAGGCGCTAACGACAACTTTGTCAAGTCAATGGCTGATGCCAAGAAGCTCGACAAGAACATGTTCGCCGTGGCATTGAATCGGGCGTCGGACGGCACAAACACTGGCGAGATTCGGTTTGGCTCCACCAATAAGGACAAGTACACGGGCGATATTACGTATACGTCTGTGAGCTCCAGCGATGGAGACTGGGCCATTCCCATCGACGACGTGGCATATGGCGGATCGAAGGCCCAAGCCGGTGGAGTCAAGAGCTACATCGACACGGGCACTTCGTTTATATTTGGTCCCGCGGACCTGGTCAAGAAGGTGCACAGCGTCATTCCCGGCTCCGAGAGCAGCGATGGCCTCACGTACACGGTTCCATGCGACAGCAACAAGCCGCTGACGCTGACCTTTTCCGGAGTCGACTTCACGATTTCCGCCAAGGATTGGGTCTCACCCAAGGACAGCTCGGGAGAGTGCACGAGCAATATTTATGGACACGAGGTTGTGACGGGCGCCTGGCTCCTCGGCGACACGTTCCTCAAGAATGTGTATGCCGTCTTCGACAGGGACCAGAGGCGTATTGGTGAGTCATGACAGTAACTCCGTTGAATGAGCCGTGTTGCTAACGCCTGTCCAGGCTTTGCCAAGCTTGCCGGCGCGAGCCAGACCAGCTCGTCTAGCAGCCTAGGATCGACCTCGGCGACAGGGACGTCTACCACGTTGACCACTGGCGTGAGCTCGCAGCAGTCGAGCAAGCCGACCATGGGCCTCGGCGGCCACGAGACGCAATCGGGCGGCACCTCCGCAACTGGCACGGCGGCCAAGGCAACAGAGACGTCGCATTCTGGTGCCCCGGCCCCCCAATTGCGCCTAGCCGCATGGTTGTGCACGGGTGTGTCGGTGGTAGCTGTTATTGCAGCGCTGGCCTAGTGGAGGCGTGCGAGGCAACGCAACGCGCGTGACGCAGCTGCACTGCGAGAAGCAACTTACGAGTCAATGTCCCAGATAAGGCGCAGTTGGAGAGTTGGTGGATAGGTAACTTCTGTGCCAGAGGACGGCGACAAAGAGTCTGAGAGTCGAGACCGAGACGACAACACGATACCCATCGGGGCCTACGCGATTGGAGCAAGGGGAAGGGCCCCAACATTTGACTGACCTGTGCCCTCAGGGCTTATATAAATGTAGTGTATATGTAATGCAAAACGAAGCATAGAACGTGTTGTTCTTCCCATGCCAACCAGTCGATCGACCCGTGCCCGCCGGTTGCGGTCAACATGCTATTGAGCCGGACCCCCCTGATGCGCGACTAATCTCGACAGCGACCCCTATTGCGGACAGGCCAGCGCCGCGCCCAATGACGCAGGCCCAGCTCTCAGTGGCCACCCACCAATCACATGACGCGACCACCACTGCGATCCATGGTGTCCACTGCGACAGTGTCCCTCGCTGGAATGTACGGTTGACATCGGCAGTAGCTTGAGCTGCATCAACCGCCCCTACTCCAGCAGCTAGGGCACCGACGAAGTATACCGGTCTCGGTACGACGCATCGAGCGAGCGACTTGGCGACCCGACCGTTGGTCAAGCCGTTTAGAATACCGTTGCACAGACGTCACACCTTGCATAGCTGCTGCGTCTGCCGAGTTGCCCTCGCAGTTGGGCGTTCCAGACGCACTGTCCACGACTCCACGGCCGCCCGACCCGCGCAAGCAGCACCCGCGATCCGACCGTCCGCGAAGATGTGCAGGGGAGGACCGAGGACTCCCATACCATGATACCGGCCAAGAGCAATGGCGAGCCGACGAGGCACGAGGAGGGGCGCGGCCTGCTGTCGGGCGACTACGAGGAGGACGACCTGGGCACACATACTGGCATCGACGGCCATGGCCATGGCGACGGCGTCGCCGATGACGACAAGTCCGCGGCCGGGCCGCAGAAGTCGCCGCGGACGCCGCACCGCGTGCAGTTCGACCTCACGCCCGAGGTTATCGGCGCCAGCAACGGGTCGGCCGGCGGCAGGATGTCGTACTCGTCTTCCGACGAGGCGAGCAGGAGCTTCGACATGGACATCGCCGAGGGCCAGGGCGGGCGCCACCACCATCGCGTGCCGCTTCTGACAGACATGGAGGCGCCGAGCGTGGCCGTGGCAAACGCATGGGGTGACCGGGACGACGACGACGTCGATGACGCGGCGGACGAGCTGCACGCCGAGATGCGGCGGCCCAAGTCCGGGCTCAAGTCGGCCTTTATGAACATGGCCAACTCCATCATCGGCGCGGGTATCATCGGCCAGCCGTACGCGATCCGGCAGGCGGGCCTCCTGGCGGGGATCCTGCTGCTCGTGGGGCTCACCGTCGTGGTCGACTGGACCATCTGCCTCATCGTCATCAACAGCAAGCTCAGCGGCACGAGCAGCTTCCAGGGCACCGTGGAGCACTGCTTCGGGCGCGCGGGGCTCATCGCCATCAGCGTCGCGCAATGGGTGTTTGCCTTCGGCGGCATGGTCGCCTTTGGCGTCATCGTCGGCGACACCATCCCCCACGTCCTGCTGGCCATCTGGCCGGACCTCGCCCAGGTGCCCGTCATCGGCCTGCTGACGGACAGGCGGGTGGCCATTGCCGTGTTCGTCATGGGCGTGAGCTATCCGTTGACGCTGTACCGAGATATCGCCAAGGTAAATAAATACCTCTCATGGAGCTGCTGACCGCGGCGTGGTGCTCGGCTGACACCAATGACCCCCCATAGCTGGCTAAGGCGAGCACGTTTGCGCTCATCGGCATGATGGTCATTGTGTCGACTGTCCTCATTCAGGGCGCTTTTGTCCCGTCCGAGTCGCGGGGCTCTTTCAACGTGTCCCTCCTGACTATAAACGGCGGCTTCTTCCAGGCCATTGGCGTGATATCCTTTGGTAGGCACCGTCGCTGAGCTGTCCCGCCTTCGTACATTGTCTTTCTAACATCTGCAACCCAGCATTTGTTTGTCATCACAACTCGCTTCTCATCTACGGGTCACTGCGCACGCCGACGATTGACAACTTTTCGCGGGTGACGCACTACTCGACGGGCGTGTCGATGCTCGCGTGCCTTATTATGGCGCTCGCGGGGTTCCTGACGTTTGGCGACAAGACGCTGGGCAACGTGCTCAACAACTTCCCGTCGGACAACAGCATGGTCAACGTGGCGCGCCTCTTCTTCGGGCTTAACATGCTGACGACGCTGCCGCTCGAGGCGTTTGTGTGCCGCGAGGTGATGCTGACGTACTGGTACCCGGACGAGCCCTTCAACCTGCGGCGGCACCTCGTCTTCAGCACGGCGCTCGTGGCGGGCGCGACGGGCATCAGCCTGCTGACGTGCGACCTCGGCGTCGTCTTCGAGCTGGTGGGCGCGACGAGCGCCGTGGCCATGGCGTACATCCTGCCGCCCATGTGCTACATCAAGCTCACGACGCGCAGCTGGCGGACGTACATGGCGTACGCCGTCGTGGTGTTTGGCGTGGCCGTCATGGTCATCAGCGTGATACAGGCGGTGGGTAAGATTATAAACGGTGCGTTTTCCCCCTATTCCCCGACGCCCGTTCGCGGCTACAACTGACGGGCGACGCTAGGTTCCGAGAGCACGGCAACCTGTACATGACGGGGATATTTGTAGACTCCATGGCACGATGGGAGCGGCCGGTGTAAGATAACAGCAAAGATGGGACATGGAACTGTACATTTACGCCCGGCAACCAGACACCGGGGCCTGGAACAGAACAGCGTAGAGCCGCGGCCGAGCACACGGGAGCTGCTGCGAGCTACGCCAGAGCAGGAGGACCATCAGCGGCATGATGAAGCAGCCTTGGATAGGGACAGCATAAGGCAGCGGCGTTTCTTTGAGCCACGATAGAATTCGATGATACATGATCGTCCCCTGCCAGAACCGCACCCGCGGCCAATGAGGCGCCATGTCGATTTCCTTAAAGCCCCCCCCCCCCCCCCTGGTTGCGCCCAAGACTCCAACAAGACCCTGATGACGAGCGCCCGCTGCAAGTGCTTGCAGGCTAGGTAGGTACGGCCTACCTTACCTGCTGGTACGAAGTACTGTATAGCGCCAACCAGTCTTGCCAGTGCGCAGACAGATCCACCCGGCGCCGCATCACGAGGCCGCGCAAGGGCCCTGTAAGCACGCCTATCGCGCGTGGGACCTCAAGGGTTTCTGCACGTCACACGTCACTCGCGCCCCGTCTCCTCCTTCGGGGTGAACGAGGCTTTTCAATGCCGTCGCGTACAATGCCCATCCTGGTCGGGCGGCCCCCCCGCGTGATTAGCTGTTTTTAGCTTTTGTCGTCGCTGCTGGTGCTGGTGCTGTTGCTCCTGCTGTTGGCAGCGCCACCTACGAACTGAACGGCGCCCATGCAGGCAGACAGCACTGGGAGCTACGAGTAGCGGCCTGCTGCAGCTAAGCGCCCGCGCCGCCGTTATCAGGGATCTCTGGATGCCTGGGGTGAGCACCGGTTACAGCAAGGCTGGAACAAACGACGACGTCAAGACGAGAGCCCCGGCGACGACGAGGTGAGGTGATGTGGCATCCGCCCGGCGCCCCCACGCCGCGCCCGCGGGCTCGACCAGAGAAGCAACTCCCTTGGGCGCACAAGTGTGATGTGTGTGCCCCCCGTTCCGAGCGGGCGAGTGGGCGAGTGGGCAGATGCTTGCTTGCTTACTTCGTGCAAGTCACGACCAAGAAAGCCGAGTCCAGTCCACCACCACGTCAGCACCTAACTTACAGACTTCGTAGGTACCTCGTGGTTATTATGTGGTAGCATTGATAAACCAGCCTGCAGCAGGCAGCGGCCTGTAGGTACCTCTACGAGTACGAGCAAGTAGTAGGCGTCCCACCCAGAGAAAACGGGGGGCGGTTATGCACGCAGCACGAGGACCGTCGAGCAGCAACCGACCTACCTGGGTACTGACCTACCTAGACTAAGTCGGCAGGTAGGCAGGCAAGTAAGGTATATAAACCCCGCTTTCCTTCTGCCTCGGACGGCCTGAGCACGAACCACGACGCAGCCATTTGCAAACCATCCACCACCACTACCAACCACCATAACGTCTTGCAATCCATACCTACCTTAGTAGCTCACACCGTCGAACTGAACATCGTATCTATATCATCCTCCCTGCCCCGGACCGTTTCCCCACAGCAGCACGAACAACGACATCCACCATGCAGCCCGTCAACGAGCACAACACCTGCCCCAAGTGCAGCACCGCCATCGCCGGCGGCAGCAAGACGTGCGGCAGCTGCGGCGCCGTGAGTGTTCCCCTCTCAGGTCCCCAACTGCCTAGAATTCCCCGTCCTTCCCAGACGAGATGCGCCCTCCGCGGCGGCCTTACACCAGCCCATCTCATCTCATCTCATCGCATCGCATCCCAAATCATCCTCCCATGCCCCAGACCAAGTCTCCGCCCGCTCTTCTAACTCGGCCTGCGTGGCTTCCTCACAGACCTGCCCCAACTAGACGCCCGCCACCACGAAAGAGACGACGAGGGTCAGCGGCCAAGGGCAAAGTGGAAAGACGGGGCGGAGGGATGACGATGTGACGACGACGACGACGACGACGACGACGACGATGATGACGATGACGTTGGCGAGGCATGGGAGACTGGTGCCGGTATGCTAGGGAGCGGTTGGTGTCTCGGGTGGTGACGTGCCGCGGGCCGAGCTGTTTCTGGGGGCCGAACCTCGCGCATCGGTGATCAGCCTGGCGCCCGGGCTGAGACGATGGCTGGGCGGGTTTCGCCAGTGTAGCAGCAGCAATCTGACTTGGCCTCGGAACTCCAGACAGCCCATTTCTCCTAAACATGACCTCGCGAGGCGCGCCTTGTATGCGCATGTTGGCGAAGCCCGTGACGTGAATCTTGCCTGAGCCTCGTAGAACCACCAAGGATGGTATGAAGACAAGCCAGCAGGGTCAAGCATATACCACAAAGTCCAGCTTTACTATTGATGCTCCGTCTTGCTGTCTAAGTCACCAACACGGCCCAGCAGCCACAAAAGGAGAGTCGATACCAATAGCAACATGCACCTCCGCCAAAAGTCCATCGACACAAGCACAAAAACGCAACTAAGCAACGTGTAAACAACGGCGCAAGGCAAAAAAAACATGTATGCAGCCGTCATCGGCGTGCCTCGAGTCCCGGCACTTCCCAACAAGCGGCAAATCCACTACAGTCTCCTTCCCGCTGTCTGTACGCTTCCTATTCCATCCCTCCGGACCGCTGCAGAACAAAACAAATACGTCCCAACTCTCTGGCTCCTCCCCCTCGTTCCGCAACAGATACATAGAACAACCGTACCCAGCCCTTGTCCAGTTCAACGCAGGCGCGCCGCACGCCGCCGAGGCTGAACCATCTCTATGTCCCCAGCCCAGATGGGCTAAAGGGGCAAGCCGGCAGCCTGCTTGGGTATCGAACAGTGAGCACTCGTCACGCGCGAGCAGGCGGAGGAAGCAGGGCCGTGTCAAACCGGCTAAGCGACGCGTTGGCGAGACGGTATCAAACTCCAAATTCCGAGAACCTTGTGCGGACACGGCAATCCCGCACCGTCGAGACCCGTCCCAAACCCTGCCATCCGAACAACCCCGGTCAAAATTGAGTGTGGACTGGAAAGACGATTGATTGCATTACAAGGGTGACCGATGGATGCGAATAAAAGACAGGTTGCTGTGTTTGTCATGGACGGGCTCTCTCCCAGTGGCACCCCTGCCTTACAAAACGAGGCACTTCTTGTGGCTGCTCTTGCGGCTGCTGCGAGAGAGCAGAGCTGCGCGCGTGGCGTGCTCGAACACCTCACGGACGCCCTCGTTGGTCTTGGCCGAGCACTCGAGGTACTTGTAGGCGCCGATCTTCTTGCGGACCTCCTCGCCCTAGATTGGCAAGTACGTTAGCATTGTAGCATGACACGGGCATCATCGCCAGGGAACTGGAAGTGGGATCACAGCTTGCGCGACAGCTTGTGATGCGCACGCAAGGCTACGCCAAAATTCGGTGCTTACCTCTTCGGCAGTGACGGGCTTCTGGCTAGTCTTGCGCAGCTCCTCGGTAACCTTGGGGTCGTATCGCAGATCCTTCTTGCAGCCAACCAGGATGATGGGCAGACCCTGGCAGAAGTGAAGGACCTCAGAAATCCACTACAAGAAAGGCATATGCGTTAGCAGTTGCATCGCCGTTTGCCCCTCTGGCTGGGGTGGACAGCGCCCGGAAAACAGCGTACCTTCTCCTGGACGTTGTCGAGGGAGTCGGGCGAGTCGATCGCGAAGCAGATCAGGATGACGTGCGAGTCGGGGTAAGAAAGGGGTCGGAGACGGTCGTAGTCTTCTTGGCCAGCCGTATCCCACAGGGCCAGCTCGACGTGCTTGCCATCAACCTCGACATCGGCGACATAGTTCTCGAAGACGGTGGGGACGTAGACCTGAACACCTGCATCAGCAAATACTGCCCAGATGACTGTAATATCGCACGCCGCGATTTTCTGCCGTGGTGGCCGAGCACGAGACGTCTGGCGCCGTGGGCGGCGTTGACAGCTGAGACGTCGTAATGCTCCTGGCTGAGGCTCGGCGACGGTCGGGGAGTGGAGAATTGGTGCAGGCGAGGCAGGGGCTCGCGGCTCGGTCAATTCTTACCTCGGGGAAGGTTCCCTTGGAGAAAACACTGAGAGCACGTCAGCGAAATGATCTGTGGCAAAAGGAGGAGCGCAGCTGGTGATGGCGGTCGGCGCGGAGGCCGTCGTGCGAGATACGAGCGGGCAGGCTGTGATTATGCTTTTGGGGGGGCGTGGGAGCTGAGCTACTCACATCAACAAGCAGGTTTTACCGCAGGCACCATCGCCGACGATGACGAGCTTTCGGCGGATCTCAGCCATGGTATGTGCTTGTGTCGGGATGACGATGAATGCGAGGCGCGGCGACGAAGAAGAGCGAGGGCGTTGGCTTGGGGATGCACGAGGGCAGGGCAAGCTGGAGGTGGATGGAGGAAGAAAGAGGACGGACGTCAGAAGGGGGAAACGGGTCGGTGGATGGTGACGGTGGCAGAGAATGGACGGACGCTGGGCTGGGCTGGGCTGGCCTGCTGCTGCGGTGCGCTGGACCTGGACCTGGACCTGGCTGGGCCAGGCTGGGAGTGGCTGCTGGGTTGGGTCTTCGCGGCGCTTGTCACTGGTACTTGCGCGCGCCGATAGGAGCGATAGGGGCAGGCGACGGACACGGGGGGCAGGTCCCGACGTGTTCATCGGGTAGGCGTGGGCGCTGGGACAGGGCGCGCTGTGGCAGTCAACCGGCGGAGGAGGGGGGACTCCCGGGGGGTCTTGTCTTGAACTCTTGGGGGAAACCTGGAAGGGGGTCCTGCAGGGCCTTGCCCGCCGCTGAGCTGTGTCAGGCACCCGGAGCACCAATGACGAGTGGCTTTCGGCGGCAGAGGGCCTGAAAATGGGGGCGGAAACGCGGCTCACGAGATGTGCGCCCCGGTGCTGGGCGGGTATCTCGCCCCGCGCGGGTTGCGGTGGAGGTACCCGGCCAGTAACAGTGGTCGTCCGGCGCTGGCCAGGGGACTGTGCCTGGCTCGACCTCGTGGGCCCGCAGACAAACTGAACCACTGGGCACCCTCCCACCACCAGGAGGCCACCACCTCTCAGAGTCCTGAGGCAACCGACCCGCCCGGCAGCGCCTCGTTCTCGCGACATCCAAAGGACGAGGTACCGAGTACCCCACGCTTCAGGTACCTCGTCACCATGCCGCCTGCCTGCCTCAGGAGGTGCCCTGCCATGCCTGCTCGCCCGCCTGTGTGCCTCACGTCACGTTCCAGCCTTCCTGCGCTGGCTGGTAATAAACAGTCGCTGTGCCTGTGACGATACGAGGGCACGCCCGCTGCGAGGCGGCCGCTCACGACCCGTAGGCACCGGTGCCTACCTAGAGGTCCGGGGTACCTGGCCTCATGCTGCACGACACGGCGGGCAGCCACCACCCTGGGTTTGTTTGCTTGCAATGCGTGCGCGCAGAGGAGGCCAGGGCCCTTCCGTCCTGCCCACCTTGTAGGTATCGCTCCTCGGCACCTTCAGGCGGCTGATTCTGGCTGACGCAGGCGTCTGCCGCGGCAGACTCACTTGCCTGTGGACAGGAGGGCAGGAACGTATCTCGGCGATGTGGTGTGCGAGAGGCCGCGCGCGCGCTGTTCTGTCCGTCTGAAGGCCCGTCCTGCCCTGCCAGCCTCAGCGGTTCCGGGGCAGTGCCATCCATCACGGGCACAGGCGACCCTGCCTCAACAACAGCTGGGGCCGCTAATCAAAGCTTCCACCGCTGTGCTGCCACCCGACCTGCCTGCCTTCAATTGTTCTCGCTCGCTGGAGATTGGTGGGGCAACCTTGAATCCCCAAGCCTTCCCTGGAGTCATCGGTACCTACTTCGTACCTACGAGTTGGCGTCGCTGCGCCCGCTGAGAGGCGCCATCCGTGATCCATCCGTGATTTGCCCCGGGCCGGGGCACCTCAGCAAGCTCAGCCAGGCACACCTTGCGCACCTTCAGGGGGTCGCTGTGCCACCACAACCACTGCAGCTGAGCAGTCGTCGAGCCCCGAGAATAAAGTGGGCGGCGGACAGGCCCCAGAAACGCCCAACGCGAAGCTAAGGTAGCGCGATCGTCGCCGCCCTCTGTGGTTTGTCGACTGACTGCCCCGTTTTGGTGCATAGCCCGCGTTGTGCACTTGCAGTCGCAGCACGTCGCAGCACCTCGTCGTCGATGACATATTTGCCAGCGACTCCCAGACGTTGGCTGACTGCTGCCATGCGCCGTGACGCTCCATGGTGGACTTGGGCGGCAGCAGACGGTCGAGACGAGGCGAGACGCAGAACCGCAGGCAATCCCGGCGGTTTCCCCAGCGGCCAAGCCCAGACCGCCCCATGACGACTCCGCCTGCGGCCAGGGATCGCGGTGGACAGGCAAGGTACCTTAATGTCTGCTCGGGCTGTTGTCGATGGAGTCGCCGCTGCCGTTGGCTGTCGCCTCTCCAACGAGGCAGGACAAAGTATGGACATGTGTGCGAGCCAGGCACACCCTAGCCGAGGGGAGCAACAAACATGCTCGGAGGGCCTCGTTGTTGGCACTTTGACGACACGACACAAACACACACAAACGCGCCATCCACCCGCAGCAGGTGCCGACGCGAGCGAGCGCCATGCGGGATGGACCGTTTGCATCATGCACCGCTCCTTGCTACCTGATCCAGCGAGCGACCGTATATTACCAGGTACGTCTCTGGCCGTTGCCTGGGTAGCATCGAGGGCATCGAGCCGGGTGCCGGACCCTGCGGTGCCACCGGCTCTGCATCCCGACTCGCCACTGCCACATGATCGATCTCACCAGGCGTCTTGCCGTGCCCCTGTGCCCCGAGGCCGCCGCGACAGCGCCGTCGTGTCTGGGCGGCAGGAAAAGTCCTACATGCGCCTCGTCCTGCTGCAGGACTTTGGCAGCGCCGACCTGCACGGCACGTGATGCGCCACGACATCGCTCAGTCTTGTTGGATACGAGGACACGACCGGCCAACAATACCTGAGGTTGAGAGTAAGACGAGTAGTGCGGATGGCAAGAAACGAGCTTGCACGGAGTACGTACGAAGTAGATGTGTCCCAATTGCACGTGTTGTGCCATTTGAGCCTCATAGTTCGCGGCGGCCAGATGCCAGAGCTGCACCCCATTGATGCAACCCCGAAGGATTGCCATGGGGTGCCGCCACTGGTATTGGATCCGTGCAAATATGGTGCGATATTCACAGGAACCCGCCATCCCCCGTCATCACTGTGGCGTCGTTTTAATGGCCTTGGGCAGCAAGCACCCTGCGCCCCGTGCAACGGGCACATTCATCAAGCGTGCCGTCGAGGATGACAGACAAAAAGTAGCTTACCCTGTACTCATCGACGTAACAGTGTCGATTTAGCAGATGCGGCACTGTCCGCACTGTACGGCTAATTCCGCAGCTCTGGTGAGAATTTCCAGGTCGACCTGGCGCAGCTCACGAACTTCCACGCACGCGATCCCCGACGACAGCGGCCACAACAGGCAGGTTCCTCGAGAACAGGTGCCGGCCATATTCGAATTACACGCACAGCAGGACGATCCAATTGGCCTCGTCGCCAGTTCACCATGCAGAAGCTCGTCAAGCGAGCCGCGCAGGCCCAGCGCCAGGCCGGCCGCCGCGCGCGACAGCGGATGGAGCAGGAGGCCATCGACCACCGGATGCGCAACCGCCAGGCTCTGCGGAGCGCCGTGTCCGAGGTCCGGCAGAACCTCAAGGACGCCAAGCGGGCGAGGCAGGAGGACTGGGAGATGGGCCCCCTGGCACCGAAGCGCGACCTCGGCTTCAACAACTACGGCGCCTTCAGGGAGAACGTCCGGCAAGACTGGTCCAACTACGGCCTGCACCAGCCCCCGCCAAAGGTCATCGAGCAGCGCTGCGCCTGGGCCGGCGGCGTGAAGCAGCTCAACCTTGCGCCGCAGGACCGCGTGGTCATCATGGACGGTCCGGACAAGGGCAAAATCGACCGGATCAAGGCCGTCCAGGGGGAGAACGGCACCGTTACGCTGGAAACACACCACAGAGTAGGATTTACCCGGACCATTGAGAATCTAAGAGGACGGAAAACTAACAATGACCTCAAAGGCGCTCGCAGTCGGCATGTTCGATAGCCCTGCGCGGTCACAAGCGATGCCCATATCCATTGGGTCGATCCGACTCGTCTACCCGATACGAAACGAAGAGACGGGCATCACTCGAGACGTGGTTATCAACCAGCTCAAGGCCGTGCCGCCGAACATGCAGTCCGAGAACATGACGCTGGACCGCTGGGAGTACGGCAACAAGTGGGACCGTGTGGTGCCGGGCATCAACGTGGTGATTCCCTGGCCCGAAGTCGAGGCGCCCGAGTACGAGGCCATGCCCGCCGACACGGTCCGCGAGCAGGTCGAAGACCGCACATTCTACTACGGCCTGCTGGCGCCCCCCATGCCGGAGCAGGTCGTCGACGAGCTGCGCAACAAGTACTCGAGGTTCCGAACGAGACACGAGCCCTGGTACGTGGAGCAGAAGGAGATGGAGGAGGAGATTATGGAGGGGCGGTCGGAGGCTCTCAAATCTATGCAGACGCCGCTCGAGGAGTTCCACGAGATGCAGCGGGAGATTCGCGACTCCCAGGGCGAGCCGGAGCTCAGCGAGGAGATGCTGGAGAAGCTCGGCCAGATCATGGCGCAGAAGAAGGCGGCCGCACTGGAGCAGGCCGGCGTGTCCGAGGTGTCGGGAACGACGCCGCCGGCGTCTGGGCCTCAATGAGGCTTTGGGAGTCGGCATTGGGAATCATGCGGCGCACCACTGCCGACATGAGGATGACACTGTAATAGTAGACGTGTGGAGAGTACTGTACATCACCATGGTGCAAGAGATGGGGCGAGGTTTCTCACGACCCGGCCTCCATAGAACCAAAGCTTTGAAACATACACGACCCAATACATGTTACGGCATCGTGCGATTCAGTCGCACATCGGCACCCAATACGGCTCGACCATGCGCTAGAGGGAGCGAGAGCTCGGAGAGTAAATCCGGAAGACGCTCAACGGCGGCCAACGACATTCGCCGAATGTGTCTCACTCGATGCCGAACATGCCGTCACATGGTGCCTGCCAGCGCACACGACGCGAGACAATTGTCGTCTTCTCTCTTTCAAAGTTTGGTTCTCGAATCATAGTCATGTACTCCATGAGCCTTGCTTACCCCGTGAAGAAAACAGGTTTGGCTCGTGAGTCCTCTCGGGCGAGGCCTCCTTTCGGCTCCGGCCGCCCGGCTGCGATAGAGGACGCTTGGCGCGGCGGAGACCCCACCGGACAGGCGCTCGGCGAAGCTCCCCTGAGTATCGAATGGTGGTGTTTTTTTTTGCCCACGGTTTGATCTCTCATTTATGGTTAAACAGGACAGCTGGGGTTCAATGGCCCTCGAACGCGATTTGAGCAAGAATGCAGTTGAGTGTGAATACCGAAAAGTGGCCTGCCTGCGTCCGGGCATGTGTCTGTCATTACGTCGCGGCCGTTGTAGGTATACTTGTACGAAGGTAGGTGTGGGCGACGACGACCCCTCCCCCACTACGTACGAGCAGCCGCCGATCCGCGGGCTACGATAAGAAGCAAGCTTCAACTTCACCCGCGCTCACTTCGCCGAGCTCTCCCTCTCCCCTCCCCCCTTCTCTTCCCCCTCCCTTCCTTTACGTCCTCCTTTCTGTGCCAGTCTCATCTGTTCTCGAGGCAGTGGTTTTGAGAGCCATACCGTACTCGCTCGATACGCAATCCTCGAGTGTGCAAGGCGACTGACCAGTGACCACCACCACCACCACCACCATCGCCACCACCGAACGACAACAACAACGGCAACGATAACGACGCCGATCCCGCCAACCACCATGTCCCACACACACGCCCACGACGGCGGCGCCTCGCACTCGCACGACGGCACCGGCTTCAACGCCCAGGAGCACGGCCACTCGCACGAGATCCTCGACGGGCCAGGCAGCTACGTCGGCCGCGAGATGCCCATCGTCGAGGGGCGCAACTGGTCCGAGCGCGCCTTTACCATCGGCATCGGCGGGTACGTCCTTGTCCTGACTCCCCTCCCCCCCTTCCTCTTTTGTATTTGCTCTTCATTCTGTTCTATCCCAAGCCCCCAGCTCTCTCTGTCTCTCTCGCCGTGGGAGATGGAAAAGCAGCAGAGTGGGAAAAGAAAAGAAAAAAGGCAGCGTGGAATTGCGCGTGCTGACATGTGCCACCACCTTCACCATCTGGCAGACCCGTCGGCTCCGGCAAGACGGCCCTCATGCTCGCGCTGTGCCTCGCGCTGCGCGAGAAGTACTCCCTCGCCGCCGTGACCAACGACATCTTCACCCGTGAGGACGCCGAGTTCCTGACGCGCCACGCCGCCCTCCCGCCGCAGCGCATCCGCGCCATCGAGACGGGCGGCTGCCCGCACGCCGCCGTGCGCGAGGACATCTCGGCCAACCTCGCCGCCCTCGAGGACCTGCACGCCCAGTTCGGCGGCGTCGACCTCCTCCTCATCGAGTCGGGCGGCGACAACCTCGCCGCAAACTACTCGCGCGAGCTCGCCGACTTCATCATCTACGTTATCGACGTCAGCGGCGGCGACAAGGTCCCCCGCAAGGGCGGCCCCGGCATCACCCAGAGCGACCTGCTCGTCGTCAACAAGACGGACCTCGCCGAGATTGTCGGCGCCGACCTCGGCGTCATGGAGCGCGATGCCCGCAAGATGCGCGAGGGCGGGCCCACCGTCTTCGCGCAGGTCAAGAAGGGCGTCGCTGTCGACCACATTGTCAACTTGATCCTGAGCGCCTGGAAGGCCAGCGGCGCCGAGGAGGAGAGGAAGAGCAAGGGAGGGCCGCGGCCGACCGAAGGGCTCGAGGGGCTGAAAAAGCAGCAGTGATGCACATCTGGCGAACTCTGGATAAAGAAGGATACTAAACAAAAAAAACCGAATCATGCCCAAGCATCATTGTCAAAGCCATGTCTTTTTTGGTATATCATGCGTCTATATGCCATCAAATTTTGTTCATTCATTCCATCATGACGTCCTCGCCTTCGGCTGCGGCACCCGCCTCGACCTCCAGAAGCGGCCCCTTGACAGGCACCGACTCGCGCGGCCAGACGCGCTTGTACAGACTCACACCGACGGCGTCTTGCGGGTTGATGCGCCCGTCGAATGTCGCCTTGAAGTAGCCGTGCGTGCCCAGCGGCTCCTTAATGTATCCGCTCCGGCCCCGCCTGGTCCACAGCGGCATCGCCTTGAACCACTCCACGTCGTCGCGGCTGAAGAACATGTACCGCACCGTCACGATCTTCTTGTGGATGTGGTACGGGTGGCCCGTCAAGATGATACGCTTGGCGACCACTCTGGACGTTGACGGCGGCAGAGCCGTGCCCGTGCCAATGAGCTTGAGGCCGATGTCTGGCTCCTCATCGTCCTCGGTCACGGCCCCGGGCACGGTCCTCTTGAAGAAAACGGCTGGGACGGCGCCCCAGGTCACCGGGCCCATGAACGTCGCAATGACGGACTGCCCGGGGTGCACGTAGCGGCAGAACTTGTGCACGTCGTTTGGTGTCGAGCCCGACTGAGAGAAGACGGGCTTGATGACCATTCTGCGGGGACCGCACTGCACAACGATCTCCTCCTTGGACTTGACCGACTTGGTGTAGTCGGAACTCAAGTTCAGCAGGTAGTTGACCGCCGTCTTCTTGTTCTCGTGTCGCAGGAGGGAGAACAGAGTGACCGGCGCGCTCGGGTCGTACGTCTTTTCCATGGCAGCCGGGATGCCCTTGACGTAGATGTGCACCCGCGTCCCGGGCTCGACTCCGCCTACCAGCGCCTCGCGGATCGACTTTGACCGGGATGCGTTGTAGTCAGGAATCTGCAGCAGCCGTCGCCAGTCCTCCGGTTCGTGCGCCCGGTCCTCGTCCTCCTGCCACGGGCTCGTCCGGAGGCTCTTCAGGCCGCGGTATCGGGCCAGCCGCTCGCGTGCCGAAACATTGGGATGCAGCTCGATCTCGTCGGGGAACTCTTTGTCATCCTCGACCTCGTCACGCTTCCGCGCACGATACTGCTTGAGCTGCTCGGCATCTTCATCCTCGTCGAGCTCCTGCATCATCTCGGATTGCGGATACTCCGAAGGGGCACCCTCGGTTGGCTCGGGTTGTGCATACCCCTCGATGCCGTCCTCTGCACCGATTTCTTCGTCGTCGTCCTTGCCGTCGTCCATCTCGATATCCTCCATGTCCGAACCCGAGTCGGAGACGTCATCGAGATACCAAGCCGCCTGGTAATTTGATGTGCCCTTCGGCACGCGCTTCTTGATCTTGCGCTCCTCCTCGTCCTCATCCGTGAAGTAGTGGTGATCGTCAAGTAAGACACCCTTCTTGGTTGAAGCGGCGGTAGACATAGCACCGTCCTCGTCGTCATCGGCCTCCATGACAATATCATCGGGCGCGAGCTCGTTCAGGTCGTCTTGATCCGGTGTTGGTTCCTCGAGCAGCGCCTCTGTCCCGATATCAAGTGTCTCCTCTTCACCCTTCTTGTTCTGTCTCGGCAATGGCGCGGCCACGATTTTCTGAATCTGATAGGTTCCCCAGTCGCCGATTTGGACGAGCCTGTCCGCCTTCAACCCGCGCCCGCGTACCACACCAGTGATGATGGTAGGATCCGAGTCGTGGTAGGCAAACTTGATGTCCTCGGCCAGCATCCAACTTCTGTCATCCCTCCATCGAATTCCTTTGGGGGTCGTGCTGCAGAGAGAGCGGACGAGGTTGGAGCATTCTTGTCGGTTATCGAGGCTGTACACCTTCTCCTGCTCCGGGTGAAAATGCGTGATGAAAGACTTGAGCGACGCCACAACGCCCTGTTTCTGCTTGGCGGACTCGACCTTGTCGAGATGCTGAACGACGGTGAAGAGAGTAGACAGGCCCTGGCTCTCAACACTGCGCAGAATGAGCTCGCCCAGCGCATCGACTTCCTCGTCGGCGGACAAGACGACGACAACAAAGTCGGCCGCACGAGCAGCGTCGAGACAGGCGGTCAGATCCCTCTTGAGGGGAACATACTGCAGCTTTTGCTTGAAGCGGTCGACCGTGACTCGGAAGTTGCCATCGCGGACCGGAGTGTCAATGTCGAGGCTGCCGTTGAGTTCTCGGATGGCAGCCTTGGCGTCGCCGTCGGCGCAGAGAGGAAGGACGGCGACCACTCGAGGGGCACCATCGCGGCCGGCAAAGACGGAGTTCTCCTTGAGGTGCTCCTTGTGCTTGGAGAGGCGGGCCTGCTTGGCCTGGTTGCGGCGGTCGAACTTGGACATGACTTGCTGGTGCGGCGTCTTGCGCTGGCCGCGCTCGTTGGGAACCTTGCCTGGAATACAGAATTAGAAGGAACAATCAAGTGATCGAGACAGCAGACATACCCTTGGCACGGTCTCTCAGCTCGTGCTTGGACGCTGCCTTGGACTTGAAGGGCTTGTGCGACACCTTCGTGGTGGGGCGGTGCGAGTGGGCGACCGCGACAGGCATCTTGCTGTCGCCGCCTGCCTTGAAGCGAAACGGTAGAGACGCCAGATTGGACTGTATATGCGCCTGCCGGAGGGTTTGGGAGAAAATTCGGCGTGAAAAGGGCACAGGCGACCGTCTATCGTGACTTGGGCTGACCGCTGCCAACAAGTGTAGGTGCGCAGAGCGACTGTAGGCGGTGATGGATGGTGGGGTTGTGGTTGGACGCCGCCGGTTATCGAGAATTTTTTGTGCGGCATGCTATCGATAGCACCAGCGGGTCACCGGCCCGCCAATGGCTGCGCCGCGATACCAGCAAAAAGTCCCTGGGCGGTGGAAATTTTGTTGCATCTGCCGCTGCCGCTGCCGCCTGCAATCGTCCTGGCCGTTCGCTGCCATCGCACACCGACCCGACCACGACACCGCGCGACACGATACGCCGCCATGGAGGTCGACACCATCGACGAGCCCGTCACCCAGGTGCGCGACAATGGCGCGCTTGCGGTCAAGAAGACAAGAATGGAGTTCGTCTCGCCCGAGGAGAAGGCGCGGCGCCGGCGGCTGCAGGAGGCGCACAAGTCGTACGGACGAGGCAAGAAGATCGACACCAAGCACATCAAGGACAAGAAGCTGCGGAGGAATCTGAAGCACCTTGAGAACAAGTACCAGAACGCCACGGTTAAGGCCAAGGATGCCGAGATCCTGCTCGAGAACACCAGCGGCTTTCTCGAGCCCGAGGCCGAGCTCGAGCGCACCTACAAGGTCCGGCAAGACGACATCACGTCCGGCGTCGCCGTCGAGACGGCGCAGAAGCGGTTCGACCTTAAACTGGACCAGCTGGGCCCATACATGTGCGAGTACTCGAGGAATGGCCGGGAGCTTCTGCTGGCGGGGCGAAAGGGCCATGTCGCGACAATGGACTGGCGCGAGGGCAAGCTCGGCTGCGAGGTGCAGCTGGGCGAGACGATTCGGGACGTCAAGTGGCTGCACAACAACCAGTACTTTGCCGTTGCCCAGAAGAAGTACGTCTACATATACGACCGCGACGGCGTCGAGCTGCATTGCCTGCGGAAACACAACGAGGTGACGCATATGGAGTTTCTTCCGTACCACTTTCTACTGGCCACCATCGTACGTTCCCCCGCCGACACATTCTGACCAAGACGCACACGCTGACTGTTGCAGGGCACTGTTGGTGTGCTGAAGTATCAAGACACCTCGACCGGTCAATTAGTCGCCGAGATGCCGACCAAGCTCGGCCAGCCCGTCTCCATGGCGCAGAACCCCTACAACGCCGTCCTCCACGTCGGGCACCAGAACGGAACCGTGACGCTCTGGTCTCCCAACTCACAAGAACCCCTCGTCAAGTTGCTGGCGCACCGCGGGCCGGTGAGGTCGCTAGCCATGGACAGAGAAGGACGGTACATGGTCTCGACCGGCCAGGACCTCAAGATGGCCGTCTGGGACATTCGGATGTTCAGGGAGGTCAGCAACTACTACACGAGGCAGCCTGCGTCGTCAGTCACCATCTCAGATACTGGGTTGACTGCGGTTGGCTGGGGCACGCAGACGACGATCTGGAAAGGACTGTTCAACAAGAATGCGCCTGCGCAAGAACAGGTGCAGAGCCCGTACATGGCGTGGGGTGGCGAGGGCAAGCGTATTGAGCGGGTGCGGTGGTGTCCGTTTGAGGATATCCTCGGCGTGAGCCACGACCAGGGATTCTCGTCCCTCATCGTCCCGGGCGCCGGCGAGGCCAACTTCGACGCCCTCGAGGTCAACCCGTTCGAGACGGCCAAGCAGCGCCAGGAGTCGGAAGTCAAGGGCTTGCTGAACAAGCTGCAGCCCGACATGATCGCGCTGGACCCCAACTTCATCGGCAACCTGGACTTGCGGTCCAACGCGCAGAAGAAGGCGGAGAAGGACCTCGACACGCCGGCGGCGGACCTCGCCGAGGAGATCCGCAACCGCGCCAGGGGCAAGAACGGGGCCCTCAAGAAGTACCTGCGCAAGCAGCGGAAGAAGAACATCATCGACGAGAAGAGGCTGCGGGTGGACGAGCTGTGGAAGGAGCAGCAGCAGAAGAACGACAAGAAGCGCAAGGAGGCGGAGGCGGACCTGGGCCCGGCGCTCTCGCGGTTCGCGAGGAGAGAACAACACTAGGTGTCGGAGGTGTAAAGAACAAAGATGATAATACCCCAACGACGAGGCCTGATGCTCGTTCCCAAACAAAACGGTCTATTCGCAATGTGCTTTTGTCGGCGCCATCTCCAAATACGGCAACGCCACGTATGATTTGTACATCTTATTCGTAGCCAGTCACGCCGATACCGTTCCCATGATAACTAAGGTAATCCATGCCATGCCGCCCAACAACGCCTGCCTGTACAATGTCTCCGGGGGGTGAGGAGGGAAAGAGGACCACCAGCCAGTCTCGGGCGGGGGGCCTCTCAAAGCAGCTTCAGGTGGCCCGTGACCTGGTCGACGAGGCTGCGGGGGGCGGGGCCGACGCCGAGGACGGTCATGCTGCCGGCCTCGATCTGGGTGCGGCCGGCGTCCTGGATGACCTCGGCGGTGAGGCCGAGTGCGCGGGCCTTGCGCCGCAGCTCGAGCATCTCGTCCTGGCTCTTGACCTGGACGGCAATCTTGGCCTGGCCGAGCTTCTCCCAGCGCGCGAGCACCTTGCGCTGCGGGGCGTCGGGGGCGGCGCGCGCGAGCGCCTTGTAGCAGGCGAGGGTGGCGTGGGAGCACTGCGCGGCGATTTTGCCTGCGGGCGGGGGGTGTGAGCGAGCGACTGACTCTAGGGCAAGAGATGGCGAGAGAGAGGGAGAGCGTGCGTGGTGTCACATACCCTTTGTCATGCCCAGATCTGTGCGCACGACGAGCACCAGCTTGCACTCCTCCCCGTTGTCGACGAGTGCGGCAGCGGGACGAGGAGCGGCGGCGGCGGCGGTAGCATCAACGCGCAGGCCCTGCCGGCGGTCGGCCTGGACGCCGTTGGCCCAGTTGGGGGCGTGGTCGAGCAGGGTGTCGTCCTCGTCGACGTCGCTCTCGTCGCTCTCGACGGGGTCGCGGTGGAAGCGACGGCGTTCGTCGGCCAGGCCGGGCGAGATGAGGTAACCGCGCGTGGTGAAGACGCCGAAGAGCCAGCCCGTGACGAAGGTGGCGAGCGCCGTTGTGAGGATGACGCCCGTCTGGGCGCCCTGGTCGGAGGGCATGGCGGGCGGGCGGGTGGTCGGATCGTCTGTCTGACTGTCGGTCTGTCGGTCTGTCGGTCGGTTGATGAATTGACGGTGGAGGAGGGCCAAGAGGGACGACAGGTAAGTAGCTAGTTTTTCGTGGTGAGGAGGCGAGGCTGGATCGAGTGGGAAGCCTTGCGAAAATGAAGGGTCTGTCGTCGGTCGGCCAGGCGGCTCGCGCGGGCGGGATTGGCGGTTGAGTTGAGCCTCCAGCAGGTCCCGGCGTGACGTGGATGGCCTGCGGCCGGGGGCCCACTGTTAGCCGCTGTAGGCCAAGCGCTGAGGTGCTCAGGGCCGGGGCGTTTCACCTCAGTCACCAACCGGACGGAAAGTCGGCTCATGGAAGCCAGCCCCCTCCAAGCACTGGGCAGCTCAGTGGACTGCATCTTATGCACCTTCACCCACATATACAGCCTCATGCCGCCGCCGCTCCCGTCGCGCTCACGCAAACCCCGTCCTCCACCATCATGACGAGCGACAAGAGGGCCCTCATCCTGGGCATATCTGGCTGCTCGTCCAGCGGCAAGACGACGCTCGCCCGCCTCCTGCGCGACATCTTCCCCAGCACCTTTATCCTGCACCAGGACGACTTTTACAGGCCCGAGACGGAGTGCGTCACTTCCCCCATCCTGCCACGCACTGCGCTGCGCAAGGAGAAACAAACAAGATACCTATTCTGATGCTTGCTTGCCTGTCTTCCCCTGCAGACTGCCGACAAAGAATGGCCTCCTCGATTGGGACTGCGCCGAGGCCATTGACGTCGCCGCAATGGCCGACGCCCTCGCTTACATCCGCGAGCACGCCGAGTTCCCCGTACGACCGGACCCCCCTCCCCATGGCACTCACTCACGATGCTTCTCGTCAGGGGTGTGACCTACGTGTTGACTCGTCGTGTAGAGCTAACGTGCGCCGTTGTACGCAGCCCACGCTAGACTCCAAGGAGGACCAGAACTCAGTCGGCCAGTGCCCGGTGCCGGACTCTGCCGTTGCCGCCCTCAAGGCCAAGGTGTCGTCGGCGCTCCCGGCATCGCACCCGCTGCGCCGCCGCGAGGACGACGACGACGATAACAAAGCCTCTGCTGCTGCGGCGACAGCGTCTGCGGGTGCGGCTGGAACGACGACAGCGACGGCGACGACGACGGCTGCTGCACCCACCACGCCCCCGCTGCTGCGCCTGTGCCTCCTCGACGGCTTCCTGCTCTACGGCCCATCCATGGCCGCACTGCGCGCGAGCTTCGACGTCAAGCTCTTCGTGCGCGCCTCGCACACCCGCGCCAAGGCCCGCCGCGAGGCCCGCGACGGCTACGTCACCCTCGAGGGCTTCTGGGCGGACCCCCCTGGCTACGTCGACGCCATCGTCTGGCCCAATTATGTCGAGGAGCACGCCTGGATGTTCGAGGGTGGCGACGTCGAGGGCCGCTTCCGCGCCGCCGTCCTGCGCGACCACGGCATCAGGGCCCTCGAGGACGCCCCCGTCGACGCCGAACTGGGCCACGTGCTCGAGTGGATGGTCGACACGATATTAGACGAGCTGCGCAGGCTAGAATAGACATGAAATCGCAAGATAAGCTGTTGACCATACACGAAACATGCATTCCTTTGTTCTCGGCTCATAGTGCCGCTTCATCATGGCGCATCCCACATCTCCCTTGCCGTCTATGACAATTCTGTGCTGCCCACAAACACACGCATCATAACTCATCAAGACATGGCTCTCAATCAGATGACTTCCCGCTCAAAGAGGACTCCCTGTCCGACAGCTCCCTCTCCGACATCAATTTTTTCACAGCCTCTTGCGCCGCCTTCGTCTTGGCCTCCTCCTTGCTCACCCCATCGTCCACCTCGGCGACGACTCTGTTTCCAACGTGCACCTTGCACAGGTATGTCTTTTCCCCGTCTGCGCTCTCTGCCATGTCCACCTCGTACGTTACCGTCTGCGTCATGGCCCACTGCCCCAACTCCTCCTTAGGGTGCTGGACGCGGACTTTGTCGTGGACGATGCGGTCCAAGTACGACAGGATTCCGAACCGGGACAGCACTTGCTCACAGCTCTCCTTGGAACCGGAGTCAACCCACACCGCCCCAATTATCGCTTCAAACAGGTCCGAGTAGAACTTCTTCGCTTGCACGCGGGCAAGGAGCGCCCACGGATACTGTGTGCCGTGGTTCATGGCATCGCAAATGTCGCCACGGAGTGACTCGAACCGTTGAGAAATCGTATCCTGTTCCAAGCCAATCGCCACAGAATTGTGTCGCATGAACTTCCACAGTGGAACGGAAACGTCTTTGTCCACGACTTGTAGGTCGCGCGTGATCACATGCTCACGTTGACGCAGTCCGTGTTCCATGACTGCAAAAGCGAGGAAATCCCCATTGACCATGGCTGTTTTGAGCAAGTGCATCTGGTAGTGCGGCAGGGGCGGCTCTACGGCGAAGAGCCTTGTCACGATGATGTTGTCCAGCACGGCGTCGCCTAGGAACTCGAGCCGCTCGTATGAGCGCTGCCCAGCGTCAACAACGTACGATGCATGCGTGACTGCTTCGACAAGGAGCGACTTCTTCCGAAACGAGTATCCAAGAAGGCTCTCCAAGCGTTCCAGGACCGATGGAAGCGGCGTATCCGGCTGCAGGTGAAACAGTCGCTCTCGACTCTTCTCCACATCTCGCCACTTGCACTCGCGCAAGAAGGTCGAGATGCATGCGATGGCCTTGGGAATGCCTCCGTCTATATATGACGCTCCGATTAGCGATTCAACCACGTCTGCCAGGGTCTTCGTTGACAGCCGACGGCCCTTGGCAGGCTGATCGCCTTGCTGAAGAAAGTTGTCAAGGTACAGTGGCCGCCACTTTTGGCCGGTGAACGGGCGAGTGAGGATGAACTTGGCGAGCCCGCTATCAAGTGCCGCTCTGCAGAGTCTTGCATTGGCAATCAGTCTGTCTCTGAAAAAGGAGAGATAGCCCTCAGGCCAGTTAGGATCTGTCTTGTGTTAACAAACCTGCCACGCGTGGCGCGAAACCTCATGGCACTTACGATCCGAAGCCGCTTGAAGTGAGCTGCAGTACTTGAGAATCGAGTCGCCCAAGAACTCCAATCGTTCATAGTTGACAGGTTCGGAAGCACTGCGGGCGCTGATCGCTTCTCGAACAAGTCTCAGATCCGAGATACCAACCCGCTGCAGCAACGTTCCAGCTAGCACCTTTGCTGTGAGCATGACTTCGACCTCGTGTATTATGGATGGCAAGATCATGCCAAACTGCGCATTCTTGGCTGGTATTCTGTCAACAGTAGCGGATGACTGCGGCAGGACCCAGGGATACGGCTTCATGGTACCTATGGCGTTGGGGTCCGTATGCAGGCGATGGAGAAAGTCCGATCGTTTGGTCCATCTACTGAGCACCAGGTACAACTCTTCTTTTGGGGCCAGCTCATAGTCGAAGAAAGGATGCTGGACTTGTTCCATAGGGGGTCTTGATGGGAGACTGCCTTCGTAGAGGAATGGCGTCCCTGATGCGTCCCTCACCAGGTACTGCCCACTCTTCAGGCGCTCGTCCCGGGGATCGAACCTGGCAGCACCGATTTGCCGCCTCGAGATGGAGCTTTTTGAACAGACTCTGACAACGTGCGGCCTGTCGTCAACTGTCCAACGATGCGCAAATACGAGCGACAAGAGAGCCGATGTGTGGTCTGGCATCCGAGCTGCTTCCTCTTCAGACAGCAGCCTCTTCGAACTGAACCGGACCAAGCAGGTTTTGTTGTACGTCAGGAACAATTTGATGGGCTGCAACTGATCCAGGTCGGCTGGGACAAGGAGGTCGTATTCTGATTGCCCATACGTCTCGTCGTCAAGGTGCAGCCCATACAGCCATTTTCGCCCACGACGGTGCCACGCTTTGGCAACATCAGACCACGGATTGAACGGCGGTTCAACATCGACTTCAGCCGCTCTAGTTTCCACGCCTGGTATGTTGTCGAACTTGAATGGCAGCAGGTTGTCGTTGACGAGGCCAGCACGATACAGAGCAACATAGGCCCGAAAGGCAACCTCCTTGGTGGCGTTCTTCTCGGACAGCCAGGTCGACTCGCCGTCCACTCGTCGGAGCTCTTCTGGGATGGTCGGAGGAAGCAAGACGGTGGCGCTAAGTCTCGGTGGCAGTGTTTCAGGATGGCGCTGGATGATGTAGTCTGGTCGGCTGTCGATGAATTCGCCTTGCGATAAGATCCTGCAAAAGTGCTCCAGATGTTGCTTCGCGTTGTCAAAGTCCAGTCTTGCCCCAGTCTTTTCTACCTCGAAGAAAGTTGAACTCGTTTCCTCAGAGTCCTCCAGCGCCTCAAGTTGGCGGATCTCTCTTTCTTCGTCCTCGTACACACGCCGCAGCTCATCCTCGAGAGCTTCCCATTGCCTGACAATGTTGGATGACCTCTCGGAGATAAGAACTAGCCGGGAATTTCGCATCCTAGCTCTCCCACGCCGCTGGAAAAAGGATTTCGGCGTTTCGGGGTTATCGAAGCAGACAACCAGGTTGCATGCTGGAACATCGATTCCTTCCTCCAGGACAGACGTCGCTACCAACAGATTGATCTTGCCAGAGCGAAACTTTTGTAGTGCCAGCTGGTCGGCTTGATCCAAAAACTCATACAAGTTCTTCCTGCGGCTTTGGAAGTTGGACGCTCCGACGACAAAGCCGACGTTGTACTTTTCGACGATCCTGGGGGACGACGCGAGGAGCTCCCACAGCATCCTGACGATGACACGATCTTTGGCAAAAATAATGCCCGTGACGGGATCTTCCATCGAAAGTAGCTCCTGTAGCAGAATTGTTACCTTGCTCGAAACATCCTCGCCTCGCTGCGGCATGGAAGGCGGTTGCATCGGGGAAACTTGGTGCAGGAAGTCGCCCACGTATCGCTTTTCTTCGCTGGACCATTGGTCGAAGAAGTCATCTGCCTCGCCTAGTCGACTCAGATACGCAGTCGTAGCCTTCCACAAATACAGGTCGGCTGCCCACGGCCCCAGCTGATCTGCGACTTGCACGCAGCGACTCCAGAGCCCATCGATCTGATTCTGCGAGTAAGTGTCGTATTTTTCGATGGCACGGGTCAGGGCTCGGCGATTTCTATCAGTTGGATCCGCTCGTAGACCCAGGATGTAAGGGTCCCGCATTATGTCGAGCCCGTGCCGAGCGCGCTCGAGTGAGCACATCGAGGCCGTCTTTGATGTGAAGTGTTGGCCATCGTAAGGAAGGTTCAGGATGTGTGGTTTCTTGACACACTTGAGAAGCTCTTCACGATGGAGAGTTGGCGAGATACATTTGGCATCGAGGATCGCTTCGAGCGTCTCAATGTCCTCGGTTGTTGACCTTACGCTTGGAGTCGCCGTCAAGCCGAGTATGGCTGGCCGAGTGTGCTGCGTGCCTCGTCGATGGTAGAAGTCTGTCATGATCTTGCTTCCTGGATGCTTGTCGACGCAGTGATGGGCTGCTTGGCTGTCAGCGCAGAAGTATCACCATACCGTTGCGCGTACCTTCGTCAAACACTAGTAGTGACAACTGTTCTAGGCGCACAAACGCATGACACAGCGCATCTAGAAGAACCTGGTAAGTCGTTACAATGATGCGAACGCCATCTAAGAGCGTGTCCCAGGTACTGGCGTCCCAGGAGTTGATGTTGTCGTTGCCCGTCAGCAATTTCAAATGAACAGAAGGAACCTGGAGCCGGATGACCTCAAACTGTTGAGCACATAGTGACACTGTCGGAGCAAGGAACCAGATGATCTACATATCCTGTCAGTGGCATTGTCCAGGGTTGAACAGGCGCAATACGCAATTACTTTTTCACCCGATCGTTCCAGCTCAGCCTTGATCCGAAGTACAGCTCTACGCGGGCGTCAATATACCCAACGACCCAATATGATTATCAGATGAAAAACGTACACTTGGGTCTTGCCGCTCCCTGTATCCATCTGTTGCGAATTGTTAGGGCCCGGGGGGTGGTGTTGCGAGAGGCACTGCACAGACTTACCGCAACGATGACATTTTGCCTCAGGCTCTGATCGAGCATCTCCAGCTGGTAGGCTCTTGAACTCATGATGCCACCAGCGGCGGTTTGGGAGACCTCATTGTCACAGGCAGGAGAAGTCGATGCCTGATCTGAGGATGAGGCATCATGGGCGGCGGCGGCTGCAGAGACGATCTCCCTAATATCAGGGCCGGGAGGCGTGACCAGGGCACTGGCCACATGCCGGATCGAATACGGACCATCGGACAAGTCAGACTCGTCCCCACTAGACTCAACGGAAGTGGTAGCCGAAGGCATCTCGTGGGTGCCGGGCGCTACCTCACCCGGAGCTAGACGGACCCAAGATGGCACAATGGTGCGTGTGTCGACCAATGTGGTATGACTCAAGCACTGGCCAGGGCTCTGACTTGTTCGATACGGCGACACGGATGCCCCCTGTTGTGACAAGTGCCAAAGAGGCTGGACATTGACGTTGATGGCTTGGATAATGTGACTCCGTTTGCAAGTCCCAGACTAGGCAAGCCAGCCCGGAGTTGCCATCAACAGGGGCACAGACTGGATCCACAGGCAAGATTGAAGTTCTGGCCAGTGGCATCTCATCAACACCATGATGCGCGCACGTTTTGCCCGAGAGAGAAAGTTCCGGCATGCAAACTGCATCAAACAAACGGCAGGATCAGTCCAGGGACTTTGGTCCTGCACCCGGGCCAATTCAGCGGCGTCCTAACCATCCAAGGACAGACGTGCGGCGTTGGACCTTGCAGAGGTCTTGCGCAGCCGGACTTGAGCGAAGGGCCGCGCGGGTCCGTCGAAGAGTCGAGCGCACAACGTGGCAGGGAACCAGGCAATGCTGTCACCGGCAAGCACACCACGTCCGGGGTTGGTAAGCCCCGTGTTTGCCTGGCAAGGGTGGTGCTGCTAGCCGATGCTGGGTCGCGAGATCCAGCCACGCAGAGCCTCGCTCACACGATCGTCAGGTGTCCTCGCTGCCAAGTTTCGGGGCCGTTCCCTCGTGCGAACGCTGAGACAAGGGCGTCAGACGAGCGTGGAATCCATGGGCCGAGTGGAGCTGGACTGGGGGACTCGGAGAGTGTCAGGGCGATGCTGACGATCTGGCCATCCGGCGTGGGCGTCCGTCCGTGAAGCTTGGTAGGGCTGCGCGTCAGCAAAGTGACGCGATGGACGAAGATGGCTCATACCGATAATTGTGGCACCTCGCTGCGCGGGCAATTGGTAATGACGTTGTGTAAAGTTGAACGGTCTGGTGCCTGGCGTGAGTCTGCACATGGGCCGAGACATGGGGTTGTGGTTGGCAGTTGGGGGGTTTGATGGTGTGGGTGGGTGGCTGCCTGGGGGAGACGTCCAGGTTGAGGTGGGGGAAGCCTCCCGCCATTGTGCTGGTTGTTGCAGGGTGCCCATTGGCAAATGCCCTGCCCTGTTCTGCGGGAGAGCAACCGCAGAAGGCTTGGCGGGTTCGGGAACACTGGATGCGTGGGCTGGTGGGCGTCGGGCACTTTTCCTCAGAGCTCCCAGCCTGTCTCGGGGCGGGCGCTGCAGCTACCTATCGCCTGGTCACCCGCTGTCGTCCCGTCGCAGTGGCATGGATGGATTTGGCCGCCACCCACCCATCTCTCTCTTGGCACCACAGCGGCGGTAGGCGATTGCTGGCTGGGCTGGCGGCCCGCGGGGCGAGCAAACAAAGCTTTCCACTCCATTTCCACGAAAGGCAGGTCAATGTCCAACGGCGAGATCGCCAGCACGGCATCGGCAATTCCATCTACCTAAATTTGACCACTGCTGTCCCCGCGGTGTTTCCGCCGTCTTGGGACCTTAAAAGGCTGTCGTGAAACCATGCAGGGTTCCCGCCCGTTCCCTGGACGTCACCGGGCCTGTCCTCGAAGTCGGGACAGAGAGGACGGGGACCCTGATGAGGTGCTGGCGCTGGACACCTCAGCACTGCCAATGGAGGTGGCTGCCACTGATGTGCGCCGGCCCCGGACACACCCGCCGTGGATCTCGTGCTCCTCCACTGTAGCGACCGAAGCGTCCACTGT
Source organism: Purpureocillium lavendulum (assembly GCA_029168975.1). Lineage (NCBI taxonomy): Eukaryota > Fungi > Ascomycota > Sordariomycetes > Hypocreales > Ophiocordycipitaceae > Purpureocillium > Purpureocillium lavendulum. The sequence goes on along the minus strand of JAQHRD010000005.1, from coordinate 1,925,680 downwards.
GACCCAGCGCCCCGACTCGGGCAGCAATTTGAACAGTCACACGTTTCAGCCTTCCATCGACTGCCACCAAGTCGTGAAGCGCGCCCGCGCCCTCTGCGTCCACTTCCGTTCACCCTGCAGACTCACACGACCGACCGCGCCCAGCCTTTGGCCCAAACGGTTCGCGCACCCGGGACCGCCAGCCAGCCGCGGCAAACAGATGCCCGTGCGATCGGCCGTTCGCCGGAATTCCGCCAACCATGGTGGTGGTGGTGGCTGACCGCACCGCCAGCCTTGCAAAAGTCCCGTGTGGGGAGCCCGGGGACGGCGAGGAGGAGGAGGAGGAGGAGCCGCAGCAGCAGCAGCAGGACGAGGAGGTGACTCGACCCGGCATGGCGCTATTCGCAGCCGGCTTCAATCCGTGGAATCAGCTCTCTCTCGGCCGCGACACGGACTCCGGCCGCGAGTCCGATGACTTGTTCTCCTTTGCAAAAGTCCTCGAGGGCCGCAGCATCCGCAGCCCGGTCGCTCGCCTGACTTACACGCTAGGTGCGTGTGCCCTTGCTTGGCAAACCCTGAGCACCCCAACTGGTACCCCTACACACTGTCCGCGGACATGTGCGCTGCGGCACCCAGACAGGCATGCTCGTACATCGCACCCTCAAGGGCGGCGACATGGCTTGGCTAACTCTATCTCGCTGGCCGACCATGCAGTGCGGCGAGATAATGCATGGGTCAGGGCCGGTGTCGGCCTCTCGGACGACTACGGTGACGACGCCCTTGAGACTTCTTGCGCATGTGCCAAGGCGGGTAATGGCGAGATACTCGTTGTCTGTGACGACGGAGACGGCGACGACAACCCCGCGGGGTCCGGTGCATTTGGTGGTGGTGTTACCCAGAAATCAAAAGTCCTTGCCAAGTATGCCTCAAGACGTGCCTTCGACACCCAGACCAGGCAAGCATCATGGCGCTCCAAAAGTCCTGTCAAGGCTGTCGCCGCGTACGACGCCGGCTTCGTGATCCTCTACCATGATGGCACCGTAGCGACGCTTGGCGATGCCCGTTTCCAGGATTGCCTCGGGCGCGAGACCACCCGAGACTCGTGAGCGTCCCCCCCGCCTCCCGTTCATCTCTCCTCCAACTATTAGACGCCAAGAAAGAAGCATACTCCTGGCTGACCAGCACGCAATGTAGACCTTCTGACGAGCCGGGCATTGTACCCGACCTGGCAGACTTGGGGGAGCCAATCAAGCACGTCTCGGCCGGGGGATATACCCTCGTGGCTCTGACGGAGAGCGGCAACATTTACGCTTGGGGGACGCCGACGAGCGGGACGCATCGCCGCGGGCAGGCGCTTCACGGACTCGGCGGCATCCCAAACTACGTCGAGGTCGACGGCGGCAAGGATGTTCTCGACGTGGCTCTGGGCGATTCGCACGCCATCGCCCTGACCACTGATGGGTCCGTCTACGTCGTCGGAAACAATTCCAACGGCCAGCTTGGCCTGGGCCGGGAAGTAGAGCTGGCTCACTCGTGGACGAAGCTGAGTTTCCCAAGTGGACATGAGATAGCTGGTGTTGCGGCCGGGCCACGATCCTCCTTCATCCTGACGGCAAGATTACCTCCATAGCACGCCATTGGCCGCAAAGTGTTGGTAAAAACAGCCGCTCTATTGAGCCTCATGATCCTCTATTGTACAGCAAAGACCTGCTCCCATTCCCTCACAAAGGGCCATCACAGACTCGTCAGGTAGTCCTCGATCTCCTGAGGGGTCAGCTTCCTGAAGCGAGGTCCGCTCAAACCCTCAACACCCTCCATGCCTAAGAGATGCTCTGCGGGCGGGCCAACGATACCTGTCTCGTGGTCAGCACCAACATTACCAATCATGAAATACGATATCCGCTTACCAATCTCGATCGAGTCGCCGTTCATCTCGCCCTCAATATTGTCCTTGAGAGTCAGGAGCGCAATGTGGATGGCATCCTCAAGCTCGAGCTCCTCCGAGTATCTCTTCTCGAGGAATGTCTTGGCCTTGGTCGCACTCTTGCCAATGGCAGTCGCCTTCCATGGGAAGTAGCTGCCTGTGGGATCGACCTGATAGAGCATGGGGCCTCCCTTCTGGATGCCGCCCGTCTTCTTGCTCGGCTTCTTCTCTCCGTCGCCGCTGGTCTCCTCCTCTTCAGGCTCAATGCCATCGTCCCAGCCAGCGATCAACATGCTCACGCCGTACGGTCGGACACCGGCGGACTGCGTGGCCTCCTGCATGACCCGGGCGACATCCTGAACCAATATCCGCGTCGGGGGATACTCGTTGTAGACGCGCTTGTAGCCCGTGTGCGAGACCTTGCGCGCCCGGTCGACCAGTACTCTCGAGTCGGGGCCCATGCCCGAGTAGACGGTTCCGATGTTGGGGGTGATGTTGCTGATCTTGGAGACGGAGCTCTGGTCGGCCAGGGGAGACGACGACTTCTTCTCGGTAGCGAGGACGATTCCGTTGGTGGCTGCGATGCGTTAGCTGCTGATGATGCCTTCAACGTCGGTCGTCCTTGGGTGGGCGGACCTTTGATACCCAGGGCAGTGATGCCCTGGTTCACCGCGTTGAGGGCATACTCTGCGCACAGTAGAGTCAGCAATCAGGAATCCGTGCCGTAGCAGCCTCTGCAGTAGAGTGAAGCTTCTCCGGGAATGTCCATACCAATCTGCACCAGCTTTCCGCTGGAATGGGGATTAGCGAAGCTCCTGTGATGGCGATGCGGATGTGACGACGACGTACCTAGGCGAGAAGGTGGTGAGGGAGAAGGAGTATCGGTCCGCCATGACTGCAGCTGCTGTCGGCGAGCACGCAAGGGATACGTCTGGGGTTCGGGATGTGAGGGATTGGCGATGGCGGTTGTGTACGAGGCTGCCGTGAGCTTCGTTGTTCTGCCGGCGGGCTGGTCACTGCTTCCAGGCACGGCGGAGCTGCGCGTCGAGCTCGAGCCACCACGACACGGCAGGCCTTCGGCGCCACAGTTTAGCCGACTTCCGGCCATTAGCCACATCAAGTCATTTCCACCAGCACCCCGAGAGCTCCAGTTGTGGGAAAATGTTCCACGAACCTCCGGCGCCTTCGGTTTGCTGCGTCTGCTGCACTCGTACCCCAGCCGCCCCCGATGATGTGGCCTCTCCGCCTCGCCCGCAGGTGAATATCCTTGGCAACGCACCACCACTGATATCCGTGTCCCTTGCAGTCCTTGTCTGTGGTCAGAAGCAGCCTTCCCCCTGATGCTCCGGTAACCTCAGGTTGCCCGCGGCACTGGCCTTGCTGCGCTTGTCCATTGCTGTTCAACCACCACTCCTCCGCGCGAGATTCCCAGCTCGCACAGCGCGTGCGTTTGCGCTCGAACCCGCGCAGTCGTCCGCATGGATACGAGACCGACCTGGGACTGGAGCGCCGCTGCTACCGGGCGCGAGTCCGCGCCGTACGCCGCGAGCAACCTCGGGTCCGAATCGACGAGACGGTCGCAATCGGACAGCTCGCGTGATGCTCCCTCGGATCCCCGTCCCGCAGAAGAACCGCGCGCAGCTCCTCGAGAGAGGACTCAGAGTCGTCGCTATGGCCCGCGGACCTGCCGCATCTGCCTGGACACTGAGCAGCCCAAGTACCCGACAGACATCACGTCGACGCTCGGCATATCCTCAGCATCGTCGCGACCGACCTATGTGTCTGACGATCCCGAGTTGGGCCGGCTGCTGTCGCCGTGCAAATGCAAGGGGTCGCAGAAGTATGTTCACGAGGGATGCCTCAATTCGTGGCGGCTGTCGAATCCAATGGCCGCGCGGAACTACTGGCAATGCCCGACGTGCAAATTCAACTACCGGCTGGCCCGCCTGCACTGGGCGTCCATGCTGAGCAGCAAGCTCGCGCAGATTGCGTTGACACTTGTCGTGCTCGTGGTCGGGATATTCGTCCTCGGGTTCATCGCAGACCCGATTCTGGATCTCTGGTTCGACCCGGTCGGCACCATCAGCGACACGGTCACAAGTGTGGTCTCAGATGTCGAGGCCATGAGGCCGCCAACGTACGAGCCGCCGACGACGTGGGCAGAGCATTTCACCAAAGGCTTCTTTTCTCTAGGCTTCGTTGGCTTCATCAAGTCGGTCATCGCCATGGGGCCCTGGCAGTGGATGAACCTCCGAACAAGCGGCTTGCTGGGGTCGGGACGCCGACGCGGCACTGGACGTGCCCGAATGGACAACTTCAACCTGCTATTCGTTCTCATTGGCGCATTCACGTTTCTCATGGCCATTTGGAAGGCAGTCAGGGCGTTGAGCTCCCGGGTTCTGCAGAACGTGAGCGACAAGGTCCTCGACGTCGGCGACGACGCAGGCGACGACGCTGACCATGACGCTGGCGGAGAAGCGCATGACGAAGACAGCAAGGATCAATGATGATCAGTACTTGGTCTTGTGCCTACCCCCAGCATTCGGTGTTATTTGGTGATCGTTCTGCACACTCTTAAGTTGCCTCGACTCTGCTCTTCCCTGTCAAGTCAACTAGTCTGTGTGCAAAGATTGATGCTCTACCCGGACCTTGAGAGCAAGCCGTCTTGGCTTGCTGCTCGCTGGCGAAGGATGGAGATATTCAGCGACATACCAACTGGCTCGGGTGCCGTCTTGGCGCTCCGATGCCTTCATCAGCGTCTACTGGGTACACCACGTACACCGCGTGAGTAGCTTGCTCGATGTCAACTGATACATTTCTTTGGCTGTACTTGTACTGTATTCTAGCTACCTTATCTTCTGGTGTAAAGACAATGGCGCCAATCCGAACGTCGTCAACAGTCGCCGCCAGCCCGCTCAATGAAACCAAATAGATGGAACTGTGATGATTGTTGATGAGCTTGATGAGCCGCTTGTCCGCACCCAATACTCTTTGGGCGTGCCAAGCCTCGTGTTTGTCTGAACATCGAGGTCGGTTTTATGTGGGCCCGGCGCCGAAAGTGCCACCTCGTTTTTCGAGAGCTGGACCAGTAACCCCTGTCAGTACGCCCAGGGAATCATGGCGTAGGGGACCCTCACCTCACCTCACCACGGCGTCTCCCTGCGAATTTCCATGCGGCATCCTTAGACGCGATTTCCCCCTGGGACGGCAGCCGACGGAGCTCCAGCCACTCGTTTCCCTCCGCGGTCTGACTCTAGGCGTTGCGACGAATGCACGAGTCGCCTTGACTCGTATGCCCTCGATCCCTTCTCGCGCCAACAGCCCGCCCGCCGCCCCGACACGAGCGACGCCTCTCATCGCTTCGCCGCCCTTGAGCACGACGTCGACGACGGACGAATCGACGCGGACGCGAGCGGATGAACTAGGCTGCGTGTGACGACGAGCTCCGCATTCGATCGACCAGAGCGCCTTGACAAAGCGCGAACGAAGCCCTGCCCGCCGTGCAGAGGCGCCGTCAAGATGCACTTCGCCTACCCTCCCCGCAAGAGCTCCAACCCGCCTCCTTTCCGGCCACGATCGACGCGGCTGCCGCTGCTGCGCCGGAGCCGGTTAAAAACCATCGGGCTCGGCTTATTCGCCTTCCTCTGCGTCATCTACCTCCTCTTCGGGAGGAGCAAGCCGAGTCCATATCACGAGAGGGTGCCTTCGGGGACGCCAGCCGTCGTGCTGGTGACGGTCATTGACCCTACAAATTGGAACAATGCCTACTTGAGCACAATAAAAGAGAACCGCGAGAAGTACGCGGCACGACATGGTAAGGATACTCGAGCCCGCTACCAAAACGAGCAGTCTTGCTGACAAGACGGCAGGATATGAAGTCATGGTGGTAAAGGCTTACGATTACGATACCCACGGAGCGCCCCAGTCATGGGCCAAGATCCTGGCGATGCGCCACGCCCTGTCGACGTATCCCGACTGCAAGTTCATCTGGTACCTGGACCAGGATGCGTACATTATGGACCCGACCAAGAGCCTTGATGATATTGTATTGGAGTCCAAGAAGCTCGAGAGCCTTATGATCAAGGACTTCCCCGTCGTGCCGCCGGACAGCATCATCAAGACGTTCTCTCACCTGCGCGGGCAGGACACCGACTTTATCGTGAGCCAGGACAAGGAGGGCCTCGTGCACAAGAGCATCATTGTGAGGAACGGAGAGTGGGCCAAGTTCTTCATCGAGACGTGGTTCGACCCGCTCTACCGGAGCTACAACTTTCAAAAGGCGGAGAGACACGCACTGGTGAGTCCCGCGGCAGATGTACGTATTGATGGGGTGATCAGACTGCTGACAGAGCGCAGGAGCACGTTGTGCAATGGCACCCCACGATTCTGTCGAAGCTGGCCCTGGTGCCGCAGCGCGTGTTCAGCTCGTACTCGAGACCCGATCTCGGCGACGCGTACCAAGAAGGCGACTTTGTGGTCATGTTCCCGGCCTGCACCGAGTCGGGCGAGAAGAGCTGTGAAACCGAGTCGTCCAAGTACTGGCCCAAGTGGAGGGCGGCTTTTGGATTGACGTGACGAAGGCGCGCGAGACGAGAATGGGACGACACTCTGGGACCGGACGGGTGAGCCGTCGGCGTTTTTTCATCAGGGAGGGGGGCGCATCACGAGAATATAGTATTCACTGTGGGCGTTTGATGATTTATTTTTATTCTGGTTAGATAGAATAGTTCCTGAGCATCGGTCGAAGGAGGAGGGAGGGGCCATGTGGTGCTGGGACGTGCCGCGACGACAAGGTGCTGCGCACAAGGGTAGTGACACGCCCGAGGAATGGAAAGGCCTAGACCCGGTTGGTATCGCCGCATCCAATATCACTTGATGTTTTGCACGGCGAGTCTACGGGCATGACTGTCACAGTATTACGATTACGGTCCTTTACAAAGACCCAGGCCTGACAAGGCGAGCGTAGATGATATCCGGCCCTTTGCAGTCATAGCAGTCGCACGAGCTCGGGCACGAGGCAGCACCTCGACAGTGATCAGCCACGTGGATGCCATCAAAGAGACCTGCACTATCTTCTCCCGCTTCCCCGATACCGAATTGGCCTCCCTGGGCCTAGATGTCGAGGTATCTCGTGTCTTTGCGCGCCGCCGAGTCACGCGACGTCGCTGTTGTGCGGGCCCTGCCAGGGGCCTGGACCCCTGCTGTGAGCTCCCCCCGGGGAAGTAGGAGTCGTCGAAGAAGATGATGCGTGTCGTCAGATGCTGCACGGACCCAGCGATCCGGCTGAGCTGGGTTGGGCGAGGCGAGGCGAGGCGAGGCACGTCGTCGCCGTTGCGGGCGCGTCGTTGCAGATTTCGCCACTGCGGGCGTTGGCTCACCTCACCTGTCCCTCTCCCACGCCTCTCTCCTTACGTAGGAATTTACGGAAACCAGTTACCCTTCTCCACACAGCGTTGCATGTACGGTATGTGCGATAATGTCACGAAGTACGATGAGGAGCCCCGGCGCAACTGCGGCGGAGGACGTTGGCGGGCAGTTCACCCTTTGCGTGCGGACTATGCATGACGCCCGACCCTCGCCAGCTGCGCTGGTAGTGGTGGTAGTGGTGGTAGTGGTGCAAGTGGTGGTGGTCGGGCGCGGGCACCTCAAGTCATGCCCGTCCGCGTCCCTGCGCGTCGCGATGCGATCGGGGCATGATGCCTCCCCGGCACCAGAGATGACGTAGTATATCCGATCGAATGCGGGCCAAACGCCGTCGTCGGGTGTTGTGTGTGCGTGTGCACGAAGTATATGTGCCTTTGTTGTTGAGCACCTAACGTGCATATCTCACCTCGTCCCACCCCTCCCCCCTTCCCCTCACTTACACGCAGACGCCGCCTCGGCAGCAGATGACACAGACAGAATTGCGATGGCAGAAGAACAGCCGCAATAGCATGAGATTCTCGGAGTGTTACCATGTGCCGGCTCCTCTCCCTCCAGCGCGCCCGTCAGAGTCGTCTCGGCCGCCGCCGCCGCCGCCGAGGAGGAGGAGGCAGGTGGTGGCACTGCAGTGGACTAACACGCGCCCGTCGTGTCGCCGCCGTGTCGTGTCGTGTCGGCGACGTTACCTCGCAAGGCAGCAGTTTCGTCCCCGTCACTTTGCGACTCACGCAATGGGCTCAAGATTGGACTGGATCTGTCGGTAGGTACGAAGTAGTCTGCCTGTCATCGACAGGTACAGTACTGTACACGTACGAGTACGGAGCATGTACCTACGAGGTGAGGTGGACCGCGGTGCGCCGTGCCGCTCGCCTAACCGACCGACCGGCCGACCCCTTTCCCACCGTCGCGGACCGTGATATTGGCAGCAGGGGGGCCCCATCGTCGTCCAATGCGAATGCGAGTTAGTTTGACATTTTGTCCTTCTTCAATCTTGGACCCCGTTCAACTGCAGACCGGGCGGCCCTGCAGGGCTGATGATGGAGTCAAATCGCCAGACAGACAGTGGGGGGAGCGCCGGCGCGGTAGTGTTGTCGTTAGCGGCCGCGCAGCACCAACACCAGCACCAACAGGTGGCCTTGGACAATGGATGGATGGGTGAGGTGGTCGCCGCGTCCCAAGGCAGTGCTAGCGCCGGGTCTGCGATCCCTTTGGAAGCGAAGCAAAGCCAAGCAAGGTTGGGTTAGGTTCCTCCATGTTGGGGGATGGGGGGGGGGAATAACATCGGCCGGCCCACGGGCGTCCGCGCATGTGACAGGGCCGATGGTGCCCCCCAGGGCTCCTCCAGCGGCGCGGGCCCCACTAAAAAAATGTCCAAGTAGAGCCCATGCCCCAGATCTCTCGTGGCCGCTGGGTTCCTTCCGAGCTCTCTGCTGCTGCTGCTGCTGCCGCCGCCGGCCGCCGCTGTTGCAGCTGTTGCAGAGTCTCCCGTGTCTGCTGGCCCGCTGGAAGCTCCCACTAGCGAAGGTAGCCCGGGCGGGACGGAGCATCCGGAGCGCCGGCCGGCCGCGCATCCCCAAGTCCCATGCCCATCCACCAAACCTGCCTGCCGATCTTATGTCACCGTGACCCGTCTGTCTGTCTGTCCGTCTGTCTAGACACCTGCTTTTCTTCCCCTCCAGGTATAATATCCCTGGGCTGCGGCAGCAGAACGCTCCAAGGCTTCGCCGGTGCCACGACCTTTGACCTTTCTCTCCTCCCTTGGCATTGACGCAAGGCAAAACGCACGTACCCTACGCCTGCAGTATAGCCCAGTCGGTCGGGGAGCCAGTGAGCCACCATGCCGGGCAGCTCGAGAATGCCCGTGAGCCTGCGCGGCGGCTTCGAGTCCGTCAAGCGCCGACGTCCGGCCCTGGCGCTGTCCATGATCAACCTCGACCTGTGAGTGACGCCGCACCTGCCGTGCTTCCCCCCTCCCCCAATTCCCGCCAGCGTTGCGCTTCTGCGCTTCTGTCTGCCTCTCGATCTGAGTGACGCTGGGTTGCCCTTCATCGTCGATGCGGCGGGCTCTGAGATCCGGTCCTCGTTGCTGGCAGCGGCAGGAGCAGCGTCTTGGCTGACACGGCATCCCGATGCAGCATCCGCAACATCGTCTTCTTCTACTTCGTCTTACGATGGACCCGCCGCGCCTTCTGGAAACTCAAGGGCCGCGGCATCATTGGTGCCATCCTCGAGCTCTACCGCGAGATCCAGCGCATCCTCTACGGCTTCTTCCTCCGCGCCCCCGGCGTTCGCGGCCAGGTCCAGCGCCAGGTCAAGGACTCTCTCGCCAAAATGTCCGCCAAGCTCGTTCCGCAGTCTGAAACCCGCCATCTCGCCCTGCCCAAGGAGGGCCTGCAACCCGATGCCGTGCGCGCCGAGCTCGAGGCCCTCGCCAACATGGACCACACGCGGTGGGAGGACGGCTACGTCTCCGGCGCTGTCTACCACGGCGAGGAGGACCTGATTGCCCTGCAGACCGAGGCATTTGGAAAGTTCACCGTGGCCAACCCCATCCACCCCGACGTCTTCCCCGGCGTGCGCAAGATGGAGGCCGAGGTCGTCGCCATGGTCCTCAACATGTTCCACGCTCCACCCGGCGCCGCCGGTGTGACGACCGCAGGTGGCACCGAGAGCATTCTCATGGCCTGCTTGGCGGCGCGCCAGAAGGGGTATGCCGAGCGCGGCATCACGGAGCCCGAGATGTAAGTGCCACCGATGCTGCACGAGGGGGGTCATCCGGGACTGACTGCAGCCCAGGATCATTCCCGACACCGCCCACACGGCCTTCCGTAAGGCCGCCGACTACTTCAAGATCAAGCTCCACATGGTGGCGTGCCCGGCGCCCAACTACCAGGTCGATGTCAGAGCCGTGTCGCGCCTCGTCAACGCCAACACGGTCCTCCTCGTGGGCTCCGCTCCCAACTTCCCGCACGGCATCATCGATGACATCGCCGCGCTGTCCAAGCTCGCGCGGCGCAAGAAGCTGTGCCTGCACGTAGACTGCTGCCTGGGCTCGTTCCTCGTGCCGCACCTCGAGAGGGCCGGTTTCGAGACACAGCCCTTCGACTTCCGACTCAAGGGCGTGACGAGCATCAGCTGTGACACGCACAAGTACGGCTTCGCCCCCAAGGGCAACTCGACGGTGCTGTACCGGACGGCAGAGTTGAGGACGTACCAGTACTATGTGTGCCCAGACTGGTCGGGCGGCGTGTACGCGTCCCCGGGCATGGCCGGGTCACGGCCGGGTGCGCTCATCGCGGGGTGCTGGGCGAGCTTGATGACGGTGGGCGAGGCCGGGTACCTGGATGCGTGCGTCAAGATTGTCGGGACAGCCAAGAAAATCGCCGACGCGATCCGCGACGGGCCGGGACTGGCAGGCGAGCTCGAGATTGTGGGCAAGCCGCTCGTGTCCGTGGTGGCGTTCACGTCGCGCAGCCTCAACATCTACGACATTGCGGACGGCATGTCGGGCAAGGGTTGGCACCTCAATGCGCTCCAGGATCCACCAGCCATCCACGTGGCGGTGACGATGCCCATTGTCAAGGTCTGGGAGCGGCTGGTGTCAGACCTCGAGGCCGTGGTGGAGGAGGAGCGCGAAAAGGAGCGGGTGCGCATGGTGGAGGGCAAGGGAACCCGCGGCAAGGCCGTGGGCGACTCGGCCGCGCTGTACGGCGTGGCGGGATCGCTTCCGAACAAGAGCATCGTCGTCGACCTGGCCACGGGGTTCCTCGACTTGTTGTATAAGGCGTAGGTAAGAACCGAGCAGCTCCGATGGATGTGCCCCGGGGCATGCAACAGCTCGGCGAGGAGGAAGTGGAGGTCGGCTGCGACCGGCAATACATGCTACCCACCTGTTTTGTACTTGTTACCTATATCCAAACACTCGATGGCGCGGCTTGCGCAGAATACATGGTACAGCAAACATGGATCGCGGCGATTTGTCCCAACGGTTCGTGACACGAGCGGCCTGCTGATCTGGCGACCCAGGGTCCCGTTGCCTCCGTTCTGGGGCCGGCCTCAGCGAGGCGGCCAACGAGCTGTCGCGATGCATGCCGGGTTTGCCCTGCGCAGTTGGGCAGCCTCACTTCGCGCCAACCACGCGCCCACTCCTTGGTGCATGTCTGCAGCCTCGTCCTCCTCTTCAAGCAACGGGACGGCACGCCGCCGAGCCAAGCAGTCCGCGGGTGACTTGGCAACGCTCACCAGCCACGAGATTGGCAGCTTGCGCTGGTTAGAGTGCAGCCGGGCATATGTAGGAGTAACATGACCGGCATGGGACGGGATTCACGCGCGGCCCTCCCTCACCGGTGGTGCAGAGGCCCGGAAGTTTACTCAATCTGCCCGGCTTGGTCTGTTATAGAAACAAAGGCATAAAAGCCCGTTAGGAGGTTGAACGGTGAGCCACAACGTCGCAACCTCTTGCTGTTGGCGGCGCCACATGACCCGAGGCGTGGGAGGGTTCCAAAACCCCGGTCGGTTGCCTTTCATGTTTGCCTTGCCCCGCAAGAAGAACTGCGAAAGGGGGGGGGGGGATTTTGGGGAACACGGGTTGGCCCGCGGTGCGACAATGAGGCTCTCGCGAGAGGAGAAGCGAGCTCCGTCGCCCAGCTGTGGTGCGGGTGGCTTGGATTAGCCTCCTTCCAGCGATTCCACTTACATACATGCATACAGCACCAGGGCCACCTGCGTGCACCACGTACGCTAGCATGTCCATCTGGGAGTTGGGATAGGTCGAAACATCAGGTAGTGCATGGTGGGCATGGACGTGCCATGCAAACGGGCAGTCGTTGTCCCGGCTGCCAGCACGGGTGGATGGAAGCGGGCGCACGGGCGATTCGAGGGAAAAGTGCAGAAATGATGTCAGTGCCGGAGAGAATGTGCAGAAGTGTTGTCGACGACGACGTGCAAAGGGAAGAGGCGGTATGCGGCTGGTGTGTCGTGGTGGTGGTGGTGGTGGTGGTGGTGGTGGAGGTAGCGGTGGAGTTGCGGGCAATGCCATTGATGAGTCTGACGAGGTTGATAACTCAGGAAGTTGAGTTGAATTGATGCCCAAGACGGATCGAGGGCGGGATCGTCGTCGCACGGGAAACGGGGGTGAAGCGATGGATGCGCGCATGGGCTGATGACGACGACGAGCAAGTTGAGTCGTGACGAGGTCAGACTCTCACAGAGTCACAGGGCACGCGGCCAGCCATTGAATGACTTACACGGTCGTCGCCGCATCGCAGGGAGGGGCAACGCGGAGGCGTGGACTTGGGAGGCGCCTGCCCTCTGAAAGGCATATTTTGCCTGCCCAGGTGGTTTGCGCCTCCCTCAAACTATTGCCGCACCTACCTTGGGGATCGCATTGTCCTCGGTCGCGCCTTCTGCCGTCGCAGATGTCGCAGATGTCGCAGATGTATCAGGTCCCCATGCAACGAATCGCCCGGTGCATATGGTTGCATTCATCGTTCCTTCCCTCAACTGCCGTCACCCCATCCATGACTCTGTCCGTGGCGCACGCATTCGCCGTCTTGGCCGCGCCTCCCCTCTCGTCTCCACAGCGCGCAACGTCTGTACTCTGAGTCTGCACTCTGCACTCTACTGCACTTGGGTCTGCCCTCTGCATCAGCGTCTGCGTCTGCATCAGCGTCTGCACTGCGCTGCGCTCTGTACCCACTGCCTACGTCTCCCGTCGTCTGCCTTGTCACCACCTCCAACCGCCATCCAGGTATCGTCGTCCGCCAGTCGCCCGCAGCACACGCTGCTGTGCCCTCCTCACACCTGCATGGCCCTGCCTCACAGTGCCTGCCCCCTTGCCCCGCCAGGTCTCGGGTTCTGGCAACGGGTCAAACATCAGAGGCCTTCCACGAAACGTGACGCACCGACGATCGCGGTTCAGCTCGTCCGGTTTCGTCGTGCATGTACGTGTTCCTGTTCGACGCGTTTGCCACCGCGCGACGTCTTGGTCTCGACACGAGAGTTGACTCGTAGTATTTCGCTTGACCGGTTGTTGTTTTTGGGCTTCGTCGCCATGGCCGCCGCCGCCGCCGCCGCTGCTCTCTCGACAGTCTACGAAGTGCACCTACCAAGTACGCGCCGACCGGCTGCTGTGGAAGCCCGAGGCCGACAGAGACGACGCCCCGTCGGGCTGCAAAGCCGCCTCTGGTCGCACACGTCACACTAGGCGACAGACGAGCGCGTGTACAGTGTCGAGTGACCCAAGAGACGAGGCAGTCAGTCCGTCGATGGCATTGGCACCGCCGTCAGCACCGGCCCGCGCCCGCTGCGACAGGACTTACACGGAGCCAATGCGCTGACTCCGGACTGCCGCGTTGCCTCCCGCCGGCTGGGATGCATGTCGATTCGAACTCTCTTTGTTCTCGCCCAAAGGCTAGGTAGGAAAGAGGTAAGTCGTGCCGGTTGATGGGGCCACTGGTCGGGCACGGAGCGGCCTTGTTGGATGGCGGCCCTCGTGGGCCTCGTTGCGATCCAATGCGTCTTTGGCCTGCCGTTGCGTGCATCCATCCATTCATGATCCATCCATCCCTCCATCCGTCCCTCCATCCGCCCACTTACAAGCCGCCCAGGTACCACCCCTCTCACCCACATCCGTGTAGGCACTCGTTCCCGTCACTACCGTACTCGTGCCTTATTCCGCTCCCATGGCTGATCTGATACTGCACTGTACATTCCCGCCTGGCGCAGACGCTCATGTGTCTCTGCCCGTCTTTGCCCCGCCTGGCCCCCCCCCCCCCCCCCCCCCCCAAAGTGGCCGCGCCGCTGCGTTACTCACTGCCCGCCCACCACCTTTCTGACGACTTCCGATGCCGTGCTGCCGCGCCCGCTGGCTTGCCCCCCGAGGGGTCATTGCGGCTCGAATGTGCACTTTTCGCTTCGAGGCCGAGGCCATCGTCCCCCGGCGTGAGCGCCGGCCCTGATTGACCTACGTTCCAGTTCGGAATGGCACCATGGCAGCGCACATAAAGTGGTGCATCCCGTCCTCGTCCCTCGGCGCCGCCTCACTTTCTCAAGCGCACACGCACACTCACATACATACAAACGCAACCACGACACACGCACCATATGTGCGTCTTGACAGTCAAACAGGCTCTCCACCGCCTCCGGCTTGATTCGTTTCTCGTGCGTACGCGCCTGCGAACCGGACGCGGGTCCGTTCAGGAGTGAGTGGCAAAGGTGGCCGCCGTCCCTGCAACGCCTTACATACGTTTCGACCACACGGAGGACACGCAGCCCAGCTGTATACATCATATCCGTATATATACACGCCTGATACTCTCGCCCAGACATCGTCTCCGCGTCTACGTGTGTACATTCGAGGCGTACATACCCGCCGTACGATACGTGACAGATAGGGTACACAGACAGATTTCGTGTATATGCATACGCGCGCTGCAACGGCGGAAGCATCCTTTCCTTGACTGCATTGATCGACAGGCTCGTGCAGACAAGCCACGCCGGGCCACAGAGTGACAGACATCGTCAGGCAACAACCTCTCGCCACCACCGCGTCAGTCAAGCAGAGCACACGCGAGGAGCAAGGCGTCACCGTCCGACTCAATCTAGTGTCGTGCGTCCGTCGCCTGGGTACCCGCACACGGGAAAGGGGGGCCGCACAATCCCGTCTTGCCGGGCCACCGAAAAGTTATTCTCCGCTGTGGTGCTCCCAGAGGGTGTCGCAGCCTCTTCCCGCCTCCTACCCTCCCATTTGTGCCCCTCGGTTGGGCCCCTGTTTGAGTCCGCAGCGTTGGGCGAACCGGAAGCGATGGCGATGACGGCAACAGAGAGCACGATTCGCTGCCGATGTCGTGCCTGTGCAAGCTCGAACAACAAAAGCAGCTGCCACGACAACAGCATTGATGGTCGGCCATCGCCGCGCGTCTCCGCACAAGATATATCTACCGTGGTTGGGCGGGCCGTGTCCATAGACCCCCGCGACGATTGGAAACTCCAATTCTTTTCCACAAGGCTGGAAGAAAGACTACGGCGGCTGCTCGCAATGACCTCGACCACGACTACTGCTGGCTGCTCCGGGCCGACGAAGGAGCAGGTCGAGGAGGTCGTCAGGGCGGTTTTTGAAGAGAGCAGGACCAATATCAATGACATGCATCGAACGAAGGACCCGGAATGGGTCGACCAGCTGGTTGAGTTTGTGCAAAGGAGGCGTGAGTGATATCAGTCCATCTCACTAGGGGCTCAATACTGACACAGTCAAACAAGTGAGCCTCAAGAATGATGTCTCGCCAGCCACATCTCAGCCACAGTCACCCACGGACTCGACATGCGCTTCCAGTACCGTGTCGACGCCAGGGTCCGAGTTCAGCGACTCTCCGGATTTCATCTCGGCGAAGCCATTCCAGGCGACAGTCGAGGATGTTCCGGAGGAATGCCCGACCAGAAACGATGAAGACTCCAATCCTGACGGCGGTGACGACGACGACGGCAAGAGTGTTGTCCTATCCGGGCACGATGTCGTTGTTAAGCCTACAGCCAACTCTTGCCGACGTCGCCCAACACAGGCACCATCCGGAACCCAGCCTAGGCTTCAGAAAGCACAGGTAATTAATCACTCAACCGCTCCAGAGACGTCCCCTAGAGTGGAGTCGGCACCGCAGAGCACCGCCTCCCTACACAAGCCAACTGCCACGGCCCCGACATCCCGGGATAGCTACCCCACGCCGCCGGCGTCCAGAGCGCCAAGCCCCAGGCTCCGGCCGACGGTCCACTTTTCAGACCGGCCCATGCCGAAGCTCCACCACCGGGACCCGCAACTGCCCGGCCCGAACCCGACGACCCCGACGACCCCGACGACCCTGGCCACTACTGTTCCCAGCCAGGGGCTGTCCGATATTGACCTTCAATGGGGAAGGCTCTTCACTGGCAGCGGTGAACCGACGATTCGGCTACGCCAGATCCTCCATGGTCTGGCCAATTACATCGTGAGTCCTCCGTGATCGAAAGCACACAAACCCAGACATGGACGGTGGGCGCCTAACGCCAATCTCGATAGAATGACGAATTTGAGCCTCGAGGATCTACACTCATCACCCCCGACAAACTCTACTCTTTCTACAGACGTTTCCGCCTGGAGAAAGAGCACTATCCTTTCCAACGTAAGACTCGTCTTCTCGCCCTTGGATGGCTAGCCCAATGACATATGAGCTTCACCCTCCTAACACCTTGTGCAGGCATCTTCGACACATACTCGCGCAAGTCACTTCATAGCCTCAAGTGCCTATATCAGGACCTCCGCTGCAACTACTATCTACTCTCGAGTGGCAACGGCTCGCGAGACTGCGGGCAGCTGCCGCCCATTCCAGGGCTCACCACCGATGGCTTTGCCGATTGGGTGGCCAACTTCATGCAGGCGACGCCCGATATCGAAGCCCGTAGGCTGGCTCGCGTTGTCGCCAACCTGCCTATAGAGGTGCTACCTGCCGGCAGCGCCAGTAGCAGTCGACGCCATACCCCGGAGAGGCTCCCGCAGCAACTCTCCCGCCATTTGTTCCCATCGCGCCCTCATGACCGGCTGCGACAGCGTGTCTCCAACTCGGTCATGGAGTGGGACCAGGCCATGCGAGGATACGCAGAGCCATCCTCGTCGCCATCTCGCCCGACAGGGTCGTCGTGGACGGCCGCGTTTTACGACGCAATCGCCCGCAGCCTCAGCCCCATGTCGCGCGAGTATCCCGAGAGCGGCAGCAGCGGGCATCGTCGCAGGTACAACTACCCGCGCTCGGAGCGCGCGGCCTACATCGAGGTCCCGTCGAGTACGGGCAGCAAGCACAACCACTCGTCGGCACGCGGGCGACACGCCGCTGGCCGGTCATCGCGATATTCCCAAGGCACCGCGGGGCGCGATGACCGTGACGAGGGCAGGCGGCCGTCCCGCGACATCATCACCACATACGTTGAGGCCGAGCCCGCCCCACGGCGCAGGGACGACAGGTCTCCTCGGGGCCGCCGCGACACGCACCGGCGGGAGCGCGATCGCAGCCCACCTGTTCGTCCGCAGGACACATATCGCTACGTGGAACCAAACACTGCTGCCCCTCTGCCACCATCTGCTACCCTCCCTCCTGTCGCCGCCCCTGCCTGCCCTCCTCCTCCGCCATACAGCCAGGTCGCCCCGCCGCCACCGTCTTCAGTCGCAGTGTCCTCCCCGACGCTCAACCGGGCGGACAACTATGCGCTCTTCCAGGGGCGGTACGACGCGGGCCCGGGGCCGACGTACGAGGAGTTTCTGCGCGAGAAGGATACGGCGGCACACTCGCGGCGTCCTCGATACGGCGGCTGAAAATGCCGCAGTCGAGCGGTGCGATAGATGAAGAGGAAGCCACATGAACCCCGTGATTGCTACTAGACTGAAGAAAACTAATCTGTACAAACGTTGCTGAGACTGCAAGAGGAATGGCAAAGATATACCATGGAGACAGACGAATTTGGCGCCAGGCAGTGTAATAACGTCATGGGTGAGCGAGGCGAGTACAAATCAGATTGAACAATCACGCCCTAGGATAAGGGGATGGAGTCACCAAGGAAAGACTAGACTGTCACGACGAGGGATAGTTAATGCAAAGGAACATGCATACTCACACAGCAGTGCGAGCTCTCATCTATTCATTCATCAAATGGCTTTCCATGACCTAGGCCCGCGCAGGCACCACCAGGTGCTCCGTAGTCCCAACTTGAAGCGCATCATCGCGTAAGTCAATAACTTAACAACAGGAGCCACCAAAGGGAGCGGAGCAAAAAGCCGCGCGACCCGTCTCCCACCAGATGACGATGGTCCCAGGTGTGTCTTTTACAGTCTGCCTGCCGTTCTTGGGCCGCTTGCTATGCGTGATGCAAAACAAAACACTGTGCAATCAACTAAAAAGGGAAAAGGGGTAAGGGTGAAGAGTTGGGTTCGTGGGTGCGATCCCGTGAGGTCTGGCTAGACGGTTCGGGGGGAGGGGTATAAAAAGCCAAGGCTAGAGGGAGGTAGGGGTGCCATATATGCGTGCGTGCGTGTCCCTAGGCGGTCAAAGAACAACATCATGAAGAAGAAAGGGGGGGACAGGAGGAGGGGGGAGGCACGCGTATGCCCAAAACTCGCGTGCTCGCCTGCCTGCTGCCCCCGGGCTGTGACAGGCGTGAGATGTCGTAACATGGAATCAGCGTCGTGACATGGGTCTCGTAACGTTCATTGCGAGAAATTAAGACCGTATGGGTGAAGGTTTGGTGGGTCGGTAGGAAGGTAGGTAGGTAGGTGGAGGAATGACGGAGGGGAGGGGAGGTAAAGGCAGGCTCGTCTCAGGGCGAGGCGTAGCTCGCGTCGTCGCTGCTCGCCATGCTGTGCCTATTGGCGCGCTTCGTCTTGAGCGCCTGGTAGTCGTGCTTGAAGGTGGCGATGCAGCGCAGCAGCTCGGCGTCGGGGTGCGGCGGCAGCTGGATCTCGACGGCCTTGAGGCAGATGCGCAGGTGCTGCAGCTCGTCGTCGTTTTCCTGGAGTTCCTCCTCACTTTGAATCGCGAACACACGCACGGGTTAGTAGGAAGAAGACTGAAGACGGGAGTGCAGTGATGGCTAAGCGGGCGAGTGATGGGGCAGACACTCACAGGTAGGCAATGCGGCGCTGCAGAAAGATGATGCGCTGGGCGGCGCGCTCGGCGCGCTCGATCAGCAGGCTGTGTATGTGCTAAGGCGAGGGATGTCAGCGTGGTCTCTCACATGAGTTTGCGCAGCAAAAGGGGCTTCACTCACGTCGGACTCCTCCTGGCGCGCGCGCAGGTTGCTCACGACCGTCGACAGCTCATCGTTGAGCTTGCTCATCTCGGCGATGACCTTCTTGGCCTCGGCCACCGTCATGCCCACCTTGGGGCGCGGCTCGAGGTTCTCGCGATCGCGCTCCCGATCCGCCTCGCGCTCCCTCTGCAGCTGCAGCGAGGCGGACAGGTCCGAGAAGCGAGAGCGGAAGAGCGACGAGGCGGGCGACGCGAGGGCAGACCCGGCGTCGTCGCTGCGAGGGCTGCGCATCTCGAAGCTCGCGGCGCGTGCGTGGTGGGACGGCGCGGGACGAGCAAAGGCCTTTTCGAGTTGGTCGAGCTGGCCCTGGAGCATGAGGTCGTCGACGGCGTCGTCGTCGCCGGTATCGTCGTAGCTGAGGCGCTGGGCGAGCTGGCTGAGCCGCCGGGCGAGGTCCTGCCTCGAGGCGCGGGCCACGGGCGGCTGGTCTACGTCGTCGTGGAGCGTCGAGTGCGAGAGCTCGCGGCGCAACGGGCTGAAGGTGCCGAGCGCCGGGTTGGAGAAGGCGAGGCTCGATGCGACGCTGGGGCTGGAGAGGAGCGGCGGCGGCGGCGTGGTGACGCCGACATCATCGTGGTACCCTCTGTCGCTTCCGCTCCTGCTGTGGCCGAAGGAGCTGTGCCGACTGTGCGATGGGGTCTGGTCCCAGCTGTTGTTGCTCCTGCGCCGGTCGAGCGACTGCGGGCTGGTGGTGGCAGCTCGATCGCTCAGCGTCGGGCTCAAGGCATCACGGCGCTGGTCGCAGGAGCAGGCGGTCGGACTGGAGCGGCGTAGCGGCTCGCGATCCATGGGCGCGGCCTCGCGATGCTGGCGTGCCCGGCGTTGGGCCAGCGGAGAGACGGCCGTGTCGCCTTGGTCCGCGAGATAGCTCATGGTGATGGCGTGGCGTGGTGGAGCTAAGCCGAGGCGGCTCACCGACTCGGTGTACACTCCGGTGGGCGTTTTCCGTGACCAGATCAAGCCTGCTGAGGGACACCGGCGCAGTTTTGAGAGTCGGGATGGGAGCAGAGGCAGGCGTCAGAGACGCATCCGAACGAGCTCCTCTGGACAAGCTGGCCAGCCAGGCTTTGGCGGTGGCGGACGGCCGACGGAAGACGCGACTCGAGTCCTTTGTCCCCCAACAAAACGAGTCCACCGGGGCCCCGGTCGAGGGCGTTGGTGTTTGTCGCAGAATAGCCCGTGTGCCGAAAAAGATGTACGCAGAGAATCCCGTGGGCGGCCCAGCTCTCTCACCGACAGACGGCGCGCACCGCAGTTGCTGGCCAGCGGCGCTGGAGCGGTGGCTGGCGCGCAGCTTTCGGGTGATGGTTTTAGCGCGCGAGCGTCAGTGGTGTGTTCAGGGATTTTGGCCGTCCGCTTTTCTAGAGTTCGCGGCGGTCCGGTCAGGTCAGGCACAGCACGCCAGGTACGTACCACGAGCAAGCAGAGGCCGGAGGTCTTTGGGCGGGCCCGTCCACGATCCAACCGTCCTCTGGGTGGTGGACGATGGTGGTCCGAGCTTCCTAGGTACAAAGGTGGTCAAGGTGGTTCACTCGCAGTCTGCCAGCTGTGTGGCGGTGTCCAGCGCAGTGTTGGTGTTGGCCGGCAGCCCGAGGGGCCCTGGCTGTTGGAACAGCCACTGACTGAGCCACTGCACATATGCGGATGGCCCTGCCCTCCGTTGAACTGGAAGCCCTGATGACCGCCTGCCCGGTGCGTCCCATGTGGCAGCCGGCACGGAGCCCAGCCCCGGAATACGAGCGCAGAGGCTCCGATGGCCCGAGCCTCCGAGCCCAGAGATGCGCCGTGTGCCCCCCCTGCCCAGGTCTGCTTGTTCGAGGTCCGGGCTTACTGGCTGCACATCTGTCGCGAACGTCGGCTAAGCATGCCTGTACGAGCGACTGCAAGCCTGTGCGAGCACGCGCATGCCCGCCGCGCCTGGCGGCGGCCCCGCGCGGACCTGGACTGGACCTGGACCTGGCTGGCCATGGCCCGGGGCCGGGAACTGGCGCTGAAGCTGGAGGCGGTCGAGAGTCGAGACGGCAATCAAGAATCAGCACGTGAATGATTGGGCGGCAGAACATGTGGGGGACGAGCCAGTGGCCGCCCAGCGATCGAGCCATGATTGCCTGAAGCGCCCGAGGGTCTGGGGCGCGGCCGGGGTGCCATGGATCCATCCCTGCACCGCCGCCGTCCGCGCCCGTCCTCCTCCGCATGCTGCAACGGCGGTGGCGGCGGCGGCGGCGGCGGCGGCTGCAGTCGGCCTGCTGCAGTTTTGCTGCTGTTGAAGAAGAAGAGGATGGACATTGCCATCTTGTCTTCTGCTGCCCGGGTGGTGTTCAAGCTGCCGCCACCAGGACAGGAGGGTCTTGGTTCCCCATGGCCCAGTCCAGTCCACGGCCGCAGCATTTGACGGCGCATGGCTCCCTCTCACCGTCGCGGCGCAGGCACAGACGCGGATGCGGATGCAGATGCAGATGCAGACTCACACCCTATCCCACGACCTGCATGGCGGCAGCCGCGCGCCCGCCACGCCCGTCCGTCGCAGAAAAGGCGACCGGGGCGGTGATGCCACGCGAAGTGACCTTGATGGCAGCCAGCCGGATCCCAGGTAGGGGGCCGCGGAGACGATCCGTGTGACGCCGACCCCAGCCCACAGGGGGAGGGAGACATGGAGGCAAGAAAGCAAGCAACAATGCGCCTCGGGAGGCACGCGGTTGAATGTGGTTTGAGGGTCAGGTCGACACCGCTCGCGCATGGGGGCCTGGCTGCTGCTGCGACCGCGTCGTGTCATGTCATGTCGCGCATCGCTCTCGAGGAACAGGCGAACCATGGCCGGCGCCGTGGCGGGTTGATTGATTCGAGGTTTCCAAGGTTCGGTGCCTACTCGTGCAGCATCAAACGGCGAAACAGTTGCAGCCGCTACCTTACCGTGCGTGCTCCTCGGCTGGTGTGCCGAGCTCGATGGAGTCGATGGAGGCCACTTGGGCAGTTGCATCGGGCGACGTCCGCCGTGAGTGCCGCCGGGCAGCTGCCTGCGGTGCAGCCCGAGCCCTCCAGCGCCTCCACTCCTGACTGCCCTGGAGACTGGAGGCACCTGGACACCCGCTGTACCTTGCCTTTACCGACCTGCCGACCGACAGCTCCCTGCTCGAGTCCCATCCCGTCCAGCTGGCGCCCTGACGGCGTCCACGCGACCTCCAGCGGCTGTCCATTCCACCGCCGCCGCCCAGCCTGTCGGACGGAACCTTGGAACTCTGCCGCTGCCGCGGCTGCTGCTGCTGCTTCTGCTTCTTCAACAAGTGCACATTGCCAATTTCCCTCATCTTCGCCTTCGTGTCCATTCTCTCCTCATCCATCTCCCGCCGTCTCCTCGCATCGTCATCGCGCCCGCGTCCGCACGCACGTGCGCCTCACATCCTTTCCGTCTGCCCGGCACCCGTCCAGTTACCCACAACAGCCGACCCCCCTTCTCCATCCTCCCCCATTTCCTGGGCCCCCCATCCCCCATCCGTCCACGGGCCTCGGCTTTCATCGCCCAGCACCAGCCAGCACCAGCCCGCGCCAACCAGCGCCAGCCGCGACCGGGGAGGAAAGCTCGCTCGCTCGCAGGCGCGCGGGGCCCAATCGCAGCCTTTGACTCAGAGCCGCCCCGCCATTCTCCGAAGCCGCGCGACGGCCAGCTGCCCCGGGCCGGCCACAACCACGCGGTTACGACATTCTGCGCACGACATCTCCCGATCCGCATCGCTTGCTGTCCAGCTGATCGAAGCATTTCTTTCATCTTCATGACGACCGCCTAGGCGTTTGCACCGGCTCAATTCCTCTTGTTGTTGCGTTTTCCGTTGCCTTTGCGGTCCCGTCTATCCATCCATCCGTCCGTCCGTCCGTCCGTTCGTCCCGTCCTCCCTCTCGTTCCTCTCCCTCCGCCGCGGCCATAGAGAGACGCACGACGCCATCGCATCGCATCGTACAGCATCGCACGCGCCCCTAGACGGATAGACAGAAAGTTACCGACGCCCACGCACGGCCCGGCTGCTCGCGTCCATCCTCCTCCCCCGACAGCCCGCCATGTCGTGGAGAGCCTCTGAGAGGCTGATGGACACCATCAGGCACTATGCCAAGTTCCCCGCTACCGGCGTGAGCTTGCGCCAGATGGTGCAGTTTGGCGACAAGCCCTCGACCGGTGCGTCCTTGCCTGCCCAATTGGCCTACTCTCTCTGCATTTCGCTGACACCTTCGCGCCGCGTCCAGGCACACTGTTCCGCGCCTCGCAGTTCTTGGCTGAGGAGCTGCCCATCCGCCTGGCGCACCGCGTCCAGGAGCTCGAGGACCTACCCGATGGCCTCAACGACATGCCCTCGGTGCAGAAGGTCAAGGACTGGTACGCCCAGTCGTTTGAGGTACACTACGCCGCGACGCCCCTCTACCCCCGCAGCGTCGGCTGACTGAGATGTCCTTCCTCCCGCGCAGGAAATAACACAGCTGCCGAGACCCGACCTCAGCAGAGACGTCCGCGACCGCCTGATGAAGCCCGCCAAGCACGCCGGCCGCGGCATCCTGCAGCAGCTGTCAGAAGCGACACCGAATCCCTCCATCGACGAAGGCGAGTCCTCCGGCTGGGGCGGCCTGAAGAACGGCAACGGCAACGGCAAGGCTCGCTCCCTCTCAAGACGCTACTTTGCTACCGTCGACGACACGGGCGACTGGCCCGCCGAGCTGCAGCTGTACAACAACCAGTTCGCGCAGACCCTGCACAAGATCAAGCGCCGCCACGACGGCGTCGTCACCACCATGGCACAGGGAATCCTCGAATACAAGCGCCGTCGGCAGCGCATGCAAATCGACGGCACCATCCAATCCTTCCTCGACCGCTTCTACATGTCACGTATCGGCATTCGCATGCTGATAGGACAGCACATTGCCCTGACCGACCAGAGCCATCACCGCGATCCCACCTACGTCGGCGTCATCTGCACCAAGACCAACGTCAAGGACCTCGCGCAAGAGGCCATCGAGAACGCCCGCTTTGTCTGCGAGGACCACTACGGCCTGTTCGAGGCGCCCCGCATCCAGCTCGTCTGCAACCCGAACCTCGACTTCATGTACGTCCCCGGCCACCTCTCACACATGCTCTTCGAGACCTTGAAGAACTCCCTGAGAGCCGTCGTCGAGACCCACGGCATGGACAAGCAAGAGTTCCCCGTCACCAAGGTCATCGTCGCCGAAGGCAAGGAGGACATCACCATCAAGATCTCCGACGAGGGCGGCGGCATCCCCCGCAGCGCCATTCCCCTCGTCTGGACTTACATGTACACAACGGTCGACCGGACGCCCAACCTGGACCCAGACTTTGACAAGAGCGACTTCAAGGCCCCGATGGCTGGCTTCGGCTACGGCCTGCCCATCTCGCGCCTGTACGCACGCTACTTTGGCGGCGACCTGAAGCTCATTAGCATGGAAGGGTGAGCAGCCAGCCCGTCCGATTCCTTATTTTGATGAACACTATACTCACGTCCTGTCCCTCGCAGATACGGCACCGACGTGTACTTGCACCTCAACCGCCTGTCCTCCTCGTCGGAGCCTCTCCAATAGCAATTAAACGCCGCCGGGGCAAGGTCCCCGTCCCTGATTCTGCGCAAGCGTCTCAAGCTTCAACGCGAGGTGACGGAGCGAAGACAGGTGGGAGACGCCGAGGCGGTGGTGAATGCGCCCCCGGGCCAGGAGCTCTTTGAGCGCAAGGAGGACCGGGAGCTGTGAATGGAACCAGCACCGGGACGGCCGAAGGGCAGAAACAACATACCGAATTAAACACCCACACCTCAACACCTACACACCTACCCAGGCATACTTACACACGCACAAACACACACCTGGACAGACGTGCGCACGGACACACGCGCACGACACGCAACACAACATCATATACACTCCATCCTCGCGGCACATACAGAGTCGCCGCCACGATGTGCATCGAATGAGGGAACGACGGCACGGGCCAATCATCCAGGGAGGGTCACACTGCGGCCCCTTGTTCAAGTCAGTGAGCGCTCCGACGCCGAAGGAACGACAACAGATGGGGGGGGGGTGAAATGCGACGCAATGATGTACACGGAAGGACATCTGGCGATGCGGCCACCCCTTCAAAGGGGCATCAACTCACAGGGACAGGGGGGTGGATCATCAAAGACACGGCCCCCTCGTGCAGAACCGTACATAGTAACGCGCGACACAACGTGTCGCCATTGAGGTGAACGAGAGCGGCGCCTGGAACGGCCAAGTGGGCGAGAGGTCGAGGCGATGCCGCAGATGTATTGTAAACGAATTGCTCGAGGACGAGCTGGCGGCCTCGATGGGAGGCAGAGGGCGTTCATGGTAGGAAGAGGGGAAGGCTTTCCCTCTCTGTGCTCGCGTTCTAGCCAGATGGATAGAGACGGCGCGACTTGACGGCGCGCGAGTTGCGACAAAATGAATCAAATGCTTGCAATCTTCATCCTTCATGATAGCTAAGCTCGGAGTTGTTCTCAAATGCGAATTACGTGCCAACCCCGTGAGGCTCCTTCCCCCGTTCGTCATCTGTCCGAACCGCTCATCAGATCCGAAGTCTATCTAGTACGGTACGGACTCGGCACCTTTTCCTTCATCCTTGTCATCGCCATTTTTTCTTTTGTGTTTTCCTACTAAATGCCGCCCACAGCAAGGCCAGGCATACCGACCCGACGTGGGAAACACCCTTGGCATATACTTCGCATCACCAGCTTCGCTCGTTCACGGGTTCTCCCCAGGACCTCCCGCGCCGCGCCGCAGTCCCCGGTTGCCCGCCCTCAGTAACGCGAGTCATCCGACTGGCAGTACCGGGCGCGGCGCTGCTCCTCGACGGCCGGGTCGGCGTGGCGGGTCGTGATGTGGGTGAGGTTGGGCTGCTGGCGGAGCTCCGAGGCGGCCAGCCGCGGGGCCTTGTGCCATTTGCCCTTGCCGCGGTTTCCCTTGGTTCCCGTCGCGACGTGCCATCCCTCGCCGTCGTCATCTCCGGCGGCCTCAGAGGCCTCGTCTCTGACCGAGTTCTGGTCCGCCGTCGACGCCTCCGTCGGCGTCTTGATGGCCTGGCGCTGTCGGCCGTCGGGGCCCCAAGCATTGAATTCGACCTTGCCGGCTTCCTGTCTCCGCATCCTCTCGTCCCTCATCGTCGTGGCGGTCGAGACGCTGTCAGCCTCGGATGAGGCATAGCCGTCAGTGGAGGCGGCCGGCGTGAGACGCTTCCGAAGGTGTGGCGGGACATTGCCAGCGGCGGCGCCCGCCTGCTTTCGATAGCCGCCGCGGGTGGAGGAGCCGCGCACGTCGGATGTCGTCAGAATCGAGCTGCCCGCCTCGCTATTCGCGGCAGCTGAAGCAGCAGCGCTTCGTCCCCGGCCAAGATGTGGTGGCAGCGCCGCTGCATGAGATGGTCCATTGGAACCAGCAGCTGTGCCGGCCTCTGACTGCGTGTCAGAGGCAGGTTCGTCGAGCTGGCTTTGCACTGTGAGAGCAGACATGGAAGAGCGCGCCATGGCCAGCTCGGCGTCGTCGACATCTTCAAGACCGAGCGTCGACGTATCGCAGACGGGCGCCTACACATTTCTGTTACTCCTTGCCCGTGGCGTCTTCGTCGTCCAAGGATTGTGCTCACCGTAGGCTTGGCACCTGGAAAGAAGTCGGAGTCCTTCAGAAATTTCTTGTTCCAGACCTCCTTGTTGTGCTCCTCGACGGAGACGTGGCCTGTCTCGAGGGCAACGGGGGTGACCTCGGGCTCCTGGGTTTCGTCCCAGGCCACGCATCGTTTGCAGACCTGCGCAAGAGTAAGTACCTATCGATGGCGGCGGGTGTGGTGTGCATCAGGGTGGGCTTGCTTACATTCTCTCCTTTCTTCTTGCTACTCTTGCTGAACTCATCCTCGGGCTTGATGAGGTGGCAGAGCTCGCAGCGGATCTCGAGAACCGCGGTCGACACGTGACGGCGACAGATCATACCCGAGCTCACGGTGTTGGCACGGGTGCCACGGCCCATCTGATAGTCGACGAGCCTTCTCTGGTTGCTGGAAAACTCGGTGATGGGCAGCCACTCGCCTCCCACCTGGCATTTGAATCTGGAGGCCGTCATCAGCGGCGGATCAGTCGATGGGGCGTGGGCGAGTGTCATAATGCTTACCTAGGTTCACGAGAACCCGACATGTCGACTCCGCGGTGTTGGTTTCGGGCGACGGACGCGATGAAGCCGAGGACTGTGTTGCTGCCACGATCGAGCCCCTGTAGGCGTTCTTGAATGCTCGGGGAGTATCAGCGATGAAGCGAACGTCGAAGCGGGTGCAGTCCTGTCTTGCGAGTTAGAGTTCGCAGTGGCAGGTCCAGAAGGCTGATGCGAGATGCAAGGTCCGTTCGGTGAGGTTTGGCACTTGTGAACTGCAGATGAATGCGAAAGGTGTGGGGGGAGGAATGGGGGAAAGGACGGTTACCTGCGCGGAACAGAGTTATATCGGTTGAAGGCAAAACTTCATCCGATCTCAGGGTGCGCGCACGAATGTGAGTGTGTGTGTGCGTGTGTGTGAATGCGTGTTTGGCGTGCGAGTGTTAGGCAGGAGAGTCCGGCGAAGCGAGCTCCTGCCGTGGCAACTGCAAACGCACAATCTGGACCTCACCTCGCCGCCGTTCTCTGAATCCCCGGGAGCAGGCATGTGGCAGCGTCCCGAGCCATCGAGGGATGCGACCGCGAAGCGCCCGAGCGCAGACATGTGCACTCGGCAGAAAATAGCGATGAAGTTGGCATCACGATGTCAGTTACGCAACCCTCATCTAGCCGGCTCCATAACTCCTACACTGTACTGCCTCTCCACCCAATGCATATTACAGACTCTGCCGGATTTGTTATTTTCTATCACTTTTAGCAGCTGTGCGGATGTCGAGTCGTGCCCCAACGCGGTGGCGACCACTACTTACCTCTAATGACGACCAGCACTGCACGATAACAGGAGACTAAAGAGTCACGAGCACCAGACAAACAAACAACACTCAACAACACGGTCCAAGAAGCTCGGAGTATCGAACGATAATCGACCAAGTCATAGTGACCTCGATGGCCACGCGAGTGTTATATAACAGTTAAAGTCTCCCGCCATTGCCATTAAAGCACCGTCCGATCGTGGTCCGCCAACGTAGGGTAGTGAGCGTATCAGGCATCATATCACGACAGGAAACGAGCGTGGAACTCGATGAGCAGCCACAAGCACTGCAACTACGGAGACCACAGTAACGGCAACAAAAGGCGGCAGTGAAGTGAAGTTGGCAGTCGATCCAGCAACCTCACTATTCAGGACACGCTGAGCGGTAGAACCCAATCCAGACCTTGCCCGCGTTCTTGAAAGCTTGGCCGCAACCGCGAGGCCCCAAGCCGGGTTTGAACGACACAGCTCCCACGCAACAGCGCGCAGGAGTCACGAGGCGCTCCCACCGCCTGCCAGAGACATCCGGGGTCGGTGAGGGTTCGCTTGCTACAGTGATACCGTGCTGGATTACCCATCGACCGCGGCGTGTTGAGCTCGTGCGTTTGCGAGCATTGCCACCTGTATCTGAGACCGAGTGAAGAGACAAGACAACCAGCAGCCGTGACGGTCGACAAGGTCTCGCCTTCTCGTGAAACACGAGACACATTCCTCGCTGACTCGCATCGTCGCCACGTCTCGCCAGGGTCCTGAACACTGTTGACCGATGATGCGGTGCAGACCGCCGTTGACACCGCCTTCTCACCCCGTCAAGATGATCGGTGGGGGGCCGCCGACGGGACACTTTGACACATCCATCGGCAAGACCCTTGGGATCCACAACAAGGCCCGTCGCGCTCTGACGCCAGCAGGGAGTAAAGTGGTGCCCAACTGCCCAAGCGCTCCTAATAATGATGACACCGAGCCAGGTCGATTGCCAGTCGAAGGCAGGGCGTCACCACTGGCGGCAAAACGAACAACGGAATGCAGCAGTAGGGCTCGGCTCCAGCCTCCCAAAAGCAATGCGTGCGCGATGGGCGACCGGGGCAGACAGGACGACGTTCACGATCGGTGACCAACACCAAAGCGAAGCCGCGGGGCGGTTCATTGGACCAAGCGGGAGTGAATTGAACCTTGGTGCTTGGGCACTAGCCTCGTGGCTAGCGGACGCACCGGGGCGCGAGATACAGCTCCCGCGAGGCGGCTCTCCAGACCCTGGCAAACCGGGCCACGCGGTCAGAAGGAGTCGATCCCAAGCGCGCGGGCGCCTTGTCGTGCCGGTGCATGTGCGGGCATCCCACCGCGGCACCGAAGCTCCCGACAGCTCTTGTGTGGGCGGCTTCCAATGTCAGCAGATAAACAGCAGCATGCGGCGTCTCGTATTGGGGTCGTAAGCAGGCGCAGATGCGAATGTTAACGGAGAAACCTGCGCCTTGATGAGCCTGGCCAATGCACACACCCAAGGAAAGACGCGCCATCAAAATGTCACCAAGCGAAGCAAGCACCCGCTTGTGAGGTCATGGCCCAGCCGGGGGCATCCAGGCCCTAGGCAGAGCCAGCCAGGAATGCTGTTGTTGGTCGGCAGAATTGCCAGGACGCGACCGTTTATGCTGTGATGGGCAGCGCGACCTCTGCCTCTGGCGACCCGTGTCTCTGGATCGATCCCTGCGAACTTCTTGCTTCGGCTCGCCGGGGTTGTTGCCGCGGTGGGATGCGGCGTTTCATCACGTCCTGGCGGGCATGAATCTGGTGGCTGCCAAGCTGCCTTGAAAATACTCATTGCCAGCGATGTGACAGAGCAGAGACACGTACTCACTGCTCCGCGGTCCGGATCTTCCAGGCGCTCCGCAGCATGCCGCACCATTTCTTCAACGAATGTCCAAGGTGGCGGCCGAATCTGTAGCATCGACGGCTCTCGACGACATCACGCAGCAGCGAACCCGTGCCGGCGAAACCGGACCGATCCGCCTTCAACAAGATGCACCCATCGCGAAAGGCGTCAGCGCCGGGAGGCTTTTGCTAGCTGCCGTCGAACGGGCCGACGGCGGTGTCGCGGACCTGGGGTGGCAGAGCTGGCGGTCCGAGGGCCGTCAGTGCGGCCTGAGACAGGACATGGCGGCGTTGCCCTGAAAAGCAACCCAGGCATGTTTGCACGTTTGTTGGCGGCCTCTGCTGCATTCGCATAACGGCCCGTCCTGGGACGCGGCGGAAACTTCTTGTTCAAGTTAGTGCTTGCAATCTGCCTGACTGCCGTGCTTCTGGAAGCCGGGCATTGTGAGGGATGTCGGCGTAATCATGCGGAGGCAATGCAACGCGAACTTGGTCTGCGAGTTCAATTTCAGGGTCCGCAAGGCGGAGACCTTGTCGGCGGGGAGGCCATGGTGAATAAAGCACGCAGGCCAGGCCGGTGATGGGGTCCAGCCGCGGCTCCATCGCCGGGTCCCGAGACGTTGGCGGTAAGGCATGGTCGGTGCGGTGCCTGAGGCCCAACCTCAAGAGGTAAGGCAGGAGGTACCCAGGTAGGTACCCGTGCTTGCCGTGGACGGACGGGACCTCTCCTGGCTTCCTTCCTGCCTTGCCTGCCTGCCCTGAGAATCCGATCCAATAGCACCGCCAGGGGTTGGGACCAAACTCCGGGGCTGGAAGGAGCGTCCACCCACATGCCACCATGCCACCCACACCACACACCACCCTGTGGCGCACCCCTCAGGGTCACCCCCTTCTTGCTCCTTTGGGAGAGACGCGACTCGTCCTGAGGCACACCTGGTGGTGCTGCCGCCGCAGGCACACAGGCACGGCCAGCAGGTTTTACAGCAGGTACCGGGGCGCGCTCCAGCAGCCCCCAGCGGATGGGTCATCGGGGGCGATTCCAGCGCGGGCAACTCCCCTCGCGACCGACCATGGGCGAGAGAATGTGACGCTGGGGGCGCCAACGCGTCTTGCCTCTCAGCTTCGGGAGGGCTGCGGGATGACTCGTGGCGGTATACGGCTAGCACCAGTGTATCCTCCCTCATGCTCGTCATATTGCGCGCGGTTCCCTCCCCATCAACGATGACGAACGAGCCAGCGGCCGCCGACTGGCCAATTTCCAAGTCCAAGAGCTTCATCAAAAAAAGAGGAGCGTGTTGCCACTCTGTGCGTGCGTGAGCCCGCCGCCCTGAGCCCGCGGGCCCTCTTCTTTCCTGTTTGACTCTGGGGCTTCATTCTCTGCCCCCCCGTCGCGTCCGTCATCAATGGATGATCTCCCCGGCCGTGCCGTGGCAGTTGACTGACAGGCGGACGGGCCAAGCCCCGGGACTGGGCTGGACGGAATTGGACGGGACTGGACTGGCCTGGGTACCGAGTACATGGCATTGGACGGGCAACAGACGGGTGGGAGGGACGCAGTTTGCCTGCGACGAGACGGCGTCATGGCAGCTTTCGAGCTGTCTCTCGCCCGCGGCTGAATTCGTCGACGGCGACCTGGGCACTCCCGTCCTCACCAACGGTTGCAGTGAATGCGCCTCGCCCCCTCATCACTGCAGCCATGCCATGCGCGCGCCGGTAGATACATCCATACGTGCGGGCGGGCCAGGTGAGCATGGCTGGTGAAGCTTGACATTGTGTTTGCTTCGTTGGCACCAGCACAAGTGCCCGGTCGGCTGCATCCCGCATCGCGCTTCGCCCCGTTCTGGCAATGGCACACTCCAATTCTGGCGTGACCTGCTGCCGCTGCTGGTGGCCATGGACGAATGGAGCTGTCGCCGCTCTCGTAAACCGTACCGAGCATCGGGTCACCATCGCGCCAATCGCACCCCATTGTTCGGTCACGTATCGTGCATTCATCTGTGCATGTATGCAGTCCGTCCGTCCGTAGTCCCGTTCGAGTACTCGCACGCATGGCCTTGATGCGCTGCTGCACGCCAACGCCGACGGTGCTGGTACTGTAAACTCCAGGCCCGTCATCGCGTCACCCGCATCGTGGGCGTTCATGACCCCAGCTCCAGCTGCCTCTCTGTCGTCCACGGCCGCCTGGATGCCTGGGTGCGTGCACAGGCGATTCCCCAGCCCCTCCCCCTCGATCGTCGCCGGCCCTTGCCGCCGAGGGGCAGGCGAGCAGAAACACGGGGAGACGAAGAAGCAAATTTCTCGTTCCCGGACCCGCGGATACCCCTTGTCGGCCACGCAAATTGCCCAATTTGAGTCGCGACAAAGGAAGCTCGCCGTACCGCGACCCTCGCAGCCTCGCAGCCTGGGTGGGCCCGCGCGCGCCCGCGAGAAGGGGGACCCCCCCAGACCCCCTCGGTCCCGTCCTGCTCCAGCTTGGCGGCACGCTGTGATGAGCTGCCCGGGAGCGCGAGGCAAGCGTGGCAAGGTACCTGGTTGAACGGTAGTGTACCTGGCTGGACTGGGCAGTCCGGGTCTCAACCACCGCGCCGCTAGATCAGGTCGGGCGCACCAAGATGACGACCGTACCGGACCTGCCCACGAGGACCAGGCAACCGGGCGGGCGTGATGGAAGGCCCGCGAACCCCTAAAAGTCGTCGCCCCGGCTGGCGGTGGACCTGCGCTGATGAATTTCATCATGCCGACGGTCGCGATGGGGCCGACGGGACCCTGACGAATGCAAGAACCCACCGCAGGGGAAGCGGCGTAGATTTTTCTAGCTCTGTTGCTCCCTCGTTGCCGCTGCAAGTCTGCGCGTCGAAGAGGGGACGGGGACGGGCACGCGAGTAAGGCGGCGACGACGACGACGACGCGATGAACGGGGGGTCAATCTGTCTGTCCTTTTGTCGAGCCCGCACTAGGCGGCGCTGTTTCTTTGTGAAGAGGCAGAGGCACATAGGTTGACTTCGACGTTGCCGCCAGGGACCGTGGCGCAGGGGTTCGTCGCCGTACCTACAGGGCAGTACGTACAGGTACCTGGGCGTTGGTTGTGGCCCCAGCGGCGACGGCGGGCACGGGCCGTCGAGGTGACTTCCAATTCCATCACGGGCGCCCGTTCAGCGCCCATTCAGCGCCTTGCGAGGACAGAACACACAATTGGATTTGGGCAGTCGGTCAGTCCACCTCGAAGCCCCGGCGCGCTGAGCGGACTTTCGTCGCTGAGTTAACACCTTGCCTTGCCTTGTTACTCGTCACTCGCGGGTGCGGTGCAGTGCGTTATTCGGCACGCCTGGGTGAGTCGACGAGAAGCAACACGACCGACCCCTGTCAATTGTCACCAGTCGTCCATTCTTTGCTCATCTGCGACACGGCGCTGCCCCCTGCGAGAAAAGCATCCTCCTCCTCTGCCTCCTCCTTCTCCTCCACCCACCCAGGCCGCCCAAGCCCGCCCACACCCCCCCAAGCCCCCTCACCCCCTTCACCCCTTCTGTCCCCATTGACGGGCCTGCTCGGGCATTCCCCACGCCGCCCTCGAACGACCCTGCAAACCGCCTCCTCCCGCGCCCTGGCCCGGCCTCTCTCCTCCCGCCGCCCTCACCCTCGCTCACCCTGTCCGCCACTGCTGCTCGGCGTCTGGCTGCCGCCGCCGCCCTCCCCTCCAGGCCCAGTCAGTTTCCAGGTCGTGTCGTCCGCCCCAATCCACGCACGTCGTCGTCGCCCTGTGTGCCCGCCCGCCTGCCCGCCCGCTCGGGTCTCACTGCTTTCCTTTTTCCTTCCTTCACCTCCTCGACCGGGAGAGCGCAAAGCAGGCCGGCCGAGCAAATCGTCCCAGCAAGTCCTTTATTCTTTTCAACCATCACCGCGCTGCTCTGCTCTGCCGCCGTCTGCAGCACCAAACCTATGCTATCGCGGTGCCGGTAGCGCTGTCGCATTCGTCTCGAGCCACCCACGTCGCTGTGGTCGCGGTACCCGGCAGTGCACGCGAACTACGAGTACCTGCGAGTACCTTGTAGCTCGGAGCCTTTGCTAGCGGCCTAAGGTGGACAACTTTCTGCGATCAGCGGACAACCTAATACCTGTACCTGGGGGCCACCTGGGCACCACTTCAAGTACTCGTCCACCCACCACCCCCTGGTTCCTGGTCTCGTCGCTCGACCCCCAGGACAGCTCGCTTCCCTCATCAATCTCTCTCTCCTTTTCTTCTCGCCCGACAATATCAACGCTCTCCTCCACTCTTCGCCAACCCACCGCTCACTTCAGTCATTCTTTACCTGGCTCCTGCTTCCATCTGCCGCCGTGTTTCCCCAAGCTCGATACGTACCAACTCACCTCGCGCAACCTCTCTCGCTTCTCAGTCCACCAGTCAATCGACGCAGCCATCGTCACCCACACACATGCACGCTCGCCATTAGCCACACCTCTCGACGCTCGCCGACTTGAATGCACCGACAAACCGCCTGAGGCTCTTCGAGAGAGCTCGTGTTTCCGCTCCTTACTAGGTATCGGCCGCTTGGATTGGACTCGCTGTCCGGTGCTGGGGAATCCGAGTCCTGACTCTCGACGGTCAAGGACCGCCCCGTTGCGCATCCGCCACCGCGACCAGCACCCCGGGATTGCGCGAGTCGCCCTGCAGCAGCACCGCCGAAATGACGGTCGCCAGTGATCTGACGCCGCGCGGCCAGCCTCATGGGCAGATGGCCCTCGAGGAGCGCTTCGAAGTTTTGAAGGAGATCGGCGACGGCAGCTTTGGGAGTGTAGTTCTCGCCAGAGTTCGGACGGCCGGCGCCAACGTCGCCCGCCGTGGGTCGGTGGTAAGTCCATGCAGGCGATGCCGTCAGCGGCCAAATTGACTTTTGGCGGTTTCTAACTTCCCGCGCAGGTCGCCATCAAGTCCATGAAGAAGACTTTTGACTCGCTCGCACCTTGCCTTGAGCTGCGCGAAGTTGTCTTCCTGCGGAACCTACCACAGCACCCGCATCTGGTGCCCGCCCTCGACATCTTCCTAGACCCCTACACCAAGAAGCTCCATATCGCAATGGAGTACATGGAGGGCAATCTGTACCAATTAATGAAAGCCAGAGACCACAAATGCCTGGATAACTCCAGCGTCAAGAGCATATTGTTCCAGATCATGCAAGGCCTGGAGCACATCCATTCTCACCACTTCTTCCATCGCGACATCAAGCCAGAAAACATCCTGGTCTCGACATCATCACACCAAGAATCCTCAAATTCCTTTCGGCGCTACTCAGCTCTCGTCACCCCTCCCTCTACACCGCCGACCTACACCGTGAAGCTTGCCGACTTTGGCCTGGCCCGCGAAACCCATTCCAAACTGCCGTACACGACGTATGTCTCCACGAGATGGTACCGAGCGCCCGAAGTGCTTCTCCGCGCCGGAGAGTACTCCGCTCCCGTGGATATTTGGGCCGTCGGCGCCATGGCCGTCGAGGTTGCTACCCTTAAGCCTCTCTTCCCTGGTGGAAACGAGGTCGATCAGGTTTGGAGGGTTTGCGAGATTATGGGAAGCCCCGGCAACTGGTACAACAAGGCCGGCGTCCGCGTTGGCGGCGGTGACTGGCGTGAAGGCACCAGACTGGCCGGGAAGCTGGGCTTTTCGTTCCCCAGGATGGCTCCTCACTCCATGGACACTATCTTGCAATCGCCTCAGTGGCCGCCCGCGCTGAGCAACTTCGTCACCTGGTGCCTCATGTGGGACCCCAAGAACCGCCCTACGTCGTC
This sequence comes from Purpureocillium lavendulum, assembly GCA_029168975.1. Taxonomy (NCBI): domain Eukaryota; kingdom Fungi; phylum Ascomycota; class Sordariomycetes; order Hypocreales; family Ophiocordycipitaceae; genus Purpureocillium; species Purpureocillium lavendulum. The sequence continues at coordinate 1,889,933 of JAQHRD010000005.1, read as the reverse complement.
CCAAGCTCTTATGCACGACTATTTCCAGGACGCCGTGGACCCCCTGAGGCCAAAGTCGTCCGCATCCAAGATCCTCGGGAGGAAACAGTCGGACCTGGGACGGTCCTCCAAGGATGGCACCTCTACGTCAGGATCTTCGAAGCAGTCCTGGTTCCGAAAGTCTCTCATCGGAGGTCGCAATGACACCGCCGAGCCTGTCGCCGCCCAGGCGCAAGTAAAGGACGCTTCAGCACAACGCCCGCCCGTCATGCACGCATCGACGACTCCTGAGATACCCAGTGGCAAGCCGCGGCCAGGTGCCAACAAGCGTAGCACCTGGAGCAACGGGCTCTCCAATGCGGCGCCCATGCCCATCCTACCCACGATCCGGCCCATCTCGCCACTTTCGGACGCGGTAACTGCCCGTGCCAACAACGGACTTCCCGAAGCTAGCGCTAATAGCCGCGGCCAGGAAAAGTCCAAGAAGATTGGAAGGCAGTTGTCCCTGGCATCGACCTCAAAGTATACCGAATTGCACCGCCAGCAGGCTGAGCGTGCTCTGAATGGCAATACGGGATTGGCATCACCGCCGAGCGGGCACAAGGAGAGCTTCTTCTCGCACCTACGCAAGCGGGCAAGGCGAATTTCCGGTCGCCACCAGACCCCCGTCTCACCGTCTTACGAGGATATGGAGGCCCAGATCGGGTGTGGACCGTGGGCAAGCAACCGGTCGTCCATGGTTGTCGATCAGCAGAACCCGATCCCGAAGGCTGAAGTTTACGAGTCTCTCGACAAGGCCATCCGAGACGTCCAGAACAACACGGATTCGCGATCTGCCCTTCCCTTGAGCCACCAGCACACGCCAAGCAGCAAGCTGAAGAGACATCACTCTCTTCCTCATCAGCAGGCTCGCTCGGTGGACAATCTCATCGGTGCCGCGCGGAATGGACCCATTTCCAGCCGCACACGGCGAGCGCAGGCAGCCCATGGAGTGCACCAGTACGAGGCTCCGGCCGAGGAGGATGAGCTCCTCGACGAGGTCTTGACATCTACTCAACGGGCCATGAACCGCATGGACGGGTCCAGCAAGCCATTGAGGCAGTCGGCCAGTAATCTGGGATTGACGACTCCCCACCCATACCCTAGCCCCTCACCCTCGGCGAATGGCGCGCAGGTCCTCTACGGAGACGGACATGAGGTCCTCACGCCAAAGCCGCTGGACCTGAGCAAGAAGTCGGACAACCAGTACAAATGGCCCACTCCTCCTTACGAAGGTAGTGAGTGGGGAGCGTCCGCGTCGGCCAGCATATGGGCTGCGGGGAGCAGGTTCTAACGAACCGCCACGGGGCAACAGGGGTTGGGGCGTTGGGCGTGATGAGGTCCAGAACGAAGGGGCGGGCAAAAGTTGGTGTTGATTTCTCTTCGCATATACACAGAACGGCGTTTGTTGGTGTTGGATGGCGACACATTGCACTCTTTTCATTTTTCTCACATTGTTCGGCGGCGGATTCCACACACGGGCAAGCCGGCGCGGCTGCCCTCTACGATCTTTATTACCACCTTCACTTCCTCGGGGGACACGTTTCGTCGTCCCCGGCACACGCCACGTTCGCTCACCGTCGGGCCCGGTGGGACCGTGACCACGGAAGACACTTTGTTTATTGGATGTTTCCATTCTCTCTCGAATTTCGGAATCGTTGAGCGGCTTGAGCACGAAATACCCCCCTATATAGACTGACAAGGGCGAGACCGACTCGGGCCCAGTTGCGATCTGCTTGATGCACAATACCTCACAACGTTTTTCAGCCACATGGTTTCATTTGTTAGACTACATACTACTACTACTACTACTACTACTACACAGTCAGTTTGAAGCGGAAGAAGGAAGAGTCGGAACACGAAGTGTTGCGGGTGGCTGGACAGCCCGACACAAGCAGATAGCAGAAATACACAATGCGGCGCCCCTCGCGTGGCCCCTGCAGTTGGCTGGCAGACCGAACGCGACATGTGCGGTGGTGTGTAGAGGCGAGATATGCCGTGTTCGTGGTTGTATTGTGATGTGAAGCCATGCGTGAGCTGATGATGGGGCGACGTGGCATGGCTTGGTGCGTGTCAGATGTCCACCGGAAATCGAAGATGGCTATCTCCAGCATCGTATCTGGCCCACGATGGCAGTTGCACGATCCAGGGTGAGCGAGAAGGAGGGCATCCAGCGTGGGCTGACGGGGCGGGTGGTGCTGGCCGTCAAGGGCAGTGACGTTGGGCCATCGCCAGGCAGAATCGTAGCGATCGGTGCCTGCGATGCCCCCCCCCGGCAGCATGCACGGCGTCGATCTGGAACAACAGGCTGATGCGACAAGCTGCAGGGAGGCGGAGAGGAGGGGAGGGGAGGTGCCGATGGCGCAGGCGCAGAGCCGCGAGGACAACAACGGAGCTCCTCGACGACGACGACGACGACGAATGGCTTGCAGAGGGCATGCACAGGCCGAGTGAGCGAGACTGTGTTTTTGGACACGACGGGCGCAAGCGTTCACGCCTCCGCGGGAGAGGGGGATGGCTGAGGTCCGTCCCGCGTTGCACAGCATGGCACGGACGCCGTTCGGGTCAGATTTGGGTCTCGCGGCGACCGTCACAGCCTTGCTTTGGGCGGGCTTTCCATTCCAGTTCTAAACCTGTACTAGACACGAGGCAAGTACAATACTGTACTGTGCCTAGCTTGGTCTTTGGTACTTCAATTCACGTATGGGGTCCGCGGGCGCGGTGCGCGGTGCGCAGTCCTTGAGACGGGCAACACGAAGTAAGAACAATGTTGGGCGGGCGTTTCGAGAATAGTAACGGCGGCGGCGGCGGCGGCGGGAGGGAAGTGCTGGTGGTGGTGGTGGGTGGTGGCCCTGGTGATGACTGATGAGGGAGGGAGGGAGCTGGGTGACGGCGCATGGATGCGAATCGGGGTGGCCGACGGATGGTATTGGGACCTCGGGGGGTGGCAGCCAAGTGACTGGCTCAATACAACCTTGAAATGCCCACCACGATAATAGGCTCGCGCAGTGTATCTTGCCGCGCTCTTGGTCGAAACGTGCGAGGGAACTTGAAGAGCCAACATAGGTACGCGATGGAATCACGTGCATCGAGGTGCAGGTGATGGGAGGGAGCTGGGGCCCCAGTCCATGGATGGCGCAGCGCAGCGCAGGGCAGCCTGGCGGCCGCTGGAGACGCCATGTGGTACTGGAGCGTCCGTCACGCGTCGTTGCGCCGAGGAAACGGTGCCGCCTGGCAGGCAGCAGAATAATCACCCAAGGCAGAGAGGTACCTTGCCTGTCTGAGCCCTTCAACAGAGGAAGGCGCCGTCTGGGCATTGCCCCTCTTGCTCCCATCATCAACTCGACTGCGATGCTGCCTGACCTTTGTGAGACCTGATTTCTTTGCTGGATTCTCTTGCTGCATGCAGATTGCCCGCGGCGGTGCGCGTCGCGCTCTTGTTGAACGGCTTGCTGACCGGACGGGCAACCTGCTGGCGGGTCCAGTTGAGGCTCAAACGCCCCAGCGGGGTTGGTGCTCCCCCGGTCCTGCGCTGCTCGTACTTATCCTGCTGAATCGACCCGGCGGCGGCTGCGGCCAAAAGGACAGCGAACGTCAGCAACGGCTTTTGGCGGCAAAGGCCTGTCTGTCGTCTTTGCGGACAGCGGACAACGACACTCGGGCTCGGACTCGGCCGTGCCTGGTTTGCCTGCTTCATCGCAGCTCCCTGCCCGCAGGAACACCACGACCACCACGAGCAGAGTATCAACCCGTCTCACTGCGACGCCCCAGGGGTCCAGCTTGGCGGAAGCATTGTTCCCCCCCCTTTCATCTATCGCTGCCCCGCGCCGCCATAGGACAGACTCGGCGGGCGACCAGACGACGACCCCTCCTGGTCGCACGCGACTCGCCGTGCCGCATCGCATCGTAGCAACAGCAGCGGCGACAGGAGCAGCAACAGAAGCGCCCGCACGCGACGCCTCACTTCCTCCCCCAGGTTATGCTCTCGGGTGGGCGGCGAGACGACGTGCCTCACCCCACACGGCCAGCAGGCGCATACCTGCCTGTTTCGACCCGGGAGCCATCTTGACGCACGGGTGAAGCGAAGCACAAGCTCGGGTCGGCACGGCGTCGTCGTTTCTCGTCCCCGCCCGCGCCGACCGACGCGACGTCGCACACCACCATGCAGTCGAGCAACAGCGCCATGAGCCTCAACCTCCCGTTGCGCCCCAACAACAGTCGTCGCAACCAGGACAGCCGCAACTACTTCACGAGCTACACGCCCCCGAGCTCGACAGAGGCCATCAATGGACCTGTCCGGGAGCCCGCGAGGGAGCAGCCGCCCATCAGCGACAGGCTGATTGTCGGCGTCGACTTTGGCACCACGTTCTCCGGGTGAGTCTGCAGTCTGAGGGCCCCTTCGCTTTCTGCGCACGTCTCGGCTCTCGTTCCTCTGTCGAGGTAGTTCGTACCGCACTGAGGACCTGACCCTGGGATGACCTCTCGGCTTGGACCGCATCTTAAGTGAGATGTGTGATGACAACCTCCTCATGACCCCTCGCGCGACATTGGCACTGACTCGATCAGCGTCGCTGCCGTCTATACCTCTACCCCTGACGACATTGAAATCATCAAGACGTGGCCTGGAGGCAACGGCATCACCTCCGACAAGGTTCCTACGGAGATTGCGTACGATTTCCCAGCCAACTCGTCCCCCGGATCGGACCCGACGGCGAAATGGGGTTTTCAGTTCAGGCCCGAGGAGTCGCGTCTCCGATGTATCAAGCTGTTCCTTGACCGTTCTCAGAAGCTGCCCTTCTACGTCAGTCCGCTCGACACAGCCGCGCAGCTGAAGCGCTTCAACAAGAACGTCGTCGACGCCGTCAGCGACTACCTTACCCAAATATACAAGCACACCATGGACACACTGACACGGCGATATGGCGAATCCTTCATGGCTTCGACCAAGGTCGAGTTTGTCTTAACGTGCCCGGCCGTGTGGAGTGACGCGGCGAAGAACTACACGCTCCAGGCCGCCGAGCGGGCGGGCATGGGAAGTCGATCGGAAATCCAGATGATCAGCGAACCGGAGGCGGCCGCAGTCTATACCCTCAAGGCCATCCAACCAAACCACCTCAACGTGGGGGACAACTTTATTGTCTGTGACGCCGGTGGTGGCACGGTAGAGTGAGTGTGCATGAATGTCCTTTGGCGTACCGGGCTAACAGCAGCAGTCTCATTGCGTACAAAATCATGTCCCTTAAGCCATTACGCGTCGAAGAATCCGCCGTGGGCACAGGTGGCCTCTGCGGCAGCGCTTTCCTCAACTACAGATTCGAAGAGCACGTCAAGAGTAGACTCGGCCAGACCCGCTTCGACGAGATGAAGACGAAGAAGGGAAAGACGTGGCAGATGGGACTCAAGTACTTTGAAGAGTTTGTAAAACGGAACTTCAACGAGGACGAGTATCAGGAGGTTAATGTCCCGTAAGTTGCCACCACAGCACGGCTACTCTGGAGTTGCGCGTGCTAACAAGGTCAGCTTCCCCGGCCTCCCTGACGATGAAGAAGCCGGCCTCGACTCTGGGTTTCTGCTTATGACGGGAGACCAGATCAAGGATATTTTCGAGCCGGTGGTAAAGGAGGTTTGCGACCTGGTTCACGGACAAGTCGAGAATCTCCGAGCCAAGGGTGGCATTGTGTCAGGAATTGTGCTTGTCGGAGGCTTTGGTCAGAGCGACTATCTCTACCGGCGACTCAAGCAGCATTTTACCAGTGCCGCGCCGCCTCCATACAGTGAGCGGCCAACGCATGCGAGTGCGAGCGCAACCCAGGACAGCGGTTCGATCGAGGTGATGCAGCCGGTGTACGCGTGGACAGCCGTGGTCCGGGGCGCGGTCCTTCGCGGGCTGGAGGGCAACATGGTCATCTCGCGTAAGTCGCGGATGCACTACGGCACGTCGTATGCCACGGTGTATGACGAAGAGAAGCATTCAGTCAGCGAGCGATACTGGTCTCCGTTGTGGGAGCGGTGGATGGTGTCGGACCGGATGCAATGGCATATCGCAAAGGTGAGTGCGCGTTCTCCGGTGCACAGAAGTTCCGAAACGTCACTGACGAGTCGCAGGGCGAGGCACTCTCACCACTTACGCCGATTGCGTTTCACTACACGCGCAACTTTAGGCCCGGGCAGTCGCTCATCGTCACGGATGATTTGATCGCGTGTGACGCCGAGGAGCCGCCCACGGCGTACACGCGCGACCTGATGCACGTATGCACGTTGACCACGGATCTCAACGCGGTGCCACGGAGTCTGTTCACGCGATTGACGACGACAAGAGGCGTCGAGTTCGACAATCTCGACTTTACGCTGGAGATGATTGTGGACAGCGCGGGCTTGGGCTTTGAGCTCAAGGTGGACGGTGTACGGTACGGGCGCGTGGAGACGGACTTCCGCTCGTGAGGTATATACGCAGCCCTCACTGTTGGAGGGGTCTAAATAAGGATGCGATGAGCAGTTTCATCGACTCACATGAGACACCGAGAGAGGCAGTCAGTGACGGGAAGCAAATGGCTCATTGTCACCTAGATGCCAAGTGAGCCAGTCAAGTTTTGCACCGCCATGGCTGGCCAACGTCGTGTAGCTCACGACGTCGGTTGGCCAGATGCTTGTGATGTGCTGGACTCCAGGCCGCACGGGAGAGGCTTATGCTCGGCCGCTGCGCTCGATGCCGTGACGGAGTGCGAAGCCTGCGATGATGCATTCTTGATGGAAAGTCTGGTATAAAAAGCCAGCGTCTACAATCCGCAGCAGTTGCCTTTTCCGAATCGCCGCCCCGTGGATAATCTGCCTCGTCTGAGCATCACCACAGCGCCTTCATCCTGCAATAACATGTCAGCCAATATGTCAGCCAATATGAATATCCCTGCGGGGACTCGGCCCACGGCGCAGAAGTGCGAGACGGCCTCCCTGCCGCGGGGCCCCGCTCGTGTCCTCCGACGATGCGAGAGCAGATCGTTCTCGGCGATCGAGAAGCGCGACACGGACGAGATGATGTTTACGTTTCGGGTGCCGGACCTGACGATGCCCGGTGCGTGCGTGCGAACGCCTGGTTCCCTTGCCCTGCCCTGACCTCCCCTCCCCTCCCCTTATCATTCGCACTTTGTCTCTTGTCCTTCCTTTGGCTGCCCGCCTGCCCCTCTCTTCCCTCCCCCCTCCCCCCCTCCCCCCATCCTCCTGCCTCTTCTTGTGAGGCCAGATTTCGGCTAACGCCAGAACGAGGCGGCAGAGCTCGCGGCGACGGAGCGCATCGACGGCGCCGAGCGCGCGCGGATGGCGGCCCGGCGCACGCAGGCATGGCTGGACGGGGTGGCGGCGCGGTTCGCGGACGCGGTGCCGCTCGGGGCGGAGCTGCGGGTCGCGGCGGCGGCGACGATGGAGTGGGAGGCCGGGCGGCGGCAGGGCGAGGCGCGGGCCGAGGGGGGCAGGAGGGCCGAGGAGGCGTGGTGGGAGGGCGTGCGGGCGGTGCTGCGGGAGTGCAGTACGTTTTGTTTCGTTTTGCTTCCTGACCCTTTTTCTCCCTCACACCCACTCTCTTTCTTTCTTTTTCTCTTCAGATTTCTAACGTGCTTATAGGACAGCGGGGCAAGGCAGAGGCCAAGGCCGAGAGCAGGGGCATGACGCGAGAGGAGGAGCTCATGTTTGAGATGGATGAGGATCTGGACGCTGCTGGTGTGTAGCTGTCCGATAGAGGGATGCGGTTAATGAGATTGTTGAAGAATTAAAATAGACCGTATCGGCGAACATGTGTGTTGAGATGTGTGTGAGTGCCATAACACCGTTTCATATTGCTGACTGTTGAGCATCCATCCTCTTATCAGCCGACATCATCATGACACCCTCATAATGTGTCACAATATCAGCACGGAAATATATCTGTACCATATCCAGACTCGGCCAAATGACCTCCCGGAGAATCAACAGCAGTCGGGCAACTGCTTGCAGCTGGATATGATAGGTATGGGCGGGCGTGCGCCAGTCAGTTGATCGTTCACGCAGCACGAGATTACCGCGTGAGGTTGCGAGATGTGGATCTGCGTCTTTACTCTCGAGTCCTGGCCCAGATCCACACACGAAAAAAGGTGGGTTCGTACGCCCTGAATCCGCCCGCCTCGAATGGTGCATGTGGCTCCCGAGCCAGTGACGTCTGCGCTTCCGCTCACACTTTTTTTTTCTCTCTCACGACGTGCGGCCGAAGCGTCGTCCGCTGTCGAAGACGGCGGAGTGGGCATGGTTGAGACTGCGCAACCCGTGGTCGGTGAACGATTTGGAATAGCTATTTGAAGTACAGGGAAGAGTGTCGAGTCTCGCAGCCAAGTTTGCCGTTTAAAAGGTTGAGTAGGTACTCGAGGCAAGTGAGTGAGTGCCTTTCTTGTTAGATAAGATAGATGGATACCCACGCGAGCTACAGACTTGCTTCGCCCTCTCACTCACTCTCTCTCTCGCTCTCTCTGCACTCGCACCGCTCCGTCGACTTTGCCCCCTCTCTACCAACCTCATCTCTCATCTCACCCAACCCGTGCCTGCGTTGGGGACGTAATAGCTAATACCTCGCGCGCGCACAAACAGCACCGCGCCATGGGCGAGATGGTCCGCGACGCCGATGGCGACGCCGCTGCCGCTGCCGCCAACACCAACACCAACAACGCCGGCATGCACAGGAGAAACACCACCAACAGCAGCAGCGGCAGCAGCGGCAGCAGCAGCGATGCAGACGACGCAGACGACGACGCCATCGAAGCCCTCGTCGGCTGGGCCACCGCGCACGGCGCCCGGCTGCACCCTTCGGTCGAGGTGTACCGCGACGCCGCGACGGGCCTCTCGCTGCGCGTTAAGCCCGACGGCGGCGATGGCGTCAAGCCGCTCGCGCCGTACGAGCCCGTCGTCGGCCTGCCCACGGGCCTGACGCTGTCGTACCTCGACGCCGTCGCCGACGCCAGCGCCGCCACGCGCCTGCACCCCTCGCTCGTCGCCGCCGCGCCGCCGCACCTCGTCGGCCGCCTCTTCCTCGCCAAGGAGCACCTCCGCGGCCGCGACTCCTTCTGGTGGCCCTACATCGAGGCCCTGCCGCCGCCCCGGAACCCCGCCGCCTGGGCCCTCCCACCCTTCTGGCCCCCCGAGGAGGCCGAGCTGCTCGACGGCACCAACCTCGAGGTCGGCATCGACAAGATCCGCGCCGACGTGCGCCGCGAGTTCGCCCTCGCCGCCGACCTGCTGGCCCGCTACCCCTGCGAGGACAAGAGCCTCTCCGACGCCCTCGCCGCCGGCCCCGCCCTCTACCACTGGGCCTACTGCATCTTCTCGAGCCGCAGCTTCAGGCCGAGCCTCGTCCTGTCCGAGGCCCAGCAGCGGAGCCTGCCCGACGGCGTCGGCGTCGACGACTTCTCCGTCCTGCTGCCGCTCTTCGACATTGGGAACCACGACATGACCACCGAGGTCCGCTGGGACCTCGACGGCGCGGGCCGCTGCTGCGAGCTCAAGGTCGGCAGGGCGCACGGCCCGGGCGAGCAAATCTTCAACAACTACAGCATGAAGACCAACGCGGAGCTGCTCCTCGGATACGGCTTCATGGTCCCCGCCACCGACGCCCTGCACAACGACTACACGCACGTGCGGAAGCGCACCGCCGCCTCGGCGCCCGTCGCCGGCGACGAGTACCTCATCTCGCGGCGGCCCTTTTCGCACCCGAGCTCCCTCCTCGCGCGGTCCAAGCAGACGCTGCACCTGGACTCGTCGGCCGAGGTGCTCAAGGCGTTCCAGCACGTGCAGCCGGACATGGTGTGGGACATTTTCTGCACGCTCACGCAGGGCAAGGACCTCATCCCCGTGGGCGGCGGGCGGCAGGGCGACGAGGCGGAGCGCGCGCGGCGCGAGCTCTTCTTCACGGGCCGCGTCGAGGGCGACGAGGCGCGCATGTTCCTCGAGCAGACCGTCGCCGTCATCCAGCACAAGGTCCTGCAGGAGCTGGAGCGCCTCAACGAGACCGACGTGGAGATTGTGGGCGGCGATGCCGACCTCCTGACCAGGAACCAGAGGCTGGCGCTCGACTACAGGGACCGGTGCAGGAGCGTGCTCGAGGGCACGCTCGAGGCCATGGGCGAAGACGAGATTCTCAACTCGATCCTGGACAGCCACGACGAGCAATGACCGCGACACTTTATTCTGTGGCTACTCCTTTCGAACCAACTGGGCATACACGGCCCGCTCCAGCTCGTCGTACAGGTGCTTCACGACGGCATCGCCGTGCGGCTGGACATTGACGACCAAGGCGGCGGCGATGCCCGACGTGCGATCCATCCACTGCAGTTGGGTCAGCGGTGCGGGCAGCGGAGGAAAGAGATTCAGCTGGCAGGCTCACCCATCGGCTGCAGAACATGCCACTCCACATCAAGCTTCCCTTGCGCCTCTTCCCCGGCACGTCCTCCATGTTCGTGATGCCTCCGATGCCGTGGTTCAGCGGCAGTCCGGTGGGGAACTCGGGCGCGAATCCATCCTGGACGCCAGAGTGGTACGAAATCTGTTCGAGCATGCTCCTCTGCGCATCGTTGAGCTGTGGTGTAAACATCAGGTCCAGCGTGGCGCCGCTGACGAGCTTGCCACCAAGAAGAGCCTGCTGGAAACGGGCGTAGTCGTCGGCCGTCGTGAACAGCCCCGCGCCGCCACTCTCGACATCGCGATCCTTGGCCACCGGCGACGGGCCAGCCTCGAGGCTCGCCTTGTCCTTGTTGCGGTACGAGAAGACGACCGTGCGAGACGCAGTCTGGGGCATCCTCTCGGGCCAGAACCCCGTGTCCCGCATGCCCAAGGGATCGAAAATGTGCTTCTGCATGTACTCGCCGAGAGTCTGCTTGGTGGTAGCCTCGAGCACCAGCCCGGCCCAGTCGACGGCGGTGCCATAGTACCAGCCGTCTCCCGGGGCGAACTTCAGCGGGGTGTTGAACCCGGCCCTGGTCCAGTCGAGGTTGGTGGCGGTGCGGCCGACCTTGGCGGACCACTTCATGAGATCCGGGTCGGCGAGGTCGTAGCCCAGGCCGACGGTGTGGGTAAGGAGCATGCTAGCCTCGCACAGTGTCAATAGACATACTCGTATTGCTACAAAATCTGGTGCTCAGGGGTGCTGGGGGTGTGAGACTTGCCGTAGCGTAATGGGCCTGGTGTTATCCTCGAGGATAGGCTCGTCCGCGTCGTCGAAGCCTCGGAGGATCTGCATGGCAGCCAGCTCAGGCACGACCCCGCGGACGTCGGCGTCGAGAGACAAGACTTGGCGCTCGACGAGCTGCATGATGCACGTCGTGGTGACGAGCTTGGTCAGCGAGGCGACCCCGGTGAAGGAGCCGCCGGTGAAGCGGGCGGATGAGGGGTCGACGTCGATGCGGCCCGCGGAGCCGGCGAAGAGCGTGCCTGGACGTGCGAGTGTGAGTTGTCAGCAAGAATCGAAGACTTTCTTGAAGACCGGGGACTGAGCTACCATCTTTGGAGACGACGGTAAAGGCGGCGCCGAGGAGCTTGTCCTTGGTGTCGCTGGATGAGGCGACGTGAGCGGCTAGGATGTCGTTGAGCTGCTCCATGGCGAGGGGTCTCAGAGCGGATGAGCAACACGTGAAATCAGGCCTTGCAATAAAGGAAACTGGACAGTGCACTTCAAAAGTAGTGGGAGGATGAAGACTTTCACGATGAACATGCAACACCGTGGCATGAATGGCGTGGCAACGTGTCGTCTGCTGCAGTGTCGAGGCTGCATATGCCGCTCATCAGGGCGGTGGTGATCGCTGATAGACGCTGATGAGTAACCGGCGGAAGGGACCCCGCCTATGTCGCTCCTTCCCAGGGTAGTGCCAGGCACCGACTTCTCAACGACCACAGACACATGCAAGTTACCTACATGACAACCCACAGCCAGTCCACCACTCCTCCACGACGCAGGCGTCAGCATAGCGTAGCCTGAACAGGCAATTCCCGCCGCGGAGACTTCATCATGCCCGCAGACGCAGCGTCGGGCCCTGGGGCGGCCTCGGTGCGTCTGCTCGACCTCATCAACGTCACGGATAAGTGAGTCGCCTTCACGATTTCACCTCCCCTTCCTTCCTTGCCTCGATGGCGCCGGAGACCAGCAGATGGCTCACCACCGCATGCCCGTCGCGCCACCAGCGTGCCACTCGACTTTGAGACCAACCACGCGCCGTACTACCGCTTCTTCCTGGCGCCGGACCCGCGGCCGCACGGCTTCATCCACCCGGACACGGTGGCCAAGCTGCCGTGGCCGGCGGCCTTCATCGTCGACCACGCGGCGCGGAGCGTCACCGTCTCGCCGCCGCCCGAGGGCACGTCGCTCTCGGACCACGCCAACGCGGCACTGCAGGAGGCCGTCGACGCCGCCGTTGCCGCGCCCGCCGACTTCCCGACGCTCAACGGCCTGCACAGCGAGTACTTTGTCGTTCCCGGCGCGCGGGCGTTTGTGCAGGTCGAGCGCTTCGCCGCGCCACTGTTTGGCATTGCCTCGCGCGGCGCGCACTTGACGTGCTACGTACGCGACCACGATGACGGCGATGCGGCGACGACGGACGGAGAGCGCCTGCGCATCTGGGTGGCGCGCCGCAGCCTGCGGCTCTTCACGTACCCGGGCATGCTGGACAGCACGGTCGCGGGGGGTGTCAAGGCCGACGACTCGCCACGGGATTGCATCGAGGCCGAGGCGGGCGAGGAGGCGTCGCTACCAAGCGAGCTGGTGACGCTGTCGTCGCCGTCGTCGGCGGCAGGCAGCGCCAGCCCGCTACGCAGCGTGGGGACGGTGACGCTGGCGAACCGCAACGCGCGCACGGGGCTGTTCCACTCGGAGGTGCTCTACGTCTACGACATGGAGATGCCCCCGGGCGTGGCGCCGCGGCCAAACCCGGACGACGACGAGGTCGAGGAGTTTCTGCTCATGGGGTGCGCCGAGGTGCGTGAGCGCATGGCGCGCGGCGAATTTAAGCCCAACGTTTGCGCCGTCATGATCGACTTCCTCGTCCGCCACGGGGAGGTGACGGCGGAGAACGAGCCCGACTACGCTGAGATTTGCTCGCGCCTGCACAGGAGGCTGCCGGTGCCGACGGTGTCGGACCTGTGATGCGGCGGAGCGGGGTGCGAGGCGGGATGGGGTGATGGACTCGAGTGGCGTAGACGGGATAGACGGTTGTAAAGGGGGGTGCGTGACGCGGCAGTTGATGCCAAGATAGAGGCCAAGATGGAGGCCAAGATGGAGGCCAAGATGGAGGCCAAGATTCAGTCCAAGATAAAGAAGCCAAGAATACAGACCAAGGGCTGGTGTTGGCAAAGCCATAGGCCATGACTGGTGCACAAGTCGATGGGGATTGGCGAGCTTGTATAGATAGAGCGGCTACAGTGGCTTCGACATGAGGACGAGTATACATCTCTGTTATAGAACGATAGGCCGCAATCTTCGATTAGATTTTGCAAACTTTTGTGGTCTATAGGTGTCCAGTAGAGGCGCTGAATCTGTGCTGGTCAGGGGCTCGACTTACACCAGCGCACAGCAGCCATTTCGAATCTGATACAAGGACGACGACAGAAATACCCCTTATGCGAAACTCTGAGCAGGACCAAAAAGCAAAGAGCGACAAGGGCAAACCCGCAACAATCTAGATGAACTTATTGAAACAAGAACGAGTTTCTTCTGCCCATCCCCACGGCGTATCGGCTTGCCCGCCTCAGGGTTGGAGGTGAAGGGGGCGGTGGCTCCCGTCTGGTACGTACTCTAGTAACCGTGCTGCGCGTTCAGGTACCCCCGTCTGTCACCTAGGTAAGGTACCTTACTTAGGGTCCCCCCACCTACCCCTACCCCCTTCCCGTCCACTGCCGCCTCCACCACCAACGCCGCTCCCGTCCTCCCTCCTTCACACTCGCCCGCCCACCGACCAATCTCCCAGGGACCATCTGCGGTCACCCGACGTCGACGGACACAGATTCATCACGCAGGTGATTGCGGTGCAACAGAAATCGACGAGACCTCGACAGGACGTGCATTCGTCGACTCACACACGTCGACTTTCCCTGATTTTTCCCCCTCAATATTGCGCTCCCTCGTTCACTCGGTCAGCCACGGACTCTTCGAAGACGATCTTTCTCCCGCACGGCCTGCGTGCCCAAAGGCGAAGAAGTGGGCATGGCAAACTACCTCACCTGAATCTCCCCCCACCCCCGTGGCCTGTCAACAGCCTTAAGCTTCGAGTTGACGTCGTCGCCCACCACACACCGATGGCACTATCAAGGTTTGTCCCTCGCCTTTTCTAGGTACAGGTACCTTGCGTCGCAAACTTTGACAGCCTTTGTTTTCTGTTCGCCCGCCCCAGGGGCACACAACCGTCTCTCCTCTCCCTGCGTCGTTCACTCTCTCCAGCTCTCTCTTCACCCTGTTCATCATCACTGCTGGGCTGGCTTCTTCCCCGTCGTTGGCTTTCTACAAACTACAAGTCGTCATAACTTCCCGGTGCGGCCAACTCGCTCACACGTCATGACGAACAGATGGTGACGGGCGAGGCCCCTCGAGGGCCATGCACGCTTTGCCAGGCGCCACGGCGTCGCGGCAGCTGCCATTCCGTCCGATAAAAACTCGGTCGCCCGCCGTCGCCAACGATAGCTCAACTGGGACTGTTCACACACCGACGCCTCGAAACCCACGAGCGATATTGGAGCTGAGCCTCTTGTCCCTCGACAAGACCTGCCGTCCAAGCGCACCCCCGCCCTCGACAGCCTACAGTGCAGCGCGGAACAGGCAACCATGAGCGTGAGCAATGTCTTGGGTAAGATTAACGCGCTTGGGGCCTATCATACATTCAATACTACAAGCGCTCCCACGCTGAGGCACCCACTGCTAACCTCGCGTTCCCAGTCCGAAGTAGGAATGGCTGTGTCTTGAGGGACGTCCATGTCCGCCCGGCCAGCTCGTCAACCAAACTCCGCGCCAGCAGCGCCTACGCCTGTGCCCCTGCTATCGAATGCACGCCGAGCGCCCAGCGCCGCTCGTGGCCATCCGCGCCAGTCAAGATGGACAAGACGGGGTGCTGGCAAAAAACCGAAGCCAAACCAGCCGTGCCGTGCCAGCAAAGCCATCCGCGCCCTGCCGAATGAGGGCTTGCGCCCGCAACTACGCCAGCGGCAGCCAGAGCTGAGCTCGCGTCTGCCGCATGCCGCGTATCCTCTTCTCGCCAATATCAAGTCCGCAAACCCCCCAACGCCAGCTCCGTTGCTCATGTCGTTTATTCATACACGCGTCCCGTCGCGCCGGCGCTGCCTGCTCACTCTTCTTCCGAGTCCGAGTCGTCGCTCGAGTCGGCAGACGCCCCGGCCATCGGGGCTTGCGCCACCTTCTGAGCGTCGCCGGGCTCCTGACCCTTGTACAGCTGTCGAAGGGCGTTGAGCTCCGCGATGCGCGCCTCCTGCTCCTTGGCGCTCATCGGCTTGTTCTTCTTGGGCTTCGCTGCCGTTTTAGGCCCCTGCTTGGCGGCGGCCCGGTTAACCTCTGGCGTCGAGTTGGGAGCTGCGGCTGAGTCTTTACCGAAGCCTGGGAGCGCCTTCTTGCAGAGGTCCCAGAGCTTGAACAACGCGGCGTTACTGAGTTGATCAATATCCAGCTCCAGCTCGCCATCCTTGTTCTCCTGTTGTCAAATGTCAGCCACAAGCAACGAGCGTCTGCGCAACGACCCTAGAACTTACATTCTGGCCAGTGTCGTGCTTGATGATGTCGATGGCCTGATCGAGGTGCGGCGAGTCCAGGTCGTTGATAGCGTTTGCAATCTGGTTCTTCTCTTCCGGCGACAAGTCCTTTCTGGAGGCTGCTTTCTTAGTGCCGGCTGCCTTCTTCGGCTTATCACCACCGCCAGTCGACTTGCGGCCCGCACCACCAGCGGCTTTCGGCTTGCTAGCCTTGCTCTTCTTCGCGGGCTTCTCCGGCTTGGCCGCCCGCGACTGCTGCACCTTTTGCGCTGCTTCAATCACCATGCCCTGCACCATTTCTACAATGTTCCTCTGCATGGGGATCATGCTATGGTCGCCGCTGAGGAGAAAGCCATTGAGCTTCTGCGTCTCTTCGTCCAGTCTGGCCTTCAGGTTCTCCATATCCTTGTTGGCAGCCGCAGTCTGCGCAGCGTGGTCGTCGCCCTCGTCCTCGTCCTCTTCATCGTCACTGGCGTTGGAGGCGGACGCTGCAGGTGCGTTCGACTTGGCATGCTTCGCAAGCCACGAGTCTTTGTTCTTCATCTGACCGACATACAGATCTTCCAGCTGGGCGGCAAGGCCCGATACGGGATTGCCTTGCTCAGGTGGACCGTTGAACCTGTAGCAGTTCTCGAAGACGAGCCGCACGTTCTTATCGAACTCTTTCAGGCTCGAAATCTCTCCCGCGGCCAGCATGCGCTGCACCTTGCCCAGGTCCATCGGCTTCTTGATCACGCTATAGTACGACGGGATGCCCAGACCCTCGGCGTCCACGGGCTCCGTGAACCACTTGTTGATGTTGTGGTGTTTGGGGCCCATGAGCTCGGTTAAAACCTCGTCGCAGAACTGGAGTTCCGGCTTGAGCTTTTTGCGCGAGGGCTTGGTGGTATAGTCGATGTCCTTGGGCTTCGGGGCTCGCACCGTTCGCTTGGGCCTGTCGCCGTCGGTGGCAGTCGAGCTGCGCCGGTCAACAGGAGCGTCTTGCGCCGGGGCAGGAGGCGCAGGGGCATCGGGGCTCCCCGCTGGCCCTGCAGATTGCCGCCGCGCGACGGCATCGGCGGTCGCGACAGTTCGTGACTCTCGTACGGGCTTCGGCTTGGGCACCGCCTTCGGCTTGACAGGTTCCTCGGCCGGGATCGAGACTGCGTCTTCCCACACCAGCTTCACTGCATGGGCAGCTGCGGCCGTGATAGTATGGTCTGGGCCGTTAAAGTCCATGGCGTTCTCGAAGATCAAGGAGAGGTTCTTCTTGAAGTCGCCCCACGTTGCGACTGCGCTGTTCGGGTCTCTCAGCGACCGGTCCAGCTCGCCTAGGTCCATGGGCTTCTCGATTCGCGCGATATAGCCGTCCCACACCGCAGGCCAGAGCTTCTGGACAGAGTCCCGGAAGTGGCCACCAGACTTGGTCTTCTTGACGCGGCCGATCACCTTGCGCATCTCACGTCGTTGGAACGGAGTTATCGTGGCGGCATTGGTGTCGCCATCGGTCCACCGCGTCAGGCTGGTCACGGCCGTCATGTCGAGGAGGGGTGCCTCGGGTGCTGCATTGATGACGTCCCCAGTGGCCTCGGTTGGCGCCGCAGCGGTCTCCTTTTCGACAGGCTCGTCCTCCTTCGGCTCAGTCCTTGCTCGCTTCGGTGCGGGTTCATCGGTAGTATCCTCCTCGCGTTCTCGAGCTACCTTGGCGCTAGGCGCATCTGTCATCGACACGTCGAGAGAAGTATCTTTCTCATCGGTTTCTATGGCCAGCTGGGACATGCGGGAGGGGCCCAGGTCAACTTCGGAGCTAGGAAGAGCCCCTGCATCCTGCGAGGGCGCGGGTTCATCAGTGGCCTCGGGCTTTGCGACTACTGATTCGTCTGGCCGAGAATCAGCCATTTCGGTATCGGGAGCAGGCTCCTTGGCGACCGGCGAGGCAGTCGTCGGCTTGTCGACAGGCTGTGATGTCGGCTCCGCGACTTCATCCTTAACCGGGGCCGAGTCAGCCATATCGACGTCGTCAGATGTGGCCGGTGCGGGTGCAGGTGCAGGTGCCGGGGCGGCTGCAGACTCCTCGGACGTCTCAGGCGCTTCCGTCTTGGGCTCGGATTCTTTGGGCTCCGGTGCCGTTACATCAGCGGCCGAAGCTGGCGCAGTATCGACGGCTGCAGGCGCTGGGTTCTCGGCAGGTTTCGGCGGCGTCGGGCTCTTGGTGACAGCCTCAGCCTCAGCCTCGGGTTGCGCCGGCTTTGTCTCTGCGACGGGCTGCGGTGACTTGGACTCTGCATCAGCCGCAGCGGTGCTGGGCTCGACGTGCTCAGTCGTCGATCCGTTGCCATTCACGAGTGGCTTCTCCGTCTCAGGCTTGGGAGATTTAGGGAGGGGTGGCGACGGCGCTTCCTTGTCGGCAGGGTGCTCGGCAGCAGACGCAGCTGGGACGTCGGGTTGCGGTTTCGTCGTAGGTTCTTCGGAAGGAACATGGCTGGACAATGTCGTGTCAGGGCCTCAAGTGAAGGAAGGCGGAGGACGCGCGTGTGCGCAGTAGAGGGACAGAAGGACATACCCGTTTACGTCAGACTGCGGTGCCTGCTCAGATGCAGGGACGGGCGCAGGCGACTTGACCTCGGGCGCGGGCGACTTGGCCTCAGGCGCAGGCGCAGGGGCATCGGGACCCGGCGACGCCATGATTGCGTTTCGCGATGGCAGCGCAGCAGTGTTGGTGGCTTAAGATGCGCGGCGCGGCATGAAATCGGCAAGGGACGAAAGTGGGCCGCCGGAGGCCACGGAGGTGGAAAGAGGTTTGAGTTGGAGGCGGCGCGACGCGACGAGAGGGAAGCGGCCCTTTAAGCGCACGTGGGGTCGCGGGAGTGGGCGTCGTGCAGGCGCAGGCTCAGGCGCAGACGCAAGTGCAAGTGTCCGTGGCGAGATGCGGCTGCGGAGGCAGATGCAGACGGGATGCAGCTGTGCAGGAGGTGGCAAGTGCGATGATGCACTGATGCAGCAACCAAGGGCACGGTGATGCACTGGGTTTTTGGTGGTCCGGCCAGGTGGCGGCGGCGCGTCACAGCTGCGCAGGGGTCGGGCTGGTAGGGAGGGAGGCCGGCCGGCGTGCAGCTGCGGGCGAGGGCGAGCTGCGGATGGGAATCAACACACGAGGCGCAGTGAAGCTCTCGTGTGTGTGCGTGCGCGCGCGCGTGTGGTTGCGTGTGCGTGTGTGCGGGCGATGGCGCTGTTGGCGCGGCCGAGTGGTGAAGCTCTAGTGGAGCTTCTGGCGGAGGCGTCGCACGCGTTTGTTGTGCAAGGCGCGCGCGTGCGGCAACAACGGACGGCCGGGTAACGCTGTGGCTTTGGTCCCGCAGGTGCGCGGCGTCGTCGCGGATGCTAGGCGACGGCGGTGATGACGACGATAAGGCTGGATGGTGATGTCGCGAAGCCTGCGCAATGTGGCCGGATGCGCGATGGTTGGTCGCGACGGCAGCAAATGCGAAAATGCGTGCGAATGCGACTTGGGCGCGCGCGCAGCCTCGAGGTACGGCACTGGCGGAAGTATGTACGGGCGGTGCGCGACGAGAACCAGGCAGGCAGGCAAGAGGTACGCGGTGTGTACCTCGGCGCGCTTGCGGACGACGCGTGGAATTTGGCGTGGGATAGGCCGTGGGCTGGATGGCGGGCAGGAGGTACCGGGGGGGTACTGGGTAAGTATTACTGGCCAGTCCGGCGAGCGGAGGGAAGGGAGGGGGGTGGGTGAGTGGGTAGCGGCGGCGGTTTCGGGGTCGGGGGCGAAGGAAAAGCGCGTGCACGATCAGTGAATTTTGGCCGGTCGGCGGCGCGAAGGTATTTATGAGAGAGAGGGAGAGGGCGGGCGCCGGGCGCGGGCGTTGGACGTGCGGTTTATCGGGGCGCCGCACCACGGGCTGAGGGGCCAGGGGGTCTTGGAGGGAAAAAATTTACGTGGCCGGAGTGGGGTGGCGCGAGTGGCCGGGGCGAGACGGCTTAACGGGGTGTGGCTGGTGGCGCTGGTGAGGCTGGGGGGCAGCAGCGCCGGGCTGCCATTGGCTGGTTCTCTGGCTGTGGCTCCGGTTCGGGCTCCTCTGGCTCTGGCCCTGGCTCTGGCTCTGGGCTTGGGCTGGTGGATGGCTGGGGGAGGGTTCCAGGTTGTGCTGGGCTGCTTGGCTGCTGGGCTGCTGGGGGGGGGGGGGGGGGGGGGGGCTGCAAACGAAAACGAACCACAACCAGCACCACCACCAATGGCGCAAGACAACTCGTTCTCGCGTTGTTGCATCCACCTCTTGCACAGTCGCTTTTTTCGCCCGACGCACCAGCACACCGGGCACCTGCAACCTGCACATCTCACCGACCGACCCTCAACCGCGGCCCTACCACCAACCGTCACTTGTATGAGCAGGGCACTATGTCCGCATTCTCGATCTGCGTGACGCGGACGCACCCATGGCTCCTACGAGTCGCGCGCGTTTTCACCGTCCAGCTCCCGACAAGCGCATCGCAATTCGAGTGCCGCAAACGACCCAGCCGATGGTGCGCTGGCGGCTGCGCTGCGCTGCCACATGTGAGACGACACGGCTGCCCACTGTCGGCTGGCGGCGACAACTCGCCCACTGTCCTCGCGCAGCGCCAGCAGCATGCTCTGGAAAACGCACGGAACGGCGAGAGAGTGAGTGAGTGATGAGTGATTTGAGTGACACAACCCGCTCCACCCGATGGGCCGGGAGCCCGTCCGTGTCGTCTTGTCTCGCTCGTCTCGTTGCACACGAGAGAGCGAGAGAGAGAGCAGCCGGAACGCGTCGTGCGCGCCTGTCGTAGAAGGCAACCCCCGGGTCTGAGAGAAAACGCCCGCGCGCGAAGCAATCGTGTAAGCAGCACGCTGCGAACGGGCTCTGCAGAACAGACGATCCTGATGTATGCATGCGCGAGACTGGCATGTGCCCGTGGGATAAACAGGCAGCCGCTTCGACCGACCTGCCCTGGCCTGGGACGAGGCAGATGTCGGGCGTGTTGTCGCGTGCCACACGCACCCGCAGGACCACCACACCAAAAACACTGACAGCAGCCCGGCCCAAGCGAGCACGAACGGAGAGGGGAAAACAGAAAAAAGACATGCGCAGATGGCACATAAGCCGTTGGGCTTGACAACGGCGGCTCGTTCGAAGCGCGGGTGTGAAGCGCTCACGCGCGAGGCCAAAAAGTCGTGTAATATCAACGGCCGGCCAGGCCAACGGCGGGCGTCTTGCACACCAGCGGCCTCGCAGAGAGCGAGAAAGAAAGAGTGAAAGATGCACCAGCCAGCCAGTCGGAGTCGCAGGCGCAGGCGCAGGCGCAGGCGCAGCTCCAGGCTACTGCTGCTGATGCTGATGCTGCTGCTGCCGCTGCTGCTTCTGCCGCTGCTACTGCACGACGCCCAGGCGGCCGGGACTCCGGAGCGGCTTGGGCGTCGCTTCCCATCCATTGGCAAGAGCGCACGCAGACGGAGACGCGGTCGGTGGAGCGGGCGGGCCCCAGACAGACACGCGCATCGTTCAAACGGGGCGTATGCACGGCTCGGTGGGCGCTGGTTGCGCTGGCGCGTTCGCTCGCTGCAAGCGAGCAGCGTCCGTTGCAGTTGCGCGCACCAGAAGCTGCTCTGCTGCTCTGCTTGGCCCGGGCTGCCTGATCTCCCGGTCGCCGCCAATCAGCAAATTTCCGTGACGTGGAATGGCCGGAACTGTAGGGTAGCCGGAAGCGGCCCCCCATTGACGTGGGTCCTCGCGCCACGAGGCAGCCAATCATCGTGGGTCCCAGACCCCGTCGTCCGAGGCGGTCACAATCGTAGCCTCGTCCCCTGGTCTGAGCAGCGCCGAAAATGAGCTCATCAAATCTTTTCCCGTCCAGATGCCAGGGTGTGCCCCCAGTCCAGGGCCCAGTGATGATGGCCTGCAACTGCAAACCGAGCGGACAGCCACTCGGATGAGTCATCGCATATTTCGAGACAATGTTCTATCTCCACGTGACTCATCACCTGACATCTTCTTATCGCCGTATTATGTCATCCGTCTCCTCTCGTCAATGAACTGTGGGGACTCACCGCAGCGGACCAGGCCAGGCATGGGCGGCCCAAAAAAAAGTTGATCCATCGTGTGAAGCGGCCGTGAAATTTTCCCACCCAAACTCGCGGCTGATATCGCAGGCATCCGACGCCTTCGCTACCGCCCGAGAACATCTTCCATCGACGAGCTCTCTTCCTGCGGCTACGACAAGTGCTGCACCAACGTTGGCCACGCAAACGGGCCCCCTTTCGTTTGCTCCCCTTGCCGCTATCTACACCCGCGGGAAAACCCACTGGCACCGTACCCTGCTGCTCTCGTGCCCCCCCGATGCCCATGTCGACGAAACGAAAGGCGCCGGCCAAGCTGGCCGCGCCCGTCGTCCGGTCGAGCGCAAAGATCCCCACAAAGGCCACGGTCAACGAGGCCAAGGCCTCCGTGTCAGGGACCGACGCCCTCCAGAGCTCGCAGATGGAGACGATAGAGATTTCCTCCGACGAGCCCAGCGACGAGGACCTGTCGGACGAGGACGAGGGAGAAGACGGCCCCGGCGTCCAGGCTGGGAAGCCCAACGGAAAGGAGGCGCCCGCCCCGGCCCTCAATGGCAAGCAGGCCGGCCGCGACGGCGCGGACGCCGAAGAATCAGACGGGGAGCCCACGTCGCCCTCGTTCGGCGAGCTGCTGCGTGACAACGGCGCCATCGACGTGCCCGCGCTCCTCCAGCAGTCGAGCAACGCCGGCGGCGCCGCCGCCGTGCAGCGCCCGCGCACGGCCATCGTGCCGCCGTCGCACCAATCCCTCACAACGGTCCTCACGCAGGCCCTGAAAACAGACGATACCGACCTCCTCGAGTCCTGCCTCCACACCACCGACCTGACGACGATCCGAAACACCATCGAGCGCATCGACAGCGCCCTCGCCGGCACCCTCCTCACCAACCTGGCCGCGCGCCTGTACAGGCGGCCCGGCCGCGCCGGCAACCTCATGACGTGGGTCCAGTGGACACTCGTCTCCCACGGCGGCGCCCTCGCCTCCCAACCCAAGGTTGTGCAGAGCCTCAGCAGCCTGCAAAAGGTGCTCGCCGAGCGGGCAAAGGGGCTTAACAGCCTCCTGGCCCTCAAGGGCAAGCTTGACCTGCTGGACGGTCAGATGGACCTGCGGCGGAAGATGCAGCGCGGCTCTGGCCTGCTGCAACACGGCGGCGATGGCGACGCCGCCGGCGCCGACGACGACGACGAGGATGTCATCTGGGTGGAGGGTGAGACGGACAAGGAGCTGGCAAACGGCACCGTCACACGGCCCCGGAGGAGACGGAACCAGCACAGCGACGACGAGGACGACGAGGGTGGGCCGCTGACCAACGGGGTCCTGGGCGACTCGGAGGACGAGGAAGAAGACGACGACGACGACGTCGAGGAGGATGACAGTGAAGGTGACGATGACGACGAGCCCCTGGACGAGGACGAGGTCGACCACGACGACGTCGACGAGTCGATGGGCGAGGACGAGGAGAGCGACGTCGAGGCCGCAGCCCCGCCGTCCAAGCTGCAAAAGGTGGCCCGGTCGCCGTTTGCCAAACGCAAGTAAGGCGACGACAGGGATCGAGGTCATTAGAGGCGGAGGCGGTGGCGGTGGGAAGGTCGGCTAGCAAAGGGAAAACCAGGCACTGCATTCGGCGTTGGTTCTTCTTGTAGATTTCTTCTTTCATCTCGAGGGTGGGCTGTGCAAATACAACGAACGACGCGTTGATACCTGTGCTCTCAATGTCTCGCCCTCGTCGCCCGATACCATATAACGATCGAGCAGGCCATCACCGGATCAAGACGCAAGTTGGGGTGGGAAACGTGAATGTGCTGCGATATCTCTTTCGTCTTCGTATTGTCTGTCTACTACTCAGGCGCGTAATGCGCAGCATCACCATCCTTCTCCGCCGCGGATGATGGAGCGCCCACGAAGTTCTACCACCGTCGCTCTGGATGACTATCTCCCCGCTGACCCAAACACATCACACCCGTTTCCCACGCGCTTCAAGTGAAAACGGGGCACGACCGACCACCTCTCATCATCATCATCTTCTTCATCTTCTTCTTCCTCCTTTTCCAACACGACCAAGGGTGCATGTCCCACAAGAGAGAAGAAAACAGAAATGTGTGGGAGCATGGAGGGTGTGCAAAAGAACGCAACGCCTGCAACGATGCAATGGGCGATCCCAGCCCGCGCCGCCATAACCAAACTAAACCAAACCACAGCGGCCTCTTCTCGCTTTCTAGAACCAATAGAGAATAAATATAGAAGAAGAAGAAAAAACACGTAGCAAATAGCCCGCGCAACAACGCCCGCTATCCAAGGTGACCTTTGGCCAACCGAGTAGGACGAGGAAGAAACATATAAAGGTAGGGAGTAGTTAGACCAAGGCGTCAACAAAGTCCTGCGTTGTGACATAGATAAGCGAAGAGGGTCGAGACGAGGGACGCGGGACTTCAGATGGCCCAGCTGCCTCTCCTCTCGCGGACGCCCCAGGCGAGCGGGTCGAGGTTGTCGAGGTTGGGGTGCTGCCTCGCCCACTCGACGATGTACGTCTTGAGGGCCCTCCAGCGGGGACACCTAGCCTCCTCGGCGGCGGCGTCCTCGAGGCGCATCTCGAGCATGTGGCCCTTCGCCATCTGCTTCTCGTCGTCGCGGCCGAGCTCCTCGACGCTGACGCGCGTGATCTTGGAGAGCTCCTCGTCAAAGGAGCGGGCCATGGCTGGGTACCCGAGGGACAGGTAGTTGTAGACCTGCGTGACGAACTCGTCGTCGAACTCGTGCAGAATCTTCTCGTCGCGCTCGACCTGCGCCTTCTCGCGGCGCAGGCGCTCGTCGAGCCCGTGCAGCATGTGCAGGCCCTTGGCCTGGCTACCGTTCTTGGGCCGCTGGTCCGCCGGGCGCCAGAGGCTCGGCGGCGGGGAGCTGCCGGAGGAGGTGGACCCCGACGCCGACGCGTACACGGAGCCGGGTTCCTCGCTCAGCGAGTCGTACCCGAGGGAGTCGCCGCCTGGCGTGCCCGGCACTTGGGGGGTGACGATCATGGGTGCGGGGTGGAGGTCTGCCGGCACGATGAAGTCGGTGTTGGACTCGGACCGGAAGCAGTAGCCCCTCCAGAGGCCGCCTTGGCCCGAGACGTCCCGGTTCCTCTCCGCCGAACCGCCGTCCTCGACAAACGGGTGGTCCGTCTCCAGCTTGGTGTGCTTGGGCGACGGACACCTGCGAAACGTGAGGTCCTTTCCGAGCATGGGCGGCGATGCGGCTTGCCGCATAAGATGGAGTTTGGGGTCCTCCGGCTGGAGTCCCAAGGATGCAAACGGGCGGCCAGCCCCAGGGTCCCGGACGTCGACGCCGGCGTTCGGTGCCAGGAACCCCGGCGCGGGGCGCGCCTCCGGCCCTCGGCTGTCTGCGACGCCCCATGCGTCGGCCGGCCGGTCACCTCCGAAAAAGCGGTGCGGCTCGGCAATTGGCGACACGGCTCGGCGCAGCGACTGCATCTCGGCCATGGAGTCTCGCCTATCGTCAGGATCCAACTTGTTGGTCGTGGTCCACAGCGGGTCCGGAGGTAGTGACAGGTCCATCCTGTCGAGGTCGGAGTCGGTGCGGAGCATGATGGCATCGTCGTCATCCACGGCCATCTCATAGTCGTCCCGGTCCTCTGCAATCTGCTCCGCATGCTCTTGCATGTGCTTGTGCCACCAGTTCAGGCCGAGATTGGACGACGACTTGCGGCGCAGCCTTTGGCCGTGGTCCTCTGGGGTGTCCTCCGAGGCGCCATCGCTGCCGGAGCTCTCGTGGAAGTAGAAATGGGCTACACCACCCTCGCGGGCGCGGCTGTTGGGAAAGGCGGCGAGGGCAGCCTCCTCGATCTGTCGCGCCGCCTCCTTGCTGGCCAGCTCGAGGAGGTATTCCTTGACCCCCTCATCTTCCGTCTCGCGCCGCGTCGGCGGCATGTGACGGACGGGCTCGTCATCCTGCGAGTCCCCGCGTTTCCGCCGGGGCTTGGGCTTGGCCACGTAGATGTGGTTCGTATAGGGGGTGATGTCAGTCTTGTCGGTCGGCCGGGTGGCGGGGCCCGGGTCGCCCACGCGCCGCGTACGCCTCGACGTCTCAATCAGCTGCGGCTTGAAACGCCGTCGCTGCTGCGGCGGGAGGCCATGATGCTGCTGCTGCTGTAGCAGCTGCAGTTGCGGTGGTTGCAGCGGCGGCAGGTCGGGAATTGCCGGCGACAGCGATCGAGGGGAAGGTTCTGGGGTCAGCTCCGGGTTCGGCCCAATGTGACCCTGCGGCTGCGATTGTGGTAATGATGGCGGTGGTGGTATTTGTTGCTGCTGCTGGCGCTGGGGGCCGCATTTGATGGATTGAAAGGTCGTTTCGATAGGGACGGGGGCGAATCGCCGCCGCGGCTCGTCCGGTTTCATCGCGGCGGACGGTGCGGGAGAGAATTGCTGACGGGCGGTGGTGTGCGTTGCCCCAACCTTGTCGTCGGTGTCGGTGTCGTCGTCGTCGTCGTCGTCGTCACAGTCTGGCCTCTCAACAGCGGGCGGGGGAATCTGTTGGTCGCGCGACAACGGTGGAGAGGGGAGGGGCTTTCGCTACAACGACGAGGACATGCTTCAGCTCGTGCGAGATCGGTGGTGGTGGTGGTGGCCGTGCGGCAGGACGGAGAGCATGGACGGACGGACGCCGGACGAGGGTCGGGATGGGTCGGGGGGGATGCAGTCGGTCAGTCGGTCGGTCAGTCGGTCGGTCAGTCTGTTGACGATGGGATCTCTGGACAGGGCGAAAACAGGCCTGGCCGGGGGGCCCAAATAACAGCTAATAATACTGTGTGGTTAGTTTATTGAACGGGGACCAGACCGGCTTGGGCCGCTCACGATGGATGGCAATCATGGCAAAGACTGAGTCGCCTGGCCGTCGAGTGGGGCGCCGTCGTGGGCTTCGTGGGCTTCGTGGTCTTCATGGTGGGGTGCAGATCAGGTCCAGGGACAGTCCGAGAGCGGTAAGCGACAGGGTCTGCACTGTGCCGCACGCGGGTACCGGGGCGCGTCCAGCACGGGCGCCTCGAGCGCCCCTGGCGGCGGCGCCGCACACCTCAGTCACATGGCGCGGGGGGGCGAGGGCCACCGGACAATGGGCACGCCGTTGGCCGCGCCGCACTGTGCCGGTACCGTGCTGTTCGCCGCGGCCGTTTTTCACTGGCCAGCCCTGCCGTTTTTCCAGGGCATTGTGCGTCCCCTGGGCGCAAACTCTCGCGCCAGCGTCAGGCGACCGTCATGGCAGATGCCGCTTTGGATCTCGCCATGGTCTTCGACGCGAGTCCCTCCGTCCCCGCCCCCGTGGGTTGACATCATCAGCACCATCATCGCACCGCCTGCTCGCCCGTCCGTTTATCGCTGCAGCGCGATCCTCGGCTGCCGCAACGGGGCGCCATGTCTTTGATCGCTTCGCCGAGGCGCGTGCGTGCGTGGGTGTGCTGACTGGACTGCTGAGAAAGCTGACTGCCCGAGGCTGGTGCCACCCCAAGGAATGAACGCCACCGTTTTCGACCTGCGCAGCAACACCGCACAGCTTGCACAGGGTGTCCTTTGTTTGGGACGAACATGGAAGCCCAGCGCCCCCCCCCAACACCCTGGCGACCCAATCTCGCCCGCTCGCGGCCCAATTGCGGCTCGGTCAGGGTCGATAGTCGAGAACTAGGGACCAGCAGCTCCCGGCAGACTTCCGCGGCGCTGGGCCACCAGCGACCTACAGCTACCGACCTACCGACTAGCTAACGATGGCTTCACGGACAAATGATAATTGAGCCAGGTGCCACTGTCTGCTTCGTCGACCTCTGCGTCGCCCGGCGCACCCGTCTTGGACAGGCAGGTGGCAGAGGTTATGCCATGTGCAGACTCCCAGAAGTGAAGCACCGGTGCGCTGGTCAAGATCCTCCGCAATCTCACCCGCCATGACCCCAGCCAGGGTAGGCAAATTGCCTCAATCTTGCTGTTCGGGAGACGACGGTCGCTTCATCGAGGTCCCTGACGAGCCAGCAGGTTCATTGTGACTGCTTTGTAGACCGACTTCTTTGCAGCCCATTGCTTCGTGAAAGTGGAAAGCTCACCGCTCGTTGACTGCCAAGCACCGTGCATGCGCGCCTTGCATGTCATCGTCGCTTCGTCCCCTGGACATAGGCTACCCTACATCGGCCGTCAACTTCTGGCTCGCGTCGTGTCCGACAACTCAGGCTCTGACCGTTGGCCAACCTTGACCAATTGAGTACTGTTCTTGCACCAGTTGGCCCGGTTTGCTGCACAACTGCATTATGTACCATAAGCTGCCTGCCTGCCAGCTCATATTGAGCCTGTCATAATGGAGTGTTAATGGCATGGCCATGTTGGCCATCGGCTTTGGATGCTGCCGGAGAACCTCTCGATCCAACAGGCCCGCCTCATCGTATCGTGCACGTACGTCTTCCGTACAGCACATTGCTCACCCTGGCAATGCGTCTGCGTCTGCGAAGCCCCAGTTGGCGTCCACCTGGTGGGCTGGAAGCTTGATAGAGACCGCGTGTTGGACCTTGAACATACGACGGGGACAGCACGCCACCGTGGGCCGCCAACTGCGTGCTCTCGTAAAGCCGCCGATGTTTGCGAGCCAGCATCGACCAAACTGTTGAGAGAAGTATCTACGTGGCCCGACGACGCAGCATGCGCGTCTGATCAGTCAATTCATCATCACCATCCTCCAAGGCATCCACGACTTCAAACTCTTCCCTCACCTCTCTGCCCCGTGCGGTCTGCCACACCCCACACGCTTGACACTTACATCTCCACGTAACGCCACTGCGGCAAGTCGAAGCGTGAGGTGGCTCGTGCGCCCATCTGCCGCACCTGGAGCACAGCAACCGTGTGCGCCCACGACTTTGGACGACGGCGACGCGCGAAACCCGCAGGCGACAAGGAGAGAGGGGCAGAGCACGCTGACGTTTGCTGGGTGTCGATCAAGGTGATGATGCCCGTTCATGCCGCCGTAAAGAGAAACACCCGGCGTGTAAGAGAAGCCGGCATCCGTGTTGGCGCGGCCTAGCAGCCTCTTCCGCCGGCGGGGACTACGACTAGACTAAGGATCGTCACGAACCAGACCCTCAGACTGGAGACGCGATCTCGATGCAGGTTGCGGGCGGAGATGCGCCGGGTACAAGCACTGAGGACGGTGACACGACATCCGTGACAGACGACAGCGACGTCGACGACGACGACGAGGATGCCGTGTGGCGCTGCGAGTCGGCACGCCCTGCATATGCTGGGGCGGCGAGGCACGACAGGACAGGTTCGTACATGGTATGGCACCGCAGTCTATAGCAGTAGGAGGGATGCACAGGGACGAGATGGGACGAAGCGATGCATACATTCAACAGGTACGAGCGCGCAACGTGCCGCGTCGAGGGCGACGGCATTGGCCTCGGTGCCGAGATTTGTTCGTGATGCTTGCATGCCGTGCTGCTGCTGTCTGACGCAGGCTCTGCCCGAGGTGATTCATGGGCGCTGCCGTAGGCCGATGCGACTTCAATGCGGCATGTCTTGTTCAAGCGCGAGATTGTTACTCTCGCCATGCGCCGACTGGGCAGAAGGCCGGTGGCTTGACCCGGCACTTGGACTCGGGTCCCAATGGCGGGGAGTGACGGGCAGAGGTGCAGATGACAGATAACAAACGGACGGAGATGCGATGCGGACGGCGACGACGACATGGAGCTGACTGACGATTATGGATGACGCCGACCCGCATCTCTGACGCCGTTGATGTTGCCGTCGTTGTCGTCGGCCTGGTCCGTGAGACAGGCCGAGCGAGAGAGGCAGCAGACGAGACAGAGGCCGCCCAGGGGCAGCGAGGAAGCACGAGAGTCGTGTGGAACTGGGCTGCGACGAGACACGCGCGACAGCCCAAGACCCTGCTCGGCTGTTGCTCCGTCTCGTGAGTGTGTGTGCATCCCGTCTCGCCTGGCGAGGTCTCGAATAATGTTTGCCTCTGCACCTGCAGCCTGCCCTGAAGAGCGCCAAGTTCAGGCGAGTCCCCCAGTTGGTGATGGAAGGGTCACCGTCTCGTCTCGGCGTCTGTCCCTGCCGGGCGTGAATGACTTTCACTCGCGGCCGTGACAAGACGAGCCGGCGTCGCTGCTGTCGCGGCCGGCCCAGAACGCGACTGGGCAAAGGCCGGTCGCTCGGCGTGGTGCGCGATGCGGGCGAGATGACGGCTAACTGGGACGGCTTATCTGGCATGGCCGGGGCTGGGAGGGTGTCATCTCCTGCAGGGGAAGCAGCATATGCTTGCACGTACGAGCAGGGCAGGGCAGCAGACACGTTGGTGTTACAACGGCCAGGGCCGCACTAACGGAGGGAGGCAAGCAGGGAGGGCTTTGGAGGGACGGAGGGCAACTGAGGTGACTGAACCACAGTGGAGGTTGGTTGGCGCAGCAGCCCGCCGGCCTGAGGCGGTGCAACCTAAAAACAGCACGGCGCCGCTGCTCGTTAGATTGGCACCTGTTGGCTCTGGAGCAGAACAGCCGGTAGGTGGCCACCTCCAGGTGTCAAGGGCGCGGGTGAGGTGGATGCCCTGGACGGGGGACCCGAGCGGCCCACTGAAGCGATTCGCTCCGCCCGGCACCGGCGCGGCCTGGGTGGGCTAGCAGGCATTGCCTGGTATCGGGAGCACCTCGTGGAAGGCGAGCAGGCCCTGCACCTCCTATCACTGGGCGACAGGTGCCGCGTCGAAGTCTGGGACAGACAGGCCGAGGTGCCCTGCTCGTTCCCGACGCCGGTCATGATTCCTTGTTGCGTTATCTCTCGCAGCCGCCCGCGAACAGAACAGGGCAGGTGGGTGGCCGAGCCCGGCTTCGTGATAGCTATCTCTTAGATGATCACCAACAAAGGATCGCAAGCTGCCATCCAGCAGCGGCGTCTTTGACAGGGCGGGCAGCTGCAGCTTGGCCGAGCGGCGGTAGCTACGTGCGGTACTCGGTGCAACCACCCCGACCCCATTCCCTGCACCCGGCCGGCCGACGTGGATGGCCACTGCACAGCATCGATCGAGGGTCGCATATGAGCAAAGGCGAGATAGCCTGACCTGACAGTTGCGGTTGCATCCCGACTCTTGGCCGGCAGGTAGGGAAATGAGCCGGACGGCGACGGTGCCAACGACGACAGGCTTGGCCGACGATGGTGCTGGAGCTTCTCAAGCTGCCGCTGACGGAGACAGCACTTGAGGAGGCCAGGCGTCCGGGTGCTGCGCTGGTGGTGTTAGTGCTGTGCTTGCACAGGCATCGCGACTTGTGGTGGAGGCCCCTTGGCTTGGCCCGCCCCATCACGATTCATCGCGGACAGGCGCGCCGCTTGACAGGCTCTGCACGTCCCCGTTGGCCCAGTGGTGGTGGTGGTAGTGGTGGTGGGAGGGACGGATTGGCTTGGATGGGATGGGTTTGATGGAATCCATCCCTGGCAGGGATTGCGGTGCAGCCCAGTCAAGCCAGTCAAGCCAGTGCACCTCACCTCGCTGGGCCGCATCCACCAGGGCACCCACTGAGGTGGACACGGCGGGCACCCACTGCGCGCTGGATGGATGGATGGGTTGATGGATGGATGGGTTGATGGATGGATGGCATGCCCGGATGGATCCCAGTGCCCGCCTGCAGGCAGTGGCCGCCAGCCCGACAGGGGGGGCTCTCACTCACTGCTCGTTGTGGTGCCCACCTGCGCACCCATGAGGCCGTTCTCGATCTCACCCCATCCGCGAGGCCAAGACGATGCATGCGATGGATGGGCTTAAAAAAAAAAAAACCACACTTGACTTGATCCGACTGGGCGCGGGCCTGCTGTTCGCTTTCCTCTCCTGCAGCCACACGAGCCACGGCCTGGACCTGGACGCTCGTATTTCATTTCGGTGCCGTCGCGAACAAACGCGTCTTTCCTTGCACGGAAGCGCACCCAGCACGAAGTAGGGCCCCATTGATATTGCCGACCGACCACCTGAGGCACGCGCGATCTGCGACCTAGGCGGGAGAGAGACACACAGAACAGACGGCTGGCTGGTGCAGACTCCAGAGACAGACAGCGTCGGGCTTTCCCGTCTCTGCAAGAACAAGCAACCCAACAACGGCCCAACAACGGGCACGCGCCGCCCTTTCCCTGGATCAATGCGCGGTTGCTTTTGCGGCCCCTGATCCGCCGCCGCCGCCGCCGCCTTACACGCACGCGCGCGCACGCAGCCAGAAACTCACAGGTTCCAAGGTTGTGACGGACGACAGACAACGGCAGAGCCACTCTGCCAGGCACGCCCCAGAAAACCCCGACGCCGCATCCGTCCCCTCGTCGCAAACAAAAAGTCAATTTCTCGGCCGGCCACCGTGCGTTCCAGCCTGCGACAAACTCGGGTCCAACACGCCCCTCCCCCCCATCCGCCCTGACGGAGACAGAGGAGAGGGTGAAAGAGAGGGAGGCGAGAGGGCGTGAAAGAGAGCGAGTGAGTGCCACAGGGCCCCAGGGGCAACCCGTGCACGCAATCGGAGACGTTGTTTTGCTCGTTTGTTTCCTTTCGACTCCACGACGAGGCTTTTGCCCGCTCTGTTCGCCTGGGGGAAGCAGCCAGCCCGTCCGTCGTGTGGCGCACGTATCCGTATCGGGGGCGGCTTGTTTTGGCTGTCCTGTCCTGTCGAGTCTTCCCATCTCACCTTGGAGACGACGGAAGAAAAAAACCGGATTTCCCACTCTTCCCCCCATCGACCTTTCCAACTTGCAAGTCACTCTCGCGATCCAACAGGCGAACAGCTCTCGCCCCGGGCCTGCTCTTCCTGCCCAAGTCCCTCGTTAGGCTGCACGCGCCACACTTGCACACTCACCGCACACCTCCAACGCACTCGCACCGCACCGCAACGCACCGCTACGCAACGCATTTCTCGTCGGGCCCGGCGAGGAATGAGCCGGTCCCATCGCCCAGCGCACACACCCCGGCACCGCCGACTCGCACCAGCATCTGGCCCTCATGTCTCTGGCCGTCACGAGACGCCTGATCACGCAGAGACAACCGGCAGGACGGTCACCACCACCAAGGCGCCACCCCACCCCCGGCACATCTCGACTCGACGGCAGGCCGCTTGTTGCTGCGAGACGCCACGAGCTCGAGGAGCAGCCGTACCACCAGGACCACCACCAGCGCGAGGCCCGGCAGTCGTCAGTCTGAACTCATGTGTAGCACCTCCGGTGCCTTAGTGATACCAACTTACAACGACTCGTCCCTGGAAACCACCGACCTTGTTACCTACCTGCCCTTGCCTACCTAGCCGGCCGTTGACTGAAAAAGGGCTTCCCCCCCGTCTCCCGCCCTGCGCTCGGCAGCCCCAGCCATAGAGGCGTCGAGCGCCATGGCGGTACTACCACCGGCCGCAGAAGCGTCGCCGCACGACGGCGGTGCGACGCTCGAGATCTCGCCGCCCGCGACCACGAGCCCCGGCTCGCCGCCCATCCGCTCCGTCACTGACCGCGTCGCCACGCCGCTGAGCCTGTTCCTCGATTGCTCGCCCTCGAACCGCGGCGGCAACGGCTACGGCTTCTGCAGCGGCAAGGCCGGCGCGGACGCCAGCGCCAGCGACGGCGGCGTCCCCCACGGCAGCGCGACGACTGGCCACGGCAACAGCAGCAGCAGCAACAGCAACGGCAACGGCGGCAGCGGCGGCTACGGCTTCGATGCCCGCGGCGCCAGGGCGGACCCCTTCGCGACCATGTCGCCCGCAGAGACGCCCGAGCCTGCTGTCTCGCCTGTTGTTGATGCGGCCGCTGCGGGGGTCGGCGGCGCGAGGAATGACGATTCTCGACGCTCGCACGCCGTCGCCAACCCACCTGCAGTCATTTCGGCTCCGGGTTCCAGCGCACGCGCCAGCGCCAGCAGGGCGACCCATGGATACGAGCCCCCGTCAGCCGCTGAGCCTCGGGACCACTGCCACCAAATGACAAAGCCAAACGTAAACTCGCCCCCTGGCCTCGGACACAGCGACGGCGAGCATCACCCTTACCCTCACCCATATTATCCTCATTCCCAACCGCCACCTCCGCCTCATTCGCACCACCCGCCCTTGTCCGACGACGCCCATCCCCTCCGCACCGCCAGCGTCCGCGCCGACACCAAAATCGCCCACCCAAAACCCATCTCCAGGCCTGTTTCCGTCGGCCAGCCCATCTCCGACCCCAAGCTCCGCACCGTCTCCTCCATCGGCAACGTCGCCCACCTCGAAGCCACCGCCGAGCGCCTGTCTATGACGAGTTCCATCGACGATGCCATTCGAGACCTGCACGGCGAATTGAAGCGAAGCGACAGCAGGCGATCTTCGATCCTGGCCGCCAGCGTGCGAGCCGCGTCCTCCGACGTCGCCAACGACACCTACACCGCGAGCTCCGACGCTGCATCGGCCATCGGCCCAGTCAAGCGTCACCTCTCCACGTCCTCGTCGATCGTCTCGACAAACATTGCGGCTCGCCAGGGCGGCTACTCCCCTGCCGCGTTTGTCATGTCGCCCAATCACTCCCTCACCACCGGCCGTCTCCGCTCGGGCTCCCAGAACTCGACCGGCCGGCCCGATCTCGACATTGCCACCATTCTCTCTCGTCACGGCCCTGGAAAATCGTCCGTTAGGAGCGCCCGATCTGCCAAAATGTCCCTTGCCGAGATCTCAGAATCAGAGCCGGTCTCCTTGACCGGGGAGGCTCTCGACGCCGCCGACAACGCACCCCCGATCGAGGACGAGATTGATGAGAGCGAGTTGCGGATACCTCCAGCTGATGACGACGTCCCGAGCACGGATGCCTTCCATGAGATGCTGGGCGACAGTGTGCACCGTGCACCGCAGACCCAGCCGGAGGGGCCTATTCAGGAACGCCACAGCCAGGACGACGACGATGAGCAGAGACCAGCAACATCACACTCGAGCAACACCTTCCAGCAATGCCAAGACGCCTTTGTCGACTTTGACGGCGTGCACTGGGAGCCTGAACCCGAGGAGGACCCCTACGTCCCCCAGAAATGGAACACGAGCTGTCAACGCCGCGTGCGGCACCTGTGCGACCGCAGTCGTACTTTGACCCGGAGACCGGACAACAGATGCTGTACTACCCGGCCCGTGTCCCTGCTATGCTGAACCTGCCTCCAAAGCTGTCCAACCGACCCAAGGTAACGCAGAGGAATGAAAGGCGATCCCAGGTTCTCAGCGCCATGCTGGACCTCAATACCGCGCAGCCTCCATCGCCCGAGAAGCGGGACTCAACTTTTGATCTCAACGCGCAGCTTGACAAGAGGGGCTCGACCTTTGAGCTGGGCAAAAAGCAACCCAAGGCCGCTCAACGTGCTTCTTTCCTCCCCGACCCCGTTGCGGGCCAAAGGAACTCGTTTGACCTATCGCAATTTGACTTTGCCGAAGAGAAGGCCAAGTCAGAGAATGGCGGAGACCAAGAAGCTGCCGAGCCGGACGCCACCGCGGCCGATCCGCGACCCGTCTCTGGCACCGAGGCCGAGAAGCGCAAGTCGAAAATGTCCATGCTCCTGAAGCTGCCTCCCCAGCTCCGTGCGAGCGCATTCTTCGACCTGCCCCCGACGAACGCGGTAGACGTCGAGATCAAGGACGGATCGGCCATGGCCACCCTGGACAGTATCCTCGATGCCTCCGCTAGCGCGCCCGTCAGTGCCTTTACCGACCACGTCTACGGAGGCAAGCTTGGGACGGAGGTGTATGGCAAGACTAAGAAGCAAAAGGCCCGACAGTCCACCGCCACTCTAACGGGACTCTCTCCGAACCCGGAACCCAAGAAGAGGTCCTCATTCATGTGGCTCGGGAAGCGCGCCACCAGCAGTCACACCGAAGAGAAGCAACGTCCTCACACCGTGGCTGGTCCCGCCGATCTCGACAGGGACAAGGACGATGAAGAGGCTGCCGATGCGAAGTCCACAGGAGGTGATAGCGCAGACAATGTGATCCGTGTTGGCGTTGATCAAGAAGAGGCGGACGGCGAAGAAGAGTCCGAGGAAGACGAGGATGCTTACCACGGACCGCCGACCACGCTCCTCGCCGAGCTTCAGCTGCGAAAGCAGGAGCAGCAGCAGCGCAAGAAGAATCTCGGAAGCGGTTTCGCCAATGGCATGCACGCGACGCTCTTGGAGATGGACACCGTCGCGGAGCAGCAGCGCAAGGAACGCAACAAGAAGCGCGTCAATCTCGCATGGGAAGACCCGCTAGCCCACACGCGAGAGAACGGCTCGGACGACGAAGATGTTCCCCTGGCTGTCCTCGCGGCCATGCAGCAAGGCGCCAAGAATATGGCAGACCTCGAAAGGCCCGTGGGACTCCTGGAACGACGCGATCGCGAAGACAACGAGCCGCTCAGTCATCGGCGGGCACGTCTCCAGGGGTTGGAGCCTCCTACTGTCATCCTGCCGAACCGCATGAGCGTCATGTCCTTCCCCGCCTTCAACAGAGGTGCCCAAAATCGATCCCCTCACTCAGTCAGGGGTCAGAGCCCAGTACCGGAGGAGGAGGAAGCCGACGGCGAGACTCTCGAAGAAAGGCGCCGTCGCCTGACTGGAAAGGACAGCAACAGCGAGCTCCCAAGAGCGCGCCCCGTCAGCAGCACGTTCTCCGCCGAGCTTCTGAGCCAGTTCGGCGATTTGGACGAACCCAAGGAAAAGGCCGAGGAAAGCAAGGATGGCAAGACTCCAGTTGCTAACGGTGAAGACGAGACGCTCGGCCAGCGACGTCGACGATTGCAAGCAGAACGAGAGGCTCGCGAGCGCGAGATGAGTTACGGCAACCTCGTTGGCGACCCAGTCCAGAAGTCGAACCGTCTCAGCCTGGCCAACATCCTGTCGGCCCATCCGAAGAAGGAACCCGATATGCAGGCGCAGGAGCATATGCAACGGGTCGAGGACGCGCGTGGTGCGGTCGAACGCGAGGCCAAACTCGCTGCAATGCGGAAGCAAATGCCTCAGACGCTGGAAGTGCCCAAGGTGGATCGAGCGGGCGGCTTCAGAGGCGGCGTCTTTAATGACGGAACTGGCGGCTCCAGCCTCCTCGCATCCAAGAACGAGTACGAAACGCGAATGCAAGAGCAAAGGCTCCGGGCCGAGGAGGACCAGCGCGCCGCCAGGCTGCGTGACGCCAAGATGGCCGCCATGAGGGAGCAGATGCCGCAGACGCTGAACGTGCCAACCATTGAACGATCCGGAGGCTTCCGAGGCGGCGCTTTCAACGACGGGAGTGGTGGCATCGGCCTGCGTGGCGCGCGATCGAGTCAGTCGCTCAACGTGCCGGGCATTGCCCAGGGCGGGTTCGGCTACCAGAACCGATCCAGCGTGGTGCTCAACAGCGGCAGCATGCTTGGGGGCCCGGTGCAACAGCCCATGTACGATGGCATGGGCAACATGGCCGCAATGAATCCCATGGGCCCATACAACGGACTAAACGCCATGGGGTCCGTGAACAACCTGAACGCCATGGGCTCGTACAATAACCTGAACGCCATGGGTTCTTCTTACAACTTGAATGCCATGGGCTCTTACAACAACATGAACGCGATGGGCGGATTCTACAACGGCAACGCCGGCATGAGCTCCTACGGGGGGAACATGATGGCTCCGGGCATGCAGATGCAGATGCAGATGCCGATGCAGGCGCAAATGCCCATGCCGTTGAGCTCGGGGTCGGTCGACCGCGTGGAGCAATGGCGCCGGAGCGTCCATCCGTGAGCTGGTCAGTCCTGACCTGACGCGACCCCCACTCGATTCGCAAGACTTTGCATTGTGTCAATTCCCTTTGTCTGGGCAAGGACGGACCGTACTGGGACACTGTTTTGAGTAGCGTGCGCAGTTTATTTGCCCAAGCATGGCGAGGCGCTGGACGACGGATCACTTGGCATTTCAAGCAAACACAAGAATATTCTAATAACTCGGAGGGGCGAGGGAGCCGGCAATGCTCTGGCGCTGATGAGCAGGGACTACGGGATACATAGAAGCTGGATCATTGAAATGGATACACCACTTGCTCGTCTCTTGAGTCATGGGTCTACGTGAAAGCAACGCTATGAATCTAATGCCGAGTACTTTTGCTCGGCTTGCTCGAGGGCGCGATGAAGGGGTATCTCGGAGAGCTTTACGAACTTGGTGCCTTTGAGGAACTTCCAAATGAGAAAGGCAGCGATGACGAGGGGAATGTCCCTTTTAGTGGGTTAGCATACGTCGAATGGCATGGGAGATGAAGGCTTACAGGTACGCAGAGACGAAGCTACTGGGGTCCCAGTTGCCCTTGGTGAAGACTCTAAACCCTGAGGTGAGCAGGATGAGGATGCACATGACGAGAGCAAAGTACGAGCTGTACACTATACGGGGTGGTCAGCTGTCGCGGCCACATGGATGCCAGATCGAACGGAATGGCAGGAGACGTACGTGTCCACGAGTTGTACCAGGGGAGCCTGGAAAGGGGAATGTCCTGCTTCTTGAATGCGAGGCGCAGGCGAATGTGGTTGATGAGGATGGAGATCCAGGAGACGAGGACGCCGGCGGCGGTGAGGTCGACGAGCCACCAAAAGGCCGTGAGAGCGCCGCTAGAGAGGCTCATGAAGCTGAGGAACATGAAGACGGTGTAGAGGGCGACACAGGCCCAGGGGACGCCCCAGGTGGTGGTGCGGAGGAAGACGCGGGGGGCCTGGCGCTTGAGGGCGAGGCCGTAGAGGACGCGGGTGCCGGCGAGGAGGGCCTGGTTGGAGGAGCTCCAGGCCGAGGTGATGAGGACGGCGTTGACGACGGAGGGGACGGCGGGCAGGCCGGCGGCGGAGGCGGCGATGACAAAGGGGCTCTGGGCGGCGTCGCCGCTGGAGCCGTCGAGGCGGGGGTCGTCGCTGGGGACGAGCATGCCGACGACGAGGATGGCGAGCATGTAGAAGAGGACGATGCGGATGAAGACGTTCTTGCAGGCGGCGGGGATGGCCTTGCGGGGGTTGCGGGTCTCGGCGCCGGCCATGGCGATGGACTCGACGCCGGCGAAGGAGAAGACGGCGCCCGTCATGACGCTCCAGTAGCCGAGGAAGCGGCCCCAGCCGCCGGAGGCGATGTACTCGACAAAGGGGCCCGGGTCGCGCCAGTAGCGGAAGTAGACGGCGGGGGTGCCGGGGACGCCGCCGAGGTCGATGACGAGGCCGAGGACGATGAGGAAGACGACGAGGAGGATCTTGAGGAGGGCGAAGAAGAACTCGACCTCGCCGAAGACGCGGACGAGGGCGAAGCCGACGGCGACGGTGAGGAGGATGAAGGCGACGATGAAGACGGCGGGGGAGACGTCGGGGTGCCAGAACTCGAAGAGGACGCAGATGGCGGTGATCTCGGAGGGGATGCTCAGCAGGTTGCCGTAGACGAGGTTCCAGCCGACGGCGAAGCCCCAGGCCGGGTCGACGAGGAACTCGGCGTGGCGGACAAAGGCGCCGGTGACGGGGAGGAGGGCGGCGGCCTCGCCGAGGGCGAACTGGACGGCGCAGACGACGAGCCCGACGGTCGCGTAGCCGAGCAGCGCGCCGAGGGGGCCCGCCGTCTGCACGGCGGCGCCGAGCCCGAGGAAGAGGCCCGTGCCGATGGCGCCCGCGATGCCCAGCATGGAGAGGTGGCGCTCGTGCAAGCCGCGCTTGAGGTCGCGGTCCTCGGCGGCGGTGAGGAGGTCGGCGTCGTTGATATTGTTGTTGCTATTGCCGCTGCCGTTCCCGTTGCCTGGGGGGAACGGATTGTTGGAGGAAGAGTCCATGGGCGGGCCGGAGCGCGTCTCGACGTCGTCGTCGTTACCGCTGTCATGGTGATGGTGGTGGTGATGATGATGGTGGTGTTGCGGTCCACGCTCGAGATCGGGCGCAAAGATGGGCTCCGCGGCCGCAGACGAGAAACCGCCCTTGCTGCCGCCGTCGGCGATGCGCGGGGCGGAGGTCTTGTCGTCTTCGCCGCTGGCGTCGCCGTGACGGCCCGC
The DNA here is from genome assembly GCA_029168975.1 of Purpureocillium lavendulum. Lineage (NCBI taxonomy): Eukaryota > Fungi > Ascomycota > Sordariomycetes > Hypocreales > Ophiocordycipitaceae > Purpureocillium > Purpureocillium lavendulum. The sequence continues at coordinate 1,850,105 of JAQHRD010000005.1, read as the reverse complement.
GCGGTAGCGGGTGAGGAAGCCAAAGTTGAAGCCCATGGCTGCTGGGTCGTTGGGACCTTGCTCCTCAGACCTCACGCGATGGCGGCAGAAGTCAGAGGGGAGGGTCGGTCGACCCTTCTGGTGCTGACAGGACTCGGGATGGGGTGAGTGAGCACAGCCTGTGGTCTCACGGGTAAGACATGCAGGGCCTCGAACAACGGACGGGCTCAACACGCAACAGGGCAGGCAGGCAGGCAGCTCCCGAGCCGAGGCGAGAAGCACGGCGACAGACGAGGTTGTGCGCGAAAGAACCTGTGGCCGTTGATGGGAACCCTTTTTTTTTTGCTCGTCTTCTTTATCTCTTTCACTTATTAACTTAGCGACCGACTACGAGCCTAGCGCATCGCAATGCCCACTTGGGATGGTGTGCTCGCTCGCTGTCAATCCGTCGTGGCAGGCGGGTCGCACAGCATGTCTGCTGCTGCTGGCGGTGTCCCCCACACTCTCTGCAGCGTCTGCTGGATCCGCCGAAGACCGGGCGGGCGGGTCTGGCGCGAAGCAGTCAGTCTGGCAGAAGAACAGCCCTGCAGACAGTTCTCGAGGATCAGGATGAAGAGAGCGTGCCGCCGAGCGGGTGGGTGGTGGGTGTCACAGAGCGGAATATTGCTGGCGCAGAAATACCTTACTTACATGAACATGAATATGGTAGTCGCACATTGGGTGCACTTGGTAGTTACGTAGTTACGTGGCGGCGGCTGTCAGGGGTCTTGTCGCGCGGAATCGCGCCATCCAGCATGAACGACGCCCACGCCCGTCCCGTCGACGCGGATCTCGCCGAGAGGGTCTCTTTCTTTCCAGGGCGGCGCGGCCAGTCTGCGCGTGCATGTGGGGGGGTTTCCGTAAAGGATGGTGCGCGCGGTGGGCACGGCGCCCGCGGCGGCTGGCCACGTGCGTGCCTGCCCCGTTGAGAGAAGAGAAAGTTGGGTCGCAGAGCCTAATTCCTCGCTGGCGTGTAAGATGTTAGAACAGTGTCTTGTACCTTGGCTGTCTGTACGTACGACTGAAGGTAGAGAGGCAAGTAAACGTAGAGAGACAGACCTATTGGCCAGGGACACACACAGTGCCTGTGCCGACAAAGTTTCTCTCTACATGTGCCGGGCATTGATTATTATTATTACACAGGCACACTTTTGTACCTTTGGTCAAGGCCGTACCCTACGCTGGGACTCACTGCACCCTGCCCGTGTCCGCTCACCACCCACATGTGCCATCACTGACTGTCCAGCCAGGCCTGAACATTTTTTTGCTGCCCCTGCGCAAGTCGACAGCTGATATCGCACTCGGTGCCTGATCATTGGCTGGCTGCCCGTCTCCCGCGCCCAGCCCTGGGCATTCAACCTTGGCAATCAATCCCGGTGGCGTGGCTTCGTGCCGCGCCGGCCGCCCGCTCCGAGTGAGTGCAGGTGGGGCCGGCAGCCGCCCCGATGCGCCGCCGAGCCGGCCCCCTTGCCTTCCCGTCCATCATCGCGCGGCGCCCGTCGCTGGTATAGGTGACATAACTCTGGACGGCCGTAAATACCCCATGTCCGGCTTGGTAATGTTCAAGCACATTTGTCGGCTTTAGCGAGGGCCATGGCCGTGGCTAGTCGACACGGACGGCACCATATGGTTATGGTGCCGCTAACACCGAAACCCGCGGGTTTGGCTGGCCTGCCTGCCATCCATGTCGCCGCCACGCCTGGCAACGCCCACCAGATCCCGCGGGTTCGACTCTCGACTCCGGCGTCACGACATGCAAAGCCCAAGACCCAAATGCACTCCCAATCGACTATAAAGATGGACCGCTGGACCAGGTTGCTCGTTTCTGATGCACCAAGCAAATCGAATTCGCAATCCCATCGTCTAACAGTTCTCGCTACAATCCTCACTCTACCCCGAATAGAAGCAACAGCCTCAATTCCATCCAAGGAGAACCCGAACCCCAACCACATTTCAAAATGCCCGGAACGGTCAGCGTATTGCAGCAGTTTTTCTGCCCCGGGAAGCCCAGATTCACGGAAGAGCACCTTCCGGACTTGAAGAACAAGGTTCGTCCACATGCTCGTTCCCCGGCGAAGCGTCCTCGAGGCTCAGCACACCGCCACTCTAAGTGAACGCAAGCAACTGACTGACTGCCTGCCTGCCTGCCAGGTCATCATCGTCACCGGCTCCAACACCGGCCTCGGCAAGGAGGTCACGCGCATCCTGTACTCGAGAAACGCCACCGTCTACATGATGGCGCGCTCCGAGGACAAGACGCTGGCCGGCATGGCGGACATCAAAACCGCCCTCCCCGCGTCGAGCGGCGCGCTGCACTTTATCCGCATCGACCTGTCCGACCTCGCTAGCGTCAAGGCCGCCGCGAGCGAGTTCCTGCGCCGGGAGCAGATGCTCCACGTCCTCTTCAACAACGCGGGCGTCGGCTACCCCGACAAGGGCGCCACGACCGCCCAAGGCCACGAGCTGCAGCTCGGCGTCAACTGCATCGGCCCCTTTGCGCTCACGAAGCTCCTGACGCCCCGGCTCGTGGCCGCCGCGCGGGCCTCGCCCAGGGACACGGTCCGCGTCGTCTGGGTCTCGTCCTCGGCGGCCGAGGGGGTCAGACTCAGCAGCCCCGCGACGTTTATGGAGACGCTGCTGCCCAGGATCGGCGACGCGAGCCAGCTGGACCAGTACAGCCTCAGCAAGCTAGGCAACTACCTGCATGCCGCCGAGTACGCGGCCCGCCACGGGTCCGACGGCGTGCTGTCGGTGTCGCTGAACCCGGGCGCCCTCGACTCGGAGTTTTGGCGCACCCAGGGCAGCCTCACGACGTGGCTGCTGCGCAGGACCCTGCTGTACCCGCCCGTCTACGGCGCGTACACGAGCCTGTTTGCCGGGTTCTCGCCCGAGGTGACGGCCGAGAAGTCGGGGAGTTACAGTGAGCCACTCATCCCGCAGTCAATTTCCTCTCAACCTCCGTCTTTCTCCGCGTGTGTCTGATGGAAAGCTAACAAGTGCAGTTGCTCCCTGGGGCCAGCTGTGGAAAGTCTCCAAGGACATGGTCGACGCGGCCAGGACCACTTCGCAGGGCGGCACTGGCGTCGCGCGAGAATTCTGGGAGTGGTCCGAGAAACAGGTCGAGCCGTACATCTGATTGAGTATATTTCATTGTTGATTTTTCCCTTTGTCAAATAGACTGTGCGAGCGGGCGCCTGGCAGGCCTGTTTCGACTGGCGGCGGAGCTGGAAGTTTACAACTAATAGACAACAATAACTTGACCTCCGCGTTGCTCATCAGTCTACTTTTGGTCGCTAAAGACGAGACGCTATCAAATGTAATCAATGATGTGCGACTCAAGACTAATCGGGCCTGGTTGTCGAGCACCATCGACGCCTTTTGCCCCAACGCCCATTGTGCGACAGCCACCCATTGTCTTTTCCGAAGACCCAGCACGCCGGGTCAGCCCAGCCCAGCCCAGCGCCGCAATAAGTTATCCACTCATCGGACCATCGCGCCCGCGCCCGGACGACAGACGACGTTCCACGACGTCGTCGCGCAAAGGCGATGCCAAAAGGGCAAAGGCCTCCCATCGCATCGGCCCATGCGCTGCCAGCAACGCAGAGATCTAGAACCGTGCAAAACCCCGATGCGGTAACCACTCCCCCAGTCTATTGCCATGCTCCCCTCTTAAAGGCAATAGCGCCACCAGGGGTCGCGCTCTGAGGCTGAGCTGGACCGGCCAGAAACGGACTCGGCACTGCCGAAGCGGACTGGGCCCGACCCACGGGAGCGGCCGTTTGCCCCTGCGAAGACCCCAGGCCTGGGTTGTCTGGGGGGCATCAGCTCGCCTTACACCCCGCCAATACATTGTCGCGGGCCAGTTTAGCCGGACAGCGACTGTGCGACTTCACGATGCGTCGCGTTCTGGAACGGCGCAACGAGATCGATAGCGAGCACGGCGACCCAAACTTTGCTGCGAGTCTCGATGTGAGGGTATCGTGGGAGATGGACCTCGACGCAACTATATAAGGCTGTGAAAGCCTCGTCGAGAAATGCTTTTCCTTCAGCACACTCACTCACAACTCATCACCAGCCTCAACTGAGAGTCACCAGAGACACTTACAACTCAACCGTCTTCAACTCTCGCGCGAGCACTCTACTCAACATGAAGGGACCCATCACCGTTGCGGCCTTTGGCCTCTCTGGCCTGGCCGCTGCCGCCATCTGCAACAACAACTGCGGTCGCCAAGTTGCTGGAACCGCCGCCGGCAAGGTGCCTCTCGAGACACGCCGGGCAATGTGCTCATCGTTCCTGGCCACCACCACGACTGTCACTCCTCCGTAAGTGATCATCTCCACGATGCCCGCTCAATTCCTTCGCGGAACGTGAAACTGACAGTGGAAATTATGCAGTGTCGCCACGCAGACCCCTCCCGTCGTGTACAACCGCAACGTCCACAACCGCGCTGCCTCCTCGCCCACCGTGACGGGCGAGCAGCCGGCATATGCCACCATGTGCGCCAACAATGTCGAGTACTGGTCTGCGTGCCAGTGCTTCGGCATCTCGCCGACGACCATCACCGTCACCGCGCCGACGCCCATCACGACCCTCGCGGCGCCCACCTGCACGCAGGGCGTCGAGTACGCCCTCTGGATGTTCGAGGAGGGCTCGGACAAGGCCGACGAGCTGTACGTCGCCTACCAGAACTTCCCCGTTCTGAACCGCAACAGCCTCGTCTCGGGCGTGCCCCCCGCGCAGAGCGGCGTCGTCGCCCGCGTCGGCTTCCCGCAGTGGTGGGACTACGGCAACCCCCTGCGGTTCGACGGCGTCTCCGGGCCCGCGGGGAGCAGCATGCCCTACAACGTCCTCGAGCACCGCGGCTACCTGGTGCCGTCGCAGGCCGGCGCCTACGCCTTCCAGTTCAGCATGGTCGACGACGTCGCCGCCGTCTGGATCGGCGAGCACGCACAGAGCGACATCTCTACCCGCTACTCGGTGCTCAACGGCACGCTGGGCGACTACAACCCCCCCAAGAGGTATGCCTACAACGTCGCCGAGGCCGACCTCGGCAAGCCCGTTCCCTTCCGCGTCTTCTGGGGCAACGGCCCCGGCCCCGCTGGCCACCTGTGGAACATTGTCGACCCTAGCGGCGCTGAGATCCTCGGCTACAACACCCAGAAGAACCGCCAGATCATTGCGAGCTGTGAGGGTGCTGGAACGAATGCTCCGGTCTGGCCCGCGTGGGCGAACGAGTCTTGAGAGTCGCCCGCTTGGAGCTTTGGAACGGCTGTTTATGAGTATACCTGATTGGAAATACAGCGCCATAGAACTGCATTACTGAATTAAAAACACTCCTTTGGCCTAATTGGAACTTATTAACCTGTGTCTCGATTTTATGAAAGATTGCTTATTAGGGCGCTTGGGAGGCTCTGCATGTGTCTAGTTCAGTCTAAAGCCGAAACCCGCGGAATTCACGCGACCAAATCCGCGGGGGACCACATATTGACGCGCTTCACCCTGCAGCCCGTCAGCAAGCCTCAATCTCCCTTAATCCCCGCGATTTGTTGGCAGAGGGTGCCTTGGAGCCGAAACCCGCGGAGTGTCTTCGACCCCGGGTTGCGCGGACATTGCGCCGAACATGGCGCACCATCCTGAGAGGACCTCTGAAGACCCCGGCGGCAGCTTCTTGATCCCGGCTCCGTATGGACGAGCATGTGCGGGCTGTGCGCGCGCCAAGTGCAAATGCTTCTACCAGCAAGAGGGTGCAAGCTGTGAAAGGTAGGACCAATCCAGCGCTCAGGCCGCTTTGGACAGCCCTTCGCTGCCCGGCCCCAGGTTTCTGGCCTAGCCGAGACCATTGATGAGCTGACAGATGCCGTAGATGTCAACGTTTAAGCAAGCAATGTGAACCGGCCATTGCTGTGCGGAAGCGCAAGGCACAAACTCAGTTTCCCCCACCCGCACCGCCGTCCCGGCTGGAAGAGAGGCTGGATGATATTGTGTCCCTCTTACGATCTCAGGGCGTTGAAAGACAGGGCCAGATGTCACAGCATACTCCGCCATCCATGCTGTCCGATGACGGCTCGCCGTCAGCCGCGAGCGTTCATGCGACGTACCGCTACCCAGTCGCACCACCGCCAACAAAAGACCCCGATGTTACGATAAACCCCACGGCTGGTGTTGTGCATATGACGCGCCCTTCCGACACTAATCCGAAAGTTTCGCCCGTCGCCGAGGATGTCGCGGCCCAAAAGTTATCGCCTCAAGTAGCAGAAGAGAGTCTAAATGACTTTCGTCGGAGCTTCCTCCCCATGTTTCCATTCGTTCACATTCCAGCTATGATGACTGCTGGTGAACTTCGCGGCACGAAGCCTTTTCTCTGGCTCGTCATCATGGCCGTCAGTAGCAAATCCGTATCGCGGCAGTTTGCGATGGAAGATACTATCTGGCGCATAATATCGCAAAGAATCATCGTGGAGCATCTCGCAGACCTGGACCTGCTGCTTGGTGTTGTTTGCTTTGCGTCTTGGCAAGTAGAACCCGCTCCATCTGCAACATGTAACGTTGAAGCTAGCTAACTGTCTGGTGTCAAGGTCTCACTACTTCAAGAAAGACAAACCTTTCATGACCATGCTTTCGCAGATGGCGGTGGCACTTGCCATGGAACTAAACATTCACAAAGATGAAGCTCAAAGCAAACGTACGATGACCCAAAGTCAATCGCATTCCATGATGCGCCCGAAAGGCCGGACCATGGAGGAGCGACGAACCATGCTGGCTGTGTTCCACCTAACGTCGTCGTGAGTCCCTATTCCAAATCAGTGAACGACCTGCTTCACAGTCATTTAGCTAACGTGGGATGGCAGCACGTGGACGGCGTATAGAAAGACGGAACCCCTTCGTTGGACGGCATACCTGGAGACCTGCCTCAGAGCCCTCCACGAAAAGGCCGAGACCACATTGGACAACTCATTGGCATGCCAGATCGAATGCCAGATCATCACAAATACCATAACTTGCATAGATCTGAGCGACGCCACGGAGAGGGAGCCAGGTAGCGGCACGACAGCAGCATTGGCCAGAGTGTTGCTGAGTCGACTGCGCAGCGTGCAGGAAAAACTGCCTCCAGACATCCTGTCAGAGCGTGAGTTGGTCGTATGCATCGAGGCATCTCGAGTTTCATGAAGACTAACGTCACTGCAGGGGCGGTGCAGCTCTATCTGAGCCACGCTGAGCTCACTGTTCGCGAAGGGCTGATCGGACGAAACCAAGTCAATGCCCGAGACAGCCTCTCCCATTTCAGCAGGCTCCAGGACCTGGAACTATTGATGGACTGTGCCGAGAAGTGGCTAGGTCTTTTCACACAAATGCCTCTTAACGACTGGGTTGGAATCAACGTCGACGTTTTCGCCCAATTCACGCACACGTTGGTTATTGTGTTCAAGCTCAATACTCTGTCTGAGACAGGGTGGGACCTCGACGAGTATCGCCGGCGGGCCAACGTGCTGCAGATTCTAGACCGGACGTGCGAGACCATTGACAGTGTGCCATCAGCAACCGGCATGGTAGATGCTGATGGACCGCGCTCGGGTCTCTTCTTCAAAACAACCTACCTCCTGAGGGCGATCAAGGCATTGTTTGTGACCGAGATGGGCCCGCTTGCGTCCGCGGGCCGGGAAAAGCCGCAGAGCACCGACGGCAGGGATGGCCCGCTCGACGACGATAGTGTTTCGATACTGGACGACTTTTTGATGAACCTCGAGAATGAGCCCTGGATTTCCGATATATTGGGCCCATCGTGGGATTCTCAACTTGACAGTTCAGTGGGATTTCCGTTCGAGGCGCCGTCGGACACTGGCGAGGCGTGACTATATGTATCTTGCACCAACATGAGCTTGCTGCAAGCCCTTCTAGAAGAGTTTGGAGAACGAACATCGCGTTATGAAACGCCCGAATTCCGTTTATCCGTGTTCTTTAGGCAGACGTTATCTTCAAGTAATAGCAGCCCATTAGTACCAGTGCCCTCAATGCTCCGGGCGAGTGGCTTGTCTTCATTGGCCCCTCGTAAAGTCCCTCACTGCGCATTTCAGGAGGTGTGTGCCTCGATGCTTTCTGAGGCACAAGCATTGATCAAATGCCATTGGGGGGCCGGGCAGGTCGCGGCCCGTTCATGTTGCGAGCTGGTGAGCACCGAGCTGGTATGTAGGAAGCGTCACATGACGTACATCCCGTCAAGTATACCATTCAATGATGCATTGAGCGTGTGAAATGCATGACAAACGACCAGTGCTCGGTTCGCAATGTACATCTTTTTTGGAGGGTCTAGATCTGCATCCTTTCGGATGGTCCGGTCGTGGTCTGAACGTGCAGGCACTTGACTGCTGCCTGGTGTCAAGTAGCCGCGAAGAACATGGCCAGGGCCCAGAGCCGCCCTAGAACCACAGACGAGATGAAATACACCACGGAAAACTCTGCCGTCTGAGCACTTTTGAAGAGATTTCTTCATGCAGGTGAGGAAAAAACACGGGGCGCTCAGGCCGGATGTGGCAAACGTGCACGTTTGGCCTCAACTCACAGGCAGTGCAGCGCCTCGAATCTCGCCAACGTGCACGATGCTGTTGGGCCAACTGGATGACCATGTTGATGTAGGCGTGGCTAACAGCTCACGATTTGTAAGTAAAATACTAGACGGAGGGGCCTCCTTCGTGGCCGCCCGTGGACAAGAGTAATGCGTTTCGGCTGTGCTATTAAGACGTTGCGGCCATGATCCTGTACCCCCTTCTGCCCGCTCGTCGCCGATGCTGCAATTGACCAAGACGGCCAGGCCAACTATTTATTGGCACGCAACCCACAAGCTGACATGTTGCGCGCCCTCATTCATGCTCTGAACACATACGCAGCCATTCACTGTACCAAGAAACTCGCCACATCATGAAACCTTTCTTCGCCACGGCAATAGCGTTCTGGACCCTTAACTTCGCTGAAGGGATCGGCTTTTTCCGAAAAACGCAAGACACAGTGAAACCCCCCGAAAGGGCCTACATTTTGCAGTCAAATGACGATGGCTGGGCGGAATTGAATATCCGTCTGCTCAATGATGCACTGATTGCCAAAGGCCATCATGTTTTCCTCTGTGCGCCTGCAGAGGACAAATCCGGATGGGGTAAGAGAATTATTATGCCCTGTTAGGACGTATGCTGATCTAGAGTCAATCCAGGACCCAAGGACCCGATATGGCCAGAACCCCCCATCCGGTCGAAGCCGTGCCACTACAACAGCTGTCCCGCCGACACCGGCGAGAACCACGGCTTCAACGAGACCCGTTCGGATCTGTGCTGGGTGAACTCCTACGCTCGTTCTGCGGTTCGAATTGGCCTTCGTACGTACGCGAAAAGACATTGGGGCGAGGACCGGTGGGCAGATCTCGTTGTCACTGGGCCCAACGTGGGCACCAATCTGGGCCACGTCGTCCAGTGGTCATCGACTTGCCAGGCGGCCATATTTGCGGCCGCCCAAGATATCCCAGCAATAGCGTTCTCTGTCGCAGACAATCAACACCACGCGTGGAACGTCCAGCCCGTCCCTGAGGCTAACCGCGTCTATGCCGAACTAGCGGCGATGATCACGCAGAAAATCATTGATGGGGGGAAGCCGTACCTTCGTTATCAGGTGTTCGTCAACGTCAATTTCCCAAAGTCCGACACCAAGAACAACCGCTGCACAAAGGTCTCTGATTTCAAGTTCATCTTCACTCGCATGGAGGAGACCGAGAAAAAGAAGCCGGACGTTGCGTGGTGTGGAACAAGAAAACTCCCGGTGGAGAAGCATGTAGTTCACAGACAAGATGGCTGCTTTGTTTCGATTACCCCTGGCTCTATCGGATCGCGAACGATGGGCGACACTGGCAACCAAAAAGATGTCTTAAACAGGTTGAAGAGCATACTGAGCTGCCTGCCCCCCGAAAAGTCGTCATGAGAGGATGGCTCAAAAACTGTCAAGGTCCAGTCTGAGGGCAAAAAGGCCGCGGCGATTGCGACAGGAATATGGAATAACATTAAAGAAAGGCACAGAGACTGCCGACGGAGCGGGAATGACCAAAAGTTCCATCGAAGTCTGTTACCGGTGATTCGTGAGTTTGATAGTTTTAGCCTCAATATTTAGTATGACGATTGTATTGCATCCAACACCTCTCCCGCCCAAGCGAATTCAAGCTCTTGGATTGTTTCCTTCCACACACGGCTGGACAATGCGTCGACTTCACTATAGTACCACCTAGAAAGTCTTGAGAAGCGGTGTTAGACGTTGAGATGGAAGTGATGCGTGGGGGATCGATTGAGGGAACTTACGGCACGACCTTGCAGTTCATGAGGAAGCATCCGTATGACGCTATGCCGCGCCCGAAGGCAGCATGCACATACCTGACGTGGCGGCGCCTCACGCTATTAGTCTGCCACAAATTGCAAGGGCTGCAGCGTTTATCAGACCGAGGAGGCCCTCTGACTCCCTCGAGAGGCCAGTGCCCTTGGTGAGTCCCGGGTCGACCATGTTTATGGTGATGTCGGCGGGGTCAACCATACGGGCCAGCCGGACGACAAGTAGCTGACACAGAAGCTTCGAGACACCATACCTCTCCGGGGAGCTGAACGGAGTTACGGCTGTGTCGTCGAAAGATGCCAACAAGGGCCGTTGACGTTTGTTGGGAAACGCACATAGATGCGCCATGGCCGAATTGACGATGGTAAGTCGTGGAGGCGAAACGCCCGCAGATTTGCTCTTCAAGACCGGGAGCAAGAGGATTGCAAGGAGAGCAGTGCTTATATGATTGACTTGAATTGCCCTCTCGTGGCCAGTCGCAGGCACAGTGGCGAACTTTGAGGGAGACATGCCGGCGTTGAGGATGACAACGTCGATGCGGGAGAGTGACCCCTCGCATCTGCGCACGAAATCCTGAACTGACGCGTACGACTCCATGTCCAGATGCCATACATCAATTCTGGAAGCAGGATTCGCCGACCGAAGCTGCGCGGCAGCTGCTTCGCCTTTTTCGAGAGAGCGCACGGCCATGATGAGATGCGACAGCCCCAAGGACAGCAGCTGCGCGGCCGACTCGAAGCCGAGGCCCGTGTTTGAGCCGGTGATGATGGCGCATTTGCCGTCAACGTCTGGATATGCTTCTTTCGTCGGCAGTTCAATCATCGTGAAGAATTGGTTTCGGATGAAAACGGGCAGGAAGTTGGACGGCAGCGGCGGCATGTCCTGGGAGCGCACCGGGCGCACGCTCGTGCTCGCCATGGCAGCGTCCTTCAAGTTGGCTATACTTCCTCTAGGGGCAATAGAATCGGGATTGGGAGAGTATGAAAAATTAATAGGATATCTGACAAAATTGATTTCCTGGCTGGGGCTATTCCTTAGCTGTAGTTAGGATGCAGAGAACTCTGTAGTGTTTTATATCTGTTTGTTGCGTCACTTGGCCAGTCCACATCACTTACACGAAAAGGCAGCAGACGATGGCCGGCGCAAAGTCCGAAATCCGTTTGTGGCGGTCCCCCTTCCAAAAAGGGCAACCGAGCAGGCTCCACCATCTCTCTCGGGATCGTCGGTGGCGGAACTGGGCCCAGATGCTTCACAACCACATGAGGCGGATGAGAGTCCCCCATCCCGTCCGCCAGCTCGGTTAGCCTTTTCATCAGAAAAGCGCATGTCGGATCTCATGCGTGTAGGGCCCAGCCGCGATGGAGCCCAAGGCCAGCTTCCGGACTCTCTCAGTTAGCGACTTCGACCCGAAGACGCGCGGACTTAGGAAGCGGAGATTCATTGCCAAGTCCAGATCTGGCTGCCGACCCTGCAAGCTGAAGAAGGTCAAGGTGAGTGACGGCTGCTCTCAAACGCAAGATGCAGCAGCAGCAGCAGCAGCAGCAGCTCATGCTAAGCACACACCCACCTCAGTGTGATGAGGAGACGCCGCTATGTCGAAGATGCCGACGCAATGGCAGGCAGTGCGTCTATGACCCGCCAGCATCAGCCGTTGCATCGACCAGCGCGCTCACTGTAGCCCGCGCGTCTGCTGGTGCTCAGTCACCAACATCGCGGGAGCCCATCGAGCGCCCACTATCCACGTCAACACCGGGCTATGGCACGCCGACTGTGCACATCCTGCAGCATTTCCAGAGACACTGGGAGGAAATATTTCCAATGCCTTACAGCAGCGAAATCTTGGAACTTTCCAAGTCGAGCACCCTTGTCCGCAACACCGTTCTGGCTGTCGCTGCTTGCCATCTGCGCACGCTTGCGCCGACTGCGCGCGCACACCAGGTCGCTGAGAGCTTTCAGCTCTATATGGCGCTGCAATGCTATCGCAATGCTCTTGACACGCCCAGAGAGCTACTCGGCCTGACGGGCATCAACACGCTCCTCATAGCGGCAACGCTCTTGAACATTGCAGCGTTCGCGTTGCCGAGCACCGAAGTTGCAGAGGACGACCAGCCGGATCCGCGGACCTCGTGGGTGTTTAGCACGCGCGAGAACCGACTAGGCTGGATGGTACTGCAGGCTGGGCTCCGGCCGCTTCTAATAGCCATGTCACCATACCAACCGCAGATTGCAGATTACTTGGGATCCATTTTCCTCGGGGTTGGCGGATCCAGCTCTCTCATACGAGGGCTCAGCAAAACACCAAACGATTGTCCCAGTCATTGGGTCGATGCGTTCGAATTATGGGGTGCGCCTGATGGGATCGGATGCGAATCCATCAGCCCTTATCGCATACCGGCAACAGTGTTGGCGAACCTGCGAAACATCGAACCCATTCCGAGAAACGCATTCCTCTATCTGATGTTCATGGGCAAAACACATGGAGATTTTCGGACGCTTCTCCTAGACAGAGACGACAGAGCACTCTGGCTGGTCGGGTACTGGCTGGGGCTCATGTGTCGCTTCGACGGGCTTTGGTGGTCTCAACAGCGGGCGAGGAGGGATTACAAGGCAGTTTGCATGTGGCTAGAGAGTCGACGGCTCACACGAAACCTCGGTCACGGTGGAGCACTATGGCCGAGTCTCATGGACGACCTTTCCAAGGTTTCGGCGACTTCCAAGGACAATGCAGTTTTGCTACCTGACCGAGTCTATTGAGCTAGACAATCCGAAGGAGTGTCACTCTGTACTGTCGGGCATATGTCTACTCTGCGCCTCTCGGGGTACGAGCACTGCATAGATTGATGGCCAATCGCAAATCGTGGGCTTGTCATCGCGAAGAGTCACCACCACGAACGGTTTGCTTACTTGACGCGCGCTTTTGGGGATCCCACTTCCCGTCTCGGATCTGACTTGCCGGACCGACGAATCATGGAACGCGAGGGATCGGCCTCTTGCAGAGACTTATGGTTGGTGCGAGATCTCGGAAACCAAATTGGCGGCCCAACTGCGAATGCCTGCGCCAACGGGTAAAGCGAGTACGCGAGGCGGTCTGATTGAGCGCGGGCTCAGCCACCGCCAAGGCGCTCCAAAGAGCAGGTGGAGGACTCTCATGCCGGGTACTTTGGTCACTCGATGAGATATAAATTGGAGGCAAAGAGCATGAAGTGCTGTTGCCAGAAACAAACATTGAGACACTGTCGCGATGATTGCTGCACACCCTCAACCGCCTGTTCGCTTCGATGCCACTGCGGCCTCTATCATCGCTGATACTGAGAGGCTGATACATCGCACCATAGAGATATGGGACAACATCTGCCGCGATGTCACGCCAGAGACAGCGACCTTTGACAACGTCGTGCTCCCTTTCGTACGCGAGCAGAACGCCGCACTTGCATCGGCGAGAGTTCTGCGATTCTATGGCTCTACTTCACCGCTCCAAGACCTTCGTGACGCATCGCACCAGGCGGCAATCTTGTTCGATGATGCAGACCTGGAGCTGTACTCACGCATTGACGTGTTCAAACTTGTAGATGCTGTCAAGAGCAATGCTAGCCAAATCTCGCAGCTTGATAGGGAATCTCAGTATTACCTGGCAAAGCTACATCAAAAGTTTGCGCAAAATGGCTGCGCAATCGAAGACGACGAAACAAAGGCTCGCTTTCTGGAAAAGCGAAAGCGGTTAAATGACGTGCAGAAGCAGATGCAAAAGAACTTGCACGAAGACACCAGCGGCGCGTGGTTCACAGAAGCGGAGCTGGATGGAGTACCGGCAAGTCTGGTCTCTCGCTGTGAGAAAGGAACCGGCGCACATGAAGGGCATCTTTGGGTATCCACGAAAACGCCTTACAGCAATCCTGTCTTCGCCAATGCCAAGTCAGGAGAGACGAGAAAGAAGATGTTCTATGCCGTAAAGAACAGAATCCCGGACAACATCCCTCTGTTCCGAGAGATGGTGTTGTTGCGTGATGAGACAGCTCGCATGTTGGGATACTCGCACCATCTCGCCTTTAGGACAGCCAGCAAAATGGTACAGAATCCGGAGACCGTAACAACCCTCTTATCGACAATTCAGGACCGTATCCGGGAGAAAACCTTGTCATACAGCCAAGAAGTTCTGCAGTTCAAGGTAGCAGAGGAACGGGCCAGAGGTAGGTCAACAGAGGACGTGAAGGCGTTCTTTTGGGACGAGACATACCTCACGACACAACAATACAACATCGAGCGACCCCATGGGCCGAATATCACGGAGTACTTTGAGCTAGAACACACACTGGAAGCCATGTTAAAGGTGTTCGGAGACTTGTTCGACACAGTCTTTGATCGGGTAACGGACGAGCAGCAGCGAAGCTTTGGACAGAACCCCCTCGTATGGCACCCAGACGTAAAAATGTACGCAGTCTGGGATGCCAGAGCGCGCGACACATTTCTTGGATACGCATACTTGGACCTATTTCCTCGAGACGGAAAATACACGCACAAAGGACATTACGCCCTGCAATACGTACGTCGACACATGGTTAACCTGCAACAGAACACGGATTGCTAATAAGCCCAGGGCTTTGAGAAGGCTGACGGGAGCAGATTCCACCCGTCGTCAGCCCTGGTAATGAATCTAAGTAAATCAGCTCCAGGAAAGCCAACTTTACTCAGCTATGACAACATGGGATCACTTTTCCACGAGCTCGGGCACCTCCACCACAGCTTGTGTACGAAGACCAAATACGCGTCTCTTTGTGCCGTTGACCAAGATTTTGTGGAGGTGCCGAGCATCATGTTTGAAGAATTCTTGGAGCTTCCAAGCTTTATAAGCGCACTGTCCTTCCACTACTCGTATCTTTCGCCAGAGTTCAAGGCAGCATGGGAGGAGGACCACGAAGGCGAAGGATCTGTTCCTGTCCACTTGGCTGACGAGCAGGTAGCATGGCTCACGCGAGACGATGTCCGATATAACGTGAGGTCGCAAGCGTTCAATCTCTTCCTCGCGCTGTACGACGTCATGGTCCACAGCCCAAAGTCTCACGCAGAGCTCGAAAACATGAATCTCGCGGCCGAGTTCAACAAGCTCCAGGCTAGGGTTCGTGCCTTGTCGGGCGGCGAAGAATGTGGCGATGGATGGGAGCACAGCCATGGCGAGTCCGTCTTCCGATCCATCTGCGAAAAGTACGACGCGGGCTACTATAGCTACATTCTGTAAGCCGAGCCGCTCTGACATTGGGGACTGGTGGGTGACACCGTCTGACACAGCGTACAGAGCGCGGGTGTACGCACTCGACATGTTCCGCACCTGCTTCAAAGAAGGCGCGGAGAACAAAGCAGCAGGTAAAAAATTCCGAGACACCGTGTTGGAGGCAGGCGGCAAGCAGCCGGAGATGCAAACGTTCATCGACTTCGTGGGTCGTGAGGCGAGCACCAAGGCGTACTTTGAATGGCTCGGTATCTCGGCACCTGGGGAGGAATAACACGTCTGCACGTCAGCTGCATTACGCGTCAAATATAGGCCGCCCAATTGTGTTTAATGAACATCGAACGGCATTTGCTACATACGGATCATGGTCTCGACTTCCGGCCGCTGGTGACATCAAATCCTTTGTGCCGTTAATTGCCTCTTCAGGCAAGCGGCCCACTTGGCGGCCGCAGTGAATGTGTGAGTCGTTCGGCGTTGCAAAGCCGCGACGGCCCAGCCGCAATAGCGCTGACGACGTCTGTGACGACGTGGCATCCGCCGTGCATGCATTTAACGAGCCAAAGCCCGCGCCTCCCAGTCGAAAACCTCTAGTCTAACCTGCAACTCGAGTCTTGTCTGGTGGCTTTCAGGTCCTTAGCTTTCACCGCCTGTCTCCGTCCGAGTCAGAAATCGCCGCAACATGGAGCGTTTCCGTTCACCAGGTTTCTCGACTCGTGTCGAGGATCTGATGGAAAAGCATCACATTCCGGGGTTGGCCGTGGCCATTGTGCAAGGCGACAGAATCGCCTCACAGGGCTGGGGCAAGGCGCGTCTATCTCCGCCGAAGGAATGCACGGCCGACACGCTCTTCGACATAGCCTCTGCGTCCAAGTCGCTCACGGCTGCCTCTGTCGGGCTCCTCGTGGCGGATGAAGAGAAGCATCCGCACGTCAAGTACGACGCAATCATGTCGCAGTTATTGCCCGGCGACTTCGAAATGCCTGATCAGGAATACACCAAGAGCGTCACTGTCGAGGATGTTTTGAGCCATCGAACAGGAATGGCTGCGTAAGCTGCTCCCCTGGCAGGCCCCGGAAGACGTGACGATAATACTGACATGCTGTTCGAACATGAAGCCACGATTCTTCGTACATGAACTGTCAATCCTCAATGCCAGATGACGCGAGGTCTGTCACGAGGAACTTGCGCAATCTGCACGTCGGCGCCCCAATACGCTCTGAATACATTTACTGCAACATGATGTACACCGCTGCCACGTACTTGGTGGAGAAAGAAACAGGCTCGAGGTTCGATGACTTCCTGCAATCGCGCTTCTTTGAACCGCTCGCCATGAACTCCACCAACCTCGGAGTCCGACGAGCCGAAGCCAAGGGACTTGGAGAGCGCCTCGCAACGGGTTACACCTGGAGTTCGGAGAACCAGAAGTATGATGGGTTTGCTTGCTGGCATTGTCCAGAGGCACAGGGCGCAGGATCCATCATGACCAGCGTCAATGACTATATCAAATGGGTCAAAGCCATGATGAATCACGAGGAGCCAATCACGAAGGAAATCTACGACGGACTCATCAAGGGCCGAATTATCTCCAATCCCGAGTATGAGAATATGCGCCCCTTGACGTCCCCCACCCTATATGCGGCGGGCTGGGAGGTCCATTCATACCGCGGGCACACGATCGTCTCACATGACGGATCAGTTCCGGGATTCGCTTCCACGCACATTTTCCTTCCTAGCTTCAAGTTTGGCGCGGCCATATTTGGAAATGCCCGGGGAGCCAGCGTGGTTGGATCTGTCATTACGTACGAGCTGATTGACGAACTCCTCAAAGTCCCAGCCGAGGACAGGCTAGACTGGGAGCAAATCGAGACGGAAATTTTCAAGAAAGTCGAAGAGAACGAAAGTGGTGGCCTGGAAGAGGATATTCGAGAGGAGCTTTGCCCTGGCCTCAAACAGGCCGAGCCTCAAGAGCTGGCGCTCAGCGCATACACTGGCGAGTACTGGAATGCGGGCTACCACGGTATGACCCTCCAAGTCAAGCACGGGAAGCTCTTTGTCGACGCCACCGACCGATCGATGGGCTTCACACTCACCTTTGAACACTTGGCTGGACAGACAAAGTACATTGCTCATTTGAGCGACATGTTTGAGGGAGGCGCTGACCCGCTGAAGGCCGAGTTTCAGTTAGACAACGATCGTGCCATCAGAATGGGGTTGCATCTTGAACCAGAACTAGAAGAGCTCATATGGTTCGACTGGGTTGAGAGGAACTAGGCATAGTAAGAACAATAGAGCACAAGCAGAGAAAAAAGACACTATGAACCAGATTAATTCTCTGTCTAGGTTCACATCAATCCGCAGGAGAGTTTGAGATTGAATGCACCCCGTTTCCCGGAAGTATGAGGCACAGGCTGTTGCGAACTATTAGACCACCGCTCATGATGGTCATACTAGTCTACATTCCAGGACAAGATGTGATCCTCATGAATCCATATGTAGGGCTCAAGCGTTGCCTTCTCCACCGAAGTGCTTCATGGCCTCCTCGAAGGGCATCTCCTCCAGCACAGTATCAGACATGACATGGACGTCCTCGCCGTCAACGTTCTCCTTCCAAGCTTCGAAATGGGCGGCCACTTGCTCCTGATCGTCAACCTCTCGAGTGAAGTTGGAAGGCGTGTCGATCTTGGTCAAAGATCCCAGGACCATGCCGGAGCCGGTCTTGTAAAACTTGAAGAGGGGCTCTTCCTCGCGCTTCTTGATCGACTTGTCCTGGACCTCGAAGCCGTCGTTCTTGCACTTCTGGTTGCTGCAGTATTTGACGCCACGGGAGCCGGGGTTACCGAAGCCAATCTGGAGGCTGTGGCTCTTGAAGCCCTTCTTCTTGAAGCGGCCGTAGACGGTCTGCAGCGCCTTGCCCTGACGAGAGTTCTCCACCGGAGGCACACAGCGAGAGACTTGGTGGCCGTTGGGGAACTTGCTGTCGCTGGTGGAGGCGAAGGGGTACTCATCGCACGAGGTGTACTTGCCGCCGCGATGGCCAGGACCTTTGCGACCCTTGTTGCACTTGTTTCCCTTCTGGCAGCCGGCGGAAAGACGTCGCTTCTTGGCCGTGTCTTCGTCGGGGTTGTCCCAGTTCAGGGTCTGAGAGAAGGAGGGGCTGGCGCAACGAACGGCCCAACACATGTTTGTGCAGACTTCCGGCATCCTGTTGCATAGGAAGGTGACGTCCGGAGGACTGGCCGCCACCTGAGGTGTAGTGGCCAACCACGCGGCGGCGGCAAACATCAGTGCCTTGTAAGACATGGTGTATTGTGAGAACGGAGATGGCTGAAAGGAACTGCCTTGTAAACAATGTTGATGCTTGTTTTGATCCCAACTTGTACGATGACTCTTCCTCTTATATACGTAGGAGGCACGCTCGGCGTGTCGGCCGCTCCGCCCAACCCCTGAGCTCGAGGCTTTGATGCACTGCGGATATCACGGAACAGTTCAGCTCTGTATCCCATTGTGTATGTATGATCTGCACCCGCGCCTCCTATCCAGGATCAAAAGACCTGCTCAGAGCGCCATAATTGGAGCGTTGGGATACTGTGCATCCTCGGTTACCCTCGCTCCTTTGATGCTCTCAGCATCACGATGCAACACTGCGTGAGATGGTGGAACCACCACGATGTGAGCGGCCCTCGGTCATTCGCCGAGCGAGTAGGAACGAAATGCAGCTTATGCTTGTACCTGAGTCTGAGCGACCTCGATTCTGGCAATATCCAGCGCCAGCGACTATGCGCGCGCGGTGGAACTCATGGAGCCTCTTGGGGGCTGAAGGATCACGGGCGCGGTCGGGCGTCCGGTGGGCACATCAGGCCGCCGACGGGGGCGAGGACGAGGCGGTTGCGGACGCGACCTCCGATCATTTCAGGAACGGACGGCAGACGGGCCCGGTTCTCGGCAGTGCTAGGAGCGGTGCAGGGAGTGCAAGTGGTATGTTCTCGGTCATCAATATATGGAGAAGGCGACGATCGATCCATCACGGCTTACATGCGCTGGACATGATTAGATTTTGCGATTCAGCTTTGTTGCACAGCCAGCATCCTGATCTGCACTTGCTGACACGGTGTCACACAATGAGCTCATTGCGCGCATATGCACCGCGGTAGGCTTTTGTTATTGTTGGCCGAAGGAGGGGAGTCGCGGCGCAGCCCACGTCATGCCGTCACAGGCAGCTCATGCCGCACCTCCCCGTCTCCTCTTCTTCAACTCGCGCTACACCAACCACCCCTTCTCTGCATAATCGACGCCGAGCCGACATAGCGCCTCGGATTGAACTGCCAGAAAATGTCTGACACCGAGGAACAGAGTCTCGCGTTCAAGGTGTACATCACCGCGACGGGCCTAGATGAGGCGACCGTCATTGACGCGCTCTGCGGTGACGACGACGAGGACTCGGACAACTTCAAGGTCGAGAGCCTCACAGGGCGATCGACGCAAGCCGTCGCCCAGCATCACCGCACGGCCAACAACGACGAGGTGACCAACTCCAAGCTCTTCCTGGTCTTTGACTCCACCGACCTTGAGGAGCGAGGCGCCTTGATCGTCTCTCTCGACGAGTACCACGGCTTCGACGACGCCGTACGGTACCCGCCCGAGGATGCCAACAACTACATCAGTTCGCTCAGCATCGCCAACGAGGACTGGTACACCGTGAGACAGGACGTCCCGGAACAGAAGACGGACGCCGCACCCGTCGAGTGGTTTGCGCTGTACAATCTGCTCCCAAAGGCGCGACAGGCCGACTTCGAAAGCGCGCTGCTGGCGATGAACAAGGGCGTCCAGGACATTGGCGTCGATGAGCCCGACGAGGAGGGAGACCCCGACGAGTTGCCCAAGTTCTACAAGGCGGCTCGCGCGGAGAGCAGCGACATTGGCCAGATCAGCGACGCGCACGCGGCCTACGCAGAGGAGCACGGCCTCGACGAGAATGCATTCGCTGTGGTCGACGACGACTACAAGACCAAGGGTGCGCTCATCGTCCAGGTGGCGCCTGAGAGGGACTCGTTTCGATGCAAGGGCGAGGTCGCTGGGGAGATTTTGCGCTGGATCTTCGTCAACTTGATGACGTGGAGCGAGGCCAAAGATTTTGCTGGCCGACAGTAAGATTGCAGATAACTAGCAAGTTTGTTATAACTAGACAGGAGCCTTAATGAAGCAACAATGCGAGGCTCGCCGAAGTGGGCTCATTCTGCTGAACAAGGCACGAGTAATCGGCGCCCGCTCGCCCCCCCCCACGACCTGCAGTTCATCTTGTTAGCGCAGCGGTTAAGACCTCGGTATTCGTTCAGGATAGCCCCAAATGCCGCATCGGGACTGCCGTTGCGCGGACCAATGGTGGCTCAAAGCGCACCGTCGTGCAAGCCGCACGCGCCAGAAGCTTGTCTGGGACTTGGCGAGCGGACAGGTCATAAGCGGCAGGTGAAGGGAATGTTCAATGTCCGTCGTTCCCACAACAGTTGCCAGTGCGCGCGCCCGTGATAAATGCCTCAGGAGCCTGGCCAGAACGAATGATCCTAGGCGTGCTGCCATTTGATGAGGAAGATTGATGACATGTTGGTCGTAGCGAAGAAAGGCTGCGAGTTCCTCGTTGCTTTGGCGCCTCCGTGGCCCTCGAGTCTCCATCAAGCGATTGTGGTACGGTACTGCCTTGCCCGTTCATGCTGTATGTACTTGGTATGTGTTCCACAGCATATGGGGTCGAGGCGCTCCTATGCTGGTATAATGGGGGGTCGCGTATCGGCCTCCGGACTTTACGGCCCCATTTACCCGATAATGGGGAAGCTCTGGTATTCCTGATGTTGCATCGACATGGGACCCTATTGTGGTGGCTCGCTCCAGGCCAGCACCATCAGAGTTCCTTATCTGCTTAGTGCAGCACAAGCTGGTGAACGCGGCCACCAAACCCGCCCCCAGAGGCGGGTCTTCAACAAACGCCCAGCCACAATGAAACAAAAGGAAGCTTCGGAGCTGCCCGCCTGGAAGGCCGCCAACCCCAGACGGCACTCAGATCCGCACTGATACGTCCCGCCGTGGCGCCGATCTCCCAGGGGACCCGACCACTAGGACGTCGATCCACGAACACGACCTTCCAAGATGCGCAACGAGTCCCGTTCCCACCGTCTCACATGGCGGTGACGGCCGGCCTTGAATGGTCCGACTGAACAAAGTTCGGCCGTATCACGGGGGTCGGTCCTTGGCTCGTGCTGCTAAGCGAGTGTGGGCAGACGACGGCGGCGCCTGTGACCAAGGCGCCACCAGACGGGATCCGGCACGGCCCTTGCAGCTTTAATGGGAGACTCGGGGCTATTCTAATCATGGGGTCGGTGTTTCTTGTTATGTAGTTCGTCCCGAGTCTATTGTACTATACCGTCCGGGACGTTTCCATCTATTTAAGTCCGTCGGGCCCTCCCTTCTCGACTGCGGCTCCTCGATCGCATCGTCTCCATTGATCAGCAGTCCGTAGCCTTTATACCCTTTGTCGTCATAATATATCCCATTCGCAACGCGTATTCAGGCACGATGCAGCTGACCTTCGGTTTCCTCTCCCTTATCGCGCTGGTCAGCGCTGCCCCGGCTGACCTGGCGGCCCGCGCGGCCGCGACCTGCGGCAGCACCTACTACTCCGCCAGTGCCGTCAATGCCGCCTCATCTGCCGCTTGCAACTATGTGAAGAACGGCGGCACGGCCGGCGGCTCGACCTACCCTCACCGATACAACAACTACGAGGGGTTCAACTTCAATGGCCTGAGTGGCCCCTTCTACGAGTTTCCTATCATGAGCTCCGGCAATGTCTACAACGGTGGTGCGTAGAACCGACGGCTTGCCCAACGATGCATATAGCTAACAGACTGCAAGGCTCGCCCGGCCCCGATCGTGTTGTCATTACTCAGAGCTGCCAACAGGCTGGCCAGATTACACACACCGGCGCCAGTGGCAACAACTTTGTCGGCTGCTCCGGCACGGATTGAGGAGGGGTACCCCCTAAGACATGTCAGCCAGCATTCAGCTGGGAGCTGTCTGCTCGAGTATTGACCGACAGGTCAACGCTGTGCTTATGAAAACACCATCCACACTGTACATACTGGAAATCCGTGAGTCACTTGGGACCTTGGCGTCGAACAGTGACTGGACAGCATGTATTTAAGGCGAAAAATGATTCATGAATGAAGAGATCAGCAAGCGTACATGCATGGAGACTGTTTGTCCGAACTGCACGTACATGTCAAGTGCTGCACGTAAAAATAATGGCCATATACCTTTGGTTTTGATCTCATGGCCAACGAGCGACCGCAAAGCCACTGCAGTATGTCCCAGTCTGCGTTCACATTCATGTACCACACGCATTGCTCAGATTGTGTATCGAAAAAAGGGCGCTCGGTCCCCCAAATCAGCCTCAAGCCTCTTCTCCGCAGCGGAATACGACCCCGGACCCTTGAACATTCGATCACGCCTCGCGTTCTCCTGCCGAACATGCCATGTCATGAAACAAGCAAGCACACAGGCACAGGCAGTGATGATAAGCATGATCCCATGCCCAGACACGAACCGTTCGGCATCGTCATGCCGGACGATGAAGCCGGCTACTGCGCCGCCCAAGTTCCCCTGAAGCATCATCAGTACACAAGCATTGCGTGGGACACTGGAGTGCATGTGGCAACCAATGACTTACGAAGCCAATGTGCATGGCTATACCGACGGCAAGCTTGGTCGAACCGCCGATATTGTTTGCGTTCCATGCAATGTCCTGTGGAACAACTGGATAGATTCCCATGCAGATGAGGAAGCACGCAAAGTATTGAACGACGGGCACATTGACCGCACCCATAATGGCAAAGCCAATCATCCTGCAAGGTGTTAGGCTCACAAGAGCAGGACCCCAAAACTGGCAACTTACGCTAAAACACAGAAACCAATGATAAATACTCCACGTTGTCGCTGTTTGTCGGCTGCCCAGCCAGCACCAAGGATGGCGAGACATGCCGCGGCATGCGGTGGCATTGCCATGAGTAGCGCCTTATCATCGTGAAAGCCCATGTCTTCGATGACTAGCGGCAAAATGGCGCTGATCGAGTAGAGAGGTATCGATATGCCGACCGTCATGACCATGTGGACCCAAATATGCCAATCAAGAAGCGCGCTCTTCACATGAAGAAGCTTGAAGTCATCGGAGAGATGGGACATGTCTTCGCTCAAACGATGCGTGACAATCCGCTTTTCTGACGGTTGAAGAAACTTCGAGTTCTCTGGGTAGTCATGAAGCAATCCAAAGGAGGCTCCAGCTGGTGCATGTTAGACAACAAGAAGATCCTGAGACCAGAGGAGGAAGACGCACCAACGACCAGCGTTACCAAGCCTTCCAGGATAAAGATCCAGGACCAGCTATTGAGGCCGGCAAAACCACGCATGTCTAATATTGCGTCGCCTATGAAGCGGTTGAATGACCCGCCGGCGACTGCGCAGGAGTAAAATATGGCGATTCGAAATCCATACTCGTACCGAGTGTACCATCTCGTGAGACTAAGTAAAGATTAGAGTCAGCTCTTGGTTCAACGTTGCATCGACGTGCAATGAATCCTGCTTACTAGTAGACTATTCCCGGGAAAATGCCCCCCTCGGCGAGCCCCAGCAGGCATCGCATGACGAGAAGATTGGAGTAGCTCTTGATAAAGCCGAGGAACACCGTGACCAACGAGAATATGACCATGAGGGTGGGTATCCAGATTGACGGTGCCAGTCGACGCAATACTAAATTGGACGGGATCTGCACGATTAAATAGAACGGAAAGAACACCGATAGTGCAATCTAACCTACCCTGTCAGTATTGTGCTCGAACCTCACTTCAGCACCATGGGATTCAACGAGCTTACATTGAAGTCATGCTTGCCTGTCATGTGCAAGTCTTCCATGAGCCCGTCCTGTTTCGCGTTGCCCAGATTGGAGCGGTCGATACACGAGAGTAGGTAGAGAAGGCAAATTATGGGCATTACATGGCGGTCCATCTTGCTCAATATCTGGCCTAGCCGCCATTTCGACAACCTCTGGTCCTCGGCAACATCTTCATGTTGCGAGATGAGTACTGCGAAGCTGCGGGAGCTGTCGGTAGTCGGCGCCTCCTCCAGGGGAAGACTGTCGTCCCTAGAACATCCATGCTTGTCTATTGAGTCGCGCCGCGGCTCAGGCCGAGATTGTATAGCCGGGAAAAGATGCATCGTCGCTAACAGTCTATGAGCAGTAACGAACGTGGTGCCGAGGAAGCGGCGTCTTGAAGGTCGCGATCAAGGACCGAATTGAATATTAGAACATGAGAACCAGCCAGCAATTGAGACGCAAAGGCGGTAAATGCACTGTCAGAAGGAAAGTGGAAAGATAAAATCCACAGCAAGGAACGCATACGCGGTCTGGTCTGCTGCCCCTGTCCAAGGGCTGCCCATGGTGCGCGGTGGGCATTGTGGCAGAGACACAGCTCCCTCATGCTGGGTCGATCATAGCTTATCTACAATCAATGAGATGGCCATAATTCAGGACGTGTGAGACAGGAGAGCCAGTCTCTGGCTTGGAGAGGCGGAACGGCCTGCCGAGTCACTGGGACCAACTGGCCATGCGTCATACACTCCCAGAAGACAGACAGGAGTGAGCTGGCAGTGCAGTCTCAGGCGATGATTACCTGAGCATTTTTTGCAGCGCAACGGTGCCAAGGAATGTTGATCCGCGCAAGTCTGATGGCGGTCGTCAAAGGCAGTATACACACATTTTTGACGAATCCGATCCAGATGTGATCTCCCCCCCTTTCCTGTCCGTCCCGAGGGCGTCCAGTCATGGCGTCAAGCTAGGGCCGCTGTGCATGACGGGCCGCGAGATGCTAAAATCTCCGTTTGGGCGCATCTGCTTTGATGTTGGCGGGTACCGCCGAGCCTTGAAAGGGTTGCAGGTGCCCTGTGCTAATAGGAGGTGACAAGTTGTCTCAGTTCAATGTGAAACCTCTTGGGTGCAAAGACGAGGACGCGCGGACGCTTTCCCCTGTTGGTCAAGACTCGACACGAGGGAGAAAAAGCTTGGCAGATGGGGACAAAACTACAATGTACGGGCGGCATATGAGTGTGAATTGAATTGAGCCTCGAATGGCCTCGGGCATCACGGCTGTCACGATCGTGCACGGCTGCCGCCTGGACGGACGTGCGTTGAGTGCCTACCTCGTAATGACGAGAAATCAAGAAAGTTTGCTGGGCATGGGCCAGGCCCATTAGTTAATTCCAAAAGCGCCCAAGGCTGTTTGTGGCTGGACAAGGGGGGCCGTCTCTCATAACTACTCGCCATGTCCCGGCAATTCGCATCCGAAGCTCGAGGGCGCATGCCACCATGTGCCGGGAGGGGAGGGCGGGTAGCTCGGAGCGCTTTAGCTTGCGACTACATCCCTCGACTAGGCAGTGTCTTCAACATCGCCACGAAGTTCATGTAGCGCGGTCGTCCTTGAAGGGAAGGTAGATGTGCATACTTTTTCTCATCTCGCCCAGCTCGAAGTCCGCGTGTTGAAGCGGCTAGGCTGTGGTGCTCGCCGTCGACCTTGCGCTCATCTTCCTAGATGCACTGCCGAGCGAGCCATTCGCGCGGTAGATCGGATCACATCATGCACATTGGGTGCTGAGTATCGCTTTTGCGGCAGCTCTAAAGCTGTACATGTAGGATATGGGCTGCGCACCAAGGCTAGAAGCCAAATATGCGTTGAATGCACGAGGCAGACAGACGATGTCCTCATCACAGGGAGGCACCTCGGCGACACAGCGTCCAGTAATGATGTGCAACTTGCCTCCCATTCGGTTCTCATCTGCCCGTCTAACGGTGAGAGTATTGCTACCCTCTCCTGGCGTTTTTGTCAAACAACTTCAAGACATCCTGGTTTCCAGACACGGCAGCAACATCAACTGCCGTCTGCTGCGCCTCATCCTCCAGCATTGGATCAAGACCTGCGTCCATGAGCTGTTTGAACCACTTGGCTTCCTTCCTGGCCGCCACATGCAGCAGGCCACGGCCCTTGACATCTCTTGTGAAAAGATCGGCCCCCAAGCCACGCAGCATGAGGAACGCGTCCGTGTCTGTCCCATCTCGCCACTCGTAGTTGGACGACCCCCTCACCCTCGATTTGTCAAGTTTGCAGAATATGAACAGAGGCGTTTCGCCGCCTCCGTTTCGACCGTTTATATCTGCACCACGACTCGCCAAGTCTTGGAATAGAACCAGCTGAGTGGGAGCGTCTAGGCTCGTGGCGAGGATATGCAGGACGCTATTGCCGTTCTTGTCGACGACAAGGGGATCGGCTCCTGCCGATAGAAGGGCCTGCGCCGCGCCGGGATATCTCGATATGTCGGCGCGGGACACGGCATAGTGCAGTGGCGTCTGTCCGTATTCATCCGTTTGGTGCATAAGATCTGGGGCCAGTCGAAGCACGTAGTCGAGCGATTTCTTGAATCCGTCAAAGGTGTTGTCGAAGGCATTGCCCTCAATCATAAAATGCAACACGTTTCGACCATAGTTGTCTCGGGCCCGAAGCTCAGCCCCGAGAGAAATGAGTTGCTCGAACATGGTAACATGATCGCCTCTCTCGGCCTCCTTTCTATGTGAGTCGAGCGCGAGGTCTGGGCCTTGGAAACCTTGGCATGCTGCATGAAGTAAAGTCCGGCCCTTGGCATCTCGATGGTTGACGTCCAGACCTGGAAACTCGAGGAACGCATCCACCGCAGAACCGACAAGCAGTAGCTCATGCAGTACTGTGCACTCCCGATGGCCATCGGGCACTTCGATCGAAGGCGTGTCTTTTCCGGTCTCAGTTATGCTGGAGGACTCCCATCGCGCATTGATTCGGCTGAGGAACTTGGCGAACGGATTCGCGCCATGCTCCAGAAGCAGTTGAATGACGTGCATGTCATCGTCATATATGTCGGCAAGGTCCCCTGTTTCTCGAGACCATCGCAGACTTTGTGACATGCCTGCATGGTACAGCGCAAAAGTTTCGTGATGCAACGGAATCCCAGTCAGGCGTGTTGCTTCATAACAATGAGGACGTATGCGCTGGCCTTGAGCGTCGAATTCCACTCCTTCCGGCAGCCTGCCCCGACGCATGCTCACGTCGGCCCCAGAAGAGAGGAGCTCCTTGACTCCGGCCACATTGCTCGCGTCAATCGCTGCGAACATAGCCTCGGCATTCACAGTCGCGCCGCGCTCGACGAGGAGCCTGATCTTTCCCATCTCGAGCACGTCAAGTCCATCCGCCCATCGTTCCTGTTGACAGTATATCTCGTCGCCTCCCTGCTCTTCGACGCTGCCCGATGCGCTCCGGTATGGCTCGGCCTGGCTCCGGGTACGGGGACCTCTCGAGAGCCGTTATGCAGCAATAAGCGTGAAGCCTGCTTTAATGAGCATCTCACTCGCCGTGGCTGCACACCAGTTAAACATTGCTCCAGGACCCGGTGCATATCGAAAGAAGCCAATGATATTGCCTTCGTCAGTATAGACCGGGCTTCCGCATATGCCCGCTCGAAGGTTTTGTCCAGAATCCTCTCCCATGTAGAACCAGACTACTTTGGCCCAAACTTGTTCTGGCCCATCGGAAGGAATGCGATCAAAGCCAGGGATCTTGAGTTGGCCCATAATATGACCCGTTTCCGGCGAGTCTAGGTTTAGTAGCGTAAATCGTGCTACAAGTTGAGCCTCCTCGAGTTGCTGAAGCCGAATTGGCGGAGCTGGCTGATTGTTGTCATCGGTGCGGTCGAATATAATGTTTGTAAATGTCTCGCCTGGCTCTAAGCGAACGAGCCCAATATCGGATGGCAATAACCTGTGAACAACTTCGCCGATCTTCCTTCCTCTGGGAGAAGGAAGCGCGTGGTAGACGTCGTTTCCATGCGAAGATGGGAATCCATGGGCCGCGACAGTCATGAATTTCTCGCCCTGGGAGTTTTGGACGAGGACCCCGCTTGTTGTGGCTAGGAACGTAGGGTGAGCGTGGGTATCCGTGTATGCTGATGTTACCCTGATTCCCGGCTGTAGGGTACCATATTGAGTCTGATCAGGATTGCCCGGGGTAGGGTCGCTCTGTCGTCGAGCTTGGGGGAGGCGTGGCTTTCCTAGCTCATCGTCGTAGAGATACAGGCATGGAATTCCACCAGCTTTGAATGGCAGTTGTTTCGTGTTAGTGCTGCGGTGCTCAAGGACGATGATAGTAGCGTTGTCTAAGTACATGGCATGGGTGATAGAGATGTTGAGGAGGAGAAAGTGGTCCCGAATGGCGTGAAAAAGGGCATCCCAGGACTTCATATTGCGTCCAACCAGATGATTTGCGATAGTCCCATGGCTAGGGTTGACGTGGCGCGCGTTTGGTAGGGGAGAGTGCTCTGACGCAGCGCGAGAAGCGACGTATAACGGCAGGCCAGCAACCATTCTTGGCCACGGTTTTGGTGGCATGTCGGAAACGAAGATGTGGAGAAACCAGCCGTCAATGGCAGCGCCTGTCGTCTTTGGAAAGATTGACATCAAGATGTCCCGATTCTCGGGCCTAGAGATGGCGCCAGGGTTATCTCGAAGGTTGAAAGGAACGATGACCTCTCGTGCTTTACGTATGAGTTGTGATTTTAGGCGTGGCGAAGGAGAGCGAGGTTGGCCGGTCATAGAACCTATGGCGATGCTGGTTAGTATCTGTCCGTGTAGATGATGCTGCAAACTTACTGGGATCTTCGAAAGATAGCCCCGGAGGATGCAAGTTCCAAGGTCGCTTCTCATCTAATGAGGATATAAGTTAAGTGTTACTTCTCCTAGATGATTGTGTAGGTCGCTTACCGATCACGGCCTCTTCCATACTAGCTGACCATGATGAAGAGCGGAGTCCCGCTGGGCGGCGAACTTTGCCATGTAGATCACTACTAGGACTCCTGGTGCGAATGATGGCGATCGATTTTGGAGATGAGGCTTCATACTCGGGAGTGACGCGGCGCGTTTGGGAGGGCACCCGAGGAGCACCAACGACGAGAGGGCGAACGAGTAGCAATTCGGGGGAAGATGACCTTTCTGATGTAGAGGATTCCATGGTGGCGAGGAATATGCGCGGCGAGGTGATGAGAGAAACAAGGAACGAAACCAGAATTTTTGTGGCGAGGTGCGGGTGATGGAGACGGGTGTATTAAGAGCAAAGAGGGAGAAACCTTGAAGCCGGCGGAAAGTTTGGGGACTCAGAAGGTGTAAAGTTCATGGTGGAGCCCTGCGGCCGCGGCTTCCCAGGCAGCACCGCACCCATGGTGGTTGCCTTAGCAAGCTGGGTGGCAGAAAAAGATGCACCGCGAGATTCTTACCTCGCTCGTGCGCACACCTCATATGCCATTACTGCTAAGCGTTCTAGGTCCGAGCCATGCTGCATAAAACGTGATGATGGCGCCGCTAGCAGCCAATCTATTCGCGGGGCCCCGCGAGTATTGCGGTCATACCCGACGACGTACGATCGTTGACGTCAACGCCATGTTGGATGAGCATCGAGAAGAGTTTCCTCAAGATGTCAGCATCCGCATAATTGGGAATGGACGAGGATCCAGTGCGGCATAGCCGATGCAGACAGTTCAGACGATCGCCTCCCTCCTCGCACTGAATGCTTGGATCTGCCCCACCCTGCAGGAGTATCTCGACTGTCGCAACACTATAAGCCTCGCAGGCAAGGTAAATGGGAGTAATGCCATTGATCTTGACGTTGATGTCCACGCCTGGAAGTCGCAGGAGGCTGGCCACAAGCTTCGATTGTCCGCCGCTGGCTGCCCATGTCAAGGCGCAATGCGGAACAACAATGTTTTTGACATGCGAGAGCAATACCTCCACGCTTTCCAGACACCCGTTGAGACAGGCACCCTCGAGGGGGCTGTCTCCTACCCTCATGTATCCGTGGATGTATCCGTGGCTAATGGAGCGGGAAAAAGAGTCGCCTGTGAAAAAGCGTTTCGGTTTCGGGGGGAAAGGTTCCGCGCCGGCTTCTAGCAAAACCTTGACCGCCGCAGAATGGTTACTGACAGCTGCCTGGTGCAGTGGCCTTAAGTCGCGTTGCAGTTCCCCCTGGTCGGGGTTCGCACCAGCTGCAATTAACACTCGAAGGACCTCATCGTGACCCTCGGTTGCAGCCCACCATCTGTATTTACATATCAGCATGAATACAGTGACGGACGCGCTTGATGGGCGAAAGACTTACAGAGGGGTCTTCCCGAGGGCATCTTGAACATCCACCTCTGTGCTCCTGAGGAGCTCCTTCGTATACGAGGCAAGCCCTCCCCTGGCGGCGACATGGAGCTGCGTGATGTTTGCTTCGTCCGAGTAGTCTGACCAGCTAAGCTGCAGCCAAGCCTTCAGGCACCTGTCGTCCCCTAGAAACTTTGCGATTTCCGAGCTCAGCTCGGTCTGGTCATGTCCTTCAGCCTCGGACTTTTTGACGTGATGGTGCCAATGGCCGACTGCGTATAGTAAAAATGGATGCTGCAGCCTCATCTGGACATCCGGTTCAGGTACCAGATTTGAATCATACTCGTAACCTGGGTTCCATGAGCTCCTGTAGGTCCAATGATGAAACCCACGTCGTCGCTTGACAGCGGCGTCCACACCATCCAAGCATCCACCTTGGAGGTAACTCAAGCACGCTAGAGCCAGCTTGGAGTGTGTCGACCCAGGTTGCAAAACAGGGTACCCAGAGGAGTCATGATCCGACCGCGTGATTCCTTTCAGAAACTCGGTAAACGAATGGTGAATGACAGAGACTGTCTCATCCGGGAGGATCTCCAGCAGCGGCCCGCATGCGGCCCGGATAAGGTCTTTCGTAGCCTTCAAGCCTCGCTTAGAGCCTTCAGGCCCGTCAGGACTGACATGATTGACCATTGTAGCAAGTTCCAGAAGACGCAGAGGGCGGGCCGTATGGGTGATAGCCTGCAAGATCAAACGCTGGATGTCTTCTGATACATCTGGCCTTTGCGCATGCTCTCGGAGTAGTTTGTTATACAGAGCGCTTAGGTCGGTCGGGAGCTGCAGGAGGACCTGTTGGATGTCAGCGCCAGGTTGGAGAAAGGCGTCCATGGCGAGCTTGGCATAGAGAAACAAGCCGTTGGCCCGGCCGGGTACGGCATGCCGGATGAGCTGCTTGTCGCTGGCCTGGATAGGCGAATCACAGATAGACAGGGCGTGCCCCACGTAGGTGACAATGTCGACATCGACCAGGCTCTCCTGCAGCCGCAACTGGAGGCAAGGGGCCATCCTAAGTGGCCTCTCAACAATCGGCACGGGGCGACTTGTCATCAAGACCTTGATCGTTCCTGGCCGCCACTGACCGAGAGACGCCAGTTCTCCGAGGAACGTGTCCATGCTGTCGCCCTGGTTCATCTCGTCAAGTGCGTCGGCGATGCAGAAGGCCTTCCCTGGCAACCCGGCAAGAGCAGCACGAAGATCCTTCCACATGTCCTCCATCTGAACGGTGTCGACGGGCCGGTTCGCCTCGACGTAGGTCAAAAGCTGCTTCTGCAACGGCGGGCTGTACTCCAGAAGCTGATCCATTCAATCTCGCAGCAGCGCCTGGGGCTTGTGGTTGGCCTCGATGATCTGGCGGAAGAAGAAGAACAGGACGGGGCAGCCGGGGTTGGATCTGGCAAGCTCGTCAATCAGCTTGGCCGCCATGACCGATTTTCCCGATCCTGGGATGCCCTTGATCCAGAGCAGACCCTCTCCGTCCCCGTCGCCCCGAAGCCATGTCTGATAGACGTCGCTTGAAGTGAGCCAGGATCCTGTTCCGGACAGGTGAGAAGCAAGGTGCTTGCGGTACTCGCCGCCGACGTCGTTGTATGGTGTCGGCTGCAGCCAGGAGCGGATCTTGCGAATGTTATCCGGGCGCTCGGGCAAGATTTGATCTGGGTTGTAGTTGCTGATGTCGTCGCGATCGATGAGAACTGCATCGTCGTCGCTGACGTGTTCGTCAATGGCAGCCTCCTCTTCACTGAGCGATTTGGGCGACATGATTGCTGAGGCGTGGCCGATTTAAAGAGACAATGCTGGGCTCAGACTGGAAAAGAAGACGAGAGATCTCAACGAAGAGAAGGTGACATGAAACGAAGGTCGTGAAGGAATGACAGAGCCGTCAATTTTATTGACAGAATTCCGAGGCAACAGCATGAAGGCCTCGTTGAGCAGGCAGCACGAGCGCTCGATTGTGAAGTCACCGGGCATCACCGTGATCTTGGTACACAGCCAGACGAGCGATTGCGCGACTAAGGCGGGTACTGACCGGGTTGCCGAGCACTATATCATTGTCGGTGCAGGAATGCGCCGCTGGGCATGGATCAAGGCCCTGTGCTCGGGTTATTCGTGTTCACCCAGCGGCCGAATCAGGGCAGCAGGATGCTACCCCTGATTGACGGGAGTCTGGATGCTGACCCGCGGCAGGGGAAGGCTGCCTGGAGATGTTCTCCACAGTGCTCGGAGGCTGCTGTTCCAGGCCCTGCACGTGCTGGCCTCCAATGATCAGAACTTTAAACAGGCACATCACGATCGACGGGATGACTGAACCGAGATTGGGTCAAGATGCCCGTGGGCCGCTAAAACGATGGTTAATTCCATCCATCTGAAGGGCCAGAACGGAGACGCAGCCGACGGCTCACGCCTGATCACGGAATGTCCCGGCATGGACAAACATCATTTGAACCTTTCGGCTTCCCGAGAGTGTTCACACAACTACATAGGACGCAGGACGCCTCGGACATTGACGGTGCGCAAAACGCTAATAACATCATAATTGGAGTCTAAGGCGAATCAAGCTTCTTGCTCGGCCTCAGCAGCGAGGTCTCTCTCCGCCTGCGTCCCCTGCCAGTTCACAAGCCTGCACAGTATCGGGATCACAACAGCCAAGAGGGCGCCAGCGCCCAGAAACCCAGCGGTGACGCCGAAGCCGACGTGGTACGCCGGCGAGTCGCCCGACGGCCAGATGCGGCTGCCGTAGACGCTGGAGAAGTTGCCAAAGGCGTTGACCATGGCCAGGACGATGGCGCGCTTCTCGGGCGGAAGCGTGATGACGTTGCTCGTCCACGACAGGATCAGCGGCAGCGCCGACCAGATGCCCGCCGCGACGAAGCAGATCATGACGTAGCGGACGACGGCCGTCTGCACCGCCGCGCACACCACGGCGCAGGCGCAGCCCACGGCGAGCGGTCCCGCGACGTGCCACCTGCGCTCCACGTGGCGGTCTGACGACCAGGCGTTGATGTTCAAGCACACGGCGGCGACGGCGTAGATGGGCACCGTCATGTACTGTGCCCTCACCGCGTCGTAGCCCAGGGTGACGGTGATGGTGGGGATGAAGTAGGAAATCGTCCCGGCCCCAACGTCGAGCATGAAGAGAACCAAGAACATGTACGTGCGAGGATCCGAAATGGCCGCAACGAATGCCTGCCAGTGGCTGAGACGGCGCTGGCCCGTCGTGCCGTTCGAGACGCTGTCGTGAATGATGCGTATCCTGGCCAGCATGCGCTCCTCTGGTGTAAGTCGCTTCGACGTCGCGGGATAGTCGAGCAGGACAAAGTAGGCGATGAGAGCCACGCCGACTGTCGCGACGCCCTCCACGATGAACAGCCAGCGCCACCCCGCAATGCCGTGCGCATCGTGCAGGTGCGACGTTATGGCACCAGCGATGATGCCGCCGAAGGCACCGGAAAGGACGGACGCCGTGAAGAAGATGGCAAATCGTTTTCCTGAAGGGCGCAGAGTTAGAGTCTGGCGTTATCGGCGTGAGTAGCTTGACCGAGAGGTTTAGCATACCTAGCTCCGCCTTGGTGTACCAGCAGCTCAAGAGATACAGCACGCCCGGGAAGAAGCCCGCTTCGATGCATCCCAAGACAAACCGGAACCCCAGAAGGGCCCCATATGTCTTCGATATAGACATGAGCGCGCTCAACGCGCCCCATATCAACATGATGGTCGGAAGGAAGATGGACGGCCGGCTCCGAGTCAGGATCATGTTGGACGGGATTTCGCAGATGAGGTAGCCGAAGAAGAAGACCGACAGCACCCAGGCATATCCGTCGTCGGTCAAGCCCAGGTCTTTTTGCATTCCTGCGATCTTGGCGTTTCCCTTGGAACAAGTCAATCAGCTGTCCTCTTGCGGTGCGATGCAGCGACCGCGGTCGTGTGCAGACTCACGATATTTGTCCGGTCAATGTAGTTGAGGATATACATCACCCACAGCATCGGCATGAAGTATGCGTCAATCTTCCGGACGAGCTTCTTCTCTTCGGTAGAGCGCGGGACATAGTGGCGAAGTGCCTCGGCGAGCTCTGCATCGTCGGCGGCGGCACCAGCAGCATGATCCTCCTTCATCTCCACCGACGGAGATTTATTGAGCTCCATTGTCGGAAAATACCTGCATAGAGGTGGAGAGGGAGGCAAGAAGAAGACGAAGCAATGCGGTGAGAGCTTGATCTGGAGTTGCTTGGTAGCAGATGCGATGCTACTTATGTCTTGGGGTCTCCCTTGCTTGTCACCGTTGCAGCTCCTCGTTGCCCCATGGGGTTTGTACCCACGCAGGCACGCGGCTGCGTGAACGGATGGACCGAAACCTTGTTCGACGGACAGCGGTGGCGGCAGACGCTGCCAATTACGGAGCCGTATCGACCACGCCATGGCCCGCCCGCACCTGGCCAAGGCCACCATTGGCAATCCCCCAGAGCTTGGGTAGCATTTGCGGCTTGTTCGAGTCAGAAACCCGGCGGCGGACTTGAGGCTAGTTGGCGACTGCCGGGAGAGGGGATGGGCGGGATTCTGCCCGCGGCGCACGACGTTTCACACCCAGAGCAACTATCGCGGCACAGCGTGTGGGAGGTGGGAGGTGGCTCGACTGGTACCAATTCATCAATCTTGCTGCTATCAACCAGGCATTTGCGAATTGAGCGCGTCCAGAAAGTTGAGGCCATAGTTGTCCGAGTCCAGCCCGAATTGGTTTGGCATGCCCGTGCCGAACATCCAGCTGTTCCAGTCCGGCACCATCCTCTCGCCGTTCCAACTCGGCGGCGTTGGTTGCCCTGCCTGGGAGAGCGACTTGATGGTGCTGGCGGCGTTGCGCTCCTTGAACTTTTGAAGCATGCCGTCCAGTCCGCGACCCAAGAAGTGCGCTACATGGCGGACGCACGGTCGGGTCTCTTCAAGAAGGGCGACTATCCCCTCGATCAGGGACACCACGTCCTCGTAGCGGATACTGAGACTGGCCGACCGCCACTGCGATTGAGCCTTCATCAGGAAGAGGCAGGCGTACGCGATGGTGGTGAGAAGGTACAGGGGCACACCGATTACTGCTCTGCGCATGTCGACGTCGTTGAGCACGAGCTCTATTGCTGCCGATGCGCTCGAAATGGCCAGGTTTACAAAGTATCGACGTTCAGGGGACATGCTGTACTGCTCGTCTGGCCTGAGACCCCGCAGGCAAATGGAGAACAGCTGCAGCCGCGCAAAGTGGTAGTGCAGGATGACCCCCTTGGCGGGATACTCCGAGATGTACTGGTTGGGACCTGCGAAAAACCTCGTTAATGTCCAATGATGCAACGCGCAAAAAAAGCAAAAGACTCTACATACGAAGTCGGGGCTCCCAGTGGCTGCGCCAATGTCCTAAGTCGACGTCAAAGCGGCGAAGTATCTCAAATTCGTCGCTCGCAATCATCCGCGAGCGATCTGGGCCAAAGGCGTTGTAGATGCGACTCAGAATGATGAAGACGCCGACTTGGCTGTGCAGACGAAAGTCTGACTCGGTGATGCCCGGGAGCTGGAGGAACGTCTCGTGACAAGTTATGGTGGAGTTTTCGTTGAACACCGATGGCCGCCCATACGCGATACTGAAATGGTGATCGCAAACGTACAACAGGTACCACAGCCGAGCCTCTTCGATGTACTGCGGCGCATCCCTGAGCGCCTTGGCGGAGAACTGATGGAGGTTAAGCTCTGTGGCAATGCGCACTGCGAGCCCGGACAGCTTCCAACTCAGATCGGACAGCCAAAAGGCGCCAATGGCGAGGCCCCGCACGTCGTCCAGGGTGTGGTAGCGGTCAAACATGGCCTGGCTTACGAGGTCCAGAAAGATGGGGTAGCATATGTCGAATGCGCGGCCCTCGTCCTGGGCATGCAGGGCCGTCACGGCCAGAATGGCTGCGGTCAGCAGGCTCGACGACTCTCGAGCCGAGGTAAGGCTGTCGTGCACCAGGGCGATGCCGCCCCAGAGATAGGCGTTCAAGGTCTCGCCAAACTTGACAAAGAGCTTCTCCGCTTCCTCCTCGCTGAAGCGGCCCTGGGCGATAAAGTCGTGGTGCATAGAGCGGCTCGGTGGGCGTCGGGTACGCGCCGCCCACGGCTCGTTGCGGATGTTGCGCAGCTTGGTCACCTCGAAGAGACTGGCCATGGGCGCGTTCACCATGGCTTGATCTTCGCGGTCTGGCGCCTCAGCCTCGACCGAGTTCTCCCTCGTCATGCCCGTCGGGCGAATCGCGGGAGGACCAGGGGGAGGTGCCAGCGACGGAGCAGGTCTCGTCACATCGGGGCTCTGGGAGAAGCTGCTGCCCCCCAGTGACGACGTGCCCGCGGGAGGCATAGTGGACGTCTGGGGCAGATTGAGCTCTCTCTGGACTTGGGCCAAGGCGGCTTGAAGCGAGTTCATCTGCTCCTCCATCCTCTTCTTCCACTCATTTTCGTCGTCGAGCAGCGTCTGCAGGCTCTTGTTGACGACGCAGTTGAGGCCCAAGCGCGAGCAGCGCACGCACTGGTCTTGGCCCGGCTCCAGATTGCATTTTATCTTTCTGTTCTGGCATGCTTGGCCTGCGCGTTGCATTATCAGCGCCCACGTCCTCGTACACAGTATTGATGCTGTGGTGCGGCGACACTCGTCATGGTGACGACTCTGCCAGCCCACGGCCACACAAACCGGACCAGCACGGTGCGCGGTGGGGAATCGGGGATCCTGGGCGCGACGACGACTTACACGCTCGAATCTTTCTCGAAATCTTCGGCTGATGCTCGGCAGCGTCCTGGGACGGACTCGACTGGGAGCCGTCAAACCTCGCGCGCTTCATGGCGGCGTCTGATCTGATAAGACGACGGGAGCGAAGGCCGCCCTGGGGCTGGGGGGCATGAAGCGGGCATGGGCCTGGGGCCAGCCAAGAACAGCGGCGGGCAGCGGGCGGGTGACACTGGGGCCGGTGGTGGCGACTGCGTGCGTCCGCGCGGGCGTACGAGTACGCGCGTGCATGGAGAAGAGAAGACAGAAAGCTGGGGTCGCTGCCGGCGCGGGACAAAGGCCGGTTCTTTAGCACGCGGGGCAGCCACGGCACGTGCCCCAGGCTGGGTGGCAGCGGGCGCGGGCTTCTCTCCGTCCCGCCGCCTCTCGCCAGCTTCAGGTTCCCCACGCTGCCTCTCCACAACACCACCGACCTGGACCTCACCACCATGGCCTCGGAGATCCTGCGCCCGACGCCATTTAAGACTGTAACATGTCTGTCAGATGCATCTTTTGTATACAGCCGGGCTCTGTTACACCGCAATTCCACTAGGAAAACACGGCTTGACGCCGCATGACCATCACGATGCCCGTCACCGTCGGCTTCTTAGGCCTCCCGCCCCCTAGCCGGGACATGGCGCGGCGCTTGCTCAGGGATTCTCACCCGCAGGAGTATCTCGTCAAGGCATTCGATGGCTACGAGTGCCGCGCCGCGAGCGCGAACAACCTCTCTGCCATTGGGGGGAGAGATGGGCCCTCGTCACGCGATGTCGTGGCCGGCAGCGACTTTCTCATATGCGCGGCTGACTGTTCTGGGGACATTGAGCAAGACGTCTTCTCAAAATCTACGGACTCACTTTTGGGTATGACGTCCCCTCCCCCGACTATCATTCGACCCCGCCAATGACTTACTGACTCGACAGCGC
Source organism: Purpureocillium lavendulum (assembly GCA_029168975.1). Classification (NCBI taxonomy): domain Eukaryota; kingdom Fungi; phylum Ascomycota; class Sordariomycetes; order Hypocreales; family Ophiocordycipitaceae; genus Purpureocillium; species Purpureocillium lavendulum. Next base: position 1,811,510 of record JAQHRD010000005.1, on the reverse strand, counting down.
TTCCCCAACACGCCGTCGTTGTATTCCTGGGAGTGACGGTCCAGCGCATTCATTTCGACCGGCTTAGCCAAGTGTTGGCAGACGCCGGCAGATCCGATATTCTGGTTGCCAATTGCGTTGCGTTTAACGAAATGGATGGCGTGACGCTGCTCGTGACTGGCTCAGAAGACGCTCTATGTCGTACAGATACGGTATTACGCGGCAGCTCGGACAAACTCCTGGCCTTCCCGGGAAAGCCTGCTGATGCCTCTGACGCCTACTTGGTATACCGCCTGCTCCTTGGCTCGCACACCGCTGCAGCAGCTGAGGCCATCGGACTGGCGGCCAGGGCGGGCCTGAACACGCAGCAGGTCTACAACATCATCAGAAATGCTGCAGGCAGCTCTCGTGCTTTTGAGACCTGTGTGCCGAGCATGCTCCAGGGCGACTGGTCGGTCAAGACATCATCCCTGGATGCCTGTGCCGGTCAGATGGCGCCTGTTGTCTCGGCTGCCCGTGCCGCCAACTTCTCTTTGCCCCTTGGCGGTGCCGCCGAACAGCTCTTCATTTCGGGCTGTGCCCAAGGATACGGCTTGGAAGACGTCTCCGGCCTCGTACGACTCTACTTGCCAACAACACCGGACCTGGTCAAGGACTGCGCCAAATCTGTAAATTTGAAGGAGGCCCTCACTCCCGGTGGAAGCCCGCTGGACATCTCCAAGATTGGCGTCATCGGACTCGGAGCAATGGGCCAGGGTATGGCTACTTCGCTCACGCGGGCTGGCTTCCCTGTCCACGGATACGATGTGTTCCCACAGGCCATGGACCGGTTTGCTGCCAGCGGTCCCAATGCCAAGGCAGCAGGATCGCCCGCCGAAGCATTGCGAGACGCTGATGTCGTGATTCTTATGGTCCAGAATGCGTCTCAGGTCGATGAAGTTCTCTTTGGCCCCGACAACAATGCAGATTCGCTGAGTGACGGCGCCGTTATCATCCTCAGCTCAACTGTGCCGCCATCTTTCGTGCGAGAACTGGACACAAAACTTCGAGCCCTTGGCCGGGGTATTTGGCTGGTCGATGCCCCTGTCAGCGGCGGTGTTGCGCGCGCAGCCAATGGCACCCTCACTGTAAGTCACTGAAATACGAAGTGCAGGAAGGCCACGCACTGACAGCCGCCAGATTATCTGTTCTGGAGAAGACCTCGTTCTTGCCAAAGTCAACAGCGTGCTGCTCGCCATGACAGGAACCGCAAGCAACCTCTGTCACGTCGAGGGAGGCATTGGCGCCGCCTCCTCGGTCAAACTCGTCAATCAGCTCTTGGCTGGCGTACACATCGCTGCCGCCGCCGAGGCAATGGCTTTTGCTGCCAGATTGGGCATTGATACCCGGTCCATGTTCGAGGTCGTCAAGTCGTCCGGAGCATGGAGTTGGATGTTCGAGAACAGAGTCCCTCAGATGCTTGAAGCAGATTGGACGCCCCACTCGGCGCTCGCCATCTTCGTCAAGGATCTAGGCATCGTCTTGGACGAAGCAAAGCGACTGCAATACTACGCACCGATTGCATCGGCCGCACACAACCTCTATTTGTCGGGTGCGTCACGAGGATGGACGAAGGAGTCTGATGCAGGCGTTGTTCGCCTGTGGGAACTTCCCGGGAGCAGTGTCGCCGAGATGGCAGCATCCAAACCGGACCATCCAAAACTGGGAGAGAAAGCCAGCGTCGTCAAGCAGGGCTCAACACCAACTCTCCCTGCGGCCGCGACATTGGATGCCTTGCCAGCAGCATACGGGCAAGACGTCATTGGATCGGTTAGACAAGTAGTCGACAGTCGCGAGGTCCCAATGCTGGTTGTTCTCGACGACGACCCAACTGGGACTCAGACCTGCCACGACATCGATGTCCTTACTGTTTGGGACCCCGAAACCCTAGACGCAGAATTCAGCCTGAATCCTGGTGGCTTCTTCATCCTGACCAATTCCCGGGCGTTGCCGTCCGCTGAAGCTCGCAGCCTGATTGTGGACATCTGCAAGAACGTCTCTACGGCAGCGAACAAAGCAAACAAAAAAGTCGAAATCGTTCTCCGCGGCGACTCAACCCTCCGTGGTCATCTGCCAGAGGAACCAGAAGCCGCTGAAGAAGCATTGGGGCTGTTTGACGGCTGGGTCATCACCCCGTTCTTCTCTCAGGGTGGCCGTCTCACAATCGACGACGTACATTATGTCAAAGAAGGGGACAAGTTGGTCCCGGCCAGCCAGACCCCGTTTGCCCAAGATGCGACCTTTGGATACAAAAACGCAAATCTCCGACAGTATGTGCTGGAGAAATGTGGTTCTCGCTTCAACGACTCCTCGTTTCTGTCTGTGACGTTGGACGACGTCCGCAACGGTGGTCCCGCGGCCGTGACAAAGAAACTCCTTTCGGTCCCAGCCGACCCGAACCGAGTGATCATCGTCAATGCCGTGGTCGATCAAGACATGCACGTCTTCGTCGCTGGTCTTCTTGAAGCCGAGAGGAGCGGCCGGCGCTACCTCTTCCGAACCGGCGCAGCATTTGTCTCGTCAAGGCTAGGCATCACTGGTATTCCTCCGCTGACAATGGCGAGCCTCGGTGTCACCGCGGGTGTAGGCGCACCCGGTGGGCTCATCATCGCCGGCTCCTATGTGCCCAAGACGACTGCTCAACTGGAGGCGCTGAAAAGGCGTCGCGGCGACAAGCTGGTCTCCATTGAGCTGGACGTGGAACGGCTCATCAGCTCGACCGCTGAAGCGGACTCAGTCGTGGAAGCAGCCGCGGACGAAGCGTCTCGGAATATCGCTGCAGGGAAGGATACCCTAATTATGACATCTCGGAGCCTCATCAAGGGTCACGACGGCGACAGCTCGCTCAACATCGGATCAAAGGTTGCCCGGGCCCTCGTCCAGTTGGTCGAAAAGATCCACGTCCGCCCGCGGTATATGATCGCCAAGGGCGGCATCACTTCATCCGACGCAGCGACAAAGGCGCTGAGGATGCGTCGCGCCCGAGTTCTTGGCCAGGCGGCACCGGGTGTTCCGCTGTGGAGGTGTGACGAAGAAACGAGCAGGCATCGTGGCATGCCGTATGTCGTGTTCCCTGGCAACGTCGGCAGCGACACGACGCTCGCCGAAGTGGTAGAAGCTTGGGCTATTGATGGGTAGTGGACATCACAATTTGTAATGAAGGTCATGATCTCGTATACATTTGCATCTACATAGATAATTTGCATGCATGTCTACTATTTTTATTGACAATCCCGAGTCAAGCGCTTTGTTGCGAATCACGCAATATGCAGACCAAGTTGTCCACTACAGCAAAGGCGTTCGCGTTGCAGATTGACGCATCCTTATCTCTACTCCAAACATCCCTACACGACTGCAGCGCCTCGAGGACAATCTCCCGGGGCCGACCCTCGCAGCTGCACGAAGACGGCAGGCCCAGCGCCATACCATCGCCGCCCGTGCGCACGAGCTGCGAGCACACCGTCATGGCCGCGGTGAAGAACTCGTGCTTCAGCAGGCCCGCGAACCAGGCACTCTGGCGCCCCCGCCCCCTCCCGCGCCGCTGCCGCTCCCAGCCGACGTCCTCGCAGAGCGTGCGCTGGTGCGACAGCGTGGCGAGAGCGCTCTCCAGCGACGACACGCACGAGATGGGGTGGTCCGCGGTCGCCGAGGAGCTCAGGGCAAAGCGCGAGTGTAGCGCCATGAGCACGAGGCGGAAGAAGAGGTGCACCGTGCAGGCTTCGAGGTCGATGGGGCCTGGGCAGCCTTCCGTGCCGAGGTTCGCTGTTGCGAGGCCCATGCCGGAGCACTTGAGCTGCTGGCGCAACGCGGCGTCCAACTCGGCGACCTGGTCGTATGTGACGGGGCCGTCCGCTGAATTAGCGGCGTCAAGTGCCTGCAGGAGAAGATCTCCCGATGTGGAGAATATGTTTTCCAACCACGAGTTGGAGGTTGTGTCCTGTTCGCTGTGCCGGTGTTCTTCCCTCGACAGCGCGTTGCCTCGTTGACTTGGCTCCCGGAAACAGGCCAGGTCTTGTGGTCGCAGGAGTACAGGCATCCCACAGACGAGGGACTGTCTCATATCCAGAAACACAACCACAGCCCATAACTTCCTTCTGGCCATATTATCGTTGCGCGCACCGAGCGAATCTGGATCCACCTGGATGGGTACATGTAGCCCGATACGCATGCATAGTCTCTTGATGAGCCCCGTCAGTGGCCAGCACGTGTCGGATTCGTGGCACGACATGGCGTATATCTGCTTCGAAATGACAATCAAGCACAGTGTCCTGATGTTGGCGAGTGTCGGCCTGAGCATGTACGGGGTCCTCTTGAGGCATACCTCAGCGCTATGCATGAACCGCGTCGGGAGACTGTCGTAGGCCTCCCCCTCGCCGGTAGCCTGGGCGACAAAGTTGTGCGCCTGGCACCCGAGAGAGAGTATCATGAGATGGAGCGCCAGCCAGTCGGCGGGCATGCTATTGTCATTGAGCCAAAATTGCTCCAGCTCCTGCCTCCATGCCTTCTCGTCGAGCAGGTGATACGCCCTCTCGACCGTGTCCGCGTATTGAGAAATGAAGATGTCCTGAAGCGCCCTGGGAGGGAGCTGGTTGACGATTCGTTGCACCGCCTCGGGGGAACTGGCATCATTGCTGAATGGGTAGTTGATGGACATGGTGAGAGGCTGAGGGAGAGACTCGCGGTGTATGTTGAAGTCGGTGCGGGCGCCATGGTCGCGCGGTAGGTACGCTTTTAACTGAGACGAGATTAATTTGCTGTCGAGTGAGTCTGACAACACTTTGGTACATAGCTCACCTCTTGGAGTAGGTTGTTCCAGTGCGTCCCGTTTCGGTTCTGCGCATCCCAGGTCGCGTCCACAAACCGCGTGGCAATGGTGTTGAGCGCGGCATCGCCATCCCAGACAACGGGCTTGGGCGGCGCGTGGGCGGGCTCCGAGTAAACACACTGCGCCTCGCGTCTCGTTTTGATGCAGCGCCCGCAGGGGATTCTTCTGTCGCATCGGACCTTGTGCTTGCGGCAGCGGACGCACGAGAGGATGGCCCTGTCGCGCTTCAACTTGACGCGGCACGGCTTCGAGCCGCTTGGCGAGTGCGCCTCTTCCAAGGCCAGTGCGCTGTCGGTTGGGGTTGGGTCTCGGTGACAGGCGCTTCTTTCCGCAGTGGGCATGCCGTTGCTCAAGGCATTGTCTGGCGACGTGTGGTCGACGCTGCCTGTTGTCGCAGGAGACGTGTGTGCCTCGCTTCCGACTGAAGATGCCGAATGGGAGGTCGGGTCACAGCACCGCGATAAGCGTTCGCGAGAGGAAACATGTTCTGTTCGCTTTGATGGAGTCTCGTACTCGCACGCGGCGCCGGTGCGGCTACACCGACCGCATCTCGGACGAGCTCGGTCACACCCGACCTTGGCCTTGCGACACCGCTCACAGGCCGAGACTGGGCGCCCGTGAACGACCAAACTCTTTGGCATGGTCTGCATCGACGTACTGGGGCATTTGCCTTTTCCGGACGCCTGGTCACCGCCCGGTCACGTCTGGTGGAAGCTGGCCTCGACGTGAGAGACTGCGCTGAAGGTAGGAGATGCTGCACTGCCGGCTCCGTGCTTTAAGTCCGACTCCGATGCGATGCTGCATGTGACGATCAGATACCTGTGAGGTGTTAGTCTCACCACGTACATGTACCGGAGATCTCGACAGCCGAATCTTATCAGATCGTCTTGATCGTATTGCGGGATGAAACATGAAAGAAGAGTAGTCGACCAGGGAGTCTGGCTCTCTGATGCGTCGGAAAAGGCGCCTTGTTGTCGTCCGACATAATGTGGGGCTAAACTCCGATCCCGCAGCTGGCCGCACCCTGATATCGACCCATCGGCTGGCAGAACGACGCACCATGCACATAGTTAAGTGGTCGACGGGGGGGATTGATCTGGGACAAAACTCGGAGTCAAAAGATGGAATTGGCCTTCAAGGTTCATTTCAGCCCTCGTACCCTTGAAACCTTGTCACTTTGTTTTCCCGAGAGGCTCGGCCGAGAACATGACTTGAAAATGCATGGAGGCGATTCCATCCCGTCTGGGCTTTATAAATGCCCAGACTCCTGAGTCCAATCCTGAGCAAAGGCAGGGTGAAAATTCGTTCTTGCAACTTGTATCGTCTTTTTTCTTGACCGACCTCGTCTTGGCTACATCGACATCATCCATGCTCAACTACACCATGAGCAAAGTGGAAGGCAACGCCGTCTTGGTGCGGGAGGAACCGCTACGTGCCCGAACCCTCATTACTAGTCGTTATCGCGATGGTTTAGAGGCGCGAAAGTCGAACCCAGATCAAGTCTTCTACGATGCTGAGGACTTAGCCGAGCTTGATGCCAGTAAGTCGCACCGCCTATGTTGGCAGCAACCACGTCGATCTGCCTGAAAGTTCCCAGCTTGGGCTCACCATTTCGCTACCAGATCTTGTGACACTATCTACCGACATACGAGAGAACCCAAGAGTATAAAGAGGCATCCGAAATATAATACAGTCAAGTCCTGATCCCTGTCAATAGGCTTGGCCGACGAAGAGAAAATGGGCTGTGACGCTGCTCACGGGGTTGTACTGCTTCTTGGCCCCATTTGCGAGTACGACACTTGGACAGAGTTTCGGTGGTTGAGCTCGCGCTCACACGATACAGGTACAATCTTTGCTCCATCACTTCAATCCATGATGGAAGACGTCGGAGAGACGGACCCAGTAAAGGGAGCACTCCAAATCGCCATTTTCCTTCTCTCCTTTGCAATCGCACCGATCTTCCTGGCTCCTCTCAGCGAGATACACGGCCGCCGACCAATTCTCCGCTGGGGAAACATGGTCTTCGCGGCCTTTGGCATCGGAGCTGGTTTCAGTAAAACGGTATTTAAGTCTGGTCCGTGGACACTACGTTTGAATCGCGCGCTGACGATGCAAAGACCGCTCAGCTGTCCGCTTGCCGCTTCCTGGCTGGGGTCGGCGGCTCGTCATCCATGGCTGTGTTTGGCGGCGTTTTGTCAGACATCTGGTCTCTCAGGGATAGGGCCAAGGCATCAGCAATTTTAGGCACCGCATTGTAAGCTCGCCCTCTGACTAGGACAGGGCCTTTTTCAGCTCGTGGAGATTGACTTGGTCAGATTATTGGGTCCCGTGTTGGGGCCGGCATGTGGCGGTTGGATGTCTGAGCGGGCATCCTGGCGATGGACATGCTGGGTTCCGGTAAGTTCTCACAATCATTTCAACTCTAAAGCTAACAGATGCCAAGGCGATGGCCGCCGCTGGTCTAGAGCTGATCGCGACATTTGCCCTTCACGAATCGTATGTCCCGGCCATCCTCAAAGCCAAGCTGAAGCGTCGACGCAAAGAGCAGCCCAATGCCGATCTCTATACGGCCATGGATATAACACTCGACGGTGAAAAGAAAGCAAACACTGCCGCAGTGGTGGAATCTGCGAGTCGTCCTGGTTTGTTCTCCTCAAGCTATGGCTACTTTCCCTTTATCTACTGACAGGCGCGCATTGAAGTCATGTACCTCGTCCTTGATCCGGCGTTGGCATTGTTGTCAGTGTATTACGCTGTGGTCTTTGGGATATTGTATTTGGTAATTGTTACTGTAAGTATTCTATTTCTAAAAGTAGAGGCAAGCACTGAGAAGAAGAAAGTTCCAATCCGTCTTTGGCCGTGGGTATGGCCACTCACCCGGCATCGTCGGTATGGATATGCTCGCTGAAGGCATTGGAGCATTTATTGGCATGTACGCCAGCGCCAGGCTTTTGGATGTTATATATAAGAAACAGATCAAGAAGAAGGATTACAGATCGGAATCAAGGTAAGGTAATCCACCGCTGAATATTTCGAATCCAGTGTTGGTTACACTCGCTCCAAGGGTACATGTATGCTGACCAGCAAGTCAAGATTGATCAGCGCATTCCCAGGGGCAATGTTCGTGTCAGCTGGCTTGTTTGTCTATGGCTTCACAGCACTTCGAACACACTTCATTGTGGCGAGTAGTCCTATCCCTCCGAGAATAACCGGCATGACTGACTTACCCGCATTTCAAGCCCTTGATTGGGGTCCTCATCTTCAGTTTCGGTTGCACGAACACATACGTACGTACGGTACCGGAGGCCCTGTTCTGAAACAACTAATCTCAAAATGTATGCAGTTGGCGATTCAACTTTACATCATCGATAGTTTTGACTATCCCGCATCAGCCATTGCCGGACGTGAGTGGTTTCTCTCCATGGCTGGATCGCCCAGTCGGCTGACCATTCTCCAAGTCTCTGTTCTTCGTTGTCTATTCGCCGCAGGTACTTGGGACTCATTGCCAGCTTTTCCATGCCGTAAGCTTGTTCTAATGAGCCTAGTGTTTCCCTTGTTCGGCCAACGACTCGTCGATTCACTTGGTGTTGATTGGGGCATGGGATTGCTGGGTTTCATATCGCTCGGACTGGGGCTGCCTTTTCTGCCTTTGGTAGGTCGATTACCAGATGCGCTGCCGCGCCCGGGCACCAAGAGCCTACGCGAGTATTGGGCTAATCACTCTGAAGATTTATTACTATGGTCCGCGCTTGCGATCAGTTGGGAAAAGGAACCGCCTCCGCGTCTTTGGGCAGTAAGCAAAGTTGGCGAGACAAGATTGTGGCCCTTGGGCCCACTGGCACGCTGTACGTGTTAGTCCTTGGCGATGCTTGTAGCCATCTTCATTGGGCTCCATGGCAAGAGCCGCGGTCCGCCCAGAGACGATAGGTCATTTGGAAAGCGAATGCAAGGAGAAGATTCTCTCAGGGACTGTAGCGTCGCAGGTCCTGCAAGACAGGTCCCAACCGGAGTGCACTGACCTTCTCGCATGGCTCCGTGCCGTCCGCACTCGAAGATGCCGACTCCTGCGCTCTGGCCGCAAAAGCGCCGACGTGGACCTCCGTTGCTGCTGCAAAGCAAACGCCAACAAGCCACGGGTCTCGCCGCTGTTAGACGCAACCGTCGGGCCTGCGTTGCGGAACGTGCTTACACAGCCTCGAGTGCCCCCGAGAATACAAGTACACGGCCCGGATACACGCAAGAGCACTAGATAATCTGTGCGACGGAGCGGACGACCCTCAGATTCCCGTACGCCGCTATCGCTAATTACGTATCTTGGAAAATGGATGGCAAAATAGCCATGAAGACGTGGCGCGTTTCTTCGTGAGGCGGAGAGCATGCACTGTGAAAAGCAACACTGAAAAGATCACGATGTGATGGCAGGAGGAACACTGGACGTCGCGAAGTCGCTGCAGAAGCAAACAGAAACCCTGGTACTAGCCCGTACGAAGAATGTTCCCAACAGCTTTGGCACATGGCATGCCGTCTCAGACCAGACATTTGAAGCACAGCGCAGGCCAGCCACTGATCCTCATTTGGGCTTTGCGAGGATCAGTCGCTGACTGGTTGGCGCCTGACTTGGTCTTCTGATGAACGCCCCGTCGTGACCCGCGATAGGCTGCCAACGGGCGACCCCAGTTTGAGCCTTTGCGCAATGCAACCCACCCCCTGAGCCCGCCTCGGCCCAACCAAGCGCAGCCACCCCGCCCGCGGCCAGTCTCATGCAGGTTCCTGTAAACCCATGCATGGCGCCCCAGACATGAAAAGGGACCCTCGAGACGACCCGGACTGACCACGGAAATCAGCTGCCCAAACGGCGCTGGCACGGGTTTCGGCCTAGAACCCTTCCAGAGCGTCCCTTTTGGCCGTGCGTCGGACCTTCAACTCGATCAGGCCTTTCAGGAGGCTTGATGGTAGCAGTGTTAACACCGTGGTTCGCACGAGCCCACGCCGCGATGTGTCTATTAAATAGCAGACAAAGCCCATGCTGCACGCGGGATTTGATGCTTTCACAAGGATATGTGTACATGTATCGCCGATCCGGGCCAACACATGGTCTAAATTGCGTCCACCGGCTTTGGGCCCTTGAACTGTAAGAAAGAGAATGAGGCACAGGCCACACAGCCGATCCCTAGCCATCCTGGCTTGGGCGGCGTTTTTTTCTGTTGTTCATGCGCTGGTCACCGCACCGTCGCGCCAGTCTATCGGCCGGTTGAAGGGGACAGTCAAGGCAAGCACTACCTGCCAGGGTAGTGACAGGACCTACAGCAATGAAAGCCCCAAGGCCGGTAGCTTCATGCCGTGGAAACTCATGGAGCCCCAAAATGCCTGGAGCAGTGGTAAGCAATACATCACCATCGTCAACTTGACGCCGCATCGCTTCAAGCTCGATTCCACGCATTCCTACCAGATGGACGAATTCAACTTTGGTGATGTGCCCCAAGGCCATGCGCGGCAGAACATCGCCCATTACACAGAGAGAAAGGGCGCGAATGCAAAGGACGACAACGGAGAGGCATACTACAGCATCGTCGGAACGAACAAGAAGTTTGTCATTCGCGCAACCACACACATTCCCGATTCACATGAACGCCGGACCATCATCGACCTCACCGGCATGGGCATGGGCCAGCGGGAGTACCTCGACCCTGCGCAGGAGTCCCCAGTCACGCTAGTGATTACCGGTAGCAATGACTACGGCTTCATTACGTCCATCCGATACGGCGCCGGAAACTGGATGAAGAGCATCTACGATGTCATCAAGGACCGAGCCATCCAACACATCGTGATGCCCGGCACCCACGACTCCGGAATGAGCACCATTTCCGGGAAACTCATATCGCTTGGCATTCCGTCAAACACCCAGACGCAGGGCATTAACATTTACAACCAGCTTTGGGCAGGTGCGCGGTGGTTTGACCTGCGAGTCGGTACGGTGCACGAAAACGGCAACACCGGCGACTACGGCTTCTGGGTCCTCCATGTGAATGACGAGCGGGCCGAGATCGCCATTGGCAACACCGGCGAGTCTCTTGACGACGTCATCAACGAGATCAACAAATTCACCGCCGAGAATCCCGGAGAGGTAGTCTTCTTCCGCATCAGGTACCTCATTGGCATTCGAAAGCTACCCAGCGGCGGGCCGATATATTGGAACAAGGACATGACGAACGAGTTCTTCGGCAAGCTCAAAAAGGTCAACAACCGATGCCCCAATCTGGACCCGAATGTCAAGTTCAACAAGCAGCCGGCGTCTTATTTCATGGACAGGAACGGTGGCAAGGGCTGCGTCGTCTTCATGCTCACAGGCAACTTGCCGAGCGATGTTCCCCAGGACTCTGTCGGCGATGGCATATACAAGGGCAACAGAATGGATGTTTGGGACAATTGGTCCAACATGGGAGACACGGAGGCCATGGCAAATGACCAGGTTGCCAAGTGGAAGACCGTCGGCCGCAGCGGAAAGTTCAACAACGACCAGTTCCTCGTCTCTCAATGGATCGTTAGCGCCGATGCCGTGAAAACTACCTTTTTCGGCATACAGAATCTCGCCATCATGCCGACAAACCCCGCGTTGTACTGGATGGGTGTCAACAACATGTCGCCTGAGGTCTGGCCTAATGTTCTTCTGGTTGACTATCAAGGCGTGGTCGTTACAGATCAGACGAAATGGGACCAGCTCAGCGCCGAGTTGTACACGCTGGCCATCGGTATGAACCTCTACATGATCAGCGAAAACTGCGACATCAACACTCGCCGATCACCACTGCTCTCGAAGGCCAAGAAACACGTCAAGGCAGTGCAGAAAGATCCGCCGATGACGCCTTGGAATGGGATCATATATGCCAATGGGACAGTGGACGACAATCCTGGCAGGGCACTGCACCCTGGACGTGTCGAGGTGCTCAAGAGCGGGACAAGGTTCTCAAACGGGACGCTGCTGACGGAAGACATCATTAATCCTACCTTCAACTCCACCGGGGTCTAAGTGTATTGGGATGAAGATACTGGAGCTCGCGCGTCCAAATCCCGACGTTCACGTTCTTTTATATCTGATCGGTTCGGTGACCGTACAGTAGATACCACATGCACATAGCATACTTGTCCGCGAGTTTAATACGTACGAATGTCATGAGAACGAACTCATTTGTGTTGCCGAGTGTGAAGTTTATGCATGCAGGCACTTCAGGCACTGAGCCGAGCATGGCCGATCAAGTATTCATGCTACGTTCGCATTTCGTTCGCTTGGTACCCTGTATAAGTATGTGGATAATCGCCTCGCGATTTTGACGCCTACTTAAATGAGACTAATATGTACACATGAAATCATCTCGTTCTCACACTTCTAGATCCCCACGTTGAGAATATCTGGTGGTAGCTCGAGTTCTGCGCCCGGCACGTACCAATCGACCAGCGTCTGCTGCTCCTTTTCCGCCATCTTCCTGGCTACGAAGCCTTCCATGGCTTCAACTTGCGCAGTCGGTAACAGTGCTAGTCTCTCAGTCAAGTCTCCACTCGGGTTCTTGCCAAAGAACCTCTCATCAATAAACTTCCAATATATGGCGTCAAAGGCCCACGTCCTTCTCGCCGCGTATGTTACCCAAAAATCGCCCGACGTCCAGCTTTCTCTCATCCTTCTGGACAGCAAGTCTGTTGCGGTCATTCTACCGCATTGTATGAAGTCGCTCTCCTTTTCTTCCAATACATGCAGAAATGTGTGTAGTCGTTGTTCGTAATGGGTCGCCCAGTCATCGAGACCAGCCTCCCAATCGTCTGGGGGTGTGAGAAGAAGCCACCAAGGCGGACTGAAGGAGAACTCTGCTGGGGCCGCGTAGCTGAATTCCCAGTCTATGACACCGACGATTCGGTGCTCGCTGTCAACTAGTACGTTTGTAGGCCTGAGATCGTCGCACCAGAGTTTGAAAGGGCCAGACTGGAACTGCTCAAGAGTCAAGCGATTCTCTCGCGCGAGTTTTCGAAAGAGTTGTCTGCATTGTGATAAGCAACAATTGAGGTAGCATAAGAGGCTAATGGGGCATATCGTACCGTGCAATGTATTTTTTTCGACAGTTGTCGGCAGAATCCACCGCCTGGTTTCGTTGAAACGAAAGCTGTTGCAAGTGCATGTCGGCCAAGGCAGAGTAGTATGACGTTGAGCTCATGAATATCTTGTCTCTATCTGGCAGCTGAGAGGGTGGGACGCGTGCGAAGTTTCCAAGTTGAGAGATGTTCAATGAAAGAGGGCGCGTGGCAACATCCGGGCCACCTTCGTCCTCAAGTTCAACCCCGAGCGATCCGATGCTGGTGAATTCGCACAGCGACAGTTGGAGCAGTATGTCAGCCATTTGGCCGTACATATGCAGAAGCTTTTCTTGTTCAATAGAGGGGTTTAAAAATGGACTCCGAATGTCAGGCGCGTTGAGAACCTCACACATGTCGCAGTCGTGTTTGATCCATTCCATGATTAGAAATGGCCCAAGCTTCTTCGGACTCTTCTCTTTCGAGCCATAGTGAAAGACAAATGGCACCGGAATAGAAGTCTTGTCCGCAATGTATCGCATTGTAGCAACTTCTGCCAAGATCTTTTCGTCTCCAGAGTCGAAGTACGAGGGAATGGAGAGCCTGAAGGCAGAACTTGCGCCGGTGACGAAGTCGACACGGTAGACCACGTTGAAAGCGCCCTTGATTGGGGGCAAGATTTCGGTAGCTATTGCCATTGAGTGCTCCTTGGTGGCTTCAGCAATGCTTTTGTATGTATCGCTCGTCTGAAGTGCTTGCTTCCAGTCCTGGAAGATTTTGTCGCCATAATCCCAGGCGCTGTCATCGAATTCTTCGAATGATCCGGGCATTGCTGAACAAACCTTGATGCAGTAGCTCGGAAATGGTTCACGACGGAGAGGAGCGAATCATGCATCCGCCCAGATCGGCTGACAGACCATGGACTGCTTGGTGCTGTAGGAGGAGAAATCGTTGAAGTGTTGGTTAGACGACTTGTCAACTCAACCCCGCTTCGAGAGGAGCGTCCAGTGCTGTTAAGAGCCCCGTGACATGCCCGTGTCCGTTGGTTACAAGCTGTGCTCCACCAATAACCGCCGTGCCCATACTCAGTAGGCCACGACAGACGATATCACCAACACGGTTCTCACTGGCACCATTGGCCAAAATTGCGCCGAGCAAAAGGACACACCTTCAAGGAAGTCTAAGCAGCAATGCTTTCAAGTATAAAAAGTAGAGACGGGGCCGCTCTGGGGAGTCAGGCGGCTGTAGAGCATTTCCAACTTTACGAACTGGCATCCAGGCACTCACCTCGAGGTCCGCTCATGTTACCTTCATGATCTTACGTGGCATCTGATCTGTAACAGAAAATTGCACGGTGTAATTACTATGCCCAAGAACGAACGCGAAGCGACGAAATTTGGCATGGACGTGCCCAAAGATAAAGCCGACCAGATGAGAACAGCTGGCAGAGCATCTCAAGAGCGAAGAAAAAAGGGCCCCGACGAGTCAATAAAAATCCCAAAGGACGATGAACACAAATTGCTTGACGACTCAGCCAGGGAGTCACAAGACAAAAGGAAAAAGAAGTAATCTTTGGTGACACGCGTGGTATCTTCTGTTGTGAAGCACACAAGTTCATGTAGCGTGGTAATAATATGGCTGGACAGCATTCAGAGATAGTCGTCAGTAATGCGTGAGGGCAGCCAGACGGAAAGCTGCGGTGCACTCCGCAGAGTTAGGAGTAGAGAGGACAGTTAATCTTGCCGTATACCTGCGGAACAACTTCGTGATTTTGACGGCTGAGGCCTCCATGTCGTAAGAAGGGATTTCTTCTGGTCAGCCCCAGAAGAGGTGCTACTTTTGGGTGCACTGGTGTCCATGGTTCCCCCTTCAAGTACGAGCATTGTGTCGACCACTGTCTGCACTGGTACTGCTATTCCTTTTAATTCATGGCATCTTCATACGTGCAACGGAAATGTAGACAAACGACATTTTATCTAGAAGCAGCCAAGGTCACACACCATGAACTCAGGCGCCAGATTCACTATTCTGCGGCCGTCAGGGCCCAGAACGTGCGGACCTCAGCTGGTCGAGCGCCTCTGCCTGACAAAAGCTTATCAAAAGCCGACTGCACGGTATCGCACTCGCATTATTCAAGTGTGGCTGGTTGTGTAAGCAACGGTCCTTTCAATGCTTCCCTCTTGGTTTCGCTCGCTGTAGCTTTCCGAAGCCAATCCGGTCATTGTTGGGACCGATCATGCTCGCCCAGTGTTGTCGTGATCAACTTCGACAGCGCGATTTTACAGAGGAATGGACGACGCAGCTGTTACTGCATATGTAGGAGCCATGTGTACGAGTTGACGTTAGGTGCACCACCCGACCTCACCCCACGGCGCTGTAAGCCACCTACCAGGGTGATCTGGACCCCCCAGTGCCGCCGCCATTTTCGAGATGGTTACTGCTAAGTAAAGACAACCAGATCATTGTTCAACATCCGAAGGTAGACTTAGCAATCCGACTTACAAGCTGGCGTCACCTGCTGCAGCGCAGAGCCTGAAGTATCCTTGGGGGCACCTCAAGATGGCAAGGCATGACATCCAATCTAGTGTAGAGTACTTGCTTACATGTAGTACACGCTACTACAGAGGACCGGCGAATGCCATAATCCGGCAACATAGAAAAGCTGCACAATGCATGCGGGTCAGATCTCACAACCTCAGCCTCCGCTCGCACTCCCGCGATCACCCCGCCCAGTATGCCGCTCATCGACCAATCGGGGCGTCTATAATGTAGGACGTCAAGTGAATGAGGCTGTTTTGCGCAGCTGCATCCTCGATGCTCTCTCGTGCTCCTTCTAGTCACTTCTCTCATTGAGCGTGTTCCCGTCCGGACAGGATCCAGAGTGCGTGGACGACTCGCTGCCGCTTCGATCTCCTGTCTGGCGGAAATGTATAACCAGCCATTTGCAGATGCACCGCGAGAGACCGGGAAATCGCACAACGGACCCCTTGCGAAACCAGAGGTTGTTCAACAGCATGAACGGACCCCGCCACCTCGGGTTGCGGCTCCAACAACACGTCCAGTTCCCCCTGTCCCATATCGAACTGCAGCTTCTACCTCATCGGTAATACCTGACTCCGTGGTCCAGGGCCATTCCCCGAAGCCGCTACAACGGTATCCCGCCCACCGAGTGCAATACCAACCCGTACCCCCACCCCAGAGGCAGCCCACTAGATGGCACGCCAGCAACCGGGAAAGCTGGCCAGGGCCGAGGAAGTCGCACCGAGAGGCTCGTAAGGAAGCGTATACCCAACCACAGCCCCTCGTACCGGAAGGACCCATGAAACGCGTAGCTGGAATCACCAGGTTCGACAGTTTACACCGCGAGCTACATTTCAATGCCGAGCAGCGCATTCTGAGCATTGTCGCCGAGATGCATAGGCCGTATGGACGGGCAAGACCTGGATCGGACCCAGTGGATGTGCGCTGCGAGATTCCTCCAACCCAACATGTCCGATTCGACGAGATGCGGGATGGCGACTCAGTGGAGTGAGAGACATACTTGCTTCGATCTTGCCCCTGCCGTTACAGCCTTGCCTTATTGCTGAGGTTGCACTAACTGACTGGGGTGTTTCTCGCAGGCTACTGTTCTTCCGCGCTTTCCACGGCCGACAAGTTATTTACGGCAAACCGGTTAAGCTCGAAAGATATTGGACGAGTCGCGATTTTGCGCACATCTTGCAGACGCAGTACTACCATGGCTGGTGGTTGTTGCGTGCGCTCAAGCCGACGTGCATCAAGTTTGTCTACTTTGTGGCAATCAGAATTGTGCGTCAATCTAGCTGCCCGCAGGGGTCGACGAAACATGAGGTTCGTGGCTGCTAACTGCAACATCGAAGGAGACCCAGGGCGGCAAATCTACCATATGGGCAAGATATCGCGACATCATCCAATATGAAGGCCCCAGGACGTTGCGATACTTTGCCTACGTTCTCAAAACTGTGAAGAAAGAGAAGAAGGGGCTCGACAGAACATTGATTCGCAATCTGTACGGCCTGAGGCAAGACATGAACAACAAGAATTACGAGAAATACATCTTGGTTGAGATCATTGAGCGCATCTCTCTACAGTAAGGCGGCCCCCACTGCTCGATATGCCCCTTGGTGCGAACACTAAGTCCGGACGCCCAACTGCAGGGCTATTTTGGTATGCCTTACGACAATGATCATCTTAAGCCTGGCATCGACTGTGATATATGGATATTTGAAACAAGACTGGGCGGGTTCATTTTCCCTCGGGGCTCTTGTCGCCGCCTGGTTCACGTTCCTTCTGGCCACCTTTGCCGCATGGGAGTACCTGGGGCTTGAGAAGCTCTTGGATGACAAAATTGAAAGTCGCACAGGCATCTGGAAGTATGAAGAGCCGTGAATTACAGCCGGACAAGGCCGCATCCGGACTGTCGTGAAGCTATTTGATCCGCATGAGGCGGCATGCTGAAAAGGCTGCTGTACCTAGCCAGATACTGGAACTTAAACTGTTCATAAACTGTACTGAAAAGCAGGCGGGTTGTATTCGCAACTTGACGTGGGCGCAAGACAGGTGTAGCTCGCCGTGCGTTTGTCTTCAACGCACGCCGCCGCAGGAAGCGCAAGGGCTTCCGGAGCGAAAGACATAATAAATATGAGCAAGACTGTCTACCAGACGCTCTATTCCCGTCTCTGGAAATAGCTCATGTCCCTGCGCATTCCCATCCGAACCTGCCGTAATACTGCACGACGGGACATTTGCGGATACAATCGCAACTACTTTAGTGACAGCTCGCACAAACATAACCTGTCGTGAATGTCGTGATCTCCCAATACCTTCAAGGTGTCCCCCGCTTTACGATTTCTGCCTCTGCTCCAGAGTAATGCCTCATTCTATGCACGGTGCTTGGTGGACCAATAGCAGACTTAGACGCCGTGAGCACAGAGTCGAAGGATTCTGAGATGGTTGTCAGATGCTGACGGCATCGCTGCGGGGAAGCATAACCGTTGCTTAGTGCGTAACGTTCCTATGGCTCCCTATTCAATCGTGACCGACACGTTGCATCAATGCAGCGACTTACGTGCTTTGAATGTGCCAGCAAGACTGGAATCATGGCGGTGCTCCGACGGGCCTGGAATCCGCTTGGCAGCACCTTGCCACTTCCCTCCAACTACACCTTGGCTTAGATTCGTGACATAGACAAAACATCGCAGTGTCCTTGAAGCAACTGCCTCATCCCTGGCCAGCCTCGTACCTATTTGTGGGCAACATGTTTCAGGCGACGAAACTCGAGGCTGAATACAAGCCCTTGGCCGAAGGGGATGGCGATTCAGACCTAACGGAAGACAGCCATCTGCGGCGGAATGCCAGACAAGATGCTGTGTCAAGACGAAAGCCATCTTCACGGCTATTTCACGTTGGAATCATTGGCTTGGAACTTGTCCTCTGCCTGCTCTTGACTGCCGGTTTCGTCGTGCTGGATCAATCGCGGCGGTCGCTGGGGCGCAACGTCTCGCTCGACGGCCTTTCAGAGATCGGATCGTACAACACAACAATGCGATTCGAGAACCATTCGCACCTGCTGGCGGATACGCATCATGCAGACGTATACTGGAGTGGGCTGCTGGACAGCGCAGGCGTCGTGTCCCTCAACACAGAGTGGGCGCAGAAGCAGGGCCTGCGACCGTCTGCACAGTCGCCAACGGATCCATCTCAGAGCATCTACCAGGTCGACGTCTTCCACGCCTTGCATTGCCTGGTACGTCGGCCGTGATGCCCTGTGAAGCTTAGAGGAGCGGGGAAATCACTGACATCGCTTGCAGAACTCGATTCGCCAGAACCTCATGTCCAAGACACCGCCCGCCTGGGACGAGAAGCATGTGCTGCACTGCCTCGACTACGTTCGGCACCAGCTCCTGTGCCACCCTGATCTCACACTCGTCTCGACAGAGGACCTAGATGAGTTTGTCCTCGACGAGACGCATACGTGCCGAGACTATGGCGCCATGCTCGAATGGGTCCATCGGCACCGATGGGTCGAGTTCCCGGAGTGGCTCAAGGCCAAGGGGCATAAGGAAACGCACGACCACTGAGGTTCCCATCAAAGAGTTGGAAGAAAAACCTTCTAGAGGGCGTCAATACCGGCCTGCAGTTGCAATCGTTGATATTACCGACTCAAGCAGCCGCCGTCCCCGTGCATGTGGGCAGCTAACATCAGGTTGCAAGGCGAGGCTTGGGCCGCAATTGAGGATGCTGCACCCGACCATGGAGCCCGGCCCGGCAATGGGAGAAACAGTTTGCATCATTACGTCGCTGATGCGAGCTGACGTCGGATGAGGGCACGATGCCGTCTAGCGATATGCAATCTACACTTATGGGATGTCTGCGGCAACGGGTGAATGAGAGTGAGATGATGTATAATCGCCGAATCCCTATCCTCTAATCGATATATAAGGAACTATCTATTACCTCTAGCCATTCGATTGTTAATCCGTTCAGAACTTATGCACCTGGTCTTTGCGATACCCGAGCCCTTCGAGGACGCCTCTCGTCGACCGATCGCCCACCAAGCTCTTCTCCATCGGCGGCGGCCCACACACAAACACCTTGGTGTCCTTGCCGCCCACGTCGGCCACGACCTCCCGAAGTAGATCCCCCGTCACGTAACCCTTTCTATACTCGGACCCGTCCACCGGGCGGCTGACTGTGTACACGGCCTTAAACCGGCCGGGGAACCGCCGCTCCCAGTCCGTCAGCTCCTCGCGCAGGAGCACGTCCGCGTCGCTGTTGGCGCCGTACACGAGCGTCACCGCGGTGCGGTCCGTGGGGTTGCGCAGGATCCCCTGCGCCAGCTGGTAGCAGGGCGTGATGCCCGCGCCGCCGGCGATGAGCACGACGTGCGGGACCTGGTTCGGCGTCCATTGCGGGCCCTTGAGCGCGCCGAGGAAGAAGAGGGACTGGCCGGGTGCGAGCGCGTGGAGATGCGTGCTAGACTTGCCGTCCGGGTAGTGTTTGACTAGTAAGTCAAGGTAGCCAGGTTCATCTGCGTGCGAGGCATCAGTGCCGCTCCTCTGCGGCAAAGTTCAGCGACCGTGGACGACATACCAGTACTGCTAATTGGTGTGTAGGGCCTCGCGACTGGGAACCATCGATCCTTTGGCCACGACATGGTCAGGACGGCAGCTATCCGAAGTCAGCTTCAGAAGCACATGTCGCCGCTGTTGGACCCTCCTTCGACTTACACGTCAAGGCCAGCCCACTGACCGCATCCTTGTCCGGCAGACGAAATCGCAGCTTCTTCGTGTTGTGGTTCACGAGCTCTGAACTCTCAAGCGGCAGCGAGAGGAGCGCCGGCCCGCCGCCAAATACCTTGCGCGGTGACGCTGGTGAGTCCGCGCGCACATCGTTGCCGAGGAACCTGGACGCGATGCCGATCGCAACGCCAGCAGCCGCAACGCTGCCCAGGGCGGTGGCTACCCGGGTTCTAAACGCGACCGCAGTGGCCATGGCTGCAGTAAAATCGAGAAGAATTGTGATGCCGGCGGATCTAAAGCGCATTGACGCGACGCGGCACAATGTCCAATATATACAGCCATCATCTTCAATACACGGCACTTGCCGGTCTTGGGAAGCGTGGAAGCCACTAGCTATCGCATCAGGGAGACGGGATGGGCTGACGGTCGCCACGAAGGATTTCGGCTGGAATTGGCGTGAATATGCCCCGTCTCACCAGAGTTCGGGCCCGATCGGTCGCGAGGCGCCGTCCACGTCGCCGACGGCCGAATCTTCCGAGGCGCAAACTCAATTCGCTGCTTCTGGTAGTTATACAGCCACGTCCAGGACGAGAGCGATGGATTTTTTTTGTCGCAAGTTTCACAATGCGCTGCATATTATGTCGCAAGATTAAACTCGTCGTCTCTACGTCAGCATCTTGACGAAGAAACTGCAGTCCGCCTTTCTCCCGTCGGCGAACTTAGCGTACTCTGGGCAGATTCCCCATTCCTTCCAGCCCAGTCTGATGTAAAAGTCCCTGGCAGGCGTCCTCGTCGCCGTGTCCAAAACGAGCATTTCCAGGTCCAGCACGCTCTTGGACAGCTCTTCCGCCTTCAACATCATCATCCGGCCGAGGCCGCCGCGGCGGTGCGCTGGGTGGACCAGCAGCTTCCTCACCTCTCCCTTGTACCGGTGCGTTTCCTTGACCATCCGGACGATCTGGACCGTGGCCACGACCTCGCTGCTGGTGACGTCCGTTGCGACGACAAACACAGTATCGGTCTTGGAGGATACGACGGTCGGAAAGAACTGAAGCCAGTGCTCGACGGCGGCGTGGTCGGAGAGCGGAGCAAGGAAGCCAATCGAGGATGCGGCCGGCTCGTCGTTGACGCAATGCTGCAGGAGCTTCCTCAGTGAAGAGAGGTGCGTCTCAATGGCTGTCGCATCCCGGACTACATTGATGTGATATTTCGACTCCATCGTGAACCTATTGGGATCGTTGCCTGAGTCATGGACCTGTAACGGAGACCACAGTCCCAAGGTTAGCTTGTTGTACGAGCGCGCAGATCCGGCCTCCACATACAGTAGAACAGTAGGCCCGGAGCGTCTCTCGTCCAAGACTCGATGTTGTCGCCGCTTCGATGGGTCGCCGATACGCACGGGAGGATATCCTCATTGCCTCAATGCATCATGTCTTCTGTGTTCTGGAAGACAACTAAGGCGCCGCAGATCAGTCCGCCTCTGATGTCCCTGCCCGGCGTGATTGGCCAGGTGTTGACTCGACGGGGACCGTAATCGGCGCCGTCGACGACACTGAGTGATCAGCATGATTGCCGAGTCCCCGGCGCGAAACCGAACGTGCTCGTGAGACAGACCTGAAAAAAGTAGCGGCACTAAAGTTTGCGGGAGCAGTGGGGGCTCTTGAAGCTCGCAAACATTGCGTTCGGGAGTCCACTATCAAATGTCGGCGAGATCTAGGTTTCAGGGAGCCAAGTAAACGCCGTTTTATGCAAGCTGCGTATCGGTCGTCGCAGTCATGAGTATGTACCCAAACTAATACACAAGGTGACCGTTGTCGGTCATGATGATGATGCGTGAAGAAAAGTCATCGCTGCTGTCGCTCAAAGCTGAAATTCCAAACGTCCGCCTTTCGCGGCCCATCCGACGATTCTCGCCGCCCAGTGTGTTGAAGCACACTCGGATCGAGAGCCCACTTCATCAAGCCATGGTCACGGGCATAGTCCTCGAGAATTTGGTCTCCAGCAAAGGCGAAGGGCGGATTGCGCAGCAAGTTTTGGAATCCGTCGAGATGCCGCTCCGGAAAGACCAGCCCCTGTGCACAACATCCGTAGTTGGGCATTTCCCGAACGCCCCGGCCGGTGAACGGATAGAGTCTGTTCAGGGAGATCCGGCCAGCCATGAAGAAGAGCGCGATCAGTGCCGGCATCCACAGGCAAAACACCAGCGCGGCCATGAAGTTGAAGTTGCGTGTCGCGCCTTTAGCCGATGGTCCAGAGGGACCGATCTTGTGCCTCCGTCGCAGCTCCAGGAAAACAAGCAGAAGCACCGCATACACCCCAAAAACCACCTCAGCGTAGGTCAGCCATTCCTCCGAGTTCCAGCCCATGAAGAGCTCCGAGTAAAAGAGTCGAGTGTAGATCCAGTCCTGGCCGGTCCTTTGCGATTCGCTCTCGACGTAGGGTATCGCGCTTCGAAATCTTTTGAACCAGTCCCGCGAGGCGACGACATCGTCCTCGACCAGAGCAAAATACGGCGTCTTTTTGTCGTGGCATTTCTCTACCAGCACGGAGTGGTCGAGGCGCATGTTCTCGACTCGGCCGTCGCCACGAGGTTCTCCGCGGACCTCGAACGGCGTCGCATGGTAGTTGGTGGCATTTCCGATGGCGCCTTGGTCGAGAGAGTCCCCGTAGACGACCACCTCATCCACCAGTCGCCCGATCCATTCGCTACCGTACGCAGAATGACCTGGCGGAGGTCTGTCGGCGAGCAGAACGATGATGTAGACGAGGTCGCGCTCCCGCGGCGTCAGAGTGTCGAGCAGGCTGCCGACGGTGTGCTCGAGAAAAGATTCGCTGGTGCGGTTTATGCTTGGAATGCCGACGCAGAGAAGGGGCTGCTCGGGGCGCGACGCGGGGGCCGCAAAATTCGTCTGGGCGAGGAAACGATCGACCTCGGAGGTGCGGACGGTGGAGAAGCGCAGTCGGTATGCTCTCGCCTTGTCGTAGAATATCGAAGACGGATCGTCGTAGTTGTGGAAGTAGCACCACACGACGACGCACAGCCAGGCGAGCCAGAAGGCTGCGTTGGCTCGCGAGGGGCGCATGGCCTCTAGGCGCGTCCTTCCACGGGGGGGGGAAGAGGAGGGAGCCGCCTAGGTCAGAGGGGGCCCGTTCCTGGCCCCGTTGCACATTAGCAGCACGGCCCTGCCCACGACAGCAGAGACAAAAAGGGGTGGCGTGCTTGGTGCGCGTGGGCGTCGCCCGTGCATGCGAGGACAACGCTGGTTTTGTGTGAAGGAAGTTGGGAGAGAAACAGCCAAGCCGGAGATATCTGGACAGAACAGAGTGCGCGAAGGATGGGATCAGCGCGAGCCGGAGGGTGCCAAGAGAGATCGTGCTTCCAGCGGTTCCGCCGCCCAGGGCCCAGAGAATTAACCCCCGGCTCGCGCGGGACAAGATTAGCCACGCGCGGGTTTCGTCGTACGTACTTTGTACGTGTGCTCGTACTCGTTACTTTGCACAAGCACCGCGCGGTGCGGTGCCAGTGCCACTGTTGTTAGCCCAGGCGGCGACGGCGAGGGTTCATGGATTTGCCGGTGGCTGCGTTCGGCTCCGCGCGCTGGGCAGGATTCGGCTCGCGTCTTGCCGCGACGACGCCATGATGGTTCCCCGAGCTTCAATCTTGAGTGCGTGGCCCGCCAAACCTTATCGTCGCGAGTCCCACGCCACGCAACGTGATGACGGACGGGCTGACAGGCGGGCGGGAAGGGCGGCAGGATGATAGGACGACAGGTTGCCCTCCCCCCTGTCCGGGCTCCCCAGGTAAATAACTGCTTGGCACAATGCTTCAAGGCATTTACGAGCGTGCCATTTCCCGTCCCGGGCCAGCCAACAGGGCGGGGCCAGTGTCTGGGACCCCTTGGCCTCGAGGAGCCGCCAGATTTTCCCATGGCGAAATTTAGCCTTCGAAGATGCTCGTGGGCCCGAGACGCTTGCCCCCCTTCTAGCGAAGCAATGGAAGCCCGCTGGAGGTTGGTGGCGCGCGGCTGCATCCGGCAATCTCCAGCGGCCGCCCAAGGTGGGAGGGGGCAGAGATGGGGGGTTTGGTGGGAGAACCTGAAAGGGGGGGGGCCTGGGGGGACGGGAGACAGCCACATCGGATGGCTGTTGGTTGATCCACGCCCATCCCAATCGCCAACAAGCGAGCGAAACAATCGTCTTGTCCTCCGGTTTATCGCACGCTCCTTCATTGTGCCCTAGCATGCGAAATGGCGGCGTCTTCCGGCGCTGTGGCTGCCTGTCTCACCATCCACCTCCAGCCACGGGCCCTCTGCCGATGTGCGCCTCCGCCATTAACGCCTGTGCCGCCACCACACCAGCCCAGAATCCATTCAACACGCGATCCTCGCCATCACGATCCTTCACAGAAACTGTACTCGACCGTGGCTTTACATGGACGACACAGAAACACCTTTGCATTGGGGCCTTCTGCGGCGCGCAGCTCGCGACCCCTTCGCATTGACGTTGTTTGATTTTCGTGATCGCCATGGGCGCACCCTTGTCTCCCAAACCCGATCTGCCCGCACTCTGATGGATGCTCTTTCTCAGCGCCTTGGCCCAGAAGGCCCAAGCATCTAGGATCGCTGGCTTGAAGTCGTGATGATGCACGTCTCCTGGTGTTGATGGCTACCGTGATCCCCCGATTCAGCGATTCACGCAGCGACCAGCGACCAGCGCCAACGGTAGCGTTCAAGCAAGAACGTCTCGAGCTCCAAGACTCGAGCGTTCGAAGCGCCAACATCTCCCAGGGACAGTGTAGGCGCCATTCTGCCATTCTACTACACTGTCGAAGGGACTCGCCCCGTTTCGTGGCAGTCAAAGGTGCCAGTAAACGCGTACTGACCTTGAACACCTTGCGCGACACTGAACGCAAGTCTACAGAGCTCTGGCTCGCTTCTGAGCGCTGTGTGTCGGTCGTTTCTGGGCAACCCCTTCATGGCCCGGTGAGCCTCCGCCCCCCCTTTCGTTCGCGCACTCTCGCCCCCCTCACGCGCCCACGAAACGTCGACAGACAAAAATTCCTCCAAGAACTGCGGTACCATTGATCTGATCCTACTTTAGACGCTGTCTCTCTTTACTCATCCATCGTGGTGCGCGGGCCTCCAACTCGGCTCCCCCCCCCCTTCCAGCAGCCCACGCGCCGGCAGCCTCACGAGCCCCCCAACGCGCCCACCACGACAACTTCAAAGATTCGAACCAAGACAAGAGCGCACCTTCTCTTTCTCGTCGGATACGCGCGATCCGAAAAACTCTGCTCGTCCCCTGACCACCCCTTGCTGGCGAGCGGTCCTTGGAGCTCCTGCCCTTTCGCTCCTTGACCGCCTCTCCTCACCGAGGATTGCCTGATGGCCTCCGAGGGCTCCTTCCGTCTCTGTGTAGCAGTAAGATTGCTCGGATGACTCTCCTGATGTTTGAAGAGACGACCAGGCCGCCACTGTGTGTGGCCCCCCCACCATCCCCGGCAGTGGCTACATGTGCCGGCTCGATCAGGTACGCGATGCACCCACGCAACGTGGGGAACGCGTGCTGCAGAACTCTACGGCCTCGACTCAGGATCTACGTTGCAGATACCGTTGTAGAGATGCCACTGTACGTTACAGTAGACCAACCATCGTATGTACCAGATAGAACTGTCGGGGTTCTCCTCGCGCTCCTCCATCGTTGATTGTTCCTCGCCCGTGTCTGACTCGGCTCCTACATACAGTACGAGAGTACAGTGTTTGCTCACCAACTTCGCTTCCCAAGCAGACCTCCGTTCCTGCCTCAAGTCAACAGGTTTCCTAGAAGCTTCCGTCAGGGGCGCCATCGTACGTCAAGTCGGCTCACTGCCACGTAGGCCCTCCTGCCGCCGTTGACCAGAACAAGCCGAAGACCTCGGCATGCTCCTTCTCTGGCGGTACCCTCAGCTTACCGCCATATTATCCCATGTCCGGTTCCGCTCCCAGGCCGGTCCTGCTCTTTCTCTTTTCGTCCTCTTCGCTTGGTGCCTGGGATGGCCGGCCACTCTCGTGACCACCCTGACCGCCCCTTCGTGGGGCCGACACGTAGATTCACGGCTCCCTCCTTCCCCCAGCTGCGGGCGGCTGGCCGGGCTGCCTGCTCAAGGTGGCAGTCACGGCATGGCCAGCCTGTGGACTTGGAGGCTGCACAAGCGAGCTCGCCTCGCTCCCGGACAGGTATAAATATCGCTTCGATCTCCGTCTCCAAGACTCTTCTTTTCCTCTTCATCGCACACACTCTTCTTCAGTCTCTCAAGTTCTTCACACACATTCAAGCTCTTCCAGCAACTCTGCCTTTGCGCATCAAGACTCTTCGTCAACCACCTCCAGATCACCACTTCCATCTTTCGGCATCTTCGCCACACTCAGGTTCGTCTTCCTTCTCTCCTCCTGTTTCTGTCCTCGCTCCTTCATCCTTCCCTTCTTCTCCCATCTCTCCTGCACACTTCTGACCTTCCCTTCGTGCTTCAGACTCCAACCATCACAATGGTTTCCTTCACTGCCATCACCGCTGGTGCCATCATGGCCTTCACCACTGCCCTTGCGGCTCCCACCACTCCTGCCAACAAGGGTCTCGGCGTCCGTTCTGAGAGCGGCTCCATCACTTGGTTCAACCCTGGCCTTGGCGCCTGCGGTGAGACCAGCGCCGATGGCGACGCCATCGTTGCCGTTTCGTCCGCCGTCTTCGACTCGGACAATGCTTGCGGCCGCAACATTCGCGTCAACTACAACGGCCAGTCTGTCAACGTTCGCGTCGTCGATCGCTGCCCAAGCTGCGACCATGGCGATCTCGACCTCTCGCCTTCTGCCTTCGAGTCTCTCACTGGCGACAAGGGACTTGGCCGTGTTCAGGGCACTTGGGACTGGGCTTGAGCGGGTCTTGTCTTCTGGTTTGTGTTGTCTCTTTGGGGATCTGGGGTTTGATCATGGACGCACGGAATGATGGCTGGTGGCGGCTTTGTTGGCATCTCTAGCAAGGAGTTTTTGGCATCTGGTCCAGCTTGTCTGGTTCCATAGAAACATTCAAGTCCTTTTCTGGCACTTCCTCCCTCTTCCACTTGCGTGTCCTTTGTCTCCCTTGTGCTGGCACCCTCGCCTCTGTGTCCTTTGCAGTGCCGCCACGGTGGATTCTTGGTGCCCCTGAATGCGTCGCCGCCCGCCAGGTACCTTGTGCTGCAACAACAGGCCAGACGCGCAGACATTGGCTGCGCCAAACCCGCCAGCGTCGCCGGCTCTTGCTGTATTCGTTTGCACGGTTGCTTTGCGCTGGACATTGTTGGGAACGCCGCGCCATCGACTTGCCGCGATTGGTGGATCGTCCAGAGAGACAACGAGCCTGGCCAGCCTTGACGCCTCAACGTGGTTCAACTGCAGGGACATCAAGCGAGAGAACGTAGGGATTGCACCCGCAATGCGACTGTGAGTCGCTTCTTCAGTCTAAAGCTGCTGTGCTATGCCTGCCCTGAGTTGTTGATGCCCCAATCCCCAAGCGCCATCCAGAAACTCCAAACACGGCGACGCGGCGACTCCCAAGTCCCCGCTCAACGAGACTCTGTCGCGGCGTCGCATCTCACAATTCCATCAAGAGGGCCGATTTCGCCTGCGTTTTTGTGTGCCCCCCTTCCCGCCTGAACCAAGACAATGTCCCCCGATGCCAAACCTAAACGTCCCTGGTACTCCATTTTGCTCTGCGCTCGCAAGGCGCCGCGCCGGCCCGCAGCCGTCCAAGAATGCACAGTTTCTAACCGGCCTTGCTCTTCGCGTTGCTGTTCCGCCCGAATGGAAGCCACTTCCGTCTCGCCCCCGTTGCGACGGGGGCGCCCGATCCACCAGTGCCAACGCCTCCTTCGTCTTGCTGTGGACCAGCCTGTGCCTTCGTCTCACCGTTGTCGTCCTGGGTCTGCACGTCTGCAGCGACCTTGGCAGCGGGTTCAGGAGCTGGGGCCACCGGGGACGCGGGCCGATCTTTGTCTGTCACGGAATCGAGCGTGTTGCGTCGTCCCTGTCGGGGTTTGAGCAGGATGGGTGGAGGCGTCGCCCCAGAGCGATCGTCGTCGAGGGGGCAGTTCCGCAGAACCCATGAGGGAACGCCCATAGGTTGCTGGCCCTTGGACTCGCCAGATGCGGATTCGCCGACACTGTTGGAGGAGGGCGCTGTGGTCGGCACGGGGGCATTCGATGAACTGCTGCCAATAGACCTTCGGAACAGCCTGTTGAGCCCGGCTCGGGCGCCATGCTGACCAGCGATTGGAGGGTAGCGCTTTTGGTCGCTGTCCGCGTCGGGAGGTGGCTGTCGGGGCTTCTGCTGCACAGGCGTCTTCGCCTCGTCCTCGCTTCGAAAGTCCTCGCTGTTCTTCGTACCGTGCCTGCCTCGGGTGCCAGGCGAGTTCTTCCAGCCGTCCTTGAGGGAGGGGCTATTGCAGGATGATCCCTTCAGCGACCCAGACCGCGAGCCAGTCGTTGCATGGAGGCTAGATCTCCTATTCGGGGGCGGTGGCGGGCCTTGTGAGGACGAAAATAGCTGGTGCTGCACTGACAGCAGATCTTGCATGTGGTCGTAGCCACCTCCACTGCTCGCTCCTCCAGCATGACCATTGTTCGAACCAAACATCGAGTCTACTGCCCATCCGCCCTTCGCCGCGTTGGTCGGGAAGCTGAAGAGGTCAGGCGAGACACGGTGTCCGGAAGGGTCCTTCTTCGCTGGCTTTGAACTTTCTCGCAGCCAAATGTCTAGACTCGACCGCAACGAATGGGCGTCGGAGTTGTCGCAATCGCTGTCCCAGCCGTTATCCTCCCTGTGGGACAGGGTCGAAGCACCCGCCGACCGCGGACGCTGCGTGAATTCTTGCCGATGAGTCGTCGAGTACGAACTAGCGCTGGCGTTCCTCATCTTATCCGAGGTATTGATTGACGAATGGTCTCCTAACGGTACCCCCGACGCTGGCTCCGCCGACTTGGACTCCTGAGCCGTTGAGTGTAGCGATGCACCATGACTTCCGTCGTCATGCCAAGCTTCTTGCGACTGAGATAACGTTTCGTGTGAGTTCTTAAAGCGATGCAACGTCGACGTCGAGATCGTATCAGGTGTGGGAGGGAGTCCCTGGTCGTGGAGACGGACACCGCCCGGTGCATCGGTCATGACTCTCCGGAGTGCCTCACGCTTCTCTTCCTTGGTCTGCTTCCGCGGGGATGACTTCGGTGCCGCAAAAGCCGATTCCAAAATACGTCCCTGAGCTTGTGGTATGTCCCTCTTGTTGCCGTGGCTGGAATCGAGTCTTTCGAGGCGCTGAAGGGGTGAGTCGTAACCAACGATGCCTGACATGGATTGGAAAGGCACGGCCGTGCTAGACCGGGGCGGCGGTTTGAATCCACCGGTCGCCTTGCTTACTGAGGCTGCTCGCCTCCTGGGCACCGGAGTAGTCTCGTGGGGGCTGCTGAGTCCGGCATCAAGGCCGTCCAACGTCAACGGCTCGTCGATACGTGCCGGTGGTGAAAGATCCGTTCCCTTCCCATTGGGCCTCTGTCCGTACACGCTGACGAAGGAGCTTTCACTCAAGACGCTGAGTGTCGGGCTCCCCAAACCCTGGTGGTCCGCCTCCGGAGATCCTTCTGCGACTCGGGGGAGGTTGGGACCACCATTCTTGGCGCCGAGGTATACGTTTCGCAGGTTTTCAGTGTTCCCACTCGGCTCAGAAATGAAGCTCGGCATCCGGTTGATGACTTTACCATCGTGCTCCGGCCTCGAGGCGTCGCGCTTTGGCGCCTGCATGGCAGGGGTCTCATAGCGCATATCGTAGTCGCGAGCGCAGAAGAAGTCTTCTCTCTCAACCTGCTGAACCATGGCTCGCTCTTGAACGAGCTGGTTGACCTTGGACTCGAGCATGAGAATCATGGCTACCGCCTCTTCCACTGCTTTGTCTCGCTTTTCCAGCTCCTCGATTAGCTTGTCATTGACGTCTTCCATCTGCTTTTTGTCTGACTCCAAGGTATCAAGGCGCTCTTCCAAGGCAGTCTGCCGCTCTCGACGATGGAAGAGCTCGAGCTTCAGGTCAAAGTTCTGCTTGTGAAGATTGGAAACGACCTGCAATTTTGTGAGCGGCAGATCCGAAGGCACATCTGTAGGCTATCTCACCTGCTCCATTTCCTTGACCCCGAGGCCCTTTCTTCGTGGCTCGATGCCAGCACTCGACTGCGGTCGGCCACCATCAGGCTCCTGGGGCGGTCGGAACGGCGATTGATACACCGCCCGGCTGATATCCACAGACGCAGTCATGTCCGCCCTTGATAATGAGGGTGAGAACGACATCCTCTCGTTCTCCGCCCGCTCCCGTTGTAACTTCTCCTGGAGAAATGAGGACATGGCGCCGTGCCGCGCCACGTCGGGCGTCTCTTGTCTCGATGCGTGAGCAAATCCTCTAGACGACGGCCGCGGTGACAAGCTGGACTGTTTGATGCCGTGGGTATGGTGGAGACGATGGGCGGCTTGTGCGTGGGCCAGCGGGGGACCACCCGCAGTGACGTGGGAAAGTGAGCTGTTGGCGCTCTGAGAGGCCGGTATGCGTGCGTTATTGCTCGCACTCGGGGGCCGCGTGGGGTCGCGATGATATGAACCTCGCGAGGCCCGACGACCATGGTGATAGGATTGGGGCCCCTCCATGTTGATAAACAGCGTCCGGCCCCTTCAGGTCCAGATGTCCGCCTTCAGGTCGGACAAGTTTCGGTCGCGGGGAAAGTGTTCAGATGGCAGATTGCAGGTGGAGGAGCCGAGCAGATCGAGTCTCATCGGCAGCCAGGATGGAGGTCGGGGGAAAAAGCAAAGAGAACAGACGACGGACGGCCGGGCTGCAGTGCAAGAAGGATGATGCCTGTCGATTTGCTCAGGAGGCGCCGTGCATCGGAAACGGGCACCAGGGGTTCCAGCCCCAGATGTTGGTTGCCCGTGCTGTCTCTCCCAAAATACACCCCGGTGATGGGCGCCGGAGAGGGCAAGTATGTTTCGTCGAGAAGAAGTCTCCCTGAAGTCTGTTTCTCGGGCGAGGCCAAGCAGTCGACTGCGTTTATTCGCCGGCAGAGTTGCGTTTCACTGCATATCTCGCGGCTCGCATGCGCTGCACGATCTGTCCAAGATCAAGAGCTGCAGGTCGACGGCATGGGAAACAGAATCGGATGTCGTGCTCGCTCGTCGCGTGGTCGGATGCAAATCGTAGCTGTCGCGCGCGAGTGAGGGCAGCGAGGGGATGGGAGAGAGGCTCAGCCAGGCGTCTCCCTTGCGACGTGTTGATGTAAGGTAGTATATCGGCTGCCCTGCCTGTCCGTCTCTTCTGTTTCAAAACAAGTCAAGGACGGCGGCGATTGGATCGCGGGCACAGGGCCAAACAGGCTGTGAATGGCGGACCGGAGCCGAGACAACGAAGGGCACCAAAGAGGGACGCGGTGGAGATGCTCTGGTATGTGCGGTTGTATTAGAGGTCGCCCGCTAGGCAGGAGAGAGGAGGCGGATGGATGGCGGCACGCAAGGGGGAGAAGTCAAGAAGGGGAGAGGATTGCAGCTCTCGGGTGCTGACAGGTCCAGGATCGAAGCCGTCCATGGTGTCGTCGTCGCCGCCGAAAGGCGAGTGGGAGCTGCCAGGGATGCCAGGGATGCCAGGCACCTGGGCAGGACGGACCCGACGAACCTGGTGGCTGGGAGCAGAGAGCGCTGGTGAGCGCCAGGCGGTGGATCTCCCCCTGCCCAGTGCGCTACAGCCCACCAGCAGCCCCATCTCCATCCCGTCACGTCCAGCGCCGCCTGCCCGTGCTCCTGCTGGACGGGAGCCACTTTCTTCACTGCCACGAGCGCTGTGCATTCAGACAGTTGACGCTACAAGCCCGTGATGGGTGGACGGGACGGCTGTATCCGTTCCACTGGGCTCGGTGCTCATCGACACTGTTCCTCAGCATCGCCAAGCTTGGCTACCTCGGGCATCACAGCACGCCCTACTTGTGTTTTCTTAAACGCCCGCTTCCTGTGAATGAGGCCCCGGCATCGATCCGTGATGGCCCACGGCGTTCCTTTGCCTGCTCGGCAGTTCCGTGGCCCGACTCGCGCGCTCGACCCTGTGCCCGTCCATTCCGCCGGCTGGGCAAGTCGAGCAGCCACGGTAACCCCTTCATCAAGGACCTGAAGCAAGGTTTGCGGCCAACGTCAGCCCCCCGCCGCTCCTTCAACGTCGGCTCCACGTTCGCGCCCCCTTCCCTCCCCCCGCCGCTGGTCGCTGACGACGCAATGGCTTGCTCAGCCCATGCAGGGTGAAGGGGGAAAAGGAAAACAGGCAGCTCGCCCACGAGACGGGCAAGGAAGGAGACAGGCGGGCGAGAGAAGAAAGAAAAAAAAACCAACACCCCCTGGCCCGGCCATGCCCGTCGCGGTGGAGCGGCAGGGGTACCCCAGCTCCGGATCGCCATCCCGCTGCAACCCAACTCGTCGGACGCCATCCGGAATGTGACGAGAGCCTTGATTCGTCGGCTCTTGGCTGCCCGTGCGGCAGGTCGGGTCCAACAGAGGCGGAGAGAGTGAGAGAGGAGCCGAGAGCGCGGCCTCCTGCCTCCCTGTGTGACGTGATGCGCTGGGCCGTCTCCTCGCTGGCCGTCGACAACGTCGAACTGACAATCGGCCAGGTGCCCGGCAAAGACTGAATCATTGTGGGACAAGCCGTTCCCGCCTGCCCGCGGATGGAGGAAACTTGCGCGCCTCTGCCGCCAGGGGCACGGAGCATTTGGGTTGCCCGCGTCCCGCTCCGCAGCGACGGCGCTCCCGACATTGCGGTTGCGCCAAAAGGAGACCGGCGGTGGTGTGGAGACGCTGGCTCCGCCTCTGGGCTTGTGTCCCCTGGCTGGCGTCGCGCTCAACGTTGGTCAGTAGTGCTTGCTGTACGAAGTAGCACGCGAACAACAATTGTGTCGACGGTACGATGCTCAAGGGACGGACTCTCA
Organism: Purpureocillium lavendulum; assembly: GCA_029168975.1. Classification (NCBI taxonomy): domain Eukaryota; kingdom Fungi; phylum Ascomycota; class Sordariomycetes; order Hypocreales; family Ophiocordycipitaceae; genus Purpureocillium; species Purpureocillium lavendulum. The sequence continues at coordinate 1,778,340 of JAQHRD010000005.1, read as the reverse complement.
TAGAACCTTGAAGAGACCGTCCTTCACAACACATTCATCCTCGCTATGTCGTAACTCGACCCCGCAGAGCATTGTCAGGAACAGAATATAGGGAGGTCCAGAAGCAAAGCGCTACCTGCGTCTGCATGGGCTCCATGTACCATATAACCTGTTTCAAGTCCATGCCGCCTCGCCAAGTGAGCTTTCTTGCAGGTGTAAGACACTGTACGAGTATACAGTTCGTCAGGCGTGCCATCCGGTGCGGGGTGTGCCCACCTGCCCAGGCATGGTGGAATTGCGGATGGACCTTCGGGTGTCTTCTTACATATCAACCCTCATGTGCAAGATAGCTTGATGCTTGGAGTACCTGGACTGGGGTGTGTCGTCATGACTTTGAACTCCAGCTTGTGTGTATGCCTGCCCACTATTCGCTCTGCTACCAGCAACTAGCGACACCGAATCCGTTCATATGTCGCGTGAGCCCATAAGGCGAGTCTGCCAGCATGAAATCGATTCCCACGAGGTCATCGCAAGGCTCCGATATGACGTCTCGTGTCGTACGCCTCCGAGGCAGAAACACACCGGTCCTCTCGCTCATGTAACCTTAGGTCATCAAGCAAAGTTGAGCCCATCTGGAACAAGGTGCTGCTTGGCTGTGACAACCTTTGGAGGCACGGCCATGTTCAATGCCTGCTGCTCTATGACTACGCCCAAGAATACGACCCAGGCAGCGGTCGACAAGTCCCCATACGCGCTACTCGCTAGTCGTAATCAGAGTATACCGAAATACAGTTTGTGCCGTGACCACCCAACATACAGGCCACGGGCGCCATGTGGCTCTTTCTATAGCTCCTCCTTGAAGAACTTCTCTTCGCTGCCGGCATCATTGTCTTCAGCCTTGCCCGGCGCTTTGTCATTGGCCGCCTTCTTCTTGTTGCTGCCCTGTTTCGCGTTGCCCTTCCCGGGCTGGCCCTTCTCAGCCTTACCTGTTGTCGCTTTGCTCTTCTCGGTCGCGTCCTTCTTGCTCTCCTTGTCAGAGGCCTCATCCTCGTCAATGTAACCCCTCAGCTCTCGCAGGTCCTCGCCGTCAATCTCCACAATCTCGAGCTTCCAGCCGGAGTCGCCAGCAATGTCCTGCATCTGCTTCGTCATCTCTTCGACCACGTCGGCTTTGAGATCAAGCTTCTCCAACTCTGCCGCGTCCAGTGTGGTGATCTTGCCACCATCCGCCTTGCTTGCGGCCTGCACGACGACCTCAATGAGTCGATCCTTGCTTGCCTGGCCCGACAGGAAGTTTCGTGGCGGCGTGAGCTTCACGGGCGGCTTGCCTGCCTCGTCGGCTCCGGACAGGACTCTCCTCCCGCCGACGACGATGCCCCCTATGGTAACCTCGCGCTGATCCGAAGCCTTCTCCTTCCCATTCTCCTTGATGTCCTGTTGCTCGGCCTCGGTGGCGCCAGTCTTGGCTGAGTTGCTCTCGTCAATGAGAGGCGGCGTGCCTGCGTCCACGTCGGCAATCAGTCGGCAACTGATTGGATTGGCCTTGGTCTCCTCTGGCGGCAAAAAAGCGACGTCTTGGCAAAGCCGAGGCGTGTTGACCACCATGACGTACGCGCAGATTGTCACCTCCTTAATCCAGCCTATCCTGTCGCTTTTCATGCCGGGAACACAGTGGTACTGGACCTCGATCGTTCGCTCTCTCCCTGTGAGGTCGCAAATCGTCCCCTTCTCGAGCTTCTGCACGAGGTAACGTTGATCGCCCTTGACTTGGAGTTCCGCAGGTACCGGCGGCCCTTGTTCAGTCTTCTGCCGCGTCCGTCGCTCTGAGGTTGCCGGGATGGTGGGTACCCGGCCAAGAACAAACTCCTGGGTATGGGGATCCCTTCGCGGGGGTTGGCCGTTGGCCACGGCGGCCATGGCATGGAATTGAACAATCTCGCGGTTGTTGCAGAAGCTGTAGCTCCACCAGCCCGACATGAAGTAGAGGCAGGAGTCCTCAAGCTGGGCCAACAATTCCCAACCATGCGCCGCCGCTCGTCGCAGCTCGCGCGCCTCCTCGGCCTTGGCCAGCTCATTGGCCGTCTGGTTCTCCGGCCCCGGGGGCTCGATGACGGGGATGGAACACAGATAGCGGTGCGGCGCCAGATTCATGACCTCGTACGAGTATACAGGACCATCGCCAGATCCGTCGTCAGGTCCATCGGCGTTGTTGGAGTCGCGGCTACCGGTGGCGGGGGTCGGTTGTGAGAAGTCGGCAGAGTAGGTCGGGTGCGTGTCGCCGTCTAGAAACGCTTGCGCATCTTTATCGGATATGGCTCCGTCCTCAAACACAACTTCGTACTGCCGCGTCCCAGTCAGCTCTGTGGTTCGGCCAGGTGGCTGTTGCATGCCGCTGGACGCTGGAATTCACCTGAGGGTACGCGAGAAGATCGCTGTGGACATTGAAGCCAGGTGTTCGAGCTCTGCAGAGCTGGAATGTGGCCAGCAGGGCCAGGTTGAGACGGCGCATGGTGCCGCTGGGCTGTTCTGCAATCACATAGAGCTGTGCCAAAGCGCAACTGTTGTGCGTGGCGATGCGATGCCAGCGATCACCCCGAGTGAGGTGTCCTATTTCGGGATGCAGGAAGGTGTCCTCCAAACGGAAAGCGCAATGGTGTCATCGTTAAGTCAACTCACCAGCCGCGGTTTTGCCGGATCGTGGGGAAGGTGGGAGGGGCCTACCAGAACGGGCAAGAGCCTCTGGGGCTTGGGGAGCTTCCACTCCCACTCCCCTGCCCGCCACGGAACCCTCAGTGGCAGCGTCATCTCGGCAATGCAACGCCACAGCATTGTCGGCGCACGACACGCCTGGCCCACGTACTCCGCACAGGTCTTTGCATTCAAAGATTCCACAACGGCAGTTGCTCACATGCAGCAGGCCTTGGTGCCTTGCCGGACCATGACACAGAGCGTCGGACTTGCCGATTTATGCCAGGGACCACCGGTGAGTCTACTTGCCACAGCGCCATTCCGGTCGCATCCCTGTTAGCATTTGCTGGATCATGGAGCATTTGGCCTCTTGCGCCGTGTTGTTACTGTTGAAGTCTATCTCGACTCGACGCAGAACAGTAAACAGCCCGGGGTGGGACGACCGTGATGGCCAACAAATCGCATAGCCCTTCTCGACGAGGAAGCCCAGGCACGTGTACAACCATCTGCATGCTGTGGGCCTGCGGTCATCTCTGGCATCATGCGAATAGAGCGCCTCCGGGAACCGGACCATGGTCTCGTCAGGCTCATGATAACTTCCGCGAAGGCGACTCAATCATGGGGCAGCACTCCGCAACACTTGTGGCTGAGTTTTAGCCCTTATCCGACACCGAACATTGGCTCTGGACACTGCGACCACTTCATAGCTTTCTGGCGCATAGTGTAATGTCCAGTCGCCGAGCCACGAAACTGGACGGCTGGGGGGCTGATGCGCGGTCGGTCCCGATACCCGAAAGCCACGGTTCGGTCCTCGTGAGCATCAATTACTGCACATTCGCTGCTTTGAATGGACGTGCAATCAGCACACCCACCTCCAAAAGATTGGGTTGGACACCGATCCGCGGAGATCCACGCCAGTCAGTGGAGGGTTGAATCAGCCTGCCGAGACTCACCAGCACTTAACTCGGTTCGACTGCCTGTTTCATGCAAGCCAGCGGCCCCCAAAGGACTGGCAACCCCCTGCGCGATTATTGAACTCGCGCAGAGGGTGCGGTGCCCAGGGTTCAATTCAACTCGGTCGGCTCATGCACCCGCCATGCCGCCATGCCGCCATTGTGTTCGGTATGCTCCCCCAAGACCCATTGCGTCAAGGAGGTTGTGCAGCGGAACTGACTCCCGCTCGGTGTACGGACCAGGAGTGCGCTGTGATTCAACCCAAGTGTTGCCATGACCCGGGATTGGACCAGCTAGAATAGCAGTTCTCCACATGCTGCACCTTGCTTTCCAGCCAGGCCCTGCAACCACGTCCAGGATCTGTCGTCGTTCGCCTCACTTTGGAGGATGCGTGTGAACCAATGGCTAAGGCCAGGCGTCATGCCACACGACCAACTACGGCGGGATGGGCTGGTGCGGCTTGTACGGGTCAACCGTAGCGGGCTTGGGAAACGCTGACCGGTTGTGACTGAGCATCCTGCCCACTGTGCCCGAGCGTCAGTCGGAGCCAGGCCCCCCGGAAGGCCTCTCGCGCCAGTGGATGACGTTCCTCCAAGGAGTTCATACTGGGACCTGCCCGCCAGTTTACCCCGGCGAGACGCGCCGCCCCAGAGCGTCCACGCTCCGCATCGACGATGGATGGAGTTGAAGGGATCGGGAGGGAGGCTCCCACTTGTCGGCCCTTGTGCTGGATGACGGCAGCAGCTGGCGGATCTGTCACATTGCACGACTCGTCGCTGACAGCAGAAATCTGCCAAGTGCGTTCTGCCTCAGCTGTCGTCCTTGGCCCCGCCGCGGGTGCTGAATGTCTCAGTACACACGCGATGTTGTCCCTGGACGGGACTGCGGGCCTCCGCAACGAAATGAACGGCAGAGCTTGTTCCTGCGCCATTGTCAAGGCATTAAACCATATACAACGCCAAGAGCAATGTCTCGCTGGGAAACATACCGGTTCCTTGATTTGCGTGATCGAAACGCCCGGCCCCTTGAGCCCGGCGCCCCGACTGAGCATAAAGGAAGAAACGACATGTTTATTGCGCGTTCGCCACCGCTGGCGCTCGTCCACATGCTGGCGAAACTTGTCACGATCTCTTCAACAGATTCAGTATGATGTCCTGGCAAGGGCTCATGGCTGCGGTACCACCACCAGGCACGCCGGGATACTTGGTCCTTGACACAGGACGGCTCTGGGTGTCTCGATGCTGGCGCCTGGCTTGGGTCCTACGCTAAATGGCAGTCCTGTGCCGACCCGACAGGCAGCGACATCAGGCCCTGTCCTGGCGCGAAGGAAAGTTTGCTCATTCCGGTGCAACCGGGGGAATATGCCGCGGCGGGAGACCGGGAGGGTTTCGGCGCAATCCCAGTGCGAGCCTTTGCCGTATGGGCATCGCGATAGACCGCCAACACCAGGCCTTCTCATCCCTTGAACCTCTTTGAGGACAGCACGATGCTGGATCAGAGCCTGTCAGTGATAGCGATCTGACATGTGACTTGGCTACACAGCCCACAGGCGTCTCGGTGCCCCAGTCCGATATCGTCGACGTGTCCAGCCCGATGGGCTGCATCTCAAACAGAACAGCTTCGGTGTGCCTGTCAGTCACGCGCCCGGCATGGCGTGGGTGGCACAGAGGATGTGCAAGTTCAGGCTCAAGCCCAGGTGCCCCAGAGGGGGATGGGAGCAGCCGCGGCGAGCTGCGTCAGTGTAGTCGGGCGTCGATGGCGGCGGCTGGGCTCCGCTGTATCCTGGTGGGCGCAGGCCGCTAGAGACTGGATGGTGCGTCGCTGAGCTTGCAGTGCATGACCGCGTGGTGCTGGAGGTGGGCTACGGACCATGTTAATTCGTCGTCAGCGCGGGTGGATTGGGCCTCTCTCTGTCTGCTCTCTCTCTCCGACACGAAGGGGAGGGGGGTGTGAATCACCGAGAGCCCCAAGACTCCCAACCGCCGACTAGCCAACACGCCCTCGGCAACGGCCCATTGCTCCACTCCGTTCGTCCTTCCATCGCAGGCCGCTGCTGATGACGCCGAACTTGGCGTTGCGACAGGCATTGACCGCGAGGACCGGCCTCGCACGTCGGCGTCTTGGGACAGATATCGTTCGCTGGGTTCCCCGGAAGACCCTTGTGGATAAAGGCTTTGACTCTCCATGCCCCGTCTGGAGTCGGCAGACGGAACCTTGCGCTGTTCCTCGCCAAAACGAACCACTTTGTCTTGTCCGTTCCGCAAGTACGGCATCAGTAGTCAGTACGGCATCAGCACGGCATCACGGGCGCAAGCTGTCAGGTCCCTTCACGGCTGTTCCCGCATTCGCGCCGCTGAGTTTCCGGCGTCGTTGCTCGCAATCGGCAGCCAGACGGGCGTCGAAGCAACTCTCTCACTGCAAGCCACTATCCCGTCTCGGCGGCATCGAGGCTGGGTCGTGCTTCGCGTCGCCACGATCTCTCTCGGAACCACCACTACTTCGTACCGCCCATCTCTCCGCCTGCTTGTGTGACCTTGACACGCACACCTCTCCACGCGCGCAGCCCGCCCACCTTGCACGAATTATTGCACACCTTGTCTCCAAAGAGGTCAGCACCTTGCCAACTCACACACACCCCCTGGCGGCGGGCGGCACATCACCTTTCCTGTTGTCCAATCCAGGCCCCTGCTCTTTTCTCGACGCCTCGTTCGAACCACCCACCCTCGCCCTCACGCCCAGTCGCCGCCTTTCCGGTCTTTAATCCAGATCTCCCTCCACCCTCTCTTCTTCTGCTGTCTGACACTTTACCATCACTTACACAACCCACATTACAAGAGCTGGTTTGTGAACGACGCCTGGTTTTTCTTTCCTTCAATTCACGTATTCAACTTCACTTCTTCCATCTATTTGAAATCACACTCACTCCCCTTATTGCCTGCAGTGCCCCGATCTTCACACTGAGCTTGGACACTGAGAGACTGCAGGCGCTGTCTTCGTCTGCTCAGCGTCCACGCCTCTGGAGTCCCTTCTTCGCCCACATTCCGTCAGGCATCAACAGCGCACATCGCCCCGACTGGGGAGGTTTCTTACCGCACCATGAACCAGCTCCCCAACAACACCGGCCAAGTCGAGGAGTTTCAACGTGCACTGGCCCAATGCGAAGCCCAGGCCGCCTTTTATCGTCAGATGCTTGGCAAGATTGATTCTCCCCAACCTGGCGCTTCCTTCGACGCCTTCAGCGTCTCTGGCTCTTCATTCAGAACCGGCGATGTTGCAAGCCATTCCTCTGCCGCTCTGCCTCGCAGTCAATCCAACATGGGCCCCTCTACGTTGGATAGCAATATGATGGTGAGCTCCTTCGTCTTGCCGCTCTTCTCGTTCTTTTTTTGACACGCAAATAGACGCCACCCAAGACAGGTTCAAAGCGGGTTGCGGCAATGCACCGAAGGAGAGCCTACTCCCAGCAGCACCAACCGGCCCAAGCCATGAGCCGAAGCGCCTCTGCCCGGTCCGACCAGAGTATCTCGCTCCACCCTCACAGTGCTGCATCGTCACTCGGCAGCTCCCACTCCTTCCCTCGCAGCAGTCCCATCACTCGCCCATTGCCCAGCGTGCAAGAACATGGCAGTCTCACTCCAGACGTCGGAATGGACCCCGGATTATACCTCGCCAGCAGCAGCTGGGGCGATGACGATATGTCATACTTGGCGTCGACTGGAGCCAATCTGTCGCCACACGATATTTACGACAGCTTCAACGAAGCCTCAGGGTGCCCGTCCATGATATCCGCACCCTCTGTCTCTGAGCCATCGCAGCCCCTGACGCGGCAGAACAGCTCGTTCGATGTCACTGCAAGGGGTAGCACGATGATGCGTCTTATCTCCTCTCAGTCTCGCCAGGGCGAGGATCTTTACAGCCAAGAGTCCATGACTTCATTTGCGCCTGGCAATAGTCTGGACCAAGGCACCAAGGGGACTACCCGCGACCGAGACTTCTTCGCCATGGGTGCCGGCTTTCCCACCTCGACACAGTCTTATCCATCCACCACCCCTCTGGCCAAGGCGAATCTCTTTCCGTCGGCTGATACTACCTCCATGGAGCGGTCAACGTCCAATACCAGCGTGACGAGCACCAAGTCCACCAGCTCCAACCTAGAGCGACGTTGCAAGGAGGCGTTTCAGCGGGTTCGCCAGAATAGCAACCGAAATATCATCGCCCCTAAGCCGCAAAAGGAGTCTGGCAACGGTAGAGCGCCCGCCAGTTCCGTTCCATCCAAGAAGGATGGTAAAGTTGCACTGCAAAAGACACCATACCAGCGACCCAAGCATCCCAAGGTCTACTGCGACCAGTGCACTGAGCACCCTGACGGCTTCCGTGGAGACCATGAACTGCGACGACATCTCAACGCAAAGCACAAGGGCATCGTCAAGAAATTTGTTTGCAGAGACCCAGCCAGCGTTGGCTTAAACTCCACCGTCCAGGTGTTGTATCCGCTTGCCGATTGCAGGGCCTGTAATTCCAAGAAGCAGTACGGCGCGTACTACAACGCTGCTGCCCATCTTCGGCGGACCCATTTCAAGCCCAAGGCTCCTAGAGGCAAGAACAAGAGCGCCTCCGACGAGAAGCGTGGCGGCAAAGGTGGCGGTGACTGGCCGGCCATGTCCGATCTCAAGCTGTGGTACGAAGAGGTGTACGTCGCCAGTGACGGTTCCGGGACGCCAGATGACGCGGCCGACGAGATCGAAGAAGACGCCTTGGATACCGAGGACACGTCCATGGGCGGATACGGCGGCCTGGATGACGGAGAGCCATTCTCGACTGATGCCGTGTACGGCATAAGTCTCCCTGGTACCGTTGACACACAATACGAGGACAGTAACGGTGCCATGTCGGTACCAGCTGGCATGGCATCTGCCAGTCAAATGGGATTTCTCCCGTATGGCTCTCTATACGCGGGAGACGGCACAACGTCAGAATATGCCGCGAGTCACTCGCCGTTCGGATCTGGCGTGTCGCCAGTCACTGCAGTGACATCAGCCTACTATGATTCCAGCGCGCCAGGCATGGCCGACTACATGTGGCAGATGGACGATGTATAGAATTGTCACTTCACCGCTTCCACCACGGTTCAACTACGGATCGCCTACAGGACTCCTTTCCGAAAACTGGAGCGACAGATACTGGAGTCTTCTTCCAACCCACATCGCGACTTTTTTGTTTGCACCGTTTTCGCCAGGCTTCGCACGCCTTTCCTGTGCACTCCTGCACTATTTGTCTTCAAGGATTGCCAAAAGAAAACAATCAACAAACTCTCAAAAAAAGAAAACCCCAAAAAAAAAAGATTGTGTGCTCGACAGCCATCAGCTGTCTAAGAGGCTTGTTCGACTTTCCCCGTCTCATATCGTCACTTCTCTTCCTTGTTATTCTTATCTTTGGTCTGCTTCGTTCAGCTCTTCGTATGGGCTGTCATGGAATGTTCGGGACATATTCTCTCTCCGATAGAGCCTGGTGGGGATACGTTTCTCAAAACAATGAAGACTGCGAGGGCCGGCCAGTCGCACGGCACAGCACAGCCGAGCCACGGCTACTCGTTGATACACGTTTCTGTTTGTCACTTCGCCGGGACAATACATAATGGGTCGGAAGAGCGCGTGGGCAGGATGCATGTCACCCTGGATCGGTTCAGACGCCGGGGGTCTTGTACAGGCACAAGCAGGCTTGTGCCAAGCTTCTCTTCGACCATGGGGTCAGTGGGCTGGCGGTTCCACTGGCTGGTAACGACTAACGACTTGGAGGCGCTACGGAGGCTACTGGGCGCTTTGCTTTGCGATTTGCTCCTGGTCTGGTATATACATGGCACGTTGGGCGGGCATGGACGGCGTTTCACGGACGAATACTGGAATACTGGTGTACATTCACATAGACGACCCGGGTTGTGGAACTGGTGCAGACCGGTATAGACCCGAGGACTTGCGAGCGAATGGGTGATGATGGAAATGCTACTTTGTACATTCTCGCTTCAGGACGGGATTCCTCACAACGAAATTTATATGCAACGTGTCTGTCCTTGTGAAAGTGCAAGGTCTTGTGGAGTGACGTTCCTGGGCCGCAGAGAGAATGCCTACGCAGACATGGGACAGCGGCTCGCGGGCGTAGGTCGACCGACCCCACAATGCCTCCAGCTGTCTCAACTCGCCATCCTGCCCGTGTGGTCGACCTCTAGACAGGGGAAGGTCAGCAAGCTCAACAACGACCCAACCCCGGAAACATTTCACGACACGCAAACCATCTTCTACAGCCGCGGAAGACTGCAATTGGCGGCACATGACGCGTCATTGAGCCTTTTTCACGATGGCTGTCGCGTCGGCGGCGGCGAGCATCCTCACCACCGCCGTGGTCAGCTTCTTCCGCCCGCTCTTCAACCCCGTCGACGAGTCGCTTGGGCGCCTCGTCGCGCCGTCCCGCGAGGACTTTCAGTGCCTCAAGTCGTCGCTTCTCCTCAAGGCGCCGTATTCACCGCCTCCATCGCCATCGCCATCACCAAAACCGCAGCAGCAACTGGATCAACGGCAGCGGCAGCAGCAGCGGCAAAAGGAGGATGAGCCTCAGCAGCGTGCGCCGCGTCGACGCCAAGCCCTCGCGCTGCCCACCGTGGCCGTCGTCCTTGCCGCCGTGCTGCTCAACCACATCCGCCGCGTGCTGGCCCCCTGGTTGGGCCAGTTCGTGTGGCGGCACCCGTTCGAGACGATGAAGCTGGCGCGCTCCTCGCCGTGCTACATGCTCGAGGCGTCGGTCGCCGCCGCCGACGACGACGGGCAGCCCTCGTCGTGGTGGTGGGCCGTGGTGCGCTGGGGGCTGCAGGTGCGCCTGCTCAGCGCGCTCAGGGAGGTGCTGATGCGCAAGATGCGCGCTTCTGCTGCTGCTGAGCACCATGGTAGCAGGGCCGCGACAACGACGACGGGTGTCGACGACGATGGCGACACTGCTTCTGCTGCTGCTGCTGGTGAGGGGAGCGCCTTGGACGACGTGCTCTTCGACGCCTGTCGCATCGTGTACCTCGCGACGAGCATCGCCCTCCTGGAGGGCGCCTACGCAGAGACGTGCTGGGCCGTCGCACACATCTACGCGCTCCTCCGCACGACGACGTCCCTCCTCCCGGGCGACAGCGTCATGGACGCAGCGACCTCACGCGCCTTCGTCCTCAACGACGTGCTCGCCGCACACTGGCCACGGGCCGTCTTCCAGGCGTGTCTGCTCGCGCAGTGGGCGGCCCGCACGCTGCTGCCGACGACGGCGTGGATGGCGGCGCGCGCGGCGGCGCGCGTGGACGTGTACACGCCGGCAGCGGCATACGCGCTCTGGGCAGGCACGGCGCTGCTGGTGCGCAAGTCCAATAAGTACTTTATGCTGCTCGAGATGAGCGGCATGCTCGTCACGTTTGGGTGGATGGCGCTCGGGCTCGGGGTCGTGGCGGTTTGGAAGGCGGAGCAGCTGGCGGCGAGGTGGGAGAGGAGAGGGGTTGGGCGTCGACGGTGAGCGCGGACGGTATTATGCACTTGTTTTATAGAAGTAATGGATTCGTGTTATTGCTGCGGCCCTGTAAACACCGAGTACCGCGTCAAACTCCAGCCGTATTGTCTGTCCATGACATACATCCCCATGCCGGGTCATGCACTGGTCTATCTATTCGTCACTGTATACATCATCCAGGGTATCATATCGTCTCCTCACATCCTACTTCGTAGCACAGTCGCCTTTAACCGGCAGTCCTTTTCTTCATCCTCCAAGCCCTGGCCGAGCGTGGCGTCGGGCGTCAATCAGCCTTTCTTCACCTTGTCCATCCACTCCCTCGCGCCGCGCACGCCGTCGTGGCCCCTACGAAACAGGCCCCGCTCCCACTCATCAAGGCCGCGCAGAAACTCCTCTCCGGACGCGCCGGCAGACGCGCCGCCGCCAACGCCCGTCTCGTCGGCCTTGCGGGCGTGCAGGCCGACGTCGGCGGCGCGGAGGACAAAGGTGCGGCGCAGGACGGCGCCGAGCTCGCGCTCGTCAAAGAGGTCGAGCATGCGCACGCCGACGCCGTAAAAGTGCGCGCTCTGGTCGCGCAGCGCGACGGCCCGCGGGTCCGCCTTGAGGGCGTTGGCGACGCGCTCCGACAGGCACGGCGGCAGGTTGAGCGTGAGCGGCGCGCGCGCGTCCTCGCCGCTACCGCCGGTGGAGGCGAGCGCCAGCATCTCGGCGAGCCACAGGGGTAGCGTCAGGGCGGTGCCGGGCTTGAGGCCCGTCGACGACGACGAGTCGAGGTGGCCCAGGTCGGGGGCGTCGAGCTCGAACTGGCAGGGGACTTTCTGCGCGGGCGCGGACGAGGGGCCGCCGCTTGTCAGCGAGAGCTGCTTCTTGATGCAGGGCACGGCGGTGTGATGGACGCGGGGGTCATGTATGCGGCGGCGGCTGTACTGTACCTCTGCGTCTGTCAGGATGGCGTCAACATCGTAGTACGACATGCTGGGCGGCGGCGGTCGTCGACATGGACGGACGAGCTGGGCGCGTGCGTTGGTGGGGGAGGTGGTGGTGGAAGAGCTACCTTACAACTGAGTGACGACGATGTTGCTGCAGCTGCCCCGCCACGAGACGCGTGCTGGAGCTTTGGGTGAAGGGCGCCGACGCGGGTGTAAATGGGCACAGGCTCCGCTTATGTCAGCTTCCATGTACTTGTAAGTCGTTCGGTCACCCGCCAGCAGATGGAATCGCAGCGACTGCCACCATTCCCTTTCTTGGGATTGACAGTCGAAACAAATGGTAAAGCTCTACTGGCCAGTCTTCTAGAAGCCGGTGACTACAGAATGTGCCAAGGTCTGTTCGCCGGTTGCCAAGGTCGGCCTGCACCTCGGAAGCGTCGGCGGCGGCTCGCATCCGAGACGGCGTCCAACTCCGACCGGTTACCCTGGAGTTCGGTCGTGGAACTTGGAGCGAGGGCGGTAGCTCGGACACGACTCGGACCGGCGCTCTGGTCGGTATTTCTGGCTGAAATGTGTTTTGTAGCGGTATGGAGGTTGTTGAGTCTTTTTGTCTGGACGTCGGCGGAACTGATGCGTGCTGTTTTATTTGCCATGTGCATCTTGGCTTATCATGGCATGGCATGGCACACAGCCCAAAGGCCATCGCATCGTTTCTCGATTGAACCTTCCCTCGTGTACAACTTTTCTAAACACACGTAAAGCACCTTCAACGTAGATTATGCTTGCCAGGCAACAAGGGCTCAATACACGTATTGTCATGTTGAAGATTCGCGCAGTTCAGAATGCCACCGTTGACAGGCAAGCCCCCGTAAGTTGCGCCACATCCACCGTAGCACCAGCCACGCCCCGCCCCGCCGGCCCGCCCGCAGGCAAGCTCGGAACAAACAGTGACGTGAAGCTGAGCTCAGGGCCAAAAAGCCGAGCGAGCAAGCGGCGCACCCGAAAACTGGGGGGCAAGCTCCAGCTTCCCTCGGCCCTCCCTCGAAGCCGCAACGCTCCATCGATTGACATCATCCATCCGCCCGCGCGACTTGCTCTCCCCGTCCAATTGGTAAGCCTGCGTTTATAACCGTCCCCGTTCCTTTTCCCCAGTCTGCTCCGCCAGACGCTCCACCATCCATCCTTCTCGTCTTGATCGCGACGACATTTCCATCTTCCTGTCCCCATTGTCGCTCTTCTACTCTGCTGCTTGCGACACAGACGCCCGTCCGCTCGCCGAGTCGCCCGTCCGCTCGCCGAGTCGCCCAATTCGCTTCGCTGACAGCCGATCGGAAGAAGAACCCAAAAGGAAAAAAAAACATGTCTTCGGCGCTCCTCCGCACCACGCCCGCCCTGCGCGCCGGCCTCCGGGCCCGTGCCGGCGCCGCCGCGAAGCCCCTCGCCGCCATGGCATCGACGAGCTTCGTCCGCGGCAAGGCCACGCTGCCTGACCTCCCATGTGAGTACCCCTCCCCGCTCCGAGTCGCCAGCGCCGACGGCGGCAGCAACGGTTGGGAAAGAAAAGGGAAAGGAATTCGAGAACGGGCGGAGCGGTGTTGTTCGAGCGCAAAGAGAGAGACGAGAAAGGGCTGACAGTTCCGCGTGCGGCCTTTAGACGACTACGGCGCCCTCGAGCCCTACATCTCCGGCCAGATCATGGAGCTGCACCACTCCAAGCACCACCAGACGTATGTCAACAGCTTCAACGCCGCCTCGGACGCCATCGCCGAGGCCCAGGCCAAGGGCGACGCCAAGGCCGCCGCCGCCCAGGCGCCCCTGCTCAACTTCCACGGCGGTGGCCACGTCAACCACTCCCTCTTCTGGGAGAACCTCGCCCCCAACGGCAAGGGCGGCGGCGGCGAGCCCCAAGGCGAGCTCCTGGTACGCGCCTCCCCATAATACCTGCCCGCGCGTGCGAATATGGACTGACACGAGGCGTGCGCAGACCGCCATCAATGAGGACTTTGGCTCCTTCGAGAACCTCAAGAAGCAGACCAATGCCGCGCTCGCTGGCATCCAGGGCTCCGGCTGGGCCTGGCTCGTCAAGGACAAGACGTCCGGCACCCTTGGCCTCGTCACCCGCGCCAACCAAGACCCCGTCACCGGCAACCTCGAGCCCCTCCTCGGCATTGATGCCTGGGAGCACGCTTACTACCTTCAGTACCAGAACCGCAAGGCTGAGTACTTCAGCGCCATCTGGGACGTCATCAACTGGGGCACCGTGTCCAAGCGCTTCGAGAAATAAGGGCTCCCAACGCCTCAAGATCTGTCCGGACAGACGGCGAATCTGAGTGCTGTACATTATCAAGGCTAATAAACCCATGTGTTCAACCCTTTGGCTCCCATTTTCGAGCCGCTTTTGCGAGCCTCCGGGCCTATGCTGTACCTTCTTTACACGCGATGGTGTACCCTTCGGCGGTGCTCAACTTGCGTCCTTGACATCCTCGCCCGTGCCCCAACCCTGTTCCCGCTACTCACTCGAGAAGCAAGAGTCTTGAACAAAACTGGACATTGCCCTCCGAACACTTCGGTAAGCACAATACAGGGCCCTTGCGCGTCCCGTGAGTCCCGCGATAATCCACCGCCCGTGGCAGACAATCGACAAAGGGTGCCAGGGGACCCAGTGGGGCCCTCTGGCACCCACTCCAATTGTCAACTCCCCCTATGCGACTTGCCAACGCATGGCGCTTTGATAGGCAAGTAGCTCCTCGATATATACTGTGTCGAAAATCTCGTCGACATAATCGTACCAATCCTGGTTCTGTGGACTGGTGGACGTCTCGAAGAATTTGACGTATTCCCACCATTTTGGGTACCAACCGGCGCAGTCCCAGCCCACTATGCCAACGATGTTATTGTTTTTGACGATGATGTTGCGCGGGCTGAGGTCGCCGTGGCACAGGACGAGCGAGTCTGTTTCCAGAAACTGACTGGCAATGCGTCCTGCGATCGCCGGCGCGCACGAGGCGGAGAGCGTCGACAGGAGAAACGCAACAAACTGCTGCTGCGTCGGTTTCTGTCGGACCGCCCAGTAGGTGCTGTTCTGGCGCCGATCGAGGAGCAGGGAATAGTCGCCCGAGAGAACAGAGCCCAGCTGTCGCGCTGCGCCCTGACGAGGGTTCTGCGGCGTCTTTCGCATCTGTTTGACCAGACGACGGAGCTGACGAGCCAGGTTGTACTTGGCCGCGGTTGACAGGCGATGCCACACGTCCTCCAATAGAGCTCCGTGCGCGACACGGTCAACACCACCATCAGGGGCAACAATATTCGCATCCATGGCATCCAAAGCGGGCAAGTGCAGGATGGGCAAATTGGACTGCCGGCGAACGATGTCGTTGATGACGAGGCCGGCATCCGTGATTTGCAAGAAGTGGGTTCTTGCCACGGGTGCCATACTTTGCGCCGGGGGACTCTCCAGGACCAGGCGGAACGGACGATGCCGCAAGAGGTTGGCCAGGTAGAAGCTGTCCGTGCTGGCCGCAGGCACTGTTGGGAGATGTCAGCGATGTCGACGGTGCTGCACACGACAACCCCGACGCACCAGGAGCAAAGACCGGGGGTCGCACGAGCTGCGGGCGTGGACCCGGGCTCGTGGCGCGGTCCTTGTCCTGCTCCTCCAAGGCGCCACTGGAGCGTTTGAGAGGAACGACAGCAGACGACTTGCTCCGTCTGGGGCGAGAGACTTTCGTATCGCCAGCCGGCACGCCCAGGCCGATGCTGTTGGCACCGCTCCGCTGAGGCCCTGTCTTTGGTTGCTTCTCGACCTCCGTCTGGAGGGATCTGTCTGTACCACCGGCAGCAATATCTCGGAGCATGGACGCACGCTCCGGATTCATGCCGGTGGTGTCTGTGGTTGGAGGCGCCATGATGTTGAAGAGGCTCGCACGAGCCAGTTTCCACTGGGCGGAAAGGCGACGATTAGGCAGGGCCCAAACAGCGGTCGTGGATGGCACAAGAGACGCCAACTCACAACGGAGATAGGATTCTTGCGGCGACGGCACGCTGTGGGCGAGAGTTTGATGCACCTCTCGGCTCAAGACGCGTTGGGAACGTACAAAACTGCATGGGGGCCTGTGGTGGAGGAGTAGAAAACAGCAGGAGAAAAGGTCAGGGCTTCGGTGGCTTCTATGGCGCACCCGGGCAACCGGTGCGGCTCCTGGGCAGTCCACCAGCTGCGGGCAGGTGCTGCCGCGCCGCCCAATGACCGCAACTGAGGCAGGAGCGTCACGGCGAGCGTCACGGCGAGCGTCACGGCAAGCGTCCGACCTGGGGCAACGGCGAAGTTCGGGAAGCCCCAGCGATGCATCTCCCATTTACACCAGATGCGAGCATTTAGACTACCGTATCTCTGCAGTTGAGGTCCCACTGTCCCACGATCCGCTGCTGGACGTGCCGTCGCCCTGACATTCACTGGCAGCAGTGAGCAGCCCCTCCCACCCAAGTGTTGGAGCAGAGTACGCCGTCGCCAGAGCCCGTCGAGCCAAAACCACACTGACCTCCAGCAGTGCAGCGGCAAACCCAACATCGTGACTTACACGCGCTGCGGTCGTTCCTGGTGCCCACGGTAGGCGTGGTGCAGGATGGATGGCATCATCCCACTTTGGGAAACGCCGTGACCACTGGCGATAAACCCGGTCGGTCTCCGATCGCCCCGACGCGCGTCATCAGCCAGGGAACGTCGCGATCGATCGTCTTCCAAGCACAGCGGTTTCTTCTTTTTCAAATCGTCAAGGCAATAGCTTTCTGTGCTCTGCGCCTGTAACCCGGTTTCCAAGTCCGTCGAGATGCTCGTTAGGTCGACCCTGGCCGTCTCAATCGTCGCTGGCACGCACTGCTGGGCGCATGCACTGGGACCTGGACCCCAAGAACCCATACAGCCTGACCACGGCACCGCCCAAATCAATGCCCATCGCATATTCAACGCCGTTCATTCGGCCGGGAGACAATGGGGCTCGTCCGTCAACCACAACGGCCTCAGCTTCTTTCCTGTGGTGATGCCCAAAGGCACGCTCTTGTACCATGGCTCCGAAGCCAACGCCACCCCCCCGGGGCCAGAGTGGCTTGCGTTTGAGGTCGAACACGCAGAGGCTTTTGCGCTGTCCTTGGAACCGCTTGGCAAGGAACAAAGTCAGACCGCGCTGGGCGATACACCCCAGAAGCCAATCAGTCGTGCACATGCGAAGCGCGACGCCGCTGGGTACATACGAGGCTATTTCCACACCTACCGAGCCAAAAGGGACCTGAACCTTGTATATGTCGACGGCATGAGCGCCGGGAAGACTAAAATGGGCACCCTTGACTCTCAGGATCTCGTCTTACGCGAGAACAACACAGGTCCGATATGGGATGGCTTCATGGATGAACTCCAACGTGCCAGCAGCATTTGCGACTTGGTCAAAGACTGGGGCTACGATGGCTTCATGCGCATGGAGATAGGCTTCGAGGTGGTCTACTGCGACTTCGCCGTCGGCGTCGATCTCATCTCGATCAAGCGTACTTCTCTGCGGAAGGACAAGGACATAGAAGAGCTCATGAATCCTTACCAATGGGCGCGAGCGGTGACAGAGCGATACGACGGCATTGGCGGCGACAGGGTCCGAATCGACTTCTCTTCGATGGTATCAGCCTTTTGGTTTCCAGTCAACATTTCAAATACCGATCCGAAACGGCCAGATCTCCCTCGACTGACCGCAGCAAAGCCTGACGAGTGGAAGGCGATCAAAGAGCGCGTGCGAGACGTTTTCACCCGACCGAGGCGTTTTACAGTCAACTGGCAAGCTGTTGCTGACATGGTTGTGACACGGTTCTCTAACCGCTTCGCGCTCATGGCGTCGCCAGATCTGTCGCCCATGAGCTTCATCCTCGAGCTGGACGTTGCCTCACTGACCTATTTTGATGCACCACCACTGCCAGATGATGTCAGCATGGCTCACCAAAATACCCGGAACCGCACCTTGGAAGCCATCGATGCGTGCACAGAGCACTATCTGTTGCCTGCGTATCTGGACCGTGGGGAATGGAGTCCCGAAGACAAACTCATTCACACGGCGTTCAAGACCGTCACGTCTAGCATATGCCAATGTCTATATGCCATGCGATCAGTCATGGGTGATGTCGTTCGGAACAACGACACAGCGGATGCGAGCTCTGGCTCTGAGGACCTCGTACGAGCTGTCAACGCCAGTCGCAAGCTTCTCTATGACCTCCGCGAGCAGCTTGCTTGGACAACGTGGAAGAGACCCCAAGTATGTGCAGTGGATGAGATTTTGCTAATGGTCATGTGGCCACTGGGGAACTCGGAGGACTACTGGAATCCCGGATGCCGGCCCGACAGCGATGTTTCATTTCGCAGACGAGGCTACTGGTGGCCGGGCCACGAAAGACAAGCATGACGAGGTACGGTCTTACCTCTCGCTTTCTCAGAGAGGCGGCGCAGATCGCCTCAGAGGCAATTTCACTTACAATGATAACGCGCTTCATCGCCATCCGCATAAGTCTAATGCCACGACTGCAACAAGCGACCACCTTTTGCAACAGTACAACACAGGCCGAGACGAAGACTTGTACCGGTGGGGTCTCACCGCTACATCGTACCCGAATCCTTGGGTCCGACGCTCTGTGTGACCAGCTCGGCCCTTGCTGCCGCGCAAATTTGAGAGTCAGTCTCGCTTGGATAAAAAGCCACCTGTAACAACACGAACGTGCCAGCGCCGTGCGAGCTGCCACGTAGCAAATACATACCATGGCCACGGCATTTTCCAGGCCGGGACCGCTGGCTTCGAAACTCCCTCTATGCCCGATCTCGCGTTGGCTTTCACCGAGCCAGTCGGTGCGACCGAGACGAACATCGAATCCTGCTTGACGGTTTGCCACTTCTCCAGGTTGACTTCGGCTGCATGCGCTCGCAAAATGGAATGGAAAATTCCATGTCACCAGTATGGAACTGGCCAACGGTTTGGAGATCGACAACCTAAAATAGCCATGGGCTTTCGGCGGCATGCAAGCCGGCGGCTATCTAAGATCGACTCGTCTTCGCTTCTACCTGCATGGACGGTTTCGATCCGCGAGCCGGCTCCCGCATTTTTGGTGGCACTCACCCTTCTGAGGGGATCCCTTCTGATCTCCCCATATTCGCAGCAGAACCGCGATAAGTACCGCTGCTTGAACCCGAAATGCTCGTCATCAGTTCAGATCCGGTCCTCGGCGGCAGTGCTAAGTAGTCAATAATGGTCACTTTCTGCGGACGATGCATTACATGTAGAGCAGGGCCCTATCTCCTGCCCAAGCCTATTGGGCCACGCAGAGATCGATCACTTGAGCAAACGTTGAGGAAATATGATTCTATGTTACCCTTAGAGCGGCGCATCTAGGGCCGGTGAATGGCTTAAGAGCGAGGATTCCACTGACAAAAGCTCTCGGCCAGAGTTCCGCGGGGACCATGTCCTAAGAAGAGAACCTCATCTCGGTTCCGAGAACCAGTCGACTGATCCGCTATCATTGCGAGCCACAGGTCGCAAGATTTGGCCACTTCCGATCGAGAGCCGAATAAGAATCGGCACGTCGCGTCATGGCCAGGAAGAGGAGCCGCAAAGCCAGTCACGAACACCGACCTGCGTTGGACAACGGAACGCCATCGCGGGGCGGGACGATACGGGCCAGCTGTGCGTCCTCCTGCAGCTGCGTGTCATTCTCGCACATGCAAAGCCGGCAAGGTGTTCACGTCATGAATGCGGCATACGCGCCTGTAGCCACGAATTGCTGGGAAGTGGCTTACCCTGAGGCAATGGACCTTACTTCCGCAAGCCAGCCTGATGGGGATGAGCCGAACTTGTCGCACCGGGCTGAAGTCGTGGTCGAGTGACACACATGCACCAACAAACTTGGCTGCACATATCCGCATACGGGTCAAGGGGCATGAACTCTGCTACTCAGGCAACGCGAAGTTCCCAGCACATTCCCCGCGCGAGAACCCGGTGGCCGGACTTGGTGCTGCCTCTGTGCACTCCTCTGCTATTGCTCCAGCCCTTATCCAACTCAGATTGTTGACTCCCCCGTCGGCCGGCTCGCGTCGCACTGCGTTCCGCGAAATGGACAAGTCCACGTGTAGCCTGATCTTCTCGTGCGAATTGCAGGCAGACTCCTGGATTAACACTTCTACACAAACTCCGCGTCGAAGCCACCAGCAAGAACTGCCAGCCCCGGGGCCGCACCACGGCATTACACCGCCGGAGAAGCATCCATGCATACCTGATCTCGGAGCATTGTGACAACACCGGTCCATTGGGTCGGGACAACCCCAAGATATTCGGGCATGGTGTCTCAGATTGCACACAGCCGCCTGCTCGAGGACTGCCCTGGCATCTGCGACACGAGGGTCGAGGAGACGCTGGCTACGCGAACATCTGCAGGATCGGTTTTTTGACCCATGCAGGTAGCCGTATCAGGACGCAAAACGGCCACGACGACTCGTCGTGCTGACGCCCTGGGGGTCGCCGCGTCTGAGACCTTTTACCTCCCTCGGGCTGTGACCCGCGGTCCACGACGTCGGTAACGTGGGCGGAGTCGTGGCGGGAGGAGCAAGCATCCGGCTAACAGTCATCACTCTTGTACGCGTCGAGCCGGCGGTCTGGATAACCCTCCGCGAGCGCGGCGACGACGGAGCCAATGACGGCGACAAGCCTCGGCTCGAAGCAAGCGGATTCAACAGCGTCAGCGAGCGGCCGCTTGCATGGCCTTGGTGTCTCTGGTCCTTCGGCAACGTCTTCTTAAACCATCTCCATGTCTCTGAGTTCGCCTCGATTTCCTCCGAAGAAATGGTCATGACAATGGCCGATAATGTCATAAGGAAGGCTTGCGATCGCTGTCACTCCCAGAAGTTGAGCTGCAAGCGCGTCGGCGACGAAGCTTGCGAACGCTGTGTTAGACTGCACGCCGAGTGCAAGTCCAGTCCATCTCTGCGGTATAAGAAGCAGCATCAGCATCAGCACCACCATCAGGTCCAGCAGCAGCAGCCTCAGCAGCAGCAGCATCAGCACCACCACCACACTCAGCAACAGCAATCACAACAACCACACCAGCATCAACCACAACCGCAGCATCGGCAGCAGCAACTCCCGAGCCAACAGCCACATTCATCGACTCCTGTGGTGGGCTCACAGACAACATTGGTCGGCCGGCGATCGCCAAAGAGGCGTAGAACGGGGAGCGATCTGAATCTAGTACAGCCTGAAGGAGGTGAGTTTGAAATGAACCCTGGCCCTCATTTGTCGCTGGTGAGATGTGTATTGGCCTAAATAACTGCGATACGCCTTCACGCTAACTTCGCGTCTAGCACCGGCAAACCCACAAGCAGCGGATATCACGGCGAGCCACCACTCTGTAGTCGGATCTGAACCAGGGCTGGAACTTGGAGACTTCAACTTCAACTTTGAGCAGCTGGCCTTTTTGACGCCGCCCCAGACAGATCCTCTCTCTGTACTTCCCGGAACAGTGGACGCCTTCCAGAACGCGTCGCCGTTCGCAGAGCCGTGGCAGCAGCAGTTGGCACCATCGTCGGAGGCATTTCAGCAGATCGCACCATCTGCTTTCCCCCCAGCTACCGGAACACAGTTTCGCCGGATAGTCCCTACGTTTGTACCGAGGCGACAAACCTGCGTCAGCGAGCAAGGGGCGACCGATAGGCACCAACGGCAGCGACCAAGACATAGGGCGAGGCAAATAGCCCTCAGGCACGTCGCACACGCACACAAGCAGGGGCGAGAAACGTCAAGAACACATTGGATGGCGCAACTAACCGACATCAACTCGCGCTTGCTGGACCTCGCGTCCATCCTACCCAAGCAACAGGGATCGCATGCCAACGGAAGGGCAGGCGACGACGGCAACGGGTTCCCAATCGACGAGATGTTCAAGCTCACGCGCGGCGTCGCCGACATCCTCGACCGGTTCCCAGCCACCAGCTCCGGCAAAGAGCACAACACGCTCGAAGGCGCAGACCCAGGAAGTGCCATGTTTGTCCTCTCAACGTATGTCCGCCTGCTCGACATGTACCAGCGCGTCTTCAACATGGTAAAGAAGGAGCTCGCCCAGGCGGACCAGGGCGCTGCCTTCAAGCACTGGAAGCTGCCGGACGTGACTGTCGGCTCCTTTGCCGTCGAGTCGTCGCCCTCGCTGCAGATGTCGCTCACCATCCAGCTCGCCGAGGAGTTCCTCGTGCGCCTGCGCAACGCGACGGCAGCGTTGGACCCGGCCCTCCGGGGCGCAGAGGAGCAGCTCGCCGGCGGCGGCGGCGGGACTGGCGGCGCTGACGGCAGCTCCATGTTCTCAGAGGTTGTGGACGTTTCGTATTGCGCGGTGAGGGCCAAGGAGGAGAAGCTCGGGCGACACCTGGCGCAGCTCCGTGATGAGATTGAAGCCTTTCTGGATGGTTAATGATGGATCGAACTGCGGCACGCATGTTGAGATTCGAATTCGTGCTGTCACGTATGTACATGTTTTGTTCCTTTCTCAGTGTAGTACTTTACGAGATGGTTGGACGGGCATTAGACTACAAATGGGTATAGGTGATTATAGACATACAATGGTAACACGAGCTAAAAGGTCTTGCAACGATGCTTCCTTCGCCAGCTTGTTGCACAGCAGTACGTGGAGATGGACTGCCGGGCTATATGCCATCCAGTCATGATTGTTGTTCCTCCTGCCTTCCTCGCGGCCAAAGCCTCCAGCGACGATAGCGGTCTCGGTCTCTCTGTTGCTCACAAACCTACACCGTGCCGCAGGCAAGACCAGTATTCCTACTTCGTACATGAGCATGAGATACGCATGCCAAGTCACCTCACAGCGAGTGACAACATACGACAAGACAAAGTTGGAAGTCACATCTTCCCCCACGCTCTGACAAAACTCAGGGGTTAGGGGCCGCGACCGTTCTTCAGACTCGACGCTCGGTCGCTTCGTTCGAACGCACCGGGCACAGCAGATGTCGAGACCCACGCGTCACGGTCATCACATCGTGTCCGGTTCCGAGCGGCGCCTATCCGTGGCCAGGAGAGGAAGGGCGAAGCGCACGCGCGCATCTCCGAAAGTGCCTCACTCACTTCACAGGGCGATGAAGATGATGCCATGTCGCGACACGGGCTCGCCATATCGCTATCACCCCGTCGAAGGAAGAGGCAGCGGCGGCACGTGACCCCATCGGCCAACACGTCGTTATCCGCGAGGCATGCTCCGAGAGGACCGCCTCATTGGCCGTGAAAGGTTTCGGAGTGTACGAGTACAGGTTGGTTGCGACAAAGGGGGTTTATTTCTGCTTCGTCCGGTCGTGGACTTGGCACCAATGGCACGTCACGCGGCGACGGCGACAGCCCCCGAGGGCCCGCGAGCCCGGCACTTGCAAGGGGCCAGGCAGGTGTCAACGATGGATCATGTCACTTTGCGCGATTTCACGGCACTGCATGTCCCAGTTGAGGACCGAGGCGATGCTGTTGCCTTCATTGCAACCCACGTCGGTCGTCACAGCTGAGGGCATCGTTACGATAATCCCAAAGACGTCCGGACCCCTGCCCTGGAGCCTGCCGATGCGAAGGGCGGCGACGGGGAGGAGGAACTTCGCGGACTGGGGCCGTAGCATTCCGCGCAGCGCCCAGACTGGCGCCATGACACCCCGGCAGATGGGGATGAGGCTGTGTCGTTCTGTCGTCCAGCGTGTCTCCGAGGCGGGTTGCCTCTGGTGCCGTCTGGGCAAAGCTTGCTTCCCCGAGGACCTTGACGGCCATTGGGGCAATCCAACTGCCTCGTTCGTCATCCTCGGAGAAGCATCGCGAGTGTCTGTCTATCGTCCTATCGTCATGGACCCGTCAACGCATACGGACTACATGTTCGGCTATTGTGCTCTCGCACCTGATAGAGCCCGGCCTTTTGATGGCTGCCCGCGGCCTTTTGATCACTGGCCCCAGCCATCTGCCACCTTGGTCGGAGGCCACTCGTCGCGACCGAGCCACCCGCCAGAAGTTCTGATGCCAAACGAGGCTTGCCTGCCGGCTGGTCGGCTTAATATCGCAACGCAGACACCCTCCCGGACACCCAGGGGGAGGTGGTGTCAAGGGGACCATTCCGCCGGGCCGCTAATCGTCTTGGCGGGACAGGGCATGGCGGGCCTTAACCGCTCGGTCGGGAGGCGCATGTGTGACGGCAGCGACGCTCCAGGGGAGCTCTGAGTTTCCGTTGCGTAATATCGTCGCCCATCCCGCCGACGAGGTCCAGGTCGACAGCCTTAAAGCCGGCCTTGCCGGCCTGTGCGGTGCGGTGCGGTGCGGTGGGTGGGAGGAGCGCGAGCAAAGGCGTCGCGGCGAGCGCGAGAGGAGACGAGGGATGAGGCCACCATTGGTGCTTTTGGCAGAAGAAACGCGCCGCAGGCCCCCTCGCCCGAGGCAACCATCAGAACCGGGGGCATGATACCCTGGCTGCTATCGTTCAGCCTGGAGCATCAGCCATGATTGGACGCCGACTGTTTGATGCGCAGCTGTGAGGTGCCGAGTGACCTGCGGGCTGAACACGCAAATGCGCGGCATATTTGACAGTGCCAGCCATGCACGTAATGATTCCTTCGCCTTGGTGCGCTGAGCCGCCAGTGCTTGGTACCGTGCGTGATCTGCCAGCGTTCGCAGCTCTCAGAGCCCCAGAGCCCGGGGAGTTGCGAGATACGAGCGGGTGCTCGTCCGTGAGCGAGACAACAACGCTTGCCAGAGGGGATATGAACGGTTTCGCCCCACCGCCCGGTTGTGAAATATCGGTCGTACGAGGCAGCACGTTCTCCTCCCGTCGGCGAACACCCCGACAGATGCCGAGCCAGCGTCGTAAGCGAACTGGCCCATCCACAGTGACAGGGCGCGGGAAGGTAACTTAGCGGTTGCACGACCCACGCCTTTGCGCCGGCTCCGCGTTTGCCTCCGCTCATTGATGGCCCCCGTCCTCGCGCCGTCCCGCCCCCCTTTAAGTTCGACCGTGTTCCCGGGGCGGGCCTCCCTCCAACAAAGACGCCACAGCTGTCAACTTGGGAGTGTTGCCAGCGTTGCGGGTACGGGCTACCTGATGGTTAAGGAGCCGGTTACTCGCAATCAACAGTGAGCTATTAGCGACTGCGGGAAGAGAGATCTCGAGCCTCGGGATAGCGGCCAAGACGGCGGTCTTGGAATGTCTCAACTCATCCAAGAAACTGGATGGGCCCCGGGGTTCGGCGACATCGACACCATCCCACAGCTGACGCCATCTGCCAAATTCGGTCAAGCATGTCTCTTGAGATCATGGGAACCAGGTAGGCTGCAAGCCCTGTCGTCCTGACAGGCGGATCGCCTCTCCCCTCCATGTCGATGGGGTGCCATCTTTCCCAGCTCGGCCGTAACGCTCGGCCGCTGCGCTCTTCACGAGCTCTTGACGATCTGCGCACCCAAGATGTCTGTCACCAGCTAAGAGGGGGATTCGCAAAACAGCGTCGACAGTGACCTCATCCACAGGGAGCTGCCACACAGCGACAGTGGCAGACCGGCCGATAACGATTGAGCCGTTGAACGGCTGCGGCAGGCCGCGGCAACCACTTCCCAAACAGGCCTGAAAGCCGCTGCCAGCGCGATCCGGGTCCGCGTTCTGGGGACCGGAAACGCAGCGCTGGAACGACTGCTCATTGGGCCACACTGTCGATCCACCGAGTTGAAGGGGTGGCTCTTGTGTCTCCCGTCCTCACCAAAGGTCTCTGTGACCTGGAAATGAGGTTCAGAGCGACCCCTTGCGCACCTTTCGCGCCGCTTCGAGAACAACGGCGAGAGGCGTGCGACGGACGAGTTCTCATTGCATCCCTGCTGGTCGGTACGAGTACGCCCGTATCCGTCGGCCGTAGATCGACGAGAGCCCCCAATCTCGTGGGCCGAGCCGTTACGTCGGGTCGTCCCACGCGTTCGGTTAATGTGATGGTCCCTGTTCCCCGTCTCGACTGACAGACGTGCAGCTCAACGGCGGCTAACACGCCCCGAAGCCTGCCGCATCAATGCCCTTGACGCGGGGCCTTGTTGAAGGATGCAGGCTGAACTGCCGTTCAGTCCGATAATGCCTTCGCCGCCACCAGTGCGCCTTTGCGCGGCTCATAGCAGTGGGCGGTCTTCCTGCGACACGGCTGACCAAGTTAGGCACTGCCGCCTGCGTCGGACAGAATCCGGCTGATTAACATCCCTGGCGAGCCGAGCTGCACTCCAGGAAGTCGGGAACGCGGCTCCCGCGGCACGCCCCTTGGGTTGCTCTGACAGGCAATTTGCGAGGGAGGGAGAGAGGACAGCACGTCACCTGCTGAACAACGCACGCCGACCCTGAAGGCTGGCAGGGCCTGACGAAGCCGGAGAGGATTGGCTCACATGCATGCTCAGAAGGGTCGAGAATCGTCCACGGCGAGTGCCCCGGTTGACCGATGCTGGCAGACCGAGGTTTTAACCCTTGTCGGTGCCTCTTGACCGGTTCCTGCATTGGGAAGGCCGGCCACCATGGTGCCGTGGCGGCGACAGCGCCATGGGTATCGCACAATCGTTTGGCTTCACAGCTTGTGACAACGTGGGAATTGGATGGCTCAGAGCAGTGCTCGGAGGCGCGTTGCAAAGAATGCATCGAGCATCGATCGCTGCGTGGCGGTTCGATCTCCTGGCAAGACAAATCTGCTGGTGCGGCTGCAGGCGGTGAAGAAGCACAATCAGATAGAGGCTTTTCGTGCATCTCGGTTCTGAGCCCTGGAGTTGATGACCTGCAGCATCATGGCTCACCCGAGCTTGGCAAGAGGGGCAATGCAAAGGCTCGCTGAGGTTGTCTTGTGGATCACGGCGCAAGGGGCTGCGTGTCAGTTTCCAAGCTCCGTGTCAATCGCCAAGCGCCAGCGCATGCAAGATCAGCAGATTGACAGGCAGAGACACTGCCTTGTAACTCCCGCCAACAGAATCGGTCACGACTACGATGGGAGGATGCCTTCAGCATTGTGGGCTCCCCAATATGTTTGGGGCGTCTCTGACACTCCGCACTGAGTCGCGGGTAACACACTGGGAGCGACGGAAAGCGCCAGGATGGCTCGATATGGCTGGTCCAATCAAATGCTGACTTGGGCGCAAGGTTGAGCCAGGGACCCGAACAACCTTGATCCCGAGCTGGTGCAAGTAATGTCGTGATTGCAAGGCTCCGGGCTGGTGGCCAGGGTGCCCGATTTCGCGTCGGGTCATAAGGTAATGAATGACTGGCCTGACCGCTCTCACGAGTTTCCCGGCCCGTCGCGTTCAAGTACTTGATCTGGAAGGCCATGGCTTCCTCGGCCCTGAGAACGAAGACAATGCGTTCGAGCCGAACTTTGCGCATGATCAAAACAGCTCAAGCATGGTGCCGGTTGTGCGATCAAGCTTCAGCACGGCCATAAGTCATTCGAGCTGTCGATCGTCAGAGCCCCGTGTCGGAGATGGCGCGGGGTTGTCTCGTCGTGATTCCAGGACGGTCGCTGACAGTGGCTCTTCACTTCGACCACGTGGAAGGCATCGACGCCGGTCCGTCCGACACAGAAACTTTGATGAGTTAGTGAGGATAGCCGGGGGGGAGGGGGGCTCGTTGGCGGCAACCAGGGTCCTATGGTAAGCCGCATCGTTCGCCGACGGAAGCCCAGCAGGCGGCGAACTTGGTCGTCATAGGCCGTGCCAGGAGGTCGGTTGCGGAGAAACAGGATTCAGGTCGGCTCTGCGATCAGCCCATTTTGGGGGGCCATGAGGAACAACGACTGTGAGGAGGTCAGCGCCGGGGCAGACTCGAGTCACGATTCAACACAGGGCGCATTGGCGCGCCGAGGGATTGGCGGTGCCCCATCAGGGCCGGGACAGGCCAAGCTTGGATCGAACAGCCACGATGTTCGTAGTCGGCCAAGGTGAGGCAGGCCAGTCAGGACAAGGTTGAACGTACTCGTAAAGTGCCCAACTCGAGGGCTCACCGGTCAGAGATTCTGCATCATGGAACATGATGTTGTGCCGCATCGTTTGGTGACGTGCCGCGAGCCGTGCCGTGCCGTGTGTGCTGCGCAGGGCCGTGATGGTGTGCTTGGTGTGCTTGGTGTGCTCTGGGGTGCTTCGTTGCGCCGTGATGGAGGGTGACGGAGGGTGATGGCCGTAGAGGTTCTCGAAGAGCGTTCGGCAGCCGAGGGTGCCGTGTCGCGCCCTGCCCTGGGCTGCCCTGCCAGCTCGACAGCCTGGTGCGGGAGATTGATAGGCGCCGCTGGGGTGCCATGAGGGTGGTGCTTGGGCTGAGGTGCTCACACGAGGTGAGGGAAAGTACCTTGAACTAGTCCGGTACCCTGCTGCCAGTGAGACGCCGACCTGCCAGGTCGTTCCCCGTCGCAGAGGGACACATCTGCTGCTGTTCTTGGGATCTCCAAAGGTTCCAAAGTAGGTTGTTGTGGAAGACACTCACTCCGAGGGAGAGAATCGTATCGTACTCGTAGGTGTCGGTGCCCAACGATGGCATCCATCTCCGTCCCCACTGGCACTGGCGGGACCCTCATCTCATGGCCGCTCCTTCCTCAGTTTGTCCATGCTTCCGAGATGTTAGGCATCCACCTGGTAACTTCGTACGAGGCAGCGGTGCCTGAGGTGAGTGGCAGTCTGACTACTCGCACCTGCCCTCCCTCGCCCGGCACTGCGCAGCCCAGCGGTGAGGTCAGGTGCCTGAGGTGGTCCTGCGAGCGCCCGAGCGTCCATCTCTCCATCCATCCATCCGGTAGTTCGTGGTAATACCGAAGTATCCAGGTCGTGGAGGGGGCGGCGGAATCCCGTCGGCGTGCACACCACGAAAATGACCTGATCCTGCCTTGGGCTCCTCGCCTGCCTCCGGATAAGGTGGTAGTAATATGACTGAGGCGGCGAGGGATGGCGTCCCGTGACCGTGTGGGGGACGTGCAGTCATGGACTCTGATGAAGCGATGGCACCTCCCAGAGTTCCAGGGCGCGCTGCTCAGACCGCCGGCCGGCAATTCCCTCTTCGCGTCGTCGATTCGTCGTGGGGGATTTACCTTGGCGGTACTGGGTTCGGTAGGCCGTAGTCCGTAGTACTACCTGTGCCAGAGCCCATCATGTCTTCTCCGCATCCTGTTATGACCGGTCCTGTCCGGCTCTTGAATCTAGGAACGGCCTTGGATGCGACGCTGCACCCGTACTGGCCTTGGCTGCCACTGCCCCTCGGAACCGTGCCCATAAACAGAGTGGCTCTCGGACCGCCCAGGACCTGGTGGTGCCAGAAGTGCCGTAGCGCCGTGTCGCGCCGTGTCAAGTCGAGTCGTGCTGTATTGTCGTGCGGACGGGCGGGAGGATGGACGGATGGATCGTATACCTTGCTTGGGATTACAGAACCTCACATCATCACCGCCAGCCGTTGCGGGTGAAACCGACGAGCGCGTCTGTGCCGTTACCGTGTGCACTCGCACATCTCTTTGGGCCTCGCCGCAGTCTGCACGCGCGGCAGACATGGCAGCAGCATGGTGGCTGGCGACCAACAACAATTCATTCATTCACCATTCACTGCTCATTCACTCATCAATACTGTACACGTACATCCATCCCTCCGCCCATCCTTACCAGCTGCAAATGCAATGCCACTGTAGGCCGACTCGACGGGAACGATATCGACTTATCGAGGCGGCCTCGGGACCGGCATGTCGCTGGCGCTCCTCGCCGCCTCTCCCACGCCCTGCCCGAGCGCCCTGTATTTGGTGGCACGCCTCGGTCTCACAGCCCCCAAACCACCCGACGCCAGCGACAATCGCGCCCAGGCACACGCCCCCCCCTGTACCGCGAGCGCCCCAGCGGGCACTCGGCCGCTGAACAACAGCGGGCAGCGGTCCTCCCCGCCGCTCCGCCGACGGGCACCCCCCAAGCCAGCCAGCCATGCCCGCGGGCACCACCCCTGGGTTTTCATCCCCTCCCCCTCCCCTCCCAAACCCCCCTCCTCGTTCTCCCCGACGCACCCAGGCCCTCCACCACCCCCCCTCCCGGCCCCCTCCCCCCCGTCCAGGCTCTCGTTACGGTTCTCGTGCGCCAGGGAGACATTGGCGCTCCAGAAGAGTCACTGACGCTCATCAGCGTCGTCTCGGCTCTGCTCGATGGAGAGCGGCCAAGGTTGCGAAGCTTGCTTCCCTCGTCCCTCGCACGCCCACCATCCACCCCCGGCATCCACATCCGCAGGGCCAGGGGTGGCCCTTGGTCCTCATGGCAAAACGGCAGGCCTGCCTGGTTGCCCGTTCATAAGAAGAGCGGGACGTGCTCGACATCGAACTCCCCACGAAGCCGTGCTACCAGCCACGGTGCAGAACTCCCGATCTCTGATAAATACACCGACACTCCTCCCAGCATTGCCTTCGACGCGACCCGATCCAGCAGCAGTCTTCAGTGTCCTTGTCGGCTGAACCGAGTCATTCTTCATTCCTGACACTGCTACCCCCTCCGATCAGCATCCCTCGGGCCTCTCTTAGCCGGGTCACCTGCCATCTGCTCGCCAGATCACGACTACTAGCAGGACTTATAAGTCGGTCAACACCCCAGGAAGCCGTTGAATAATTCGACATCGCCCTGCCACTACCGTCACTTCCATCCAGAGTCGGCACGTAGACCGCTTGCCCTCTGCAGTTAACTTCCACCAACTTGGTCCGCACCGCAACCTCCATCCAACCCATCGCCGTCACCATGTGCAACTACATCTACGTGAGTGCATGGCCCCTTCATTGGCAACACGCCACAGGCATGCATCCCGGAAAAGACGCTAAGCCATTGCTTCACGTACAGAAGGAACTGAGTTGCCAGCACCATTACCATCTGGTTGAGTCATGGTGTTCCAAGTACATCGAGACGGAGAGAAGATGTCCGCCGACGGTGGTTAGCAAGCAGTACTGGTGAGTGCAAATCGGGTTGCCGCATGCGCGGTGCCCAACCTACATGACATGTGCAACGCAATACTGACGTCGTGGATGGTAGGGGTAACGATATCTGCTGTAAGTGATGATTGCATCTCTGGCGGCGTCACCTTGACCCCATATCACCGCTGGCACCCGCATAAGGTACTGACCATGGTCCTATAGCCGCCTGCCGCGAACGACAACAACCGAGCAAGCACCCGTGGGCGAAGCTGATACGGCCGCCATCCCCCAGGATGACGCCGTACCCGTACCACATCTCGGCTCGGTAAGGCGTCCCACGCACGCACGGCGTTGGGTGCCAGCTGTCGGCGGCCCAAGCCAGCGGAAGAGTGTGGTCAGCTGGCGCTGGCCGGTCCGCCCAGTGCAGCCAGCATCGCGAGCCAGACGATTCGAGAAACGTAGCCGTGCAACCACGACGCGGCGAATCGCGCTGAAGCTTTCATCACCTGGGCGGCAGCTGTGCAGCGTTGCATTGTTGGCTCCACCACCACCACCACCACCACCATGACTGCCACCACCACCACTGGCCTCTCACTATGTGGTGGTTGCGAGTTGGCCGGCATGGACGTGAACAGATGTGGGGGCGGTCACGACTGCATAACAGCACCAACCGGGCACGGTGCACCTCGCACGAAGCGCCGCCGACTGAGGCGCACGAGGCGCTTCGGGCGTGACGGCAAACCAAAAAAAAAAAAGACTGGTTGGGATATCAGGACGGGCGTCGTTTTCCCTCATTTAGCGCGGCATTTTATGGTTTTTTTTTTTGGCACATAGCGATGGACGTTAACGGCATGGATACCTACCTACACTGGAAGACAGGGCTTGTTTATTTGGGTGCGAACCTGGCCTGTACTTGGATAGCCCTGGGCAGTTTGGCGACTTCTTTTGGACGGTGTATTTGCTTGTACCCTAGAATACCAGGTCCCTTTGAGGACCGCGGCGCACACAATGGATGTAATTTTCACCCGCACGCACGTACGAGGCACCGCTGCGATATACCGCCGCGGCGTGACAAGCAGGCGTGGGGGAAGAGTCCAGAGAACGGACAAGAACCGACACTTCCTGGCACGGGCACGCATTCCGAGCTGCACAAGACCCATTGTGGCTAGATAGCGGCTGCCGGGACAGGGGATGACGGCGGCGGCGGTCTCGCAGCGCACCGCGCCGCACCGCACCGCACCCACGGCCGACGCAAGCATGTCGGGGCGGGCCTTGCCAGGCGCACCAAGTAGGTTGGTATCACAAACACGACGGGCCTCAGAGTGAATGCCTATGTGAACAGCTGGCGGCACCACCGGGGTTTCGTCTCGCTCCAGCTGCGTCGCGGGCAGGCCGCCGCCTGCGGGTTTGAGCTGACATGGATCTTCCCGGTCGCGCCACGAGGGAGGGAAGGTGAGCGGCCCACGACGGGCTGTGCGTGCACCTCTATCGTCGCTGTCGCTGTCGCTGTCGCCGTCGTTGTCGTCCTCGGGTGGCCCCCCCCTGCTCACCGGCGAAGCACTGCTGTGGGAATCCTAGCCCGGTGGTTTACCCTGTCCTGACGTGCGTGCAGTCCCAGGACGGACGGACCGCTCAGGTCGTCGTGTCGTTGAGGGCGGTGCGAACTGAGATTTGAGAGTTGATATCAGACAAGGCCTGACCGTCTGTCTATGTGGCTCCGTCTCATTCATTCTACCTAGGTCGCGCCAGGGCATCAAGACTCCCCAATGCCTCCTCCATCCTCATCATCTATAGAGCCCCACGGGTTGCCTCCCAATCTTGACCGAGATGCAAAGGCACATGCACGCAAAACGCAAGGGCTTGGCTTCTGACGTCGCTCGCTGCCTTAGCCACCCCTCCCTCCTCGTCTCGCCCTCTGCAGCTTGGTCGCGCCCCCTGTGCCTTGGGGCCAGCCTGTTCTCGCCGAACCGAAAAGGCGGGATCGAGATGGCGAAGGCGATGGGAATTAAGACAGGCCCCGCGGCCGGCCAGGGCCTGGCCTCTTGCCCGAAAGGGGTGTTAGTCGAGTCAACGCGACTAGTAGGGACGCAGCAGCAGTACGACTAGTAGCAGTAGTAGCAGGCGCCGCGCGCCATCGTCTCGTTTCGGCGCGAGCCGCCGAAATAGCAACTCTGCAACATGTTTGCTGCCCTCTACTTTCGTACATGCATGCCAGCCTGGTGTCCCCCACGGCCGCCGGGCTGGCTGGCTTGACTGGCTTGGCTGGCTACGAAAGACACACAAGGGGACCAGAAAAATAAAAACAAGGGCGCTTGTGCGACTGTGACTGCACGCTGCTGGGGAACTCCTTCGCCGTGAGCAGGGGGGTCGGCGCGGCGACGGCGTTCGAGAGCGTCGAGAGCCCGGGAATCGGGTATGATGAGGGAACATGAGCGCCGCAACCATAGAAAATTTGAAAGGCAAAGCGCGGCGCGTATGCAGGAGTCTGTCCATGCATGCATGCATTGTACATACATACTTCGTACAGTAAGTACGCTGCGCCTTCACCGTTCAACAGGCTTCACCGAGTTGGGCAAAAAAAGCAACACACGCAAACAGGAAAGAATGAGAGAAAATTTTTTGGCTACAGTATGTACAGTACAGTCAGTATTAGCCCGTTTCAAAAAAAAAAAAAAAAGTGAGAGTCGTCCCAAAGTTGGTTCACTCACTCACTGCGTGGAGCCGGCGGCTACATGTTTGTATTACGTGGCTTGCGAGAAGGAGACGACGAGCCGTTGGATCAGGGCAAAATATCACCAGACGGCCCTCACGGGGGATCCAACGACATAGGATAGGGAGCTAACCCATGTGGTCGGCCCGTCGCCCGGCACCGGCCTGCCGGCTTGGTGCAGCGGATGCCGCTTCCTCCGTGCCTATTTCAACGTACGGGGCGGCGGAGCACGGATATACGCCCCCTCCAAATCTTTGTTTCCTGGTTCGTGATACTTACTTACTGTACAGCACTGTCCAGTGGCCTCGTCATTGCGTGGCCTGACAGGGACTCTCCTGGGGGGAACCGATCATGGTTGGACCATGGCCTCGCTTCGCCCTGCTGTGTTTGGTGGTTATTCGGTGTTGGCGCGTTGGCTTGCGTCGACGAGGCCATCTTGGCAGGGCTTCTCGACCTCGTGTTGGTTGAGGACGCCGAAGACAAAAAAGAGACACACACACACACACTCACTCACAGACGCACACACGCGCGTGTGCGCCCATCCCGGCCCCGGTGGCGGCGGGTTGATGACTACGAGCACTCATCACCAGACTCCCAGCCCCATCCCATCCATGTGGCATGCAAATGAGACTGGTCGGTGCTCGAGCCAGGGTCGAGAGGGGCCCTTTCTCAGTACCATTGCGTGCATCGCCAACCACAGGGCATATACGGACGTAGACTGTAAGATGTCATAATCATCTCATCCCCAATCCATGGCCGACAGAAGGTTCCATCGAAGAAACGCCGTTGCCAACAACATTAAACGCCCCCCTTCCCCGCCAAGCCAAGCACCAGACTACTCTTTTTTTTTTTTTATCTCTCCTTCCCAGGTCGTCGGACATTGTCCCATCGTCCCAACGCAGTGGCTGTCGGGTCGACACCCCTCTCCCCCCTTGAGACAGGGCGAACCCAGACCGCTGCCAGGCAACATGGAGACGGCGAACGAGGACCCTGGGAGCACACCGGCCAGCGACAGGACCCCGGCCGAGAGGAGCGAGGGAGGGAGGGAAACTCTGTTTTATTTCGACAAAGGAACAGGTTCTCGGAAAAAGCCTGGGGAAAAGAGCGCCGTTGGCGCCGGCGGTACAGGCCCCCCCGCGTTGCTTGCTTTTGCGCCTCGCTCTTGTCTCGCGGTAGTTGAATGTGCCTGGCTCATTACCTCATTAGCCTTGTGGTCGTCGACCGGCGCAGTGGGCGCTCGCTGGGGACAGCGCAGCGAAACGGGCACCCCCCGGCCATCGACAGACTGGTCGTGCTTCTTTGTACAATACGTATGTCTGGTGGTCGATCCTTGGCGTTGCGTCGTTTGTGCGTCACTGTCTGGCCTTGGAACCGCGTTTGAATATTAATCAACAAGAGTCTCTCGGGACCGAGCAAAATAGCAACAGGCACGGGAAGGGCTGCTGCTGTTGATGACTGTGCCTTGCGTTCTCCACGCTAACACTGCAGCCACCTTTTTTGCGCTGCCACGGTGTTTGATCTGCCTGCCTCTCAGTGCGGGCGGGCGGGCGCGCAGAGTCGCAGACAGGGGACATGGAGACGGCGGCGCCTGGAGAGAGAGAGGGGGAGTGGATGAGGGCTGTTTGTTGGTCGAGGGGGGGCGGCGGCGGCGCGGCGGCGCTTCTGCGCTGCGCAGCCCTTCCAGGCTGGTTCGACTCGACAGTGTTGGTCGTCGCGATGCGTTCCATTGCCTGCCCTGCTGTTTCTCCCGCCTGGGAGGGGCGTGTTTTGCCTTGAAGAGGCTCTGTCATGTTAGGTTGTTGCTTCTCCATCAATCCCACCGCCGCGCCTCCTGGCTGGCGTGTCCAGCCCACCACGGCCTTGTTGTTGCTGTTGTCCGTCCACCTGCTGTTGGTCCGGACCGAACTCCGCGCAGGGCGGAGGACGGCTTCCGTCGACCTTCTTTCCTGGGCTTCCAGAAGGCGAAGAGACTGGTGGACAGCGCGAGGGAGGAACCCACCCACCTTGGCCGTCGTGCCTGTCGGGGTTAAGCGAGGGGACAGGCGGCCTGACAGGACCAGACAGACAGGCCAAATTACCTACAAAAGTACGAAGTAGTTATGTATGAGCGGGCGGGTTTCGAGGACGCACACACCCCTGGGGCCCTGGCTCTTCTGCTGCTGCGCCGTTGTCGGTTTTTTTGTGACCCGTCTGTTCCTTGCTGGTGTTGTCCTCTCTCCTCTCCCCGACAGCCATCGGCCGCACTCGTCCTGATCCTGCTCCGAATCTGGGGCTACTACGGAGGTGCGATGGCTCTAAGCGCCCTAGTTTGCCGCCTGGGCGGGCCGCGTCCGTGTAAGAGCATGGGCAGCTGGACCAGCCCATCTGCGGCCGCACCCGCAGGTGCAGGAACCCAAACATAAGGTACGGAGCAAGGTACTGTAGTGAGTGAGTGGTGCGTAGGTAAGGTAGTTAGTTAGCTGCGTGCCATGTCGTTTGGAAAAGAAACCCGCGGGGCTGGGGGGCTTCAAGCGCATGTAAGTATTTTCCAACTGGGAAAGGAGGCAAAGGAGGACTGCACGGCACCGCACCGCACTGGATGGGATGGGATGGGATGCCGTGACCTTCTTCCACGCCACGTCGCTGCGTCACGCCCGCAACGGGCGCGCGCTCAACTGCCAGGCCGTTTTAACCATCTCCTTCCAACCCGGAACCCTGCGCGCGCGTACTCGTACGTGTCTTCGGGGCAGCATTCTCGGACCGCCCGCCCTCCTGCTCGGCGTCATGTCGTATTTTCCGCGTTGCCTGTCCTGCAGCGTTGTGCTTCCGCACAGCAGGCTTCTCGAAGGGCGATGGGCCGAGGGACTGACAGGGCCGGGTCCCCGGGGGCAGGCGAGATGAACCGGATGGCATCATGGCACCACCAGACACGCAGGGCGATTACACGCCGGCAAGACACGATGCTTGCGGTGTGTGTGTCTACGTGTGTGTGTCTGCGTGTGTGTGTCTGCGTGTGTGACACAGCAAAAGCGTGAGAGACAGAGAGAGAGTGTGTGTGTGTAGCCAAGGGGGCCCCCCGGCCGTGATGATGCACCCAGTGGGAGGGATCCGCCCAACGGCCGTCGAGCCGCGCCCGTCCCGGTTATTCGGAGCAGAGGCAAGAGCCAAGGGGCACAGCGGCGGCAGCGCGTGTTTTCGATCCCGCCATCCCAACGCGGGGCGGCGCATCGTATCGGTGAAAGCTGCTGCTGCTGCTGGCCTTGAGATGTCGCGGGCCGCCAGCATGCACCATGATCGGACGGCGTCTCTCTCCTCTGCCGCCCGTCCGCACGCCCCCCCTTCCCCCGGCCCCCTTCCTTCCTTCGTCCGCGAGGGAGCGCCTGGTTCTATATTCAGACAGACATGGCAGCAGCTGTGCCGACGACTTTCACCAAGTCAAACATGGTGTCATGGTGTCATGGTGTGTCTGCAGGCTGGTCCCAGATGCCCGGACGGCGGGTTGCGACTTGCTGCACAGAGGGTTGCTTTTTTGCTCCTTTTGCTGCCTGCTGGATCGCGGGGGAGCAAGGCGACTGGAGGGCGAGAGCGTGTGTGCGTGTCGAGCCCAGCTGGACGACAAGGAGCTCCCTGGGGGGCCGGGTTGCAGCAAACGGGACGACCAAGGGAGGGCCCTGGGCGGTAAGGCACGCGGCGTGCGCGATGTGTGTGTGTGTGTGCCTCTGTGTGGTGGTGCCTGTGTGCGCGTGTGCAGTGTGTATGTGTGTGTGTGGCAGTGTGCTGGAGTGTCCAGCTGGACCGCGTGGGGTCCTTGACGCGGCCAGATAGACGTGCATATGCAAGTACTAACAAGAGGCGGAGAGATGGCTGTGGCCATGTGAGGCCGCCTGCGCCGAAGAAGAAAAGACGGGATGGTGTTTTGCTAGGCGGGGTGGGAAGAGACAACTACGCTTGCACCCTGACGGGACCCGTGTCGTCGGGAGTCTCGCCAGCACAGGGGCTAGATGTGCTGAGTGATGAAAGGAGCAAGAGATGGTGGTGGTGGTGGACTGCTGGACTGGACGAGGAGGTGGTGGTGGTGTACGAGTCCATACTAGGTAGTTTGAAGTCAGGCCGGCTTCTTCTCAGCCAAGGTTCCAGGACAGTTTGGCAAACAACGCCGCCGCCCGCCCGCCCGCCCCCTCCACCCCGTCCGCCACGGCGACGGAGCCGACGAGGCGCGACCCGGGCCGGCGAGGCATCTCCACGAATACCCCACCCCGTTTGCCCCGGAGGCGCGAGCTGAAGCGACGCCATGGACGGGAGAGGGGGAGGGGAGCAGGGGCAGCAGCAGTCTGGGGGTGGGCGGGCCGGGGATGCTGGGGCTTGAGGGGGGGGAGAGGGATTGGCAATGGCATTGAGACTTCACCGGGGACTCACCGAGGACGAGTCCGGGGGCGGGGACTGATTCGACGGCTGCGGAGGTGCTAGTGCGCGGCTGCTGTTGGGATCCTTGGGGGAGGCTGAATATTTCCATCATGTCGTCTCTATTTTAGTGTCCGTGAACTTTCTTTTGTCGGCGCGCCTCCAAGGGAGGAAACATGGCCGATATCGAGGTGCTAAATTGTTCATATCGCTATAGCAGAGCAGCTGCTTGCATGAACTGGGGCGAGCTGAGGTTTCGACCGAGTCGAATGCATGCTTGCCTGGGAGTCGCGGTGCTGCTGAAATGCTGTACTATGTTGAGCGTGTTGTTGGTGTGTATAAGTCAACGTTGACCACACACGTACTTTGTCCGTGTTGGGTAGCAACCTCGTCCACAACCGCATGCACGACTCGACCAACGGCGTCAACAACGCTGTGCGTGTCCAACGTCCCGATAGCCAACAGCGTGGCATTGACTGCCCGCCCAAGCCGACTGACCGTCTGTAACGGGCATGTGGAATGTTCTTTGACCGTTTAGAAAGGGGGGCCCGCCTGCGGCATCACCGGCCCTTGCGCGCGCCGCTCGCGCGTCATCAGCCAAGGCGTTGAAGCTTCACGGGGGGGATTGGTGTTCCAATTGCAACATCATGGCCTTCCATGGCGTTTTTGGTACGTGAAGGGCCAAAACCGCACCGACGTTGACGGAGACGGGCCGATTGCTGAGGCGCCTCGCCTCGCGTGAGCTCGTGATTGCCCGTGCCTGCGTGTCATGCGCATACGACACATCACAGGGCTTGTCGCGGTCTGTGGCCCTCCGATGCTATCCTGTCGCAGGGTCGGGAGTTGCGACGCCGCCACGTTGCCGGCAGTCCAAGACAGGCGAGCCACTACCTTTGAAGCCTCATCCGCTGTGTGTGCCTCGGGGCATGAGGCGATCACTGCGACGCTCGTTTGAGAAGTCGTGCATCGTCCATGTCGTGGTGTCATATTACATCAGTATTCGCACCGATGCCCTACTGAGGCGTGTCATGGTGAATGTTCGTCCTCGGCAGGGTCTCGAGATGCACGAGAGCATGAGTGCGTCTCAACGTATCATGCCACTACACGCACATGGCGCTCCGATTACGTGCAGCTTTTCACCATGACCCAGCCGGCGGAATGGCAGCCTCGACCGTATTTCCTGCGGTCATCCTAGGCTGCACGGGGAAAGCCGTCTGTAGCTGTTGTTCACTTTGTAGTCCACTGATATGACCACTGCTGGTCAAAGCGCGTACGAGTACGTCAAGAAGCGCTCCGGTATGTACAGAATCAGGCCATTGAACTTGAGAGGATTGACACATGGAGTTTGTCCGGACCCTGCGTCGTTTCACCGGAGCGGAACCCGCACGGAACGACTCGAGATTCGGCGTCCCTCACATCGCCGAGCTGCCCATGCGTCCGTGCCCCCTACTTTGGTAAGAAAAAAAAAAACATATGTACGTTGCTTCGAGCCGCCAACGGCGTTCGTGCGACAGGCTGGATTTTACCTCAAGTCGAAGATGTTGGTGCTCGCGGGACCCTCCATCATGTCAGAAAAAACGTCGAAATTTGTCGATCCCTGCTGCAAGGCATCATCCCGGTCCGGGACCAACACCCACCCACCCGTCGACGCCCGACATGTTGGGGGCATGACAAACACTGCCCCCGACACGTGGCAGGAAAATGACCTCGCGGCCGCTTGCAAAGGGGGCAAAAGCGACGAGCCCTCTGGATTGGTGTTTCAACGGCAACGTCTTGCACGCCTAACAGCATACGGACGACGCACGTCCAGCTCCCCTAGCCGCGGTGAGGGCGGGCGCCCGCAACAGCCGGCCCAACGACTCGCATGGCTGGACGTGCTGACACCGCCCGCAGGGCTCGGTGCTCCTTTGCAAATGATTCAGAGCGTTCTACAATGCAGCGTGGTACTGGGGATGAATCAGATACGGTACGTGTAGGGTACGAGGAACAGCAAGGCTGTGGTCGCCAAAACAGCATGACTGCCGGGGCCCCGCGTTGAGGCTTTGTAGTTCTGTTCTTCCATCTGCAGGCCGAAGTCATTGATATTGACTTGCAGACGCGCCACTCGGATACAAGACGGCCTTATTACATAGTAGTCGTGAAAAAGACCGTCTGGCCCTGAAACACATCAGCGTTTGTCCTGAATGTAAGTATTAAGTAATGGCACTCTCGAGAGTGTTGGTTCATCAATACGGTGCACTCTCTGGCCTGTGGCGCGAACCTGACTTTCTAGATAACACGAGCGTTCGTGCTCTACTGAATATTTGCGTCCGTTCGGTAGTCTCTACGTTCAGCTTACGGAACCATTCGGATAATCATTACACGAGTAGCCCTGGGCAATGTTCATGCGACGCAGCTATTCGTCTATATAAGGGACCAGCCGCTCGGCTATCGTGATGCTAGCCTCTGACATCAATCACAGACACCAAACAACGCACCAGGTTCATCAGATTCAGTCCTTATCTCCCAAGTCTCTCCTCGTACACTTTGTCACTATCATGAAGTGGATAATCCTCCTTGCCGCTCTTCCTCTCCACGTCACCGCGAGACCCGGCAAAAAGGGCGGTGGCTGGTGGGAGGGAGTGAGTATACCATGCTATTTAGTGTTCAACTTTAACCACTATGCACGCGAAGCGGAACTTGTTACTAATGGGTTTTCGTAGACGTGCGATACCTCTCACAACCTCTGCTACATCAATCACCGGAAACGCAACCACGCGGTCAAGGACGAATGGGGGTATAAGTGCGACAGCGCCAAGCCCGTGAGTAGCACCCGAGAAATATCAGGGATATTTGCTAATGTATCATCGGAATAGTGTCCGCATGCTGGTGCGCCTTGTGTTTATAATGTGTTGAAGCTAGGTGGGGACGCGGATTGCACTCACGGCTGGGTAGAGGAGGCGTCCTCGTCAGCAAGTTCCGAGGACGAGTCGGAGTGTTCTGACCAATACGAGTTGGCGTAATCCACCTGACTCGCTGAGTGGGCAAGCACCCGCGTCCTTCAACACCTTGGGTTGACGATCCTTTTGACGAAGAATATCTACAATGTTTCTCCTTGACGTCCACGATTTGCGCGATCATGGCGTGAAGATGTCGGTCCGAGCTGCCTGGGTGCGATCGCGGGCTGGTCCTGGGCCAACAGGTCTTCAGGGAAATGCCCCTGTGCCCCTTGTGCGATAAAAGTGCAGCATGTGTCGGCTATGTGCCAGCTTGAGATCTCGTCAGCCACGAATGATGTCATCTCTAATTATCGAAAGTGTTTCTTTATCCATGTTCACACAAGGCCCCAATGCCTTCATGTTGCGCCGGGCATCCAAATTGGGAATCGTCTAGCTGTATACCCCGTCTCCACCGTTCATGCAGCGGATCAGACACGGGGGCTCGAGCGCGACTACTCTCTGTATACTCTTGGTCTTCTTTCGCAAATTTTGCCCGATGGCATGCTGTAAATAAATCACGAGAGACCAGAAAACATCTACGTTACTGGATACGGCACAATATGCAATAATACAACTCGCAGCCATGCCCCATGTTCGCAGCTACGTTTGCAGACTCCATGTCATCTTGTAAAGATTGCAGTCCCGCACAGAATAGCAACGCTTCCCGATCGGCGATGGCAGGAAAGAGAACAATGACTGGAATAGAATACCGCCCGGAATGTTCGAGTTTTGACTCAGCAAAGTCCCTCGCGCCGCAATGCCGTGAACCCGACTCCAGTCGGCCGCACAGTGGCTGGACACAATGTACCAGTGCGTCTACAGCTACAACTAGGAGCAAGGCACCAAACTGTAACATATTCCGATTCTCAAGGTACTGGCTGACTCTGAACAGCACAAAGGGGCAGGCAGCACATCACCCACGGCTGTTCGCGAAGTGCCGCTCCCACAGGGTGAATTGGGGGCATCGCTGCAGCTGTGGCGTCCAACACCCGGCGACCAACAACATCATCAATGATCTGCGACATGAAGTCCAGCGACCACTTCACGACTCCCGTGAAGAATACAAATACTTTCTATTCATGCAATGTTAGTGTCTCGCCGATCTTGGCCGTCAAGAGCGAGCGGAACTAGTATCCCCCGTCGACGCTCCAGTCTGCCTCGAGACGCCCCTAAACGGCGTGCGCTTCGCCGGCATATGAGTACACACGCAAAGTCCGGTTTACTCGCACTCCATTGTCCGCACAACAAGGCGGACAAAAAAGCAGTTGACCCCCCGTCCGGACGTGCATGCCCTCACCCTGTCTGAGGTCCCGACGCGCGTCATCTCCCCAAAAGCACAACTGCCCACAACCAACGATGGCGCCATCCCCGTGAGACCACACTGCGTCTCCTGCTGGCTGGGCTGGGGGGAGGGGACGGGGGCAAGATAACAGATTGCTTTCGCCCTGTGGACGCAAGGCCCTCGGGGATTGGCAAAACGGCAGGCCCCAAGTTGAAGACAGGCCGGACGGAGCAAGCCACGACACGACACGAGACAAGACGGTGGGCGACGGACGCCCTTCCACCGCAGTCGTATCCACTTTCCCCGAGGAAAAAGGGCTTGCCGTCGGTGGGCGTGGCATGGGGGGGAAGTATGGGGAGAGCGAGTTGACGCCTTCGACGGCCCGGTCGGAATGCGCTCCCCGGAACTGCTTTTGCACGCGCATCTGCTTTGGATACTACAGAGGACGCGGGTGGGCGCGGGAAAGCCTCATCTGTCTGGACGCCTCCCCCAGTGAAGGCCCGTCCATCCACTCGCGCCCCCCTCCCCCCGTCTTCCTCCCTCCACCAACAACTGCCACAGCAAACGCCCCCCGGCTTTGGAAGCAGATCAACTGGACCCCTTTCCTGATCAAGTGAGTGACGGCGCCCGCCTTGCCGTAGGGGTCCCCACCGTTTTGAACTGAGCCTACCTAGTTGGCTTGCATCCATTGCCCGTCAGGTGACAGACAGCACAGTCCTGCCCGGTCCCGCCCCGGCAGGGCTGTTGGTTCTGTCCCCTCTTTCGTACCCTTTTCCCTTTCTCTTTCGCACATCACATTCTCGTCTCCCGCATTTGGGGTGGTGGTGGTGGTGGTGGTGGTGTCCCT
The DNA here is from genome assembly GCA_029168975.1 of Purpureocillium lavendulum. Classification (NCBI taxonomy): domain Eukaryota; kingdom Fungi; phylum Ascomycota; class Sordariomycetes; order Hypocreales; family Ophiocordycipitaceae; genus Purpureocillium; species Purpureocillium lavendulum. The sequence goes on along the minus strand of JAQHRD010000005.1, from coordinate 1,735,120 downwards.
GGATGCATGCTGTGCCGAAACGCAAGACCTTGATGCTCTACATGGTTGCCCGCGTCCCCCCCATTGAGGAAGCTCCGCGCCTCATGTTCGAGCGAGATCCGAGGAGGGTGGGAAGTCGGTGATCATCAACGTAGGAAGCTCCGGCACCAACAACGGCCATGCATACTAGGCTCACTCACTCACTAGCTCAGTGCAGTCACTCATTACGCGTCACCAAACTCCGTAGCGCACACGGCAGTGAGGCACGAGCCCTCATGGACCAAATCGGGGGGTTCCATGCCCCAACGCCTTGGCCAACAGCTTTTCAACCAAACCGTTCCGTCTGGTCCGTCTCGGCTCGGCAGTGTCTGTCGGCAAGACCAGCAAGTCCCAGGGCCGCACGTTGCGGGAATGGAGCTCCGCCCCTCGGGACGTTGGCCACTCCGTTGCAGACTGCTTCGGAACGGCAACCCTCACATCTTGGACCTAACGTCTCGGGGGGGTGGCAGCACACGCGTCGGTGTCCATTTTTGGCCGTCGTTCCTGTTGGCACCGTCTAGAAAGGGTACGGCGGCAAACTCCGTCGAGCGCCCCCAGGGCAGACAAAGCTTAAAACGTATCTCCTTGTCTCGCAGTGCCGTCAGATCTCACAACGTTGCAGCGCAGGGCCTGGACTCTGTGTAAGCGAGCGTCCGCGTCGGCGTTTTTGGAAGGTTAAAATCATCTTCAAGCGGGCTCAGACACCTCTGCCGGGGTATTATTTGCCAAGGTTGCACGGGGCTCTCTCCCCCGGCCCCCTTCGACTCAACGGCTCGATCTGGACCCTGGGCAGTCAGCCACTCGCTCGCGGCAAGGAACCGTTGAAGTCTAAGAGGTGATCGTCGCGCGTGCCGGGAGAGGCTTGTGTCCTGTCACACTGCCGTCGTATTACAAGCCACGAGATGCAGGTGGCCCGACAGGACAGGACCAGAGCAGCATCGATCACGTAGACGCGCGATGCGAGGATAGGATCATGCGGGCCACAACGTCGTCAACTCGCGACAAGGCCAAGAACAATGTTGCCTCCTCCTCTGGTTTTAACCCCTCCTGACGCTCTGCCCGGCTCGGTCCCGAGAGCCAGACGACAGGCAACGTGCCGTCCCTAGCCGTGCCACCCTTGGCCAGTTGGAGACGAATGGCCAGGCCGCTTGGCGAGCGACTGGGCCCATCCCATCTGGAGAATGGGTGCCTCGTCTGCATCCCCGCCGCTCGTGTCTCAGTGCGACATGCCTCTTGTCAATCTCGATAGGCAATTGGACGTCGCACACGTGGAGGCTGCAGGTGGCTGCGTGCATGCCCTGCGGGCTGTCAAGGTGATTGACGGGCAAGGCCCAACACGATCTTAATCGTCGTGACATGGCGCCTTAGATCGAATCGTAATCTTGAATGCCATTGAGCCCGCTGCCGGGCGTGGACCAACGAGAAAGACTAACAGCTGCAGAGCGGGCGCTTTTGGGGGTGAAGGGGGAGGGGGGAGGGGGGTTCGCAACGAGTGCGCATGCATCGTCCAGGGGGGCCACATCACGAACCACCCTCGAGTCCACGCACCCACGAGGGGTGTGTCCCTTTTGGTATCCAGGCTGAGCTGAAAGAGGATCAATATCGACGGTTTGAAGACTTGTCGATATCTCCGAGAGAAACGGGGTCTGGCTAAGAACGGCCGCGTCAATTTCGCTTCTTGTCGCCTGCCGCATGGTCTTCGGCTGTCGCAGGAATCCCGGCCACAACCGTCCCGTCAGGCAACACCCTCTCCGTCTTGCGCACATGGGCCAGGACAAACGGGTACGCCACATCGCAGGCCACGGAGGTCCCCACGATGATGATAGAAAGCGGGTGGAAGACGAAGCCGTGGGCCTCAGGCCAGTACCACCAGAGCAAGACACACGTCCCGGGGAGGCCCAACTGCGTGCCGGCGAATCGACAGAACCTGCTCGGCAGCAAGAGAATCAGCACGGGTTCCGAATGGTGAAGCAGAGAAACAAAGGGGGGGTGATAACTGGCGCCAAAACGAGGCAACATTGGCCCAGCGCTTCTGCTCAGAGACGGGCCGAGTGGGTGACATGAGAACCGTTCGGTCGGGTCCGAAATGTCCACTCGGATGTTCCGTAGTGAGCCCAGGCTACGGCGACACAGGCATTTCGGACTGCCGGATGCTGTGCCCCGGGGCGCCGAGAACCGTGAGGACACCCCCTCCCCCGAGCAGCCTGTACTCGCACGCGATAGGGGTGTTGGCAAGGGGGGGCTATTGGGATATCCGAATGCCCCCATAAGGACCGCGAAACTCACCAAATTGCATAACTCTGGCCCCCAGAGTGGCCGCGCTGGAGCAGCATCGAGAGAGCACCCACGCTCATGGCCATCTGGGCCACGCCCGCCGACCACCAGGCGAGCTCCGTCGTGTCGCGGGCCTCGAGGCCGTTCCAAACCTTGCCCCATTTCAGCCCGTGGCCGCGATGCGGTTCGGCGAGCCACCACCAGGCGAACAGCGCGTTGCCGGCGAGCGAGAAGGCGAAGACGACGGCGAGCAGCGAGGCGGCGTTGCGCGCGACGAGCGGGGACGATGCAAAGGACCGGGGTGCCGTCTTCAGCGTGGCGTAGAGCACGGGCACATCAAAGGCCAGCCACAGGGCGAAGCCGGCCAGCTCGAGCGGCGCCTCGGTCACGTAGAGCGCGTAGACGACCTCCCAGGCGAGGTTGATGCCGAGGGGCACGAGGGGGATGGGCGTCGCGTGCGTGGCCAGCGACCGGCGCGTCATGAGCACGTAGCAGGCGAGCCAGCAGACGATGCCGGAGCCGAGCAGCGCGGTCGACGCGGGGATGAGCCACCAGGGCGCCGACGGCGGAGGGACGTCTGACGAGCCCATGATGGATGGTTGTTGGCCGACAAGCGGCGTTGTGGCTGTCGAGGACTCGTTGGTCGATCCGAGATGGACTTCAGCTAGATGGAGAGCACGGAGTAGTTACTCCGTACGCGCGGCGATGATGCTCTGGCGTTGGTGATACCAGTTCCTGCTCGAGGTCATGTCCGCATTGAACGGCCGGGGTTCTGGAGCTCGAGTTCAGCACAGGTTCAAGGAGCGAGTACGAGTGCTTGCTTGTGGAGCGAGGATGACGGGATGACGGGGGCTGAGGTTCGCTCCCCTGGCGCTAAGAGGCGGGCCGCCTGTCGATCCGGCACTCCGCTCGCGACATGGAGGCAGCCATCATCCTACTATAGGGTGGCGGGACTGGCAGGAACAACCATCTGATCATCAACTACCAAGTAAAAGTAAATTACCTACCGCAACGTACAAAGGCGCCTTTGCTCAGCACGTATTGAAATATGTACATGGAGTTTAACGGCCTAGAGAGCAACCTAGAGAGCGATCGAGTTTGATTGACCTTCGGGCTTGCGTCCATTCCGACGTCAGGATAGCAGCTTGTTTACCGTATTGACAGTACGCCGTGAACCTGTCTATAATCAACTCGATCGATTTGCGGCATGCAATCAAAGTCTGTGATCTACTGATCTACTCCGTCACCCCCCAGCCACGTTGAATCCACGTTCATGTTGTCCGTTTGCTGCGGTGAACTCGCCTCACGATATGCCCCTATCTCCTCGGTCTGCATCTCCGTCTCTCCTATCTGGATCCCCGTCTGTCCTGACCACAGCTCGCCTGCCTGGACCTCCGTCTGTCCTGACCACAGCTCGCCTGCCAGGATCTCCGTCCCTTCTATCTGGATCACCGTCTCTCCTGACCACAGCTCGCCTGCCTGGATCTCCGTCTCTCCTACCTGGATCCCCGTCTCTCCTATCTGGATCCCCGTCTCTCCTATCTGGATCTCCGTCTCTGCTGTCTGAGTCTCAGTCTCTCCTGGGAACATCTCTCCTATCGTATCACGATATGGCCATATGTCCTCCGTCGGAATCCCCGTCTCTCCTGGCCACCGTTCGCCTGTCTGCATCACCGTCTCTCTTATCTGCGTCTCCGTCTCTGCTGTCTGGATCCCCGTCTCTCCTGGCCACATCTCGCCAGTCTGGGTCCCCGTATCCACTATCTTGGCCCCCATCTGTCCTGTCTCGGTCGCCATCGCACATTGCGAGGCCGGTGGGAAGCAGTAAGAGAGCAAAAGACGTGGGCTGAGAGCGAGGTGTCGCAGCTCCAAACAGCACAAAGGACGGGGTCTGTCAGCCCTCATTCCTCCCTCTAAGATCATGCGACGTATCTCGGTCGAGGTCGGCACAGAAACGTGTCCCCCATCCTAAGGCCGCGCCAGGAACATAAAAGAGTAACCTTGGAATTCATGCCGACACTCGGACACGTCATCGAGCGACGGCTCGGAGGCTCCGCTGGATAGCCCCTGAGAGACTTCTTCTTCTACAACAGCCAGTTGTTAGGATCGTCAGGCATTATGTACGGCTTGCGCGGTGTTGCTTTACCGACTACCACGAGGCCGAAGAGTCCCCGCACTGCAACTCCCCACGGACCGCAGCCATCTAGCGGGAGTAGGCTATAGGGAAGTCGGTAGCTCGCAGGCTGGGATACGTCACTCGTGATGGCTGTAGCACATCCCCAATCCGTGAGCTGAGGAATCTCTCGCAGTGACTCAGGCCCCCGTAGCAAAATGAACTCGATATCCAAGTCCCTTCTCCAGGCGATTTCTCCCATACGGCCCTTGATGCGACGGAGACGTTGTGGCGCGCCGTCAAATACCCAGACGCGGTCTGGCGGGACTCTAGACTGCCGCCAGAGCTCTGCACGCTGTGACGCTGGCAGTACGAACGTCGCTTGGCCGTCGCAAGCGCTTCTTAACTGCGTATCGTCGTCTTCAGCTGGGGCTATGATGGCGCCGACGAGATTCAGCGCCCAACAACGCTTGAACGCGGCTTTCAGGAGCTCCATGTGGCCAACGTGAGGCGGATTGAAGTACCCTGGAAACAGGATGATGTAATGTTTGCCCTGGTGCTGGTAGAGGTCATGCGGTGGCCCCCATGCCCCGGTGAACTTATTCACGAGGGGCAGCAGCTCGAACGGCCGGTTCAAGGAGATCGAGTCCGAGGGTGTTTCCGGGTCATTTATTGCCTCGTACGCTATTTCCGCGAGGCAGCGGCATCTGTGGCTGCAATCACGAACGTCGCAGGGTTGGTTGAGTTCACCGGACGGCCCTAGTTCCGCAGGGGGCCGCGGACTGTGAAGCCAACAAAACGGACGAGCTACGGACCCCGTCAGCTGGGAACTGATGCGAGACGCAGGTTTACGAACCTTGAAAGCACATGGCGGGCGTGGGACAAAAGAAGAAAACCCCTGAGAGAAGTGATATCTCGTTGCATAAGAATGCGCGTGGAGCGAAGACGGTAAGACACCGAAGAGGACGCGACAGAGAGGATATGGGCGGGCCAGCCGTTTCGCTGCCATGGGCACTGCCGAGCACTTTGGTCGTAGCTTCTCACCATACGACTAAGCGCTGCATAGAGGGCAGGCGAAATCAGGCGAAAACATGCAGGAGCGACATCATGTCCGGGCGACCACTCCCTACCCGAGCGCATGCCGGAGGAACGATCCGGGCACTGCTTGATTCATTATGAATCCTTGGGCCTGTGCCGGTCGATGTCTGTTTAGCTGATGGTGAAGTCCGGGAAGCGTGAATACACCCTTCCACCGGGCCGAAACGGGAGATACTCGCGCAGTTCGCCATTCATTTATTCTGTGGTCAGAATGGCGTACGTGAACGTGGCAGGACTAGACACCAGTCCGAAGGACCTCGCAACCGGAAGAGAATACTGAGCATTGAGTAGCGGATGCTGGGCGACGAACCCTCCAAGATCCTATTGCTTCCTAATGTTGACAGCTCATTAGTGTGCACGGAACGCTGACCGCCGTGGCCAGGTACAGGAGTGACCTCGACCAGTCCAGCGGCTGGGGAGGAATGCTGAGGACCTTGCCGGTATACGGCGTGGTCGTGCATAAAGTATTTTCGCCAGGCTATCGAGGCCGCTGCCGGTACACATGTTGTTCGGGAAGGACGTGGCCAGATCGACGTCCGTGGGGTGACTCTTCCGTGAGGCCGGTATAGGAGTCTGTTGCAGCATGTCCTCATTTGCAGCCTAGCCGTGACTACCGTGCCTTCTTTGCCCGAGGTGGCTGTCTTTCTTTGGGCGGCGAAAGCTATTGCACAGCTCCTTTGCCGTACACTTCCAGGAACTTCGAGCTGTACTTGGGCATTGTAAGAGGATAGGGGCCACCATTCATCTAAGGCAGCAGTTGTTGTATTCACATGTCTCGGGAGACTCATGTGAGTTCAACTGTTCTGGGGCTCAGGGGCGCAAGATCATCGTCGGGCCGCGAACACTCGCCTTTTTGAGATGAAGCGTTAAGAAAGAAGAGCCACTGCGTCTACGCCATAAAGAAGGCCGTCAAACAAGCTGTCAACGAGCCGCTGGATAAAATGGGCAGCTCACCAGGCGGCTGAAAGGACACAAGGTGAGACGGCTCCTTTCCTGAAAGGCCCCATGACGGCACCTGCCAGGAATCCTGGGACCTCGGGAAGGCCAAAAACAAAAACTAGGCCGTGTTCCTGTTATCTCTCGAGTCTCAGGGCCGTGGTTGATACGGGCAGTTTTCCGGACCAAAAGGCCTTTTTGAGGAAGAGGAACCTTTTGTCGACATCGGAGATAAGCCAGGCAAGCCAGCCAATTCACCAAATAAGGGACATGACGGCTGATATCGTGTCGGCTTCGGCGAGTGGTGGCGTTAAAATCGCAGTCGGCCTCGCAGTTGGCGCCTTATCACTGCCTATAAGCTGCGGCTATCTCGGCAGCCTCCCCCATAGCATCATCTCTTCTCTTCTATTTTGCTCGGCGCCGCTGTTTGCTCATCAAGTACGACACATGCTTCGTAAAGTGCCTTCGTTTTACCATCGAGCGGATCGGCCTACCAATCGCGCGCACAGAACGTCGTCTCCTGCAGTGGCGAATAGCCGTACTGGAATGCATGCGAGCGACAGTTGGCCTGTGCCAGGGCTGCAGCGGGATCTGGGACGAACGAGGAGCCGAGCCTGATCTGCATCTGCAGCGACGATTGCGGCATTTTGCGTTTCACCGGCAGCAGAGCCCGTTAGCGAGGCAGGCGGGAAGCTGCAAGATGCGAGGAGCATGGCTCCCAGCGCGCGACGCGTGACGTCCGGCCGGGGAGAGAAGACCGACTAGGTACGCTTCTGCGCCGCAGATGAAGCCTCATCGACCTGGCCGAACCGCTCACCGGGACGCCAGCGCTTGCGTAAAAGTACTGCGCATCTCACGGCTACGGGCGAGGCGAGGCCATGGCGACTCGCTTCGAGGGGGCTGGTCGGTCGCACAATAGCAGTGTTTCACGAGGGATGCTACGTACTTCGTAGCGGGCGGCGGCGGCGGCGGCGACAGGAACGGATCCGCGAGGGTGACACTGCGTGAAGCGCTCGATGGGCGGGCGGAGGCGACGTGCATGGTTACACGTCGCCTCTGGCACGACATGGGCGTCGGCGGCGGCAGCGGCGGCGAGGTATTCGTGGCTGCAACATGCGGCCAGCGGTCATGACGACGTCGATGGTGCGCGAGGTGCGTGAGGTGGCTTCACGGGCCGCTGGCAGATGCGAATGAACGCCCAAGAATATGTAAGATGCACAAGGCAGGGCAGCGCGGGAGGCTCCCCGAAGTGTGGAGAAGCAGACTGGGACTGGCTTGACTGGGCTGGGGCGGGGATGCAGGGTCCCGCCCGGACGACAGGGGCCGGTTGGCTGGTCATGCTGGGCAAGCTGGGCAAGCTGGGGTCGACACGATGAAGTCGTCCGACGCCCGGGATGCAGAGCGGCGGTCAGTCCGTCAGTCAGTGAGGCATCGGCTCAAAACTCAGGATCGCGTCCGAAGAGTACGGGGCCGTACGAAGCACTGTAGTCCTCGTACGAGGAGGTGCGCGCATCTTGCCCATACACAGATAAGGTACCTACCTCGCGAAGGCACAGCATGCTCTGCTCGCTTGCACCGCAGGCACGCGAGGCGCCAAGTTGTCCCTGTGACCTGTCTCGTGCGTTGCGTTGCGTTGCGTCGCGTCGCGTCGGGTCGCTTGCGGCGGGCCGCGCGATCGGGGCGATTCGGGGCGTGCAGCGGGCAGCGGGCAGGAAGTGGCGGCCTTGATTCACTTGGCAGCGATGGCGATTTTGAGTCAGGGCTGGTGGTTGAGAAAGTTCGTTCGCGATGCGCACAGTTGCTCGGGGATTAAAATCACGAGAGGGGTGGGAGCGCCATCCATCCATGATGTTGTTTTTGGCTGTCTCGGCTGCTGCAGAAACCTTGGGGATCAGGCGCCCAACGGCGGGCCGCGAGTGCCTGCCCTGAGGAGCTGGACGGTTCGCGTGGTCCGGGTGCCCTGGCCGAAGGGGGGGATGGGGTCCAGGTCCCATTCCAGGTTGATGAGGTGCCGACCGGGGCCGCCTGGAGCACCCGACAGGCTGCCCAGGTGCTGTCCACGACCTGGTGCGGATATTTAGCACAGCGCACCACAGCCGGGCACAGGCGAACGCGGCGCGTGCCCGTCTTCCGCACCTACAAGGACGTGTGTACGCGCCGATTCATCAACGTAGGTTTCCGCGGTTGTTTGTTAGGTAGCAATTCCGGGGGGTCTGTGTGTCAGAGCTCGCGTCTGCCCACCACCCAATATTACGAGTATATCCATCCCACCTCCCGTCATCAGCCCCGGTGGTGTCCAGTCCAGTGGAGGTCACCGCCTGGCCGCCGACCACTTCCTGGGCTTGCTGGGCTCCCCTCGGGTTGGGCGACCCACCTCACTCAAGCTCCTGACGTTCCCAAATTCGTTCCTCTGGAGCTCTTTGCCCGCCTCCACTGCCTTAGCCCCCGAGCCGTCTCCACCCGCCTGCAGGCCGGGCCCCTCCCCGGGCTAAGGTTGCCAGATGCCAGGCATTCATCCACAGCGACCGACCGACCGCCTGCGCCCACCCACCCATCGATGATGCCGCTGCCCCGGGCGAAGGCCCGCTCCTGACTGGCTGGCGGGCTGGGCGCCCGGCACAGACAGGCAGCCAGCCACTGCGGCAGGAGTTTGGGGGTCCAACCTGGACAGGGAACCTGAACCTCAGGCTCCAGACGCCGGGCGGGCCAGGCCAGGCCAGGCCAGGCCAGCTTCATCCATCCATCCATCCATCTGCGCGCACCCACCCACCCATTCACCACTCGACTGACCACCCACCCCATCCATCACCCATCCAGTGCCCGCGCAGCGCCAGCCAGCCAGCCTTTTGGCGCCTCGCCTGCCTGCCTGCCTGCCTGCCTGCCTGCCTGCTCCAACCTAAACGAGCCCGACGGATCGGACGCATGTGCTCGCCGCAAAATTTCTCCAACTCGCCGCACCCGTGTCTGTCTCCTCCACAAACTCTCCCTGCCTGCCTCCCCTCCCGCCATCGCCATCGCCTCCGAATCTCCCTGCTGCCGCTGCTGCTCCCGCCCGACGGCGTCCACCACCGCTGCGCGCCGCGACTCCCATTTGGCGCAGGCGCCCGCCCGAACACCGTCCCGCGAGCGACTCTCGACACATACAGCGAGCGAACACGTTTTTCTCTTCTCTGCTCGTGCGCGCGCGCGCGCGAACAAGGAGAAGCGACCGCGGACGCAGGGCGACTGCGTTGCGCAAACCCGAACTTTGGGGCGGCGGCGCGCGGGAAATCTGGGGTTCGTCGGCCCAGCGTCATCGCACGTTGCGGGTGGGCGTGCGTTGCCTGCCTGCCCTGCGTGCGTGAGCAGCCCAGCAGCCCAGCAGCCCGTCAGTCGCCTGTGGGCTGCACCTGGCCAGCGTGCACGCGCCGCGTCTGCCCTGTCCTCCAGGCCTGTCTCTGTCTGGCTCGTCGCACCGTGGTGCCCCCCCTCCCTGCCCGGTGAGACCAGGCCAGTCTAGGAACAGCGGGAACGGGTCGGAATTTTCGAGCTAAAAACTCGGCTTGACCATGGATCCAAGACAGCACCAGCACCAGCACCAGCACCCACACCAGCAGCAACAACATCATCACCACCACAACCAGCACCACCGCCCCCAATCTGTCCTCGGCCCTGCTCAACACCAACACCAGCAACACACTGCGCCTGCTCCTCATCCGCGCGCGCCCGCCTTGCGACCAGAGCCAACACCCGACTACCACAGTCAAGGTCACAGTCACGGTCACGGTCACAGCCATAGTCACAGCAACAGCCACAGCAACAGTCACTTTGCCCTTGCAGGTGCTGCAGCCACGTCCTCGTCATCGTCGCCGTCGCCGTCGCTGTACCCTCCCCGAGCGCCCGCCACGCGTTCGCCCGCCTCCAGCAACTCCCCCTTCTCCGCGCGCCCTGCCGCTCCCTATGCGACTGCCGACAGCCGACGAACGAGCGACACGCCATACTATCCTCCGGCTGCTCGCTCCAGCTTGACCGACCTGGGACACAGCCGCACCCAGAGCGCTTCGTCGCTGCCGTCATCGCGGGAGCTGAATCGCAACATGCCTCCTCCGACCTCGCCTCCCCAGCCGGGAGCCCCGCCGCCGCCCTCTCATCACCAACAACATCAAGGCTCCATGAGCTTCGGCCCGCCGCCCCCGAGACCACCGCCCGTCGCCGTGGGTCCTCCGACCTCCTTTCCGTCGGGACGTGAGCTCCCTGCGCTGAGCTCCCTCACGCGCTCCGGCAGCGGCGGGAGCTCCATGTCCATCTCCTCGATGCTTGGCGGCCCTCCCCCAGCGTCGCGCGACTCGCAGCCGCCGCCCCAGCACTATCCGCCGCACACGTCGGCGCCGCCTCCAGGCTCGGGTCCTGGCTACGCGCCACCGGTTCACGCGTCACCGCGCATGCACTCGGCCTCGTCAGACTACCCACCGTTTCGACGACCGCAGACACCCGACCACCAGCGACCGTACGATCCTCGCGCGAGCACCGCGCCGTCTCCTCGTGGCGGACACTATTCTACCCCCGAGGTGCAGCGATACGGAACGCCAGGCGCCGGGTATCACGCGCGCCACCCGTCTGCGCCGGCTGACACGTCCCGAGAGCCTGGCCGGATGTCTGCTGGCCCTCCGCCGAACCCTAATGCGCAACCGAAGCCCTATGGCGGCATGCCTCCTCACATGGGCAGGCCCGAAGACCCATATGCTAGGCGGGAGGAGCCTGGACGCCCCGGGCCTGGCATGGAGTACGCGGAGCGATCTGGGCTGCGGCCGTATCCCTACGATGACCGATATCGAGCCGAGCGAGAGCGACAAACCCAACCCGAACGCGATCGCGAAGGACGAGAGCGCGCATACTCGGGCGGTGACACACACCGACATATGATGTCTCCGCATGACATGGGTCATCGTGAGCCGCATCAGGCTCAAGGTCCCTACGGTCGCCCGCCGGACGCACGCGACCAGCGTGATGCCCGGGATCCTCAGTGGGGGCGGCACAGTGTCGAGTCGAGCTATCGTGCTCCCATGGATCTCCAGCGGCAGGAGTATCCCCCGTCTACAACGTACCCGCCGCACCATGCCGCGTACCAGACTGCACCTCCTGAACGCTACCCGCCAGCATCGCATCCGCCACAACACCCTCCATCTCACGCCAGCGCGCCGCCGCAGCCGTACGACTCGCCCGACCGCGCACGCATGGATCACTTGCATCAACAACCACCGCCCCCGCCGCAACAACAGCAGCAGCAGCCTCAGCCGCACCACCCGCTGCACCGGCCCCGGCCGGGCGAGGAAGCACCGCAACCGCCGTCGATTGCATACAACGGCGCTGGCCATGTGCCGCCCGCATACGACGCGCCACGCAACCGAAGCTCCGAGGAGGCGGCGGGACCCAACAGCCACCAGCGGAACTTGCTCGCCGTGCAGGACATGAACCGGAAGGGTCGTATCTCACCCTTGCCCCAGGCCGTGCAGGGAGCGCAACCTCAACAACCGGGACCGGCAGCAGAGCCAGGCATTAAGAGCGAGTTTGGCCGCATGTTTTCTGGAATCGGGAGCGGAGTTGGAGCCATCGGGGCGTCGAGCCCCATGACATCCGGTGCCGTAGCTGCCCACGGAACGCAGGCGAACGCGACCGTCCCAGCCAAGCGCGAGGACATCGAAGGCGGCGCCCCGGACTCTGGACCCGAGGGCGGCAAACCCGCAAAGGGCCGCAGACGGAAACTCAAGGACGAGGAGAGCAAGGACGACGACAACTCGGGCCGAATCACTCCAGCCGGACGCGCCAACAAACGCACCAAGGGCCATCAGCATCACCACCACCAGTACGCACTGCATCCCTTTCCCCAAGAGCTGTCTGGCCTGTCTAACCAGGGACCTAGCCACCACCACCACCATCACCACCACGGACCGGAAGGCACCGCATCCCCGACAGTCGGCGCGACACCGCTCAAGAACGTCAAGGGTGGACCGCCTGTTCCTTCTCCGACCGACAAGGCGGCTGCACACCATCATCATCACCACCACCACGGACCGAAGGCCACGCAGGCGGCCGGGCCACAGGCCAAACAGCACGCTGCGACGCCTCCGCCTGTCATACCCCCCAAGCCAAAGACCATCATCTCCAATCAAGCCGTCCTGGATGCGGTGGCGGACCGGCCACGCCACCACCTGGGCGACTTCATCTACGAGCCCGGACTCAAGCCTGGGCGGCTGCTGCCAAACAATCCCAGCCACCGAGGGTTCTCGTCGAACCCCGCGCCTCTCCCGTGGGACATGATCAAGGGCAAGGAGAACTGCACCTTGACAGTCAAGATACCGCGAGTACACCTCGTCCCGCTAGCCCGCGAGGAAATCACGTCTCGAGCGTACCTTTGGGGCACCGATGTCTACACGGACGACTCGGACGTGGTGGCGGCATGCATCCACGGCGGCTGGATCAAGGGCGAGTGGGTCGAGGACGTCGATTCGTCGATGCTCGACATTGAAGATAGTGGCGGCCGCCGCAAGCCCAAGAATCAGCAAAACGAGACCATGGCCCCTGGTTCCGAGGGTCTTATCACTGCGCCCCCCAAGTCGGGGCCGTTGTCCGTGCCGGCCGACAGAGACTTGCACGTCAACGTTTTGATCCTGCCGCGACTCCTCAGGTACGCATCAACGACGCGACACGGCATCACGAGTCGCGAGTTTGGCGGGCAGTTTGGGCCGCGCCACTCGGTCCACGACGGCATCAGCTACATGGTGAAGAGCGTCCGCTGGGTCGAGAACGGCGGGCAGCCGCAGGCGCGGCTCCGCGGCAAGGCCCGGCGGGAGCGAATGCGCAAGGTGATGAAGGAGGTGACGGCGAGCTTCGGCAACATGAACAGCCTGGAGCAGAGCCCGGCGCAGGAACAGCGGCAAGACAAGGACCAAAACGGGGTCTTGAGCAGCGAGATCGCGGCGAACTGGCACAGGAAAGAATCGGAACCTGCGCCGACAGAGGCGGCCGACAAGGGCGGTGAGAAGCCGCGGGAGCCCAGCGAAGGCGACAAGGAGAACCGACTGGCCCAGGACAAGACGGCTCAGGAGACGCGCGAGGCTGTCCCGGAGACGGCGGGCAAGGACGTCGAGATGGCCGACGCCGAAGGAGCCACAAAGACGGCCGTCGCCGAGGAGGAAAAGTAAGGCAAGCAGGCACGAGCGTTGGCAGTAGGGGGTCGTAATCGCCGCAGGTAGCAGGGCCTGTCACGTTGTACGTCTCGCTTGGAATGCCAAGCGGCAGCTCGGAAAGGGCGTGTGTGTTGCTTGTCGCGTATACCCAGCGCCTAGTTTACATCTAATCGTACATGTTTTGCCATGCCCATTTTGATACAGGTTTTGTGTGTTGTACACTTTTCTTTGGAGAGCCCCTCTTCGTGTCTGTCCGTTCGTCCCTTTGAAGCCCCACCTACGCCAGTCACTCTCTGATGTAACCATCACCGTCACCGGCGGCAGCAGCAGCAGCTAGCCTCCTCAGAAGTCGGTGACGCGCCCGTTGTAGCTCCAGTCGCCGCCGCCGCCCCAGCGCAGCGGCTCATTCTTGGGCCCGCCGACCTCGCCCGTCTTGGGGTTGACGTCGCCCTCGAACTCGGGGGGCGCGCCGCGGAACAAGCCCTGGTTGACGTCTGCCTGCGCTTCTTCGGTAGTGGTGGCGGTGCTTGCCGAGGCCGAGGCAGATGCAGACGCAGAGGTCGGAGAGTCGACGGGGTTGGTCGCGTGTCTGGACTGCGCGGTGCTCGGCGGCGTGGCGGCGCCCGATGTGGCTGTGGTTGCGGATGTAGTAGAGCTGGAGCTGGAGCTTGACGTTGAGGGTGAAGAAGAGGAGGAGGAAGAGGAGGAGGGCTGTTGCTGGAAGGCCGAGGAGACGGCGGCGGCGCGCTGGAGGCGCTCGAACTCGGCTTGCTGGTCGGCGGGGAGCTTGGGCGGCGAGGGGCGCGCGGTGAAGGACGAGGAGGGGCGGGCGTGAGAGTGGTGGATGCGGGTGGCGAGGGCGAGGATGCGCCGCGCGGGATGCTGCGTTGGACGGAGCATAGCTGTTGGACTGGTGATAGTGGTGGTGATGGCGGTGGTTGCTGTGAGGGGGGAGGCAGACGTTGGACGTCGTCGGCGGTGAGGTTGAAGGTTGAATGGACAGAGATGGTCATGGACCCGTCGTGGATGGCGAATGTATGACGGACCGAGGTGGGAAAGTTTTTGTGGAGACATATAGCCTATTTGAGCTGGGCAGTTCAGGCGTCGCCTGACCTGTGACTGCACACTGGACTCACCCATTCATTCATCATTGCTGGCGCGCTACTTTGCACTGCGGCTCTGCGGCGCGCATACGAGTAACTTTGCGTCTGACAGACACAGACGAGAAAGAAATCAGTCATTCTCTAGCATGGATCGTCTGAAATCCCCGCGATGCCTCCATTACGTCTGAGCACCGAGCCGACGCACGAGCTCCGCCATTCAGTGCTGCTGCTGGCACGAGACAGACCCCCTTGGAAAATGAGAGACGACCCGGGGCCCGCACCCGATTCTGCTTTTATATGATACGTACCGGGGCAACGATGGCCCAGGGCGCGCGGGCGATGGCGGATCACCGGCGGAGACGGATCGCGGTGTCCATGGGCGGATCGCGGCCGAGGGGCGGGTCGGTGGTTCGGCGTGGGGGACCGGGGTGGGAGGGAGGGACCCCCGAAACATGGACGCTCACACCCCGAGCCGGGGGGGGGACCAATGCTTCGGTCGCGTATCGGGATACCGGGATCCGTGGGCCGGCACGTGGGGGGGGGCTTGCGTTGGCTTGCTCGATGATGTGATGGGATGTGACGGCCGTGTAGGGAGATTCGCCGGTGACGGTCTGGAATCTGGATGCAACGCCGCTTGATACACGCCGAGAGCCCGGGAGACATACGCACCTACACGGTTACACCAGGGCCCAGCACAAGGCAGTGGCAGTGTCCCTGCCATAGTCAAACAGCCTCTTTCTAAACGCCTGGCAAGCCATCGACAGTTTCGTCCACATGGAACCATCAGCACCCCGTCACCGACCGTTGGCGCGCTGCGGCTGGCCCTCCCAAGCACGGCGCGCCCCCCCCTCCCCTCCCTGTCGGCCCTCCAGTCGGCAAGCGGATCCGGACGCAGCCGGGGCGCGCCCCCCGTGGCGGCGCCGGCCCCGGTGATTGGCCCGGCCGTCCAAGATGGGCAGGACAGGACGACACGCCATCATCACCAGCCCCGGGAGGGTGACGGGACGCGCGATGAGAATAGTAGATGGGCGGCCCTTGTTGGGGCGTCTTGCCTCGTTGGACACCGCGGGCGGGCTTGATTGCTTCAAATGTGCGTGCTTGGGGGCCCGTGATCCGAGTGATGGATATGCGCGCGGCGACGGAGCCCCCATCCGGGAGTCGGGGCGAGACTCGAAAGATGCCCATGAACGAACTGACCCACGATAGCCCGTCCGTACAGGCCTTGGCGGCCGTTATCGAGCCGCCCGTCGAATCATCTCCAGCACACGAGGCACACGCCTCCGCGAGCAACGGAGTGGCCCATGTCATGCCACCCGGTGGAGCACCTTCGAGCACGCCAGCTCCGCCCTGCCGGAGCGGCTATTGCTCCTCCTTCGACAGGGGCCGGACGAGCCGTCCCTGCGGTTTCCTTTGACGGTTCGAGGCATGGGTTGTGCTCGTGCGTGTGTACGTGTGCGAGCGAGTGCCCACTGCAATAATAATCCCTCGCGGGCCCCCTGTCGTGCTCGCCCGCTTGGGCCAACTCTTATTTCCATGTCATCTCGTACACGATAGACGACGAGCCGCTGGCTGCTGCTGAAGCTCGTCCCTACTATGTCAGCGAGATACTACCCATAACTCGATAGTCGACATTCGCAGAGTCTATGCACACCACCACCGCCATCATCGCCATGAACATGCGACGACCGGCCTTGACGTAGGCAGCCCGGAGAGCTCTGCCAGGTTCCGTTCCGTCTCGACACCCCATCGTTCTCTGGTCGCGTCCAGGCGCTCCACGCGCAGTGGCCGGCGCGATGGCCGTCCTGCAGCAGTATACCTACATCTTTGCCATCACGACCATCTTTGCCTTTCTCGATGCGTGGAACATAGGTGCGTACACCACTTGTTCCGGTCCATAACAAACAAATCAACCAGTCTTGGGGGTGGAAGCTCACATCGAGTCCTTAATGGTCGACAGGCGCCAACGACGTGGCCAACTCGTTCGCCACGTCCGTGTCCTCGCGCTCCCTCACCCTCAAGCAGGCCATGGCGCTGGCCTCGGTGTGCGAGTTCTCGGGCAGCGTCGCCGTGGGCGCCCGCGTCGCCGACACGATCCGCACCAAGATCATCGACCCGCACCACTACGACGACGCCCCCGCCGTCCTGCTGCTTGCCATGATGTGCACCATCGTCGCCTCGTCGACCTTCCTCACCGTCGCCACCCGCTACGGCATGCCCGTGTCCACCACCCACGCCGTCGTCGGCGGGCTCGTCGGCACCGCCACCGCCAGCATCGGCATCGACAAGGTCAACTGGGCCTGGACCGGCGTCTCCCAGGTCTTTGCCGCGTGGGTCGTCGCTCCGGGCATCGCGGGGTGCATCGGCGCCCTGATGTTTCTCTTCACCAAGTTCATGGTGCTGCGGAAGCCGACGGCCGTGCAGCGCGCGTTTTGGTCGATTCCGGTTTATACCTTTCTCACTGTCGGGGCCCTGACCAGTGCGTCAACACCCCTCCTGTTGGGCTGCCCCCGTTTGCGGCTCGCGGATGCTAACAACGTTCGCAGTGCTTGTCGTCTGGAAAGGGGTACACATTGCCGAGCTCTCAACACGAGAGATTCTCATCGCCATCTTTGGCGCCGCCGCCGGAGGAGCACTCTTGCAAGGCGTTTTCGTCATGCCGTACCTTTGGGTGCGGATCATGCGCGAGGACTGGACGCTCAAGTGGTACCACATCTTTCACGGACCGTACCTCCTCAAGCGCGAGCCGCCGCCACCTACGCCCCATGGCTTCATCAAGCCGCAGATCAAGGACTACTACCGCGGCCATCTCACCCCTGAAGAGCTGCAGTACGTGCGGGCCTCGGAGACGCTCCTGCAGTCGGTGCAGGCCAGCAACATGAACGGGGACCAGCCGCCGCCAACCGAAGACAAGGACGACGAGCTCATGCTCCCGCCGCCGGCGCACGCGCCCACCCCTCGACCGGGCTCGTCCAACACGCGGCGGACGTCGCGCGACGAGGCGGGCTTGATCCCTCCGCGGCCGGCGGGCCCGCCCAACAGCGTCCCGGTCATGGCGTGGAAGATCAACCGCTTCCTGCTCCGGGGCATCGAAAAGGACGTGGTCAGCATGCAGAAGCGCAACGCGGTGCTCAAGTGGGACATCGAGGACATGCACTCGCGCGCGCCGCGCTACGACAACCGCGCCGAGTACATGTACTCGGCGCTGCAGATCCTGACGGCGGCGGCGGCCTCGTTTACGCACGGGGCCAACGACGTGGCCAACGCCATCGCGCCCTTTGCCACCGCCTACGACGTGTGGTCGCGCGGCGCCGTCGGCGACATGGTCGACGTGCCCGTGTGGGTGCTGTGCTTTGGCGGCGGCGCCATCGTCCTCGGCCTCCTGACCTACGGCTACCACGTCATGCGCACACTGGGCAACCGCCTGACGCTGATATCGCCGAGCCGCGGCTTCTGCATGGAGCTCGCCAGCGCCGTCACCGTCCTCATGGCGACGCGCCTGAGCCTGCCCGTGTCGACGACGCAGTGCATCACCGGCGCGACTGTAGGCGTCGGCCTCGCCAACGGCGACTGGCGATGTATAAATCCCAAGCTCGTCGGGTGGATATACCTGGGCTGGGTCATTACCGTCCCGGTCACGGCGCTCATCTCGGGCTGCTTGATGGGCTTTATGCTCAATGCGCCGTCGTGGCCGGGAAGGTAGCTCTGGCTGCCTGCAGCATGCCGCTCTTTTGATGTGTGTTTGTTTACTACATGGAGTGTTTTTGACGGCAGTATCAGCAAGGCGTTGGGGCAGCGACTCGATTTATCACGGCCATATATACTACTACATTAGAAATGTACAAGAGAATTATCATATCCGTTTACGCGTAACAGACTCATGAAAGGTAGCCTCGTGCCACCCGCACATCAGCTGCCCGCTCCGGCTTCCCCCTGATGCACGGCGGAGCGTGGAAGAGATGCCCGCGCCGCAGTCGGACAAAGCACGCGTACATGCCGCCAGCCAGGTACACTGCCACAGTGCTGATGATGACGGGCCAGCGAAACTGGTCAGGTCTCGAGAACACAATGGTTGTGGCAAAGGACAGCAGCTCAAACAGGTTCTGGAACGCGGCCTCGACGGTCGAAAAAGTGCCCCGGAAGTCGGCTTCAACCTCCTGCAAGATGTCAGTACTGCCACTCTCTCATTTCCACCAAAACCAACAAAGTACTTACGTCTTGGACAATCGTCTGGGCGCACAGGTCGTAGCCCCAGAGCCCCAGCCTGCTGAACGCGACGCACACGGCGAGGCCCGTCGCCGACGCCAACTTGCTCGCGGCCGAGCCCTCGAACTCGGCGAGGAACCAGCTCAGCCCGGCGGCCAGGAACATCATCTGGCAGCTGAGGGCCCATATGCCACCGCGGATGGGGCCGATGCGGCGCATGAGCCAGGGCGACGCCCACGTGGCGCTCAACTCGACGACTGTGCTGCCGGTGCGGGCCAGGCCGACGTGCAAGGGCGTGTACCCGATGGAGAGCAGGAAGGTGACCATCTGGCCGGAGAAGGACAGCACCGTGAGATACAGCAGGGCGAGGGAGAAGGATGGTAGGAAGGCTGGGTGGCGGAAGTAAAATGGGAGAGACGAGATTGGTAAGATCGTCGTGGTGAGGGTTACCATCGAAGAGCGAGTCGTGGGCTCAGACGATGCAGAGATAGGGTCAACGGGCGATCTGTGAAGAGCCGGTACGCTCTTGTAGACCTGCGGCTGTCAGCTTCTGGCTATGACGCCAGATGGTCGGGGGCCATACGCGTGCAATGCAAATGTACTCGACGAGCACGGAAGCAACATTGATGCCAAGGACCGTCCATATGGCTATCAGAGTGGACGCCGCGGCGACGAGGGAGATGAAGAGCGGCCCAAGCAGCTTGCAGAAGAGGTCGATGCGGCGCATCCGGGCGTTGACGACTGTGAAACACATAAGCAAACTGGCTAGTTTTGTTGTTCCAGAAGCAGGACCGAGCAGCTCACCTCGTCGCCACTCGTCGTCTCCCTCGGTCATGACGACGGCCCAGTCCCGCTCAACGGCCACGAGGTTCGCCATGGCCGCGAGCTTCTCAACGCAGGCCAAGACACAGAGCAGCGCAAAGAGGCCATCGACGCTCCTCCCGCTCACCAGCCGCCGCACGCCACCCGTCGTCGCCCGCAGCCGCATCTCACCGTCATCCTCGCCGCCGTCGTCGTCGTCGTGCCGCAGCGGCGCCGCGTGCATCACCATCACCCAGAGCACGGCGCAGCTCGCAGCCACGGCGGCGCGCTGGGCGACGATGCTGGCGCGCACGACTGCGAGGCGGCCGGCGCGGTCGATGGCCGCGCCGACGGGGTGCGCGAGCAGGATGGCGGCGGCGCTGCGGGCGAGCGCGTACACGGACATGGGCAGCAGGGAGTGCGGGAAGAGCGCGGCGAGGAAGAGCACGGCGCCGAACTCGAAGAGGCGCGAGTTGGCCGTCGAGAGGACGTGCGACGTGTACAGCTGCGCCTCGATGGCCTTGTGGCGCGAGTCGAGCCAGGCGACGCGAGGCCGGGAGGAGGCGTCGCCGTCGTCGTCGCCGTCGTCGTCTCCGCCGGTAGCATCGTCATTATCGGCATCGTTGTCCTGTTGGCGCTCAGGGGCCGGGCTGCTTGAAGCGGAGGGCGAGACTTGTCGGGGCGCTGACTCTGCTGAGCCGTCGGGTGGCATTAGCTGAGATGGGTGGCCTGCCAGGGCGCGCTCTTCGTCTATATCCCGGGGCGCCATTGTCTTTGTGAGTCTGTAGTCGAGAAGACCGCTATGCCGAGGGAAGAATTGCGATCATGTATGCGCCCAAGGACGAGCAAGCACGGTCAACATGAACCGAGGGCATCTCATTCACGGCCCAACGCAGTGCAGCTCGAGGCATTGGTCGAATCGTCCGATGCCGCACCTCTCGGCACTTACGTTTCCATACGCCACGAGCCCGTTGATCATCGACGTCGAGGGCGCCTGCGCTACCGATGAGCTGTCGTGGGAGTGATTGGGCGGGCGCTCTGGCGGGAGCGCGAAATGTCGCGCGATCCGGACGGCGGACATCCGGGATATCGGATCAACAAGGCCTCCCCTCCCCAACGATGGTGAGAGTGAATAAAAACGTTAGTCCCCCCCCCCCGGTGCGCCGCGGATCCAATTGGCCTGTGTGGGCTGTGGACCGTGACGGTGGCTTGCGAGGACCTTGAGGGATACAGCTTACGCCAGCAACCCCTTCTATTCAGAACTTGAGCAGTGAAGCGACGGACAAATCGTCGTTGATGCGCGGAAGAGCTAAATGGGCGATTGTCCATTGGTCGAAATGAGACGAAGGGCTAATCGCGTTTGATATGCCACCTCATGCAACTAGCTTGTGCTCAATGTATTACGCTTATTGTATCATATCATGACCAGCCTTCTGGTCCGAGCGCGTGTACAAATAAAGCCGCTGTCCACCTGCAGCGTGTTTCGTTCATGCGATCAAAGCTACATCAGCTCGTCAATGGCTACGATCTCAGCAAAGTGGCTGCGTCTCGCCTCGAGCGCTTGCCTGCAGCGCTCCTCGCAGGCGCTCGCCGTTGTCGGATCCAAAGCATGGATATTTGGCGGCGAACTCCAGCCGCGACAGCCTGTGGACAATCAGCTGGATGTCGTTGATCTTGGGTATTCCACGGGTGAGTTTCATCTCCCTCTCACTCGGAATTCAGTACACAACGTAGACTCATTCCATCGCTCTAGTGCCAGTCAATACTGTGCCTGCCCCAGTTCCTGCCCCGTCGGCACGTGTTGGCACCGCAATGGTGGCCGTCGGCAACGATGCATACATCTTCTCTGGGCGCGGCGGTCTTGACATGAACGCCATCGACGAGGCTGGCGCCTTGTGGTCGCTTTCAACGTCAACGGGTGCGTGGTCACTCGTGGCACCCCAAGACGGTAGCCCTCGCCCTGAGCCGCGGAGCTACCACGCCATGGCATCAGACGGCGATAAGAGCATCTACCTCCACGCGGGGTGTCCTGCCGCCGGCCGCCTCGCCGACCTTTGGCGCTTTGACATGGCAACCCGCCTGTGGAAAGAACTACCATCTGCGCCAGGGCCTGCGCGCGGTGGAACATCCATCGCATTCGCCGAGGGGAAGCTGTATCGCATGGGTGGCTTCGATGGCAAGACCGAGCAGGGAGGCAGCCTCGACATATTCGACATCGCGACTCAAACATGGAGCAGCAAGGCGTTTCCGCCTGATGGAGTGAACGGGCCGGAGGCTCGCAGCGTTGCGGCGTTGGTCTTTGTGCGCGCGGCTGATGGGAGGCGGCTGCTCGTCACACTATTTGGCGAACGTGATCCATCCTCGCTGGGCCACGCTGGAGCAGGGAAGATGCTCGCCAATGTCTGGGCGTTTGATCTCGACGCGGAGACGTGGATCGAGGTGAAGCCGACGGCGAGCGACGACGGTGTCCCACCGGCGCGAGGATGGTTTGCAGCGGACGTACTGAGGCGATCCGACGGCGACGCGGTCCTTGTACACGGAGGCCTGGCCGAAGATAACTCGAGGCTCGGCGACGTCTGGCAACTTCAGTTCTAGCTTACTCAACGGCACGGCCTGGACTCCTTAGAGAGCGCTTGGGGACCGGCTTATGCGCCTGCATTTGCATTGCAGCACGACAGGTCTCAGCAGCCCTTCAATGAACCACCAGACTGCACTGGCCGATCAGATTTGAGGGCCATAGTGTCGCGAACCCTCGCGCCCCTAGCTTCGACCATCATAACGCTTCAATTGACACCGCAATACTCACAAATAGACAATTAGTCAATGGTGTGTTTGTCATCGTCCAGTCGTGATGGGCACCTCGAATGGCGATCCTGGCCCAACCCTGATTTGTAAGTTGGCCCAAACGCCAGCGTTTCGTGGCTTGGCGTCGTCAGTTCAGCCGCGAGCAGCTTCGTACTTCGTATTGTATAAATAGCGCCTGGTGCCACTGATCTCAACGTGAACCCGTTCTGCTCCTCGTCCAAAACCAACACAGCTCAGCAAAACACAACTCAAGCTTCACCTTTCTTAAAGTTAAAAATTGTAGAATCAGCGCAATGGCAACCGTCAAGTACTGGATCGTTGACATTTTCTCCACGACTGCCTACAAGGGCAATCCCCTAGCCGTCGTGGACAACACGGACGGGACCCTCTCCGACACCCAGCAGAAGCTCATCACGCGACAGTTCAATCTGTCAGAGACGACCTTCTTCTCGCGACCTACGCGGCCCGGCGCCACGTACCGGCTTCGGTCTTTCCTGCCTGACGGGAAGGAAGTGTTCGGCGCGGGACACAACATCTTGGGCGCTTGGTGGTTCCTTGCCGACTCGGGCCGGCTGGACCTGAGCAAGCCAACTGCTGTAGACGAAGCCACCGGGACGGAAGAGTTTATCGTGTTCCAGGAGCTGGGGACGGAGGTTTTGCCGGTTAAGATTTTGCGCAAGAAGGCGCAAGATGGAAGCAGTCAGATTTCCGTGTCCCTGAGGCAAGTCTCGCCTGGGACCCATGCGAAACACCCCGACGCCGCGAGCCTGGCTGCGAGTGTTGGGTTGAAGGGGGACGACGTCGGCGTTTCCGTCAGGGCCGCGACTGGTGATGGCAGCGTGACGCTGGTACCGCAAGTCATGTCGACCTCCACGACCCGCCATCTCCTTGTCCCGCTCTCCTCGGTCGAGGCCTTGGACAAGGTAGTAGTGCAAAAGGACAAGCTTCTGGAGCAACTCGCGCTTGTCGACAAGACGGCCTACGGACTATTCCTTTTCACCCCTGTCCCTCCCTCTCCTGGCAGCCTCGTTCAAACGTACCGCGCCAGGTTCTTCAGCCCGGGGATGTCGTCCGAAGACCCGGCGACAGGTAGTGCCGCGGGGCCGTTCTCAGCCTATCTTCACAATTATGGAGCGCTCGGCTTGAGCGGGGATGTTGCTACAATCGAGGTCCAGCAGGGCCATAGGGTTGGTAGAGAATGCGTTATTCAGGTTGAGCTCCGGTCAAGCTCAAAGGAAGGCGTTCGGGTTTTGGATGTTGATATCGTGGGAGGAGGAGTACAAGTGGTTGAGGGCAGCATAAAGGCCCCCCATGAGTCAACACCGTTCTGAGATTCGATAGCGACTTAGCCACACCTGTCAGCATGATCTAAATGGCACATTGGTGTGCTGTCTTGTCCTCCCCGTTCATAGGGCTGGATGGTTTCGACCAAGGAAGTTTTCAGGTCTTATATTCACAATTGTATCTCTATTTTCACACATGCTGAACCGCCAAGTCAAGGATATAGCGCCACATCGTCCCGTAGAGCGCGCAGCGCGCAGCCTGAGACGTCTTCATTTGCGTCGACAGCGAGCGTAAACAGCATCAGTGACAATGCAGTTTGGCGCGGGCCGAGACTCCGAGTAATTGCAGTAGGCTTGATATGCCAGGGTGAGTGTGGATTTAGTGATATGCTATGCGCATGTGAAAGCAGCATGACTATTCAACGAGTTTGGGCCATGTCACCCACGCTTCCTCAACGAACCTCATGTTTTCTTCGCTCTGTTTCGTCGGATCAACCAGAGGAAAGCACGATGCTCCTCCTATGAGGACTGCTGCCCTGGGATACTTCCCGACATTGGCACGACAGGAGCCACCATCGATTGGACACTGCATTTGGATCATGGTCAATCTCGCGAATGAGAACGGCCACGTTTTGTTGCGGCTTGTGAACATGAAGGCACTTACTCGTCTATTATTACCATTGCATCCCATGGTCGCCGTTACGGAAACCAGCGTGTACTCCATTTTAGACCCCGCCCCCGCCAGTGAGCGTTTTGGCTCAAGTCGAGTAATGAAGCAAGTTGTGCCTTTGCAGGACTACATGTAGGCGGTGCGTCAGAAATCGTCTGGCTTCGCGAACATTGTCGCTGAGTTGTATACATACCCCTCTCCCACGTTTGTTGACCGAATAAGCAGCGGCCCACGCGTCGGTCTGTTTGTAAAACTTGGCTTGCAATAGGTCGTCGAAGGACGTCAAACTACATGTAGGTACGGCGGCATCGCCCTCGTTGACATCACCTGCTGCACAGAGTGTGAGGAAGACCAGAGTCGCAACTGCCACAAGACCAATCATGGCTAGGGTAGGAAGAGGTAGGTTTTGGGCGTGTAGAATACCGTTGACCGTGTTGCGCAGCTAGGCAAGCATGATTGGGACCCAAAGGGCTTGGCTCAGCGATCCCGGGTGGCTCTTATATATACGGCGGCAATTGCGGCACGTAGTGAACAAAGAGAATGCACGTTGACAGGTTTCCCGCAACATGTATTGTCGCAGTGGGTCAAGATAATATACAGCGCTGCGCGATCGGGCGGCTCACCACGGGCCTGACCTAGGGCCTATGATCGCATGTGTGAGCACAATTACATTTAGAATACAGACCCCTCGGCCGTACTTCCATGTTATGTCAACTACATCTCGCATTATGCCTCATAAGTCGGACTGTTGATATAATAGTTGAGTAACGAAAACATAAAATGGTTGCTGAACCACGGCACGAGCAGGGTCCCTACATGGATCGATGCTTTTGTCCTGCATGTTTTGGCGCATACGCAGTGGCTACTATGAGTCCCGACGGATGCGTGTCCCCACACGAAGTCTGAACCGTCACTGGTATCTAGTACAGTTTAGCGGGTCAGTAACATGTCTAATGAAAGGTTCGGAAGCATCAAATCAGTGCACTCGTGAGAGCATTGAATCGAAACAGGTTCTATCGGCCCTTTTCGCTAAGAATCCCACCACCATCTAGTTAGACTAGACTAATAGCGGCCAAAGAAGTTGCAAGATTGCTTGGAGTGCATTTCTATATGAATCTCTTCTACTACGCCTTGCCTTGTGCTGTACTAAGCCTGGCCTTCTCAGTCCCTCCAGCTGAGCTCGCCCACGCCTTCTCAACCTCGAGCATGCGCTCTTCACTGTCACGACCAGGTTTCACCTCGGTGAAACATGAAGCCCCATCCCTAGTATTCCCCTGGATGTGGAGTTTGATCCAGCTAGCGCGACAGGAGCCACCGCCTTCCGGACACTAGAGGCCGCTTGACATGAGTGTTGCGAATGACAAGTGATGTTCAATTCTTTGACCCATATGGGGGCAACTTACCGGGGCAAGTGAGCATGATATGTTCAACTTCTCCGGGCGGACTATATATAGTTGCGTCGCCTGCATAAAGCCTCCGTAGAGCTGATTGGTGTGGCACTTTTGGTCGTCGGAGGTACAAGACTAGGTTGAGAGTCAGGGAGTAGCTCAATCCAGACTCAAATACTTACGCCTCTCAAGTGCGCTTTATTTCGGGAATTCATGTATTCGTCTGCGACTTGCGGGTCCGCAAATTCTCGCGCTGTACAAAAATCGGCTTCATAGCCATTATTGGTGCCCTCTCCTCTACAAGACGACACGAGGATAATAAGTGCAGCATATGCCGCAAGATGCATGGAGACGGAAGGAAGATCGTGTTGCGGGATTGCCAGAGAGTAGCTGATTTGCCTTCCTATGGAAAGGACTGCTCTTGGCTCAATTGGCGGGTGGCCGTCTGGTGTTCACAGTTGAGTGCGCCGGGTGGCCCATTTATATTCCTTCGGACGTAGCTCTGAAGGGCAATTTGGAATAATGAAAATGATATGGATGCAGGATGATGCTAGGCATCGTAATGGAGTAATGTAAATGGCTCACTTCGGTGTCGACTCGGGACCTGGACCTGAATCGTTGCCCCGTTTGTTGTGTAGCAGGCTGCCATTAAGCGACACTCGGCCCGATTTCACGGTGTAAGCAGGCGTTGGGCTCATGTTCGTGCTCTCAAAGCAGTGTGTTATCCCTATGCCATCTCGGGATGTTGACATGGTAATCAAAATCCGAGAAATAGTCTATGCGCCGTCTCAGAGCAGAAAAGCTGACTCCTTGATTCCTCTTATTGCGTACCGGCAGTGCCACATCTTTCCCGAGCGCTCAGCACACCATGCCCTTCTACGGTTATGAGATGTCAGCGCCGTAGCCGAGCTGAAGCAAAAATGTGTCACCCTGGCGCGTAGAGATAGTCACATGTGAAGTCTGGCTCTGATGCGGCGAAAGGGCAACACTGGTTCTTGGCCGCCAAGTTGCAGGGGAATTCGAGCGGCGCAAAACATATAAGAACCGATACAACTCGTCAGCTTCCCCGTGTCATCATTGTTCACCCCAACAAGCTACCAGACGTGATCCAATGCGCATATGTTCAGTTCTATTCCTATCTTCCTTGGACCTCAAGTACCGGCCTTGTCGACCTCGGGAGCTCCATAGTTCTTTGTCATGTTGTCATATCCCGTTGAATCCATCTCTTCATGTTCCTTAGTCCCAGTCCAGTCCTTTCAGCCCGTTCAGGAGCACGTCGCACTTGGGTATCCGCCCCGACTCAGGCTGACCTGGCACTTGCCATGTCCTGATGCATCTGATGAGCACTGTAGCATTGCATTCGTCAGTAAACAGCCCAATAAATGAGATAGCCACGCGCTCTGGACTCTTACCGTGGTGTCGCGACACGACAGTTTGACCGAGTATGGCTGCACCGGCCACAAGAGCGGATCCGTGTTGTTGCCTTCCCTGTGCATGACGCCGTATTGCTTGTACTCGCATACCTGAGTCTCATTCTTGCAGGACTGGGAGATGTCAGAGTCTATGTTCATTCGCAGGGTTGGATCGACTCAGTGATGTGTTGAGGATTTTGCTTACCGCGTCCTGGAATGCCGCGATGTTGTGGACTTCGACCCACTTCCGCGCCTCATTCTCCGAAGTGAAGTTCTTGATGCTGTCGGGGTCCGCGATGAATTGCGGAGCTGTTGAGTTGGTGTTCGCGGCGATTGATCCGCTGAACAGCGCCGCGAGGAGTAGGGTGACTCGAGGAATCATCGCAGCGGCAGGAGCGTAAACGATGCCGTAATGTGGCAGGTCTGGGCGTAGTCTGGAGTCGCTGATCGGAGTCGATGTAGATACTTGAGAGGAGACAGTGGCTACATGTAGCGGAATGATTCTCGAACCACCGAAGGGGCGAGTGAGGGTCATTTATCAAAACGTGAAATGTCGCATTGTTTCGCAAGCAGGAGGGCTATGGTATCGGGCAGCATCGTGCACCAAGTATTGTACTCGTCTCGGGCGTCGTTTCGACACTGACCATGGGATCAGTCGTCAAGGCAAGGACATGGTTGCAGTACTCGTGGGAGCAGGAGTATCTATGTGTCAACTCCTGCGTCTCAGGGCGAGAGGGACTGGGCCTCTGTTTGAGAATGTTGACGAAATCCACTGGAGAGTCAATAAAATGACACATTGATGATAGGTCTGGAGTCTCTGGAATATGGAGCGTCCCAGAAGGTGGCCACTGCGTTGGCTGGCACGCGTGCTGTTTGAAACTGGAGGGAGGAGATCAGTGTGGCGGAGTGCAGCCGAACGACGCCGGGGCCGTGGCACGCTCATGTGTCGGCGACACCGACGTGGTCATAGCTTATGAGCAAAGGGATTGGCAACAGCGGCGATACCTCAACCGAGCGGGAGATGTACGTTGTCCATCGAAGAAAATGAGTGGAGGCATTTCAGGCACAATCCGTTTGGTGGCACGCTGCCAGGACGATGAGAGATTTAACAAAAGTTCCCATGACACACCGTTCATGTTGGGAACCCTGCCCTTCCAGTCGCTTGTAATGGCTAAAAACTCATACATGAATAGACAGATGATTGAAGGCGCTCTGAGCGCTGTTAATCTTGACTCAAGACCTCGCCCGACACTTTACACGGATATAGCAGTGTACAAAATTCGAGGTGCATTCCCCTTCTGTCGTTACGTTGATAGCACAAGGACATACGTGTACATCTACAGTGTTGTCGTATAGCCAGTGTACGGCTGACATGAGTGCGCCCTCCGACACGTTTTCGGGATCACCGTGCAGATGTAAACGCCCGTCTATCTTTTAATACTCATGAGAAGTTGTCACACGTCACTCACCTAACTCTACTGATTGGCGAGAAATAGATGTGTTACGTATCTTGACTGACGGGAACCCAACGAGACAATACGAGGTCTATTGCTACCGTCCTGTGCTCGTCCGTCTTGGATGTCGCCTAGAGGGTAGAAATTTCTTTCCTTGAAGAACTCGCTGACCCAAGCAAGAAGCTTCGGTGCCGCTGCAAGATCACAAGCAAGGGCACCGAGATGTCTACGAAAGAGCTCAAGTCTCTGCGTTCTAGTTACGCATGGGAGCGGCCAGCATGAAGCGATTGACACTGGGCAATCCATTTCACAAAAAAAGCCTTTCTACGCGCCAAGTCTGGTAAAATGGGCGCAAAGCGGCAATAACCATTGATGTTCGGCGACTTGACGACTGGGCCGCAGGGTGGCAGCAATGGTGTTGTCTCAGCGGACAGTAGCCGGGGAAAGCCTTTCCAATCTCGCCCAGTCTGGAGGACCAAGGAATGGGGCCTTTTACGACTTCGCCCGCCATCGCTGACTACCAATTTTACAACCTCAATGAATTGAAATGTCTTGACGAGTTGGGAGCTCAGAACATGAGCCAGGGCTTGGCCGACTGCCCACGTGCCCCAGGATTAAAGCCCCTGTCAACTCAAGTAAGCTTGTTCAATATCTCGCAACGCAGCCAAGCCCACGTGCGATGCCCCGAGGGCCCCAGTGGCAGCGCCGCGCATGGGGGATCCGGTCCCGCCCCGGGGCGTCCTTCGCGCTGGCCCAATAACCGCCGGCGCCGTCGCCGACTATGGACGCAAGAGGGAACCCACCAACTCGATCGAGAACCGAACACCTGCAGCGGGCGGACAGGGGTGAGCTTGGCTCCGATAGCTTTGAGCATGCGAGCGATTGCACGCCATGTACGGAGCGTTGCACCAGGGGCGGGTCGATCGTGATGGGAAATCTATGTAGATAAATAAATAAAGGGGACCCTGCCGCCTGCGGGACAAAAGCTGGTTGGAACCAGGGGTAGTGCTGCTACCGTTCGCTTGCGATCCGAAAGCGCAACGACTCACCATGTTGTCCATCACTTCCTTGGCCTGGTTGGCCCTCGTGCCCAGCTCTGTGCTCGGCGCCTCGCTCGCCGCGAGGGACGCCAGCGACTTTGACGTCAACTCACTCAGCCTGCGCGAGGTTGGCGCCCGCAACACTCTTGTAAGCGTGGCCATCGTTCAACCCCGAAGACGCAGTGAACTTACTCAATGGCTCCCACCCCCAGGACTGGCGCATGTGGCTCGAGAAAGACGGCAACCCCATCTCCTTCTGGCACGACATCCCCCTCTACCCGAACAAGACCGACGACCGAATCGTCCACTTCTACGTCGAGATCCCCCGCTGGACAGACGCCAAGATTGAGACAAAGCGCGACGAGCCCTTGAGTGAGTACTCCGTCCGTGCGCGCCCGCCGGCGCTGATGGCACATTTGATCCGTCCAGTCGCAGGACCAAGTTAAGTTCTAACCGCCAGCGCATTGACGCCCCATAATAGACCCCATCTTCCACGACGACAAGAAGAAGAAGCCGCGGTTCGTCGTCAGCGTCTGGCCGCATAGGTCGTACCCGTTCCTGTACGGGTCGTTTCCGCAGACGTGGGAGAACTCCAACGTCAAGCACAACATCTCGGGCCTGCCGGGCGACAATGACCCCATGGACGTGTTTGACATTAGCGGCATCGAGTGAGCAGCGGCGGACCATACACACGCGGTGGACTCTGCTGACGGGTTGTAGTCCGGGATACGTCGGCCAGGTCAAGAAGGTCAAGGTTCTGGGCGGTCTGGCCATGATCGATGTGAGTCCGCCCACGGCGAAGTCGGTTGAAACGAGCTAATAGTCTGGGCCCAGGATGGCACCACGGATTGGAAGGCCATCGTGGTTGATGTCAATGACCCGCTCGCCAACATGGTCAACAGTATGTGGTCCATCCCCGCAGCCACACGAGTCACGCACCACCGTCTAACACACGAGCACAGGCGTCGAAGACCTCGAAAAGTACCGACCCGGGTTGAAGAAGCAGTTCTACGACTGGTTCACCGTACGTCCCCGCCACTCGCATATGTCCCCCACCACTAAGTAGCACCTGGTAACCCAAGCGCGCAGTACTACAAGGTCGTCAAGGGCGACGGCCTCAACACCATCATCGGCAAGGACTACAAGGACGCCGCGTACATGCGCGAGGCCATCGCCGAGAGCCACGGCTTCTGGCGGGACCTGATCCTGGGCAAGGAGAAGCACGACAAGATCAGCACGAACCAGACGTCCAACCCGCGCGCCTGCAAGAGCTACATCCCCAGCAAGGAGGCGACCAAGGCGTTCAAGATTCCCGAAAAGGCCAACATCCTCCCGCCCGCGGCCAAGCCCAAGCAGTACGACCACTGGTACTACCTCGACAAGGAGTTCAACATCATCCCGGGACAGGTCATCGATGTGCAGTAGATATGGATTATGATGAAGCGGTTTAGGCATCAATATGCCAATGCCGCTGTATGGGAAAAAATGTATAGATCCTCGTCTTGAGCATCAGATGCCATCTATGTATGTAAAAATCGTGAATTGCAGAGTGAAGTTTCCCAACGCCGGCCATGAATGCTTCCCATGGAATGCTTTGAACCCGCGCGTCAACGCTATGGCGCGGCAGGCCCGTTTCTAATCGTAGCTCACAGTCTCATACTTGCTCCTCGCCCGGATCTTGGGACCATACTTGAACAGCACCCAGGGGATTGGAAGAAGGGCTACCGACACGAACGCCAGCAGGCTTGTGGCCCAGTCGATGCCCAGTGCCTTGTACACTGCAGCCGGTCAGCATGAGGCTCCCCGTATTGCCACCAATAGCGAAGATGACTTACTCTGAATGGTAAACAGAGGAAAGGCTCCGGCAAAACCATATCGCGCCAGGTTGTTTGCGCTCACGGCGCTCGCAATGACACTCCCGTGATACGTGTCGGCCTTGTACTGAATGGCACTGACAAAGACGCACAGGTTGCCCCAGGCAAACGGCACAATGGCCACGGTCGGACTCGCCCACGAAATGTCGGAGCGCGCGGTCCACGCATACCAGAACAAGCCGGCGGGCAGGCCAAAGCACGAGATCATCATGGGGTACAGGCGGTTCTCGGGCGGGATCCTCTTCTGCGGGTGCCGTGCCGTGCGCGGGCGGTAGATGAGCACGTCGCACAGGAGGATGGTCAGCAGGCCGAGGAAGCAGCCGACGACGATGGACAGGAACACGAGCCCCGAGTGCTCGAGGTCGAAGCCGTAGACGCCCGCAAAGGTGTAGGGTACGGCGGCGAAGAAGCTGAAGAGGATGCCGAAGTTGACGGCCACGTAGAGGCACAAGAAGGTGACGATGGGCTCGGCGACGAGCATGTGCACCGGGCGGATGAGGCCGACGCGGGCAAAGGCGCCGAGACGCGCGGACAGGGGCGTCATAGGGGGCACCTTTTCGCCGCGCCGCTTGGCGATGCGGCGCTGGAGGATGGGCGCAAAGGTCTCGCCGTTGAAGGGCGTCTGGAGCATGCAGAAGACGGCCATGAAGAGCAGGGTCCACTGCGTCCAGCGCCAGTCCTTGCGGCTGACGAGGAACGAGCCGATGACGGGGCTATATGTATGGTTAAAGTCACATCATTGTAATTAGCCAACGTACATCATTCGGTCGGTACAACAGAGTAGGATAGGATTGACATACCCGAGTCCCGGCCCCAGAAACGGCATGAGGATGAAGACGGCCGACACGGGCCCGCGCGTCTTGGGCGCAAACGTCTCCGAGATGGTGGCCGAGGGGACGGCGAGCAGGGGCGCCCAGCAGAAGCCGGCCATGAAGCGCAGGAAGCACAGGGCGCCAAAGTTGTGGGTGAAGCCGGCGCCGAGGGTGAAGAGGGCGCCGAGCGGCATGCCGTAGAGGTAGATGGGGCGGCGGCCAAACGTCTCGGACAGGGGCCCGCCCATGACGGGGCCGAAGGCCAGGGCGAAGACGTACATGGCGACGGGGACGAGGGCGGTGGTGCTGCTCACGCCGAACTCGTCCATGAGCTGGGCGCGGGCGGGACTGAGTATGGACGTGGCGATGGAGCTGCACGTGGGCGTGGACATGGCCGCGTTAGTCGATTCCACGCTGCCGCCACCACGGGGGCAAGGTGGTGGCCGTTCCAAGGTGGTGAGGGCGAGTGTACGACTTACGTGACGAAGCCTAAAGACGACACCGACGTGATCTGGAGCGCCTTCCTCCAGGCCGGCCAGTTGCGCGGGTTGTCGGGGTGCCGGTCCCAGTCGAGGGCGGCGGCGTCGGTGGGCTTGGTGCCGGCGGCGGCCTTTTCCGCATCAGGGGTGTTTCCGTCCATCACGGGCACGTCGTTGGCGGTGTCGATGTCAACGTCGTCGACCTCGGTGTCGGTGGTGTCGCTCACGGGCGGCGGCTGCTGCTCCGGGGCGACGCCCGCGTCTGCGG
This sequence comes from Purpureocillium lavendulum, assembly GCA_029168975.1. Taxonomy (NCBI): domain Eukaryota; kingdom Fungi; phylum Ascomycota; class Sordariomycetes; order Hypocreales; family Ophiocordycipitaceae; genus Purpureocillium; species Purpureocillium lavendulum. The sequence goes on along the minus strand of JAQHRD010000005.1, from coordinate 1,701,923 downwards.
CGGCTGCGCCCACGGCCGTCATGGCGGCGGGTGGACGTGCGGTGGCGCGGTGACTCGGATCGTGGCTTGGGGAACGTTGACGATGTTTGCTGGAGAAATACAGACTGAAATAGTTGGTTGTCTAACTGACGAGGGCGATGCAAGGGGCGTGTGCCGACCGCGTCGCGATACAGGTTGCTCGAGGTGGTGTCTGGCGCATGTGCGTGTAAGTCGTCTAGTCTAGTTCTGCCACCCATTCAAATCCACAACAGCAAGATGATATATGGTAGTAACACCATCGCTCGGTGCTAGGTCCATTGACGCCAAGGCCCGCGACGAGCTGTATATATCTCCTACAGACGCACCCATGTTCGGTTGCATTGGATTTGTCACCAAAACGTAGGGACTGCAGGTGGGCATTGTCAAGGAAAGGCGCATGCAACAAGTCTCTGGTGTGCGTGGTTGTCGCGCTGTTCAGTAATCACCCCCCCTCGCGAGGGCCTTTAGTGGGTCCGCCGCTGCCGAGGAACTCATCTCTCGGCGCCGCGCGCCGTGGACTTGTTTTTGATTATATGCGATTCCCGTCTGACGGATTTCCCGATAATACTCGTAAAGAGTTTACAGGGTTCAACAAGTCGTCTCCTCTCAAGAGAATTGAGGTTGTACGTGCGTGTGTTCAATTTCTCCACGATGTTCTACCTAGACCCGCCGCCGACCAGCCATCGACCAGGGCCAGGGAGCACCGCATGTCCGGTCTGGGGTTGCAGGGCTGCACGGCAGTGTCTTGCTTGCCCGGGCTGAACGTGCGGCCGGCGGGAACAGGCGGGAAATAGCGGCTGGCTGCAGCTCGCGTGCCCTGGCGAAGGCCATTGGGCGGTTGCACTCGGTGGCGTGCATGGCGACACCAGCCACTGAAACGTCGCCGAGGCACAGCGCGACGAGCAGTCATGGTGTGTGTCGCTGAATAATTGTACAAAGTAGAATTGCCCAGCTGTGTTACGGGGTGGTCGACGTGATGTTTGCGCCTTCCCTGGAGACTTTACGTACTGCAAACTGAGCACTTGGATGGTCGTGACGCCGTCCATCGTTGTTGTTGTTGATGACTACATGTACATGACCACCGATGGTATCGGTCTTTCGCCAAGGATGCCGCGGCATGATGAGAAACTCCAGGTCAACCTCCACGGTGCTTATTACCTATCTGTTGCGATGGAGTCAAATTCTGACGTGCTCTTTGCCGGCTGTAAGCATCTACCGCCCCTGGTATGAATCATTCCCCCCGCGGCGGCTATTCTATAGTTAACCAAGTCCTACATCCGGACAAGGTGCGTGCTGTCCATGCACCATACACCTGCCCGAACGCGCCACGCGGAGGGAGCGTTAGTCCTCGAGGTCAGCGCCAAACCCGGGGCAGAAGAGAATGACGCAACACCGACCTGTGCAACACGCAGAGCGCCCTCGCCCATCGACTGCGCCAATCAACGGAATCCGGCTCGCGCGGCGTTGCGGCACTCGTGGGACGTACCGTGTGCACGAGTTACTCGTACATGCGACGGCGAGCCGGGGCGCGGGGTTGGACTAGGATGGCGTTCTCGAACGGTGGCACCCGGGGATAACGTAATATGCTTTCTTCAAGGTCGCCCCGGCGCGGTGGTGCAGACCTGTGTAGCCGTTACGCATGTAGGTAGGTGTGCTTTGCAGCGGTACATGGGGGCGACTGCCCGAGTGCCGGCATGGCTTGGGAGGCGCCTTTCAGGTGACCCCCTCCAGACGGGCCAGACCCCATCCATGCCGCTCCCTGCCGGCCCGGCCGGGGTCCACTCGAGGGCCGGCGCCGGGGGCCGGGCCGTTCATGACAGCAGCGGCATTGCCGCAGGTCCCTCGAGCTGATGCCGGCGGCCTTGAACAGATGTCCTCGCGTGGTATCAATTTGTGCGTCTCACTCACGCTTTCGAGTGACCAAAATGCCTGTTCGGCCCCGAGAATTTGTGCTGATAGACCGGCAGTGGTGCTATTTGGGGACCTGCTGGGGCAGCAAGGCACTGATGGGACATGCCCAGCTAGGTGCCCGCGCCGCCACGGCGTTTTAGCAGCGGAGCCTGGCGTCCGCTGGGCAACCTCTGCCTCTCACCAACGTCAGTGGCATGGAAAGCTACATCGCCAACCGCACAATCGAAGCCGTTCGACACTGTCACGCCTCTCATGCCGACGCTCCCTGCATGAGGTAGAGCTCCAATCTCTGGTCGCCCCGCCGCACCCGTTCGCGGGCTGTCGCCGTCGCCGTCGCTAGGGCTACCCGGGCCACGCTCAAGCAGCCTCAACACCACGACCTGAATCACACGCACACATCTCCGCCCATCGCCATGTCGTCGTCGTCGTCGTCGTCGCCGTCGTTGCCACCACGGCCGCCGCCAAGGGCGCCCTCGTTTGCAACGCCGCTGCCGCAGTCCCCGCGCTCCTCCGTGCTCGAGTGGCGCTTCCCCAAGCCCTACAGCCAGTACGTGCTGACGGGCCGGTCGCGCGCGGCCTGGCACACGAGCTTCGTCGTGCCGCAGCTCAACCTCCTCCTCGACGCGGGGCTCTGCGTCAACAAGCTGCGGCCCAAGCACGTCTTCCTCACCCACGGCCACAGCGACCACACCTTGCTGGCGCCCGCCTTTGTCAAGCGCGACGACCCGCCCGACGTGTTTTGCCCGCGCGACATGGCCCGCGCCTTTGACGACTTTGTGCTCGCCAACACGATGCTCAACCTCGGCGGGCTCGTGGGCGTGGGCGACGCCGCGGCGCAGGGGCTCGCCGTGGATGACGACGACGATGACGGCGGCGGCGAGGAAGACGGCGGCGGCCATGACAACGAAAAGGCCGACCACGGGAGCGGCAGGGCCCTGCGCAGCGCCGAGGAGCGCGCGTGGCTCGGGACGCACGTCACGCACGGCGTCTCGCCCGGCGACGTGGTGCCCCTCCGGCGCGCCAAGGGCATCACGGCGCGCGTCTTCGCGTGCGACCACACGGTGCCCTGCGTGGGCTACGTCTTCAGCCAGACGACGCACCGGCTGCGGCCGGAGCTGGCTTCGCTGTCGGGCGCGGAGCTGAAGCAGCTGCGGGAGTCAACGGCGGCAGGAACGGCGACGACGACGACGACGACGATAACGGAGCCGCACACGACGCCCATGTTCGCGTTCCTCGGCGACACGACGGCGGCGACGCTCGCCGCGGCGCCGGAGTGGCTGCGCGCGGGCATCCCCGTCGTCGTGACCGAGTGCAGCTTCCTGCGCGACGAGCACGCGGCGCAGGCGGCGCGCACGCGGCACACACTCTGGCGCGACCTCGAGCCCGTGGTGCGCCGCTGGCCGCGCACGATGTTTGTCCTGACGCACTTTAGCCTGCGGTACACCGACGCCGAGGTGGTGCGCTTCTTCCGCGCGATGCGCGACGCGCCGCCCAACATTGTCGTCTGGGCGGACGCGGAGGAGGCGGACGCGGCGCATTGACGGTCGGTCGAGGCAGCACGCGGTCGCTTCCTAGGAGATTTCGTGTGAATTGGTGTTTGTTTTCTATGTGTGTCTATCGTACGAAGTAGATGATGCCCTTTATCATGGGCTGGACCTGGCGCGGCGTTGACGGCATGGATAGATGGGATGGACATTAGATGGACGGAGCTTTGGGCGAGATACGAGTAAATGCGTTGACCTTGGCATGGCATGGCATGGCATGGCACGGTGGGTGTGATCACTGATACATGCTGCAGATTGATGAGCTCTCATCGATGGTGCCGCACTTGATATGCATGGCATCGACTGCAATCAAAGAGACACGAGCCCTCCTCTCACCCTGTTTTGCACGTCGGCCTTGTTGCCCTCACTCACTGAGCCCCAACTCATCACCACCATGCATGCCACGCAACCACGGCAGTGACATGCGCAATCCCAAATGAACTCACCCACCCGTGCCAATCACGGCCGCGTCGCCGCATCGGACCCCCTCCATCACGCCCATTCTCTCAGCTCACACACTGCGCGTGCTGCTCGAAGGAGCATCTGCACAGCCCGCCCGCCCGCCCGCCCTGTGCGTACCTAATTACTTGCGTGCCTTGCTGGCGTCCCAGATCGTCGCACGAAAATCTTGCCGTTTGTGGCACCTCCGGGCCTGCTGCGCTGCTGGCTGGCGGCGGTGCCCTGGTGGTGGTGGTGGTGGTGGTGGTGGTGGTGGGTGACCCTTCCCGTCGTCCCCGCCAAAGTGTGTGCGCCCACCTACCTGGGCGTCGATGGCATCCGCGCCGCCCGCTCCGCTGGCACCAGCACCAGCGCCGCCCAGCCGATGGGGATGACGCAACGCAGCGCCGGGCCCAGCTCAAACCGGGGGGGCGGCGGGCCATCGCCCAGACAGGACCGCCATCCCGGCGCGGTTCGCTCACCTTGCGCGATCCCACCCACAGCGGCGGGTCGGCGGCGGCGGCGGCGGACGAGAGAGAGAGAGAGAGAGAGAGAGAGAGAGAGAGAGAGAGAGAGAGAGAGAGAGAGGGAAACACACACAAAGGGGAAATGGTGTGCAGGGGAAAAGGTGTGAGCTCGGAGCACCGGCCGCGGCTGTCTCTGCGGCTGTTGCAGCTGCTTTCCATGGCGTCATTGTTTTGAGTTTCCTGCGCTTGACTTCATGGCTGTCTTACATTATCCACGTACTCGTACTGTAACTTACTGTACCTCCCCTATGATCGATCTATCCACGGCATCCGCGCCGCGTCGTCGACTCGTCTGCCCGCAATCCCGCCTCAGCCTCAGCCTCCTCGACCTATATAACACCTACCAGGTATTCCCATATTCCGAGGCATCTTTTTGTCTTGTCTATCGGGTCTCGTAACTACGGAGAATCGTCCAAAAGGGAATCCCCGCCCGCTCGCTCGCCCGCCGCCCCGTCTTGCTTATCACAAGGGCGCGCGGCGTGCCGGATTGATAAGAGCTGAGAGGCAGAGAGGAGGAGCAGTCACGGCAGCAGCACACAAAAACTCGTTCCCGCCAAGCCCGAGCTCTGGGTCCGTCCCAGGAGTCCAGGACTCCGCTCAAGTCCCCTTTTGCACCCTCGGCGCAACATCCGGTTGTCACCTCCTCTCGGAGGGACACCACAAGTGCCGGCTTGTGCGGCTCAACAAGAAATGCCATACCTCCCGAGATCGTCTCCTTGAGTAAACCACCTCCCCTTCACATACCGAGAACACGACACGACACGAGAACCGGACAAATAGCAGACACAACAGCAGCGACTGCAGCAGCGGCACGTTGCCTCGCGCAGCGTGTTAGTACTTGGTACCCCCCTCCCGCCGCCGCCGCCGCCGCCGCCCAGCATGTGCTTCCACTTCATGTCGTGGAACGCCTGCCCCGTGTGCTCGGCCACCTTCAACCGCCGGCGCAACCTCGTCCCCTGCTGGAACGGGCACATTGCCTGCTCGTCTTCTTCTTCAACTTCGTCTCCGCCGAGTCCCTCCTCCTCCTCCTCCAAGTCGTCGTCCGCCTCCTCGTCGGCCCTGCGCCGCCCCAAGGCCGCCGTCTCCGTCCTGCGCCACCACGGCCTCCGCTGCCGCAGCGGCCACTACGCCGAGTCCGACGCCGAGACGTACAAGGACCGCCCGTGCGACGCCTGCGCCGCCCGCATCGCCTGGAACAACACCCGCGCCATCGGCCGCGCGCGCAGGGCTGCTGCTGCTGCCGCCGCCGCCGCCACGGCTACTACCACCAACACCAACGCCAACACCAATGCCATCACCAACACCGCTGCCGCCGCGGGGCAGCAACAGCAGCAGCACCAGCAGCGAGAGTCAGAGCTGCTGGGCGAGGAACAGGTCGTCGAACTCGTCACTGTGGGTGGCGGCATCGGCCACGCCGCAGACAGGATGCCCTTGGGCCATATCGGCCTCCGCCTCGCGCATGTCGACCATGTCGCACCTCGGGTCAAGACGGCGTATGGCGCGCCGCAGGGAGGACGTCGGGGCAGGTGGGGAACTGCCGCCGGGGGGTGATGTCCGCGTCTGCAACGTCAAGGGAGCCGAGTGGATTTGATGATGATATGCATGCTTTGTAGGAAAATTTGAGAGCGTGGCGTAAGGAGGTTTTATTGCATCTGGGGTTTGGCTGCATCTGGTTTTTGGCTGCATTTGGTTGCCGTGGTCAGCAATCTTTCAGGTTCACACAAGTGAAGTTCAAACAAGTGGCTGCTGAACTTTCGTCCAAAGGACAGTCGTGTGTACATCCGCATCCATCGCACTCAGGGAGGCCGGGAAGACCGTTAACGTCGTATCAATGAAATTAGTGTATACCCAATCATGGCGTCCCTCGCCTATTATATACAGGGCAATGACTGAGTCTTGCAACCCGGTACCGTATGCAGACAACCGATCCGTGAGCCGTGGGCGGCGGCAGCAGCCTCTGCTGGCATCCAACTCCGGTAGTATCCCAAAGAAGCCACCGAGTAATCGTGTCTACGTATATGTTGTGTATGTAATGTGGGTGTGCGGATGTATATGGCGTGTTCAAAAATTGTGAGGCCGGGCTCACCATGAGCCGCCCTTGCTCTCGTCCTTGGGCGCCTTCTTGACCGACGCCTTGGGCCCCTTGGCCATGAGGTCCTTCTCGTCGATGTAGTAGTAGCTCCGCTCGGCCATGAAGCGCTCGTGGAACATTTGCAGGTACGGGCCGGGCAGCTGCTCGCCCACGTCGACCTTGATCTGGTCATTCTTGCCGGTCCACAGGTGGCGGATGAACTGGCCCTTGCAGCCCGAGTCGCTCTCGGGGAAGCCGTTGGCCTCGGTGCAGGGCAGCTCGCGGATGTGCTCGGTGAAGTTGTAGCGCACAAAGGTGCCGAAGCCGCCCTGGTCTGTGGGCTGGCCCGGCGCGTTGACGCGGAACTGGGTGCACTCGGGGTACGGCTCGCCGTCGTCGGGGCACTTTTGCCAGGCGTCGAAGATCTTGTACGTGGTGGGGTTGTTCTGGGCGATGATGAAACCCGTGTTGAGGTAGAGCTTGTGGAAGCGGTCCTTGTTCCAGTCGTTGTCGGGGTCGAGGGCGAGGCCGAGCGAGTTGCTGTCGGGGTACAGCTGCCAGTAGTTGAGGAGCCACTCCATGGGCAGGTCGAGGCGGTGGAAGATGGCGTCCGAGTCGATGTACAGGCAGACGTCGTGCTCCTTGAGGATCTTGGCCATGACGGGCGGCTTCTTCCACGAATTGCGACGGTCGGGGTACTCGCCGATGTTGATGTAGTAGTACTTGTAGCCGTGGATCTTGGCTGCGGGGAATCGTGAGCAACGCATGATGGCAAAACGAACGAGCGAGGGAGGGGGGAAGTTCAGCGCGTACCGTAGAGCCAGTGGTTGAGGATACCGAGCGACAGGCCATGGACCTTGGGCGGGTCAGCCCACGTCATGGGCTCGGGACCAAAGAGCTGGCCCGACTCGTTGAAGGGGCGGTTGTCGAGGTCGATGATGCAGAGGCTCTCGCCCATGCGCTGCTTCCACCGGGGGTTGGCGGGCAGGGTCCAGTCGAAGGCGCCCCATGGCTTGTACTTTGGCGAGTCGGGCTTGACCGAGGGCTTGCGCAGCTGCTTGAGGTAGAACTTGCGCAGCTCGACGGCGTGGTCCGAGGCCGTCGACTCGCTAAAGGGTTTGGGGTTGGGCGGGGGCGGCGCGTTGCTCGTCGAGGGCTTGAGCGGCGTATCGGGGTTGTTGGCGGGCGGCGACGACGTGTCGGGGAATTCGTGACTCGGAGGGGGCTTTTGGTCGCCCGTCTTGGTCCTGCGAGCGATTGAGTGTCAGCCACGGTTGCGAAGGCCCAGGGGAGGAGGGGGAGCAGAGGCGCGAGGCGCGAGGCGCAATGGTGACTAACTTTATGGGCAGGTCCCATGTGTCGAGGTGGTTGAAGATGAGGCCGATAAAGATGAGGATGAAGACGACCGCCCCGATGATGAGGGCGGTCCCCCTGGTGGACCGAGCTGAGCCGCCAAAGATCATGACGCCGGCATAATAATACGACTAGTATAGCTGCGTCGTGCGCGTCTGTACGAGTGCGTTTAATGGCTGTCGCGCGTGGGGTCGTTATGATGGCATTGGCCGCGTCGACGGGCGATGGCAGACGGAGCGAGCGTGGGGGCCGTCGTTGTCGTCGTTGTCGTCGTCGTCGTGGGACGAAACGGTGAGTACTGCGCAGTCGGCAGGGGGGGGAGCGTTGAAGAAAGCGCGACCGCAAGTAGTAGAAAGTCGAGCGACGGCGGCGGGGGAGAAGTCGGTAGCGAGCGTCAAGAGAAGAAAAAAGAAAAAAAAATGAAGCACAAGATACAGCAAGCACACACAAACAGCGGTCGGGCCGTCGAGCAAAAAAGAAGCGAAGCGAGACACCCAAGAAGAGGAGGATGAGTCGTCGTCGTTGGCGGCGGCGGCGGCGACGGATCTCAAAATCGGGCGGTCGGGGGAGGGAGGGGGAGAAGGCGAAACGACGGATGGGTCGACGGGAGGAAGAAAGTCTGTCGGGGGGGGGTTGTTTCGGCGACAGGACGAACGACACGCGCGCGCAGACACACACACACACAGGGCTAGGAAGACGCAGGCCAGCCACCGCTCCAGCGAGTACGTACGGGGCCAGGGAGAGCGAAAATAGGGGCGGGCGTCCTTCGTGGCGTCGCGGAAATAAAAAGTGATGACGAGGCCCCCCCCCCCCCCCCCCCTTCTTCTTTTCTTCGTCGTTTGTCGTTGGCGGAAGAGCCGGCGTTAACGACTAACTAAAGCTATCCAGCTACTACCTTGTGCGGAAGAAGTGCTACTAGCGAACTAATAAGCACGCGGCGACGCAGAAGAAAAAGGGGCCGCTGGCGGGCTTGGCATCAGGAGTTTTGAAGCGCGCGGTGTGTGTGGGCGCAGGCAGGTCAACAAAAACAAAATTTTGGATCCTTGTTGGTGTCCAAGTAGGTATCTTTTTCCCCATCCATGGATGGGTACAGCGACTGGGTTGTTTGTTTGTTGTTGTTGATGCCACGGCGGCGACGGTCGGTCGGTCGGTGCCTGGCTCACCCGTGAGAGTTTCAATACGAGCAGCCATTGTTCCTGTCGAGGACACGAACGATCGTCATGGCACAGTACTGGAAATAGATCCAACGTGAGCCGGCACCAGCACCAGCACCACTTGCTACATCTGAACATTGTGGCCCGTGTCGCCCCGGCCTCCGTGCTCCATCTTTTGGTAGGTATCCCCGCGATCCATTGCGCGCTTGCCCCCCCGGGCGAGGTGGGGTTCGTCACTCCGTCGGTCGGCACGGCGGCGCGTCCGGCGTCTACTCGTACGTTCTTCGTAGAACAATACTGGTACTGTACTGTATGTACGGTCATCCGCTCAATCATTCAACCATTCATTTCTTCATCCCACTCGCTCACTATTAGGGGATGATGTGCCCCCCGACCGTCGCGCGCCACATCTCGAGCGCCTCGAGCGCCGCCGCAGCTTCAGCCCCTCGCCCTCCCTTTCGCCAACACCGCAGTGAATGCAGCAGAGGCAGGTAACTTATAACTTATCACACGAGGCACCCAGCAGATGCCGCCTCGGCGCCGATGACCTGCTGTGTACGGCCTTGGCGGGGCGCGTGATAGGCCCGCCAAGAGCCTTGGGGCACTCCGCTGCGGCGCCCAGGTCAGCGCTATCCGACCAGCATTTCGGCGCCCAGCCAGCGCGAGTGCTGAATTGAACCTGGAGGCGGCTGGGTGTGCTGGACGGGCGGCCGGGGATCCACAGGGCAATGCAGCCACCACCCGTCGGCCGCCCGGCATTGGATTGGCCTCTCCACCTCACTCGCTGCTCGTCCACTGACTGGCTGCTGGCTGCGTTCAATGTTCCATCCCGACCTGTCCCAAGCTTGTCGTCTTCGTCTCAATGCGGCGTTTTCGAGGGAAAATCCCGGTCTGCCAAGGAAGTGCCCGTGCGCTGTACGAGGTAGCTTTGTACGGACGTACCTGCGCAATAGGTACTGTGCCTTGCACATGCCCATCAGCAGCTCGCCGACAAAACATCGCCCTCCAGTCACCAGTGTCCCCGTCCTTGCATCTCTCCTGCCTGACGCATGCGAGGTGGGAGCACGTCCGTCGTCGTTTCAGACAAGGTCTCTCGTTTCCGCCTTCCCGTGTCTGAAAGCCCGCGGCAGCTCCCATGGCTGGCGCCTGTTCGCCCACGTGCCTGGGAACTCGCCACGGGCCTCCTCGCCTGGGCAGTAGGGCGTCATTCCAGACGCGGCCAAGGGGGACAGCAAACACACTTTCATCCATCCCCTTGGCGCTCCTGTCCGCCCGAGATAGGCTTTGCGCACCGCGCTGCATTCGGCATATTTCGCGCATTTCGGAGTGTGTGCCGAGTACCAAGTATGTATTCTCCCTGCTGACCGGGTATACGTACGTTGTACAACGACTTGAGCAACGCGAGAGAAGGAAAGAAACAGCATTGCACCAATACCTAACGTACCTTACCTTACGTACTGCCCGCGTGTGACCCTCCTGAGTCGTCCTCCCCGTCGCCGCCGCTCTCCGCTCTCCGCTCTCCGTCTCTCCCGCCAGACCCCGTCTCACGCCCCGTTGGCCGGGTCCAGCACGAACCCGTTGAGCGTGTCGCACCGCGCCCGAAGCTCCGCCGGCATCGTCGCCGCCTCGAACCTGTCCGTAACGTTGTACATGCGCCCGCCGCGCCCCCCGCCGTACGCCGGCCACGCCATGTCCTCGCCGCGCACCAGCGCCAGGAGCTTGGTCTGAAACGCGCGCGCCAGCTCCGGGTGCTCGACCGGCGTCTGCTGCTCGTCGACGTAAAAGTAATCTAGTGGTTGCCCCCGAGATAGGGGGATTCGTTAGCTGGCTTGGCACCGTCGAGGTATCAGGCGAGGGGCGGAACGGCATTCGGCACCCCCGAAGCAGCCAGCGCCGTCGCCGCGCGTCGCAACGAGGGAGGACGGGTGGAAGGCGCTTACAGTATAGGTCCAGCCCGTGGGAAGCCGGCGGCGTCGACATGATGTACCGCAGCGACGTGTCCGGCATCGCGTTGGCGAGGTTGTACGCGTTGCACGCGAATATGGCGTCCGTCGTAAAGTCCCACGCTAGCTCCTTGTCCATGCCCGGGCGGTAGTACCTCTTCAGCAGCGCCTGCACCGTCGCGTTGCTCGCCGTCGGCATCTGCTGCCGCACCATGACGGGGAAGTAGCCGGGCATGCCCTCGTCGTGCGACGTCGTCTTGCCCTCGAGCAGCATGTTGCCGATGACCAGCCTCTTCAGCCCCCTGTGCGCCCTGCCCTGCTTGAGAAGCGCCGACGGTATGTCCGGGATGAGCCTCCCGTCGGGGGCCGGGCCGAACCCGAGGACGGGCCCGAACGTGCCGCCGCCGCCCTCGGCGGGCGTCTGGTTGATGAGCAGCTCGTTGACGCGCAGCATCGTCGCCTCGGGCACGGACCGCAGGCACGCGAGGCTCGTGCAGTTGGCCGCCGCGAGCACCGTGTCGAACAACTTGCGCTGTCGCGCCGTCACGTTGCGCCGCTGCGGCGCGTCGGGTGACGAGATGAAGGCCTGCTGGAAGGGCAGCGGCTTGCCTTTGCCGCCGTTGAGGACCGTCAGGTAGTAGATGATGCCGGCGCCGGCGCTCTGCCCGATGACGGTGATGCGCTTCCCGTGGCCGCCAAACTTGTGGATGTGCGCGGCCGTCCACTCGGTGGCGGCGAGGCAGTCGAGCATGCCCACGTTGCCGTCCATATCTTCATCGGCAGCCCAGGTGAAGCCTGACACGCCCATTCTACATACTACGACTTCAGCACTTGAATCTGGTGAGCGGTGCGCGAAGGGGTATGGACCGACCTGTAGTTGTTTCCCACGACGATGAACTTGCCCCCATTCTGCCTGTGCATGTGGTCAAACAGCCCCATGGGGTTCATGAACATGTCCTTGTTTCCAAACGCATACGCGCTGCCGTAAAAGTTGTGCAACACGGGCACGTCGTCGCCCGGGCGCACCCCCTCGGGCACGTAGACGTCGAGGAACAGGCAGTCCTCGCGACCCCACGTCGTGCCGTTTATGCCCGGGAACGGAGCATAGGACGGGGCTGACGCGATGCAGTCGGTGCTTCCCCACGGGGCACTGCCGTTCTGGATGCCAGCGACGTGGTCCAGCTTCGTGTCGGGGCCGCGGAAGCGTAGGTGGCCGGAGGGCGCCTTGGCGAAGCGTATGTTCTTGTAGACGGCGACGCGCTGGCCCGAGGCCGTGGTGTTGATGTATGTCGGGACGTGCTTTGCGTAGCCGAGGTCGACCATGCCATCAGGTTGAGGGCAGCTCGGGCTGGAGACCGCGCCAACGGCCATGGCCGAGAGCCAGATCAAAGCAGCGCGTAGCAACATGTTGGTATCTACGAAGATCGTCCTCTGGTTTTCGCGGGGCGAGCACTCTCGTTCGTGTACTGATGAGCATCACAGACACAGCGAGTACCGCTGGGGCTTTATATCGCAGGTCGTTCTCCAGACATTCTCGGCATCCCGAAGCGGGCAAACGAGCACCGCCAGGACGGCATCGCCAGATGACGACGTCGCCACCAGGATCGACCCGGGGTCGAGCGTAATTTACGGGACGACATGGCCGCGAGTACCGTCAATGGGGTAAACGAGCGGAAATACGCGAGGCGGATGTGCAAGCAACAAGTGCCGTGGGGCGTCGCGGCAGATGGCTCACGAGGTGCGTTCAAGTCTCTAATAACCAGGCACACACGCCTCAGCATGGTTGACAACTTGACAATCTGGTGTGGGTGGAGCGCCGGCAGACTACAACGCTATCGCCCAAAGAGGAAAACGAGCACTCAGCCGCCATCTCGAACCCGCCCGTCAGCTTTCGTCACCCGCGCTTCGCATTTGATCCGACCTCGCCCCAGGAAGACGAGTCAACGACACCTTTAAAGCAACACAACCCGACCGCATCGCGACCTGCCCAGTATGCTCGTTTTCCCCATTCGGCCGCGCATCCCTCGCCGCCAATTGATCGCAGCTGCTGCAGGAACCTGACGGCCAAGCTGCATGCCATTCATTGCCTTGGTGGTGTTGTAATATTCCTCGCTACCGACACGACGCAACACACTCAGATACTCCAACGCCTGGCCCCTTCGTATAAGCGCACACGAGGAAGCCCCCCCCCCCCCCCCTTTTTTTTTCGCCGGCATCACGGACCGCCCGGCCATGGCCGAGTCCGCAGCAGCCCCCGAGCCAGACTTCCGGGTCCTCTCCTTCCAGCCGCAGCAGGGCAACGCCACGGCCCGGCGCTACCAGCGGCGCAAGACGCACCACAAGTCCAGGGGCGGCTGCGTCGCGTGCAAGACGAAGCGCGTCAAGGTGAGCGAGCAGGTCGGGCCGTGTCGGGCCATGAACGTCCCGCGCTGATGCTTGTTCGGATTGTTTGTCTCAACCAGTGCGATGAAGGCAGGCCCTGCTGCGCGCGCTGCCGGCGCAACGCCGTCTCCTGCAGCTACAGCCCCGCCGAGGACCGCGGCTCGCACGCCTCCTCCTCCTCCTCCGTGTCCCCGGGCGCCGAGCGGCCTTGGTCGTCGTCGTCCGTGAACCTCCGGCAGATGTGCGTCGTGCTCGGGCGCAGCACGTCGCTGTCCCTCTCGCCCGCCGTCGTCGGCCTCGACCTGGCCCAGGAGCCGTCGCATCACGGCCTCCCGCGCGTCGTCCTCATGCACCACTTCCAGCACCTCTTCCCCGAGCTGCAGCTGCTCAACAGCAGCGACCCCAACCCCATCCTCACGCTGGGCATCGCCCGCCCCTTCCTGCTCGAGGCCGCCCTCGCCGTCTCGGCCTCGCACCTGCGCCACCACCACTGCGCGCCCGAGAGCCGCCGCTCGAGCCGCGTCGCCGAGCACTTCCAGCAGGCCCTCGCCGTGCGCAGCTTTCGCGCCGCCCTGCAGAGCCTCGCCCTCGACCAGCTGACGGCCGACGCCTTCGTCCTCACCTCCATGTTCCTCAACCTCCTGACCTTCTCCTTCCTCGAGGACGGCGACCCGGAGCGCACGTGGCTCTTCCACCCCGAAGACCCGGAGCGCCTGAGCTGGTTCTCGCTGCAGCTCGGCCTCAAGCCGCTGCTCCTGGCCACGGAGCACTTTCGTGACGAGACGATCCTCGCGTGGATCTACGCCGCGTCCGACGACGAGCGAGGCACGTTCTACGGCAAGGATCAGAGCATGGACAGGGTGCCCTCGCACTGGATGGCGTTTCTCGGCCTCGACCGCGAGGTCCAGTCCGAGGAAGAAGAGCTCCTGCGCGAGCCTGCGCGCATGCTCGCCGAGGTGCGCGACCTCGAGCCGCGCGACGAGTGCTTCTTCCTCTACGTCAACTTTGTCGGCGCGCTGGACATGGAGTTTCGCTTCCGCGACATGCTCGAGGCCGAGGACGAGCGCGCCGTCTGGATGTTCGGGTACTGGCTCGGACTGATGCGCCGCTTCAGGTGGTGGTGGATGCAGCTGCGCGTGCAGACGGAGTGGCAGGCCATCTGCCTGTGGCTGAACCGCAAGGGCGTCAAGGACAGGCCGGGCGAGGAGGGCAGGATGTGGAGGTTGCTGATGCACGATCTCGAGGGGGCCAGCCAGTTCCCCAGGACAGAGTACGAAGCGGCTTCGGCATTGTACGGAGTCAGAGACGTCGCCGTTGTCGAAATTTTGTAAATCGCCTCAAGTACTCGCTAGATAACTTCCTGCCTACCCAAGATCGTTGTAATATACACGTATATACCGGCTCCAGCAAAATAGCGATATGACGCTTTTGCGCGGACGCTACGAGTGCCGGCCCACAGTCCATGTAGTTGCGGTCGCATAATGGGCCGTGGGGCAACTAACAGCGAACACACACCCTGAGTGAAAGATGCACTAGACTTTTGAGGCAAGAAGCCATCGCGCGACCCAGCGGCCGTCGGTGCAGCGGGCTTAGTCACCATCCCCAGTGCCCACCCTGGTATTTGGGCGACGCGTCTGGGACGCGCTGTCCTGGCTTCAGAACAACTCCCAGCGTCTCCTCCTTAGGACAAGATGGGCGCCATTGACAGCCTCCGCCGCAGAGCTGACGAAGATGGGGTCAAAGTCTTTGGTGTCACCCCGACCGTCCTCCCTGGACGGGGAATCGGGATGGTGGCCAATCGCGACCTGGAAGTATGTTGAGCGACCTCTCCCACGTCTTCACGGCGTCTGACGACTCGCCAGAAAGGGGATGTTATCGTGACTGTACCCGTCCAGGCTATTCGAAGCCTACACACAGTCCCGGAGGATATTTGTCGCAGACTTTCGCGAGACATGTCCATTCATGGCCTTCTGGCTGCTGAGCTTGCACTGCGCCGTTGTGCTGCGGCGGATTGGGCCAGTATTGTACCACAATGGACTGATTTTGAAGCGACGATGCCGATGTTGTGGCCCGAGGAGCTCCAGAGCACACTCCCTGCGGAAGCCAAGAGCCTTTTGACTCAGCAATGCAGCCGGTTCCAAGTCGATTGGCAGATGTTCAGCAACGGCTTTCCGGACGAACTGCGGAAAGATTACTTGTATGCATGGCTTCTCGTCAACACGAGGACATTCTATTTCGAGACGCCGGCAATGGTGGCATTCCCATGGCACGACCGGTTAGCATTACTTCCGATTGCCGACCTATTCAATCACGCGGATACGGGTTGTTCCGTTTCATTCTCGACGGAGGGTTACGACATTACCGCAGACCGTGCATATTGCGTGGGGGATGAACTATTCACGTCATACGGAGACCATTCTAACGACTTCTTACTTGCGGAGTACGGATTTGTCTTGAGAGAGAATCAACACGACAAACTGTGTCTCGATGACGTTATTCTCCCGAGGCTGACCCCAGACCAAAAATCCGAATTGAAGGAACGTGGGTACTTGGGAGGCTTCATGCTTCACGCTGGGTCCAGGAAGAGCGACAATGTTTGGGTTGCGTTGCGGCTGTTGTCCTGCGTCAATGCTGACTGGCAGAGCTACATAGATGGTGAGGAGGATGAAGAAGGTACGCTCGAAAAAGCTGCTGAGCAGCTACCAGACTTGTTCGAGGAATACTTGTGCAGAATCGAGGAAACAGTGGGTTTTATTCGTGCGTTGCAGGTTGGAAAGGCATGTCAGAGAAACCTGCTTGTCCAGCGATGGGAACAAATTCAGGCCCTCATTAGGCAGAGGGCCGAAGACCAATCTTCTGCCGAATGAATGGCAATGCCCACAGTGGCGCAGACGGTCAGCGGCTGCCATTCAAAGAGGGCACGAATGGCATAATCAACTATGGATTGTCCGTAAGCATCGCAGCAACATCATCCACCCATCTGCGCTGTTATCCCGCCGCGAAAGGAAGGACCGCCGAGTCGAAAAGCGCCCGATACTTCACCTCCCGGCTTGCTCTGCAGCTCTCTTAAGCAGCGGTCAGTAAAATCCCTTAACTTCAATATAACCAGCCTCATTTGGTTAGATCTAACGGCCTTGCCTCCAGATAGCCCCTCGAAGCTTCTCGGCTTGGTAGACACCTAAAGACACGGTCGGCACGGCCAATCGCACGGGCACAATCATGGCCAAACGGAAGCCGACATGACAAGAGTTGGAGGGTGCTCTGGGATATCGAGCTGAACCAGCTGTCGACGGGCATCGCGTCTACTCTGATCTCAACCCGGTTCCTGATGGCATATACGAGCGAACTGAGATGGAATATCGCGAAATGCGAAGATTGCAGAAGACACGATATCGCGAAAACACATCCGCAACGCCACCGATGGAGGATGGAGAGTCACAGGCAATGTCAGACGGAGACGACACTGTTACAGTCACTCGATCAAGCCTCTCCGGGTTTTATAAGTTCTTCGTTGATATCCAGTATGGTTTTGGGCTTCATATACCATTATTACTGACGGAAACGGAAGCAAACAACATTATTTCATACTGCGAAGTTATGCCAGACCTCAAATTTCTGCGGAGGCCAGGCCGAATGCATCGCGCAACAACCGCATTCCGAACCAATACGACATAACAGCCCCATTTGGCGTCTGCCCCGCGAAATACGCGACAACATTTACGCTTTTGCGTTTGAAGGGTCTGCCTGGCGCACTGAGGAACAACGGTACAATGTGTGCCAAATTCCATCTGGCCGATATAGAGGATGTGACCCGTCTCCTTGTCGCAGTCGGACGCGTAGGGCGGCGAAACATGGAGGCTCTGAACTTCACATGGGAGAGTGCAGTTGATCACGACCTCAACTGGCGCAGGTACCCAGAGTCCGAGACCAACCACCTCATACTGCCATCGTGGCATGTGCCCGCCTGTGTCCAACTATAGCATCGCTCAGTAGCTGAAGAGCGAAATGTCAAGATAAACTCTACACAAGCAATGATACAGCTGCGAGGTGCACACCTGCCGCTTCTAGTGGTGTGAGTTTACGTGAGCATCGAGAATAGACTTTCTCATCGATTCGAGGGAGTCGTGGCCGCGTTGCCTGCAAACGGAGGTCACAAACCAACGAGGTGAAGGTGTGTGTACTATAGATGCAGAGAGCTTCCCGCCGCCATCGCCGTGCGGATGGGATGTGTGCAGGTACACGGACTATTCGTTCGGCTTGTTCGGCTCGACCGCGTCTTGGTCTGTATCGGGGTTCGGTTCGCTCTGGATGAGGTCGTCGAGGCTCAGAGTCTGCGATGTTGCGGCAGTCGGCATATCCGACGATCTCGCTGTGGAGGGGCGGGCTTTAGGTTGCTTGCGAGGATCCCGGGCGCACACCTCACATCGCTTCAGTAGGAATATAACGTCTGAGCGCAAGATACCGTAGTACCTGCTGCTGATGCCCTTCCACGTTGCATCCCATCCAGCGTGGCCGCTGCCCCTATGCACCGCCCCTACCACGTCGAATATCCTCTCCTCTGTAACCACTCTCCGTATTCTACCCTGTTCCCCCCTTGGTAGCGACATCAAGACTTGCTCTTCGGCATCCCATGCAAATGACTTTCGGACATCATGGCGACGGCTGGACTCCCGCTGCGAGACAGAGGATGCTGTGGAGTCGATCAACCAGTTGACCAAGGTGACCTGATCGGTTTCCGATACCCGGCGAGCATTGGGATGGTGTCGTATGTACTCGGTGAACTCGTCCCTTGCGCCAGGAGAAAACGGACAGTCACGATCCATGGTGCTTCTCGTCGAGAGTGAATGGCGGTCTAGGACCAATCCGAACCCCACCCTGCTCGACTGGAGGCGTACGACAAGCGCTCGACTGGGGGCGTACGCGTGCAGTCGATGGGGCCCCGCTCCTGCCACCTTTACGATTTCGAACACAGGAGACTGGTAACTTACATGGTAAATGTTTAACAGGATTCATTCTACAGTAGGCAGGCTCAAAGCTGTCAACACGTACCAGAATGGCAGCCAGTGTCCAACAGATTGCGGGTGCTCCGTCCGAGCTGGGACTTCTGTGGCAAGCAGCCATCGACGCGTACACTGACATCACAGGGAACAAGCATATTCTCACGACGAAACATACGGCCAGTATTGGCCAAGTTCTGGCTGAGGTTGAGGGAATGGACAGATCGTTCAGAGAGCAGCGACACGATGGCTCGAAGTTGGCACGCTTCAGGAGTCTTGTTAGTGCGAGCCTGACGCCGATCCAAGCTTTGGGCGAGGTCGCGGCTCACGCGAGTAAAGCTGTACGAGGAGCCCAGCGCATTGACCTCTCAGCATTGCACTGACTAAGAGGAGGTCTTTCCTCCCTGCGAAGCTATATTCGCCGCCGTCCGATGCTTGATCCAGGTATGGACCTGGCGTATGCAACGTGTACTCTACTAAAACGCTCCAGGTTGCACGAAACGTATCCAACGACTACGACAGGCTCGTTGAATTCTTCCAAGATGTGGAGTCATACCTCAGGGGCATAGAGATATGGGAAACCCAAGTACCGTCAATACCACAACTGAGCCATGCAGTAACAGCAGTGTTCAGCTCCATCCTTGTGCTTTGTGGGTTTTATACAAGGTATATTAGCAAGAAGCGTGTCGGTATGTGCCCAACCGTCACTTTGTGGGGAGCGCTAAACGTCACTTACCCACTCACTAAACGTGCCTGATCTTGGCTTGCGGTGAGCAACGCTGAGCCATACGGCTAATTGAAAGTCTAGTCAAGGCCTTCCGAACTCTACTGTCTGGCGAGGATATTGAGCTCAAGTATGCTCATCAGGCCTTCCAGAAAGCTGTCCAGAGCGGACGAGACATGGTGCAAAATGCAACGCTCTCCACTGCGGAAAAGACCAAGTTCAACGTGGAAGCAGTCCACCTCGACGTTCGGAAGACCATGTCTACGGTGGAACGCTTGGCGGAGAGTATGAGCTCCACCGCTCTTGGTGCAGCGGAGCATTTGAACGGTTAGCGCAAGCCTCCATACATGCCTATGTCGGTATCTGATGACAAGTCTCAGCCAAGGAGCGAGAGGACACTCTCAGGTGGCTTTCCAACCTTGATTTCCAACAATACCAACGAGACACGGTTGCCAAACGCCACAGAGGCACTGGTGAATGGCTACTTAACTCAAGCGCATTCCAAGACTGGGTACACGGTACACAGCAGTCAACCCTGTGGTGTCCTGGAAATCGTAAGTGTGCCGCCCGATCTTCTATAGACCGCAAGCTAAGCACTCCTTGTTCAGCTGGTGCTGGCAAGACTGTGATGATGTACGATGCAATCCAGAACGCTCTCGGTCAAATTATTCCAGCTAATTTCAAATTAGGTCGACAGCGATCTACTATGTCGAAGACAACACACGTGGCTCAAATACATCAATAGCTCACGTGTATTGCAACTACAAAGACAGCAGGACACACTCCGTCTTAGCCATTTGGTCCAGCATCATACGGCAACTTGCTGAGCAATGTGATCCTTTTCCTGCCGCAGTACAGGCCTTCCGCAATGAATTTGTGAGAAAGAGATCGAGCCCTGACGAAGATGATCTTCTCTCGCTCGTTCGTGACTTATCGAATCGGTTCAAAAGAGCCTTCGTGTTCATTGATGCTTTGGTACGCCCGAAACATGAATCGTCAATCATTCATCCTGACTAATATCACCAACTAATGCAATAGGATGAATGCCCGGAAAGTTGCCGCAACTTGTTCGTTCTTTCCGCCGCGAAGGTTGAATCCTCCCTTCGGCTGTTCATAACTTCGCGCCCCGGGGTGGAACTCGACGAACATGAATTCTTCTCGAACCTGAGACGTATAGAGATTGCGGGCCAGACAGAAGATATTCGCTCGTACTTGGAGCATAAACTTAACACGAATGCGAATATTCGCGCGCTTTCGGTGCAGGACCCGACGCTGAAAAGTGCGATACTCCAAAGGCTCTTGAAACAGGCGAACGGCATGTAGGCTCAACGACAAGTTCTATTGCCGGATAAGACGTCAGGACTAACTCGACGACCCAGGTTTCTCCTGGCCCACCTCCAGGTTGAGAATATCTGCCAAAAACGACGACTTCTAGACATTCGCAGAGCCCTCGACACCCTTGCCAAAGACGTGCATCAGTTTTATGATGACTCTTTGAGAAGGATAGAAGAATTAGATGAGTACGACAAGGACTTCGCATTGCGCGTACTGTCTTTCGTATTTTACGCTCGAAGACCCCTGTCCACAGATGAGCTTATCCATGCCTTGAGCGTCGAGCCTGGAGCGACTGACCTGGGTAGTGATGCACTGTATCCCAAAGTCCTCCTCTTCTCCGCGTCTTCCGGCCTCATCCGTGTTGATGACAAAAGCAGTAGTGTGCATCTCGCTCACCATACACTGCACGAGCACCTTGACAGGTTCTGCCATAGGCTGCTGGCGGATCGCGAAAGAGAGCTTGCTACGGCTTGCCTCACCTACCTCTTGTTTGAACCATTTAAAGCCGGCCCCTGTAATAAAGTGGCCGACATGATTGGACGCCTAAGTCAATACTGTCTCCTGGAGTATGCATGCCAGCACTGGCCGTCTCATGCGACCAACGTCATGGACGGCGAGGTCACTACATTAGCTCTTTCCCTCCTCGGCGAGAAGGGCAGGGTAGGTACATGCGCACAACTATTACATCTCCCTCGTCACCGGGTCGGCGATTGGCATGAGAAGTACCCCCGCGACTTCACTTGCCTTCACGCCGCGGCCTACTGGGGCTTAGACAAAGTACTGGTACTATTAATGGAAACAAGTATGGAAGCTGATTGCCAAGACAGCAACGGCGCAACGCCGTTGCTGTTGGCTGCCGAGTACGGCCATACTGAAACAGCGACGCAGCTGCTCGATACAACTTCCGACGTGGACTGTTGCAACAATTCCGGCGAGACAGCCCTGATATTGGCGGCTAGATATGGGCATGAAGCGATTGTAGGAGTGATGCTGGAAAGAGGAGCAAATTCCATGGCTGAAGACGTTGAGGGATGGACAGCGCTTCATTGGGCGATTATGAGACGCCATGACAACATCTCCAAAATACTCCTGACCAGAATTGCTTCTAACCAGACGGACAAGTTACAGCACAACAAGGCACTGATTCTGGCAGCAGAAGCTGGCAACCCCGCAGCAATACAAATGCTCTTGGACGAGGGAGCGGAAGTCGACTACGCCGACGATCAAGGCAGTACGCCACTGCATTGGGCTGTACCCTTGGGCCATACGGAAGCCGCTCGTGTCCTCCTGAGCCGAGGCGCCGATCCAGGCTCCAGGGACCGCTACGATCACACTCCGATGCATTGGGCTGTGCCTCACCACGCCCTTGCGCAGTTGCTCGCAGCTCACGGCGCTGACGTGCGAGCTACCAATCGAACGGGACAAAGCGCTCTTCTTTGGGCCGCGCTCGCCGGAAAGGCCGACGCAGTGGAAACGCTGATACAGCTTGGCGCCGACATCGATGGTGGCGACCGTTATAACTTCACGGCATTACACGCAGCAGCCCTGGAAGGGCACGGTGCCATTGTGCGTATTCTCTTGAGTGCGGGAGCAAGTGCCAATAAGCGTGACGTGGATAGATGGACAGCATTGGACGCAGCAGTGTTGCGGGGGAGGAGTGATGTGGTTGAGCTGCTTATAAACCCTACGGACAATGGGCGTGAAATTGCTGCTCGAGCCGCGAAACGGCTAGATGACGTCGACATGCGGTTTCTGATGGAGGAAATGGCTGCTAGAAAGTCGGTCGGAAGTACCGTTGTCAGTGGACTTCGCTCAGCCATCAACAGCGAACACGAGCTGCGGTTGCGGGAACTACTCGCCAGCGGCGCTCAAGCCGACATTGATGCCGAGGACGAACTGTGTGGCTCTACAGCTCTTACCTACGCAGCTTGGTTCGGCAAAGAGGAGATTGTTCGCCTGCTCCTGGATCACGGGGCAGATATCAACCTACGCGAGCGAAGCGGCCGCACCGCGCTCCACTGGGCGGCCTGGAGCGGGTACCCGGACATGGTGGTAGATCTGGTAGAGAGGGGTGCAACGATCGATAAACGGGTGTTTGGATGGACGGCAATGCTCCTCGCAGCAAGAACATGGCAGCATCGAATTGTTCTTTACCTGGCTGAGCATGGAGCAGATGTCGGTGCCAAAGACTTCCACGGACGTACCGCGTTACACTGGTGCTGCATACATGGCGATGTCTATCTTGCGGTGGAACTCATCCGCCTGGGCGCCAATGTCGACGATCGAGACCACTGTGGACAAACGGCCCTGCATTGGGCTGTGGCTGGAAGGTATTATTCCATCGCAAGTATGCTACTGCGCCGCAATGCAACGGCTAGCTTGCAGGCGTCTGACGGATCTTCGGCGCTTCATCTGGCAGCTTACACTGGCCAATCGGACGTCGCAACTCTTTTGTTAAAGTGGGAAGAAAAACAAGAAAGTCGAGGGACAGGAAGCAAAACGACAAGTGTTTCGTGCGTGGATATTGACGGCTTCACTGCCATCCACATGGCAGAACTCACAGGCAATATGCATGTGGTGGAAGCCCTCAGACGACACTGCACGAATGAGAACAAGCGGAACGACTCCCAACGTACGACCGACGGGCCATGGGCGGATAACTTACTATCTCAGCGACAATTCAGAGCACCACCCTTGGATATCGCGAAAGAGGAAGAAGACGACTACGTGAGCGGCGACAACTTCGCCGAAGGTCTGGGAAGGCGACTCATCGGCCGTCAGGCCCGCCAGTGGCTACGAGAGAGACAAGCGAGTGCCGGTGTCTCTTCCCATCCACCGGGTCTACCCCCGGGGCTTTGAACATTCCTGCTGCTCTTCAATGTACAGATTCGGGATGCAGACAATCCACATGAAGCTGGTCTCTGCAACCAAAGATTGTCTGATGAACAATTTCTCGACTTTCCCCCGTAGAGATCAATATGAGTCCCATGATGACGCTGAGCGTGCTACTGCCAGGTGTATCTAGATCTCTAGATCCCGTAATAGAGAGCTCCCTTCTGAATTTTCGAATAATTTTGTAACCACCAGGGTTGTTAAGACATTCAAGGTTTGAGCGCATACATCCTCACTGGGAGAAGCCTCCTCGGCGGGATTTCGGGGAATCCGCGCTGTAGCTCCGTTTTCACCAGCTTCAGCCCTGCCGCTTGGAAGAGATCCCGAAACGTCTCATCTCGCCTGCTGAGCTATTAGTGGGAATAGATCTCGCGATGACTTGAGCCTCCTGGGCCAGGTTGGAAAGTCTTTACTAACCTTGTCACACTGCTATCCGTATCATCGAACATATCGACAGTGCCAGTACTAAGGTTCTCCTTGATGACCATAACGCCACTGCCTGGCTTTAGCAGGGTCTTGCAAAGTTTGAGGTATTCTATCAGTTGACTGTCAGAAAGATGGCCCAGGCACCACTGTGTCCAGATCAGATCGTATTCGATCCCTTTGCTGGGTTGCCAGTCCTCTAGCCCAACATTGAATATTGTCCGCACTCCTGTTGTTCCCTTTAAGCGGTCTGTAAATTTAGATACGGGCTCAACGATGTCGACATGCTCAGCTAGGCGGAGCAACAAGCCCTCCGTGACTCTGCCGATTCTGCGTCGTCCGTCCATCTCATAGTTAGCAGAGATCGTTGTCCATTGACCGCTGGCCATGTCGTGCAACTTTCGTGTCCCCGAAACCAATGTACGTACCCTGCACCGCCGTCGACGGCGTTAAGGACGGGCTTCCGGCCACACTTAACACCTATACCGAGCCTTGCTAAGAACGTGCGAGACCCTTGAAGATCAATTCTGGAAATTGAACTGAAACCTCCAACGGCCGGAACGCCTCCAAGCATTCCATTGATATCAGCATTGGTTTGTTCCCAGTATTTCCTGCCGTCAGGGTTCGTCAGGTTATCTGAACCTGATGATGCTTGACCGGAGAGGCGGATTTTTTGGTTGTGTCTGTTGTCATCCATTGTGCGGACAGTTTGACCTGAGAGACAGCATCCGCCGAGATTGTCCCTGACGCTGTCGTTGGAATTGCGACGTCGAGGTCGCACGGTGAGCTTCTGACATCCAGTGAGGAAGGTTCAACAGAGAAAGTTTAGACTCTCGGTATGAAACCTGTGGGTTTCTTGCCTGAAATGTCAGGCACCACAAACCCCACAATTGAGCTGATGGCTGGCCGTCCTCCTCGAACCCTGCAGCGTGACAAACACTGGTGATACAGTACGGTAAACCGCCGACCGTTTTCACTCTCACCCTCATACACGAAAGTGCAGTGCTGTGGATGATTGGCTGGCATCTATCTCAGAGCAGCGGCAGAAAAGACCAGGAGCTCGATCCCCCTCCAGCCTACATACTGACCACCTCTCTTGTGCCTTCAGAGCAGAGAGCTACATGTAGTCGTCCTGCTCAACCCTCTGTCCTTCCAGCTGATTAGCTCCCATAAGTCGCTACGCCCTGTCCACGCTTCTCCAGAACCGAGATCTCGTTGATCCTCTTTCCCTGACCCAGCTGGCCAGATAAGGAGTTCTGTCCCCACGTCCTTGTCGTCAATGCAAATCACCAGCCAGGACAGAACAGGACAGAACATCAAGCCACCCCCTCATGCCATGAGTGAGAGCCGTCGAATAGATTCCGCGGTGCTATCAAACCGTGAGATGCGATTGCTCGCGTTCGCTTGCAATTAATGTCCACACTTTCACTCTCAGACTTTCCTCCTTTCATCCGGAGGCTCTCAAGATCGCCACTAAGGCTGGAAGGTTAGCGTATACCAATGTTATCTCGGAGACGTGCCCAGTGGCATGGAACTGGTGTTTGTCTTCATGGGTATGTAATCGATGTGTAGATGTGTAGGATCTTTAATAAATGGGGGACACCTCGTTTAAATGCTAGTAGTGATGTGGGGGACGGTATAGAGCGTCCCCGCGTCGTTGGTTGTCCTCCAAAAAGGGGGCGACTACAACTGCAGACATGGAGGCACATGGCACCAAAGTAGGCGACATTTGAACTGTATGGAAGAGCTTGTTGGGATCCACTACTTTCTAGTAGGTATGGTCGTATGTGCTTGAGAGACGGACAGCATAGGCTTATATGCCATGAGATCTAACTCGGCCCCAATGGTGGCTTGGATGGCGACCCTTGTGTTGTACCCAGCACCTCACAGCGATGCATCCTTGGGCATCGTGGTCTAGTCATGGTGCACCTTGATCTGCCGACACCAGTCACGCCCGTGCGCAACCTGGTAATCGCACAGGCTCGTCTCCATGACGATGCTGACCAAGCCCGCGATGCAGATGCCTGCGCTGTCGCTGACCGTCGTGGCGCTGAGGCTGAACTCGCGCTCCTCGGCAGGCACATTCTCCATGATCTCGGCGAAACAATTGACGTAGACGGCGCCGCCCAGGAGGCCTTCCCAGAATATGATGACGAAGACAATGTACACGGACGGGATGAAGTAGTAGAGCGCATGGAGGGTGAGCAGCACCAGGTTGCCGATCTGGAGGAAGGACGGGATATACAGGCGGTGAATGCGCAGAAACGGCGTCGAGGACCGGGAGATGAAGACGCCGAGCTGGTAGAGAAAGCCGTAGAACGGATAGAAGCCGCGGAGTTCCTTGAACGGCGACTCTTCGACGGGGAAGAGTAGCGTCGGTGCGACGCCCTGGTTGATGGTGTATTCGGCGACATAGACGAGCAGTAGCGGTGCCATGTACGGAACAAAGAGCGCCCTGGCCCGCTTCAGGTTCGCCCGAAGCGAGCTGTGGTGCGGCGAGTGCGACGAATACGCGGCGTGCGTGCTTGAAGGTCCCGGGGCGAGCAACGCCGACGACGCCACGCCCGGTGACATTTCGTCGACGTCGTCCTCGGCAAGCTCGTCGTCGGGCACCGTCTCGTAGTCCTTTTGCCCCGGCGCCGAGCGCAGCGGATCATGCGGCAGGACGAAGAAGAAGCTCACGAACATGACGGCGGGGAGGCAGGCGGAGAAGAGGAGGCTGTCGCGGACACCGAAGCCCCACCACTCGGTCAGGACGACGTAGAGCCCGGCGCCGACGAGGCCAGCGGCGCCGGTGCCGGACCCCCAGCCGACGAGGCTGACGTGGCCGTAGTAGTGTGAGAGGCCGAGGAAGCTGAGCTCGCCGCCGCCGCTGCTCAGGCTGGCGAGGACGACGCCGACCATCTTGAGGGCGACGGAGCGCGAGGGCGGGGTGAGGGCGACCATGAGCATGCCGGCGGCGGAGAGGGCGATGAAGACGAGGACTCGCACGCGGTAGGGCACGCGGTGGATGAAGTACGGGGCGATGAGCTTGACGAAGAAGGAGGGCACGACGTCGGCGAGCAGGACGATGCCCTTGGGGAGGGTGCCGACGAGGTCCTGCGCGGCGGAGAGGATGATGACGTAGAGGACGTTGTTGATGAGGCCTGTAGCGTTTGCCCGCCGCTCTCAGCATTTTCTGTTACACCCCATCTATGCGCCGCCGCGTCAAGGGGAGGACGGGGACGGAAATGATCAAGACGAACCCAGGAGCCAGAACGCGACGAGGACCTTGGTGTCCTGGTGGCGAGCGAGGGCGGCGAGGCGGGCCGAGTAGGCGGCCCACGACGATGACGGCGCGCCGGGCATGGGCAGCAGCCCGGAGGCGGAGGGGGAGCGGTTCGTCATGGTGATCCCCAGGGGTTCGCGGCGATGCACCCCGGCATGGTCGAGGGTGCTCGTGGGCGGGGCGAACGATGGTTAGTAGATAGAGAGTCGGTGGTGAGATGAGGCGAGGTCACGCCAGACGGGAGGTGAGGCTGGGCGTGACAGCGCACCGCTTTGGGCCAGGTCACGCGCCGGGGTTGGCTGGCCGGGCTGCTGGCCTACCTATGAGCCCATGACCCCTAATGTACCTACAGTGACGGGTGTACTTTTGGAAAGGCTGCCCACTCATACCGTCTTCATTGCCTCACAATCGCCGCAGCCAGTTTCATACAATTTTTCATGCACGGCGGCCCGCGAAATCTCCATTTGCTCCTGTGACGCTCTTGCATTCACACCAAATATTTACAATGCCCCGCACGCGCGACACCCTTCCCCCCCAAGGACAGCATCTACCGCCGCCCCTCACTCTCCCTACTCGCCTCCGTGACGCTCTCCGGCGCCACCCAGCCCTCGGCCGAGATGCTGTCGGGCACGCTCTCGGGCGTGTAGTAGTCCTCGCCCTTGTATTTCTGGCCCCCCGGGCCGGGCGGGTTGCTGCCGACGTTGGCGCGCGACGCCTGCTGGCCGCGCGTGGCGATGTCGTCGACGCCACCCAGGCCCGACACGGCCGGCACGCGCGCCGGCACCACGTCGTTGTCGTTTTGCCCGGGCTGCCGCGCGTAAGACTGCGCGACCTTGTCCATGGGCCCGCCGGTGCCTTCGAAGTGCTCACCGCGGGTTTGTCTGGACTTCTGAGTTAGTCACATGTTCTTCTCTTTTCATCTCTCTCTGTCTGTATGTGGATGGATCCGACTTTGTGTAAGCCGCCCAAGGGGGGGTGTTGTGGATGCTGTGTGCTCGCTCAAGTAGGGGTGATTCAAGATGCGTACCGTCCCCGGTCGTCCAGCACGCCGCCCTCGCTCGGCGGGATGCGCTTGTTGAAGCCCCGGTTCGTGCTCAGCTCGTCGCCGTACGTGACCTCTGCGGAGCTGAACTTCTTCTCGGCCATCGAGTTGACGCCCGCGTCGTCGAGGCCCTGGGGACGGGCGTTGCCCGTCTTGGACTGGTACGTGTTGAGGTCGGCCTCGGCCTGCTCCGCGAGCTTGGTGTAGTCTGTCATTGTGATTGGCGTGTGTGAATGAAATATGTTGGTTGAGATGCTTTCACCGATATTCAATCTTGCCGCCACGGGTCCCCCGTTCCGTCTTTTATACTGCATCTTCGACCATCTCTCCTAAGAGTCTTCACGGCCCACGTCATTTGTATGACTTCACCGGGGCACCATATGACTTCATAACAGATCAACCTGCGAAATCTATGTGGACCATCTCGCGTGTTGGGTGTGTCAAGAGTCGCTGAGAATCTCTGCCACCAGGTCGTGGATGTGGGTAGAGGGTGAGCGAGAGCGCTGCCGGAGGTTCTTGTCCGATCACGATTAAGCTATCCCCACCACACGCTGCTGTGAGCGCGTGCTGTTTGACATTGCGACATCGTTCGGTGGAGAAGCATGCACCACTGTGATGTAATCCGCGGCGCGCGCAGATCAACCACGACGTCGCGGCGAAGTCGGGCCAAGCTGTTGCATTGTGAAGAATCGTAAGTGTTTCGATCAATGTGGCAGGGGAAAATGGCTGCCGAGTCTCGCGGCTACAGCGGTTTACAGCGGAACCAATGGCTTCCAGGCTTATAGCGTGTAAGCCACGGCTGGATCAACCACAGCTGGCGTCGGGTCCGACTCCCAACGGGGCAATACTCAGTGGTCGCGCGGCAAAATGCCGGCTCGAAATTTCCCAACCACCAGCGCAAAGCACGCCCACTACGAGCTGCGCATCGTGACAGAGCTCCGAACAAGACGTATCCGACACGAATCCTATCACGCCAACGACGACGACGGACGTCATCGATCGAGCCTTTGCTCTTCTTCCATCCGCGATAGCAAATCCCGTCCGCGAACCGCCAGCCCCTTGACACGCCCACCGCAGCCATGGCGGACAAGTCGGACCCGGCGGCTTGTCCCGTCGACCACAAGACGCGCGACGCATGGCTCGCGCAAGCCCGCGCCGCCGACGCCGCAAAGGCCCAGTCCGCGGGCGCCCAGCGGCCCGTCGACCACCCTCACACGCCGCTGCCGCAGTCATCAGCGCCGCCGTCCAAGTCGTGGACGCAGACACTCTCGTCGTACCTGCCCTGGGGCGGTTCGTCGAACCCAACGCCTGCGGCGGCTTCCTCCAGCGCCACCGGCCCCCGCGGGGGGCTGGACGAGGACCGCGTCATCTCGACGATCCCGCGCTCTGCGATGACGGGCCCGGCCGGCGCGTCCGCGTGCCCCGTCGACCACGGCGCCTCGGCCAACGCGCCCAACGCCGAGATCGAGTCGGGCGTCGACGCCTCGGGGAACTGGGTCTACCCATCAGAGAAGATGTTCTTCGAGGCCATGAAGCGCAAGGGCTACGATGCGCGCGTCGCCGACATGAAGACGGTCGTCCCGATCCACAACGCCGTCAACGAGCGCGCCTGGCAGCAGATTAAGGAGTGGGAGGCGCCCTACCTCGCCCAGTCCAAGTGCGTCGCCTCGCCTCACCCCTCTCGCTCCCACCTCCTTTGCTTGAACTCTGGCAATGCCCTATACTAACAAAGCGGCGGCGGCCCCCCCTTAGGTGCGACGGCCCCAAGCTCGAGTCCTTTGCCAACAAGAGCACGCGCATGACGCCCACGGCGCGCATCAACACCATCCTCGGCTACACGGCGCCCTTTGACCGGCACGACTGGGTCATCGACCGCTGCGGGACCCGCGTCGAGTACGTGATTGACTTTTACGCCGGCCGCGCGGGCGGCCAGGCCGGCGGGCCGAGCTTCTACCTCGACGTGCGGCCCAAGCTCAACACGTGGGAGGGCGTGCGGATGCGTGCCATGCGCTGGACCGGCTTGGCGTGAGAGAGAACGTACTGCGCGCCGAGCGTAGGATGGGATGGGATGGGATGCGCTGTACGAGTAGGACATGATACCATTGCATGGGAGTGGCGTTTCGGACCTGCCTTCAGGCCTGTAGCATCTGTTGAATTGAACTCTTCTCTGCCAGCCGTGTCGACACACCGAGCCCGAGACAAACGCCGTACAGCCCTCGGATCAGTGTCCCGGTTATCCAATCTCTACACCCCATATCAAGTTCCCCTAGAGGCACACGACTCAGCGCTCCCTCTCCCATCAAAACCCCAGCTCACTCACAGATTCATACCCCACCACGGCAGGTCCATATCCTCGTCCCTTCCCTTGCCCTCCTCAGAATCGAGAAACGCCGGGTATCTCTTCCTATCATTCCTCGTCACGATGCATACCATGACAATCATGGCCGCGACGGTGACGGGCAGCGCCACTCCCAGCGCACACGCCAACGGAGGAAGCGTGGTGTTGTTGACGAGCGCGACGGCCGCCCCGCAGAGGAAGGTGAGCAGGCCCGCGGCCGTGAACATGGTGATGGCGTCGCGGATCGTCATCGTGGGCTCGACAAATGGTGCTGATGACGGGGAGCGTTCTGGGAATGTGCAGGAGTGTTTCCCGTGGTGGTTGATGGAGTCCTTGGGCGAGGCGGTCAGGGTGTTGACGAGAGCGATGCCACAAAGCCCGGTCCGAACGACAACTTCCAGCAGAGCTCTGGAAGACGCGTGAGATATGCGTCGTCGGTACTTTTCTCAGCTGTAGACGATCCCTTTGTAGGGTTGTCGGAGACAAAGATGTGTTGTTGCACCGAAACAGAGCGTTCAGGGGGATGCAGGATGCACAGTGAAGATGGAAAACTTGTCGAGATGGACAGCCGTCCTCTCGTCTATTTATGTAGAATGGTCAGGGGCGTTCCCTACATGTCATCCTGCTGTAGAAACTCCCACGAGAGGCAAACTTTGAGTCGCGCCGGAGAAAAGTTAACCTTGCCTTAGGGCTACGCAAACAAGGCACGCATCGTGGCGTGGCACCGGCCGGTGAGATTCGACAATGAACTGTATTCATTGGTAGTTTTATGTCCCTACATTTTCCTTGGGCCTAGGCTCTGA
The DNA here is from genome assembly GCA_029168975.1 of Purpureocillium lavendulum. Taxonomy (NCBI): domain Eukaryota; kingdom Fungi; phylum Ascomycota; class Sordariomycetes; order Hypocreales; family Ophiocordycipitaceae; genus Purpureocillium; species Purpureocillium lavendulum. Next base: position 1,670,760 of record JAQHRD010000005.1, on the reverse strand, counting down.
AACCTGCGTAAAAGAAAAACACCTCCAGATGCATTGAAAATCATGCCGCTAATGATCTACGCTCACTTTAGAGTAGTGTGTACTCATCCGAATCGAGTCGCCCGTCTCCAAGGATCCCGCCTTGAGGTCCCACGAGTACTGCTCCAGCTTCTCCCATAGCAGCTCGTCGCGGGCGCCGCCCCAACTGCCGTCGATCAGTCTGGGTGGGCCCTTGTCGTCCTTGGATCTGTGAACGTCCCCCTTTCTGGCGTCTCCATACGGCACGCCCTTCTCCATCACGTAGGCCGTCTGCATTGCCGAGAACCATGCGAGGAGGACGTGCTCGGGTTCTGCCTCGGCCCACATGATGATCTTGATCTCGGCCAGCTTCTTAAGCGAGCCGTAGGGGCGCACGAATCTGGTGTGCATGAATCCATCAATGGCAATGACCTCTCCTCTGGTCTCCAGGGGCCCCATGGCGTCTTCGAAGCTCGTGGCGTAGTCGATGCGACAGACGGGTTCCTCTAGAGCGTTTGTAATCTTGCCGTTCCAGAATAAGATGCTCTCCATCTCTGCCACCTTCATGGGCGTAAGGATGGTTCCCATTGTCTGGTACCGCCCAAAGAGAATGCTGGCGCGCTGTTTGTTGAGGGTCCTCAGCTCGACGCACCGCACGCCTTTGAGATTCATGCGGAGGTGCATGTACACCAGGGCAATCATTAGCAGCAGCACCACCGTTTGGTTCTCGACCAAGTGAACAACAACGGTCCCGACGAGCAGGCCGACCAAGCCAACGGCAGTTTCCTGGCTGGCTTCCTTGGCGTTGATCTCAGACAGGTTGTCCTGTTGCGCAAAGTGGGAACTCAGCGCCGCCTTGCTCGCGCCCGCCGCAACACCACACACGGCTCGCAGCGCCTCGCCCACGCAAAGCGCCGCAGCCTTGCCGAACGACCCGAAGTAGGGGCTGAAGAGCTCGAGGAAGAAGGCCGAGTCGTTGAAGAGATCCGCGAGGAAGCGGTACTTTTTGGCCTCTGGCTCGATGACGAGGCCGAACCGGTGGGCAAAGAGGATCGTGGCGACGCGCGACGTGGCGTCCTTGAGCACCGTGAGCAGCATGGCGTAGGTGGCCGACGAGTTGGCATCTCCGACTCCCAGGCCCTGAAGCAGCGCTCGGTTGGCGAGCAGAGACGAGATGGTCGAGAAGAAGGCCTGGAGCGAGTCGTACGTCTGGTAGGCGAGGTAGTCTCGCGAGACGGAGTTTGGGTAGCCGACGGGCAGGAAGGCCTGGAACAGCCATTTGCGCCAACCGGCCACGTGGAGACTGCCCGGGTACGCCGAGTCGGCCTCTTTCTCTCTCTGCGCGAAAAGTTAGAGGATGTCTGCGTCGGGCGCGGCCTGGTGCGGACAGCATACCATCCGCAGGACGCGATGATTGGGAAAGTGCAGCCACCGCTTGCCCGCGTCGCCCGACTTTTCAATCTCGACGAGCTCGACGGCCTTGCCCGAATTGATCAGCTCCGCGATGCCGGGGTCTCTCTTGGTCTCATCACTGGGGTTCTTGGGGGACAGGTCGGTGAGCTCGAAGCGCCGCTGGCGGTCGCTGGCCTTGGGCTGGGGCATCGCCGCGGCGGGCGGCATGGTGCAAGGGTGCGAGACTACGACGGCAGCATGGAGGATAAGAGGATTGGAGATTGTACGCCGTGAGATAGAAACGAAAGGTGCGGACGGGGAGGCTAGCAATCGCTGCAGCGTCAAGGTGCGTGCAGATGCGTGCAGTGAAAGTGACAACGAATGTTGTGGGCGGCGGGCGGTGCGAGGGGCAGGTGCGAGCAGATGGCGGGTACACAGAGGTCACTGGGCACTCACTAATAATATGGCGATGCACTGGGATGGAAAGTTGGCCTGGCACACTCAGCACGGCGGCAGCCACCTCCATTGTGCAACGCAACGATTCGACACCAGACCAGCTACACCGGCTCGGGGGCCTCAGACTTGAATTCAATTCGTATTTTCGCTGATCTATGCGTGCCGTGGCCCACTCCAGTACCCTACCTCTTCGCCGGCTGGCCGTCCTCGTCCACCAGGTACTCCTGCGTCTTGATCGGGCCCTCGCCCACGCTCGTCATAATCACCCTGCTCACGCCGTCCTTGAGCACGCTGGCGATGCCCTCCTCCAGCCTGACGCTGGACTTGACGCCGGCGGAGCCCTCCTTCCAGCCGGTCACGCCGCCCAGCACGCCCGAGAAGGCGCCCAGCACGGTCGGCGCCTCCTCGTCGAGGTAGTACACGACGCAGTTGGGCCCCGCGTCGAAGGTGTAGGCGGCGATGGTCTTGCCGGCCTTGGCGTTGATGCTCTCGACGGCGCGGATGGCCGCCTTGGAGATGTCGTTCATGTAGAAGATGGGCGGGTACGTGTCGGCGCAGCACGCGTGGAACGAGTTGCTCTCGCGCATCGTCACCTCGGCGAACTTGGCAAAGTCGCGCCTCTGGATGGCCTCCTCCATGGTGGCCATGTTGGCAGGCACAATGTTGGCTATCCGCTGCTGGAAGAGGCCCGAGGTCGCGACCGTCTGCTGCATGCCCGAGGTGGACGAGACGCCCTTCTTGGCGGCGCTGACGACGAGGATGAGGGCGCGCATGTTGGGCCAGTGCGACGCCGGCGCGACGAGGTCGGCCATGGAGTCGCTGCCGTCCTCCTTGTCGCCCATGCGCCAGGCGACGTAGCCGCCGAAGAGGCTCCTGCAGGCGGAGCCGGAGCCCTGCCGCGCCACAATGGACAGCTGCGCCGGCGTGTCGGGCAGCTCGTACAGGTTCGCAATGGCCTGCACGAGCGCGGCGAAGCCGGCCGCCGAGGACGCGAGGCCGGCGGCGGTGGGGAAGTTGTTCTCGGAGACGAGCTTGAGGCCCATGGCGGAGAGCTTGGGCAGCGACGGGTCGGCAGCCTCGAGGGCGGCGCGGCGGGCGCGCAGCTCACGGAAGCAGGCCTGCGTGCGCGCCCCCGAGATGTCGGACAGCTCGCCGTTGAGCGTGAGGCTGTCCCCGCCGAACGCGGCCGCGCACGACGCCGTCGTCAGCGTCCGGAGGTCGGCCTGCGAGAGGGTGACGGAGAGGGAGCTGTTGGTCGGGAGGTTGAGCTTGGGGTCGCGTTTGCCCCAGTATCTGCGCGGGTTTCGTCAGGTCAGAACAAGCGGCCGCGAGGGCGAGACGACGGGCGGAGGAGAGGCGCACTTGACGACGGCAATGTTGACGGGCGCCGTCGTGCTGGCCCGGTAGACCGTGGTGTCCGCCATGCTGACGACGATGGGCTCAATGCGGCGACGCTGGAGTCTCGGGTGCGATGGCGTTCGGCGCTGCTCCGCAGAGTCGTGTAGTGCAATGCAGTGGCGGTGCGGGACGGGCGAAACAGGTCTTGGTGGTGCTGGGATGGGAGAGCAGAAAGGAGGATGCGAAATTGCACACCGCTAACGAACCATCAAGGAGTTCCTGTCATGTTGGGCTCTCTTGTGGCCTAGTGCGGGGTGGCAGCCTGCCCCGCCATGGACCCCTGGGAGCTTTGAGGTTGTGGAATTTGGATGGTGTGACTGTTGTCTCTGTGATGCATCGCCAGCCAGAGCTTGGGCACAACTTGCCTACCCTAAGGCCAATGTTCCAAATTAATTCGGAAGCAACTACGGGCGTTACTGGGGGTATCGTGGCGTCTATTTCTCGTCGATTGTTTCTCACAACTGTCTTTCCATGAATAGACCGCGTCGTGATGTGGAATTTCGTTGTCAATGTCACCGGTTGTGTATGTCGGTGCGAATGCAGCCAACTTGATCCATTACTCCGAAAACCATCTCGTCACGCAACCCAGAGTATCCCACAAGGCAACGAGTCCAGAGTCGAGTAAACAAGGACACGAGAACATAATAATCAAGCATCGCTCCATGCACAATATGCAACCAAAGTCCGCCCCTCAACTCCCGTCCTAACAGCCAGCTCATTCCTTTGGCTGACATACTGACCACCTATACAACGCATACTGCCTGTGTGCCGCCTGCGCGGCAGTAGGCTCGGGCTGCTTCGAGGGACTACAGCTCCCTCGGTGGTCCAGCTTCCACTCGCAGGGCGGCAGACGATAACCCGGCGCAAAGGCCCTGGGGCCGCTGTACCAGCGCACGCCGAGCGGGTACTGCCGGATGGACCCTTGGTTGGGGGCGTGGGCGCCCGTGACGAAGGGGTCGTCAGGCCCGCTCGGGACAAGCGCAGGTGCGCGGAGAGTGTCCCAGTTCGGTTGAGGTGGCGGTGGCCTGGGCCGCAGGTTTGGAGCGGCAGTAACCATGCGAATCTTGGTGTCCCAGGGGTCGTCGATCCGGGACGGCTCGTAAAACTCCCAGACCGGGCCCCTGAACTTTGGTTCCGTGGGCCGGAGGGTGGCGCTGGGATCGCCGTGGCCATGCCCGGTGCCCTCTGTCGGCATCAGCCAGGGCGGGAGGACTGTGCTGGGGCCCTTTCCCCTGTCCGCCGGTTCCCTCTCGGGTGCAGGGCTGGAGGCTTTTGGCTTGAAGCACAAATTCTCGTGATCGACTTCGCCTTCGTCGATCAGGAACCAAGGGAGCAGGACAGGTTGGAGCTCGTCATGGCTCCCTTGCGGCTGTACCGCTCGGGGCGGCTCGACCTGCGAGGAAACGGTCAGATTCTCAATGTCCCGGAAAGTGTCTCCATAGAAATATATCATACCTGCGTCGCGTGGAATGTTCGCTGGTCTCCGTGGTGGTTCATTGTGGAGGTTTGCGGTGTGCTTCTCGATGCTCCTCGCTTACACTACCGCGTGAGACGTGTTGTGGTGATGGATCGAATTCGTTCTTGTCCCTCCGAGGCTAGACGTGCCTCCGAGTATGTTGTAGCTTTGGTGACGGCGAGAGTGGAAGGAAGCTGGGCTGTTGATGACGAAAACTACAGCGACTGCTGCTACAGAATGAAGACTGAAGATCCAGAAAGATGACAAGACGAGTCCCGCGGCGACGACATACATGCGTATAGGCCCTGTTGATATGTTTCTCGCAACAAGGTTTGCTGGTAGATGGAGTTTGGTATCATGCATATCTAAGCAGAAGGAGCACCAGCAGGGCTGGTGGCGCCGGAGCCGTCGAAGAAACCGGGGCTCGTTAGGGGCTCAACCGCGCATAAAGAGCCTGCGCTAAGGGCTGTCAACGTGATCAGAGTGACGATGTAGCGCCGGTTGAAGTCATCGAGCACGGCGAAAGTTTGCGTAGACAGACGTGCCGCTGTTCCGCGATGGAGCCCATGGACTGCCCAACTAATACGGTACCGCGCACCGAAAGGGTTGTACATGTTGGTGACAATGGCGAGAGTGAGCGGCTATGGTTGGAATCTTTATATCGATGCAGATGGACTCTGACGTGTGCTGAAGTCTTTGGACTACCACTTCGCGCCCGCTGGCCCTATGTCTGTCCACCGCCCGACTTTTGAACTCTACTACCGGATCGACCTATTGCTGATGACAAAGACGGTGACGACGGGTTCTGCGCATATGTGCCATAGCCATAATCCGGGATTGCTTCCGTTGGGCGATGTCGGACGACACCGGTCGAGGGGCTGATCAAGTACGTGGACCGCATCGTAGGGGTGGCACGCGGGCCGCCGCGTTCGCGCCAGACATTCCCGCGATATGAATCTTCGGAAGGTCTCAAGAGTGATCTCGATAGACCAGGCCGAGCGAGTCCTGGCAAGGTATTCATGAACGGGGTTGCTAGAGTCGGCCCTGGCTGCCCATAGTAGTAGACGGCGTCTCGCGTCGCCCACTTACACAGCCCTCTGGAGTCTGTTGTCTGTCCCCATGGACACTAGAGTCTTGTGCCACCCTCGAGGCGATTGGCGTGTGCGAAAAAGGCCGATTAGGCGGAACGCAGGGCGACGTCCAGTCAAGCTTCGCCGAGAAGCTGGGCAGCATGGCATTACCGCAGATCCAAATGATCGAGATCGGCCAAGGCGAAGTGCCGAACCAGGAGCAGCGCGCGCCTGATGTTGACAGTTGATAGTGGGGTGCCGCCTCAATTGCGACCCCCAGGACCCATGCCAGATCGGCAGTGCGGCACTGCGCCAGGCGCTGTGAGCCTGTGACGCCGTGACAGGCACAACCGGGCCACCTGACGTCATGGTCTCTGCCCTGGGGCCCTGCTTTGGCGGCCTCACGACCGGAGTCACCAGCGTCAAACACCCAAAGCCGGAAATACAAAGCCTGCGACGCGTCTCCCTCCCAAGCCTACGCCACGCACCACAATCCCGACTGTCGCCACCAAAAATCAGCTACGATATCGTCTTGCTTGCGCGACTCGACACCGACGCGCACCGAGACGAAGACTTGTCCGGCATGAGCTGTGCCTTCCGGCACGCTGCGCGGCGGCTGCCGCAGCAGCTAGCTCCTTCGGGGCGCAGCGGCCTCTCGCCAACCGGCATTCTACGACTACATGTGCACAGAACTGGGCGTTCGGCGGCAGCAGAGGGTAGACGTGCATTTACAACGGCGTTTGCATTTCGAAAAGAGCATGATACACCACGAGCGAGCGATTCGTCGAGCGCGCACAACGGCGACCACAACCGAACCACGACCAACAAGAGCGCCCAGCGCAAGGTCAACGACCGGCCGTGGATGCGGGAAAGCAGCAATGCATTGCCCGAGGCCACCTCGGACGACCCATCAAAGGGCGACGCGACAAAGGGTACGTTGGAATCTTGCGGGCCTGCCGGGAGGCGGGAGGCTGGAGACGGTGTGTTGCTGACTGACGATGGCTGCGTCCAGGCCGCGTGTTGACGACGCCGACGCGGCTGCTCAAGCTCATCCTGCCCATGCCCTTCCACCCCGACCAGGAATACATCAACGTCGACGAGCAGCAGCGACGCCGGTGGAGCAACGAGAACGTGGAGCCGCTGGCGCTGCTGGTGCACCCGCAGCAGCCGCTGTCGTACCTCGAGCGGCTGATCCAGGCGGAGGTGCCGCCGATGCACGTCGACGGGCGCGACAAGCTGCCCGAGATCGTCTTCCGCGCCGAGGCCGACCACGACGACGAGGGCGACGCAAAGGCCGAGGCGAAGCGCAAGAACCGGGACCAGCAGGGCAGCAACGTGGCCGCCTACTCGGGGCTCGGCCGCGAGGGCCCCAGCAAGGGCGGCGAGGCCAACTGGGTGCGCTGGAGCAGCAGCACCGAGGTGGGCGACTTCATCCGCGACGCGGCGCGCGGCCGTGAGTTCGCCATCGGCATCGAGGGCCACGACCGGGAGCTGCGCGTCGCCGTGCCCAGCTTCCGCGACCGCACCTACTACATGCGCATGCGGCTGCGCAAGATGTCGCGCGAGATCGACGACATGGCCCGCGTCAAGCGCGACTGCGACGAGCTGGCGCACAAGGGCGCGCACCGGCTGGCCAAGGGCGGCTTCGCGGCGCTCGCGACGTGGTGGGGGGTCGTCTACTACGTCACCTTCCACACGGACATGGGCTGGGACCTGGTCGAGCCCGTCACGTACCTGGCCGGCCTGACGACCATCATGGGCGGCTACCTGTGGTTCCTCTTCATCAGCCGCGACCTGAGCTACAAGGCGGCCATGAACGTGACGGTGTCGCGGCGCCAGACGGCCCTGTACCAGGAGCGCGGCTTCGACCCGCAGAAGTGGGAGCAAGTGGTGCACGAGGCCAACCTGCTACGGCGCGAGATTCGCATGGTGGCGACCGAGTACGACGTCGAGTGGGACGAGATGCGCGACCTCGGCGGCGAGGAGGTCAAGGAGGCGCTCGAGGAGGAGGAGGAGGGCGACAAGAAGAAGAAGCAGCAGCGCACGAAGCGGCAGCAGGAGCGGCAGGAGGAGAAGGAGGACCAGGTCGAGGAGCACGAGCGGCACGAGCGGCAGGTCAAGGAGGACACGACGGTCAAGGAGCCCGCGGGTGTCAAGAAGTGAGGTGGTTGTACCTTTGTACGATGCATTGTGTGACGCCGCCGACAGCTCAGAGCTTGAATTCGGAACACAGCATATGGCGGGCCTCGGTCCTCCTCTTCTCACGTTTCCTGCACCTTGGCTGAAGCGTGTGCATCGCAGCGGAACAGGCGGTATGCCTGCGGTGACCACTCGTCGCGCATGTAGGCGTCGCACTAGTCAGGAAAGCACCGCCGCCGCAAGGGTGCCAACAGAGTTATTCGAAATGGAAAGTTCATCGTGGGTGTTGGCTTAGGGACCTGCACATATCTGGGGAGAATACCAGACGCCACGCTTCCGAGCGGCGGCTGGCTACCAGGTCCAATTGCCGACTCGCCGCCGAGGTTGCAGTACTGGCGCTACATGGCGACCTCTGATGATCACTCGGGGAACCTTTTGCGGTAGAAAGTATAGAAATTTAGTTGCTAGTTTGCCAGGGGAAAATATCGTGGCCAGAGACAAGCTGGGGACTGGCAGCCCTAGAATATCCAGCTGGTAGGGGAACATGGGGTAGGCATGTACTCGACAAGTAGTTAGACGAGGCATATATCCGGGGATAATGTCTCTATGGATAAATCAACTCGCCATGTCTCTTCTGTCGTAGACGATAAGATATTCTATTTTGTGCCTCCTATCTCAGTTGCCCTCGCAGGACATGGCTTAAGCTGCAATATAACCTCCTTAATTGAACTACTTCACATTACGTATAGTTCATATATAGCTACGATGGCCAGGAGGGCATTAACCGGACGTTAGACTACCACAAGTAAGATGCAGAAGATGCCCCAGTTCTCAAGAAAGCAATTGTGACTTCTAGGCTGCCGAGCAGAAAGCACCACAGCACCAGACCTCCCTGCTGCGCCTGCCTTGGTGGCTTTTCTCCCCCAAGACAATACCAACCGGCGCTGGGCATCTTCAGCACCCTCTCAGGCGCTGGGCTACACGGCAGAGGCCCTTCGGGTCAGCCACAATGGCGTCATGACAAAGTCTCTCTGACCAGAACTACAAATTCAATTGGCTCGTGTGCTCGCTCATGTATGCGTGCCCTCATGTATTTCAAGGTCGGACTGCCACTTCCCGTTGGCCCATACTTGTGGATTCTGGTTGCCGCTTGGTTCAGTACTTCCTATCGTCAGACGCACGCCGGACCTCCTCGATGATTGCTTCCTAGCACACACCATTCGACATGATCCACAATGGTCGCCACTCCGCCAACTCTCTCTACAATCCTTCTCGATGCCGCTCCACCGCCGTGGACTCTGAATGCTTTTATCGCGTATCTTTCTGAGAAGCACTGCATGGAACTGCTCGAGTTCCTTCGCGACTCTCAGCATTACTCGGGCCTTTACGAGAGGCTGACGGTCGGGCAAGCGCCATCATCCGAATATCTGCAGCAGGCCCGCGGCGAGTGGAAACGACTCATGCAGGTCTATATTGCCCCGTCTGCGCCTCGCCAAATCAACATATCGTCAGGAGTCCGAGATTCTCTTCTCAAGAAACCTTGCCACTCGATCCCACCGGATCCCTCTGAGCTTGACGAGGCGTGCCGCATGGTCTGCGACCTCATGGACGAGTCTCTGCTCGTCCCCTTTTTGCAATCGGCTGGCCAAGATCAAACAGAGTCCTCGCTGCAAGATTGCGCCCGCTCTACTGATCGAAGGCCGCCAGCTACGATGGCCGTAATGTCCACCGACTCGCTTTATTCACTGGGCTTCTCCTCGCTCGGGCGACGTCGAGCGCCTCACCGGAAACAGCAGCGGAGCCGCCGTTGGGAATGGAGTCGATAATTCGACCGGGTCGACAGATGCCCTTGGTATGCCTCAGAGTCCCTCACGTCAGACTTCCAAATCCCCGTCTCTGCTTGCAACAAAGACGAAAAGGAACGGGGCGGCAAAGATAGTGACACTATCAGGTCGATCCGGCTATCCACTGTTATCGAATGCTGAATCGATCCACGGCGAGGCACGTCAAAGTGCGCGAAGCATGTGTCGGTAGCCTTCTCACACAATCCCGCTTCGCTGGCGGTGGGCTCACATGACAGCACGGTCCGGCTCTGGTGCACAGTCACGGGGTGAGTGTATGCAGACACTCGAACGCGATGGCACATTGGCCAGATCGATGGCCTTTGCGCATGATTCAACGCTCGTGCATTGAGCGATCCGGCTCAGGCGACCCGGTACGTGCGAGCGCCTGCGACGCTCGAAGGCCATGGTGGCCCGGCCTGGTTTGCCACATTGTCGCACGATTCGGCACCGATGCATCAGGCTGCGACGACATGACACTTGTACGCCTTTTGCATGTGGCAACCGGGGAGTGTATGAAACATTCCCAAGCCATGACGATTGGGTCAAGCCTGTGGCCCTCTGCACGAGCTCGTGGCATTAACTTCCGACGATATGCTGATCCGGCTCTGAATGGATGAGTCGTCTGTCCAGTGACCTCTCATGGAGACTGAGACTGTCGGATCCATCTATGGTCACTTCAGGGGAGGGGGATCTGAGGGTAAGTGAAAGACCGCGCAGAAACAGCAACATGTAAGTACAGCCGCCTGCGACCGGTTTCAATTGGAACGCGACTAGAATCATCTAAAGCATACTAGGCAATGGATATGCGCATGCGAATTTCTCCTCCTTAAACGCATCTAAGGAAACAGTTCGTGGAATGCGACATGCACGGTAGCCGACCACGTTGCCAAATCTTTCGACTCCTCGACGCCTCTGACCTGTTATGCGATACCCTTATCGCAGCATTATTGCCGGGTTTAGCGACTAGCTCTCGTCCTGCAGCTAACTAACGCGCCGAGAGTGCGTGGCGATGGTCTTAGCTTGAGGCTGCGGCGCGACATTCATTCACGCCGGCCATGGCAGCTTGGGAAACCAAGAACACAGCAACAGAACACATGAGCGCGACGGTAAAAGTGGCGGCCATCTTGGTATATGTTAGCCTTAGCGAAGAACACGGGTCAATAGGAGCTTGCGGTACCTTGATGCCCCCTCGCACTGCCTCATCATCGGCTGAGCCTTTGTGTACCCCATAGATGGCGCCCAGCCACACCAACAAGGTCAGACCTGCGACGGCACATATCACACCGGCCGTGAGGAACAGCAGGCTCGCTTCCCACGCATACATCTGAAGCCCAGAGGGGCGTTTGCCGTCGTGCCCGTGCCTTTTCCCTACGCAAGCCCGAATTTGGTTCAGTCCGTTGCGGTGCGCCGAGAGACGATGCAGCCTCATGCTTTGCTGGCAGGAGACTAAGACTGCAAAGAGTGCGAAAATTAACCCGCTATGCCAAATCACTCGGACGCTCCATGGCTTCTCGATACTGCCAGGTAGAATATCCGGCCATGATCCTGTCGAGGCGAGACAGCCTGCTAGCAGAGCGCCCTAAGTCCGAATTACAATTGTCAGTGTTTTTGGCTCGTCTGAAGATAACAGCTGGGTTGCTTCCTGGTCAACTGACTACTGTGCCAACAAAGCGGAGTTCTTGAATTTTATGGTCACGCCAATTGCGCGTCAAGCTGTCTCGCTCCGATTCGTCCTCGGCGTTAAGCATCAGGACTATTGCATCATAAGATATCCAGGTCTCATGGAACGCGCGAGAAGAGTGGTTACAGCCGTGTGGGTTCAGCCCTTCACAGCCTGAGCAAGGCGACTCAGTCCTTGCTCCAGCTCGAGGCTGGAGAAGCGGCCTGGTTGTCATGGCCGGCGCAAGAGTGTGTAGCGAAGGTTAATACGAAGATGAACACGGGCGGCAAGTTTTGTGGTAACTCAGTCGCCATTCTTCTCAAGACAAGCACGTCACGAAAGAGGAGGTCAAGACTCCGCATGTAACTGACTGGACGCAGCCGGACCTTTCCCTCCGCTAAGACCGATCGCCATTTTAGCCACGCCTTGGTTCGTACGTGCCGGGGGTCCATTGGCCTCGCGAATTAACTAGCCTGCCGCTGAGGCTAGCCCTTTGCACTGTGGCAATTCTTAGCTCGGTATCAGGTCAGTTCTACTAGCTGATCCCCAATTCGGCAACTTTTGAGTGCTGTTGGTCACCCCGGCCACTCGTAGTTGCCAGTCAACAACAAGAGAGACTGCATTGTAGTAGTACCTAATGGCTATATAAGGCTGTCTTGCACGAACTGTGGCCCAGCGTTTAACTATGATGCTTTGATTTCGATGGTTGATCTACCACGTTTCACGCCGAAATCTTCTAGACGGCGCTGCAGATGCTGCTGGAGAAGGTCTATCGTGATGATTTTGCTGTGCATCCACAGCGTTCCGCTGCTGATGGTTTTGGTGTCGAAGCCATCCGTCCAGCTCTGCTAATGCGACCATGGTTGAAGCAATGGTTTCATCCCCGTTGCCGCCAAGAGTTTCAAGTGACTGGCGGTGCAGCTTGCGGGTGGCACACGATGATCCGCAATCTTCTTTTACGTCCTTGTTCTCACTGGGAAGCCTGGCATTCTGCACAGCATGAACGCCTGTGGCCCAAGGGCGACCGCGTCGTTCTTTACTCCTACGCTTGGTGGCAAGTGGGGAGCTGCCCGATGTACTATCCAAGGTCAGCCTGCCACGGAGGTCTCGTTAGCCATGAATGCTGCCCATGTTTGGCTTAGAAATGTACAGCCATGCATACCTGAAGGAGTTGTGCCGACGCATCAATGCAGCGGCAAAGTTGTCGGTTCCTGTTAGGTCGGCAGGGGGGAGTGCCTCATGGAGGTCTGTTTGAACAGCTTCCCCCAAGCCGAGTGGCTCACCACCCTGTACCTGCGCCGGGGCAGGACCCGAGGCCGGCGGATGCGTGTCCTGGTCATCGGAGAGGCAGCGTTGTGCATACCCTTGGGGGGGACGATCCCCTACTGCAGAGCCATGGGGCATGCCGGTCTGCGGGTAGATCCTTACTAGCTCCTCCGCTGTCGACGGCAATAACGCTTGCGAAATAAGTACTCTGCCTCGACTCGTACCTACCTCCACCAAGTTATCTTGCATGGTGAGTTCTATCCAAGCGAACAGGCCAACTGCAGATTCCGCCGGGCAGCGTCAAGTTGATAGCCCTGCATGGCGATATGCCATCAAGCACAGATCGACGAAGGTTTCGAAATCAAGTGTCGTGGTATCCGGATTAAAAACATACCACCCTTGTCGAATGTGCTGGATTCCATTCGGAAGAGAGCGAACCAAATGACGTCATAGTCGAACTCTGTCGGACCCAGCAAACAACTTTCGAGCAAGCGACTGTCCCGGAACATCGTGGCATACGTTGCATGTATTTGCTATAAACTGCTGTAAAAAGCTCTTGATAGAGTTACAAGCCTTGACGCACGCGGGCGACGCTCGTTTTCGGAGATGCTCTTTGCCGAGGTTGACATATTTCTCCCTCGAGCCGGTGGTTTGTTGGTGTCTGGTCATGCCACCTCTGAGGTACCGCGACTCGCGACCCGCTCGCTGGTGGGGGAGGAGATGCCCTGAGACGAGCCGGAGACTTTCCACCCCTCCGTGGAAAGCCACGAATGCACAACGCGAGCTGAGATGTGTAGCTGCACTGAGAATCAAGAGGACGTGTTCCCGACGTGTCTCCGACGTGCCCAAGATAGCCTCGAGGGAGCAGCGTTGTGGGCGGATGCAGCTTCGTTTTTCTCCAGGAAGCTAAACTGGGAGCTTGCTTACTCTCAACTGCTCTGCTTATTCATATCCGGATGCCAGAGCTGCATCTCAATTCCTGACTGTGACTGCACCATCACTTCTCCCGTTGATCTTATCGTTGCATTTTTTTCTGTGGCACTTACCGGTTCCTTGTGGTCGTGCTTTATCGGGCACGTTCTGCACCCACCGACTCTGTGAATTGACAATTTCTCCACCTACCATTGCATCCGCTGTTCTGGAAGGCCCGGGCTGGTGAAGTAGCATCGCGAACACCTGGTAGCTTCGAGATCGCGTACCTAATAGAATGAGTACATTGCGGTATCTTGCACTCAACACCGTACATGGCTGTACCAAGTCCCTTTGGCGCCGCAAGTGCATCAGCCATCCAGTGACAATCTTGTCTTTACAAAGCTCGCGCGAGCGGCTGGACACGGTTCGCCGCCCCGTCGCTCCATGCGCGACCCTCTACGCCCGACATCTTCCTCTGGCCGGACCGGGACGCAGACACGCGCGCGGCAAGCCGTCACGTCGAGCAACATGGAGATGGCCTGATGGCCAGCGTCATCGCCCTCCGCCCGCCCCCGGGGCCCCGGCGGGCAGAGGGGAAGCGGCGTCGAAGGTCACCCCACCGGCGCCACGGCGGGGGGGGGGGGGGCTTTGACTCCCTTGCCGCTCCCCGTCTCCCTGTCTCCCCGCCCGAGAGGGCCGAGACGCCCCGTGGCGCCACCAGCCGCGCGGGGCCAGCCAATGGATCGCCCGCGGCTCCGTCAGAGTCGGCTCACTGCGTCGGCGCCTCTTGGAGGCTCGCCTCGATGGCGACCCGGTGGACGGCGAGGGCGATATGGATGGAGTCGTGGCCACGGGCCACCTCAGCCGCCGGGTCGCCGGCGCTGCCCGGTCGCTCCCTTCAAGGTACATTCATCCGTGTGGGCGTGCGCGCCTCTGGGGCCAAGGTGGGCAGGTACCTGAGGCCCTGAGCGCACAGCGGGATCACGGAGGCACTCGGTGCGGACAGACGGTTCGAGAATCCCAGCCTCCCAGGTTCGACTATGTACGAAGTAGGTACAGTCGCATCCAGCTGCGCCGACGAGGTTTATTACGTGCAGGCGGAAACATCAACACTGTTACCAAGCATTACATTCTTGCCCGGCCCATTGCCGCCGCCGCTGGTGTTCCTCCTGCATTGCATGTCCGGGCTTCACCGACTGACTGGGTATTAAATTCGAACCCGCCCCTGCACATCAAGCGGGCGTATTTCCCCTTCCCACTCGCTGCTTCATGCGACCGCTCGACATGCTACTGTACTTCGTACTCATCCATGTTGGCTGTTAACGGACCTCAACCTGCAAACTCGGAAACGTTCCATGCTGGCTGCCAGTTCTGCAACTGCCGCTGCCGCTCCGTTCCGTGCGCGCCCCGCCCCCTCCCCCGCCCAGCAGTCCAGTCCACCTGCTCTAGCGGACCAACCTGGAAGGCTAGCACGCTGATTGATTCCCGGACCTTGCCAAAACCAGCCATGCCATGCTGAAGCTCAGCTCGAGCTCCAACGTCACCGACTCACCAAGCACCACCACCGCCCGACAACGACCCTCCGCCGCGCCCCGCCAATCTGCATTTCACCACTTTGCTCCTCAACCCGACTCTCTCCCTCGACGGCTGGCCGCACGTAGCCTGCGCCCGCGCCCGCGCCCCGCGACAGCAGCCGCCGTCACCATGGCGCCCGAGATCCTGCATCTGCCCGACGGGCAGACGTTTGACGTGACGCCCGTCTTCGCCGGCGTCGGCTTCCGTAGCCACGAGTACAACACGCACCACCACCCGTACCCCGCCGGCTGGACCACCGTCCTGCACACCGAGGAGGACCGCGTCTCCTTCTGCGACGAGCAGCACCAGCACCAACACCAAGGCGACCACCAAGGCGAGAACCATGCCCATCCGCGGACGCGGAGGGACTCGGCACGCGAGCTCGCCGAGCTCGACGACGCCAACGGCGTCAAGCAGCAGCAGCAGCACCACCACAAGCTCACGCGGCCCTTCACCCGCCCGACGCTCACCAGCGACACCCTCTTCATCTCGTCCATCGCCAACCCCCCCAGCGCCGAGTTCAAGCCCGCCATCAGCCCGACCCGCCAGATCGCCATGATGCTCTGGGTCACGCTCTACTGGTACTTCCACCAGCCCGAGCCCGCGCCCACCGTCGACACGGCCCACTCGCGCGACACCCCCGAGGCGGCCAAGCCCCGCGCCGACTGGAAGATCTACATCCGCCGCGAGGGCGTCCTGCGCGGCCGCAACCTCGTCCCCAAGCTCGAGCGCATGGGCCTCATCGCCTCCGAGGACTCGGCCGTCGGCACCAGCCACGACGACGCCGGCGACAGCTGGGCCCGCATGTTCGTCTCCAAGCGCATGTTCTGGCAGATCCCCGGCCACCTCTTCCTCTTCACCCTCCAGCCCATGCGCGGCCTCTCCCCGGGCCTGTCCTCGTACCCGGGGTCCCCGGCCGGCAGCCGCCCGAGCTCGCCGAGCCGCCCGTGCTCGCCCGGCCGCGACAGCCCGACAACAATGCTGCTGCCGCCGGCGCCCACCTCGCAGCACCTCCTCCACTTCAACTCGGACCTCCCCGGGGCCCCGATGCCCACGACGCCCACCATCGGCCCCACGCCCTTCCCCATCTCGCCCTTCTTCTCCACGTCCCACCTGCCGACCTACTATCCGCCGCCGCCGCTGCAGTACGTCTGGACCGACGGCGTGCGCCACCCGCTGCGTCCGAAGCCGCCGCGCATGGGCGAGGTCTTCTACACGCGCTTCGTCCCCAGCGTGGGCCAGTACCTATCCTTCCGCGTCGCCTCGACCTCGCCCGCCCCCGTCCCCTACTTCGGGCCCCTGTGCCCCAACGGCGACGACAGGACGGCGGAGCAGCAGCACCTGACCACGCTGAGCGACGCGGCGCTGCTGCAGACGTGGCATGCGAACCCGCGCGTGCGCGCCTTCTGGGGCGACTATGGCGTCGGCCAGCT
Source organism: Purpureocillium lavendulum (assembly GCA_029168975.1). Lineage (NCBI taxonomy): Eukaryota > Fungi > Ascomycota > Sordariomycetes > Hypocreales > Ophiocordycipitaceae > Purpureocillium > Purpureocillium lavendulum. The sequence continues at coordinate 1,654,162 of JAQHRD010000005.1, read as the reverse complement.
CGAGACGGCGCTGCGCTCGCGCCACTCGTTCCCCGTCATCGGCCTGTGGAACGGCGTGCCGTTTGGCTACTTTGAGGTGTACTGGGTCAAGGAGGACGTGCTGGGGCGGCACGTCGCGGGCACCCACGGCGACGTCGGGGACTGGGACCGCGGCCTGCACATCATGGTCGGGGAGGAGTGGGCGAGGGGCCGGGTCGCCGCCTGGCTGACGGGCTTGATGCACTGGTGCTGGATCGCCGACATACGGACCATGAGCGTGTGCCTGGAGCCGCGCGTGGACAACCAAAGGTGAGATGCGCCTCTTAACCCGCCTGCGTTCCTGACCGGCGTGTGACGTGCTAACACTCGCGCAGGATGCTGGGGCACTTGGACGCCCTGGGATTTTCCAAGGAGAGACAGATCTCGTTCCCGCACAAGCAAGCGTGGTTTGTGCGGTCCCGAAGAGACGCCTGGGAGGGCCCCGCGCTGTAGACACGATGCGATGATATGACTGTGCATACAGCAGACATGGGACGATGATATGTCTGTCCGCGAGCCCGTCTGACCGGCCCGGGCATCAAAGACGGGAAGGAGGTCAAGGCTAGAACAGTGATGCCATGCATTGCAACCCACCGAGTTTGCCACTCGCGCGTGGTGAAACGCCCGTTGATGTCGGCCATGAACCAGTCCGGATTCCTGCAGGACAAAGGCACCTGAACAGAGGTGGTGTCGAAGCCACATCTGGATCCCACGCCAGCTAGTGAGATGGCGAGGCGGTGGCGTTTCGCCCGACCTCGTCCCGGTTGAGCACATGAGGGTGCGTGTCGTCTGGAGTCCAAGGCGTAGACAGCCTCGTCACGGCCCCGGGCACGCCACCGCAGCCATTTTCGTCAAGTGGCAGCCCAACGAGAAGGCGACCCGTGTTGGTGTTTTCCCCCCATTGATTGCCCTGCGGCGGGATCCAGAATCCGTTCCCATCTTGTACACGAAGGACCCTGTTTCGTAAGCCATGTAACTCTGGCCGCAAGGAACGTACCAAAGACGCTCTCATCGATAAGACCCCTTCACATATAACTACTAGACCGTCGCCCCGCGCCGCGCCAACACGGGCCTATTTTGGCGTCGCATTTTCCCCCTCGGGAGCATGTCGGCTGGAGGAGACGGTGCCATGTCGAGATCAACAAGGGGGCGCGCGGCGCGGCGACATGACGGTATGGTATGTATGTATAGCTGCCATGTGGTATCATGGCGTCGGTGGGCGCATCGGCGGTGCTTGCCCCCCTTGGGTGGTGGCCCCTTGGTCGGCCAGAGGATGAGGCGGCGGCGGCGTCTTTGTGAGCCGCATCAGCTGGCCTTTCTGTCTGGACCCAGGGGGAGGGGGAGGGGGGGCTCGATGTCGCCCATGAGTCCACCATACACGCCGCACCTCTTGCGGCACCGTTGCCAGAAAAGGCCAAGACGACAGACAGCCTTGTTGTTGTTGTTGTGCCGCGTCCCTCTGCGGCCCCCCGCTAGGTGCCTTGCCTTGCCTTGCCCTGCTGGTGTGCCACCTGGGCGTGCCCTGGCGTCTGCAGGATTCAACCCCGCGTTTTGCATGTGTGTGTGTGCAACTGGGTATTCGTAAGGTAGGTACTGCCCAAGTTGTAGAATGCCATGCAAGCGAGGCGATCTAGCGATCCGCCGCCGCCGCCGCCGCCCCGCAGATCTCGCTCGCATCATCTTGGAAACGTGGGCACGCACGCACGCACGCACCCTCGCTCGCGTATCGCGCGCGCGCGCAGGTTGTGCGTACGTAGCTGCATAATTCCCCGAGAGGGCGGCAGGCGCGGCAGAAGCAGAATTGATTGCTCTTTGGCGGGTGACACACCGGACCGCGAGAGAGAGCTGGGAGACTGGAGGCGGGCGCCCGACGATGCACGCACGCAGTCCGTCAGTCCGTCACACAGCCTTGCAACGCAGGGGGCGCGGGCGCGGAGCTAGCGAGACGCAAAACAGCGTTGCGGGCATCGCTGCTTCACTGAGCGTGGGCGCGGGCGCGGGCTTCGTCGTCAACGGGCCTAGTATAGTTGGCGAGTTGGTCGATTTGGTTCCTTGCGGCGACGCCGGGCCACGAGGGGATGTGCACGAGTTGCGGCGGCGGCGGACAGACTGCGGCCGTGCTGATGGTCGTCGCAAACAGATACGTGGTAACTAGCTATTTTTTGTGTTGGATTGCCGTGCCAGTGGAACACTTTTTGAATGCAAATTGTATGAGACGGGCAGTGAGTGAGTCGGCCATCCATCCATCCATCCACTCGCACGTCGACTTACTTGGACGACGGGGGGTTGAGACGTGATCGTCCGTCCCGTCCTGTAAGCGGCTGAGCAGACCCGGGGTCGCCAACCACCACCACCAGCAGCAAACCTGGCGTTAGAGCCTCGATCCGTCCTGCATCTCGGCATGGCATGTCCGTACTGTTCCGTGGACCAGCTTCATCACCCACCCATGAGCTTGCTTACCACCTCCCTCCGTGTTGACGACCCCAGCAGAGCGTCGAGGCAGGCAGCGCACGCTGCAAGTCCCGTGCCTCGCCGCGCCATGGGGGGGGGGACACTAACTCAGTAGTCCGCCATATCTGCAGGGCTAGACTAACACGCCTGGCGAAAAGCTGACCCGAACACCACGGCCGTTGTCGTGGTCCCTTCTTCGTCGCGCGCCCTAAACTGCCACCATCGCCGGTGCTAAAAGACGGCAACGGCGGCTCCGTCCCATCCCCCCCCCCCCCTTCTCTTCTGGCCTGCAACAGCGTAGCGAGCACCCCTCGCCCCCTGCTGCTCGTCGCAAAAAGCTGACCACTAGCTCCGATCAGCACATGTAAGATTGCACATCTGGCCGCGCTTGGCCTGGTGGCAGTTGAGTTGACATGCACGTGCTGGCACCCCGTCGAGCAATACCGGACCAGAGATGGTGTTCAATCCAGCAGGGCCTGCGAAGGCCACGGCCAAACGGGAATTGCAACGGAGCTTCGTCCAAGAAAGAGCTGCCTCTTTCTTGGACGAACGAAAACGAGCACTCAAAAAGCCACCCGGAGCTCGCCAGATAAAGTTGGGGCGCGGCGCGCGCACGCGCGACTCATGTGGCACACACAGACGTCGAGCCCGTCGGTTCGAGGCCGAAGCCGGGTGGCGTTCCACCCACGCGGAGCTACTAACTACGAGCAATACTACGTACGACTATAGTAGTACGCAGGTAGTCAGTCTATGAGCGACCGAGAAAGAACGGGCCGCCGACGATTGCGTCCCATCTTGGTTCCAACGTCCGCGCGCCGCACAGGCACTAAGGCACATGTCAAACGCCTGCGAACTTCACATGCAGACAAGGGCTGGACGAGCAATTCCTTCAACGGGCTAGTTTGCCTCGTTCGCGCTGCCAACGCTCAAACCTCTTTGGGACCACGCAACACCACTGGGCAGTGGGCCTGCGGACGGCGCCCCCCCCCTTTAACCCTTTTCCCCCTCCTCCCCTTTCCCAAGTCCCGCCGTCCAGATGGGAAAGGAAATCCACATGAGCTTCCCCAGGTTTGGGCGGGCCCCGACGGGCCAGCCTAAGGCTGAATGATGCGCGGAGATCATGGACCCGGCTTGCATTTAACCCCCCGGGGAGAATCTGAACCTCCGCCCCCCCAGAGTGATCATTATCATTTCTTCCGGTCTTCCTTGTTCCCTGTACAAACTCCTTCACGCGTCGTTGCGAACCGGTTCCCGTGCCCGCCGCCACCTCATGGGGGTTGCCAAAGCCCCGACCAGGCAAAGGGCTTCTTCCTCTCCGTCTTTTTTAGCACAACTACAAGGCCACCCGTCCTCGCCGGCGCCGGGGCGCGCGCCGGGCGCTCAATCCGCGCGATGGGGGAGCTCGAGGGCTCCTACGTCCCCGGCGTGCCGCGGCTCGAGCCGGCGGCGATGCGGCGATGGATCATCCTCGTCGTGGCGTTCATGACGACTCTGGCGTTTCTGGCGGTCGCGGGGCGGCTCTGGTGCCGGCATATAAGGAAGCAAAAATTTTGGTGGGACGACTACTTGATAATGTTTTCCATGGTACGTTTCTCGGGAGCGCGGATGCATGGCCCGGACAAACGCTTTTTGATGGAACACGCACGCGCTTCGTCCTGTATCGCGGCGCTTACGGAGTAGCCCCTGACACTGTAGCTGTGGCGTGGTCTCACATGTGTCCTCGCGCTGACGACGCCCTGTGCTGCAGATATGGAACTGGATCGTCGTGGGAATTGGCTTCGCCATGTACATCGAGGGCGTGGGCTACCACGACGACACGGTCGGCCGCGAAGCCGTCATCAACATCTCGAGGTGGCTCCTCATCACCGAAATCATCTACGTCTGGAACCTGTGCTGGACCAAGCTCAGCCTGCTCTTCATGTACTACCGCATCTTCCGCTTCCCCCTGTTCAAGAAGCTCGTCATCGGCGTCGGCGCCTACGTCGTCGTCTGGGCCATCTGCGTCTCCTTCCTCTTCACCTTCATCTGCGTCCCCGTCGAGAAGCTCTGGCGGCCGGAGCTGCCGGGCCACTGCGTCAGCGAGCTCGGCGTTTGGCTGGCCAATGCCAGCTCCACAATCTTCTCCGACATTGTCATCCTGCTGCTGCCGATTCCGCAGGTCTGGAGGCTGCAGCTGAAGACGACGGAAAAGGTCGGACTGACGTTTGTGTTTAGCCTGGGATTCTTGTAAGCAGGCCTTCCCAATCCCATACTGCCTGCCTGGCACGAGTGCTGAATTCCTTGCCCCAACAGCGCCGTCTTCGCATCCTCATACCGAACCTGGGTCCTCTTCAACTACTCCAAGCACGACGTCAGCTACACCCTTGCACCACTTCTCGCGTGGTCCGACATCGAAATGTCTGCCGGCATCATCTCGGCCTGTTTGCCCACCATGCGCCCCGTCGTCCGTCTTCTATCATCCAAACTCGGCGTAGATCGCTTCCTGGGCATCACGTCCAAGGATCGAACAGGGACCGACCGGAGCGCCAGCGCCAGCGGCGGCAAGCACGGCCGAAACGACAGCCGCGGGCCGACGCCGCTCCACGGCTTCATCACGCCGCAGACGCTCAAAACCACTGCCGAATCAACCAGCCGACCAGATCGAAGCAGTGGCGCCTTTTACAGGCTACCAGATGACTACGGGTCTAGTTTCGGGGGCATCCTTGTCGAGACGAGCCTGGAGCTGGTGGAGACTCAAAAACAGTCCAAGGCGGTAGGCCAGGTAAAGGAGGTACACGGCCGTAGCAACGGCAGGTCCGATGACGAAAGTAGCGTGAGCTTTGAGATGCACCCTCGTGTATAACTAGATGCCTGTTGTCTTTGGGATTGGTCGGCGTCATGGTGGCTGCGGCCCGGGCCGGTGGCCAACTCGATTGAGGGTAAAGCATTGCAGGTAGACCCTATTTGAGGCCGTGTTACTACCTGCCATACACCAGCTACCTCGCATGACAGTCCAGATGATGTTTCCGCTGCCTGTGTTGCAAAAACGGTAGATTGTGCATGGCGCCAACAGACTCGTGAGCATAGAGATTGGGGGGCACTGGAAAGACGCAGGTCCCGTGAACAAGCAAAAGCGTCGCCACTTGAAGCGTCGACGCATGTAGTAACTGAGGATGTGACAAGAAAGCCCAATGAGTATTTTAGCTCGGGTAGATTCAGCATACCGCCCGGGTTCGGAAAGAAGGACGCTTATGCCAAGAACCATGATAGTGGCCATTTGATTGATGTGGCCCGGGCCATTGAATCAAACTGGCACACCGAGCATCTGCTTGTCGTTAAGCGTATGGTACGTGACGGTGAGGGGGACGTGTACATGTATTGTTGGACCATTGAAACATTCAAAGTCTCGAAAGAGTGATTCGATTAACATACTGCTATCGGAAGTGTTGTACGCTGTCCCGCAGTTCTCAAAGACAGACCCCCTCAACACGTCGTCGGCTCGTTCTCAGGCGACAGCAGCTGCAAGTGGCTGCCCAAATATCAAATCGCAAACCCTTGATGAGCACGGCGCGGGCCTTTGCCGTCGCGCGTCTGGCTGACGTCATGTCGGGCATCTGCTGGTGTTGCCGTCGGGTTGGAGAAGGCCACACGACTTTTGAGTTGGAGGCAGACGCCGTTGCTCAGCGGGCCAGGACCTCTCTCTCATCTCACTTTTCCTGTACTAAGCTGCGCAGCACGTGCAAGAGCGCAAGCAGCGGCGAGCAAGCCGCGACAACTGTTGGTTGAGCCCGGCGAACATGTCTCTGCAAGGCAAGGTCATTGCCGTGACTGGCGGCGCGAGCGGCATCGGCCTGTCAACGTCGAAGCTCCTCCTCGAGCGCGGCGCGGTCGTCTGCGTCGCCGATGTAGATGCCGCCGCTCTCGCCGCCGCAGAGGCACTCTTCGAATCGCAGACAGGCCAGCCGAGCCAACCTGATGCGAATAATAAAGAGCAGCAGCCGCAGCTGCAGCCGTCCAAGTCTTCAGACTCGCAGACCGGCGCCGCTGCGCAGTCAGACTCCGCACCACCCCCGCCCGCGTCTGCGGCGGGCGGCAGCGGGGGCCTGATGAGCGACGAGGTGAAGCCCAGGTTCGCCGTCACGCGCGTCGACGTCACGCAGCGCGCCCAGGTCGACGCGTGGATCGCCGGCGTCGTGCGGCGGTTCGGCCGGCTCGACGGCGCGGCCAACATCGCGGGCGTCATCGGGCGCAGCCACTCGACCAGGTCCATCGCCGACACGGACGACGACGACGAGTGGCACCGCATCATTGCCGTCAACCTCACCGGGTGCATGTACTGCCTGCGCGCGGAGCTGAGGTGCGTTGTGGACGGGGGGTCCATCGTCAACATGGCGAGCATCCACGGGACGAACGGTGCGTTGCCCACCTTGTCGCCCCCTTTCCCTTGCTTCACCACCCAGACACTCGCTGTCTTCACTGTCGCTGCCGAACGAGGCCGGTGCTGACGCCCGCCCAGCCATGGCTCTTCACGGCGCGTATGGAGCCAGCAAGCACGGCGTCGTTGCGCTCACCCGCGCTGCCGCAAAGGAGGTCGGCGGCCGCGAGATCCGCGTCAATGCCGTCGCCCCCGGAGCCATATACACGCCCATGATGGAGCGAGCCTGGGCCCAGACGGGGCGTCCGGCCGACGCGCCTTTCGACGAACCGACGGCCTTTCGGCGGTATGGCAAGCCTGAAGAGGTTGCCGCCGTTGTCGCGTTCCTGCTTGGACCCGAGAGTGCTTTTGTGAGCGGCAGTGTCTACGCCGTCGACGGAGCGTGGATGTGAAGCAGCCGCACTGGAAACGCGCAAAACGCCTGTCATTCTAGCCAACTAAGTACTTGCTGCGATTGTGTTTGTTTTTCTCTTTGTCTTTGCCAGATGACTTGTCAACAACTCCTTGCACATCTATAATTGTTCGGCGGCATCGCCGTTGTAGCCAGCAAAGCAATCCATGCCCACCTTTTTAACCCACCCAGCGTCGAGCACTGCGGAAGATGCGCACCCATGGGCCGAACTCGCCCCATTCATCGACTGACTCCGGCGGCACAAAGCTGCCCACATCGGCGAGAACAGTGCGCTCCGGATGGGGCATCATGGCCACGAACCGACCGTCCTTGGTCGATACGCCCGCCACGCCTCCAGGGCTGCCATTGGGGTTGTACGGGTACTGCTCTGTCACTTTGAGACGGTTGTCCACGTAGCGAAGAGGAATCATGCCCGAGTTGGTCAGTTCCTGCAGCGAGTTAGGCGATGGGAACTGAGCCCTGCCCTCGCCGTGAGACACAACGACAGGCAGAGTCGAGCCGTTCATGCCGTGGAAGAAGACTGAGGGCTTGCTGTCATTTTCTTCCACCTTGACCATGCTGAAGCGACCCTCAAACTGTTGGCTGGTGTTGTCAACAAATGCAGGCCAATGCTCAGCACCGGGGATCAACGACTTGATGCGCGTCAGGAGCTGGCAGCCGTTGCAAACGCCCAGGGCAAAGGTATCCGGGCGCTTGAAGAACTCGGTAAACTCGCGTCGGGTGTTCTCGTGCATCAGGATTGACTTGGCCCAGCCCTGACCGGCACCAAGAACGTCGCCGTAAGAGAAGCCACCCGGAGCAGCCAAACCCGTGAAGTCGGCAAGGGACCGACCTTCCAGGACGTCTGTCATGTGAATGTCAACGGGCTCGAAGCCTGCGGCCTTGAAGGAAAATGCCAGCTCCGCGTATCCATTGACACCCTGCTCTCGCAGAACAGCAACGCGAGGAGCTTTGCCGAAGAAGCCGCTGATGGACGACGTCAGCGGCATGATATTCTCGGTGGGAGAAAAGCTGAGCTTGTATGAAATGCCAGGGTCCTCCGAGTCGGCAACAAGGGCAAACTCGGAGTCTGCGCATGCGGGGTTATCCCTGAGTCGCTGCATCTCATGTGACGTCTTGGTCCACCACTGCTGCATCTCGACGCGGCCAAGCGTGGCGAACATAGCACCAGCATGGCGGATCGTGAGCGACTGCTTGCCCTTGGACGTAACCACACCAAATTTCCGGATCAGCCCAGGGGGCGGGCCGCAGGTCGCGAAACAGCGCTTGAAGTTGATCTCGTCAGACGCCCGAACCTGGAACACAGCACCAAGCTCTTCGTTGAACAACGCATCGACAATGTCTGCTGTCTGCCCGCTCTTGGAGATGCCGTCCATCATCATGTCGACACCGCATCGACCAGCAAACATCATCTCAGCGACTGTCGTTATCAGCCCACCGTCGGACCTGTCGTGATAAGCCAGCACAACGCCGCTCTCGTGCAGCTGCGACAGGGCATCGAAGTAGTCTCTCATGAGATCGAAGTTCTTCATGTCTGGCACCTCATTACCAACAGCGCCGAAAGACTGAGCCAGTGCAGAGCCACCGAGAGCTTTGCGCCCTTCAGCGAGATCGACAAACATGAGGATTGTCTCGCCAACCTCTTCCACACGTCGTAATTGGGGCGTCCAGGTCTTGCGGACGTCTTCAACAACAGTGAATGCAGAAATGGCCACGGACACAGGGGCGGTGACACTCTTGGCCTCCCCGTCTTCCTTCCAGACAGCCTTCATCGACGTCGAGTCCTTGCCGACAGGAATACTGATGTTCAGGTCCGGGCACATCTCCATGCCGATGGCTTTCACGGCCTCATACAAGGCAGCACCCTCCCCAGGATGGCTCACAGCGGCCATCCAGTTGGCCGAGAGCTTGACGCGACGCAGGTCGCCCATGATGTCGGCAGCGCCAATATTCAACAGGCTTTCTGCGACAGCCATTCTGGCTGAAGCGGCAGGATCAACAAGCGCCAATGTGGGCTTCTCACCCATGGCCATAGCCTCGCCTGTCCTTTGCTTGCCCCCAAGACTAAAAGAAGTTGCGGTAACGGCGACGTCGGCGACAGGGGTTTGCCACGGGCCAACCATTTGATCTCTAGTTGTGAGGCCGCCAACAGTTCGGTCGCCAATTGTAATGAGGAAGGACTTTGAACCGACAGCCGGCATCGTGAATACTCGTTCGACTATTTTGTTGAGCAGCTCCGAGTTATCGAGGTTTCCGAATTCCTTGCGAATGGAAGTCATGGCGTCGAAAGGGGCGAAGCTGGGCTTCTTCGAGGTGGCGATGCGATTCTGCTGGCGCTTGGGCGGGAAGAGTGCGTCCATTGGCAGGTCAATGGGGCGGGGATACTCCTTCGAGGCTCTGTCCGTGAGCACCAATTTCGACTCGCCGCTCGCATCCCGTGCCGCAACAGAGCCAACATCAGAGAAGCCGCAGCGCTCACGGCGGCAGATGCTGGTAAAGCGGTTCATGTTTTCGGAGTTGATCAGCAGCACGTATCGCTCCTGGGCCTCGTTGCACCAAATCTGGAGTGGGCTCATGCTTCGATCCGCGCTTTCAACCTGGCGCAACTCAAAGTTGCCACCGTACCCAGCATCCTTCACGAGTTCGGGGAGGGCATTTGACAGACCACCGGCACCAACATCATGGATCATGGCGATTGGGCTTTGCTCTCCCAGGGCTGTGCACGTGTTGATGACCATTTGGGCGCGTCGCTCCATCTCCGGATTCCCGCGCTGGACACTGTCAAAATCAAGATCGGCGTTGCTTTCGCCTGATGCGTTGCTCGAGGCGGCACCACCGCCAAGGCCAATAAGCATCGCAGGGCCGCCCAAGACAATGACGTGCGCTCCTTCACGTACGAAGCGCTCTTCCTTCAGGGCATTTTGAGGACGAACAGTGCCGACGCCACCAGCCAGCATGATGGGCTTGTGGTATCCGCGCCATTCCTTCGCATCTTCGACAGCATCGCCGGACGTAGCAGGGGTGAGCAGGGTGCGGAAGGTGCCGGTGAGACAAGGTCGACCGAACTCGTTGTTGAAGCGGGCGCTCCCGATCGGAGCCTCGAGCATGATGTCAAGACTGCTCGCATAGTGAGCCGGACGGCCAATGTCCGACTCCCACGGTGCCCGGTGATCAGGGATGAGAAGGTCTGACACCCAGAAGCCACAAAGGCCGCCCTTGGTCACGGAGCCACGACCGACAGCGGCTTCGTCTCGAATCTCGCCGCCAGACCCGGTAGCGGCGCCAGGGAAAGGACTGCAATACTGATTAGCCAATGTCGTAGCGGTAGTGCCAACACACTCACGAAATGGCGGTCGGGTGATTATGAGTCTTGGAAAGCGAGTGTCAGCACGACCCAGCAAATCATAGGTGTAGTACCTAGGGCGCCTACCTCGACCTTGGCCAAGACATGCGTCACCTCGGGGGTGAGCTTCCAAGATCCTGTGGAATAATCGGGTGCCCAGAAGTGAGCGGGTTCGCCCTGGAGCACAGCAGCATTGTCACTATACGCCGAAACGGTATAGTCGGGCGTCTTCTTATGCGTGTTTCTGATCATTTCGAAGAGGCTCTTATCCTGGGGTACGCCGTCGATGGTCCAGCTTGCGTTGAAGACCTTGTGACGACAGTGCCTGTTCTGTCAGCGGTGCTAGCATCTTCGTCCACGGTGGCTTTACATACTCGGAGTTCACCTGAGCGAACATGAAAAGTTCCACATCGTGTGGGGGCCGGCCGAGTTTGGTGAAGACGTCGACGAGGTATTGTATTTCGGATTCGTCGAGGCTGAGGCCCTTGTCCCGGTTGTACTGCTGCAAGATGCTGAGGGGATCTTTGCCGTCGGCGAAAATATCGACGACGACGAGGGGAGCAGGCGCGTCGTCTTGGAACATGGCATCCAACGAGGGCTTCTCAAGGCCAAAGATCTCCGTCATGCGGTCGTGAAGAACGTCCCGGAATGAGGCCTCCTGGCCTGCCTCGAAGGGCTCCTCGAAATCGACGACAACGAGTCGTCCCTTTTCAATTCTTCGCACATGGTCCTTCAGGCCGCACACGTGCGCAATGCTGGTGGCCTGGGAGCTCCAGGGCGAGAGGTAGCGCGGGGTAACGTAGATGCTGGTCGAGCTGCCACCGCTCTGCGAGGCCAGGAGAGGCTCCGAATCGACATCTTGAAGAAGCTCCCTGACCTGATCGAGGACAGCCTTGCTGGAGCTGACGAGGTCGACGTAGTAGACCCACTGACCCCGGATCTGCTTGATGGCAGGCTTGCTGGTCTTGTTGGCGCGAGCCTTGAGCTCCTGGGCGGTCGAGGCCGTGTAGCAGGAGCTACCGACCAAGATCTCGTGAGGCATGGCGGGCGGGTTTGGGAGATGGGCGAGCTGGGGTGTTTGACCGCAAACCTTTGCCAAAAGGCTTGTCGCGAAAGGGCGTCCCAACAGTCGCGGGATGATGAGCCGCTCGCGTCAGAGGAAATTCATTTTCACCGTTGCTCTGCCCCTCCAAGCGGGGCTAGAGGTGCTTATCGATAACGTGGAGGGGCAGAAAATTTTCGGACCGGCATTTATGCGTCCACGTGGGCGAGGAGCGGGGCGACAAGACCGAGTCACTTGCTGAATGCAGTTTATCCGCGCGTGGTCGGATCAGCTGCTGCCAAAATAAATACACACATTGCAACTTTGGAGGTTGTTTGTAACTAAACACAGCCATCCCGGCCGCGGAGTTGTGCAAAGGGGCCAGGTATCCGACCCAGAATGTGCCAGGCCGTTCACACGCTGTTGGCCAGGGGTTAAGTCCATGCAGTTCATGCTCATGCACAACGTGAAAGTCGTTTCTGTGATTGCCTTCGTATTGATGTCCGGCTTCATTCCGTGGGGCTCGCCTCATTCATAGCCGCATTCCGCTTGTAGGGTTACCGCTGGCAATGAATACAGCTCCCAATGTCTCCATTATCACGTTGTACTTTGGAAGAGCCGGCCAAAACCTTTCGACTTTCAATGTTGGAGGCGTGAGAACTGGTCGACGCCTCGGTACGTGCGAAGGACCAAAAGCGTGGAAACGTCACGCTCATACCGCAGACTGTGTCAGCATGGCGTTCGGGCAACGCCTTTCTGAGGACAGTGATTACGTGTCATTTCACTATCATGATTGACCTGCGAGCTCATTGCAAGTATCAAGTTACTCATGCTGCGTCATCAGGAGCTTCGGCATTTTACTACACGGCGCGGTTCGCGGTCCGTTCCATTGCACTTTCTGGTGCATGGGATGCGACTGAAGTACGGCGAGATAGGAATACGTAATTTAAAACGCAGCCGTGCCAATTGCCTCTGTCTTGAAAGCATTTCTTAAGTGAGATGTATCTATTACAGTACTATCAGCGTTGTGTCCCGACGTCGGTTTCTCGTGAGAACACATGCCGCGGGAGTAACGAACGCTGTTTATCATGTCAGTCTAGTCAAACGTAATTTGAACGGCGATGCGCGTTCACGCAGTAAAATTTACGTCAATGGATTTTCACTGATGCCACTATAAGATCCGCTCTATGTCGGCTTTCCTCTCAACTTCTTTTCCTCTCAGCTTAACAAGTTGATCTCTCGTCCGAACCTTTTACTGCTTGCCAAAGACAATCGCAACACCGACTGCACCATACTTATAGGTATCTATTGCCGCACCTATGGAGACTCTAAAAGTTTATTTCGCACAATTCCGTAACCCTGACGACTTAGACGTCATGTACCCCTTTGTCCAGCATGAAGCCAATGGCAGTGGCTGGCTCCTTGCCTTCGACCACTCCAAGTTTATATATTACGAATTGGATATTTCAGACATAACACAGCACGCTGGGTATAAGGAGCTTCACTTTAAGGGTTACTTGGCAATGACGTATATGAACGCATTTCGCTCCCTTTGCCAGGACGTCTACAGTCATTGGAAGGGACGGTGGGATCTGACAGACGCTATAGCAGAGGAAATTTGGGCTCTTGCGTTACAGTGCGGTATTTGCCGTAAAGGATAGCTGCCGGGGATGAAGAAGAGCTCTCGAAGGCGGTGAAATCGACATCGCTTACCGCTATTGCCCTCCGACCAGGTGTTTTGAGTGCTATATGCCTTATAGGAATGTCAGATCTAAATTGGAGAAATAAAACTCTCCTAAAGTTAAAGGCAACCCTTTATTACAACATGGTGTCTGAATATGCCGGATTTCGCAACTAGTAAGCGTCTTTCAATCCTTATGCACTGACTCATTCTGTAGCGTCATTACATGGGTGCGGTACGGTGCTCTCGCAGGCCCAGGCTTGTGCAATCTAACCAGTTTACTCAACTCTGAATAATGAGAGTGCAGTAGGCCTAGATTAGACGCTAGATTTGAGCGAATTTTATCGATGAAATCCGCTCATGAGTAAAGCAAACGCGTGGCAACACCCCCGTGGGCCTGCGTGGCATCTAGTGGTGGGCCTACAGATACAGTAAAACAATAATCAAACGCGAATGCTCGCGCCATGTTTCCGCCCGGGTTTCCATGACGAAACTTACAGTCATATATATCCACGCAGCTTCCAGACATAAATGGGAGATTGCGTAATATGACCCGTATCCCGTAGGCACGGCCCCGCGGATGAAGAACACATAGGCTGCTAAGGCTCAATAGTCACCCAGGCGAACGTAGTTTGTCGCAAAGTCTCGGCCCTATTTCCCCGTATGTATCAGCCGAGTGATTACGCTAATAGTATCTAACAGGCCTAGGCTTAGATATAGAGGCGGAAGGAACAGTTTAAGGCACGCCGCTTAACCCGAGCCCTCTATCTACTAGCGCACCGGTATCGCACATACTATGTTATAGACTATGTTAATATAAGGTATGGTTAGGGAATATTTATACAATATTTCCGTACACTATTAGCATTATCCATCGCATAGTCTCTGATCTCTAATATAACTACCTGCCGTTCGTCCCCTTGAACCTCGAGGATTATAACTATAGTTCTTCTACGACTAGCACGATAACTCTTCTTTAAGAACTACTTTCTTCTATAGCTCGTTACTATACCTTCATATATTTGCGATGTCGATGCAACCAGGTACACGTATAGTAACGGAACATCCACTCACAGTCGCCGGTTGCTTCGACCGACGCGTCTCGTTGATGCTATTCCGCCTCCCGAACGGACGGGATATATCGGTTCTCGGCGTTGCACCCAATGATGAGGGACAGTCGGTGGTTTTCGGCAGTGACCCCAGGACTATGATTCTCGGCGGTCCGAGATATATGTGTTTCCGAAGGCGAGATATTTCGGACCATATTCGCTCGGCTATATGCATAGCACGGATGAGGAAGCCTTGCGACGAATCGACACGGCGGTTAGAGAAAACAACAGGAACTATGATCTGTCGTCGCATGGCATGGAGGTTTGGATGCGTGCTCTGGATCAAGGAATTTGCTACAGGTACGACCTTGCAGCAGGCTTTTATCGCCCTGGAGGACAGCAATAGGGCATATAGGACAGAGACGTCTAAGCTCAGAAAGATTCAACAGCGAGGGATTACCGGAAGAAATTTTATAGTCGCTCTTAAAGCAGGCAAGTGCACTGTAGATAGGACTATGACAGTCTCATATGCTCATCAGATTGACCCCTACTACAAGTGCACTCCGCAGTATAATCTGGGGAAGGGGCAAGAATTTTCATGGTGGTTGTGTACGAGGCCGAAAAATGGTATCAAAAGCTGTTCTGTAGCTCTCGCCACCGTTGAAAAGGGGCGGGAAGGCTTCCGTGTCTGTAGTCAGACCCCCTTTCTGGGTCGTCTTCATCGAAGTATGAGAGCCGTTACTGGAGTACGGATGTGCTTTCCGCTTGGAAACAACATGAAATGGATGTATTCTAAAGGACTCCTTGAGAGTGAATCCTCGAAAACGGAAGCTCCTGCCTCCTGTTTAGGTACATCAATGGGGATCAATCTATTTGGTGCTTGCACATGTCTGGTGAAGTAGTTGAGATGTTGTGGCCCGATGAGGTAGTGGTCGGCGCTCACCCTTGACGGAGCTGGCATTGGGCAACGAGTCCCTGTTGACGTCATGCACAGTAAACGGCTCAGGGGTGAAATTGATGTCGTGCGGACGAGACATCGAGGTGATGCCGGACCCTTGCTGGTTTTGGCCCCCGGTGCTCCAAGGTCGCACTCAGCGCTTGACATTTGATCTAAAAGGCCAGTCGCCGAACTAGGAAAGGAGTCAGCCGACCATCCCAATACGAGACTTTGTGTAGTCTAATTCGTCAATTCTCTCGTGTCCAGCGGCCTGCACACGCCACGTCGCGCGAACTTTGGACTCGGCCTCCAGCTCAGACAAGGTTTGCAGGCGACTGTGGTTTGTCGCGGATTACCCGTCGGGCAATGGAAAGGCCGTCTTATGCGACGCATTGTTGCATCACGATCGACTGCAAGGCCGCTGAATAACAAGCCAAGTAGATATAACCGGGCGCTCTCTTTGCCTTGGCGAGCGAGATCCGGCATCGTTTTCATGTTCTCGAAATTATCTTATCCACCGATAAATTAACCGTGAATCATTTCCACGATGCGCTGCCTAATGAGCCTCATTTATGTTGTCAGGTGGGTGCACCAGCCAGATCTTTGGTTCACGAATGTTTTCATGTTGTAGCTGCAATAAAAGACGCTAAGGCGCTCACCAAACGCAGCGCCGCCTCGCTCGTCGCGGGCGAGGGCAAATGCCCGACCATGACGGCCACTTGCGACATCTGCCCAACGTGCTGCGTGCAAGACTGCACAGTCACGCAGACTTTGACCAACCACTATGACTGCCCAGAACGGCTCGCGACCTCGATGACCTACTTCCCTTGCTGCGGGCACAGATGCCCCCAGGGATGCGCCACGACGTCTTACTCAATCGTCAGGACGGA
Source organism: Purpureocillium lavendulum (assembly GCA_029168975.1). Lineage (NCBI taxonomy): Eukaryota > Fungi > Ascomycota > Sordariomycetes > Hypocreales > Ophiocordycipitaceae > Purpureocillium > Purpureocillium lavendulum. The sequence continues at coordinate 1,637,925 of JAQHRD010000005.1, read as the reverse complement.
CGGCCCGACCCCGACGAACCCGTGTCCGACAGTCACGGCCACTCATGGTTCATGCAAGACGTGCATTCGGCCCCTGTGTGTCGAAGTCGAGACCCTCGAGTTTCGCACCGACTGCCCTTGGCCGATTCCCACGACAACGACTAGCTATGGATGCAGCGATCCGTGTCCGAAGGGATGCGCAAGCACATCGTACTCTACAGTCTCTGTCAGCTTTGGTTGCGCGTTTCTACCACAGGCTACAATTTTCTAGCAAACTTCCACTTCATCGCGAAAACAAGTCCGCGGCATGGCTTGGATTCATGTGCCTTTGAGAACACGGATCTTGTCGTAGCCACAAGTTGAATGCGAGAATATGTCTCTCCGTTGTATCTGTTCGCTTTCTCTGACCCCTTACCTTTCCGTCTGCACGCACTGCCACGATGATTCGCTCGGTCTCTTGGATAAACCATTTGTGTTCGCACAACATGTGGTTCCCGATTGCAAGCTCACATTTATGAGAGCGCAGAAAATCAGACTAACGATGGAAATGTGAGTTCATGCTATCAAAAGCGTGCATGCAAAACAGTATTCGAGCAGAAACTCGCTCTCCTCCATCCAGGCACCCTCGTGCGCGCGCAACACGCCCAAGCCAGTACAGCGCGGCGCACCATAAGGGACACCACCTGTAATGAACGCGATTCAGCACCATGAATGGCAGCCGTTAGGCCTGATCATGTTCCAATAGCAGTGGCACTCTGCCACTCGGGAGCTCCGACCTGGACTCCCGGAGAGTGGCCGCAAATGATGGCTTCGCTGCACGTCGATGGTTCACTGGGCGAGAACGGGCGGCGTGGCGTCGCGAATAGAATGGAGACACTTGCCTGGTCTCTGGCTTCTGTTGGTCCCAGTACTCTCCGACGATGAGCTTCTCGCGTCGGTTTGGTTCGCCGCAGCCATTTCGGTCGAAGAATAGAGATCCAGCGTGGGCAATGAGCTGGTGCTCACATGCCCATGACGGGGAGCAACAAGAGCACATTTTGACCTATGGGGCGTCGTCTTGGGATGGTACTGCATGTTGGTCGGTCAATTCATGTTATTGTGTTTCCGATACCCTGGAAGTGACACCAATTGTGCGACCGGGGAGGCAGCCGGCGGACTTGGTGGACGAAGAATTCAATGTGTGGGCGAGCAGACTGGACCTGGACGACTGTTACAGTACAGTACAGTACCTTGTTTGTATGACACCAAGCTCGCTCCAGTCGCGGGCCAATACTTTCCAAATCCCGAACTCTCTCATGCCAGTACGAAGTACGTCGTGCAGACTTCCGAGAGTCACCCCCGTCGTTCCAGCCCAGGCTTTCTGGACTCGGCCCACCGAGCCACCTCGGCGCACAAGCCGAGAGGGGGCTGCTCAAAAGGGAAATCCATGTTCTTGGGCGCCACATCCGACAAAGGCCGGTGCTGCCAGAAAAGATGGCGCGACCCTTGTTGGCCAAGCCCTCTTGGCTCGGCCGATGCCGGTAGATCGCGCGCATGGCGTTCAATGCGAGACGACTGTTTGCCGTCGTAGCAAGGCGCCACGAGTGTACTCGCGTCTACCAACATGAAGTAACTCACAAGGATCGATGATCCTGGCGAAGATTCTTCCAGCACCCAAGCAAATCGTGGAGGCATAAAGATGGAATGCGGCTACGAACCGACGACATATTAAGCTCGCATGGACGCGTTCCCCCCTTCCAAAAGTCGACGTCGGACGCAACCGCTAATGAGCAAGCGCAAGGAAGTGAATGTCGTTGGTCGGCGAACGGGCACAAAAAATCCTTCTGCCTAGGTTCGGCACCGCTTCTTCCTTCGGGGGCTCCGTCAGAACTAGTGATGTCAAGACCCAGGGCGACCAACAGGTGGTTCGCCTAGCGTCAAGTGGGAGCCGGACAGCATGTACTGTACAGACTATGGGTGAGCAATTTTGCCGCAATCACTGTCGACCGGGGGCGCTGGTGGGCTTTGACGCCATGGACGATGGGTTGGCCTCGTGGCCGACGGGGCCATCCAGTTGACAAAAGTGCTCGTCCTGTCACTACTCAGTCCAGTCATTACCGGGCCATAGGTGGGTTTTGTGTGGCCGTCCCGGGACCGGCGGACACCACCAAGGCTCTGGCTTCGAGGGTCGCTACTTGTAACTCGTAGAAACGTCTCCCAGCATGACTGTTGCCGCGCCTCACGTCGTACGACGCCCCAAGCCATCCGAGCCGCGAATCATTGACTAGATGCACGGCCACCACTCCTGACTTGGCCTGGCATTGATCGGAGGCACCGGGAACATGGTGGCCACCAGACTCGATCCAAGCCGTCGAGTCGCTCGCTGCACGAAGCAGCACGGTGTTGGCTGATAATCAATCAGCGCGAGGAAAATCCTGGCCGCCGCCGCCCCCCCCCCCCTTCCTCCCCCCCCTGGCGCCACCCCCGGCCCGGCCGCTTGTCTGATGCCCACGAAATCTTATCAGATCCGCACCCCATCGGCTCACGACGGCCGTGATTCGTCCACACCCCTCGACGGACCATCTCGCGGGTGGAGAGCCACCGGCAGCCTCGTGCCGTGTGTGGTAGGCTTTCGCTCCATGTCGGTGCCACCGAGAGAGAACCCTTGCCCACGCCGGCAGCGACATGGAGTCGATCAATGCAACGCTGGGCATGTCCAGTGTCCACCGCCAACTTATAATATGTGTTACGTGCCCGCCGTCGACCGACCACATACGATGATGTGCGTGTGCTGAGACAAGCATCTCCTCCTCCTCCTCCTCCTCCTCCTCCTCCTCCTCCTCCTCCTCCTCCTCCTCCTCCTCCTCCTCCTCCTCGTAGTCATCGCTAGCCGTCTGGCGCTACGTTCTCCTGGACGACGACGACGCCCTCCGCTATGCGTCTCCTCAACGTCATCAGCAACCGCAAGAATGCCCGCGCGGCGACCGCCGTGGTGGCCGGGGCCTACCCCGACGAGCACCGGCCCGCGGGCAAGGACGAGGCCGGCGTCTTCGCCGACCAGGCGACGAGTGACTCGGACACGCTGAGCCTCGAGGCGCGCAACGAAAAGGAGATCCAGCTGCACCCGGATCAAGTCACCCGTGGCGCCGAGCTGGGCGTCCAAAAGGCCGAGGCCGCAGCCCTCGTCTGGAGCCGCATGGCCGTCTTGGCCACCTACGGATGGTAATTAACGCTCCGCCTCCTGCTGCTGGCGTGGAATATATAAAAGCCATCTGCCTGTCCGAATCCGTCCGTGATGCTGACGATTACGTGTTGAACGTCCCCCCCGGCGTCAGGATATGGGTCTGCTTCTTCATGCTCGCCCTGCAGCAGAGCATCCTCGGCTACGCCTCCTTTGCCGCCTACGCCGACTTCAAGACAGCGCCGGCCATCACGACGGCGTCCATCCTCGCCAACATCATCGGCGGCGTGCTCAAGCTGCCCATCGCCAAGACGCTCAACATCTGGGGCCGCGCCGAGGGGTACCTCGTCTTCTTGGGCGTCTACCTCCTCGGCATCGTCGTCCTCGCCTCGTGCAACGGGCCCGACGGCTACGCGGCCGGCTACGTCCTCTACTGGATCGGCTACGACGCCGTGTACATGATCCTCGACATCTTCATGGCCGACACGTCGGGCCTGCGCAACCGCGCCTTCGCCTTTGGCTTCGCCTCGACGCCCTTTATCTGCACGGCCTTTACCGGCCCGCTCGCCGCGCAGGCGTTTCTCGCGCACAGCACTTGGCGCTGGGCCATTGGGTCCTTCGCCATCATCCAGCCCTTTGTCTTTGTGCCTCTCGCCGTCATCTTCAAGTACTATCAGCGCAAGGCCGAGAAGATGGGCGTCTTCAAGCGCGAGCAAAGCGGACGCACCTTGACCCAGTCCATCAAGCACTACATCCACGAGTTTGACGGTGAGAGACAAAACGTCCGCTGCGTCGTGCAGTGCGCCTTAAGTTCAATGACTGACTGTCATCTTTGTAGTCGTCGGCGCGCTTATCCTCATCGCGGCCTTTGTCCTGTTCCTTCTCCCCTTCAGCCTGGTCAGCTACAACCGCGCCACCTACGGCAGCGCCACCTTCATCGCCATGGTCGTCGTCGGCTTCCTCCTCTTCTTCGTCTTCGCCGCGTGGGAGAAGTGGTTCGCCCGGACGCACTTTATCCGGTGGGAGCTGCTGCGCCAGCGCACCGTCCTCGGCGCCTGCTGCATGGCCGCCATCGCCTTCTTCTCCTTCTACTCTTGGAACCTCAACTTCTACAGCTTCGTGACCATCGTCTACAACCTCAACGTGTCCCTCGCGGGGTACATGACGCAGATCTACAACGTTGGCTCCTGCTTCTGGGGCGTCGTCTTCGGCCTCTGGGTGCGCTGGACCAAGCACTTCAAGTACACGGTCCTATGCTTTGGCCTGCCGCTCATGTTCCTCGGGTCCGGCCTCATGATCAAGTTCCGTGGGGAGGAGGCCGACATTGGGTACGTCGTCATGTGCCAGATCTTCATCGCCTTTGGCGGCGGCACCCTCGCCATCGGCGACGACATGGCCGTCATGGCGGCCAGCGACCGCGACGGTGTGCCCATGATGCTGTCGCTGCTCGGTCTGTTCTCCAGCATCGGCGGCGCCATCGGCGACGCTGTATCGGCAGCCATCTACGCGGGCACGTTCCCAGACGCCCTCCGCGACAGGCTGCCCGCCGACGCCAAGGACCAATGGTCCGCCATCTACCTCGGTGGCTACCTCGAGCACCAGAAGTACGCGGTTGGCTCGCCCATTCGCGACGCCATCAACTACGCCTGGGGCAACAGCCAAAAGTTCGGCGCCATTTCCGCAACTACCGTTCTGGCACTGGGGATCCCTGCTGTTGCTGTCTGGAAGAACTACCGCGTGGACAAGAAGCAGAACAAGGGCACAATGTTTTAAGATGTGGCTCGCCGTTGGTTCATGTTTGGTACTGACGATGGACGAGACATGGAGTTTTAGTGACAAGTCTGACTGTGGATCGCAAACTGGCAAAAAGCGTCTTTGCATCACTTCGTGCTCTTTTTCTAGACGCTTCATGTTGTCAAAGGCATCAATTAGCAGAACTGCAGCCATTTTATTCATGAATGCTCCTCCTGCGCTTTCTGGTCCCAATTTCGAGTTCCGAGGCGCCGCTGAGGTAAAAAGTGCTACACATCAAGACAAAGCAGCGTCCATATCATAAGCACTACAGCTTCACTTCGGTATCCTGAACGGGTGCGCCTCGGTGTTGAAAACAAAGTCATCCAAGCTGATGACGTCGGGCGTCGAAAACACCAGGTAAAAGTACTTGAGCGTTTCCGCCAGCCAGAAGCTCTGCGGCAATCACACAGCACATTGTTAGCACTGACACAGAGCCCATACCGTTCACGCACCAAGGGAAGGGGCCAAGGCAAACCCACCTCCATGTAGTCCTCCTTGGGCAGGGCGTCGGCCGCACGCGTCACGTCCAGCACCGCGGCGTTTGCGTACTCGGTCCGCGTGCCGTTGGCCACGGCGCGGAACATGTCCCAGGCGTCGTCCTGGAGCTCGGCGCGCCCCGTGAGGCGGTACATGTAGAAGACGCTCTCGATGGCCTCGGGCCGCAGGAGGTAGCGCGGGTCCTTGGCCGTCGTGAAGCCCAGGGGCAGGTGCCGCTCCCACTCGGGGCGCGCGTCGCGCTCCTGCATCCACACCACCTCGTTCCACGGGCAGCGCGCGCGCGACGAGCACGGCGCCGTGTCGAGCCGCTCCGGCATCATGCCTGTCGGGAACGCCCGGTACGCGAAGACGCACCCCGACGTGAGCTTGGCGCCGCGCTCCACGTCGTCGGGCGCGTCCAGGAGCTTGCCCGCGAGGCCGAACATGCCGCCCACGAAGCACGCCAGGTGCTCCGTCTCCGGGTCCAGCTCGGGCTCGCCGTCGATGATGTTGACGTTGCCCGGGAGGAGGACGTCCTCTCCGCTCGGCAGCATGGGCCGGAACAAAAAGTACTCGTTGGCCGTGTCGAGGAACCTTCTGGTCATGGCTTCGTACTTGTTGTCGCCACCTTGGAGGAGCTGATGCATCTTGGGCAGGTATTCGTACAACGAGTCCTGCGAGCCGCCCAGAGTAAAGGCGCCTCCGGTGGTGACGTCCTGGTGCTTCATCGACACCCATATGGGCCACACGCCGGGAAGCTCTGTGCTGTTCTGGCCGCGATAAAACAGATCCATGACCCGTGACGCCGCGTCGTAGTACTTGTCATCGCCCGTTAGCTGGGACAAGTGCGTCAGTTCAAGGGCCAGCGTCCCGGGAGACGCAGACACGACGCGTTCCTCCACTGACAACAAATCGCCCCTCTTGGCGGCTTCGAAGTCGATGAAATCGACGGGCATGCCGTTTTCCGTGTTGAAGCCCGTGTAGATCATGTCGCCCAGCTCCACGGCCTTTTGCAGCAGCACCTTGCGGCCGCTCAGGTCGTACGCGGCCATGAGACCGCCGAGATAGCGAATGTTGGTCTCGAACATGTTGACGCGCGTCGACGTCGAGTAGCCAAAGTCGATGCATGCGACCTCGGCGACGGCCTCGTCAAACTCGTCGCGCAGGCCCATGATCCAGAGCGTGTCGAGCGAGTCCACCAGCGTCGCGGCCCAGCCGGAAAACTGGTTCTTCGCGCCGCCCGACACGGGCATCAGGGCGTCCTTGCCCCATGCCAAGCGCCGATAGCTGGCCCAGTTGGCCTGGAAGAGCCGCCGGACCTCTGCGAGTCGCGCGACACGGACCTTGGCGTCCTCAGGCGCTTCCTCGTCGAAGCAGTGCTGCACCGGGGGGATCGCATCGTCGGGCAAGGGCGGGGGCAGCCGTGTCTGCGCGTCTGGTCGGTACGTGTGCTGGACGCTGCTCCAGTCAAAGCTGCTCTTGGTGTAGTTCTCGTGAGATTCGGGGCGTTTCGCGCCGTGGTTCATCCAATGCTCGAGTCGCTCAAACTCGGACGACTCTGACCAAAGCACATCGCCGAAATGCCATAGCCCGACGATGACAATCAGCGCCACGACGAGCTCCCGCCTCACGTCCGCAGCCGAGATACATGCTGTTGAGCGGACGAGTCGGGTGTGCGAGTCCAGATACCGGGAAAGAGGCGCCCTACCTTACATCATGAAGCGACTGGAGATTCGGAAGGGAAAATGGCGACGCGGACAGGGCATCTCAGGGAGTGCCTTCAAGAATGCGATCGCTCAAGCCTCCATTCCCCTGAGACAGTCGAACCCGCGCACCCCCTGGGCGAAACCAGGTATCGGCGCCACACGCACGGCGATCTGACGACAAATATGGATCCCCATCATCACAGCGCGACCAGGGCCGCAGCCATGATTCCACATGGAACGAAGCGCAGAGGGACCATGACATCAGGGCCGTTCAATCGAGTAATTGCATGCATGCTGGGCCGTCCCCATTCCGGGCGCCACTTCCGTGGAATGGACACCAACTGGGGTAAATGGGCACGTTTCTTGCTTTTAGCGCCAAAAGGTCGGAAATCACTACATTGGCTCAAATGCAACACCGAGGACTTTTCTATCCTTTTGTCCTTCTTTTTGAGCTCCGATCGCACATCCTCTTCTGAGCACGTCTCATGTCCCATCTTAAGCCGTCACGGGGGCCGGAGCGGCGCCGTTCGATTGTCCGTCGTGGCCATTTTGCAGCGTCAGGTGGAAACTCCTGATGATGGAGTCGGCGTCGTCGATGGCGATGGGGCGCACGTCGGCAAGAGCCTTGATCTTGGCGGTCCTGCAGTTTGTCAGCAACGCTTCCTTTATCATCGAGTAGTGGTGGCCGCCAACGTACACTTCCTTGACCTGATCGTCCGTCATTACCAGACCCAGCTGGCCGACACGGGTCTTGACGGCGTTCCAGCCGGTAAGACGCGAGGCGAAGTGGACGTAGCGGGTGAGGCCGAAGTCCTCGGGGTTGAGGATCTCGTAGGTCGAGGGGTTGTTGAGGATGGCCTTGGCGTGGATACCGGCCTTGTGGGTGAAGGCGCAGAAGCCAGTGATGGGGTTGTTGAAGGGGGTGTTGACCTCGACGGCCTCGGCGACAAGATCCTCAATCTACGGCGGTTAGTGATTGGTGCTGCAAAACAGTTTGTCGCCGCTTGAGACTCACCTCCTTGATCAAGTGCAGCTTATACTTGCTCTTGACGTAGTCGGGGCTGGTGACGAGCATACGGGCCAGGAGGCCACCAAGAGGAGTGATGCCGTTGCGCTCGCCAACTACAACAGGGGTTAGCTAAGTGCGACTTGAGCAAAGTCCCGGAAGGGCACTCACTGCCGAGCACACTGGTATCAACGTGGGTAGCGCCAGCCTCAAGAGCGCAGAAGCTGCACAGGTTAGTGATGTGCCGAACAAGACGGGGCCATGAAGCTCTTACGCATTGGCGATGGCGCAGCCGGTATCGTTGTGGAAGTGAGTCTCAATATCACAAGCTGCGTGTTGTCAGTGAGAGCCCCGGCATATACTAAAGGATTGAGAGTGTAGGCATACAGACAACGCCTCGCAGCGTTCGGACCAGCTAGACGACGTGTTAGCAGGCGCACGCATCCAAAGCGATCAGAAGACGTCACATACGTCGTAAACCTGGCGGGGAGACGCGCAGCCGACAGTATCGGCGATACCAACGCGGTTTACGCCAGCCTTGTCGACGGCGCTGTACAGCGACAGCAGGTCGACCAGGTCGGACCGGAAAGAGTCCTCGGACGAAACTGTGTCAGGTCAGAACAAGCCACAGCGCAGTGAGGGATCAGTTCACGCACATCGGACCTCGAGGCCCTTGGACTTGACGAACTCGATGACCTCGAGCGCAGTCTTGGTGATGTAGGCCATGTCCTTGCCATGGCTGTGCTCGCGGAGGAAGCTGGAGGTGCCAATGACAATGTCAAGGCCGTCGACACCCGTCTCGACGGCCAGCTTGGCGTCGCGCATGTCGCATCGGACGTCTACTGCGTGTTAGGGTTGATCTCGGGTTGTGGAAGCGTCCGTCTCGTGACTCACGTGTGAGAATCTTGGCCTGTACCAGTTGTTAGAACCGAGGTCCTGTTGATCAGCAGGCGTGGAATGAACGCACCTTGAGGCCGAGCTTGCAGATGGACTCGCAGTCAAGTCTTGACTGCTCGGAGGCGGCGGGAGAGGTCAGCTCGATGTAGTCGACACCAAAGTCATCGAGGGCTGTGTCGCGCATTAGCCAGGCGCACGGAGAGGAAATTTGGCGCGGGAGGCATACCCTTGGCGATCTTGATCTTGGTCTCGGTGTCGAAGTAGGCGTTGGCGAACTGCTCTCCTTCTATTGGGCGAGTCAGCGAGGGGTTTGGTCACAGCCGCGGGGCAAGAGCGGGCGCCGGACCTCTCAGAGTAGACTCGATGATCTTGAATCGGCCGACATTGGAAAGGTAGTCGCCCACGGGCTGGTACGGGTTGGAGGGTCGCGTGACGGGGCGGGAGTCGACGGCGACGAGCTGTGTGCAAGGAAGGCAGTTAGCCTATTTGTTGGCAGAAACGACAATGGCGCCATATCGTGTGGCTCAAGGGCCGGGAAGGCGGCTCAGCGAGCAGGGCCTGAGGAATTGGCCAAAACACCAGTTGTTCCTCAAGCCATGCGCCTTCCGCGGCTGGCCCGAGAGTCCGACGAGGGCCGCCGGACGAGCAGCTTCGTCTGTGTGGGGGAGCGAGCGGTGACGCACATCATTAGGCGCGGACGCCGCGTTGTCGGTCTGGCACATGGCTGCGGTTGAATCGGCTTGTAACTGTCTGTCTGTCGATGCGATGCTGGAGAGACGAATGCACGGTACGTTCGGGGAGGGGATCGAGTTCGGTCGTGAGGCGGATGGATGCTTGGGGGAGTGTCACGGGGGTGATGGGCGGTCTTGGAGATTCAATTGAGAAGCGCAACCGGGAGAAAAGCAGCGGGCGAGAAATTTATGTCGCCCAGACTGAATCATCCGCCCCGGGGCTGCTTTGACTTTTTCCGCCGCAATCGGGGGGCCCTTTCTTGGGTGGCAGCCAAGCAGCGCAGGCGGCGGAGGGGCGAAAGGAGGGGTGGAGCGGGGGGGGATCTGGCACGGCGCGCGCAGCACAAGGGCGCTGCGTAACGTGGGTTGGCGGGTTGGGGGCCCCACCAGTGACGCTGCTGGTGCTGCTGCTGCTGGCTGCTGCGTTGGTGCCGTGCCTTCTCTCCCGTCTGGCTTTGCACCATGGGTGGACATTACCTCAGCATCGGGGCCGAGGTACGTACCCCGAATTGGCACAGGGACCGGCGATGAATCTGCAAACCCTCGGCGCGTGATTGGCTACAAGGCGCCGGCTCCCCAGGGCGGTGTGGGCAGGCGATCCAATCAGGCATATGCCAGCGAGCGCAGCAGCTCGAGCTCTGCTCAACCCTAACCCGTCCCTCCGCAGGGGAGAGGCGACGGCGACGAACCGGCCCTTGCTGGGCCTTGGATTGTCTCGCCTCGTAGCCGCGGACACCGGAAGCGGCGTCGCACGACACCACCCGACGCCAGCACTCAGTCCGCCCGCTTCACGGCCTGCGGTGCGGTTTCTTCACATGCCCCCGACCCGGCCCAGCGCAGCGCAGCGTCGGCTTCAGCTGCTTCCGCGCCAGCCGTCATGCAGCTGGGTGCGTGCATTTATTCATGCGCGTCGGGTCCCCTCCCAGCAGCAGCCAGCACACGAGCGCCCCTTGGTGTTGGAGAGAGCGCCGTGGCCTGTCACCCGCCCGAGCCGCCCCCGGTTCAAGCTTGTCTTGCAGGCGAACGAGCAACGAACCTGTCTGTCTCAATTGAGTCCCGCCGTCGCAGAACCAATGACGTGCTTGTAGAACAAGTACCTGAGGGCGCGAGGGAAAGGCGCCGGCAGCCTCTCCCGTCCCTCAATTGCGGTCGCTCGCCACGAAGTTGAGTACTCCGCACACGAGCCCGCGAAGTCGCTCCGGCCTCTGTGCACGACAACGCATCGATGAGCATCATGTCATCATCGTCGGCTGTGCCTCTTGGAGGGCGCGGACCCTGGCCTGGGTCCCAGAATCCCGGCGACGTCAGAAGGACCCATACTGGTGCCCCCTTGCTCCAGCGAGTGCTGTTGTTGCTGGCGTGCGCCCCGAAAATTGCCTGAAACCAACTGTCCCATCAGCTCCTGAGCCCAGTGACTCACCCACCTCCGACTCGGCCGTGTCGACTCTTCGAGTCCTTGTCACAGCCTCACAGGCCTCGTGTGAGCGGTAATTACAGGACATCCCAACAGGAACTTATTCCAAGTCAAGCAATGCATCTTCACTGTTCTTTAAGCAGATTTGAATGGCTTCGTTCCTTGGGAATGATTCCAGTGGCCCCGTGGCGAGCTCTCCGCCCGTGAGTCATCAAGAACAAGAAACATTGGTGACGTGAATGATAGGTATGGTAGCCGTATTGCTCCAGCCTCTTTGTTCATACTGTACCATTCTTTCCTTCGCAGCGTGTTATCCGGGCATGATGCGAGCGCTCGGGAGACTTGTTGCCGCTCTTTCAGGCGCATGGCCAGAGGACACCGCGAGCCATTTGTCAATGCACTGCGACTCAGCTACAGTTCCCTTCGGCAAATGCGTGCCCCGTCATGGTGGCCCAATCCGTTGTCATCACCCTACCACTGTCGGCATTTCTGGCGTCGGTCATATTGAGTACCTGTAGCTTGACTGGCGTTTCGTGACCCTCCCAGGCGGCTCGCCCCAGCCTGGTTTGAGGCCAAGGGCATATGGCCTGCTTGTCAGTCTGGCGGAAAGTCGTGCCGAGAAGCAGTATCTTGACGATACGTAGCCATATAGCTCACCTCGACAACGGATGAACCCGGCGTGGATCTTCTGGTCGCCGCTCTCCACCATGCCTAGTTTGAGCAGCCTCTCGACCTGGGTCTTGGTATATCGATCAACTCGATCGAGTACACTTCAGTCACGGGGTGGCCAGTACAGGGTAGCCCGACGCTATTGAAGGCAATGCGAATCAAAGTATTGGTGTACAGACTGCAATAGACAGTCGCGATTTCGGGCAGGGGCGTGGTCGGTACTCCGACCGACCGTCATCATGCCGTCCTGATGTCCTCCTACGCGAGACAAGCGATCTTCTGCCATCTCCGCAACAAGGGCCTGTTTCGAGCACTATCGGGAACTTTTCTCGCGAACATGACATCGCAACTCTCTCAGCAGAACCGCCACATATATACGCGAACATGGAAGCCAGGCAGCTGCCTGCCAACGGAACTCCCAGCTAGTGTGCGAAACGCTGTCAGCGCGGATACGTTCCTACGCAAAGAGGTCGCTCATGACAGTCTCGAACGTGTCCATCAAGTACGCCAAAACCCTTTCGCGACGGTCGAGCCAGATCGGCCCTCCTTGTGGGATGTCCCATCTTCGTGGTCTTCCCCAGTGCTCCGATAAGACACCGCCTCAAACATCGAATGAACGAAGGTCTGACAATAAGAATCTCGCAGGTGCAACCAGCAGAGAGATTCATAGTCATGCCGGCCGCGCACTACCTGGGCAATGCTTCTGTGGATTCAGAGAGCCGAGCGTGCGTCTCACGAGTGTGTCGACGTCTTGTTCAGTCCCAAGTGTAGGGTAGGCTTCATTCAAATCTGCATGCGAGTATGCGAGCACTCGAATAAGCAAATGCACGAGGCACAGGATTCCTGTGCTCGCCCTCAAGAATACACGAGATGGCCTGTCCAGACTTCGGACAGGCTTATCTGCTGCGTGACTGTCAGGTGTACTTGGACCATCGACCCTGGCTTTCACTTGGGTGCCTCAAATGACGGCCGGATCCGCTGCTCTACAAACAAGGCACTGGCGGGGCTCCCTCACTGCTTTTATGTCTCGAGCTAGCTAGCTCGAAGGAATACGACACTCACATTGGGCCTTGGCCCCGAGTCTCCCAGCTGCACAGTCGTGGGACGCTGATGAAAGCCTAGTTGGAGGTGAAGGCATCAACAGACCAAGCCACGCCATGGCCCTGCCTCGCCAATGAACCAGAATCTTTGCTCCCTGATACATACTGTACTGTATCCTCAACGGTAGGCTCTCCGTTGCTCCGCCACGACACAAAGACGGGCTGGTGTTACTTGGGCACAGTCACCGGCCCCTGGCTTGGCCGGGGTCACGGCGTCGTTCCTCGGGCTGAGCACCGTGTGGACCCCCCCTCCCCCCGGTTGGCTTCCCGGGCCCCGGCCCCGGCGCCCGGGCACAAGCAATGGTCACGGACCCAGCAGCTCTGCCAAGAGATCCAGGTTCAGTATCAAGACGCAAACCGCATTGCTTCTCCATACGTCAACATGGCGCGGCAGCGGCCGTCTGGACGAAGCCAGACTTGACATTGGCGGTTCAACCAAACGGCGGCGAGCTCTCGATCCTCCTCGCAGAACAGACGCATGAAAGTTCCCAACAGGTCATGCCTGCCCTCGGCGACGGGCAATTTGACGTCGGCCATTGCAGGCCACGATTAGTCTCGCGCTTGATTGCGGCCGTGCCCTGGGCTGGGAGTCATCACTGCAGAGGGGCGCAAGCTCATCCCGAAAACACGCCCCAAGCTAACTCTTGCAGACTTCACGCCCTCTCGATCCCATCGTGAAGCGTCACATCGGAAAAAGGATCTGCCTCTCCCACCACCTCGGGCACTCGCCCGAGCACATACGAGGACTCGCACCCTGCTGGACAACACTGCCCGCGTCACCAACACCACGAGGCCCCCCCATTCCCCCCCACTGGGGGAACGCAACCAGGCTGCGCGTCACTCGACCAGCCAGCCCTGTCCCGCCCGCGGCGCCGGCATGGGCCTACGTTCCAATGACGGCGCGGAGCGAGCGCCACCCGCGGCCTCCAGCCCTGCACCCTGTGGCCCCGATGACTGACTGCCTGGGATGTTTGGCGCTTGCGGGGCTCCCCGTTGACTCACGGCCGAGTCATCCTGCCGTTAATCGAGGCTGGACCCTCTTTTTGCCTCGTAACAACGTCGCGTCCAGTGCAGAGTACGAACACGTCTGTACCGTACTGTACTGTACTCGTAATGTACGAGTCCATCCGTGTGCGCAACGCCCAGATCGATTGCCCTCATGGCTGTCGCGTGCGTGCGTGCGTGCGTGCGTGCGTGCGTGAGGACGGCGTGCGCGTTGCGTCTCCTCCCCGTCCAGCCCTACGTGGGCTCCCCGCGGGGGAGCTCAATGCCTGGAGCTGAAGCGCGGCAACATTTTCCGGAGAGACAGACCGCGAGGAGATTGCACCAGGGGACATCGCCCTATCCCTATGTAGTTCCTCTCGAACAGGAAACACGCCGAGTGAGCCCCTACGCAATGACTGCGCAACGGGCTGTCAACGACGGACCGACAAGGGGGCTGGCTCATGCAGCAAGGTGGAAACGGTCGTTCAAACGAAGGTACTGCAGGAGGAACCGACAACAAGCAAAGAAGCTTTTTTTTTTTTTGGTGCTGTCTTTCCCTTGCTGACGCCCACCCACCCCGGTGGTGACGTCCCGGCAGATGACGAGGCGGAGCCCGGCGAGAGCTGCATCTGTCTAGGGGTGTGTGCGTGTGAGTGTGTGCGCGTGTGAGTGTGTGGCACATGTACCCGCATCGGACAGATATTGCGACGAGGCTCTTACAGCCCCAAGTAAGACGCCTCGAACCGCGGCGGACGTCCCGCGCGTATAAGTAAAATTGATGCCCTTTCGCCCAGATACGTCCATCTGCTCGTGCCAACACCATCGCTACAGCTGCTCTTCACGCCAAAAACAAAATTGGTCCTATCGTGACGTTCCAAACAAAACCCCACGCCGTCTTAGCTGTGCCGCGAAAACCAGTCGGCATATTCGGCATCATCGTCAGCTCCAGGCTGCCGCGTCGTCCACACGGGTACATCATCCCAGGCATCCATCTCCGTGACCGCGATACAAATCGGCCCTCCTCCTCCTGCCTGGCCTCTGCGGACCATCCATCGCGTTAGGCATCCAACGACAAGACAAGTCTGCCCGATCCAAGTGCCATCGTCTTCTGCTCTCAAACCACAACAACAACCCACCGCCATGCGGGCCTTCTCTCGCAGCAAGAGAAGAGACGCTGCCGACTCTTCTTCAAGCAAGAGCCAGGCAGCCCGCCAGAGCATGCAGCAGTCCCAAGCCCTGCTGTCCTACTACTCTCCCGCCGGCATGCTCGTGCCGTCATCTGCCACATCCTCCACCTCCTCTTCCGCCGCCAAGACGAAACACTCTGGCAAGAGAAGCGCCGCCGCCGCCAGCTCCTGCAGCTACAACAACGTGTACATCCAAGAGCAACAGCAACGGCAACGGCAACAACATACAACAGTCTCCAACGAATCCTCATCATCATTGGCGCCGTCTGACCGGGCACCATCCTACGAAGCCTCCTGCTGCTCCGGCACGGCGACGCCGGACGCCGGAGCCCGGGCCGCGCCCCTCACCATCCCGACCAGCGACGACGCCGACCCGCTCTCGGTCCGCCTCGCCACCGTCGGCCTCCTGGCCGCCACGACGCGCGCCGCGCTCGCCCTCTCCGCGCTCAACACGCAGCCGCTCGCCTCCACGCGGGCCCTTGAGGTCCCCGCCGGCGAGCTCAAGTACTTCCGCCTGACGACGCAGCTGCTGCACAAGCACCTGCGGCGCGCCGAGCGGCGCTGCCTCGACCGTCCGGACCGCGCCGCCCTCGTCGACGTGGACCTGGTGGTGGCGCTGCTCACCGCCGCCGCCATGACCGTGTCGGAGCTCGACGCCCATCTCGCAGACGTCGAGCGCGAGATCCGCGGCGACGGCGTCATCCTCGCCGATGTGTGCGGCCGCCATGCCCGGGCGCTTGCCCGGGACGCCAACCGCATCACCATGCTCGACTTCGTCATGACCAAGCTCCTCAGCGTCCTGCAGGTCGACTCGGAGCCCGAGGCCCAGCGTCATCGCCGCGAGGCCAAGGAGACGATAGGCGACATGCTGCAGTCGGACATTGCGCTGGCCGCGCGCATGGCCCATGTCCAGGATCCCTTTGGCGCAAAGGCCACCGTCCACCCGGCGCGGCTCGAGGAGATCGCCAGCCGGCCCCCGCCCGCGTACTCGGTCCCCAGCCCGGACTCGCACGACGAGCTGCCCGACTACGACCACGCCACGTCCAAGGCCGGCCGCGACGGCTCCGTCACCATCCAGGCGCAGGCCTGGAGCCCCTTCTCCGGCCTCACGCTCGACGACTTGCCTTCGGTGCGGCTCATCCCCGTGCCGCTCATGCATACCGAGCTGCGCGCCGGCGAGTTCTACCAGGCCGCGTACGTCGACCGCGTGGATGATGCCCTCGAGGAGCTGGCGGAAGCCGGCCCCGGCAAGAGGGCCAAGCTTCTCGCACAGACACTCGGCTTCACTTGAATGAGCACCCCGACGGACTCCGTGCAGACATAGACAGCAGGAACAAGCCAGGCAGTTAGGATCACGGACAACTACCAAGCAGGCTAAAGTTTCATGTGAGAGATGTGGCGTATGTGACATTTGCCAGCGGGCGTTTGGGATTTAGTTAGAGAGGGGCCGATCACTTGACCCCCACGACTCGATGTTGAGCTTTCTTAGATACCTCGTTGGTTGATTGACAGCAGGCCAAGGCCTCAGCTGAACATTATTGATTACTGACAATCTGCAATGTTTATATCTTCTGTGACAACTGTACAAGATGTCTTTATACCCAATTCCCGTGTTATATCCCAATGCGCCAATATGTACCAAAGAAACCATGTAAGTGCAAGTGCAGCCGTGCGTCACTGCAGGCCCAGCGAGCCCGGACGTGTCTGTGCAAGTCTATTATGCCGTCGTCGTCGCATTGTTCGAGTAGAGCTGGAGTCTACTGCCAGCACCACAGTACACCTTCTTGTCGCCAGGGCAAAGGAAGCTGCACTGCGAATCCGTAACATTCTTGCCCGGCGTGGCACCAGTGTTACCGGCAAGGTTGAGCTTGTTGCCGCACCAACACTCGCGGCCGTACTCAACACCAGCCCACTTGTACATGTAGCATTTCTGCAGGCACAAGTCGATAGTCATGCTGGTGCCATTGTTGTAGACTTGTTTCTCCATGAGTTTGCCTGACGAAGGCTCTTGAACACAGGAGTAGTACGTGAAGTTGGCATTGCCCTGCCACACGATGGGACCGGTGGGTGTGGGCGATGCGGATGTCGTCGTAGTCGTGCTCGTCGTGGACGTTGTTGAGCTAGTCGATGAGGTACTGGAGCTGGTGCTGGAGCTGGTGCTGGAGCTGGAGCTGGAGCTGGAGCTGGAGCTGGAACTGGTGCTCGAGCTTGAGGTCGTTGAGCTAGTCGACGTTGAACTGCTGGATGACGTAGCCAAAGTCGTTGGGGAGGGTGTAGTAGAGTCGCTAGAGCTTGTGCTGCTGCTAGTGGAGCTTGACGATGTGGTTGTGGTTGTCGAAAGGGACGACGTGCTAGTAGTAGTCGATGTTGTCGAAGACGCTGGTGCGAGCATATACAGCTGCAGCCTATTGCCTGCACCGCAGTACGTGGACTTGTCTCCGGGGCAGAGGAAGGAACAGTCGCCCTGGTTGGTGGCCTTTACACTGCCAGCCTGCAGGGCGTTGCCGCAGTAGCACTCGCGTCCATACTCGACACCGAAGTAGCTGAAGCCAGTGCAGAATGTGGAGCAGGACTCGAGCGTCATAGAGTCATTGGCGTATGTCTTGTCCTTCAGCGCCCGACCGTTCGTTGCCTCCGTCCAGCATCCCTGGAAAGCGAATGGCCCGACGGTGGGCCTGATGGCCGGCCCGGTTGGCGTCGGGGTCGCTGAGCTGCTGCTGCTCGTGGTAGTCGTGACACTGCTAGTTGTGGGTGCAGCAGAGATGGCAGTATCCACTGGCGAACTGGATGCCGTCGATGATGTCTGGTTGGAAGGGGTGAGCATGTATAGCTCAAGCCTGTTGCCGGCACCGCAGTATTCAGTCTTGTCGCCAGGGCAGAGGAAAGAGCAGTCCTGTTGGTTGGCTGCCTGAACGCTCCCAGAGCCCAGCGTGTTACCGCAGTAGCATTCTCGGCCGTACTCAACACCAAAGTAAGTATAGCTGTCACAGAACGTGGCGCACGATTCCAATGTCATCGTGTCGGCGGCAAAGGTCTTGTCGCCGAGAGCGCGGCCAGTTGTGGCCTCGGTCCAGCATCCTTGACGAGTGTACTTGCCGACGGTCTGTCTCCTCGAAGGACCAGTGGGGGTTGGCGTTGCTGACGTCGTCGTGCTGCTGCTGGTGGGCTCTGTCGCGGGGTCGGTCGTGCTGGCGTTCGCGACAGGAGTCGAGGACGTCGAAGACGTCGCCGGAGCCGATGACGAGGTAGAGCTCTGGCCGCCGAGCTTGTAAACGTTCAGCCTGGATGGCCCACCGCAGTACTCGGTCGAGTTGTCTAATCAATGTTAGCTGGGCTCACAGGTCACAGGGAAGGCATGTTCCGCCGCTCACCATTGCAGGTCATGCTACAGTCCTTGTCCGGGGCAGGGACTGCACCCGTACCGAAAGCATTGCCGCACCAACATTCACCCCCATATTCCACACCGGCATAAGTGTACGTCTTGCCCTTGCAGGCATTGACACAAGACGCGACCGTCTTCTTGTCCGTAGCGAGGCCGTTGGGGAGCGCGCGACCATTGGTGGCCTCGGTGTAGCAGCCAATGCTGCTGTAGCCTGAGACACCGGGGTTGACAATGGGGCCAGTGACGGGCGGCTTGGTGTAATTTCCATCCCACTGAAGAGAGTCGGCGAACAGCGACATGAAGGTTCCGCCGGAAAGATCGTTTTCACCGTTGCCACCGCAGGTTTGCTGGAGATCTCCAGAGCAGTAAAAGTTGCAGTTGACGTCGTCCACCTTCTTGAGGGGAATCGTATTGCCAGCCCAACACTCGCGGTGGTACTGGGTGGCGCAGAATACGTTGTTCTTGGCGTTACAGGCCGTGATGCACTTGGCGTTTGTGAGAGCGTCATCGCCAAAGAGCTGGTTCTGCAGTTGGCGGCCGGGAGTGTTGTCCTGGAAGCAACCGACATAACGGTACTGTCCTTGACCGTTGGGCAGCAAAGGGGCAGCCTGCTCGGAAACGGCGTTGCAAAAGAACTGGATAAACTGTTTCCCGAGCTTGGGGTCGTTAGTGTTCAAGGTCCATTGCGCGGTACCGTTGTATGGGTCCACGTTCCACTGGGACTTGGGCGCCGTGCAAGTGAGCGTTGCATTGCCGCTCTCGCCAGGCGCCAAGGAGGTGCCCTCGGCGAGGTCGATCTGGTTTGCGGCTCGAATGATACCGGGAATACCGAATGGAGGCTTGGAGACAGTCAAAGACAGCTTGACACCATCGGCCGGCGCAGTGTTGGTGATGCGGAACTTGAGAGACCTTGATGTGTTCTCGGTGACGTTGCCAAATGTGAACGCAGTGTTGTTGTCGAACTTGACCCAGCCGCTTCCGTCAGGGGTCTGGAACTCGAGAAGCGCAGTCGCGGCCGGGCCGGATGAGCCGGCGATGGAGAGTGTGGCATTGCCGCCGTCGGTCACAAACTTGACAAATCCAGAAAAGGTACCGCTCGTGGAAGAGTTGAAGACGACATTGACAGTCGCGCCCTGATTCGCTGCAACGGTCGTGGGGATTTGCTGCAAGACGAACTTGCCCACGACCAGGTCACCCTGGCCACTCCACGGCGAATACGGACCAGTGGAACTGGAATCGGAGTACAGAACCTGCGTGACGGACAGCGGAGAGTTGCCCCTGTTCGAGACAACCAGCGTCTCCGTGACGCCGTTCGGGTCGTCTCCAGTGACAACACCCTTGAAAGTGATGGTGTTGGGGCTGAGGCCCAAGAGCGCCCCAGAACTCTGCCCAGTACCAGTCAGACGCGCGTGCGTACTGGTGCTGTAGCCGGCGACGCTGTTCGTGGTATTGACAAGAACATCATCGGAAATAAAGCCGACGCTGCTTGGCTTGAAGAAGCCATTGAACGTAAAAGACTGGCCCTTGGGAACCTGCAGGGGAAGTGTGGGGACGCCAGAGATGTTGAAGTTTGTGATGTCGTCCAGCGCGACTCCGGTCACGGTAACATCAATGTTGGCCGTGCATTTGATGGGCTTGGCGTCGCTGCTGTTCGCGATATCCACATTGCCAAAGTCAACGGGCGAGGTGCAGTTAAGAGGCACATTGACGGGAGAGCCAAAGCCATAGACGTAGCCCTGGGTCGTTCCGACATAAACAATGCCGTCACCAAAGACGGGACGCGTGAACTTGGTCGTGCCGGGTATGTTGAAAGAGTTGATCATCACAAGCTTGCCATCTTTGGGGACGGCGTTGTAGATCTTGAGGTTCAGTCCCTGAACATCCGTAACCCAAAGCAGACCGGTGCCCGGCTGGCCGTTGAGTGAGGTGACAGTTCCGTGACTAACGCCCAAGATGTAGGCGTTGGCAGCAGGCGACTCAGCAACCTTGGCAAAAGATGCCTTACCGTTGTTGCAGGAGAACTGGAAGACGGCGGTAGGGTACTGGATGACGTTGATGTAGATGTAGCCGCCCTCCAGGGGGTAGACACCGGCGCCAGCGTAGACTGAGTTGGGGTTCTGGTAGACCTGAACAACGTCGTCGAGGCCATCGGCGCCGTTCCTGTAGCCGCCGAGATTGTCGAGGTTGAGCCAATAGGTCTTGCCGCTCTTGCCCGTGACAACGCCCATCCGCTTGACATTACCACATGAGAAAGCGGGAGGAAGGATTTCAAGAGGGCTCGTGCCGAGATCCTTGTCCGCTCCGTCCAGGGCCTGCTTTTCCCAGGGCATGAAGAAATCGACCAGATTCAGGGTGCCGTCTGTATTCTGGGTCATGTGGATGGCGGCCTCCTCCATGGAAGTGGGTGGGTTGTACCCCTTGACGGGCACGTTGGCAAGCTGAGAAGCGTAACCGTTGCCGGTAGCGGCCCAAATGGAGCCGGCATCGTCAGATGCCAGGCCACCACCTGACATCCAGATGCCTCCGCCCTTGATGGTGTTGGCCACACCCTGGCCCTCGGTAGCCCACTGCTCGACAATCTTGCCCTGCTTGTCCCACCCGATGATCCAGCCAGTGAAGTTGTACTGGACGCAGTGCGACGCAAAGCCGGCGTAGAGGTAGCCGCCGGTGAGCAGCAGAGCGGGGCGTTGATGGTGAATTCCGCCGGTGAACATGCGCGTGGGGTTGTTGCGCGCGATGAGGCCCTCGAGGTTGACGGGGAAGCCGGGCTTCTCCGAGAGGTCGTTGACGTCGATGGCATGAACGTAATACCGGCCATTGGGGCGGCCCTGGGCGCCGTTGCCACCATTCTGGTTGAGGTACGTCTTGGCCGTAAGATAGAGGGTCTCGCTGTCAGGGTCAATGACACCGGTGGAGGTGATGCCAACGGTGGGGTTGATGTCAACGCAGCCGTCGAGATCGGCCGTCAGGAAGGGGATGTGCAAGCTTCGAGAGGCGACGATCTCCCCCGTCTTGGCGTCGAGTTTGTAGATGTTGTTCTGCGTGGTGGCGAAGTAGACGTATTGCTTGGTACCGCTCTTGGGGGTGTAAACGAGTGGCTGAGAGAAGATCTGCTCCGGGTTGCCATTGTAGGCTCCGGGCAGCTTCGTCTTGAACAATTGGCCAAACTGGTCACTCCCGACAACGGCCGGGTCCATGTTGTGGTTCCTGCAACAGGTCAGCGGGCCGCCTGGGCGGGCTGGAGCGGCATGGAGATGTTACGTGAAGTAGCCGACACGGGAATTGTCACCTCCCCAGGTGATGGTGTCGGTCGAGGCCAGCCCGCGGGCCAGCCCCGCGAGGGCGGAGACGAGCACGGCGCAGACGGCCTTCATGTTGGCGACGGCGACAGGAAGATCAAGTAGCGAGCGAAGTTGTCGTCGTCGTCGTCGGCGGCGGCGGCGGCGTCGTCTTGGTGGTCGTCGAGCTCCCGCCGGGGGGGAGAGGAGTCAGGATCGCGCCTCTGCACAACGAGCGAACTGCAGGATGGGCGAGCGAAGGGGAGACCAACGGCGACGGCGACGGCCATGGTGTCGACGGGGCCGTGTCTGCCGTCTTATTCTCTCGGCGGCCGCTCGGGCGGATGGCAAGGCGAGCCGTCGACCATTGCGGAAGCTCGATGGCGGCGCGTGGGTGCCGGGAAATTTGCTTAGACCAGGGCTCTGGGTACGGGTACGGGCTTGCCAGGTCCCGTCGGGAGCCACTACTCGTGTGCCACCTCGCCTCGCACCACACCTGCCTCGCCTGCAGTGCAGTCCGGGCCGGCCAAGCCCACCTCACCACCTCCTGGGTACCTACCTGCTGGGAGGCTTGCTGAGGTACCTTAGCCTGGAGGGCAGCGAGGGGCGCGCCGACGGCGGCCTGCAGGCGCGACGGGTGCAGCGAGCCGGGGCTGTGCTCCGCTGTCCACGGGTGCCTCTGCTGTGCTTGCCATACCTAACAAGGTGAGGGTGGGCCGGCGGTTGGTTCTTGGATGGATGGATGGATCTCGCCCCGGCCTGGCCCCCGAGCTGCCGGTCCAGCCGCTGGGGATTCAGCACTGACGGTGAGGTTCCCGTCCAGCTGGGTCATGGATGGTTCCATCACACACCGACCGTGCAGGCTCGCTGGGCATCCAGGGCAATGCTAAGTGGAGTGGGGGGCACCTTGGCGGAGGTGTTCCCGTCCGTAGGGGCCCTCACCCCCACTGTGTCTGCCCTGGGCGTTCACCTCAACCTGGAGGCGTTCAGGTGGCCCCTGCGGCCCCTGGAACCTCAAGCTCGGCGCCATTTCTCGCACCGCCCACCTGGGCAGCTCCCGGCGCTGTTGGCGCCACCCCGGCGCCCTTGGCACACGTGCAGGCGCTGCTAACGAGGGGTCCCGTCCAATGGCGACGATCCGCCGCGTCGGCTAGCGCGCCGAGCTAGCGGCTTCGGGGCAGCCCAAGAGCGCTGCGCAGGCAGGGGCCGGGATGCCTCTGAATCTGTGCAGCGCCCTGCACGTTGCATGGACGCTGGACCGTTTTTTCCTTCTTCTCTGCGCCGAGTCCTCGTGTTGAGGCGCTTCAATTTTCTTCGCCTGCGAGGCCCGCCCGGTTGACGATGGCGGCCCCGTTGGTTTGGGTTTGCCGAGTCTTTGGCCTGGAACTGGAACCTGCACCGTCGTCGTCGTCGTCGTCGTCGTCGCCGAGCTTTGACCAGCGATCGCGCTCCATCCCACGTCGACTTGACCGTTCGTGCAACCACCACTCGTGCCGCGCGTATCGCAGCTCGCGGAGAGAGACTCTCGGGTCGCATCGCATCTCAGACATGGCGCCGCCCCAGCCGCCGTTGGAAGACTCGGGGGGGCGAGAACGACAATGCTTTGTTCTCGGCCTCGCCCTCCATCACCAGCTCGTCCCGACCCCGTCCCGCGCACAACAACGTTGTTCCCTCCCCTGGAAGGGTGGTGGGTGTGTGGTGGGCGCCGTCCGTCGGCGTGACGGATCATCGATCGACTCGTATTCGAGACCCGCGCTGCGCACCTTGTCGATTGGCGCTACCGCCGGCAGGCTCCGGCAGGAATAGCACTCCAAGCACTTCCCGTCTTGCCCGCCTTGCCCGTCGCCCTGGCCTGGCCCGGATGCGATGCGCTGGCGGTGGACGCCACGCCCGCGCACACGCCCGATGAATCGCGGCGCATTTGATCCGGCTTGCTCGAGGCCTTCATGCAGCTCAAAATGGCTTCGCGGCAACTGCTCGTGTGGCCACGCTGCCAAATCAGGCGCCTCCCTGTCGTGCGGCTGTGCCAATATTGTCCTCGCCTCTGCTTCGTTGGGCCCCTGGACACCCTCGGTGACCGTCGCCGACCACTTCACGATGCTTTGTGCGATCTGGTCCACCAGACCCGCCGGAGCGCCCGCTTGCCGCTGGCGAGAAAGGCAAACTAGGCCCTGCTGGAACTTGGGAGCCTCAGCCCAACCTAGCCCAGCGTGCCCAGTCCAGCCCAGGCCCACGTGGGACGCTATCTGCGAGTAGCCCGCGTGCGGATTGCCCGATAGTCTTTGATGGTTTCCAGATGGTCCCAATGCTGACGGAGCTGACAGAGCTGCCGTCGACGAGCAAATGCCCATTCTGCGGCATGCACGCGGATGCATCACGACCCGAGATCGCGTCTGCACGCACGAAATGTCGTCGCCACGGGCCGGGGCCAAACCCTTCCCGCCCCGTCATGCACGCAGCCGCTTTGGTGCGTCAGGCACGACGACGCCTCGTGCGAGCGTCTCGCGAATGGCTTCAGCCCTGCCAGGGGTCCGGCACAGGAGGAGGGGGCCCCAGCCGCGTTGGTGCGAAGCAAGCAATAAATCTGTCGCCCGCGCACCGGCATGCTCGACGCCTCACCTGCCGGTACCTGACGCTTGGGTCCGGTAGCCTTCAGCCGCCTCGCGCGAGAACAGTCTAGCCTCTGGGGCGCATCCCGTCGAGCCGCGTCGGGACCGGGAGTCGCGGCCATCCTTGTCTCAGCCAGCCGCAATGCTCTCTGTCCAACCTCGCCAGGCACTCGGCAGGAAGCGACAGCGTCTCGCAGAGCAATGGCCAGCCAGGAACGACATAGTCCGTAACTACCTGCTCGTACGACTCGCAAGCGCACGGCAAGCTCGTCGCTCCTGTCGTGTGAGGTGTACAACGGCAATATTGCCTTCACCGCGAAGGAGTGTTGGCAGATGCAAGACCCGCACCAAGCCGAGGCCCGTGTGCTCCGTGCGTACACATACTTTGGTGCCTTGCATTTGTCGTGCATTTCTTCACATATCAGAAATCTCCACCAACGTTTGGGCCCCGAGCCATGGACGTGGACTATGTGACGGCCTGACAGGTGATTGCCTGCGCCGATGTCCTCGCTGTGTTCGTCGACTCAGCTCGGCGCCAGCGCAATCTCCCCCGTGACATAATGGCTGGGCCGAATGCGCTTCTGTCACCGCCGTTGAGGCTTGCCCATTTGCTGCGACCAACTCCTCGCTTCCAACACAGGATCGTCACCTGTCCATGAGTCGGCGAGCGGTGGTTCATGGTTGTCGCATCGTCGCACGACATCCTGCAGCTCATCCGAAGCTTGCCAATGCGAATCATGACCACTCAAGCCACACACTCACACGCGAATATTGACGTTGACGGGCACCGGCTAGAACGATACCTGGACTCAGGCGTGGCACTATTTGCAGTCGTGCTCATCCGGAAGGAGTAGTCCGTACTTTGTCCGCAGCCCATGTCATTGCTGCATCTACGTCCGTACAGGGTACTCATCTCCCTCCCAGGTCATCTCCCAGCCGGTACCCGCGTGCTGTGTTGGGCGACAACGATATGGGTTTGCAAAAGCAGCGCCCTGGGTTTCCAAGCTCGACCGAGTGCCTGCCATGTCATGCCATTCGCCCGGCCTGAGAAGCCTCCTGGGGCGGCCCGGGGCGCCTCAGCGCGCAACTCCCCCCTTGAGGCACCTTGTGGCTGACGCCCATATCCAATAGCGGCCTCCTAGTCGAATCTCCCCGGGTTATTCGTGTGATCAGCCAGCGAGCCACCGGCCTACCGAGCGCCGTGTTTGATCAAAAAGCGGTAAGGGGAACACAGCTTGCAATAACGCACGACTACGGAGCGGCGCGCGCCGTTGTTTGTTTCTCTATAACGAATGAAATCCCTGCCCTGAATGCCCTCTGCCGTGTCCAGCAAGCCACGACGCCCGCTCTCGCTAGGAGAAGGGCGACTTCGGCTTCTCCTGCAGCTGTCCATCCAGGTACACGTCCACCTTCTCGTTGTAAAAGCACACCAGGCCCGCGATGCCCGCGCTCTCGTGCGTCGGCAGCCGGTAGTACCACACGAGGTTGTCGTGCTGCTTCCCGTCCACGACAATGTGGTAGTACTGGGCGTCCCCCTTGTAGGGACACCGCGTGACCAGTTCGCTCGGTCGAAGGGCGCTCTGGTCGACGCTGCCGGGCGAGAGGTAGTACCTCGTGGGCAAGCCCGTCTCGAGAAGATGGACAGAGTTGGGGGCCTTGGCGACCGTCTTGCCCCCGACCTTGACCTCGACAGGGCGCGACGACGGCAGGATGTCGATGCGCTTGAAAGGGTCCTTTGGGTGCACGTATATGACGGCATCCTCCTCCAGCCACTGATCTGTTCGCAGCACGTCAGTTCCCTCTCCGTCGGCACACGAGTGCGGAGTACAGCACGGCTCAAAGGGGGGGAGCGGGGCCGTTATTACCCATGGACCCAAACTCCAACCTCACCAGGCCCGCGAGCGCGCCCAGGCTCCTGTCCTCGGTGAAGCGCAGCACGCGATCGGTGCGGAACTCGCGCAGCCCATCGCGCGCGGGGACGACGAGCTCCACGACGGCGGCGCGGGTGACGCTGTCGCTGCGGACGAGGGACTTGTCGCGCAGCGTGCAGCCCCGCGACGTCAGCTCGCCCTGCGGCACGTAGTAGTGCGGGTAGCCGTCGTGCTCCCAGACATGGACCGCGGCTGTGGTGTCGACGATGGTGCGGTGCGCGAGCACGACGCGCACCCGTCGGGACGTGTGGTGCACTTTCCGCGGACCGTTCTGCAGGAGGTAGCTCGCCAGGTCGGCGAGGCTTTTTACATTCGCGCGAGACGGTGTCATCAGCCAATGGTCTGTTTGTGGCTGGTGCCTATGGTTCAGTAGGTAGTTGCACTCACTCGGTTCCGTGTGCCCCGGGTCTGGCCATGATGAGAGTCTCGGCCACGCGCGTTGTCGGAAGACTATGCAGTCACGTATGAATTGTACTGTTTTTCTATGCCTGCAACAGCCAAGAGAATAGGGTCAGGAAAGCAGGTTTATCGATATCCAAAAGACCGCGCAAATGCCATGGGGTTGTTAGGATACGCCGGGCCGGATATAAATATCCTGCCACACAGCCCTGCGCTACCCCGCAGATCGCATCCCTGACTGGTGATGCGAGGGCCATGACGCAACGCGCTGCCTTTTCGGCGCACGCGGATTGTGTGCGAGCGCCGAACGGTGAGGCCACCCAAAGCCTGCCTGCGCAAGGCGCAGCGTTACGCCGCCACCGGGACTGCCCAATGTCGTCGAGGGTCACCCTGCCATCGCATCTCACGGGCTGTCAGTCAGTCAAGCTTGCCGGCCTGCCTGCCTGCCTGCTTGCCTGCTCGCGTGTGTGTGGAGGCTGGCCTGCCGTGTTAAGCCGCCCCCGGAGCCCATTGTCCCGCCAGGATGACGCCCTTCCGGCGTGCTCGCGTGCGTGCCACGAGCGGTGTGGTATGGGTATCGCGTCGAGGATCTGCGCGACATGTGACTGGGCCTTGGGTGTGACGAGGAGGTGCTTGTCTACATCGAGACATGGACCTGCGGGCGCAGAATTCTCAGATACACCGAGTCTTGGGACCTGTCGTCTTGTGTAGACGCAGAGGTTTTAAATGGTGCAGCTGGCAGCATCGAACGGGGTTTGATTGCGCGTTACGCGAGGGCGAACCAGGATACCTCCTCCCGGTCAAAAAGGTGGTGGGCTGTGACGCCTGCGTCATCGCAGCCAAACCGGTCAAACGGTGAATCGTCTGAAGAGAAGTGCGACTTGCACGTGCACGTATACACATGACCAGTCATGTCGGGGAACCATGAGTAACGTGAGGCGGTGGTGCGTAACCGTCCGGTATCAATACTTCGCCTGCCACTCTCAACATCCTACTGAACACGCTCGCTCGCATCGTCTCCAAGCCACGCCCGGTTCGATTCCAGCAGCGCTTCGCCCGAGCCGGGAAGGTCGGAACCGGGCAAATTCGGGTCAATAGTGAATCCCTTCTGTGCCAGGACCCATGATATGCATCTGTAGCTCGCTCGAGCGTTCTCGCTCAAGTGGAAGCCCGTCTGCGATCCACATGGATGGACGGGGCTGATGCTGTCCTTGTCGTAGATGGCTTCCAACGTCAACAGCTTCCACTCTGCGTCGACGCGCTCGAAACGAGACACGAATCTCGTATACGAAGTGCAGTCGAACTCCATGCCCTCGTGCTCGAATCGGATCATAATGGAGCCAGTGGACTCGGAGACGGCCTTGGCTTTGTTGACTTTGATTTCGATGGGGCAAATGGTGTGCATTGCGGCAGCACCGCCCTTGGTCATGTTCTCGGATCCCGCCACGAAGCCATCGATGTCGCCATTGAACCTTGGAACGAGCAGTAAGTAACCCAAAAATAAGAGGAGCTGACAGCGCCAAAGAGGCCAGTCCTCTTACCAACTAATCTTCACCTGCGTTTTCGAGGCATCTGGATGGTACGCAGCCCGCAACTTGGACCATTGATTGGTGTCCCTGTAATATCTCTCTCGAACTATGAGGCTTCGAATTTCGAGCTCGTCTAGCCAGGCCGTGGTGAGATTCTGATTCATGGTGGGAGACATTCTTCAACCTTGGAGCCACACGGCCTTGATAACAATACCACTTTGCCCGGGCTGATTGCTGTAGATGTAACAGTTAGTCGTAAGGCTAAGAAAGCACATGGCACCAACGTAGCTGTCCTTTATGTTTAAACTGTCCCGCATTCCCCGCCATTCCCCGCAACATGAAGAGCTAGTGTCGCGTTGACCTCGCGAATACTCCAAATCCCGGCGGCGTGTCAGCATGATAGCGAGGGAGAACAAAGACATGGGTTGGATGAAGGATCCGAGTGTAAAATGTCACTAGTGGGACCCAAAATCTTTGCACAGAGCCAAAATCGTTTCTGGTACTTGCACTCACTCCTATCGATCAAGCCGTTAGTTTTCGGCCACCTATTCAGGGCTATTTCGAGTCCCTGTCCCACTCAGTTGTGTTGCATGAGGTCCTGCCCGACAGAAACGATCTTTACATGATAATTGATCTTCAGACGCTTGCCTGTTCTTTCCCTGATTGCCCCCTTGCGACGAGCTTCTCTACAGGCGCGTCTACGTGGTAGTTCATTGTCTTCCGCATATCCCCAAGAAGTAGCAAACCACACACGCAACAACTCCAAACGGGGCGGCAATGATGTAAACAACACGCAGCCCGTCAGCGTAGGCCTGCTTATAGGCCGCTGATCCAGCGCTGATGATGGCTGGTGTGACTCCTGGAACTGCTTGCAACATGGCGGGAGGCCCACCCAGGGCGTTGATGAAGGGGCCGACAGACGACGGCGGAAGTCCGGCCTGTGTCGTAGCCTTGGATACGTAGTCGGGGATGTAACTCCCCAGACGCTTTGCCAAAGCGGCCGCATATATAGACGTGAATACTGTAGCGCCTACCGCCCGGGCGCTAGTTGTGACTGCGGTAGCGGTAGCAATAAGATGATGGGGGGTCGAGAGCTGGACCCCGGCCACGATAAGAATCAGGGGGGCGCCGAATCCGAAGCCAGATAGGGTGGCGAATATTACCGCGCGGGTCGAGTGGCTTGGCTGTATAGTAGCGAAGCCGATGGTCCCCGCCGTCCAAAGCAGCCACCCTACAAACAGCGGCGAGCGGATCGTCCTCATTCTCATGCTGGCGTACCCAAAGACCAGGGTGCTGACAGCGCTTGCAATCCAGTACGGCAGGAGTCGGACGACCATCAGAAGCGGATCATCCTCAAAAAGCATAGTCGTCCTGCATGTGACCATCGAGAACTTGTCAGCAAGTTTGAGCCGCGAGG
This sequence comes from Purpureocillium lavendulum, assembly GCA_029168975.1. Lineage (NCBI taxonomy): Eukaryota > Fungi > Ascomycota > Sordariomycetes > Hypocreales > Ophiocordycipitaceae > Purpureocillium > Purpureocillium lavendulum. The sequence continues at coordinate 1,608,276 of JAQHRD010000005.1, read as the reverse complement.
GTACCTGAGAAGGAGGCGACTTACATGACGGGATAAAATAGGATGTAGGAGAACAGCAGGACCGCCTCGAGGAAAATGAGGCCGACGCAGAGAGAAAAGGTCTGGCCGCGCTCCTTTCCGGAGGCGAAGAGGTCGTGATGTAAGATTCCAGTCCCAATCCCTTTCCATTCATAAACGCCGAAAGCAATCAGCACGGCGATACCCGTGATTAATGTCGACAACGGCGGTGCCGACGTCCAGGGAAACAGCTCGCCCCCAAGATTGAGTCCCACTAGGAACAAAGTCAATCCCGCAGTGAACAGCGTAGTACCGATGAGGTCTAAGCGACCGAGCTTTTGCCAAAAAGACAGATGATCTAGGTGGGTGTGTCTTTTCGGCGGTTGGTACCCTAGCTGAATGCCAATGGCTGTGACTCCCCATATGGCCATCTGAAACCACTGGTAGGTTGAGATGACGCGGTCAGCATTAAGAGTCGAATTCTCAGCGGGCTCTTCAGGCTGCATACATAGAACATCCGCCATCCCGTTTGCTCGTTTCGCTTTGTCAAGGCCCCAATTGCGATGGGACCTACGCAGGCCCCGACTGAGGCCGCGACGTTCATGGCAGATTGAGCCACTAGTCAGGGAGCTGTCAGCGTTTGCTTGTCACGAGAGATATCGATTTCGCCACATACTTGGTCGCCAGCGTCGCGGGAGAATTTCGCTTGGCACGCAGTAAGCCAGCGGAACACTGGCGAAGCCAAACCCGATCAACGTTTGGGCTGCAATGAGCCGGTAGACATCGTTGGAGCCCGGGGCAATCGCGCAGCCGACGAACGATATCACCGAAGTCCAAACTAAAATGGGTTTCCTGGCCTGGAACGTGTCCGACGCAAATGAGATGACTGGGCCGATGACGGCTTGAACTAGAGACAGCGAGGTAGGGACCCACGCCTGTCTCTCGGCGTTGTCCAGGTCTCGTCCGATATATGTCAACTAGAGGAATGAGTATGCATGTCCATGTCGAATTGTAGCAGAGCGTGAAACTTACCACCGTTGGAGGGCCCTGCAAAGCAATGAGCTGAACAAGGTTCAATAGGAACATGGCCGCCAGGGCAAGATAGGTTCGTGCGTGAAGTTCAGGCTCAAGTTCATCGTCCTCATAATCCCAATTGGAGTCCGATGATGCGGTAGGCTCTCTCTGAGAAATCTGGTTTATTCCATCGTCGTGAACCACATCTTGCTTCTCAGAGACCAAGGCTGTCGGCTCTCCCACTGTTCTGGGAGCCTTCATGTTCTCGGTGGACATTGCGACCTGACTGGGTCCTGACACAATGGCTTCAGATGAGTGAGGACAAATGCAAGAAAGGTAAGTATCTTGTAATCATGGACACGACATGGAATAACATAGATTCCAGACCGACTGCTCGTATGCCTCTCAACATGAAATGGCGGCAATGGCCCTGGAATTAATAGATCGAGAGGCAGGCATCCTGGACCCCAAGTCAAGAACCCAACATTGCGGGGCAGCGGGACGAGCCCAGGGGTGTCTCCCGCATCAGCCGTGTTGGTGGCGTCGTGCGTGTAACAGTCGCACAGCACATTCCAGCTGGAATCATCACCGCGCACCAACCGCAGGCGCAGGCGACACCGGTGGCGCTTCTTCAAAGGCAGCCTTCCGGCGAGACGTTCCTGCGGGTCACCTTGTACATGGAAGGGACCGGCGGGATACGCCTCCCTATGACTTGGCGTTGCTAGACGGGAAATGAACTGTTGGGAACCATACGCACGTGAGCGACAAGCCAGCATGGAGAGGTCGACTTGTGGGAGTGGTAATTGAGGGCTCTGGGACAGGGAACCTTGCCACGTCGGCCCAGTATGTATCATACCAGTGCAGTCCTGGGCGGGACATCGTGTTCACCGGACCACATGCAGTATGTATTGATGGCACAGTCTGCTCCGTCTTCATCCTGGGGCCAAGTCCTCGGTACGGACCATTGTTGACGACAAGCTTAGCTCGAAGCAATGCTCAAACACGAAGTAATGCTCGCCAGTGCCCGATCTGGTCGACCGATGCCCAGCCATTGGATGAGCCAACAGTGGGAACCAACGGGCGCCTCTGCCCCGCAAAGCCCGCAAGATGTGGGCGATCCCACAGATTTCCCCGCAAAACATCAATCGATCCAGAGGGAAGCGCGCCCTCGATGCTGTATACATGAACCGGCCTGTCGATGTTGATGTGAACAACAACCAACGAACCAACGCGGAAGATGTCCATAGGAAAGCGGGAATCCCCGCACCGCAGTTGAATCTCTTGAACAACTTTCGTCGTGTCTCGGAAGGTGGCTGGTACGTTACCAGCCGCACCGCCGCCGACATTCATGGAGGCATTGAATGGACTACATCGCTACATGTGTGTAGCGCTCCTGAATCACTCAAAACAAAAAGAGCCATCATGCACTGCGTCAGCTCACTGTGACGCGGTTCAGGTACATGTAGTCTGGAATGTGCCTGCTACAACTGTCATATCTTGACGACATGGACCAACTGAGCCTATGCTCTGTGCAACCATGGAGTGATGGTTCAGGAAGACGCGCGAGGTCATAGACCCGATCCAGTCCTGACTGGCAGGAACAATAGTGCATCCGTGATCGGCACAGTCTGACATTTAGACCTCAGCCTCCGCCATTCGCTCTTTCCGTCAGATTTAGGTGCACCGAGCATCAGTTTGCCTCTCAGTGTCCCACGAGCATTTGTGTCCAGCACCCTTGCACTATACGTTGCTCTTATTAGCTGCGTCATAAATCCCACGCGTACATGATATGCTTGTTGACTTACGGCTTCTCCTCCAGCCACGTTACATGGCTTGACCCTATTCTCGAGGCCGCAATTCTTACCAAGAACGCATTTCTGCCCAAATGGGGTACATATCTAATGACAGTGCGTCAGCGAGACTTTGCCATAATTATTGCACGAATCAACATACGCCGTCGTAGACAGTCGCAGCGGCAAGGCTTGCTAGCCCGAAGAGAGTAAGAAAGACGATGTGCTTCATGCTGTTGGATTCTGCGCACCGGTGTGTGGTCTTGATGTCTGAACTGAAGATTCTCGCTTGTTCGCAATCAGTTGACGGAACGGATTCAACTTATGGCTTTTGTGTGAACGGCAAAAAGAGTTGGCGCTTCTGTGCGGAATCGCGGCATTAAATAAAAAGGTTGCCCACATCACTGTCTGCCCACATCACTGTCTGGTCCGTGCAGGAGGTCGAATACACGTAGGGAAGCAAAGACCTGTTCGTGATACCGTTGCAATACACGAAACAAAATGAAACAAACGGTACTTCGCACAGGCTTGCATTGTTCAAGATCTTCTGCATCCGCTATGCCTAGAGAGCCGTTGACCTGACAGGGCACATGCAGCGAACGTCCATAATCACCAGATAAGCATCAATTGATGGAACAAGCTGCGACGTAACGACACGCAACTGTGTGACGCGGCCACCCAAAAGTACAATACGCCAAGGCGGATGACAGCACAAACACAATTGAACGAGGCGTCTCGCTTTCAGTGAAAAGGCCCGATATACTGGCAGAGATCCGTGACGTAAAATTTGCCCCGTGCTTGTGCGCAACTTCTCTTTGAGCGCCATCAAAGATAAGAGCGTGGCCTTGATGAAGCGTCTCGCTTACGGCCGTGCTACTCCCTATGGGTTTTACTCGAGGCCGTGACTCCAGTTTCGACCAAAGAACGAACCATGCGTGCGACGAGGTGCAGTTCAGTAATCGTGTCCACCACAGCAAAGACGAAACGGTCGGGTCGCAATACGACAAACCTCCGCTGTCCAACCTCTTTTGCCATACGGAACGGATCATATCCTACAGGATACGGCCTATTGGCGCAAATCGGAGGATATTTTGCGAACTCGTCGGCAGTTGCGAGTCGATAGATGGCTTCGGCGCCGGCATTGACAAGCGGTGGTTCGGTTCTGTTCAAGAAAACGGTCGCTTCATCACCTCGAATACAACCTCCAGAGATCTCTCGCAGGCCTGCCAACGACTTGGGATCGAATGAATCATCGTCGTCGTCCGTCGAGTATAGCATCACGACAACCTGAAACAGGCCGACTTTGTGAGAGGCAAATATGAGGTCGTCCGTGAAATGGACAGCCTCGTCATCTGGCTGCTTGTTTGTTATTTGTTTGGCGTAAACTTGAGGGAAATTTCGGCCACCTCGTAGGGTTGGAATGAATGCCATGCCCTTTCCCTCAGTCCATTTATACGCAGTCATTCCGTCCCTGCGGTTTCCCAGCTGCAGCCAATGCTTCCAACTGGGAATCTGCTGAATGGCCCAAAGATACCAATCCCGCACAAATATCTTGATGGGGTTTGACTCCGTGACGTAGGTTCCATTCTCCACGGTCGATCTGAGTGACTTTTCCAGCTGTTGTTTTCGTTCAGAGTACCACCCCTCAAGCAGCTTCTCGTAGTCCACTCCGGGCTCCCGAGACCCGGGTAAACGATGAGTTGCTATGCGGAGGCGCCAGACTAGCGACATTGCATCGCGAAAGGCCGAAGCTATGCCTTGCCCTCCGAACGGGGGGAAAACGTGTGCTGCATCGCCGCAAAGCACCACGCGACCGAGCGACCATTTGTTGCAGCTCCTCGCGGCGAAGCGGAACGGACGGCAGCGGAGTACCTCGATGCAGTCCAATGGGAATATTATTTCCTTTTCGGACAGGCCATATCGACTCCCAGGGTGAGTTATGTACGGATAGACAACTTCGGCTATGCTCGAAGCGCTTGCCATTTCTGTCGAATCTTCGCCTGGCAGAACCACGAACTCAAAGCGCCACAAGCGGTCGTCTTCCAAACCGAAGCGACCACAAACAGCCGCTCGCGTCGGATTGCATAGAAAGCGAAAGTTCTTGGGAAAGAATGCGTCGTACACCTGCTGCGGTGTGAAGCCCTTCTCCCAGAGGGGGAAATGAGGGTGGCTGGCTGGAGTGGGAAGTGAAACTCTCCAGTTGAGCGCTACCCAGACTTCGTCGTATGGTGCTGTTGCGTCTCTTTCCAGAGTGATGCCGCGTGGCTCCAAATACTGCTTTCGTGTGAATCCAGTCTTGCCATCGGCACCGACCAGAAACCTTCCCTGAATGGTTTTGGTGTCACCCTGGGCATCAACATATGAAGCGTAGACCCAGTCTGAGTCCTCGCCAATCGCGGCTACACAGGAGTTGAGGCGAATGTCCGCCACGCCAAGTTCCTGCATGCGTGATCTCAAATTCTTCTCAATAAGCGGCTGGCGATGGCAAATAAAGCCGGGATGGCCGGTGCCGCCTTCAGTCTAGGATCCCAGATTAGGCCTAATGCAACCAAAGGAGACCTCCAATGCGTAGTTACCCACCGTGCTATAGTCCATGGCCATGAATGCCTTTCGCGATAGATCGTTGTGAACTCCTCCGACGAACCTAAAGGTCCCCATAGCTGCAGAACGCCAGTTAGCACCGTAGATGCTCAGATACGGTCCATAACGAATTACCCACCTTGGCCGATCTCGGTGAAGATCTTGTCATATATCCCACATGCTTGAAGACATCTAATGCCGTCCTCGTCAAGCGCGATACCCCGAGGGTCTGCGGTGATTTCGGCATCCCTTTCGAGGACAACATGCGGTATCCCATACTGGCTCAACAGGGTCGACACCATCCCGCCTGTGGGGCCGCACCCGCAGACAATGACGTCGGTAGTGTCCATACTGTTCATGTCGTCTGGTCTGGACTCCAGTCCTCAAAGGCTGAGAATGGTAATGCTCCGACGAACGTGTCTGCGCGCAGGGAGTGGCGAATCAACCCTCAAAGGCACTTGAGATGATATATCCAGCACAAAGATGATTCCGTGGCATTACTTGGTTCCACTTGCGGGCCGTTGGTAAAGTCGCGGGGCGAGCTGTGACGCCCATTGCCATTATATCGTGGGGCTTTCGCTTGTGCGACGGAAACACCAGAGGTCCAGGGCGTACTTCGTACATGTACCCCCTCGCACCACCAATCGCGGAGAACTGTCTCAGTTTCTGGACTGTCCACCAAGCCAGAGAGCCGGCTCCAGATGTAGCCAACATGAAGTGAACTGACTTGAATCGTGAGATAACGGACACCCGTAGAATAATGGCCCCATAAGTCCAAATACGACTTAAGGTACGGCGTGTATGTAATCGACTGTTCCAGCTGGCGCAGCCAATCTATCCAAACGCGGAGGAAGAACAATTACTGAGGCTTCTCCGGACTACTTCGTAGGCGGTATACCCCTATCCTAAAATGACAACAACCCAGCAAAGTCCACCGAAACCACGGTTGGATGAGGCTGCCGTGATGACCCATCGATGCGTGTGTTGGCGCCAGACCTCACCACTTGCGCCCAACAGCGTGGGGAAGTCTGGACTGCGGGGCAGGTGAAGCTGGGGATCCTGATTCCTGCCTCCGGACGGGCAACATTCAGTCTGGTGGCGGGGCTGCCCCGCAAAGTCAAGAGAGTGGCTTGCGGGGCAGCCTGGGTGGTCCACGGCTCCCCGTCTGTCCCCGGGGAGGGTTGCGCCTGGTCTGGTGTTTGCGGGGCAGCCCCTTCTACTTCGTGACACCATGCACCCAGTTGAGCGAGTCCAGGAGCGGACAGGGCACAGGTGTCCAACATTGACTGTTCATGTTCTTCTGAGTAACAGACCAGATCGGGCGTGAGAACAGGACTATATACGGACTACTCGTTCGTGGCATTCTGCGATGCAGCACTCAACTTGAGATCAAATTCGACCGCAGTTCAAACATTACATGGACATGGACGCAGGCACCACGGCATGTGGTGGGTCTGTTAGACACAAACATGAAGTGGCAGCACCAACAAGTTTGACGGATTTGCTTTTTTCCGCCAGGGTGTACAGATGCAAACTACACAGCCAAGCTCGTGATGATACAACTTATCAGGCCAACGGTCACGCCAGAGCAGAGCAGAGTACATGTAGCTGTGAGCTGTTGAGTGTAGGCAAGGAAGCACCTCGACTGCATCCAGGCCCTGTTCGTCGTTAAAAGGGGCGCTGTAGTTCGTGCCAGGTGTGAGCGCCGCGGAGGTGGGTGGCAATTCATGGCCTTGATGTTGTCTGGTGCTGGCTTGACATATTCGGGGCTTGGAGATTGCCCGAAAAAGGACCGCCAACAAGCTCCATGGTGAGAACGGTCTTGATCCATCCCCCGGGAGGGCCCCTCTTGGTCCAACCTTGCCGTCTCTTGCGCCGTTGGCCAGCCTCTTAAACAACGTAAGCCCCGTTGCGATTGTGGGGTTCACGCTGCTTGTGTGTGCCCGACCACATGCCGCACCCCGCAATATTCCTTGGTCTTTCCGTTACCCCAGAATCTGCAAACATGGTCGTAGCTGCCAGACCCGCCAGCCAAAGCGAACATGGTGACGAGGGTGCAGCAGGTGTTGCTGACGGCATCCCTCGTCGGAGACAGGATCGACAGCAGCAGCAGCAGCAGCAAAGAGAATGGCAATGTCACCATTGTGCGCAGGCGTTCAAGAAGAAGGAGCATTTAATACGGCACGTCCGCTCGCATACGCGGGAAAAGCCGTTTGCTTGCGACCATTGTCCGAAAGCGTTCGGAAGGCGGTAAGAGCTCTCAACTCTGACCCAAATGCGACGAATTCGACGCGGTTTACAGCTCCACGGCGTTAATACAATGCATACCGCAGAGACTCTCTCATTCGACATGCTCGATCTCATGGGAAAGTGAGGAGCAGCCGCAATGGAGACCCGGCAAGGTCACGTACCTCAGGCCCAGGTAGGTGTATGTCGATGATACATCCAAGGGCGGCAAAGGGCCCGCATGCTTGCGGTCTCCATTTACTGATACCAAGTCAGCAGCAGAGTTCGAAAGTGTCCGTTGTGAAGCTCAGTCGCCGGTTATCAATGCAGGCTGTGGTGTCGTTGCACTGTCGCAAGGGGTCCAGACACCAGGCTTTGTCCACTCAGCGGACTTGTCCGCCTGTATGGATGAGAGCAGCTCGCTCAGCCGTGATTCGGGGACTGTGACAGACCACTTGTCTCACGTCTCCCCTTCCACATTGTCATCGGGGTATGCACAGGTCGACTCACTGGACGCCAGCATACAGTCAACGGGCAACACGTGGGACATGCCGGCGGATTTGGACTTGCTTAACTTTGGAGGCAGCGCACATGAGCCTTTTTGGCTTCTAGGTGGAACATTCGACGTTGAGGCCCTGAACTCTTCCTTGTCGGCACCGGGATCGCCTCGGCTGCATGGCGGGGCTCCCGCAAACGTTACCCTCAATCGTGGCCCCGACGAAAGCAACCCCTTTCAGAGCCCTGGAGGTGTTGGCACTACGTCTGGTGGTTTCCGGGGAGCAGTTCAAGAGCGATGGCACACGCGGCCGACTGTCAATGGGTGGTTCCCGTATCGACCAACTAGACTACAAGATCAGGATCAAGTTGACGAAACATACCGGACGGGTCTCTCAAGCCGCCTTGCGGCTCATCCACACGACAATGCGCTCCCTTCCGCGGACTTTTTGGTCAGTACCACCTTTTCGGTTCCATCAGCACGGCGACTTGCTTGCGTGTTATAAGCATTGAGCTTACTAGGTTGAAGAACTTATGCATCAAGCTTTATTTCGCCAAATTCCAGCCGGTCTTTCCTCTGGTCCATGCGGCCTCGTTTCGACCATCTTCCGAGAGCGCCCTTGTCCTGCTATCAATTTGCTCCCTGGGAGCACTGTTTGTGGGTTCTGCCGGTGCGTTTGCCCGCGGCAGGGCAATATTCATGAAGCTCAACAAGGCAATACTTGCATCAGTGAGTGGCAACAACTCACCTAGAAGCCATAGCCAACTAACCCTTGCAGTGGGAAGCATATCTCTACCAGGGCGGTCGCGAGGCGCTGGCGGTGGCTCAGGCCGCGACGTTGGGCCAAACGTACGGGATGCTATCCGGCAATCCGCACGACCTCCTGATGACCGAGAGCTTCCATGGCACAATCATCGCATGGGCTAGGCAAGCAGGCATGTTTCGGAAGGAGGATGCCGATCATTTGCAGGCCGCCAACTCACGGGACTTGACCGACCCTGCTGTTCTCGAGTCTGCCTGGCGATCATGGGCACTCGCTGAAGAGGTCATTCGGGTCGTCCTTGCCCTACATGTGCACGATTCTGAATTCGCCGTCATCTTCCATCACGAACCGCTGTTACGACACGACACTAGAAAGTTGCCGCGCTGTTGCTCCGAACAACTCTTTGCGGCCACATCAGCAACCCAGTGGCGTGCAATAGCCATGTCCATGGCTTCTGAAACCGCTGGATCCAAAAGTGCAGAGGATGCCACGTCTCAGTCGCCGCTTATGTATTCTTACGGCATGCTTGCCGGGCAGATTGCCACAATATGCGAGATACGCGGCGCTGCACTCGGAGATGGTGAGGTGGCTGGGATCCGTCGCCGCCTGATGTCCTGGTACGAAGCGCATTCCCCAGGCATCCGAGCTTCAAGTCGTGACACCCTGTGCCTCGGCGTCCTGTGGCACGAAGCGTTCATGGCGCTCTACGTCAATTTCGACCTCCTGGAGCGCGTAATTGGACGCGAGGGGCCCATGGTAAGGGATGAGGACGTGCAGCGCATCCGTGCCTGGGTGGACGAGGTAGACGGGAGGCGATGCCTGATGCACGCACTGTTCGTCTACAAACGCCTGCAGGCATTGCCAATCAGTGCGACACCGGCTATCCACGTGCCAAAAGCTTTGTTCTATGCAGGACTGGTCATCTATTGCCACGTCAGGTTCCGCTCGGTTGCGTCATCCGCCTCATGCTCCGTCGACCTCGACATCGCCGAGCTGCGATCGAGTGAGCTGCGGTTCATGACGGACTTGCCCTCTGCTGCCGTTCATCAGCTCGATTCGAGCTCGTTATACGGAATCGCCGATCTCTTGCGTCGGCAAGGACACTGGGAATTGTCCCGCCGATTCGGCTTTATTCTGGAGGCGTTGATTGACGACCTTACCGACTCTGGCATGGACGACTCCTGATGCGATGCGAGAGGAAACAGACGGAGTCCTCACCAGTCACTTCCTCGGGGCTTCTCCTCTAGTCAAAGTGTGTGGAGCCCGGATTACAAGAGACAAGGAGACTCTTGCTACTCGAGTGTCAGGCTAGACACTGTGAAACAGCAGCATCGGCTCTCAATCTTAAGCTTGAATTTGGCTTTTCTAAAGGGCCGAGAGGCCTCGGGCGGACACAGCCGTGAGTCTGCAGCATCAGCAAAAAGCATAAACATCTGCTATTGGCTCGATGCAGCGCTGCTTGGTCGTCTTCTCAAAGCGCTCGGACAGCTCAGGCAGCGAAGAGCAACAGGGTGCGGCGGGTCAGCTTGAGATAACTGGGAATAACGCGGCCTTGCATCTTTTTTGACTCGTTCCTGCCGCTCAGCAGATGTCGCGGTTCTCAAAGAACTTTAGATCGAAGCCCGCAGCCTGCAGGCTACACACTCGTTTGGTGTCTTCGCACATGTCGCCGGCGAGGGTCGGCCGGTCCCGGTGGCTTGCCCGGTTTTTGGCTATCCTGCGCGTCACGGGTTGTGCCGACACTGTCGGTCGGCTGGCGGCCGGGACAACAAAGTGTCTGGAGCCGGGTCTATTTCGTGTCGCTTGGCGACAGCAGCTCGAGACCGGCGGCGATTATTACTCCGCGGAGTGTAGTCCGTAGTGGCCTGGAAACGCCAGCGCTGCGGGTACTTTGTACATCACGAACGATGGACGAACGAGGGGCGCGTTCGCGATAGGTGGTGCGATGCGATTGAAGGGAAAGACACCGGTGCGATTGGGGATTCACCAGTACGGCTGAAAATGATGCCACGGTATAGCTCAGTATTGACAGCGTGGTCGTTTCTGTCGAAGAGCCTTCATGGTTGGTATTCGCTGCGTCAGGGGCCAGCTCAGGACTCAGGAACACCAAAACAGTGGAAGGTCCACGGCACGTTACAGTAGCTCCGCGCTGGAGCCAAATGCCGCAGCGGTTCCTTGTTGGGGCGCGTAAGGCTGAGTCAGTCTCGGCAACGCGAACATGATCACCATTGAATGACCGCAGGTTGTAGCTTCTCTCACAGCAAAGGGGGGCGGTCTACTTCGTACCAAGCCAGTGGTGACTCCTTGGACCGACTTCGGCAAGCACGGCCCTCGGGAAATCTTCATCAGTGATCGACCCTGGCCTGCCGATACCCACAACTGCATCGTCTGGGCGGGGACCGTGACGCCTGCCCAGGATGGCATCAAGCCCCTCATGCCCCCCCCCCCCCCAAGCCCCCGTCTCGACACGGCGCCCCCCTCCCTCTGCCGTCCCCCAAGCTCAACATGTGCTGGCCAGGGCAGGTCTGGAACCGCCTGCTGGACCGGGTGAGCCAATTGTTTGTTGAGGCGCAAACCACGCGGCCAGTACGGCACCAAGTGCCAGGAGACACACGCTCCCGTCTCAGGCACATCGTTGCTATGAGTGGCACCGCCAAGTGGACCTTAATCCGTCCATACACATGCACATCATTGTCATTCACAGCAGCTTGCTGGGCCGACCCCTCATTCTCGCCAGCAGCCGCCCGCAGGAAAGCCGACGTTGAGCGGGCGTATCCCGTCCTCGGTAACGGCAGTCGCATCCAACGTTCGACTCACACTCGTGGCTCTGTCTTTTGGGGCATTCAATTCTTGACGAATTGGGCACACGACGTTATTTCGGGGTAGAGACGCCGACACGATGAGGACTCGCACAGTTGTCTCCCTGGCGACCCTACGAGGAGCTGCACGACGCTCCACGGCATCGGTCCAAGCTCCCTGGGCAACAACAGCTGCAGCTCAAGTCCAGACACGCGGCGGCGCGACGCTCGTCGACACCCCCACGGCAGCACACGACCTCGCGGCCCAGCCCGAGGCCATTGAGCCGTCGCGGAAAGCAGAGGCCAACAAGATATTTCGCGATGCCGTCGCGGCAACGGCGCCGCGCAACACGTGGACGCGCCCCGAGATTTCGGCCATCTACTACCAGCCTCTGCTCGAGCTGGCGCACCAGGCTGTGAGTGCCATCCCATGATGCAAGGAGTCAAGGCCGTGCCATCTAATTGAGGCGACCTTCTCGCAGAACACCGTCCACCGACGCTTCCACAGCCCCGGCGAGGTCCAGCTGTGCACCCTGATGAACATCAAGACGGGCGGCTGCACCGAGGACTGCTCCTACTGCGCCCAGGCCACGCGCTACCAGAAAGGCACCGGTCTCGAGGCCAAGCGCGTCGAGAGCGTCGAGTCCGTTCTCGCCGCCGCCCGCCAGGCCCGCGACAACGGCAGCACCCGCTTCTGCATGGGCGCCGCGTGGCGTGACATGCGCGGCCGCAAGACCAGCCTCAAGAACATCACCGAGATGGTCAAGGGCGTCCGTGCCATGGGCATGGAGGTGTGCGTCACGCTCGGCATGATCGATGACAAGCAGGCCAAGGAGCTCAAGGAGGCCGGCTTGACGGCGTACAACCACAACGTCGACACGAGCCGCGAGTTCTACCCCTCGGTCATCACGACGAGGACCTATGACGAGCGCCTGCAGACGCTCGGCCACGTGCGTGACGCCGGCATCAACGTCTGCTCGGGTGGCATTCTCGGCTTGGGCGAGTCGTCCGAGGACCGCGTTGGCCTGCTGCATACGGTGTCGACCCTGCCGTCGCACCCGGAGAGCTTCCCGGTGAACGCGCTGGTGCCCATCAAGGGCACGCCGTTGGGCGACACGACGCCCATTGCGTTCACGAGCATGCTGCGCACCATTGCCACGGCTCGCATCCTCATGCCCGCCACCATCATCCGCATTGCCGCAGGCCGCAAGACCATGTCCGAGGAGAAGCAGGCCTTGTGCTTCATGGCCGGTGCCAACGCCATCTTCACCGGCGAGAAAATGCTGACGACGGATTGCAACGGATGGGATGAGGACAGCGCCATGTTTGGCCGCTGGGGCCTGTCGCCCATGAAGAGCTTCGACAAGACGCCCGCCGCAGCCGGAGACGTGGATGCCGTGAGGCAATGAACGCAGATCAGATAAAAAATTACATAGCTCGCTTGTTTTCTATCACAGTTTGCTCGATTCTCGTGACTGCTTCACTATGGCCTCAGGCCCTGAACATGAACCCATGGCCGTGTCCTGCTGCCGTCGAACCCAACCTTCAACAGCCTTGCAAAACAGTTCGACCTCTTCCACGGTGTTTCCAGCATGGAGACACATCCGAACCCTGTCACTCCCCGCTGGTACCGTTGGTGCCACAATGGGCCGCACCATGAATCCTCGCTCCTGGCAGAACTGTGCCAGGCTCCGGGCTTCAGAAGTGAAGAGCGGTATGATTGGCGACTGCGGCAATCCTTTGCTGATGTGGAAGATTTGTCTTGTCGGTTGTCGGCGAGAAATGAGAGACGTGAGAAGATTGTGAGTGTGTCGCATCAAGTGTCCCAGGTGCGTGAGCTGGCTCTCGACCTGCCCGCTCTGAAGGTGGTCGTACGCAGTTTTTATCCCCGCAAGCATCGGGTATGGCATCGCGGTAGTGTAAATGAGACTGCGAGCATAGTTGATGAGGTACGTCCGCGTCGTCGGCGAGCAGAGGACAATGGCTGGATTCATCAGACTGCTGCACGACGGCCAGCGACAGTTGGGGGGGGGGGGGGGGGGGGGGACATGGAAAACATGAAGACTTACCACCGGCGCAGCCCATGGCCTTGCCAAAGGTATGCACTCGCGCCCAGACGCGGTTCTCGAGCCCCAAGTGAGAGACTAGCCCCTCACCACGCTCGCCCATCCATCCTGTCGAGTGCGCCTCATCGACGATGATGTATCCATTGCCACCAGGAAGCCTCTCCTCGACACATTCGACAATATCCTTGAGCGGCGCAGCGTCACCATCCATGCTGTAAACGCCCTCCACCGCGATGAATACATTGGAGGTGCCATTTCTATACTTGGCGCCTTGCTCTCTGCTCGTCAGGTCTCTCAGAGTATCGTCAAGGCTTCGGAGTCCGGCATCGCGAGTATCACCGCGAACGCAATTGTGCCGGAAAGGAACTCTCCGCGCTCGACTGAGCTTCATGCCGTCGTGGACACTTGCATGGATGAGCTCGTCGTAGAGCACCACGTCTCCTTTTTGCGGTGCACAGCTGAACAGCCCTGTGTTGGCCTCAAACCCCGAGTTGAAGAGCAAGCCGGCCGGCGCGCCATGAAACGCAGCGATTTCTCGCTCGAGGGCCTCCGCGGCTGGACTGTTGCCGTCGAGCAATCGCGAGCCTCCCGACCCAAGCGAAAACTCTCCCTGGTTCCACGCATGGCTGAGACGCTCAAGGTACGCTGCTTTGACGACCGCGTTGGACGACAGCGAAAGGTAGCTATTGGAGGAGAAGTCGACTGAGCCTGGTGACGGAAGAGTCAGCCGTCGCAGGCGGCCTTGCGTTCCGCGACGTGCGAGCAGCGAGGCGAAGACGTCGTCGAGATGCTGCCCCATGTTTTTTTCGTCTATCGACACCAGACAGCATCGATTGGCGAAAGCTATACGACTTCAGATGGCTTGACGAGTTCACAACATCCCACCGACAGGCTAGCGGCAACGCCGTAGCTCGGAGGGCCTTGGCCTGGCCATGGGTCAAGACTCAAACCACGAGTGGGCCAGCTCCGGCAGTCTCGACATGGAGCATCGAGGCCATGGGCTGGTTGTTCCTGCAGGGGCCTGGATCGCTGCCGCCGCCCCTCACCCTGCAACTGCCCCCCCTGGTTTGTCAAAATCAATGGCGTAAAGTATTAAATGCCTCTCCAGTGCGAGCGTCGGCAGCCAGCGACATCCGCTCCGGCCCGGACAATGGCGTACCCTTGGGTCCTGTCGGCTCAAGGCATGACGCACCCCGGCTTAACGCTGTTGAGCACCAGGGGGGGCCTCGGCTGGGAGGACCTCACTGCTCAGCACCAGCCGCCCGACGTTACCATGAACCGCCCGTCTCTTTCCCTGATGGGCTTGGGCTGGCTCCGCGCGGCATGATGGGTGCGTGGGTCCCAACAAAACACTCGTGCCTCAATTGATCCATCCCAGCGTCCGTCCGGCCGTAGGGGCGCTGACTGACTCCAGGGCTGCTGCGAAGTAACTAAAACGTCGCCGATTGTGTCTCGGTCAGGGGGATTGATTCAATTGTGAGAGCCTTCGTCGTTCGATCTTGATCGATAGCGGATGGAATCACGATGAAGGCGCCCCTTGCCTCGCTGCTCTGGCGCTCGCTCCGCGTGTACCAAGTCTTTGGGGCGAACACCGATGTCGGCAAGACCGTCTTCACCACGCTGCTCGGCAGGACGGCCAAGCGCCGCTGGAACGATGAGCGCGTGACGTTCCTTAAGCCCGTGTCAACCGGGTCTGCGGATGAGGCCGACGACAAGTGTGAGCCTCCCCTTCGTGATGAATGCGTCAGGCGTCAGGACATGACTGACAATGACAGACGTCCCTTTCCCTTTCCCACGCGCCCTGTAGACGAGCATGGCTGAGACTCACCCACAGCCACATTCGACGCTTCGCGGAAGGGGTCGCGCACAAGACGCTCTTCCAATACGACATTCCCGTCAGCCCTCACACGGCCGCCCTCGCTTCTGGACAAGTAAGTTTTGCCGCCGGGGCTCTATCGCGACACCCACTGACAAGGTAGCCCATCCCGTCCGATGATGCTCTCCTCGCAAAATGTCGTAGCTTCGCCGCCGAGTGCGCCGCGCAAGGCCGAGGCTGGCTCTTTGTCGAAACCGCTGGCGGCGTCCACTCTCCTGGGCCCTCGGGAAACACACAGGCTGACCTATATATCCCTCTTCGCACCCCAACTGTCTTGATCGGAGACTCCCGTCTCGGTGGCATCTCGCAGACCATCTCGGCGTTTGAGTCTCTGCGCCTGCGCGGCTACGATGTCGAGTCTATTATGCTTTTCCAGGACGCCAAGTACGAAAACTACCAGTACCTGTCGGAGTATTTCGCCAAGCACCATGGTGTTCCCGTCACGAGCATGATGTCGCCGCCCGCTCGTGTTGAGGATGGAAAGGAGGATGCCGCTGCAATGTCCGACTATTATGGCAACAAGGAGTGTGAAGACGTCTCAGCGGATGTCCTCGAGCATCTCGACCGCCGGCACGACGAACGCATCGCCTCCATTGAGTCCCTCGCCGCTAAAGCGCATCAGCACATCTGGTACCCGTTCACGCAGCAGAGCCTCGTTGGCACCAAAGACATCATGACCATTGACTCCGCTCACGGCGACTACTTCCAGACTCTGATGCCCGGAAAAGCTACCGCAGATGAGCCCGTTCTTCGCTCCTCCTTTGACGGATCTGCTTCATGGTGGACACAGGGTCTCGGTCACTCGAACCCCCAGCTGACTCTCGCTGCCGCTTACGCTGCTGGCCGCTACGGGCACGTCATGTTCGCCAGTGCCGTGCACCAGCCAGCCATGGCACTCGCTCAGTTGCTTTTGGAGGGCATGCAGAACCCACGTCTCAATCGCGTCTTTTTCTCCGACAACGGCAGTACTGGCACTGAGGTCGCAGTCAAGATGGGGTTGCGAGCGGCGCGTGTGCGGTACGGCTGGGGCACGGAGGAGAGGCTCGGTGTGCTGGGCCTCAAGGGTGGGTATCACGGCGATACTATCGGTGCCATGGACATGGCCGAGCCGTGTGCCTTCAACGAGAAGGTCGAGTGGTACGAGGGTAAGGGCTTTTGGTTCGACTATCCGACAGTTTTGTGCATCGACGGCAGATGGTCTGTCACGGTCAACCAAGGGCTGTCCAAGGATATTGGAGACGGTCAGTCCTACACGTCATTGAGCGACATATTCGACGTCGAAGGCAGGGAGGAGCGTGGCGAGCATCACCGGTACGAAGAGTACATCACCAAGACGCTGGCAGCTCTCCAGGAGCGAGGACAGAAGTTTGGGTCTCTGATCATCGAGCCCATCGTCCTCGGTGCGGGCGGCATGGAGCTTGTGTGAGTGTCCCAGCCAACGTTGAAGCCTGCCAGGACTTCGCTGACAGTCGCAGTGACCCCCTCTTCCAGCGCACACTCGTCAAGGTTGTCCGCCGCTCGCCGCATCTTTTCCGCACATCAGACGACGCCGCACCAAAGGACGAGAAGGACTGGAGCGGCTTGCCTGTCATCTTTGACGAAGTCTTTACAGGCCTGTATCGCCTCGGTCGGTTCACGCCATCGTCGTTCCTCGGAGTGCACCCGGATATTTCGGTGCACGCGAAGCTGTTGACCGGGGGCCTCGTGCCGCTTTGCACGACCTTGGCATCCGAGCACATCTTTGACGTATTCAGCAGCAACGATAAGACAGACGCTCTGTTGCACGGACATAGCTACACTGCCCACCCTATTGGCTGCCAAGTTGCCTTGGAGTCTGTCAAGGAAATGCAGGCGATGGAGCAGCGGGGGGACTGGGCGTGGGCGAAGAACCAGGGCTGGACGAGCTCTGCCAACGCCCCATCGACACTCGGTGCCGATCGCGTATGGTCTTCATGGCCGCGTGACTTTGTCCAAGATCTTTCCCACAATACGAGACGCGTCTCGGGAGCTTGGGCGCTGGGGAGTGTGTTGGCTATACACCTCCGCGACGCGGCGGGCACAGGGTACAGCAGCAACGCGGCACAGGGGCTGCGTGAAGCTCTTGCCAAGGGCAAGGACTCGAGGGACGGAGGGCCGTGGAATGTGCATTCCAGAGTTCTCGGCAACGTTCTGTACGTGATGACGAGCCAGACGACATCAGAGACAAGCGTGCGGCAGATTGCGGATCTGCTGAAGCAGAGTCTAGCCTGAGGGCCACCAACTCTGCGAAGGCTCTTCTTTCAGCACGCACCAGACGACACCCAAATGTACATGACTTCTAGAAGACAATAGAAAGTCAGATGCCGGGACTCACTTTGTTATCGGGTATCGTAAAACATCTTTTGAGCATTGCTATAAAACCCGTGACGGGCGGTCCACATGCAGGCTGGACCCCCTTTGTGTTCGTCTGGTCGTGCTGTTCAGCAGTCCGGTCCA
This sequence comes from Purpureocillium lavendulum, assembly GCA_029168975.1. Taxonomy (NCBI): domain Eukaryota; kingdom Fungi; phylum Ascomycota; class Sordariomycetes; order Hypocreales; family Ophiocordycipitaceae; genus Purpureocillium; species Purpureocillium lavendulum. The sequence continues at coordinate 1,590,195 of JAQHRD010000005.1, read as the reverse complement.
TTTTGAACAGCAGTCTGCTCTGTGCAGCGCCTGAATTGGACTGTACATTCACAGGCCTGACTGCACCAAGCATCAATCACGCGTCCTGGAAATCTTCGACACGCTTCCGCCAACGGAGTCGCCCTCACCTCGCACATCCGCGATCTGACATCAACACGATGGAAGCGTTCCCTTCACATTGACGCCCTGCCCGGTCTGACATACGCTCCAGCACGCTATGCCGACAAGAAGTAGGACCTTCTAATGACAAGACCTCAGTGCCTACCTACGAAAACGAGGCCGTCAACACAACCGAAACGAACCAGACTTGGCGTTGCCTCACCACATTAAGTCTGCAACAGACCGGTCATCTGCAGGGCTCCCATATCGCCCCGAATATCACAACATGGGCGCCGTGCGCGGCTTTGCTGAAGGTGAGCCGTTTGTTGGCTTCACCGCACGCCGCACGATACTCAACAAACCCTGAAGGCGCCACAACCGCGACCAATTGCAGCGGCAATACAATGAGCCCGGACCCCGTGTTCGTGGCGGGCATCAGCAGCGAAGAAGCGTTTCGCTTGACTGAAAAGACCTCTCCTACGGGAAAGGCCAAGCGGACTCTTTGCGCTGTTTGGAATCACATGAAATCACTGTCTCGACTCCTTGGCCACGGTCGACATGGAGTGACCCCCGCTGCCCAATCTTCGACCAACTATCCAAACCTCCTCACATTCCTTCGAGAGAATGGTACGACCAACACGGGAAGCCAGATGTGTTTCTACGTGGATGAGCTGGTACACTCGTCGTTTTCATCCGTCAATCTTGCCGACGATATGGGCAAGTCCAGTACAGATGGCTACGACTCCGCTGATGACATGGAGCTATGCTGGATCAGCGACGACAGCCACAGCGAGGTGTTTGAGATTGTCTCTGACCCCGATATCGAAGAAATGGACAAGGCAGAGCATCGATTTGCGCCGACAGCCGATTCGATGCACCTCCTGCGCCCCTACTTTGCAGACGATGCAAGTGATGCAGACAACGAGACACATTTGGATGACAGCGAGTGTAATGATGACGGCAGCAATGGACTTGCCTGTGGACTTTCTGTGATTGAAGAAGAGGGTTGAACCGATCATTCTATCAAGGCTAGGTCCAATCGGCTGTACTTACACACTCTCGTCCCTCTCAGAGGACGAAAGTCTCACAGGCAGTAGGGGATTCTGCATGTATTGAGGTGTAATGGCAAAGGGGTATAATAGCCACTGGGCATGGATGGTTTGATGTTCAGCATCGGGAGGCCGGAGGCGGCAGGCGCAGCGGATTGATGGAGAAGCATGGACTCCTGGCAAATGTACGGCACTTGACGGTCGCCACTAGAAGGAGCTGGCAGTGGATCCAGTATGAGGCATGACGTGTCACAGTCTCACCTCTCATATGTCTCCTGCCTCAGTAGAGTATGCTGTGCAACACTGGGCATCGTCGTTTCTCTCCTGCAAGAATGCCTTTGGACTCTCTTGAGCGTGAGATGCCGGTGCGTGTGCCGTCTTCAACGTCGAGCGGCTAGCCGTGCTGGAACGGCAGGAGGCTGCATTAGCGGCTGCGGCTTGACAATGTCGGGCTGGGTCAACTCTTCGGCAACTGGACCGGGAGTTTGACTTTAGCCGCGGGGCGTTCTGGGCTCGCGGTGACGAGGCCAATGGATCTTGCAGACCCATTCCAAGCTCAGAGCTCCCGTATTGACGTAGTAGATGTGCAGGTGCTCGCAGTTACAGTTGATATGCGTCCCGTTGGCTGTGCTGTCAATGTAGTCGGCACGATTGCCATAGAACAATCCCCCAAGACGTCACATCAAGGCCTCCCTCTGTTGCACGGCATATGCTCACTACTACCGGGCGGCGTACCGTGGCATTCCCGGTCTTGTGCCGCAACCGAGTGTCGTACAGCACCCATGGAGACCCCATGGACTGCCAAGACCGTCGTTTACGAGTAGTCCTTCAAGGTCCGCCGAGCCCTTCGATGCTGATGCCGACCCTGAATCCCGAGTCCGCCACCTTGAATGACCCCATGCCGCGACCCGCCCAGTTTCCCCATGGGCGGCCCACGGTGTCCGCCGACGGCGCGTCATGCAAGCTGGAACGGATGTCATCAGCAGCAAATTGCCTGCATGATCATTGGCAAGACGCAGCATCGTTCCAAGAGCCGAGAGCGTGCCCGAGCGGCTAAGATCAACGGGGCAAGGCCATTTGCGGGGTACGAGTTGACGACGGGTAATCCGAAATGGAGGTTGCGTGGTGTGGGTATCCTGGCGGAGCCCGCTGGACGTTAACGGACTCCAGTCTCAAGACTCAAGAGTACTTTTAGCCCGCGAGTCCCGGGACGATTTTTTCTGGGCCTCGGAGAAGCGGTTCAGGAACCAAAGTCTGTTGGCCGTCAACGACCCTTGAAAATCTTCAAGCCAGTATCAAGCCGCTGTCTGTGCGCGGCATGGCGTTGCTGGAGCACGTACTGTCCATTTGGGCCATCCCCGTGGCCGTGTCCCTTGTCTTTGCATCCTACCTCTACTCTTACTTTATCACGTATGGCCATCTGCAAGACATTCCGGCACCTTTCGGCGCACAATTCTCCAACTTGTGGCTGCTCGCCTCCGTCCGCCGGGGCGAGCGGTACAAGACCGTTGACAATGCTCACCGAAAGTACGGCAAGCTCGTACGCATCCAGCCAAACCACGTGAGTATCGAAGACGATGGAACGGCTATTGCGGCCATCTATGGCCACGGGAGTGGCTTTCTAAAATCGTACGTCTTCGCTCCCGATCCCTGTCACCAGTGACGACCGGCTCACTCCAGCGTCCTGTAGTGACTTCTACGCTCCGTTTCTGTCGATTCGGCCGGGGCTTTTCACGACGAGATCGCGCACAGAGCATGCACGTAAACGCAAACTGGTCTCGCATACGTTCTCGGCCAAATCCATTCTTCAATTTGAACCATACGTCCAGGAGAACCTTCGGCTCTTTGTCAAGCAGCTGGATCGGCTGATTGACGAGAGCGCGTCTCGCAACTCTGCAGGCGACAAGGAGGCCCACATCGACAGCCTTCCTTGGTTCAACTTCCTTGCCTTTGACATCATCGGCGACCTGGCGTTTGGCAAGCCCTTGGGCATGCTGCAGACGGGCGTCGACCTGACTGAGGTCAAGCTCTCCCCAGACGCTCCGTCAGAGTACCTGCCCGCCGTGGATATTCTCAACCGGCGCGGCGAGGTCAATGCCACACTGGGTTGTCTTCCACAGCTGAAGCCGTACGCAAAGTATCTCCCCGACCCGTTCTTCAGCAAGGGTGTCAATGCTGTACAGAATCTCGCCGGTATCGCCATCGCGAGGGTCCAGGATAGGGTGGACAATCCGCCGTGTGAGGAGCGCACTGATCTGCTTGCGCGACTGATGCAGGGACGAGATGACAAGGGTGAGCCTCTGGGCAGGGAAGAGCTCACGGCGGAGGCACTCACGCAGCTCATCGCCGGAAGTGATACCACCTCCAACTCGTCGTGCGCCTTGATGAACTACCTTGGCAGGAACCCACGGGTTATGAAGAAGCTGCAGGAAGAGATAGATGCTGCCATCCCGGACGGGGTGGACGTGCCGACGTACGACATGGTCCGGGATCTCAAGTACCTCGGTTTCGTCATCCAAGAGACGCTCCGCCACCATTCGACCTCGGGCATTGGGTTGCCGCGGCAGATACCAGCCGATTCCCCTGGAGTGACCATCTTGGGCCATTACTTTCCACCCGGTACCGTTCTCAGCGTGCCTACTTACACGATTCACCACTCCACCGAGATTTGGGGGGGGATGTGGAGCAATTCCGTCCCGAGAGGTGGGAGGCGCCAACGCCGAGACAAAAGAACGCCTTCATCCCATTTAGCCACGGACCGCGAGCCTGTGTGGGGAGAAACGTCGCTGAGATGGAGATGAAGCTGATTGCAGCAACGTGGGTGAGGAGATATGACGTGACCTTGAGGCAAGGGGAGATGAAAACGCGTGAGGGGTTTTTGAGAAAGCCTTTGGGTCTCGAGGTTGGATTGTCGCGGCGATGAAGATCTGGAGCCGGGTGCAAGCAAAGTTCGATCCACGAATTGAATAGTACCACTGGAGGTCCCACACTGTTCACGGCTTTGCACTTTCACCACTTCCGTGTCTTGTGATGTTGATGTCCCAAAGCGTTTTAACCCCAGCTGTAGATCGAGATACTTGACATGACTATGCAAGATACATGTAAGCTCAGTGCAAGTACAGTATGTAGCGACTTCGATACGCTGAAGGCACGGTACACAACGTGCCTCCATCAGAAGCCATCTGAGCTCAACGTTGAGGTATACCAAAAGGGGTGATCAAGAAGAGGGTGTGGGTTTTCTACAACGTTGCTACATGTACTTCGGCGTCGAGGCCATGAATGCCTTGTTGACTGCAACAGCCTGCGCACCATACATGTACACTCACCAAGCGCACAGCAAAGATGAAGCATAGAATCTCCGGTAGTCGGTCCCTAGCAAACTAAAAATGCAAGTCTCCAGCTTGAAGGGCGTCGTCTTCTAAACACGACGTGGTGGTATGCTTCTCCAGCGTAAGACATTGCTATGGTAGTTGCGAACCCTAATCCCGTCTGGAGTCTATGAGATGCCTCTGCTATACCTGACGCTCATATTTAGGCCATGGACTCATGCAGTCTTACCTGTTTTCGCATGATTTAAGTTGTGCTTCTCTGGGAGATCTCAACGCGTGTGTTGCGCTGGCATCCTTCGTGGCAACTCCTCACAGACGCGACGGGTGGTTCCCAAGGCAGATGCGGAACGCACGATGCTTGTTTCAAGGAACGAGGAGGCTCGAATAACGGTAGGCAGCTAGATTCTTAAGTCATGGCAGGTGCGCAAGAGCCTCCGGGGCGGCTCGCTGGTGTTTGAGCTCTATGTGATTCAGTCTTAAACTCATGTCAAAACGCAGCAGAAGCCCTTCAATGTACGCCCTGCCACACTGGCCTGATAAGCAGTTTCAACGAGACATTTGTTACATGTCGGCCTCGTTTGGGCTCGGCCGACCGGGGGGGGCTCACATGCGCCCAGCTCGCGAGGATCCTTGTTCCCAGCGGCTCGCCGGCGTCTCGCGAATTGAGTTCTCCAAGCTTTAGTCTCTGACTTACGGCGGCAGCAACAGCCCCCCACTGCACGAGCCTATTACCTTCCTGACTGACCAGCATATCGTGAGCCTGTTGCCGTTTCAATTACTATAAATATAATACGATATCTGACCTGAACTATTACAGCTAGTAGTTACTAAGTATTAAGCAATAATATAGCTTCTTACTATATTATTATATAATCTTACTTTGATATGTTTATACCGGTTTTATAGTACAGTTTATAATACGCTGATTGTCCTTTCTAAATATTAGCGGTGTTTTCTCTCTCGACGTCAAAGAGTCTGCCCTTAATTCACAGGCAAAATCTGTCATCTAACAAGCAATCGATCCTGGAATCAGTATACCTCCACCTACGCCGCCGATGCGGCGTGGCACTCGGCGACCGGTTTCGCTATGGCTCTTCCGCTTGCCTAATGGTGAACCTCTAGCGTTGCCGGCTCTCAGAGTTGCCAGCATAAACCGGTGCTAAGATCCCCTTCATCTATTCTTCCGCTTGTATGGTTTAGATCCTTCAATGGACCTTACTAGAGACTTCGATCTTCACAGGGCACATAGCATCGTGTTCGGCAACACGGATGAGGGCCTTATTGACGAGGCGACTGGAACCTCGACGCTTTCCAGCAGATTGCGTCCGAGATCACTCCACAACGGGCCCGCGAGGACAAGACGGTGGATGGATTCGACGTCCTCATGCGTGCCATAGATTGTGGCATCATCTTTAGACCTGGGGGGCCGGGCCTACATAAAGCGCGGCTTGCAACGCTCCGAGGTTTTCGGTACAACTTTATTGCATTCCATCAAATTTCTCGCACTCCGTTGTCGAGAATTGCTTGGCTAGCTGCTTGACAACTTGTAGCTACATTATGGAAGAACTCGGTCCTCACAGCGACATTGAGATCGTGCGCTCTCACGCGAACCAATATTTAACAAGAATGAACATGGTACTATAAGACATTGCCCTCAAAGAGTGGATGCCAGTGCAAACAATGGGGTCCGTGTTCTCACTCCATGGATTTACAAAGTGGACTAGGATCTGGTGATTGACGGTAGAACTGTACGGCTTTTGCTTCCCTTTCGGAACACTAGACGTTCGCATAAAGAAAGTCCAAGCGTGGTGAGGAGCCATATGACGGAAATATCGGAGAGCTGTGTGGCAGCCAATTAAAAATCTTGTAATCAAGTCTTTAATCTCACTGTCTAGAGTATTCAGTTCTTGAGGGTCTTATTTCACTCGTCCGGACCGATGAGAACACTCCTCGACTCTGCGATCCATCTGGTAGCCAGGTTTGGGGCGGTATCGAAGGCCTTGTCAAACGGCCACATGGGCCGTCGGATCCTCTGATGACCTAGGCTTTCAAGGTCCTGGTTCACACCGCCAGGGGTCAAGCCCAACATCCAGTCTTTCTGCATGTCATACAACTCAGGCTCGAGATATCCGATCTTGACAATCACAATATCTGCTTCCCTTGGCTTGAGATCCAAGTCGGTAAAATCCTTCTCCTTGTGGTATGGCTTCCGCAATTTCGTTAGGATGGCGAATACGCAGCCGACCTGCACCACAACTTCTGTCACAGCATCTCGATCGCCGTGCTTGATCGAATGAACCCTGCCTGTAAAGGTTACAGGCGGCGCGTGAAGATAGTCGACCTCCGCACCCGCTGTAACAGTGACGGTGGCTCCGATTCCTGCCGCCACGGCTCTCTCAACAGCCTCGGGCCCGGGAACACTTGCGTAGATGACTGTGTACCCCTCCTGGCCAGTCTTAAACTCGGAACGCTCAAGGAGCCTTGTTAATCCCCAGGTGACATCTCCAGACCCTCCAGCTGTTGGGTTGTCGCCGGAATCGGAAATAAAAAATGGGCGTTTTGATGGCGGCGACTTGGTTGCAGCATCGAGGCACTCAGCAAATGAGCCCGTCGGGGCCACAAATTGGAAGTCTGAGCGAGCCTCCCAGAAGAGTGTAGCGAGTCTCTCGGCGCCTTTTGACACGGCCAATTTGTCCCAGCCTGTCACCACGACGACCGCCCTGTTCCGACGCTCATCTGCCCAAGCGTAGCCAACCCAGATCGCGGCGTCAATGACGCCTTGGATTGCTTCCACCTCTGGGACCGCAGCATAGATACGCTTGGATGGCTCCATTCGCGTTGATGTCTGCTCGCCTGGCAACAGGATAGGGACTGGGATCCATGCTTTCAGGGGACGGTGGCCTGGCGACTCGGCTAAGAGGCGAAGTAAATTGCGGCAAGCCCTCTCCTTGGTGTCCATAACATCTTCGTGCGGTGCCATGCGGTAGCAAGTGAGAAGATCGCACATATGTGCCAGCTCTCTAGATACGTTGCCGTGCAAGTCCATCGATGCTGAGACAATGACATCTGGGCCGATTACCTTTCGAATACGACGCAGTAACTCAGCCTCCGCGTCGTCTATACCCTCCACCACCATTGCGCCATGGATGTCAAACCACAAACCATCGATTTGTCTAGCTGAGATGATTGCTTCGAGGCGGGTGATGATCTCCGCTGCTAGTGTCTCGAACGCGTCGTGAGTGACTTGGCCGCCGGGAATCGCGTGACCGATCAATGCGCCTTGCCAGTCGGCCTCCTTTCCAAGGGGTCTGTCATCGTGCAGAAACTCATATCGGTCGATGATTTCCTTCCCTCTTTTTGGATGAAAAGCAGGCGCCAGAGTCCGCGAAGGGGTGAACGTCGAAGTCTCGCAAGCGAGGCCGGCAATGGCAATGACGGGGCGTTGCGACATACTGGCGACAATGAGGCGTCTAACACAGACCTTGCCGGAGATTTAAGCCGGTCCGGCCTAAAGGCAAGTGGCAATGTTATATTGCCATACGCTCGCGACGCCAAATTGCCGTCGGATGTTACGTGAATCGACGCTGATACACTCCGGGGCGGGCAGCGCGGGGCTGATGTAACACTAATCTGCTGGTCGTGCCAGTCGCGGGGTTTGGAATCCACACTGGCCTTTAAAAGATGACAAGCGTGATCATGCGACAATCTCCAGTTGATACGGGATGGGAAGCAGTTCAGAGACTTGGGTCTCAGCGTCGGCGAATCGAGCTGCCGTGATACCGCGAGGCGGTGGATCACCCCTCTCGATTCCCTCCCATGTTCCCCGCCCCGGCTCCGGCTTCCGTGAAATATTACAAGGGCTTGCAGATGCTGCTTGGCTACTGGTCAAGCCCCTCTTGCCGATCATCCGACTTGCCTAAAGTAGATATTCCCTGGCCGGTCAGTCTTACACCAATGTCGCGCGCCACTCCTCTTGAGAGCGGGAAAGGGCACGTCCAGAAAGCTGGGAGATGCGGTGGTATCGGCGAACGGGCGACGTTAAAAGGCCTCTCTCCCAGTCTGAAAACAAAACATCAATGTGTATTGCACTTCAACAATTGCCAGATCTATGTTGTCACGTTAGCTGCCACCATGCTCCGCAAAACGCCGACAGGGACGTGGCTGCCCGCGTGGGTGCCCGAATCCACTGCGACGATATCAGTTCTCCTAATGGCCTGCTCCATCATCCAGTCAGCTACCGGTGGGTTCGATGGCAGCTTGCTCAATGGGCTGAACATATTGCCCTCGTATACCGACTACTTTCGCCTTACACCCGCCACGACCGGGTTGAACACAGCGTCTGTATTCATCGGCGGGTTCTTTGGCCCAATGATTGCCGGCTTGATGTGCGATAGACTTGGTCGGCGACCAACACTGCTCTGGGGCTCCGTCATTGTCCTGATCGGCATAATTCTCCAATCCACGGCTCAGAATGTAGCCATGTTTGTCGTGGCGAGAGTCATCCTCGGATTCGGAAATGGCATCTCGGGTGTCGCAGCGCCAGTCTACCTCAGTGAAACCAGCCCGAGCAGGTGGAGAGCATGGACTGTGGGAGTAAGGCCAACCTCCTGAGCGCAAGGCGAGCGTATTCCCGGCTCAAAGTCATTACTGACACGCCAATGAAAAGTTAGTGAACAACTTCTACTACGTTGGAGCCCTTATCGCAGCTGGCGTAACGCTGGGGACTGGGACGTGGCAATCCACATGGGCCTGGAGAGCACCCTCGTTCATGCAGGCAATATTTTCCATCATATGCATTGCAATCCTTCCACTATGCCCGGAGTCACCAAGATGGCTTGTGCGGCAAGATCGTTACGAGGATGCACGACTGGTTGTTGCGCAAACAAATGCCAACGGGGACTTGACTGATCCTGTGGTCATGGCAACATACAAAGAAATCGTGGACTCTCTCGACTGGGAGAAAAAGGAAGGCCGTACGCTCAGTGTCAAAGAACTCGTCAAGTCCCGTACCTCGAGGAAGCGAGTACTCATTGGAGGGTCTGCTGGCCCATTCTCTTGCATTGCAGGAAACATTATTGCGTCCTATTATCTTGGCCAGGAGCTTGACACTGCCGGTATCACAGACTCAAACGACCAACTTAAGGCTGTAAGCTCATTTGTCCACGAGGAGTGACCAAGATTGAAAGCTAAAACAAGAGCAGAACGTCGTCCTGAACGTTTGGTGCCTTTTCTGCTGCCTTGCGGGAACTCAGATGGCCTCCTCTTGGGGCCGCAAACCGACCGCCCTGCTATCTCAGGGTCTCTTGATCGTCTGTCTCTTTATTATCGGTGGCCTTTCCAAGACTTACGCCGAAAACCCGGACGGAACGTCTAAATCTCTGATCTACGGAGATGTAGCCGTCATGTTCTTATTTCAAGGTTTCTACTCAATTGCCTGGACGCCTCTGCTTACTCTGTACCCACCGGAAGTCATGGACTACCCTATTCGAGCCAACGGCGTGGCGTTCGCCCAATATAGTCTCAACGGACTTGCGTAAGCCCTCATATCTCTGGTGCTACGACGTAGCCAAGGATGCTGACGCTAACTGTAAATCTAGCTGTCTCCTCGTCTTTGTTATGCCAATTGCTTTGACCAATATCGGCTGGAAGACGTACATGATCAACGGCAGTTGGAACATCATAACTTTCGTTCTCATAGTAAGTGGGACCTCCGGCGCCTCCTGTCCTGATATAGTCTGCTGACATGTTACATGTAGGCTGTCTTCTGGGTCGAAACCAAGGGCAAGACATTGGAGGAGATTGACGCCATCTTTGACGAAACGAAGCACTCCATGGTTCCGAACGTGGAGGATATCCGGACAGGTAAACGCACTATTGACGTGGGTGAGATCGAACAACAGCTACATGAGGAGATCGGACTGAAAGCAGAGTGAATGCACCACAGCCCGGGAATTGATGTGGATGTGAAATGACTAGGCATGGTAGTAGAAGCTGCAGTGGGATATATTGTACAGTCATTAGACTGTAGACTGCATGTACCACTACCAACATAACTACTACATTCATCGCTGCTCCTTGGGGTCTCGCGAACCTACGTTGACAGCCATCGCCATCCACCATAAATCACACAGTATTCATCCCTCATAATTTAGAATCCCCGAAGTGCGCGGGCTGTAGTGCTTGAGTTCCGTGCCGTCAGGTGTAGCTCTTCAATTGCTGTTGGGAATGATTGGCAGCGTAATGAAGTTGTCATAGTTCTTGCTGAAGTGAATCGAATTGGTACCCTTGAACTTCGCCTCAGGTCTGTGCCGGTCAGTACTGTCTCCGTTCTTCTTCACCTGTAGGGGCTTACCTGTCAACTGGGTCATCATGCTGGAAAATACCAGCGCCAAGCAGCTCGACCGCACCGATCTCTAAGATCAAGCGGTCGCCTTTCTGCACGATGACGTTTGTGGGCCAAATTTCCACGTCCACGGGGTAAATTTCATTGAGAACCATGGCGGCAGCATCCCCGGGCATGTAATCACGGTGGGGTAGCCACTCACGATGTCGAGGGTGCTGCGGATTGGTCTTGCGGAAACTCATCCTCAAGTAGCCCTTGGTGATGGGGGACGCCTCTCCCGCTGGTCCGGTGTAGTATACCTCCTCACCTGTAGAGGAGATATGGCGAATGGCGACAAACATGTCCATGTCCGATGGCGTAGTTTTCTGCCACCTGTGGCGTCCCAAGGAGACATTCAGGTGTGCCACAATGTGGCCCGTGATCTCGGTCTCTGATTCAAAGGGCGCCGTCGTGAACGAGGCAAGACCTTGAGTCTTGTCTTCAGGGAAGGCCTCGTATTGGACTTTCCGAGGAGCATCAATCGTTGGCTTAGTCCAGCCCAGGGTTCCATCGGCGCCGAGGTACATGTCGGTATATTGCGTCCTGGCAAGAGGCCATTCGTTCTCCTGTCGCCGCAAGAATTGTTTTTCGGCTTTGGGGTCATTGAATCCGACATTGCCTTTGCGCAAAATCAGATCAACGGCGGGGACCTCCCCCTTTCTTGACCACCCAACGCGATCTTCGCCTTTGAGAAAGGCATCAAAGAAGCTCTCCTGCACGGCGACTTCTTCCGGGTAGTACATGGGGAGATCGTGCCGACCGACAATGAAGCGGAGGTACTTCAGATTTGAGCCAGAATGCAGGAAACCCTGAACGTTGCCGCGAAGGTGAAGCTGAATGCCACCGAAGTTCGCGACGCTAAGGACGGGGACCTCGACATCCTCGAGATTAAAGGCGACCGAGGAGAACCTCTCGCCATCTCGGAAAGGGTACGGTCTAACAGCGTCGATGAGGGTAACTCGATTGGCTGCGAGTGCTTCGATGGACATGGACCCCTCAATTGTGTCGTCGCCCCAGTTCCTCGCCGCTCGGCCCGGAAGACCGTACTGGTTTGAACCGACCTGTCGATGCCAGATAACGTCCAGGCCCCCGTTAGACAGAATGCCTCCATGGCGGCACATGTCGCGGTAGTGATCGGAGAATCCTTCGTATGGGACGATACAAGCTAGGCCTTTGGGTTTGCAGGCAGCCAGCTGCCACTGGGATGCAGCGTAGTAGCTGATTCCCAAAGTGCCAACCTTTCCGTTAGACCATGGCTGCTCTGCGATCCACTCGACTAGCTCAGAAAAGGCGTCAATTGATGCGCATGAGAGGATGTCGAGATATCCCGGCGATTGGCCAGACCCGGCTTCATCGGCACGAACAATGGCATAGCCACGAGCGGTCCAGTGGCGAGGAGTAGGCACTTCCCAGGCTGAATGCTCCGTTTGATGATCTGGCTCAAGATCTGAGAAGCTCTTTGGATGGAAGCTGCGACAGTGAATTAGCGGAAAGGTCAAACAATGGTTCCTCAGTCACGTTTAGCAACTCACTAGCGGTAGGGCACGTCTTTTCCGTATGGGCCATGAGTCGCGAGAACAGGGAACTTTTGATTTGCATCCGCTGTTTTCGGCTTGTATATGTTGACACGAATGAATGAGCCGTTAGAGAGGTTCACGGTTACATTCTTCTCAAAGATGTACGGGTAAGACGTAGAGTCAATCTGCGGCCACTCGGGATCAACAGACATGTTGGGAGATAGAGCCGACATTCCGAATGGTAAATGCCCTTCGTACAAATATCTTCGAGGAGTTGTTATTCTGTATGATCGTGTATGATGATATCAGTATTTGGGGAAGGTTAAGCCTGCGTTCATATAAATAGTAGACGATTCATATTCTTGGACTTGCCGAGGTCTCTGTTGCTCCCATGGCCAATAGAATATTTCCCGTGCTTGCTTGTAGCCGTGACGCCTGTGGTAGCTCCGACCCCACGTTTGCCGTTCCCCGCTGTTGATATTCCGTATATCCCGTGCTCATGACCGTGTTGGAATGGCGCGCCTAACAGCAACATGAATGTTGGATCCACAAGTTCATACACACTGTATTTTCAGCCTCATTTTGCGCGAGTATGCCATGAGAGCACATGTAACAATGGGACAACACATACTGTACAACGACTAGCCTGACTAATTTTGCGTGTTCTTTTGTCTCATCCGCACCGGTATTGTGGTGCTTCATGTTTAGACCGCCCTTACTAGAGCCTGGTATCTTCCTGCCCGAACACGCTATCGAATCCGAATGAATCCGTTGCACAGTACACTGTCGAGTCCGACATATGGAAAAAGGACTGCGGTACCAAGTAAATTCCTTCCTGGTATGCGGCGAACGCGTCCACCATTGCCGGTATCAGGGCCTGTGTGTCCAACTCCTCGTTGGCAGGCCCCCTGTCATCAAACACACGATCAGTTGTTCCAACGGATGCGTGCCGTCCAGCTTCCGGACGTGACAAGTCAGCCATCCCATCCCCTGGGCTACAATTCTCTGGCTCATTGCCCTCCTTCTCACCCACATCCAGATCCAGGGCAGGTGATTCCCCCGGATCAATGACTGTGCCCCTGTTCCATATGATCGCATTGTGACCTAGGATGGAGACCTTGGCACGAACTTTGACACCCTTGTGTCTGTTCAGATCGTTCTCCTTGAGAGCCGTCGGCTCGTCCGCGAGCGAGTACGCCATGCTTTTGTGATAATTATAAAGAAGTGGTACGAATTCAGTCTGAGCAAATGCGTTGTTAGTTGCCCGTCAGGATTCTACGCTACGCCCATTTGCAAACTTACCAACGCTGAGACTAACTTCCAGTGCTTTCCAATCGAGTGCATAGCTTTGAGGTTGGTCTTGATATTCGCATGTGCACTCTCGCGGACGGTGCTTTTGCTACACCACAGGAATGGCAGCTGAATCGCGCACGAACAGTACGCAGCGTATCCAATAAAACCCACTGAGACTGGGGCCTTTGGGAGGCTACAGAATCCCCACTTGAGGAAGATGGATGAAATTTGGCGAGCATGGATCAAGGCGGTTTGCGCTGAGGCAGTCTGGAAGTAACCGCACGCCTCCGCTGCAACCGGGGTCAGGGAGAATAGAGGAACTATCGATGAGTGCAGGGCGGCCATAATCTGGTGGTATAGAATGTTCAACGAGATGGCGCGAGCGACAGCTCTGCGCGAAAGCCCATCCGGACTTTCCAGATCAAAGGTTGCAGGGAGATTGGCGCGCCATGTAGCCAGCTTTTTGTCTAACTCCTGAATGTGTAGCAGCTTGAGGTGGGTCTCGATCCTGTCATCCTGGGCTGTCTGGCATGCCGACGTCCTTGAAGAGACATTAACATCTACTGCGAGCAAATCAGACAATGAATTGGAGCTTACCAAATACTGACGAGTCGAATCAGCTCGGCATGGTAGCCACTCCCGTGCTGATGACTGACAGGCGTGTAGAGATGAGGAAGAATACCTTCGATCTCGAAGTCTTGCTCACTGCATGGTAGCATGATACCTTCAAAATCTGCGAGATTCATCTTCGGGCATCGAGCGGCCTCGTTGCCGAACTGGTTGATCAGAAAGCTCGCCCAGAACCGCCTCCGACTCAATTCGGCACTGAAAGACTTGTTTTGTGCCAAGGACTGACTCGTACCAAGACCAAGTACGCGTGATGTGCAAGCAGCGTTGCCCTCGTAGACGATCATTTTTTGCCATTGCCCCTGGCTGTACCAAAACAAGGTCAGGTTCAAAAATGTGACAAGATTGTCTTCTGTAGGAACTTCAACTTGTGTGAAGACCAGACGTCCTGCTTCTGCCGCCCAGCCATGGGCGAAACCTTCTTCCATCAAGGTGTTGTGCTGGCTTCCATTTTCGTAGAAACTGTACAGCATAAGTATTAGGAGGTTGTTTTACATGGACGAGAACCAGGAAGCTGTGTTACCATGAGGCCAAGGCACAGAGGCTTAGAACCACGTGTCTAGCAGCTGTGCCTTTCGCTAGGCTCTCAACAAATGATGACTGATGGAGTAGCAACGAAGCATTATCAACATTGGAAAAGTACAGTTCGACGAGCTTTGGTAGGAGATTTGGAGGTATTCCAAAAGTCGTTGATGCAGGCTCGTTCGATATGGGTGTCGACTCGTTGTTACGGGAGGCGATAGACGCATTAGTTTGCTGGTCCACAAGTCCATCGTCCTTGGTCCAGACACATCGTCGATACAGGCGGGTGCACCTATGACAGGACGGTCGTTCTCCAGTACAGCGGACCTGGGAGATAGTGAGTCAGCCGATAAGAACTTGGCCTGCACATGATGAGAAGTCGAGGTGTCACAGCAGGATACACTGGTGCAACGGCATGATCGTACCTTCAGGGCGCTGCACCGATAACAGGCGGTCCGTGGCCGCCCGGCTGTTTTCTCAGTCAGTTTGAGCCGGCCCTGTGCTACATTCATTTGATCACGTCGCTGTGCCAGATTCATGATGGCATGCAAGTCATTCACTCAATCGGCTGTTGCACCAGTACTGTACAGTACAGCAACAAAACCCAAGGCGGGCATAGAGGTGTACGCCAACGACCCCGCGCAATGTTTCCCGAGGCGCGAAGAGCGAGACGCGAGGTTCCGAACAATCCGCCAAAGCCATCCGGGTGGGGTAATTAATGACTGGAGACTGGAGTCTTGTTGGTTCTACCCTCAATTGCTCTACCAACGAGCTATCGCATCCAACCCGTGCGAGGCTGCGGAGTCCTCCTCACTTGCTCGTTGGCACAATCGGCCTTCTTCTATTGCTGGCCGCCTGATTCCACGTTCTTCGGATCGAATCCGCAAGTTCCCAGAGTCCGGTCCCCAACCTTTACGGGAGCGGCAGCTACGTTTGGCTTTTAGCATCCTATCCTGGAGGATTGTGGGACACAACTTACCACTGAGTACAAAGTATACACGCGCCACTTTGTCCGTTCTGTTGTCCCAGCCGTGGATTGTGCCGCGCTGGACACAGACGTCACCCGCCTTAAGGGTCAACTCGACGCCATTGTCCAAGTAGCTGCACGGGCAGGGCGTAATTAGGCCTCGCCATCCTCTGCGCAGCGGAATACGCTCAATGACTCACCAAACAATTTCTCCCGAAAACACTATCCCAAAATCCAGGGATTCGGTGCGATGGAATAGCTAGACGTACAAGAGAGGTCATTCTCTGCTGTTCACGCCACATGTTTGGCCCTCCTCCCGTGGTTGAACGTACCGTCTTCGTATTGGGTCGAAAATCGACGCATCGAAGAACAATCCCCTTGTCATTTGCGAGACTTTTCGTTCGCATTAGTATTGGGTCTTCCCATACATCATTCGACGCCGGAAACTGGTGCGTCTCGTAAAGCACAGCGAAGTCGCATTCGACAGGGGTGGGAGCCATGGGAACTTCGCAGTCGGCCACGAAGACTGCGTTTCCAGCTTCATCGTGGCCGGTGACGATTCGACGAGGATCTGGCAGAGACATGGTTGCGATCCTGTGTTGACTTGACTGACCACTACAACTTGGCGTCTTGTTTCGGAACAGAGCATGATATAGAAACCCCTCTGCAAGTAGCCGACGCCTAAGAAGTCGCGTGACTTATGCAAGAATGCCCAGCTTCTGGCCACTATGAACCAACACAGCGTCCAATTTGCCGAACTGTGGCGGGGAATGAACGGTAAAGTCATCTTGTGTGCGACGTCGGGAATGATCCACACTGTCGAAGCACGCGCGGCAAATACGGTAAATTATTGTTCTCAAGACGTAACACCAATTGGTGTGACCCCTCGACCAACGAGCACCATGTACACTATGACATCGAGCTGCCCACCCCCTAGCCACATGCCACACATGGACGACGGCCTTTCGCCTTCGCTATTACTCTAACGCAGTAGTACGAACGCCCTTCTCGGAGTCCGAACTTGCTTGTGGTGCAAAAGACGACTGCTTCTCTCCACCGTGCACCTGATCTTCCGCGAACTGGTATAGCGGCGGGAAGGCATCGACATCCCGGTGCAGGACGTGCTTGTTGATGTACCACGGCAGCTTCCGTAGATAGTAGCCCCCGTGCTCCCTGTTCTTGACACTGAAGACATTATCGAGCTCTTCCAGGGTAAGACTTTTCGTCTCTGGGAGAAAGAAGTAGGCGAAAACCCAGCCAAACAGGTTCCAGCAGGCGTACCAGCAGAATGCACCGGTGTCACCATATGCCTCAACCAGTGGCGGCCAGCTGAAGCTGATGATGAAGTTGAACCCCCATGTGATGGCAGTGCTGGAGCTCATTCCAATGTCGCGGATATGAAGAGGAAATGCTTCGGCGCTATACGTGAAAGGAACGGGGCCTTCGCCTGGCGAGTACACCGCCATGAAAAGGTAGAGGCCGGTGGTGACACAGGCCAGTTGTGCCTTCTGGCTGGGAATATAGAACGAAAATCCGGTGAAGAAGAGGCAAAGAGACATTAGTGGGAAGGTGGTCAGTAAGAGATTGCGGCGGCCGAAGGTGTCGATCGTGTAAATTGCCGGTATCGCGAAGATCCAGTTGATCAATCCTCCGCCCATCGAAGCCAGCAATGCTTGTGATCGCGTATAGGAAGCCTTTTGAAAAATGCTGGTGCTATAGTAGGCGATAACATTGACTGGTGCAGTTAGCCGGCATGTTCCAACATGGCACCAGTACAGTGAAGTTTTGCCTACCGCCGCAGAATTGCTGCATGAACTATTGGGTTGGCAATTAGCATTGTTGAACCGTGCTCGAGACTGGATTACTTGGTGCGGGAGCAAAGGAGCGCAGCACTGGCACAAAAAACATGATACTTACCATGGTAAACCAGGCACTTTGAGCCGCTCGTCGATTGCGACGAACCATGAAGAATTCCTTAAGCAGGTTCCGTCCTTCGCGCTCTTGCTTCTCAATCTGCAAGAGCTTATGCGCGTAGTACATGTCTCGCGTTGCTTGAATGGGATGGTTTCTCAAGCGCATCAATGAGTTGAGAGCCTGACCGTATTTGCCCTTCTCCATGTACCATCGTGGACTTTCGGGGCAGAGATACACCTGAAGCATCACGACCAAAGGCGGTATGCTAGTCGACCCAAGCATCCAGCGCCATTGCGAATTTGACCCCAGGAAGTCTGTGTGCTGGAACGCCACGGACACGACAAAGCCGAGGACGATCCCGAAAGCCGTCCACATCTGCGCGCGTATTAGTTACTATGTCCACCAGAGCGGTGATAACTGCACCACTTCACAGAGGCACGCACCTGCCACATCATGGTGAGAGCGCCTCTAATCGTCTTTGGCACTGATTCCGCAGAGTAGACCGGCGTTGTAGACGACTTGGCGCCAACAGCGAAGCCGAGGAAGAATCGGGCAATGAGAAGATTCGCAAAGCTATACAATCAGTATCCAACAGCAGGAACAGCGACAGGGCGATTGTTCTTACTTGTTCGCCACTGCCATCCAGATTCCGGTGATGACGGACATGCCGCAAGAAAAGAAAATGGTAAAGCGACGACCTCCGATCTTGTTGAGCCATGGGTTTGTCCAGCAACCGATAAGTGCAGAGCAGAGATATGGGGCGCCGTTCATGAGGCCCTGCATATATGGATCGCGAATATTGAACTCCTCGTAGTAGAATTCCTGTGGCCTAATTGTCAGCATCTAGCCCCTACCCGATTCTCGCCCTCACGCTCAAATTGAAACTAACCTGCGCTCCGTTGACGGCAGACTGATCCATTCCTTGGACAATCGCGGAACCTGCGCAAAGCACACACAGGAAATAAAGCATGAAAGGCTGGTGCCAGCGATGAGTCTCCTCCATGCGCAGCACCTCCTTCTCCTTGTCGTCAAGAGTGTCGATTGTCTCGAAACCGTCTTTGACGTTATTGACCTGTGCGATCAAGCCTCCCTTTCTGAAGATCTCACGGTGGTCGGTGAGCCCCTTTTCTTCAATGAAGGCATCGACATCTGCGAGCACCTGCTCCCGGGTCATGCCTGTGAGCGGATTGCGCAGGAGGGCGGCAGTAGAAGCCCTGCGGCCCGTCTTCTCGCCATCGTGGGTGCCATTGCTACTGGACTGTCGACGCTCGGCGTGGACAGCTTCAGTATGAGGGGTCTCAACATCTGGGTTTGGAACGGGCATGATTCCTCACGGGGACCCGAGGCCAAGGGTCTGGTGTAATTTCGACGATAGGAAGGGTATTGTAAAAGCTATCACAGAAGAGCATATGACGACGGCTCAGATGTTGGTCAGAGGAGTGGTCATATATAGCTGATTACCAGGTCTTTGATCCACAGACTCCGGGGAAGGCTAAAGGCCATCGACGCTGGGCCTTGTGCTGGGGTCGAAGGCCACGCCCTGGGCTGGGGAGCCGTGGGGAAGTGGACCAACTCACGCCTTCCAAGACTTGCCAAGCCCATCAAAAGCATTGAAGTGCAGTCATGCTTACATGTAGCAATTAGCATCCGGTAACGCAGTCAGGTCAAAGTCTCCTCCAACAAAGATTGGGGCGTCCGGCAGACGCTGGTGTGGTGGAGCGGGACGCGAGGGATGAACTGCCAAGAATACCGGATTCGGCCACCTCAAGCGCACGACCACGGTCGACCCGAGTCTGCTCTGAGGACTCGCATGGTTGCAGCAGCTGACGCGTACATAGCGGCTGGAGGGAGGAGAGCGCTACTGTGAAACGTGAACATGGGCCATCACACTTAACTGAACTGTCTCAAGATTCCCGTAAAGGGTTATATTTAAGCTTAAACACAAGTGCTTGGGGGCCGGATGGCCACAGCAAGAAGTCGGTACGACGTCTGCAAGCGGTACAGGCATCAGCCCCAGGGTCTTTTCCAAGGGCTGCGACGAGCCGGGAGAGGCGCTCGTAGCCAAGCTCACGCAACTCAATCGAGATCGCTCGCCTCAGCCACCGGCCCCATCCCGTGCCGTACCTGTTCCAACCAGTGCATGATTCAGTCGCTCGTCCGCTCATCGATGTACTCTCAATTCATCCGTGTCTTGTTGTCACTGCCAAGCCCCGGCTTCCAAGCTACGGTTGATGGATTGGCGACGCCACGCGCTGCTGGTCCCAGCAACTCTAAACCTAGTAAGCTTAAAACGGCCCGCCGAGCCGCTTGGCCGACGTCACGGGTATTATGTACACCTCACAAGTTGATCAGGAACAAATTTATGAGCACGAAGCCAGTACGGGAGTACCGTTCGCGTGTGTGGCAGTGTGCAGGGCTTCGACCTGCGTGCAGCCTCTTTCAATGCTGTCGACTTCATGCCTGTGATATGGGCTGACCTGATGCGCACCGTCAATGGTACTACGCGGTCAGTTCACCGAATATGATCGCCGAGGTACAAGACAACGTGCTTGGCAGTGGGCCTTGCCCTTGTGTTGTCATAAGCATGTCCCCGTTTTCGTAGACTGCAGCATCGAACCTTGGCGAAGCAGGCGGGTGTTCACCTGACAGTGGCACATGGGGCCATCGATTCAACGTGCAATGACGAGCGAGCTTCTGTTCAGTCTACTTGACAGGAAATTATTTGTGGTGATGCAAGCGCCATTCCAATTTGCACATGCTCGCAATTATACGCAGCAAGAACAACAGAAATGCCCAGGTGGACTTACATGGCAGCGTCAGATGGCATCCTGATTATGTCCTGACCTGGCCAGAGCCCCGGACCATGATGTGGTGCACTGGAAAGAGACGGATACCGCCATCTCGCGACGATCGCGCAAGAAGCAAAGCAGCCATCCGCAGATCTCTCGCGAATTGTTTGTTGCGACGGATAGCCCCACGGCCAAGCAATGAAAACGGCATTGTTCAGCGCTGGTGGGGATCTGGTGTCTTGTCGCCAAGCAGGCATCCAGATTCCGGCGTTTAGCGTCTCGGCAAGCTTCGAGAGTGAACATGGCTCCTTCGAGGGCAGGCTCGCAGGGCGGCGCGGAGAAGATGCCATGATCGAATGCGCTTGATCAATGTTTGACCAGCCTTTGTGACCTAGTGTATACGTTTCGAGCCCCCCCCCCAAGAACCCCGTAGACGTGGACCCCAGCCTGTGTATTCGGACACTGTCAACAACGACGTCGCGAGAAGAGCACATGGCTGTTCGTCTCGTGGCAACGCGCCCTTGAATTGACTATGATGTACCCCGTCTACCACAATTCCCACATCTGACTTCCCATAGCAACGAGCCTATTGAACAGCTCATCGCGAATCGTAATCGCAGTCAAGTGAAACTCGTCACCATCCTTGGTCCGAACCACCAGCCCATCCACAACCTCCTTCTCAAGCGCCCACCCCACGACAATCTTGCTCTTCCATCCCAGCCCGCCAACTTTGTTGATCTCTGTGATGTCGGCAACCGCCACCGTCCATGCCGGATTCACATCCTCAAGATCCGCCGTCCAGCTCAGTGCGGGCGCCGTTGCCGTCGCCGTCACGTACGCATGCCCCTTTCGGCCCTTGTATCGAGCCGGAAATGACACAGGGCCGGCAACGGCTTGAGAGCGTGGCTGCTTGACGACGCCGAGCCGGTCGCGGGCATGTCTCTCGCCCGCTGCGGCTTTGGCTTTGTCTGCCGTGAGCACGGTCTCCACGCCGCCCTTGGTCGTCCCCTTGAGCAAATTGAGAATGCGCCTCGACTTCTTCGGCTTTTGCTTCGACTTGTCGCCATCCTCGTCATGCGCTAGCTGGGTGTCTGGCTCGGCGGCCTCTTCAATCTCGTCGTCCGTCGCGCCTGAACCCATAGTCAGCCAGGCAGGCTTGCCGTCAAGTCTCTCCCCTGAGCGTACTTACCGAGGTGATCCAAATTCTGCACGGCACCTTGATCCATGTCAACAGGTGGTGGCACGTCGGATGACGGGGGCGGCGGCACGGGTGCCTTGTTCCTTTCGCCGATCCTCAGCAACGTGACGGCAAGCTGCGCATTGGTCGGCACGCCTTTGAGTATTGAATTGCGCAGCTCGACATATTTCTGCCATCGCGGATACGTTCTGTTGACGAAGTTGAGCAAGCGTGTCAAAATGGGATCTCCGAAGAACACAAAGCCAGCAATGAAGCCTGTGCCCTTCAGAAGCATATAGGACGTCATGAAGTAAGACCCCAAGAGCAGCGGGAGAAGGCAGCTGGCCAGAACCAAGCGAGGCCGATTGCTGGGGAATGGAGGCACAGGACTCAAAGCATTGCCAAATCGCTCCCACGTGTCGACAAAGTCGGCAATGAGGTGCATGGTCGGGCGCGCCTTGTTCCACACGGCCTCCGAGACGGGCTTCTTGGTCTTGTCGTGCTTGGTACTGGGCTCTTCTCCCGCGCTCTTCTCCTTGGCACTCGATATGCTGATGGCGGCCTGCGTAGGGTCCGGGGCTGTGCTGTCATCGTGAGGGTCGCCTTGCGGATGCTTGCCCGCTGATGTGCTAACGGCAACCTTTTGAACACCCATCGGTCAGTATCTACGGTTCGCGGTATGCGATTCGCAGGTGTGTGCTCTGGGTGCACTTACCGTAGCGATGCTGTTCACCAAGCTGTGCGCCTCTTGCTCAACGGCTTCCCCTTCGTGTTTCTCGGGCGCTCCCGTAAGGGTGTCACCGGAGGCCAGGACGCCCGCACGGGGCTTCTGCATGCCGCCGGTCTTGGAGTCGATGAGAGCGGGCGGCGCAGGAGGGAAGCATATTTCTCGTGACGGCGGATACAGTATCAAGACTATCGCGAATGCCGCCAGAGTTGGGACGAGCAGGTCCAGCAGCCAGGCAACGGCGTACACGGCGAGGAACGACGAGCTCCGTCGGTACTCCTTCCAGGATCGCAGGCGGGCGATGTGCTTCCAGAACGACACTAGAGGCACGACGACCGTGATGTACAGCCGCTCCAGATTGGCTCGCAACTTGTCCGGGGAGAACTGCTCCTCGTCGGCAATGTTCATGTCCAAGTTGGCAAGCGGCGGCTTCTCGATGCTCTTGACGTGGAAGACTTGCTTGTCGAAGCGCCGAATCAGGGTCCAAAGCTGGTCGTTGGTGAGCCCGCCGACGACGGGGCGAGGAACCCATTGCGCCTCATCGTTCCAGCCAAGATTGCGGACCTCGACTTCATCGTGCTCGACTTGGCTGGCGCCTTTGGATGCAGGCTCGACGTTGAGGCTCTCGTCGGCAAGGGCGTGACTTGCTGTCGGGGCATCGTGTTCATGACCTTGGACTATTTCCGGAGCGGCATCTGTTGCTGCCTCTCGACCGGTGCTTGTCGTTGCGTGAACGGTTGCAGGGGTATCCATGGTTGCCCGTCCTGAATTGTACCATGGCTCGGGGACGGGACTGAACCTGAACCCTGGGTAGGGCAAGAGCGGCTTAGCATCTATTTTAAACGACATTGATACCAGTCATGACGAGCTTTCTACGTACATGATGGAGCTGGCAACGGGCAACGGGTCCCTCTTGACGTCATGCACAGTGGGCGCCTCAACTCGCGCTAAGCCTGTGCACTTGATCTGGGACCACCATCAATCGGCCGCTGGGCAGAACGCCACCGCCCTTACTATCTCGGATGAGGCCGTGCCGTGGTACCAAGCCAAGTGCATCGACCGACCGATCGGGGTCCCCATCGACAGCTTGCCAGTATTTGTTCATGCAGATGGAGTCGGAGGCAAGCGTACACACCTGCTTCGCCCGGTCCCCGTCCCACGTTCAAGCTCTGGTGTCAACAGCTGGTCCGTGTCTCATGACATGACATGGGACGGGTTGCGCATCTCCAGCTAGTAGCAAATCCTGGGATCACCGATCAAGGTAACCAGTTCACCATGGTACAGCCCTTACCAGCCAATTCCCGCGGCCCTCTTGGCCGAGGTGAATGCAGTACCGGGTAGTACTGCATGACCACACGTACCCACGTAGATAGATTAATGGGATATTTTGAATACAAAAAAAAATTGTAGACATCACTTGGTGTTGGCCGAGCGCTCGTCCACGTACTAGGGGGGATTCACACGACGGCCATGGCGTCCGGACTGGGCCAGACGCGTTTGTGCTGGTCGGTCCGCTGTCTACACGTACAACCAAGTGCTTTCCTGGTCGCGCTTGGTCTCGAGTCTGGACTCGGCCAAGGAATGAAGCGGTGCTGCCTTTGCCCTTGCCAAGAGTGGGCCCTTGCCGGTAGATGCGCGTGTCCAACCATTACCAAGGTACTTTGCCGTGTTGGGACATCAACGATGTTTGATGGTGTTCGCGTCTTTACAACAGCCCTGCACCGTCCCACCACTATATGGACGAATATTGCGAGAAAGCTTTACATGGCAGATGATGCCTGCGCCGATGTCCCAATATTAATATTCATCCCAACCAAACGTATGGGACCATTGTGTGCGACGTCTCGGGTATGCTTGGCGGTCTCGACCGCATCGTTTTCCCAAAAGAGGGTGCAATGTCTAGGAACTGGACATGAACTGGACATGCGCCCAGGCCAGCGCTAAGCCGCCTTTGTTCGCCGTCTGCTCACGCCTGCCTCGGTGTTGTACCATGGCTCGCCCTCGCAGCTCACATTCGTCTTGTCTCATTGGAAACGAACAAACATAAATCGCATTCGTGGCCTCGTTCTGCTCGGTCTCATCGACAACGCCACGGCACGGCGCTTCCACTCCAGGTCTGCTAGAATCACCCCAGCTCAGTATCGATCATGTTCTTCGGAAAGGTCGCCTTGCAGGCCTTCGCAGCCGTCAGCGCTCTTGCTCATCCAAGCAGGCGTGCCTTGAACAAGGCCCAGATTGACCTCAACGAGCTGCCTGACGGGCAGCCCAGTAAGGTATCGAAGCGGGAAATCGTCTCGGAGAATTGGTGCGGCCCTGTGACGACATCAAAGAACATCACGTCTGTGGAGGCGACTTGGGTGGTCCCGAGTGTGCGCATCCCTCATGGCGGATCCAGATCGGAACAATATGTGTTTTATCAATGGGTGAGCTGCGCTCTCTAACAACATTAACATCAAGTCCTTAAATTCATATCAATATAGGTTGGCATTGACGGCACCAACGATTGCCCAGTCCTATTGCAGGCAGGGACCGGTCACATGGTACGCCCGAGATATGAGTAATGTATTGCTTGTTAGGCCACTGTCTGATTCCAGATACTACATGTATAGATTTCCAATGGCGAAATAAGAGTCTACTCCTGGTACGAGTTTTGGCCCGCCCCTCCAGTGTACCCGGATATAAAGAGTCAGTTGCAACCCCTCTGCATAGCCTATGAAGGATCAACAAGCCCGTGGACTTGAGAGGAACCAGGAAAAAAGACACAAAATCTAACTCGGTTTTAGTTAGGTCCGGCGATCAAGTTTACGTTCGAGTCGACGCGACATCCGAGACCAGTGGCCAAATGTGAGACAGACCGGCCCAACTGTGCCCAGAAGCACGAAGCACTAATGTCGAGATCATAGTTACATCTTGAACTATTCAACGGGGGAGGCCCGCACGTATTACGTGTCTACCAACCACGGCTCACTATGCTTCAATACGGCTGAGTGGATTGCCGAGGCACCTGGCTACATACACCAACCAGCGCCACTGCCGTCCTTCTCAAACTTCGCCTTCCAGGGCTGCAAGGCGAGGACTTCGGCAGGGACCACGGTCAACCTTCAAGGGTCCGCGCCGTGGACCATACATGACTACAGAGTTAACCCTAGCAGGCAGGTCTGCCACAGCAGGGTTACAAGTGACTCTGATGCCACTATATACAATTGGTGAGAGCTAGCTGACCAGAGTGCCCGCGCTGCTGAGGACTCGGAATGTGCTTGTTTGGGCTCACAGTTCAATTTTCGTGTCCGGCTTCGGCACGAGGTGGAGCTGGCACCAGGGCTTAAGGGCCCCAGCACATACATGCACGATATTGCATATCAAGGTTTAATGCGTGGAAACGATATAATCATTGAAAATATGCACGCTTTGCAGGTGTCTTGAAGCAGTACATAGAATACATTGAAAGTATTTGATAGACGAAGCAAGCGCCATTCATCCATGCTGTGACACCTCCTTCTGTGTGCTTGATTCGGGGTGAGATCCACTCATTTCGAATCCCCTTGGGTCTTGCAGCAGTTGCTTAGATGATGTCGCCAACGTTTCCGAGGTTGCCGAGGTTGCCGAGGTTGCCCAGGGCACCGGTAAGAAGGCCAACAAGGTCCTCGAGGCCCAGAGTGCTACCGAGGTCGCTCACGACACCACCCGTAGCGGAGTTGAGGTACGAGTTGACCATGTCGAGGGGGTTGCCCTGCTTAAGCATGGCGAGGGCCTCACCAACGGCCGTCAGGGCGCCGCCGGACAGGTCACCAGACTGGAAGAGGCTGAGGAGCTTGTCCGCCAGAGGGACGCCGCCAAGTCCGCTCTCAATCTATACTTTGTCAGAATCTGCGTCTCAAGCAAGACGACCATACATAGGGGCTTACCTGGCTGAGCTCGTCGCCCAAAAGGCCCTTCATCTGGATCTCAACCTGGGCGGCGGGGACATTGTCCTGGAGGCCGCTCACAATGTTTCCGACCTCGTTGACGAGAGAGCGGGCAACTCCGGGTTCCATCAGCTTCAGTTCTCATCAGGGTCATCAGGGCCGAACTCACCGATGGGGGCACTGAGTGCGCTGCCGGCAAGGGCAAGGACAGTAGAGGCAATGGAGAAACGCATTGTGGCGGTCTGTACAAGTCTGTGGTCAAGTATTAAGAGAGGCTCGAGTGTGTATATGCCGACTGGAGTATGGCGATTGCTTGTAGTTGCAAAATGAGCGACTGGTAAAGGAGTGACTGGCGATCGAAGGATGGAGAGGAAAGAATTGGGACACTGAATGTGGCTGCCCGCCCCCCATTATATCCGTGTGAGTGAACAGCTGCCAGAGCCGTGCGTCTGGTCTTCCGGGGTCTGAAGGCCTCCAGGCTTCTGGCAATGACGGAATGATCACCAGGAGGCAGCTATCAGGCTTGACCCTTCCCTGCACCCCTCAGCGCGATCATCCGCCGGTCACGTTTCAGTCCCCCATCTTCTTCAGGATAACTGCCAATCGTCATGTCCCACTCGGTCACTCCCTACACAATGGACGTAGAGAACCAACATTGATGTTGCCGGCTCTGGGGCCCGCGAGATTGTTTGCTTGCGCCCCTGTACATGTGAGTGTACGGAGCATGTCAAGTAATCTTCGGTCCGGACGCGACTCAACATGACGGGTTGGCCCCATCGCAGCACGAAGCCGAGCACCCGAAGTCATGGAGGGCTTTTTGAGCCAACATTGCCAGGTCGACGGCCCATCGGTCGGCCACCAGTCGCCAACGGAGTACTTCGTACTGTACTGTACAAGCTGCACCCATTCTGAGGTGTCGATTCCCCCACACATGCGGATGTCGCAGATTCGCGCGGAGAAGGGGCCGCATGTCGTTAGCACGTGGCTACCTCCTAGCCTCATTCCGCTCATGAAGACTAGACTGTTGACGATGTTGAGGGGAGTTGACATGAAGTGCCGCTTTGACCCCGGACAAGGGTCACCCACCACCAGGCCCGCGTCGGGCCTCTCAACACAGCAGCGATCGGCCCCATCCCGGCCGAACAGATGACGATGGACGGAATTTTTTGCCGGACGAGGCAAACAATCCCTAACCCAACATTGCCATTTCCCCGGCATCTGGCAGTTGTCGGGAAGTACGATAAATTGCGTCGGTTGGTCGCTCCTGTTGGTTGATTGGTTGGGCACTGGGCGGAATCTGGTGGCGTGAGGCGAGTGACATCAACTTCGTTGGCAGCACGTGTTGTTGCCTTCACGCCAGACCACGAGCAAACAACACGCGGTGCAGGAATACCCCGTGGTGAAAAATGGTATTTTCCCGGCGTCAGCTTGACCTCGTGATCGTGGTGGCCGCACCGTCTACAAGTACGCGCGCCCAGCACAGTCGATGTGTTCATGCATGTCTGAGAAACTACTCCGTGAACTTGCGACAGGGGTAGCTCCCCAGGCCCCGCACCAGGTCTACATCCAGCAAAGGAGGGGGGGCTCAGGGACGCTGCAGATCACCTGGCAGAGGATTTTCAGGGGAATTTGTGGGCTGCGAGTCCAGGCGGCAGTTGGAGGCATCCAAAGGAGTGCCGCATCAGCTTCCTCATAGGGTGGTTTGTTATGTCGTGGTAGTTATCGAACGCACAGTTGGGTCTGCTGGTGCCAGGACAATGGAAGACGAGTGTTGGCGCCGAAGTGAGGCCGGTCCTTGCGTTGGCAGACCCAGGGACCTGTTCTGTGTTGGTAGGCAACACTGTATTCGTCAGGAGTGCTGTATAACACCTCACCAGCTTCGAGGCCAGAAAGAAATTGTCTCTGGCCGGCATCACCGCGCAGAACGCATTCCTGAATCTAAAAGGGAGACGAAGTGCACGGTGCACCGACACCACATGGCCGCCGTGAAGTTGGCTTTCGCTTCAGCAGGCTCTTTTTCGGCCTCATTTAAATTGCACGGAGGTTGGTAGGTCAGTCCATTGGTCTTTCATGGAATGACGTACCTTCTTGCCTCGCTCACCTGCGCAAACATTGGCCGCGTAGGTGTCTCCCACGCGGTGACACCCCGAACAGCAGACCTCATTGCTGGCCAGGTTTGGAAAACCCAGAGTCTCACGACAACGCCGCCCAAACCCATCCATGTAGGCTGCGATGACCAGTGCGGGATGAATTCGAATACGCGAGCCTGTCGCCGCGGCTTGCATCGACAGAACGACAACAGCACGATGTCGCATGCGCCAACGAACTGCGACCGAATGCACACGCACAACATCGAGCTCCCGAGGTCGCAGCTATTTCAGCGTGTTAGGTTATTGGCGAGTTTGAGCGATGACTTGACACTGCATGACACGGTCAGCTAGGTGCATACATGACACTGCTACTGCTACTGTCATCAAATCGTCGCCGAATCCCGATGTTTCGCTGGACGTAGCACAGTACTGATTGCCACAGCAGAGCATTTATCTCCAATTTTCGACGGTAGGGTATTCTTATCCAACGTCATGGTGCAGGGGGCCAGCAAGTGAAGGCGTCTCCGTCGCATTCACAGCGATGTGCAGGCGGTCGCCGCTTGCACGGGCGCTTCGGGGCCGGCCACCACCGGGGGCGATTCTAGCCCAGGCCGAACAAGAAGACGCAGAATTCAGCGTTTAGCAGCCGGCATGAGAGACGGCTGTCGGACGGTGGGTGCGATGGCCAACTTCGCTTGCCCCTTCAAAGGTGGACGGCCTCGGGCATTTATGACCCTGCTACATGCAAGGACCGCCCATGAGGAGTGGATCAGCCGCTGTCTCCGGGCGTGAGCAGTGTCGCGAGCCGCGGCTCATCCGTCCATCACCACTGGCATGCACCCGCGCAAGAGCATTCTGGAAGGACCATTCTGCTGCTGAAGCCAGCCAGGGCCGTGATCTGCGCCATGTCCTCCCGGGGGCCCGGGGCAGCACCTGCCTACCTACCTACGCATGCGGGACCCACGGCCGGCGGCGCGCCGGGATTAGTGGGGCCTCGGGCTCCGAGGGGCTGCCGCGTTCCAGCCACCGCCGCCTGGGGGTCTCGAACCGCCCGGACCGTCCCGCCCAACAAACGGCGATCAACATCCCCTCCCATCACCACGCGGCGGCGCATTCCAGCGGCCGTCCCCCACGCCTTCCATTCCGACATTGGTCAGTCCAGACCCCGGATTGTCTCGGTGTGCGAATACGTAACTTGGTCCGTAGACAATCAATCAATCAATCACTCCGCGGTCGTTGTCGCGCAGCACCGTCAACAGTGAACACTTAGTGGGAGTCTGTGACGGCAGCACCCCTGGTCGTTGACCACACGCATCGTCTGTCTGTGACGATTGTGTACGTACGTCGGCCCCCCTTCCCCAACATTGGCGTCGTCGTCGTCGTCGTCGTCATCCGTCATACAACGTGAAAGGAGAGGGAACCGGCACACGCACGCACACACACCGCGACGCACGCACGCATGTCTTTCTTTCTCTGCCCACATCGCCTGTCCCACGCCGCCAGCGCCCTCATCCCCTCCTCCCCTCTGTCCGCACGCAGCTTCCCGCGCGCCACCTGCACGGGCCCGTGTGCGCCGCCGTGCCTGTCCTTCATCTGGGTACGGCGACCAGGGCCAGTCCCCCCCCCCCCTGGTGGGTGAGGGTTGTGTTGTACAAAACTCGACCAAAAAAAGGGGGGAGAGGGAGAGAGAGATCTCGCAGTCGACGGCTCCCCGTCTGTGCATGTATAGACAGACGGTTGCCCGCAGCTTCACTCGCTTGCTCGCCCGCAGATCCCGTCCCTCGCTCCCGCTCGCCCGCGCCGTGTCGCATCCCGTCTGCCCGCAACGTATCCCACCGCCATTTGCGCCCTCCCCGCCGGCGAGCTTCCAAGCCCAAACCCCGCGGCCCGCGGGCTCAGCGTGCCGGCCGCACTCCTCCACTTCCGTCTTCCCTGGCACCGTTGCCGTCACCGAGTCGCCTGCGATGTCATATCGCACCAACTCACACGCGCTGCAGGAGACTCTCCAGCAGCCGGCAGGGCAAGGCACGGGTATAGTAAAGTATTATATGTGCTTCGCCGCATAAAAGCAAGGGGCTTCTACTTCGTTCGTCCCTCTGGACCTCCCTCGCCTCCCCTGACCTTTTTTCCGCATGATGGAACCCCGGTCCCGCGGTCCTGGGCCATCATCACCCGCCACCTTGCGCCATCTCTAGGCCGTCCCTGCGTCCCCGTCCACCACTGCCGCCACCGCCGCCCGCCCATCATCACGGCTTCCGTCCGTTTCGCCTAGAACCAAAGACAAATGACCTCGTACAGTACGGAGGGGGTTGGGCACCGCTGCGGAAGAGCTCGGTCGTGACGACTCTTTGCCTCCCCCAGCGCACAGCGGCTTTCTGCTTGCCCTGTTTTTTTGTTCCCTCTTCACCCTCCTACCCCCAAGTGCAGGCACGCACGGCGACGGCGGCGGCGGCGGCGGCGCCATCACGAGCCCGAACCCGCTGAGGCGGTGAAACGTCGTCGACATGCCCAGACCTCTGCAATCAAAAGGTCGTCGAGGAGGGGTGCACCCAGGACTGGGCAGTCAGGACGGACATCCAGACAGGAGGCATGTTTTATTTTTGTTTTTCAGTTCTCACCGCAGGGCTGAATGCGCAGTGCTACACGGCATGCGTTCGCTGTGCCTCAGGCCCCGCGTCCAACGATTTTACTGATATCCAAACACTGGGCTCCGTCCGTCCTGTCCTCTACAGCTGCGAGTCCAGTCGCGACTGGGGGGGGTTCAGGAGACAGTTATTACTCGCTCGTGTTCTTGTTCCACATCTCCCCCGGTGAGACCCTCAACAGGCCGACCTGCGTCTTGCGCCCCCCGTCCTCCCCTCCCGTCTCCCCTCCTGGGAACTGCGGCCAAGGAGACTCGGGGTTTCAGGAGGGGCGACAATCTTCGGTGTGCAAGGGAAGTACAATGCCCATTTACGTCCTTGGTACGGAGTACTCGCCCTGACCCTGTGCGTGTTTGTTTGCCCTCCCCGCCTCACGCGCCTGTGCCTGTGCCTCTCGTACTGTACCTCGTAGTCAGCATTGAGCAATAATAACAAGATATGGGCTCCACGGCTCCAGCATCGTACGAGTTGAGACCTGAAACGCCCTTCCCCGGAAACCTACGAGTACGGCCATCCCCCCGGCCCGGGGCATGCTGCTTCATGCACACACACGCTTTCCCGGCACATCCATCCAATGCATCCAATCTGCTAGGCCCCCCACTGGTGCGGTCTTTTGCTGCTGCCGGTGCTGCTCGTCCTCCTGCTGCTCGGGCCCCCCAACCCGGCCTCCGTTTGGGTTCGGTGGGCTCCCAAACAGCAATCGGCCGTGCGTGGCGTGACAATGCGGGGAAGCGAAACGTCAAAGCGAGACCCGTGCGACCCCCGGCTCTCGATCGGCCGTGCCCGCGACACGGCTTCGCGGCCATTGGCCCTGCTGTCGTGACGGTGTCGCGTCGTGGTGGGCGACAAGGTTTGGGTTTCGCACCGGCCTGTTCCCGTCGCGCGACAACCTTGCCCACGTTCCCAGATCACGCCTCATGCCCTCGCCACAGTCACGATTTCGGCCTCCAAGGTTGTCAACAAGTGGTTCTCATTGCATTTTGAGTCGAGCCGCCGAACAAAAGTATCCAGAGTCGATCTACATGCAACCTGTCTGCCGTCTCCTCGACGCCCTGGTTCGTTCACCCGGGCCGGAGAGTCGTGTCGAGTGGCACGACCAAAAATTCGTCCCCTCCACCTCCGCCATCACTCACACCCATCCCTCCTCCGTCAGCGGCAGACAGGCGATCCCATGCTTGTGCGACGAGCCGCCCCAAGGACCAGTTCCGCAACGCCCTCCCCCGGTCCAAGAACAAAGAACAAGCACCTCTGTGGCTCTCAGTCCGAAGCCCTGTTTCCGATTACCCCTCCTGACGCAGTGCTCTGCATCCCGAGCTCCGTCGTAAGCTGTGTTTCCCCCCCTCCCCGTCTAAAGTTTTCGTTTCCTTCGCGTTCCTAGCGGGTTCCGTTTTATTTTCAACGCCATCCTGGTTGGTTGTCATGTACATATCTAGGTGGAAGCAAGGAAATCGTCACCATCGCGTCGCAATGGCGGTGCGTTGGCTCGTGTGCCGTCGAGGCTGTGGTTTTGTGATCCAGAAAGGAGTGACGAAGGTTGGGTATCTCGAACATTAACAAATAAAAAAAAAGAGGTCGCGTCGTCGAAGAAGATTTCTATGTCGTAAAAGTTCGTGAGAAGAAGGCCTCAAATCGTAAATCGCAGCATTCGCTTGCTAAACGCAGCAGAGCGTTTTATTTGCGGAAGCCGACTTTGTCGGCGAGGTTCCTCCAGAATCGGCCTTTTGCATCCTCGCTGCGTGCCCGAACCATGACGGCGTCGCGCTGCATGGGCCCGACGATGTCCTCGTCGCCTCGCTCGGGGAACTTGCCGTGCGCGTCAAGGGACTCGAGCATCTGTGGCACGGCGCTCGGCAGGCACTCGTCCATGCGCCGCCACTCCAAGTCGCCAAGAGCGGCGTCGCGGGTAGGCGTGCGGCCAAGAGCTCCCACAGAGCTGCTTGACCGACCCCGCCCGCGCCCCCGGCTGTGGCTTCGCGAATGGCTGGCCGATCCCGGCGCTGAGCGGCTGTTCTGCATCATCATCTCGTCGTAGATGCTCTTCCACCTGCGCTCCGTCTCGGCCCACTTGGCCTCGGTCAGTGCGTAGATCTTGCTGGTCTGGCCGTAGTGCTCGCCGGTGCGAACCAGATGCTTGGTGTAGTTGCATCGTGCGGTGTCCCAGTCTTCCCGGAACTTCGTGACAGTCTCGGTCGAGACAGTCTCGAGCTCATAGGGCACAGGGCTGATGGTGAAATTAGCGTGGCCGAGACGGTCGGACCACGCGTCGTGCTCCTGAAGGATGGCTGGCAGAGGCAGGGGAAGATCGTTCGCGGTGGGAACATGGCGAAGCGATGTGATGGATGGCCTGGTGCTGAGTGGCGGCCGAGGGAATTGCGCGGCCGAAGTCGAGGGAGGAGAAGGCATGGCGCTGGCGCAAGGCGTCATGGCCACTGTGGGGGATTGCAAGGGAGACTCCTGGTGAGGGGACGCAAAGGCGTCCGTCAATAGGGGAGGAAGCAGAGGCGTCGTGGCCATGGCGCGATCACGCTCAAGGTTGAGCTGCTCCTCGGGCGTCAGCTCAAGGACCGATGACCGGCTCAGGTTATCGGCGCTGTCCACGTCGTAGTACGACACAACCGAAGCCATAGGCGAGGACTCTTGAAATCGGTCGCCTGGTTGCTGATTGGGTGCCGACATGGACGAAGAGCGGCTTGAAGGTCCGCGCGACAGCACGTTCTCCAGGCTAAGATCGGTGGTTGGAGATGCCCGCAGGCTCACCATGGGTCGTTTACTTGATCGCCAGCGTTTGATGGTGGGGAGGCGCGAGCCGAGGCGCGACGTCAAGCCCGCAAAGGGCGACTCAATGCCACTTCGCTTCTTCTTGGGGTAGTCGCCGGCGATGTCGCCATCGCTCAGAAAACCAAGGTCGTAGTCGATGTCGAAGTCGTCGCCCACCACGTCGCCAGGGAAGAGGCCCTCGGAGCTGTTGCGGTGCTCACAGGGCGTATCGCACAGGCAGCTGTATAGCCCGAAATGGTCGACCGAGGACGCCATGGTCTCTTCGAACCGCTCCATGGGATCTTCCTGCACGTCGGGCAGCGGGCGCTTCTCGGACGTCTTGGTCGTGTACGGCGCGGGCGACGAGGGGCTCTCCTGGGGCATCGGCGGCAGCTCAAGCGACGAGGTGGAGCTCGAGAAGCGCTGGTGTCCCCTGGGCGAGAATGTCGGCGTCAAGGGCGATGCGACGTCGGACGATGACGAATTTGTGGTGTAGTAGACCTGCGAAAGGTCGCTGGCCTCGGGGCCATTGTACAGGGCGTAAGCGGCGTCGGCATGGTTGCGGCGCTCCTCTACTAGCTGCGGCAGCAGCAGTGGTTTCAGTTTGGGCGACATGGCTCACAGCGCGACAGCTGCGACCGCACAAAGCGTGCTGTGCCGATGCGAAGTGACTCTGAGCGCCGCCGGTGGTCGATGTGTGTTGGTGACGATGTGGATGGAGGAGAGAAGGAGGGCAGGCGAGGAGGCGGGTAGACAAAACAACCCAAGTCAGGCAAGGCAGGCCCTGCCTGTCCACCACCTCACCACCGGAGTGACGACGGGCGGGCGGGTGGAGGGAGGGTCGGGTGGCAGCGCACGCAACACCCGTGGGCTGGACGCTGGAGGGCACTGCAGCGGGCGGCGCTGGCGCCCGGCGGTGGTGGGGCGGCCTAGGCGGGTACCTCGCCTGGATCAATCGAGGCTGGTGCGGAGCGCTCGCTGGCGGCTTCTGTGCCCTTCTGTCTCGCGCTCCACTTGGGCCCGACTGACTCTGCGGGTGGCGTGGAGTGGGGTGGCCTCGGGGGCGCCTTGGGCGTGCAGGGGCGTTGAGCCGACGGGCTGGCTGTGCAGGTTGACGCAGGAAAAGTGGACAGGTCGAGGGCTCGTGCTAGGCCGAGTCGAGACAACGGGCGCTGTCGGTGCCGACTTGGGGGGGAAGAGGCAGGTGAAGAAATTCTCTGGGCGTCTTTGGGCCCTATTTTAGTTTGTTTGCTGATTCAGATCGGGGCCGGCGACCGGCGACGTGAGTTGCGCCTGGGCAGCCGGGGCTTGGTTGGCGGCAGGGTGCTTGCGCCCAGGCAAGGTTGGCTGTGCGCTGGCAGGACGTAGTCCGTAGGTACTCGCAGGTGCTGTCAGGAGTCGCTAGCGCACCTATCAGTGCCCGGAGACGATGGGTCAATCGCGCTGAAGCGAGGGTCCCGGGGCGTGCTGCGATGCGCTGTTGCTGCTGCTGCTGCTGTGTCGGTAAGGTAGCTGTCGTCGTCGCTGGCGGCGGGCGGTGGGCATGTTGCGTTTCTTATACCAGCAATCAACGACGGGACGCCGAACAGGGTTCAAGAGTGCGTCGTCTTAGGGTACGAATTCTGACGCCTGACGGACCGGGAGTCTGGATGTCGCATGTATGCAATGGCTGTGTGCGTGTGATTGCCGTCGGTGGTTGGCCTGCGGCGAGGGAGGGTTGGGCGCAGTGGATGGAAGGTGAGGCAGGGGAGGCAGCTGGGGGGAGGTAGGGGAGGTAGGGGAGGTGGTGGAGGGCGGACGTAGGCACTGGTACGGAGTGGCTAGCGGAGGTGTTGACGGGCAGACGCCGCTGGTGGTGGACTGACTGATTGACTGACAAGTGACAGCCAGCACACACATACGGAGTACACACATGCCCATCCACGCACTCGCACACGAGACTCGACTCGACTCGACTCGACACGACACGACACGACACAACACGGCCGCCCCTCGTTTCTCGTTTCCTCGGGTGGTGTGAGTAACCGCCGCCGTACGTTTCGCGCGCGCCTGCGATGCGCCGTTGCGTCGTTGCGCCGTTGCGAAGACGTCAGTCCGGTGGCCAGTCAAGAAGCGCCGTCCGTCAACTGAAGTGGCCCGATGGAATCACCGCCGCCGCTGTCAAGGGTCCTGCGTCGTGCCCGGCGGGGGACTGACTGGACTGCGAGGGCGCAGGTGTGACGACGCACGGCACGTGAGACTCGCTGCCGCTGCTGTCTGTCCGCCTCCCTGCCCGTCCGTCTGCCTCGCTCATATGTGTCCGTCCGTCGTCCGCCCGGGCCTGCTCGGCGGCCGCGGCTCTGGGCACGCTCGTCTGACGTGTTGTTGCGTCGCCCACTGGCTGGCCGGCGTGGGACGTGATGGGACGGGATGGAATGAGATGGGATGATTAGATCGGGTTGGACGCAACGGCGCATGTACTGTATGTGCGCATGTGTGTGTACGCAAGTCTGTATGCACGCAGGTATGTGTGTGTGCGCGCGTGTGTGTGTGTCTATGTATGCATGTAGGCATGTACGACGAGCATGCGCGTCCCCGAGTATATTGGCTGCGCAAGGCACGGGGCTTGGAGACGCGTACGAGTGTGTCCCGAGATGTCGCCTGCAGGCGTATGTCTACTCGACTGCTTGCTCGAACCGAACCTGTTTGTGCAGATGGCGTCGCGCGGGCGGGCGCGAAAGATGGATGGGCGGATGGGGAGGGGGGTGTCTGTGGTGTGGTGTGCTGCCAGCCTCCAGCCCACTACCATCTATCTGCACGATACCTACCTACCGCTAACCTGGCCACTCGACTGCAGCGCAGCACAGGACAGCACCTACCTACCACCTTGCGGACAGATGCGAGATGGGAGGCCAGCCAGCTAGCAAGCCCGTGATGGCCGCCGTGCTGTGGCCGAGGTGGAGGGTGACGGCGAACCAATGGTCCCGATCCGACTTGCAGCAGCCGAGCCGTTGATGTTGCGTGCCCGGTGGACTGCCCCGGCCGTCTCGCTCCAGCTCGTGCCGCCCTGCCTTGCCGATCGACGGATTGGCTGCGCGGTCTCAGGGCACGTTCTTCGGCCGCCGTTGGACCGTGGCAGATTCAGTCCCGAGTGGTGCCTCTGGCTGCCAGATGCCGCACGAGCGCCTCTCGGGATGTATGTCCGAATTTGATAGACGGATTGTCGAGGGCCCCGCCAATCAAGCCTCTGTGACTCGGGTGCTCAATTGATGACTTGTGACAGAGAAACAGCGGCAAAACGGTCGGCAATATCAACGAGAAGGCATCGGACCGGCGGTCTATCACGGCCGCCAGCCGACACAAACAGGCTCGCAGAGGGGCAGACAGCCAAACGGCCAGAGCGGCCAGACAGACAGACAGCCAGCCAAATGAGCAGCCAAGCTTTGTCCAGCACGGAAGCCAGCCATGCCATCCGCGAGCCATGTGGGTTCCCCGGGTTGTCGCATCCACATCCCAGCCGGCGCGCTTGTTGGTCGACAAGGTCGGGTCGGCCAGGAAAAGGTCTCGGTCTGTGCCCACGTCGCGGCAGCATCCTGCTCGTGGGCCCGCCTGCGCCGTCCGGGTCAATGCCCCGCTGTTGGCACCACCACAGCCTGCTCACTCGTCCGGCACGCTGCGCGCCAGCTCCTTCGAATCGCGCCGGCTTGGGGGCGACGTCTCGCCAGCAGCCGAGGAAGGTGGGCGTGGACGGGCACGAGGAAACACGAGGCGTTTGCCGAGCTAGGGCATGGCATGGGTCGGTCCACGAGCCATGGATGGCCGGCGGCAAACAAACAAGCAAGCCAGCGCCCACCAGGTCCCAGGTTATGGGAAAGGCTTGCAAGGCTCGATCCAAGGCCATCGCCAGCGTGGGAGGCTACGACCAAAGAGGCACAGCGCGGTCCACAGGCCACGCTGCAGTCGCGGCCCCACCGGGTGTGATGCCCTGCCCGCCCATCCGCCGCGCCCTGCCCTGCCCTGCCGCCGTGCACTGCCTGAGGCCACACCTCATGTTCCGGCTCCCTGGCCCAGGTTCTCTGGCTACTGGGTGACCTGCATGGCGGCCTCGTCCACGGCGACTGGTCAGGTACCGAGGAACCCTCGGTACCGTCCTGGTGGCTCCGGGTCGGTTTCCGCCCCGGAGGCAGGAGCTGCCAACCTCCCTCCCCGTCCTGCAGCGCGCGCGGGTGCAGAGGAACGGCAAGGAGCGGACAGTATTGATTGCAACGTCTTCCCTCCCCGCCAGCCGCCCGCCCTCTTCCTTTCTCCGTCGTCGCAACTTAAGCCGGACCAACCATGTGCTTTCTCAGCGGCGTCGTCGTCCTCCGACCCGCTCGTGGCCTTTGACAACGCGTTGCTCACAGGACTTCGGCTTCCTGCCCTGGATAGACGCAGCGTGGCTGGCATTGTCCCTCTGCTGCACCCGCCATCCCGCCCTTCCGACTTCACCGACATCGTGCCCGTGCCCGTGCCCGGCTCCAGACGCGGCTCATTGCGCACGCAGAGGTCAAAGCCGTGCGTGAAACGCCTAGGGACGCAGTCAATTAAACATAGCATCTCGCTCATCCGCGCCGGGCTGGTCCTTGCACCGCTGGTCCAGGCGCTGCATCCCGTGCATCAGGCCGTGGAGACCCGTGCTTTCGCGAAGAGGCGATCAGGTACCTGCTGTAAGCAGCCTCCCCGAGACTGCTGGCACGGACACTGTGCCTGCGGACGGAGCCCGTCTCGAAACATGCCACCTGCTGCCTGACGACGCATGCACTTTAGCCACCCGTCCTCGAACGGTCAATGCGGCCAAGGTTTGCGGCACCGGCCGTTTCCTGGAGTCTGGCCTCGTCCACGTCATGCGACGGTAAGCAAAAATATCGTTCGGCTGTCTGATACCCCGGACAGCCACCTGGGGAAAGTTGTGTCAAAAGGCTGTTTCTTTTGCACGGTCTGGGACTATCCCAGTCACCGGCCAGGAACCGCCCGTTTGGCTCACCATCATTGGCTCCCGGAAGACTCGGTTTGTGGGCGCAGAAGCCACCCACTGCCCCGTGAAAGGAACCGTTAATCCTACGGATTCCTGCCAGGATCCCATGACGTTCGCGTAACATGTTCCCTGCTCCTCCACTCGATGCGGTGAGCCCGAGCGGCGGAATCCCTTCAAAGCGCGCAAGGACTCGCGTTCACCGGCTCGCCCGCCAGCTGGCAGCAAACGGCGACGGCATGAGAAAGGCGAGGCCCGATCCTGACGCCTGCGATGACCCGGCTGTGGTACCCGTCCGTTCAGAGCTCCGCGGTCTCGCCTGCCTGTCGGGGTTAGGTGCATCTGCATCCCTTTCCTGTTCAGGGCCAGCGCCGCAGGTCACCGCACGCTTCCGGTTTGACAGCAAAGCTTACTTCCACGCATCGCCGGCTCTGGGAGCCCTCGTCTCACGAAAGGGCGATGAATCTTGGGCAAGGGCACCATGTCCGCCGTGCATTCGTTGCACGACGTTTAATTCTCACCGCAAGCTGCTTCAGAACCTGAGCGCTTGCCGACAACGTTGCTTAGTCATGGCGAGCTGCACTCGTCTACTCGTGCGGAGTGAAGCGACGAACAGACAAGTCGAGCGGTGGCCTCGCGGTCCGAACAGACGTGTTAGTGGCCTCAGAGGAACCATTTGAGCGTCCAACCAAGGCTGCGCTGTCGCCCTGCGGTTGGCCAGCCCAACGGTCTTCTCGTCAAATACGCGTTCAAGCGTTTGCTTCCACATGTTCCCCTCGCCTTGGTGCCCCACATCCGTTGCCCAATGGACGCTGTCGGTGTTCAACTCCGCAAGCCTGCTCCGTCTGGGCAAGAATGTGGATATTCGGCAGTGGCACTCAAGTGAGAAATAAGGGTTGAGGGCTTTACCCGTAAGACGTCCGGAAAAGACCCCGAACGCTGGCGAGCCACGAGGCGATAGAGTTGGCGCTACTAACCGCGACAACCACGAGCCCCCCGCGCGGATGCATGAAGGTATGACGCCTCGAGCGCAGAAGGGTCTTCGAGGTTCCAGCGAATCGCTCGCCCTTGACGTCGTTTAACTTCGACTTTCGGGCTTCGGTCGCCTCTTTGGGCTGGGCATAGCTTAGCGACCTCGTGGTGGCTTGGAAAGGGGTCGGAACTATGTCTCTGTTCAGAAGCGACACTCCGTCATAGGCGTCCGGCCCCGGTTGGCGCGGCCGTTGAACCACCCCGGCGGTAATCCTCGTGCAAAACCGACAAAAGTCAAACACGTATGCGAGTCACGTGCGGCGAATCAGGACCCCATTCACTGCGCATCTTTTGGCTTCTATTCGCGCACATACGTGTGAGTGTACAGTACTGTATGTGGCTGGCCATGTCGTTGCCGTCAGTCAGCAAGACCAACAGCTCGCTCTGCACCTGCGTCGGCAAAATATGTGTTGCCCGGCGCCAACAGAACGAATACATGCTGCCAGCGCACATCCAGAGCACCGATTGGCCAGTCAACGCCTAACGACGGGGCTATCGGAAGCATGTTGCAATCAGCCTGGGTCAAGGATGTTATGGGCTGAGCATGAGCACACTGCTGTTGGTCGTGGCCCAGCCTGCGCAGCATTCGAAGGACGGAAGGCTCACTCGTCTTACGTATCAACATTGCAGCTCTCGTGCCCGTTGGGGGTATTGGTCAGCATGAGCTCTGTTAATGGGACATGTCCATGCAGTACTCGTACTGTACAGCTTCAGACATACGAGAGTCGCGGTTCCCCCTTCAGCGCGCCTCCACACGCTTCAACTGCGGCCGTCTATGAACTGCATGCTCACACCAGCAGCATCAGACAGAGCAACGCAATCACCGTTGCCGTATCACCGGCGCACGGGACGGAGATGCGAACCGCAGGCTGAGGGTTGCAGGGCATGGCTCCGCTGGGGACCTGACAGGTGAGCGGTGGCTGCCGTGTGACCTGCAGGGACGACGACGCAGAGGGAGTGCCTCCATCCAGTGTCCAGTGCACGCTTGCAGTCGTTGAGGCCGAGACGTTCCTGTTTCTCATTATTCATCCGCTACGGGGCGGCACGCGCATAACCTGTCCATCTCCGCGCGCGCTCGGGGTTATCGGGATAGATGCTCGCCGTCCTGACTCCATGGTATCGCTTTGCCATGTCAATACCAAGCCCCCTCGCAACGATCATGACATCGAGGAGTGCTATCGACACAGATCCCAAGCGATCAGCCCTGTCGCAAACACGGAGCATTGGCGTGGCAAACGTTCTGCAGTCTCACAAGCTTTTCGCCTTGCCAAGCCCAGGGACGTCGTTCAGCTCTTGCCCGGCAAGTTCTAGCCCCCGCTCCTCTCCCAATCACAGCAAGAGCCATACCGGGCCAGGCACGGCAGAGGAGCTGGGGGTCGTTGGTCTCACGGCTCGCGGCAGCATGCAGGACGCATTCTGTTGGGGCGGGCTGCGGATCTTTTCTCCGTCTACCCTCGTAAAGACGTCCGTCGTCCGATTGCATGTACGGACAGTCCGGTGGACGCTGGATGCCCGAATCGACAGTTGCGGCGAGACATGTGACTCGCATACGCATCTCACCGGTTTTAACAGCGCCTGCTGGTCAGCCGCAGGTGTCTCCTCCTCGACGAAGCGATTGCGCCAGCAGAAGGGCATGTGGCGTCCTCCTGGGCGGCGCCCCTCATGTGTGAGTCGAAGTATCGGCGCATGGCTGGCTACTGTGGTCGTTGAGGCGATCGATACTGCCTGAGTACGAGTACCGTGGACGAACCAGGCATCGCTTCTGGACCAGTTACAAGGCACGCAAATGTCTGGCAGCTTTGCCTGGTTGGCACATGCTTGACCCGTGGGAAAAAGACCCGGCGGGCTGGCCATGCGAAGACCCTCGCAGAAGCAGCAGCATTACCAGCACCATCATTAGCAGCACATGCAATCCTCAATCCCAGCATGGGCAGACGGATGGGCTCGCAGCGCATGGCAGTGAGTGGGCTGGCGTTCGGCGCGCATCGTGGCGCGGCGACGGCTGCCAGGCACTGCCGATGTCAACGAGCGGGCTTGCACTGGGAAGCAAGGAACCAGCAATGCGAGGCATTTTACCCTGGGCGTACCTTGCATTAGCAGCTGCCGTGAAGGAGGGCGGGCGCAAGGCGCCATTAGCCAGGCTGGCTCGGAGGCTTGCGGTGGAGAGGGGGGGGGGGGGGGGAAGCCGATGGGAGCAGCTCCGTCCCAGCGTGGTCGGCAAGGTTGGTCGATGCAGACAGCTTGGGACCCGGCCGTTCGATGGATGTCTGGATGGATGGCAAGGATGGATGGATCATGAATGGAGCTGGTGGTGCAGCGCGCCGGGCGAACATCCGGAAAAGGCCGCGGGCGAAGGAGTCATGAAGGGGGGTCATGGAGGGGCAGACCGGACGAACGAACTGTGGGTGCCACGGGTGCCATCGACGATGGTTTGCGATGCGATGCGATGAGCATGGGCATGGGCATAGGCATGGGCATGGGTATGGATGGTTGATGACGCGCCCGCCACCCCTTCTTCAGCCTGTTTTGACTGCCGCGCACGCGCGAGGGCTCTCGTGCCGTGGCATCGTGGATGACGAAAAGCGACCCGACGAGGCCGAGCCGGCTTGCCCCATCATTCTTCCTCCCAAGCTGCCCCAACAGGCGAGCAGACTGCCATGCATGGCATCCATCCATCCATCCGTCTTACGCGAACCGCTGGGCGGCCGATAACGCCCTGATTGGCTTCCTACTGGGGGCGACGGGGGGTCGAGGGAGGGAGGGAGGGGGGAGACGGAGTTGCATCCCGTGCTTTGTCACGGCGGACCGCGCTGCCCTTGCGGACCCCCCGCAGCGGGCTCGACTGCTTGTTTGTTAGGCTGTTGGGTGAATGCATTGTTCAACGGGACAGCTCCACGGGGGAGACGGGGAGGGGGGAGGGGGCGGCGCAGCAGCAAGCAACCAAGCAAGCAGGTCCACGCAGCTGTTAGGTGCCTACGAGTAGGGCAGCAGGCAGGCCCAGTGGACGGGAGGGGGAGGATGGGGATGGGGGGGCACCGTGGAACTCGTACGACGGGTGCAGTAACAGCACAGCTGGGAGGGCGCTGCTGGTGGGCACAGCAGTCATGGCGGTTCACATGATTTTTGCGGAGTCGGGGCCACATTCGGGGAATCAATACAATGCTTCCCCGTCATCCATCGAGATACGGGCGCGCACCCTGGTGGTGGTGAGCTGCCCGCCCGCGTGGTTCGCAGCGGACAATCTGTCGGGCTTTCTTACCAGACTCTCTCTCTCTCTTGTTGTTGTTGCTGTGCTGTGCTGGGTTTATTTTGGGCGTGTAAACTGGGGCTACAGGGTAAGCCGGCGCAGAGTGGCTCCCTGCCGGTGGAACATTCCGCGGCCCAAGGGCGGGCAGGTTCCGGTGCCCGCCCAGCGGGACGGTCAGGGCGTGCGTGCGTGCGCGCGTGCGTCGCGTGCTTGTGTGCCGTGGTTCTTCCGGCCGACCCACGGAACGGCAGACGCCGTCGCCGCCGTCCTGATTCGCGAGCGCCGCGGTGCAAGCCAAAAAAAAAAAGTTTTCAATGTTCCGCCATCGCAGTGCAGTGTCCCGCCGCAGCAGCGCCCGCCATGCCTAACACGGTGCCCCCGTCGCCGTCGAGGACTGTTTCGCCAAACCAAACGGGCGGCGACTTTTTCGGCGAGCGAGCCCATTACACATGTACATGGGCGGCCACCAGCAGCAGCAGCAACAGGCGTTGGTGGATGGGCCGGGAATTTAGTGGTTACGAGTTCCTCCACGACGAGGCTGCTTACTGATAGCCTGCAGGGCGCGCGTTGGGGGAGCCTGGACCCCCCGCTGATGATTGATGACTGATGGGGATTACAGTATTACTGACTTGTGAGAGTGGCTTGCTGTGCTTGCACGAGGAGCTCTGAACCGGGCGGGCAGGTCGGGCGGCTGGGCCACGGCAGGGCCAAGTCTGGGGCTGTGCCACCCACAGCCAGACCTACGCCTGTCCACCCAGTCGCAGAAGACGGGTCGGGTGCCCCAGGGCCTCGCTCGCTGAAAGCCAACGGCGCAGTCGCCGTTTGTTCGATCAGCGACGCAGCCCGTCCGTATGTAGTCCGTACGGAGCCCCGACTTGTTGTACTTCGAACTATCTACTAGTCGGTGGCGAGCTCTCGTATTCACGATTCCAGGCCGTCTGAATTCTGCCAACCACCGCGGGCCTTTACGGTGACCACTGAGGACGACTGGCAGGCAGGGGAGCCCCGCGGACCGTCCAATCCAAGAGAGGATCTTGGGGATGATGATGCTGCTGCTGCTGCTGCCCAACCTGCTCCTCGACTACCGAGTGTCGAGGGCCGATGTGCGACATGCAGGCGCCGCTACCTCTGCCTCTCGCTCTCCTGCAGTCGCTCTCTCTCTCTCCACGCACGAAGAACCATTGCCCGTTATGTCCGGCTTCTGTTCCACAGGGCGCCAAATGGCCGTTTGCCTCCCGGCGAACCGGAACGCCTTTGCCCTGCAGGGCCGTCGCAGTCCCGTCGGTTCGTCCGCCGCTCGTCTGGATGCCCGTCTGCCCGTCTGTCTGCGTGTATGTCTTGTCTTGTCCTGTATCTGATCCGCAGGGGCCAGACCGACCTTGAGCGCCTCCACGTCTGTGGCCATCGTCGGCCGACGACGACACACACCTCTTGACTGGA
The DNA here is from genome assembly GCA_029168975.1 of Purpureocillium lavendulum. Lineage (NCBI taxonomy): Eukaryota > Fungi > Ascomycota > Sordariomycetes > Hypocreales > Ophiocordycipitaceae > Purpureocillium > Purpureocillium lavendulum. The sequence goes on along the minus strand of JAQHRD010000005.1, from coordinate 1,545,700 downwards.
GAACCTGCAGTAAGTCAGCGACGACGGGGGCGAACCACGTACCAAGTACAGTACAGTACGTAAGGTAGGTAGTTCGTCTGATAACCACGTAGGTTCCTGTGCGTTGTGCTGTGCTGTGCTGTGCTGTGCTGTGCTGCGCTGTGCTGGCTGGACTGGACAAGGCCGCCCTCGTCCCTCGCGCGTCGTGTGGCGCGCCCTCATTCGTGGGCCGCTCCCCGGGAGACGGTCGCGGCAGCCGACTGACTGGTCGTGATGATGCTGGTGGTGGTGGTCGGCACGCAGGCAGGCAGGCAGGCAGGCCCGGTCGGTCGGTCGGTCGGTCAGTCAGTCAGTCGGCTGGGCCTTGACGCGTCTCGGGCAGAGGGAGGAGGACCACGGCTGCTGTCTGCTCGCACCCGAATCTTGGCTGCGATATGTCAGGTTGCGCAGCGGCGCGCCGCCCGCCCAGCTTTCCTGGCCAAGCCTGGTCGCGTCTGCGCCACGATAATGGAAGCCTGGCATGATATGTATGAGCTTGGGCGACGTGCGATGATGGAAACGTCCCGTGGGAAGCATCAATGCGCGCGGCTCGTCTGGGCGCTCGCCCAGCTTTTTTGTTCCTTTTCGCCGCCCCTGCCGAATTGGCGGACCTTGGTCGAGCTGTATCCATTGTGTATTGCAAACCTATCATCGCGATGCAGGTCCGGGCGCGTTCTCGCCGTGGGAAGCATTAGGCAACGGCGCGTTCTCAGCATCAGTCAATGGCATGGTGGCTGGCGCATGGCCTGCCCTCTTCCGCACTGAACGCGCCGTGTCCTCCCTCCCCCCCGATCGAGTGACTGTGAGCATCTGAATGAGCGACCACGGGAAGGTTCTTGTTCTATTCTTGCCGCCGCGGTTCTCGGGAAGCGGTCCGTCGTCCGCGCGCATCGTCTAGCCTCATTCTACATCGCAGCACGGGGGCAGGGGGACCCATGAGGTCCTCGCGAGACGTGTATACACGCGGTTCGACAATGGGGACCCCAAAAGGCGACGAACGAGGCATGCGGTCCAGGGTCGATGCTCTCTCTGTCTCTCTCTTTTGGGCTCCTCAAACGTGGCTCACCGCGCGCCTCCCCCAGGGATGCCCCCGGCAGGCGATGCGTTGTGCGCTTCGTTGCACGACTGCAGCCCGCGAACGCGACCCCCCCCCCTGCGCGCCTTCTGTCTTGGCGGACGAGCGAGGTCTCTGCGCGCACGCGGCGTGCTGTGCTGTACTGTAAGTATCTCGAAAGGGGTGGGAAACAAGAAAAACAAGCACGAAAGTGAAAGAGTCGAGCAGAACAGTCGCCCGGTCAAGGTTGTGCCCTGTCCGTGACGTGGCTCGACTTGCGGTCAAGGAGGATTCGAACTTGCGCGCCTCCTCCCCCTTGTTCAGTCGCCGGCAAGGGTTTTACTCACCTTTGACAAAGACGACGACGATATCGTGGGACTGGGCTTGCTCACGTGGCAACTGATCAACACCGTCTCCAATCTGGGATGGGAGGGCTGCTCTGCGGCATGGAGGTGCGTAGGGTAGCAGTGTCACGACGAGGACGGCGACGAGTCAACGACACACTCACTGCTTGGTCATCAACCAGAACATAGTCATATGGCTTCTATCTACAGCTGAAGACAAGATGCGTCGCAGCCACCGGCATCACGCTTCGGTTGTTGAGGTTCTTCACCAAGGACGCCCGAGACTGGTTGGGCACGTACATCACACAGCCCAAGCGGCACCGTAATGCCGACGAGGGCCTCCAAAGCCCCGGGCTTCATCGGATAACTCCATCACGTCACTGCAACTGCAACAGCGGGCGCTTTGCAAGCGAGATACAGCTCTGCTGCCGATGTGAAATTGCCCGTGCTACGTCGTCCAGAGCCGAAGCTATTCACACCCGCCGCCCCTCAACCATGCAGACGGCGCCCCCGCGCTCACGCCCTCGCCGGCAACGACCCTCGGCTCCTGGGCAGAGAGTCGCAGTCGTTCGCAGCCACCACGCACGCACACCAGCTTCCACAACCGGCAATAGACAGAGCCCGTCCATGGGGAGCGCAGGGAAAAGGGGGGGCCGCGCACGATTGCTGGAAGTCGCCATGGAACGCATGACGGGGTTGCATCCTCCATGGGAGTACGTACGTACGTACGAGTACACGCATAGGCATGGCGCCGTCTCGAACACCCTCTCCGCCCCAGGCTTCTTCCCCGCGCGCGAGCGCCCCGCGGTGTCGCCCTGCGTTCGGATCTTGGCGCGGAGCAGGTGCGGTCGCACGACGACGTGCCCTCGGCGGTGCTGCTGCCTTGACGGCGGCGCCGCCAAGAGCTGGGGCTATGCCCTCGTCCTGGTTGATAGGGGCAGCGTTCCTCCACGAGGGCGGCGGAGGCGGGCGGAGGGCCGCAGCGTCTCTCGAATCCGGCGCGTCGCGTCCTGTCGCGTACCACCGCATGGCCAGAGAGGTCCCGCGGTCCCGCGATGTGCGCTCCGTCGTCTGGGGCGCCTTACGCAGGGTCCTGCTTTCCCCTCATTGAGGCGCCCGGCGGCGGCGGCGTCGGCATCGGCGCTGCACCACACTTCGGAATCTGGGGTCGTGCCCGGGGTCGAGAAGGGGGGGAACCTGTCAGCTGCGAAGCGCGCGCGTGCCGCCCCCGTCAGGAGAGATATGATCAGATAGTCGGATCGTTGCCGAGTGCGACCCTGCGGCTGGCAGCGGCGGCGAGGTGGGAGGAGGGACGTGCCAAGTGCGTGACAGCTGGGCGTTGTGCGCATTTCCCCGCGATGAGCTTGATCGTTTGTGCTTCCCGGGGCGGGATGGGGTGGTACGGCATGCGGTCTGGACGGGCCCTCCGGGCGAGCAGGTCGGAGCATGGGTCATTGCGTCGGAGATGATTTCTTCGAGCCCAAGCGACATCTTGCGTGTATGCCGAGGATGCGGCCGTACTGCGCGGGTTCAGGAGCGGATTGTGTCGAGGTCCGTCTGGCTCTCCGAGAAGTGGACGTTGGGAGTTGGGAAGCGAAGGGTAGAAGCCGTAGGCATGAGGTTCGGGAGAAATAGTGAGTCTCGCGACAATAAGGACGAAATCGAACGGTGTCTTGATACAGTAAACCCGCTAAGCGCAACTTGCTACGCCTTGGTGGACGGCTAATATGACTTGTGAGCCGCGGTGTGCAGGCTGCATACTAATACAATGAAAAAAAGCCAGGAAAACGAAACGAGACGGCGTTATTTCGCAGAAAGACGACCGAGGTTGTCATCTCCTCTCTCTAGTCAGACCCAGGGGTGATGTATCTGTAGCCAACCGGCAATCAACTGTCTTCGGAGCTCGGGGTCCGCCCAAACGATCAGCTCGCTGTCCGCTGTTCACCGCCGACATCCCTGTGAGTCGATTTCCCACGAAACTTTGCGGGAGGGACAAAGGATCTCACGCCAGTTCATGATAAGGCTTCGCAGCGCGGCGTAGAACTCGTACTCGGTGCTGCCCTCGTGGCGACACTGCTCCAAGCCAGTGTCCGCCGAGACGAAGAGCTGCTCGATGTTGTACTCGTGGCGCAGACGGTCGACGACGAGATCGTAGCACTGCGGCCGGATTTCCTGGTCGGGCTTGAAGTCTGTACGGGGATTTTGTCAGAGATATGTTGATGATCAGGCGAACGGGGTTTTGTTTGTCTCGAGACATGACCAGGGCGAACCCGGGTTATGCTTACCCCGTGCGAAGTCGAACCTGGAGACAATGTCAGTCAGAGCCCGTTTGCGAGATAGTTTCGGATGGTGTTTTCGTACGCTTCCTGTAGCATCTTGATCAACCTGGCGCGTCGGCGGCCTGTCTGTTTTGAATATGCCAAAGTGAACAATCGCTGACGCGTAGGGGTCTACGAGCATTCAGGGCGAGGTTTGGTGATATTGGTGTCTTCCTCAGTGAATGAACATTCGTATGGCGTTTGTATGGTGCCGCAGCTTTGTGATGTCAAAAGAACTATCGTCAGGGCACGGGTGGGACTGGGCTCGAGTGGGAGACAACGCGTGGAGAGCCAGCGGCGTGAACAAGTGCGCGCAGCTGTTCAGGCGGCAGCCCTTCGATTGCCCCGGCAGCGGTTGCGCCCGTAAAAATGAACAGGTGGGAATAACTCGGCTCGATTGGAATGCCGCCTTTCTGTAGGCAGCTGGGCTGCAACCCGGGCCTTGTTGAGCAAGCATGGAGATGATGCACTGAATCGGGTAGTTAGATGCCGACGAACTGGCATACCGCGAGGCGGACAAAATATCCACGAGTCGAGCTCCAGGGGCATGACGAAGATACTTGCAGAAGATGCGAGAAATGCGAGAGAATGGCTGGGTCATTGCGAAATCGGGTATCATTTTTGAATAAACAGGTTGCCTGCTGTCTAATGTGTCCTTTGCGCCGAGGCAGAGCGGCCCACCACCACGATGGCTGGTCCCGAATCGTTGCGTTGCTAGGTAACGATCAAGTCTTACCCAGCATGACTCGTTGAGGCAGCGCCTGGATGCCTTGTTGCTGCATCGCAACCCTCGTGTCGTGGACCTTGCGGTCAATAGTCTTGAAGTCAAAGACGCCGTCCAACTCGCCCCGAATGGCCATGAGCTGGTCCTGCGCCTTGCGGATCTCATCGGGCTTGTTGTCATGCAACACGTGCGACTTCACCTGGAGGATCCAGCGGCTTTGGCCATCCATCGGCGTGAGCGAGTCCCAGGACGGCAGCGTGCGCAAGGGCTCGGTCATCTGGTGTTGCGCTGATCCGAGCGGCGTGTAGTCGTTTATGGGTTTGACGAAGAAATGTCTTGATAGACAGAACTCGATGTCATCGCGGAAGAACCGGTAGAGCTCCTCGACAGTCTCAGTCTTGAATCTGCGCCAAGTCAGCAGGCGGAGGCAACGATGCATCTGAGGTGACACGTACTGGTGATGATTGTCCCGCATCACCGACAGAAGTTTCTTCTGATCCCACAGCTCGACGATCTTGCGCTGCGTGAGAACTGGCCGCGCGGTTGGAGGATCAGGAAAGTCGGACCATCGCAGGATCCCCGAAACGGCATCGAGATCTTGCGGTACTGCTGAAGGGCCCATGTCACGGTCTTTGAGGACCTCGTAGCGTGCTTGGAGAATAAAGGACTGGCGACTGAGATTTTGATGCAGGTCTTTGTACAGAAATGCGACGTCTTTTCGCATAGGCTTGTCAATGGAGCTCTGGTTCGAGATGCCTGCTGGCCGCGGAGGTCCTTGGAAGTAAAGGACTCGTTGGATCGTCTCCCATGGCGGCATGGCGCAGAAACCGCCTAAGACGGCACATGCCGCCTGAAAGTCGCTGTCCTCGACGAGCGCCGTGAGAAAGAGCTCGTACATGATGATCGGAGCGGCCTGTGATGGCAAACGTAGGCGTGCCGCCTTTGACGCGCTTGGTACGATTGTACAGCTTCGAGAATAGAATTGTCCGTTGTGCAGGAAAATCGATGTCAGAAACGCCAAACAATCAGGTAGACCAGATAATCTCAGGTTGATAGGCTGCTCTTGTAGGCAATGGCGATTTGGGTAAGCTTAAGGCGAGGTTTATCGTGATCCTTTGAGCTCCAGGGAGCTCCGATGGGTGGCACAGGTGGGGGTCCTGCTGAGCAACTCGGCATCTGCACGCACGTGATCTCGCGTTCCCGATTTCCGCGTCCCACTCGGGGGTGCCGCGTGCCATCAGGTCCATGGGCATCGTCAACTTTCCCCGCGCCGTGTCGCACGTCTGCCTCTCCAAGTGGCATGCGACGGCTCGCGCGACTCTCACATCAGAAAGCTGGCGGCATGATGGCACCATCGAGCCCGCCACTCAAGCGGAAGGCCGCAGAGGCTCCCATCTCCCCGCCTCCAGTCAAGCGCGCACTGCAGAGCAACACGACGAGTGAGACGGCCCCTTAAGGTGCGCTGACCAAACGCTAACCTGTCTATCCAAGAAAGCGCCGTCGCCAACTTCTTCACCCCAGCTTCCCAGAAGCCAAAAGACCGAACGGCGTGGTCACAGCGAGGACCGAGTGACGACGTGCTCGCGACCCTGCTCGTGGGCAGCTTCGTGCCGGAGAAGCACGACGTGAGCGCCTCACCTCGACGAAAGATTGCAGCTTTCGACCTCGACTCGACACTCATTACGACGTCATCTGGAAAGAAGCATGCCAGCACAGCGACAGACTGGAAATGGTGGGACAGCGCAGTGCCAGGCCGGTTGCGAGAGCTCTACAACGACCAAGGCTACCAAGTCGTCATTCTCTCCAACCAGGCCGGCCTGACGTTACAGTTTGAGCCTGGATTCAAGGGCCCCAAGGCAAACGCACAGAAGCGGGTCAGCGAGTTTAAGCAAAAATGCAGCGCCATTCTGAACAGCCTGAATCTGCCGACCAGCGTGTACGCCGCCACAGGGCGAGACATATACAGGAAGCCCAGAACAGGGATGTGGAAAGAGGTCTGTGAAGACTACGACATTCCCGAGGGCGAGGTCGATCTGAAGAACAGCTTCTTCGTCGGCGATGCAGGCGGTCGCGTTGCAGGGCTTGCCGGCGACTCTGATGGCGTCGCGGCGACCGCCAAGGACTTTAGCTGCTCAGACAGGAACTTTGCCCACAACGTTGGCATCGATTACAAGACCCCGGAAGAGTTCTTCCTCGGACACAAGCCGAGAAACTTCCAGCGCGACTTTGACTTGGCCAACTTTCCGTACCACCAAGAAGCGCCGCCATCGGCCGCCCCCATCTTGGAGAAGACCAACGACAAAGATGTCGTCATATTCTGCGGGCCTCCGGGCGCCGGCAAGAGCACGTTCTTTTGGAACCATCTCAAGCCTCTCGGATACGAAAGGATAAACCAGGACACGCTCAAGACTCGCGACAAGTGCGTGCAGGCTGCCAAGGAAATGTTGGCTCGCGGAGCATCCGTAGCCATAGGTTGGTTCTGCCTCGCGTCCGCTGCAAGATGATGAGACTTACACCATGCCACCAGACAACACGAATGCGGACCCAGACACGCGAGCCGTGTGGATAGAGGTGGCAAACAAGGCCAAGGTGCCAATCCGTTGCGTGTGGTTTCGCACGCCACTGCATGTATGCGAGCACAACGACGCCGTCCGTGCGCACAACGCGGCGCTGAATCCCGAAGCGAGACAAGGCCTGCCGAAGCTGGCCTTCACCGGGTTCGCCTCACGGTACAAGGAGCCCAAGGTCAAGGAGGGTTTCCAGGACATCATCGAAGTCGACTTTCAGTTTCGGGGGAGCCATGACGACTACAAGATCTGGGGCCGATACTGGACGTAGCGTGACTCATGCTTATTGGGAGGCCGACCGACCTCTTTCTGGGCGATAATCTCGAAGCCGTGAAGTGGCATTCTCCACTGGGATGATAGAAACATGGCTATCGCGTGCGGCACCCTCGATGCAACCCGTGCCAAGATCAAGCGGGCAGCGCAAAACGGCAGTCCCGACGAAACCAAAGCCAACGAAGTACATGCATGCGTTACATCAGCCCACGCCCGTGCGCCGACCCTTGGCGTCTGGGCGAAGCTGTCAACGTCAATTACAAACAGTATGGACTACGGACTACGGACTAGTTGTAGGGTAGTACCCGTGTGGGCTGTTGGCCGCGAGCACCGACGATCACTTTTTCCCGTGTTGGCTATTGACAACTGGTTAGGCTGCAGGTCGGAGTGACTGCCGGAAAAGACAAAGTTGACGACTGGTGACGCCGCGCCAGCGTCATCTGCCAACATGCGGAAGCCAGGTAGAATCGAGAACAGGCCCCTTATTCGTTGTGCCGTCTGCCCTTGAGGAGGATGTTGGCGGGGCCGCCGAGTCGCCAACGACGGTGTGGCACCCGCACTGACCATGCCCATGCCGGCCACAGTGAAGAAATATTGCCAACTCGCAGGCCCCGTGATAACGCACTCATTGACGTGGTGGTGTGGCACACTGGATGCACGCGGTTCTCCTCGACGGCGACGCACCTCTGTCGCTTGGGAGATGCCGGTCCATCCCGGGCATCTGCAAATATTGTACGGAGTACTGTACGTCCCAGACGACACCAAAGAGAATGCTGCTCGGACATCGTCCCACACACGACGCCAAGCGAAGCCCACCGCACCCCACCGCGACGGAGGGTTCGGTCTCGCAAGGGCAGCGTTCGGATGGAGACTGCGGAGTTGGACAGTGCAATATCTGCCTCGAGTAAATTTCTCAGGCCCCCTCCGGCGGCGGCGGCGCGCTTTCATACCGCGCAATAGGGCGAGACACGCCCATCAGCCGCTTCGCAGCCGAGTGGCTTGGGATGGCCGTGTGGCTCAATGGCAGAGCGTCTGACTACGATTCTCTAGATAATCAGGAGGTTGCAGGTTCGAGACCTGCCTCGGTCAATCTTTTTGCCTGTTGAGTGCGTTTTCTTTTTGCGTTCCTGAAGGTTCCTTATGGTTGCGCTGTCGTGAGGGTGACTGACGTGGTGGACGTGTTGCGTGCGATCCGGGACCAGTCCGCGGCATAAAAAAAGTTTAGGGCCCGGATCGCATCGTTGCCGGCGAAAAAGCCCACCTGGGCACCTGCCACCCAAGCAAAATTGGCCGGAAGCGCACGAGCCGCTGCACGCTCAAAGGCAGAGCGGGAACGATTCCCAGGACAAGCAACCCGCCTTGCTCCTGGTCGTATCAGAAAAAAAAAACCTGAGAGAAAAAACAGGGCAAAAAGAAAAAAAGCAAGCGAATGCTGTTTGACCGAGGCAGGTCTCGAACCTGCAACCTCCTGATTATCTAGAGAATCGTAGTCAGACGCTCTGCCATTGAGCCACACGGCCAGATGCTATTCGCACTGCATATTGGAGAGTGACTTATCAGCTACTATGAAGAATGCCCGCACCGCCTCGACCCGTGACCCTTGGCACCCAGCGCCATGACCAGGCTTGCATGCCCAGGAAGCCATCCGTCTTGGCTGACGATCCAGGGCGGCCTGCTGTGCCGAGTTCCAGCGCCACAATCGACGACGACAACGTCTACTGGCTGGCCTGGCCTGGCCTGGCGATGCCTGCGACTCGTGGCGTTTGGCCATCAGCAACCTAGACAAACAAGCGAGCAGGTCGTCTGGTCACGCATCATCACTACGGGTGGGCAGCGCGAAGGATCCGACTATCGCCGAATTCTCGGTTGCATTGCAAATAGAAGACGATCCATTTGCCGGAGGAAGGGGGGGGGGGGGGGAAACCAGCAGCAACCGCAACCCCGGGGGATCCCCTGGAGAGCGCGCGCGCAGTGTGGCCCATCCCGCGTGCCCCCAGCAGACTGACCGAGTCCGTGCCCATCCCACATCCCACGCGGCGGTCCGTCGTCGTCGTCGTGCCATGCCGTATGCCGCTGCTACTGCTGCTGCTGCTGTTGCTGCCCACGGGGGACCAAGCGCGAGCATCTCCTCCTGCGGGCCGCCGCCGCCGCGGCCGAGCGAGCACGTCTCTTGCTCACCTTGGACCACCTCCGGGGCAGAGAAGAGACAGGGACAAGGACAGCAGCGCGGCCAGTGCATCGCCACATCAGCGCTGACTGAACTGTCTGTCGTCTGCCTCGCTCGGCATGCCTCCGACGCCGCCGGCGCCTTGTCCCTACCGCGCGCCGCGACGACGACGCCCACGAACAAACGGGCGGCGTCCTCTCCGCACGTCGCACACGGTGGTGGAGCGAGAGCTTGTTGGCGGCCCGGCCGCGAACAGCGAACGAGTCGCGCGCGCAGAAGCCAAGCCCGCTGCCGGGCACGAACGGGGAAGAAGGATCTCATCAAGCAGCCAAAAAGCGACGGGTGATGGGACGACGGAGTGGGCGGCACCCTCCCTCCCCCCAGGCAGAACTGACCTTTTTTTCCGTCCTCGTAGGCCACGAAGCTCGCCTCGGCCAACCTCCGGCCAGCTGAGCGAGAGAGAAGGTGAGGTGAGGCTTCCGCACCGCACTCCACCGCGAACATCCAGGGCCTGGGGCGCCGCGCCCCGTAATCTGCCTGTTTGGCCCCTCAACTCGCGCGACGGGGAGGAGCCCGCTGTACAGGGCTCTGTTGCGTGCGCGGGAGCGCCGCGGGAGATGGGCTGGGCGTGCGCTAACGTGGGAAAAGCGGAGTTGCCGGCGTTGGTGGCGGCGGGGATTTGGGGTGGGGGGAACAGGAAGATTACCGAACGACTTCTGCTGCTGCTGGTGGTGGTGCTGCTTCTGCTTCTGCTTGCAGCAGCGAAAACGGACCATGTTTATCAGGTGGCGATGCATGCTGGGGGCTTCGGGGGCGTGTCCCATGCAATAGCCGCGGGAGCTGAGGCGAATTCAAAATCCCGTCCACGCTGAGAGGGAGGCACAAGTGACAAGATGCAGACGATGTGCGCGTGTCGTCGAACACTCGTACGGGGTACAGTATCTGCGTATGATATACAGCGACTACGGTATACACGGTAGGCGCCTTGTCTCCGTACGAGGCGGCGCGTAACAGGCCCAAGCAACAACAAGGGCGCGATGATGCAAGAGAGACAGACGAAGTAGAACCGGGTAGAAGAAGCCCCTCCCTAGGTAGCCACGAGGCACACACGCGAGCGCGCGCCCGCCTTCCAGCAAGGGAACAGAGGCGCATTCCCCGTTGGACCAATGCGTGCGTGCCGGCGCGAGAGCCTGCGACGATGATTTAGGGTTTGGAGTGCCCTCGCGGGGAGGGAGGGTGCCTGTTTCTACTAAACTAAAGCTTCCACAGCTTCCAACGACGGCCTGGGTCGTGGTGTCCGTGTCTCGCCGTTGGCGATGCGGGCGGGTGGCAGCCTGTACGGAGTAGGGCCAACGGAACTCAGCTATGTAAGTGGCACGCACAGGGGCATGCCGTCGTGGCGCGCACGACGCCCCCCGAAGGAGGGTGAGATCCTCGCTGCCAGATCCGCGGGCAGGCAATTCTCCAACCCGATACCTACCTTGGCATCGTCGGCCTCTGTCTCTCGTCGGGGCGCCGCCGCCGTTGTTGGTCGCCTCCACAAGGCCCTCCATCCATGCATCTCTGCCCTCCACCACCACCACGACACCACCCACAACCACTTACACGCACTAACACGGCCCCAACTCGCCAACCCCAACCCCCAGCAGCACCCACACGAGCAGCACCTCGTCGTCGTGCTGCAGCACGCATCTCCGTCCCCACGACGCTTGCTTGCTTGCCCGCGAGAATAATCCCTGCTCCCCCCCTGGGGTGCTCACGTCCCACGATCCACCATTCATGGATGATGATGGGAGGGGGGCGCGCCCCAGGGCTTGCATCCCGGAACCTGGGCGGCGTGCAAGACGCACCTCTGTCGCCCTCGTCCGCCGCCGCCCTGGCTTCGCTAATACCCCACAGCACAGGGCCCTCCTCCGGCCGGTACTCGGCCTCTCCTCCTCCTCATCCTCCATGGAGACGGGGCAGCACACCGTCGCTTCGTCGACGGACAACATATAAGAGATCTGCCCTCGCACCCACGGGCCTAAGCTCCTCCTCCTCGTGCTCCGCGTCCCGCATCCGCCCCTCCCCCATCACCATCCTCCTCATCCCTTCTCTCTCTATTGTCTTCCCCGTACCCCGGACCTCTCTGTGTCACTTGCACAGGACAGCTGCCCTCCCCGACCCCACAGCAGGTACAAGACAAGACAAAACAAGACAAGACAAGGCCAGGCCAGGCCAAGGGCAAAAAAACACCACAACAGATAACAAACAAACACTACAACACCCGTCACCATGGCAGGCGGCGTCAAGAAGCCCGTCAACATCTTCCGCCTCAAGGACTTGGGCGAGCCCGAGGGCGTCTTCAACTGGCGCCTGTGGTTCGCCGTCGTCTCCTTTGGCCTGCTCGGCGCCGCGCGCGGCATCGACGAGGGCCTCATCTCGGGCGCCTTCAACTCGCCCGACTTCAAGGACATGATCAACTACTCGAGCTACTCCAAGGTCGACCAGGCCAACATCAAGGCCAATGTCTCCGCCATGGTCCAGATCGGCTCCGTCGCCGGCGCCCTCATGTGAGTCTTTGTGTGTCTCATGACTGAACACCCAACAAAAACCAAAACAACAAGAGCGGCGGCGCAGTCGCTTTCTTTGGGGTTGCACAATGACACCGCATGCTGACGTCGGAACCACCCCTCTTTCCACAGCGCCTTCTTGATTTGCGATCGCATTGGCCGTATCCAAGCAACCCGCGTCCTCTGCACGCTGTGGGTCGTCGGCATCATCATCTTCATGGTTGGTGGCGTCAATGGCAACCTGGGCGCCGTCTATGCTGGCCGCTTCATCGCCGGTCTCGGTGTCGGTCAGACGCCCGTTGTTGGGTGAGTAGCTTCCAGTAGCTGTACCTGCCCGAGTTCCTCCAGGTCTCTAACGCTGGTTCAAGCCCCGTCTACATCGCCGAAGTTGCCCCCGCGTCCGTTCGAGGTCTCTGCACGTGCTTCTTCACAGGCGCCGTCTACATTGGCATCGTCCTGGCCTACTTCACCAACTACGGAGCCGCCCTGCACATCGATGGCCACAGCCACAACCGCTGGCTCGTGCCCACCAGCCTCCACATCATGATGGCCGGCATCATCTTCATCCTCACCTTCTTCCAGTATGAGTCGCCGCGCTTCCTCGTCAAGCAGGGCAAGCCCGAGCGCGCCGCCCAGGTCATGTCCAAGCTCCGCCAGCTGCCCATCGAGAGCGATTACGTTGTCGGCGAGATCACCGCCATCCAGGCCGCCCTCGACCACGAGCTCGAGGCGACCAAGGGCGTTGGCTGGCTCGGCAAGATCAAGGAGATGTTCCTGGACAAGAGCAACCTCTACCGCGTCTACCTCGCCACCATGGTCCAGCTCCTCTCCCAGTGGTCCGGCGCCGGCTCCATTACCCTTTACGCCCCCGACCTCTTCGCCCTGCTTGGCATCACTGGCACTGAAGAGGGCCTGCTCGTCACTGCCGTCTTTGGCATCATCAAGCTGATCGCGGCTCTCATGTGCGCGCTGTTCCTGGTCGATGTCATCGGTCGAAAGCGCGCCCTCCTTACGGGCATCACGCTCCAGGCCATCGCCATGATCTATGTCGCAGGCTTCCTGACCGCCGTTCCGGAAATGGGTGTCGTCAAGGACTTCGTGCTGCCCGACGACAAGAAGGGAGCGAGTCGGGGCGCCATTGCCATGATTTACATCTCTGGCTTCGGATGGGCTCTCGGCTGGAACTCCATGCAGTACCTCCTCACCGCTGAGCTGTTCCCCTCAGGATCCGTGCCCTGGCTACATCTTGGGCCATGACCCTGCACTTTGCCAACCAGTACGGCAACTCTCGTGCCGTTCCCAACATGTTGCTCCCCGTCTCCAGCGGCGGCATCTCCCCCAAGGGCACCTTTTGGTGCTTCGCAGCCGGTAAGCTTTCCCCATGACTGCTCACATGCCAGATCACGCGCTAACTATGGACTAGTCACTATTGTCGGCGGCGTCTGGGTCTGGTTCTCCGTGCCCGAGACCAGCGGCCGTACCCTGGAGAGCATGGACCGCCTGTTCGAGCTTCCCTGGTACAAGATCGGTCTGCACGGAAACAAGGACGCCGAGCAGAAGGACCTGGCCTACAATGAGAAGCAGCGCGTTGCGGAGGAGGAGCGCGGGACGCAGCAGCACGTTGAGAAGACGATTGGCGTGTAGAAGCAAGTCGGCGTGAAGACGTGTAACGATTTGAAATGACCTAGTACCCGGTACATTACCTGTATATTCGAGCCATGAGTGTACATCTGGCGCAAGCCTATCGAGAAGATTGAAAGGCTCGGAAACAATACATGTACACAACCTGCTGGAGACCAGTTCCCCGGGGCCATTCTGGAATTCTGGATGCATGTCAGATTTCCCCAGAATCTCGCGTATCTAGCTTGTGATTCCTCACCAGTAAGCTTATTTTCTTGTCGGCCAACCGTCGGTTAATGGCCTCAGAAGGAGTCCGGCAACCACCACCCCAGAGCTAGCACCGCAGGCCGTCGTTCGATAGAAGCGGCTAACGCATCGACCGGGGGTCGTCATCGGTGGTCCCGGCAGAATTACCGTCTCACCTTTCCCTCGTGCGCGCGCACGCGAGCGAAACCAGCGCTGCAACTAGTTACAGGGATCAACCGACCAGGCAGCCGTTTACATCGTGGCGTAGCGCAGCTTTCATTCGTTCCATGAGGCGCCGTCTGAGATGCCCATTCAGCCAAAGGCCCGAAGTCAAGGCTCCACCTGTAGGGATGCCGTCCGACATGAGAAGCCCCGGAGGAGGAGGCGTCGGGCGCCGTTAGGGAGGCGTCCGGGGGCTGGCCGCCGCCACGGGGGAAACCGGGACGGAGCATGGTGAAGCTCGGGGACGCCATATCCGGAGGTACACGGCGGGCTGTTGACCGTCCGCACGACATGGAGAGCTCGGTGTTTGGGCTCGGCTCCGCGAGGAAATACGAGCCCTGACCGTCTGGGAATGAGGCTAGAACGACGTTCCAACGTCGATCAAACTCGAGAGTTCAGTTGAAGTCTGGGGAAGTTGCGGGGGATGTCGCATCCCGCAATGGCCAAGGATCCAGTACAACGTGAAGCCCCAGGGGCTCAACTGTTAGAGCACCAGACGCGTAACTCGCACCTTGACAGCCATCATTGCTGAATTTCCGTTCCTGAGAGAATCATCTGCTCTCAAGCAAGAAGAACATGCTCTCAGAGCATTCCTCACGCATTACGGTGCACCTCCGTCGTCCACGCCCGCCCGGCCAAGGCCCGAAACGGTCAGCGAGATGGCGGCGGCGCCACCACGGGCGTTGACCGAGATCAAGTGCCGCCACGGCCGCCACAAGACGGATCAAGGCCCAGGCCAGCACCCCACCGAGCCTGTGCCAAGGAAAGGGACAATGGGGGGGCTGCTTGTCGTCTGGTCCCTGCCGTTTGGCTGGGGGAGGCTTGGGAGCCCCCCCAAAAAGCAGGGGAAGGGGGAGGGGATCTCGTCCGTGTTGACTTTCGAGACTTTCGATAACCCACCAGACCAGCAGGGGTGCTGATGGGGCCTTGCTGCTCCGCATCTCCACCTCGTGTTGTGTTGCCTGCGGGGAATGAGGGGAAGATTTTGGGGTACGGCGGGCCTCGCAGGCGTTTGGTTGCAGACGTCGCGTTTCGCTCGCTCGTGAGGTATGAAGAGCCGCATGGTTCGATGTAGCTCAAATGGCAACCCGAAGTCATGGAGTCTGCCAAGCCTGCGCGCTGACCAACGACGACTTGGACGTGAGGGATCCCTTGGCATGCGTAATTATCGTACGAAGTGCATATGTCACGCGGTGAACAAGCAAGCCCGCTGGAAGTACGGAGTAGCGTCTTCCAATACCAAGGCGTTGTTCTGGGGTGATGTTTGGCTGGACCTCCGGCGGAGAGCTTGGGAGTTTGCTTTGCCCGATGCGAGACGTCATATTTGACTCGAAGGAGGCTCTCATGAAGCCGCTGTTACATGCTGAGGAGCCCTACGACAAATGCATGCGGTGAGGACATGTGGAAAAGACCAAGCTCCAGTTGCCGTTGGGCCCATGGGATGCTGTGAGACGAAGAGTTTTCATGAGGCCTGACGGTCACCAAGGACAATGTCTTGTGAATCGGAACTACGTATGGAACCTAGCAATGGCCAAACCCATTTTATGCGCCTCGCTATGCCCGCATCGTCAAAAATCGAGATCCAGTCTCAAGCTCTAGTGTTTTTGGCTTAAGCCCAGCCGTCCACAACATCTACCCATTCAAAGCCAGCGCGTCACACAAACGCATCCTCGTCCAAGACGTTTGTCTCCTCGTCAGGGGGACGAATGACTGCACGCCCGGTGTCCAGCACGCCGGTCAGCCCGAGTCCAGCGCCCGAAGACCCGTGGCCAGAGAGATAGGGGTTGACGGGGTCCACCGCCGACGACGACGACGCGTCGCTGTGCCATGGCTGCCGCGGGTTGTGAGTGTGTTCGCCGTCGCCGTCGTCGAGACGCGTGCGCCACTGGTCGGGCTGTGAGAAGGGAGTCGGACAGTGCTGGGCCCAGTCGTTTGCCGGCTGGCGGACGGACGGCAGCGGTCCCATTGGCCACGCGATGGTGGCGGCGGCGGCTGCTGCTGCGGCGGCGAAACTCGTCAACGGGCTGCTGTTTCGTTGCTCTGGGCTTGGCTGCTCGGGCTGCGGCTTCGACTTGACTGGCCGGCCTGTTCCGATGGGCGGCTGGAGGATCGGTGGATGTTGTTGTAGGTGTTGAGGTGCGGGTTGCTGGATGTGATAGTGACACTGGCGCTGCTTTTGTTGCCATTCGAGAAGCGACAGCTCGTGAAATATAGTCGGGTAGTCTTGCTCCGGCCGCATCACCAGCTCGCCCACGCTGCGTCGCGGCACCTCTCCGTCGCCATCCTCATCGACATTCGTGAAGCCTCCCACGCTGGACAGCCAGTGACCCGTAGTCTCCGACCCATGCGGTTCGACCGGCGGCGGGAAACCCATTATGCCCCTTGACTCGTCAAACTCGTCACTCGGCGGGCTGTGATGTCCCGGCGTGAGCGATAGGTCGTCCTCGGGGCTCGAGCACGCTGAGCTCGGCTTCGAGGCCGGCGGCGTGGCCACGCTGTCCTGGTTCCAGCACTGCACCAGCGGCGAGGGCACGTAGTAGCGGGTTTGCCTCGGCGCGGCGCGGCGGCGTCTTCGCTGTTCTCGCTCGAGGCGGTGGTGCGCGATGCTGTATCTCGGGTTCGTGTGGCGGTCTCTCCGGCCAGCTTCTCGGCTGCTGCTGCTCTCCTGGTGTGGTGGCATGATGTGCACGTTGCACGTGTAAAAAGGACAGTAGCGATGTATGGCCGCTTGAAATGAGACGCTCTGACGCCTTTGAGGCCCACGGAGGGGATGAAATGAATTCAGGGATGCCTGCAGGTGGCCAGCAGCTGCGCGCGGTCGTTGGTATGCTGAGCAAAGGAGCGACTTGACAATGCCCAGCGTCAGCGACCCGATGGAAGCTGATGCAGAAGCCAACATTTGTTTTGAAGTAATTCGTGAATCGAGAAGGTGATGTACCAGAGTCTTCCGTGTCGGTTACTATGGCGATACCAGTGAATCACGAGGCGAGCTCCTCCGGTGTTGGCCTGTTCAGCGCGCGTATCCACGGCTGTGAATACGTGCACAATGGTCGTAGTCTTGTGGGAAAAGGGATGGCTCTGCAGCGTTTGTTGCAGGTATTCGAATGAGCTTGCCATGCGAAACTGGAGGGAGTTGCTCCCAATGGAGCAGACCATATCCGCGGCGTTGGTTTGGTGTCGTACATCGTACGGGCGCCGCGGCTGGCAAGCAGCTGCCATAAATCGGATGATCAGATATGTGGCCCGGTGCGGTCTTTCTTCAGATTTAAAACGGTCTGCCCCGACGGTCCAGTGTTTGCAGCGCGTCACCGCCGGCCCTGGGAATCGTGATACAGAGCACATCCACGTGGCCCTCAGACTCTCAGCGATAACCACGCCCAAACGCGGCGACTTCAAAGACAGTAGAAGCGATAGTAACTTCGAAAGGCCCTTGGTAGCCTTGAGACCTTGCCCTGCGATGAAAGTGACCGCTGACTGCTATGGCCGCCTGAACTGCCCAACTACCCGACAGGGCACGCTTACATACCAGGAATCCCGTACAGAAATACATAAGGCCTTTAAGCAGCACCTCTCATGTAGATACACTATGCTATGTACCGTCGTTCTGCCTCGTGAGTAGCGGAACCAGCCCAGCGATGCTCTCCTCGCCCTTGCCCTCCCTCACCGCACGCTCCATCACGTCCCGCAACGACCCGAGCAGCACGCCCACGCCCAGCTCCTCGCCCGTCGCCGCGATGTTATCCAGCGCCTCCAGCTGCATCCTCAGCGGCGACCCAGCCGCGTACTCGCCATCGCGCACCTGCGCCGCGATACGTGGCAGCCAGTCGGCCATGGCCTTGACAAACGGGCTCGCCAGCCCCGTCGCGAACTCGACCTCGTCGCCGCTTCCGCCGCCGCCGCCGCGCTGCACAATGGCCAGCGCCTGCACCCACCCCTCGAAGATGCCGCCCATGAGGCTCAGCAGCGCGTTGTCCAGCAGCGACGCCTGCCCGACGTCGTCGCCGACGTGGCGCGGGGTGCCGAGCGCGGAGAGGACGGGCGTGCAGGCGTCGAACACGTCGCGCGGGCCGGAGCAGAGCGTCGCGGACGTGGGTTTCCCGAGAAGCATGGGCGGCACCATGATGGCGCCGTGGAGATAGCGAGCGCCTCTCTGGGCTTGCAGGAGGGTCGCCATGCCCCTGGCCTGCTGGGGGGACCCGTTCGTCAGGTTGACAATGGTTTTCTGCGAGAGGTCGTGTATATCGGACAGCGCCTCCTTTGCAGTCGCGTTGGACAGGACGCAGATGACGGTGATGGGGCTGGCGTCGATGCAGGCAGAGGGCGACGCTGCGAGAGCCGCTCCTCGAGCAACGAGCGGCTCAGCCTTGGTGGCGGTGCGATTCCACACCGTTACCTTGGCCCCGGCTTGCATCAAACAACTCGCAATGGCCGTCCCCATGTTGCCGAGACCGATCACAGAGACCGCTTGGCCAGATAGAGCCGCAGTTGTGGCCATCATGTCGGTTGCTGATGGGGTGCAAACGAGCGCAGACACCTGGGAGGGCTTGTCTGGAGATACAAACCCCATGGTGGCAGCAACCTTCAGCTTTAAAGAACGAAGCCGTGAAAGCTGAAGGTCAACGGGCGGCGGAGATAGTTTCGCCGTTTCGGTGCGATCAATGACCCGGCGATGAATGTGATTTATAAGCCCACTGGCCAGGACCATTATTTGGGACCTATGATGCATTGGCAACCTGGTATGCATATCGATAGATAGTCACTTGACGGTCATTATAGGTCTAGTCGAACGCTGCGTTACAGGTATCGTCATCATCAGAGCATGCTCAAGTCCCGGTGAGCAAAAGGCCATTTCATCAGGAGCCCCTCGCCGATAGCCTCGCACGCACTCCCTTGCTGTCCAGGCTGGCAACGGCAACGAAGAAGTCGTGCTTGCAGACAATGTCATCGAGCGTCGTTTCGTACATCTCCCAATCGAAGCGGCGGACGACGGCCGCAATCGTGAGATAGATTTCAGCGTAGGCGAGACTGATCTGGTTAGCGAAGGCGTTCGCCTCGTCAGGAAAGGGCGCGACCTACTTAAGCCCCAAACACTGGCGGCTGCCTTTTCCGAAGCAAACGAGATACCGGTCCAACTTGACGTCTTTCGCTGCTGCCTCCAGCCATCTTTCAGGCCAAAAACATGTGGGGTTCGGGAAGATGGTTGGGTGCATGAGGACGAAATACGGGGTCTGGGATATCGGGGTCTATGACGTGTGAGCTTTTGGCCAGCAGCTGGCTCTGGCGGTGCTTACTCCTGCGGGAATGACATGTCCGTTGTATCGTATATCCTCATGCGCAATGCGAGGCAACCGGGTCGTGGTCCCGTATGACAGTCGCAGGCCTTCTCGAACGACAGCACTCTGTGCTGGTCAGTACACCTTCGGCGCATGCCTGAGAGAAGAGGCTCACTCACTAGGTACGGAAGCTGTTGCAGCACTGTCCACGAGGGCGTTGTGGGGTGAGCCGCTAGGGCGTCGTCAAGCTCATCTCGCAGCTTCGCCAGTGTCTGAGGCTCCTGCTTGAGGTAGAAGAGGATGCGCGTCAGCGTCTGGGCAGTCGTCTCCGAGCCCGCTCCGGTGAGGATTTCGCCTTCGTCGCACAGCCGCTGAAGAGTCCTTTCCTCTGGCGGTAGGTCACTATCACGAAGAGTATGAAAGATGGTTCTTGACGAGGCGTCTTTGTCGCCCGACAAAGTAATCTCATCAACGCCTTCCAAGATTGGCCTGACCTGAGATTTCACGCCAGCCTGCCAGTTGAGCAAATGGCCGACCGAGGGGTTCATGGCCGACACAATCGAGAGGGGGAGTCGCTTCATCAGGGGAAGCATCCACGGGAACTGCCTGCCCAAGGCACCGCCCTCGAAGGCACCGATGATGGTCTGCTTCCAGAGCAGCTTGAAGTCGGGCTCGTCAAGGTACTTGCGGTCGTTGGAAAAGGCGTAGTCGCAGATAACGTCCATGGTGAGGGCCATGAAGGCGGCATCGAGACGCAAAACCTCGCCGGACTCGACGAAGCCATCGAAGCGGGCACAGAGCTTGGCGATCTTGGACTGGACCAGAGGCTCGAGCCTCGTGACGGAGCGCGCCGAGAAGAAGGGGTTCAGCGCGCCGCGACGCAGCTTGTGTTGGTCGTGCGTGATTGTGGAAAAGGAGCTCCCGTCGGCACCTGCGAGGTTTGTCCACCATCTATACTTGTCGAGTCGCTTCGTGTTCACGTAGAGCTCGTCGTAGAAGTCCGGGTCAAGTATATGGACCTCGTAGGGGTTGATTCGCACGCAGGGACCTGAGACACGATGCGACGTCAGCAAACTGAGTGGTTCGTTGGGCGAGGCGAGCACAACGCACCATACTTGACGTGCATGTCTTGAATCTGCCACATAAAAGTGCCGCGCCGCACGACGTCGTAGAAGAACTCGTTCCATAGCGACAGGGCAGCCCAGCGCGGCCCAGGTATGGCGGCCAGCGGGCTGAAATACAGGCGATGGACGGCCGTGAAGACGACATAGGCGAGGGCGGCGGCCGCGAGCGACAGCAACTGCGTTTGCCAGCTCATGATGGCGCGGCGCACTCGATGGCCGGGCGAGCTGCGTCGGTCAAGGCGTGTTGGTCATGGTGAGAGGGAGTAGCAGCACCAAATGGTAACCCGAGGCCGCGGTCGTGGGATGGAGGCGTGCATGGATGGATGGATAGTATGGCCGGAACGGGCGGGCGAAGGATCGATGGCGGCGTGGCAGCGTTGCAGCGCTGCACTGTTACAGCCGGCCGGCCGGCCGGTCGGGTCGCATGACATCTGCACCCTTGCCATTGGGTAATTGCAGAGCTGGACAGTCGTCTCGGCAGGCTAAAAAGAAGATGGGAGCTTGGGGGGTCGCCAGGATTCAAACGTTAGCGGAGCAGCTCGGGGGTTAGGCAGAGAGCTTGCAGCCGCTGGATTGGCGGCGAGAGAGTCGCCAAGCGCGTCTTCAGCGTCAGGGTCGGTCGGCCGAGGTGCTGCTTCGAGCCAATGGATCCGACGGACGGCCCTGGATGAGGATAGGTACGTAGTGCACTCGCAGGTCCACGAAGAGAGAAGGGGGCCTGGCTGGAGCATGGGGATCCATCATCCATGGCGGGCAGCTTCGCGCTTGTGGCGCCAGCCATGAGATGCGGGTGCCTCGACCGGAGCAGGCCCAGGGCTCAAGGGCTCCAAGGGCTTGCGGGCGCGGGGCTGGCGTCCGGCCGGATGCACCGCCATGACCGCCCAGCTCGCTGCCCGTTGAGCGCTAAAGACACTTGAATGCACAAACAGGCGCTGCGGCTGGCAGGGCCCTGCGTCCGCGACGTCGCGCTTTCCCGTCTTGAGCTGCTGCCCCAGTCACTTGACAGTTGACAGGTGTGCGGAAGGAGCGAGGGTGCTGCTGATGTGGCTGTTCCTGCACTGCGTGTCAATCCAAGCCATCCATCCGTCAATTATCCCCCGCCCTCCTTCTCCGTCAGCGCGCGCGCGCCCACAATCCTCTCATCGCAATTCGCAAAAAGCAAATACGTCGCCGGAGGCCCTGACGACGGACGCGAACACGCAGCGCGGCGGACGCTCTTGCCCTGCCCTGCCTTGGTCACCCCGCCGATCCGCTACGGCTCCCCGGATCCCCTGCCGCCCAGCCTCGGCCCGCCCACGGGGCGCCACTTCGGAGCGGCACCGGCCGTGCTTTCCGACGCCGACCGACCGTTCCCACAGCAAGACAAGGCACTATCGTGACCCGGTCCCATTGATGCCATGGCCGAAGAACGCAAATCCGCGCAGGACCCGTCGAGGGAGTGGCACCAGCCGGACGCCCAATCTGCGCCGCTGGAAGTCGAGGTGCGCTGGCCCTGTTCCCCCCGTTCGCCTTCGAAATCGCCGTCTGACATCCGCTACCACAGCCCGATGACACAAGCGATGATGGCTTCTCCGATTATTCCGACGAGGAATCGCAGACCCAGAGCCTGCGCTCGTCAGTCTTTGAGTATGTCTACGAGAATGGCCGTACATACCATTCCTACCGTGCCGGCCAGTACTTGCTTCCAAACGACGCTCTGGAACAGGAGCGCCTCGACTTGACCCATCATGTATTCCTGCTCACCCTCGATGGCGCCCCTTGTGTGACGCAGCTGCGCGATCCCCAGTCGATACTGGATCTGGGGACCGGGACCGGCATGTGGGTAAGTGGCGTGCCCAACTCTGGCCGTCGCCGCACGTCCTGACCGCTGGTGATGCCTAGGCAATTGAGATGGGGGACATGTACCCGTCTGCGGAGGTGATTGGAACCGACCTCAGCCCCATACAATCCGAATGGTCAGTGCGAGTGTCCTGTCTAGCAGTATCTGCGCTCCGACTAGCAGCTGACGTCGACGCCGAACAGGGTCCCCCCAAACGTCAAATTTGAGATTGACGATGCTACCCTGGAATGGACGTTTGCCAAGAATTACTTTGACTTTATTCACGCGAGAACCCTGGCAGGTGCCATCAAGGATTGGCCGGCATTGCTAGGACAGTGCTTCAACCATGTCAAGCCCGGTGGCCGGGTTGAGATATCCGAGGGCCGGCCCAACTTTTGGTGTGACGACGGCACCCTGACGGAAGACACGTCGACGTACAAGTGGCTCACGGAGTTTCGCCGCCTCAGTGAACCGCTTGGTTTCGACATCGCGCCCAAGCTCCCCGACATGATGAAGGGCGCCGGCTTCCAAGACGTCAAGTTCACGCAGAAAGTTGTCCCGCTAGGCTCCTGGCCGAAAGATCCCGCGCTGAAGGAGCTCGGGAGATGGTTCCGATACCAATTCTTGAACATGGCGCTGGAGGCGTACACCCTGGCCATGTTCACTCGGATGGGCAATTGGTCGAACGAGGAAGTTCAAGTTCTGTTGGCCCTGGTCCGAGAGGAGCTCAAGTCCAACAAGATTCATGTCTACACTTATACGTGAGTACCTCGCTGACTGTCCCATTCTTCAGGCAGCACTGACGCGAAACAGCGCGTTTGTCACTGGCCAGCGGCCTCTAGTGTGATGAATCGCCAGCAAGGTGGCGGACATGTCTGGTGCGGTATTGCTTTTCGTATATCGAGATATGGACTCGGGTCTCATCCCGGGGTAAAGTCGTGACTGCTAGGTCACATTCGGCGGGGCAACCCATGATGACTTTATGAGAGATACCCTCGTTTGCGGGGACGACGGGCAGGATATGCTTGCTGGGTCGAGCGGGACGGCGGCGCAGCCAAGGTCAAATAGCTACGTTTGTGTACCAGGCGACACGGCTTGTGCAGCTGATTGTCGCGGCCACTCAAGCAAGATATGCTTCCAACGGGCTTTCTTTAAACGTGCGTCATCCAAACGGGCACGATTGCTAGGAAACCAGGTTGGCGATTGGTCGTCCTCCACTTTGGCATCGCGCCCTGTTCTTGCGAGCGGGACGCCCGGTCTCGGCAACACGTGAAGGCGTGTGGACAGGGCGGTACATGGCGTGTACATGAAGCCGACGAGAGAGCCGAACTCGACGACGATGGCGACTAGCCAGGGCCTGCTTGAATCAGACTAAACGAGAGGCCGATGCAACGCTATCGGCGTTGGTCCTCCGGCCTGCGCCCAGCAGGTGACGAGACGAAGACCGATGAGCGGAGCGGTTTCGGTTGCGGGTTGGGCGGATTGCCCACAAAGGGAAGGGCGGGATACGCGATCTGCCGCCTGGAACGGCGTCCCGAGGTGCCGTTCGGAGGAGGGGGCCACCCAAGGGAGGGGACACAGCAGAAAGGAGGGGGGGGGGAGGCACCGTCGCTCGGTTCGCGTGCGCATGACGTCTTCCAATCCGGGGAAAGGCCTGGGGTTTCTCTGGTTCTGGCTGGTCTCTCGGTCTCACGGGCGGCGGCAGCGGACAGAGCCTGCCGTAACTTACATGCTTACCTCCTCAAAGCTCCTCCAGGTGCCCGGCAGAGGGGGGCGACGTGGAGATGAGATTGGACGAACGACTGCAAATGCGGATCGCAAGTGCGCGCTGACAAATGATACCACTGCCCTGCTGCTGCTACGTACGACTTGGCTGCTGGTTCCTTGTCGGTGCGCGAGGAGGGCCAGAGGGCGCGCTGATTTGCGAGCATCGGCGTGCATATCGCAGGCAGGTATTGCAGAATTGACGTGGCGGATGACGCTTTTCCCTGTCTGTGCGTGTGTGCGTGTGTGTGTGTGATTCCCGGCGTGTAAGTCGCAGAATGCGGAGATCCGAGACATGCGGACACACAGACAGGACAGGACAATGCCACTGTGGTAGGTAAGTAATTCAGCATCGCGCAGTTTCTCCACGATTACTCTGCGCTGTAACTAAGACGTCGCTGCACCTCTGGTACTGAGACAGGCTCGTCTTGTTGGCGTTGCAGTGAAGAGCAGAGCATGAAGATCTCAGCTCCTAGTCACTAGTGAGAGCAAGACGCGCGGGCGACTAAGGAATTACACAAGTGGAAGAAATTGTATATCGCTGCTGTTCAGTCTGAATGTAAATAGGGGGGGTATCGTATCGAGGATGCTCCGAGAGCATTACAACAAAAAAAAAAACAAGAAATAGAATCGTCCAGCCCAAGACGTGAAGTGAAATGAAGTAAAGTAACCCGATGAGTGCCGCTCCCAGTCAGTCAATGGCACCAACGCCGCTCCAAAAAAATCCGTCCAGCTTTTCCACCACACCATCGCGCCCGTCTCCAATGCAATGCCGGGAAACCAAAGCGGCGTCGATTATCGTTCAATCGTGTCGTACTCGTTCATGTGCTCTCTCTCTCTCGCTCTCCTCATTGCCGGCTGAGCATCTCGCCCTTGGACTTGCAGCCCTTGCCGCCCGACGACGCGGTCGCGCACGACTCGCCATGGCGCAGACACCGGTCGAGCATCTCCCACCCCTCGTCGGGGAGGTGGATGACGGAGTTGTTGAGCGTGTCGATGATGAAAGGATTTGCTGTTGCGACGTTTCGTTAGCGGGCTTTTGCTGCTTTGCCACTGAAAACCTGAGACGGGCCGCCCGCCACTGACTACAACCACCACCACCACCGCCGCCGCCGCCACCAACGGCACACCACCACCATGACCATGAGCTGCTGGTTGTGCTTCCGGCAACCCCAGCCGAGCCGCCGCTGCCGCGTGCGCCCGTTCCCAGGCACACACGGCAAACGCTCGGCATCTCACCGGGCGCCGGCACCTAGGCTAGGTGGTCATGGTGGTGGTGGTGGTGGTGGTGGTGGTGATCGAGGCGGGCGCGAGAGAGGCAAGAAAGGGACCAAGAGGGGAGAAAAAAAACTCACGCATCAATTTGACGCCGTCGTCGCCGGCGTTGGCCGCCAGGTCGATGCGGCGCGAGTTGTAGCACCCATATCGCTGCTGCAGCGCGAGCATGCACTTCCACAGCTCGCGCGTCTCGGCGGCCGTCATGCCCTCGCAGGTGCGCACCGCCGCCGACGACGACGCCGAGGGTGGCGGCGAGGACGGCGGCGGGGTCGATGCGGCGCTGTGCTGGCTGGCGCAGGTGGCGGCGACGCAGCGGCGCTCGTGCTGCGGAGCGAAGACGTCGTCGTGGTCGACCTCGTCGTCGCGGTGAGATGTCCACGACATCGTCGAGGCGATGGACGACGCCGAGGACGAGGAGCGTCGCCGGAAGTCCCCTTGCTGATACATGATGATGATGTGCGGCCTTGTCTGTCTGATCGGCGACGGGCTGTACTCGGTGGTTGTGTGTGAAACGGACGGACTCGTGCTGGCGGGAGAGGTGCGCTCGTCTTTGTGTGTGTGTGTGTGTGTGTGTGTGTGTGTGTGTGTGTTTCAAGAAGCTTCGTTTCTCACGAGGCGGAGAGCAGCATCCGACAAATCGGGACGTCAAGGTGCGTGTGCAGCAGCTCCCACGTCCCTTTTAAATAAACAACCGGCCCCGAAGCAGCCCGGACCCAAAACGAAGCAGCAGCAGCTAAAGCCAAAGCCAAAGCCAAGAAAGCTGACGAGTCAAGGACAAGGCACGCCCGGTGCCGGGCCTTGGGCTCCGAGCCGGCCTACTCCCGCCGCGGTGCCCGTCGTGGCCATGCAAGCATGTAACTAATTACACGCACGACGAAGCCCAGCAAGGTACGTCAGGTAGGTTACCGGCACGGAGTGGGTTCACTGGGGTGCGTGCGTGCGTCAAGCAAAGCCCGCCTGCCCACCCATCGATCGCCCATCCATGTCTCAGTCGCGCCGGGAGAGGTGGGGATCGCGGCATCGGCTTTTACGGGACATGTATCGGCAGAGTACCGACGCGACCTGCCCTCCTTGCCCTGCTTGCCCTGCGCTGGCTGGCCTGCCTTGCCGACCTGCCTACGAGCCAACAAGCTAGCTGGGCTGGCCGGGCCCAAAATGGGTGAGAAAACGAAGAAGGACTGGTGGACCTTCCCCCCCCCTCCCATACCCGTACTCCGTCTTATTATTTAGCGGGCAAGTTCTTTTTGCCTTGCACTCTTTGCTGCTTTTTATTTTAGGCTTTTGGGCAAAACGGAGGCCCGACCGACCCCACCGCCTTACGAGGGTTCGATCAGGGTCGCAGGACCAAGCTTTTTCCCTTTGGGGCCCGCCAGCCAGGCCGGATGGATGAGGGTCCTGGGCCCGCGCGCAGCGGCGACAACTCTGATCGGGCCCGGAGGTCCCTGACGCTGCCAAGCAGCAGAGGCCAGCCAGCGCTACGGCAAGGGCGGACGAGGCGGACGTGGCGGACGGGACTGCTGTGGCTTGCTTGCTGGTTATGGGCTTGCGTCAGCTCAGCTCACGGATGGCTGGGTGGCGGGCACAGTCAGCTCTCTCTCTCGCTCACTCACTCTGCTGAGAGCTCTTGTTGGTTTGTGAAGGCCTCACAGCCCGTCATCCACGTGCGCCAAACAACGGACAAACAAGGGGTCGGTTCTCATGCAGCGTCAAGGTTGGGAGATCGGGACGATACAAGGATCAGAGAGAGGGAAGAAAGAAAAAAAAATTCTTGCAATGCGCAAGCGCCGACCCAGGGGAGCAGGCATCATGAATCGACCGACCCGACGCCAGACACGGGCAGAGCCCGACAACACAAGAGGCGGTGGATGCGCTTCGTCGAGGTGGTGGTGGTGGTGGTGGGTGCATGGGGTGGGCCCGGCAAGGGGCCGGCGGACGCCGTTGACGATGACACGACTAAGAGCTCGCCTACAGCATTCACACCAATCGCGTCCCGGCGTACCGTGGTTGCATAGCTACTTTCGTAGAGCGCTCTTTCGGACGGCGTTGTCGGGCCATCCATCCAGATGGCCCGCGGCCCAGGGTTCGAGTTCATGCCCGTGGCACGCTTTCATGGAGTGAGAGGGAGAGAGAGACATGGATGCTTTTCATGCTCCCGAGTCGTGACGCATGACTGAACCAACTTTGCGTACGGAGCACGAAGTACATACACACATACAAGTACTTGATGGTTAATACCCAAGTGCCGGGATCATGTGGGCTCCGCCGTGCCGGCATTTGATTGCCCAACAGGTCCGTAGGGCGCTGACGTGGGCTTCCCGCCTTGCCGTTGCTCCCCGTCCACATGCAGTCCCGCATCGATGCCCGTGTGCTGGGCGGTGACCTGATGGGACGGGACGCAAGCTCGCAATGCCAGCGGCGTGACTCACAGGGGGCTGGCCAAGGACTGCCGATGGCACCATGGCCGCTTGGCTTGAAAATGGCCAGAGGGCGGCTGTCGATGATGGAACGCTACGACTGCTCAACCAACGGTCCAGTTCATGTCGTCGTCGGCAGCGTCGGCGCTTGTCCAACGCACGCCCATTCGGCGCGACGCGCATCCCATGGATCTCAGCACAGCTGCATGTTCGTTCGCCTCGCCACAGCCTCCGGCCCGGGATGGTGGAATCAACAAAAAAAAAAAAAACGCCAGACGCCTCGCCATGCAACCGACCCCGTGGGACGGCGGGAATTATTCACCGTCCCAAATAGGGCGGTCGTGGTGGTTTTGCCTTGGCTCGATGAGGAAATACGAGAGAGTAATCCTGCGCCTCCCCCTCCCGAGCCGCCAGCTCCGATGGACGGAACGGCGGCATCGGACCGGCGACCGGCGGCGGCGGTTCGCCAAACAAAACAGACCTTCTGCGGCGTCAGGGTCCCCCGTAAGCCGGTCGACCCTGCGGCGCGGACGGACCGGAGATGGGGATGGCTGTGCGCGCGCGTCCCGAGCGGGCGGCCGACCATTGCCCTACTGGGCGACGGCGCTGCATCCTCGTTGACAGTGTGAAACAGAGGGACCTTCGTCCCGCGAACGGACCTGTCGCAGCAAGCCCGTTCGTCCCACGCGAGGTCGCAGGCGCGGTGTAACTCTATTTGCAGGTCCTCGATGTGGGTTACAATCCTCGCCCCCCCGACGTTACGCATGCAGGCGCAACACTTCGATGCTCTGTCGAAAGGCCCGACCTCGCCTACAAAATGCCTCTGCGCGCGCGCGCCGGTCCTCCGGCATCACAAAACGTTGCAGTGCAGAATTTTTCAAACAACAAGCTAGGCAGAAGCTTCCTGCAAGCGGGAGCTGTGAAAGAAAGCTCGACGACGACCTCAAGCTTCCCGCAAAAGCCAAAAACACCCAGCATCGAGGTTTCGATGGGGCTGATGTCAACGGCGCAAAGTTTATAGCCCTCGCCCCCAACAGCGCGCCGCGCAGAAAAGGGGCACGCACCTGCGAGCTTGCCGGTTTTGCAATCGCAACGTCGCTATTAATAGCTGACACGTACCCGGGCACGTAGCCGGCTGCGAGTATATACACTGGAGCACAGGTCCCCGAGGGTCCGCAGACTGGAGCTCGCTGGACCCTTTGAGCTCTGCTACCACCCGACCGTGGTGTGCAGGAGCCCTGAGAGGTTGGGGGGGCGGCGCTGCGTGGATGAGAGGCGGCATTAACGGTACGTGCTAGAGGCGACAAGGCATCAGCTATTAGTAAGTCCTCGTTTGGGTTTACTGTGCTTATGTCTAGAACTGGACGAGATCCTCGACGGCGGGCATCAGCTGGCCTCGTCGATCAGGCTAGCTCTCAGCAGCTCGAGGGATGAAGTTGTTTATTCGCCAACACGCTTCTGCGCCTGAGAGAGGCAGGCCTATAAGTTCGTCAGAATCTTTGCATACGGCAGCTCCTGCTCGCCGGAGCAAATGCCGGAGAGTACGCATGGCGCGAGTCTGCACGCAACGGTAGTCAGCGGCCGATTCAGCAGCATGTGCCTTAGTAGGCCCCTGCCTATACGAGCCACAGCAACCGTCTAACTTTCTCCGGCTCGTGATGAATTCAACATTACGGCGTGGTTGTCCGGAGCATCCGGAATACCTGTGGCAGTCGGAGCCCGTCGAGGGCCCCACCAGTCCGCCCGGCCCGGCTCCGGGGCCCGCCTCAGCGCCGGCAGCACATTCGCCGCGATAGCCGGCGACGTCACATCGCGATTCTGACATGGAAAGGTCCCTGACCTGTTAATTATCCCCTCGCGGATCAACACTTGGTCCTACCTTGCCATTACGCAGCTCTACGGCGTACTCTTGGTACTCTTCTCTCCATGCATCGTCCAGTAATTCCAAGGTACGCGCGTACTGCTACCTGTGTTGCGATCAGGTCGTACTATATCGTCTACCATGCCCACTTAGCAAGTAGGAAACAGCAGGAACTTCCCCGCGGCCATCCTGGTTGGGACTACTACTCACACTCATCTCCCACACCGAGGTCCCCGTTCCTCGTCAGCAGCCAACTTGCCAGCAACTTGGAGTGGTGGAGGGCGTGCGAGGCAACCATCCCCGAGGCTTTTCTGTAATTGAATCTCGAGATGGGACTTCCGAGTGCACGCCACTCACCAAGTTATCCCCAGCCTTCCCTCCGTAGTCACTCTACCATTGCACCTCTGCACCCCCGCACGGCGTAGCACTGCCCACACGGGCCAGGGTCGCAGCCGGCATCTGCACATCTTATACATCGGGCATGTATATTACTATAGGATGTGGCGAATCGATGCTACATGGCGAGGAGTGTGCATGCCGCCCATACCGAAGCCGATGCAAGAGGCGGCACGCCAGCATTGACACACCCCCTGCGTGTTCATTGTGGCGCCTGGCCACTCGCATCCAACCAAGATTCTCTTTGCGGGAGCGACCGGCTCCCTTTAAGGCTGTGTTGCCCGGATTGCGCACGTCCAGCACCCGTCGACGTCTCTGACGGTGCTCATGTGTGTGCCGTACATGTACGCACTGCTGCGCCCCATATGGTGCCATCAGCTTGAAGGTGTTGTGGCGAAGCCCTACGCAATCTGCCTCATGAGCTGCGAGGCACCTCCATTTGTTCGCCGATCATCTTTAAGATCGGCTGGTACACGGGAATTATGTTCTGTTCACCGCGATTGACTCCCTCCGCGTCCATTTGATGCTTGCGCGAAGCCCAGCGAAGTACCCTAGACCGGACAACTCATACCTAAATCTCTCACAAGGGTCTTCATACATGTTGCCGTTGACCAAGAAACCGATTATGATGTTGAGAAATTCAGTTATTTGGAAATCTAAGAGAGCTGGCGTCCAGGGTGACTGGAAGCGGTAGCATAAAGCCTTTCGAAATCTGAGCACATGCACATGCGCATAGAGCACCAGGGACAAACATAGCCTGCGGGGGTGGCAAGGGCGAGCGCTTATCAGCCCTGTTTGGTCGGACGCACCCCGTGACCTGCATGTTGGTAAGGATTCTTTGGATCGCCAGTGCACACTCGTCATCTAGCAACACCGCCATGTCCGCAGAATTGGTGCTGGCTGCAGTGGCGGCAGGTGATCTTTGTATCCAGTGAGTTAACCAGCAGAACTGAGCTCACCCACAGTGGACACAATTTTTGACAGAGCGACGCAGGTATGGGAGGCGCGTCCGGGAAGTGTACCACCTGTGGAAAGGCGCCGAGGGGAACATCAAGGACAAGGTCCTTGTCTTGGAGGCGATATTGAGCCGCACGGCCGTGCAGCTCGAGTTCCTGAAGCGAGTTGCAGGCTCCATGGGAGAAGAGCACTGCCGAGTCCATCTTCAAGTCCTGGAGACATTGAAAGGCCATCTTCGGATGGCCGCCGTCAAGATAGAGTCGGTGATCAAGACCGACTCGAAATCCGGCATCAAGCCAGTCAAGTATTTGTTCCTCCACCACGAGATCGAGGACTCCATGGCACAGCTGGAGCAGTGGCAGAGGGTCTTTGACCCGACGTGGTACCTGATCTTGCGTATCGGCGACAAGCTCATTGACGCCGAGTTGGCGAAGCCGCTCGCCCTGCCTGAAGAGGCAGATGCACTGAGTCTCTCCGGGACGACGGCTGCAAGCGTCGATATCCTTGCGCCCGCGAAAAAGCTGAGGAGCAGTCTGACGGGCGGGCCCGGGGCCGAGTCACACATCTACCTTCCAGAGGATGGACTGGACTGGCAACGCGCCACCGCAATCGCATACTCGAATACCCGCCTCATACCGCGAGTGTCCAAGGGTCAACGCCTATTTGCGGTCGACACCATCGACTGCACGACAGGGCTCGACCTGTCACAGACCAGGGCTGACGCGGAAGCCTTGGCGAAGACCCTCGGTCAGATCGATCCTGGCACATTTGGACTTCTCTCATGCTACGGACTAGTCAAACAAAAACAGCCAGAAAGTCGGCAAATCGCCTCGATCAGCCTGATATTCCGAATGCCCACCTCCGAACGCGAGCCAGCTAGCCTGAGGGACAAGCTCCTGCACGGCCCTAGGGATAGCCTCTCGCGGACATTGGCGACGGCAAGGCAGTTGGCAAGAGCCGTGAGCTTCGTTCACACCTGCGACTTTGTGCACAAGAAAATTCGCCCGGAGACGATCCTCCTGTTTCTTGACGACACCGGAGCGCCTCCTCGCGCTCTTGGCTCAACGTACCTTGTTGGGTTCGACTCGTTCCGCAACGTCCGCTACCAGACTCTTCGCCGTGGCGACGCTGCATGGGAGCGAAATCTCTACCGCCATCCTTCGCGCCAAGGCATCTTTGCGCAGGAAGAATACATCATGCAGCACGATGTGTACAGCCTCGGCGTGTGTTTACTCGAGTTGGGGCTATGGGAAAGCTTCGTCAGCTATGAGAATGACGATGACGGCGAGCGCGGTTCGGGAGATCAGGTTGCGCTGCCCTCGAAGAGCCTTGGATTGAGTCCGGGCGACTTTGAGTTCACAGAGAGTGCAGGGATGCAGCCGTCATCTGGGATCAAGGATCACTTGGTCGACCTGGCAAAGACACGACTGCCGATGCAGATGGGGGACAAGTACACGGCCGTTGTGATTGCATGTCTTACTTGCCTTGACAAGGACAATGAGGAATTTGGGTCCGAGGATGATATGCGCGACGACGACGGCATCTTGATTGGGGTTCGATTCATTGAGAAGGTCTTGCTCAAGTTGAGCAGCATCTCAATCTGAAGCGCTCTTGTCCAGCTGCCATATCATTCGAAGCAGAACCTTTTATAGATAGACTGTAACATGCATTGTCACAACTTCTTAAGCCCTTGGGAATTGTGCACGGCGTTTTGCACTGGGGACCAGGCGCCTGGAAACGGCTCTGTTCTACCAGACAGCGATCAATTGGCATGATTGATCGTCTCCCCCACCATTGCACAGTAAGGCCCGCAAGACTATTCATCTGAAGAGGGCCATTGTATTGGGGCCACAACTGTATAATTGAGCTTTGCTCCAACGGTTTTGTTTTCAATGTCGCTGCTCTGGGAGTCGCCCGGGAGTCTGGGACGGCCATTGGCAACCCCTCACGAGCCATCAGCCGCATGAACCACTGCCATATCGCTGACACTCCCCGACTAGAGGAGTAGCGCTCACCTGATCCTGGCGGCGTCGAGGCACACCATGCTGCATGAATACCTGAGGCATCACACGAGGCGGCCGCCGCAAGTCGAGCTGAGGATGACCGGGGGGCAAGCCAGGCGCAGCTGGGGGCCTGGATGACACAACCTTACGGCTCCCTCTTTCTTCTCCTCCTCCAACAACCCTCCGCCCGCTGACAATTCGATCCATGCCCTGTACCGTAGTCGTGATTGACTGAGAGTTCGGCTTGCGGCTCGGGTCAAGTTAGCCCACCACATACCACGAGGACCTTGAGGCCGAGCCGCCACACCTCCGACGTGCGATCCGACCATATGCTACGCAGATCTCGTACGGTGCCGCAAGCCAAGCCATCGCTCCCGCCCCTCATCCCACATCCAAGCGGCCCGGTCCGCACCCTCCTCCCCGCCGCTTGGTCCCATCGCGCCTCGTTGCCCTTGATGGAACCGAGGCGCGCGGGCCCGCAGTCAATCGCGCGACCATGCCGTACAACAGCCTCCTCCTCTCGGACCTCGTGCGCGACTCGAAGCTCGAGACCGAAGTGCTCGCCTCGTGCTTCCAGCATGTCTTTTACGACACGGGCAAGTCGGCGCTCGAGCGGCGCGTGCGCCGCGAGGAGCGCTGGGTCCGCAAGACCTTTATCGGCCGAGGGGCGTACGGCAGCGTATACCTGGAGGAGTGCGACCGTGGCGGAGGGGACAAGACGCTGAGAGCCGTCAAGGAGATCAAGAAGTCTGTTGCGCCAGGAGATGATCTGGACTATACCCGAGAGTTGGAGGCAGTGGCCAAGTTCTCTCATCAGAATGTACTCGCCCCTCCCCCCCATCAATTCAAGAGCCTTGCCTCGAGGTGTACCCTGGCGCAATGCTGACGCGCCGCGCAAGTACTGGCACTGCTTTGTTCGCTCGCATGGCTGGTTCGAGCTCGACGACTCGGTTTTCATCACAATGGAATATTTAGAACACGGCGACCTGGAGCAGCACCTCAAGAGCCCGCTGCCGGAAATCGAGGCAAGACAGATCACGGTGCAGGTACTCGAGGGCCTGACGTTTATGCACCAAAACGGCTTCATTCATCGAGACCTAAAACCAGGGGTACGCCGAGCCCCCAGTCTGCTGCTACGCTACAACGCCATCACTGCGCACGAGCTGTATCAACTAACAGATCCACCAGAACATAATGGTCGTCACGGTTGGGCCGGATTGGTTCGTCAAGATCGCAGACTTTGGCATCAGCAAGCGCCGGCACCAGGGCGTGACCACCCTGCTCACGCTGCAGCGTGGCACGTTTGGGTACGCCGCCCCCGAGGCTCTGGGCTTCAGCGAAGGGGAGGTCTACACCTCTTCGGTGGACATGTGGTCCCTCGGAGCGGTGGATTATCGGATCCTCACTGGAACCTTGGCCTTTCCTGGTCCTCTGGATCTATTTCAGTACGCCAGCGGCGCTCGCGAATTCCCAATGGCTGCCCTAGAGCGCAATGGGGTCTCTGATGAAGGGAAAGAGTTCATCACCAAGCTCGTATTTCCGGATGCAAAAGGACGCCTTACAGCGAAGATGGCAGCTCAGCATCCATGGATGACCATCGAACTCCCGGGGTCGGCCAGCGGTGCAAGACAGGTGTATGGCCCCATCATAAATACGGGTCGATCGATGATCAAGTGCTGACCCGACCTTGCAGCAAGACCGTAGACGATTCGAGCGCCCCCGAGAACGATACACTTGTATCGGTTGCGTCAAAGGCATGGAGCACCGACAGCAACGCGACGATAAAGGCGGCACTCCCCCTACACGTAAGGGAAATTAACCACGAGCCGCCGTCTGTTGTCGACGAGGTAGAAGAAGCGACGGACCACGGTGTTGAGACCAACTATTGCCCTCCGTCGGTTTCGGACTGTCCGGAGGAACCATCATCTCAGGGTCCGAAGCTGCCAGCTGATTCTCCCGTCATACTTGAGCCAGCGACAACACCAACAGATGTGCCCCACGCTGTCTATTCACGGAGCAAGAGGATGGAAACATCCAACAGTAAAGCGACCCGTGCAACTCCCGCAGCCGCAAACGGAGCCAGTGTCTCTGATCCCCCTGCTCCAAAGCCCGCGCCGCCAACGCGGACGGAGGCTGGATACACCTTCGAGGGGCGGACGGCGACCGCTGAAAGCGACGAAGAACCCTTGGAGGACAGCAGTGAAGACTCGCCCTACGACTCGCCAGAGCAAGAGTCTTGGGGCACGGAAGAAGAGTATGCAAGGTACGCCCGCTTGTTGGTTTGGTTGAGTCGCCGCATGTGCACGTAGAGCTAACGACTCGCAACCCGCAGCGAATCCGATGGGTTCGACGAGACAGTCACTTGTGACCAATGTCGCTCCCATTTTTACCTGCTCAGGGACCCGATCGAGCGCCTCCCTTGCAAACACTACATGTGCCACGACTGCCTGCTGGGGCTTGTGGCTCTCTCCCTCGTGTCGCCCAAGTACATGCCCCCGCGGTGCTGCGACGACCCAGCGGGCCTGGGCGAGATCAACCCGCTGGCGATTCCGGACCTCGACCTGAGCGTCGAGGTGAAAGATGTGTGGACTGAATTGTGGAAGTTTGCCGAGTTATCCCGGACGAAGGACTGGCAATGGCGTTGCCCGAGGGGACACCCGGCCGAAGATGGCACGCTCCTGGTGTCCACAGGCAGGACCCCGGTATGGAAGACGCCTGCGAACTGCGATCGATGTGTCGTCAGCACGACGTTGCCCATACGCGATGACCTCAGATACCAAGACGGGCAGCGGTACCAGGGTTACTGCCTCTACTGCCGCGAGAGAGCGAACATGCTCGAGTGTAGCTGCAGCGAGTACTTCAAAATGGTGACGGATAGCTTCGTCAAAGGGCTCCGGGAGCGCAATGCCTTTGATACGTCGATGGGAAACAAGATCAAGGCCGGCCAACGGACGAGAGATAAGATGCTAGTGGGCGAGCCCATGGAGTTCCAGGCGTGGGAAGACGTTTCCTGGCGCGATCGACCGCCCAGCAAGCCGCTCGTCGACGAGACCCCGTACGGAGCCGGCGGCATGCCCGAGGCAGAGCACGAGCCATGGAGAAGAGCACCGCCGTTCTCACAGGAGGACAGGCTCTCGTGTTGCCGTGGTTGGAGCAGCGCGGACGCGCTGCTCAGGGGCCTGGACAACTGTGAAATCGACGATTGGAGGCGACAGGTCCCAAGCGATTGCAAGGTCCTCTGGTCAGACGTCATCTTACGGGAGTCCTCGGGCGCATTTCGCAGCTTTGACGACCCGATACGGGAAACGGACGAGGAAGCCCTGCGCTTCGAGGAGGACTGGCAGGACAGACGGCTGGACAGGGAACACCAGACACCCGCGCCGCCCAACCCCTTCGCCCCGATGAGGCACAGGCCGGGTTCAACGCGGCCCGTCGTCCATAACGCGCCCCGGTATACCGCAGACGATGTCAGGTACGCAGATTTCCCATCGCCCAGAAGGAGCCCTCGGCCTAGGCCACCATCACCACGATATTCGCGTTACGGAGACTATGCGACATATGCGTAGACTCCGTCGGAGCAGACTCATCCCGCGAGAGTTGAAGAGTACCGGAGTAAACGGAACGTTAACGGAGGGGCTGTGTTGTCTTGGAGTCGTAGGGTCCTCTTAGACACCGCATATCCGATAGTCTAAAGGAGGTGGTGACTCATATTGATCGCTTCTGCCACTATGAGATCTTTACGCTGATGTGCTTCTTGCATTGGTACTCACACTTTAAGCGCTGCGGTGCCGCGTCTCCATCTAAAGATTTCCATCTAAAGGTTCTCGGTCCTCCCACGTCCGCCAGCCGCCCCAGGCGGCATCCGTATGCCGAGCTGGGCCCTCCTCGCCGCTTCTTGATCTGCTGCCCCAGCCGCCGCACCAGCAAGCGGCCCGGGAGCCCGCTTGACTTCTTCATCCACCCTCGCCCGCTGCAGCGACAGGCCGGGTGTCACCCAGTCGCCGCACGCGCAGCGTATCCCCTTCCAGTCGTACCGACCCACGGCGGCGCCGCACCGCTCATTCGGGCACAGCAGCCGCCCGTTCAACTCCCCGCGTTCGAGCTCCCCGCGCATCCAGCTCAACGGCTCGACGAAGTAGTGTGGGCACGGCTGCTGCGACGGCGGCGAAGACTTGGACTTGGCGTTGGTCTGAGCGGGAGTGTGCTTTTGGATGAATGGCGTCGTGGCCAGCGTTCGACGGCACTTCTTGCACCGCAGGTTCACGCCTGACGACCCCTCAGCTCCAGACGCGGCGGTCCGGTCCTTGGCCGCTTCGTCCTCGAACCGCAACCGGCTCGGCGCCTGGCCTACGGCGACGTGCTCCTCGACTTCGCGCTTAAACGCCCAGCGCTGGTACACGTGGTTGGCCTCGACGTCGTCCGGGCAGCCCATCTCCCACCATAGCGCGAGCTGGTACATGAAGCCGTCGTTGGGCTCGGCCATGGGCCGCGTTCGCCGGATGAGCCCCAGGGCTGCTCGGACGGCGTCGTCGCCTGTCTCGCTCCGTGGCCTCGTCGTCCCCGACGGCGGTGACTGCTGCTGCTGCTGCGCCGGTGGTGTCGGCGACCCTTGGTTCTTTGTTGAGAGATCGTAGGCTGACGGGGGCACGAGGTTTGGATCGAACCGGTTGGGGTATTTCCAGAGCAGATAGGCGATGACGGCCGAGACGGAGCGAGACTTGCCAGCAACACAGTGCACAAACACCGCGCCGCCCCCGCTGCCTTTCGGGTGTCGCGGCGTTTCCAGCTTCATGCCGTCCATGTGCTGGTCCAGCGGTGCTCCGCCTCCGTTGCCGTCGACGGGAGCGTTCGTCTGGGACGTGCTCCCGTGCAGACCCTCGTCAATGAAGCGCACTATCTTGGGGAACTCGACGAGGATGTTTGTGTCGTCCTCGTCCGTGACGTCGACGGTGAGATGCTTGTACTTCTTGCCGTAGTCCGCCCAGAGCTCATCCTTGAAATTCCTGAAGGTGTCCGGGTCGAACGCCACCATAGACAAGACGTGGGTGACGTGGCGCTCGTTGAGCGAGTCTGAGCGCCGGAGAGCCCAGAGCCTGTGGGATCAGATCCTGTCAGTACGCCGCGCACGGCTTGAGGCCCCACGGTGGCGATGGTGAGAACATACCCGCCAACGTAGAGGGCGTCCTGTCCTTCCACGCGACTTAGGGCCATGGTGCAAAGAGCTGCCGTCACACTTCTGAGGGGACAGAAGACGCGACTCTGGCCTCTGTTGCTTTGCCTGGGGTGGTGTCACGACTCCAGCTGGATAACCGACTGAACGATGTTGCGCCGAGGCAGCCGCAAAGATATCCCGGCGATCCGATGCGCGGGGAGGAACTCAATGGACCGTGACGCAAGGTGCAGCGGCTTTGACCTTGGCGCAAGTCGTCGACCGAGTAATCCGCTCGTGCTTGTCGCCTTGATCGGATGAGAATCCCCTCGTCTTGTGCGTGAGTGAGTCGCTGGATGTGGACGTGAATGGCCGATGCTGAATACAGATCTGCAACTTTTCACCCCTCCTCTGCCTCTGTCGCCTCGGCTGTTGGAGTTTGGACGCGCCACAGGCGAACCCACCATAACTCGTACAGGCGCTGCACCAGGCCGCGCACCGCCACACTCTCCCGTGGTCCTCCCGCTCACCCGCCACATCCGCACCCGGCTCAGCCATGCGGGACGGGAGAGCGGGCGCACCAGCCCCGTAAGGCTGCCCGTGCCAGGCGTCGAGGGCCCTGGACGGGATGGAGGCCCCACATGACGTGCCACGGCCACTAAACGGGGCCCTCTCCAGCACTGCGTGACGCCCGGGCCTGTGCGGCCGATGGGCGGGCAGTCACCCAGCAGTGACAGCGGGAGGAGATGCAGGCGAGCAGGTGAGGTGAACCTTGCACCTCCACCATCAATGATCATCCGCCATCGTCCACCATCCAAGGGACCACCACACCCCTGGCTGACGTGCTCATCAGGGACAGGGTCTTGCGCCAGTGGCCGCCCGCAGGGAACATGGGCTGCACGATGGGCGTACGTACGAGATACGAGTGCTCGCTCGGTACGAAGTACGGAGTACGACACGCTGGCTGCTTTGCCTGAAAAGGCTCTGGGCCCTGCGCTTGCGATGCGCGACAAGAGAGCGTGCGGCTTCATCACGCATGGGTTGGTGTGGTGACGTCGCCAAATCATCGCTCTCGTCAAAGCAGCCACCATGCATCAGGACCACAACATCCCGTGGAACACTCTCGCATCCAACCTCAAGTTCATCGAGGACAACCCCCGAGTGACGCCTCGCGTCACCGCCTTCTACCCTCTTGACAAGCCCAACCAGGACAAGGAGATCAACTTCTTCGTCAAGGCCCTGACCAAGACGGTCCAAGACTTTGCCGCGACGGAAAGGGCCAAGTATCCCGCCCAGTTTCCCGACCTGGGCTCCTGGCATGAGGCAGGGGAGGCGCTCGCCCGCAGCCACACGGCGTGCCCAGGGGATGGAGCTCTGCCTGGTGGCGGGTCCATTGACGTGGCCGAGGCCATTCGCGGAGTGCGCTCATACCCAGAGGAGCCGGAGAACATCACAGGTCTCTTCGAAGCCGACCAGATGGCTCCGCTGCTGGCCCTAGCCAACCGCCACCCGGACAAGATAAGCGGCGCGCACCGGGAGAGCCCCGGCAGGGCCTACGTGCCGTGCGGCTGGATCGAGCTGGCACGGCACAGTCTCCGCGCTTACATTCTCATCAACATCATCGACTGCTTCCCCCGGGCGCGGGAAGACGGCCGCTTCAAGAAGCTGGAGCCCTACCGGCTCCTGGTCCGCGACCTGTGGATTGGCGACGTCGACACCGCGGGAAGGCGCCATACCTCGTTCCTTGACCCCAACAAGGGCCCAAGGCAGAGTCGCTACGACGACTTCGACGGCCTGGTCGACATATTCGAGGACCGTGATAAGCTCCGGGACTACCTGTCGGGTTGCTTCAAGGTGCTGTACAAGTACTACATGCTGGCGACAGAGTGCGGCGTCGTGGCGCAATGGGACAGCATCGTGCGGGATACAGTGGTGTACATGTTTATTGGGAATCTGCAATAGTAGACCGAGTTGGGCTCAAAGCACAAACGTCTTGGTCAACGGCGGTTATCTGATTCAAGAGCACAGAGGCTGCTGGGTACCAGCAACGATGGAGCGTCCAAGTACAAATACCACCAGCCCGACCATAAACAGCGAATGTGTTATCGTGTCCACCACATCACCACCCTTCACAAGCACTTCACAGGTACACCCCCCCGCGACACCTTCTCGCAACTGTTTCTCCACAAACCTCCAGCCCAACGTCAACAAAGGCACACCCACCAGTCCGTCAACCGCCGCTGGCACTCCCCTGCCTTTTCAGCCTGGCGTCCCACCCCGGCCCCGAACCCTGCGCGCCTCCTCGACGCCCACCCCCTTCCCTTCTTCCTTGCCTGCCGCGATGCTTCCAAAAGCCCGCTCAAGTAACCCAGTCTGTAGCTTGACAGCAAGTGGGATGTGCACAAGCCAGGGTCCCGAGAGCCAAACGATGCGGGCCCGCCGTGAACAAGGCGGGCAAGCTTCGCGGCGACCCCCCTTCGGCTTCTCATTACACCCTCTCAGCGCCGAAAAACGCCCTGGCTGAGGCGCCGTTCCAAGCCCCAGGTGAGAGGGGAGACCATCCGTTCTCATCCGGCCACGATTGACCTTTCTTCCTTCTCACGCGCCGTCCTGTCCGAGCGACGACCTTTCCGCGGACAACGGAGACCCAGCTCGCCGGTTTGGTTAACGATGGCGCGGCGTCCGGTGGGCGCTTGCTTGGTGGGACTGCCGCCTCCGTCATCCGCCACAGCGGGAAGTGGGCTCGGCTGGCTGCCGTACACGAATTTCCTCTTCCTGCCTCTCCGCATCACGGCCTGCACGCCCCGGAAGGATGGGGCGGCACGCCCTCAAGGCGCCGCGCTTGACGTGGGATGTCAGCCATTTTGTTGATCTGGATTGCCCGTTCCGGCTGTGAGGCTCACCGGAGGGGCGGACTGGGTTGCATTGCTTCTTGGCTACACACACCTGCACTCGTCGCAGCGGATCCTGTACCAAGTCATGTGAAAGTAGATGCACTTGCCTTTGTCGCAGCGGCCCAGCGTGACGCACGCGTCGCGGCCGTGCTGGAGGCAGAAGATCTCAACCGGGCACGAAAAGTTGTAGGATGGCTCCCGGCGGGCCTCAGCGGTTGCGGTGTGTGTTGGATCCGCGGCGTTCGTCGTTGTCGAGAGGGCAGCACGGCCTACGAGAGGGCAGCACGGCCTACGAGAGGGCAGCACGGCCTACGAGAGGGCACGAGGACGACGTGGAGCTTCGGTAGCAACATCTCGAGTCTTGAAGGTGAGCAAAGACTAAGTTGAAAAGGTAGATTGATTAGGCGGCGAAGATGTCAATAGAGAGACGATGTCTGGTATACTGGACTCGAGAAGGATATCGACGAGGAACCAGACAAAACACATCGACGTTGACGAACGTTCAAATTTATTGTGGGAAAGTCCTTTACTCCCGCCATTCCGAACACTTGTTGGAAAGCCGCTCCTAGTACGCCGTCCGGTTACGAGCTGGATTTACATTATTGTTATCATATAAATGCCACCCTCGCCCTATTTGAAGTCTTATACTCCCAGGAACACGGCCCGATCCAGAAGTCGAGCGAGATTTAGTCACATCTCTCGATGATTTTGCTTTCTTCAACAGAAAACAGCCTGTAGGGTCGGACATTCTCTGACTTCTCATCTCCGATGTCCTTGTTCAACAACGGACGACTTCGCATGAGGTACACCTAATTAGCCAGGCTGCACTCACGATAGCTCACGACATGGGGTTGGGGGGGCAGAGGCCACGTCAAAGTCCAGTCATTCCGCGGGGTGTCCTCGCAATTCACACTTGTCAGCGTTTTGGAATTCACCAACTCAGAATTTCTGGTGGACGCATCTGTATAAGTTTCTGTATTACAATTCTTTGACCGGCGATATATGATTGTGTGGTGGTTGCTTGCGGTATGCGGAATATATGTACGCCTGAGGAGGCGCACTGACCGCGTCTCAATCCGTGGAGGGCTCCAAGGCACATCTTCGGATACTCCACGCT
Organism: Purpureocillium lavendulum; assembly: GCA_029168975.1. NCBI lineage: Eukaryota > Fungi > Ascomycota > Sordariomycetes > Hypocreales > Ophiocordycipitaceae > Purpureocillium > Purpureocillium lavendulum. Next base: position 1,503,546 of record JAQHRD010000005.1, on the reverse strand, counting down.
CCTCATTTCTCACAGAGAAGGCTTAGCTGAGCTCATTGGCAAGCTGTTTCAAGCTTTCTGAATACATATAGTATATGTTCAAGTGTGTCAAATAACTGCAAGTAATCTCTGCATGCATGGCGTCACGCTCTCCTCAGCCACTTTACACCCCAACCACGCCGTTTTTTTTTCTCCTCGTGCGTGGTCCACCGCTTGTCTAGGCTCTCAGCTCCGCCCAAACCGTCTTACATGTTCGCAACGACTGTGCTGGACAGTGGACAGTGCATCGATTCGGGCTCACATCACGTTGGCCATGCCCGCCAACCACTTGATGGGGGCCGCAGCGATTCCCTCACCACTGGCCAATCAGGCACCCCTTCCGGGGGAGTTGCTCGCAGACTTGCTGGGGGGTCTGCTTGCCCCAAGATCGAGGAGGATTTTGACCCGGATTCTGACCAGCGGGTTGGTCTGTGTTCTGGCCACTGGTCGTCTCCGCAGACGGACCGGAGGCTTGGCACGCCCACTGGCTAGAAGCCTTCTCCTTGTATAGCGAATCTTTTGGGGTCGCACACCACCCGCGCATGTCGCCCTGCTGCCGTGGCTGGGCTGTTTGGGCTGTTTGACCGGAAGGATATGTAAAGACTGGACGTATCCCGAGGATCCTATATGCCGCCGCCGACCACTGAACGAACCCATTGCTGCGCAAATCGCAGACTTTTCACGACGAAGCCAACTGTCCAGGTCAACATTGTTGCTGTCGTCGACTAAACGGCACGGACCTGTGCAAGACAGTCTTCGAGCGCACGCCGTCTAGCTTCAGATAGGAGGCGATGGGGACATTCACCCGTACAACGCTGAGGCGAAACACCACCGACGTTGAAGATGGCGCAATGCGAAAGCAGAGCAATAAAACGTGTCTGTCCGTGAACTGCCGTCGGTGCCGAAGCAAACGATGGTCACGCAAAGACAGAATTCGGCGGATAGGAGTAAAGCGTAGACGGGCTCGCACCCACTTACAATGCTGAAGGGGGATAGAAAGCTTCAGACGACTTGAGATGCGTCAATCGGGCTCATGAGCTTTACGCAGCTACGTTGCATATTAATAAACCCATGTCCGTCGCGCACTGGCGCCCACATCACCACTGCCTTGGCCATTTCTTCCCTGTTATGCCGGCCACTGACACCGTCGCCGCCGCGCTCGCGTCAGCGTGTGCCTATCTGAAACACAGCCATTTCGAGACTACTCGACAGCCGGCGGCCCGGGTTCGCATCTGGCCCGTGCCGCGCGCCACGTGCCCAGTCCTGCTGGGCTGCCGCGCGACATGCACGACTACCGCAGCAACGGTAGTCGTACGAGTAGTCCGTACCTATCTACTTCGTGTAAACCATTCGGACATTGGTTTGAAATTGTACGACCTGCTGCGGCGGTAGCGCCTGTGGCATCTTCATCGGCGGGCCCGGGGCCGTGTCGGCTGCGATCCGACGGACGCTGGCTAGCAGCCCCAAGGCTGTGCGGCCTCCCAGACGGAGAAAAGGCAAAACGACGGAATGAGTGACTGACCCCCATCCATTCAGACGAGCTTGACGAGCAAGACCAGGGACTGGAGGAGGAGGAGGCGGAGGGGGGAAGGGGGGGGGGCGCCTGGGGGACCCGCCAGCGGAGCCCGCCCACCTTTTGCTCGGTTACGCCAGGGACCAACCGACGGATGCTGCTGATCCGACGCCGGGGAGAGGAACAGGGAGAGAGATGGCAGAATGCCTTGCTTCCTGTGTCGTTTTCTGTTGTTCGTTGTTGCTGCGCTGCACGTCGGATCTGAGAGTGCCGGCCGCCTGTGGTTAACGGGAGGCGCTCTTCCGTGAGTTAGTTATTGGGAGGGATGGATTGATGGATGGATGGATGGATGGATGGATGGATGGGCAGACACAGCCTGAGAGCTTGAAGATTGTTGACTGACGAACGTGTGGGACTCTTTTACGAGGACCACTCTGGCACCATCACCTCGTCTCCATGAAACATACGAGGGAACGAGGCATCCATTGCCGTCTTATTAGCAGATTCTGTCTATACAGAGCAAGCGCCCAGGCCCCAATCCGCAACGCCAGCGGCAGCGGCAGCTTAACCATTCCATTCACATCGCATTGCAGTGCGCCCATCCCATCGTGCTCGACTTCAATAATCGCCTGGCCGGCCGAGCTGGCTGGCTGGCCCTCGATGCCATGACGACGCCGCCTCGCCACATCACCCACCACAACCACTACCACCACCACCCCCCAACCTGGGCGCCGCTCTCCTGCAAACGTTGGCTTGGCAGGAAAGGCGGGCGTGTACTCCCTCCAGGGATACCGGATTGTACAGTACATGACCACCCATAGTCCGTACAGGGGGTCGGTCGGTCGGTCGGTCGATGCTTCAGCCCAATGCAGCCGCTCAGCCACCGCACTTGAGAAATTTCGGTCCTTGCTCCTCCTCCCCATGCCTCTGTGTACTTGTACGTAGGTACGTATGGAGCACTGAAGACAGGAAAAAAAACCTGACTGAACGACGGCTGCCGACGCCACGCGCATCCCGTCCACCCACCCACCCACCCCCCCCGTTCGCCGCCACCGTTGACTCGGGCTCAACGGGAATTGCTTGCGACATGACTTGCTGCTTGTCCTGTCGAAGCCGTCCAGTCCATGACATAATTCTCCCCGGCAATGCCCCTTCGGCATGGAGGGGTGGGAGGCAAGGAGGGCCGCGTCAGATCGGCTAAACGTTGGGCCATGTGCATTCATTCGATCAACACGCTGAGCCATGTCGCATGCAGATCTCGACAGCCATCGGCGAATGGCTACTATTGTTTGTTTGTACCTATCGGCGCGATCCAGTCCAGTACTGTTCTGACAACCGCAGCATTTCCCGCTGGATCCTGCCCTGTTGAGAGGGGCATACCAGGTCGGTTCGGTTCGGAACACCCAACCCACTGCGGCATCGGGCTCGCACCCAGCCAGCCAGCCCAGGCCAAATTTGCCGCGGGCTGACCCGTTCGGCGGCCCGCGAGCAACACCGCCCTTCGATGCCATGCCCCCCCCGGCGCTACCGAATCATGAGCCAGCGTCGCCATGCAGACCCATCCCGTCACAGCCATCACGCGAGTCCTTGTCCTTGTCCTTGTCCATCTCCATCCACGCAAGCAATATAGTCAGCGCTCCTTCCGTGCCAAGCTTGCCCATGCCGAGCAAAGCCAAAACGAAATCATGTCGATGCCTCCCTCATCGCGCTCTTGTTTGCCTCTTATGACGGGGTATGCGTTGTCAAACCCTGGGCGCGCAGTGTCTTTGAGCGCCGTTCCATGTGCCGTAACGCCTTGAAATCATATGTCGTAAATTCGTGTCCCGAAATCCAGAAAAAAAAGGGCGTGCTTTGCAACGAGGCACAGGCGCTGCGTCTCTGTCCTCGAGGGCGGGTCGCCCTGTGCTCGTGTGTGATGCGAAGTCCTCATGTCGTGCCGTCGCCGCTCATCGGGGCGACGGATCCTCTTCCACCATGCATGCATTCTCCAGCATGTTGGTCCACTTCCCGCTTGTCCCGGCATGGCTATGCTTGAGGTGCTGCCGGAAGTGATCCGCTCTGTAAAACTTCTTGGCCGAGTTGCACTCCCTAAACTTGTGCACGTCTTGCAGGTGTCGAATGCGCTCTTCCCAATCCTGTTCCGTGGCGTGCCTGGGCGGGACGCCGCCGCTGAGGCTGCCGCTCCCGACGGCGTGGCCGGTCCTGGGAAACTCGTCCCCGCAGTAACCACAGGTGTCGGCCTCCCCGGGGCGGCTGGTCGAGTCGTGGAAGGCACGGTCGTATCCAGAGAGGGCTGAGCAGGACCATGAATGCCGGCGGACATGCAGCGAGTTCTGGTGACGCTCTGCCTCGTTCTTGTTCTTGAACCGATTGCCGCAGAACGAGCATTCGTATTGCTTCTCGGCCTCGTGGGCACTGTACGCGCACCTGGTAATTAGCAACTCTCTGGAGCAAAACGGGCGAGGACCCATGACGTACGCGAGTTCCTCCGCAGTCTCGAACTTCTTGGGCTTCTTCGGGCAGCATTCACACATAAAGAAGCCTTGCAGCTTCGTGCCGCTAGGCTTCTGGATTTCTGTCAACTTCCGGGGGCTCGCGCCTGACGTTGTCCGTGCGTGTGTGCCACCCCGCCCAGAGATGGATGTTCGGGGGCTCTGAGTCAAGGAGGCGGGTGTCGTGTATGGGGAGCTGCACGACGTAGGAGAGACGCCTCCCGGGGACGTGCCGCCTGGCGAGCGGCGGCCGAACGAGTTGCCGGACATGGGCGGCATCGAGGCCGATGAGATGTAGGAGTTGGAGCGAGATACCGCCGCCGGTGACATTGACGACACGGAGGATCCTTGCGGAACCACGGCTAGTCGAGGGGTGGGGGAGCCCCGGGACCCCAGGTCTCTTCGACGGACGACGTCGCTTTGCCCGGACACGGAATGCAGCAGCATCTCGTCCGGCGGCGGGCTGGCAGCCCGGCGTTTCTGGCCGACAGAGGCGTACGAGTCGTCAAGGTGCAGACGCTTGATGGAGGCGGCATCGTCCATCTCCATGTCTTCCGCTCCTGTGAATTCATAGCTGCCCTGTGTTGAGGTTGCATCGTCGCTATTGTTCCTCCACGTTCGAGCCCTAGGAGACCGGTCCTGGTCTGAAGTGTCGGATTGCAGGCGCTGGTCCACGGGGCTATGGTGGAAGGGCATGGGCCGAGGTGACGCGGCTGAGTAGAGCGGGCTATCCGAGAAGCGACTCGCGGGTGACTCGAGCATCATCTGCCGGCTATGGATGGGGAGCTGCACGGGCATGTTCAAGGTCGGACGTATTCGCGGGTCAGGGTGGCGACGAGAGAGGTCGCTGACAGACGACGTGAGAAGCGAGCGCGGCGGCGACTTGTCGGCGTTGCGAATCGGATCCAGCTTCTTCAGGATGTTGTCCGTGTGGATATCGGCGGGCGACTGGAAGTGGAATTTGCTATGATGCAGCCCAAACTCAGCCGGTGCCGAATCACGAGATCTGCGTCGCAGGAGGGTCAGTATCGAAACATGTCCGCCTCGGCGGGATATTTCTTATTCGATTGATGGAAGGGAACCGCCGTACCTGTCGGTGGAAGCATAGCTGGCGTATCCCTCATCGCCATTGGTGGTGCTGCCGGTGTCGCGTCTCTTGAAACTCGGACGGTCGTCGGCGTGGGACGATGCCATGCTGCCGTATCCGCTGGCAAAGGATGACGAGGCGTTGTATTCTCGGCTGTCCCGTCTCATGTGTTCCGACGGATGAGGGCTGTCGCCGAAGGGAAGAATTCGGGGCGGCGGCAGAGGGGGCGGCACGTCGTCTTGCATGTCGAGGCCTCGAATGGATATCGCAGGACTCCGGCCAAAGGGCATGTCGTGGTGACTTCGATAGCGTCCAGGCCCCGTGGCTATAATGCTAGGAAGCGTGGGAGCAGGCTCCCGATATTGTGGCGGAAAAGCCATGGCTCAAAGTTTCCTGGCCAAGAGCCAGAGGCAGGGATTCGAGTCGTTGGGGACAAAGCCGAGAGCAGACGGGACCCGGTCTAGTGGCTACCGAGGCAGCGAGGCCTGGGGAGTGAAAAGGGCGAGAGTAATCAAGACGTTGAGTTCGTCATCGAACGGTTCGGCGGCGTTGTCGGCCAGAGGCAACTGCTGAGTCGTGCGGGTGCAGGTGTCGCGGGTTGCGTCTGACTCGAGCGCGGGCTGGACTGGCAGACCTGGATGGTGGTGGCGACAGCTTCGGGGTATCCGTATCGTCGAAAGGCACGTCAAAATGGCAACAGGGTGGGCGAATGAGAAGAGACGCCGAGGAGAAGAAGAATCTGCAAGAAGTAGAACAAAAATGGAAGAAGAACAGAAACGGTGCTCGAGCTGCACGGGGTGCGGCGAGACGATGTAGTCGACGGAGGAGTCGAGCGAGGGCAGAGGCGTCGACGGTATGCGGCAGCGGCCAGCGAGTATATGTAAGTGCTGCTGCAGCGGGATAAGGTAAGCTTTAGCGGGAGGGGACGACGTTTTGTTGTTTGGCGAGTGGAGCAGCCGCCCGGGGGAGGGCGCCCTGGTCGGTTCTCCGTTGTTGTAGGTACGAGGCGACGGAGCGGTGCAGAGGCGTGCGCAGCGCACCCGCGAACCCGCGAACCAGCGCACCAACAGGGTGACGACGACGGCGGCGGAGTGGGCGTGGAACTGGCAGAGGCGTGAGCCCAGCGCGTCTTGGGGATGGGGAGGACGGGGGGGTGCGTTGACTGAGGTGGGCTGGGCTGGGCTGGCCTGGACTGACTCCCTGGGCTGGCCGGGGCGGGCTTGACCCGGGAGGGGAGGGGAGGGGGAGCGTGGAGGGGCGTCGAGTTCGACCAGAGGAGAATGGGGACCTGGGGACCCTCTGGGTGGCATGGGATGGGATGGGATGGATGGGATGAGACGAGACGGGGGTGCCACCGCGGGCACCCATTCCATCTGCAAACCAAACCAAACCGCAGCGCACCACACCACACCACACCACCCGGGCACGCCTCAGTGGCTCCCAGCCCGGATGTACCAGTACGGGCACTGGCCGGAGTGCCTTCCGGGCTGTTTGGCTGGCTGGGCTGGGGCGGTCCCTGACGGGGTCGCTCCTGGACATCCCGACTTGGGTTCCCGGCTGCCTGTCTGCCCGGGCGCTGCAAGGACCGCCCAGATTGGAACCTGCAGTAGGTAGTTCCTCAAGGTGAGGTGCCTCTCTACCTGTACCTACGGAATACCCATCTCGCCTGTTGCGCGCCATGGTCCTTGGATCGCCCGAGTGACACTGCACTTGGCGCGCACACGTCAACCAAGCGTGGCGCTGCCTCGCGAGACAAGACACCGGCGACGTGACGCAACTGCGACGGGGCAGGTGGTGGTTGTTGAGTTCCATCGCAAGGACGCACGCGCTGGTGGATGCGCAGGCGCTGGTGCAGGTGCAGGTGCAGGTGCAGGTGCAGTTGCGCCGCGGCGTGCAGATCACGTCGACAGCTCCATCAGCGGCCGAAGGAGCGAAGAAGCGAAGAGCCGAGCTGCGCAATGGCTTGCTTTGCCAGCTTGACCAAGCACGGGAGGGCGCCGCGCCGCAGCAGCCTTAAAAGAGGGGAGGTGGCTGCGCGTTGGTCGTCGACGCAGACGGACGCAGACGGACGCAGATTGACGGGCAGAGAGACACGGACGGACAGACGCAGAGACAGAGACATAGACGGCAGCAGTTCTGGTGGGCGGGCGGAGCTTGCATCGTCAGACGAACGAACAGCCTTGTCCGAGGAGCGAGCGCGAGCGGTGGCATGTCACTCACTCATTCATTCATGCTGGCGGCGTTGACGGGTTGCCGGATCAGTGGAGGAGTGGGCGAGCATTGATGAATCGAATCCCGCTGGCCACTGCCGCTGACGAGAACCATGACTTTGGGCCGGGTCGAAGCCAGCTGCAGCACCTTCGCTGGTTATGACAGCACGAGTACCAACCTTTGGCACCTTGCCTTGTCTTGTTGGAGACCAGAGAGCACGCAGAGCACGCCCCAACCAGCCCACAACTCGAACGGGCACCCAAACTCACCTCCTCCGCCTCCTCCTCTTCATCATCCTCCCCCAGCCCAGGGTTTCCGCATGAGGGTCCCTCGTCCCTGTCAGCGCCCACCCATGAACCAGGCCTGCCCGCCCGGCACCACGGGCGGGAGGGAACGCTGCCCAGGGTCCCAAGCTGCGGCAGCGCTTCTCGCGGCCGGGTACGCAAGCCACCCACGACGCACCCAAGGCAACCTGGAGCCCACCCATCCACCCCGGGCTGGCCACTCAAGCTGGCTGCTCAAGCTGGCCACTGGCAAGCTCCACGACTCTCTCAAAGCACTTGCGCAGCTGGGCAACCTGGGCTGGGCATGCCCATTCTTCCATCCACGCTCGGCTCCCAGGATTCAACCCCATCCATCCATCCGTCCGGGACATGATCGTGTATGAGATTGTGCAAGGCGTTTGTTGCCAGGCCAGGTGTGTTCTCGTGCCTGCCGACCTGCATACCGGACTTGGACCTAGCCTGCCTGCGAGCGTCCCGTCCGCAGTGCCGACGAGCAGGACCGGAGAATGTGCCAGCATCCGGCCGTCCCAATTTCCCGTCCGGGGCAGTGCTGCGGTGTGGCCTGCTTGGCACGCGCCGGCGGTGCAACCAGGTGCACGGGATGGAACTGGAAGGTTAGATTCTCGCAGCCTGGCCGTGTCGGACGGACCGCCAGCGAGCGGGCCGCGGTTGGCTCGGCGGCGTCTGCTCTGCTCTGCTGTTCTCTGCTCGCACGATATGAGATGAGATGAGACGATGGAGCCTCGCTCCTTCCTGCCTCGCCCCCGGCCGTCGCTGACGCCGTCGCCCATCAGGGAGGACGTTGTTGTGTTCGCGTCTCTTGCTGTTGTCGGCTCTGCGCGAGGTGCCGACCTACTCGTAGATGCTTTCCCTGAGCTGGGCCTGTTCATGACCAGCGCGGGGCTCACTCCACGGCGACAATCACCTTTTCCCAGGTTCCACGAGGTCGCAGCACCAGCCGAGGTGAGCGCTGGAGCGAGTTCCCCAGGCCCCCGGACAGGACCCGGACGTTCTGACGCGCCTCCAGTCCGCGCCCTCAGCGCTCACCATTTCACCACAGGTAACGGACTTTGCCTCAGTTGTCCCCAGGCATGTTGCCTTTGAGGACCTCGCTGGGCTGCTCGCCCAAGACTTGGCAATGGGCAATGGACATGCCATGTTGTCTACGAGTCCGCGACGGCAACCACCACCAGCCGGCGCCAGGGCGAACCGACCACCACATTGGCAGGTGCCACAGCCGGTCCCTGTGCTGCCCAAACGAGGCCCTCACCCCATCCATGCACCCTGCCTTCTCGCAGACACTCATGCTGGCAGGTGTTCTGCGGTTGGCCCTTCCAATTGGTGCTGCGCGGTGCACCCTGTCTGAGGTGTGTCCCGGCCGTGTCCTCGGCCATAAGGTAGGGTCGGTGATCAAGACAGCTCCAGGGCCCTGGCGCCATGGAGCCCTTGGTGCTGGAGCCCTGAAGGCGAGGGGGCGTGTAGGGCCGGGCAGGTGCATCAGCGGCCACGCCTGCCAAGGGAGGTTGCTCGTCGAGCAAGGCACCGTGGGTACCTCTGGTGGCACGCGGCCAAGTACCTTCCCTCTCCTCTGGCCTTGCTCCCCTTGCCGACACCCCCAAGGCAGCCAGCCCTGTCCGTCGACCGACCGCAACCCGCTCGCGCCCTCTCACACCCCTCGCTCTCCAACTCCAAATCCACCCACGCCGCCGCCGCCGCCGCCGCCTGTCGTCCCAATGGCACATACTCCATCCCAGGCTCGTGTGTCTGCCCTGTCCGTTGGGGCTGACCCGACCCAAAGGCAGTGCCCACTTCCCGGCTTGGACATGGCCTTGTCCATGGCTGGGCCGCTGACTGTAAGGCGCGTCAGATCCTCGAGGCCATGGGTTCGACGACCTGCTTTGTTACCTGCGTCGTATACGATCCGAGGTAGGCCCAGGCAAGCTTGGCACGCCATTTAGGCACGCTTGACGTTGACAGTTGCACCGCCAGCAGAAATCCCAGGGGACCCCGCCTCTCGTGTGCACAACACGCCACAGCAAGGCGGTAGGTTTGTGGGCATGACCGTCGCCATTCCCCCCGCCCTCGAGCTTCGGCATTGTCCCAATCCAGCTTCCTCTGGCAAAGGACAGGAGTAATAACCCCTCTCAGGTCCGCAAGTCAGCAATTCGGTGCGGCTGTGGTTGCCCGTCAGGGGAGGCTGATACTCGTGATACTCGCACTCTCTTGCCGAAAGTCGTCTACTGCTGATGCCGCTCATGCGTTGCAGCATGGACATGACACAGGTATCATCACAATCCTATCCAGAACCCAAAGTCCAACACGACCCGCCACTGGATTCGTCGGTGACCTGGATCGCTTCAGCACACACGGTTCTGTCGCCGATCGAGGACCTCGCCAAGGCCGAAGTGCACAAGTGCATCCAGCCATGGCTGCCTCGTCTCAAGCCTGTTGACTCGCGCCCAACACCGAAGTCTGTGTATTCCACATGGCCTCTGTCTCTCGTCAATCTGGCATTTCGTCTAAATATGGCCTGCAGCCAGGGCTGCTCACAGGACCTCAGCTTAGTGGGGACCCGGCGCATCCCCCATTGCGTCAGTGGCCATCGACAAGATGATTCCGTCTCCGTTTCAGCCCTCTGGCACAAAGCAGATGCTTCTTGCGCATCACTGGTTTGACAGCCACTATATGGGGTGGGGGGCAACCGATGTCATGGCTTGGGAACAGGCCAACTTCATTCAACCCATCGCCTTCGCCGTCGCTGCTTTCACGGCTGGCTGCGGGGTGGATGATCGCAGTGGCGGACAATAAAACTTCCGTCATGGTTCAAGGAGGTGATTTCAAGCGACAACTTTAGATGCCATTTCGCCTTTGTCCGCAGGTTCTCACGGTCATGCACATGGGTCGACGACACCCCAAATAGACCAATCTATCTCCTTTCTTTTGATCCGCAGCGGAGGAAATGCGCGAGGTGGCCAATGTATCATGGCGCTTCGTTGGGATTGACACGCATGTCCTTGACATGCGTGAGCAACGTCTTTCACCCCAGCTCTGAAGCTCGGATGCTCGACAGCACCAGGCTCCCCCGGAATGGCGAACCCAAGTTCGGATCGCCTTTTTTTTTTGTCCACCTGTCCCTGTCACGAAGTCTACTCATCCACGTTTGTCGGTGCGGGCGCCAGAATGCAATGACCAGGGTGCCGCAGGACGTCAGCCGCGAGGGAAGAGTTGCCGGCCGGCACGCATTGTCGAGACTAAGGGATGTAGCCAGCCATATTCGGCACCACTAGGAGCCCGTCGCTCTCAACCCTGGACTTACGCCACAGCGAGCGGGGAAATAAGGGGTCTGTCTTACGCCAGCCAAAGAAAAAGAGGCCGGTTCTACGATGAAAGAAGCATCAAGGAGAAATCTGAGTGCGGCGGCCGGGGGTGTCGCCACAGGAAGCATGTCAGCCATGCGTTCAACACGCGCCCGCGACGGTGACGGAGGACCGCTTGGGGCCGGCGTTCCACGGGCTGGTTGCTCCGTCATGACGATCACGAGATTAACGAAAGCCGCTTGGATCAGTCTTCGCCTGTCTTGACAGAACGCCCCTTGCAACTTTCAGCGCCTTGGCTGGCTTCGGACGCTAGGCACCAAGAAGCGCAAGCCCGCCAGGATGATCGCGTGGCTCGTTTGCTTGGAAGCAACAGGCGATAGGGCTCCAACTATTCCCCCATATTCGACCAACAAGGCGACCCGGAACTGTGCGACGATTACCAGTTCCGGACTGACTGGCTGGGTCGCCGTGGCGGGGCCTTGCTCGGATCCGAGGCGGGTACCACAAGACGCCGACTGTGACTTCAGCCATGAGGGATTGCTGACACGAGGGGGCAAGAGGCGTCGGAACGAGCAGCTTGCGTAATCAGTGTCGACTGTTGCTGAGTTTGGCGGAGAAACTTGTTGAGCCCCCAGCTGAGACAACACTGCCCGCCCGCTGGATCGCGGTAGCTGGATCGCGGGACGGAAGCCATCTCTGATTCGGATCTGTCGTGTGTCCCTTCACGGCTGAAAACCCACGACGCCAGCGGCTGTCGACGACATGATTGGCAGTGAGAGATCAGGGAGTGCTGGACGACGGCGAGACTTTGGTTGGCTCAGCGAGGACCAACAGAAGCGCCGCCTCGCAACAAGCCTGAGCCCGCTCGCGCCGTGCCACCACATCTTTGTCCAACCGCACGGAGGCCCGCACCAGCCTTCAGCCCTACCAAATTGTGCGCCATAGCCAAAACAAGGATGGACATCTGCACATGGGGGTGCGGCACTCATCGCCCCATTTTGTGCAAAGTTGTGCAAGCGCCGCCGGGACCAGGCGCCGCGCACAATGAGGTGGGCGGCAGGCCTGGCACCGAGCAGAGGCCATTGGCAGTCTCGGGAATCCCGCTTGGTGCAGCTCACAAATCCGAAGGTGAAGCTAGCAGAGGCGATCTGATCAACAGCGGGACCAGAATCATCCGCATGCCTCGCGCGACTCGTGGAGCGTTGCACTACCGGCGCCGAGAGTGACCAAAGGCATGGACTTGGGCCAGCGTGCAACGACGAGCATTGCTTGTTCCAGATGTGCTGTCAGCATTCTTCGCTCGCGGTGCCAACGAAACTCCAACAACACCCTGCGACAGCGACTTACACTTGCGACCATCGTCCGATTCGACTTGCAGGTATTCCAAAATTGGGACACGATCGCTGAGAAATCGCGGCATCGACCTGGGCTCGAAACGGAGGGCGGACCATTACCATTGTCTGGAAGGGGGCGATAAGCAGCCTTGCGGGCGCTTACGGCGAGATTCGTGATGGATGACCCGCACCCGCACGACTTGCCCATCTCGGAGGCGACAAGTCACACGCAACGAAGACGCGAACGACGGGTCAATGGAACCCCATGAGCTCTCTTCGGCATTGCGTCTGCTTTGATCAGTGTTTCGGCGAGGCAGGTCCGGCATGGGCCCGAGCTCCAATGTCCGCCGTGGAGCCAACCAGCCGGACACATTCGACACCGGACCTGCTCCACATCCGCCGTTCATGAGATAGAGGCTCCGTGCCGTCATGGCCCGTGCCTCTACTGCCCTCGTAATTACGAATGCTGCTGCAGGCGTCTGGCACGGTGCCACGTCCAAGACGTCCGTCCAGACCATGTCTCCTCCGTCGAAGCGGCCAAGGACCTGACGATTAGAAAGGGCAAAAGGTTCACCAGCTGCTCGATCGCACTGCCCCGCCCCTCTGTCAACAAGCCGGCTCTGGGCCTGAATGGGCTGCAGGCCCAGAGCCACAGCCCTATCATTGGCGATGTCTCACATGGTATGATGTGCTCGTGGCCAGCCTACCACTGTACTCGTGAGGCTTTGGCAATGCTGACAGCTCCAAACTACCCGAGAGCTCCGATAATTTGTATCTTGGGACAAACAATGTGTCAGTCGGCAGTCCGCATGCGCCATCGCGTTCGCAGCAGCGCGCTATGACGCCCTACATTGGCCGATGCCTTTGTCGTCTTCCTTTCGAGCTTCGCCGAGCCTCGTCCGGCCCGGGACCACTCTGCCCCTGTTTGAGGTTTAACGCATCGAGAGGGAGGTGCACATCGACAGGGCCAACGCTGTCCGACTCGCCATTCTGCGGGTGGGGGCCGGGATGCAAGACCAACAGGCAGAGAAATTGGACGCCCTCGCTCGGCAGCGAACGCAGCACCATCCGTTTTCCATGGATCCCCCGGAGCCAAGCCCATTATCTCCGGGCGGCGTCCATAACCAAGCAAATGGAAGCGTCGATGAGCCCAGTCAGCGCCGCTGGCCTAGGTTGATTCGGGCCGGAGCGACCTCTTGGCCATTTGCCCCAGCCTCAAGCGACGACGCGTCTTCAGTCCAGGTCGGCACCCTCTCCCCAGGAACTCCACCGCTGTTCCATACTCGTAGACAGAGCACGGATGTACTCGTTCCTGGACCGGCTGAGAAACGTCGCATCAAGTGCCATTGCCACTAGTCTCCCCAGCCGCACGTGCCGGAGCGGCCAAAATACAATCATAGTACTACTACTCTCTTGGGAAGGCTGTCGCCTGGCCATCAGATGGGGGCAGAACAACACGAAATGGCAATTTATTAATTGTGAAGCTGACAGAGGATGGAGTCTGTAAGTTGCACCCACAGTACGGAGAACTACGAAGTACTTGTACAGCACGACGGATCCAATGGTGGGCTCGCCGACAGCGGTGCCGAGAGAGCGTGCGGCGCCAGGCCATTCGTCCATGCGAGCTGATATAGGAACATGGCAGTTCTCCCCCGCGCCGTTCGCTTGCTGCTCTTTACTTCTAACATCTCAGTTGGACAAGATGCGCGCGGGTGGGATGCGACGATGATGTGGGACGCCCGGTTGTTAGATGCACGCCTTGCCGACCCCCCTCAAGGCTGGACACGTCCAGCGTTCGTGTGAGGTGGAATGGCGAGGCTGTGCAGGCATACGAGGCGGCCACAATCGATAGCCACGCGGGACAGTCCTCTCAACCCATGGATTCCGCCCTGGACCAACCGACGATACAAGGCAAAAGCGGGGCAGGGTCTCCATGAAGGGGCGAGCAATCAGACTAATCAATTGGCAAGAGAGTTCGTGTCAGGGCCGAGGCTCGTCCAGCCAACTGCTGTTCTGGCTAGCAAAAAGGACCTTGATACAAACAGGCGCGCGTTCCACGGCCCGAACATATCGATCCGTGCGCGTCGGTGCGACGCTCCGGGAGACTCGGAGCCCGTCCAAAGTAATATCCCATCCCGCTGACTTCAGCCAGTCGTCACGTATCGCTCGAAAAGGGCTGGGGGCAGTCCGCTTGATCGACCACTTTCAAGGGGGCCATGACCCCATCAAACTATTGAGGCATTGGAGAAGTGCTGTGCGTGCAACCTGAGGCGGCTTCAGCTAAGGTTGTATGGCAACGTAATTGTCGGGTGAAGCAAACCCGAACAAACAAGCGAACATACCAATAAGGCACTACGGGGCCAGCGCCTTGTCTTCATGGCATACTCGTACACACCTAACGTCTGAGAGAGAAAGGAACTCGCCGCCAGCCAAGGATATCCTTAAGTCATTCGAACCGCGAGCAACCACACTGGCGATGCCAACTGATTCGGGGTCCCACTGGGCCCGCAGGGTCCAGGTCAGCGGGATTATCCCGCCCAGGGTCGTCCGCAAACGGGACCCCGTTCCGCGGCCCTGGGAGGGGGGCGGGGGGGTGTCTGTCCGTTGGCTGCCTCTGAAAAGGCCTGTCGACGCTTTGCATCTGCAACATTGAAGACGAAATGACTGCACCGCAGGATCGGAGCGTCGCCATTCGGATTAGCTACCCTGCCTGCTTTTTCTTGAGCGAGCTTTCAGCGCGACTGGCACCACTCCGTACATTCCACCATCGTTGGCATAAGTCGCTTCAGCTGGCGGTTCGCGTGGCTTGACTTGTCGCTGTCGATGATCCCCAGTCCAAGCAAGCAGCTCAACGCCTAGCTCCCCTGAACAAAGCCCTGATGTGGGCCTGCGCAAAGGGGGCTTGCTCCACGAGGTCCCAATCAGGGCGGTGACCTACTCGTCGATGCTGAGTGGCTGGGTGGCATCTCAACGACCACTGGTGGACCGCCCGGGACGGGGGAATCCGTCCCTGTTGCAATCTCGTTACCCGGAGTGGCTCGAACAAAACGAGCAGCCTCGAGGCAATGGGCTATCGAGGAACAGCTGACCATCCCCTCCGACTGCCGTGAAGGCTGTCCAGCGGGCCAAAGCAGGGGGCCGAGAAAGGATCCTCGATGAGCAGACTTCCCGGACCACATCGAACAGAGGTCCTCAGCCTCAGCGGCAAGGGCTGCGATTGTGCCCGCACCCGCAAGCCGTATCGCAATGACCGACCGACGACCACGGTTTTCGAGGTCGACCCATCTTTGCACAAACATGAAGTTCTTTCACGCACCAACCCCGAAGGTCCGAACGTTCATACATAGGCAGGGATCATGCAGCCTCGCCCTACAGGGCAGAAACAGTGGCGCGGCTTCCAGGGCAGAAAGCGTCACAGTCGCGTGCCCTTTGGGCCACTCTCCCGTGGCGCTAAGAGGGGGGGAGCCTTGGCGTCGAGCTGCACAGCGCCGGCGGCACTTGACCTGACATCTTCCAGTTTTGCCGTGGAGCCCCATCATTTATTACGAGGCGCGTGGCGGCCCTTGCTTGTCCACTGGCATGCACGTAAACCCGGCACAGGCCGTCCCCGAAACTCGTCGGCCGGGTCTGCACTCGGCATTTCGCTGAAGCGCAACTAACGACAACGTATTTATCCGCCGCCGTGCCGGAACGAGAAGGAGACATGGACTTGGTCCGGCCAGCGCCGGGGTAATCGTCGGGCATTGGGGATCTTCTCGGACCCGGTTCGAGGTCACAGCATGGCGACGGCCCTGCTGGGCGCCACCGGGCCGGCAAGGGCGCCACTCCCAGCCCTCCCACCACCAAGCCCTGGCCCCGGGATGGCGGCAGTCGGTGGAATGTGAAACTGAGTTCAATACTCAGCCGACTGCTTTCTAGAAGGAGGCTCGTGCCACCGCCCACGGCCTCGCAGTCGTCCCTGTTCAGTTCAAGCCAGCTGGACCGCCTCACAGCAGGGCGTGTCTGGGTCAAGGGCCGCTGTCCGGCTGATGAGTTCATGTTGGAGCTTCCCCGCACCCGTCGCATAACTCAGGGATTCCCTCATCTTGTGGGGTTGCCTGGTTCAGCGCCGTTGGTGATGAGCGAGTTCAGCCTCGAGGCAAACCCATCGACGCTTGCCCGCAGCACCGCATTCAACGCCAAGAGCAGTGAAAGCCTCGTGGAGAAGGGGCGTTTAATGAGGAATCATTCAGCCCGCAGTCATGCTAATACCCTCTTGTTGATGCTCGATTTGACACGTCGCGGGAGTTGCCGCGCTATCGTCGTCGTCCTCGCAACGGCTAGTGCAGACGCAGCACTGGTGGTTGTTGGCGGCGGCCTGATTGATTGAGTGAGGGACCTGGGCATGAACCCTGAAGCTGCGCAGCCGCGGAATGCCAGCTGGCAACAGTCGTCAGCCAGCGTCTTGAGCGCGCGCCTCGCGATGTCGTCGAAGAAGGCCGGCCGGATGACCGACGCAAGCTGCCGGTCACTGCACCCGAGCGGCCCGGGAGACTCGGCAACAGCTGGGGTCAAGTCCGGTCCGGGTGGAGGGGGGGCACCTCGGCACCATCAATACGACGTACGAGCGGGTTGTCATCCTCAAACTGCGGGCATGCGGGCATGCACGCGCTGCTAACTCGTAAGCTCGATGTGCTGGACACGTTTGGCAGATTCTGGGCCAAGTGCGAGACGCCACTGCCAAGCCTGTCGACCCTCACCTGGCGTCGGAGGTCAGAGGGAATGTGAGGCTGGCAGGGATGGTTCAGGAAGCTCTGATGGCACAGCTGTGCTGAAACACAGCAACGAGTCCATTCAGAAGTACGTACTGTACGGACCACTTGTGGACGATACAGAAACTGGATATAGCGCGGGCGGCGATAGCGCGGGGCACGGCAAAGCGAGACATTGGGCGTCTGTCTCGTAGTGCTACTCAACTGAGAAAGCTGTGCGAATGGAGCTTGGGGGCGTGTCCGTCGTCCCGTCCGACTAGAAGCTGTGCCGCGGGCAACAGGACGCGCTGGCTGTTGTCCACCTCGGGGGAAGATCCCAATGGGAGTTGCCAGCCGGCGCGAGATGATGACGCTTCACCACGCCGCGATTTTGCCCACGTTTGCCATCGCGCGGGTGGTTATTAATTTTTTTCTTCAGTGGCTGGCGTCATCATCGTCATGGATCACCACCCAGCGGCCGCCGGCTCGGCAGCCACAACAGCGCTGAAGCCGCCGACTGGCGCGTCCCTGGGCGCGGCGCAAGCCAGGACGGCGACCACTGGCAGCGCTAGGCGACCTGACATGTTTGGGTGGCCGCGCCAGCGAAACGCTAGGCGGAGCCCCGGACGTGGGCGTCGTCAGGGGGAGGCTTGGGGCCGTGATGAGCCCGCCCTGCCGGGACTGCTCGACTACCTGGAGGAGCCCGACCGGGGGGGGGGGGGGGGGGGGGGGCGCTGCCTTGACATCCACGACACACCAAGCTTGTCAGGTTGTTGAGATTCGAGGATCCATCATCCATCAGCCAGGCGCCTTTGTGGGGGCGGTTGATGGGACGCAGACAAGGGCCTCCGCCGCTGGACCCTCCACGCCGTCGCCGCCACAAGCAGCACTTCCACCACCGCCGAGATGTGCCTCTGCTGGTAAACCAGAACGACCCCGCCACCGAAGACGCAGGTCGTGCTTCGAGAAGGAGCTTGCCGCCTGAACATGACCGCCTGCACAGGCTAATTCGCTAGTACGCTTCAAGCCGAACTAATAGACGCTCCATGTCCATCAACAGGCATTGATATCCGTGGACAACCGTGGACAGTTTCGAGGACGGCAATCCCCCCCGGTCCGGGCGTTCATCTTGTCTCTCCGGCTGCCGCGGCCGAGACCTTGACTCGCTCACCCGCCGGATGGCGTCAGCTCGGGGCATTCTCAAAAGTGAAGTACTTGTACGTTACTGATGTGCCACAAAACCATGGCTACACACGCACACACATGCTTCCCTGCTGGTGATGGAGCCGCGCCGTGCACCAGGGAAGACGGGGACGGCTGCCAGATGCAGGGCAAAGACAGCGAGCGAAACCAGAGGCGCGGGTGCCACACCGAGCCTGCGACAGGGCTGAGGTGGCAGGATGAGACCGTAGGGCGTGCGGCACAACTGGTGTGTGTGGTTTTGCGTCGTATTACGGCTCTGGTCAGAGATTTTCTTTCTTCGCGATGTCAGAGACGGACGTGCACGTTCAAGAACCTGGTCGTCCGAGATGTCGTGGGTCTGTCCGGTTGACAGCAGAAGACTTACACGCCTTCGCAAGCAGTCGTTGGCGCGGGGGCCTCGCTGCGTCGAGCTGGTCCCAGCGGCAGACACGGCAGATCGCCGCCGCCCCATTCGATAAGAAACATGGGACCGCCCTCTCGCCCGTCCCTGTCCCGGCCAGCCGGACGGTGTCGCTGCGGGTCTGGGTGGGCAGCGTTGTCGTCGTCGCGGGTGGACGGGTAAACGTGGTGTTGAAGCCGCGACCACAGACACCGGGGCTTACCCGCAGGCGGGCGAACGTTTTGCGCGGCAAAGTCGTTCCCTGTTGCGCATCCATGCGTCCCGTCGTGCACTGACTCCCACGACGGAGCCATTTTCGAGAAGGGTTTGGCCTGTGGGTGGGCGGAGGCAAGCCACGCGCGCATGCTGTCGGGGCGCCATGTCCGGCGGGACGAGGAGAATTTGTGGCGTGCGGCTGAGGATGCCGTGCTGAACCATGTGTGTTCTCCCTGGCGCCCGGGATGCTCACAGGCAGGGCAGGGCGACGACAGGGAAGCGGCTGCAAGGTTGAACGCCAGAGGGCCCGCGCAGCTGGCTTTGGAGATCTGAGCTTCTCGGTGACTTGGGTGCCACGCCTCTCGACAGCCTGGTGCCTCCTCCCCTGGGCGGAAAAGCTCCGTCGCGGGGCTGGCGGCGGGGCAAGCAGGCGCCTGCATGCAACTGGATCATCAGCAGGACATGCGCTGTTGTTTTCAACGTCGCATGGCAATGCCCGTCACTGTTGCTATCGCCGCCAGTGCTGGTGCTGATGCTGCTTGCCGGCCTGGGTGGTTGTGGCGGCAGCGGCTTCATGAACAGACTGCCATCCTTCCCAAACATGCTGGGCTCCCCGCCATCCTGATGGCTGCTGGCTGAGACGTGCTCGAGGATGAGCGAGAAGGGCGCCGAGACATAGGCACGCCCGCCCGCCCGCCCGCCCAGGCGCACACTTGTTGAGCGGGCACGTACCGTGGCAAGCTGCCGGGAAAAGCAGAAGGCGCCCCCTTCTGTGTCTCCATGGGGGCGATGGCTCGTCGATCGCGTATGGCTGGGCGCAAACATGGCCGGAGGTGTCGTGGTGCGCGTGTAAGTGGGCAGTGGACGTCTTGATGCCCCGCCAGCGCGCCCGCCGCCGCCGCCGCCGCGTCCAGGTGCCGGCGCCAACGAGGGCAAGGGGCGGCGCTGGCAGAAGGAATGGAGAAGGCCCGGAGAAAAGATGCCTGCATGGCAAAATACAACGACGTCGGAGAAGCGTCATGGTCGAAGTGCGTACCTTACCAGGCATCCGGAAAACCAGCCTCCTTCTCCTCGTCCTTGTTGTCGTCGTCGTCGAAGCAGGTTTGGCGCCAGATACCCTCTTTTTTTCTCTGGGTCCTCTTTGGCGCTGGCTCATCCTGGGCTGAGCGGCCATGCCCTTTCCCGACTCGTCGGTGGTGGCATCGAAACGCGGGACTCTCCGTCCCAGATTCGGACGGGGCGGACGCCTGCCTGGGCCAGCAGGGGCTAATAGTGTGGGATCCCTCATGATGAGAAGGAGATTTCCGTCGGCACGGGGTGAGCTCGTGGTACGTGCGAGGACCAGTCAGTACCTTGCCTTGGCTGGGGCGATCTGGTCGTGCTCGCACTTGGACACGGCGTCCTTTCTGTTGTCGGTCCCTGGATTGGACTGGACTGGACTACCAACCATGCCCGCAAAGAGAAATCTCGAAAATTGGCTGTCGGCACTGCGAGATGGTCCAGGGAAAGGACCTAATGTCCTCAACCCATGAGTATCGACTCCGTATGAGAACACCTCCTCTCGCCATCCACGATGTCCCATGACGCCGCTAGGCCGCGGCCACATCCCCGCCGAACGCCCTCCAAGACACCTCCTGAGAACCTGCCCACTGACTGAACAGTTGGGGTCGTTCTGGGACGTCGCTGCACTCGAAAGGCCTTCTAACTGTCCAAAGGTTAACGCAACTGGGGCCCGGACGCTGGGACGCCCGCTGAAAGGCTGGAGCCCTGCAGGTGGGCTCTGTCCCCGCCAGCCTGGGGACGCCATGTGCCGCTGCCGCTGCCGCCACCGTCTCCTCCCGCCGTCTCTGTCTCGGACTCTGACTCCATGACGGGAGGTAAGGCAAGTGAAGGTACCTTTTCCTCCAAGGTACATCATCTGCGCCAGCCCAGCCCAGTGAGACAGCAGCCCTGCGGCGGCGGCGCCAACCCAGCTCAGCCGACCAGCCAGCGGACAGGGCGCGTGCCGCCAGCTGGAGACTCTTGCCTGGACGCCCCCCTGAGCGCTGGACGGCCTGCGCTGTCGGATTGCCAGAGGCTCTGCAAGGCTGCCTCACCAACCATGCCGGGGGCTTACCAGGGTCACTACAGTGCATGCCCGTCTGGCCCCTCCCTCCCCAGCCCAGGTGAGGTAATAAGGCACCTCCCCAAGCTCCCCTCCACGTCCACCTCCACGGGCGCCTCTGTCCTGCCCATGCCTGCCAGGCCCCGCCAGGCCCTGCGCCGCCAGCTGCCCTGCTCGCCTGCTGCCCCTCCCCCCATTCCATCCCGCCGTCTTGCCTAGTGCCCACTTTGCCCAAAGGGCTGAGGGGACGATGCAGCGAGCGGCGATATCGTCGGCCGCAGTCTGGGGCAAACGCCGACGACAGATACATTCTCAACGGGCCAAAGGCATAGCACTCGCTGCGTGGCCCGGAGGGGTGTGCCTTGTGATCCTCCAGCAGGTAGGAGGGGCGTTTGTCTGCCACTTTTCTTTCTGAGACGGAGCGGCGCCCATGGACGCGCCAGCAGCCAGGCAATACTCTCGGGCGCAGACAGAGAGAAATGACATCGAGACGGAGAAACTGCGGCGCCGCGTGGCGGAGGGCGGAGGACCGACGGCCAGAAATAGCAGGCTTCGAGCAAAAACCGCCCATGGGATCGAGGATCGAGGACGGGACGGGATGGACAGATGCGCGTGGGTTGCACCAGGGCCATCGAATCGAACCTGGTGTCGTTGGCTCGGGCAAATGAGGCGAGCGTGATGGAACGGTCGCGAACGAGCCTCGTCGCCCATTGACCACGAGAGTGGCATGTTGATGAGGCTTGGGGGTGCCATGGTGCCAGGCCCGAAGGCGTCGTCCTCCAGCTCGGCAAGTTCCCTGTCCTACGAGCGTCAGCCCTCAGGGCCCGACGGGGAGAACAAACGAGGCGTTGCGGTTTTCACTCTGCGCAGTGTGCAGTCGCGCCCAGTCGATGTTGAAGCCCACAGGGCCACCACCCCATCCCTCTTCATGCTCCTCGTTCTTCATCAATCTGGAAATAACGTTACAGGCCAAGACCAGACCGGGCAGCGGCAGCAACAGCAGCAACAGCAGCAACAGCAGCACCAGCAGCACCAGCAGCATCAGCACCAGCGGGTGCGCCTGTGCGACCACCGGGTCCCACCGCGCACGCCACTACAGTAAGGGGGTGACGGCCCTCATTCGGTACCGGCGCAGAGGTTCGCGGCGTTTGAGAGATGGAGATGGTATACTTTGTCGGCGGCGGCGACCCAAAAAAAAAAAGGAGAGAGGCACACACTTGCGGGCGCGGGCGCACACTCACACACATATCCGCACGCGCGAACGACGACGAGTCTGCCTCCATGAGTGCTCGGGCACAGAAAGCACGCAGTTACCGCAAGTTCGAGTATGGCTGGAGGTATGTCACTGGGCTCCCCCGAGGTGGCTCACCGGGGCGGACGCTTCAGCTGCGCACAAAGGGGCTTGCGCGGCTTTTCTCTGGGCCCGTCGCGGCTTGGCCCCATGGCGACGACATGCCATGTCAGGCCAGGCAGGACGTGCGTCCATCAATCCCTATCGCCCACTCGGGGGCCCGCCTGCTCGGCCCCTTGGTCGTCGCTGAGAGCGTTGACGCGGCGCCGGTCGGCGGAGCGGCATCGACGGATCTCCGACGTGACGGTGCGGCATTTGGGGGGCCGGCGGGATTGAGGAAGAGGGACGCGCGTGCAGGGCTGGCAGGAACGGCAGGATTCTAGAAGACTTCTAGAAGGATTCTATTCTGATCCTCGCACAGAGCCCCCGGGAGGGGGTGGGAGTGGCAAGGGTCGCTGGTAAGGCACGGGGTACTCTGCACTGTACTTGTACATGCCGCAGGTACCTCGCCTCGATACCTGCGGGAGGCGCCTGGCCTTGCACTTGCCTTACCTCAGCGGGCGGGAAGCCTTTCCTCGGATGCGGAGCGGCTCATTGGGCTGACCCGGCACGCTGCACTACGGGGGCGTGTCCCTATGGAGACGTTGCATAACTCGGGTTGATACTGATACGCCCCCCTTTCGTGGACAGGGCAGTGGACAGGGCACGGGGGGGATGCGCAGCGTGGACGGACGGACGGAAGGACCATGGATGATGGATGGATGCATGGCCCTCTCTGGCCATGGGGCGCGCGCAGATGCGATGCAGACGAGATGCAGCCAGCGACGGGACGAGAACCACGGACGGATGGGCGGGCCAGCCCAGGTCGTGCTTGCCAGGCCAGGGCAGACATGCAGCATCTGCCTTGGATCGGCGCCAGTGTGCCTGTCGACGACGACGACGACGACGACGACGACCACCTCCACCACCACCATCGCTGTCGACCACGACGGCAACGACAACGACGTCGACGACACATGATGCACGCACGGCTGGCGCCCAGACGTCGCATCCTGCTCGTCCCCGCGCCTGCCCGACCGCTCACTGGCCCGCCGCAGCCAAGACGAAAGGCTCAAGACGACACACATCATCCGCCAGACGCTGATGCCCGCTGCTGCTGTGCTCGTACCTGCAAATGGCTGTCCCTCTCGTCCCTGTCGTCACGGCCCTGCGGTCTGGTTCGTCGTTGTGGTGGTGCTCCTGGCAGCTAAGCTACCCGCGGTCCGTTGTAGGCAGCCCTCCTGTTGGGGCGACGACACGGCCTGAAGCTGGTTACACGCCTCCTTTGGCTGTGTGACGTTTTTTGCGTTGGACCGAGACCACTGCGTTGGGCGCGAGGGCCTGGCCTCAAGGGCCTGTTGCTGCTGTTGTACCCGTACGGAGTGCTCCGTATGGGAGGCGGCTCAAACCTGTCCGTTGCATTGATAGAGTACAGTGCCGCTGCGCATCTTGCGGCCGCCCAAAGCGTCCTTGTCCTGAGCCATTGGGTGCCGCGCGAGTGCCGTATCAGCATGGTAGCTACGGTACGCTGTCACTCATGATACGGCGCGGTGATGGCCATATCGACGTGTATGTCCATGTAGTCTGCATGCGCCTGCGTAGGTGTCTAGCTCCAGGGCGTGTCCTGTTGGATGATAACTATCTGCTGCTCCATCTGTCCGGAGAGGACTCGAACATGAGAAGCGTTATACGACGGGCATCTCACCCACGTGCTCTCCCAAGCTCCAGTCCTCCTCCATACAACAACAAACAGGACGTGTCGGGTCCCAGCGGCGCCGGCGAGGGGCCCAGCCAACCTCGCCTTCGCATTCGCCCTGCTCGATTCCTCTCTTTTTTTTTTGCGTGTGTGTGTGTGTGTTCTCTTGTTTCTCCATCCATCACGCGTGTCGTCCTTATTAAGGACCACGAGTCCATGACAAAGCACCCTGTGCGCACGCGCGCGCCCGCTCTGCCTTGTTCTTCCCTGTCAGCCTGCCAGGGTTCTTGCCCCCATCAGCGGCCGCGTCTCGTCCAACCATGCGCCTTGCTCCCGTCGTCGTCCTCGTCGTCGCCCTCGTCGTCGCAGCGCCCGCACGGACATTAATCCCGGGACACGAGGCCATCACTCACTCACTCTCTCTCTCTCTTTCTCATGGGCCCTCGCTCATGTTGGCCAGTGTCTGCCGACGGCGAGAGCCGAGAGGGGGGGGCTAGGCAGTCCCTTCCTGGCGGATCGTCTTGGTCGTCGTCGCTGCGGTGGGCTGGTGATGATGAGGTTGTTGGACTGAGTAACGCCCTACCCTTGGCCCCTCCCAGAACAGCCGGGTCCACCACCTCCTCTCACCACGCACTGCACGCACACTACGAAGTACGCACTGCTGCAGTGCCCTCAGTAATAACTGCCTCGTCCTCATGGGTGAAGGGGGACCGTCCGTGGCCCTGCGAGATTCGACACGCGACGACAGCCCTGGATGGGCGGCAGGGACCCTTTCCCCCCCCTCTCCTCCTTCGGGATGCTCCCGAGCGCATGAGCCAACAGGTCCTGACTGCTGTATGTTGGCATGTTTGCGTCTAGGCACGTATGGAACTACACACGGACTCCGGATGTGTGTGTGTAAGTATGTATGCACGAAGTAGCCACCAACAACGACGACGGCTACGGCTACGGCCACGAGGAGGAACAAGAGTCAAAGACCAAGCCAGGCCCGCGCGCCTGGTCCCCCTCCCCTCCCCTCCCCTCCCCTCCCCAGGTTCGATTGCGGACTCCCCACCCCCCTCCCTCTCTTTGTCTCGTGTTGGGCTGCAGGCAACTATCGAGCGTCCGTCATCTCGGATCAAGGCCACGAGGAGGCGGTTGTTTCCCACAGGCCGGTGCTGTCCGGTGTGTGCACGGCCCCGCCGCGACTTACACAGTGCCCTGTTGGGCTGCTGACGAGGGCGGTGAAATGACTGACTGACTGCCTTACTCCGTAATGTAAGTAAGTACAGTACCTACCGCGACGCGGGCTTGATTTTGACCTTTGTAGTTATGCCGTGCCTCTCTGGAGTACTTACCAAGTTCGTCCGTACCGTAACATATTACCGTCGACCAAGTACAAGGCGGCGGGGCAAGAGGGGCTGACCGACGTCAAGTTGTCGATGCGCCGCTTGCAAAGTCCCCCGTCATCATGCCCACCGAGCAACACCGCCCGGTAATGCTTCGCCTTGTTCTCTTCCCCTCATCGCCCCCGCCTCCTCCGCGTGTCGTCGTGCGACAGACGGTTACTTGCTTGCCGTCGCGTCGCGGCCGGGTGCTGCCTCGGACGGCATCAGCAGCGGCGGGAGCAGGAGGCTCACTCCGTCACCAGGCAACGGACCCCCCCCCCCCCCCCCTGGGTGGCTGCAATTGTACGTATCTCACTTTGCCCATGTCGGACCGCAACACGACGCAATGTGCTCTCTTGCTAGCCCTCTCGCCTGTCTGGTCCAATTCGAGCGTGGCCATGCCCACACAGGTATACACGTTACTGTTATATCACCCTCCCTTCACATCATTCGTGTCGACAGCCGGGGATGATGCACCCTGCGAGAAGAGGGGGGGATGGAGTATGGATGACACCAGGCCGCCCTCCACAACAGCAGCAGCAGCAGCAGAAGTACAGTAAACAGCAGCAAGATGGCGTCCAGAAGCCCCAGCACTGTGCCCTTGTGCGCATGCATACACATACACATGTACATGATACACGGGCCATGCACGAGCATCGTCGTGGGACCTGGCAAGGCTGGCATGCATCCTCCAACTTCTTCCCATCGGGCGCCCCGGCCGCCGCGACTGGCCCCTTTTGTACAACGCAACGCCGTCCGTCTGCAGTCGGGGCCAATGCCACCACCCACGGACTTGGCACCAGACGCCAGCATGTGGTTGTCGCAGTCCCGTCGCAGTCCTTGGTCGCTGCTGCCGTTGTCGGGCTGCGAGCATATGTTTCTCATGGGGCGATGCTCGTCTGTGCTCGACAACGCCCCCCCCCCCATTCTCCCTCTCCCCCTGTCGGCGCCCAGCACGGAGGTCCCACGGCAGGACTTCTGCGGCGCACGCACGCACGCGCAGGCAGCCGTATTCTTTTTGCGGTCGACGGGCCGGACGGCAGTTATCCGGAGGAGGAGGAGGAGGAGGAGGAGGAGGAGGAGGAGGAGGAGGAGGAGGAACGGCCACCCCCTTTTCCCCGAACTTTTTTTTGGTGGCTGCCTGCGTCGCTGCATCCTTCGGCATCGCCGTGAGCGGAAGCGGAAGCGGAGGGCGCAAGGTCGTCTGAGCGATCCTTCGGGATCCGGCACTTCGTCAAATGGGGGCCCCTCTCCCCTTCTCTCCTCGTTGGGGATAGAATTGATGCTAAATAATGACATGTACTGTACAGTACTGTACAAAATACAGCGCACAAGACGTGCGTGCCCGTCGAGGCAAGCAAATGGCCTCCACGGGAATACGCCGCGTGTAGTCCGTACGAAGTGCGTATCACAGCGCCTGGAGGGTGTGGCTCTGCCCCCGTGCGACTTACATGACACGGGCAGGGTCCGTGCCGTCCAGCAGGGCTGATTCAATCTCGCCTTGCCAGGGCGAGCAAGTTTACCAAAATAGCAAAGGCAATGGAACGCGGCGACGCCCCCCCAGCAGCAGGCAGAGAAGGCCCTTGGCCCGGCAGTTGTGCCACCCAGGCCGCCTTGCTGTGCGCGCCGCTGTGCGACCATTTCGGCTGCCGAACTGGGCTGCGAATGCCGTACCATGCGACCCGTGGCCATGCTTGGTGCAACGCGTACTCGCACACGGGTATTGATGCTCCTCTCTGTGTCGTGCTCTCTGCGTGCTACTTCGTACGCCATATACGACAACGAGAATAGGGGGGCGGCCATCCCCTTTCCTCGGCAGTCGACCTGCTGCTTGCTTGCCATTGGGAAGCGAATGACACGCCACGGCTCCATGTCATTTACCACGACAAGTGCATGTGAGTCTGCGATATATCGTCTTCACTCAACCTCCAGCAGCCAGTCAACCGACGACACTGCGGGGCTTGCCCACCCGGCTGCCTGCGCGGCCTGTGGTATCAGCATGCATCGCGATGCCTCTGCGCGACGAGACGACCCCGTCCCCCGGCATATGTCGTCGGTTTCAACTCCCGGGGGCGTTGAGGCCATGCTCGTACAGGTCGCGAGCGGGCGTCGTCTGCAGAGTGTCACTGATGGCGCCGCTGGCCCATGCTCTTCTGACAGACTGGATGACGCCCGATTCTGCGTCGCCCGTTCAGATATCTGTCTGGGACCGGCAGTACCGGAAATAACAGTTGCGGCACCTGGCATCGTCGCACAAGCCAGCCATGAGAAGCAGCCATGTACCCATACTTGCCGGCTCGAGGCGTTCCACAATCACTGGATGCACAATATAGGCCCATGAAGCTTCAGATAACACACTAACCCCCCTCCCCCCTCCCCCTCTCATGTCGAACGGTCGGGTCAAAGGGGGGGTGTAATGTAGATGCTGCGCCGTGGGGGTGAGGCAGGACGGCGCAAATGACGTCCCGGGCTGGGCTTGGGGCCTCGCTCGCCAGGCGAAGCAAGGCGGACCCCCCTCCCGAAGTGAAGACAAGCATATAGACGTGGGTTGCGGTTCGCGGTGGAGGAGCCCTACGCGGGTTCTCCCCCCGAGGGTCATGGTAGTTGGGGGCGTGTGGTAGACGTACGACAAGCGGGCAATTTCAGGAACTAGCGACTTGCTTGATTCCCTTTGACCTGCGTGCGTACCTAGTCCGTAGATACACTCGTCGATCGGCGGGCCAGGGGTTAGCGGAAACCGGTTGATGTCTGCACGTCCCCTGGACCGACACTTACGCAGATGGGGCCGCTCCGAGCAAGTTGACTGGAATCAAGCTCGACCTCGCTCCAACGTCATAACCCGCCAAGTCTCTTCTCGGGCCTCATCCTTCCTCCTCGAGCGTCATGGCTCCATGACGCCGCACGCGCGTCGGCGTTCACCCCCAAAGGCAGCAACGCCTCGCGTGCGCCTGGTCCAGTTGGCCCGACACCGCTTTCGTTTGCTTCCCAATGGAACTCAAAAGCCCCCTCCCTTTTGGTGCTGTGCCTCCTGCCATGCTGACAGATTTGTGGGCACGCGATGGAAACGACGCCGGTGCGGTCCCTGGGCGCCGTCGGCGTTTATTTTCCGCACGTCACCGCGGGCGGCGGCGGCGGCGTCGCACCACCAGGGAACCTGCCGGCGCCGATTCCCAAGCGGCGGCCCTACGGGCGGTCGTCTTGGCTTCGTTTGGATCCCGATGTCGCGACTAATGTGCCCAGACCGCGCCTGTGCTC
Source organism: Purpureocillium lavendulum (assembly GCA_029168975.1). NCBI lineage: Eukaryota > Fungi > Ascomycota > Sordariomycetes > Hypocreales > Ophiocordycipitaceae > Purpureocillium > Purpureocillium lavendulum. The sequence goes on along the minus strand of JAQHRD010000005.1, from coordinate 1,475,010 downwards.
GCTTAGCCAGGGACGGTAAACAAGCAGCATGCGACATGGAGTCTGGGTCCCGCACCAGGCGCACGCCCAAAGCCTGCATCACCTTGGTACGAAGAAGAGAGCCTCGCCCAGCGGTACGGGAGTCGAACAAGTAACTTACAATACATTCGCGACGGCCGCTAATCAAGGACGTCGGTGTAAACCGACCCCCCGACCCGGACGAACTTGTTGGCGCCCGCTGGGCGACTGGCCGGACACCTAGACGGATCTGGACCGCACGCCGCCTCGGTGAGGGAGAGGCTGGCCTGGCCTGGCTGATGAGCTTTACGGCTTTGGCAGGGGCACACGTGGTGGACCAGGCAGGCGGCCATCAAACTGTAACGCTGACAACCCGGCCGCTCGGCCGAGTCATGGAGGGGCGTCACAATAAAGCTGGCCCGGGAGAGGCGGTCGGAGAGATATTGACTCAGGCCACGCTGACGGGTAATGGGCATGAAATGGCGATGGGCGGACACAGGCAGGGCGCGTGGCATGCGGACTGGAGTTGAGATCGATCGCCGTTCCGGGCGAAGCGACCGCATCACCATCACCATCGCTCGCCCGCCTTGCCCGCTCTGTTTAGGCAAAATAATAGGTCCTGGGCCCTGTGGACTGGCAGACGGCACCGATGCCCCCATTTGGAAGTTGTCGGACATTCCAACACTCCATGGGGCTTCGATGCTAGCCGGCGAAAGGCTGGCTGGCCCCAGGCGGCCAGACCAGAACCAGACCCCTCCCCTTTTTCCGCGACACCCTTCCGCCGCTGGGCAGTCGCGCGGGCCTGGCGGGCATCCTGGCTGGGCCTTAAGGCTTAGCTCACTGTCGCTCTCCACAGCAAACCTCGGCTCGACGAGCGGCACCTAATAAAGGACAGGGGGGGGTGGAGGGGGGGTCCCAAGGCCACTGTGAGTAGGTAGGTACAACTTGCTCGCAGGGAGGGGCTACCGTGAACTTTGGTGCCGACCGGAGCGTGAAGCGAGATACTGCTGCTGGTGTTTCCCAATAAGCCGGGACAGCTATTCGTATCAAGTAGAGCGCCGTAATTTGCGGTCCGCCAAGCGGGTGGCGATGCGGCGGGCTTGGGGCTGGGCATCATCCATCCTGCCATGAGCCTTGCGGGCTTTCGTCTCCTGAAGGGACGGACGAGGGGGGCGGTCGTTGCCGACGATGCCAAGGGCCTTGCGGCGAAATTCTGGTTTGCGCGCCTGGTTCCTGCGAGCGCGCGCCAAGGCGCAGTCGCAGGTAGGAAACGGGAGGGGCGTGCGAAGCGCCGAAAAGCTTAACAGCAGAGAGGAGCATCCCATCAAATGACACTGCCTTGCCAGGACCCGAGTCGGGCGATGCTCGTGCTCGTGCTCGTGCTCGTACGTTGTAGCTCCAGCGTACGGGCGCGGCTGCAGGTGCAGGTGCAAGTGCAAGATGCCTGCATCCATCCTGGACACCACCATCTCTACGAGTAGTGCATCTACGGAGCGAGCATCCGCCAAGGTGGCCTTGGGCGCGCGCGCAGAGTGCCGAGTGGCCCGCCAAAGGGCAGCCCAGCCCAGCCCAGCCCAACCCAGCCAGGCCCCGGGGGGGGTGCGGTCGCCGTCCGGACTCCGGAGGGATGGGTCGGCAGATGGAAGGAAGAGACCTTGGGTTGGTGAGGCATCGCAACGCACACGGCTAGGTCGACGAGAAACTCGTACCGTGACGCGTTCAAGTGCCATGCGCCGCACGCCGTTGCGAGGAGGCAGCGCTGAAGCTCTGTAATCATGACGAGGTTCCCCCCATGCGCTCACCTGACCGTCCGTGGCACAGTTTGGGTCTTGGCCCTCCGGGCTTGGGGCCGCGCAGCCCCAGGGTCTGGTATTATTATCTCGAAGCGTTGTCAATGCAGCTCCCCAGCGCCCATCAACATGAACCCCCACGGCCTCGGACGCCCGCCCAGCTGGTAAGTTACCCGGTAAACCTTAACTGACGCCTGGAATAGCTGCATGAACCAACCAAGGCCCGCCAGCAAACTGCGAGCCGTGGCGCTGTAACGTGGCAGCTGGGGGGGCAAAGATATGTCCCCAGCCACCCACCAAATCTCTCTGAAGAGGCTTCGGGGCGCTGGACGTCATGCGAAGGGGGCACGGGCACGGCGCCCGCCGTCTGATCGCGGATTCGCCGCCCGCCGCCCCCCCAAAAAGTGGCCGAAGATACCAAGCGGGCGACGGCAGCTTTCCAAGCATTACCTATGCCATCTTCTACAGCGGTGGCCCCTGGTGGGCCTTCAGCCGAGAAGCATTGAAGCGTGCTCACGCGTGTACCTACTTTGCGTCAGACGCCGCCGAGTCCTCCGTGGATATGGCCCGCCTGGCTGCTCATCAATGCTGACATCGCCGACCAAATTCTTGTGGAATCACGACTGCCCCGAGCTCGGCCCGACTAAAGGGTAACGACTCTTACATGCCAATTTATAATCAACGGGCAGCAATCTACGACTCGAGTCTCCGTCTCCACGACGGCAGCATCGATATGTCGCCGTGGGCGCCCAGTACCCGGTCGTGAACGTTGCAAGCTCCCCGACCACTAGGCGCCTCCAGGGCCGGGTATCTTGACCCTCAAACCGATAGCCAACTCGCTGGTGTCTGCCGGAGGGCCTGGCTCCGATACAGTCACGGGTATTCTTGATTAGATGGGTGGCCCCCGGCTCTCCTCGTCCGTGGCCAGAAGCTGGGATCCCGCGGAGATGCGGCTATGTTGACGCGATGCAGAGCTGTTACCCTTGTTAAGCTTGTATCAACGTCTGCGAATGGCTCTGGCGGGAAACGGTCAGTTGCAACGCCGTCGTGAGCTTGTCGGAGATGGCGTCCGCGGACTTGCACGGCCTGTCTAGCTTGCTAACGTCTCGTCGTAAGCGGTCTGGACTTACAAGCGGCCCTTGGACTACCATCGCATTGAGGTTGACACTGTAGGAGTGTATTCTCTACTTGTCTTTCGCAGTGGTACTTTGGAAATCCTGTTGTCTTATCGAATGTCGTCATTTGTCGTGAACGTCGACTAGCGTGCGAGGCGCCTGGTTTAACCCGGCTCCCTCTATTACTTGAACCGAGCCTGATTCCTCGCGGTGGTTTTCAAGCCTAAAAGCAGCTTCACCTGGCTGCAGTATGCTATGCGGTCTGCAAGCAGTCCATCTTGGACTAGTGGGCGTTGGTTTAATGTTATGCCCTGGAGAATCGTCTAGTTCCAACATGGGGTATCAGGCAGTAGGTTATCTACAGTGCCTGAGATGGTACTGTCCGAAACTGATATTGCTGAATTGCGCTGTTGGTGTGTCTTGTCCCATTTGTATCAGGTTTCGGTCATCTACAACTGAATGCCACGGAGTCTAGTGACTGGAGTTGCCAGCAGAGACGTTGCTATGCCTCGGGCAGCTTTGTCTTCCTCTCTCCAACCCAACTCCAGTCGTAACATGAAGAGACCAACATCAGTTGACATTGTGACTCGTTGGTTCCCATGGGTCGCCCGGTCCCGTCCAGAAATCTGCGTGTCTGCGCCAATAGTATACATTCGGGGAGGCGAAAGTCCGTAGAAAGTCGTAGTCGTGACGTCGAATCTGAGATGTCCCGAGGCTCCGGAGGTCAATTTAAGCAAATAATAAGCAATTTAAATACTTGTCTCCCAAGTATAAGTTGGACGAATACTTTTATTCGTTGCCGGCGCGCCGCCCAGGCGTGAATAGAGCCTGTTGGCTCGCCACGCATGTTGTGTAGCTGATTGCACCGAACTCGAAAATTGGCCAAGCGTGCAAGAGGCAGTTGAGTCTCTCCACGACGCAGGTTTCTCATCACTCCGAAAGGCATTGTCCCTTTCCGCGGCTTTCGATCCGAGGTTCCGTCGACAACCGCGCGACATTTGGAGCTTGCATCCTCGCAGGGATCAAGGTTGTGCAACAGGTTCGACTAAAGTCCAGTTGTAAGTCGCGACCCTGAATATACTCTCAGAAGCTGACGAGTCGTACAAATCGCCGCAGCATCTAGGGGACGCTGCGCTGGACAAAAAGAGCCTCCAGGGGGGGCCATGTCGCTGCCCCTTTCCCGGCGAGTATCTGGCTGAATCATGACATCTTCGCTGGCAATGATGGAAGATGATTTGCAGCATCTCCTGCTCTCCAGTCTAAGTTATCTGCGTCTCAGAGACAGTCTGTGTCGATGACAGCGACAGTAGATTCATATCTGCAATCAGCTTCCGGTCAGCAACGGTTGTCCCTATCGTTGTGAGAAGGTTGTCGTTTTGGAATACATTATACAAGAAGAGCCTCCCAAGTTGAAAACTTATTTTGCACCTCAAATTGTGGAATACCCTTCTTATAGAATGTGAACCAAAATGACAGTCTTCCCCTGAGACGTGTGCAAAGTGTTCACCTCCAAGCGAATTGCGTCTACGTCGGGGGCATGCAAAGTGATCTTTCATCGTTACAGGACAGGCTGCATACTGCCGTTTTTGGAGGGCACACTACTCCTTACATGCTTCGCAGAACCAATAGCTCCACGACGACTCTCTGTCTAACGGGCAGTGATGGGGTTCCTCTTCTCAGTGCAGCGCAATCATCGTCCAGGCACGGACTCCGGTACGAGTCATCAGATATTCTCTTCCGTGCTCGTCCAAAGAGGGCTCGCAATGTACAAACTCCCAGGGAGCTATCGGAATTTAAACACTAACCCTTGCACAGCTCAATTCTATGGAAGATATTCATGGACTGGGGTGTTGCCGTTGACTGTCACATGATGCTCTTATATTGTTGTTGAGGCTCATGCTCGAGCTGGTCTGGCATCTTTAACTCATCGTACAGAACACTAGGTATATCATTGTGTTCTTAATAGTGGATTCTCTCATTCACGCCTGGTTCAACTTGGAGTTGGCTCGCCCAAGCAATATTGGCAGGTGACTGGCGACTGGTCTCGTAGCGGCGGGAGCGACGTCTGCAAGGGACAACGACAGTATCGTACGCATTCCAGGTGCAGTATCAGGACCCTCGAAACAGTCCGTTAAGGTGTCTTCTAGTTGAGCAATGGATCCAGGGAAGGAAACTCGGGGCGCTTCTCACTTGGGTTGTAGCTCTTGGCCAATGCTATGCCCCCTTCGACAGGAGGCCATGCAATCACATCGGAACATGTAGTGTATCCGAAAACTGTCAGTACCGCTCAACTGGACAATCGGCCGCACAACCGTTTGGCAACACTAGTCTGGTCTCGTTTCGTTGCAAGAGAAGGTTGGCACGTGGTGATTTATTGGTATAGGGGACAGTGTGCGACACAGGCTTTTTGGATTGTGATTCAACATGCATGTCGTAATGAATCTATGAGACATTCTAAGCTCCTGAGCCTCCATAGCGCGTGATAGTCCCAATTACCCACAAGGCCGATGTGTTCGCGATTGGGACCAGTGGACTGGAGGTCGACGCTGGAATGAAATCTAGTCTAGGGTAGGCTGGGACGCGGAGGAAGCTGACGATCAACATTGACCACCGCGGTAGCAGTCAGGGTTGGTGTACTTGTAGCCAAGGAGACTGGGAGGCATCCAATTTGGTGCCGTGGGCAAAGCTTGCCCCTACAAAATGCGCATCGCTGGGATGAAGCACGCTGGTGCTCAAATCGACGCGAGTGTCGCCGTTCGACAAAGTCGTGTCACCGATCCGGTTATGTCCAGGAGGGGCAGTGTTCCAGAAGGCAGGCAAACGAAAGTCGGACCACCCAGCGAGTACCAGTACGTAGTATGGCGAAGACGAGGAACTGGGGCAATGGAAGCCCAGCATCTTCGCTTCCAAGCTTGCCTCTGTTGGGCAGGCCAGACAGCATTGACATGGCTGGATCAACGAGTGTCAGCATCACGCCTGGCAATAATGCCCACCAGGATGGACCAGTGGCTGGACGGCGTCGAACAACGTGGCGTGGCGCCACTTTTGCCCAACTCCCTCTGACGACGAGCACTCCCGTTCAGCGACGTCAAGCGTCAGGCTGTGAGCTGCTCACATTCGGAGGCCAACAGTGTGGCGGCGGCTCGAACCGCCGCACGAGCCGATACCAAGTCGCGTGCGCGTCGTCGTGAGATACAGCACGGACTGACGAGTACTCGTAACTCGTACTCGTACGAGAACAGCACTCTTACGGAGCCCGTATCGGATCGCAGGCCTGGCGTGGAAGGTTAAGGCGGGGGTGCTGGACGGCGCCGTCTCACCATCCACACCAGGCAATATCGAAGAAACAAACCTGCCCAGTAAATAAATCCATGCGGGCGGCGCGGCGCGACGTGACCGCATGATAAAAGACGATCGTCACCGCCGATTGGCCTGAGCGCGGCCGCACCAGCCTGACGATCTGCGTACTGAGGAAGACGATGATGATGATGATGCCGGAAGTTTGCCTGTCGTGGAACATCGGGTGGCATTGGCGGATGCTCGGCGGCGTGCAGAGCGTGCCGATTCTCCGAGTCGAAACCGTTGTCGGACGTCGTTGGCGCGTGCACGGACAGGCTGCCGGGGCAAGACTTGGAATCGCACGGCACCAAACGACCGAGTGCCAGACAGTCTCCAGTGCGAGCCGGCTGAGCCCTTGGCGGCATCGCGCCGCCGAAGATGCCATGGCTGCCATGGCTGCCGACTGCCGTGGTCCGGTTTGGCCTCGTCACGTCTGGGTCGCCGTGCTCAGCGTAGCCCGGCGCCGCCCCCCCCGTCACACAGACGGCATCGGCATCGTACCCGTGCGAGGAGGCGACTAGATCTGCGCAACTGGAATCGCGAGGCCTTGGCACCCGGCGCGAGAACTCTCGGGACCAGTGGCGGTCCCTCTGGCGCCGTCGTGACCACGTCTCTCGCCTCGTGCGAGTAGTGGCCTCCAAGGTCGTCGCGGCGGCGATGCCGGCACCACGTCGTTCTCTAGTCGAAAGAGACGAAAGGAGCCAAGCAAGGGTCCAGTCCCGACGACTCGCTGCGGACGCGGACGGTGTCCGATCGACTCTCGTCTGGGCCTCTGGAAAGTCTGGGCGGGAGCCCGTCTGGGCGCTGTCCCTTGGCTGTCTCAGAGACTCGCGTGCCGGGCAGCCGAGCGGGCACCGAAGCATACCTAGCGGAGGGAGGGGCCCAGCCAATTGCATCGGGGCTCGGGAGGCGGGCGGGCGGGTGAGGAGGCGGCCGCAGGGCTGTGTCTCTGGTCTGCGCTGCCGTGTGCCGACAAGTGCCTCTCGCATGGGGCCCAATGCGGACTCGGCGGAGTTGAACTGGAGAGATGGTGGCATCAATCAACCACGCTTGGCTGGTTGGAGAAGGTCTAGCGCTCGCTCGTCAGCCACGGAGGCGGTCGTGGCCCGGATGCCTGGCTGGCGAAGTTGGTGAACACTGTGAATATTGTGAACTGGGACAACGATGGAGGGTGTCGGCGGTTGCGCACAGAGCAGAGCGATGCGGCTCGTCTTGTCGTCGTCTGCCGCGCTGGCCAAAGTTGTCGCGCGTGCCACCACCGAGGGGATGGCATGACTTGCGATGGACGACATGGGAGTCGATGAGGGGACACCATGACGGAGATGTCAGCGCAACAGGAGCATCCATGGAAAAGGTACAAAGTTGGTACTTTACTGCTGGTCACATGAGTGGAGGCTGTCTGGCCGTGGTTCCAGCACGGAACGCTGGCTGGAGTTTCAGGGACCTGCCCGCTGGACGAGCACCAGCGCCAGCATAGGGCGCTGTGCCTGGCAATGGATCCGTCCAGGCATGGATGGACCCTGCCTGCCCGGCACCCCGTCCCGTCCATCATGGCAGCAGCCCGCTATGGGTGAGATGGATCCCGTCCGAGGTACCTGGTAGGTACTCGCACCTGTCGAAGTGTAAGGTACGTCCGCTTTGGAGGTTCTGGGCAGGTTTCGCGGGCAGTCGGAGCCGTGTCCGGGCCTCCCATCAGCGGCGGCCATCCCTGCAGCGCGGCCCACCACAGCGGTCGTTACCCAGCTTGGGCTGGACTTGTCGTGCCGCCAGGTGGCGTTGGGCGCACCTCAGGTGAGGTTACGGCGATCCGGCACGGCCAACGCCGTCCATCTCACGGGGCCCCAGTCTTGCGCAGAGTGCTCGCAGGCCCGTAGTCCGTACCTTGCCTCGTACCGTAGCGCTGACCCAGGTGGACGCCGGCAGGCCAGTGGAGGCCACCTGCAGGCCGGGCTGGCTGGCGGGCTGGCTGGCGGGCTGGCTGAGGTGAGGTCGATGGGAGCGGGTTCGTGGGAATAAACTGCCCGGACGTACGAGCAGTACCTTCGGTCTCGCTGGCCAGAAAGCCGGAACAACCCCCTCCATTCCCTGCTGAAAACTCCGCCCCGTTCCATGCCGCGCCGCCCACCCGTCTGCCCCTGCCCTGCCAACTGCCCCGTCCTGCCCTGTCCTGCCCTTTCCTTGGCCCATCCATTCCCGGCCCTCCAAGGTTGTCTTCATCCTCATCCTCCTCCTCCGCCCGTATCAATCGCTGCCATCGACGACGGCCCGCATCGACCCCGACCCTCGCTGCAGCGGGCATCGTCGACAATCGAGCTGCCATTGCGACACTCGACGAGCCCAGCGCGGGCTCTGGCTCTTGCGACCGCCGCCTCCTCCTCCTCCGCCGCCGCCGCCGCCGCCGCCGCCGGCCCGGCCCCTGTTGCCCGCCATGGCCGACGATGAGAAGCGACCCGCGACGAGCGGGGCTGACGAGGTGCCTCGTCGCCCTTCCGCCGTCTCGTTCAACAAGTCTGAGGACCCCTCGGTAAGCGGAATACCCTCGCGCAGATCTGGCGCCGCGACGACGTTGTAGGCCGGATTGCGGAAAAGTCGCTCGCTTGCCGTTGAAGCCTACCCTTCCCGGTCGCCACCGCGCGAACCAGGCAGCGCTGACATGGGACATCCATCGCGACCACAGGAGCCCTTTTCGTACGACGAGGACGATCGCTACATGTACGCCGACGCAGCGCAGCGACAGCAGACCATGACCGAGCACGACCTCAATGTCACCGAAGACGACTTGCTCGAAGCCAAGGAGCTCGCCTCACAATACACGCTCGACCAAGTACGCAGCATCATGATTCGGGTCCACCGCATCCACGAAAAGGATCCCAACTTCCCTGCGACCGTCATCCACAAGATCAAGGCATTCCTCGAAAACGAGTCCGTCTTTTCCAACCCCGAAAAGCACCAACATCTCATCCAGGAGATGAAACTCGAGGCCGCCCTCGTTACCAGCAACAGCCCCTACGCCGAAGTTCGTGCCGTCGTCAGCAACAAGGACGACCCCAAGACGCCCTGCTCGACGATACGGAGCTGGACCATCGGGCTCTTCTTCTCCGTCGTGCTTGCCTTCATCAACCAGCTCTTCGACATCCGCCAGCCCGCCATCCGAGTCATGGCCAACGTCGCCCAGCTGCTGGCGTACCCCATCGGCAAGGCTGCCGAGACCTGGTTGCCCGACACCGGCTTCACCCTCTTCGGCGTCCGTCATTCCCTGAACCCAGGGCCGTTTTCCAAAAAGGAGCATATGCTCATCACCATCATGGCCAACGTGGCCTACAACACGCCCTACACCAACTACATCATTTGGGTCCAGTATTTGCCGCAGTACTTTGACCAGCCCTATGCCTCGCATTTTGCATACCAACTGCTCATTGCCCTTGCCACCAACTTCATCGGCTACGGCATGGCCGGCGTATGCCGTCGGTTCCTCGTCTACCCGTCATACTGCGTCTGGCCCGCCTCGCTCGTCACGATTGCCCTCAACTCGGCTTTCCACAACGACGTCAACCCGCCGGTCGAAGGCCCCTTCCGGAAGATTTGGCGCATCTCGCGCATCAAGTTCTTCTATGTCATGTTCGCCGCCATGTTCGTCTGGTTTTGGTTCCCCAACTACATCTGGGTCGGCCTCTCCAAGTTCAACTGGATCAGCTGGATTGCCCCGGGTCATCGGGACGTCAATGTCATCACGGGCATCAACAATGGCCTCGGTGTCAACCCTTTCCCGACCTGGGACTGGAATGTTCTGCTCTGGGATTCGGCTGACCCGCTCATGGTGCCGTTTTTCAGCACGCTCAACCGTTTCATCGGCGTCTTCGTCTCATTCTGGGTTGTGCTGATCTTCTGGTACAAGAACGTGTACAACACGGGATACCTCCCCATCAACACGAACCGGGTCTATGATCACTTCGCCCAGCTCTACAACATCACGAAAGCGACCGACGATCATGGCTTGTTCAACCAGGAGAAATACTCGTCTTATTCTCCGCCATTCCTGGGCGCCGGCAATATTGTCATCTACATGTTCTTCTTCGGTATTTACACGTCGACGCTCACGTATGCCGCCCTCTACCATCGCCACGAGATTGTCATGGGCTTCAAGGCCTTGTTCAATAGCCTGCGGAGGAAGAAGGCGAAGCAGGAAGACAGCAGCCTCGACGTGCACAACCGACTGATGCAAGCGTACCCCGAAGTCCCAGAGTGGTGGTACATGGTCTGCATGGCGGTGGCTATCGGCCTGGGCATTGGCGGGATCGTGGGATGGGACACGCACACGTCTCCTGGTGTCGTCTTCTACGGTCTGGCTCTGTGCGTGGTCTTTGTGATTCCGGTCGGCATCATCAAGGCCATGACAGGCATTGAGGTGACTCTCAACGTCTTGGCCGAGTTCGTTGGCGGTTCGTGGGTCGACGGCAACGCGCTCGCCATGAACTACTTCAAGTCCTTCGGATACGTCACCTGCGCGCATGCCATCTGGTTCTGCAACGACCTGAAACTGGCTCATTACGTCAAGATCCCACCACGTCAGACGTTTATCGCGCAAATCATCGCCACCTTCATCAGCACCATTGTTTGCATTGGGGTCCTCAACTTTCAGATGCAGAATATCGATGGCGTGTGCACACCGAACGCGCAATACAAGCTCACATGTCCGGGCGTCAACACCTTCTTCACCGCCTCAGTCCTGTGGGGAACCGTCGGTCCCGAGAGGATCTTTGGCCACGGAGGCCAGTATAGCGCCACGCTCGTGGGCTTCCCCCTGGGGGTGCTCATCGTGGTGTTCTTCTGGGGCCTGAGCAAGAAGTTTCCCCACTGGACTTGGGTGCGGCAAATTCACCCCGTGGCCATCATGTACGGCGGCATCGTGTGGGCGCCATACAACATGTCCTATGTCTGGCCATCAGTACCCATCGCCTACTTTTCGTGGATATACCTCAAGTCCCGCTTCCTCGGCCTGTGGTCCAAGGTGTGTACCATTTCCCCGTCGTAACGAGCTAGACTGACTTCTGTACAGTATAACTTTGTGCTTTCCGCAGCGTGGTCGTGTGGCATCGCCATCTCCGGCATCATCATCTTCTTCAGCCTGCAATACACCGGGACCGACTTCGACTGGTGGGGCAATCAGGTCTCGCAAATGGGTTGCGAGGGCGACTCGTGCGAGCTCAAGACGCTTACCCCCGGGCAGTACTTCGGGCCACGCGTTGGAGAATTCAACTGATCTTGAGCGCTATATGGAGTTTGGCGGGTTCACGGCTGCGATGTTGGAGTTATCATGCCTGGCGTTCCGGATTTGGCATTTCAATTGGGTTTAGCATGTTGGCATACCGACAGTGATTTGGACAAAGAGATGGGGCACAATGTTATACCCTTTTTTTTTATGGTTTGGGGAAGATGTACAGCCGGCAGCTCAGAGATGCAGCTATGTGTCCCGTGTCTCGTCCTAGTCTCTTATGAAGGGACGTCATGTACGATAGACTATCGTGAAGAGTTAAAAAGGCACGCTGCACTGCACACGTTTGCCCCCCGTTCAACGTCCCCCGCGTCTGGCCGAATGTATCGGTGTGCCAGGATTCGCTATCTCCTCAGGCTGTTTCATTCTGATGGTATATCGTTCCTTCAGCCTCGTCTCCGCGCCCGTCCCTAGAATGGGCACTTGGTGAAGCGGCATTTGCCCGGAGTGATGGGCCTGCAATCCAACTCGGCTGCGCAACCGAGGGCCGGCACGCCGCGGCAGCAACAGCACTCGGACAGTGTAGGCAGGCGGTCTAACTCCGCCGGCGGGCTGGCCGCGGTCAGCGTCGCGAAGGCGAGGGCAAGAACAGAGATGGCACGCATGATGGATGGATGTGATGCGGTCGTCGTGGCTGTGTTGCGACTGGATTCGTTATTTGGTCGCTGGTTGGTGGCGAGGAAAAGCGGTCAGTTCATGTGAGCTGGCCTTCTTATACGACTTGCTTCCCCAGGCGCACTGAGCACTGACCCGTGCCGCTGCGATTCTTGGGGCATTGATGCTCACGATGCTTCATGTCGGCATTTCTTGTCGCATGCGCGCGGTCCACAGGTCTGTCATCTTCGGGCTTACAGAGTCGCGTAGTGCTTGCACCCTCTAGGCAGTGTGTCGCTTGCACATGAAGGCCGATGGGGGCCTGTAAGGAGCATCACTGTTCGTTTGACGCCGCAGTCATGTCTCTTCGGACTGGGCACGTGGATCCGGTCCCGAGTTGATGGCATCATCGGCTATCTGATCTGGGCGTTCGGAAGGCTTCGCGGCCACGGGCTCGCCGGCGGGAGCACCTGTCGACGCCGGCAGTCCTACGATCAGTCAGACGACTGCATGCATCCACGACTCAGCGCCTGAGGGGACCTCCCTCTGTCGTCTCGCCCGGGAGTGGCGGATTCGGCACTTCGCACAGGCCTGCAGGAACTCCACAGCCCGCCGTCGGCTCGCCAGGTGTGCTGTGCGGGCACTGCCTTGGTACGAGCGCGTCAATAACGGACATGTCGTTTGGATCCGTCGGGCTGATGCGGTGTGCACGGCAGCTTCCACCAGACACTCGGGCCCTGGCCGAGGGCTCGACACTCCCGGCCAAGCTTCGGCACCCCATGCTGCATGCAAATATTGAAGCGGGATGAAACTCGATATTCACGCGTGATGACCGCCCAGTATGGGAGACGAGGGCCCGACTGGACGGGACCGGCTGCGGGAGCAGGTTGGGACGATATGTTCTAGTCACTCTCGGCAGGAGGGCCAGACGAATGGAAATGACAGTGAGATTGTCTACTACATCAAGACTTGAGACTCCACTTCCCTCGGCCCCGATCTTAGCTCTACGTGTCGCACGTTATCATGTCTTCCGCTGAGCCCATCACTTCTTGCAGCGTCCCTACTTCAGTCAGCGCGTACGAAGCAACGACAACAGAGTCGTTTTGCAAGCTAAAGACCTGACGTACCTTCCCGTTGAAGCTGTTGCCGACCCTGCATGTGTACCCGGCACAGCATGGCGTCTGTCCACCGGACAAGGGAGGTCAGCATGAGGTGCAAAATAGTGGCCTGATGTGTGAATCGCGTCCTCACCTTCGACTTTGGGTCGCATGCCTTGTTCTTGGGCTAACGGTGGCTGCAATCAGTATTGCCAGGTGTGAGGGTCTAGACGGATTGGCGTCGTATCATACAGTGCAGGACCGGACGGTGTTCAGGCCGGCCAGAGCCGGTCCGATGAGAGCAAAAAAGACAACGGCAAACTTCATTGCGGAGGTTCCTTGGACGGTCGAATTCAATGGGTGGTTCTGCGATGTGTTGCTGAGCTGTGTCTATCGGTGTTTGTTAGCTCGAATAAGTCGAGGGGCGGGCAGCCACTACTTATAGGCTCGACCAAGGGACAGCAGAGATGCCTACGGCAAATGGCCTTCCGACGTTCTGTTACGAAATTCATTGAAACAAGGAAAAAATGAGAAACACGTCCTGAGGAGCAAATGGACCTGTGCTGTGCTGTTGAGGACCAACAACCCTCGCAGTATGGGCGGCTCCAAGTCAGGCATCGCAGCCATCCGCAGGTCGGGGCAACAAGAGAAACGGATAGCTGTTGACCTCGGCCGGGCACGACTACATAAGTTCAGGCGATCGGCACAAACACAGCGCTGAAGTAGCCCTGTGCTCTGTCTCTGAACGAGTTGCTGCGACGCCCGACGCGGCACAACTGGGTCGACGAGCGGGCCGTGACTTACAATGGCGCAAAAGTTCGGCTTTCAGGACTTGACGCAGCGTTGGAATACTACGTCGGGAACACCGACAGTACCGCACGATACGTGTACGGCTGACCATGCGACTCGATCCCGCAGTGAGCCCTGGAGGCTCTGGAGGTTCGGCAATGGACGCGAAACGGCTTGACTCGGCGGCGTCATGTTTCAAGCGCCATTTAAGGCCTGACAAAACGCAATGTCACGTAATGATTTCCATACCGCGACGCAGGCCCAGCGATAACCGGAATGGCTTGGAGGTCCGGTGTGGTCAAAGGACCCCCCCCCCCCTTTCGGCACTTCCCTGTTCTCCATGGCCGCATTGCATTGTAAGACCCGTACGATCGCAATGTCACTGCTCACGTGCGTCGCTCTCGGAGTTGCTTCTTAATGGATGTAGTAATGGAACCCTGTAAGATCCAGAGAATCCCGAAGCTTACTTCGTGTACAACGATTCTAAAGAACCTGAGCTCTCCTGACCAGACGCCAATCAAGTCCCTTTCACCCGCCTCATGTCGACCTTGACGTCCGTGCCGTCGATGGTGAGAAAAATAGTGATACGATCCCTGGATTTGATTGTTCCCCAGAAGTTATACCCATGCCACGAGCCAGCACCTTTACGATTCACCACCTCGAACCTGCGAGGTTTTCCGGTCCCCGGATGCAAATGCACCTGACCACGAACTGCCTCGGGCCTATGCGCCACCCCCGTGTCGTCTTTTGTCCATCGCCACGATAGGAGGATGGGAGCGCCGTCGTAGAGCCCACGTGGCGTGTCAAGGCATATCTTCTCACCGGCAGACGCATACTTCTCCTCCTTCAAAATGCCAGTGAAGCTCGCCCCGTAGAAATAGTGCACGCCTTTTGCCCTGCCGCCAAAGAACTTCGGTGCATTCCGGCCTGGGCGTCCTTCCGCAACAAGAAGATATGAACTGTTCTTGGCAGCCTCCAAGGGAGGCCCTGTGAGCTGCACTCGACCAATCGCCGGTGAGGAGTGATAGAGCTCAATGACCTTCTCCGTGAACGATTCCGCCATGCTATGCACAAGGGCAACTGTCACTGGCTCAGCCCATTTGGCTACCACAGCAATATCGCGGATGGCGCTTTCGGCACAGTCTGCGAGAGACGACCAGTAATGCTTCGCATCTCTCTCTTCCCATGCGATACCTACTCTAGCTGAGGAGTACAAAGTGCCCACGAACGGTATGTACTCAACAACGGAGTGCGCGATGTCTTCAAAGTCGGTAAAGTACTGTTCGCTGAGTTAGTTACAGCGATTGGGTGAAGCTGGTCGGTCACATACGCTGTCATCTCGGGGGTCCAACGAGGTGGCAATAGTCTCCTGGAGAGCTAGGAGGGCCAGAGCGACGAAACTGGCCTGTTTGGGAGATGGGGCTATCATGGCTAGGACGCGACTCAAATCGTTGGCTGAAGACGACTTTTGATAGGTCAGACTATCTGATGCAGTTCCTTTCCTTGAATCCAGTGGCTTCAAAAGTGCTTTATACTTGCTGGCTCTCGTGCGAGCGAGGGACCAGATATACTGCTACAAGTTGTGCCAATAGCATGTTCATGTCTGGTGCAAATAAAGGATCACAGAGTTCTCATGCCTGGTGGAATGGACCAACTCAAAATTATTCGTGTCATACAAACGATAAGGTTCAACAGATTTGTATGCCATGCCAAGGCAATGGGCTTTGAAAAAGGTTTGGTAGGACTGTATGCACAAAACTCCGTAGGGAAACCTGTGTCGCCACGGAGGATTGAAGAAGGATTGAACAAGCTCGAGAGTGCACATGACCATGCGCTCTGGACTAGGTAGCATTGCCATGGAAGCGAGGGCATCTCTGTCTTTATTCAGTGATGACCCCTGATCAGTATCTTGCATGATGACCCTGCTCCGCGTCAATCACCTGACCCATATGGTGCTGCTGGTTCTTACTCTTGCCTCCAGCTCAGACTAACTATGCACCTTGAAATCCAACGGGGAAAATAATATCTCACAATAGACTCAGGCAAGTTAAGCCACGTCTAGGGACAACGGCCGCCAAGTTCGTCTTCGTTGGCTCTCATGATGATCCTACCGAGGTAGCCTGTTTTAGGCTTTCTTATGTCGTAGCCACAGCGACTATAGCTGACCCCTTATGACAAAGAGGCCGAGAACTCTAGGTACTTTCATGCCCGCGTGCCCATTTGCCAATCATAAGCTGTCCCTGCCGACCATATATTCATATGTTCTTCCTGAATATGATACATCCGGGATCAATACTATGAAGCTAATTGATCGCTAAATTACGACATATCGATAGAGTACATGCACAGGAACGAGCTTATTCAGACGTTCATGTTTATTTATTGAGGGATATTTTGCGTTTCCGCGGGACCTGGACACGGTTTTGTAACGACTGGGAGCCGGCGGACCAACGAGCAGATAAGTGGCTGAGCACTGCAGATTGCGCCGGCATGTTAAAGGAGCAGTGTCCGAAGGGGAAACCAAGTTGGGTTCATGTCCGCAGGTGCAGACCGTATGTGATCCAAACGAAGCCCGGCAGTCACGCTGAGTCTGGGTGGCAGGTAGGCGTGGCTCTGATTGAGGTCAGGCTTGACTAAGTTTAGATGGCCGGTGTACACCTCGTTTTTATGACTCTTGACCACAAGGTCGTCAGAACAGCAGTTCGTTCTTCTTGTAGTGGTCAACATTGAGTATCGCAGTGCCTGCGCGAAGCACATGAGGCGAGTACACGTACGGCTCGAAAGGGGCCGTTCCAGGTTGCTGTTGACGCATGCGAGTTTCATGTACCTCGAGGGGTGACACTAGGCTACTTTTCCGAAACCCTTGCCACCGCGCCTTGTTATTAGTACTTGGAAGGATTTCACTACCGGCAGTTGATAAGCAGTAGTCATCTTGGCGATGCAACGCATGAAATGGACCAGACATTTAGGTTAAGCGGCGGAATGGAGACCTAGCCAGCCACAAGACGCAAAAGGACTCTTTCGATACCCGCAGCCAACAGTAAATTAGTCCTTCAGCATTAAGGTCATGAGTAGATTCAGTCCAGTGGAATTTAATACATTACGGATGCAGGTTGCCCCAGGTCAACCCGATTGACTGATGTGCTCGATCTGGCGCTAAAAGGTGTTCGCCCCGAACGCGGCTCACGATGCATGTGCCAAGAGCGCTTGTGGAGCCCGACGTCATACACAATGCTCGGCGTTTGACTATACATAACACGGAGGAATGCCAGTTACATCGCTTCGCAAGCAGGTGGTGTTTCTGGATACTTCCGACTTTCCAAAACATCTCAACAGCCAGCTCCCGAGAGACAGGCAGCTACATGTACGACGTGACGCTGCAGAGACTGAACGACAGCCATGATCATACCACAGGGACCGGCACGTTGAGGCTCACTCATGCTTCACGATATCAATTCTCCAGATGCTAATGCCAAATTCCCGCAGGGGCTGGATCTCTCCGACCGCGCACTGTCGGCTGGTACCGCTGGCAGCGGCATAGGCGCCGGCGGGTTCGCGGCCAAGAACAGCGGCGGCGACAGCCAGAGCACCAAGTTCATCATCGGCTTCTGCGTGGCCATACCCTGCACGCTCATCATAGTCGGGCTCTACGTTTTCTTCAAACGGCGGCGTAGCAAGCGGAACCGCCAGGGCGCCGACAGGCAGGAGACTGGCAACGGCAGCCATGGAGGAGCGCGCTCGAATGGCAAACCCAGGACGACGATGCCGAATGCGAACCAGCGGAGCAAATGGGGTCAAAAGCGGAATAGCAAAAAGGGCATGTCTTCGTTTCTGAAGCTACCCGAAAGGCTGAAGCCCGCAACACCGCCGGCAGCATATAGACGGGAAAAGGAGTTGCTGCCGTCTGGGCCGCCTTGAGCGCGAAAGTCTGCCGACTCCTCGCATCTGCCGACCACTCGTATCACTCATTCTTCGGACCCGCCTTCGGGATGGCCATCTTCTCCGCCAGCTCTTGGTCAGGCCTGAACACTTTCTTCGAGTTGACACCGACAAAAACAAAGCCCACTTCCTTCAAATGGAAAATGTAGTATGGCTCATCCGCGCCGGGATAGAGCGGATGGCGCAAGACCATGCTGTCGTATAATTCATCGTAGTGCGCTCTCAACAGTTCGTCTGCTTCCGTGGCGTCCATTTCGATGGGCCACGGAATGATGACATCCTCGAGCCACGGCACCGCAACGGCGTGCACGGGGCCAAATTCACCCCAAATGGTCGTGCTGATGAACGCAGTGCCTCTTCCCTCCTCGGCTTGGAATACGAGGTGCAAGTGCGAAATGTCTGTCGAGCTCGGCACGTAAGTGTTGTCGGCAGCAGCCCCCTGGACCTCGAAGAGGACGGCATCTGGGAATTGTTCTCTGACGATTTCAACGCCAATATTGACGCAGCCGAGATAGCTCAACAGCGCCATGGTGGATGCTAGTTAAACGGCGGCGACTGATGACGATGCTGTTTGAGACTGTACTGTGGAAGGGCCGAGAGTGGATGAGGACGTAGGAAGGCGTCACAACAGGCTCAGGCGGATGGTGAAATACTTATGGCCGTCTGTCAAGAATATGTAGCACCACTGTGTGTGGCTCACGCGGCCCTTTTCATTTCCCTTCCGAATACTTTTGTCGGTCAATGGTGATGCCAGACGATCCTAGACATCTTGCATCTTGCTGAGGATCGCCAGAAAACTGGCCAGTGTGCAACATTCGGCAAGTGGAAGTGCACGCAGTTGAAAACTCCCGTTGTCCAGGAACTATCAGCCCATTCGCTCCAACCCTGGGCTGCTGCAGTCCAGCCAGCCTCTCAAAAACTCCACAGCATCCCACGATTCCCATCTGCACCTCTTCAGCCAAGGGCCCCAGTTCTTTGGCGTCTGATGTGGTTCGCACGGCATATCCAAATGCGAGCCGACCGTCTCTGACAACATCAACTCCATAAAAAGCTGCCCGATATCCTGAAGCCGGAAAAGCTCGATTCACATAATGACATGTCGAGCTACCATTTGTCCGGAGCGTTTTACTGCGTAGCCGTGCCTGTGATGTAGCAGGTGTTGTGACTCATCAGGTGCTGTGTAACCATGCAACCGGCCGTTTGAGGATGTACCCTGTCCGGGCTCTGCATGACGCATCACGTAAAAACTGTGTAAAGGCATTGCACGGACTTGACCAAGATCTAGGCCTCAGCCCTCGTTGAGCAGCCTCCTCAGAGGTGGTTGAGTAGGGAGCCTGCCGCTTGGGTCAAGGTCTGGGTGCAATGAGCTTAGTACACTTGTGACGCAATGCATGCCACATGTCCGTCATGATGATACACTGTACGTGCTACAGCATGGATTTCCTGATGGCTGTCAATGAGTAGTACCATTTTTGTTGAGTCGTGTTCTGCAGTTGAGCTGCATGCACGACCTCACCGCAGATCTGGACGGTTTGTGCGTGGCGCTGCTCAAGCAGAACACCGGGAGTAGGAGGAATGGAAACCCACCCTGACGTACAAGCACACTTTCCCCCATCGTCAGCTTCTCAACTATGTACCCCCGCCGTGTACATGGTCGCCCTAGATTTCACATGCGGACCTCTTTCATCGTGATTTTACGAGGCTGTCGAGGACTCCAACACCAGCGCTGTCGCCGATTTAGATGAACATCAATCTTGAGAGCACCTGTTTCGCACACGTGTTCCACGGACTAAAATGCAACAGACATGGTATAGTCATGCACTGAGACAACAAAGGAGCGCCTATAGAATATTACCGGCTCAGAAATCGGAACAGCCTGCGTGGTCAGTAGCCATAGGATAACATGGAGTACGTACGGTTCGTCATGCAAAAGACCTCTCACAAGTCTGTGTTGTCTGTTGCAATGGTTCGCCCAACAGGGAGCTGCGGGATTCCAGCACAGATGCGGGATTGCGGGGTGCGAGCGATTTGTCGAGTCCGTTCCACAGTGTGTCACTGAGAAAGAAGTAACCTATGCCGTGAGTGACTTTCTGCGGTTCGGGATACGAGCACCTACACTGGTCTCATCTCGTACATGTACTCGGGTTAGAAAACATCTCAGTCTTGGGAATTGCGAATGGGCTCTATGACAAACTGGGTATGATAAGAGATTTATGTCTGGCGCCTTGTATAGCCTCGAATCCGTTATGCTAAGAAATTGGTACTGTCCCAACCCCAGCCGTCACTAGAGCCCGCCTGTTGCGATATCACTTTTGTCCGCAGGCAATAGAGACGATCATGGAATCGAGGCATTGGGGTGAAATCTACCACGTGGCAAGACACATCTTCGTAGAAGGCATTCAAAAGGCGACGGGAAACCCTTGGTCGGCAGAACAAGAACAGCAATGGAAGGACGAGGTAGATACCCCAAGCCGTGAAGGGTTCAAAGAATGTATGGTTGCTGGCTTACCATAATAGAAGGCTTTGGCAGTGATTACGAAATGAGGATCTGGAACAGGCGCGTCATACATTGGAGGAGGGGAGCTATGTAGTTGAAGACTCAGAGTGTACTTGAGTTAACTCGCTGGGGCAAAGGTAGCAACGCCAGATACGAACATGGGACTTCATTGTCGACATGGCGCCTCTACCCGGACTACACCAGGCGATCCCACAGCCCTCAATCAATTTTGCAAAATGCGGCTGCCACGTCCTCGGTCCACCTGCCCTTCTGGCGTGCGCGTGCGACACCACGAATCGAAGAGTCGCAGACGCACCCCAGGCGCTCCAGGGTAGAGTCGCTGCGCACGTGAGGCGCACGTGACCTGCCATCGTCAAAGAACTGCCGCGCACGTGACCGCGCGCATCGCGCATGCATCGCAATGGGGCTCTCCCAAAAAGTTATATTCGAGCATTCGTCGACTAAAGGGACCCTCGTCCTCACCGCGCGTGCGCATACCTATCTCGTCTCGCACGAAACAGGCTCTCGCCCAGCATGTCTGGAGGGCACAAGCCCATCCGGCTCCCGCCGCTCAAGGCGCTGCGCGTCCACGCCCCCAAACGGCAACCCGAGAACCCCTGCATCGCCATCATGTCCAGCGTACTGGGTTTGTCCCCCCTTTCTCTGTCGTCACATACACGCTGTGCGATCGACTGCCATGCTGACCCTGTTTCCCGCCAGCTTGCTGGGCGTCGGCAGGTTACAACGCCGCCGGGTGCGCCGCAATCGAGAACCAGCTGCGCCGGTGCATGGACGGTCCGCCTCCGCCGCCGGCCCCCGCCAACACCATCAACTACCACTTGTCGCGGATGCAAAAGTACGTCACGAGCCCGCGGAAGCAAAAATGAGGCCCGCGACGCGCGCACGCCCGCACGGCCGTACGACCCATGAACGACCGGCCCGGAACCCCGCGATCCAGTGTGCCGACGACGGCACTCTTGGCCGAGGAGACCTTGAGGCCACCCTTCAATTGGCGATGCAGAGACCCCGGGGCAGTACAGCTACGTCGGAAGCGGGACTGGGACGGAATAGGGGGATGGATTGCATTTGGCAAGGCGTTGGCCGGGTGGCATCCAGGAAAGACCTTGTATATCAGACGGCGAGGGCTCAAGTCCAGGGCCGCCGAAGTGTACGATATGGAGAGACTTTGGCATCTAGAAGCTGCCATTCCCCAATACTACGAGACAAAATTCTCCTGGTACCATACTGCTCCAATGAACCGCCGTAGTTCTAAGTGGCGCGAACGGCTCCAGTAACAGAATACGATCCCATCAACAGAGGGGACGGAGGGGGTTACAGGCAAAATATCAACATCTGCAAGATTTGGTATTGCCCGAGCAGTAACTATGAAAGAGCATCGCGCCGGTATTGTTTGCACCACCTCCAATCTATATAAGCAGCCGCCAAGTATGGCAGCACGCCATCAATCCAAACTCAACACTCTCTCCGCTCACGCCATACAAAGCAAACCCGGCTCTTGAGTCAAACGAGTGTCAATGAAAGCCTCCAGCTCGTCGCCTGTTCTTCATGCCTTATTTCGCAGCAGGGAAACGAGGCCAATAGCTCAAACAAAATATCCATCAATGGCACCAGAGAACCTGGCAACCCAACATGGCCTTTGTTCGTCCACACTTCATCAAGGGATAGCATCGCCACAGCCTGCAGAACGGGCAGTGAAAGGTATGTGCTCTAAACCGAAAGTTTCCGACTAACACAAAACGACACAGCATAAACTCGCAAAGAGCCCGCACGTGGTGCCTCTGGATTCCTGTTCGCCGGGCGGCCGTGTCTATATGGCGGTGCTTAAAACAAGGCAAGACTTGCTCGTGCCTCTTAATTCGTGACTCATCACCCACCCCCTCAGGGCGCGTCCGATGTCGTGAGATGTACCAGTTCCTGCGCCGGCTATGCGAATGCCCCGTGTATGCTGAGAGTGGGTGTCATTCCTCCACTTGTCGATGTCGCTGACCATTCGGATAAAGCCGCTTGCGTCAAAGGGGAATTAAGATGCATCACCGACGCAGAAGAGTTCTATCTCCCCCACACCACCCGCGTACATGTTCTTGACTCCCTCACGCCACTCCATAAACGCAATTTGGATGTCATCGTCGCTTTCGATGGTGACAAAATCGCCGTCCTCGTCGCGATAGCGCAGCTTCAGCATGCCCTTGCTGATGCTGCTGTTCATGAACCGCGCGAGCTTGGCGTCGATCCGGTCGATGAGCGACTGGTACGTGATATTGAATGCCACAACCAGAGTGACATAGTTGCCGCTGTCACAGTTGACTCGGACCTTGAGCTGTGTAGGTAGAGGCATCTCGGGGCTCGCCAGTGGGTTGCTTGGCGGCGGAACAGTGCCGGTGCCCAGGGCCGGCGACACCGTCCGGGAGTTGGCCGCAGCCGGGTCGAGTCGCAGCGCGCTCCCTGCAGGCGGGCCAGGGGTGTTCTGACGCGGGTACACCGGCTGTGCGGGGAAGTGCGACATGGTGCCGCCGAGGCTACCTGAGTGCTGGTGTAGTCGCTCACGTTGGGCTCCCGGGCTCTGTGTGCTCGTGCGAATCGGCAGGTCGTTGCGTGGGGAGCCGCTCTGTGACCTAGGAATACTGCCGTCATGCGCGGGGTGAAGGTGTTGTGGAATGCCGGGTACGGCAGGGATATGGCCCTGGCTCGGCTGCCTTTGACGTGGAATGCCGCCGGCATTTACATCGGGCGTGCTGTAGGAGCGGCTTCGCTGCTGTTGGGCTGCACTCTGGCTGTGTGTCGCCATGGCGGGGAGTGAGGGACCGCGAAGGTTTCTCGAGTTCATCGCGTGAGGATTCGGTGATGAGCCATCACGAGACGGGGCTCGTGGCATGGCTGGTGCCGTGTACCGGTTCACGTCGTCCCAGACCGCTTGAGGAGTCCCAGTCTTTGGGAATGCGTATCCCGGAGGGAACACACCGCTGGTTGTGCTCGTCCTCGACGATGCCGGTGAATCGCCGATAGGTGAAAAGTAACTGTCTCCACCCCTTGTGCCAGGTGACGGAGCACCATTGCCCATCGTCTGAAGGCTCAGAGGAGCAGGGGGAGTTGGGAGTGGGAACCGTGGAGGCGGCGCTCTTGCGATGCCAGCTAGTGACTGGACGCTGTCACCAGTCGCTGATCGCTGTCTCAGATTTGTCGCTGATGAGGTACGGGGCATCGAACCGCCCATCGAGCTCGATGGTACGGGGAACTGTGCGGGTGCCGTGGCAGGCCCGTAGTCCTCATCGTCATCTTCGTCTTGCTGCAGATACGGGTTCTCGAGCCCACCGGCCTGGTCTCGTGTCCAAGCAAAATCGGCAGCAACGCCATCGGGGCTTGTTGACAGACGCGGGGCATGCTCCTTCCGTTGCGTTTCAAGTCCGACGGCCCATTTCTTCATTGTTTCCTCGTTGAGAAATTTAATCGTGAAGTTCTCGACGCCAGGGTCACCTTTCCACCAAATTTGAACGCTGTGTGATCCTGTCCCAGTAGTTAGAGGCGCTGCGAAGCTTGAACGCCGGTTTGCCTTACCAGGTTTGGACAGAGACACGATGTCAGTCACGTTAGTCATGAATATCCTGCCCTTAAGCTGCAGCTTCGCACCCCTGATCCGGAGCCTTGGCCCAGATGTCCGGCTCTTGTCCTTCTTGTCCTTGCTCTTGTTCGTCGATGCTTCTTTGCAGCACAGCAATATGCTTTCGAAGAGGTAGATTTCGTACTGGGAATCGCAAGTTAGCTCCTTGTCGCAGCGACAACAACGGCGGGGTAGCATACATCTTTCTCTTGGTCACTCTTCCCGGTAATGACCCCATAGACGCCATGTAGAAGCAGTTTCCCGAATGACTCCACCTTATGGGACTTCCAGTCATCTACCCTGTTGATGAGTTCTTCCAGTGCCTCGTCCAAGAGGTCTCTATTTACGGCCTCGTTGGCCTTGTGAAGAACGCGCTCAGCAGCCTCGCAGCCTAGCATCAGGTCATGTCTGGTCTCGGCATCCTCGCTTTTCTTGTGCAGGTCCTGCTGATTGTCAGTTGGGTCACCTTGATACTAAAAGTTGGGGCAGTGCTGACCTTAAGAAGCAACGGATACTTTACCAAGCGTTGCATTGGCTTCAGCAGGAAGCCGTCCAATGTGTTGAAATCGGCCGCAACAGGATGCTCAGAAAGCTGGATCTTGTCAAAGACCTGATTCGCGATCTGTGCCGCCTTCCTCTGGTTCGCAATGAACGGCTGATAGATGTCGAATGCGTCTTCGTAGAAGCAGAACGGGGCACCCCACCGTTGCGCCAACTTGTGCATCGAGTTGGTCGTCTCAACGCGAATGAGGAAGCGGCGCTGGAAATCGAGGATGGCGTTGATATTGAGGAAGATCTGGTGGACAATATCGCCGGGAATCGCGCCCTTCTGCTCGAGCGACTTTTTCAAGTCATGCAAGTTTTCGAGGTCCTGCACATATTTACGCTCGGTGTCAACCAACTCCTTGACGATGTGGTCTCTGTAGCTCATCTGGGAGCCGCTTGCGGCGGCGGCTAAGGGCTCGTCGTCGGGGTACTGGTGCTGCTGTAACAGAAGGCCACGTTGCTCTGCTAAGTCGAGCACGTAATTGACAACCTGCGTAACCTTCAAAAGCTTTAGCACCTGCGCGTGTTCGGATGCCACATTCACGTATTGGCTCACCTTGACAAACCCAGAGGTGTCATTGCCCATCAAGTCCGTAATGACGAAGCTTTCGGTTGGAGGAACTTGGAGCTCCTTCATGCATGCTTGCACAAACTTGAAGATGGCGATCTTGGACTTCTTCGCTTCCGAGGCGTTCGGGTCGTCGACTCTAAGCGGCTCCGGAGGTTGGAGCGAGTTGTATATGACGAGGAGGGGATACCCAGTCCGGAAAAGATTCCATAGCGGGTCCACAGGGTCCGTGGGATCGAACTGCTCGAGAAAGGGTTCGAAGCCTGGCACTTGGGCGAGGCGCTGCTTGAGCGAGACGCAAATCTGATACAGCGAGCGGGAGGCGTCGGCCTTTTGGTTGATGATGTTTCCTGTTGCGATTACAGGGCCGCCATTCTGCCCGGGGACGACGGTCGCACCGCTACTTAACGAGTTGAGAGACGACGATGAGCCAGCAAAGGCAGTCGAGCCCGAGAGCTGACTGGCGCGAGGCGCATTGTTCATACTGTCCTGCGGCAGGCCTCCGGTACCGCTCAGGGTGGACTGGAAGACCGGGGCAGTGTTAGTTCTCAGTAACGGGGCATGGGCCATGCTTGTCACTCCATCCGTCGAAGGGGATTTAAGAAGGGCTGCCTGAGCAAGCGGCGGCGACGAGCGAGGATCTGGAGGAAACGCCCTGGGAGGAGACGGCCGCGCGTGACGAGCTCGAGGGCGCGCGCGGTGAAATGCGGAGAGGGGTGGCGGGTCAGTCAGACGGTCGGTCAATCAACAAGCGGCTCCGTGAGCGTTGTTGTATGTATCCTGTCTCTGTTTGTCAAGCCTCCCTTTCTGGCACGAAATGTTGGTGGTGGGTGGTCTCAGAAGGTACCCCGTCGCGCGTCATCCAACAGCCACAGCAAACAGGCGATGATTGCTCCCTGTCGACGACCTGCTGCACCGAGCCTCGAGTCGGAACGTGTCGAGTCTGCGTCCGTCCTGCGTTGCTGATCACCCGCAGGTTCGCGGTGGCCTGGGTATTGGAGGAGTCGGGGGGTCCTTGGGGGCGTCGGCGTGCGGACGTGGCGCCGCAGAGTCCGGCACGTTGTGGCTTTCCACCACCGTTGTCGCGGTCGTCTTCGCAGGAACGACGTCAAGCCGCGCGAGGTAAGGCTGCCTGCAGGCTGCGATGCAGGCGGATTGCAGGACAGCTCACAGTAGCACGACCTGGCAGGCCTGGCGGACAGGGCTGCTGCTGGCGCTGCCGGCAGTGGGCGGTGCTGGCGTTGCTGCTGCTCGGAATAGGGGCCGGCTCACCACCGTCGAACACGTGGGCCGAGAGTCGTTCGCGTCGTTGTGATGGGTACGAAGTCGAGGCGAGAGGAGAGTGTCGCGGCAGACGATTGGCGGCGTACGAGTACGAGGCGAGGAGGGGTAGGGGGTCCGGAGGGCGGGAAAAGGGAGGAGTCTGGCCTTTGTCCGGAGGGGCACAAGGTGCGCAGCACACACGTGCAAAAACGAGGACGGCAGGCCTGGACGCAACGACGACGGCGAGAGGGAGAGGAGGAGGAGGGGACCAGGCGCAGGGAGTGGAGGGCAGAAGCAATCACGACGCCATGGAAAGGACGAGAATGGGGAGATCAAGCCGGCGAACGGGCGGGCTGCAACGGTCGGGGGTGAGAGGAGGAGCGCAGCCCAGTGCAGCGCTCCTAGTCCACACCTCGGGGGCGGACGAGTGGGCAGTGGACCTCAGGGCGGGCGGGGGGGCAGGCGGGCAGGCTGCCAGAACGGTGCGGCCTCAACTCGACCCAGCGGTGGGAGCCCGCGCCCGAAGACGCCGTGTGAGTTGAGCGGGGAGCCGTGACCCATGGAGCCGGGAGCGCCCCCGACAGCGGCGAACGAGCGGCGCTGAAGCGACCTAGGTGGCCACAGCCCGCGCCGGGGGGGGGCCATGGCCCTCCAGCTGTCCGCCCAGGTGGGCTCTCCACAGGCGCTGAGGCGTCGGGTGCTGCCCCCGCCGTGCTGTGCTGTGGCCGCGCTGAGATGTCTGGTCCCGGAAAACTAAACGGCGACCGACCCGACAGCCCTGGAGGACCCAACCTCCGGACCAGGGCCAGGGCCAGCGGGGACGGGAGGTGCGTGCGGTACCTGCTCTAAACCTGGAAATACCTTGCTTCCCGTAGTACCTCCACCTCAGGCGCAAGGGCCGGGCTCTGCTCTCATCCCCAGTGCGCCAAAAGGGGGAGATACTTCTGTTCCCGGGCATCCTCTTTGGACAGTTCAGGTACCGCCTGCCAGCATGGGCCTACGAAGGTACCGACGGACAGGTAACCCACTTCTCCTCTGTCCATCCGTCCATCCATCCACCACCGAGTCCCTGGGTTTTATGGCGCACCCAACCTTTCGCGACGAGCTTGTGATAGACGCAGCAAGGGAACATCGTTTCATCTTGGGCCACGGATGGCGCTATGCCACAGATAGCCTACGGCCCCGTCGCAGAGGCGGACGGACCGCCATGCTTTCCCTTGGGCATCCACGAGTACGTACATTGTGTACAGGCTACTCGTACTCCAGGTAAGGTCCGTAGGAAGACCTGCGGCCGTTCGATGTCGCCGTCGGTACTCTAACCTCGAGGTGCGACGATCCCATAATGCCCGTCGCAGCAGCCTCGCGCGCCCCCCGGGGTTTCGTCGGTGGACGAGTACGAAGTACAGTACAGTACCCGTACAGTACGCGAGACCACCATAAGGCAAGGTGAGGTATCCGCTCGCCGCAGGGCACCTGGAGCAGGTACGTACGAGTACGTGCGACCACGGCGCGGACGGGCCATGCCCCGTGGCGTTGAGCTTTGGCGGACTTGAGAGAAAAAAGGGCTTCCATTGTGGCTCGACGCCCGCCCCAGAGCGGCATTTAGTTAGGTACCTACACTCACGATGCTGAATCAGGGCAGGGAATGCGACCACTGACAGCTGCTCTGACCGACATGGGGAACCCGCCAGAGTCCTGCTTAGCTAAGGCGACCACCCACTGTGCGGTGCTCATGCAATCGTGCTGTTGAGATGGGGGACGAAAAGAACAGAGGTCGTCACTTATTAGGCCCTCCGGGCGGGCAGCGACTTGTTGGTTGACGCGGCGTTGGGCCATGGCCATTCACCTTGTTAATGCACCCTTCGTCGTCAAGACACGGCCATGCCTGCACTGTGCTTTCGAACGCCCCCGCGCACTTGCATCCCTCGATCCCTGCCTCCCGACTCCCGAGATGATAGGACTTGTGTTTAATGTACGGGAAAACACCTCAAGCAGTACTCGTGAGGTACGAATGCTCGCACTTGTACAAACTCGTACGGACGAAGTAGAAAGTCCGACATGGTACCCAGGCAAGGTAAGCAAGGTAAGGGATCAGATCAGGCGCGACCGGGCTCGGATGAGGGGGCTTGGGCTCGAGTGAGCGCAGAACAGCGCCTGTGCTCTGGCATTCCCCACCATCCCGAGCCCCGTCAGCCCATGAGATGGCCTTGTAGCCCTCGAACTCTGGTGGAGAGTGGAGTGCCATGAGTGTCTACCTAAGGTATTCCCTGCCCGCCGGCACCAGTGGAGCTCGCTTCCCGTGCAGCTGGTCTTGGTCTTTCTCGGGATCTCGCGGCGACGACCACAGCGGCGAGCCCAGGACCACGAGCAGCCCATAGGTGGTCATCAGTCATCAACCCTCTGAAGGAACCTTGAGCAACAGGTGATCTAGCGGACGAGCTCCCTGCCATGATTGCAAGATGGCCACGCGCAGGCGCGGGATTTGGAGACGGACGCACGCTGTTGAGCATCGTGCGACGGGCCGCTTCCAAGTCCCTGATCCCGATGACCTTACTTCGCAGTACCTACCCGTACGAGTACGCGACGGCCTGGGGCGCGGGGTGGCACTGCTGGCAGCTTGGCGTGTCGGCCATGCCATGGTGTTGTGACATTTGCCTCAAGATACACACCTAGGTGACAGTACCCTATAGCCACCACCTGAGCCATCTTCATCGAGCCAAACTGCAACTGCGGCGGTTGGTTTTGCATTCATCGACCGCAGCTCGGCCGGCTCAACTCGGTGACGGATTGTCAAAGCTGCTGGCCGCGCCGATCGTTTTCTCCCCTAAGCTGAGCGTGAGCCGCTTTTGCCGCGACCCGCGATCCGCGACAAAGGCGAGCGTCACGGAGAGGCTGTGCCGCTATTAAGCAGGGTCGGGCGTCAGCACCCCTGACCCTTCGTAGCAAACCATAGTTACCACACGCAACACCGCCGCGCCTGCTGCGGCAGTGCAATACGCGCCCGTCGTGGTGCCAAGCTGCCACCGCGCCCTGTTCAATCGTTGATTGTCGGATTCAGCAGGGTGCGAGAAGGGCTGTCGTGGCCAGAACGCATCGGAGGATGGTCCCATTGGGTCACGAGGCGTCGCAGGCGTGAACCATGTGTATGCACATGCACCCCCATGGGCCACGGCCCTTGAAACATTGCGCCGCGGCCAGGTTGCAAACATCTGCACGGAGACAATACGTCGGGAAACGGACGTTTCGTGGAAAGGCGTCTCGGGGCAGCCTGCCACGCATACGGGGCACACATACGGGGCGGTAGCTCGCCCACAGCAGGGATCGCGGGACGCTTTGCTGCGGACGGAGCCGCTCGTGGTGAGGCTGTGATGATATCAAGTGCCAATGAGCGTTGTAGACGGAGCACCCAAATTTTTGACAGGCACGGGAGAATTAGAAGGCAAGAACCTAGGCAAGGCAAGGTACCTGGTGGTTGGCCTACACCCACCCCGCAGGCAGGCAGACAAGCAGAGGTCCTGCCAAAGGTGGACGGACATGCTTCGAGCCGCTCCAAGAGCACCGCGTGACGCCAGAAGCTACTCTTCAAGTCAGCACGAGAGGCCGCCACGACGACTATCTGCCTCCAGGTGCGGCAAGCCTAGGCTAGCAGGGCATCACCACGATGGCGCCGAGTCGCGTAGGCGCCCCGTGAGCGGGCAGCGGCAAAGGGATCGTCGCCGCATCGCAACCAGACAGCACTCGTGAGTCGTGGCCGTGGCTCGACTCCCACGCTTGGATGATGCTGGCCACCAAGGCTCCTCCGCTCCACGACCTGGACATGCTTGCGCCCATACCTCAGGACGCGGCAGGAGAGGCCGCGGGGGAACCTGCTCAGCTCGACAGGCCGGCCATGAGCCTGGATGACACGCGTACGAGTCGCCACTCTGAGTCGTCCGAAAGGGTCGTAGATGCGGACAACTTGACCCATCCAGATGCGTCGCGCCGCACGACTCCAGCAACCTGCCTAGGTGCCTGGGCGGACAGTGATGTCCACGAGTCGCCTGTCAGCCGACGGCGGATCTCAACGAACAGCGAGCCTTCTCGCCTGCCTCCCGCTTCGCGTGCGCAGAAATGGCAGCTGCACCGGCTCAGTAGGGATCCTGGAGCCAGTCCCGTCTGAGGTCGGTCGGGGCGCGTGGTGCAGCTGTCAGGCTGGTGCCGCGGGGAGGATGGTACGTAGGGCAGCCCAGGCAGCTGGAGGGCCGGGCTGCCACTGAGCTGGGAACCTACAGTGCTCTTGAGTGCCCTGCCGCCCCATGATGGGGCCCGCGCCCCGCCACCCCGTTCTGGCCGGGTCGTTCCAGGTTCGGGTGCGGCTCGATCCAATCCCTGCCAACTTGCCCGACATCACGGTTGGTGTTCCGTCGTCCGTCAGCCACCTGGACACTTGCGCTCCACCACGGTGCAGGACCCCGTCCAGCCGCCATCCATCCATGGCGCCGCGTCTGTTCCCACAACCCGCCCAACCGGCCCTGCATCGTCACGACCTCCAGATCCAAACGACGGCACCTCCGCACCTTGTTTGCGAACCCCGCTGGCACAGTCTCGCCATCACCACAGCCATCGGCGAACGCGCCAAGTGCGGACCCGGCCTCTCTACCAACGACACGCAAGCGCCAACACGACACGGCGCCCGACGACAGTCCTCAGCCGCGTCCCGCACCCCATCGTGCCGTCACCGTCAGGTTGCACAGTGCTTGGCTGGCTCTGCATGGGCCGCGATCCCACCGCCCATCCGTTCACGCGGGCTCAGCTCGGCTACTGCGACGTAGCGCCTTGACCGAACCATCGTCGCCTATTGCGCCCGCGATACGGACAGGCGCGAACCGGGGCGAATATGGCCAAAGGCGATCATCCATCGTCAACCATGGACCCCTTCTCGCCCGTACATCAGACCGACGAGGGTTACTCGGAAGATCCGTTGAATCCCACCGTTACCCAGGGCCCCTCGACTTCCATTTCCGCCCTGAGATCGCCTGCGGATCTGCCGTCATGGCTCGCCAACAACGCGTCGGCGCTGCCGACCTCGATCAAGACCGGTTTGTGCTCGATGCCCGGCATCTAATGCAGTACCATCCTGCTCCCGCGACTAACCTTGCTGCCTCCAGAACTGACCATGGCCCTCCTCGACCAACTGCCAACTTCTGCCATCGCCGAGATCGTTCAGCGCCTCAACCCCCGCCTGTACATCGACTTCATCCAATATCTGCCCGCCGAAATATGCCTGAAAGTGTTGGGATACCTGGACCCCGCCTCCCTCGTCAGTGTCATGAAAACATGCCGCGCCTGGTACGATCTCGCCTTGGATCGTAAGCTCTGGGAGACTCTGTACTACCTCGAGGGCTGGAAGGCGATAGTTTCCGAAGTCGAGGCGTGGGAGGCGCGCGTCAATGCAAGCCTTCACAGCTCCATCGGCCACTTGAACCGACTCCAGGACGAAGGTGGACGTGCCAGCAAAATTCGCGCTCTCAACGACGATGGAGACTTGGAAATGACTGACAATGACCGCATTCTACCGCCTGCCACAGACGATCTCGGGTTTGGCGATAGCATATTTGGGTCGCCGATGTCCTCGTTTTCGTCGAATCGACCGATGACCCTACCCGCAGAGGCTGCCAACGAGGGAGGCAGCAGCTCATCCTCCTCAGCGAAAGGCAAAGGCGTGGATAGGAGTTTTGGGGCCAGGGATCACGTTGTGCGCGCCAAGCGAAAGGAGCCTGGCGGCTCGCCGGAACCCCCACTCCCGCCTCTGGTATCGCTCGATGATCCGGGATCTCTCGTCAGATCCACGCTCTGGACGTGGGACCTCTCAAGCACCCGTTACCGGCTCAATTGGAAGTACCTCTACAACATGAGGCGTCGGTTGGAGTCGAACTGGGAGCTGGGAAAGTACACGACCTTCCAGCTACCGCACCCTATGCACCCCGAGGAGGGACATCAGGAGTGCGTCTATACTCTGCAGTTTGATGCCAACTACCTCGTCAGCGGTAGCCGAGACCAGACGATGCGCATCTGGAACATGCACACGCGGAGGCTCGTCCGTGAGCCCCTGGTCGGACACCGCGGGTCGGTTCTCTGTCTGCAGTTCGACGCCGATCCTGCGGAAGACATATTGGTGTCCGGGAGCAGTGATTCCAACGTCTTCATCTGGAAGTTTTCAACCGGTGAACTGATTCAGAAGATCACAAAGGCGCATCGCGAGTCGGTCCTCAACGTTCGGTTTGATAAACGCATCCTGGTTACATCATCCAAGGACAAGACTATTAAAATTTTCAACAGAAGGCCGCTGAGATACGGTGACCTTGGCTATGTGATGCCCGACGACGTGGTCAACCCGGTCGCGACCAACATCAAGCGCTACGGCTTCGAGCCCGATCTGGCGCAAGAGCTGCCCGTCAAAGAACCATTCACCCTTATTGGTCGTCTTGAAGGTCACGGAGCCGCAGTCAACGCCATCCAAGTCCGCGGAAAGACCATCGTTTCCGTATCTGGTGACAGGCATATCAAGGTCTGGAACTGGCCCGACCAGGTTTGCACCATGACTATTCCGGCGCATGATAAAGGAATTGCATGCGTCGAGTTTGACGAGCGCAGGATCGTCAGCGGCAGCAGCGACTACGAAGTCTGCATATTTGATGCCCCAACCGGACTCAAGGTGGCTCAGCTTCGCGGACATGCTCACCTTGTACGAACTGTCCAGGCAGGGTTCGGGGATCTGCCGTACAGCAAGGAGCAGGACGAGGCGGAGGCCCGAGCGGTCGATGCCGAGTATTTCAGAGCCGTCGAGGCAGGAGAAATCAGCCACGAGAACGACCGGAGAAGCCGGAGAACCAGGAGAGTCAACGCCGGCAGCTCACGGCCAACTGAAATCCAGGCCTTTGGCGCCAAGGTACCTCCAGGTGGCGGCGGCGGAAGAAAGTATGGACGAATCGTGTCCGGCTCCTATGACCAGAGCATAATAGTCTGGAGACGTGATAAGGAAGGCGTGTGGAAGCCTGCCCATCACTTACGCCAGGAAGAGGCGGCCGCAGCGGCTCAGCGACACATGTCGATGCCACTGGGACAACCGCCTGGCCCCGTGCCTGGCCAGAACTATGTTCCGACCCACGCAGCAGCTCTAGTCCGAGGGTCATCCTCGTCCTCACGCTCGGCTGGAGGACAACCGCACAGCCTTGGCCACGGAGCGAGCAATTTGACTTCGATGCTTCATGAGCGACGTCACGAGGCACAGAGGCCGCCGGATGGCTTGTATACCGAATTGATCGACCATATCGTTCCGCTAGGGGCAGCCGCACTGCAGCAAGCACTCGCCGACTATCCGGTCATGCTGGCCTACCACACGTATCTGCAGCGCACAATCGAGCGCGAATCGTCACCCTTTGTCAGGGCGCAGCTTAGGGAGGCCGTGACGGCGGCGCTTCTGGCCATTCAGAATGGCCAGTCAGAGAGGCAACGGCATGGACAGCAACATGCCAGTCAGCGGGCTCTCGCCATTCCCCCCGGGGTCGGACCGGCTGTCGAGGGCAACAATCCCAGCCAGCAAAACGGTGCCAGTTCTTCGATACCTGGCCCTCCTCAGCCGGGATTTTCTGCTTTGGACAGGTGGGCAGGGCAAATCCCCCAACTGATCCAGCTCCCTGATCGAGCTCCCCCTCCCGCCCTGACGACCGTTGCATCGCAGTCGGGACAGCCCCCGCCACCACCAGCGCCGCCGAACCTGGTCAACGCACAGCACGCGCAGCACGCGCAGCATGCGCAACCCATGCACCACCATCCACACATTGCCGCTGCCGAAAACGCCCCCGCACGGGTCTTCAAGCTGCAGTTTGACGCCCGTAAGATTGTGTGCTGCAGCCAGGCACCGGTCATTGTTGGATGGGACTTTTGCAACGGAGATCCCGCTCTGGAAGAGGCGGCACGGTTTTTCGCCACGGTAGACTAGCCTGGAAACCACAGTCCTGGGCCTGGTTTTGGTGACGACATATGACTTTACGAATGCATCTAGAGATGTCCAAGAAGGCGTTGCATCCGGACGGGAGTTTTGCGCTGTAAACAACACTGGAGCGCGGGACTGGAATAGTGTGCAAGAATACAATCATAACATAATTGTGGGTGTCGTTCATCCCGGTACCCTGAGTGATGATCTGCGTCCCGTAGCCTGGTGTTGGTGTCACGGCAAATACGCACGCCAGGCTGCAGGCGGGGCGGAATGCACTCCATCAGGCCTCGATGTCGCTTTCTTCTGGGACATGCATACGCTCAACGGCCCGCGGCACGGCAGCCCTGCCTCGCGGCACTTGGCTGGCTGAGTCGTGTCGGAACGACCTGGGTTCCTAGAACGTAGGCGAACCTCTTACACAGCCCGTATATGCAGTGGCACCTTGCACCTGAAAGCTTGCAGACAAACGGAATACACAGCGTGTGCGCTGTCTCGACCCTTCGTGCCGTGTCTGTCCATCGATCAATGCAGCATGGTCAGGAACTGATTTGTTAGAATTAGGGGAAGTAAGTCGCTTGTCCGAGTAGGAGCGGGCGTGGCGCGCGGGAGTGCATGCCCACTGCTCATACTCGCGGGTGGTGTAAAGGGGGGTGCGGGCTACGGTCACGGCTGGAGAAGGACAGCTGCTGCGCTCAGGACTAGACTGCGCTCATGGTATTGAAATGTGCTTCGACCAAACAACGCCATACATGAAGAAACTACGCATCGTGACGCCGACGCCACCGTTAAACTCCTCTACCCGGCTGCCTGCTTGACCTTGTCCTCGGTCTGCGGAGGCTCGTCGACGAACTCGGGAACGACCTCATCTTGCAGGAAGCCCGGAACGGCCCCGCCCATCTCTTGCTCAAGCTCCTGCTCCAGACCCAGGGCCTCGAGCTCGGCGTCGAGCTCCGTCTCGTCGACCTCGTCGGGGATGTCGTAGCTGCGAGCCAGGCTCTCCTGTATGTCGTTGCCGACGTCCATGAGGTCTGCCATCTCGTCCTGCAGGCGCTCGATCTTGTCGATGTCGATCTTGCCGTACTGCTTGCGCAGCTCCTTGTTGGTGGTCTTCATGGCGTCGACCTGGGTCATGACGTTCTTGAGGTTGTCCTGCATGCTCTGCGCCTGCTCCATGTTCCAGACCTGAGACTCGAGCTTGTCCTTTTCCGCCTCGTAGGCCTTGCGGCGCTGCAGCACCTTGAGGGCCTTTTGCTTGATGGCCGACTTGCCGGGGCCCTCGCGCATCTTGGACAGCTTCTCCTGGTAGGCGGAGAGCTCGCCGTTGAGGGCCTTGAGCTTGGTGTCGATGGAGGCGATGCGCGTGTCGATGTTGGTGATGGCCCCGCCGAGGGTCGGCTTCGGCCCCGCGGGCTTGGCGCCGAAAAGGCGGTTCATGATGGGCGGCGAGTAGAGGGAGGTCGAGGGCGAGGACGGATCTCGTTGTGGGATGCCAGTATCGCGGGTAGGATGGGACGCGTGGTGCAGAAGGCGATTGTCGTGGGAGCTGTGGCCTGAAGGGATGACGTTGGCGCCGGAGGCTCCAGGTTGGGGGCCGGTGCCAGTGGAGGGGCAGTGGAGAGCCCCACGTCGACGGATGAGTCAGCGTGAAGATGTACTTCATAAAGCATGAAGATGTTCGAGTACCTAGCAGGAGACGTGTGCGAGAGCGCGGAGCAGACGATGGAGGCAGTTTATTCTGGTTGGATTCACTGCTACAAGCTCTATCTGAAGATGTCCTGCGATCGCAGGCCCGTCTTGACCATGTGCTCGCCATCTGGTGGCCGGAAGAGCTTAGAGGACCATGGCCTCAATGCGCCATTGTTGCCGTCAGCCTCACGCCGCCCTCACCCGTGCCGGGATGCGAAAATCACGTATCTCAGAATGGCGAACAATAGGAACCGACCCCGACAATGAACGCGCCGCCTCATCATGGCCAGCCGTCAGTGAGTGATTCACTGCCAGCGACGGGGCGGCTGGCAGGATGCCGCCTAATCGGGATTAGCGCGCGGGTACCTGGCCTGGCAGGCCTGAATGGATCTGGCAGAATGTAAACAAATGTTTCGCCCACCCCCAGTCACGCGGCTTTCTTTCTTGGCTCCTTTGCAACTCTCGTCACCACCACACGCGTGTGCCTTGGCCTCTTTTTGCGTTGATTCTCGTCACCCGGCGCTTTGGTGTTGCATTTGCACAGCTGAGCCTCCTTTCTCTGAGTGATCCATACCTTTGCATCTCTCTTCGACGATTTCCGCGAATCTCTTCATCTCCATCGCACGCGTCTGAACCCTCTGCGACATTCGGTCCCGCTTCACGACCGCCCTCATTCCACCCTCTCGAGACGCGATTCCAGCCCTCGAACGAACCTGCTTCGCGTTGATAGCTTCGCGTCGATAGCTTCGCGTCACCTCTACTCTATCCGAACCGCGCAGCGATTCCCTATTCCCCGAACCGCAGTCACGTTGGCTTCGTTACGATGGCCGCGACGGACTGCCCAGCCACGAGTGGCGGGCTGCCGCTCGCGAACTTGTGAGAACCCCCCCCCCCCCCCCCCCCCCATGAAGCTTCACGGAGACGAGCACGGCTAACGCGTAATGTTTTAGATTCCATGCACCCACATTCTTCATTCGATTCTTCCCCGCAGCCGGATATCAGACCGCGACGGACGTTTCCACTGGCTTGCCTCTCTCGCAGACCACCATGTACGTGTCGGCGAAAAACCCTACCCTTTTCCCCGCCGTGACTGACTTTTGCTTTAGCCACTGGACTTCTTGCCTTGCCCTCAGAGACGCGATCTTTCGTGCTCCTGCATGGACTCGTTTGCCTGCCGAATCTCGCGTGCCCACGAAGCCCTTTACTATCATGAAGAAAATCGGAATGCCGACGCGTTACGTTTTGACGACCCGACCCGTCCAACTCCTCACGGAGCCACAACATAAACCCCAGGATGCGAAGCTTGAGCTCCCGCCTGCGAAGCGCCAGCGCTCACTGGCTTTTAACCCCTCTACAAGCGACATGGAGATTCATGACTCGCCTCAGTCGATGGCTGAAATAACTAATGCTATCATGCAAGCCAAAGGTGGGCTTCCTTCCCCTCGTCTTCCTATGCCTTTGCTAACAGTGCGGTAGTGGACCTTGCCAATACGATGCTCGCGCTGGACCCGGAGATTCTCCTCCAAGACATCGAGCATCACAAGAAAAAACGCGCCACCACCTCCGCCCCTGCGAAGCGAAAGATCGATCGCAATCATAACATTGAGAAGGACGGTCTCGTTGGCGGTTTCCGACTCCGCGGATACGACCAGGTTTGGCACATCGTGCTCCGAACCATCGAGTCAGACACCCGCCAAGTCAATCTCAAGGCGGCGGCGATCGCGGAGGTCTCCTCGAACCTCCAAGAGCTGCGTCGGGACCCCCGCAAGCACATTGCGCTGCGTGGGGTCCCCGAGCTGTCTGACATCACCGATGTCACGGAGCCTGAGAGCAGCCTCGCTCTCGAGAGACCGGCGCTGGCCGCCGACGCAAAGTCTCCCACCAAACGGGAGCCTCAGCTGTCGAGCCCCATAAAGGCTCGACGGCTGAGCGACACGATGGTACGTCTCCTGCCAACGGCAAGCCCCAGGACCGAGCCATCGCCGACCAAGTCGGCTTCGCCCCCGTCGACACCCTTTGTCGACACCCCGGCGCCGCGGAGAATCGTGGCGACCTCGCCTTCTTTGAAGGCGACAGCGGCTACCACCGCTGTACCAGGGTCGCCACACCGCGTGGAATCCCCCGCCAAGGGGGACCAGAGCCCGACTCCGTCGGTGTTCGCGCTGCTGTCGTCGCCGCCAAGCCGGCCCGTGGCCCCAACGCCCTCTCGTTGGAACCGACACGATCCCTCGACACCCCAAACGGGGTTGTCCGAGCGCCGAGGATCGGGGTTGGGGTTGGTGGATTCAATTCCACAGTCGACCCCAACCCTGCCCTCCTCGGCGTTCAGGGGGATCGACGCCGGCGAGGGCGAGGTGTTCAACTTCGGTTGCACCTCAAACTCGTTCACCGCGCTGCCCTTGACGGGTAGCCTGGCCGCCAAAGGCGGCTCACGGCGTAGCAGCGGTTCCGCGACGAGTGGCCGTCGGAAGAGCGAGCCGCTGATCCGCAGCCTTCAGCGGCGCCGTACCGCTGGGCGAGCCTCCCTGTCGCCCAACAAGCTGTCGTTTGACGCGGCTTTGCTCGGCGCCGGTTCCGCTGGAGGCAGCGGAGGCGAGGGTTTCCAAACCCCCGAAGCGGCCAACTCGCCGAATGCCAGCAACAGCAGCTTCGAGACTCCTGCGATATCTTGGGGCAAGCTGACCGGTCGCCCCCGTGCTCCAATCCAGGCCACACCCCAGATTTCTCGTGCAGTCTTTAACGTCGACGCCCGCCAGAATCCCGACATCTTCGGCGGAGCACAAGCCGCGAGCGAGAGCGTCTCTGCGGTAGACCGCCTGGCCAAGATTGCCGAGGAGCACTGCGATGGCCAAGCCAAGGTCGTGATCAGCCAGGAGAGGGACAGACTCTTTGTGCGGTTTAAGCTGCCGCTCGAATACGCGTCCAAATTCGCTGACAGCGCGAGAAATGACGAGAGTCGCTTCACCACGACCCCATCGGCGATATCTTCGTCCCCCCGAATCACATTCAAAGGCCACCATCTGGACGTGGGTAATGTGGCATCCCCGACGACTCCCGGCGATTTCACAGCGTCTGCCAACACTACCGTCGACCACCACGCGTCGACTATCCATCGTGGCTACATGCCACAGGATGAGACTTTAGTTGTCCCTGACTTTGCACCGTCCCCGGTTCCTGCTGTCGACAACTCCTTGACCACAGCGTCGCTCGACCATGTCACGGTCAACACAACCCGGCTCTTGGAGACCCCAACTATGGCCGGAATTGCCCCCAAGACTAGCCCTGGAGCTACATCGTCTCCAATCCCTCCCGCCGACGACTCCTTGATCGCAGCGTCGCTCGACCATGCCACGGTCAACACAACCCAGCTCTTGGAGACCCCAACTATGGCCGGAATTGCCTTCACCTCTAGCCCTGGAGCTGTTCTCCAGACTCCCGCTCCCTTCGCAGCAAAAGCCTCTGATGTCACTGTCCCAGAGCCTTCAGATGCCGAGAAAGAGGAGCAACTCGCAGCGTCCCAGACCAGCCCCTCTTTCACCCCTGTCAACACCCATGTGCAGCGCCTACCGAAGACGAATCCCTATATGCTGGCACCAGCGGAGGAGAAGAAGGCCCAGGAGAGCCAGCACACGAAGCGCCTCGACTTTGACAGCCCGGGACGGGACTACATGAGAGACTTCATTAAGCGCTCGAAGCCTAAGCGGCTTTCGACGACGGAGACAGGCTCTCCCATCGCGCCGCCATCGAAGCGACACCCCTTGGTGGCTAAGAGCCCCAACACGGAGAGTCCGCAAAAGGCCAAGCGCAAGGCAGACGAGGATGAATTGGCCCACGACCCAACTCCGCTCAAGAAGGGACCTGGCCGTCCCATCAAACGGACGCGCCGACAAGGAAAATCGGAACCTGATCCCGACGCCGAGCAGAAGACAGGTGACGCGGAGCAGCCGACGAAGCCTCACATGACGGGCGAGATTGCGGCTCGACTTGTCGACAGTGCAGATGGCGACCAAGACGCCGCGGAAATGCAGGAAGCGCCAGTAGCGAGACGATCTTCTCGGTTGCGCAATCAGAAGCAGCCAACCACTGCGCCAAAGTCATCTATCCCGACGGCGATTAAGCTCGGAGGACGTTCTGGCGCAAGCCGCGGTCCTGCCGTGAAGAAAACGACCCAGCCAGACCTGTCATCGCAGACCCGCGAGAACACAGTCATGAATAAGGGAAATGCAGAGTATCCCGTGGATGTACTGGCGAGACAGGCGTCTGAGTCCGAGGACATGGATGGGGATGCGTCGGACAACTCCGACAACACGAAGAAGCCCTCTAAGAAAGGGACGAATGTTGGTTGGAAGGAGCCACTTGCCACCCACAAAGAGGTGAAGACCGAGAAGCCCAAGAGAGGCAGACCAGCCAAGGCCAAGGCCACAATTGGCAACACCGGCGTTACAAAGCCGGCAGCGACCGCGAAGCCATCTGCGACCGCGACGAAACAGCGCACTGCTAAAGTGGCAGCAAAGATGGGAATGTCGGGAAATGGTACACCTGCCCGACCTGCACGCGTCACGAGATCATCGGCACGAAACAAGCAGTGAAGACAGCTGCGTACCATGCCTGCCACGAAGCAAATGATGAAGCATTGTTTTGGAGTTGTG
Source organism: Purpureocillium lavendulum (assembly GCA_029168975.1). Lineage (NCBI taxonomy): Eukaryota > Fungi > Ascomycota > Sordariomycetes > Hypocreales > Ophiocordycipitaceae > Purpureocillium > Purpureocillium lavendulum. The sequence continues at coordinate 1,434,275 of JAQHRD010000005.1, read as the reverse complement.
ATAAAAGTCGCGGACAAGGCGCATTTTCTCTTTGAAGATTCGCGAGCGGGTTCCGCGGGTGCATCTTGCAATCGTTTGGCGCGAGACGGCGTTTCAGGATGTTGTTGAGATACCACTGGAGCGTGTTTGAGTTCTTGTTTTGAGTTTGGACAAAGGGGTTTTGAAGGTAGATATGGGACGCGATGTCGAATGGCCTCGGATTTTGCAGGATGGCACCCAGAGGACATGGCGTCTAGGTACATTTCGTCACGCGGAAAGTGCGATTGGGCACATCTGCGTCGCGTCATCGGATCACGATTGATCTCACGGTAATGACGCTGGATGCGATGGCTGGATAAAGCCGTCGTGAATCAAACTTTTTGACTTCTCACATACTGTCTACATCGTGACTGTCTCGATTGATGAATAGCCACCCCGAGGCACCACTCCGTGTCACCGTACGAAGTACGCGGCCTCTCGTAGTCTCCGGCATGCAGGCATGGCGTTCATGCCCCGGCTCGAGGCTGAGCTGCAGGCGATGTGATGGGTCATGTTGTCTTGGTGGGATCACCTAAGCCGCGGGAAGAATACAACATTGCCAAGGATCGTTGCCACAATATGCAGATTCTAGCATGGAGATGCTGTAGGTTCCGATATCACATTCGTGTTCGGCCTCCAAAAAGCTGTAGCACTGCATTGCCTAGGTCTTTGCGGAGGATATGTCAGGGAGGGACGAGGATGTCGCCGGCCCCACCACGGCCGTGCTCAACGGCGAAGGAGAAACGATACTGGCGCGGCATTCTTGGAGAAAGCTGGCAAGAAAGTTCAGGGGGTTTACGAGAAGACTCTGGAGTGAATCGGGAGTCGACCAAGCAGCGCGTTATGCCTTGAACCCTGACGGAAGGCAAGGTTGAGCAAAGGAGTTCCCATTCCCGGTCGAGAATATCCTCCATCGTTGACACAACTCCACCTGGCAGCGTTTTTTTTGGACTTGCAGAAACTATACAGACTCTCCTTGATGGTGATGAGGGAGCCGAGGAGTCATCGAAGCAAAGTGAAGGGACGGGTAAAAGTGCCGCAACCACTTGCCTGCCAATAGTCAAATTACGCAGTCCACTCGCAGTCGCTGTTACGAGGTGACGCGTGGACATTGTTAAGCAACTTCTGCTTCACAGAGTCGACGTAAACCCCAAAGGTCTCGAAGAGTTTGCCCCACTGTGCATTGCATCAGAGAATGGATTGATACGACGAGATTGTCCGGCTTCTCCTGGATGATGGAGCCAATGTTAATAACACAAACGGCCTTTCGCGTGAGACACCGCTATCACATGCATCGGACAGGGGGCATTTGTCGACAGTTGGAATTCTCCTTGCCTCTGGGGCTGCTGCGGAAGCCAGGAATGTAATTGGACGGGCCACGCTAGTGACAGCAGCCGGAGCGAGACAAAGTAGTTGAAATTCTTATTGAACATAGATCTGATATGAACAGCCAAAACCGTGTTCTGCAACTCGGCGCTCGCTGCAGGCTGCGCAGATGGTACGAGGGGGCTGTGCGGCTGGTCTTGCGTTATGGGTTCAACAGCCATTCTACGGCCGAGTTAGGCTTGACGGCCTTGTCAACAGCCCAAAGTCATGGTGAGGGCAAAATTGTGCAGATTCTTCTTGATCACGGAACCGGATTATCGGGCATGGTGGGATGCGGATTGTCGGACCTGGGTGGGCAGAATGGAGATGAAAGTGAGCGGGCAACTTAACACTCTTGCAAAGCCGACTTCCGCTATTTTCAGATTGGTGGTGAGTGAACAGGACCATGCGAGACGACACGATATATATTCCACCTGGAATGTTTGCATGTGATGTTCTGCGTACTTGCTTCGAAACCATGCCGAGAGTGAGAAGAGAGTGAAGTCAAGACATCATACGCAAGGCGCTTCCGTTTCACGGATTTCGATTTCGTTGCAAGTCATACAGGAACCTCCCGGCTAGGGAGTTACCCTATGACCACTTCTTTGGCCGCTCAAATGGCCTCCTTTCATTGCTCCGGCTCCTGGTTTGTCGTCTCGTCCCTGTCAAGAGGATCGTACCAGGAAAACAGGCCCCTGAGCTTCCTCCAAAGAGACCTCCCAGCCGCACCATCTCTACACTCGCCCTTGCTATACCACGTGTGTGCCCCGTTCACGTACGTCTCACACCCTTCGTCAATCTTGCTCCACAGTTCGGTCTCGAGGCCATCCTTGCTGCCCAGTCTATTGCCGATGCTCGGGGGCGGGCCTCTGCAAATGTCCCAGCCGCGCGCCTCCCTGCCATAGGACTTGCCCCAGTCGTGCATGGTGCGCCGGCCCACGGAATTGGCGCCGCAGCGGGCGTCGACCTCGGCTATGGCCGCCATGAACTCGACGAGGGAAGCCGAGTTCCAGCTGCCGTAGTTGCAGACGTAGACGACGACGTCGCGGTGCAAGGCGAAGCGTGCCGTCTTGGGAGGGACCCAGTACAATGGTGACTCGAAGAGCAGGTTCAGCGCGACGTGATAATCGAACGTGGAGTTGAACCCGCGGGCCCACAGGTTGGGGGAGCAGCGCGTCAAGCCGTCCGTCAGGGGGAGCACTTCCGTGAGAGGGGAGTCGCAGTTGTCAGGGGCGCAGTTGTAAGGCGCGGGCGGCCGTTGGTATTCTCCCTCTCCGCGGCGGAGAGACGAGCCTGCGTAGGAGGCTTCGCGCCGAAAAATGTGCCCACCGGGGTTTGCGGCGTCGGGCTCGACGTGGTACACGCCATCGACAAGCGAGGAGTCGATTCGAATGGCCGCCACAGGGACAGCAGCGGCGGCGGCGATGATGAGAGTCTTGGCCTTCATCTCGGCGGTGACTGAGAGTGAGAGTGTACGCGCGGTCTGCGCCTGAATTGAGGATTGTTGAAGACTTGGAGGATGGGACCCTGAAATCTGGAGAGCTGAAGGACGGAGAGTTGGGAGATAGAGATTTGGAAGACGGACACTTGGATAATAGAAACTTCAAGTACATCAATGCGGCTTATAAGTATAGCGGGATGCAGAAAGGGTGTAAACAGCAGGTAACCTGGACAATGCGCGGCGCAGTCGAGTGAATGACAACAAGACGCGGCTTTTTGGTCTGCAGAAGAGCAATAGACTCTAGGCTACGAGAGAAGAGTAGCTGCGGCTGCCGCACTTTAGTTTTGACGGTGTACTAGACAGCCGGCATAGGGCAGTATGTCTATCACGAAAGCCGCGCCCGCCGCATAGTCGAGGGGCCTATCGAGCAATGGAATGCAGGATACGAGAGAAGACTACATACGACTGCCGCCTTATGGCCTGGGTGAAGGTTTGACGGCCCGTCGGCAGAGGGCGGTGAAGGCATCGCGAAGTACTGCACGCCACGTATCCGGGGCTACGAGCGAGTCATAAAGTTTAGACTACGAGAAAAGACCATCTGCGATGACGGCCACTGTTCTTGGGAGATGATTTCATGGACAGTCAACATATGGCGGTGAATCCTCCACGAGATCATCCCCGGCCGGCCAGCGCTGCAGCGAGAATGAACAACTTGGCGGTCGCGAAACACGGGCCTGCGTCAGACCCACGATCGGCGTCGAGTTCGCAGCGAACGGAACGAGGTACCCGAGATAATGCACACGCGCACGAAAAGAGAAAAAGAAAACCACATCAGGATGACGCCCACGTATGTGGCGATGGCCAACTCTGGCAACATTGTCGTCATCATGGCTTCAGCGTCGGCCGGGAAGCACGGCGCCGCAGAACCAGATAATCGCTGATAATCGGCAGCAAAAGCTCCGGCAGGGGACGCCCTGTCAGACAGCAAGTCGGTAGGGCTGACGGCGCATTTCCGGGGAGGCGCAGCGATGACATCACCGACATACAGGGCCAAGCCTCCGCCCTTCCCCCCGGCGGCCTGCGTGCTCTGTGGCAACGTTGGACCCGCGTTGCGCCGCCGCGGAACCCGCCCAGTGGCATGTATGTGTATGTACCGGTCAGGCGCGCAACCACGAGGGCAAGGCACGGCACAAAAAGAGGCGTGCCGGGCCGGCAGATGATAAGCAGGGCAGAGACATGGCGCACGAGCAGGCTTCGCGGCGGATGACGACGAGGTCACGCACGCGCCGGCTTGAAACGGAAAATGGGCACCTCGTTGTGGTGGTGGTAGTGGTGGTGGCGGCGGCGGCGCACAGGGGACGGAAATGCCTGTGTTGGGCGGTATCGGAGTTTTGGGCCCGGGCGTATGAGGTCGTCACGATGCGTCTCCAGCGCCGTGGCCTGTGGCACGGCGTCGCAATGCAAACGCAAAAAATGGGTTGTTTGCCTTTCAGGCTTTTTCAGGGGCAAAGGAGGTTGCTGTTGACATTGCGTCATGACGGGTTCAGTGTCGAAAGGGCCAACCCTGCCTTGCCTGCCCGACTGGCGCGGCGCTTGTTCGGCGTCTGTGGGGGAGGAGGAGGCGAAAAAAGGGCGGGCGGAACTGGATCCCGAATCCTACTGCTACGGAGTACGGAGTACGAATACTCGTATACCCCGCCATTTCTTTGGCCCCGGCATCGTGCCGGCATCGTGCTGAGGCTTGAGGGGCAAGGACAAAGAGGATACCAAGGACCCATGGATCTGGGGCCAAGCTTGGCCAAGCAACCAAGGCATGCCATGGCCGAGCCCCAAGTACAAGCGGGCCAAGTACCTCTGCTATTCTCGCGGCACCATCCAGCCAGTCCAGATGAGATGGATTTGACGAACCCGACACCCCTGTAGTACTATACGTAGTCCGTACTCTGTAATCATGATGGAGTCGAATGGCGCGCAGCCAGCCGTGCGCGAGGGCTACGAGCGTACGAGGCGGATGACCGCCGGAACATGCCCTGTAGGCTGTCTATTGTGGCTGACGCTCCTCGGACTCGTTTACGAGTACCTACCTTGGTACTGTAACGTTGAGTGCCGGAGCAATGAAAAGCGGTGATTTGATTTGACATGATTTGAGTATACAAGCAATGGATTACGACGACGACGGCCCAAAGAGGCAACCCGGCACAGCCTCCACAGCCACCCCGACGGTGTCACAGACTCGCCGTCACGGGGGCAGCGACAGCCCGACGGGCCAGCATAAACAGCGAGTCTTCCATACGGTGCGTCGCTGGCTTCACGTGCACTGTGCGAGCAGGCGGCCCTTCAGCATCTCAGCTATCAGACGGCGGCATGCTCTGTCTGTCCCCTGAGCTGCTGCCCGACGACGTACGGGTCCCTTCGCACAAGAGACGCCTGCAGCGGGCCCTCCTGGAGGTATCGCCAAGCGCAGCGCCCGGACCCAAGCGGCCTTGTGGTCCTCGGGAGACGCAGTCACCGAGGGGGATAACACCCTGACCGACGGCTCGATATAGACGCTCTACGCGAGCCGACATGGCCGAGACGGCATCCACCGTCTGTGTCCGCACAAAGGCGGGGGCGTCGGGGCAGATGACGAGATGCTGTGACAACCAGACAATAGCATCACGGCACAGGCCAGAGAACGCCATCCATATGGGCGCGCGCATCATGGGATTCAAGATGCGAGACGGCGAAATAGGAACCTCCATACCCAACCCTCCCAGCCAGCCAGCCAGCCCAGCGCGCCCAGCAGAGCACCGCAACCTACTAGCAAGGTCCGTCCGTCCGGCCCATCGGCGGCGGAGGCGGCTGCGGCGGCGGCTCCAGCGCCAACGCGATTGGAGCCGCTGGCCCGTGGTGGACGGGCTGCCGGACGACGAACGAGCTGCCGGTCGGGGAAACGCTACGGCGACATTCCTACCTGCCACTGCCTACCTGACCTACCGAATGGGCGGGTTGGTTGGTTACATGTGACGAGGGTCCGGCTGGGTTGGTGGTGGTCAATCTCCCATGAGCGCGCCTGCCAAAGGCATGCGAGCAAGATGTGCGCACGGGATGCAGGAGATCGTCGGCGCGCGGCGCATGGCATCCCTGGGGGCGCGGCGCGGGGCCTGCTCGTCGTCGTCGTTGTCGTTGTCGCTGACGGCGATGCGGATGATGACGATGCCAACGATGACAGCGACGACGCGGACGCGCGGGCGGGCCTGGCGCTGCGCCCTGCAAAGCCCTACGTACCTACAATGGGAGTGAGTGCAGGGGACGAAGAGCCGCATCAGGAGCTCGCGTGGCACCGCAGGCGCAGCATGCAGCCAGCGACTGCGCTGCGCAGCGACTGTACCGGCACTGTACGTACACCCGAGCATGTCTTGTCCTACCCTGACCTGACCTTGGGACCACAAAGCACGGTAGCTAAGTTATCGGAACGATACAATAAGCTCGCCTCAGCTTCATGCTCCGCGACCGACATTCGCTCCCGACACCGCCACAACCCGTCTCGCGCGGCCACCGAGCCCGGCCGGGCCCCAATGAGGAGGCTGTCTGTCCCTCCCACGCGAGTCCCCTCCACGGGCGAGTCAGATGGCGGGATCCCATGGGCACCCCCCATAACTACATACTTGGTGCGGTAAGGCCAGTTGGACAAGGTAACTTAGCTGGTCCGTCCAGTCCATTCCAGCCCAGGCGAGTCGAGCTCAGTCCAGTTCAGCCCGCCTCGATACAGTTGCAGGTATCGAAACCCAAGCCCAGCGGAACACACGTGGCCGGGCGCGGTACGTCGCCGGCGTGTATACCCAATGTTGCTTTCCCACTGTTTCGCCTCCGCCGGCCATGAGGTGTCCAGCAGCTTAGTGATCTTACTTGGGCAGCTCGCACGCCAGCTGCCGTTTACAGATACCTGCCGGACGTCGCTTCACCTCTGGTTGCCTATTCGCCGCCCGCACGCTGACTGCGCGGCCTTGCCGAGCCCCTCCATGCCTCCCCCTCCCCGGTGTAACCCTCGGCTGACAACCTCCAGCCCACCTCGCCACCACCCATGTCTCTTGTTGATAGCGAGCCGCTGAGCCGCCCCCGCGTTTTGCGGGCGCCCAGGCTGCGTCGCCCCCCGGAGGTCCCACCGTGCCCACCGGAAGGGCCCACCGCGGGCACCGCAAGGCGCGCCCGCTGTCACTGTGCCGGCCGCTAAATAGAGCAACCTGGAACTGGAACAGCGGCGGGGAGGGGCCACCTCAGCATCCAGCGGCGACGACCAAAAATAACGGGCCCCCGAGGGAGGTCTTCCATGAGGGGCAAGCACCGCTATCAAAATGACTGTCCAAGACACGCGGCACAGTGCGCCATGCGCGCGACACTTTTTGACGGGACTGCGATCCCAACAAATTTGAGGGGCGGGTCAAGCTGAGATGCTCGCGATGGCATGCCGGCCCGGCTTATCTCTTGCTGCGTGATCTGCCCGCCCTGAAGGAAATGGCGTGCCCGCGCGACGACGCGACGGGTCGACGGGCTGGGGCACCGACGGGCGGGGAGAGAGGGGGGGGGCGCGGGGGGTTGGTGGGCCGCGGGCGCGCGACGCGCTGACCGAGGCGCCCATCACCTGCCTCGATGGCGACACGGGACCCGACGGTGCTACGACGTACGAGAACGTGCCTTGCCATGCTCGCCATGCCCGCCATGCTTGCGTGCCTGCCTTCGCTTGCGGCGCGCGCTCGTGCGGTCGCGCTGCGGCCAGGATCGCCGTTGCTGACGTTGGAAACGACCCCGGCCGCGGGTACGTCGATACCTGACTTGTACCTACGTGCAAGCACGGCGTGCACTGTACTCCGTACGGCGCGATGCTCGGGCTGGAATAATAGCATTGGATTGCATGACGCCGACGACGCGCAGCCCTACGAGACTGGACAGGAGCAAGCAGCACGTCACCTGACGCTGCGCGGCACAGCGCAGCGGGATCACCGCCGCGGCTGATGTGGGCAGCGTGGACACGGGCAGCGCAGGTGCTTGCTTCAACGGGGCAGCCCTAAAATATCAGCGGGCAGCTGGAGCCCCAGCGGCAACCCCGCGCGCAGGCACTGGACGAGAGCGGCAGCTTCGACAGGGCCTGGAGCATTCAGGGCCTCAGCGCGTCTTCAGCCCAACCTTGGAAGGGGCACAGCTGGGCTGCACAGTGTCGGAGCGGTACCTCGTCGCCGTGTCACTGCGCCCGTACCGCTCCGAGGTGGCGCCCCCGCCAAGCCCCCGGATCGACGACGGCGACGCACCTGCTGGGCAGCTCCTGCCTGCCCTGCTCCGCCCGGGCCCTGTCGCCTGTCGCCTGCCGCCTGCCGCCTGCCCGGGCTGGCTGGCTGGCTGACGCGAGTGACACGAGTGACTGCCTGCTGGGGCGGATTGTGGCCGTGGCCACCTGCTGACGCTGCTGCGGTACGAGTGTACTCGTACGGTCGTACCGCTCCGAGCACAGGACAGGTAGGTATATTATTGCGGCAGGGCCTCGCTTGGCCCTCGCCGTGTCCTTCCTTCCCTCGCCGCGCCGTGCGCTTCAAACACCAAAACTCGCAAACCTCGACGTTACCAATATTAATATTCCGCATCGTCATCCTCCTCTCCACCCTCTCTATCCCATCGGCCACCAGCACGACCGCGCCCACGACAGCAAGACACTCGGGGCGCTCCCGCAAGGACACGCACATACCGGCCGAGCACCACAACGGTCCACGACGCACGACTCGGCGCGACATCGCCCACCCACTTCGCCCGCACGCACCCACCCACGCCGCCACCTGCCTCCACCCATCTCACGCCTCAACGGGCAACCGGTGGGGTCCCCTCCCCCATCCCTCTCGCAGCCATCTCCCTTTTCCGGCTGGACCCGGTGCCACGGCGAGCCTCGTCGCAGTCATTCAGTGATATACTATGACTCGGCCCCCGACCATCGGGCCTCGTTCAACTTTTTGCGCCCGCGCATAAACCACCATCCTCGCGCACCCTCGCCTCGGACCTCCTTTCCCCCTCGCAAGAGAGGCTATATACTCCTCATCGCTCCCCTGCACGACTATCGAGTTCCGCGCAGGTCCAGCCCCTTTCGCTTGGTCAACACGGTTGCGTTCCACTGTGGTCCCGCAATTTGTTTACTTGGCCCGCACCGTCCCCTCATCTCACTCATAAACCTCGACCGTCACCGAACGCGCTATCGAGCACAGCTGAACACCTCAGCCGCAACCCCAGCCTCGCCACTCCATCACTCAAAAGGCATCGACGCCTGCTCGCCCCCAGCTGCGCAGACGTCAACCCAACATCAGGCAATCAGACAAAAAAGTCACACAGGCAACACTCGCGAAACTGGCTGGCCAGACTATCGACGGGAAATCCGCCACCACCGGCAACAAGGACACATCGTCGGCTTCGTCTCACGCAGGCAGCGACCCTGGCCCTTCGCGGCCCAGCGACGACGCCGCCAAAATGTCGCCCAAGATGGAGGCGACCTACTACCTCGTGCCCAACCTGCGGGCCCTCGACCCTTCGGCGCGCGAGGTCGACCTCAACGCCCACACGTGGGTGCAGCCCATCATCATCGAGGACGAGGACCTGCAGTTCGGTGGCAAGTCGCTGAGCGCATGGTACGAGGAGGAGCGGAGGCGCCTCAGCAGCGGCAGCAGTGATGACGGCAACGAGCAAACCGATCGCAACTACGACGAGGAGCGGAGAGGGCGCGAGCGCACGCGGAAGCATCGCCACCACCACCACCATCATCACCACAAGGACGGTGGCAAGCATCATCAAAAGGCATGAGACGCCATATGAGTGCCGTCCCTGCCCTGCCTCGACTCTTCCGCCCCGCCTCGCCACCGGTCCGTCTTGTTGACGAGACGAGGACCGACTCTCTGGCGCCGCGTCTCCTCCCCGCCACTTCCACTCACGCATCGCGGCGCCTCAACTTTGCTCTTTGGACAAACATGCGATACACTACAGCTGCATCATCATCCCGCTCATAGAGGAGCTATAGATTGATCTCCTTTAATCTTTTTTCCTGCACCATCATCACGACATCAAACGACGACTACCGATACATGACTTGCAGCGGCGAGACCGCCAGCAACGCACTCTCACTCGACTGACGTGGCCAACACCACTGCGTCTCTCCGGCCACCTATCCTTGGACCTATGGTTACTGTGCATCCGTCGGTGCTTTACGGGACTGCTGCATTTCACACAGTGGCGTTTCGGATCTGCATGTGCATGAAGGCTTCGGCTACGCGACCATGACGCTTTGCATGCTCGCCGGACACGGCGGCGCTCAAGGGCGGAAGTGACGGGACTTTTGGTGGACGAGACCCCCGGCCCCGTCGGAAGACGGCGGTGCGGAGGTGTAGGCGGAGGATTCGGGCAGACGGGGATAGCCTGTCCAGCTCTACTCAAGCACCTGAATGGCAGAAATACCATAATCAAATTCTCTCTTCCAATCTTACGTGGCGCTCGTGCCGGTTTGCGTGAGCGACGATGGCGACATGCCTCTTATCGCAGGGTGATTGTGATGCGCGCGCATTGCGGGCGGGCAGGCGGCGGGCGCGGCGGCGGCGGCGGCGCATCGTGGCTCTCCGGGCAGCGCGGAGCGAGGATGGCTTGGAGGCGTCGCCGCTTCCGGAGCGGTGCGCGGGCGGGGGTCCGCGCTCCCCGGGGTGGCCGCCGCGTGGGAGACAAGGTGGAGGTGGAGCCCAGCCGAGGTGGAGCCCAGCCGCCTCCAGGTGGGGCCGCCTGCCCGCCGCGCGACCGCCGCCCACCATCACCACCAGTGAGCACCGCCGCCACACACCACCACCTCAGCGATGGGACTCTCTCTCTCTCTCTCCCTGTGGCAGGGCGGCGTTGCACCCATCCAATGGGCCAACCGTTGGGGGAGAGAACTGAGGCTTTTTTTTTTGGCTTGCCCAAAGAATAGAGAAGAAAAAATGGAAGCAAGAGAAATGTGTGAACGGAGGAGCATTGTTCAGTCTCCTCACCGCCCGGCCTCGCATTGCCATTGCCAGGGCGACGACGACGTCGTTGCTGTTGTTGCTGTTGTTGCTGTTGGTGGGACGCAAATGAATGAGCAGCACGGCCGTTACTCGTACTCAGTACGGAGCATTCCGTAGTCCGTACATGGAGAGGCCGGGCGCAGGCGGACGTTGACCGCGGCGGGGCGCCCCGGGGGGGACAATGGGCGGTGAAGGAAAGGGGGACGGACCCGTTGCCGGAAACCTTGTTTGCTCCTCACCTCCTTTCCCCCTCCTGATTGTCCTCCAAGTACGGACTACAGCACGTACTTGCTGTGCAGTACTCTGCACGGATAAGAGGGCTCCCAATGGGGGGATACTGTACCAAGGGGCGGTGTCGGGCACTGGTCCGCGCGAGTCGTGGTAGTTCGGGGCGACGACGACGGGCGCGGCGCCCAGTCGGGCCATCAAATGTTGGGTCGTTCGCATCGTGAGGTTGTTTTCGCTCATGGCGGCCGGGGAGGCGAGGTTGGTGGCTGTGTGACGCATCTGGCGGTCTGGGAGGCGTGGAGCCAGGGACAGACGGGAGGCATCTACCAGTATTGATCTCTCTCCATCTCTGCATCTTCTCCCTGCCCTCGTGCTTTTGCTTGTGCCGTGGACCGACATGCGTCGACACGTGCGTACAGTTGGTGGAGCGTGAAGGGTGTCGGATGGCTATAGATAGCATCGGCGCACGCACAGGGGGGGAGGCTGGCAGCGGTTCCTGTCCTGGGGCGGCGGCATGTTGTGTGCTTTCACGTCTCGCGCGGGTGGCTGGCTGGCTGGCTGCAAGCCCAAACGTCCAGGCAATTACAATCATTCCTGCACAACAGTATGTATAACCAACCAACCAGTTATTAGCTAACAAGCAAAGCAGCACCAGGGGACAGAGCGTTTGCCTCGCAGCGCACGGGCCCGCGTGCCGTCCAAGCGCGCGCCGTCGCCCCAACACGTGGCGCGGGACGGCTGGCGTTCGAGAACCCCTCAAGGAAGGAAAGAAGAAGGAAAAGAAGAAAAAAAAAACACATTCTGGAACTTGTTTCTGCATGTCGTGACTCGCGAGGGGGGCAGGCAAGCTTTGACGCCCCCCTATGATTGTTGCATCTCGTGCGCCTGCCGCATGGCGTGATGGGCGCTTGTGGCAAACATGTCCGTCCCGGCCGGCCGTGGGCCGCTGCGTCGGGCCGGTCGTCGGGGCGGCCCCACTTCCGCTGGCCCCGATCGCCCGGGGGTCGGGGGCGGGGGGCGGCCGGTGGTTTCCCCGCACCGGTGCGACTTCATCCGGGGCGGGACCGGGGGCTGCGCGGGTGCAGGATGGGCCCCCCGGGTCGGTCCGGTGGGCTGGTTACCTTCCCGCGTGCCTGGTGAGCATTGCGACCGGTCGTGCAAGAGTGGCTCCGCCTGGGTTGCAGCGACCCGGCCGATTATGGGCTTCCCACGTGCTGCTCTTCGTGACCTGAAGTGAAGTACGCTGGTTTCTCGAGCTGGGCACGGCTGGTTACAGGGAGTGGTCGTGGGTCATGCCTCTTCATGAACGATAACTCTCACACGCCCTCGCCTATTCAGGCGAGGACACATTGATGCAACACCCGAAGCGATGCCCTCGAATTTCTGGTACTGTAGACGACTCATTGTTTGCTTCACGTCGCCGCAGGCCAATGAGCACTTCTACGAGCTATGCGAACTCATATCCGGACCTACATTTCTTGCGGCTTCCCTTGCGTGCCGAGGCCTCTACCACTGGGCGCCCGTCCGGTAACAGAGTCGCCGCCGGAACGTCCACGCGCATCCACCAAAGCCGAGCCGCAACAGCGCGGGCACAGCATCCCATTCACCACACCGAGCATCACTGTATCCAACCAGTCGCTTCATCACCTCCTCGGGATAACGACGACGGACGGCCCGGCGCTCGGACTTAGCAACCGCCGCCTGGCACCTCCCCTCCCCTCACCCAACCCCCCAACCCTCGCGGCGGGCTATGCGCGTGTGCGGCACAGGAGCCTCAGAACTAGCCAGCCTTACGGTTAATCGAGCGCGCAAGTGCCGGGCTGGAATCATCATCACCATCATCATCATGACGGCTCCCTACCCCCCTTCCCCTCTCCCCCCCTCCCCCCCTTGTCCACACTCGCGCGCGGCGCGCGCCCACGCAAAACCCAGGGCTCGTGGTGTTGACACGTTTTGGCGCTGTCTCGGCTCCGACTCCACGATGGTGAGGGGCCCATCCATGGTCCCCCGAGCGGCGCAGGTAGTTAGGCTATCACAGGCAGACAGCCACGTCCGAGAGGCACGGACGGCGACGCCGAAACCGCGGGCATCTGGCGTGTGGCGCGTGCGGCCCTTCATGTTGACCCCTCTCTCTCGTTCCATGCGGCCAAGAGCCCGTAGACCGCTGAGATCGATAAAGGACGCAACTGACTGATTTGTAAACATTGATCCGAACTTGCTTGTATTTCTTCGGCCCCACGAGTAAGCCCTGACTCAGCCGAGCCGCTCCGTAGACCCTCCAGCACGTATTCTGTAGCCACTTCGGGTACTTATTCGGAGGAAGGGGAGAGGAGAGGAGGAGGAGGAGGAGGAGGAGGAGGAGGAGGGGAGAGGGGGGGAGGGGGGGAGCGGGATGACTGCGGACTGCGGACCCCCACATTTGCCGGTCCGGAACCCTGTTGTGTGTAATGTTCTGTGATGAGCGGCACGCCCGCCTTCTGGAACGCAATCTGGAAGGTAAACGTGGGTTTTCCTCTTCCGGCCCTGGCGCGTGCTGACGGGCGTCGTTGGCCTCGGGGCCCTGTTCCCCGCTCTCGTCCGCCCGGCCCGCGAGCAAAGATGTGTGTGTGTGTGTGTGTGTGCAGTGTAAGCGGAATCCATCCTGCTGTTCGCCAGTTGCGGCCGTTGCGGCCCCCCGGCCGCGCCCCCGAGAGCCGAGCCCCCCCGCCGTCGCCGTGATGGGCACCACCCACAGCCGCCGCCGGGGCAGCAGCAGCGGGCGCGGCGCCCCAAAGTCTCACCCGTGTGTCTGCAACACGGAACTTTCTCCTTGCGGGCACCCGGTGAGAATGTGGTCCTTATCAGGTAAAACGCCATGTGCCCTGCCGTTTGTGTATTCGTTTGTATGGAATCAAGGTAGTGGGGACCAACCGCGCGCTTGAAGAAGCCATCGCCGCCATCATCAACGCCAGCCCCCGTATCCCACCGTGAGTCTCCGTGTATTTCTCGCGGACGGATGGATGGCTGGCTGATGGCGCCTGACAGGCGTCTCGCGCGTCGTCGGCGTGCTGCTGGTGAGGGAGACACGCGCGCTTAAGCTCCACCGGGCCGCCGCCGGGCGTAAGCAGTAACGAGACGGGCTGGGATCTCACGGGAGCGCGTGGCCTCCGTCCCGACTTGGGGAGTAGTGCCGCCGCGCGCGTGCTGACGGCCGGACGAGGGCACTAACCAAGTAAGCAGCTCCAGCAACAGACAATACGCGACAAGCAAGCTTGCAAGACCCCCCCGTCGGCCGGGCGTGAGGGTGGTGTTCACGCACAAAGTCATCGCCCTCGACGGGAACGAAGGGGGGGCCAAGTGCCTGGCGTTTCCGCTTCGGAAAAGACCGAGATGCACTTGCGGATCACAGGATTGCCGCATCATCGGGGGCTGGTGAGCATGTCATCGAAGACAAGGTCGGCCCTTGACGAATTTAACCCCGAATTCAACCACGCCGGCAACTCTTGCGCCGCAACGACACGCCCCCATCAACACGATGAACCAGCCTCCCCCCTCCCCCGGGCGTGCCCCCAGGAGGGTACAAAGGATTCGAAATCGCCATGTACCTGCAGTCTTGCGTCCCAAGGACGCACACTCCCCCCTCTTCGCGAAGACCCGTGGCCAACGGGCCCGGCATTCCTCGACGCAGCCGTGCGGCACGGCTGCATGGCCAGCCTTGCACGCCCACCCCCTCCCCCCCCAAGACGATCGCCTTCTGATGCAGACAAAAACCCTGGGTTGCGGCAACAGCAAGATGGGGTTGCTTCACCCCTCCCCCGGCAACGAGGCTGCTTTGCCTTGACGGTCCGCTGCAGGAAGAGCTCGCTTCCCTCGGTTTGCCGTGCTGGTACCGGTACATGCAGCCCTGCTGCTGTTTCCAAACTCCGCAGTGCAGCCTGTGCTATGCCTTGAAGAGGAAGACGCAGCGCTTGGCACGCATGGAGTCGAAGCCTTCGGCGACTTTTTTTTTTGCTCCCTCTGTTCCTCGAAACCTCTTGTGGTGCACTCGTGCCCTGCGCATTCAAGATTTTCCGAGGGTATGAGTCGTGGACACGGGCACGCCGACATCGTCAAGTGCGGGGAGGGGTGCCGTGCCGCACGAGGGCGTCAGGGAGTCAGAGAAAAGTGTGCGAAAGCGAGGGGTGAGCAGCCTTGCCAAGGCTGCTGCTGTGCATTATGAAGAAACACATAAAAATGTTGTGCAATGGGGCCAAGTCTGGTCCGTCGTATTACTTTGCGTCGGGCAGCAAGGTGCCGGTTGGAAGCCCCTGTCTTTGTCCACGTCCTGCAGGCAGAGTTCACATCCAGCCACCAAGCAGTAACAACTCGAGCAGACATCGACTCTCGGCAGCCCGGCATTCTCGTGAAGAGTGAGCTGTTCACGAAAGATACGTCAATACAAGTGACGGTGAGGAATCACGGCGGGGTTGTGGGCTGGCCTCGTGGGCATCGTGAAACATTGCTTCTTTGGGGTTTCCAGCCCGCAGGCCTGCCGCTATCGACTTCGCAAAAGCCACATCTCAATCAACGGCAGGCATGCTCGTCAAGCGCTGAATCAGTACCCTGTTTTGCCTGCCGGCACCGGGGGACCAGAGGGGTCCGGAGCAGCCCCCAGCAGGGCAACGCCGGCAGGATAAGCGCTAGCCTCCATGGGGACGAGAGGCAGCGCCATCGTTGGCATCACTTTGCAGAAGGTGTATGTGTTGTCGGCGGTTCTTGTGGGATGTGATGGCTTGCTTCGTTTCTGAATAGCATCATGTATGTAGCGGGCTGGGCTTGCATTCTGATGCAAGCCTGACAGGTTCTGCCAAGATGACTTGGGCACCCTGTATCTTGGCAAGCCGCAGGTCCGGCCCGGCCGCGCAAGAACGCCCCAAGCCAAGAGGCGACTCCCAGGAGATCAGTCACCCTTTCAAACCGAGACAGCACGGGCAGCACCATGCTGAGCGACCAGACCTTGGGCCTTGCTCCCGCCGCAAGAGCCAACTGGGCATAAACACTTCGCGGCCCCCTCTGGACGTGCGTTCGTCACTCGCTTGATAGATTGCAGCCCGGGTCGCACAGCATGCCCGTGCTGCAAGTGAGATCGGGTATCGACCGCTTGGGGTTTGCAGTTGAAACGTTTCGACCCAGCCGCGCCAACCGGGCAGCGCTTGCGCCGTCCTGGTGTCTGCCGAATCTGCGACGGCGCAACTTGGGGGTCGTGTCGGACAGCCATTCGCCGGACCTGCGAGGAGGGAGTCGCCGTACTATATCCCTCGCTATATCCATCCGAGGCGCATCCTCGGGCTGCCGTCACGTGAGAGTAACCTCAGCTCACTTGGAGGGCATGTCTCTGGGCACGGATGGAAAGTATCCAGGCTGAGAGACTCGCTCGCGATCTCTCTTTGCCGCCTCAGCTTGGCGCTTTTTGAGCAGCCGTTGCTGATAGAAGGCGCTGCGACGGCTGTTAGTAGGAGTCCGGTGGAGATATATGCCGGGGTTTCGAACCTCTTGAGTTCAAACACCCGCGGCTCCTCCTCTTGTGGCGTTGACGTCCCTTCGTCTTTCTATCGAGTGCCCATCAGTATCGACGTTACGGGCATTGGAGCGAGCAGCTGGATTCACCAACCTCGTTGCCGTCCTTGTCCTTGTCTTTGTCGTCATCCTTGGCATCTTTGTCGTCCCTGTCCTTGTCTTTATCCTTGTCCTTGTCGTCCTTCTTCTTGGACTCCTTCTCCTTCTTCTTCCGCTGCCTCTCCTCGTACTCCTTCTTCAGCTTCTCCGTCTCCTCGGCGAGCTCCTTCTCCCTCTTGGCCTTGACGGCCTCCTCGTCGATCTTGGGCGTGGCAAAGTTCTTGTCCTTGAGGTGCACCGGACAGACGTAGAAGAAGTCCTTGGGGGAGGGCACAGAGACTCAGCCCCGGGGTCACGGGCAGTGAGATGGCACGGGGAAGCGCGTACCTTCTTGTCGGGCGTGATGAGCACCGAGGTGCTCGGCTTGTAGCAGATGTCGCAGGCCCGCGCCGAGGCCTCGGCGACCTTGCGGTGCGTGTACACGTTGGGGAACTGTGTCGACATGTTGTCGTCGTCTGTGCCTCTCCCGTGGCGGCGGCGACGGCTGCCAGGTGGCCAGTGCTGCTGGGGGCGACTCGCGAGACAAAGAAGACTCCAGGCACCACCGCCGCTTAAGGTAAGAAAGGGCCAGGCGGTGCGGTTGTTGGTTGAGCCGCCCGCAACGTCCACCACAGCGGTATTGGCGCCGTTCAATTGGCGGCCGCGCGGATGACTCAGCATGTCGTCACGTCAATCGAATGCAGCTCCGTCGCGTCTGAACTTTACTTTGGTACTTCGTACCGAGTAAAACGTGAACGACAGCTGGGAGCCGACCGCTAGGCATCCCACCCCGTTGCCTTTCTGCACAACCCCGATCCCGCCTTCGACCAGGAGGCAGACGAGACGCTTCAATCCGCAGGGACGCGCCCCCCCCGCCCCCCCGGCAATCGCGCAACAATGGCTGCGGCGGCGCTCGACTCGCAGCGCCTGGGCGCCATCTTCCAGGCCCGTCCGGACATCCTCGAGGGCATCAAGCGCGCCGCTGGTATGTCGTCATCTTCCAGAGGCTGTTCTTCTTCTGGCCCGCTGTCGACCTCGGCTGACTGACCGTGCGCACGCCGCAGACTCCCCCGGTCGCGTCGCCCTCTTCAACGAGATTGCAAGCCACGTGTACGGCCAGCTGCACGACGGCGGCGACGAGCCCGCCCAGAAGCGACGGCGGTTAGACGCCGGACAGGCCAATGGAGCTAATGGCGCGCCCGTGCAGGGTAACGCCGCCGACGAGGAGGTCCTCTTGGCTGTCAAGGAGATATCCGTCTCGGCGCCGCAGCGGAAGAAGTTTGAGCTCTGCCTGACGCCCAACTTCCTCTACGCACGGGCTCCCGGCACCACAGCCCCTATTCCGACCATCACGTATGCGTGGCGGGACATTGGTCAGTCATCTCGTCAGATGGCCGCGTCGGGACCCGTCACCTGCTGACATGCCCCCAGAGTATGCCTTCTACTTGCCCGTCCCGGACAAGGCACAGGTCCAGCACAACTACGTCTTCTTCCCCAAGGACACCTGTCTGGCGTCCAAGACCAACCCACCTACCACCGAGCCTCTGGTATTTACTGTCCCCGCGACACCCCCGAAGGAGGGCACAATCGGCGGCAGTGAAGCCCCCCAGGCGGCCGCCGTATCCGACACGTACCGGTCGCTCTTCCACTGGGCCCTCGGCAAGCGCCTCAAGGCCGTCGGGAGCGACGTCGAGATCGTGTCCGCAGATCCCAACAAGTTCCACAGCGCCATCCGCCAAGCCCAGCGGCCCAACGAGCGGGCCGTGCACGTCGCCGGCTTCCGCGGCTCCAAGGACGGCTACCTCTTCTTCCTCGAGAACGGCATCCTCTGGGGTTTCAAGAAGCCCCTCATCTTCATCCCGCTCAACCGCATCGCCGCCATGAGCTACACCAACATCCTCCAAATCACCTTCAACATCGTCGTCGAGGTCTTCTCCAGCGAGGGCGAGCCCGACGAGGAGCTCGAGTTCGGCATGCTCGACCAGCAGGACTACGGCGGCATCGACGACTACATCAAGCGCAACCGCCTGCAGGACCGCAGCATG
Source organism: Purpureocillium lavendulum (assembly GCA_029168975.1). Taxonomy (NCBI): domain Eukaryota; kingdom Fungi; phylum Ascomycota; class Sordariomycetes; order Hypocreales; family Ophiocordycipitaceae; genus Purpureocillium; species Purpureocillium lavendulum. The sequence continues at coordinate 1,415,529 of JAQHRD010000005.1, read as the reverse complement.
GCTGAGCAGCGCAAGGGCAAGCTGCAGCTCGCCGAGAACCGAGCCGCCGCCAACAAGGACGGCCAGGGCGCGGGTGACGACCCGGGCGCCGCCAACGGCCTGTCGGAGCTCCAGCGCGCCGAGGCCGAGGTCGAGCAGGGCCTGCAGGACGACGAGGACGAGGACGAGGAGGACTACGACCCTGGCAGCGAAGGCGACAGCGAAGGGTCCGGATCTAGTGGTGACGATGACGACGACGATGACGACGATGATGATGATGACGATGAAGGCGACGACGAAGAGCAGGACTCCGACGCCAACGCGGCAGAGCAGGATGACGCAGAGGGAATGGAAGATGAGGAAGAGGAGGAAGAGCAAGAGGAGGAACCGGAACCAGAGCAGAAACCTCAGAAGCCCCAGAAGCCTCAGAAACCCGTCAAGAAAGAAAAGCCCGCCCCGCCGGCCGCGTCAGGCGTGCCCGTGCGGCAAGGTTGGGCGGCGGTCAGCAGCGCGCCGTCGCGCCGCGCCGACGACCTGGACATGGACGAGGAGTTTGACGTGGTTGGATAATAAGCCAAGGCCGCTCGGCCGACCCGGGGGGCGTCTGTTGGCGCAGGTGCTGCTACTACGTACCATGGGGAGTTTATGGAGTTGATGCTGCTTGACACATGATGTTTCCATCAAATAGACAAGACATGGGGAGTGCTCCAATGGCCACATGGATGACAACGCCTGTGATGATCAAGGCCTGTGATGACCAACTCCTGTGATGATCAAGCAACAGCTGCTGACCAGCTTGTTCGTCATGGCAAGTCACAATCCGCAGGGGGAGACAAGATATTTGATGTCAGATGTCTGTCTTCATTCTCATATCATTACTATCTATAAATCATCCAACCGTGATATGCCATGATAGAAAAAAGAAGGTTGAAAAAAAGGTAAAAGTATTTTGGCTAGTCCCCGTTTGAGCGCCAGAGCAATATGCAAAATTCCCCCTCCGCCCTCCTCAAAACGCCCGCTAAATCGCCCAGTAGGAAGGAACATGAATCAAGAACAAGAAAATATCAATCAAAGCTCAAAGACGCTCCGCGGCCCTGGGCCCGCCGCCGCCGCCGTTGCCGCCGTCGTCGTCGCGGCGGTGTTCCGCCCGTCGAGCGACGCCCGCACGGGAGAGACGGGGCTCGCGCTCCCGCTCCCGCGCTTCCTCCTCCTCGCGAGGTCCGCGTCGCCGCGCCACCCCTCGTGCGGCGGCGCCGACGCGCTCAGCGGGCTGACGTCGCCCGCCGCCTCGGGGATCGACCCGATCGCGCCCGCCGCGCCGGGGGGGCTCACCGCCATGTCCCGCGGGAAAGGCGACTCGGAGCGGCCGGGCGACGACTTGTCCGTGCCGCGCAGGTTCACGCGGTGGCGCATCAGGCCGCCGACGCGCGCGCCAAAGTCGCGCATGCTGCCCGTGCTGACCTCACGCCGGTGCTGCCCGGCCCCGTGCTTGCTGCGGAAGCCGGACGTGGTCGAGGCGGCCATCTTTCCAATGATCCCCTGGCCGCCGCCACTGGTGGTGGTGTTGACGTTGGTGTTGTTGGTGTTGCTGCTGCTGCTGGCAGCGCCTCCGAGCAAGGCAGCTGCGAGACCGCTAGTTGTCTGGCGCCGTGCGAGCTTGGCAAGCTTCGCCGTAATGCCCAGGTCGCGCATCTTGCGCACCAAGAGGTCCATCTGCGCATTCAGGGTTGGGTTGTTGATCATCTCTTCGGACGTGACATGGACCATCTCCATGCCCTCGACATCGAGACGCTGCAAGCCGCGGTTTAGGCGGTCTGCATAGAGGAAAGCGGGCATGAGCGAACCCGAGATGTCGTAGAAGCGCGACAGCTGGACGACTTCCTCGGGCTGGCCCAGGGTGGCAGGGTTGAGAATCTCATTCCACGTCGACGTGAGGTATCCTTGGATAAGGTTGCGGTGTTCCGCGGGGAGCCAGCTGTTGGCGTCGAGCAGAGTCGAGCCCGTCAGGATCGACGCGGCGTCGTCCTGCTTCTCGAGCAGCACGCGCGGCACGGAGCCCTGGTAGTCGCAGGCTGGTGGTAGGATCGGCTGGCTGACCGTGTCGTAGCAGGCCAGGGACTTGACAGCACCGATAAGCAGCTCCATGGCGGCCGTCGCGTAGTCGACGGGGACACGACCAGGCGAAAAGGTCAAGGCGAGGGAGACCTTGCCGGGGCCGATCATGGTCGACGCGGCAAACAGATCCGGCACGCTGCGAGCCTCACCCTCCATGACGTTATAGGTAAAGGTCGTGTTCTCAATGTTCAGTGTCGTGTAGCCATCGACTGGCACCTGCGACCGATGTCGCACGAGGGTGCTGAACTGGTTCCAGTTGGGCCACTCGGTGCACTCCTTGACGATTGCCTGCGCGCCCAGGGCCTCGTATGGCAGCGAGGCGATGCATTCGCGCTGGACGTGCTGCATCGTCTGCAGGGGCGACGTGTGCGTGATCGGAAACCTGATGCGCACGGGAACAGTGTTCTCCATCGGTCCCACAATGTGCGACACATCGATGCTCGTCTCAAGCTTCATGCGGCGGCCCTCGACGAGCTCACCAAAGACCACGTCTGTCTGTCCCGTCAGCGTGGCCAAGACCATGGACCATGCCGTCTTGAGCACCGTGTCGAAGCCGATGCCAAAGTCGCTAAGCGGCGACACGTCCACCGTCTCGCGGAGAGTCGTGGAGTCCCTCACAGGAGGGCATGGACGCGAGTGAGGCACAATCTGCGTCATGTGCGCGCCCTCAAGTCGCTTGCGCCAGTGCCGCACGCTATCTTCGAAGCGAGCGCCGGACACCGCGCGAGAGTACTCAAGGAAGCTGGGCCGGCGAGGAATCGTGAGCGGGTCCGCGTACAGCTTGATGAGGTCCTGGACAAGCTGCGGAACGGAAGCCTCGGCGACTTGCGCAGTGCTGTATCGAATAACAAGCTTGCAGCCTTGCTGGCCAGCATCGATGAAGGTGAACTTGGTCACCGGCTTGCCTAGCTGAAGATCAAGGCCTTGGCTCTCGCGGATGGCCTGCTCAGTCTCCTGAACGAGACTGCGCGCGTGGCACGTCTTGTGCACGAATTCGGCCTTGAAAGACTCGATAACCACCTGGAAGACACGCCACTCGTGAATGGCAAAGCCGGTACGCAGGATCGGGTGGAGATCGGTGAGCGCCTCGCAGGCACTCTCCAGTCTCTGGGGTCGGACCGATCCATTGAAGTCGAGCAGGAGGCAGTTGATGTCACCACGAGGCTTGTACAGGCTCGGCTCGAGGTAGTATACTTGCTGCGAAGATGCCTCTGCAGCATCAATGACGTCGTGCCAGTTGACCTCGATTTGAGGCGCCAGGACCAGCTTGACGAGTCCGTGGTGCGGGCCCAGGGTCCTCTTTGAGACGGACGACTTCTTGGCCTGTTTCTTGCCCCGCGCCTTGTCCTTGATCTCTTCAGCAGCCGAGATGAAACGGCAGATTTGGGTCAACGTAGAGCCCTTGAGGATGTCCTGAATGGACACGTCGAAGCCACTCTTGCGGCACGCAATGATAAGCTTGGTGGCCAGGAGCTTGTCGCCACCGGCGTCGAAGAAGCTGTCCGAGGGTCTGATCTCTGCCGTTGATGCACCAAGGACTGAAGCCCAAACCGAGCGCATCGCCTCCTCGGAGTGAGTGAGGGGGAGCGGCTTGTGGTCAAGGACTTCAGGAGATTGCTGGCCGGGCTGCTGGACACCGGCGTATTGTCCATCGGCCAGGCCCGCAAGCTGCGAGTACGAGCGGAAGGAAATGAGTTTCTGTAGTCTGCGTCGGTTGACCTTGAGCGATGCCGACAAGGGGAAACCCCTGACTGGCACAAACACGCGTGGGATGCTCTGCCAGGGCAGCTTCTTGCCGTCATGGTCGGGCTTGCCGAGCGCCTCCTCGACGGCACGTCGGGCGGAGAAGAGTCGAAGCTTCAAATCAGGGCCGAGGCAGTTGAGGTCGTAGGCACCGCGGTTCGGGTCCTCGCCAAAGTCGAGGAAGGCAGCCAGGAGACTGACCGAGTCACTGGTGGTGATGCTCTCAACAGCCACGTCAACGCCACGGCTCAGGCAGCCTCGGATACGGCGCTCGATGTTGGCCAGGAATGCCGGGGATCCATTGACCAGGGCCTCATCTCTCATGCTGGAGAGGAAGCGCACATGTCCTCTGTCCAGGTAGCGCGCACGGTGGCCAGTTCGCAGATATCGCCACTTGCCCTTTCTCGCCGGGTCGTTGAGACATGCAGGGTCGATGAGGGGCTGCCCGGGAATGAAGCGGTGAGGCGTGACGAGGGGGCTGTCGATGGCCAGCTCGCCGATGGCGCCAACGGGAACGAGCTTCTTGGGGTCTTCTGGGTTGAGGATGAGGAACCTGCCCATGAGAGGTGGCGCGATGACGCTCGTCTCCCTGGGGCCTGTGATCTTGAGCACGGAGATGGCCATGGGGCACACATCGGGCGCGCCGTACGCCAGGAGGACGTCGCGGTTGGGGAGCCAAGGGGTGTAGGTCTCTTCGTCGAGACTCCTGGTGCGGAAGCAAATGGTCTTCAGGTTCGGGACCATGGAGGGGTCGATCTTGCGGGCCAGCACGGAGGTCATGTACGTCCAGGTGACGTCCATGCGTGCGATGACGCCTTCGAGGTCATTCGTGCGCTCCAAAGTCGATGGAATGCACACACAGCCGCCGTGCAGCAGCGTCCCGAGCACCTCCACGAGGGCGATGTCAACATTGTATGCCGACAACTGCAGAACTCGGCTGCGGTCGCTGAGTTTCAGTGTTGGACCTTGAACGGAAAGAATCGAGCAAAGGCTCTGATGCGTGAAAAACATGCCGCGAGGTCCGTTCTGTCCAGGCGACAGGAACGCGACAGCGGCCTGCGCGGGGAGCGGCTTCTCGACCTTGAGCATGACCTGAGGCGGGAGCGCGCTCATGAGAGCCTGGTTGACGAGGATGCAGCTGCGCACGATGGGGTTGACGTATCTCCATCCCGACTCGGTAACAAGAACAAGCTGAGGCTCAAGCTGGCGGATGGTGGCCTCAACGATTTGCGGCTCTTGGATGTCCAGGCTGACGAAGCATGCGCCGGCTTGCAGAACAGCAAGAATGATAATCGGGGCCCACCGGCACTTTTCGAGCACGACAGGGACGAGAGCGCCAGGGCCGACACCGAGGTTGACGAGATAGGTGGAGAGCTTCGTCGCAAAGGCTTCCACCTGCTGGTACGACAAATCGCCATCCCACGAGGACACGGCGGTGGCGTACGGTCGATCTCTCGCCTGGTGCATGATTAGTTCGTTGATGCAGGCCGAGACCTTGACATCCGTCTGAGCGGGGTCCCAGTCCGGAGTCATGGTCTGCTGGTAGTCGCGATCTGTGAAAAGGTCGACCTGTTGGACGGTCATGGTGGGGAAGCACAGGAGGTACTGCAGAGCGCGCTCAAACGAGTTGGCGACGTTGTGGGCTTGGTCTTGTGCAAGGTGAAGGTAAGTGATGTCGACGTTGAAGCGCTCGCCTTTGACGAGCGTGACCGCGAGCGAGACCTCGCAGCCAGCATCCTGAGACGAGGTGAGTACGGTCGGCTCCCACGAGATGCCGTCTCCAGCGAAAAGCTCAGTTGTGTCAGCGTAAGAGACACAGGTGTTGAAGAGGGGCTCGCCGCAGATATCAAGGGCGTGCTCCAGCTCCATCATGCTTGGCAGATCTCCCGTGACAGCGCTGCTGAGGTTGTCTTGCAGCTGCTGAAGCAAGTCAATCAGCTTCTTCTCACCATGGCAGTTAATCATGCAAGGCAGCGACGAGGTCAGGCTGCCCACTGCCTGTGCCAGATCCGGCAGCATGGCGTGGCGCCGCCTGCTGAGTTGATGCCCAAGAATGACGTCGTCGTCACCGATGAACGTGCGTAAGACGAGCGCCCATGCGAGCTGCACAACGGACGCTGGCTCGACGGAGTGCTTAGTGCAGAACTGTGACATGTGCTTGGCGTTGACGTTGAGGTTGAAGCTGCGCGTCTCGAGGCGTCCACTGTTTTGAAGGGCGAGACGTGGAAACATGCAAGGAACGGCACCATGGAGGATGTGCCTCCACTTCGAGAGGCTGGAAACGTCATGGGTCGAGGTCCTTCGGGGAGATGGAGGGTCGTCGGGATAGATTTCCTGGCCAGCATAGAGCTGCTGAAGCTGAGACATGAGGTTGTGAACACTCGCAGGCTGCGTGTTGTCAGCATCATCTCATTCACTCGGCGAATGGGTATCAAAGAAAACATACATCGCAAATGGCCTGGCTGGCATCAAAGCGCAGGTATGTCTTGCCGTCGGACTTGCAGACGGTGAGTCTGTGTCTCGGCTGCGACAGCGGCGCCTTGAGGCCAGGCACATCAGCCAACGTCTTGAGCGGATCCGCCGAGTCCAGGAACAGCATCGCGGGGGAGACCTTGCGCAGGACGACCTGGTCGTAGAGGCCCTTGTCGGACACGCTGTCGATGAAGATGCTCCGCAGCGACGCGTGCATGCCCACCAATGCCTCCCACGCCTGACACAGCCGACCTTGGTCGACACTTCCGTGGCCATCACCGGGCAGGGCGAGCTCATAGGTACTGCTGACGTGGAACACGCCAGCGTCTTGGCCCTGCGCGACAATGATCTCCTGCTGCACAGCATCAACGGGACGAATAGTCTCAATGTTCTTCACGCCATCGAGGCCCACAGCCTGGAGCCGGCTCAACGCCAGCTTGGACATGCCGTCGTACGACGCCTCGAGGAAGGGCGCGTCCGCAAGAGTGAGCTGCGGCTCCATGTCGGCCAACCTGGCGACGGCCTCGAGCGTGGAGCGCTCGAAGCCACGGACCCACGCGGCGATGCGATCAGCGTGCGTCGACGTGCCGTTGAAGAGAAACTCGACGCGCGCACCGCAGTCGTGGTCATCGATGACGATGGAGACCTCGAAGAGGGCGATGCGGCCAACCGCAGCGCCGACGTCGCTCGCGAGGGAGCTGACCTCGCGGTCTGGGGGGCACACGGGCTCCAAGACGCCGTTGTTGTGGCGTCCCAGCCTGTGAAGGGCCTCGACGCAGTTGAACATGATCTCCACCGGGAGATTGGCCTGGGACGATGCCGGAGGGGAGGAAGACTCGGTGGAAAACTTGGAGGTGAAGAAGGGGGTGCCACCTCTGGGGATGGCCCTCCGCGTGTCCTTGAGCTGCTTGATGAGCTCGATGACATCGGACACGGCGTCGGACCCGACGCTCAGAGGGCACAGCGTGGTAAACCAACCCACTGTCTGCTCAATATTGAAGTCCTGGTTGCTGGCGTCTCGCCCGTGCTCCTGCTTCCACACGGTTGGCATCATGCCAGCTCGCTCGGGGAACGTCTGGCGGAAAGAGTGCAGCAGCGCAGCGAGGAAGATGTCTGCCGACTCCGTCCTGAACACCTGGTTGCATGTCGTCTGCAAAGCCCGCGCGATGTCGGTGCCCAGGACGAAGACCATCTGCTGAGTGTCCCCGTAGCAGTTGGATCTGCCCTGAAGTCCCCAGAAGTCCAGGTCAGCGGGTCGCACGTCAAAAGGCAGCGCAGGCTCGACGAGGCGCTGGCTGTTCTCGTAACTCTGATAGTCGGTCCAGTAGGTAAACGGCATGGACTCGGCCGCAGACGAGGCGAGGGTGCCCTCGCGCAGAAGCTCGTCCAAGTCGTGCAGCAGGATGCGCCACGATGCCAGATCAACAACGAGGTGGTGCGCAACCAGGTACAGCAGCTGGCGGTTGTCGCGCGTCCGAACGTGCTCCGCGGCAAACACGGGACCCGTGAAGACGTTGAGGCTTGCCTGCGCCTGCTCCATGACGTCGAGCAGCTCGCGCTGCTTGCCCTGGCCGAGGCTGGCGTCGTAGTCGATGTACTTGTGCTCGAAGCGGTACGCGCTCGTCGAGGCCGGGGCGATGACCTGCGCCCAGCCGTCTCCCGTCATGCGAAACCGCGCTCGCAGCATGGCGTGCCGCGAGGTGAGGACGTCGATGGCGGCCTCGATATCCGCGACCTCTGCGCCGCCAGTGACTTGAAGGAGTATGCTTTGGCTGAAGCGGAAGTTTGAGCCCGCGACAGAGGCGAACTCGATGCTGCGGTTCATGGTAGTGCGGAAAAAGAGCTGCTGCATGACGGAGAGGGGGAAGAAGTCGAGCTCGAAGTTCATCGACATGGGACCCTCGACAGGGCTGGCGAGGTCCGGAAGCTCACCTCCCTGCCCTCCCATCGCCTTCGTCAAGACCACATCAGGCTTGAAAGGCGACTTTGGCGGCGCCGGCCTCCACGGCATTGCCTGCCTCGAGGTGCCCTGCTCGTGCTGCAGCTGGTGCTGTTCCTGCTCCTGGAGCTGCCGGCGCAGTCCCCGCCTCGCGGTGCGGAAGACCTGCATGCCCATGATCTGCTCCTCGACCTCCTCGGGGATGTTCTGCACCCACGTCTGGAGGCGGCGGGCGTCAGGCTCGCCGTCGGCGTTGAGGGCCATATGACGCAGGACGACGAAGACGTCTGGCCGGGGCGCGTCGCCACCCCACTCGAGGACGGCGGTGCGGAGCTCATGAACGAGCCTGCGTGCGGCCTCCTGCTCGGGCGGAGGTATCAGCAGGGTTTCTTGGCTGGCGTCGCTGCCCTCGGCGGGAGGCTGGCCCGGCCGCAGGAGCGAGGTGGCATCGGTGAGGAGGGCGACGAATTGCCCCTCAAAGGGCCCTGCACGCGGTGCGACCAGACACACCCTCTCGACCCTCGACGTCGACTGCAGCAGATTCTGCAGATGCACGCGCCGGGCGTCGTCGGGCGGCGTGGTGGTGCTGGGCATCCTCCTGGGGCCGTCGGCGGTGTTGCTGGCGCCGGCGGAGAGGGAGGGGGAGGATGTCGTGGCGGCGGTGGTGGTGGTGGTGGTGGTGTCGGCATTCATCATGTTGGCGTTGCCGCTTTCAAGGAACATTGCTGCGCCGAGGTCGATGGCAGCAAACATGTACTCGTCGTCGCGGGCCTCGTCGTCGCCGTCGCCGTGCCTGTCGAAGTCTTCGCTCGACGGCGAGAGCTTGGCCTCCTCGTCGCCCGGCGGGCTCGAGGTGCCCGAGCTGGCGAGCTCCGGCGTCGACGAGGGCGTGCTGCCCGGGGCGTAGGGGTCCCAGTCGGTCCAGGGCAGCTGGTCGCAGCGGCGGGCGTCGTCGGCCCGGTCCTCGACGTCGCGGTCGCCACTGTCGTCGCCGTAGTCGTCGCTGCGGTCAGAGTCGTCCGAGTCGTCGCCGCGCAGCAGGGCGGAAATGGGCAGCGGCGGCAGCGGCTGGACGGTGGAGGGATACCGCGAGAGGCACGAGACGCTCGTCCGGACGCTGGCGACGCTGCGGCGCGGGACGTGTGTGCGACGGCGGAGGTAGTCGTCGAGCTCCTTGTGGTGGGTGCTCAGGTCGGCAAAGAGGTCGGAGTCGGATTCCTGACTCGGCCTGCGCAGCTGCGGCTGTGGTTGCGGTTGCTGCAAATTCAACCCGGACGGTTGGTGGCGCGCGAGCTGATCAGCGCCCAGCAGCTGACGGCCGTTGAGGTTGATGTTCAGGCTGACGCTCCTGCGCCAGCTGTCGATGCGGGCGTCTGCCCTGCTGCCGCTGGCTGTGCCGGTGGTAGTGGTGGTGGTGGTAGTGGTGGTGGTGCAGGCAGCGGTGCCGCTGGCGCCGGCGCTGGTGCGCTGGAGTTTGGCGAGGGCCGCGCTGGGATTGGGGGCGATGTGGAGCGGGCTCGGGGCGTCGACGCCGCTGTAGTACTCGTCCATGCCGATCGCGTCCAGGTCCAGTGGCGGCAGCTGGTCGTACTCCATGGCGGCGGAGCGTAACCAGGGTAGGGTACAGTTATGTTGGTATGCCGTGCAACTGCAACTGCAACGGCTGCAACGTCGGTTCGGTCGTTCGGTCCGCTTTCGTCGCTCGCTTTCGTCTCGTTTCGGTGTCGACGTGCTCTTTTTTCTTTTCGTCTCTTCTTGCTGTCTCTCTCCTGCCGGCGTTGCGCTGCAAGGGAGGGCAGGCAAGAGTTCGAGTCGCACAGGCGTTGGCCCGCTCGCCGCTGATGTTGCCTGCTGCCGGCTTCGTCTTATACCAGCCGCATGGACCAACAGTGAACAGGGCCTCGCTCTGATGGCTCGCCCGGGGTCGAAGCAGAGGCTGGAACGTGCACCTCGATGCGTTGCGTCTGGTGTGCGTCAAACAACGGGGCGGATAGGTACAGTACCAATGTAGTCGGTAGGATGGACGCGAATGGATGGCTTGATTCGTTATACTCTGCACAATAGGCAGCTCGACTCGACAAAGATGAACAAGGTCCAAGCCGTTTCCCCAGGCTCCGAGATTAGCGAGAGGAGGCCCCACGACACATATGTACTTGTGTTTCCTCGCCACGGGCTCGATGAGACCCGCGCATCCATTCCTGTTCCCGTAAGGACGCCATTTCCACGCGGCTGGCCAGGACGATAATACATTCATCCAGAGAGCCCGGGCTAAGGTGGACGACAAAGCCGCTCGCGCGAACTTGGTGTGTAAGAAGGGTCCGACCAGGGGGGCGGCATGACGTCGAACAAGGGGGCCCGGGGCCGTCCCTCCAGTCCCCTGTGGCCGCCGGCGTCGTTCAGCCGCACACCCCTGCGCCTGCTGCTGGTGCTGGTGCTGGGCTCTCCAACGCGCCGCGAAGCAGTTACAGCAGTGCGGCAGCGCCCTTGCAGCAGGACCAGCAGGACCAGCACGCCTGTAGGTTGCATCCGCAGCAGGTACACACAAACCTGGAATGCTTCAGGGCCCGGCCGCACCCACAAACGTCCATGGCCGGCCTCCGTCGAGAGCGGCACACTGGCCCCCGAGTCTCCTAGTGTTTGGGGGGCCGTCGCCGCCGCGCCCGGAGGAGACGCGGAGGATCCAGGCATCGCGTGTCCAAGGTCGTCATCAGCTGTCGTTGGCACGACCATCGGAACAGGTACGCTGTGGTGCCCAACACACGCACATGCCTACAGTACACACAATCGGACGCGGCATCAACGCACGCAAGCATGACGCGCCGGGAGTTGCAGACTGGTCCCCGCTTCACCAGCATCAGCACGTTCCCGCCGCACCGTCCAGCAGAGACTTGACTTTCACGACGACGACCGACGAAGGCCGCTTCTCAGGGCTGGTTGCTCTGTTTGGACAAGCATCGGAGGTCTGGTCGGCCGAGCTGACTGTTTCTATATTTGCGCAGGGCAGGCTAGCGGGACCATGGGAGGGACGATGAACTGCCGATCGCGCCGGCCAGTGCCGCGTCTGTTCTGCGAAATGCGCTGCACTGAGCGAAACACAGGCGGTGCAGGGCAAGACACGCTGCTGCCGCTTCCAGGCAGGCAGGTTCCAGGGCAGGCCCTGTTCCCACAGCGGGCAGGGCAGACGCACAGCAGGCTAGCATGGCTTGCAGGGCTCCCGTCTCGCTGGCTCTCGCTGGCGGCGCGTGATTGATGGAGGGGCGGGGGAGGCGGTGCACCGTCCACCCGCGAGCTAGCCCCGATTAGACGCTGGTCTTGGCTGGCGTGCGCCGCGCAGGGGGGGCGTCGGAGCGCTGGCATTGGCCCGTTGCCGACCTGTTCGCCGGGCTGCCAGGCTTGCCAGGCATCCCATCCCAGGTTTCCAACTCGCGGGCGCCCTGGACAGAGGTGGACAGGCATCTGCCAAATCTGCCCCAATCTGCCCATCTGCCCAGGCCTGGAGTTAGAGCCCAGCCATGGTGGAGCCACAGAGCGCTCCAGGGCAGCCTCTGCCCAGTCGTTCCTCCACCATCAATCATTTCAAGCACCCATCGAGGGCCGGCGGGCTGTCAGCGTCCGGGCTCCCCCCTGCTGGATCTGCTTTTCATCGCAGGTGTTTATTTCCCATCATCCGCCTTCGCGCTGTTGGCCCAAGACAGCTCGCCACCCGCGCGCACCACGCCCGCCGATCCGCGCCTCTTTTCCAAGCTTGTCCTCCCAAACAGGGCTCGCAGGCCGATCGACCTCCCCCCGTCCTGCCCCATTTGCCATGCCGGCGCAATCTGCCCAGAGACGAGCGACGATGGCCATGCTCCACGGTGCCCTCCCAGAACGGCCAAGGGCGGCCCCCGCGGCGGTAATCCTCCCGACCGCTGACGCCTTGTGCTGTGCCCTTTTTTTGTCTTCTTGTTCGTCGTGCAGCTCCGACCTTGGCCATGCGCGCCACTGCAAGGCACGACGGCCCGGTCAAGAGACTCCTGACAAACGACGTCCAGCTTGCCCGCCCACCAGTGGCTGCCGCGGGCCCGCATCCCCGCAGCCCGCCACTCCCACCGAGGTTCCCATCACTGCCACTGCCACCAGACAGGTACATCCACCACGTTTTTGCAAGCCTGTTTCTATTTTCGTCTCGGGCCCTTTTTCCTTTATTCTTTATTTCCCTTTCTGGAGCTAAAACAGCCACCCGCAGAGACCACCCACCACGCACAGCACATGGCAACGTGATGTCCCCTCTCGCAAAAGGTACAGTGCTTTGGGCTGGGCTGGGTCCGGAATCCCCTTTGCTGGCCTGGCCTGGGCTTTGCGGCAAGATTGTGCGTGCTCATGTCATGACGAAAAACTTTGCAACCCCGAGACCTCGCTCGGCCCGGCCTGTGCTGCCTACCAATTGACGGAGATTGGTCCGCTGAGCTGGCCCCCGACGCAAGCCCCAGGGGCCGAGGGATTCCATCGGCCCTCCGGCCCCCAGTGGAACCTCGGAGGAGGCCCGGCGTTCAACGTCGATGGGATCGCGAACCCGGCACCCGCGCGCGATGCGTTCGCTATTGTCGACATCGTCACCGCAACCACCACCATCGCTGCAAGATCCGTTCGGGGTCCGATCCCGCGACTCTAAAATCTCACAACCTTCGTTGCACGCGACAGTTCGCATCAACACAGGCACCAACCACAAAGGCAGCACGACCACCCACGCATCCACCCGCTCTCTCCCGAGTCTCCCCCATGGCATGACTTCGAAGACGGCCCCCCCGTCCGCCGTTGACGCCCCCCCAAACGGCCCTTTCCCAAAGACGAACAGGCCGCTGCGTGTCCCAAGACGTGCGATCCGAAACCGCCATGTCTCTTGCCATAGACGCAACGCAAGACGAACCGGCCCCGTCCTCATTGAGTGACTCCGCCAACCAGCCAAGCTAAGCCAGGACCATGTGGCCCCGAAGCAGGCGCGCCGACTTGCAAGCACACGGGTCCTCGAAATCTCGACCAACAAGCAACGCGACGCCTCCCATCAACCACATGTCGACGCCATCGCAAGCCCCGAGGGCCACACACGTCCGCCGCCGCCACCCCCTCTCCCCTCCTCTTCTGGACTCTTCTGTCCTGCTGCTTCTTTCCCGTGTTGAGAGCCTGTCAAATCCACAAATGCCGCGTGAAACGCGCTGCGGATCTCCCTTGGAGCACGAACCACCTCCCCCTCTCGCGAATACATACTAACTACTGTACTACACTACAAGTACAGTACCGTCCCGCTCGCATCTCCGATGGATGTCACTCTCCCCGCCCCGCTCATCGCGAGAGGCGGCTCCGTAGGTATGGCGAGCAACTAACTCAACCACTACCCACGTGTAGCGACCCAACAGGTACGGTAAACGTCCACATATGGTCGTCACGCGATACCTGTCCGCCCATTGTCGTGGAGATCCAAGCGCGCCGTGTGAAACTGCTCCTCCCGAAGGATGGATGACTTGCATGCTCCGCCTGCTGCGCCGCCAGTGCCGTCCCATCCCACCCTATCCCATCCTATCCGCCACGCCCATCCGCCACCCGCCGCGCGCGGCGGAAGGAATCTCTCCCTGGGCAAGGTACAGTACGCATCTCCCTCCCATGTCGCCGTCGCTGTATCACCGTCGTAGCACGCCACGGCCGCCGCTGTCGCTACGTACAATATTTCGCACCCGTCCACGTCATCGCGTGTCGAATCGTAGCCGTTCCGCGTACGCCAGCCGCGCCGCCAGTCACCCATACGTACGAGTTCGCCGAGCCCGACGTGCGAGAAGCAGTGAGAATACGGAGGGAGCGAGAAAAGGGGTCCTGTCCTGGTCTGTTTCAAGTTTCGCATTCCCAACTGCATGTTTCTCCTGCTTCTGCCGCTACCGCTGCGTCGTGACTACGTCCCCAAGGTAGGTAGGTAGGTACCTTATGCAGTACGGCACTTGGTGACTTGCAGTACCTACTGTACCGAGTTCCTACGTAGGGATAGCACTGCATCGCGTCGTGCCGCTTCTCCTGCATGCTTCGCCCCCGACAGAGCACGACTAGGCCGGCCCCCTTGGCTCCCGCACGTTCCACGCCCATGAAACATGGCTCTCGTAAACAAACGTCCAATATCAATTACGAGTGCAGTACTGTACTGTACTGTACTGTACAGTCCTGTACTGTACAACACGCCAGTTCCGCGCGGCAGAACCCGTCAGCACCGCGAACGGTCCATCGCGCCGCTGCGCTGTGCTGCGCGTGGGGGCCATGCACAACGTCATGCTCACGTACCAACCGACCAGGTACGTACGTTATCATCGCGTCCCTCGGGCCTCCATCATCGATCGCGGCGGGCACAGTGTGTCGCGAGTCAACGAATTCTCAAACGGTTGGCTCATCTGTACGTACAAAGTGTTGGGTACGATGCCGGCCCGATGTGGTGATAATGCCCGGTGCGAGAGCATCATGGACCTGCAGCCGCACCGGTCTCGTCGGCACGGTCAAAACAACATCGTAGGCACTTCAACGCACGTCATTCATCCCCGTAGATTGTAATGTACAAAAATGACACAGCCTACTCAGAACAGGAAGCACCTCGTAAAAGTACACATCGCCCGGCCCCACTGGCACAGGGCAACCCTCGCACAGATCCAGACATGACCTTGTTCCAATCTTCCAGCCCCCCTACTACGGTCCATCGCGTCTCGGCCATATGCACATCTATTTGGACGCGCCGCCCGTCGACTCCTCCGCCCGGATGACCACATCCTCCTCGTCATCCGGCTCCTCGATGCTTGTCCTGTTCGCGGCCTCCTTGACTTCCACGGCGTTCTTGTCTTCGTCTGTCTTTTCGCTTGCCGTCGCCGTCGCCGCATCGTCCTTTATGCCGTCATTGCCGCCGTCTTGCTTACTCTTGTCCTTGTCACTTCTGGAGCCAAACGGCCACAAGCCGCCGAGTCCCCTGCTGCTCTCTTTGGCCGGGTGAACTGCCAGCGGGCGCAGCAGCACCTTTGGGCCACCTTCATCGTCGCCGCCCTTGTCGTCCTCGGCCATGGCGAAATCTCCAAACTCCTCGTCGTCATCGTCGGCGTCGTCAGAGTCGTCGTCTGCCTTGAACTTGCTCCTGACCACGCCCCTCCACCAGGAACCGCGGCCGCTGTCCCGATGTGCGTCTCCTTCCAAGTTGTCGTCCATCTCATCTTCCCCGTCCCTGAACGGATCCATGTTGTCGTCGTCTTCGTCGTCGTCGTCGTGATGTAGCGTGCCTGCAGACGGCTGTGCCGCCTGGTTGTTCTTTTGGTGCATCGCCAGCCTGGCCGCCAGCTGCAGCCTCGCCCTAGACGGTGGGATGTTCAGGGGCGGCGGCGGTGGCGGCGGCGGCGGCGGGATGGACGGAGGTGCCATGGAACCGCCCGAGTTGTTCAGCGGATCTGTGTAGGCCCGAAACTAGAAACTCAAAGTCAGTATCACGCTCCGCACAGAGTGTGAGCAAGCCAGACAGAAAGAAAAAGTCATAGAGCAGCACCAGCGCCGACAACAGGCGACGTCAACCCCCATGTTCCACGTTCCGATGCTTTCTCCGTATTTTGTTTTGTTTCCACAGTATACACCCTAAAACTTCCACAATGGCCCTATCCATCCATCGTCTATCGTGGTACAAGAGTCGCCAGGTATCATAAAAAAGCCCGCCGAGACTCGGCAGACATGCTCGGCCTAGAACCTTGCCGCGGCAAGGAGTCGTGCCAGTTCATCTAGATCAATGCCCTCAAAATCTTCCTCTTCCATGTCATCAAAGGACAAAGCATCGTGTCCATGCGCGTTACTCGTGAGTTGATGAAAAGTGGCGCTTGCCCGACGGTCGAGCCCATCTCGATATGTCCCGTTCTAGGGAAGCAATCTCTGCTGCTGCTCGTCCTCCATGCGCTCGTCCGAGTCGTCCAGATCCCGCAACTTGACGGGCTGGCCCAGGACAGTGGCGGGCAAGTCCGGCGACACATCCGGTGACTCTTCTCTGAGCGGCTCCGGAGACCTCATGATGACGTCCTCCGGGGACTCTGCAGCACCCCTGGGCTCCGGAGATCCCGCACCGCGATCTTCATTAGAGTCAGCACTCACCTCTGAATTGACATCCTCTTCGTCGCCATCTCCCTCCTCGTCCTCTTCGTCGCTGCTGCTGCCGAAGCCCGACATCAGGGTTCCGGCGCTGATGGCAAACGGCCCGATGCCGTTGCCGCTGCCCTCGTTGAGTTCGATGCCCCCATTCAGGCCAGCTTCGGCGAGTGCGTTCGACGCGCCCCCGGATGCCCCTCCCAGGCCCGAGAGCCCGACACCGCCCAAGCCGTTGTTACCAAGGCTTCCACGATGGCCGAGGGCAACTTCAGGTCGAACGCCGCCCAAGATGGCGTTGTCCCTCTCGCGGGTCTCCGCAAGCGCGCCTTCCACATAATTTATCCAGTCCTGGCTCATGACCTTGTCAAGCACCATCTCAGACAGCAGTTCCGGTGGGTGCCTCTCTGTAAACTTAACAACCTCCTCAGCGATAAGAGTCAGGTGGCCCATGTATCCCATGCGCGTCTTGATCTTGGCCTGCGACTCATCGCTCGCCTGTTGGCCGCTAATGATGGCAACAGTGATGTCAGCCGCCTCAAACAGTGAAACGGCGAGGGTTGGGTTGTAGCCTCTGTCCATGGGCCCGTTGAACACCTGTTGGACGATGTCGTAGACGACGTTGTGCAGGAAATTGTTCCACGGGTAAGAAAAGAAGAAAGACTGCCAGATGTTAGCACTCCCTTGTCCGATAACGATACATTAGGCACCGAACTCACCAGTATGGCAGGAACAACTCGGTGCTCAACGAATTGCATCTTCAAGTAGTCTCCAACCACAGGCTCAACAGGCCCAGACCCTCCCTCACGCTGTTCGTCCGAGGGTGCAGCGACAACGCTATCGTCCTTTGAAGTAGCCGCCTCGTCTGCTGCAGCCTCGGTCTTGGACTCGGACGGCCCGTCTGTCGAACCGGCCGCAGTCTGCTCCGGCGCCGACTTCGGGGCAGATGCTGAAGCCGAAGCAGAGAAGAGCGGAGCAGGGAGGTCTTCCGGATGGGGTGACAATGCGCCATCTGTGGAAGTCAGACCGCCCTGTGGGGCCAGTCCGCTGGAACCAACCTTCTCATCCGTCTCGGACGAAGCAGGAATCGTGAGGGAGACCTTGGGCTCCGATGCCTTGTCTGTAACACTGTCGGCGGCTTGCTCAGACCCCTCAGCCTGGAGCTTCGGCGAAGACTGCTGAGCCACCTCGGCGGACTTGGCTTTCGTTGGGGACAGAGGGGCAACGACGAGATCGGGCTCCTCGAATTGCTGCTCAGTCATCTTATCTGCCGCCACGCTGAGACGCGGGGAGCTCAGTGGCTCATCGACAAAGTCGTCTTCGTCCTTCTCCAAGAAGGAGACGGCTGGTGGTGCGGCCATGTCGACCTCGGCCTTGACAAACTCGTGGGAAGTGTCCTCGCTCATCTCCTTGCTCGGTTCTACCTCCTCGAAGCCATCCTCATCGGCATTTGTTACTTCGAGACGACGTCCCTCCTCCGTGGAAGTGTGGGGCATGCGCATGGTGAGATCATCGGTTGAATGCTCTTCTTCTCGCTGCGGTCCAAGCTTGCCTTCTGTCCTCAGACGGTGACGTTCGGCATCTCGCACCTCGATGAGTTGCTCGGAGCCAACCTCGTTGAGCAGACCCATGTTGCTGCAGTGCAGGAGTTCCGCCATGAGCTCGCACGTCTTGAATCGGTCAAATCCGAGCGGCTCAAGCTTCTCGCCAAAGGTGGAGGCGAGGCCCTGCTTCCGGGATGGACCATCCATGATGAGGCTCATGAAGTTGGGCACATTGTCAGCAAAAAGTCGCAAAAGGGTGCCGAGGTAAATTGGATCGCGGCTGGAAGGGACGGCATTGGATTCAGCGCCCACGTCAGGGTCATAGTCAGAGTTGTTTTTGCGAATGACCTCGATGACGATACCGACGCCAACAGTCAGCGGGTTGCCGCCTCCAAGCATATAGCCCACGAGTTGTTCGACGCATGGCTTCGACACAAGCTGCCGGGTGAGCTCGTTGGGGCCAATGCATTGTTGCTCGTTCTGGGAGGCGTTGGCCGATATGGTGATGATGGCCTTGATGAAATCACCAGCTGCGGTCTGCACCAGCCAACTGTGCTTGGGGTCGAGGCAGGACAGTAGCGTCGGGATGATGTCCCTAGCGTAGAGCCACTATCGGCGAATTCATTAGCAAGCGGAGCAATCGACAGTTGCAATGGCGGCTTCTTACCTCGACAATTCCTTGGCCACCTTCGCTGCGATCAAGAGCGATGATCTTGAGAAGGAGGTCCATAATCATGGGGCATTCAACATGCCGAAGCAGGTCGGCAACAACGTTTGGCAAGCCTCGGAACAGGTCCATCATCTCCTCGGTCTTCTTCTCGAACAGCGACTCGTTGACCTTGGTGAAGTAGCTCGCTTGCAGCGGGTCGAGGGGGGCCTCGCGGGACAGGAAGGTCCAAAAGTTGCGAATCAGGTCACAGTTCTCCATGAGCGATTCGTAGATGGACCATGTGTCGGAGCTCAGGACCTCGCAGGCGACAAGGGCATACCTATTGCGCCTCCTCTCCTGCTCCTCCTCGTCGGTCTCGGTGGCGTCGGTGGCGCGGGAGGACGCGCGCGGGCGCGAGAAGGGCAGGAGGCGAGGTTTGCCCCGAGTCTCCTCTTCAGCAGGCTCGCTGGGGGTCTCGACGACCTCGAGCTTGGGAGCGACAACATACTCGAGGAGCTTCTCGAGGATCTTATCCTCGCGGAGGTACTCGATGAGCTTGGAGTTGTGCTGCTTAAGCTCTTGGATCAGGTCGCTCTCATCGAGCAGCTCCTCGAGGGTGAACTCGGGTTTATCGAGGATGGTATCGATGGTGGAGATGTTGGCGTAGCCGCCAAATCTCCAAAACATGGTGGCGGTCCTATCTCAGGACGCCGGGCGTCAGGCAGACACCGGGCGGTGGGCGAGGCGAATGACACGGTCCGGGTCGCGCAGCGGGTTGGAGGACCGGCGGGAAGCATGCACGGCCGTGCAATTACGGCAGTGACGGATCGAGGGCGCGAGCGGAGGCGCGGTCGGGCATTCGGCACAAGCGACGGGGGGAGGATCAGCGGATTTCGTCGTCGCACCGAGCCGAAGAGGGAGCTCTGTGCGTGGCGAGGTATCGGACGCGACGGGACAAGGAGCGAGTCGGGACGTCGGTCGGTCGGTCTATCGCATGCCGCGAATGGCGATGGCGAGGGATGGGCCCAGATGGGTGACAGGATCTCGTCGGCGGACGACGTTGAGATCGTAGATACGAGTCAACGTTGTCGACGGACGGAGGATGGAGGGCACGACGGATGGGCCAAGGGGGTCGGGCCGTGATTGGGCCACGCCTTCAGGCTGTGGTTCCACGGGTTGCGCTGTCTGCCCTGCCCTGCTCAGTCAGCACCTGGGCAGTGGAGAGGACCGGGGGGGCCTTGGTGGCCCGTCAGCGCGCCGAGACACCCACTGGCAGATGCCTAACGAGATGCACCTCAACGTCCACAGCCGCGAAGGGCTCTCATCGGTGGCTCCAGGCGCTAGCGCTGTGGCTGGCAGCGTCAGCCTGAAATCCCAATCTTGGATCGCGTCGAACGGATGGCTGGAGGAATGACGGGCCGTCTCGTGCAACGGCTGGGATCACGAGCAATGGCGTCGACAGGAGGCGCGGCTACGGAGCGCCCACGCGATCTTCAAGGCGTGAAGATGTCGATGCCGGGTGAGGTGCCGGCGGCAACGCAGCAGCAGGGCATCCAACAGGCTCTCACTCACATAGGCGCAGGGCACGAAGGTCTGCCGTCTCGTGGCGGGCCCTCTGACTGCTCAGCCGGCGTCAAGGGTTGAGAGGCGCGCGCCGTGCAACAGCTGCTTCGGGATTCAGGATGGAGGGCTGCCTTGCGCTGCTGCACGAGAGAAGCACGCACAGGGCAGGGTCGACGCCGTGCCCACCAAGGAGGACGGACCCCAGCCGCAGCGGGTTTGCGGGAGCAGGTGATGAGAAGAGCGCCAAGACGAGGTCGAGCCGTTGGCACGTATTTCGAAGCACAAGGGTCGAAATGGGGGCGTGATGCTCCGTACTTTGTAGTCCGTAGAGTGGAGAGATGATGATACACAAGGTCCGGGGCGACCACCAAGGCTTCATCACTATTAGATGGTGGTCTTGAGGGAGCCGCTCGAGGACGAGGGAGCCCATCCGAGCAACACCTCATGTGACGGTGGCTGCCGTGGTCACGGCACGGCCTGCTGGTAGATAAAACACCCGACCCGACCGACCAAACACATGCGCCGTGGCCGAGGCAGGCTGTCTCACGGGCTCGCAGGGCTGCTGGCGGCCCCGCCTTGCCAGCGTCAATGTTGGAGGTCCATCAACGGGCTGCAGCGCACGGGACCAACTGGGTAGGTAACTTAGGTAGCGCATGGCAGTCATTGCGCCATCCTACGCTGCAGCCCCGTGTTCTTCCGAGACGTGAATGCCGGCGTCTGCGAAGATCAGAGCGAGGGCGTGAGTGACCAAGTGACAGCCCGAGCAATAGGTGGCAACTGACAGCGTGATGGGAACGGGATGCACCACCAGGCCCTGACTGAGGTCTTCGCAGTGTCCAAATTTCGAACGGCGGAGCGTTCCAGGCATGCTAGAGGGGCGCCAGGATCCATGGATACCTAAGGTACGTATCAGAACTGCGGAGACGGGTCCTGTGAAAGGTGGCGGGCACAAGACCCCCCGGCTCCTGATCCAGACCGTCTCAGATGCATCGCCAAGCACGGCATGCCGAGCATGTTTCGTTTTGCTCGATGCGCCTCCGACGTGCCCGAACCCTGCCTGTGACTGCCCTTGACCGCAAAATGCGGGCACCCATGGGAATTCCACCCGAGCACGCCTCGATCGCTTCTGCGCGCCCATCCCTCTGCGCCGGAATCCCAGCCGACGGTCCCCCCGCGTTCGGTGGACTGGTCTGACTGGAACCTCTCCTGTCTCCACTAGGGTACATGTAACTTGCCTTCTTGGCTCCAGGGCTGCTGCTTCCCTGATGAGCCTGAGAGGTGGGCAAAGAGGTCGCCGCCGCTTCCCCCGCCCGCCCGCCGCTTGCTGGGCTGCCACGTTTTTCCAGCCCCCCGTTCCCGCCCCTCCATCCCGTCTGGTCTTTGCCAGGCTTGCCGCTCGCCCTGCGCTGCCGACCGGACGGGACCTACGGACAGCACCAACGCGCCGACGCGGGCGCCCTGCGTCTGTGCCGCGGGCTGTCTCACACGATCCGGCGCCCTGCCCAGCCCTGTGCCGGTTCGGATACGCGAAGCAAGGCAGGAACACGCGACAACGACAACAGGACGCTCCCGTCATGATCGAGCAGGACGGTATTTGCAGCTCCCACATAGTCACCACCGCCAACAAGCGACATCGATAGGCCGGCAAAGGTGTCCGTAAACGTAAATAGGTAGCTTGCGCTCGCCGTCTATCCTGCCTGCGTCGTCTGGTTACACCAAGTTCATAATCTGCAGCCCCTTGTCCAGCTCCGTACTGACGCCCTTGGCCTCGGCCAAGTCTTCTAGCAGCGATCCCCTCCACCACGCGTACCACTCGGCAACCTCGCCCAGGTCCGCCTCCTCCAACGCCAGCCACTCCCGCAGCTTGGCATACCACATTGGGAGCACGTCCTGCGAGAGCACCTCCGCCATGACAGCCGCGCCCAGCATGCGCTGCCACTTCAATACGCCCGTCAGGATCGGCAGATACGGCTCCTGGTCTGCCGGGTCCACTCGGAAGTGTGTGCGAAGATACCTCCCCATCGATGGGAGGACGTGCGACATCATCAGGGGCCGCCACTGGTCTCCCATCACGTCTTCCCACTGGCGCAGCCCCGGCACTACCCCTCGCTCGAATTCCCACGCGTCTATCAGGTGACGGAACTTTCTCCTCACGTCTGCCACCAGGCCGGTGCCTCTGGGGTTGAGGTGGTACGGTGGCAGGTATTGCAGCCACGGGAACAACCACGTGTGCGGTAGGTGATGGGTCTGGCGCTTCTTCTTTGGGTTCCAGTCCGATAGTGCCGCCTCGAGTCTGCGTGCGATGTTGTCCATGAGCTGTGCCCGCACAAACGGCGGTAAGAGGTCGTTCCAGCTCTCAACCACCTCGAGCATCGCCCCGGGCGTGAGAGGATCCCACTCCCGGATGGCCGCGAGCACTTGTGGCAGCCAGCATTTGTACATCATGCTTTCGTAGGGCGTGGTCGCCTTGTGATGTCGTCGGTACACGCCGTCCGTCTGCCCCGAAGACATGTCCCACTTGCTGACCGACCGGCCGTCAACGTACAGACCGGACTTCATGAACAAACTGGATAGCTGCTTGAGGTCCGACGCGAACCGTGTAGGGTTTGCCAAGGGGTCCCAATCCGTTGCTCGCAGAAATGGATAGATGGCCGCGACGGCAATGTCGGCAGTTTCCGTGTTGATTGAGCCCAGCTCGACCGCCTTTTGCAGACAGCTGATCACCTGGCTCCAGTCCGAGTTTTGCGCCAGCTGTTCCGAGACGAGAGTCGAGAATCCCTTGAGTCGTTCAAAGTCGGACCGGAGGTCTTCCATCTCCTGCTCCCTCTCTTTGAGCTCGAGATTAAGCCACGTCTTTCGCTCCTCGAGGCTCTTCCACTCCTCGGAGAACGCTAGCAGATCAGCCTGCGCCCGCTTGACCAGCTTCCTGGCCTCGATGACCTCAGCGCTCTCTGGGACGCCCGAAGTTGGTGTCATGACACCGCTCGTCGATGTGAGCATCTTGCCTTCCGGCCCAGTCATGTCCAGGATCGGAGCAAAGGCCTCAGGGATGTTCAAGCCGGGCGCTGCCGCCTTGAACTCCTCGGCCGTCAAGTACTTCTTCTTATGCCGTTTAGGCGTACTGGCCGCGCTGCTACCGGCAGTTCCGAGAGTCTTCTTTTTGGCCCTCCTTCGCTTCTTGTCCTCCTCGTCCGAGTCGACGACCTCTTCGCCGCGAAGTCGCGCTTGTCTCTTCTCTTCCTGGCGTTCCTGTTCCGATTTCTCCTTGACAGCGCCCAGGCCCACGCCTTGTGGCCGCAAATTTGCCTCGATGACAATGTTTCGACCTTGACCCTCCTTTCCCAAGCCCTTGCCTTCGACGTAGCCCATCTTGGCCATCATCCGAGCACCAAAAGACTTGGCGTTGATTTTGCCTTTGGCACCGAAGGCACTGGGGGCCGGCTTGTTTTGCGTCGGCGGCGTGCCTCCATCCTCTGGTTCTTTGAGCACTGGCGCATGCGCCGACGATGGGACGAAGCCGCGTCCGAGGACGCTACTTCCGTCGAACTTGGTCTTCGCCTTGGAGGTTCGGCGGGACTGTTGCTGGTCTGCTACTGGTTCGGGCTGCGATGTTTGCTTGCCCCAGCCTAGGCCATGGGCAGCACCAGAGAACCCCAGCCCAACGCCGCCGCCATCGGTATCTTCCTCCTCGTCTTCGTCATCGTCTTCGTGTTGTGCGTTGTGGCCGTTTCCAAGAACAGGTTTGTAGTCGTCGGATTCCTCGTCGTCGTCATCGTTCGCGTCGTTACCCTTTGCCGCTTCAGCCGTCGAGGAGACGAAGCTCATGCCCTTGGTTCGCAAGGTTTTCCGCTTCCACCGCTGACCGGGGCCCTCTTCTTCGCTGTCTGAGCCGAAGATTCCAAGCGCCGCTTTCTCCTTGTTGTCGCGCCCCAAGCGGCGTCGCTTTCGAGGGTTGAAGTCACCAAAATCGTTGTCATCAGCACCGCCGGGTAACGTGTGGTCGTATTCGTCCTCAGAGTCCGACGAGGAGAACTCGGCGGCGGCGGCCTTGGTCAGGCGGGAGGGATCGAACGAGGGGCGAGACGAGCCCGCCATAGCTGCGGTTCTTCAACGGTCCCAAGGCTGCGCGAGGCGTGTCGCGACGCACATCACGTATGACTGCACACGTTTGCAGTACTTTGTGAGTGATACTTTGTGAATGCGAGCAGGCGCAACAGGCAGAACGCCGTGAGAGTAGCCAGGTGGCAGTGTGAGGGACGCAAGTGTGCAGCGCGCTGTCGTAGCTGGCAGCGTGGCATTCTGCGGGTCAGCTCCAAGAAAGTTGAGGTCCCTGCTGATTACAGCGATATCTTATCATCACGTGATACGGCCCTCCAACACAACGGCGGCCCCTACCCTGCGACGACATCAACAGGTACGCAACATCCTCGAGCGATTTCCCAACGCCCATTTGCGCCGCACTCACACAACCATCGCCATGGCAGGCCCCTGTGAGATACTCGTAGTTGCCGCCGGCAATGGCTCTAACTTCTAAGGGATTCTCGGAGCAAGCGTGACACGGAGCATGGAATAAACTCATGCGAGCATGAGTTAATATTTGCGGCCACGGCAAACCTCGTACGCGAGATCACGGCAATGTGAAGATCTGCCATCGCGAAGTACTCCGTAATAGAAATAGGAATTGGTAGATACGCGTATGTTCCTGTGCCCACAGCTCAGCGTGTCTTTCGCTTCGCAGTGGCCAGCTCCAGACATTGAACGCCATAATAAGAACAAAAACAAATCAGGGAGCAAAAGATATACTGAGCCAAGCGAGGGGATGAAATTTCTTCATTTCAAGTAACATCCGTGTGCCTCGGCCTGACAACACCAGAAGTCCCCCGTTGGCGGGTAGTGCGACAGCCTCAGCATGCGCCAATGATGAAAACACCACTCCGACTGGGCATGTAAAAGAGTACTCCCATTTAAAGTACCTTGCGTCTCTATTTTCACGTCTACTGGCCTATCATGAGCGGTAAGCCACGGCAGTCATGATAGCTACGACGTTTACGATGGTCACGACTGTCACGGCTACGTGTCACAACGAGGTTTGCAAATAGAGAATTGTGTGATGGTGATTCTCTGTGAAAGGTTCCCTCCCTTCTCGATTGATGTTCCCTCCCGTCACCGAATCCCCCCCCCCCCCCCCAAAACAAAATCAGCAACACCCCAATTGCCTAGCCAGCTCCGCCAACTTGGCCGCGCTCTCCATATAGCAAAGGTCGTATGCGGTACAATAGCCGTAACCCATTTGTTCCTTCGATTACGTGTAAGCGTCGAGTGACTCCCGAAAAACAAACAAGCTGTTAATAGACTTACATTCCACATCCATGGGATGCACGAACCCTGCGTCCGAGCTGCCTCGTCTCCGATCTGGCGCGTTGCCACGGTCTGGCCGGCCGGCTGTGACCGTCTCCGGTCCGAGGCCGTTGTCCCGTCACCGAGCCTTGAGGCGCCATTGTTGATCCGGCAGGATCTCTGGCGGCCCTTGTCACTTGGGCCCTTGTCATTCGGGCCCGATGCACTCGGGCCTTCGTGTCTGGCCTTCGAGGCGCCAGTATTGGACCCGCAGGGCCCCCGACGGCCCTTGTAGTTCGGGTCCCGTCTGGGGATGTGGGCGGTTGTGTGAAACTCCTCCTCCTTCGTGACATCGTTCCAACGCCAGTACTGGACCGCGATGTGGTCAGGGGCGTTCTTGTCTGTGCCTCCACAGTGCCAGGCCAGGCCCCCCCTTCCATTCCTGTATTCGCATGAGTAACATAGACATGGAGTCAGTATGTTGTGTCAGGCACTTACACATGTGGTGGCGTGCATTTCACCCGTGCTCTGCAAATCTTGTGGCGCGAGAAGTGCGTTGTCGCGTACTCTCGACATGTGTTGTCGATTTCGGACGTACGAGCGTCTTCCGCGGTGTAGCTCACGCGAAAAGCGGCCGTGAGGGTCATGGTAGATTCCCAAGAATCTATTGAAAGGTCTTATGTCTTTTTCGGCGGTCTTTGCAAATCGGCTCGCTTTGTTTATGCTTGTGATGTAGTGCTGTTACGGAGCTCGATTTGGTGCCTGGATGATATTTGGATTATGTGCGCAGGGAGAATTCAAACAACAAAACCGAGGGGGTCTGGAGGATAATATAGACGTCTACAATCAGCGTTTGTTTAATTATACTTTTCCGATGAGAACCTCTATTTTCCCACGCGCATATCTCATTTGCCCACGCCGCGCACGGTATACTTTGCCGGTGCCCACGCCGACCCTGTACGATGGCTTCACTAGGCTCGTTGTTGGGGTGTGTTAGCGCTCCCGAGTATGCTCTGATTTCGTTATTTTATAAAAACAAAAAGGCCGGAAGACGAAAAAGAATACGAACGTCTGCACTGATTGTGGCTACAAGGCTTGTAGTGGTGCGCCCAAGTCGCGAAACGTGGTGCCCCTGATTCCAGTGCGGTCGTGCACCGACCACGGGACGCCCGCAGGGCTTGTATAGAAATGAGGAAGCCGTATATTTGAGACCATTGCCTCAGCAGGACCCTGTACTTCAAAGAGACGGGCCGTCGTCTTTCGGGTTTTCGCGAACTTCACCGAGGCCTCTGTGCCGATCATTGTATGCGGCTGGAATTGCTCGGCGACAGTGACACGCCGTTTCGCGTCGTGGTGTGCCAGAGTTCTCTCGGTAATTCATATCCCGCCGCCAAATCTAGTGCGACACAAGGCTACGCCCCTTCTGCGGGAAAATGATTTTCTGGGAAGCCACGGCCGTCTGTCAAGAAGTTACTACGGCTGATCGAGGCATGCAGACCGGCATCCCGCGCATCGCTACGACACATAAAAGCAGTGCCCCGTCTAGCAGCGGGATTCTTGCATTTGACTAGTCTCCTAGCGCAAGATGGCGCCAAATAGGGCACACATTGCTCGATTTTAGCACGTGTTTCTAGTTACCTATATGGTGAAAATAACGTGCTGCCATGTCGCCATGCTCGTCTGGGGATGCACGCCAGCCCAACGGCGTGGGCCGCAACATGGCGGCGATTGCGTCTGCAGGCACGATGCTGCAAAGGCTCCGAGGACAGTCCTTGCCTACTTGACGTCGCCAGACAAGTCGCCATACGGGCTGTACGCCTCAGCAAAGGAAGGAGTCTTCTGCCGACGGGAAACAGCAGTGACGTTGCTGGATGAGCATGGGGACCACGGACCACTGGGTGCGGCCATTCTTGATTGTCGCGATATGCAGAGCCCTCGAAAGACTACCGACCGTGAGTCTATCCCTGTAAACGTCTTCCAGGACTACAGCGTCCGTTATCGAATGCTTTGCAAGCTCCTTACCGCGCGTCTTTCGATAGTACGACGCGCGAGTTTCCTACTCGAGGACTCAGTTCGAGCGATGAAGGCTCCCAGACCAGACAAATTCGGAAGCGATGGCCACATTTCCGAGATCCTCAAGCAGCCTCGCCACCACAAGTGCTACGCACTCATCGCCCACTTGGTCGGCACAGTTGAGATCGGATTATATAATGACACGCGCGTCTGTCTCGAGCCCGCCGGGACTTCCATCACTCTGGGCTTTCTCGCGGTGTCCGAACGGACACCGCCGTCTGGTGCTTTGCTGGGGAATGTTTTGGCCACGACTAGAAGACGGCGGCTGTGGCCCCATCTCTACAACTACGTGAAGGGGTTCGCAGATACCCGTGAGAAGATCTACGCTGCGGATTGCGATGGGATTTTACGGCTACGATGCAGTGGACGAGGAGAGACGTCAAACCTGGCACCACATTCGCCCTCTTCGCCTCGGCATGGCACCCGCCATCGAGAAGGATTGCCTCCCAGTCACCCATGAGCTTGTTGATTGGCTGAGCATCGCGAGCGCGAACCCTCAGATGGACAAAAGTGATGCAACAATGCACCAAACGAGCAAGCGGAGAAGAAGAAGTCAAAGGCGGAGTTCGCGGACGGCGAGACCAAAGAAGAGGAAGCAAAGGCACATGGCATGGAAGGAGACTGAGACGGGGCTGACGTGACTGTAGAAGAGGCCGGAAATGGCTACCGCATGTAATGGGCCGGCGAACAAGGTTCCTTTTAGGTTTATGGATCATCAACATGCGGCCGCTAGAGGGCGGCCCGTCAAAGCTTCGGTCGGTTTGATTTAGAACCAGTAATGTCTCAGGTAGACAATCAACTTCAACCTAAACACCCCGTTCTACCTTTTTGTTTCTGGCGGGGAGAAAATGGATTGTGTTTGGAACTGCCCCGGACCTCGCACGCGGCAAGTTAACATGCGCCTGCGTCTGAAGTCACTCCACAGAGTCCATACCCCTTGATCGTCCTATGCAGCGTGCTGTTGACGGAGAAGTTGGTAAGCTTCATGGAATATGCAGGTCATGCCGCTTTGACTCGCCGTCCAGTCTGTGACCGTCGGCTTGTCCTAGAGGACATGTTAAGCGACGTCCTTGCAGCGAACAGGTTGGCTGTGCGGACCAAAAGCCCCCTCGTTTGATAAGTCCTGCGGCCAATGGTCAGGTTAGAGCAGTTCTACCTGCTCCGAAATCCTTCTTCTGCCTAGACAAATGCCATTGATTGCCGAGTATGGAAGCCCACTGTATTGGCAAGAGGTCTTGACCCAAGGCATGATTGTGTACGTACGCGGCTTGCTTCGCATTAACATACCAAGAATGACTGTTGCATCTAATCACTACGCTTGAAGGGCATGGAATGCATGCATTCATCTATTCCTGAGATGCAAGGAAGCTTAGCCAGGCTGGCCAATTACCTTGAAACTCGGACTCGGGAAAATTCACAGCAGTCGATAATCCGGGAACATCGCGTTACACCAGTCCGACGCAGCGGCTGGCCGCGCTGAGTCGGCCAAGTTTCCGCGGCATGGACGCCCGTTAATATATTCATCTTATGCGAGCCTGTTCATGTCCTCTTTCCGTGAGAAGGAGTTGTATGCCGGCATGGTTGATTGACATACTCGTATTGGACACTCACTCTTATCAAGGGTTCATGCTGCATGAGGCGTGGTTGCGAATGATATAAAGGAAGCGGTATCCTCCCCATCTTGAACATGATCCATACGAAGAAACCCCCAATACACTCGCTCACCAGCACACACGTTCTTGGTTTGAATTCCGACACATCTTTCACCGAACCGCACCGAGATACTCTGGTCGAACCCAAGCCGTCAGGATGCTCTTGACACTACCACTACTCACGGCAATTGGCGTCCTCGCAGTTCCTGGCGTCGGAGGCCCAGTGGAACATTGTTCAAAGAATGTGACCGATACGCTCAATGTAAATCAGCTGCAGGCGACCGGAACACAAGCATGTGGTCTGCCCGACGATGGCAAGAAGCTCATAGAGCTTGGGCTCATTCTACACTTCTGCCCTTCCAAGTGCAGCTCAGTAAGGAATCCTGAAACACGGTCATCTCTAATAAACATCAGGTGTAGGATCCAAGCTAATGCGCCGCGTGTACGCAGACGGCGGCCAATGTACTCACCAAGTACTTGAATTCCTTCATGGCCAAGTGCAACATCAAACTCACGACCAAGGGCACCCCGGATATAGACCCCAACGAGGCAAACGGTTGGTGCCAGAAACCCATGGCCGATATCGCCATGAGCATTATAACGAAGCTGCGACAAGGCAGCGCAGCAGACATAAATCTCTTCTACAAACCGGAGCCTAACCGGAAAACTACATCTCCCGAGGAGGGGGGCTTAGGCACTGAACCGAAGAGAGAAGACTTCACAGAAGGCGTCTGCGGCTCGCCAAAGCCCGAGTCGGGTTGGGAGTCAGCCAGCAACGTAGCCAAGACCGATGGCTGTATTGTTTCAATGGAATCTCTAATGGACCGCGACGGCAGCTGCTCCAACATGACCTGGACGTTAGGGCACGCAAAAATGGTGGCGTACAATCTTGGACTGATGCCTTGCTTTCTCTCGAGCAGAATGTGCCACAACCGCGACCCGAACGCCGTCGTGGATCCATCGTATGCTCTATCCCCCACCTCCGATGCGTCCGCTTGCTAACATGCTCTTGGATCGCAACCTTGTGTGGCAGGAGGACAAAATATGACATGTGCGGCCGGAGACGCAGACATAATGCACTTCGAAAGGTATGCTCCCTTCTCTCCACCACCGGCCCCTCGACACGGAACACGTAGTAACATGCCACGTCCAGCGCGAGAGTGAATGTCGCGGCTGAGTTTACCACTGACCAGTGCAACGCTATGCGCTGCATGGCCCTCTACCGTTTGGAAACTGCAAGTCGGGGTTCGAGTGGGACGTCTGGGACATCTTCCCAAGCCGGTCCAAGCCCTGGTTCGACTGGGAAGGCCGCCGAAGGTGCATCTAGTTCTACCGCCGACAGTCCAAGCGAGGGGACGCCTGCCGAGAGTACAGCTAGTTCTACCGCCGATAGTGCAAGTCAGAACCCCACCAAGGTTCCGGATGGAAAGACCCGGCGCCGGCATGCCTGAAGCGTGTCCTAGCCAGTCTACTCGCAGAGAGCGAATCGGCCGGCACCGCAGGCGGCGGCGGCGAGCGAGGGTAAGAAGGGGGCGCGAACACACAAGACAGACTGCTGCACGACGCAATCGGTGAGGCATCGAGGGGCTCAGAGTCTCGGATTTGTGGGAGCGACGATCGTTGGGACTTGGGAGCATGGCCTGAGCGCCTAGTCTTGTCACGGGGCTCGGTGTATGTATTCAGCGCATGTGTACCGGCCTAGTTGTCTAGCGCAGCAATGGAATCAGAGTGAAACTCGAATCACTCACTACCCAGATGCCGTGTCGAAGAAAACGAACCCATGGGTGGGCGAGGAAGAAGAACGCGTTGGCGCACGACGGATGAAGTTTGTTGCAGCGGACAGAGGCTGGGGGCCGGTTCGGTGTGGCGTTCCTGTGGCAATAAGGTGGCTGATGTCGCGTACAAGTAAACAATCCACCCCGCGCGCCACGACGGGACTTCAACCAAGTGCCTCCCTCCTGTGTGGAACCTTCCAGGTTTCCTTTCCGCTCGATCTGCGTAAGTTGTTGCACCGGTCAAACAAAGCGCTGCACGATGCCGTCACCGCAAATGCAGTTGCACACAGACGGCTGTTATGGAGTCTGTCCATAGTAAATACGTGCAAGGCTTGCGATGAGCCCTTGGTCTCAATCCCGAGTTTGTCTGTCTCTGTCTGGCATCAGGCCGCGCAGTCCCATTTGGCGGGCGGGACGTGACGCTCCGCCCACAATGATGATGCCCTGAAAAGAGCCGGGACCCCTCACGGCGAGCTCCCGTCGTCAGTGCTCCACCTCCTGGTAGCCTGCGGGCGGCGTCGCTGCAGGGACCGCAGGGGCCGGTTGGGCGGCTATGATTGGCACTGCGACCAATGGTTGTTGACATCCATTTGGGCTGCTGCTCAGGCTTGCCAGTTGCGCTGCCCCGACTTTTTTTTGCCCATCCATGCCGGCCTGGGCTGCCCGCCAACCGAATCAGGGGCCGCCACTGGCCACTGGCACAGACGCCCCTCACCCCTCCTCCACCTGAGCTCCCGCAATGGCAGGCGGTCCCGTCGAGTCCCGTGCCGTCGGCCACCGTATCTTGGGCGGTCCCTGTGGCTGTTCCGCTCAGGCTGTTGTCCCTGTCACTCCTTTCCCCTGTCCACGCAGCACTAGCACCAACAAACACCACGTCCCGCGTCGTTGCCAGCGCCTTGTTCTTGCAGACATCCTTGCGACTTTGCTTTCATACGCCTGTTTGCGTGACTGCCATCGCCATACCGTCGCCTCCCGTCCCTCGTGCCGTCCCGTCTTCTCGACGCTGCTAGCTACGCGCTCTCTCGCCTCGATCGCGGTCGACAGCCTCCGCCTCCGGTTCCCCTGCCCAACGACCCGCCGACGACTACCTCCCGCCGCCCGCCGCCTCCCATCGCAACTGGCGCATTCCTGCCTCCAAGCCGCAGCGGCATAAGGAAAGCGGCCTCGCAGGACTTGCTTCTGCTGCGCATCTGCCCAGCCGACGAGCCTATCGCTCTCCTCAGTCGCCCTCGTACGCCGCGAACTCGCCTGACCTGACGCGCCTGCTGGTACCCGTCGTGAGCCCCGTCGTTTCGGTACGTCAATATTCACCTTCCCCTGTGTCAACGCTGCCGTGCGGTTGAGGCCTGCGACCGGCAGTTTCTCTCATGAATTCTTCCCTGAATCGAACCCGCTGCCCCTCATGGACGGCCATCACCGTCTGCCGCGCCCGTCCATGAACAAGCTTATTGACAAGGTTGGTAGGTTCGTCAAACCCCCAGGGAGACATCGGCGCAGCTGCCATCACGGTTTGAGCTCCACCGAAAACGACCTTGACCTCTCCGTTGTCAGCATGGCGGACAAGGAGGAGGACTTTAGCTCTCTGCCGCTCTCAGACCGCTTCACCCACAAGGTTCGTTACAATATTTACACGTTCTTGGTGCGCGGCGCCTTGCTGATGGTCCCATACAGCTCTGGAAAGTGAGAAAGGAAGCCTACGAAGAGGCCGCCAAGCAGTTCTCCGTATCGCCGGACGAGTCCGACCCCTGCTTTCGACCGTTCCTCAACGACCCAAATCTGTGGAAGGCCGCCGTCTCCGATTCCAATGTCGCCGCGCAACAAGAGGGCATAATCGCGCTTTGCGCTTTCCTCAAGTATGGCGGACGAGACTGCGCCCTGCGAACGCGCGGCCTGACCATCACGCCGATGGTGGAAAAGAGCCTGTCCTCCACGAGGGCTGCGACGAAGCAGAATGCCCTCGAGGCGATCCTCCTATACATTGAGCTCGATGTTGCCGCGCCTGTGCTGGAGGACGTGATGCCCGGCCTCTCCAACAAGGTGCCCAAGAATGTTGCTGCGACGCTCAACGCGCTGACCGCCATCTTCCACAATTATGGCTGCAAGATAGTCGACCCGAAGCCCGTCCTCAAGGCGCTGCCCAAGGTGTTTGGCGCCGCCGACAAGAACGTTCGCGCCGAAGCCACCAACCTGACCGTTGAGCTGTATCGATGGTTGCGTGAGGCTATGAAGCCCATGTTCTGGGGGGAGCTGAAGCCCACGCAGCAGACTGACCTTGAATCCCAGTTCGAAAAGATCAAAGCAGAGCCCCCGCCAAAGCAAGAGCGTCTGCTGCGTTCCCAGCGGGCCGCTGCAGAGACCGCCGGGGCCGACGACGATGAAGGCGGAGAGGAGGCCGGAGAGGAGGCCGACGCGGGTGAGGAGATGGACGCGTTCTCGCTCGCCGAACCCGTCGACATTACAAAGAAGATTCCGCCGAATTTCGGTGACATGCTGGCATCGTCAAAGTGGAAGGACCGCAAGGAAGCAGTCGACGCTCTTGGCCAAGCTTTGAGTGTGCCTCGCATCAAGGACGGCGACTTCAACGAGGTCACGAGGGGACTGGCGAAATGTATGAAGGACGCCAACGTCGCCGTCGTAACACAGGCTGCTCAGTGCATCGAAATGCTGGCCAAAGGATTGCGCCAGGCTTTCGGTAAGCATCGGGCGACAGTTATGCAACCCATCATGGACCGCCTCAAGGAGAAGAAGCAGACGGTCGCCGACGCCCTCGGCGGCGCTCTCGATGCCGTCTTTGCCTCGACAAACCTGGCTGATTGTCTCGAGGATATTATCGCTTACCTGAGCAACAAGAACCCCCAGGTCAAGGAGGGAACCATGAAGTTCTTGATTCGATGCCTACGAACCACGCGCGATGTCCCGAGCAAGCCCGAAATCGCATCCATCTGCGAAGCTGGCAAGAAGTTGCTCTCGGAGTCGAGTCCGGCGTTGCGTGACGGTGGCGCGGAGATACTGGGAACCGTTATGAAGATCATTGGCGAGCGTGCCATGACACCTTACCTCGATGGCTTGGATGACATCCGCAAAACAAAGGTCAAGGAATTCTACGAGACAGCCGAGGTCAAGGCCAAAGAGAAGCCGAAGCCCGCACCAGCTGCCAAAGCCCCGCCGCCTTCGGCGAAGAAGGTCGTCGGGACGAAGAAGCCGGTCCCGAAGAAGATCGCCCCTGCAGCAGCGGCTCCTGCTACCGAGTCGGCCCCGTTGTCGCCAAGGCCGACATCCAAGGTCGCGGCCCCGGGAAGCAAGCTTGGGCTGCCCAAGTCATCAGGCATCGGAGGGCTCAAGGCACCGCAGAAGCGTACGATTGGGGGTTCCGGGACGGCCTCACCTCGTCGCGCCCCCAGCGGGCCACCAGTCATGCCTGCTGATGATGAGCCCGTGGCGGCGCCTCCACAGCCTCGCCTGGGGCCGTCTCGCGGTCTGGCCGGTCGGTCGCTGGCAAAGCCGGCCGCTGCTCCCCCTCAGATGCCTGCGGAATCACACGCCCCATCTAGCGGCTTCACCGCCGTGGAGCGGGCCGAGCTGGAAGAGCTCCGTGCCGCAAACGACCGTTTGACTCGGCAAATCGACGATTTGCGACAGGAGCGCAGCAAGTTCCTGTCCGAAATCCAGGAGCTGAAGAATCAGAACGCGGGACTGATCGAAGACCATACTCGGGATGTACTGAGTATCAAGGCCAAGGAGACGCAGCTTGTTCGCGCTCGCAGCGACGCGGAGGCCACCGAGCAGGTCAACGAACGACTCCGACGCGAGATGGACCGCCTGAAGAAAGCCCTGAACAGCGCCGAGGGACTCAACGCCAGCTCTGGGGTCGTCAGCCCCAGGGTCGCATCCCCCGGTCACGATGATGTCGGCATCTTCCGAGACCCTGGGTCGGCTGCGGCCAATCGCAACCGCATGAGCTTCACGAGTACCTTGTCCGAGGAGAAGGAGAATGGAGAGATGATGTATCCTAGGACAAAGCTGAGTCCGGAGCTGAGGCATAACGGGAGCTCCGCATCGTCTGGTCGAGGTTCGCCTGCCCGCAACTTTAGGAACGTGGCCTCTTATCGGGATGACGGCAGCGAGTCCGGCTCCGCGATGGCGAGGGAACGGCCTACGTCGTCCCTACCACAACCCTCTGGCGGAGTCGAGAGCTGGAGAAGAGCTGCCGAGGTGACGAGTCAACTGAAGGCCCGAATTGAGCAGATGAAGGTGAGTTTGCATCCAAGGACAATGTCGCGACAGAACGCTGACGCCGAACAGGCCAAGCAGGGCTTTAACCGGCCTTGAGCGAGAGAACGAGTATGGTCAGGAGATGAATGATTTTGCTGTTACGTCGTAATGGTCGCCATGATGCTACGATGTGGGAAGACGATCCACCGTGGGGAAATCATGCTGGAGGGTTGCGCATTTTCATGGCGTTGGAACACATACCCCTTTCCTCCAGGTGATTGTTAGAAGTATGGACATCAGTAGCCGGAACGGCCTGTCTTGTGGATGGTGCGATGGGGCTGATAGCGTCGTACATGTTTGCTCACGAAGGCCTCAAGACTGAACGTGATAATGTCGTTGTAGAGAAAATGCAAGCTTACACAACGCCCCGACGCGTCTCACTGAAACTCCGTGCACACCTCGCAGTGGCTTACTTCTTGCCACCTTTGGCTGCCTCCTTGCCGTCTTTGGGCTTGTCGCCGCTCTCGCCCTCGGCCCCGTCTTCCTTGGAAGATTTGCCGGCGTTGCTCTGACCAGACCCGTCCTCTGCCTTGTTATCATCGCCCTCTTTCTTGTCGTCCTTGTCTTTCTTTGCGTTTTCGGACTCATCTGCGTCCTTGGAGCCGCTCTGTTGGCCCTTGTCGGACTTGTCTGGCTTGTTCTTGGCATCACCACCCTTGGGGTCGCCGGACTGCTCCTTGCCCTCCTTGGCCTCCTTGGTCTCCTTGCTCTCTTTGTTCTCCGTACCCTCCTTGCCCTCCTCCTTCTTACCAGCCTTGTCGTCCTTGTTCTTCTTAGCCTCCTTCTTGGCCTTCTTCTCCGCCTCCTCCTTCTCCTTTCGCAGCTTCTCCTTCTCCTCGGCCTCAAGCTTGGCCCAGTTCGTGTGCCGGTCTGCCATGCCAGGGGTCTCCATGGTCGAGCTGAGGCCCTGCTTGGTCAAGCGGCCGTGCTGGCTGATCGAGGCGCGTCCCACGAGGGAGACGAGGATGGCGAGGCCGACCATGACGGTTAGCAAGAACCTGTACATGCCGTACCAGGACGGCGCCCAGCCGCGAGCCGCGGCGCGCGAGTCGGCAAAGTAGAGGGCGACAAAGGCCATGAACTGCGAGGTCAATGCCGTCTCGAAGGGGAGGAACAGGGTGGGCCAGGCGACGACGGAGGCGGCAACGCCCATGCCGTAGCGGAAGCGGGTGCGTTC
The DNA here is from genome assembly GCA_029168975.1 of Purpureocillium lavendulum. NCBI lineage: Eukaryota > Fungi > Ascomycota > Sordariomycetes > Hypocreales > Ophiocordycipitaceae > Purpureocillium > Purpureocillium lavendulum. Next base: position 1,379,124 of record JAQHRD010000005.1, on the reverse strand, counting down.
GCGGAGGGTCTCCTTTTCGGCGTACTCGAGGCCCTGTCTCGTACGTCAGCACAGCGGTTCCCCCTCGCGGTTCCCCCTCGAGGGTCTGGCGCGAGGGCGGATTGATCACTTACCCAGTGGATCGCGCCGAGGAAGGAGATGATGACGGCGCCGTAGCCGAGCTGCAGCGGCTCGATGACGCCGAGGAGGTGCTGGGCGGTGTCGTGGGGGATGAAGACAGCGTCGTAGAGGCGGTTTCCCGTGGGGACCTGCTTGGTAAGGTCCCAGGCGAGGAAGACGGTGGACAGGGAGGTCGCGAGGTAGGGGATCGTGCCGGCGAGGCCGAGGATGTGCGATTCCTTGGGGACCTGTGTGAGGCGGAACGTGTCGCGCACGATGCCCTGTGGAACAAGCGCCCTGTCAGCGAGAAGACCCAGACAATGGCGGTGCGCTCTGCCCTGCTACGTACAATGTCATGCTTCAGTCCTGCGCTGAGGTTCGCGGCCTCGGGGGAGTTGGACTGGCCCGACCCCTCGAGGACGTGGCGGACGGAGCTCTGGCTGGAGACATCATGGGGCCGGGGCTGTAGCTTCTCCTGCGCGACCTTCATCTCGTGCTCGTGATCGATGGGTTGTTTGGGCGGTGGCGGGTTCTCCGCCTTGCTGGACTTCTTGTCGCCGCCGCCGCCGCCGCTGCCGCCGCCGCTGCCTCTGGTGCTGCTTGCGAAGCGGAACGCGGACCGGGATTGCGGCAGGGCGGGCACGAGGAGCTTGGGAGCTCCCCGGGGTGGCGCATGGCGGCGCGAGAGGGAGCTCGCGAGGGAAGCTCCTGGGGAGAGGCGGAGGAGCGGGCGCGCGGCGCGGAACATGGCGGGCGAGAGGCGGGAAGGGGAGGAGCCCAGCTACGGGGTCGGATCACCGCGATGGGCACAACGATGGCTATAAGTCGGCGTGCTCGTAGCAGCAACGGCGCGACGGAGGACAACGGAGGCAGGTCGCTACACGGCACGAGGATCGTCAATTGATGGCGTGTGAGGAGAGGGAGGTGGTGAGAACAGCCAAAGTCAGGTCCGACCACGACGGCAGCTACGGCGACGATGGCGGAGGTCCAGCTACGAGGTAACTTAGGTAGTAAGGCAGTAGCCACGCATTGCATCATGACGCATGGGCACGGCATGGCAGCTGCGGCCGCCGTCGGTGCGTGGCGGGCCATCGCAGCATCTAATTAGGGCACGGGGAACGCGCCGGGCTTTAGAGGTGGCTGCAGCAGCGGGCGCCAAATCCAGGTTCAGAGGGACAGGCGGCAGCTGGTCGCGTGTGTGTGTGTGTGTGTGTGTGTGAGTTTGGCAGCTGGGACAGATCGAGGATCGGGATGGTGTGGTGTGAGGCTGTGAGTGACGGGAGGGAGGATAGAGGAGGTTGTTGACCAGTCATGACGTAATTTTGGTGCGACAGCTCGGGGGCGCTGGACGGTTTGGTCCGGCGCTGGCTCTGCAGTGCTAGCGAGCGGTCGGCCGGGGCTGGTGCAAGGTACCGAACTTAATGAGGAAGCCAGGGAGGATACGACCGACATCTGGAATTGAGCACGGGACGGATGCCTATTTTGCTGGTGTTTCAGTAGTTATGATAAATTGAAGGCAGGTAACATGGTATTTAGCAACTTACTGGATGCGCGTAGGCTGAAGCCCCTGCAGATCAACGATACTTCTGAGAATCTGCTGTGGTTGTGGGGATCAAAAAGAGCTCTGCTGATTCGGCAATGAGAGGCAAACAGCTACCGCTACCACATGGGCCATTTAGCCCTTGGACATGACAGGACATTCTCGGGCTCGGGGTTCAAGCGCTCCGAAATACATCACGAATTACAATGATAACTTCTCGTTGATCCATTACGTGCTTCGAGGGATTCTCAGGATTTGCGGTCGGAGTGACCGTGACAGGCACCAGGTCCAGGTTAAGCGGCCCTGGGTGACGGGCTTAGCGTAGACGGCTCGCAGTTGAACCCACCTTACGTGTAGCAGAATGCCGCCGCTGTGCGCCCCCGGCCGTGGCTTACAGCGCGCTGCTCTCAATGTTCCCACCAGTGCGCCCTCCGCTTGAGGGCTCCAGGCCACCATGGCACCTGGGCAGTCTTCAGCGGAGCCGCTACGTCACACCTGCCGCTGCAAAGACGTTAGCTCCAGGTTCCCACCACGACGAATGGACGCTCCGCGCGTTGCACGAGCTTGGCCGAGGTGAGGTGAGGAGTGGGCGAGCCAGCCCACCATCCACCAGGCGCCCTGCTCTGGCCAGCTCTGCTGGTCATCCATCCATCCATCAACCGCCTGCGGCGCACCCAACGTCCGCTTTCCTGATTTGACCACGCGACGTCTCCCCAACTGTCGCTCGACACGTCCCGCCGCTTTGCTGCCGAGCGGACGCCCTTCCTTGTCCTCTACAACCTTGCCGTTGCGACCTCTCCATCTACCTACGAGAGCCGGTACTCCTCTGTCCGCTGGCCGAACCCCTCCACCTGAAGCGTCCGACGACGACAGTACGACGACGACGACACGACGGCAAGGACAGCGACGACGACGACGACGACAGAGAAGCCTCCGAGACGCCATCACCACAAGCCCGCTTGGCATCCCGCAACGCGTGCGGCACGCACCCCTCACCTAACCGATGTTGCACGTCTAAACCCTCGATACAAATACTCCAACCTTCCGTCTCCCCGGCCCGGGTTACGGCCCAACCGCCGCAGCCATGTTGGAGGGTCTTGTCGCCGGGTTGCTGAACCGCTTCCTTGGCATGTACGTCAAGAACTTTGACCCGACACAGCTCAAGGTCGGCATCTGGTCTGGCGATGTTAAGCTCCGCAACCTCGAGCTGCGCCGCGAGGCCCTCGACCAGCTCAAGCTGCCCATCAACGTCATGGAGGGCCATCTTGGCGAGCTGACCCTCGTCATTCCCTGGTCTAACCTGCGCGGCGCCCCGGTCAAGGTCTTCATCGAGGACGTGTACCTGCTGGCGAGTCCCAAGGAAGAGGCCGAGTACGACGAAGAGGAGGAGGAGCGCAGGAGACAGCGCCTCAAGATGGAGAAGCTCGACAGTGCCGAGCTGCTCAAAGAGCGTAACCGCGAAGGCATGAGCCAGGAAGAGCAGCAGAAGAACCAGAGCTTCACCCAGAGCTTGGTCACCAAGATCGTCGACAACCTCCAGGTCACCGTCAAGAACATACACATCCGATACGAAGACTCCATATCGGCGCCCGGCCACCCGTTCGCCCTCGGCCTCACCCTCGAGGAGTTTAGCGCGGTCAGCACCGACGGCCAGTGGAAGCCGACCTTTATCCAGGACAGCAGCAATGTTACGCACAAGCTGGCGACCCTCGGCGCCCTCGCCATATATTGGAACACTGACTCGGATCTGTTCGGCACTGGTCGCGAGGTCGAGTCGGCGTCCGAGCCCATGGAGCACCAAGAGATGGTGAACAAGTTCCGGAGCATGGTGGGTGAAGCCAATGCCGCGACCGCCCACCACCAGTTCATCCTTAAGCCCGTCAGCGGTCAGGCCAAGATCGAGCTCGACAAATCGGGCGACATCCACGTGCCCAAGTTCAAAGCCAACTTGCTGTTCGAGGAGATTGGCCTCGTTCTCGACGACGACCAGTATCGTGACGCCCTCATGATGGTGGATCTATTCCATTACTTCATTCGGCACCAAGAGTACAAGGGTCTCCAGCCAAAGGGAGTGCGGCCGAAGGAGGACCCGGGAGCCTGGTTCCGGTTTGCTGGCAACGCTGTGCTGGGGCAAATACACGAGCGGAACCGCAAGTGGTCCTGGGATTACTTCAGGGAGCGTCGAGACGACCGGAAGCGATACATTGAGCTGTTCAAGAAGAAGAAACAGCAGCAGCAGCTTTCGGCACAGGATAATGAAGATCTCAGCAATCTCGAGTGGAAACTCGACTACGAGGACCTGCGTTTCTGGCGCTCCCTGGCTCGCAACCAACTGAAGAAGGAGAACGCAGCCGCCCTGAAGAAGCAGTCTGAGCAACCTGAGCAACAGGGTTGGCTTTCCTGGATGTGGGGCTCCAAGCCGCAAGGCAAGATTGAAGAAAACGAGGAGAATACGCAGATGACCGAGGAGCAGCGGAAGGAGCTGTACGACATGATTGACTGGGACGAAAAGACTGCGCTGGCCGAGGCCGTTGATGTGCCACGGGAGGCGGTCAAGCTGTGCGTCGAGACGTCTCTGAGCACCGGAAGCTTCACGCTGAGGCAAAGCCCGCACGGAGATGCCCGCGATCTTCTGAGTCTCCATTTCGATGTCTTCAAGGCCAAGGCACTGCAAAGGAAGGACTCCCTGCTCGCCAATGTCAGCCTGGGTGGGCTCCGAGTCAACGACGGCACTACTCCCGACAGCCTGTACCCTGAAATTGTCCGTGTCAAAGATGCTCCGTCGACGAAGCAACGCAAGCGTCTCTCTTTGATGGAGCTGGAGAAGGACGACGAGGAGCCTTTCTTCCAGTTCGAGGTAGAGAAGAACCCCATTGAGCGAGAAGGGGACATTGCTGTCGTCGGCAAGCTCAAACCTCTTGAAGTGGTGTGGAACCCCAATTTCGTTGTCGGCATCGTCGACTTTTTCAGACCGCCTGAAAGGCACATGGAATCCATTACGGCCTTGATGGAAACAGCCGGTGCCACTGTCGAGGGCATCCGCGAGCAGACGAGGGCTGGACTTGAGTTTGCGCTGGAAGAACACAAGACGATCAACGCCGAGCTGGATCTGCAGGCTCCCCTCATCATCGTACCAGTCAGCATCACAACACAGGAATCGACTTGTCTCATTGTTGACGCCGGTCACATCCACGTCAACAGCCAGCTGGTAGACAAGGACACCATGAAGGAGATTCAATCTAAACAGCGCCAGTCCTACAGCGAGGAAGACTTCAAGAGGCTTGAGTCCGTCATGTACGACAAATTCATCGTCAAGCTCACGTCGACTCAGGTCCTCATCGGTCCGTCCATCGAGGAGACGAAACAGCAGCTTGACCGAACCACAAAGGGCTCGCAGCTGCACGTCGTGGAGCAGATCAATGTCGACTTTGTGGTGGAAACGTCGATTTTGCCTAAAGCGCCCAACCTGACAAAGTTCAAGGTCTCTGGACATCTGCCGATGCTTCATGCCACCGTTTCGGATTCCAAATACAAGAACTTGATGCGGATCATCGACGTTGCAATTCCGAAACTCGCAAAGGAGGATCGACTGGAGATTGCAGCGCAAGAAGCCAGGCGTCCTCGACCCGTGAGCCGTGCTTCGAATAGGTCTCGCAGAAAATCGCAGCGGGAGCGCCGACAATCTACCGCTTTTCCATTCATGCAGCCGCAAACCGCTGTGATCCTGGACGACATGGACGACGATGAGGATGACTTTGAAGACGCCACGGACGGGGTCGACGGCCAGCACCTCAAAATTCACCAGCGTAGCTTCGAGTTCAATTTCAAGGTCGATACTTTGAAGGGATCGCTCTATCGGAGCGATCCGGACAAGAAAAAACAAGATACGCTGTTGGTGGAGCTGGTCGCCGAACGATTCGATTTGGCGTTTTATACGCGGCCGTTCGATATGGCCGCCGAGGTGTCCCTCGGGTCAGTGACCGTCGAAGACTTCGTCGACAACCCCCCGGATGAATTCAAGTCCATCGTTTCATCCGGAGACAGGGACGACAGACAAGCCGGCCGCAGCCTGGTTCATGTCAAGTTCATGAAGGTCAACCGACAATCGCCCGAGTTCATGCCTGTGTACGAAGGCGTGGAGACGAACATCACTGCAGCCGTCTCGACAATCAACCTCATCGTGACAAGGAAAACGCTCCTGACACTCCTGGATTTCATTCTTATCACTTTTACGGGCGGAAACAATGGCCAAGACCAAGCTCCGGAAGCTCTTCCCGAACCAGAAGCCGAGGATGATGCACAGGGTGATGACGTCGCCCTTGATGCCGCGCAGCAAAACGCCAATGCCGGATCCATCAGGGTCAAAGTGGACCTCAAGAGTATTCGACTCATTCTCAATAACGACGGGATCAGACTGGCGACCCTCTCGTTCAACCAGGCTGACGCTGGAATCTTCCTGCGTGGAAAGACCATGCGCATTTCGGCCAAGCTTGGGGACCTTTCGCTGGTTGACGACGTGAACTTGGGCGTATCTGAAGAGTCGAATCTGCGGAAGCTGGTCACCATTCAAGGTGACGACTTGGCTGACTTTCGATACGAGACGTTTGACGCTTCGAATCAGAAAGCCTATCCTGGGTACGACAGTTCGGTGTTTCTACGAGCTGGCTCGGTCAAGATCAACTTCGTCGAAGAGCCGTTCCGCAAGATCATCGACTTCTTGGTCAAGTTTGGCAAAATGCAGGCTCTCTACAACGCTGCACGGCAGGCCGCAGTCAGCCGAGCCAACCAGATCCAGCAGAGCCCTAGCCGGTTCAAGTTTGATGTCATCGTCAAGACCCCCATCGTCGTGTTCCCGCGTCTCATGATTCCCGGTCGACCTAAGCGCGATCTGGTCACGGCGTACTTGGGCGAGATTTACGCCCAGAACAAGTTTGCCCCACTGGACGATAGCAAGGATGCCGAAATCGCCATGAAGATTTCCGCTGGCATTAGGAACGTCCGACTGACGTCAGACCTTCACTACGAAGATGACAGGTCGGAGGAGCTGGAAATGATTGACCACGTCGATCTCGGGTTCAATATCACCTACGCGGAGCACAAGCCTGGTGTGAAGCGTCCAGACACCGAGGTCGAAGGATCGCTCTCGGACATCAAGCTGCGGTTGACGCAGCATCAACTCAAGTTCTTGATGGAAATCTCCAAGTCTGTCCCGGCCGCTTTCGCGGGAGAGGGTGGCGACACGGACGAAGAGGCGGCTCGACTCGTGGATGAAGACACCCTGCAACGAGCAAGGACCTTGCCGCCGAGTGACGGATCTGAAGAGCAACATCTTGTCGACCTCTCCCCAGAACTCGGTACAGTCGAAAACACGTGGACCAAGCTCGACCTGGTATTCCAAGCCAGTTCGGTTGGTCTTGAACTTATCATGGCCAAAGAGGACGAGCCGGTCGGAGACTTGGCCGCGTCGAGCCTCTCGCGGTTCTCGCTGGACGGCACAAAGGTCAAGACACGCACGCTCTCTGATGGATCACTGGAGGCCGAGCTTCTCATCCATTCGTTCACAATACATGACAGCCGACCGAGAGAGTCCAACAAATTCCGTCGGATTATGACTTCTTCCAACAAGGAAGCGCAACAGCTGATGGCAAGCCTGACAATGTCTGGTGGCGCGGAGCGAAGCATCATCGCGATGGCCACCATTGACAGCCCTCGCGTCATCTTTGCTCTGGACTACCTGTTTGCCCTTCAAAAGTATGCGACCGAAGGCCTGGCTGTTGATGAGTCCAGTCCAATGGACGACGAGAGCCTACTGGAGTCTCCAGAAGAGTCGGATGCGGACTCGATGCAAGTGACATATACCGGGGCGAGATCCGGACGGGCGAAATCACAGACGTCTCGGCAGCGCAGTGAAGCGGCCAATGCAACCCCAGAAGAGAGCGGTCGCACTACGAACATCGCCTTCCGCGTCAATCTCGTAGACGCTCAGGTCATATTGATTGCCAACCCTCTGAGCGCCAGCTCTGAGGCGATTGTGTTGAACATTCGCCAGATGCTTCTTTCGCAACAGCATGCACTCACGTTCCAGATCTCTCAAGTCGGCATGTTCTTGTGCCGCATGGACAGGCAAGAGACTTCGCGGCTGAGAATTATCGACGACTTTTCCATCCAGATGAACATGGATACGTCGCAACCGTCCTTGACAAACATTCACATTGAAGTGGAGCCCTTGGTTCTCCGATTATCTCTCAGAGACATTCTACTGGTTCTTCAAATCGTCAGCAGGGCAAGCGAGCTATCTGGCATAGACTCTGGTGAGCCAGGGGAGTCACCTGCGGAGCAAAAGGCGCGCCAGCTTCGCAATTCGAGCATAAAGAACAAGTCGCTCAGTGGCCGCGGGCACTCGACTATAGCAAAGACGAAGGGGACGCGGACCATTGCCACGAAAACTCCTCAGACACCGGTCCAGAGCCAACCATCAGCCCTGGCCCGGCACGAGGAGCTCTCCGCCACGATAGAAGGCGTGCGGATCGTCCTGATCGGCGACTTGCATGAGCTCCCCATTCTCGACCTTGGTGTCAAAGACTTTACCGCTACTGCCCAGAACTGGTCGTCGAACCTGAAAGCGGAGGCCGCGATTGAGTTGTATTCCAACGTATACAACTTCTCCAAGTCAAGCTGGGAGCCACTGGTTGAACCTTGGCAGGTCGGCTTCGGCGTTGCGAAGGAGCCCGTGTCAGGGCTCTTGTCTGTTGACGTGGCATCGAAGAGAACGTTTGACATCACTGTCACGACGGCGACAATTGCACTCGCTTCCAAGTCCCTAGACTTCCTGACGACAGAGCAAGATGTGCTGGATAAGCCACGAGGAGTCGAGGCTCCGTACCGCATCAGGAACTACACGGGTTTCGGAGTTGTCCTTCATTCTAAGAGCCCAACTAGCGAAGAACCCCTATCTTTGTCTCTCGAGGATGGACAAGACGCCCCTTGGAGCTTCGAACACTGGGAAAAGATGCGCGAGAACCTTCTCACGGAGTCCAGCCAAAATGACGTTACCCTCAGACTTGAAGGCAGCGGGTTCGACCCAGTCAAGAATGTCCGCATCAACCGCGAGGGCGAGTTCCTATACAATCTCCGACCAAAGACGGACAACGTTGTGCATCGGATTTGCGTCGAAGTGAACCTCGGCGCGGACAACATCAAGAATGTCACGTTGCGATCACCGATGGTGGTCGAAAACGCGACGCAGATTCCAGTTGAACTTGGAGTCTACGATGCGCAGGAAGGCCACTTGCTGAAAATTGAGAAGATCGCGCCAGGCGACTCGCGCCCTGCGCCCGTTGGCGCCGTGTACGAGAAGCGCGCACTCGTGCGGCCGGACAGCGGCTTCGGTTACCAATGGAGCAGAGACCAGCTCTGGTGGAGAGATTTACTGAAGCGGCCGACAAAGCAACTCGTATGCCAGGGCGAGAACGGAGATCCGTTCTACTTTCAGGTACACGCCGAGTTTGACAAGTCCAATCCCATGTCGAAGTGAGTTAGCCATCTGCACCCTTACCCCTGCGCGTTCTAACAACTTGCAGGGTCTATCCTTATATGAAGATCAAGCTGTCGGCTCCCATCACGCTTGAAAACCTTCTGCCATATGACTTCAAGTATAGGATATACGACAAGAACACGAAGAAGGACTGGTCCAATTTCTTGCGCAAGGGTGGTGTCAGTCCAGTCCACGTCGTCGAACTCTCACACCTGTTGCTGTTGAGCGTCGACATGCAAGACACTGTTTTCAAGGCCAGCGACTTTTCCATCATCAACTCCGGTAGCACCGAGGACTTCCGCACCGAAGGTCGCATCATTGTCAAAGACGACCAAGGGCTTCCGCTTAACCTGGGCCTGCATTACTACAAGATCCCCAAGAGCGGCGGCGCGTTCAAGGTCACCGTCTACAGCCCATATGTCGTCCTGAACAAGACTGGACTCGATTTGCGGATCCGTGGGAAGAGCTTCCTACAGCAGGCGAAGCCCGCTGCGGGGCAGTTTCCTCTCGTGGACACATCCGACCGCGACCGCCCCAAGGCCCTGCCATTCATGTTTTCTTATGGGAATGACGACAACCGCAACCGCGCCCTGCTAAAAGTGGACGAGTCCGAGTGGAGCAAACCGCAGAGTTTCGATGCTATTGGTAGCACGTCCGAGGTCATCCTCCCTTCGTCGTCAAAGCAAAGGGAGATTCATCTCGGAATCACGGTCAATGCCGGAGAGGGCAAGTACAAGATGACCAAGGTCGTCACGCTTGCTCCTCGATTTGTCCTTGCGAACAAGATGGGTGAGGAGATATTTGTCCGCGAATCTAGTTCATCTGGTTACATGACTCTCAAACCCGGCTCCCTGCAACCCCTTCACTTCATGCAAAAGTCGCCGGTCAAGCAGCTGTGCTTGTGCTACCCCGGCGTGGACAACCACTGGACTTCGCCATTCAACATTGCTGATATCGGAACGACGCACGTCAAAATCGCCAAGACCGGTCAGCGGCAGCGGCTCGTGAGGATCGAGATTCTGCTCGAGGACTCAACCATCTTCCTGCATCTCAGCATGGAGACGAAGAACTGGCCGTTCTCGATGCGCAACGAGAGTGACACAGAGTTCACCTTCTTCCAAGCCAACCCGAATGTGGAGGATGACGACGTCGAGGACCGAAGCGGCTGGAAGCCTATCCGGTATCGCCTGCCGCCGCGAAGCATCATGCCCTATGCCTGGGACTTCCCCGCAGCCAAATTCCGGGAGGTGGTCATCGCGACGAACCACAAAGAGCGACATGTCAAGCTGGCCGAGATCGGCAACCAAATCCCGATGAAGTTTGTGACGTCGGACGGGCATCAGAAGATCATCGACATCAACGTTGCCGCTGACGGGCCGACGCAAACGCTCATCCTCAGCAACTTCCGTGCAAGCCGCAGCATGTACAAGCCCAAGGCGCTATCGCGGACGAATACGGGCCCAGAGGCATTCGAAGTCAAGGACCAGGACACTGGCGCGACGTTCCGAGCCCAGCTTAAGCTGTCTGGAGTTGGCATCTCGCTGATCAATGCCCAACTCAAGGAGCTCGCGTACATTACCTTTAGAGATGTGCAGTTCCGCTACAGCGACTCGCCGCTGATTCAGACGGTGTCGCTCGCTGTTAAGTGGATGCAAATCGACAACCAGCTCTACGGCGGCATCTTCCCCATGATTCTGTACCCCAGCGTGGTGCCGAAGAAGGCAAACGAGGTGGACTCTCATCCATCCCTGCACGCCATGGTCAGCCGAGTCAAGGACGACTCGTACGGCGTGCTGTACATCAAATACGCCACGATCCTGCTGCAGCAAATGACTGTGGATCTGGATGAGGATTTCGTGTTTGCGCTGCTCGACTTTTCAAACGTCCCTGGCGCCAGCTGGACTGTCGTGGATGAGGAGGGCAAGCTGTGCGACTCAGACTTGGACATCCCCGAGCCGACTCAGCAACAATCTGGGCAGGACATTTACTTTGAAGTCCTCAACATCCAGCCCATGCAGCTTGACCTGAGCTTCATGCGGACAGAGCGGGTCAACGCAGAGGACAAGACTACGACGCGGAACCCAGTCATGTTCTTCCTGAACGTCATGACAATGGCCATTGGCAATGTCAACGACGCCCCGATCCGCTTCAATGCGTTGATGCTGGACAATGTGCGCGTGTCGATCCCGGTGCTCATCCAGAACATCTCGAACCACTACAGCCAGGAAGTCATGTACCAGATCCACAAGATCTTGGGTTCTGCCGACTTCCTCGGCAACCCGGTGGGCCTGTTCAACAACATCTCCTCGGGCGTGACGGACATCTTCTACGAGCCGTACCAGGGGCTGATTCTCTCGGACAAGCCGGAGGAGTTTGGTCTAGGCATCGCCAAGGGCGCGGCGTCGTTTGCAAAGAAGACGGTCTTTGGCTTCAGCGACAGCTTCTCCAAGTTCACGGGCAGCCTGAGCAAGGGCTTGGCGGCGGCGTCGCTCGACAAGCAGTTCCAGGACAGGAGGCGCATCACGAGGGCGCGAAACCGACCGAAGCACGCGCTGTACGGCGTCGCCGCGGGGGCCAACTCGTTCTTCACGAGCGTCGCGTCGGGTGTCGGTGGTCTAGCGCGGAAACCCCTCGAGGGCGCCGAGCAGGAAGGCGCCTTTGGCTTCTTCAAGGGCGTCGGCAAGGGTGTGCTGGGTCTCGCGACGAAGCCGGCCGTCGGCGTACTGGACATGGCGAGCAACGTCAGCGAGGGCATCCGAAACACCACGACGGTCTTTGACGGCTCCGAGCTGGACCGCACGCGCTACCCGAGGTTCATCTCCAACGACGGCATCGTGCGGCCGTACAACCCGCGTGAGGCGCTGGGACAGTACTGGCTGAAGCAGGTCGACAACGGCAAGTACTTTAACGAGCAGTACATCGGCCACCTCGAGCTCCCGAAGGAGGACATGGTGGTCATGATCACCTTTGCGCGGATCCTGCTTATTAGGTCGAGGCGCCTCACGAGCGAGTGGGACATTCCGTTGAAGGACCTGCAGACAATTGCCAAGGAGCGTACCGGAGTGAGCCTGGTGCTCAGGGGCGGAGCCAATGGGCCGTTTATCCCTATTGGGGGTGGTAGCGAGAGAGGCTTCCTTTACAAGATGATTGGGGTGGCGGTGGAGGAGTTCAACCGGCGGTTCAGGGGCGGGGAGTAGTGGCCCCGCGGCTGCATGATGAGATGATGGAGGTGCCGTGAGGGCGTGGAGCGGCGGCACTTGTTGGGCTTTCACGCACAAAAGCAGGGAGCATAGCCTTACGCGGGGCATCGAGGACGGTATGACATGCCATGCATTTCCATCGCAGGCGCCGAAGACCGATAGATTAGACGCCGCCGGTCGGTTCGCGCTCCGGTGACGTTGGGAGGAGCATCCTTTGCGCGCGTCTATAGTTACCCTTTCCGTTCGTGTATAGCCACTCTTACCTAGCAATGATGACCATGATCGACTAGTCCGAGCGGCTCGGCGGGAGGGAAGCAGGCACCACGGACCGAGTCACTGTGCATTGCCGGCCGACGAGCTGTCAAGCCTGTCAACCGACGCGCTGGGTGCCGTTGGCTCGACGCACCCCGATCGACGGGACCTGCAGCCACTGACAGCGGGTGTGGACCGCACCCAAGGCCAAACGTCGAGCGCGAGGCTCCGTGACCCCAGCTTGAAGCCTCGACGTCGCAGTGGAGATGCCCGACGGGACGGCTGGCTCCGAACCTGGGGGATAAAGCGCACGCCATGATGTCAACGTGAGACGCTGAGCTGATGGCGCCCCCGGGGGATGGGGACAAGTCTATCGACAGAATGCGGAGCGGCGTGGAGATGAAATCTGGGGCAGAGGCATGCGCATTGACGCGAGGCGTGGCAACCACGATGTCGGAAACGCAAGCACATCGTCGAGTCGCAGTTCAGCCTCCCGGCAAACGGGGGGGCCGGGCGGACGTGGGACCGGGAGTCGAGTCGCGCGTGTCCGGGGCCCCAGGCAGACAGGTCCACCACCAGCAGCGAGCGAGGGTGCGGGAGATCAGCTCTCGCAGCTCCCACCGGCCGGGGGCACCGCGGACGGCCCAACACGATAGTTTGATGAAGGGACGCTTGGCGCCGGGCGGGTAGCATGCCCATTTCGGGAAGCGATTGTAGGCTGGCATGCCCAGATGAATTGGAGGGCGGGCGGCATCGAATATCGAACAAACACCTTCCTCGCCAAGGTTCTAGCCCGGGAATCGTGGCGCAACCTGGCCGGGATGCTGCTGCGCGATGCCCGCTTCCGCGACCAACGCCTGCAAGACAGCGCGCGCCTGCAAGGGCGGCAGGCAAGCACGCAGGCCATGTTGGTTGCTTTTGCAGATAGCGAGAGGTCGTTATCTCGATATGAGCCTCGGTGGGCAATTTTTCACAGAGTCGAGATATGGCAAAGTTTAGCTCCAAATCGTCGGCGGACCCCGGTGATACGTAGATGTTGCCAGGCTCCGGCGAATTCGATGTCAGGGGACTCAGGGCCGAGAGAAGGTTGCTCCTGGCCCTGCTACCCGCGCCACACCTTGACGGACACATGCATCGCCTTCCCTCACCTCGGTATGCATCACGACCCCAGCTGCCCAGGTGTCAAGTCAAGTCTGGGGATTCTGGGGAGACGGCTCCAAGTCGGAGGTGGCCGAAGGTGGCCGTCCGGGGTAACGTGGCGCGTTCCACCGTCCAGCGCTCGCCCTCCGCAAAGCTCTCCACACGGAGTATTCCTCAGACCAGGATCATGGGCGCCTGTCCGCGGTTGGTTTACGTACTGCAAACGTCAGCGACAGCCGCTGGGCGCCATGGGCAAGCGACAAAGGGCCGTTTGTGCGATGCGAGAACGACCCCACCTGCAAGGCCCAGGCCCTGCCTGCTTGAATTGCATTGTCAGATGCGCCGGCACAGGCTTTTACGAGGCACGTGAAGGGCAAGGCCTAGTTTAGTTACCTAGTCGTGCGACCTGAACGCGCTTGCGTTGTCGCAGCAGCTCCGAACTGCGACGGCCCGCTGCTCATAAGCTCGCGACTGCAGCAGATGTTGAACCGCCAAGCGCCTCTCACGGGGAAAAAAAGCGTGGCGCGGGAGCAGCTCCTCACAGATTCCCAGCGGAGGTCGACCCCGAACGGGTGCCGAGGTGGGTGTGGCGCTTGGGAATCAGGAACCCTGTTTGGGGGCGCCGCCAAGGAGGGGGGATGCGAGCAGATTGTGGATGCGGCCGAGTCGTTGTCGCGTGCCAGGGCTTGTTTCCCCACAATGGACACACGGGTCCGTCTGTTCTGTCGCGAGTATCGAGTGCTCTCGTACGTACGGTCCGTCGCCCATTGTGCTGTCCATGAAGAAGACGACAATTGGGCCCACGCTGGCGCCTAGACTCGTGGAGCCCGGTTCACCGGTCCGGGACGGGACGCCTTGCACCGGAGTCGTCGAGGGACGACGAGCGTCCTGGGAACCACCGTGCGACTTTCGCTTTGCTGGGGCGACGGAAGCCGTCCCCTGCCGGGAGGGAGGGCCCAGCCAAGCCGAAGGTCCGTGGCTTCCAGAAGAGCTTGGTGCAAGCCACACGCAGACAGTGCAGAGGCCTCGCGACGAACTGGATGGCGAGATGCCCACGGACGGCCATGAATCCAGCCCGGGCTGAACAGCGATCAGCAGCGCCCTGCGCCAACCACACAGCGCCGGAGCCGACCGACAAAGACAGAAGTCCCAGGTGCGTGCGACCCCTGTTCCGCGATTGCTTGTCGCGTGCCAGGATTCGACAGACGCCGGGGCCGACTCAACAACAGGCGCCGGGGGGGGCGATATCAACGAAGCGAGTCTGACAGCTGATTAGCATCTGACCCGTTTGCCCGCTCGCGGCGAATCAACCCTGCACGTCTGCCGCTTCCAGGATGCCTCGTTTGTGCATTTGAATTTCCTTATCGGGGCCGTCTGATGGTGTCGAGGCAGCGCGCGTGTGCTCGAGGCCCAGGAGGCGCAAGCCGCGGCTCACTTGACGAGCAAGGAAAGCGAAGCGCCAGCGACGAAGCGAGCTGGAAGCCGGCGAGGTCCAGAGCTGAGATGAGAAGGGCTGGCAATGGCCATCTTGCATTTCGCAGAGCCGCGAACGAGGCGCCGTCAAGCAAGCCCAAGAGCGGCAGCAGAGGGCGCGGGGGGAGTTGAAGCGATACGGATACAGTGCCCACAACTCGCAACAAGTACTGTGTGAGCGCCAGTCCCTTGGCAAGTGGACGCTAATCGCCCCTTCCTGAGTCGCCGGCCACCCAGAGTGCCTGCAGACCGCGCGGGGCAAATTTTCCACCTCGACGCTCTCCACCACTGCCTATTCTGGATCGTCTTCCGTGGCCAGCAGATAACGACGGCGACCGACAGCGAACGACGGCGGTCCTCACCAGCCCGGCACCTGGAAACCTTCCGCAAGAGGCATGCTGGCGCCGGGCTGCCAGGGCCAGCAGCTGACCATGGCGCGTCGAAATCGATATCCGTGCGACTGCGGTGGTCTCTCCCGCGCGGCCTCTCCGACGAGCACAATCTGGCGCAGCACGCCCATTCGTCTCCATCGCAGGTGCCATGCGCAGTCGCGGAACACAGCCGCGGCTTTCCAGGGCCCAGCACTGCATGCCCGAATCGTCCTGGAGTGGTGTTGGCGGTGGCGGCAGTCTGCTGGCTGTGGTGGTGGTGAGCCCTCTGCATTGGTGGTGTGCTTGGCCGCTCGGCGGAATGCTGCGCCAGCAGACGCCACCCAGCGCTGGCCCTGGAACTTTTTTTTCCCCGGCTTTTGCACCTGGCTTGCGACTGTCGCCCCTTGATTTGGCCGCCGGGCGAGATGCTGGGGACGCCTGCCGTCCTGTTCCTGTGGCGCCGCAATGCCAGCGCGACGACTGCCGTTTCTCACCACCGACACGCCGCCCGCGCCGCCCACGGCTCGTCGCGGCTTCTCAGGTTGGCAAAGCAATCGCAGTCGGCGCTGCGTAGCATCAACGGCATGTCACGCTCGGGACCAACAGGCTGCAGAGGGCGGGCCGCGGCGACAATGGGTGGACCGAGACGGGTCGACACTGGACGACTGGCGCCCGCATCGCGCGAGGCCATCGCCAGACAATGGCATCGCGCCGTGCGCACCGTGCTCGCCTGCGCTTCCTCGACGGCGGCAGCTTGCCCACATGCGGCCACCGACGTGGTGTGAGGGTCGCGCTGGTGGCGTGGCAAGCGGCGTCCGGACGCCCACCACCTGCACCACCCCCCCCCCCTGTCGACGCCTTTCGCGGGCCCCAACCAAGCCGACAAAGCCAGCCCAAGCCACCAGCCGTCGATGCATCTGTCGGACCCTCACCTCACCGGCGATCAGTTACAACTCGCGAGCTAGTGGATCGCTAGGGTCCGTCTGGGTCTCCTCTCCACTTGCAGTCCAGTCCACCATGCATCCAGTTCTGCGCACCCCACACTCTGTTTGGTCCGGGACCAGGTCGAACCACAGCGGCGCCTCCGAGCGGATACAAAAAGTCCTGCGTTCGTCTGACCCACGAGAGAGAGAGCTTTGCCTCGCCGCTCGCCCCCGTCGTCGCCGTCTTCCCTCTGCGTTGCTTGTAATGGTCCTGTAGGTGTCGTCGAGGCCTGCATCTTCTGCTTCGGTCTTTGCCTGCCTGCGTTTGCGGACGAATTGCTCGCGTGGTCTCTGCTGAGCACCCCCACGACCCGCCGCCCGCCGCCGCCGCCTCTTACACGCGACCAGCGACGCTTCCACGACGCTCATCGCCGCGGTCGAAATACCCGGCGCTCTAGGCTGACGGCAAAAGTCAACACGACGGCGCTTCAACAGCTGTCTCGACAAAAGCACTGAGCCATGTCGAGCGACGAGCCCAAGGCCGCCTCGGCGGTGCCTGAGCACCAGCACACCCCGGGAATGCATCACAACCTGGACCCGGCGCTCGAACCCGCGCACCAGCATCACCATGCTCACCGCCATCACTCCCCGCGCGTCGACGCCGCCGGCCACGACGACGTCGTCTATACCAAGGGCACCAACCTGGACCCTACCCTCGTTCCGACCCAGGACCACCGCCACGACCACGGCCACAGCCACGGCGTCGAGAAGGATGCCATCGGCACGCCCCCCGACTACAGCGACGACCACGAGAAGGGAGAGGCCGGCGTTGTCCGCACCGGCCATCTGTCGACCGAGTCGTCGTCGCGCTACGCCAAGCTCGGCCCCGTCTACCGCCATCGCCGGATCCTCACGCACCTGTTCCTCTTCTGCCTCTTCACCGGCTGGTGGATCGCGTCCCTGATCCTGCACCGCGATGACAAGAATTGGGTCGTCCCTTTCCTCCTGTGGCTTGCCATCACCCTGCGCCTCATCTTCTTCCACGTGCCCATCCGCTACGTCTCGGGCCCTATCCGCTGGGTGTGGCAGCACACGGCCCTGGTCATTTACGAGTTCATCCCCGAGAAGTTCCGCACTCTCTGCGGCGCCGCCGTGGCCATTTCTGCTATCCTTGTCGGATCCTTTGCTTCCGAGGAGAATGCGGACAACACTCGGGCGAACCGCGCCGTCAGCTTGGTCGGCATGGCCATTATTCTCTTCTTCTTCTGGTTGACCAGCGCCGCTCGCTCCCGCGTCAACTGGCGCACCGTCATCGGCGGCATGCTTGCCCAGTACGTCATTGGCCTCTTTGTCCTGCGCACGCAGGTCGGCTACGACATCTTCAAGTTCATTGCCGACCGCGCCGGTGACCTGCTCGGCTTCGCCAAGGATGGCGTCACCTTCCTTACCAGCCCCGACGTGGCCGCCCTGCCCATGTTCTTCTTCGGCGTCATCCCCGCCATCATCTTCTTCATCTCCCTGGTCCAGGTCCTCTACTACATCGGGTTCCTCCAGTGGTTCATCAAGAAGTTTGCCACGTTTGTCTTCTGGATGCTCGGCGTGTCTGGCGCCGAGGCCGTCGTCGCGGCCGCTACGCCCTTTATCGGCCAGGGCGAGTCGGCCATGCTGGTCCGTCCTTTCGTCCCGCACATGACCAAGGCCGAGATCCACCAGATTATGACCTGTGGTTTCGCCACCATTTCGGGTTCCGTCCTGGTCGGTTACATTGGTCTGGGTCTCAACGCCGAGGCCCTCGTGTCTTCCTGCATCATGTCCATCCCTGCCTCGCTCGCCATCTCGAAGCTGCGGTACCCCGAGACCGAGGAGACGCTGACGGCCGGTCGCGTCATCATTCCCGACGACGATGAGCACAAGGCGGAGAACGCGCTCCACGCCTTTGCCAACGGCGCATGGCTCGGCATCAAGATTGGCGGCACCATCATTGCCTCGCTGCTCTGCATCCTGGCCGCCGTCGGCCTCATCAACGGCCTGCTCACGTGGTGGGGCCACTACCTCAACATCAACGACCCGGAGTTGACGCTGCAGACCATCTTGGGATACATCTTCTACCCCATTGCGTTCCTGCTCGGCGTGCCCCGGAGAAACCTGGCCGACCTCCCGCCTGGGTCCAAGGAGGACCACGACATCTACCGCGTGGCCAAGCTCATCGCGGAAAAGGTCATCACCGTAAGTCATCATCCGTCGTCGGCTGCGTTCCATGCCGCCCACTGCTCCGTGTTTCGTGATCCTGTGAATGACACCGAGTGCAGAACGAGTACAACGCCTTCTCCAAGCTCGCCAGCGACCCGTATTACGCCAACATGTCGAAGCGCTCGCAGCTGATCGCGACGTACGCCGTCTGCGGCTTCGGCAACATTGGTTCTCTGGGTATCCAGATCGGTATCCTCGGCCAGCTCGCCCCGTCGCGCGGCGGTGACGTTTCCCGGCTGGCCGTGTCGGCGCTCATCTCGGGCGTCATGTCCACGCTGACGTCGGCGACGGTCGCTGGTCTGGTGGTCACGACCCAGATCAACAACTTTGCCCAGTCCAATTCGTCGGGTTAGGGCTGCTTCAGGAGTCCGTGGCGTTGTACCAATGAAAACCGCCCAGAAGCGTTGAGCGTGCTGTATTCTGCCTACTAGTTTTGGCCTGCTGTGTTGCCTCACAAGCCCAAGCCTGCGATCTCGTATGCCTCCCGTATGCGGGATGAATAAATCAAGTAACTGTGACTTGCTCAGTCGAGGACGAGATGAACGTCGACCCGTCTGCTCGTTGTGCTGATGATGTTATGTCCAGATACTTTGTAGTCTACGGGATGCCACCCCAGCGTAGACAGCCATGCTTCGTAGTTGGCTACTGATTTCACTTTGACCCGGGGCCTTGCTTGTCCTGTTCTTGATACGAAGCAGTTTGCCCTGCCCCGCGTGTCGTGGCCGCAGCGCCAACGCCGTGTAACCCCGGAAGACCCCGGATTCCCCGCACCAGGGATCAACAAGCTCGGCCGAGCGGCGGCCGCCCGGGACATGCATGTACGTAATTTTGGCACCGGCGCGCGCGCGCGATGTCGGACGCCGCCCGGCGGGACCACCCCGCATGAGAGCCGCGACAGACAGCCCTCCATTGTCGAGTCCGTTCATGCATTGCACATACTGTACGCGCCATTGCAACCATGGCCAGCATCTCGATCCGCAAGTCCATCCGCTGGCTGCCCGACGAGGCGGGGGAGCCGACGTCGACGGTGGTGCTCACGTCGCCGGCGCGACGCTTCGTCGACCTGCGCATCCTGAAGCCCGATGCGGGCGCGGCCCCAGACGGTAACGGTACGCCGCCGGCAGACGCTCGCTCGCCTGCCTCCTGTGTTTTTGCCTGCTGGCGGGGCGGGGGGTCGTGGCTCTTGGGACGGCGACGACCACGACGGCTAATGCGCGCGAGCAGGGCCGGACGCGCGCCTGCCCCTCAGCCGCCTCGACTGGGCCATCGCGGGGACGTCCTCGTCGTCGACGACGATGCGTGACGACGGCGCGGGCGGGCAGGTCGAGGTGACGCACGGGCGGTGGACGCACTGGGTCGACTCGACGACGCGGGACGCGGGCGGCGTCGTCGACGAGGGGGACATGGTGGCCCGCGAGGACGGCACGGTGCTCGAGACGGGGCGCATGGTGAACCCGGCGACGGGGCTGGTGACGCCGTACGAGGAGGTCTGGGAGGACGAGGAGCCTGTCGCGCCGCCGTTGACGACGACGCCTAGAGGAAGGGGGGCCGCCGCGCTCCTGTGCGTTGTTTTGGAGGTGGACGAGGGGGGCGACGACCGGCAGGGCCGGGTGGTCAGGCTCGGCGGCTGGTGCCAAGGGTTTGTGCGGCGCGGCGACGATATTGCGTTGGAGAGGTGGCGGTGGGCCGATGGCCGGTGGCAGAGGATGGTGAGGATGGGAGATCTGGATTTGGCCTGTGCGGTCGCTGTGGAGGAGCGCGATTTCGAGGTTGGCCAGGTGCTCGATGGGTGGAAGGTCGTAGAAGTAGTTCATGGTGGTTGAACGGACTTGAATATGATGTGTCTGCCCTGGCCCGATCATCTAGCTCTTGTTGCTCATTGTATTGTTTCGAAATGGGGATTCGTAACTTAACCAATACGGCCCTTTGGTGGCTATAATGCTTTTGTCAGGTACGTCGGTGTGAACATAGAGGATTAAGTGACTGAAGACAGGAATATACTATTAAATTCACTATGAAGTCTTCCCAGCCAGTATATCCCTCTCAACCACTCCATACGCCGCCTTCAGCAGCCGAACCACATCATCGAGCTCGGCGTCCGATGCATTATACGGCGGCGCGACAATGACGTGATCGCCACGGGTGCCGTCCGCGGTTCCCGTCCCCGGGTACACGGCCAGTCCAATGTTCTTGGCCTCCTGGACCACCCGGGACGCGACATGCATAGTCGGCGCGAACGGTTCTTTGGTGGCCCTGTCCGCCACAAGTTCGAGTCCCCAGAAGAAGCCGCGGCCCCTAATGTCTCCGATGAACTTGCCGTCCCCGAGCTCGGATCGCAATGCCTCCTCGAGCCACTTTCCTTTGTCCGCGCAACGCTGTACTAGATTATCGCGCCGGAGAACTTGCTGCACCGCTAGAGAAGCCGCGCAGGACACTGGATGGGCTTGGTATGTGTGTCCGTGGACGATACTGCCCGATTTGAAGCCGTCTATGACCTTTTCGTGGACCAAGACGCCTGCTATCGGCGCGTAGCCCCCACCGAGGCCTTTGCCCAGGGTCAAAAGATCTGGGTAGACGCCGTCGCCTTCTTGCTCAAAGGCAAAGTACGTGCCGGACCTGCCGCTACCGCACATGACTTCGTCTAGGATCAAGAGTATGCCGTACTTGGAGCACAGTCGCCGTACGCCTTGAAAGTAGCCGCGGGGAGCAGTCACGCAGCCCAGGGTGGCGCCAGACATGGGCTCCGCGACAAAAGCCATGACCGTATCCGGACCGAGGGACCGAAACTCATCATCGAGCTCCTGCACCAACCGGGCGGCATACGCTTCCTCCGTCTCGCCCTCGCGCTGTCCTCGGTAGGCATAGGCGGGGCTCACGTAGCTCACGTTGGGCAGCGTCAAGACGTCGAGGTACGGGGCCTTTCTCGCCACGTTGCTGCCGACGGACATTGCGCCGACGGTGTTTCCGTGGTAGGCCTGCCTCCGCGAGACGATGCGCGTCCGCTGCGGCTGGCCGGCCTCGACGTGGTACTGCCTCGCGAGCTTGAGCGCCGAGTCCATGGCCTCGCTCCCGGAGCAGACAAAGTAGGCCTTGCACAGCCCGTGGGGCCTGTCTCGGAGCAGCAGGTCCGCGAGGGCCTCGGCGCTGCCTGTGGTGTACGCGAGGGTGTGCGCGTACGAGACCTTGGACATTTGCTCCTGGACGGCGGCCTGGACCTCGTTGTTGCCGTGGCCGATGATGGCGACGGCGGCGCCCGTGCAGCCGTCGAGGATGCGCTGGCCCGTGGAGAGCGTGATGTATGAGCCCGACGCCGACGTCACCGTCTCGGGCTGCGAGACGAGGGAGCGGTGGAGCACACGGGACGACGACGACGTCCTGTCCCTGTCCGGCTGGGGCTTGTTGATGCCGCCCGTCTTGCCCCGCAGGTCATCATCGGCCATCTCGCCCACGGAGGAGGTCGTTATGTCTTTCATTGCGTGTGCATGCCGTGATGGAAGGGTCGCCGGGAGTCCATGGGCAGTGACACGTGTCGATGTCCAGGATCAGGGGGAATCGTACTTACGCAAGTGCCAGGCCGGAGGAGATGGCTCGTTGTTATAAGTGCGGAGGCTCATTGCCGGACCACAATTTTGACACACCAAGTCCGGGGGTGGCGTCGAGGAGAACCCCAACGCCTGCGACATCGGCGCTATACGGGGTATCAACTCAGACGGGTAGTTGAACCGGATGGCGTTCCGCGGCCAGTAAACATCAACTTTCCATCGGGAATGTTGGAAAGTGCCCGTCAAAGACTGCGACCTGCGTCCATTGTTTGGCCAATCAAGCTCCCGTGGTCGTGGGGGATGGCGAATCTACAGAGGGCGCACTTGGAGCCGAGGCGAGCCCCTCTTGCCATCCGTCTAGCGGAGCTGCCCACCGGCAGGAAGTGGGCGGCGAGGTGACTGGAATGATAACCGCAGTTGAAGACTTGAACGGTGGCCATGGTTCTGGTGCCCTAGGTGATGACGGCTGTTGCATAGCTGCCAATGGCAATGTAATGTGTAAGCGGGAGCGCAGGAAATGGTGACCTTTTGATGCGCAGCGGCAACTCGGACAGAGGTCGACTAACCCCGCGAAGAATAACATGAAAGCATAAATTGCGCATAGGCGGCGAAGGCGTGAAACTCAATGCAAACTTCAGGTCTGAATGAGTGATAACGCGGTGGTATGATACCATACACGGACGAGTGTTGGAAGCGGGCTCACGTTCGGAATGCAAGACCCCGCGACGGCCACATCTCATTGCAAGCCTCACACAGGTAAAACTGTGAGGCAGCTGTGAGAGCACCCGTAGCGCGGCTCGCATTGCCCAATGCGCGCGCATGCAGTCAAGCGAGGCGTGCAAGTACGCTTCATGTCGTTGCGTTGGCCTGCGCCGGGGCAATGAGACTCTTCACAGGGTCGCATTGACGGGCGCAACGCCGCAGCGACGATTTATCACGGGATTCGACAGAAATGCCCCTGGGCCAACAACACGCAGCTGGGGTTTTGGCCATGTCGAGCTCCGCCGTGCATCCCGGGATTAGTCTTCTCCTGGCTCTCCTTCGATGATGAGGCGACATGGATAAGTCTGGGCCACTAGTTAGTATAGGCACTTTCCCTGGCAAATGGAGACACCAATCCCTACTCCGTGTCCTCGCTGGTGCGGCCAGACTGGTGGCGATCTATTTGCATTATCTTGCGCCAAGCTCGCAAGGCCGGGAGCCTGAGCATAGTCTTCCACTGGTATTTGCAATTCGATTCTCCGGTGCATACATCGCCCAAGATCATTTTCGCCCGACAATGCTTCTGGAGTCCATCCTCTTCCGCCGCTTGCAGCGCCAGCTCCGAAGGCCCGCTCGGCGTCCGAGTGTCGAGTCGGTTGAGTCAATCGAGTCGGTGTAATCACGCTCGCAAAGCGCCCCTCGTTTGTCAGCGGGCGCCCTCTGCACATATGGGGGGGGGATCTAGCCTCAGGGACGTCGATGTCCTGCATCGTATCCCGCGTGATGGAATCCCCAGCCGCAGCGGCGAAAGGGCTGAGTAATGCCCCCGTCTTCTAGGGCCCCAAACGGCCCTCGTGGCTGCTTGCCAGCGCTTGGCGACGAGGCAAGCACCGCCCGTGAAACCTAGTTGGGGCGTTAGCTGCTTTGCGTCATGGTCGGAGGCTTTGGCGCGCGCCGGGACGCTGGCGGGTCAGAGCCACATGGTCCCCGGTCGCGATTCCGAAGGGCCCCTATTTTATGAAATCTATAATTGACTCACAGGGCCCTGATTTTCTTGAGGTCGTGAAGACCCTGAAGACTCCAACGAGACCCGGCGATTTTACGAGGAACCCCAACCGCATGTAAGGTTAAATTTAAGCGTCTCACGTCACCCGCTGCTCCCGCGCAACACCATACGTACTACCTTGTCTATCACGGCATCACAGACGACAATGGCTGCTGCCCTCTCTGATGAGCAGCTCGAGCGCTACCTCGCGCATGTCGGCTACCCGCGCGCGCGCCATGCCGCCGACGAGCTCACCCTCGTCACCGAGCTCATGGCGCGGCAGATCTCGCGGGTGCCCTTTGAGTCGTTCAAGCTGCACTACTCGCAGGAGAGAGTCGTGTCGCTAGACCTGGAAGCCCTGTTCGACAAGATGTAAAACGCCGGCCCCTTCCACGCTCCTGATCTGAACTCAACTGAGCATATGCTGAACGATAAACCAGTGTTGTCCGCGCCAAGGGTGGCTACTGCATGGAGCTCAACGGCTTCTTCGCCGCCGTGCTCCGTGCCCTCGGCTTCACCGTCCTCAACGTCGCCGCGCGCGTGCACGTCGGTGGCGGGAAATTCTCTGGGTGGTGAGTTTGAGCCGTTTTCACGTCATGAGCCCTTCCTGTTCACCGCTTAACAATGGCCTCCCCGCCTTCCCCCCCCGCAGGACTCACATGATCAACATCGTGACGATCAAGACGGGCGACAAGTTCGCCGTAGACGTCGGCTTCGGCCGCGACGAGGCGCTGGTCCCGATACCGCTCGTCTCGGGCGTCGAGTTCACGCAGGTGCACCCGCAGCGCGGACGGCTCGAGCACCGCGCGCTCGCGCAGCACACGGACCCGACGCAGCGCATGTGGGTGTACTCGTCGCAGGCGCACCCCGGCGCGGAATGGGTCGAGCGCAACTGCTTCAACGAGGTGGAGTGGTTCGCCGAGGACTACCGCGTCAGCAACTACCACACCATGTACAACCCGACGAGCTTCTTCGTGCAAAACGTCCTGGCCTTCCGCGGCTCGCTCAACGAGGCGACGGGCCGCATCGACGGGCTCGTCACGCTCTTCCGCGACACGGTCAAGCGCCAGATGGAGGGCCAGGAGGCGGCCGAGGTCGTCGAGACGCTTAAGACGGAGGCGGAGCGCGTCGCGGCGCTGGAGAAGTACTTTGGCGTCGTGCTCACGCCGGTCGAGCAGAGGGGCATCCAGGGGCTGCCGAGCGAGCTCCATGGGTGAGATCAAGTGCGGGGAGGTTTGACAGCGGTGCATATAGATGGAGTTGTGGCATGGCGAATTGAGCACGGGCACGGCGCATTAACGTAGATGTGAGGCTGGCTTGCATACACGCAGATCAAGATACGGACTCTTATGAACAGTTGCATCTGTCACGCTGTGGCAGCACCTGCGGAGGCCTACACATTTGTGTCTTCACCAACTCCTAGGAGAGTTACATTGACGATAAACATGGTCATGATCAACAGTTCGCACTTCAATTAAATAGCGTGATCTATTTAAGAGCCATCAAAGAGCAGACAACATGACACCGGATGAGTTTCTGGGCAGCTCAATTGCCATGATCGAGGTCCAAAAGAGTATCTCGGGCTACAACATATCCTCCACGTGATTTTCACGTACAAGTGACGAGGCCGGAGGTCTTATTCCAGCAACAATATTTGCCGTCTTTGGAGCACTGATTTGGATCATAGCTGCGTGTCAGCATTTGTTGGCTTCGCTGGATCAGTCGTGCAATGTGCAGGCAAGATCTTGCACGTACCTGTCGGTCCATAGCGCATTGCCGAGGTCTCTCTCCGTTGTTAAATTCGCAATATTGCCCTCCTGTCTTGCATGTCTGAGTACAAGCTGATTAGCTGGATGCCTCACATCACACCCGGGCTGTTGTCTGCCGGCAGCTCACCCCCGCCACCCTCACGTCGCTATCTGCAGCGACTGCAGTGGCGCCCAAGACGAAGGCGAAGAGGGCTGACAGGTTCATTTTCGGGAGGCGATTCTGGGCTCGACCAATCGAGATGTAGTCCGCGTTTAGATGACAAGAGGCACCAGCGACGATGCTTGTGCCACGACTTCATGTTGTACGTGCTGCCACGCCATTTTGTAGACGATACAGGACCGGCGCTAGGATCACGGCCACGAAAATCGTACGTTATCGTATTCTCTTCATGATGACGCGGTCGCAAGCAACCCGGGTAGTCGGCACAAATTGAAGCAGCTCTGAAGCCCGCTTGGGCCAAATATGTCGTGGCTCAGCAGCGACGGGTTGAGTAACTAGAGCGCATCGAAGGCCATTTGAGACGGATGGCTGCAAAGGCCTCGATGCGTTGGGCCCATGCGAGCGTCGGCGGAAACACGCACGGGCACGAGAAAACTGTGACAGGTCCCTACGCACATCGTGAAGGCCGTGTACAGAAGTGACAGTACTGTACGGAGGTAGTGTACGAATAGCTCCATGAGCGGCCAGCGAATTATCTTCGCAACTCCAGGGACAGGTGTTGTCAGTCAGCTCGGCTACGTCTTATCCACCTCGGCAGCGCAGCCGAGTGGGTTGAAGGGCCTCGAGTCTCGAACTCAAAAGGGGAATTACAGATCACATCGGGCCATGCGACAGCGCGCGACAACCCCTGATATCCAGCTGCCTGGTGGTCAGTAACGGCGGGTTTCAGGGGGGCCCTCCAGGCACCGAAATAACGATTGGCCCCAACGCCAGGCACCGCTATCGTTGCTTGGTCGACAAGTGTGGTCCACCAAGCCGCGCCAATAGCCGAGAGACGCTGTGCTGTGTTGGGACGCTTCGACGGCCGAAAACAACAGGGGAATCACCGGGCTCGGACGGTGCAATTCATGCCGGACAAGACGCTGTCTGTTCCGGCGCTTTCGTAGGCAGCAGCAAAGCATCCGGAAGTTCGGATGGGGGAAAAGCAAGCATGGATCCCATCTAACAAACCGCCAAACGTTTGATGCGAAACCGCGGTCCGGACAGATGTAAGTTATATAAGTACATCTACCAGGACCACACGCAGATCAAAGCCGCGTCTTCAAACACGGCTTCGCATCTGCACTCTGCACCATGGAGGAGTTCTACCTTGCCAATGCCGACCGATTCCGGGCGCTTCTCCAGCGCACCAAGCTCGAGACCCCGCGCCAGCCCGCCGGCACCATCCCCGCCAGCCGGGACGTCACCGTTGTAGCCAGAATTCGCCCTTTGGGGGCCGACGAGGGTGGCTTCCCAGAGGCCATCTTTGCGCGCCAAAAGACCGAGGACACCATAGATGCTCACGAACTGAGAAAAGCCGTGCGCGGCCCGCCTGTTCTCAAGGTAAGCAGCCACACTGCAATCGACCTCTTCCGGGCCCCTTTTGTTGGTCGCGAATTCCGCAGTAGAGTCGGGGATATGGTGTCTTTCCTTCTCGGCGTAACACCCTGTGGCCTAGACTGCTGCTGATCCGGCACCCGTATAGTCGTCAGTCTACAGCCTTGATCGCGTGTACGGACCCGAAACAGCGACGCAGGCCATATACGATGATGTTGTCCGTGATCTTGTTCCATGGGCGTGGGGAGGTGGCATCAGTACGCTGTTCGCCTACGGCCAGACCGGCAGCGGCAAGACGTATTCGATCAGCGGCCTAGAGAAGCTGGTCGCGCAGGCAATCATGGGAGGCTCTCTTGAAGGCGAACGTAAGGTTTACGTTTCTATTGTCGAGCTGGCCGGCAATTCATCATTCGGTGAGTCAAATCTTGCACAACCCCCGCGGGACAGGTCTGGTATTGACCCAATTGCGACCCCAGACCTTTTGAACCAGCGCAAGCCCGTGTCCATCCTCGAAGACGCTTTCGGGGTCACGCAGATTGCCGGTGCCCTCGAGCGCCACATCCAGAGCGCCTCGCAGCTCCTTGCCTTTATCGAGTCGGCCACGGAGTTTAGGCGCACCGAAGCGACCGCCAGGAACGATGCCTCGTCGCGCTCCCATGCCATATGTCGCTTGCGCATCGAGATTCCCTCTATGCCGACTGCCGAGGACGGCATGTTTTACCTCATTGACCTTGCCGGCTCCGAGGGTGCCAGGGACAAGCAAGATCATGGCGTGGAGCGCATGCGGGAGGCCCGCGCGATCAACATCAGCCTGTCCGTCCTCAAGGACTGTATCCGCGGCAAGGCAGAGCACGACGCCGTGACCGGCATATCCGGGAACACGAAGCGGAAGCCGCATGTGCCTTTTCGTCAGAACCAACTGACCAAAGTCCTCAAGCACGTGTTTGATCCCTCTGGAACTCGCTCTTGCAAGACCATCGTGTTGACCTGCGTCAATCCTTGTCTGGCAGACATACAGCCGTCACGCAACGCCTTGCGCTTCGCGGAGCTTCTGCGAGTTTTTGTGCCAACTGGTAAAGGCACCAGTTACGATGTCAACTCGCCAGCTACTTGGAGCAATGAACAATTACGCAAGTGGATTGACGAGAATGTGAGTCTGTTCGACTTCTCTCGAGGCGGCTGAGCCTAAGCTGACTGTTGTCCCACCAGAGCGGCGACCCCCCAGTCTCATCCGCCATACTCGCACCAGAAGAGACCGGTGCGCAGTTACTAAAGTTGCCGGGTCCCGAATTTGAGATGAGATGCATGAAAACTAAAGGGGTCACGCCGGAACAGGCCACTGCGTTCCGTTCGAAGCTGTGGCAAACGCACATCGACGCCCAACACTCTCGTTCCAAAGGCCCTTCTCGAGGCGGTGCTGCGGCCGGCTCCACGCAGTTTCCTGAGAGTACCAATGAGCTCTTGCGATTTGTCAGTGTCGCGGACCGGTCCACAAGCTTGGAGCCCCAAGCAGAGATTCGCTCCCTGGACTTCAAGAAGCGCATCCGACCTGGCATGGTGGTGGCCTGGAGCCATCCGGACTCTTACTACATCGGGTCAGTTGACGGGCTGAGTGTTGCGATGATATTGTGTCCCGCTGCCTTTGCGGGCAATCACGGTACAGTGGACGCCAGGGGTGATCTGATCAAGGCCGATGACGCCGGTAACGCGGACGCGAATGGGCAGCCGGCACGGTTCCTGTGCGCCATTATAACCCCTGCAATCTTACCTGGTGCGTATGATGTGAACATGTGGCGGCAGGTGTCAATTGATGTGGATTGGATGGACAAGGAGATTTTACTCGAGTATGACTCTGCAACGCGATTCTATTACATCGCTGTGTAGATTTCGAAATTACGGCAAGTTGCACGGAGTCTGTGGATACATAAAGACAGGAACAATTCACACGGTAGCCTCAGAACACAGCGTCCGCAGAGGCTCCTCTTTCGTGGTATTACCACCCTACTTTCACGTCTCGCGCTCCTCGTGTTTGTTCATTAGTATGCAAAACTTGGCTGCCTCAGACATCCGAGCCAACTAGGAATTTTGATGCCTACACAATATTACAAGAAGGCATGATCTATGCAGTTATATGGCTTTCCATGGCACGTCGTACAAACACCCCGGCCATGTCTTGCACCTGTCAACGTGCCACGGTTCCATTAGAGACCCCTACGTCCCCTCGTACTAGACAACCGGTTGGCCGCATGACCGTCTGGCTGGTTGCCGCTCTCCCCTGGGAGCTCGTGCCGGATTAAATCGGCGGGAGCTATTGTCGAGGGGTCGGGCACTTCGTATATCTTGCTCCGGCCATGCCCCTGATGACTGTATGACGGCGAGGAGCCAATTCCCTCCCCAGGTGCCTTTTGCTGGTATGGATCCATCACATAAGTCGTCTCATTTTCCCGTAAGCCAGCTCTCGCCGACCGACGGCGATGTATGAGGATCCCGATCACGATGGCAGCGATCAAAGCGGGAATACCCACACCGAGTCCCACACCAACACCTACTGCAATATTGGGACCGCGCAACGCTGCTGGTGTCGGTTCGGATGAAGACGTATTGGCGGAAGTCGCTGACGGGGAAATACTGGACGAGCTCGATGTCGATATCGTCCTTGACTCAGACGACGTACTCGAAACTATTGAGGTCGTGGTCGGCAAAACTCCAATAGTGGTATAGGCCGTAGGCTCTTCTGTGAATTTTCGTATAAGTCAGACAAGCATTAAAAACGCGAACGAAATGCAGGACCCGGGATATACCGCTCGTTACTTACCTTGGAACAATAACACATTTTCCTGCTTGTCGCAATCCACTTTGTTTGAATTAACGCAGTAGAAGAGTTTCTGCGACCCCTTAGTGCCTTCGCACTGCCCAATTCCCTGGCCGCCGGAGACGTTGTCCAAGTCGGGAGTCGAGCAGAACAAAGGACAGCTACTGCTTCGCCAATTCTTATCGGTGCAGCTTCCACGGACGTAAATAGTCGCGCCATCCTTTTGCAGTTCTTTCCCAGTGGCCATGCACATGTTGTTGCTCAAGCAAGCATAACCCTGACCACAGCAAGTCGAGTGGTCTGTGCCGTCCTGGCAAGGACTATCTTGTGATGCCACATTGCCGGCCGGAAAATAGCATAGGCATTGTACTAAAGGCAAGATCAAGATCCAGGTGAGGAGGAAACAGACGCGACGGGGGGAAAGCATTGAAGAAATTCATGAATGGCTGTGGAAGACTGATAGTGATTGAAGGAAACTCTACAGCGAGAAGGGTCGAGAGAGCATGTGTTCCAAGACGCTTTTCTCTGGGCGACAAGGCAAACTCTGCTGGTATTTGGTTGCTGGGCCTCGGGGGCAAGTGAAGCCGAAGGGCTGTTGGTCGTGCTGGTTGTCGGAAATGATTGAGCGGCTGCGACCCTGTGCCCATGGCCCAATTGCGTTCCCACGGCTAAGCGCCAGGATTATGCCCTGTTGCATGTCTGGGCCTCGCAGCCTAAACCCCCGGTGCCCCCCTTATCATCGCATACAACAATCCGGTTCAAAGTACTGTACCTAAGGACTACGAAGTACGGGGTACTTTGTACGCAGCTTACTGCGGCCCTGCAACCTATAAATGTACGGCGCGCTTATGCAGCCGGCTTACCGGATACCCTACCAGACGGATACATGTATGAAGCCTGGTGGACTGAATCTCGGGGTTCCTCTTGGCGCGGGCTGCGCCTGAAACCCTCCTTTTGTCCCCCCTGCAGCCTGTCGACCATAGCTTGCTTGCATTGGTCGCCGACAACTGACGTTGGCATGTGGCGGCTGCGGTGACTAAAACCTACTACGCCGGGCTTCTTGGTCGAGGGCGGCACAGCCGCACCGTTCATTTCATTCCTACACTTCCCGCAACCCCAGCAATGTCGGCTCTGAGGAGATACCTCATCGCGGCGTTTGTGATTTTTGTCTTCATCGGCCTCTGGCAGCAATGGGGCGCGAACTCCTGGCGGCCTTTGCCGACACCAGGCAGGCACCCGACCCAGGCAATTGACAAGGACTTCTTCTGGCGCACCATCGAGCATCAGTATCCCGTCACCACATTTCGACCAGTTCCCACCGCAGCCACTGATGTCCTTCCTGGAGTGCAGGCCAAGTTCTCGCCCGAATCTGCTGAGCAAAGGCAAATTCGACTTTCGCGCCGCGCCGCCATCAAGGACGCCTTCTCACGAAGCTGGAAAGCTTACAAAGAGCATGCCTGGCTTCGCGACGAGGTCACGCCCATCACCGGCAAGCCGGTCGACACCTTTGGCGGTTGGGGAGCCACCTTGGTGGACTCTCTCGACACATTATGGATCATGGGCCTGAAGGACGAGTTCTCGTTCGCCGTCGAGGCCGTGAGCCGCAATGTTTCCTTTGTGACGACCAAAGCAGAAACCATCAACGTCTTTGAAACAACAATCCGATTCCTTGGCGGCCTGCTTGGAGCCTACGACCTGAGTGGCGATGCGAGACTGCTGTCCAAGGCGGTCGACGTTGGCGACATGTTGTACAAGGCGTTTGACACACCGAACCATTTACCCGTAACGCGATGGGACATCCACGCTGCCGCCAGAGGCGAGTCGCAAACCCCGCACGGCAATACCCTCCTCGCGGAGCTGGGGTCCTTGAGCATGGAGTTTTCGCGGCTCAGTATTGTATCCGGTGACCCGAAGTACTACGACGCGGTCCAGCGGATTAGTGAGCTGCTCGCCGCGGCGCAGATGAAGACGAAAGTTCCCGGCCTCTGGCCGGTCGTGGTCGACCCAGCGCGCGAGGATTTCGATGTCGGGTCCGACTATGGACTTGGTGGCATGTCCGATTCGACTTATGAGTATCTGCCCAAGATGGCGGCTCTGCTCGGGCAACGAACCGGGATGTATGCAGAAATGTACCTTCGCAGCATGGAAGCGGCGGACAGGCACCTCTTCTTTCGGCCCATGTCGCCCAAAAACGACGACATCTTGTTTCCAGGGAATCTCCACGCAAGCGTCAGCGACGGCCACGTCTCAACAAAACTGGACCCAAGCGCGGGTCATCTAACGTGCTTCGTCGGCGGTATGCTCGCCCTTGGAGGTCGAACCATGTCCAACGAGACTCACGTCGAATGGGCTGAGCGGTTCACAGGAGGATGTGTGTGGGCTTACTCTTCGTTCGATCGTGGGGTGATGCCAGAAACGATGTCGTTGACGTCCTGTCCCTCGCGCTCTGAGTGCGTGTGGTCAAAGCCTGCGTGGCATGGCCATGTTCTATCTGCTCAGTCCGCTTCAAAGGAAAATGACGGCGCTCTTCTTGTCGAGGCCCAACGTCTTCCTCCCTCCTTCACCAAAATCCCTGACGCTAGGTACATCCTTCGCCCTGAAGCCATCGAGAGCGTCTTCATCATGTACCGTGTCACGGGTGACCCTTCATGGCAGGACGCAGCATGGCGCATGTGGCTCGCCATTGACAAGATGACGCATACGGAGCTCGCCAACTCTGCAGTATGGGATGTGAACCCCAAGAGCGGCGAGGACCCCGGCAAGGCGGACTCTATGGAGAGCTTTTGGCTTGGAGAGACGCTCAAGTACTTGTACCTGACGTTCTCGGAGCCAGATCTAGTCAGTTTGGATGACTGGGTCTTCAACACGGAGGCACATCCCTTCAGGAGACTGAAACGATAGCTTGGCGGAGAGGGTCGTGTTTCGAATACATGTACTGTTCTCATGACGGGGGGAGAGGCGCTTCGGATTTGGAATATGGTGGTAGAGGCGTGCTCGAGATTGCATTTCCTGTATGAATTTAGCGGAAATAATCGGCTCCTAAGGCGGTCCCAGAGATTACATTGATAAACTTTTCACACACACATCAAGATCAAGATGTGTAAGGTGACCAGATTGGACTGGCATGTTCTTTGATGTCTCCATATATGGTGAGGACTGGTTGCTTGACATTGATATTACGCCCTTGGCTATCAAGGGTTTTACCAGGAATCCTATACCCAGCAACGTATGGGAAAATGTCATAGTCCAAGCCAGTGACATTCTCAGGCCGAAGATTCTTCGTTGAGTCATACAATTTATCTGGCTTGGCCAGAGCGCGGTATAGGAGCAAGCAAAGAATTGTTGGATACCACATTGTCGTCGATGGCGACGAAGAGACCACAGTGAGCCGCTGGGGAGTGAGTGGCTTTTCTCCAATCCTGGGTCCCCGCAGACATGTCGGTTGTGTAGACTGGGGCGGCGAGAAAGCCCTAGAACAGAATTGCCAAAGCGAAACTTGGCATGACTGCCCTTTCAGCCACCGATCTGTTGCAGGGCTCAGAATCGGAGCTGATGAGATGTTCAAGACGCCCTTCTCGGCCCAGGTCCTCGGCAGACTCGATCCATCATCCCCTGCACGCTCTAGTTGGCGCCTAGTCAAGGCCGAAGTCCCTGCCAGAATTGCTAGCGCTCCTGCCACTCACATGTCAAATGGCGACTACTAGTTGAGCTAGTTGTACGAATTGCCTTGTTGAAAGAGTGCCCCTGTTCACATAATGCCACGTCAAGATTGTGCGCCGTGAGACTTTACTCCTATATTGCTAGCTGCTTCGCACACGTTTCCAATCTTGTCCCCCGCACCAAGCACGATGCATGACGCCGCCGCCGTCATTCGAGGCTGACAAAGGGCGTTCTGTCGCTGCCGGTAGTGGTCATTGTCGGCCATGAACCCTGGATCTCGTTGCTCTGGTGGTCGCCAACCCCCTATTCGCGGGCTCGGCCCGCTAGCTTACAATAAGCTTAATTGCTTAGGTCGTCCAGCGGCACTCGCTGGTCTCTAACAGTACCCGGTAGAGCAGTACTTTGAAGACCAGCCGAGCGGTGTAGAACGGCCATATCAGAGGTGCCTGAGTGGGTTCATGTTGACTCAGGCGACAATCCTTAAGGGCCGTCACAGCCAGAGCTCCCGACTTGGCCACATTCGAGTACGTGAGAGTTGGTCCTATAGTCAACTCGAGTTGCTACGTGCAGCGCCAATACTTTCGCCAAGGCACAACCGCACAGCCATATGCGCCATCTAGGTGGTCTCCGGCATCAGCTGACCGCGCCCTGGGGCCAGTCAATAGGGGATATCCGTAACTGCATGTGTTTGTTGGTCCGTGGACGTCTGCTGCGTGGCAGCAGCTGACCGGTCCACCTCCCCACGCTGCCCTTGGCTCCAGGGGATTTACATTCTAGGCGCAGAGCCCGGCGATTCCGGGGTATTCGCGGCGCCGGCGGCAGGACAGGGGCGGTCAACGACTCCAATGCACAAGATCCACGGCAGGCAAGTCACAAGGGCCGACAATGCAGGAGGGGCCAATTGCCAAGGCTCTAGATTCTCACGTTCTTGGAGGCGACATCTGGTGGCGCAGGCAGGTCCTGGCATCCGGAAAGGGATCCGGACGTGATGTCGGTGAACGCTGACGCGCTGGCTTAGCATCAGAGCAGGTGGCGCGCGCTGGCCTTGGCTTCCGGAACGCGATCCACGAGACCTGATGCCGGGGCCGCTCGGTCGAGCCTGACGCACCGGCCAAGCAGCGGAGCGGGTCAATCTGTGTACGGGAGCATCGCGGCAGGAGCGTTTCTTCAAAGTGACAAAGAGTATGCATTATAGCTTGTTCTAGGTTATCGCACGCAACCCATCGGGCCAATCC
This sequence comes from Purpureocillium lavendulum, assembly GCA_029168975.1. Classification (NCBI taxonomy): domain Eukaryota; kingdom Fungi; phylum Ascomycota; class Sordariomycetes; order Hypocreales; family Ophiocordycipitaceae; genus Purpureocillium; species Purpureocillium lavendulum. The sequence goes on along the minus strand of JAQHRD010000005.1, from coordinate 1,344,040 downwards.
GTATTTGCTGGCGTGCCCAACCAAGATGGAAATAAATGACACCGGCGCAATAGAGACCTGAAAGCAAGCGAGATCCTTACATTTATACCCGTCTAATCTATTGACACGCTGCAGGGGCAACTAGGAAACAGCAAGCAACTAGCACGTCTGAGCACCCCTGGCCTGCTTAGAACAGGGCAAAGGCGCCGACCATGACGGCAGCGCCGGCAAAGGCAGCACCGGAGCCCTTCTGCGAGGCGGCGGCACCGGTCTGGGTAGCGGCGGCGGCGCTGGCCGAGTTGCTGCTGGAGCCGTTGGAGCCGCCGGAGCCAGAGCCGTTGGAGCCGGACGTGGCCGAGGCGCTGGGCATGCCCGTGGCGCTGCCGGAGCCGGAGGTGCCAGTGGCGGTAGAGGTGCCAGAGGAGACGGTCGAGGTCTCGTCCTTGGTGTCAAAGGTGGTGGGGCAGGTCAGGTTGAAACGGGGCTTGGTGGACAGGTTGTCGGTGATGGCAAACTTCATCTTGTTGTCGGGGTTGGAGTCGCGCAGGGTGTACCAGAAGGTGGGCGTCTTGTTGAAGAGCTTGCGGCAGCCAACCTCGTCCCAGTAGTACTTGGCGTTGTCGACGCTGGCAACGGCCTCGTCCCACTTGGGGCCGGTGTAGGGCCAGCCGGTCTCCGTGACCCAGACGGGCTTGCCGTTGGCAGCGGCAATGGTGGCGTCGTAGGCCTTGTCGAAGAGGTGGCCAGAGTTCTTGATGTCGTTGCCCTTGTCGTTCTCGTAGTAGGGGTACTCGTCGACGCCGATCCAGTCAATGGCATCGAGGACGGGCTTGTTGGTGGCGTTGCCCCAGACGTCCCAGGTGTCGACGTGGCCGACGGGGACCTTGCTGAGGGCGTTGTCGGCAAAGGCCTTCTTGAAGTCCTTGATGAAGCCGACAATGGTCTCGGGCTGGGCACCGACGCCAGCCTTGTTCTTAACGCCAGTGGCCGAGTTGCGGTACAGATCCTCGCTGCCGATGGAGATGCCGATGACGAGGTCGGTGAACTTGCTGCCGTACTTGCTGACGGCCTTCTTCAGGGCGCTGATCTCCTTGTCGATGTTGTCGGTGCCCGAGGTCCAGACACCGAGGAGCATCGACGTCTTGGTGTCGATGGCGGCCTCGAAGGCCTCGATGGGGTCATCCTTGGAGTAGGCCTGGATGTTGGTGTAGAGACGAACAGAGTTGAAGGTGCCAGGGGCGCCGATCAGACCCTGAGCGGCCTTGAACTCGGCCTCGAAGTCCTTCTTGAACTTGGCGGAGCGGTCGGGCAGGGTGGCACCCGAGTTGAAGCCGAGGTAGTTCTTGCCGGCGGCAGAGGCGCCAACGGCGAGGGCGCCGGCGACGAGAGCGGAGGTGAAACGCATGATGATGGATGACGACGACGACACGTCTCGTGTGGAGGAAGCACGCGCGTATCCGGCAAAAACGGTGCCGTTGAGGCTAATGCGGGTGGTGCTGTTTGGCTCGAACGAAGAAACGGATCTGAGAGAGAGCGGCACGAAGGTCTGTTTTGAAAGGGGTTCAAATGAGCGATTGTGGCGTAGAAAAGAAACAGCCTCGAGAAACACACAAACAATGAAAGTGAAGGAAAGAGGCCAGGCTGTTGCGAAGTTTGTTTGGACAAGGAACGAAGCAAGACGGACGAGCGAGCATGAATACGCGACTCAGGATTCAGGAGGCAAGGAGGGCGTCACGTGAATCAAGCTTTCCCAGATGCTCTCCACCGGCGCATGAAACAAGGGGGGCGCAGCGGGAAGCTACTGCCGGGCCGGCCAATCTGCTTCTGGTGCCTGAGCGTGGAGGTGCAGCGGCTCCACCGGCGCCCACTGAGATCCAGCGGCAGCCAGGCCAGCCAGGGCACCAGACGCGCCAAAGCCTGGCAGCTCCCTGGCAGTCTGGTGCCTGTGCCTGGGCAGCTTGGGCAGCTCCAGCGGTGGCGGCACTCCTCTGGGCTGCTGGCCCCCCCCTGACGCCAGGAAATGGAATGCCGACGCCCTCCATTCGCGGCCTGCACAGCGGGCAAACGGCCCGGTTTTTTGCTGCAATTGGACGAGCACAATTTGCCAACACGACGGTCGACGTGTGCTGCGCCGCGCTGCGGCTTGCTGTGACCTGACAGGTAATTTCTCCTCCGTGCTACGAACGAGTGCTCGTAGCACATCGTCGGTATTGTACAGGCCTGAGGGCCCGCCCGACCGGCCTCTAATAATAGCGATGGCGGCCGCCCAAGATCTCCCAGATCTGGTTCGAAGGGGATCTTGGGAGACGGGGCCCGAGGCCAGCCGACGAGAAGACGCATTGTTTGTTGACGCCCCTTGCATTCCCTGCGCGGTTGCTCTTGTGCGGAGCGGCGCCATCGCATCGCGGTTCCATGGACGGCCAAGAGCGCGCACCATCAACGCGCGACGTCAGAGACCTGCGCAGGGCGAATCGACGGACAGCTGAAGGCGCGCTCAGCTACCCTTGGCGGGCTAATGTCGAGCGTCATTGTCTTGTCTGGCGGAGCGGATCGTGTCGCAGACCGAGTCTCGCCGGTCGCTGGATGCGGTAATTGAATGGCCTGACTCAGCATGAAACAAACCCCTGGGCGCAATAAAGATGCTCCGCGCCGTACGTGGTTGGCAGTGGGCCAGACCCAAGGAAGCAAGCACGCAAGCACACGCATTGAACGCAACACAACGCACGCACGCACGCACGCACGCAAGCAGCCACCTCCAGACGCCCGTGGCTGGCGGCCCTGGCATGCCGAGCACTCAATCGCCTTGGCAGCGCAGATGGCATCTTGGACGCATCGGACCTGAGCCTCTGGGCGATGCGGTGGCGTTTCGCCAAGTCGGTTTGTCGGTGTTTGTTGAAAAGAGAAGACGCCGCATCGTCGGAAACGAAACGAAACGTCTGGCCTGACGACAAACACTCGGTGTGAGTTCGACATCAGAACAACACAGATAGCTGCTGCTACCGCCGTTGGGCTTGCTTGCTTCTGCCGCGTTGGCAAACAAGCTCCCCGTATGGCGTGATGGCCGCTGTGATTGGGCGAGCCGCCCGTCAACGCCATCACGAGGTCAACCGTCGTGCACGAAACATGATGCTGCCCGCCGCCACGCCCGTTGGATGTGCGACGCGAGGTTGATCGGTCCAACACTAGTTGCTGGATTTGAGTTCAGCTGGACGGCAGCCCGGTTTGGCACGCAGCAGCAGGCCAGCCGCGGTATGCGGTGAAGAAGCGACACGGCCGCGCGTTTTGCACATCTCGACGGGAGTCCAGGGTAAGCGGCCGGCCCGGTGGGAGCATTCGACCATCCTTGTGTGATGTCCAGGCCCGGCATCGACTTGACATGGTAATACCCGTCAGTCAGCTCTTCGCTGGAACGAAAGAGATTGGACGCGACAGTCCGACAAGTATCGTGAGGGCTTTTCCGCAGCACAGGAACGGCTCCGTTGTATGGGCCCCGGGCCCGTCGAGGTACATGCAAGGTCGACCGCCCGAGGCAGAGCGGCCCGTCGCTGGCTTGGCCCGCGATGGCGTCATCCCCAGGTTTTTGGTGCAACATGCCGGGGCCCTTGCTCCTTCGCGGCCGGCCGCTCGTTGCGCTGAAATTCATCATGAAGCTTTCTCCTGCGCTATCGAATCACGACAGGCAGCCACGTTGAGAGCTGACCGTCGAGCGCATCTCGACGTGCTCTGGGTTTGTCTGGATTGCTCTCGAATCCCTGAGGGTGATGGCGGGTTGGAGGGTCCGCGCCGCGCTGATCGATGCTCGTTTGAAACCCGCTGGGCCCTTGGCGCTCCAGCAGCCTCCAGTGTTTTCGTCACTTGTTGCATGCGCGCGCGAGTCGAGTACGTCGGTACCGTGCTGCTGCTCGTAGGTACAGTACCGTTCAGAGTACTGTCCGGAGCGCGGCGTGCCGTCTTGGAGTGCGCGATGGCGATGGTCGAGCTCATCATCAGCATCGCATCCAGGGCAACCTTGCAACACCAGACCGCATAATCACCACGTGCGGCGCGCCGTCGTGCACGCGGCTGTGGCTGGCCCCAAGGGCCCCGGGGGCCCCTAGTAGGAACGGCTTGCCGGTGCGTCGGGCGTCCAGCCCACCCTGCCAGCCAGCAGCAACAGCACCATCACCGCCCGCAGCCACCACCATTGACTGCCTGCACCTTATTAACCTTGACCCGGCAGGGCAGCTGGCGGCTCGATGAGATGCAAGGCCGAATCTGCCCTCGACATCTCCGCGACTTACTTTTAGTGGCTGGCCATGTCACCCACACATCCCACACATCTCCGTAACGCACGTCAGGTCCCCAGTTTGGTTGGCTGCTCGGCTCCGCTTATGATTTCAGAGGCTAGCTTGGCTCGCACCCATCTCTAGTCGGGAGCACGCAATTTGGTGGCTCTCTTGACAAAGCGATCGACCCGCCTTTCCTTTGGAAAGAGACTGTGAGAATGCCGCGTTGGTACCAAGTACACCAGCGTCACCGCGCTGCAATGCACGAGTACTCGTACCGCGGAGGCGGAGGCGCCGCCCGGTGGCCACGAAAAGGGCACCGACATGCGGCTTCTTCTGCTTCTGCTGCAGCAGAGCTCGCCTTTTGCATTCTCACATAAGATCTGCCCGCGGTCGTCCCCTTTCCCCATCTCGCAAGACGATGGAACCGATCTTTGTTTAGAGTTGCATCCCGTTCCCGCCCCCGTTGTCTTTGCTGCTGCTGCTGCTGCTGCTGTCGATCGTCCAGCTGTCTGCCTGTCTGCCTGCCTGCCTGTCTCTGTGGTTGGTGGCTGCACCGTCTGAGCACTCCTCGTGGTGTATCAGACACACTCTCGCTGCGGCGGCCCGAGACAGAGACATTGGTCGCACAGAGCATTCCCATCGGGAGACAAGCAGCCTCATCCCGCCGCCGCCAAGATGGTTGGCACCGCCAAGGAGAAGCTGGCCAAGCTTTTCGGCGCCGACAAGTACGACGGTGACGACGACGTCCCGTCCATATCCAACGCCGACATCTTCATCGAGCGCGAGCCCACCGTCCAGGAGTTCTTTGCTGAGCTGACCCCGTCGCTGCACGACGTCGGCCACTACATCTACAACCTCTTTCCCTTTATCCACTGGATCGGCAAGTACAACTTGCAATGGTTCATCGGAGACTTCATCGCCGGTATGTGTGCTTGATGCCGACGACCCGAGGCAAGGTGAGCTGACATTGGAGTGGATAGGCACGACCGTCGGAGCCGTCGTCGTGCCCCAAGGCATGGCGTACGCGCAGCTGGCTCAGCTTGATGTCGAGTACGGCCTGTACTCGTCTTTCATGGGCGTCTTGATCTACTGGTTCTTTGCCACGTCCAAGGACATTACCATTGGCGTGAGTATCCATCCCATCAACCGCCCCCGGCTTCGACCTCACCACTAACTCCCCCGCAGCCCGTCGCCGTCATGTCCCAGGTCACCGGCAACGTCGTGCTCAAGGCCCGCGACACGCTCCCGGAAGTCGAGGGCCACGTCATCGCCTCGGCCCTCGCCATCATCACCGGCGCCATCATCGTCTTCCTCGGCCTCGCCCGCCTCGGCTGGCTCGTCGAGTTCATCCCGCTGCCCGCCATCTGCGCCTTTATGACGGGCTCGGCCATCAACATCCTGTCCGGCCAGGTCAGCAAGCTCATGGGCATCAGCGGCGTCAACACCCGCGACGCCCCCTACATGGTCATCATCAACACCCTCAAGGGCCTGCCTCGGACTAAGCTCGACGCCGCCCTGGGCCTGACGGCGCTGGCCATGCTCTACCTCGTCCGCGGCACCTGCTCCTACATGGCCAAGCGCCAGCCCCATCGCGCCAAGATGTACTTTTTCATCTCGACCCTGCGCACCGTCTTTGTCATTCTGCTGTACACGGCCATCAGCGCCGGCATGAACGTCCACCACCGGGACAAGCCCTCTATTAGCATCATCAAGACCGTTCCTCGAGGTGAGCACATGCACCGCCATGGCCGAGGAGACATTCGCTGACAGTCAACTAGGCTTCAAGCACGCTGCCGTGCCCGAGATCAACACGGAAATCATCGAGGCGTTCGCGTCGGAGCTCCCCGCCGCCGTCATCGTAATGCTCATCGAGCACATTTCCATCTCCAAGTCGTTTGGCCGCATCAACAACTACGTCATCGACCCGTCGCAGGAGCTCGTCGCCATCGGCGTCACCAACCTGCTGGGGCCCTTCCTCGGCGCGTACCCGGCGACGGGCTCCTTCTCGCGCACCGCCATCAAGTCCAAGGCCGGCGTGCGGACGCCGTTTGCCGGTGTCATCACGGCCATCGTGGTGCTCCTCGCCCTGTATGCGCTGACGGCCGTCTTCTACTATATCCCCAACGCGGCGCTCGCGGCCGTCATCATCCACGCCGTGGGCGACGTCATCACGCCGCCGCGCGTCGTGTTCCAGTTCTGGCGCGTCTCGCCGCTCGAGGTGCCCATCTTCTTCGCCGGCGTCCTGGTGACCATCTTCAGCACCATCGAGAACGGCATCTACACGACCATTGCCGTGTCCTTTGCCGTCGTCATCTGGCGCATGTTCCTCAGCCGCGGCCGGCTGCTGGGCCTGGCCCGCATCCGCACCATCAAGGCCTCCACCAACGGCAAGCTGGAGCCGGGCTCGAGCGACGAGGCCATCACCGAGGAGTCGGACCTGTCGCTGCGAACGGGCTTCCTGCCGCTCGACCACGAGGACGGATCGAACCCGCGCGTCGTGGTGCAGAGCCCGCACCCCGGCGTCTTCATCTACCGCTTCGCCGAGGGCTTCAACTACCCCAACTCGTCGCGGTACCTGACGCACCTCACCGACGTCATCTTCAAGGAGACGCGGCGGACGGACCCGGCCAGCCTGGGCAAGCTCGGGGTACGTCTACGACATGTGCTTTTGGCGCGATGATTAATGATGCTAACTTTTGCTGCTCAGGACCGCCCGTGGAACTACGTGGGCCCGCGGAACCAAAAGGACCTCGACCTCGACACGCGGCCGTCGCTCAAGGCCATCATCCTCGACTTTTCGTCGGTCAACAACATCGACGTGACGGCGGCGCAGGCGCTCATCGACGTGCGCAACCAGCTGGACCGGTACGCGGCGCCCGACACGGTCAACTGGCACTTTGCCAACATCGAGAACCGGTGGACGAAGCGGGCGCTGGCGGCGGCGGGCTTCGGGTTCCGGACGCCCAAGCCGCGGCCGGGCGAGCACACGGGCCACTGGAAGCGCATCTTTAGCATCGCGGACCTGTACCGGGCGGACACGGAGGACACGACGACGACCATCGACGGCAAGGCGGGCGGCGACGGCGTCGTGTACGACATTGAGCAGGATCCGGCGTCGGACATTTCGCGGGCCTCGGACAAGGACGTGCCGCGCAACCCGTCGAGCGCGCGGCTCGTGGCGGTGCAGGGCCTCAACAGGCCGTTTTTTCACTTTGATCTCCAGGAGGCGGTGGACGCGGCGCTCTTGCATGTGGGCGAGCGCGAGGACTGATTTCGAGCGCGTTTTTTTTTTTTCATTTTGCCTTGACACTTGGTTTTTGCAGGATGCCACCCAAAGGGTGATGATGAATAGAGGATCCCATCGAGGCCATGGTGTGATGGCCGGCCAATTCTGGCACCCCACACGAAGTACCTGATCTCCCATTGATGACCGTGATGGTGGTGGTGGTGATGATGATGAAGATGATGTTAGCCAGTCATCCAGTCCACTGCCCGCAAATAGCCTGTCTGTCGAGGCGTGAGGCGTCGGGCGGCCGTCGGTGGCGTCGCCGCCGCAGCGCGCTGTGAATGTTTGACGCAGGCGTCGCTGACGGCGCTTCTTCATCAATCATCAATCACAAGCCTGTGGTAGTCTACAGTAGTGGTGGCCGCGCACTGGTGGGAGGGAGTCTGTCTGACCGGCCCATTACAAATCTGGCGCTCGTCTCCGGGCCATCCGAAATTTCCCATCCAACGAAACAGCCTATTCGGCACGGTAGGGGAGGGGGAGCCCAGGCTCTGGCTGCGGTGCAGCGGCGGCCCCAGGGGGGGAAAAAGTCAAAAGGCAACTGAACTCGACTGTGGCGATTCGGGTACCGTAGCGTCTCAGCACAAGCACAAGCACCACGAACGAAGGGACTGCAGACGTCCGTACCGTGCTGGATGGAGTACAGTGCTGCAATGTGTACTCTTGCCTGTCAGAGTCATGGCACGGGCAAGGGTGCCGTGGCTGCCGGCGCCGGTCGCATGGCATCATGCCTTGCTGGCTGGTGCAGGAAATCATGAATTCGAAGTGAGACAGCGTGACGTCTTGATGCCTGCACATGCTGCGTCAGTCAATCAATCAATTCAATGGGGAGTGCCCTGCCCTGTCGTGCTCTCTGCCGGGCGGTCCCCCGGGGGGTTTCAAGGGCCCCCCAGCCCCCTTCAGTGGGTGGTGGAGGTTCAGCCCGGGCTGGATTACCCCTAACCCAACCGCCCCCGCGGTCGGCCCAGTCCTCAACTGCTCAGCAGCGCCCTCAGTGGTGGTTTTTCAATTCCCTGCTCGGCGCCGGCGGCAAACAGGAAACCGCTGGCCCGTGGGCCGTCGCTAGCGGTGCACGCGATTTCGTCATTCGGCAGCACAAGGCCCAAGCCCGCCATCCCGCGTTCCCGGTGGCCCATGGATCCGTCCGTGCCAACCCTGCGTTTGCCCGGTTCTGACTCTCTCTCTTGTTTGCGCCGCCCGCTGCCGCCGCCGCCGGCTCCCACCCCAAGCCTTGCTGCTCGTAGTTTCGTCCGTAGTGTGGCCCCCTCTGGCGTCTTGACTGCGTCGGTTAAGTTTTGTCTGCGCCCTTGGCTTGCTTTCTCTTCTACATCTACGTGAGCTACTGTATATTACAGTACAAGAACAGCAGCAACAGCAAAAACAACAACAGCGGCAGCACGCCCGCTTGCTTGCTTGCTTCCCACCACCACAGCAAGGGCCGTCCCCTGTTTTTGGCCCGCCGCTGCTCCTGATGGATCAAGACCAGGATCCTCAGTCGTCGCGGCGGCAAGACCTCCAGCCGCCGCCGCACGACAACCACCCGCCGCGTCGACTCAGCCCTGCGGCGTCGCGCACCCATTCCCTCGCCGGCCCGTCGACGCCCTTGGCGGAGGGCTCGGCCGCCGACGATTACTTCGACCCCCTGAGCCAGGCGCACTCGGTGCGCTCTCGACAGTCGGCGCAGTCCCTCAGTCGCTTCCCCAGCCTCACCAGCACCACGAGCCGCCCGCGCCTCGACTCGACCAGTCGGCCCAGCATCCGCATCCGCCGCCGCAGCTCCGTCGCCTCGAACCGCAGCAGCATCCCCCCGAGGCGCCCGCCGCGCCGCCCGCCGCGACCACTGGCGCCGACGGCTACCATGGCGGCCGGCCGAGGAGCATATCGCAGCCGACGTCGGGCGGCGGCGTGCGGCCCGGCGACGCGTCGTCGTCTTTCGCCGCCCGCAATTCGCGCCGCCTCCCGCCCCAGACGTCGCTCCCGCGCCTGACCGAGGAGGGCTCGCGGCCCACCATGGCCGAGCTCGGGATCCCGCCCTCGCCGTTGTCGCCGACCGTCTCCCTACCCGAGCGCACGCATAGTCTCGAAGGCGAGGTGCAGGAGCCCGTCGAGGTCAGGGGCAATCGCATGCGACGGATGAGCCGGCTTTTCTGGCCGGGCTTTGCCAGGCGGGAGCAGCAAGTAGGCGAGGTGCCGAACAGGCCCGCGACCACACAGCCCGAGGACGAGTATCACGATCAATTGGTCGACTATCTAGACACGATTGGTAATGCGCCCTTGACGCGGAGAATATTCCCCACGGCTAACACCGCCCCGCAGATCCCGAAGTCCAGACGCTATCGACCCTTACCAATGTTCAAAACTCCCTTTTCATTCCCGACCTCGGCCCTCTCATCAACCGCAGACCGACATATGTGCTCTCGCCGCGCGACCTGCAGCACATACGCCCTGTGTCGGCTGAGGTTCCGGCCCCGCCGCCGGAGCCCCCGCACGTACCGGAGGAGCCCGAGGAGCCTATGGAGCCCATCGAGGAGCTTCCGGAACCACGAATCCAGCGCTCCGACACCATCACCTCCCGCTTGACCGATTCGCATTACGCCGCGCTGCCCCACGGGAAAACCCTCGAGGGCTGGACGGCGGAGGAGAAATGGGAGCTCGACGACCACGTCCGCCATATGCTGCACTCGCGACGGTCGAGGTGGAAGCGCCGCATGAAGGGCTTTGGCCAGTATGTGCGCCGCCCGCTCGGATTTTTCGTCACCCTCTACGCCACCCTTATCACCCTGTTCGGTCTTGCCTGGGTTCTTTTCCTCATTGGCTGGATTTACGTCGGCGACCAGCAAGGCTATACCATTCACATCATCGACAGCGTCCTGGTCGCGCTCTTCGCCATCATGGGCGACGGCCTGGCTCCCTTCCGCGCCGTCGACACCTATCACATGTTCTTCGTCGTCCGGTACACTCGAATGATTGAAAAGGCCGCCAAGGCGTCGGGGTCGGGAAACAACTTGCAAAAGAACAACTCTCGCACCTCCCCTTCGTCGGACGAACCCAAGGAAAAGGGGTTCATGGCTCGTTTGAGACGGTCCCCGCCTCCCGAGACTCAGGAAGAGGGAGCCTACACCGAACCCGAGCCAGAGGTACGGCGGCGAGATTGGGCCGACGGCCCCCCGCTCCCGTACACGGACGGCACGGCTGCCCCACCTGCCGTCCTGGCCAGTGAACGTCACCACAATGGCCCCACCGAACCCGATTTGGAAACTGCCTCATCCGACATCAGCGACATCTACAGCCCCCTCACAGAGAAGCAACGCAAAAGTTTGCTGCACCATCAAAAGAAATTGGCCAAGTCCCACAGTTTCTACAAACCGGAGGAAACGTTTACCCATTACTCCTTCCCTCTCGGCTATCTCATGGCCATCGTCATCTTGCTGGACTGCCACAGCTGTCTTCAGATCAGCTTGGGCGCCACGACTTGGAGCATCGATTATCACAAAGAAAAGCTTCACCAGGCTGTGACTTCAACTATTCTCGCTATAAGCATCACTTGCAACATCACCGCAGGCCTCGTGATAACCATCGGCGACCGGAAGACGCGGAAGAAGGACATCCACGACCTGATGAGCCGACAGGAGCTGACGGACGATGCAATCAAGCACCTCGAACACAAGAGAAAGAAGGAGCAGGACAAATTGAATAAGTCGGGCAGTAATTCGGACCAGGAGAAGCTCAACGGCGAAGGGAGCGGTTCCGACAAAGAACGGCCTGGACATGAAGACGACAAGATGAAGTGGGAAGAGGAGAACAAGAATGTGTAGTATAAACCAAGGGGGGGCATAAGCTTATTCAAGTCATCTAAGTAGGACTGGACTGCATCTTTTAGATATCCAAACATGTCGTACAACCCTTGTATCTTGGCGTCTAACGCCGACGTCGTTACTCACCGTCTTACCAGGGTGCTTGACCCAGATTTGCGGCGCCCACCGCCGCCGCCCCGCGGGCCACTCCTTTGAACCTCGGACATACGCCGACTAGGTGTCGGGTACTCCATCATGGGAGAACCCACCCGACGGATGGTCATGACTGGAGACGGGGCTGAGGTGCTGATGCTGGGGTGGTGATGGCGCTTGAACGAATCCAGCCTACCATTTGCCATCAGGACCCCAGGTCGTGCGTCCATTACTCCAGTGGCCAATGGGTCTGGTCAAGTTGAGAGTTCTCCTGTCTTCAGTATTTTCACGTCTACGAGCCTACCAAGAGCGGCAAGTCATGGCGATCACGACAGTCATGACGGTTATGCCGGACATACTAGTTACGACGATTATCACGGTTACGACTAGCACGATAGTCCCGGACGGAGAGTATACTGCCACAATTATGCTATGTGTCACAGCTAGGCGTTGCGGCGAGGGTTGAAAATGGAGTGACTGGAAATAGTGAATCTCTATGTTAAATGCACGAGCACAGTCGTAAGCAAGTTAACGAAATTACCATTGGTCTGCTACCCGAAGTCGTCAGACGACCACTACGACGGTGGAAGGCCAAAGGGACGCGCGGTTGACGTGACGAAGGGGAACGAGAGACGAAGCCCACCTCGTCAATTGACACAAGGCAAGATAGCACCAGATGACCCGCCAAGTCGAGGACCAGACTGATCTCATCGCGGCAGCATTGCTAATTGCTAGGTATGTTTTTGTTTGCACGAGCCTCAAAATAGGCGCGTTCGCGTACCATGCGGTATGTAGCTGGTAGTACAACAACGTCCAACGAGTGTTAAACCACGTCGTCAGCACGGCTTGAAGCTCTGCATTCGGACAACCCAGTGGCACCGAGCACGCTCGGTCGGTGGTAGAACACTTCAGACGCCAATTGGATTTAACTGATAGAGGCCCTCACATCGTCCGACCGCTCGTGGATGGGATCAGGCAGCGCGTTGTCGAATTTGGTTCGTGAGATGTACCCCCCGCCCTCCTTGGCCGGCGCCGCGCCCACGATCTTGAGGCTCTGACACATCCTTTTGGCAAGGTGTAAGTGCTGGATCCTCAAATGGTTCGCGTCGCTTGCTACATTTTACCTCACAGTCATACCTTTGACATGGCATGGTACAAGAAGATCATTACTATAAATAAAGGGATAGCCTACGACGCCCACTAGAAGGTCGATAGCGTCTAGGACCTTGTAATATGTCTGTCATGAGGCGGTCGCGAGGCGCCAATGAGGCAAGATAGGGTCGTGGTGTGGATGCGAAGTTGCTCTGGTGCTGGAATGTTGGGATTCTGAACAGCCGCAAAAGTCCACCCATAAACTATGAACGTACGCCGATAATACAACAATGCTTTTGCTCCAGAGGACGCAAATTATGCCACAGTTCCGCCCTCTTCCCACTTCATCTTGTCCTTCTCGCGCCCGGGCCGTTCCTTCTCTGAACCGCTTCCTTGGCCGTTGAGCCTCTCCAGTTTCAAGATATTTAGCTCACACGCAATTCAGAACCCAGTGCCTATTCATGCATTCCGCGCACATGCCATCTGGGAAGATGTCTTTCAACGAAACACGAACAGTCACACAGGTGGAATAGCAAAACACAACAAGATAGTACCATTACGCGCCATGATTCTAGGCGCTCGCCGGCGCGGCAACCTCGACTACGCGACCACCATTGTACAACGCCTTATGAGCGTTTTGGAGAAATCCAGCTTTCACCCAGTGCACCAGGCCATCATTCCCAACAACCCGAAACGCCGTCGCCCTTTCCCTGCCCTCACCCCTACCCTTGCCCGGGCCTTTGCCATCTTTGGACACCACATCCCCAGCCACGTTGATGTCGCCGAAGATCAAAAGGCCGCAGCGCTGACGGCTAAGCATGACGTTCAGCCGGGCTTCATCGCCAGTGAAGCCCGGTCCGGAAATCTTCGTCGTGCCCATTACAATTACGACGATCTCTCCTTCTTGGCCCTGGAAGGAGCCGACGGTCGACGCGGTGCGCATCTTTGCTAGGTTGGAGTACTGCGGAGCGCGGCGCTTGGACTCGATGCACTTGACATTTGCCCTGTACGGCGAGATCATGGCGAAGTTGTTGGCGTTCAGCTCAGTCTGCCTGACCAAATCTGCGAGCATGTCGAGCGCGATGGTGACCTGCGCGGGATTCCTTTTCGACTTGGAGACGCGGTCGGTAAAGGTCAAGGTGTCTCGACAGTTGACGAAAACTGGCTGCAACGTGCCAGCAGGGGCAGGACGGAGAGTCGGGAATCGTGCCTTCATGTAGGCCTCGAGTCTGACACCGGGAGTATTCTGAGGGTTGTCGATGTTGCAATTCTCTGCATACTCGAACGGCACGTCCGGGTAGACCATCTGGTGGCACAACGCGAAGAGATCCTTGGCCATGCGCAACTGCACGCGAAGACGGAATACAGGCCAACCGATTGACTTGAGGAAGAACAGTGGGGAGATCTTGCCGTCTTTGGCGTGGCGGTTGATGGCGTGGCCAGGCTCATACTCCTCGTCGGGTGTACTGACTTTGGGCGACAACTGTTTCTCGTCGCCGGCGAGAAGGCAGGGAAGCAGGACATTCCCCCAAACCGTGTATAGATCCGGCTTCGAAATGCACGCAGCTTCATCTACTGCCACGCACCGGGCGCTGTCGAGCTTCCAGTCCTTGTATGGGTCCTCTACGGACAGGTTCGCGGTGGTGCAAATGGCGTCGGCTGCTCCGATGATGGTGGTGATCCACGCCATGACGGTCGACTCCTCGACCTTGGTGCCGCTGTCGTATTCCTCCCAGTCAATCTCCCCGTTCGCGACTTGGCGAATCCGAAGCTCTCGAGGCGACTCCAGGCGCTCCCGCAAGTGGTCCAGCTTGCTGGGGACTCCGGGGCACATGTCCTTGACGGCCGGGTGGCCAAGGAGAAACAACAGCCAGGACGCAACGGAGAGGTGCAGCTTCCAACGGGACTGGCCAGACGTCCACGAGCGCGGGAGAGCATCTTCACCCTTCGTGGGAAACTGGAGCAGGCGAACAAAAGCTTCGTACTCGTCCTTGTCCTTGTACCCACGGATGATGAGCTTGTGCGACTGTTTGTCTTGGTCGCTGAGATCCGCGTTGTATCGCTCCGTGACCCTGCAGCTGACTTGATGCAATCGTGCGGCGAAATTGTCCACGGTGACGGGAGTAGGGGCAGTACAGTAGACGTTACCCAGGGTGTTCATCATGCCGACAGTGCCGATGGCGAGTGCGGTCGTCTTGCCAAAACCAGGGCCCTGGGAAATGCAAGTCAGCGATTGCCATACGAGAGGTAATATGTTTAATCATGAAATCTTACCGCAGTGATGAGCCCAAGCCCAAGATGTCTCTCGCTGAGGTACCGGCGGAAACGAACCCGGTCCTGGGGCAGTGCCTCTTCCATCAGAGCATCGACGAAACGCTCATTGCCCATGTCCAGATAATTGACAGTCGGGAGGGCATAGCGACGACGGATTGACTTGTTGGCGTCGTCGTCGGAGAGGCCTTTCATTGCGTGGTCCACAACGTCGGCGGTGTCGGTGGGCTGGAGGCCATTCAAGACCATGCTGCTGTAAAACCCGTTGCCTCTGAGCAGCTCACGGTGCAGACGCATTCTGGCGGCGTCTTCGCGTACATCCGACTTCCGGTTCTCGTCAGGATGGAACATGTTCACAGCGTTGATCTTGCGCCGAAGGTCATCTAAGGATGTTTTGAAGCGCAAAGACAAGCGGTGCTACCGCTCGCTGCTTTGCTGCAACGCAACGTTGGCAGTCTCCCGATCGCGGAACGTGATGACTGGTATGTCCTGCTTGTTGTCGGGGATTTTCAGGAGAAGTTCATGACCAGCCACAGGATGAGAAACCAGTGCATCGACGGTCTTGACGTGCTCGACGATTTTGGCGTCCAGTACATACGTGGTCTCGCCACCGGGGGTGGTCGTGATAAGTGAGACCTGAAGGGACTCAGCCTTGCTGAGACGTTGCAGTTGCGCCTCGTATGTGTCGCGGAACTCCTTGGTGGACAGGACGATGGCGTAGTGCTTGTTGCGGCTGGCCGGCACGAGATAGGCAGGGAATTCCAGAATCTCTATTTCCCTGGCGGCCTTCTCGATCCACCAGTGGTCTTGTACGTGCGCCTGGGTAACAACAGCGAGGTGACTGTTGTCATCGTCGAAAGTCCAGGCGGGAGAAAACTGGTGACCCCGGGTCTCTGTCAGCAACTCCGAGTACCGCCCAGCCTGGTTCTGCCATGAGTGATCGTCGCCGTACGGGTAGCTGAATGGTGGATTCATCTTGTCTTCACGGAAGCAGTTGGCGACCGGCAATGGAGGCTTCGGGACCACAAACACGAACGTATCTTGCCCAAGGATATCCATGAGCGTCGTGTCGTTCACGATGGGCGCATTGTCGTTGACCCAAGAATCGCAAGGGTGATCGGCGTTGCGGAAAGGAAAGCCAAAACCATCAACCCGGACCTTGGCACCATCTAGCAGCGAGACGGTAGCAATCGACAGGTGACCATTGGCAGCGGCGGGGAACCTGGCTCGTACCGCAGGGTCGGCTTCGTCGATTCTCACGTCGAATCTGCCGCGGGGGAACTTGACAACCAGGCGGAGGTGCGTTGCTACCTGTGCCACGTTGCCAGTCGTCCGATTCACTGAAAATCATGATCAGCCTGAGAAACAATGAAAAACGGAGAGAACCGCTATTTTCAGTCGCACGATTCACGGCGGCCACGACGGTCACGGCGGTGTCGCGGCAAGATGTGAAGATAGAGAATCGCGTGGCGGAAAACAGATACTCAAATAGAAATGCTAAACTTACAGACGTGACACATCCCAAAGCCGTCGTCCTCGTTCGTGGCGCCATAGGGAAACTTGATGTTGAATCCCACGTATGTGTTGGTGTCCACGAGGTTGGAGTAGACAAGCTCGATGTCTGGTACGGCGGACGAGTCGAACTCCGGGCCACCGATCATCGGCGCCTCGCGCGGACTTCCTAGAACCAGGGCGCACCGGAACCTTTGCGTTGGTGTCGACGTGACCTTCTTGCCAGGTGCTCCAGCGGCGGCTCCAGCGGCGGCTCCGGCGGCAGCAGGCACAGCATCGTCGTTTGTGTTGGCGGTCGACATGCTGGCGGAGAGGGAGGGGAGAAGGGAGGGTGGTGGTGGTAGTGGTGGTGTTGGGGGGTGGTAAATGACGAGCTCAACGTCGTGAGTCGCACAACACCCAGCAAATCACTCAAGGGCCGTATTTGTAACGTGCGAACACGCTACAAAAAGAACCGGTCTGCGTAGCAGGCCCGGTAGTGGCCCAGGAGTAACCTGGTGAATGCTGCGTTTCCGCAGACGAAGAGACACACAAGAAAGACAGGCACGAAGGCCTATCTACGAGAATACAACGGCCGGGCGCAGTGGCACAACAAGGGGAACGCGAGCAGCAGCGGGCGCAGAAAATGAGGCCGTGTTGTAGAGAGGAAAAAGAAGCACAAAACAGGCCGTGGGTCCAAATGAATATTTGTGTGCGAGTGGCGGCCACGTGCCTTGGGCTACGAACAGCCCACTGCTGCCTGGGCTGCCTACAGCTGCCGGCAGCTGGCCACGCTGACTGGTCGGTGGCTCCACCAGTCACATGCAGCCATCCAAGCGACCGAGCCATGCATGGGTCAGTCACGTGCCCGCGTTTGGTGGTGAGAAGAGACGGCGATTGATGCAAAGGGAGAGGCATTGGCAGCCGTTACTGGCTTGTCGAGCAAACCGCAGTGCTTGTTGACAAGGTATATTAACAGTCCTATATACAGGTCGAGGCCGAGGCTCGTGTCTGGCGACGGACCAGATTCGCTTCGATGTAGGCCCCATTGAATCTTGAGACTCCCGGGAACGCCAGCGTAGCAGTCTCCTGTCGGCAAATGGGTGTGAACGGACGGGTCTGCTTAGCAGGCCTCGTGGGGGCTGCAGGCGCGCGGCTTGATGAACCCTTGTTGCATCCAAGCCTCATCATCGTGCGGAACATTGCCCCCGTGTCGGTCGTGCGACGCTCGAACGTATTGATGTCCCCGACGGCGTGGATCACGCGTGAATCAGGGACCGGTGCCTCCGTTCACACAGAGAACAAGAATGATGACGGAACCGACGCCGCTATTAAAAGAGTCGATGGTATGGTGATGGCCGCTGCTAGACGGCATGGATCACGCGTAAAGCAGGGACCGGTGCTCCCGTCCATGTAGAGAACAATACTGACGACGGAACCGATGCCGCAGTTAAAAGAGTCGACAGCCTGGCAGGCATCATCGTCGTAACCGGCCTCGCTGGCGAGAGCCTCAAGGTGACGCTTGTTCAATAGGCGGAGGGTTTGCTCTTCGGTGCCGAGATGTTCGGTTAAACATGTCGTACGTCGTCCGAAGTATGCACCGGCCGATATTTCTGACGCAACGCAAACAACGGACACGCGGGCACCAACTTTGCGCAGTAGGTTTCTCAGTGCCCCTCTTGAGCATTCCCCAGCTTTGTACGCACGTCAGATTGTACCCTGGGCAAGCTCACGCATGGGCACATACCCGTCAGAGTCAAGGGTAGACCGCCGAAGTTGGAACAATGCAGGACTGCAGCGCTCGTCGAGGGCTAGGATTTCGGCGAGGGCTGGGATCTCGTTGCTGCTGAATCCGACGGCTTGCAGCTCTCGTCGAGGGCTGGAATCCCGTCGCTTCTGAAGCCGAGAGCTTGCCGGATAAACCTGACCGCGGCAGTGACCTTGGACGTCCAAAGCGCAGCGGTGACTTGAACTTGCCGAACAATAGCTTTGGTGTCCCGTGGGTGATGTAGGAGGGGCCTTTCAAGGGCGCTGCGTAGCAGGCTCTGTACCGGTGCGGTGGCCGAGTTATTCGCACGCTCCGACGAAGACTCTGGGGCATGGTGTTGGGTCTGGTTAATAAAGCACGGTTAGTGACAATCGACGTCGATTTCGGCTGGGCGATCTCACATCTCGGTCGGTGTGCATGCAACTACGCCTGAATCCTGGCTGGCATCTCGACCAGAAGCAGCCACGATTTCGAAGACGCGTTTGCTGAGCCTGGAATGTGGCCCACAACCCACGACCTGAAGGGTTTCCCCCCTGCTCCAAGATTCTGAGGGTCAGGCCTTCGTTATGCATTGTTGTTCGGGTCAGAACTCGTCCGTTGTCTGTGTTACGGCAGAGCTGTCGACCGGCGTATACGCAATACAAGATGTGTATGATATTTATACTTGTCAACACCTAATATTGTGCGTATGCCACCAATCTCAGTCAAGTGACCGGTGTTCGAAGTCGCCGTATGCTAACCGTCGGGAATCTTTTATGAAGCAAGGCCCAGAGACTCGGTTGACGCAGAGAATGACGACGATGCATCGAGATTTGCGCCGGCTCGATCTTTATGCTTATCGAACCGTGATGTAGTGCATATGTCACCAATCACAATCAAGGTGGCCCGTGTTCAATTTGGCGAGTCGCTGCGACTGCCAACTGTCGACAATCGTTTATGAAGCAAGGCCCAGAGACGCGGTTGACGCAGAGGACGACGAGGACGCCTTCGGTACCGCCATGCAACGAATCGACAGTACTCGTCTCGGGCCGTATTGTTGTTGCTGTTTCTTTTGCTGTTTCTGTTGTTTTTGGGCTCGGGCGTGTCTTGTGTATTCGCGGTGGCCGCGCCGTCGGCAGCGGCGATGAGTATCACTATCTAGAGTCTGGACTCGGGACGGGTCGGCCGAAGATTGTGTTCCAGGACCTGGGGCTTTGGGCCACCTGCCTTTAGGCTGCGATTGGTTTCCAATGCCAGCCTTATCGATATCCTGTATGCTCATTCCGACGGGGCACTTGATGCTAACATCTTCCGCGCGCGGTCTTTGGCCGAGCAGTCCCAGCGCCCGGAATTCTTCTCGCTGCTGCTTTCGCTGCTTCTTCTTGAGCCCTTCATTCAGCCGACGGCCGACATAACTGCAAGCCCTGCAATCGTTCCTTTGCAAGTACCGTGATCACTTGACGGCCATGCGTGGCAAGTTGGGGCAAGTTGGGTCTGCGTAGCAGGCCCCGTGCTGGCGGCCGCCGGCGCGCCGCTTGATAAAGGCTCCGCGGTCCTGGACACGCTCCAAATTTGGTTGTGCGTGTGTGCCTCGTCTATGGAAACAAGTTTAGGCTTGAACATTCGCGAGCTTCCGGAAGCTGTCAGAGGCGTTGCTGCGATAAAGTCTGCGCGCCAGAGGCGTTGTTGCGATGAAGTCTGCGCGCCGGAGGCGTCGCGATGAAGTCTGCACGCTCCAGTGCAAATAGCTCAGTAAAGAGTAAATACTTGGCTCCTCAAAGATCTTTAGTCGTTTATTTTAAGTGATACACCAATCTCAATTGGTATTGATATTTCTTGAGCGACCTGAAGCGTGAGCCCTTATTCGGTCGAGAGGTTACCAACCGGCTTCATCAACGGTTGGCGCTACTCTGGAGTCCGTACGAGCCGTCGGGTGCGAAGCGAGACCGGCGACGGTTAGGAACATTGTGGAATTGAGGCCTGCTTCGATTTCGCCGGTAGCCTTCGTAAATTGTGGCTGAGTTCCGCGCTGTTCCGCATCTCGTAGAGGAATCCGTGCATCCGAGTGATGTGGAGAGGTAGACCCGCAGAACTGCAGAGGGACTGATACCGACTTTGTCCACGGTCTTATTGATATCCACAAGGGAGAGGATCGGAGTGAGAGGCTAGAATCATTCGGAGTCGGAGTCAGTAGATGCAAGTGACCTAAGGAGACACTCCACAAACCTTCTCGGGTATTTTCCCAGCCGTTTGATAGGAGTGCCCTGTTCGTGTCTAAAATCGAACTCGTCCTTGTCGATGAAGGTGTGGATCGGAAAACCGGGCTTGAGTCGTAGCGTTAGCCGACGCAAGGGATCACACCTAAGAGGCACTCTGCGAACCGTTTCGGGTATTTTCCTGGCCGTTGGATGAGAGTGCCTTGTTCGTGTCTGAAAACGAACTTGTCTTTGCCGGTAAAGGTGTAGATTGGAGAGACAGGCTTGAATCGTAAGTTAGCTGACACAAGGGATCACATCTATAGGCTAGATTCCGTCAAGAGCCATCACCACCTTGGTGTCAGCAACATGCGCCCATTCTCAGTCGTGTCGCTAATATCGCTATGGAAGTTATAGCTTTTAGTATAGCACTGATTGGAAATCGTATTGCACGACCTGGGAGAATGGTTGGATTGATGAGCCTTCGGCGTAGCAAGATTTAAAATGTCATATATAGAAACTCGTTACTGGAGATATTATACGAAAGAATAGGGAAGAGATCAATAAAAGTAAGTGTAATACGATTGACTCTTATCAATGAATATATAGTGAAACACAAGAGAAAGAAGGAGTAGAACAAATTGAACAAGTCGGGCAGTAATTCGGACCAGGAGGGGCTCCTCGGCGAAGGAACATTGAAGCGGCTCAGACAAGGAACGGCCGGGACAAGAGAAGGACAAGATGTAGGAAGAGGACGGCACTGTGGCATAATTTGCAGTCCTGGAGCAGAAGTCTGGAGCAACAGCATTGCTGCATTATAGGCGTACTGTTTGTTCATATCTTATTGGGGGACTTTTGTTTGCGTCAGATATCCCAGCATTCTAGCACCAAAGCAACTGTTCTCGCATTCACACCACGATCCTGTCTTGCCTCATTGGCGCCTCGCGACCGCCTCATGACTGCCTCGCAGGATCCAGAGTAACCTTGTTCTTGGTGATGGCATCGATCTCGTCCATGACCTCGGGCGTGAGCTTGTCCAGCACCTTGAGCGCCCCGATCGTCTCCTCCAGCTGCTCAGGCTTGCTCGCGCCCGTGATGACGGAGCTCACGTTCGGGTTCTTGAGGCACCAGGCAATGGCCAGCTGGCTCTGGGACACGCCCAGACGATCGGCCACGGGCTTGAGAGCGCGCACCGTGTCGATCTCGGCGCGCCAGTCCTCGGTGCCCATCCGCTCCCGCATGAAGTCGGCAAAGCCGTCCTTGCTGGCTCCAAAGCGCGAGTCGGCGGGCGGCGGCTTGCCGTCGACGACGAAGTTATATTTTCCACTCAGAACTCCCATCTTGAGAGGGCTGAAGCTCGTGATGCCGATACCGTAGCGGGAGTAGAGTCTCTGGAATTCGCCCTCGACTTTGCTGCGGGCCATCAGGTTGTATTGTGGCTGTTCGACGCAGGGCCCGATCAGCCGGAGATCGCGGGCAATGCCAACCTATGTTGCGTCAGTACAATTCGAACTACAGGAATATCCATGCAAGTAACGTACCGCCTCGGCAATCTCATCCGCACTCCATTCGGACGTTCCCCAGTACAGCGCCTTGCCCTGGTCGATGACGAAGTTGAACGCGCGCACCGTCTCCTCCATGGGTGTGAGGCGGTCAGGACGATGCGCATACACGATGTCGACGTACTTGAGACCGAGGCGCTCAAGCGATGCGTCGAGGCCCTCAACAATATGTTTTCTTGATAGGCCATGTGAATTGACCAGAATCTCGCCATTGACGGCACCCCAGTTGATTTCTGGACGGTGTCGATTGTTAACCTCCACGTTCTATCGTCGGGGTGCAGACACGGGGGTTTGGCGGGGCTCACTTGTTGAGATGACCAGGTCGCAGCGCTTCCACCCAAAGTGCTTGATGGCCCGACCCATGACCTTTTCGGACTCGCCGGCCGTGTAATTCTCGGCCGTGTCGAAGAAGTTGACGCCCAAGTCGTACGCCTTCTTCATGCAGGCGAAGCTCTGCTCGTCGCCCGTGTATCCGCCATACGTCATCCAGCCCCCAAGAGCGATGGCAGAAACATGGAGTCCCGAGCGTCCGAGTCGCCGGTACTCCATGCCCGTGTTTCGCGGTTCTGGCCAAGCCATGGCTGGTGTTCGGTTTGGTGCTGCTCCGACGGCGGCGGACTGTGGAGGAGTTGGTGTGAGGGGTAAAGGGAAGTAAGCGCAGTACCGCGAACGTCGAAAGCTGCAACTACAATGTTGACGTGAAGGCTTTGCTTTTGTTCGTGTCGAGTCGAGATCGAACGTAAAAAAAGCGAAAGATCAATTGGATGCCACGGCAATATTGTTTCGCAGGAAACGAATCTGGGCGTCTGGCCGGGTGACTGTGACGGCGAGCGCGCTGGCTGGCCTTTACGGAGTTAATTTCGGGATGGCGCTGAGAGGGGGGGCTCCACCGACCTACGGAGGTTGATTCGGACCCTCCAAGACCTTCCAAATCTTCGCCAGAGGCGCCAAAGGATAAGGTCATACGTTTAATAACCTCAAACTGTCAGCATGAGACGTGGGCCATCCACGTCGCATCCACGCCGCGGGGAAATTGGTGTTCACAGTTCCCCGCATTCCCCGCGCGATGGACGAAGTGTTGGGGGGACTCGGAGTGCGCGGCCGCGGAATATCGCCTGAGTGTTGCGGAGGTCCTGGGTGTCCCCATGTCCATCGCCAATTTGGGTTGGGCGCTCGGGCGACATGGACATCTCAGATCACGGTGGTGCTAAATGACGGGGACTGCAGATTGACCCTTTCTGGGCTTCATTCACGTTTGCAACATGCGACCTGCCCTTCGAGCAAAACTCGTTTCTCGTTGTCCTCCCAACTTTGGTGTCTCGAAGTCCATCGAGGACAAGGTGCCAGTCATATCTGTCGCTGCCATGGTGACCAAGGTGGCTACCTTCGTGTCTGCCGAGCCTTTTTTGCCCGTCGTGTCTGTCGTATCTGTCGTGCCTGTCGTGCCTGTTGTGCCTGTCGTGCCTATCGTGCCCGTCGTGTCTGTCGTACCCGCAGTGTCTGTCGTGTCTGCCGCATCTGTCGTGAATGTCGTTCCTGTCGTTCCTGTCGTGCCTTGAATCCTGCCCATGCCGGCGTAGATGCAGGGAACACACTATCGACCCGTTCCATCTCCCCAACGGACCTCTCCTTCGCGGGTGCGGAAAGGCGGCCCCTTCCGCCGGTGGAACGGTACATGTATGCGGGTCAAACTCACGCAGTACTCATGAAGGCGCCATCTACGGCGAAGACACGATATCATAGCCGCTTCCACGCACCAGTCCCATATTGCAGGGGACACAATCACTCTTCCACAAGATCGCCAGGCCCTAGGGATTTGTTGGCCACGAGCAAGGTACCCTCGATTCAGCATTTACTTAGCTCACTTATTTCCACATAGTCGTCAAACATTCCGACGGACTTGCCCTCAGGGTCCATTCGAATCAATGTCACTCGCCTCCGCCAAGTCGTCGATCCGTCAGAGTTAGCAGATGGCTCTGGCTCAGGAGACAACACAAAGTCCCGGACCAGTGGCCCAACCACCTCTCCAGCGCCCACTTCGCGTAAGGTATCGATGCTCTTCCGCGTGAGCTCAACGCCGTGCTCAACCTCAATGATCTTTTTGCCCAGGGCTTTCAGCAGCGTGCGATCCCATGCCGTCTCTCGCGCCCAGCAAAGATCGTCCATGAGTGCCAGTGCTTCGAGACGCAGCTTCAACACCCGACACTTGTGCACAGTCCTAAAAAGCAACTCGCTGAACCCCATGCCGAAAACAAAGGCCCTTCCCCCCCCATAGCCATTACTCAAGGCGCCGCGAGCCTCCTGGCATACTGTGATGAAGCGCCGGAAGGCGGCTTCTTGAGTAGCCCAGATGTATTCGTTATGGTCCAAATCCGTGCTTATACGCATTTTGGCGTGGAGAAACTGTGCTTCTTGGAACTTCCTCATGATTGCGAGTTCGTCCCGCGTCGCATGTTCTGTGTCCTGAAAGGCTGACCACCATGTGTCGAGGTCTCGGTCCAGCACCACCGTGGCCTCCTTGATCTTCTGTAGAGGGATGACATGCGAGGCTCCAGCACGACACTCTTTAGCCAAGCGCACTAAGCGCACCGTTTGTATCGACAGAGAGTCAAGCCATGCTTGGGGTTGACACGGGCCAGAGAATATCCGCGGGCAACGTGTCTGGTCGATTTGAAGTGGCAGTTCAAAGCTGCTAGCAGCGCCCGTGCCGAAATGATATGGCACAGTGCCAAGGTGTAGCAGGGCGCACAGCACTTCCTCCCTCGCATGTCCGAACGAGTTGAGCAGAGACACCGCATGAAGAGCATGTGTTGCGGCAGCCCGCCCGTTATACCGCAGGAACTCAATGCAGATAAATAGTATGCAGACAAGAAGGACGGCGTCATGTGTCATGGAAACCTTCGGCGACATGAGGTGTCTTATTGCCGTGTTGTAGTGCATGAGCGCATGCTTATTCGCGTCGCTGGGGGCCGCCGCTATCTGGCCGTTACGCAGCGCCGCGCTCGAGCTCTCGAACAGGGAACCGATCGCGACGATGGCGTGTCTTGCAGCTGGCTCATTGTGCAGGACCTGGTTGACGAAACCGGTCCAGAAGGTGTGCAGCACCGGGCCGTTGACCGAGGGTGCCACAACGGCCCCATAGTACGCGCAGAGCCGAAGCTCGTCGATGGTGGCGTCTGGGAGTGTCGAGGGCCCAGGCCGGACAAGCTTATTGCGAAACAGCAGTTCCTCCCAGGAGTAATGGCCGATGGGTGGTGGATCGTAGCCCCGGCAAATCTTGCCAGCTTTGTGGCACCGCAGACATGTTGGCCTCTGTTCGTCACACTTTACTCGCCGGGCCCTGAATCCAGTAAGTGTGAGCCATTTCCCGCCACTTCAGACTCGCCAGGAAACATACTTGCAAGTTTTGCAGCCGGTGCGGACTTTGGCTGTACCCTTTCGAGGCATGCCGATCTGCAGAGAGATCTCGAGCCGTGAGGCATTTGCCGAGGAGGGGACGGCGAGACCTCACTGGCGTTCGGACGATCATGGAACAGTGGGGCGAGTGCGAGCTGCGGGATGGTTGACAACTTAGCTGGCGGCTATTTCCTATTCTGGCAAGTCCGATGCGACATGCATGGCACATGAAGGGGCCGGGGGTCGCTGCCGCTCGGTTAATCCAAAACCCCATTCGCATCATTCTCATAGCTACCAGGTAGAGCAGAGCCGATCGAACCTCTGCCTTCTAGAAGCAGCCTCGTTAGTGGTGATGGCGAGCGTATCAGACTTGGTACATCTTGGGAACCTGGTTCCGCAGAGAGATGGCCTTCAGCGGGAGGCGACGGCATCAGGTGAAGTGACTTCCAGGTGCCGTCCTCGCCCATGCTCAACAGTACATCCTCGACAAATCGCTCCACATTGTAGGGCTGGGGAAGGAGGCTGCTTGTGGTGATGGCGCTCATCCGGACGTTGAGAAGCTGCAGTAACTTCTCGTTGCCTCCACGAGATGACATGAGGATGCTCCGCAGGCCGTGGAGAACCTGCCTCGATTGATCGTCAGAGATGCCGCAAAAATCGCTGGCCATTGCATCGATAACGGCCGTGGCGATCTCGAATGTCTTGAACTCCTGTGCCCACCTCAATTAGCATCGACTTCTGCACGGCCAGCCACGTTCAAACTAACCACTGTTGGTCCATGGGATTCCAGCGCCGCTGCGGGGATGACAGAGATCAATGAAAGGAACTCTCTTGCAATATCCACTGGGCTTATGGAGGGAATAATGATGCCGAAGCGCAAGGCGGCGCGCCAAAGAACGGCACGCATCCATTGCCGCGTGACCAACATATCAGCACGTTGTATGTCGTTGCCGGGTCCCCAGGAGTCACCCTTGGTCGAGTCCTGCAGCGTTTGTTGCAGCATTGCTATACAACTTTGCGAGACCGATGGCGAACCGCTCGAACCCGACTCTGTGCTGCGGAACCATTCAAAAAGGCCACTTTCGTCGAACAACCAGAACAGCTGTACCAACTTGAGGAAGTCAGGCAGTATGTGGGCAACGTCGTCGGCAACGCCATACCACGGAAGCAGGATATTCGGCTTTAAAATAGCTGGGAGTTTGTGCAACAGCGCAACGCCTCTGCTCGCGTCAGCGCCTGCTAAAACTGCGCCATTACGCTCTGGGAGGGCTTACCTTTCGGTCACAAAGAGTAGCCAAAGCACACGTCGGTAGAGTTGCTGGTCTTGTTCGTCCCATGACGAGTACGTGGACTCGTGCTCTAGTCTTTCGATCTGCGCCAGCGTAATGGCCTCGCGTAGGCTCAGCAGCGACTTTCTTCCCCCGCCCTCCAGGTTCTCGTAGTAAATGTGCAAGAAAAACGACACACGAAGGTTGTCTAGCGGGTTGGATTCATCGCCCCCGTCATCGAGTGCACAGGCTGCGGGTGAGCCGCGCCAGGCAGTTGACAGCTTCAGCTGTGCGACGGTTGCGAGGGCGATTGCGTGTGCTAGGCGCGATGCGCTGGAGTTGGCTGAGGTGGCGAGGAGCGCCTCTTTAAGCTCATTCGTGTTCACGATGGGCCATATGGGATAGAGTCGTGAGGCATAAATGTCAAGGATTTCCAGTAAGTGTGCAATGCGTTCCAGGGGCGGCGTCTCTGCGTGTTCCAGGTCACGGCCTGAGTTTTGCGTTTGTCGCTGCCGCGTTTCTTCAATCTTTTTGACCGTGACCTTGCGGAGTCCTTTTGGCCCCCTTCTGCTTTGCTCCGTCGTGAAGGTGCATTCAATACCAGAAGCGGTGCATCTTGTACACGGGGCAACCTCCGTACACCGGATCTTCCTCACCCTGCAAGGGTCGCAAGCCCTTCGTGCGAGCTTCTCCCGCGGCCGCATGCGAGGCATGAATGAACCAGCCAGGCATATGCCATGGCTTGTCGCCGAGGGTTTCGTTGAGGGATTTGGCTGGGCTTGGTGTAGATGTATCAATTCGAGGGTGATGAACGTTGTACGTGCCGTCACTGCGGCAGCTGTAGTAGCCGACAACGGTGGAGTTGGTCAGAAGTCGCAGGGCAGCCAGCTGATGTGCAACAGCGGCATATTTAACCCAAGGCCGGGGAGCCATACCCCGCCTAATCTTGCGCATGCCGGCCAAGCTCTGTGCGATGGTGCAACAACTAGCGTCCGTGGTTAGCCTCCGTGGTCGGCGCTGGCGCATCTTGACCATCGGAGACGCAATACTTGTTTGTCAGGGTCGACATGATCCAGTCTCTGTGGCATGCGCAAACATGCGCAAACAATTATTGATAGTTTGCTATCACGACAATATGAACATTACGACATGAGTTGACGTGAACCGTCTGTATATGGACATGGATCGACAGACTACAGACCAAGAGCTTCTCGGCGCCCCGTGCTGGCCGTGTCGAGGTACGGAGCCTCTCCCAGACTGCAGACTCGGTCTCCGGCCCTCGCCGCCGCATAATCATAAGTCGCACAGTGGAACGTCGACCGATTGTCCCAGATGGCGACGTCGTTCTTGCTCCATCGGTATCTCACCTGCACGTCGTGATTCTGCGTGACAAGATTGAAGAGATACTGCAGCAGTACATCGCTCTCATCTTTGGTCACGCCGTTGATGCGCTTAGTGAAGCCCTTGTTGACATAGACCGACTTCCACCCGGTGACTGGATTGGTTCTGATGAGCGGGTGCACGGCTGTGAGATTGCCGCCCTTGTTCAACGGCGAGCCGCGCTCCCCTTGCCGGAGCGGGTTCCCCAGCCTGGCGGCCTCATCATGGAAGAACGACGCGTCATGCGTGGCGGTCAGGCCCTCAAGAAAGGTCTTCATCGGGGCAGACAGACGGTCGTAGACCTCGTACCCTGATGCCCAGAGCTGTACCCCTCTGTCAGCTCTAAGTTCGCAGTCTGGTCTCAGCATGAGGGACTTACTGTGTCGCCACCTGACGGCGGCAAGGTGTGAATCTTGAGCATGGCATAATCGGACGGGACCCTTTCAAAGGTGCTAATTGACAAAGCACGTCAGCAAGAGAACGAGAATCAGGGACGAAAGGCGCTTACATGTCGCTGTGCCAGCCGGCGCTCGCGAACCGGGAAACATCTGACAATTGATGGGTCAGGCCGCCTCCCTTCTTCTGCTTCTCGCTGGAGATGACGCTGATCTGATCGCCAAGCTCGCTGCCCTCTTCCGTCAAAGGATGCACATGAAGACCCGAGGAGGACGGGCACCCTGAAAGACTGGTGAGCTTCAACATGAAGTCTTTCATTTCCGATGGGGTGACATCCTGATTCTTCAGAAACAGAACCCCGCGTTGAGAGACGGTCACTGCTACATCGCGGATTAAGCTGGACGATTCGGCCTTGAGAAGGTCCCGGATTTGAAGACCAGTTATCTCCCGGCCAATGACAGGCGTGACGTCTGCTGCGTCAAACCCATCCAGACCCCCGGCATACGTCAGGGGGGCTTGGATCGCGGGCCGCGAGTCTGCATGGCCCCCAACGATGCGGTTGGCGTTCTCCAGGGGTACGACGGCAGGCATTATGTTTTAGTGTGGCAGGAACAGACGTTGTGAGTGTGACGCAGAGTGCCTTATGATTGGGATAAAATCCAACATTAAATTTACGGGATGATGATGATTGAACTGAGCGAGCACTAGTACCATTTAAAGACTTGCGACATCTCGACCAGAAATGGTGAATGCGCACCACGGACAAATTCTCGGACTTGGACCTACCCCGCAACCGCCATTGAAGCCGCCCAAGCCAATAGCACGAGCTACCCCAGGTTTTGCGTGCTCGCGGAGGCTCGTTCGCCTCAGCGCTAGTTTAGCCGGGACACGCAGGGTTTCTCCAACCCCATGGCTTGGCAAACCTCGTTGATCATGCCCGCGAACAGGTCGTCTCTCAATTATAAGTTGCCCATTCCCAGCGCGGCAAGTTTCGTGCTGCTCTGGCAGCTCTGAGCTCTTCTTTGGTGGAGCAGCAAGCTACGTCAACTTCTACTTCATCTGTCGACTGGAGAGTCGCTGCATTGTCCCAATGGGAAACCACGGAGTTGGAGTTGTTCATGATGATGCCCAAGTCTCGGAGGTAGACAAGGCAGACATTGCGGTTGGTCGCGAGCACTTGCATAGCACTCTGCCTCCTCATGAGTCCTATGAAGGTGGACACCGCTTCGACCCCTTGGCGGAATGGACACGAGCCGAAGAGAGGGCTGTTGTCCGCAAGACCGACCTTCGGCTGTTGAGCTGGCTATGCATTATGGTAAGTTTGGTCCGTGCACCCTAGTCACATAGTCTTTTCTGACAAGTCTCTCTCACACAGTTCTTTGGTCTTCAACTTGACCGTGGTAACTTGAGCAACGCCTTGGCAGATGATCTTCTCGGCGACCTCGGCCTTACTACCGACGACTATAACAATGTGCGTTGCGTCGAACGTAAATTTGCGGCCCTAGTACTGACTGTCCCAGGGTACCACGATTCAGCTTGTCTGCTTCTTAGCCGCAGAATTCCCTGTGCAATTTCTGACGAAGAGATACGGTTTCAAATATGTTCTTCCAACGGTGAGTAGCGGCTTAACCTGCGATGGGCGCCAAATGCTAAGTCTCGCTTCAGATGATGTGCGGATGGGGCCTTGTGTGTAAGTCTGCCATTAACATGAGTTGGGCAACTATCAGAGGCTTACAATGCCAATGAATAGCTACTTTTCAGGCCTTCATGACGGGCAGGACGTCGTTTTACATCACCCGCGCCTTCATCGGCCTTTTTGAGGGCGGTTTCATCCCAGGTGTAATCCTTATGGCAACCTATTTCTACACGTCTAAGGAGCTTTCAGTTCGGCTAGCTGCCTTCTGGTCCACCCTAAATGTTGCGCGTAAGTACCTGACCAATATCGAGTTTTATAGGCTGCAGGCATTGAACATGGACTGACACTTATCTCGCAGGCGTGATCTCTGCCCTGTTGGCTGCGGGCTTTCTGGAGATGCGTGGAGTTCAAGGACGAACAGGGTGGTTTTGGCTGCTACTTCTGGAAGGCCTACTCACGATGGTTATTGGCATCGTCTCCTTCCTATATCTGCCCAAATGTCCCACCGATACCAAGTCGGTTCTCTGCCCCAACCCTTGGTACACAGAAAGGCAAGAAGTCATCATGGTCAATCGCATCCTGAGAGACGACCCGTCCAAGGGTCTCACGGCCATCCAGGAACCCGCCACAATGGCTGACGTCAAGGCTGCCTGGTCCGACAAATCCCTATGGGGATTGTATCTGGTCGGTCTCGTTGCTTATATACCGGCAACCCCAGTACAGGCGTACTTGACTCTGACACTGAAGAGAGTCGGCAAGTTCAGCACACTTGCCAGTAACTTGCTGACTGCACCTTCTGCGGCCATTCAGATCGTTACTATGCTTGGGCTTGCATACAGTTCCGAATATTTCAACGAGCGGGCTTTCCACTGCCTCTTCGGAGAGCTGTGGTGCATTCCTCTTTTCACGGCACTGCTTACGATTCCAGACGGGGGCCGAGAATGGGGGAGATTCTCTTTGGTCACGCTCATCTCGGGCTATCCGTACTTTCACCCCATCGTCAGCAGTTGGATCTCGGAGAACAGCTTTGACGTCAAGAAGCGGGCCATAGCGGCTGCCACATACAACGTTATCGTTCAAATGTGAGTGAATGACTCTCTCCATAGCATCTATTTCTCTTGTCCACCGGAGCTAACTGTGCACAGAGGAAGTCTCATCGGAAGCCAGATCTACAGATCTTGGGACGCCCCGTACTATAAGAACGGGAACAAGATCTGCATATCGATACTATCGCTGGCCATAGTCGTGATTTTTGCCCAGCGACAGCTTCTCATCCATCTCAACGGCAAGAAGAAGAAGCAATGGGATGTCATGTCACCGGAGGAGAAGATTGCATACCAAACCAACAAAGAGGATCGAGAGAAGGATGGAAACAAGCGCCTGGACTTTAAATTTGCCTTCTAGGCATTTATAAGAGGCTATCACCACGCGGATCAGAACAGGGGACGATCATAGTTTTACTCGCCTTGAATACATGATGCAAACAGGCAACATATACGAACGTGCTTAATTGGTTACTGCTTGTGCATTAGCGAGTTATCAACAGTTATGGCAGATCTCAACACCGATAATACCACCACGAGTGAGCACGGGATAATTTGCCCCTTCAAGTACCGCCATTTTGTCTGAGTTGATACCTTCCTGGCGTAGTCAGCATGCACGACCGGTACCCCGTCAAGATACTACCGTAAGATATCAGGTTGTGTTGGCGGGCTGAAAATCGCAAGTGTGTCCGGAAGACGCCTTAGATCATCATAAACCCAAGGAGATGCAATAGTAGAAATTAGAGATACGGCTGAGAATGCAGAATGCCTCGACCTGTTGTCACAATCTCGTGCTCTCACCCCCCAGCGCCAAGCTCAGACCGTTCGTGGGCGAAGGCGAACGTTCAGCGGGCCTTTCTCCCACACGACAAAGGTCCTCTGCTTCTCATGCCAGTCGTCCTGACCACTCTCTAGTTCAATATCGAATCGATATAGAAGGCGAGCAATGATATATCGCATCTCCGCTTGAGCCAGGTTCTTCCCGATACAATCGCGCGAGCCATGGCTAAATGGCTTGAAGACGGCCCTATTGTCTCCATCGAAGCGTTCGTCATATCGTGGGTGTGATTTTGTAAGCCAACGCTCGGGAAGGAAGGCATTAGGCTCCGCAAAATTATTGGGGTTACGGAACGTCGCCCACTGGTAAACAGACACCCGGGTCTGCACTGCGCGTCAGCTGCATGCAAGATGCGGTGCGGCGACGGGGTGCATAGTTGGCGACTTACCCCTGCGGGAACATACTTCCCGTCGATCATATCTCCCGGGGACACCCGAGCCGGCGTCTCAGCCGCCGGAGGGTATACGCGGAGGATTTCATCGATTGTCGCCTGCAGGTACTCAATCGCTGCGGTACTTCGGAAACTAATGTCCGCCTCCGTCTTGAAGGCGCCTCTGATCTCGTCGGCAAGGATGTCATAAACGCGAGGGTTCTTGGATATGTAGAAGCAAAAGCCAGACAATGCCGTGGCAGTCGTCTCGCTGCCCGCAAAGACGAGCACCGGTGCCGTCGCAAGGATCTCGGCGTCGCTCATGCCCTCGCTGCCATCCCGCGTTTTGCGCATCATGTATGCCACAAAGTCGGCCACCGGCTGCTCGCCTAGTTTCATCCGCGCCAACGTCTTCTCCTTGGCGTGTCCACGGATTCTGAGGGAAGTCTTGGAGGCCGGCACGAGATTAAAGAAGTCGGCGATGTTGCCGACTATCGGATAAATCTGATAGACGCGGCGAAGAGACGCGCCGCGGATAGCCTCAAATATGGATTTCACCCACGGATGATACCCATTGTTGGCCAAGCTGTGGAAGGAGTCTGAAAAGGCTAGGTCTCCGATGATGTCGAAAGTCGTGAAGTTGAACCATTCCACCATGTTGATAAGTTGATTCTGCTTGGCGCGGTCCGTGAGCCTCTCGATCAGCAAGTCCACGTACTTACCGATAGTGGACTCTTGCTGCATGAGAGCCGAGTCACTGAAGGCATGGCCGAGCTGTCGACGCTCTCGTCGATGTACGTCCCGAGGCGCAATGATTATGCTCTTCTCATCGCCCGGGAAGAGGCCAGGGAGCTTGGAGTACTCCTCTCGGTCGCCTTTACGGTGACTGTACACCTCGGGCCAGCCGATGGAGCCGTCGAGGCCGAGATGGTTCGGACCAATGCGAACTACTGGGCCGTATCTGCGGTGCAGTTCTGGCATCTTTCGTACCCACCTCCCCCGCACATAGTTTGAATAGACGTATGGTATGTATGTAGCCGCAAGAAGGGGCGGACCTGGGAATTTGGCCAACGGGTGGAACTTCAATCTGTAGACGGTCTGGACAACAACGTATGCCACGACCTGCGAGAATGTTGGATTGATGGGCCTTGTGAAAAACGTCATATACTTACCAAGGAGGTGACGAGTGCAAGTACGCTCTGCAACCTTTCATGGCTGAACAACAAGTCCACGGAATCAAAGCCATAGCCAATACTGGAGAGGTCGAAGGACGCCATGATTGCGACTCGGTGTACACTAGTGGTCCTCAATTCCGGATTCCCTGGACCAGGCTCCAGCGAGTGAATGACCTCATGTTTTATACATGCACAGGGCAGTCCGCCGCGGTCTCCGCCACGTCGCATCCCACGGGGACTCCACGGAGTACATGTATCGGCGGGATAGTACAATATTCCCCCGCAGTCATTGGTTACTCAAGGTGATGATCACGAGAACCAATGCAGGGCGAGTTGAATGCTGCACAGGGTGCATCCGGCACGGGAGCCATGACAGGCCCGGTCGGCCGTGTGAGCGGCCGACGACCCTCCAGTCGTATACGCCCCCTCACCGGCACTGCGTAGCAGGCCCGGCATTTGTTCACCCGATGCAGTACAGCCGATCGCGGGGTGGCCAGTCCGCAGCAGGGTTGCATTCGGGGCTTTGGCCCTTCCCGAACGCCGCCCCGGGCACCGCCCTCAACGTTACACGCATAGCAGCCCGCGGGCATTTCGCCTGCCTGATAGGATACTGATTCGCTTCATACGGCAGACAGGACAGCTGCCAAGATGCGGGCTGATCGGGCGCGGCTGCTTGG
The DNA here is from genome assembly GCA_029168975.1 of Purpureocillium lavendulum. Lineage (NCBI taxonomy): Eukaryota > Fungi > Ascomycota > Sordariomycetes > Hypocreales > Ophiocordycipitaceae > Purpureocillium > Purpureocillium lavendulum. Next base: position 1,310,023 of record JAQHRD010000005.1, on the reverse strand, counting down.
AGCGGCCCGGCTGTACAAGTATCTCCTGACATGTGCTCGTCAAGAGCACGAAGACCTGGGGCTCATATACTGCCGTCGTGTGATTGACCCTGGAAGTTGGCGGCTGCAGGCTTGGATGTTCCGCGCTGCACAAGTCCAACTATGTAGATAATACATTTTGCGGAGCGGAGATTAGCACGACGCGGAGAATCATGGCCGTGTCGTTACAAAACAAAATCTTGTTGGTGGCGATCTTGTTCACAGGATCTGCGCCATCTATCTTGTTGGTCCGTGGAGGACTCTCAACCTAGGTCCGACCGGGGACAGCTATCCGAGGCGCGTGTTGCTTGCGCGCTCCCATTGTGTCTGTCGTGAGTGAAAGGTCACTGTAGCCAATGTCTTTGGCAGCTTGAGACCCTGATCCACGCACGTACATTCTTCCACTACAACTTGGGCGGAAACGTCCCTATGCTCTTGTCTCAAGCCTAAACGTGCCTGCGTCGTGACATGGAAGAAGCATGCGGTGAGGCGACTGACAAGGAGTCTGGATTGGGGACTTGGATTGCATCATACGGGCCTGCTATGAAGAGCCACGATAGCTAGAGGTCCTATCACACAGGGGACATTGCGTCATACGCTCGCTTCCTTTTAATATCGGCCTCCCATAGTCCGTTGACCACATTAGTAATAGCAGTCACGGCGGTCACGGCGGTCACGACATTCACGAGAGTCACGTCGGTTATGGTAGTTACGTCGGTTATGTTAGTCACGTCGGTTATGGTAATGAACATGAACATGATGATCACCGCGACCATGACCTTTAGTATAGCACTTCCTAGGCTGTTCAGCCGGCGAGGTTTAAAATGCATGTAGATAAATGTGTGACCAGAAGCATGAAGATTTCACGACTGGGTGGGAGTTGAAGATCTTATCAATGAATACATATCGACGCAGATAGGCACGCTCTGGGCCCAGAGCCCACTTTGCGGCCTCAGGAGCTCACCTTGGTGAACCATACCATCATCCGATCGTCGTCGGAGCGAGATATCGGATCGAGTTGAATCCCACATTTCGCCACCTTTCCGTCAGGCCCTATTACGAACTGCGCTCGCAGTCCAGATTTGACAAGGACATTGGACGTCTCCGTGTCCACCCATGCAATGAAGTATTCGCCGGAGACGTGTTCCAGGTCGATGGTAATGTCCAGCAGCCGTCGAATGTCAGAGTGTAGCACCTCGTTCGTGCCGTCCGCCACGGGTACTCCCTCGCGAGGCTTGACCACCTGGAAGTCAATTCTCCGATAGCCTTCATTCCAATAAGTGCCAGCATAATCGGCAAGCGGCAGCGACAAAGGTAAGGGTTTCTCAGGTACATTGGGGTAAAGAGTTTTGCGGACGTTGAGGTACTCCTGAACCATGCCGTCCATTTTCTTGTCGAGCAGCGGCATTATGTCCTGTCGCTCATTCGAGGGTATTTGAAGAAAGTCGTTCATCATGCGCATGATGACGGCCTCGTTGGCGAAGGCTCCGTCTAGATCCGAGTTGGCCAGGATTGCGATGCCCCATTTCTGCTCTGGCAAGAACAGCAGCTTCGACGCAAAGCCAGCGATGCCGCCGCTGTGCGAGATGAGCCGCCTGCCGCGATAGCTCGAGACACCCCATCCGAGCGCATAGAGGTTAGTCGACATGTGTTCGTAGGAGGGCGGTGATGCGATGCATCTTGGCTTGAAGAGCTCATCGTGGCGCGCGTCGGAGAGCGGAAGGCTCTTGTGGATCACACCGCGGAGGTATGCGGTAAAGTCTTTGATGGAAGTGATGACGCCGCCGCCGCCGACGAGCGGAAAGTCTCTCGCGTATGGCGCGTCGAGCTGCTTCTTGCTCAGCGGATCCCATGTGTACCCTTTGGCGAGAACTTTGTCCGTATTTTGGGCGTCCTTGAGATCGATATACGTCGAGTTCATCCCCAACGGGCCCCAGATGTGCTTGTGATGAGCATCCTCAATGGGCTTGCCCGTGAGCGTCTCGACCACATGCAGAATGACTTCGTATCCGAGATTAAGGTACTGATACTTTTCGCGCAGCTCAGCAGTCATGGAAAGATGGCGCAGTGAGCGCACGGAGTCAAGGACTGTGTAGCCTTCGCCGCCGTAGCTGAGGTTGTGATTGCCGACGCCGAGGAGGTGAGACAGGGCGTCCTCGAGCGTGGCATGGGTGGTAGCGTAGTCGTCTTGCAGGACAAAGTCCGGCACGATGGAAGCAATTTTTGTCTTGAGAGTGATGGCGTCTGGACCGTCTCCTAGCTCTTCGAGAACCGAGAGTAACGTCGTCGCGGTCATCGACTTGGTGCAAGAAGCGATGAAGTAGAGCGTGTCCTCGGTGGCCTTGGTGTCTCCGACCTTGGCGTCTCCGAAAGTCTGTCTCCGATTAGCTGCGCTGGTCGCGACCGAATGCTGAATTGAGAGCTACTGACGTTTGTGAATGTTTGCTCGCCATCAATGATGCCTATGGCAAGGCTGGGAATGTGGTAGTGGCGCATCACATGGTCGATGAAGGATTTGAGGTCGTCTGTGAACGGGTCCTGGCTGCGACCGGCCTTGAAGCCTTCATTCTCACATAAATCGCCCATTTGGAGTTGCTCGCGGGTTGAGGATCAGGAACATGGGCTGGACAAGACTCAAGCGAGTTCTCAGCCCGCGGGATGCAGCTCTTTTATCGAGAACACGATCATAAGGCGAGTGGAGCAGCCAAGCTTGGCTCGGGTAAGGCTCCCGGCCTGGGGTAGCCCTGGGAGTAAGCAGACATGCCTTGCCCATGATAGCCAGGGTTGTCAACGCGGCTCAACTAGTCCCAGAAGAGCGGCTGCCGACTGAAGCTGATCCACCACACACCCACCGCAGATGTTCTGGAACGAAGAAACGGTTCGCCAAATGGCTTCACGTGCTTCTCACAGTCTCGGGAAGACAAGATAAACCATGGTGCATCCGGACCTGCAAAAAACTTTGGAGCTACGGCGCATCGGCATAGTACATATGTCGCACATGCTCAACCGACTGCGCCTCTAGGATTCAAGATGGCGAGCGCAGGATCCGGGACAAGAAGAGGCAAATACAGTGCATTTAGCCACGAAACGTGAACCCCGTCAAATGCTTCTGGGCTGCGGCACACGGTCAGGAACCCAGGGGACTCAGGGCCAAAAAGCCACCAGCGTCGATCCCGACTTGCTCTTAACAGGCAGGTGGGCTGCCCTCAGGGCCTCCAATCAGCACGGGAAACAGTGGCGGAGGGGCCGGTCACAGGCCATCCATCCACTGACCCGTACGTCAGTACATGTACTGAGTTGTGGAGTTTGACGTGACAGGACGAATTGAGCTTCAATGTTGAACCGCGACGACGCTGCCATCGGCGGAGCGATGCGCCCATCATGCTCTGCTCTGAGCCGATGGACAGTGCGTATCTTGTTCATCGGTCGCGGTCTCTGCACTGCATGTCGGTGTTCGAGAACTGAGCTTGAACTGGGGCTTCGTCGATGGCGTGATTGTCCCGTGGCCGTTGTAGCGGGTGTGCCGTCTTTTACATGTAGGTTCCACGATTTCGACGGGACCAATGTTCTGCCAGGCAAAGTGCTCCAGCAATTGATCGTCGGAACGCTGGCACGTCGGAAAAGACGCGATGGCCTCGGCGGCGATGGCGCGTTGCGAAGCTTTTGAAGGGTCCGAGACGAGACGCGGGGCGACGGCGGCGGCTTGAGCCGGAATCAAGTGGAATCGGGATTCCGGCGGGGCCTTTCCGCACTCCCACTTTGGCCCCGCAGCGTCGACGGTGCCTTGAGGCTTGGGGGCGCCCCGGCGGCTTGCCACGGCCTCTCGGAGGGGCAGCTGCGGAAGCGGAAAGGCCATCGGCGGGGGAGCTGTCTCAGGCGCGCAGCGCAGGCAGGCGGGGGAGGGGAGGAGCTCCAGACGAGGAGAGGAGAGGAGGGCAGTTGATAAAAAGTTGACGGCACACGTCATGCTCAACCTGTCCTCGCTCGCCTGGAAGAAGCTCTTGTTCGGTTCTGCGCAGTTGTTTGCCATTAACAGCACTGGGACGCTGAGCGACATCAACAACACCAACAACACCATCACCAGCATCACCACTACAGGCGGCAGCATCATCAACAACAACACCGCCGTCATGTCGTGGCTCAACATCGCGCCCGACTCGCACTTCAGCATCGCCAACATCCCGTTCGGCATCATCTCGACGCCGTCGGACGCGACGCCGCGTCCGGCCGTGGCCATTGGCGACTATGCCCTCGACCTCAAGGCCTTTGCCGCGGGCGGCGGCTTCGACGCCAGCGCAGACATCAAGAAGAGCGCCGCCGCCGTCTTCTCCTCGCCGACGCTCAACGCCTTCGCCGCCCAGGGCCGCGCCTTCCACCGCGCCGTGCGCGCCCACCTGCAGGCGGTGCTGAGCGCCGACACGGAGCACCCGCAGCTGCTCCGCGACAACGAGAGCCTGCGCAAGGCGGCGCTGGTGCCGCGCTCCGAGGTCCAGAACCACCTCCCCATGGCCGTCGGCGACTACACCGACTTCTACGCCGGCAAGAACCACGCCTACAACGTCGGCGTGCTCTTCCGCGGGCCCGACAACGCCCTCCAGCCCAACTACCTGCACCTGCCCGTCGCCTACCATGGCCGCGCCAGCAGCGTCGTCGTCTCGGGCACGCCCCTGCGTCGCCCCTGGGGCCAGATCCTCAAGGACCCCAAGGCCGAGCCCAAGGTCCCCGCGCTGGCCACGGCCCAGAAGCTCGACCTGGAGCTCGAGATGGGCATGTTCATCTGCCGCGAGAACCAGCTCGGCAGCCCCGTCCCCGTCGACGAGGCCGACGACTACATCTTTGGCTACGTCCTCATGAACGACTGGAGCGCCCGCGACCTCCAGGCGTGGGAGTACGTCCCCCTGGGCCCCTTCACCGCCAAGAACCTCGGCACCAGCATCAGCGCCTGGGTTGTCCTTGCCGACGCCCTCGCCGACGCCAAGGGCGCTGGTATCCCCAACGACACGCCTCTGCTGCCCTACCTGCAGGAGAAGAAGAAGGACAATGTTTTGCAAATTGACCTCGAGGTCGATCTCATCAGTCAGTGCCGCCGCCCCATACCTGTAGACCCCTGTCAGTACGCTAACACGCCGCAGCCGCCAACGGCAACAAGACGACCATCTCCAAGACCAACTCCAAGAACCTTCTGTGGTCGTGGCCGCAGATGATTGCCCACCACTCCATCAGCGGCTGCAACCTGCGGCCCGGCGACCTGTTCGGCTCCGGCACCATTTCCGGCACGGAGCCCAACACGCAGGGCAGCATCCTCGAGCAGACACAGGGTGGCAAGGCGGCCATGCAGCTGACCGGCGGCGAGGAGCGCAAGTTCCTGCAGGACGGGGACTCGCTCGTCATCCGCGGCTGGGCCGGCAAGGAGGGTGCCCTGGTCGGGTTCGGAGAGGTGTCGGGCAAGATCCTGCCCGCGCATCCCCTGTTTTAATAGTTAGGGCGAAGTGTGCCAGGGAAGCTTGCAGGGCACCGAGGACAAAACACATATAGACGGCAATCATGACATATTGAAGCATACAGTCATTTGACCATGTTGTGACTTATCTACTCAATGCGGAGGTTGTCGGGCGTGTCTGGCTGACGGAAGTAGTGCGCCGCTTTGACAGCGGGCTCTTCCTCCAAGACAGCCGCGATCTTGGCGACTGTAGGGAACAGCCCCTTGACGTCGACGCCGAACCTCTCCGCGTTCCAAACCGCCGGCATGAGACAAGCGTCGGCGATGGTCAAGGTGTCGCCAAACGAAAACTTGCCCGCGTGCTCCCGCGCGACCGCCTCGTAGGCGCGCAGGCCCTCCGTCATGAGCTCCTTGTTCCACTCCTCGGCGCTGCCGCCCATGGCGCGCACGCGACGCATGATGCGCAGGTTCGTCGGGGGCTGCGTGTCTGCGGCGATGATCTGCGCGAGCGAGCGCACCACTGCGCGGCCACGCGCATCGCTGGCGGGTGGCAGCAGCGCGGGGCCCTGCTGGTGCGTCTCCTCGAGGAACTCGAGGGCGGCGATGGACTGGCCGATCTTGACGCCCGTCTGCTGGTCGTCGTCGTCGGCGCCGCTGCCGCCGCCGCGGACGATGAGCAGCGGGACGGTGGCGGACGGGTTGAGCGCGCGGTGCGACTCGGAGAGCTGCTCGTCCTTGAGGAGGTTGACGGGCACGAGGTCGTACTTGATGCCCTTGAGGTTGAGCGCGATGCGCAGCCGCGCCGAGCACGACGAGCGGTAGTAGCTGTAGAGGGTGTATTCGGACATGGTTGGGGAGGGGCGGGAGTGAGCTGCTGCTGAAGGGCCGTGTAAGTTCAGTGATGCGCTTCTAGAAGACAATTGAGGCGCCGCGTACAGTGACCGTCGTACACGAGAACTGCAGTAAGTAGAGGGTCGAGCTTTTGCGACGACTGTACTGTATCGACCGGATTTCTTGCGAGTTCTCTCTCAACAGCACGCCCTTCCGTGGTCAACAAGCTCCATGTGCCTGACTGACGTAGGCATCTCCGTTGGTAGCCACGGCCCATGATCATGTCTCGGAGCTGGACGGCCAATCACTTGCTCCAGAGCCCTGGCGGCTTCGGGACACTGGGCGGCGGAAATGTTCCGGTGCGGGGAGGCAAGTGGGCAAGGTGGGCTTTACTGGCTGGAGAAGGGCGCTGTGGATGGGCGGCTCAAGCCGGGGACGCTCTTTGGTCTTGTTTCTTGACAAGGTGGTTGCTCATAGAGGCCCGAGTGTCGAGCTGTCCAACAAGTCTTTTGTCACGAATAATAACATCTCACGCTATAGCGGGACGCTTCATGTCCCGTGTGAGTGCGGCATACGAGCAAATATTGAGTCCATCAATTCGAGATGCCTCGAAACTCGACTTCTGCGACCGTGTCGACCAGTCCCGCACCAGGCTACTTCACATGCAGCTGGGGGAGCTCACAGGTGAGATGGCGGATTCACACCGGCCGGTGACCTGTTTCCAGTGCTGTGATTGTGAGCCACGATGAATCTCATTTTGACCACGAGACGAGCCCGTCAACTCAATTGTCGAGCCGTCGTCGGTTCGCCCGCTGTGCGACCCATCGCACCTGCCAATTGAGCACTACGACCACAGGCGGATCTCATGGAAACCGGGTCAGCAAAGCCAAGCGCCGAGGCGACGGCGACGGCTACAGTAACCGCGTACAAGAGCCGCCCCTCACTCACTCGGACTCTGAGAAATCATCCTCGCGACAGCCATTCAATCCTCCCACACCACCGCAGCCTCATCTCGCAATCGGTCACATTCACTCGCAATGGAGTCCAAGGCCGCGACAGTGCTTTCAATAGAGCAGCTCGCCACGCTCGCCAACGACGCCTTCACAGGCTACATCGGCAACCTCGTCAGCTTCACCGGCGAAACTCTCACGAAATGGCTCCAGAACAACTTCATCTCTCTTCCTCTCAGCCACGTCTTCTTCTCGCCCGACAACCCCGACGAGCCGATCGCGTTTGGCCTCATCGCCCTTGACGATGCGCGCCCGGGAAAGTCCCGCCTCGGCGCCATGGGTGTCGTGCCCGCGTTCCAAGGAAAGGGCGTCGGCGGGCGTGCTCTGACCACCATCATCGACGCCGAGCGACGAAGAGGCGTCTCCTTGTTTGAGCTGGAGGTGATCCAGCAGAACACGCGGGGTGTGCAGCTGTACAAGCGCGCCGGCTTTACCGTTCACCGGGAACTGCTCGGCTGGCAGCGCGATGCCCCTGGAAGCGACGAGTTCCGGGACAGCAGCTCTGAACTGAAGTCGTGCTCGTTTGAAGACGTTGACAAGCTGGTCAAGGAGCATGGCGCCACAGACCTGCCGTGGCAAGCTTGGGGATTTGTGAAGAATGCCCACGCGAAGACGCATCGCGCCTTTCAACTGGGCAATGCCTACTGTGTCGTCTCGAACCCCGAAGACGACGAAAAGGATACCGTCGGGCTGCAGTCTCTCATTGTCGCACCTTCGTCCAGAGGCAAAGGGGAAGCCAGTCAACTAATCAAGGCGCTGATGACAAGATACCCGACCAAGAAGTGGATGGCAAGCCCCATCTTCCCGAAGGAGTATGGAGACAAGATTGCTGCGGCGCTGGGTTTCTCGACGACGTCACTGACCCAATATCAGATGTATCTAAAACTTGACTAGATCCTACTTCCACCTATGACAAAGATATCTTTCGATTCATCTTCATGTTGACCTTGAACGGCATCCTCCTGACAGCCGCCCTGTGGAGGACCGGAAACTGATATGGCGGCACAACGCAGTACAGGAACAGAAAGAGCCAGAGATGGCCCACGCAATATCGCAACACCCTCTGACTCGGCGAAGAAGGTCTGCGGCCCCTCATTTGACGCACTGCCAGCTCCAATAGTCCACCCACAAAGTTCAGCTGCAGAAACCACATATCGCTCAGCAGATCCGCTTCTGGCTCGGTCTTGAAAGTGACAAGAGCGTGTACGACGCCCGACACGGTAAAGCCCCGGAATGCGAGGAATGCCTTTTCCGTCGCGCTCCGCGCCCGAAGTCCAAGAAGATCTCGCGACACGACTTTTCCATAATGAAGCTGAGACTCGGTTCCGAGCCGGTGCCAAAACACGCCCCAGAAGCGCTGAATCGAGCATGCTCTGAAGGGGTTTCCGTACAGGAGGGGCCATTCTTTTGGCTCGTCTAGCTGCAACACGGAGACGAAGAACACCGCCAGCACCGCGTGTGCCGCAGTAAGGATGAGGTACGTCAGCCAAGCCCAATGCAGCGCAAACACGGCGCGAAACACGGCAGCCCGGTCCAATCCCCAGTGGAAATGCCCCTGATGTGAGGGACCAAAGTCGCGTGGCATAGGGGTAAGAAACAGTAGAAGTGACAGTTCAAGAGCGACGTATACGGCTCCAAGCACAACGACAGGGACAAGTCTCCAAAGCGCGAAGAGAAGCTGCTGTACGCCCGTCGCCTTGTTTAAGCCGGCGACGTCACTCAGCGCAAGTCGCCGTGGGTTCATCCACGCTTTGAACGCCATGGTAGCCTCCCAGTGTGTCGGTGCAGCTGGTGACTTTGAAGGAAGAACCCAGCGTTCGAGGTATAGGGCGGAGGTAGAATGAATGATGTAGATCAGTGTGGTAAAAGCAAGGAGCCAGTCGAGACCTGGTAAGTACCCTGAGAGCTGGTTGACTGTGCGATAACACTGCACCGCCGGAAAGACGTTGGCGGGCAATAACCACCATCTGGACTTAGGAGCTTGTCGAAGTGTGTAAATGAAGATTGGGGCTGTTGCGAGGAACCAAGCGATGGGTTCCGCAGCGGACAGAGCCTCAGATGCGCTCATGTTGACGAGGCGCTGCACACCCGGATAGCGGAGTAACTTCTGGAATATCGTCGCCATGATTAGGAGCTGTCTAGGCGGCTTGGTTTGTCGACTCCTCTATTTGGAAAGCAGCAACATTGAAGTTTACAGGCAAAGGCTTATATCCCTTTCAATCCACGGTATGCCAGCTCGGTAGCTAGCCGACGAGGTGTAAGCACTATAAGCGTAACACGTCCAGTGGAGTCTTGAGTACTGCCAAGAGTAACGCTATTTAAGTGGCGACCAAGCGCTAGGGGATGAACCCGCGTGAGAGACTAATTCCTGCGGCGTCGGCGACTATGTACATGAGCCAACCTCTCTTGCATCCGCTCGGAGTGTCACTCGGCAATACCCGGTGATCGCAACCCCCGATGCCCGATGTCCGGGTCCTTACGACGCAGCAGCGTTGAGCTTGTCGACGAGCTCGTTGAACTGCTGCTCATCGAGGTCGGTGTAGGACAGGCAGTCCGAGCCGCAGGGAAGCGCGTAGGGGCCGTTCACGGGGTCGCCGACGAGAACGTTGGCAAGGTTCATGCAGGCCGGCGGAACGCCCATGAAGCGAACCTCTGTGGGATATTTGGTTAGATTCATGCACCTTGAGATGAACTCCTGTCTCAGTGAAGACTTACGTCCAGCACCAGGCGAGTCAGCATTGACAGAAACTCCGCGCATCTGGTCGTAGCAGCGGTCAAACTCCTGCTGAGGCACGCCAGGAGGAGCGCGGCCCATGATGGAGCGGGTGTCGAGGAAGGCGGGGTCAATGTCACGCTTGCTGAAGATGTTGACAAAGAGGTCGGCGATGCCCTGGCAGAAGAACTGGCAGAGCAGGTCGGCGGCCTTGCCGATGCTTGCCTCACCAGGCTGGCCCATGGTGGCCGCGAGGGCAATAGCGAGTCCGAACTTCTTGATCTGCATGTTGATTGTTGATTTGGTCTCAAGGATGATGATGCTCTGGTAATTGGCTGCTTAGTGTATTGAAGTGAAGTGAAATTGGAAGCAAGCCCGTGGCTCTTTATAGCCAGAGCGGTGGCCTTGAAGCAGCACATGACTTTGTCACCACAATGCAGTGAGTCGTTATCTACCGTACGAAAGGATTCTCGTCTGTGACTTTGAATGTAAGATGATATCATCACACAGTCTCTACGTGTTGAGGTGCTATGGTAGTTGGTGATGTCTTCGGTGGCAGGTTTGTAGGGCTTGCCGCCAGAGCATTGAACAGACGAGTCGCACGTGTTTGGCTTGGCAACATTGGCGAACTCCAAGGTTACAATACAGTGAGAATTTAGTCTTCAGGCGGTTCCCTAGTTTGGCGTCTAGGCAGTTGCGGGATTGTCGCCGTCTGTCAAGCTTATTCGGATTGAGCTCCAAGCGGAGGTTAAGATGCTGGATGCTTTACAGTAGACTGGCGGCTGGTCGGACTCCACAGGACATGCGTACAGACTAGTTGTCAGGCTCGCGCATGAACAGCAAGTGAGAGCTGCAGATGGCTGGATATTCTCCATAATATTCCTTCGGCTGTGAGACGGACAGTCGTGTAGTCCGTGCCGCACATAGTGTGTTGGCCAGCACCGACTGCCGAGCGAAGTCATGGCCGTCGCGATGGCGGTTAGGTCTCTCACCCATGAGCTCCGACTATCGCGATCTGTAGCCCACGGCCGGCAAATGTTGAATAATCCATTATACTACCAGCCGTCCCAGCCTTGTGCCGTCGATCGACCATCTGAATGAGGATCGAGTCGTTCTTGGTGACTTGGACCTCTGGGCACCCCTTGCCGCCGGCAAGGATCCACTCCGTCGAAGGCATCCAGATTGAATCACCAGAGCAGCCGGCAAGTCGATGATGGCCGTTGAGCTCGACATGCCATTACATGTAAGCGCGACCAGTTGTCCTCAATTTGGAGTCTCCCGCCATGGTCCCCTTGTCCGGTAGGGAAGGCCACTCGGAGCATTAGACAAGGGCCACGCTAGCGTCTGCTCCCGGTCGTCGATCCGGCAGTCGCCAAGCGAGGTAGGCGCTACTACCGGCAAAGGAGAATAACCGAGAGCCTTGAGCGTCTGTGTTTTTTTTTTTCGGGCTCTGCTGGTCAATCTACATTTGGCGCGATTCAGTGTTCCACTTCCATACCGTAAGCTTCGAAAGTGTACTTCCAACATTGAAGTTGAGATGCATGTCCAGACCCCGTCACTGTTCTGTGCTCCTTGATCTCCATGGATGCCTCTCAATGCACTCCAGCCGAGACTACATGGTGCCAGACTCGATGCATGTACCATCTTGCAATCTCACGTCGGCGCTTTCGGTCAATGACGTCTGTAGGTGGCAACACTGTAACATCGGATTTGCCAAGTGCAATAGACCTGTGGGGCACGGATCCTTTCGTCTTGGCCGCCCGACGACCCGAGGTCACATTGATTACATCGCAGCTACAACAATGAGGTCCATATCCCCATTTTAGGGCGATCGTCGATCGTCAGGCACCGAATCCGAAAAGCGCCGGCGTGGAATGCGCTACCATCGCAGTTTCGCTACCAGGCTTTTGCCCTAGTGTCTGGGCGCGGGGGCATTCTCATTGCAGCCTGCGCAACAGACATGCCTCGTCAACTCGGCGGCCCTGTCTCAGACGTCTGACGTCGCCCCTGATCACTTGGCCGACGTCGCGTCTTCCTTGCCAGCAGTGGCTTGGCCAACATCATTACATGGATTCGTCTTTGGCCTCTACGTTATAGAAGCCAATGTCAACAGTGGGCAAAACGCGAAGGAACTTCACTACACATGCGACTCTCGATATTCTCACCAGCCTTGGATCCTATCGTGTTTGTTGCGTGAGGCCGAGAGTCATCGCATTACCTCTTATTTTCCTCATGTTGATGTAACATGAGGTTCCCAAACATTGCGTTACTTGCCACGGCAGCCTCTGCTGCCAGTCTCAGCATCTCGCTGAAGAGGTCGGCCGGTCTCGATGTGGACTCAGTCACAAAACGGGACGTCATTAGCCTGACGGCGGACAACAACGTTACCGGCGGAGGTTACTACGCCGAGGTCGAAGTCGGTACCCCCGGACAGAAAGTCAAGGTCCACCTTGACACAGGGAGCAGCGATACTTGGGTAAACACCGTCGACACGGACCTGTGCTCTGATGGGCGCTACACCGGATGCAAGGAATTCTGTAAGTCTTTCTACCAATACTTCACGTCCATTCTCACCCATTCTGCTTTGTCGCTTTCAATGTTGTGAAACTAGACCATTTGCTGTGCACCTGTGTTGGACGCGCTTGCTAACGGAGCCTGATTATCAGTCAACCCAAACAAGAGCAGCACGTTCAAGACAGTCGCCCAAAACGCCTTTAATCTCTCTTACTTAGATCAACGAAGTGTACGAGGAGATTACTTCAATGACACCATCAGAATAAATGGCAAAGATGTCAAGCAACAACGACTGGGCCTACCCAGGAACATGATACCTGGATCTGGTGTCATGGGTCTGGGGCTCAGTTCTGGTGTAGCAGCTGATCAGACGTACCCTGCGATTGTCGACCACATGGCAGCTGAGGGAGTAATTGGCCGCGCTGCATTCAGTCTGTACCTGGTATGTGCGACTTTCCGTAAAGATTGGACGTCTTCTCACCACTGTACAGAACCACAGCTCAGCAAGCTCGGGCGTCGTAATTTTCGGCGGCATTGACACCCGCAAGTATATCGGAAATCTCGCGACTCTTCCACTGGTGGCTGGCTCCAAGCCCGGATCTGGCGTCCAAGCATATGCTGTACGCATGTCCGGCGTTACGATTACCGACTCGGACGATGATAAACAAGACAAAAAGAGGGCAAATGACCTGAACGTGACTGTGGTCTTGGACTCAGGGTCTACACTCACATTCCTGCCAGATGAGTATGTAGAGCCTATCTGGAAGAAGTTCGACGTGGAGAGGTTTCAGAACAAAGCCTTTATCGATTGCAAGCACGCAACATCCAGCGACGATGTTTCTTTGAAGGTTGCGTTTCCGAACAAGACTATCACCGTCCCGATCAGCGAACTGGTTGTGGACTTTCCGCAAAAGGACCTACTGAAGATTCTCGGTCTGAAGCTTGACGACCCGTGCATCTTCGGCATTCAAGGAACATCATTCAACAACATCACCGGAAATAGCTTTGGCATCATTGGAGACACGGTTCTGCGAAGCGCCTACGTCCTTTATGACGCAGCGAACAAACAGGTTGGGATTGCTCAAGCCAATGTCGCCTCGACCGAGAGCAATATTGTGGATCTGGAAGCTGGCGAAACCACCATACCGGATGTATCTGGAGTGGACGGGGACGACGCCAACGAGAGGCCATCTCCGACGTCTGGCGCGCCAGAACCGAGTCAGACACAGGATGATGAGAGTGCAGCAAAGGGAAACAGTCCAACGATGTTTCTCATATACAGCACCATGTTCGCGCTGCTGGCTATTACTTTGTGAAGGCTTTGCCTTCATCTTGGCAGTCTTGTTATTTCCGAGTTGTGGCCGTGAGGTGGACTCCTACAGCACAGGACTACGATTTTGGCAAAGTGCCGCTACTGCAGCTTGCCTACGGGCTGAATAGAACATTAAATGAAGACACTACATAAACTTCATTTGAGTACCATAAACGAAAGTACCTCAACGACGAGAGAGGTTTTGGATCAACCTCGTGTATGTAATAACTATGCCTGAGCACCCTCATATCTTCTGGGGTGTCCTGTATGGTCCCTGCTCAGTGGCGCTTATGGTGTGCCAGGGCTTTAGAAACGGCGCCAATTTGGAATTTGCTGCCGGACTGGAAGGCAGGCGAGACCGAACCCCCATGTGCGGCAACCTCAATGACATGCTCATACACACCTGCTCTACCTTCGCTGTGGCCCTTGCGCAGATTCATCCCCTTCACGGCGATGCGACGCACAGGCACCCAGTCCCCAGCCTTGTTTGAACACTGAACAAAGCAGGCCGCGGGTATGCACGTGCGGCTGAATCAATAGTGCGATGCGAATGCCCTGCTGATACAAAATCTGCCTATGGCTCAGCTCACACTAAGGGTGGCGAATAAAGAGGTGCACATTTACAAGCGCATAAATGTTCAACGCGCGTCCAGTCAGCAACAGGCTGATAGCAAGAGTAGTGACCATCCTTGGAACGACATGCGCCGCTTGATCTAAGCAAGACGAAAGACCTTACCCTAGCCATTGTTACCCGACAATGCCGTCGCCACCTCGAGGATGTCAAGTCATCGGAGAATCCGGTCAAGCTGCCGTGGACATCGTGTTAGTACACGGCATTCGAGGCGATCCGCAGAAGACTTGGACAACACGAGGAACGCCGCCTAGCCGACCGTCGCGCTTCTCCCTGTTTCGCAGTAGACTAGAGGGATTGAAATCCCAAGCAGAAACTGAGTCGAATGCTCCGACAGGATGTCAAATCTTTTGGCCTCGAGATCTCATGCTCAACCAGCTCAGCAACATTCGCGTGATCACGTTTGGATACGACGCGGATGTCTCCTCCTTCTTGAGCAAAACCTCCGATAGAAGCATATTTTCTATCGCACAAGATTTGGTCACTCGCCTGGAGATGCTTCGAGAGTCAACGGATAGGGTATGTGGCCATGTGTTGCCAGTTATTTGTAGCTCGTGGCAGTGGCTGACCGAAGATCAGACTGGCCCTATTATATTTGTTGCGCATTCACTTGGCGGAATCGTTGTAAAAGATGTATGTGGCATTTGTTCAGCCCCTATAGTCGCCTCGAGTGGACTGATACAACAGCTGCAGGCCCTGAAATTCTCTCAGGATCAGCTTGGGTTCCAGAATCACCTGTACTCCATATTCAGTTGCACATACGGCGTGATGTTCCTCGGAACACCGCACCGCGGCAGTGAATTCGCATCGGTAGGCAAACTCGCGGCTCGCATCGCGGGTTTGGGCCTTGCCGAATCAGACCACAAACTCCTCACAGCGCTGGAGCTTGGCTCGCCCGAGCTTCAGAGAATCGCTGACTCCTTCAGCCGCATGCTTCCAAAGCAAGGCAAAGGTATGAATGTTTATTCTTTCATGGAGGCACTCCCATTGACTGGGATGAGTTTTGCTGGAAAGGTCTGTCGGTGCCCCTAATTGTTTTGATGGAACTCGTTTGCTGACAACTCTACCCCAGGTCGTGGAAGAGTACTCAGCCATCATTGGAGACGCCTGCGAAGGCAAAGCTACTTTACAAAGAGATCACCTGGGCCTCAGCCGCTTTAGCTCTACCGATGATCCGGATTATCAACTCGTCTTCGGGGTAATACGACGATGGGTACGTCATGCATTAGAGCGAAAAACAACCGCCGTGACAAGTGCGATTGGCAATCAAATCAGCATAGCAACAGATGAGGTAAGGATCCAGATAGCCTATCTACTGGATAGACATGGCTGCGAGAGTCTCTTACAGAAGATGCAGCCACCGGACAGTCAACCATTGATCCAAGATTCTCAAAAGTTGGTACGTGACATGCTAATCGAGCAACGACTCACGACGGTTTCCAAAGCTCACTACACGCAGGTTACACTCTCATCGGGGTTGACACTGGCTTTGGACATCCCAGAGGTCTCGTCAAGGCATTTCTGCGGTCGCTGCCAAGACCTTGCCCGGATTCGAGATGCCTTCGAGATTGAAAGATCGCGCGGCAGACAGCAACGCATTGTGTGTCTCTTTGGTCTAGGGGGCGTCGGAAAAACACAATTAGCCCTTCGATATGTGGAAGAGCATCGTGCCCGGTACAAAACTGTTCTTTGGATCAATAGTAGCACGGAGCGCCAGATCATTGATCGTTTCCGGCAACTGGCGCAGTCCCTGATCGACTGGACAGCACAACACCGTGGGGCGAATGTCAATTTCAAGAGAATTGCACTAGATTTCGGACTTGCCCAGGTTGTATCTCCCACCACAGGTGAAATATCGCCAGCAAGTAACGAGAAGCTGATCGTCGACGCGGTTCTGTCTTGGTTGGCTCGAGACGGAAACGGGGGCTGGATCTTGGTATTTGACAGCGCAGACGATATCGATGGCATAGACCTTCCCTCCTACCTACCCGACACAGCCACGGGTGATATTTTGATCACCTCTCGCCGGGCAGAAGTGGGCCAAATCGGCTTTGGGATCGAGATACAGTGTTTGGCGCCAACCGACGCGAGGGTGGCGCTAATGAATTATGCCCAAATGGACTCAGGTAATGCATGTAAGTAGGAGCCAAATAGTTCAGCATGAATGTCCTGCCTGCTTCCTGTCTACGCATCAGCTCATTTCTATCTCTGCACAGCGGCGTGTTCAGACTGCGACGAGCTCGTCGAGATTCTGGGGCGACTACCACTTGCTCTCGCTCAGGCCGGCTCATACATTGCAACGACGAAGCTCCCGGTAAAAGATTACGTCGCAAAGTACAGTTTACAAAAAGAATATTTACTGCAGCAGAAACCTCCAAAGGCACTGTGGAGGTACGGCAAGACCGTTTTTACGACATGGGAGATGTCGTATGAGACGATTTCGCAGACGCAGCCTCTAGCAGCAAAGCTGCTGCTTTTTTGCGCTTACTTGCAGCCCGATGAAATTTGGTTTGACATTTTCAAACTCGGTCTCGAGCCTTCAGGGAGAAGGGCGCAGGTCTGGGAGAGACTGTGGCCGGCGAACGATTCTCCGAAAAACCGACTTAAGCACTTCTTCCAGTCCGCTCGAGGAAAAACCAAGTCAAAGGAAAGCACATCAACAAAATATGCTACCATAGATTGGCTGCGAGCCTTGTGCGCTGATAACGTGTTTGAAGCTGCAGTGGCTATTCTTCATAGCTACTCGATCATATCTCTCAACACCAGACTTGACGGAATGTCAATGCACACGTTGGTCCACGAGTGGTGCCGATACAGGGCCTCGGATGACCGCCACAATATGCTGCGAGATGTTTTGCTCACGATGGGCAGAACATTCGACAAGACGTTGAATGATTGGGTCAACATGGAATGGGACGTTACGGTGCGGCTTGCAC
Source organism: Purpureocillium lavendulum (assembly GCA_029168975.1). Classification (NCBI taxonomy): domain Eukaryota; kingdom Fungi; phylum Ascomycota; class Sordariomycetes; order Hypocreales; family Ophiocordycipitaceae; genus Purpureocillium; species Purpureocillium lavendulum. The sequence continues at coordinate 1,292,618 of JAQHRD010000005.1, read as the reverse complement.
GGCACGTCCCAACAGTTGTGGCGGCTGTCCAGCAACTCGAGAACCCAGCCGACCAAACGCTATTTATTAACATCGACGCTTGCCATGCCCTAGAAGCAATAGGCGACGCTTCGGGTCTACCATTCTCCCACTTCGTGCCGGCTGAAGCCACTCTTCTCGTGTACAAACAGTTATACGATGTTTGCAGTGCGGCTCTGAAACCCGGTCACCAACTTCTTCTGGTAGCCATGGGAGACTACTCCCTTTGGCTGGAGAATCTCGAAAGATATGACGAGGCTGTACCGCTGGCCAAGCTGAGACTGGAACTATACAAAAGGTCGTTGGGGCCGAAGCATCCCGATACATTGTCATCCATGAGCGACCTTGGAAAGGGCCTGAAAATGAGCGGAGACCACATCTCGGCCGAGCCCATTCTTCGGGAAGCAGTTGTGCTGCGCGGGGACTCCCCATCGGCGGCAACCCCAATGACAAACCTAGCGATGGTACTGGTCGACAAGGGTGAAGTGCACGAAGCGAAACAGATTCTCGAGTCTGCGCTCGACATAGTGACACGCTCAGGGAATCTCGTCCTCCAGCTCGAGTGTTCCGGCTGCCTGGCATGGTGCGCAGCGGACAGCGGCGACCAGAACCTAGCGTTGACGTATCTTGAACAGGCTGTCAGCCTGGCGGAGCAGCGGTTCGGCCCCGATTCTCCTGCCGCCCTCGAGTGGACGGGACAGAAATACTACCACATCGTGGACTCCGTTGCTCTATCTTCTCAAGATGACATCACTGCCGTGGAAACGGGCATTCAATCATTGATCGAGAGGCTAGGAACGACTGAGACCCGCCGTGTAAACAGATTCAAGCTGATTGTGAGGCTTGGCGACCTATATTACCGAATTGGGAGTTTCGACAAGAGCATCGACGCATTTCATGCGGCATTAAGGGAAACAGAGTCAACAAAAACGACTGCGAAATCCAACGAAAATATGGAAGAGGTCCTTATTTCGCTAGGTAGAGTCTACTGGGACTCCGGGCGTCTGCAAGAAGGCATTGCCTGCTACGAAAGGTGCATCGAACATGCAGCGGCAGCGTCGAGCAAGTCTTCCAACGCGCTCGTCGCCGGCCTCAACAGGGCGATCGCTTTCCGCGACCGAGGTGAATTGAGCCTAGCTGAGAAATCCCTGGGCAAGTACATGAAACCCAGCGAGACTGCATCACTGGATTGGACCAACATGGCTAGGATATATACCTTGCAAGGACGGACGCTTGAAGCCCAGGAGACGTACAGCAGAACACTAGCAGCCATGAAAAGCGCACGGATGGAATCGCGCGCAGAATATCTGCTGACTCTGCACAGCCAGGCTGAGTTGTTTGAGAAACTTGGAGATGACGGGAAGGCGCTGGGCAACCTCCTCATCGCCTTGGAAGGGAAGCAAGCCTTGCTGGGTATGTGTAGCACGGCGACAATGAAAACGGCTATAGCCCTGCGGAGGCTGTTGGCGAAAAGCGGTCGGCTTGACGAGGCACAAGACTTGTCAAGTACAATGTCTCCTTATTATACGTACGCCTAGCCTCACTGTATCAACACAGATTTGAGATACTCGTGGCCATGAGCACCGAATCCATGGACCCCTTGAGACACAGCTACGGCTGACCGTCGCGACCATCCAATCGTGACCGTCGTAGGACTAGGATTAAAGTGCTTCAAAATATTGATGCCAAACGGACATCCTACGATTGACCTTATAAGGGCCGACTGTGGCGAGCAGGTCAACAGGTGTGGGCAAGCGAGGTGACTGCCAACAGGAAGAGTCAAGAACTTAGACGCGTCACAACAGATTACATGCGGCATCACGTACTTCAGTTGGCATGACAGTGAACATCATTGCTAGACTAAATTGGTATCATCACATCTCTTGACACATGATTGAGAAATTTCCATTCCAAGCCACTCCTTTTACACATCGGCGCCCTCGTCGTGGGCCTTGCCCAGGCCGGGCTGCTGCTTTCCAATGAACTCGGACTTCTTGAGCATGTTCCACTTGTCCTCGTCAGAGTCGAGGTGGCGGAAGCACAGCCAGAAGGCGGCACCACCAACAAAGGCAATGCAGGCAACGACAGTGTAGTTCCAGACCAGGAGCGGGTCGCCAGAGAGAGGCGTGAAGGCCTGTCCGAGGGCGGACGAGACGGCGCTCATGAACAGGTTGACACTCATGACGAGCGACTTCATGTTCTCAGGGGCCTTGGAGAAGGCGTACTCGTACGAGGTAACGTTGGCAAAAATCTCAGCGATACCAATGAGGATGTAGGGCAGGCACTGGGCCCAGACGTTGATGGGCGCCGGGTCGCAGGGCTTGTCGCTGCCGTCGGGCTGGGGGAAGGTCTTGTTGGCGTACCAGCCGCAGGGGCTCTTCTGGTAGATGTAGTACTGCATGACGGCAGCAGCCACCATGGAGAGCGCGGCGATGATGAAACCAAACGTCATACGCTTGATGGGGGTGAAGGCGAATCCCAGCTTGCGGAGACCAGGGTAGAGCAGGTGGTCGATCAGGGGAATCATGATGACGATGGAGATGGGGTTGAGGTTCTGGATGATGTCGTTGGGGACGCCGTGCAGCTCCATGGTTCCGGCCTGGATGGTGAGGTTGCCCGTCATCTGGTTGTAGGACAGGAAGAAGATGGGCAGGAAGAGGAAGACCTTGCAGGCCATGAGACCACGGCGGACCTCGTCAACCCAGGCGTCGTCGTAGGTCATCCACTTGGGGCGTTGCTCAACAGGCACGTTGGACGGCTTGGCAACCTCCCAGCTGAACTTGGTGAGGCTGGAGCGGCCGCGGACGAACCAGAACATCTTGAAGAACTTGGAGAGCAGCGAGCCAGTCGGGGGCTTGAGCTTGTACTTGCGCTTCTGCGACCAGAGGACGAGGGGGGAGATGAGGAAGAGGATGGTGGGGATGAGGAAGGCGACCCAGAAGCCGACGTACTTCTCAACGTAGACCATGCCGATCTGACCGGTGAGGGAGCCGATGTTGATGCAGAGGTAGAAGTAGAGGAAGATACGGGTGTTGGTGACGGCAGGGTCGACAATGACGCGCTGGCCCTTGCGGACCTCGACGCGAGGCTTGGTGTCCTCGTTCTGCTCGGCAAGCAGAGGAGAGACGTTGGCCTTGAAGAAGCCGGTACCGACGCAGAGGGTCAGGAGACCGATGATGAAGCAGCCGAAAGCGCCCTTGTTGTTGGAGATGACGGCGGGGGAGGCGGCCACGACGAGGATGACGTGGGCAATGGTGGAGATGCCAATGGCAAGGTGAAGAGTCCAGAAACGACCCATGCGGGCGTCGGCAATCCAGGCACTGTCGACATGGTCAGTCTCGGTCGGGCTCAAGGAGCAGCGCTGAGCTTTGGGTGGGGGGGCGGCGAGAATACTCACCCAACAAGGGGCATCAGGTAGGCGAAGAACATGTTGAACAAGCTCAGGCCCTGGGCGGCCTTGGTTCCCATGCCAAGGGCACCGGGGTGCTCGCCAGCACCCGTCGTCGAGCCAGGCGGCAGCGGGCGGTTGATGAAGTTGGTGTAGAGCACCGAGGATCCGTAGTAGGAGAAACGCTCGCAAAGCTCGACAAAGGCAATCGTCCACATGCTCCACATGATGCGGCCAGAGACGCGGGGCAGCGTCTGCATCTCCTCCTCGGTGGGCTTGCCCTCGTAGTCCTCCTCGAGGACGGTCGAGATGTCCCTCACCGAGTGACGGGCAATGGACGACTTTCGCACGTCCATGGACCCGCGGGCCGGGTTGTTGTGGATGCCATGGTGCTCGGCGTCGGTGAGGCCGGCGTTGGTGATGGCGTCGTTGTCGAGTTGCACCGCGCTCGTCATCTTGGGCGATGGTCTCAGGGGCTGCGGGCGGGGAGCTGCTCTACAAGTGGTTGCGTTTTCCCTGCTGGGGAGCCCTTCTCACGATGAGGTGGAAGAAGGGGTGTAAGTCCGGACAACGGTTCTTGGCCGGCCGGATACCAACAAGAATGGAAAATAGGTCGCACAACAGGAAAAGGGAAAAAAAGGGAGGCCATCCGATGCCCCATACGGGACGGACGCGTTTAAATAATACCACACACCACACACAGTCAGTCCTCGACGGTCGGTCGCTATCTGGTGCTCGCTCTCGTCCGTGACCCTTCTCCTCAGCGTCCCCATCCCGCGCATCTGTGGGCAGCAGCACCGCCGTCGTCCACGGGTGCTGTGGTTGCGGCCGGCCTGTGGTGCCACCCTGGGTCGCATGGCATGCTCCGCTCCCGTATCTCTGGCAGAGCTCGAGACCCAGGGATATCGCGGGGCCAAGGCTCCAAGGCTGGGTCGACCCCGGGGCACCGATGCCTGATTCGGGAAGGTTGGCACACCTTGAACAAAAGATCCCGGGACTGTGCCGCGGGCGGCGGCCCCCCCCCTGCCCACTCCAATAAATAACCTTAGTCCAGTGCAGCACGCGCACGAGCGCCTGTTAGCCTCGGAGGGGAAGGTCGACTCTGTGCTGTGGGTGGCGACATGGGCTCGATCCAGCGGGGACCAGGGGGGTCATGATGAATGGACGTCGGGCGACTGGCGGGCAACTCGTTGATCTGTGATCAGTGATGGGCAAAGTCACTCGCGGACGGGTGCAGCTGGTGGCTCTCGCCCTCCAATCGCTTTGGTTGCGGGCCGCAGGAAGGGTTGGGGTCTTCTGTCGTGGCGTTGGCCACATCCAGCCTGGGCATCAGCAGGCTCACCTGCGGCGCTGGTCTGCCGTCTGCACCGATGGGCGCCCAGGGCGACTTACTGGGAACGAGTGAAAAGCCTTGCCTGCTGCTGGAGCACTGTCACGGGCAGAGCGCGTCGTGGCGACTCCTTGTCGATCGAGTCGCCGTCGCCGTTGGCTGCGCCGACGCAGTGACATATCGGCTAAGCCCGCGACGAGCGTCCAGAACAGGACAGGCTGGGGCCGGAGGGTGTTGGACGGCGTCCGCGGCGGCCTCGACTGCGTGCCTGAGCCTGAGGTGAGACAGCCGGATCCGAGGCAGGCTGAGCTCGGTGGCCTCGCTCGCTGCCCCCGAAGCGTCCTTCACCTGCGCCAGCGGGACCCGTTGCGAGCCACTGCCAAGAGCGAGCGCCAAGTCGGCTCGTTTCCACGAATTGCACCCATCCATATCGCACGGATTGCCCTGCGGCAAGGCTCTGAACAATCGCGGGCTGTCCTCCGGTGGCGAAAGCGGCAAACCAGCACGAGACGGCACCCCTATTGCTCTCTCCTTCGGCGAGCAGTGATGCCGCCGCATCACGCAGGAAACTCTCTGCTCCTGCAGAACTAGGTCCATAGACGACACAACAAGCTTAAAAAAAAAATAGAGGGTCCCGGCGGGTTGAACACGGTGGGCCGCCCCCAATCCTCGGTCTGCCTGGGCCCAGGCTGGGCGAGACCCGGGCAGATAAGGATGGGTCTGCTGGGCTGGCCCTCTGAGCGAGGGAGAGAGAGAGAGCACGCCATACCAGCAGCCGCTGTGCTGTGCTGGTCTGTTCTGTCGACGTTGATCACTCGCAGCCAGGCGTCCCAGAACCCGAGGTCTGCTTGCCCCCTTCTCTACAGCCCCCCCCCAGACCGTGAAGCCTCTCCCGCCAGGCCCAGGTCACAGTCCCGCCCAGCCAAGCCACAAGCGCCATCGCCGAGACTGCCAGCCATTTCTGGCAAGGCGAGGGCAAAACCGCATCCGCGGGTGCGCAAGCAGAGGCAAAGCCGGCGAGTCGGCGATTCGGCGATTCCCTCTGCTGGGCACATGGCGCAAAGGAGGTGCGAGTGAGACCCCGTGTTGGTTGGCCGTCGCCGCCGCCGCCGCATCCAGGGAGTGAGGCCGAGGAGGCAGCGCCTGCATCCATCCGTGGGAAGCAAACACGCGCGCATGCATGCTTGCGAGCCAGCCAGGCCACAGGGTTGCCAAGATCTAAGCGTGAGGCAGATCCTGGCGCCGTCCCCGCCAGCAGCTACCAGCAGCCACCAGGAGCCACCACGACGGCAGCAGGAGACTTTTTGCGCGCCGCCAAGAGCCCCTCGCGCTGACGGCTCCCTGTCGTTGGTCGCGCCGCCGACGAACTTTTGCCAGTTCCCGCCATTGTGGCTGTTTGGCGCCGCCGGCACTGCATGGAACTGCCATGGGGGCCCTCCCTGTGTTGGTTGGGTCGCCGCCCACCGGTGTCGATGACTTGCCGTGAGGCGAGGGACGGGAGGGACAGGACAGGGCAGCGCGTGCCAACGGTCGTCAATAGTGACAGTGACGGTGATGGCGATGGCGAAAGATGGCGTTGGCGTCGTCTCGTTGGGTCCCGATGCGCGTACCTACTCCGAACGTAGGTAGTTTGACGTGCAGTGAGTGCCTCCTCGCCACTTGCATTTCCCCGTGGGAATCATGCGCCGGCTCATGTGGGGAGGCGAATGTAACCTGGTGAGAGCGATGGAACGATGCCCTTGACTGGCATGGCAGGCAGTTCCGCCGCGCTGGGTCTTGGCACGATGGCTGGCTTCGTGGCTGGCGATGCTGCTGTCGCTCTCAACTTACCAGAGGAGGAGGGAGGGGGTTTGCCATTGCACGTGTCGCACGCGCAGCGCCGGTCCCAATGCTCTTTTCGGTTTAATCATCTCCGACGCAGATTAGATCAACCACTGGCACTGCTAGCAGATGCGGGGAACCGTCGACAAGGGGCGGCTCCTGCTCCGTCCAACACGCGACGGTGGGTGGTGGGTGGTGGGTGGTGGGTGGTGGCCCTCGCATCGCATCCTCCCCATCGCATCCTCTCCACCGCCGGCGCTTGTCGTCGACGACCCCATCCGGAGAACGTCGTGAGAGCCCAAGGAACGGACCCCCCGTCTCGCAACGATAGCTTCTCCCAAGCGCCTCATCGCCATACATAAGTATTACGTTAAACTTTGGGGGTGCGTCTGGGGGAGGCCTGGAGAAGCGGCGGGGTGAGAGCCTGGCATCCTGGGGATGCGCGGGCAGCTTCAGCCCAAACGGGAGAACCATGGGTCCCCGCGACCAGACAGAGTTCAAAACATGGGGATGTGCGTCTCGGCGCAACCTTCAACGCCCATCCAGCAGCGTGTGCCGCGAGAGGCCACACCACAGCGAACCGTGATGCCTGCCTGCTTCAGAGTCGACGGCTACCGCACCCGTCGGCCCCAGACGGGATATCACCCTTCACTAGCACCGTTTTTACCTTATGCTTATCGACGTCCCCTGTCGTCCAAGACCACTGGTGGTCGTGGTGGCCTGGGCACCCTGCTGATGTGCAAACGCATGAGCTCGACAAGTCTCGTTCCAGAAGTCGCAGATTCCGGATCAGGGACAGTCAGGCATGCTCGCCATCGCCAAGCCAGAGCGTCTCCTCGGTCAGGCGCGGGTATTGATGGCACTGGGAGTTGGGCGAGTTGGAGGGACGGAGGGAGCGCGCACTGCGATGGCGCTCCTTGGTGCCCCTGCCCTGCAGGGAGGCCGGCCCAGGAAAGCCACTGGCGGGCGCCACGCACATCAACTGCCTTGTGAGAGGTGTTCAGACTGCTACTGCCGCGAATTATGCTTGAGTTATTCTTAGCCGGCTGATGTGCCCTGCCCTGTCGCCGGCTGTTTGCTGGGCATGAAGGTACTGCTGCCCAGTGCTGCTGGCACGTTTGGGTCGATGCATTCTTGCTCAGCATCATCTTCCGATTTCGAGTCAGAACGTTTGAGTATATTGGCAATGGGCATCACGTAAGAACCCATGATAGATCGAGGCACTCCCAGCTGGGTGCTCAAACACACACACACTCGTAAGATCAACACGAGGTGATAAAGTCAAACCGAGCCGTTGGCCCAAGCCGTCGCCGTCCGGGGCCCCAGGTCGTCAGGTCACACACTCAAGAAGGACGCTTTACGCGCCGGCCTCTCTCTCCTCCAGCTTCGTCTCATGTGCTGCGAATCACTCGTGCCACTATCCCAGAGCATGCTAACGCGCCAAGCTCTCACACGCATGGAAGACCCGTCGAACGTTCCGTCCTGAGGTTAGCGCACCCTTAGCCGGCGGTTGAATCAGGGAATCCTGGGCAACCCCCACCCTCGTCTACAGCCACCAGGCAAGCCACGTCGATTCGGTGATGTGGTGGCCTCCCAACTGCCCACTTATCAGGCCAGGGGCTCTGCCAAGCCCGCCAACGACCACTTCGTCCCGTATTTTGCCCGAACGGACGCTGATTGCCTGGATGGATGAGTTGCCCGTCCTGCCTACCGCAATAGGCACTGTACTGTACTCGTACTTCATGTTCAGGGGCGTTTCGGTGTTGGCCCCTTCCAGGCTCGGTGGCTTGGGCGAGGCGGCTTCACCTTGCGAATGAGAGACGGTCATACCGAAATTTCTGCACGTCTGACAGCCGAGTCGGGCTGATTGATTCGGATCAAGCATGGTAACGGGAGCGTCTGCCGGTCGCATGCATTCGGAGGCAAACAACCGAGGCTGCGCCTGCGAACTCTCGCCACTCGCGGCATCCAGATAACAGCCAGTGCGTCTCAAAGGGTGCAAGAATTCAGATTGCCAAGGAAGTCCTCGAGCAGCATTGTGGGCCACACGCGGCCAACTGCACGAAGTAGCCGCTGAGCATTCGCCGTTGAGCTGCGATTCATTCTTATCACAATGCCCGTCCCGATCCATAAAATGTGTGTTCATGGAAGTCTTGCCGCATCGTGTGGCTACCGCAGCCAGGGACGGGTGGTGGGAGTTCGAGAGTAGTGCTGAGCCAAGGCGCTTCATGGATCCCAACGCCCTGTCCAGCGTCCTTCGCAAATTGCCCCTTCGTAACGCCTCTTAGTCCGTATCAGTAGTGTCTCAATGGTGGTCGTCTGCTGCCCTTGTTTGTCTAAAGCGCTATAACGTAAAAGACGCGTACGCCAAGCAGCCCTCCCCGTGCCAAGTGACCGATGCTTCTGTCCACCGTCTCCATCGAACACCTCCACCTTGCGCCTCGCCGTCCAGGCTGTCAGTCGGATGCTAGATCCGTCTTAGCCTCCGTCCCTTCCTCGACCGTCACGAACCGAGCCTTGACACCTGTCAGCATGGACAGGAAGTAGGCTCGCTGCTGCTCCTCCGGCGGCATCTCCGTGACCTCGACGTCGAAGTGTCTCAGCAGGCCCGTGACGACCTTAAACACCACCAGTTCAGCCAGGTTCCTCCCCGGGCAGGACCGCGACCCGCCACCCCAGCTGAGGTTGTACCGGTCCATGGCCCGGAGACGCGCCTCGTCTCCCGTCTCGGCGCCGAGCCAACGCCCCGGGTCGAAGCACGCGGTATCTTGGCCAAATATGGAGCTGTTGTGATGGAGTGATACAGGGTTGCAACCGACCGTTGTGTTGGGAGGGAACCAATGCTGGTCCACCTGCAGACCACCCGCAGGCGCTTTGCGGGGGAGGGACATGGAGATTACGGGGTACAGACGCATGGCCTCTTTGATGGAGGCGCGCGTGTATACCATCTTGGCAGCGTTGGCGTAGCTTGCAGATGCTGGCGCTTGTCGGATTTCGTCGGCTACTTGCCGGTGGACCTTGGGATGGGATCCCAACATGGCCAGTATGGATGAGAGTGTCGAGGCCATCGTCTCGTGGCCAGCACCGAAGTTGGTGACGGCCATTTTCCTTAGGTAAAGCTCGCTGAACTCGGCCTTGTCCTTGTGGAGCTGAATGAGGTCGGCGAGCAGGTCTTGTCGGGTGTCTTTTGGCGGCTTCTCCCTCAACGCAGCCTTGACCCGCCGCGACACACGCCTCGTCACGTCCTACTGTTGTTAACTTCTGCCCGTGATGCACTGTCTTGGGAAGGTACAAACAGGAAAGAAAGGCCGAAAGTTGTCGGGAGTCTTGTACGTGACGCCCCAGAGTGCGGCGAAGGCCCTCCCGACATCAGACGATAGCAATTCGAGCTTGGTCATGATGGGGAACAAGCCAAACACGCTTTTCCTCCTCCATCCCCTGTAGCTGTGCAGGACTGTGCCCCAATCGGTACCTTGCTTGAGTAGTCCAGGTGACCAGGACAAGACAGATGCTCCGAGGCACTCAACCGCAATGATGTGCATCCATTCCTGCAGGTCAACCTCCTGCCCTTGCAGAGAAGCCAGCTTCGTGACGGCTTCCTTGACTACGCCGTCGATTGCATGCTCAAATTTCGCAACGTTTGAAGCATGATATACGCGTCCAATAAGTCTCCGTTGCAGGCGGTATCGTTTCGTGTTGAGTTCAGAGAGGAGGTCCAGTGTGTCTGGGAAATGTGGCCGCAAGTGCCAGTCCAATTGAGGCCTACTCAGACTTGTTGCCACTGGGAATGTTAACAGACCGTTCATAAAAATCGAGGAACATGTACTCACGATAGAATTCTGACTTTTCGCACCCTCTGCCAGTGCCTTCCGCCAGGTTAGCCAGGCCACCAATACACCAGTGACGCATCGATGCTCACTATAGATCTGGTCGAAGGCGTTCTTGCTATTGAACCACACCTCATTTGGCCCTACTCGCACGGTATCGCCGTACTTTTTATGCAAAGACTTTGCCAGCAATCGTACCCGGCCATTTCTGGCATGATACGCATACCAACAACTTGACACCGCCGCTAGCTTGGGTCCCGGCACCCCCGCGAGCGGGTGAAGAAGCAATCTGTAGGCGGCGAGACAAAGGAGGCCGAAACTTGCTCCGGCGCTGGCAACAAGCACAGCTCTGACGATGTACCAAGTCAAGTTGGCCAACGTCGTCATGATAGTGTGATACCACATGCTGTTTTCGTGGGAGCCATCCGTCGTCTCTGCGATCAAGGCCGAGTGGTCGCACGCGCCGTTTGCTTTGGATGAGGAGGGGGAAAGGGCGGCAACTCAGTCAACATCTTGACCAAAGGGGCCCGGGGCGCTCAGAGACGACTGCGGTGGCCTTGATAAAGCCCAGATGATGTTCATGTGGGAAAAGAACAGTCTTGGGAGGTCCGACGCTAAAATCTCCGCGACAGAGTTTAGTCGCTACAGGGTAGGCCCTGGTCAGTGCTGGTGTTGAAGATGGGCCACAACGGCAGCCAGGCAAGAGGATAATTGAGTTGCATACTAGATACTAGGCAGGAGCGACTTTATCACGGAGGCCATTATGCTTGGTCGATATCCGGAATCCAGTGTTTCGAGTGCTGGCACTGCTCTGCATGTACGGAACTCGCCGCAAGTCGGCGGAACCCCGAGCCTGTTTGTGCCTTCATCCGGGACAAAACTTGGAAATACGTCACATATACCCTCTATGGATTGAGCATTGCGGTGCAACAAATACGCCTTCTGCTTTGTCGGGTCCTCACATTCCACGGAGATGGGCTGTGGACGGGGACGGCTGCATTTCGTGAGACGGCGCATAACATGACCGATGTAGCACGGGGATGATGCTAGTCGACGGATGCTGGAGCACAGGGTAGACCTTCTATCAATGCTATGGAAGAGTACGACTAAAGTCGATGAGCATACTTTGAGTGCTTGGGCCTCCGCGGCACTCAAGCCATGAGCCAATCTGGCGAAATGGTTCATCGGATGCGGCATCACGAATCTCGCACGCTGCCTCTTGTGTGGGCAGTGATCGTAAGAGCGACCCGTGACCTTTGGATAACACAGTTTTGACTCAGGTATGTTCGGTGCAAAACGGAAACCCAAATGCCCGTTTCGCAGGGACCTACAGCCATGAGCTGCAATACATGTTCTCCGTGCTCTGGCTGCCCTGGTGTTGACGAGGCTGCCAATAGGCGCCAAGCGCTACGACGCGGCGGCCGTTTACAGGCGCTTATTCGCCCCTGTCGCGGCTGCCGGGATGTTCCGTCCCCGACAACCATGAGCTGGTCACAACGCGCAGCGCGGCGTAGGTGGCCTTTTTCCATGTCAAAGAACCCCAAGCTTCACGACGTCGCAGCGTTGGGTTAGCGAACATTCGCTCGATTGCCTTTGCGCAAGCAAACCAAGCGGCTGAACCATGGTACGTTTGAACGACACCTTGCACGCCTTGCCCTGGCGCATACTGATCGCCCACGCCCCTTAGAACGTGCAGTACAACTCTGCCCTGCGGCAGAGCAAGGCGATCCGGAGCGAGCTGTCGAAGCTCAACGACAAGGCCGCACCGACGCCCGCCGAAGTCGGAAACGTGTCAGCGTCGCTCGCCTCTTTCACCAAGACGCTCGATGAGTACAACCACCTCGCGCGGCAAGAGATTGTCACCAAGAAGCAAGAGGAGGCGTTCGAACGCGTCAAGCGCTTTCGCGAAGACCTGTCCGACTTCCGCTCCCAGGTCGATGGACTGAAGAAGGCGAGGGAGGATTCGCTGCACCAGGACAACCGCAACGAGCTCCTGGGCAGGCGGCCGTACAATGCCACGCCCGAGAACCCCTACGCCAACGCCACGACGACGACGACGACCAACTCGGCCTTCCAACCGCGAAACCCCACCTCATATGGGGGCGGCCCCTTGACGACGGGCTCCGCCGACGAGATGCGCGAGGCACACGCCCTACGCGAGCAGAACTTCTTCGCCAACACGCACAGCGCCCTTGATGACTACATCGCCCGCGGCCAGGCGGTCCTAGGCGACCTAGGCGACCAGCGCGACATGCTCAAGAACACACAAAAGCGGCTCTACAGCGTCGCCAACACGCTCGGTGTCAGCGGCGAAACCATCCGCCTGGTCGAGCGACGGGCACGCGAGGACAAGTGGATATTCTTCGGCCTCGTCATCGTCTTCTTCGTCTTCTGCTGGCTGTGCATCCACTATCTGACGTGAAGATCGCCGGCGCGACTCTCAGACGAGCGACGTCGTCACGGCACGGCACGGGAGCTTCATTTTCAGCGCGGCGTTCTTGGCTCTCTGCAGTACTGCCTACCGTCATATATCGGTCGCCACCTGGGGCTTCAATTTGAACACGTGTGTCACGGGCTTATACATCCTCGCCTTCAATCTGTCGCAGCGCTACTGTGAAGAGCACGTCCCTCGTCGTCTCTACCTCGACGCACTTGGTCTGAGGGAGGATGTGATTGCTCGTGCTCAGCTTGCCACCAACCTGCGTCTCCCAGTCGGTCACGTCCCACTCCAGGCCCTTGGTGGAGATGACGCTCGGCCCCTGGAGCGGCAGGATACCGACGTGCTTGCCGAACGCCACGTCCTCGCCATCCTCCCTGACGCGGATCAGGTGCTTGCCGGCCTTCAAGAGGAACGTGAGACTCGACCCGGACAGGAGGAACAACCGGCCCTTGGCGTAGTCGGCCCCCGGCTGCAGCAGGTACAAGTGGTGCAGCTGGCTGACGCCCTGGTCGACGCGCCCTCCGATGCCGCCCAGCGCGACAATGTCGAGTCCCTCGGGCCGCGTCTCGCGGATCCAGGCGACGGCCTTGTCGAAGTCGGTGGATTCCTGGTCGGTGATGTGGACGACCTCGGCCGGCGTGGGCTGCGACGAGTAGAAGTCTCTCACGGAGGGGGACAGCGAGTCGAGGTCACCGATGATGGCCTGGAGGTTGGACTGGTGCCATGTCAGCCGGACAGGAACAAAGGACGACGCGCTGGGCGACGACGTACGAATTTACCCTGAAATGAGGACAGTTCGTGGAGGCGGTTGGCGCCACCGTCTGCGGCAACACGGACAGATGCTGGGAGTCCATTAGCAGGTCTCTTTGAGGCGCACGCTGGCGAGGGCACGAACCGTTCTTCCACAGCCTGCGCAGGTTGGCGCCGTTCCGGAGGGGCTGGTTGAGAACGAGGAGGGCAAAGTCGGAGGCGCTGTCCCGGTCCTGCAGCAGCTTGGCCGGATGCCACTCGAACGTCTGTGAGGCGGCCATGGTGCCGGCTTTGATAACGATGTATATCCGAGAAATGAAACAAGTGCAGACAAGTGACCTGGGGCGTGAGCTACACCTGAATTAATACGAAAAGCCGTGCAGGCTCGGGGCAGCGGACACCGGAGCGTTGTTGGTGAGTGGCCGACGGATGATGACCCAATGCACAGCTGCAGTGAGGCAACCTCAGCCCTCCCTCCACAAAGTGGCACGTCAAAAAGCCGGGGGAGGCGGCCGCAGACAGGACCCGACAGGACAGGGTCAAAGGGCCAAGAGGTCCGCAGCGATGGTCAATGCACGCGGAAGGGCTTGCAGCAAAGGGCCCTGCAACGTCAAACACGTGGCATCTCACGTCGGCTCGGCGTTCTGGCTGGTCTGTTTGTTGCGAGTGTGTCGTGTGCTGCTGCTGGTGCTGCTTCTGCTGCTGCTGCTTCTGGAGCTGGAGCTGGTTGATGAGCCGCGCTCAGCTCAGCCCGCGCCCATGTGTGTCTCAGGCCACCCACCACCCACCACCAACTGCTGCTGATTTCAGCCATTTCAGCTTTCTTGTTTGCTTGCGGCGAGTGCTGCCTACCCTGGACGTGCATCGACGCCGCCCGGATAATTGTCGGAGCTGTCGTCATAGTTGGTGGGCTCGGTGCAGCAAACATTCCACGGCGCCCTGTCCGGCCCGCGGGGGAAGTGGTGCGGTGGTGACGCCTGGACCCGTCCAGCCGCTGACCAATCCGCGCCGGCCTTCAATCTTTTTTGGTGACACCGTCGAGGCCCGGGAACACCCTGGTGAGATTATCATCTTCCTTCTCACCACCGCTCCTCTTCCCCTTCGTCCCGCGCATCTCCAATCCCCCAGTGCGCACCATGTATCGCGCGGCTGTGCGGTCGGCTTCCCGCCAGGCCCTGGGCGGTGTGTCCAGGTCCGCCGGGCGCGTCGCCCCTCGACGCTTCGCCTCGACGGCGTCCCCTGCCGACAAGCCCCGGAGCTGGAAGAGCTCTGCCCTGCGATGGGGCCTGGCCGTCGGCGCCGTCTACTACTACAACACCAGCTCCGTGTTTGCGGACGAGGCCACCGGTGCGCATGAGCCTCGCCTGGAGGAAGATTGGCTTCCGCTAACGCCAAACGCAGTTCAAAGAACGGTGCCCGCGCCGTCCGCCTTTGCCGACTCCGACCTGCCGACCGTCGACGCCGTGATCGAGGAGAAGCGCAAGCAGGTTCAGGCTAAGACCGAGCGCGCTGCGCCCACAGAGAAGAAGACCACGCCCGCGACCCCCGCGGCCGAGACGGAGAAGCAGCCCAGCCCCGAGGGAGCCGCGCAAAACACCGCTGCGCTGGAAGGCGGCCCGGCGGCGCTGGAGGAGGAGGCCGGCCAGGAGGGCGCCTTCAACCCGGAGACGGGCGAGATCAACTGGGACTGCCCGTGCCTCGGCGGCATGGCGCACGGGCCCTGCGGCGAGGAGTTCAAGACGGCCTTTAGCTGCTTCGTCTACTCGACCGAGGAGCCCAAGGGCATGGACTGCATTGAGAAGTTCCAGTACGTTGGCCATGAACCTGGATGCTCGCACAGAGACGGACGGCCCATACTGACTGCATTTACAGGGGCATGCAGGAGTGCTTCCGAAAGTACCCTGAAATCTACGGCTCCGAGCTGACGGACGACCCCGCCGACGAAGAGGCCGGCAGCGCGCCGCCCGCCGAAGGCGACGCGCAGACCCTGCGCGACCAAGTGGCCGAACCCGCGACCAAGGCCCCCGAGTCTGATTCGCACCCGGCGCCCGCCCCCAAGGCCCCCGAGTCCGACTCGCGCCCGGCACCCGCCGTCAAGGCAGTCGACGACCCTGCGCCCGTGTGGGAGGATGCCCGCGCGGCCAACGGCGCCGTTGAGAAGAAGCACGCAGAGGAGGCCGCCAAGACGGACGAGGCCAAGCCCGAGGGCGAGAAGAAGGAGTAGAGACCGGACAGACCGGGATATGATCCAGAGCACTCTCGGAGACGTGCTGTGTATTAGATGACGTGCCACGCATGTCTGTATTATCAACGCTGTATGACACACGGCTGGCGTACATAGAGAGGCTACAAAATAGACGACTCGAACCACTCCAACTCATACGAACTTGGCCGGCGCACTGTAATTTTAGCTCGTATCACAGCGAAAACGTGCCCATGTGGTTTGCCACAGCTACAGGGAGAGCTTTGACTCGGTATTAACATTGTTAAGCAAGAGCAGAGACAGCCGTTTACACTACCAGACCCATGGCCAACCCGACGCCGAAACAGAGCCCACACAGTACAACTCCCGCCATTACGTACGAGCTTCGCTTCGCCTCACCTCGCCTCTTCACCACCGTTTCTCACGAGGAACCGCCCTTCTTCTTGCCCTTGTACAGGTAGCCGCCAAAGACGGACTCGACGGCGCCCACGGCAGCAAGGATGCCGACGCCGACGCCGGCCGTCTTCCAGTCGAGGCGGCCCTTCTCGTAGAGGCCCCAGGCGCGGTAGCCGAGGTAGGAGCTGAGGCCGACGACGGCGGCGACGTTGGCGAGGGCGAGGGCGCCGGCGCTGCCGTCCGAGAGCTTGGAGAACTGGGCCGTGAGCCAGTTGTCGGCGCGGCGGGCCTTGGCGGCGGCGTCGCGCCTGGCCTTCTCGGCCTTGGCTTTCGCCTCGGCGGCGGCGCTCTCGCGCTCACGGCGCTGCGCCTGCGTCTCCGTCTGCACGTCCTGCTCGAGGAAGTCCGAGGGCACCGTGTGCACGCTCGGGGCGTCGACGTCGATGAGCGACGCCGTCGACGCGGACTCGGTCGTCACCACCTCGGGCGGTGCAGGGGCGGCGGCCTGTACGGTGCGTTGCAAACAGATGTGGTCAGCGACTGCGGCGGCGCGTGGACGCGAGGGGAGGGGAGGGGAGGGGAGGTGAGGTCATGTGCGGGTGCGGGTGTGCGCGCAGCGCGGCAAACACACACACTCACACACACACACACGCGCATGCTCGGTGGTGGTGTTTGCTTTACCTCGGAGGGAGACTGCTTGGGCCCGCTGGCGGCTACGTCTGCGTACGACACTGCGGACGCGGAGTGGTTAGCAAACTCTGGCAGGGAGGGCTCCTGCGCGAGACGACGACGACGACATGACATACTGGCTGTGTAGTAGGTCTGTGTGTGGATGCTGGCGTATCGGCGGTGGTGGATTGTGTGCGTGCCGCGAGAGGGATGGAGCAGCAGGCAGAGAGAGAGAGTTTTGCGTGTGAGAGGGACAGAGGGAGAGAGAGTGAGAGGTGGTGGTGGTGGACGGGATGGATGGATGGATGGATGGATGGGACAGGAGGGAAAAAGGCAGCTCCCGTCGTGGTCACGTCAGGTGGGCAGACGCCGGAGCTTTTGCTTGCCGCCCGCTTGCACGCTGCCATGGCAGCGACAGCAGCACCAGCAGCAGCACCAGCAGCAGACACCCCCCCCGGCCCATGTGCGTTCTGCTTGGACGGAATGACGTCAGGCGTTAGCGTGGCCCCCGTTACAGAACTGTGTCGTCGCGCCAGCAGCCACTGGGGAGGACCCGTTTTGCGCCGAGGCGCGACGATAACCTGAACGCCTCCATGAAATTTGTCGCAGCGGGCCCGCGGGTCCGCGCGTGCCAGGAATTCCAGAATCTTCCTCGTGGACGGTTTCCGAGATCGATTCAGTCGGATGCAGTTGTATGGTCTTGTTGTTGAGTCGAGTCCAGGGACGATGCGGGCGACGATGCGCCTCGCTGCAGGAACAACAAGACCATCGCTTCAGGGGTCGTCGTGACGAGGCCGAGTCCCGGCAGGCTAATTAATGGCCGCCCAGCTGTCGCGTGCCGCCGATGGCGCTCGTACACACTGACGGGCTGGCTCATTCCGCGGCGCGTTGGCGGTGCAGATGCGGCCTCACAAGGGCCTTGCAAGAGCCTCGCAAGAGCTGCGCAAGAGCCGCACAGGAGCCTCGCGGCTGCAAGCGGCTCCCTGCTTGACGCAGACGCCTCAACACAAACGTCGTCACAGTCAGAGGCAACAACTGAACGAGCAATTGCAACGTATAACATGATCAATATTACAGGCTCTGCAGCCCTGTGCTCACTCTTCATACCCCTAGGATATCATAAGATCCCCGACAATGCAAAACCCCAGCCCTGATTCGAATTCGACCTCGCTGAATGCAACAAGTTTCCAACGCCTCGCCAAACGGGTATCATCGTATCGCGACACGTCCCCCCTGTCCATGAGCTCATCACATACCGATGCGCCGAGTACACCCCGCAACTGATCCCTATTGTACACACACACACACACACACACACACACACACACACACACACACATGTGGCCGTGATCCCGTCGTGCCACGCACGCTGCCCCATCGCCGTGTGAGCCAGCAAGTGCCGCGTCTCAGACGGTCTTGTGGTGGGCTTCCCCCAGCCTCTTCACCCAGTGCTGCCGCACGCGCCACGGCATCTTGCAAAACACGAGCGCTCTGTGCTCGTCGCAGAGGACCGTCTCTGCAATCTTGACCTGGAGGTCCAGGTCTTGCTCGGCAAACTCCTTGAAGAACAAGTCGAGCGCCATCTCTTGCCACAGCGGGGAACTGTGAGGTTTCACTTGCTCGATGCCGTCTGGACTGGTGGGCTTGGTCCCCAGAATATGGCCGTCCGGCCCGGACAGCGGCGTCGTATCCGCGGAGCTAGGGGCGAGTCCCGGTACAGCACCCACGCTCGCGGTCGATGATGACGCAGGCAGCAGCGTGTCGCTGTGCAGCGAGGTGCGTCGTCTCTTCTCCGGAGACGAGGCGGGCTGCGAGGTAACCCCGGCGGGCGTGCTGGTCGAAGATGTCATGGGCGGCTCAAATGCGCCCTCGCTGCCTATCGGCAACGCGCGCTTCTTAGCCTGGTTCGCGGACTCGTCCGGCGGCGTCAGGGCACTCGGCTGCGTGGGCGTGGTCCGCGGCGGTATCACCGCTGAAGGAGGCCGTGATTGTGAAGTAGCGGCGGGCGCAGAGCTCGTCGGCGTCTGGCTCAGGGAGGCGCGCTGCCTCTCTGGGCTGTCGGGCCCCTGGACCTGCAGCGTGTCTGTCTGGAGGTTGATGACCCCCGTGCCCGGCATGTCGGACTCGTCTCCGGGCTGGCCGTCGGTGCGCCGCTTCGGCTTCATGATGCGCTTCGGTGCGCCGCCGGATCCGATCACGTCTGGGTAGAGTATCTCCATGAAGTCCTCATGGTCAAAGGGCCGCCCGCGCAGGGCCCTCGAGAGCGGTTCTTTCTGGTGGTCGGTCAGCGCAAGGGTCGCGGCCGTGCCTCGACAACAGTCAACTTGCCTCGATATGGGCCCTCCACGCCTCCTCGGTGGCGGTCACCGTCCTCGTGATGGGGTTGTACAGGAATTCGGGGTCCTCGCGCAAGCCGCGCCAGAGGCGGAAGCGCTTCCTCGCATTGTCGCTCTTGTTGATGAGATGACTCTTGGCCGGGTAGGCGCCGTGGCTCTCCTGCAGGGCCTGGGCGGCGCGCTCCCAGGCCTCGGCCTTGAAGCTGCTGTTCTCGCGCAGGCCGAGCTGGACGCTGTCGCAGAGACTGCGGAAGAAGGTTGCCTCGTAGGCGGGCGTCCAGCTGAAGCGCGGGGCGCGGCGGTCGCGGTCGACGCGGGTCGCGCCCTGGCCGTCCGGGCCGACCATGTCGACGTCGTCCTCGGACATGACGGCGGCGGCGGCGGCGGCGGCAGCGGAGGCAGTCAAGGGCAGGCAGAGCAGCCAGGCAGGCAGGCAACTGCCTACCGGTACGGTAGTTATTGGATGAGACTGGACGGAACGGAGGCCGGTCGGGCGAGCCTCCTGTTTCGGCGGGATCAGCACCTCAGCAACCCCGAGGGAGGGCGCGCCAATGCAGCATGGCCTGGGCTGCGGCCGGGGATGGAGGGGGGGGGGGCTTGGGGGGGAAAGACGGGACGGGAGGACTGGAGCCGGATGCTGGGCCTGGGCCCCGAAATTATAATAAAGCGCGAGTCGTCCGGACTCGGTAGGTTGCGCACAACAAGCGGCTTGCCGTCTGCCTGTTGTTTTGCCGACGGGGAGGAAGACGGGACGGATGGACGGCGGACAGGCCTGGCGAGCTGGAGGGACCTGGAAAGACTGGCCGCCCCAATCGCAGACCGAGCGGCGGCGCGAAGTCAGCACTGAGCAGCGCCAGCAACCAGCACGGATGCCATGGCCGAGTCCCTTCCAGGCTTGGGGGCAGCGCGCCGTCCGCCCAGTGGGGAAGAGTCGAGAACTCTGAAGCGTCACGTGGACCCATTGGACCCTGGCAGGTCCAGCAAGCCCAAGCCCGCCTGGCCCGCCTGGCCCGCCCAGCCCAAAAAACGGGAACCTCAGGGCGGCACAGAAACGGATGGTGAAAAAAAGATGGGGGTTTGGGGAGGGAGCGGAGCGAGGGTCGTGGGGTTGGGCCCTGGCACCTGCGCAAGCTGCGACCTGCAGCGCGCCTGCAAACCACCGCCTGGGAAAAGTACCTTGTCCATCTGCCGACCTGCATCCATCTCACACCGACCTTTCCAGGCGGCTGCTGCTGTCGTGGGCCGCAAACCGCGCCGACGGTGCCGTCTTACGAGCACCTACTTCGTACACGGTCAGCAGCAGATGCCCGAACAATCGTCCGTCGCGGCGTCTGGTGTCAACGCGGGGCCGGTCGAGGGGCAAGCACCTCCGCGCCGCCTCGACGCATGGGAGCGGGCTGACGGCGACAGCAACAACATGAACAGAGCGCATGGCTTGCCGCCACTGCCACCCGGCGCAGATCGATGCTCTGCTGCAGTGCGGGCCGGGGTTCGCTCCCCCCATTGTTGGTTGAGCCTCCGTCCCTCGTCTCAGATCCTGCAATCCCGCGGTTCGAGCCGCCCAGCTCGTGGCTGTTATTGCCCTGGGGATGATGAGTGGGGGGGGACCGCGGGCGGCGGCGGCTGTTCCACAGCGCATGGCGGGCTGCTGTGCCACGAGGCATGGCTGTCTGTCGGCTTGACACCTGCGGGGACGAGCGGTGACTGGCGAACGGCTGTCAGAGTGTTGCTTGGCACATGGCCGACGCTGGGCGCAGGTCACCGTCAATATTGGCGCGCGCCGAAGTATGGAGTCGGCAGGCGTCGTGGTCGTCAGTGCGACCGCCTCATTGTGCTGCACCCAACAGTCGCGAAGCACACTGACGTAGGTTGGGCTTCATCCCGCACGTTAATGTTGAGCCTCAGCTTGGTGGCCGCCTTGTCGGCGTGATCCGACGTATCGTCTGGTACTCGGCGGTCGGCCAGCCCCAGCCGGATCCTGTTTTTGCCCCAATACCAAACGCCCAGCACCAAGGAGACTAACAGTCCCATGGGCGATATGCGTCACTGGCAGTTATTGCCCAATTCGGACTCGTACTTCGCACTTCGTAGAACTCCTCCGATTGTCAACGCCGAGGCTCCCACACTGCGGCCTTTATCAGATCAATCAGATAAGATCTGTCATTGGACATCGGCGGGGCATGCCCTGCCGATCCCTCGGGCCAGTGGATAGGAGCACCCGTCCCGACAAGCAGACGGCCACTGAAAACTTGCAGCCTGCCGTGGTACGGTAGCCGTGCTGACTGCGCAGGAACATGCTAGGCGTTGCGTGCACCCCTCTGGTGGTCTTGACTCCTGTGAGGGCGAGCCGTAGGCAACGGAGCCGAGCCGAGCCGTTGAGGAAGCAGGATGTGGAATGTGGAGTGCGCGCGAATAGTGGCACCAAGTCGCGTCCGCGTGCACAGGGGCGGACTCCGCTCGGCGAACCGTCGGACATAGGGACGAGGCATATATGTGAGACCGTCATCCGCCGCCGGGGGGCCCTTGGCCGTGAACTCGCTCGCACGTCCCCGCCAACCGTGATCCAAGCACTGGGACCTCGGACGAAAGCAACATGCCGTCGTCTACGAAAGGACTCCTACAAACGACGAGCGCGTCGTCGAGTGACCCCCTCCTCGGCGCCTCCAATGTCCGGGGCTACGGGGCTCGAGCCCGCCGCACCGAGGCGACCGTCACCTTTGAGGACTCCGACGACAGCGAAGTCGATGCGACTGGAAACACATTCGACAATGAGACCCAGGCAGGTGTAAGGAGGGTTGAGGCTACCACCGCAGTGTGGTCCAAGACCCATCTCGTCGCGGCCTACGCCAAGTGAGCCTGTCCCGACGCTCGGCCTGGCGAGGCCCTGAGCCGCTGACCGCGTCCAGCATCTGGTTCATCTACTTTATAATATCCATCGAAGAGGTAGTTGTAGGGGCCATGGAGCCTTTCGTCACGAGCGCCTTCGAGAAGCACTCCCTGACGGCTGCCGTCGAGGTCATGTCGAGCATCATCGGCGGCGTGACCAAGATTCCCATCGCCAAGATCCTCGACACCTGGGGCCGCCCGCAAGGCTTGGCGTTGACGCTGCTGATTTGGGTCATCGGGCTCGCCATGATGGCGGCCTGCCAAAATGTCGAGACATTTGCCGCGGCAAAGGTGTTCAGTTCTGTCGGGTATGTCGAGACGATCACGAGAGATCTTGGCTGGGATTACTGACGTGAACAGATCGCAAGGCGTTACATACTGCCTCACCATCTTTATTGCCGACACATCATCGCTGCTGAACAGGCCGCTGATGCTTGCCTTTGCGTCGTCGCCGTATGTGATAACGACTTGGATCGGCGGCCCCGTGTCGGAGAGCATCCTCAGCGGGCCGGGATGGAGATGGGGCTTCGGCATCTGGACCATCGTCACACCCGCCGTTGTCCTGCCCCTCTCTGCACTTTTCCTTTGGAACGACAGAAAGGCCGAACTCGCCGGCATAATTGAACCACGTACCGGCCGGATCACGCTGCGCGACGTCAAAAAGTACGCCGTCGACGTGGATTTGGTTGGCTTGCTCATATTCGCCGCCGGCATGGCCCTCTTCTTGCTGCCTTTTAACATCTGGTCGTACCAAGAGGAGCAGTGGAGGTCGCCTCTTATCATCTTCATGATTACCGCGGGCACGTTACTGATCGTGACATTTGTCCTCTGGGAAAAGTACCTGGCGCCCGTCAAGTTTGTGCCGGTGAGGCTGTTGATGGATCGCACGGTCTTCTCGGCCGGCATCATGTTTATATTCGTATTCGGTCAGTCGTCGATCTGGGGCAGCTTCTTCACGTCGATGCTCCTCGTCGTCTGGGACACGAGCGTCACCGAAGCGACGTATATTCACAACATCTACCGCGTTGGCTCCTGTCTGGCCGGAATCATGATTGGCCTCATTGTTCATCGGGTCGGGCGGTTCAAGTGGATCGCGGCATACTATTCCATCCCTTTGTCAATGCTAGGCGTCGGGCTCTTGATCAAGTTCAGACAGGCCTCGGAACCGCTTGGCTACGTGGTGCTGTGCCAGATCCTCGTCGCATTTGCCGGCGGACCGACCGTCCTGGCGGGAGAGATGGCCATGATGGCGCCGTCCGACCACCAACACGTCGCCGTCCTCATGGCGATTCTCAACTTCTTCTGCAGCGTCGGCAGCGCCGTCGGATCCTCTGCGTCCTCGGCCATCTGGACGGGCACGTTCCGCCGTGAACTCGTCAAGAACCTCCCACCGGGGGCGCCTGTTGACGAAATCTACGGCGACCTCGAGAAGCAGCTATCGTACCCCGTGGGGTCGGCCATACGCAACGGCATCGCGCGGGCATACTCGGTCTCGCAGCGGTACATGCTCATCGCTAGCGTCTCCCTCCTCGCGTGCGCGTGGGTTTGCACGTGGTTCTGGCGCGACATCAAGCTCAAGAAGGTCAAGCAGGTCAAGGGCACAGTGGCATGAAGAGGCCGGGATGTTGGTTTCACAAGACGCGCTGCAACCCCAGGTCGGTCCGACTTTTTGAATGTTCAGGAGAAGAACGTTGGCCGTCACAAATCGCGACGGCCGAGTAAAGTATGGCACTGTAGCGTCCAGTGCTATAGTGACTGCGCTCAGCTACACGTGCTCGCCCACGACAGGCTGATGCAGCATGTACAGCGCGTCACGCATCTGCCCAGGCATGCCTCCCGTTTGCCGTTCTAGAAGATGCGCTACTATGGCGCGCGCTCGCCACACGGCGGTGACTCGGCGCCTCATGCCACAGGCAGCTAGAAAGAACACCAAAGCATAATTCCTCGTTCTTATACTTGCGTCTTGGCCATTGTCTCTTCGGCCTCCTTCTTCCACTCGTCGCGCCACCTGCTTAGCGGCGGCCGTTCTTTGACAATGTCGCCGACAGACCAGAGCATCCGCTTCTTGTCCGTCGCCTCCGTCACGTCGTTGTCCGGGCAGATGACGTAGAACTTGTCGTCGCCCATCTTCTTGTACAGGAACTCGGCGACCTGCTCGGCGCTCCACGCGCCTGCCGGCTTGTCCTTGCCGGCAGCGGCCCCAGTCTGCACCCCAGCCCGCGTCAGCGCCCGTCAAACGTGTCAAATGGTGCCTCTGCATGCAATCGGTGCATGTGAGGTCGGAGTGCATGCAGGGTGGGTGACTCACGAGGCCGGTATATGTCCACCCTGGCACGAGGAGGTGCACCGTCGTCGTTTCGGCCTTGAGGTCGAAGCTCAGGTGCTCGGCCAGGGTCTTGACGGCGGCTTTGGATGCGTTGTACGCGGGATTGCCCGGCGGGTTCGTGATGCCTTGCTTGCTGCCGGTGATGACAATGGCAGTTGGCTTGGTCTTGGCTGCATCACGCACGACAGGGAGGAAGGTGTTGACTCCATTGACGACGCCAAAGATGTTCGTCTCCAGCGTCTACCGGGGCCTGGTCAGAACATTGTCGCTCGCTTCGCGCGGCAAGCGCTTTAGGAACTTGCAAGTCACCTACCACGCGAAAGTAGTCATCGTCTCCCCACGTCCCGCGCGATCCAGTCCCCGCGTTGAGCGCCAACAGCTCGATGCTCCCAAAGGTGGAGAGGGCCTTGTCCTTGATGGCCTTCCAATCGTCCTGCTGGCTCACGTCGGCGACAATCGAGACCACGCCGTCGGAAGAGCCGGCCTCAGCGACGTCCTTCTCGGCCTGTTGCAGTGCGTCGGCGTTGCGGTCGACGAGGACGACTTTCATGCCTTTGCTGCGGCACAGCTTTGCGACGGCGAGGCCGATGCCCGAGGCGCCGCCGGTTACGAGGGCGGTGGACCCCGCGGCGAATACGTCGGTGGCAGGCATTGTGAGTTGCGCGTTTGGCGTCGATGATACGGTACTGTACTGTACTGTACTGTACTGTACAGTAAGTGCACAGTCGATGGGGCTTGGAGTGTTGAAGGAAGCAGGCTGTGTTCTCCGGAGTTCGGACCGTCGCTGCCGTCTGGTGCAATGATAGGAGTCTGTGACGTCGCTGTCTGGCGGGGTTTGCATGCAACCATCGGGCCTTAAGTCCGGCCCCCCTCAGCAACACTGTCAGACTGAGATGTGCCGGTCTGACGCTACTGCGACCGGTATTACAACTATTCATACTTCCCTTTGTATAGACGAAGCCACGACAGTCGTTGCGTTCTTCGTGATTTTAGACGTTGGGTGTGGTTATCGCCGTCGACAACCTCGCGGCGATATCGCGATTCGCGTGTAAGTGAGCTGGAGGCGGCGGGCCGCAGATCCAGAATGCCTGTCGCTCGAGCCACAACCAGCCACCCATGGCACCCTCTTGCGGGGGGCTTAGGCCCAAGCAGTGACCACTGGCAAGCACTGCCCGAGTCGGCAGCATGCGTCGCACTGACCTTGTCGAGTCGTCGACCCGGCCGTGCGTCTTCCCTGCACTCCACATGCACGACGATGCAGGAGCTCTGCTGTCAAGTTGCACCACGTCCCCGTCCCCGTCCCCGTCCCCCTGCTCACCCCATCTACCTACAGTACCGGGGTGCTTTCGAGAGCGCACAGAAACGCAGTCGACGCGAAAGGGACTTGTAAATCAGGGTTACATCGAGTGTCCGCGAGGGTACCTACATGGTGGGCAGCTCACGGGATCACATGCGGTTAGGCTCACAAGCCACCACCACATGCTCCAGCCAACAACACACACGTCCTCTGCTCGCCTGGTAGCCGGCCTTGACAGGACGGACCCGACGTTTTTCTGGAAAGTCGCACAGAGCAACAAGGCAAGACTTCAGCCGCTGTTGGTCGGCGATATGGACGGCGAAATGCGGTTCTGCTCCCGTCAAAGCACAGAGCCTGGTGGGGGCCGCCGGACGCATCATCGCATCGGGCACCACCGCCGAAGTGAACCTTGCTCGTCGTCTCCTCGAGGCCCGGCGGGCCGGTCCGATTCGAGGCTGGAGTGGACAGAGCCCGATTCTGGCGGGCGCCTTCGTACCTGGCGTTCCTGATTTCCTGTTGCACCGCGGACCAACACAACGGCGCGGGCTTGCCGCAGCCTTCCCTTCTTACCCCGTTGAGAGCAGACTATGGCCAGAAGAGGTCTTGAAGCCGGCTGATTGCCGTGGGGCATCGCATCTCATAAAATGACATGCATGCGGGCCAACAACCGCCACCACATACGCATGAACGTCGAGACAAAGGCCTGTCATTGTTACTTCGTAGGTCTGGTCGATCCATGTCCGCTGGAGGGAGACCTGGTGGGTCTGGTGTCGGCGCTGTCACGTTCGAGCCGTTGGAGAAAGACACACAAGACGTGACTGCGCACGATGCCTCCGCACGAGGAGCAGGCTCAGCAGTGGGCTGTCTGGTGCCCCTGCCCCTCGGCGCCCAGCGAATCTCTTCATGCGGGGAAGATCGACGCCGGGCTGGCCGCCTGCCGGTACTTGCTCGCATGATGACCTCTCGAACAGCCCGATTGCTGCCTTGTCAACTGCATCTCGTCATGACGATACACGTGAGACATTGAGATTCCATCGGGTCCGACGTTCTCTTCGCCTGGAAGCCTGACGAAATTTTGCTGCCCTGCGATCCGAGAGCGCTCACCGGCCCATGGTCTGATCCCGAGGAATTCTAATGACTACATGTATCAACTGTGCGTGATTGGGCCGACTCCAGTTGAGATGGCGCGCAGCCAACGCGTTCGTCGCGGGCCAGCCCTGACGAGATCGTGCAACACCAGACGAAACACTTTCGCGCCGACCCTTTGGCTCGGCATCCCTTGAAACCCCCGTCAGCCAATCCCGATGAGAGATATTGAACCCCTACGTCCCAAAGGGCAAGTGTCCAATCTGCAGATAGACGCCGACAGCTAGCATGCTTAGCGCCCCATCTCCCGCACGTTTCGTCACCCTACCACGCCAGGTCTCAAACTATAGAGCCCTCCCCAGAACTCTAAAGGCCAAAGCACGTGGACTTGGCATCACACATTCGGCCCTTCGGTCAGGAGGAGGATAGTTCCTGCATCCAGCGTAGCACTTTCCCAGAGCCAAGCACAAGCTTTTTTTCGGCACTACTCTCTCTCTTTTGCTGCACCCTACCCTCAAGGGCTTGGTCCTGTGGCAGGTCGATTGTGTGTGGGGGTGACTTTATGTCGGAGTTGTGGGAAGTTCTACCCAGGCACAAGCTCAAGAAACATGACCCATCTGCCATGCAACCGTGATGTCTCCGGCGAATGAGACTTGTGAGACGCGCCGCTGCTGAGCTGTCGGCGAGTTATGTTGGTGGGCAATCAAAGCTGACGGCCTGTGCTCTGGTGTTCGGTAGAGCCTGCACTTCCAAGCACAGTCCTGCTGGTCACCCGCCTTTGTTGGGTCATTTCACTTCCTTGGCGGAGCAATGTCTTCTTTCAAACCTGGCATATAAATACTTGGAAACATTCCCGCTCTCTGGTGATACCCTCACCAAGACAATATTCCCTGAAGAGCTCGACTTTGGGTTACATCTTTCCCGAAGCCACATTCTACTGTATATATTAAGCCTGGTATATATATCTTCAACATGGTTCACTTCAAGACCCTTGCCGGCCTGCTGGCGCTGGCCGTGTCTACCGACGCGTGGAGCGGTCCCAACTACAGCGGCTTTTGGCGTGTCTGGCAGGATACCTTCGACGGCGCCTCCGGATCAGCCCCGAGCGGTGGTAACTGGCACACGATCACAGGCGATCTGGGCTACAACGGCGAGCTCGAGACGTACACCAACAGCAACTGGAACGTTCAGCTGAGCGGCGGCGCCACGCTGCAGATTGTCCCCTGGCGAAGCAGCAGCGCCAAAAACGGCTGGACGTCCGCCCGCCTTGAGAGCTGGTACACCTTCACGCCTGCAGGCGGCAAGGTGACTCGTGCCGAGGCCCAGATCCGCTTCGGCAACAACAGCATCGGCAACAAGCAGGGCATCTGGCCCGCCTTCTGGATGCTCGGAGACTCGCTCCGCCACGGCACGGGCTGGCCGGCGAACGGTGAGATCGACATCTTGGAGACCATCAACGGACAGCTCACGGGCTACGGAACCCTGCACTGCGACAAGAGCCCCGGCGGCATCTGCAACGAGGGCAACGGCATCGGCGGGAGCATCGGCATTCCGGACCAGGGGTGGCACACCTGGCGCGTCGACATCGACAGGCGACCCGGTGACTGGACCGCCGAGACCATTACGTGGTTCATGGACGGACGGCAGTTCCATCAAATCTCCGGTGGCCGCATCGGAAACTACAATGTCTGGAACGCGGTTGCCCACAGCCCCATGTTCTTTATCCTCAACGTCGCCGTGGGTGGCAACTGGGTAAGTGAATTTAAATGAGCTTCTTGTGTCATACCTATACTGACAACTCTGCAGCCCGGGTATCCCAACGGCAACACCCAGGACGGATATGGAAGCATGATGGAGGTTGCCTACGTTGCCGTTTACTCGACGTAAATGGCAGTACGACCATGTTTCCTTTTTGCCCTTTTCATGCCCTGAGGTCTTGGTTCAAGTGCTACCCGAGCAGGCCTTGCTTCGGTTCTCGTACATATCAGTCGCTTCCACATACAGCCATACTTGTACATAGGCACAGTCAAGTATATATGAAACAGTATATAGGCACGATCTTTGAATGTAAATAGCAAGCGTTTTGTTTTTTTATTGACAGCTCACAACTTGGTCACTACGATATATTTCCATGATTCTAGACAGATGCCCGTACTCAAATGTGAGAAAGCCTGTTCGTCTAGCACGTCAATGCGGATTCCCGTCTAGAAGCTCAATACAGGTTCTGAAATATGCCACACTGTCCTCAGTGGCCAACTGCCTGGTCAATATCAGCAGCCAAACGGTCCATTGCCTCCTTGTTCTTCTCCTGCAAATCGTACACCGTGCGCAGCTCGTCGACCATAAAGTCCTTCAGAGGCGCCTTCTTGGCAGCCTGGTAGTCGTATACGGCAATATCTTCGAAGCACCGCGCGGCAATTCGTTTATGTTGCTCTGATAGAATCACGGCATCGAGTATGACACTGTCGGCGCCGTAGTCTGGCTTGACTGCCAACTTGTGGATGACCGTGACCTGGTCAGGGTACGTGATCGGCTTGGTTACCGTGGAGGTCAGCATCATGGAATCCAGCCATGGGTGGTGCATGTGCTGATGGCACATACCAGCTTGTAGTCCGTCTTGATGCTCCGCAGAATCAATCCAATACTCCTCGGTGTCATGAGCTCGCCCCATTGCTGGCGCTCTGCCGGTTCCGCCGTGGAGGCGTAGCTTCCGATCCAGTTAACCCGGGCAGATTCGGCGTATCGGTTGTATATGACATTATTTACGTGGCCTGTCCGCATTCAGTGGCTTGTACAGTAGCTTGTGATGGCCATAGTGGCTTACCCTGCTCATTGTTAGCATCATCGGCAATTGATGGGTGAGGTTATAGGCATACCATGCTGTCCTTTACGTCCGTGCGAGCACCAGACAGCACTCCCGTCAGCCAATCCATGTCGTATCATTGCGCTCCAGCTCGCGGTGACCTACCATGTCTCCCCATGCGACCGAATGCTTGTTCAGGCCTCTCCATCTGACATCGGTCAAGAATCCTTCCCGTCCCGCGAGCAGGTCGACCCAATGCTTGTCTAGACGTTCCAGCTGCTCCCGAAGCAGGGCGGAGTCCTCCTCCCGCTGGCTCTGAGAGATCTTCTGCTTAATGCGGCTTCTCAAGTCGCCGAGCCATCGTGGGTTCAAGGCCCCCGACGTCGGCTCCGGCTCAACCGCGTCTCCATTTGGCGAATTGCGGGCGGCCGTCGGGCTAACGAAGCCGCGCGTTGATGCCGGAGCCGCAACCTGAAGTCGCGCCGGCGATCTAAAGATCGAATATAATGGCTGTCGTACCGTCGGGCGCATGATTCCCAATGTGCATGTTCAATGGACAAAGTCGTGAAACCCGGGGGATAAGCCGGCTTAGAGCTAAAGCGCCACGCCCTTCGGTTCGACTCGGCATATCTGCATCCGACTACGGGCCGGCTAGTGAAGTTAGTAATCGGCAACCACGGCCGGCTACCCTGCAGCCTCCGCGTTCGACGCGGCGGCATCCTAAAAGCATGGACTGCAAGCACGAGGAGATCTATTGGCGACTCTAGTTCATTCTGTTTCATCCGGGGCGAGGACTGTGGCGCCGAGTTTGCTGGGATATGCCGTTCATCTCTGCGTTCAACGTGCGCTGCCAATATTGAGGCATCATCAAATACCCGGTGATACAGTCTCTATCACTAGCAACAACATGGGGTTGGGACCGCTGAATAGGCACAAAGAATCCTTATTATGTCCCCGATAATTTTGCAAGCGGATAGTCGAACATCATAGCTGATAACCTCCAAGAGTCACTTTGCGACGAACAATTTGAATCAGTGACCTGCATGCCTAGCTATTAGGCTTTCGCATACGCCTCTCGCAGAGCCTCGTCCAGCTCCGTCTGTCCTCGCACGACATTCACCTTGGTGTAATCTACCTTGTCCGCCGCCATCGCACCGCCGTCAAGGAAGCTCGTGGACATTTCGACCCACTCGTCCACGATAGCCGGCGGAAATACCTGCGAGTAGAAGCCATGTAGCTCGCCTTTCTCGACGGGCTTCACGGCGACTTGCTTGCCGACCGCTTTTGAGAAGGCGGCCTGCACGTCCAACGGCGTGTAATGTCGCGGCCCGTGCAGTTCGTACACGTACGGCCTGTCCGGCGGCGCTTCGTCCTTGAGAAGCTCAGACGCGAGCGTCGAGCCGATATCCGCCACAGCCACCATGGGAATCTTCCAGTCCAGCGGCGTGATTGTGGAGAAGAAGAAGGGCTCCGGCGCTTTCAGCGTGTCCATCCCCATCGTCCAGTTCTCCATAAAGTAGGCGCAGCGGACGAACGTAATAGAGGGGACGTTGGCCGTGGCGAATACCCGCTCCGCCGCGTTGTTGGTCTTGATCTCACCCTACGGCGTGTCAGCGCCTCGCGGCTCATGTTTGGCGACGCCCGACGCATCAGTGCATAGATGACGACTGAGGTTGTACTCACCACGCCCTCGCCCAGCTGCGCCCCGACGCTGCTCAGCAGCACAAGCCGCTTGACGCTGCCCGCAGCCTCAATTGCGTCCTTGACATTCTTGGACACGACCTCGGCGTGTTTCACAATGTCGCGACCGTCGAACGCAGGCGGCGTGATGGCCAGCACCGCGTCCGACCCCGTAAAGTCGAGCGTCGCGGGATCCGAAATGTCGCCCTGCAGCGCGTGGAAGTTGGGCCGCTCGGCGAAATCCTTCGGCACCTTGGCCAGGTTGCGGTACAGGGCGTGGATGTCCACCGAGTCGGGCGCTTGCGCGAGAAGGCAGCGGATCACGGCTGCCGCGGTCCGAGTGCTGGCTGGTGCAATCGTGACGTGCATCGTGGTTATTGTTAGCTTATACTAGTTGGTCGAGCCCTGCTCAATCCTGCTTGGAACTGATCTACAGCGTGTGGGATTGCTGAGGCGCAGACGGCACAGCGGGTGCTCGGTCAACGACTCTCTGGACTCTGCGATTGAGAGTAGATGATTCCTTTAAATAAACTGAATCGAACGATGGCGTATTTCGTATCAGTGCAACGAACTGCAGTACACTCCAGTGTCAGTGTCACTCATCCCCATTCCAGCTCCGATGGAGAGCTTCCGCCAAGTCCGTTCACGACGTGCACCCGTCAGTTAAGCGCATAATCTGCGGGGTGGCCAGCCACTGTGACCGTGCCGTCAATCAGAGTTTGGGATCAAACGTTGTGGGGGTTTGCCGTGAACCGTCCGGACCGACGTCATCACGGCGACACAAGACCGGGTTGTTGCCGGGGGCTTCGGGGACATTTGTTGGAGCATCGTTGCCCCATTGGGCAATTGTCCAGATCGGGCAACACATCGAAAACGAAACAATTGCTTCACCCAACAAACACAGCGACAGCCAGATGATTTGTAGAACTGCAAAAGAATCTTGGGTATTCTGTTGTATGTGGAATCGCCTCGGTAGGTAGGTATTAGCGTACAGGTACATTAACCAAGCATATCCACAGCCGCCGCCCAGCTTTGAAGCGAGAGAATCCATGCTACCGGGCCATATAAATGCTGAGCTATTTGATGATAAAGTTGCGACAATGCGCAGTTGCCGCACGGGGCGCATACTTAGGGAACCTGCTTCTTCGCCAAGTTGGCCATGCTTGGCCGACGGCTGGCTGACGGAGTACCCCGAGGCGTTTGCCGGGGGGTGACGCGGGACTCGCCAAAGAAGCGGTTCTGCTGGCTGTACCGCCTGGAATAGTCGGGTCGGCCGCTTGTGGCGGATGCTTGAGAACCTAGCAGAGGTCAGCGTGGTGGTCCTGGGTGTGCCTGCAAGGAATGGGAACGTACCTCGGCGCTCGTCTGGGTGGTAGGGGATGCTGCCACGGCGACCCTCGTTGAGCTGCGTCTGGCGGGCATCGGCCAGTCTCTGCGCGAACGGCGAACGGTGACGCAGCACCGGGCCCTTCCAGTAGATGATGTAGACGGCGACGACAAGGACGAACGAGATGCAGAAGAGAATTGTGCTGGCGTACTCGAGGTTTTTACCGCTCGATGCGCCAATGTTGGTGAAGAATGGCACGGCAGGAATAGTCAGG
This sequence comes from Purpureocillium lavendulum, assembly GCA_029168975.1. NCBI lineage: Eukaryota > Fungi > Ascomycota > Sordariomycetes > Hypocreales > Ophiocordycipitaceae > Purpureocillium > Purpureocillium lavendulum. The sequence continues at coordinate 1,259,761 of JAQHRD010000005.1, read as the reverse complement.
ACACCAGCGAGGAAGTCGCGGGCCCAGCCGTTGCCGCCAGTGGCTGACGCAGAGTACGGGCCGTAGGCGCAGATCATGTAGTCGATGGTGGCCATGTAGATGGCGTAGTTGGCAATGCCGACGATGGCGACAAATATCATGGAGCCAATCCAGTGCAGCGGCGGGCCCTGAATCGTCCATGCGAAGCCGATGAGACCGATCGGCAAGCAGGGTGCAGTATAGAGCAGGAACCACAGGCGCGACTCGTACTGGGCACGCTCGTCGTTGGGCTTGGCGGCGCGCTCCTTGATGTTGCGCTTGATGGCGGGAATGAAGAGCATCCAGGCAATGACATAGCCGATGCCGATGGGGATGAAGCTGAGACCAATCTCGACGGTGCCAAAGCCCCATTGCTTGTAGACAATCGAAAAGGACTGGATGAACATGAAGATGAGGGCGTCTGAGAAACCCGACAGAAGTGAGAGGACCAGCACAATGGGCTCAGTGAGGAACATCTTGAAGGGGCGGATCCAGGTGTTGAGGATTTCCTTGGCGGAGAAGCGGTCGCGGAAGGGCACCAGCTCATCGGGACCCCAGATATTGGCGCCGGGGTTCTCCTTTCTGCGGCGCTTGGCGATGCGGTTCATCATGATGGTGGTGCGCGTCTCGGGAACGGTCAAGAAGTGAACGATTTGAACGAAGCCGCCGAGAATGAGCTGCACCCAGATCGACCACCTAAATCTCCGTTAGTGGCCAAGACTTGCACAGTGAAAGAAAATCATTGCCTACCTCCAGTCAAGATACTGCTCTGTGAAACCACCAACGATGGGACCCAAAACGGAGCCACCGACGGACGAGAAGACGACGTAGGCGACGGCATACTGCTGCACGTCTGCCTCCCAAAGATCAGCAATCATGCCGAGCGTGACAGAACCGCCAGCCGACGAAAGACCACCGAGCGCACGGCCGACCATGATGGAGGCAAAGTTGGGCGCCAGGGCGACGGGGAGCTGCCAGATGTTGACGAGGAAGAGCGAGAGCTGCAAGACGGGCCAGCGGCCGAACTCTTCGGACCACGGAGCCCACAGCTCACAGCCAAAGGCATAGAGCACCAGGAAGATCATGGCACCGCACCGCGCGGCCTGGTCGCTGATGTGAAACTCCTCGGTAATGCCAGGGATGGCATTGGAGTAGAGCGACGTGTTGAAGTTCATCGACACCTGCACCCAGAAGATGACGGTCAAGATGTACCACTTCTTCCACTTGGGGAAGCTGTAGCCGAGCTCCTCGTAGCAGTCGTCTTCCGTGATCTCGTAGCGGTCGAAGGTGCCGACCTTTTCCATGTGCGCGCCGCCGGGCGAGTTCATGTTCTCGGCGGAATCGGAGCCGCTCCCTGTGGCAGCGGCATTGTTCACGCCGTTGATGTTGTCTTGGCCGGCGTTGGCCGCATTGTTGTTCTTGCTGTTACTGTTGTCGTTGCTGTGTGAAGCCTTGAGCTTCTCGTTGGCGAGGTCGAGATCCTGCTGGTTGATGACCTGCGGGGGGTCCTCGGAGAAGTGCGTGGCCGGCATCCTGGAGCGGGTGCAGCAGCAAACCTGGGGCGAGGTTCACCGCGTGTAAGAGACAAACTTGGCGAGGGAGGGGAGGGGACCCTGGATGTACAGCGACAAAGGAACGCACGAGGTTGACGAGGAAAGCAGGAGACGGGCGCAAGGCGAGAGAAAGAAAAACAGGGACCAGCATGCTTTTGTATGTAACCTAAGTTACGTATTTGCCCCATGACGGCCGCACTCGTTCGCCGTAAACGTGGGAATCGCACAACCCCCCCCCCGAACCGGCGCAATCCTCCATCATCCATCCCTCCCATCATCGGCCATGCGCGCGGACGGACAGCGAGGCCCACTTGGAGCCGTCGCAGAGGTGTGTGTCCACCGGAGGCCCGGGGGCGCGGGCACTGAGTCCACTGACATCACCCCTTGGGGTTTGGGCCACACTTACACTGGGGACGTACGTCCGTCCTCGCTCGGCCCAACCGAAAGCAACAGCACGCGAGCGCATTCTTCTCTCTCTCCCTCTCTTTGCCTGCCCACGGGGAAGCCCCAGGCGAAGAAGAAGGAGGATTGGAAAGGGGGGGGAGGGGCGGGGAGGAAGGGGATTGTCCTCGCTGGAGTATCCCTAGCAACGATCGCCGGGGCGCTGCTGCTGGCCTGGCCTGGGCCCCCAGTGCGTGCGCGCGCGCCTCCCCTTTGTCAATGTCTTTGATGGCGGCGTCTGAGACAGGCTCGCGTTCGCCGGCGCCCACGCACGCACGCACGCACGCACGCAGCCGTTTTCAATCGCCCAGCCGGGCCAGGCCAGCACAGCACCCGCCGGCTGAACCAACACAGACAGAGGGGAGAGGGGAGAGGGGACCGACCGACCCCCACCGCGTCCGGCCATGTGTGGAGGGAGGGAGGGAGGGCTTGGAGATGGAGGGGTCGTGAGACGACGACGGCGGCCGTGACGGCTTCAGCAGGAATCCGCACCCTGGATGCGTGTTGTCTTGGAATGGGCAAAGTCATGTTTCTTGCGCTGTCTGTCCGTCCGTCCCCTGAGGGGTGACTGACGACGGCTTTTTTTTTGCCCATTTCGGCCTGGGGGGCCTGCGACTCGTCGCTTTCCTCGCGGCAACGACAAGAATTCCGCATGTTTACGAAACTGTTACGCCGCCGCCTTGCGAGTAGGGGCAAGCAAAGCCACTGTGCCGGCCGCCCGGGCGCGAGGGCGCTCACGATCCAGAGGCTGCTCACTCACGGAGGCGCCGGGAGGGGCGGCCCAACAGGGGGCACGGCACGCACATCATTGCGTCCGTCAGAGAGAGAGAGAGAGAGAGGCAGAGCGGCGGTGCGGTGCGGCGACCGACGTCAAACTACAAAGTACGTATGTCATGGTTCGGCCGGAAAGACGGCACTTATTCCCTGCAGCAGCGGCCAAGGGATCGCATCTTCGATCGGACGGGAGGCGAGGGCGGCGCCACTCGTCGGGGGGGGGGGGGACCCAGCACAGGCAGTTGAGGCCCTGCCGCGGCCAATTGCAGGCCCTGCCGCGAGCGCTGCAGGTCGCTAGCCGCGTGCGCCACGCCGGTATTTGCGAGCACGGCTCTGGGGCCCGCCCAGGGATGGATGCCTGTAATTCTTCTGCCTGCGGCGGGTCGATGGGGACGGCTCATGTCCGATGACGCATGCGGCAGCCCACCTCCCAGTCCCAGTCCCAGGCTTGATTGTGCCCAGGACATGATGCTCCGTCGTCGCGCGCGCCCAATTGTCGAGCACGTTATGGAGTCTCGGTCAGCTCACCGGCTCCATCTTCCTTTCACGAGGGCGGCTAACTTCTCACCTTGGCCTCGACAATTGGCTTGTCCCTCCTCCCCTCCCCCCAACAACAACACCGGATCCCCCCATGGGCAAAGGCCGCTAGAACACGACTGGTTACATTGTGCCTTCCAAGCCCCCCTCCAGTGAGTGTCTGGAGGACCCATGGGGAATTTGAACCATGGCAAGCATGGCCCCCAACTCAAAATTTTCTCACTGGCATTGCTACTAACCTCGTCGGCCCTTGTTAGTCGCGCATCTAAATGTATTAGCGGTTCCCGCTCAGAGTGTCGCCGCCGTTTGACCGCGCCTTGCCTGAACGCCCCTTGGGTGCGTATAACGACGACGACCCGTCGAGTCGCTCCGTTGAAGCTCCGACTCTCGGAATGTGTCAACTGGCGAACCCGTGGCGTCGCGGCGCGCACATACTTCCTTCAGGGGCGGTGCCTGTCCGGTGCCTGGTGTTTCGTCAGTGCGCGGGACCCGAGAGCAGCGGTGCCGCCCCGTTGAGCCAGCCATACCGGGCAAAGACAACTGCGCTTGAACGCTTCCCAGCTCCTCACTCATCCGGTCTTCCACCTACGGGCAATGGTCGGCGCAAGTCCTCGATCTGAGTGTCCTCAGCATTAGTCAAGTGGAACGGCATCCCCATTCGCCATCCTCTTTCAATTGGCGGCAGTCTCGAGCCGTGGGGTTTTCTGGTCCGCTTCACATCCTGACGTGACGATTACGAGTACATGTTCATACGACCTGGACGACTTACGTACAGGTTCAAAGGGCGTGCCGGTGCCTGGTGCCTTGCAGCTCTGGCCAAGCCGTCATGAAAATGTCCGGTCCCCCCCTTGTGCGGAGGCAAGCCACTGCCGCGAGGCGCGCCGCCACCTACCACCACTGCGTCGTCGACACGGCCGCCCGCCCGCTGTCGACTTGTTCACGGAGTGGCGGGCCAACAGCCGGGGAGCCAAGGACGCCAAGTACGGAACTCGCGCCTCGGCCAAGCCGCGCTGAGATCCATGCCCTTGCGCTGTGGGTCGAGGGACCGCCCGACGGGAGGCACCGTCTTGGACTGAGGTCAGCGACAGCAGACAGCAGCTGGGATTTCGCACACCCTCCAAGATTGTGGCTTGTGACGCTTTTGCGCGCATGGAAAATGTTCCCCAAATGGAACCATTGGTTTGGGCAACTTCGTGATATTTGCAACCGGGGGCGTCCCATGTGATATGCATCGAGCGGCCAATTGAGCAAAACGTAGTATTTTCGGCCCTGTAGCGCAACGCATCATTTGGATCATCTGCCCCCGTATTGCCACCATACACGCTTCGCGAGGTTCACGAGGTTATGTAGCCCACCTGAGGCATCCAGAAGCATCGAATGTCTCGACGACATGCGTGTCTTGAACACCCGTCTCAATGATGCATAGCATCAAGCGCTGAACGTAAGCATCGTGTTGCATCTGTATCAGGCATCAGCACACCATGGAACCGCGATGGAACAGTGGTATCTCCTGGGAACTTTTGTAGATAACGCTGATGCCTCGCGCTGGAACCTCACCGCTGCGGTCTGAGCGATTTCCAGGAGCCTCATTGTGTGGGAGCCTCGCTGTGAGATTCGCCTTCTGGATGCCACTTACGGCCTGTCGTATACCGGGCGCGCTCCAATTCCAGTACTGTGGCTGTCTGAAGGCTTTGAAGGGCTGCAATGGTGCTCGAGAAGACGCATTTTCATCCATCGCGGTCTCTACGGACTACTGACCCTTTCGACCTCCCCGAGTGCCCTGAAACATGTGACACAGTCTCTCATCTCTCGTTCCAAATATGGTTCCGTGGCCCGCCGCCGTCAACCGCCGTCTTCCGCCATGCAAGTAATGTGAATCAACACATGCATTTCTAAGACTGCGATTCTCACGCCATGCGCACGCAGGTCAAACACAGGTGTCAGTCCGTAAAAGGGTAGAAAATGCGAGCTTGATTCAATCCCTGGCGAGCCGATTACCCGTCGCTAATCGAAGGAGTCTCACTCTCGCATCGCTGAGCTGGATTTGACTCAAGCAGTGCTGGCTGCAGCCGCGCGGAGGTAGGCGCCTCCCATAATGCAATCAAGCATCCCTGAACGGAATGCACCGTTCAACAAGGGTGAAAAGGCGTTCTTGTACCGTCTGGCATCTCATCACACATACGCAGATCCGGGAGGCTATGGACCATGATGAAAGCCGCGAAGAGAGGCACAAGGTACACGCATGATGTCAGCATGTTGATAACAATATAAAAGTCTAAAATTCTCCAAGTGTAATGTTACGGCCATGTGAATTATATACGGCTAGAACCTGACCACGATGTCGCGCGAACCTGACGAGCCTGCCAGACCGGCCGTCGGAAGGTCAACGTCCACCTTTTCCGGAGTGACCGTCCCGTGCGACACCGCGACAGAGAAAGATGTCGCCGTCAGCTTCTGTGTCGGATCCGACAGCGTGACGCGCAGCTTCATCGCCTTCTTATTCTTGGCGTTGCAGAGAGGCTTGAAGAGGTACGCGCCGGGCTGGTCAGAGGTGACGGTGAGGGAGCCGGACTTGGCCCAGCCGATCTTGGCCAGGTCGACCTTGATGGACTTGTCGCCGCCAGGCCAGAAGACAAGGCTCAGCTTGTTGGAGCCGGCTGCACCGCTGACGCCTGTGCCCATGACGGGGACGATGGAAGGTTTCCGGGCCTCCTTGGCGACCTTTCCGCGACTCGTGGCGGGGAACATGGCATAAGAGAACGAATCCTTCGTGATGGTGGTGTACCCGGAGAAGATGGACACGGTAGTTTCGCCCACGGTCGAGGTTGAGATCTCGGTCCAGTTGCCGGTTCGCTCCCCCTGAGCCAGGGTAAGGGCAAAGTCGTCGCCGTAGGCCACGTACCCGTTGCCACCGTAAAAGAGAGTCTTTCCCTTCGCTTCGAGGCCCTTGCTCGCATCGACCTTCTTGTCGTCGACCCAGATCTTGTCCGAGTCAGCCACCGCGCGGTTGTCCAGCACGGTAATGACGGGCGCTTTGCCGCTGGACTTGATGTCCGAGGTGATAACGAGGACCGAGTCGTCGGAGTAGAACCACGCCTTCCTGTACGAAAAGGTCGCATCGAGCGGGTCGACATAGTCCTCAACCGAGGTTCCGACTTTGCCATCGCTGACGACACCCACAAAGTCCTTCTTCCCGGAGTTACCGGCGTTGCCGCCGGCCAGCTTGGGGATGTTGAGCTGCGTCGTCGTGCCGGGGACCAAGTTCCAGTCCCACGCAGCCATGATGTCCTCGTACTCGTTGCCCGTGACATACGAGAAGAGGGTACCCTGGCCGAGATGGAAGGCGTAGGGGTTGGCGCCGTTGACGGACTCTGAGTTGGTCGAACGCACGGATATCATTTTGTTGGTGAGCATGAAGGAGTCACGCCGATGGACCTGGAATGACCAGTCAGCAATGGCAAGTACACGCAGAACCGGATAGCCATTACCATGTAGTCACTGGCCCAGAAGCCCTTGTTGCCGACGAGCTTCTCAGTGCCGTTGGACTGCAAGCGTCTGATTGTGTCGCTCAGGTCGTTTGCGCCTGTGAAGTCCTTTGTCGCGGCGGCGAGCTTCGTCGTGTTAAAGTTGATGTCGGCGCTGGCCTGCTTGTCCACGACTGGGAAAGCAACAAACCGGCCAATGGCATTCTGCATCTGAGTTAGAAAGAAAGAGTTGGGTATGGTGGAAGGGATGAGCCTACAAAGTCCCATCGCTCCCTCCGAGTGTCGTAGTCTGTGAAGATCATCCACTCGTTGCCTCTGGCCTGCGCGGCGATTGCACTACGCGTGTCATCTCCCGCCGCAAAGGACGTCCCAATGGCTGCACTCTCGAGAGCAATGAAGACGTTGAACTGCACAGTATTAGCTGCCAACTCGCGATCTTGGTGTCCCCGGGGCGACTGACAAAGTCTTTGCCGTAGTTGCCGTTGTACAGTATTCCAGTGTGCTGCAGGAATGTGCCATCGCGGTGAGTGCCGTCTTGCTTTGCCGTATCCGCAAAGGTCATGGTCTTCATGGTCCTGGCGTAGGCGTCGGCGAGCATCGTCGCGTTGTTGGTGTAGAGCGCCAAGTTGACCGAGTTTTGCATGACGAGGACAACCTGCGATGCGTAAGCAATTGTCCCGCATTGAGCAACGAAACATCGTCAGGGGGGGCTATACGTTTGCTGCTGTCAGTTTCCCGCCGCTGCCGTAGCTGCCGTCTCTCAGATCGTACGAGCGACGCGGGATTCGGGCACATCCGGCGCTCTGCGACTCGGTAAGGTTGGCGTCCTTGAGCAGGAGGCAAGCTGTCGAGCAGAGCTGCGGAATCAGAATCGCTTGGCCATACCAATTCTATAGCGCGGTTAGCTCCCATCAGGTCAATTCCAGGGACGCACGTCTTACGGTATTCCACAGGCCGGGGGTGCCACACGGGCAGCTCGGGGTCCTGCATCGGCTCGTCAGCGCCAACTTCATGGGTGCATCGTAGAGACGAAACGCTGCTTTACGTACCCGCCGTTTCCCATGCAACCCGCGGGCTCGTAGTCATTGTCGAACCAGTAATCCAAGCCCTTTGAAATGGCAGACATGAGCTCGTCGCTGCCCTTCCATTTCGCAGGGATGGACGGGTTCGCGCCGCTCCATGCAGCCGCGAAGGTAATGACACGGTTCCAGTGCTCCTGGATGGGCCAATTGGCGCGCTCTAGATACATACAATGCTTCAGCATAGGGCACCTTTGCGTAGCTCAGCAGGCCGATTGTCCTGTTCCAGGCCCTTTGTCCTCTGTTGGTGCAAAGCGGGGACACTTACGAGCCGTACAGCCTGCGAGGTAGTTGACGTCGCTCCAGGTCCCGTCGCTCTTCTGAGCCGCCAGCCACTTGTCGATGCTGGCGATCAAGGGCGGGTCGGGAAACTGCGCGACGTTGGCCAGCTGTCTCTCCGCAATGAGAGCGACCTCGTCATCTTGGCTCGCGGCGCCCGTCCCCGGAAAGAGGAAGCTGGCGCCAATGAGGTGCAAATAGCCCAAGAGGGACGTTCTCATCTTGTCCGCCTAGGTTGATAAGACTCTAGAGAAACCACGACGACACCCTGCAGCTTCGCGCATCGGAGCTCTGTTCGCGAGAGCACACCCCGCGTGTTTTTGTACTCACAGTCTTTTTAACCTGCTCAAGACGCAGCGTGGGCTCTGGAATCCGCGCCATTGGTGGACAAACCCGTCCAGGCGACGATTGGCGGACAAATCGACGCGGCCCTGTGCTTGACAGCCTCCAAACCAGGGACATTCAGGAACCCCCTGTAGCTTCCCCAGACTCCCCCGCAGACAGTGGCGTCGGGCGTCCCGTCTCAGTGGGCCGTTCAGCGCTTCTCCGCACCGCTAGCTTGCGCTGGCGTCTTGGAGAGTCCGCGACAGAGGACGAGGGCCGTGGAAAATCCTCACCCGACGGGTTTGCGGCACATCGATTATTGGGATGATTGAGGCTAATGAAGGAGGAGAAACGAGCGGTGATCGGCTATTGAAAGAGATGAAGACGCATGCCTCTTCAAAAGCTGGCCGTGGACATCGCCAGGGCCAAGGTCCCGGCAACAGCCGCCGGATATTACGTGTATCATCCAACACGGGACCCAAGGTCACGGACACTTGATACAGCTACTTCAAGCTACAGCAGGAGAAGGCGCTAAGGGATCTGGCACTGAAGATCAAAGACCTCGCATAAACCGATCCTACGACTCGTGCGCGCGCTTCTACTCGGCGATCGGACACGAGCCAAGCGACCGGTTCTTGACCCGCTCCGCCTCGACCGAAATGCCAAAGTCGAATATGTCCATGGGCAAGCCCAGCGTGGTACATGCGTTGGGGATATCCACGATTCCTGCAATGGACCCCCGTATGGGAGCGCACGATAGAAGCAGGTAGATCTGCTCGCCCGAGTAGCCTGTCCAGCGCGTCAGCATACACTCCTGGTGTGCCTACTCAAAACTCCCCAGAGCGCGCAGTCCTCCCGAAGGGGGGGTGGAGGGGGAAGCAAGGAGCATCATGATCGTCTACAAACATGATTGACTCACCAAACTGCTTCAGATACTCAATGGTCCGCAGGCACGCCTGCCGGTAGGCCACTGTCGCATCAAGAAAGTGCTGCTTGCCCGATTCGTCGACCGAAAAGCCTTCAAAGGTCAGATACCGCGACGGGCCAAACTGCGGAGCCACGTCTCCGGGCCGGAAGACCGGGCTGCTGATGGCACGCTCTTTCATGCCGTTCTTGATGAGGTCAAACTTGATCGAAATCACGCCAGCCTAAAGAGCGATCAGCGTCCGATGAAGCGAGGCAACGGTCCGGTTCGATGGGAGCGAGCCGCAGACTTACCATCTCAATCGCACCGCAGAAGCTAATCTCGCCATCGCCCTGGCTAAAGTGCAGGTCTCCCACCGAGAACTTGGCGCCGGGAACGTGCACGGGGAGATACGTCGTCGATCCCCTCGAGATGACATTCACGTCGCAGTTCCCGCCATGCTCCGGCCGTCCGGGGATCGTCCTCGCGCCTTCACGCGCAATCTTCTCCTTGAGCTCTCCCGTCGCCGATCCAGCGTGCGCATTCGTCTGCAGCGGCGGCTGCGCCACGATCTGGCCCGGGTGCGACTGGGCGCAAGCCGAGATGAGCTCGCCCTCGCGCGAGTTCCACGTCGACAACAGCTCTGCCGATGGTGCACAGCCCAGGATCCCGGGATGGATCAGTCCCGCGAATCGCACGCCCGGGATGTGCCTGCTCGTGCAGTAGATGCCGTCAAAGTCCCATATTGCTTTGCACGCCTTGGGGTAGTGGCGGTCGAGGAAGCCGCCGCCGTTTTCGCGCGCGAAAACGCCAGTGAACCCCCAAGGGGAGTGCTCAAAGGGCTGGACGTCGGTAATGTTGACTACCAGCAGGTCGCCGGGCTCGCTACCCTCAATGTCAAATGGCCCAGTAAGGTAATGGATCTGTGTGAGGTCGACGTTCTTGACGTCCTCTGCGCTGTCGTTGTTGCCGATCTGCCCGCCTGTCCAGTCGAGGCACTCGATCTTGACGGTTTCGCCGGGCTTCACCGAGGCGATGGAGGGAACTGCGTGACGCTGTGTCAGTCACGATCAATCACGCGTCTGCTCAACGACGAACCATCTGGGTGCCACCGATTGTGGAGGTAAGGCTGCTCCGAAGCTGGGATGTCGAGCGACACCGACTGGATAGTGCGAGTCTTTCCGGGCATGTTGAGTACTCTGATTACGGCCACGATTATTGTGTTGGCTGGATCAGTATCTGTGAAACTCGTTCGGAATGTGCAAATTGCTCTCAGAGGGCGTCGCAGATATACCGATACCGTCAATCCCCAAGCTACCCCGCAACCTCTGACACGGCACGCTCCATCCTTATCACGAAGGTCGGGGTTCGGCATGTCCGCCCTGGAATCGCTCATTGGCTCCCGCCCGGCTTGAGCTGAGCGGAACCGATGTAGGTTAAGCTTCGTAACAATAGAGAGCCACGGGAGCTGCCAAGCTCGGACAAGCCAAGAACCGCAAATAGGCGAGGATGGGCGTTGGCGAGCGGGGGAGTGGGCTGTGATGCTGCGTGCCTTACGCAATGTGCAAGATACGTCGATTACATGGCGGCGAGCATCTCGTGTCTCGTGGCAGTGGCCATACACCAGCCCTGGCATGTATGCTCACAGCACAGACGTGGTGGCCGTCCCTGCCAGGCGTCAAAATTCTGACAAACGAGCCTCACAGCTCTGAGCCAAAAACTAGCCGACGCAAATGGACTACTTGGTCGAATTCGGGTCCCTCTTTGTGATGTTTTGGCAACAAGCTTCATTTCAGCAGCTCGATCTCAATATGCTCACGACGAGAGCACTGCATGTAATTACTTCTCGCATGAAAATAAACGATGGCAGCATACACACTGAGCAAGGTATTTCTGTATCGCAATACCTACAAAGTCCATCCGTTGAACGATGGCGTCAACGCAATCTTGCTGGTAAACCGGGTGCTAACTAATTAATGGTCGCCTAAAGACGCTTGCAATGGATGCTATGCTTATTCAATATTCCGTGATTCATGTCGCCCTCCCTCACGTCTCGGCATTCTTGACATCCTCCTTCTTCTCGATTTGTTCAGCGTCGACTTTTTTGACGTCAGATGCGGGTATCGCCTCGAAGGGTGGAGGTGCATAAGCGGGTGGAGCGATGCGCTGGTCAGCCTGTTCAGGCTGTTCGATTTGACGCCCGTCAGGGGGAGGCAGTATCGCTAGGGGAACCTCGAACTCGAGCTTCTGCTTATCTCCCGCTATCGTGTAGCTGATTGACCACTTCCAGCTGTTTGTGTGCCGGATGCTGTACGTCGTAAAGTCGGCGCGCAGATACTGGGCAGTGGCGAGGAGCGTGTCGGCTGTGCAGAGACCACGCGAAGTCAGACGCAACTGAAGCAAGAGCCCGATATCTATTGGCACATCGCCCGGGGCGGATGGTATTTTGATCGCCTCCTGCAGGCGCGCAAATAGCGTTTCCATCCCGAGATTGGTGCTGCTGCGATGGTAGTCATCATGGGGGCTGCCAGACCAGTTTCCTGGAGCCAGGACCCTCGTGTCCGACTTGACAGTCACCTTGATGTGATTCAACGTGACGGCATGTACAGCGTCCGCAATGTCAGCGGACGTCTGTTGTGGCAGCGGTTCGACGAGTAGCCGGATGGGCACCGGCATGGGATTGTCCAGCTGCAGCACGCCAGGCACCCAGACGTGAAGTTTGAAGTTGAACTGGGGGACCTTGGACGACCCGAAGAACTTCTGACTCTTTTGTTTGAACGACAGGTCCGCCGTCTCCTGCCCAGGGATAAGGCGATAGGACCGCACAGAGCGAGGCCACGGCTTTTGCATCAGGCGGAAGTCGGTAATGGGTAGCGATGTGCTGGGGTGCCTCATCAATACGGGCTGCGTGGCCGTCATGACGGAGATGGAGCCTTTATGAGCGAAGCGCATCGTAGCTTCGAGGTAATATTCGACGTAGCACTCCGACCTGGTGGAGAGACCGTGGTCCGACGAGCTAAACGTCCCCGGCAAAGGGTGGTTGGCAACCTCTTCCGGGCTCAGAGGCAGGAAGCTGCATTCTCGCGACAGCCCTTGAAGATTGGCAATCATGGGCGATGTCGGTATCGCCAGCGAGAAGGGCCAGCTTTGCGCATCGCCGCCCTGCGGGATATGCACCGGCCCGTGGAAGACGACGCGCTGCGTCTCAGAGGGCGCCGCCGTGAAGAAGTTGACCCGGCTGCGGTACACATCGTGCCTGTTGTTGCCGCGGCTGACGGTGATTTTAACCTTGGCGCGCCCAAGCAGGCGAATGGTGACGGTGGCCTCGGGGGCGACGAGCGGCAGCTGGCGCGCGACGCTGCCGATGATGGTGTCGCCCGCCGCGAAGGACCAGTTGGGCGGCGCAGCAAGACTGATGGCGAGCGTCGACGACGCCGTCCTGGAGGCTGGAGGCATTTCGATGTGCTACTTCGGTGTGCGACTCAACGCAGTTAATCAATCCCCCATTTGATGCTTCGTCGGCGGCGGCGGCGGCCGGCGTCGCGATTCATGGACGGGCTTTGTCGACGGGTCACGAAGTACAAGCCGAACGGATGATGCAGGACGTTGCCTCGCGAGGCAGACTCGTCCGTCATACGGGAGGAGTCACCGGCCGCGGTCGCGTCAGCCGTTGGATCCTGGCAGCGAGCTGCGTCATCCGATCCTTCTCATTGACCGGGCAGTCGCTAAAGCTCGCTACGGACTAACTAACCAACTACCTAGTGAGGGGCAGAATACGCCTGTTGGACCGACCTCCATTGTTGTCGCTGCGTCCTTCGTTGGTCCTGGACTCCTGGTACGTGCAGCATCTCGACCCGCGTGCGGACTGGATGAAACCCAAGGCAAGGGCTTGATAGCTGCGGTTCGCGGCATCGGCATATATGGGCGTTGTCGCCCGAAGCCTTCCATACGAATTATTCCTCCCTGAGTCTGGCTTTAGTAGAGCTCCGCTGCTGCCTCACAGTGCATGTTCTTGGCGCTCAGACCCCCATTGGCTTCATCTTGGAACCCAGCAAAGCCGCATTTCACACCTGAAAATGCCCCAATGACTGCGGGCTTTCATCGTCGAGAGACAGGATGATCGCCAAACACACATGAAAGCACATCTCATACCTCTAGCAAGTTGACGCCGATTCCTCTCTGGTCGGCGCCGAGTCGGCACCGAGCCCCAGTATTGGGCGAATGTCTTAAGGCCGAGTCCACCAAAGATGCCAACTCCAGCGACGAAATGCGCTAAGATCCATAGCTCCAGGCGGCCTTTCATCCACTAGAATCACCACCAGCAGGGACGGGAGGGTTCATTGATTCTCGTTATGTCCGACACCAACATACGCGTAGTCTACGAGGACATGGATACATATATAATACCCGCAAGCAATCTGTCCAGGTCATTTGCATAAGACCGTTCTCTAGTTCTCCCGTCTGATATTCCCCCACGTCCCCAACTCACGCCAGCCAAGATGTCCGCAAAGCCAAACACCGCGGCGGCCCATCCGCCAGCTAAGACGGCTCTCCTCCTCCTCGACTACCAAAACTACATCGTCAACATGATCGACCCGCCCGAAGTCAGATCAAAGGTCGTCGATGCTGCGACAGCCCTCCTCAAGGCCGCCCGCGCGGCAAAGTCGCCCATTTTTCACTGCCACATCGACTTCGAGACAGAGCCCGTCCCTACCAGCAAGCTCACGGATCGCTGGGACTCGGCCTTGAAGCCCATGCTTGCGTCCAACCCCGAGTTTGGGCACGAGTGGCCAAGCCTTCTTCCCTCGAATGCAGGAGACGCTGCACCAGACAATGAACACACCGTCGCAAAGAGGCCGGGCTGCATTTCCGCGATGAAGTCCAAAGACATCATGTCCCTCCTTCGCGACAAATACAAGGTGGAAAGCATTGTCATGTGCGGCCTGGTAACAAGCGGTGCGCTGGTGAGCACGGCGCGCGAGGCCGCCGACTTGGGCTTCGTAACTACAGCCGTCGAGGAAGGGTGCTGGGACCGCAGCGCTGAGGCTCACAAGGCCATTTTCGAAAACGTGTTGCCCATGACTGCCTGGGTTTCCGGCTTGGAGGAAGCATTGAGCCTGTTCCAGGGCTGATTCAATCATGGCATGTGATGTTTGTGGTTGGGATTTGCTATTGATTGAGCATTTGATGGCATGCTTCTCGAAGCAGTCTTACGATGCATCACAACGGGCTGCCACCTTTTTGGACGTACAAAGAGTCAAATGAGCAACTACAGATGGATTAATATTACATTTGATGAAAGGGAAACCAGTTTGTGGTAATAAAGGAGAACCAGTCTGTGGTAGTAAAAGAAGGCCAGTCTGTGGTAGTAAAAGAAAGCCGGTCTGTGGTAATAAAAGAAAACCACTGCAGTCTGTGGTGATTCCATGCCTGTACATGTCTGTTGCCTCTCCTATTACTTGCGGAGCTGAAGCGAGACATTCAGACAGTTGATGACCTGCTCCGGCCCCTGCGAAATAGTAAGGCATGCCCTGACATTAGGTGTGACAAATGGTCCAAGGTCCCACTGGCACTGTCTTATGGCAGGCGGGTACGTTCGAGATGAAGATTCTTTAAGGTTGAGGCAGGAGAGCGGAAGCTTACTGATGCACACGCCGTTGAGTTTTTTCAACATGCATTTGATCAGGTCGTCTCCGCTGGCGTTGATGATGTTCTTGCCGAGATTCAAGCAGCTGCTCACCCTGTTCTCGGCCCAACCGATGCAGGCATGGCAGAGAGGAATCATCTTCTGTAGGTGAAAGCCATTGACACCTCGCATGGCCATGCAGTCCTTGGGCAGCTCTGTAGTGACACACGTATGCTCCGGCTTGCATGCGCCAGGTGCTTTCGGGTCCGGCAGGCCCGTGTGTCTGAAAACGCACGCGAGAATGTCGTTTCCGTTTGCACCTGGCTTCTTGACGCAATCCACCACTTCCTTGCCGACAAAGCATCCAAGCCTCTTCACGCATTGCTCTGCTTTAGGCAAGACGCCAATTGTGAGGCCCCGTAGAGACAAACACACGTCAGGAAGCACCTTGGTGCAGCTGTTCGGAAGCCCGCGCTTCAGGCAATCGACAATGTCCACGCCTGAGCTTCTGTCGATGATGCTCCCTGGGCGAAGACAGGCGGCCACATCAACGAAATCCGCAACCATTCCCAGTGCCTCTTTGCAAAAGGGAAGCTGGAGCTTAAGCTGCAGGCCCTCCAACGTTTGCAAGCTCACACAGGCCCGAGGGAACCGTACCGGGCAGCGGGGCTTTATTGGGGGGCAGGTCCCGGTTGGTTTCGGGAGGCTTGTCGTAGAAGTCGCGGGGGGCTTGGTGGTAGTCCCGGTGGGGTGTTTGTGGGTGCTCGATCCGTATGACTTGGTTGCTGATGAATGCGTGCTGCCCGGCTGGCTGCTAGTCGTGCGAGAGCGAGTGGGATGTCCGGGCTTAGTTGTTGTAGACAGAGTGGTGCAGCGACAGCCATTAGACGTGCTGGGATGCGTGGTGTGCCCCGGCTTGCTCGACGATTTAGTGCTGCCCGGGTGGCTCTTGGTAGACGTCGTTGGCGCGTGTGGCGGACCGGTGCGCGTACTGCTCGAAGTATGCGAAGGTTTCGTCCTCGTCGTTGACCAGGTGCTGCCTGGGTGGCTCTTGGTAGACTTCGTCGGCGCATGCGGCGGACCGGTTCGGGTACTGCTCGAGGTTTGGGAGTGTCCTGACTTGGTAGTCGATCGAGTGCTAGTGCTCCCAGGGTGACTCTTTGTGGTGGTGGTAGAATGAGTAGGGCCCGTTTTCGTGGAAGATTGAGTGCTTCCGGGATGGCTCTTCGTGCTGCTAGAATGAGTCGGGAACATAGGCTTCGTAGTCGAAGATTGAGTGCTTCCGGGATGGCTCTTCGTGCTGCTAGAATGGGTCGGGAAAGTAGGCTTCGTAGTCGAAGATCGAGTGCTTCCGGGATGGCTCTTCGTGCTGCTAGAATGGGTTGGGAAGGTAGGCTTCGTCGTTGATGACTTGGTGCTTCCGGGGTGGCTCTTCGTGCTGCTAGAATGGGTTGGGAAGGTAGGCTTCGTCGTTGATGACTTGGTGCTTCCGGGGTGGCTCTTCGTGCTGCTAGAATGGGTCGGGAAAGTAGGCTTGGTCGTCGACTTGGTGCTTCCAGGTTGACTCTTCGTGCTACTTGAAGGGGTCGGGTGACCCTGTGTGGTCGAAGATCGAGTGCTTCCCGGATGGGTCTTCGTGCTGCTCGACTGGGTAGGGGCAGGCGGAGGCTTCGTCTGAGTGCTGCTCGACGTGTGCGGAGCCTTGGAGGATGTCTTGCTAGGAGACTTGGTAGAGGAATGAGACGATGGAGACCGGGTGGATGATGGGCCTGAGGTGGAGCAACTGGTTCGAGACGATTGTGTGGTACTCGTCTTCGTGATTCCGGGCGGAGCGTGACCAGTCGAAGTGTGAGTCTGACTAGGAGGAGGAGGATACACTGTCTTAGTATGACAGGGGCAAGTTCGAGTACCAGGGGAAGAGGTATGGGTGATGATAAGAGGCGGCGCAATGTGCTCAGCAGGCACGAGGCTTCACGGCGCACCGATTAGCAGATATCCCGTTCAACAATACATGGTGGCAAGTGTTACCTCGACGCTATGTTCCTTCCAATCTCAACGTTAGGCACACCGGAATTGACGGATGAAGGAGCCTCAACGTGCACGGTACATTTATGCTCTTCATCGGCGACCAGATTGGAAAAGATCATATCCGGGTGGTCAGGGTCCAAGGCAGGAGGGAGCGTGTGTGTCCGGGAGGCGTCCTCAATGGGTTGAATAACAACCGTGGGAGCGGCAGCGGAGTCAGGGGACCCATTCCCGCGCGGGGCACCAGTCACGCTGCCACTCACGGCAAGAATGGCCACGGCCAAGAGCCGATAACGAGCCATGTGTATCATTGCCTCAGACACAGGTGTAAAGGACAAAAGGAATCAGTTGAAGGTATCAGAATGGAAGGATGCGAACTTGACTAGACGGCGTTTTGTGCTGTCAAGAACTGCACGATGACTTTTGGGTGCGAACGTCTGTCGGATTTATAGGCTGCCACTCGCAATGCTGATGCGGGAATGAGCGCAGCAGTCGCGTCACTCAACAATATTCCACTCTGTAGCAAACGTTATTTTCATAGGTAGCTCGGTTCGTTACCGAACGAAGAACGTTAGTCTACGTTCATTGACTTCAAATTTGACACGCCCGCGCACGCGTATGTGGCTTGCATTGCCTATACTTGTACCTGAGCGTATCATGAGCACACTAACTGTATATAAAACTAACTGCTACCAATCGTCCCCCACCGTGGAGACGAACATCGTCTCGATCCGTATAGGTCGGGCAACAAATTTCTCCTCTAAAGTTTAGAGTCGCGTCTTGGTCCCTTGAGATGAAGTAAGTGAAAGCGCCTCCAGACCTACTCTAAGCTCTCCATCCCAACTTGGACAGAACGCGGCTAGCCCGTAAACGCGATCAATAAGCTTTCAGGGGTATAAAACATGCATTGATGTGTTTCGAATCATGAACTTGCGATCAATACTCGTGCAGTTGATGCGGGTGCATAATTTGGTCGAAGTCGTTGTTGGATAATATCCTCATGATAAACATGAACTCTTGTATCGTGTCCTAACATCTGGCCTCAAGCAAAATGCCTGTGCCGTTCATGACACGAAAGAGACTTACGTGTGGCATGCCACATCGAAAAGCTTCAATCGAACAAGCCGTGCTCGATCACATCAGCGAAATAATCCGTTCCCTAGCTTGAACGTTTCGCATTCTATCCTTTGTACTACCGTGTTCTCTTTCGAATAGCGACTTTTTCTGTCCAGAATTGTGGATCAAACCCTGCCTGTTTCTACGTCCATTATCATGGGTCTGGCGGCCTCCTGGCATGAGAATGTTTATACCGGTCAGACTGGTGTCGAACCACCGCTACCCGCAGATCTCAAAACTCCTGGCAACAAGGAACCTGTCCCCTTCCCAGCACGCAATGGCAATCAACACATTGCCCATGTTGGAAGTGGGCGAGGGGACGCCAGCTCCCGCGGGATCAATCTCTCTCCCGCCTGATTCAGTGTTCTCATATGACCACATGATATCTGTGGGATTACAGAGGCGTCTTTGTGCAACTGATCACGGAATACTGGCTCCATGTATGAAGTGGGGTTGGAAGACATAAAACCATACAAACTTTGATGCTGCATACGTTCAATAGGGTTTTCCGTCACTTTGTTGAAGTCGGATGCTGTCCGGCTTTACCGCCTGCACATCCCCAATCGTAATCAGGAGAGGGCCTCCCTACACGAAGTGCCGCTAGGAAGTATATCAAGGCAACCAGGCATGAATGCACATGCTTCCTGACCCAGGCAGTCGTGATGCCTTAAATTTTCATCACCGGCAGATAGGGGTTTGCGACTTGTGAGCCAAGCACCAACGCACATGTACTTGATGCATCTCTCAAATCTGTAATGACTGTCTATTGAGGATTCTAAGGTCTGGCGTTCATACATTAAGTAAGCGAGCCCGTGTAGCAGAGATAACATATGACGACGATTAGGTTGTATATTGCATGACATAGCTCTACATGCACCGCGACTCCAGTCCTAGAAAAGCCAATCAGTCATTGTACAAGGCTAGACCAAGCCACATGTGTCCGGCTCGGGTACAGATTGGACGCGTTCGAGCTTGTGCGAAGCTAGGTTCACCAGACGCGACAGCACCCGCGCGTTTCCCGTGTCGCGACACCTGGGTCGATAACGCGAACATTATGGCAGGAAACAAGGGTACCCGGTATTTTCTTGCTTTCTTGCACATTGTTGCCGCCAGCGGAACGGTCATAGACTAACAACGATTGGCCGGTACACACCTGCATTCATTTCGCCTGATGAGCGGCAGACACTGGAGTACATGAACACGGTCTAGGCCTTCCAAAACGCATGACGACTAATATATTTCGCGGAGGCAAGCTTTGGTCTGCGGCCCTGTATTAGAACCCCGGAAGTACACCCCGCGAACCGTGCACCGCCATGACGTTTCCAGCCATCGGATCCCCGAACCGGGGCCAATTCCTGCCGATCAAGCTCTCCCCAATGGCCGAGTCTATGTCAAGACCTTCCGGCACTCATTGTGATCAACCAGACATTGCTTCTCGCGTCGTCCGGGTACTCACGTAGCAAAGAAGCTATTCGGTCTGGTCGCCTCCGAGAAGCTCAAGACAAGAAGCCAGCACACGTCTCGAGCACGGTCTACGAATCGCCCCAAGCGTACGGCAGCCAGACCATGGTTATTCTTAGCACAGCCAGATGCAGCTAAGTTTATTCCAGATTATCGAATCACCGCTACTGACCTTGCTGAGTGACCGGGTCGAGCGAGTCTGGAATCTTTTCACCAAAGTGTGTAAAACTGGGGGTTTTCGGACGTGATGCCGAACATGGGATGTAAACGGTATGTTCCGGCGCCACCTGCTCATGCTGGCAACCGCCATACAAATTAAACTGAAGGACATAGGCTGGTAGTAGTCCGGGGTCTGGACAGAACCTACTGAACGACATGTAAGTAGCCGTTAGACCAGTCCTTTGGAGACCAACCTAGCGGCACACCGACGGTTACTCCGTACTTCGCACAGGGAGAAATGACGTAGGGCCTATCCGGAAAGGAGGGCGCGGCGCTCGAACAGGCACTTGATGTGAGGCGACTGGGCACTGGCTGCCGGCTGGCGCGGAAATGATATGCACGAGCACCTTCCTTGAACTCGTCTTCATTGTTCCTCCCCGCTTCCATGTGTTATCGTGAGTCGTGACAATCCTCTTTGAGACATTGAACTGTCGATCGGGGGGGCGTTTCTCCAACCACAGGGCCTCGTTTTGCAGGATGATTGCAGGGATCCCCGCCGCCGGCTAGTGCTATCTGCAGCAGCAATGGCACCATTCTTGTTGCCAGAGTCGGCAGCACCCGTCCTCAACTGTCGTGGAACAGACCATGTGAGACCGTTGGTGCGGCCGGTATTGGAAAGGCCTTTGCGGAGCGTGCTGTATGCGTCCAAGCTTCCACGACATGACATGGATCGTCCGAGCTCATTGCTTCTCGCATTGATTTAAACCGAGCGGCGCCCGTGTGACCAGTTTGCCTCGTCTCCCTCCCCCAAATTTCACGAGTCCCCAACCGACGGCGCGCTGCGTTTCTCCCAGCGATCGACCCCAGTGCCCCCCGTCAACGGTCTGGACACAATGGTCCGCATCCAGACGGCGTCCGCAGCGCCGCTACTGCTGGCCTTCGCCAGCTTGCTCTCCTGGGGACAGGCCACGTCCGGCACCAAACCTCCCAAGCTTGGTGCTGTCGCCTCCGAAGCTGGTATCTGCAGTAGGATCGGTACCAGGCTCCTCGAAGATGGCGGCAACGCCGCAGATGCCCTCGTCGGAACCGTCTTCTGCATCGGCACCGTTGCCATGTACCACAGCGGAATTGGCGGCGGCGGATTCATGCTGGTTAGGACCAGCAACGCCACGTACGAATTTGTTGACTGCCGCGAAACCGCGCCCGCTGCTGCGTTCCAAGACATGTACAAAAACAACACGCAGGCCAGCACCTTGGGAGGCCTTGCTAGGTACGACTATCAATCTCGACAATGGCGGTAAAGGTGTAGCTGACGAGTCCGCACAGTGGCGTCCCGGGAGAGCTCAGGGGAACCGAGTACATCCACAAAAAGTACGGCAAGCTCAAGTGGGCGGATGTCATTGCACCGTCCATCAAGCTCGCCCGACACGGGTTCGCGGTCACGCAAGATCTCGTCAACTATATGAAGAGCGTGACGCCCAACAACAAGTTTTTCACGGAGAATCCAACTTGGGCCATTGACTTCGCCCCAAACGGTCGCCTCCTCCAGGTCGGAGAGATCATGACGCGAAAGCGATACGCTGATACCCTCGAGGCAATTGCCGAGAACGGTGTCGAGGCATTCTATAGCGGACCCATTGCACGGGCAATGATCGCTGCATTGCAAAAGGCCAACGGAACGATGAAGATGGAGGACCTGAAAAACTACACGGTCGCCCATCGAGATACTGTGCGAATCAATTACCGCGGATACACTCTCACCAGCACCGACGCCCCATCAGGCGGCGTTGTTTCTCTCAGCGCTCTCAACACAGTCAGCGGCTATGACGGCTTCGGGGATCCGGCTCAGATCAATCTGACAACTCATCGTCTTGACGAGGCGATTCGGTGGGCATACGGTCAGCGCACCGAGTTGGGCGACCCCCTGTTCGTGGATGGCATGGCCCAGTACACCAAGAACATGATCTCTGCGGAGACGGGTGCCGCTATTCGCTCCAAGATTTCCGACATACGGACGCAAGACGTGTCGTACTACGATCCCAAGGGCCTCGAGTCAAAGGAAACGCCCGGCACGTCGCACATCGTGTCTGCTGACGCGAGCGGCTTTGCCATCAGCATGACGACAACAGTGAACCTACTCTTCGGCTCACAGGTCATGGTGCCAGAGACAGGCGTTATTATGAACAACCAAATGGGAGACTTTAGCATCCCGGGCGTGAGCAACAGCTTTGGGTACGTCCCAAGCCCTGCTAACTTTGTGCGCCCTGGAAAGCGACCGCTCTCATCCATGTCACCCATCATCGTTGAAAAGGACGGCAAGTTGTATCTCGCGGTCGGATCCGCGGGCGGTAGTCGGATCATCACGGCGACGATCCAGAACGTGCACCACGTGCTGGACCAGAATATGACCATTGCAGAGGCGCTTGCCGAGCCGCGACTGCATGACCAGCTCAGCCCGAATGTTGTGAGTTTCGAGTATGCGTACGACAACTCAACGGTTGCGTACATGAAGGCGCTGGGTCATAATGTAACCTGGATTGCTCCGGGTCAGAGCACCGCCCAAGGGTTACGCATGCTGCCAGACGGCACCTTTGAGGCGGCAGGCGAGCCCCGACAATTCGCATCGGGAGGCTACGCGGTATGAGGTTCGGGCCAAGAACATTGAAGCCTGGGCGATTGATGCAAACGGAGGGCCGGCGAAACAGTCGTCGGTAGTGATCTGAGCTCTTGATCCGCGAGGCGGCAAATGCATCGGCCACATTTACCGGGACTGTATCAATCTCTTGTGAATACATGTATATACATACGAGGTAATATAGGAAGCATTTGCCATGACCCGCGCTACATAACGCGAGTTGGATGTGATGCGTCCTAGTCCGAGGTGATCAAGTGGCACCGGCGCTGCAACGTTGTAGCGACAGGCTGGCCGCAAGTCTGCATTATTCCTTCACTGGAAGGTCATCAATAAGCCGGCGCATCTGGGCACGGCACGCCGGCTGCCGATCATCCCCAATGGCGATTATCGGAACATGCTCCCGGGCGGGGTTCGCAGGTCAGTCCCGATTCATCGTCTCCGGCGCCATCGGCATCATCCGTATCCAGCGGCCGGAGGCCAGATGCAACATGGCGATTAAGGCACCAACCCGCCGTCAAGATGAGAGATGTATTTCCGTCGGATGTCAGATCGCATTCGAGGGCTTGTGCATCGTCGGCAATTGACATTGCTGAGCACTCGTATAAGTGCCGCGACTGTCGTCAATGTAACGCGCAGCATCTACGTGGATGGGGAACATATTGAAAGTCTCTTTCCAGCAATTGATCGAGCAAGGACACGGGAGTAATGAAAGTGCCATCAATTCTGTCATCAGTCTTGGCGGCAGGGCCATCGACGGCTCTGTACGCGGTCAGCTCAACCTCGCACAGCGGCGGCAGACCGGACGCCTCCTTTGTGAGCTTCTCGATTGAGTTGTCGTCCTTCCCAGACTTTGCAGGCAACAAGAGTCATCCAAATGAGTTTTCATACAACTTGCTCAACAATCTCGGCCAGCTGAGCGGGACGAAACCATTTGTTCGCGTCGGCGGCAACACCCAAGACTACGCCCTCTACAACGCCTCTCTTCAAGTCGGCCTCAACGGCACCGTCGATCCCGCGCGCTCGCCCGATTACCCAACGACTATCCAAATTGGCCCGGCCTTCTTCGAATCGTACCAGACCTGGCCCGGCGTGCGCTTCTCGCACGGCTTCAACCTCGGCCAAGGCGGCAACAATTCTGCTGGCTGGCAGACCCTGCTTGACACTGTCCCCCTGGCCTGCAAGGCCATCGGCAGAGACAACTTCTATACTTGGGAGTACGGCAACGAGCCAAACAATTATGCCACATCGGCGCAGGGGCCCGTCCGTCCGAAGAGCTGGGATGCGCCCGCTTTCACCAAGCAGTGGCTCAACGGGTCAGAGGCGATTCGCGCGCAGATCAGGAAGCACTGCCCGGAGCTCGCTCACGGCGACTACCTCCGTTTCATGGCCCCGTCGTACGACGACAGGGTCAGCAACTTGAATGCGACTGTGGCCTGGCGCGAAGGGCTCGACGGGCACGGCAGCGTCCGCTGGTACTCTGTCCACAAGTAAGGCAGCGCCGCTCAATCGCGAGTCCGGCATAGAGACATCTGGGCTAATGATGAATACAGCTACATTGACGGAGCAACATCGCCGGGTGTCACTCTGCAGCGAACTCTGATGAACCACACTCGCACCACCCGAGACGTGGATGAGCAGGTCGCCGAGTACAAGCGCATCATGTCCGTCAACGACCACCACGCACCGCTCATCTTTGGAGAGACCAACTCCCTGTACAACCAGGGTAAGCCTGGGCTTTCAAACTCATTTGGGGCAACACTTTGGGGCGTCGACTTTAATCTGTACTCTGCTTCGGCCGGGTTCAAGCGAGTCCACATGCACCAGGGGACAAATTACCGTGTAAGTTCATCCGTATACAAGAGTGACGTGGAACGGCGCTCGCTAAGATATGATATAGTACCAAGCGTGGCAGCCCATCGACACGGACAAGACAGCCAAGGGCACAAAGGCGCCGTACTATGGCAGCATTGCCGTGGCCGCCACCCTTGGAGACCTGGCCCGGAGTGCCGTCAGCGTCTCGTCCATTCCCATGTCGTCCGACGCCGAAGCGGCATACGCCATCTACGACAACGGTTCCTTGCAAAAGCTCATGGTGATCAACATGCACGGGTACAACACTACCAAGGACGGCGCCGGTGTTGATCCTCTGCCGAGTGCTGCGCCGCGCCCGAAGCGGAGCTTCTCGTTCGCGGTGAAGGGCTTGCGTCGCGATGCGCCGGTGCGCGTTCAACGCCTGATGGCCAACGGCAGCGATGCCATTACCGGCGTGACGTTTGATGGCTGGAGTTATAACATGGAGCTTGATAACGGGAGGCCTGTGAAGATGCATAACGTTACCACGGGGGAGGTTGTCAAGGCCAGCCGGGGCGTTGTGACGGTTCAGGTGCCAGACTCCTCGGCGGCGCTGCTACACCTTGCGTAGACGGCGCTCCATTTCCTGTGATAGGATTGAAGGCTGTAGACTTCGCTTCCGGAGGTACTTCGTGCGATTAATTGGCAATATGTTTGGACAAGAACTTATTCGCACAAGAGGTTCAAAGGCGGGAGACGTCGCCGGCGAGATAGTGTCGTGCCAGTCACGTTCAATGCACAATGAATTAGCCCACAGAGAGACTTGGATCAACTCGATCCCTAGACGCGACAGCAGCGTTTGATGCAAGCTTCATCCGGGATTCGGCTAACACTGTTTCGATAAGCCCGGGCATCCTCCGGCGCTCGCAACACGAAGGAGTCACAGCTTGGCTCAATAGTTAGCATTCAACTCCGCAGGAGGAGCCCGCAGGAGACGCTACTAAGACAATCGACCGAGAACGGCGCGGCCGGACTAGGCCCCAGTCGTCAGCGCTGTCCACCACCGCCCGTCCCGAGTTTCGCCGTCAGCGCCAACCATTGAAAGCCACTTCGGGGCCCCGCGCGTGCCTTGCGGGGATCGGCCCGGCAGATGGATGCAACGGCACCGGCGCGGGTATAAGTACTACAGGCTGTGGCGCCCTCCGTGGCATTCCCGAGACGCTGACGACGTACGAAGAGAACATCGCCAACTCCCTCACTCAGGTCAGGCATCTGGCGACCGGCTTCAACACTTCCCGAGCCCCTTGGGTCTGATCAAGGGACCTACCTCGCTCATATGAACGCACAGCATGGGCACCTCGACGCCGTCGTCACCCCTGGGGGGTCGGGCCCAGCCCGAGATGGCCCAAGTCTCCTTTCACCTCCCCGGCGACGGGGGGAGCTCACGGCGGCGAGAGTCGACAGCAGCAGACGACAGCCACTCGCTCGCTGACGTCGCGGCGCAGCGTGAACCGCCCGAGATGCCGCCCGAGTACATGACGCCCGACGTGCGCAACGCGATCCGCACCATGAACGCGCGGTTCGACTGGACGTCGCCCGCGGACCCGGACAACCCGCGCAACTTCTCGCGCGCGTACCGCGTCTACAGCACCGTCGCCATCACGTCGCTCGCCACCGTTGCCACCGTCGCCGGCGCCATGTACGCCCCCGCGCAGGACGACGTCGCCGCCTACTTTGGCTGCAGCCACGAGGTCGCCGTCCTGCCCCTGAGCATGTACAACCTGGGCCTGGCGTTCGGCCCCGTCGTCGGCGCGCCCCTGTCCGAGACGTACGGGCGCAAGGCCGTCTTCGTCTTCACGGCGCCCATCTTCGCGGCGTTTACCCTCGGCGCCGGCTTCTGCGACAGCGTGGCGGCGCTCATTGTCTGTCGCTTCTTCGCGGGCATGTTCTCGTCGTCGCTCATCAACAACGCGCCCGCCACCATCATCGAGTCGTCCGACGGCAGCTTTCGCGGCGCCGCGCTCGGCATCTACTACACGCTGCCGTCTTTCGGCGCCTCGCTGGGCCCCCTCATGGGCGGCTTCATTGTCTCTGCCTCGAGTTGGCGGTGGACGCAGTGGGCCTCCGTCATCCTTGCGCTGGCCTTCTACATCCCCGTGTGCTTCACGCGCGAGACGTACAAGAAGGTGATTCTTCGGCGGAGAGCCTTCCGTCTCGGCCTGGACACGTCCTCGCAGCGCACATCCCCCGGTCGCGCGTTCCGGTACTTTGCGACGGTTCTGATCCAGCGCCCTATCCACATGCTCTTCACAGAGCCCATCGTCACGCTCGTGAGCTTGTACAACGGCTTCCTGTACGGCCTGCTGTACACGTTTGTCATTGCTGTGCCGTGGATCTTCCGCGAGTACTACCAGTTCAACAAGACCAGCGAGGCGCTGTCCTTTATCGGCCTCATGATCGGCACCCTCGCGGCGTCGCCCCCTCTGGTGCTCCTCGACCTCAAGTACTACCAGAAGAAGCTGGCGTGGTGGCGGGCATCACACCCTCCCGACGAGGACGGCGTCGAGGAGCCCCTCCCATCCGAGCATCGCCTGATTGGAGCCATGGCGGGCAGTATCATGCTCCCGACGAGCTTGTTCCTCGTGGCGTGGACGGCGCAGTATCGCGTTCACTGGATCGTGCCGATGATCTTCCAAGGCGCCGTCATGCTCAGCTCACTGCTGGTCTACGCGAGCGCCAACCTCTTCATGCTGGACGCTTACGGGCCACTGTACGGCGCGTCTGCCTCTGGCGGCATGATGCTCACCCGCTACCTCTTTAGCGCGGCGTTCCCGCTCTTTGCCTTGCAGATGTACAAAGCGTTAGGCGTCGGATGGGCAACGAGTTTGCTAGGTTTTGTTACCGTGGCCATGGCGCCCATTCCGTGGGGCTTTTGGAAGTATGGGGAGCAGCTGCGTCGTAGAAGCAAGTATGAGCGAAGTTCCTAGAAGCATCTAGCGTATGCATTATGTAGACTTTATAGATATCGCCACTTCCCAACCATCCATGCATGGCCTACCAGGCTTCCAGCCGCATGTTGAATATTTCGTCGGTCTAATAGAAGCCGCGTGACAGTGATCCAAAGGTCGTCGACTGTCGGCATTTATCTCATTTCTCATCCTCGTATCGGTTCCTCATCATCACACCCATCATACGGACATCTTCATCGGGATTGACTTGTGCGGGTTGTACCCCTTGACAACGAACTCGTCCGCCTTCCACCCATCGATACTTCCGCCTGCCTCGCGCGTGATTTCGAGCTCGGGAAAGTCGCGCGGGTCTCTCTTGAGCTGTTCTTCGAGGGCGTCGACGTGGTCCAAATACACGTGCGCATCGCCCATGACGTGCGTGAGGCTCCCAGGCACTAAGTCGCAGACGTGCGCCAGCATGTGCGTCAGCAGCGCGTAGCTCGCAATGTTGAAGGGCACACCGAGGCCCATGTCGCATGACCGCTGGTACAGCTGGCAGTGCAAGTGTCCCTTTTGCTTCTCGCCGTTTGCCTCGCCGTTAGTGTTTCCATTGGCCGTCGCCGCACCGTTGGACCGCTTTGCGCGTGGGTACGACACGTAGAACTGGGCAAACATGTGGCACGGCGGCAGTGCCATGCTCTTGAGGTCCTTGGGGTTCCACGCCGACATGATGATGCGCCGGTCGTAGGGCTTGTTCTTGAGCTTGTCGACCACATCGGCGAGCTGGTCGACACCTTGCCCTGTGTAGTCTGTCTGCGCGTCCTTGTACTCGGCGCCGAAGTGCCGCCACTGGAAACCATAGACGGGGCCGAGGTCGCCAACTTCGCGGTGTGACAAGCCGACGCTGTCGAGGAACTCGCGAGAGCCGTTGCCATCCCAGATCTTGACGCCAGCCTCGCTGAGCGCGATCGATGATGTGTTGGCCTCGATGAACCAGAGGAGCTCGGCGACGACGGCCTTGAGGAAGACGCGCTTCGTCGTCAGAAGCGGCAGGATCGGCGTGCCATCGCGGTTGAGGGAGAACTTGAGCGGCCGGGGGGCGAACACGCTGTATGTGCCCGTCCCCGTCCTGTGACGCGTTCGTCAGTGGGATAGTTGTTGACCGTTGAGACGAGAGCAAGGTGGAAGAAGATGATGAGATCGACACGCGCGGGGTTCCTACCTGTCCGGCCGGTGCTCGCCCTCGGCGAGGATCTCGCGAACGAGCTCAAGGTATTGGTGCTCTTCGTGCGGCCGCGTCATGGTGTCTCGTCGCCGCCGTGGGAAATGGTTTTGGTTGCAGGATGCGACTCGACGATGGCGGCCTGCGGGAGACGCGACGCGTTAAGTGATGTGGGGTCGCCTGCTAACAACGCCTTTTGTGGCGGCCCCGCGCCCCACGCTAAGAGTCGTTTCGCTGTTTCCGGCTGGCTTACCCTGCATCGCCTGCCAGAACTTTGACGCCGGCTGAGAGCACAAGGCCGTCGAGGCAGTAGTATGCGTACGAATTGAATTGTCTAAGGGCGATGTGAAATTCGGATATCATCAATGTCTTCGACATTCAGAGAGTGTGAAGCTCTGTGGTGGTGAAAAGAGCTTATGAGGCGGGTGGGGTCTCGGTCAGCCTTCAATATAAGTTCATGGCACGAAGCTCCGGATCTAAAACTATAACATAGCCTACCTGCTCAAATGTCGTCTGCCCGGCCCTCCCATGGCGGCCTCCTGCACCTCTTCCGACACCACGCTGCAAAATGTCGAGCCAAACCAGCGAGCCACCGGGCCGTCTCATCTCGCATTTCACGAACAGGTAAACTACTTCCGCATCGTGCTTGTGCTTCACTCCCGCTTACACCGGCTACCCCCACGGCAACGATGACCTAACACCTCACAGGTCGCGAGATCAGCAAGGCCAGGGATGGTCTTCGCTCTGGGACTCCGATGAGAGCAGTCTCTGGGACCGGGGCGGCCCGTCACCCGCCCTGATAGAATTCCTTGAGAGCGAACAGTCCATCCTGCCATCTCCGCTGGGGCGGCATCCTCGGGCCCTCGTCCCGGTATGTGATCTTTCGCTCAAGACGTGAGAGAGTCGAAACACGGTCGACTCACAACCCACAGGGCTGCGGGAAAGGATACGACGTCGCCATGCTCGCGCTCCACGGCTACGACGTATACGGCCTGGAAATCTCAGAGACGGGCGCTCAAATAGCGCGCCAGTACGTCGCTACCGAGCTTGCCGAGCCCAAGGAGCGCAACTACCGCGACCCGACCCAGTGGCCAAAAATCGAGGTTGGGAGCTTCAAGATTGTCGCAGGCGACTTTTTTGAGCACGACTGGGAGGACCAATGCAGTGGCACCGCATTTGACCTCATTTACGACTACACCGTGCGTGTCCCGGCGGTTCGCTGGCCGCATCCTGTCCGCCTCATCCGCTGACGCTCTCCTCCCAGTTTCTCTGCGCCCTGCTGCCCGAAATGAGGCAAGATTGGGCCCGACGCATGATCGAGCTGCTCTCACCCGCGGGCATCCTCGTCTGCCTCGAATTCCCCCTGTACAAGGACCTCGGCGCCGTGGGGCCGCCGTGGGGCTTGCGCGGCGTGTACTGGAACCTGCTCGCGCAGGGCGGCGACGGACGGATTGCCGAGCCGCCGGAGGAAATTGAGATGCCGGCCGGGAAGATGACGCGTTTATTGTACCTGAAGCCGCAAAGATCCTATGAGAGCGGAAGAGGGTTCGACATGGTGAGTGTGTGGAAGTTGAAGAGCTAGGCCCGGGGCCGAGGTTCGATGGGGAGGATCATCAAAATGATACGTGTACGGTAAACGACTTGAACCTTCGTGAATATGAGCGGCCCTGCTGTCGTGGCTCGATTGAAGAGATTACCTGGCAATTTACGCGGCGAGCCTCCAGCTTCCAAGATGACGACCGTCTGCACGCTCATGCTCATCAATGCTGGGCTCACCTCAGTTCTGCAAGCACCCGAGTCTCCGGCTCATTGTCGCAGTATATGGGATCATTTCCAACATAGTCGCAGGTAGCAATTGACACATCGACACCCGATTCCGCAAGGTCGCCGATCTGCTCCTGGGCGTCGCGGAAATACCGATCTGGAGTCATGATGCGCTCCTCGGTTTTTCTAGTGTACATGCGCTGTACGTCCGTTCGGACCACTGATAATGCTGGGAAATGGCCCGAGAGACGCGCTTCACCCAACCCAGCGACATCTTTCCAGGCGCAAGATGCCTGCACAAAGCGGAGGTGGAGTCTCTGCACCGTGGGGGGAAGCATCTCGATGATGCAGGTATTCCTGTCTGAAGGATATGCCCTGGCCGGATCGTGGTTCAGGTGTTGGCAGAATGCCAGCTCGTCCAGCTTGAGCACCTCCAGGCGCTTAAACTTCGCCAGGAGTGGCCCAATCTTCGGAACGTCGGCTGCCTCTGAGATGCCCCGGATGTACAGGTCAAGAACCCGTAGAGTCTCCTGGGCTGGCTGTAGCGCCGATATGAGTCGGTGGTGTTTGATGTCGCCGAGGTCAAACTCGACGTATTCCGGCGATGGGCGCTGCGATCTGTACTGGAAATGCTCAAGTCGGGGACATTGTCCTATCAAATCTCTCAGGTTCTCAAAATCTGAGTAGGTTTCGTCGTCACGGATCGCACTCTCGACGAAGCTGAGGGATCGCAAGTTTTCCATGACAGGGACGTGCACGCGCATGTCAAGCGGCTCATACGGCACATAGAAATCGTCGTCGGCCTCCAATCTATCGCCTCGCCACGGCCCCGCGCAGCCGTCAAAACGCAGCTGCTCGAGGTTCGGAGCGGCACGCAGGAGAACGGAGATGCCGGAGGCGGCGGCCCGGAAGCCAGCCGTGGAAACAGGACTGAGTTTGAGGGCCCGGAGACTGCTGAGCCCGGGCGTCTCTTGCAATCGCTTGAAGCGGCTGGCAAGAAACGGACAGGTCGTCTCAACCGTGTCCATGATCAAATCGTCCATTTCAATGCCAAAGTCGAGCATTTCGATACCCGTCGTCAGGGTGACGACAAGCTCCGCCAGATACTTGTTGAGAAGAAGCGCATCGCAGTTCTCCCTCTCAGAGATGGCGTTAACAGGGCCTGTGAAGACGTTGAAGTCCGGATCACCGTCTAGAAATAACTGACGGCTTCGGCCAATGTCCTTGCATTGCTTGATGGCGGCGGCTTCGTTGAATGGCGGGATGTGAATCAGGGAGCCTAGCCATTTGACAGACGCGGCAAGGTCCGGACGGCTGTTGAGGGTGCGAATGAACGGCCATAGCCGGGGCCGGCCAGGTTGATAGCTTCCAGGGACGTAGTGATATATGAAAGGCTGGGCGATGGCCCTCATCTGTCGCGATGTCACCGACAAAGCCATCAACGCGTCGCGGCACTCGACAAGATACTCTGTCACTTCGTGCATGATGTCGCAGCAGTGCCAGCACAACTGGGCGCAAATCATGCGCTGGAGCTCGACCGAAAGGTTCTGCAGACATAGCGAGGAGCTCATGTTGGGACTCATCTTCTATGCGTCGGATCACTGAAGATCGAGACAGATGCAACGCGGAAAAGCGTTGTGTGGTCGACAGTGGACACGCTCAAGAGTCAACACTAAAACACGCTCCAGTTGTCCGCATCGGCGCATGCTCCACTGTCGCCGCCCGCATTTGACGAGCGATGGCTTGTCTACTTATCAAGTACTAGATCTCCGCAACAAGAGAGCATCCACACCAGCTTTTACAATGCCATCTTGGCACGCTGGCACGCCATTGTTTTGCTAGAAGAGGCGTGGAAATGTAGACGGGACGGCAGCCGGCCTCTGGGCTTTACATTTACCGCCGCAGGCATGGGACTTCGTCCTCGCGAAAGTCGACTCCTAACGCGCATGTGAATCTAACCCCAGCTCTCCCGAGCTCATTTCTTAATCCGGATACCTGATCCTTCGTCCAGCCACTGGCCTTCATAAACGGCTCATCCGTAAACTTCATCTCGCGTTCACTCTGCCCTCGAAGGTCAACCTGATTCAATCTCGGGAACTTCCCGGCGGCCACCGCCTCCGCAAGGTGTTTGACTTGTGGCAAGATTCCATATTGTGTTTGGCGAAATATCTTGAGACTCAAGTGACATATGTTGGCTGGTAGAATCCTGGTCATGCAGGCCGCGTCACTGTGGAGAGGCTCTCCGCTACGAGACAAAAAGGTTGCGACATCCAGCTTCAAGGTTTCGAGGCGTTCAAACGTGACTAGTTGCGCTCCAAAGGCCCAACGCTCGTCAGAAGCAAAGCGGACATATCCGAAGTCGAGGTGTAGGTGCCGCAGCCTGTCGCGGACGGGCTCCAGAGCGTCGAGGAAGTATCGCGAGGGGAGGTGCGCCGAGCGGCGGGAGCCGATTTCGTCGTCTGGCCAAATGCCCTTTGCGCTGAAGCGGAACCACTTGAGAGTGAGAGTGTGGCGAAGCATCTCCAAGAGGTACGGAAGCTCGGTCCTGGCCTCGAAGGCACAGTTGACGAATTCCAGAACGCGCAGGCCCCACAGCCAAGGCATTTGGAACTCGAACTCGCCGTCCGACTCCGGAAAGTCTCTGGCGTTGCCGACGGCATCATGAAACCGTAGGTGTGTTACTCCGGGAGCCAGTGACAGCAACAATCGGACGGCGGGTGTCTCTAGGCTAAATGCTTGGTCGTATATAGTGTTGAAGACCACATGCCGAATCTTTGGGAAGAAGGCAGCCTCGTGTAACTGCGGCACTCTCATACCCAAGGCCCAGAGCCCCGTCTCGAAGTCATCATCCGCGGCCTCGACTTCAACGACAGCCGTATCGATGTTTGGCGAGATGGCGAGAAGCAATTGGAAATACAGACTCGATATCTTTGAGCGTGCGTCGTAGTCGTCGAGACAGTCGAGATTCGGGTCATTGGGTATCGACAGATGCAATTGGCGAGCGGTCGCTTTCAAGAGCTGCCGCTCTTACTTATCAAGTCCCTCTCTCTCGTCGGGGACTGCACCGAGGCGCCGAACACAGGCGGCAAGGTCTGGGCGCTCTACGAGTGTTCGGAGCAGAGGAAAAGGCGCCGCCTCCGGGTCAACATGGAAACGGGTCGCGGGGACCGGATCGTAGTACAGAAACGGTTGAGCCACCGAAGAGAGGGCTCGAGATGTCAGAGAGAGAGCCAACAAAGCGTCAATGTCTGCCCGGTCTGCAAAAGTCTTTCGGTCGCCGTGGTACCACGAGAATTGGACACATATCATGCGCAAGACCTCGACTGGCAGGCCAGTGAGAGCCGGGCTTGATGCCGAGGACACAGCCATGGTTGCCGAGTCGGTGGCGTATTTCACATATACGCAGTCTCTGTACGAGAGTGAGCGCTCAGGAGCCAAGCGATACAAGCGAACTAATTGACCTGTGCTGAGATGCCAAAATTCGTATTCAGGGGCGCGAGGCTGGCGTTTGTCTCAATGCGTGCGCGTCCGACGTCAAGCAGACTCGGCGGCACGAAATTACTTCATAACGCGGATGCTCTTATCTCGAGCACCGACAGGCAGTGGCCAGCAGGTCGGACGCCCGTGGCTGAGGTTGCGTCTCGGTGCGTTCGGCTGTTGAACTTGGACACGTCAAGGTCGCGACAAGACGCGGTTGCGGTCGCTCAGACAAGGCGGGCTCTTGGCCCGAGTGGTGGTGGGCAGGGCATCCACGGACGGCGCCTGGGGCCTGGAGGCGCCCAACCTCTTCACTGTTCAGTGCCCTGGGCAGTTGAGGGTCCCCGAGGCACTGGGTCGCCCAGCACGCGCGTGTCCTCGTAGTCAGCAGCTGCAGCCTGTTTGCCCAACTGTCAACTGGTCCACCTCAGGCTGCTGGACCCGCTACAGGTCGATAGCGCCCCGCAGCCAATTGGGTCAATGGATCCTTCTGGCTTGATCCGCCACCGCGGGCCTAGATGGACCTAAAGAGAAAAGCCACTTGGCTTCCAACATCGCGCAACGCCGACGCTCCTTTGCCCCTTCATCCCCTCGTCGACTGCCGGATCGCGTCACCTGCGCTCGGCGACAGACAGTCACCATGGCGCCGCCTCTCGTCGACAGCCCGCAAATACGGCAGGCCGAGTTGTTGAAGCCGCTGCCCTTCCACTTCCATGCTTACATCTGGCCCTTCGTCATCATCTGGCCCGTCTTCCTCCGATATTACCTGACCCCGGACCTCTACGAGAAGCACATTGGCGCCCCCGAGTGGACGTTTGTCTGGTGCGGAGCCATCATCACCGTCCAGTCGCTCGTCTGGTTGAGCACGCACTGGAGCGTCGCCCTCGATGCGCGCTTCCGAGCCACCAAGGCCAAGGATGTTCAGGACGCCCAGCTGATCAAGGTTCTCCCCATCGCAAACGCCGGGTCGGGTGAGATTTGCAAGATTGTCCGCGACAAGGTGAGCAGAGTTCCGAACCAGAAAGCACCCGATGAGGTCGAGCTGACGTGGTGCAAGGCTGGTGGCAAGACGAATGTGTCCTTCCTGTTCCAGAAGCGCCGCTTCCTCTTCAACCCGGAGACCGGCTCCTTCAGCACCCTCAAGTATGACATCGACGCCGAGCCGAAGCCGACCATCGGTCACTTCCAGTCCTCGCGCGGCCTCGTGAAGCAGTCAGATATCTCTCGCCTCGAGCAGCACTATGGCACGAACACGTTCGACATCCCCGTCCCGACCTTTACCGAGCTCTTCAAGGAGCACGCCGTCGCCCC
The DNA here is from genome assembly GCA_029168975.1 of Purpureocillium lavendulum. NCBI lineage: Eukaryota > Fungi > Ascomycota > Sordariomycetes > Hypocreales > Ophiocordycipitaceae > Purpureocillium > Purpureocillium lavendulum. The sequence continues at coordinate 1,224,832 of JAQHRD010000005.1, read as the reverse complement.
CTTCTTCGTCTTCCAGATCTTCTGCGTCGGCCTGTGGCTTCTCGACGACTACTGGTACTACTCGCTCTTCACTCTCTTCATGCTCGTCGCGTTCGAGAGCACCGTCGTTTGGCAGCGCCAGCGCACCTTGACCGAGTTCCGCGGTATGAGCATCAAGCCATATGATATTTGGGTCTTCCGGCTCGGCAAGTGGACCGAGGTCCAGACCGATGCTCTCCTTCCCGGTGACCTCGTGTCCGTTGCACGCACCAAGGAGGACAGTGGTATTGCCTGCGATATGCTCCTCGTCGAGGGCAGCGCCATCGTCAACGAAGCCATGCTGTCCGGAGAGAGTACCCCGCTGCTCAAGGACTCCGTCCAGCTTCGTCCCTCGGACGTGCCCCTTGACAGCGAGGGACTGGACAAGAACGCCTTCCTCTGGGGCGGTACAAAGGTTCTTCAGATCACTCATGGCAACCCGGACCAGGAGAAGCCGGCTCTCGCGTCTGGTGTGCCACCGCCCCCGGACAAGGGCGCCATGGCCGTTGTCATCAAGACCGGCTTCGAGACCTCCCAAGGCAGCCTGGTCCGTACCATGATCTACTCGACTGAGCGCGTCTCGGCCAACAACTTCGAGGCGCTTCTTTTCATCCTGTTCTTGCTCATCTTCGCAATTGCCGCCTCCTGGTACGTCTGGGACGAGGGTGTCCGGAAGAACCGCAAGCGCTCCAAGCTCCTGTTGGACTGCGTCTTGATCGTCACCAGCGTCGTGCCGCCCGAGTTGCCCATGGAACTCAGCCTTGCTGTCAACACCAGTCTGGCAGCCTTGTCTAAGCTTGCCATCTTCTGCACCGAGCCATTCCGCATTCCCTATGGTGGTCGCATCGACGTCGCCTGCTTCGACAAGACGGGCACCCTCACCGGCGAGGATCTCGTCGTGGAAGGCATTGCCGGCTTGGGGCTCGCCGACACCGATATCAACGACAAGAAGGAAGCAGACGGCGCTCACTCCACCATGACTGCCGTTACCGACGCGAGCCTCGAAACCCAGCTCGTCCTCGCCACCGCGCACGCCTTGGTGAAGCTCGATGAGGGCGATATCGTGGGTGACCCAATGGAAAAGGCAACCCTCTCTTCTCTTGGATGGGCGCTCGGCCGCAACGACGTGCTTCAGAGCACCGCCAAGGCTGGTCCCACTCAGGGCACGGTTCAGATTAAGCGCAGGTTCCAGTTCTCGTCTGCACTCAAGCGCCAGAGCTCCGTCGCCATGGTTCACGGTGTCCACCCCCAGACTGGAAAGAAGATCAGGGGCACCTTTGTCGGTGTCAAGGGCGCTCCCGAGACGATCATGAAGATGCTTGTCAATGTGCCTGCCGACTATGAGGAGACATTCAAGTACTTTACTCGCAAGGGTTCCCGTGTCCTGGCTCTGGCCTACAAGCAGCTCACTGTCGACTCTGAACTTGGTTCCGGCAAGATCAACGATCTCAAGCGTGAGAAGGTGGAATGCGATCTCACTTTTGCCGGCTTCCTAGTTCTGCATTGCCCGCTCAAGGAAGATGCCAAGGAGGCTGTGCAGATGCTGAACGAGAGTAGCCACCGCGTCGTCATGATTACTGGAGACAACCCGCTGACAGCCGTTCACGTCGCGCGCGAGGTGGAGATTGTCGATCGTGATGTTCTGATCCTGGATGCGCCCGAAGACAAGACCGGCAGCCACAAGCTTATCTGGAAGAGTGTCGATGACAAGGTCTCCATCCCGGTTGACCCATCGAAGCCCATCGATGCCGACATCTTGAAGACCAAGGATATTTGCGTTACCGGATACGCCCTCGCCCAGTTCAAGGGTCAGCCTGGTTGGAACTCGCTTTTGCGATACACCTGGGTCTATGCTCGTGTTTCTCCCAAGCAAAAGGAAGACATTCTTCTGGGTCTCAAGGACATGGGCTACTATACCCTCATGGCTGGCGACGGCACCAACGATGTCGGCGCTCTCAAGCAGGCTCACATTGGCATCGCACTCCTCAACGGCACCAGGGAAGACCTGACGCGCATCGCCGAGCACACTCGCAACACCAAGATGAAGGAGATGTATCAGAAGCAGTGCGATCTGATGAAGCGCTTCAACCAGCCCCAACCTCCGGTTCCCGTCATGATTGCCCACCTTTACCCTCCTGGCACTACCAACCCCAACTACATGAAGGCCATCGAGCGCGAGGCCAAGGCTAAGAAGATGACTCCCGAGGAGTACGCCGCGAAGCAGGGCCACCCTACTGAGCTCATCGTGTCTCCCGGCGCCCAGAGCCTTGCCAACAGTGATCCCCGCACCGCCCGTCAGGCCGAGGTCAACAAGAAGGCCGCCGGCTTTGCCGACAAGCTGGCTTCGGGTATGCTCGAGGCTGAGCTGGGCGACGATGAGCCGCCCACCTTGAAGCTTGGTGATGCCTCCGTTGCCGCCCCCTTCACCTCCAAGCTCCGCGATGTTATGGCCATTCCCAACATTATCCGCCAGGGCCGTTGCACCCTGGTCGCCACGATTCAGATGTACAAGATCCTCGCTCTCAACTGCCTGATCAGCGCCTACTCGCTGTCCGTCCTGTACCTTGAGGGCATCAAGTTTGGCGACACCCAGTACACCATCAGTGGTATGCTCATGTCGGTTTGCTTCTTGAGCATCTCGCGCGCTCGCGTGGTCGAGGGCCTGAGCAAGGAGCGCCCGCAGCCCAACATCTTCAACGTGTACATCATCGGATCCATCCTGGGCCAGTTTGCCGTCCACATCGTCACCCTCATCTACATTTCGCGACTTTGCGACAAGATTGAGCCGTAAGTTTTAAGTCCTTAAATTGTGAAGAATTGACACTGACTTGTTTGCTAGCCGCTCCACCGATGGTCTCGACCTCGAGGCCGAGTTCGAGCCCTCGCTGCTCAACTCGGCCATCTATCTCCTCCAGCTGATCCAGCAGGTGTCAACCTTTGCCATCAACTACCAGGGCCGGCCGTTCCGCGAAGCCCTCTCGGAGAACAAGGCCATGTTCTACGGCATCGTGGGTGTCTCGGGGCTCGCGTTCGTCTGCGCGCTCGAGCTCATCCCCGAGATCAACGAGGGCATGAAGCTCGTGCCCTTCACCGAGGAGTTCAAGTTCAAGATGGCGGCGTCCATGATCCTCGATTACGGGCTCTGCTACGTCATCGAGAAGGGCCTCAAGTGGGGGTTCAGCGACTACCGCCCGCGCGACATTGCCGACCGCCGGCCCGAGCAGCTCGAGCGCGAGGCCGCGCGCAAGGCCGTCATCGCGCAGAAAAAGGCCGACGAGGAGGAGAAGCAGCGCCTCGAGAAGGTGGCCGAGTTTGAGCGCCAGGTCGAGGAGCGCAAGCGGAAGCTGCGCGAGTGGAGGGAGGGGCGGGCACGGGCGTAGTAGACTGGCCGTGTACAAAAAAACCAAACGAAAGCATACAAGGGGGTGGCGGTCATTGTCGGGAGGTAGAGTACTAGACAGTGGATCTCCGTGCTGAGTGTACTATACATCTTGTCGGATAGACGTTGCGGCATTTCAAGTCACTTTCTTGATACGTCGAGGCATGTGCGTGCACAAATGAGATTGCGCAACAGAGTTGCGCGTTATTTGCTATGGTACAAGACGTAATTAGGGAAAGGAAGTCTATGGCAAGTTGTAGAACACAAGAAGTCAATCCCTGTCCCCTTTGCCCGTCCACCTCCATGAAGGCAAACCCGAGCCCGTGATATTACATCGGCGGTGCCAAGTCAAGTTGCGCTTCCCCCCATTACTTTTGATTCATCAAGGCATGCTCGCGTGCGACAGACGCCGCTGGCTCGTCAAAAACACGCGAGTCGCTGGTTGGCGGCGAGACGTCGCTTATTTGCCGGGGTTCTGGGCAACGAAAGCAACACCCTTCTCGATGTTCTTCTTGAGGTCACCCAGGCAGGCCTCGATGAGCTTCTCCTCGTTGGCATCGACCTTGCCGACGGGCAAGATCTTCTCAACACCGTTGGGGCCGAGCTCGACCTGGCTGCTGAAGAAGTCGATGCCCTGGTCCTTGTAGAGAGGGGAGTCGACAAAGGTGGGCTCAGTGACGCCCTTCTCGCCATCGGCGGCGCGGAGCAGGGAGTCGGCCATGCGGGCACCGGCCATGGCCATGGAGAGGGTGGCGGAGCCAGCACCGTCCTTGGCCTTGACGACCTCGTCACCACCGAACTGGACACGCTTGACGAGCTCGGCGTTGGAGCTCAGGTCGGGGTGGCTGCTCTGGCTGAAGAGGGGGACGATGGTGACGCCCGAGTGGCCGCCAACGACGGTGATGTTCTCGTCCTTGGGGTCAGTGCCCTTGATCTCGGAGACGAAGCGGCTGGCGCGGACGACGTCGAGGGTGGTGACACCGAAGAGGGTCTTGGGGTTGTAGACGCCCTTGGCCTTGAAGATCTCGGCGCAGATGGGGACGGTGGAGTTGACGGGGTTGGAGATGACGAGGACCTTGGCCTTGGGAGCGGACTCGGCAACGGCCTTGGCGAGGTCGCGGACGATGGAGGCGTTGGTGTTGAAGAGGTCGTCACGGGTCATGCCAGGCTTGCGGGGGACACCGGCGGGGATGAGGACAATGTCGGAGCCCTCGAGGCAGGCGGCGAGGCCGCTGGGGGTAGGGTCGTATCCCTTGACGGTGGACTTGGTGTTGACGTGGGAGACGTCGGCGGCCACACCTGTTTGGCATCATGATGGTCAGTTCTGGGGTCGGAAGCTGCGGATGGAGGAAATTGGCGCAACGACGACGGGGTTGAGGACGGCGAGTTCTGGGATGGACGGGGAGGAGAGACGTACCAGGGCCGAGGCGGATGTCGTACAGGGCCAGGTCGGTGACGCGGGTGTTCATCTTGAGGAGGAGAGAGAGAGGCTGGCCAATGCCGCCAGCGGCGCCGAGGACGGCGACCTTGGAGAGCTAGATGACGATGGACGTTAGCCAGGCGCACGCGCACATACCCACGCACGCAATCTGGGGAGGACGGCGAGGCAGAGCTGCAGCCAGCTCCGTACCCGGCTTCGGGGAGCCGAGCACGACCGAGAGGCAAAGGGCAGACTCACGTTGCGCGCAGAGGCGGAGAACGCCCGGCGCTGGATCTTGGAGGCCAACATGATGAGTATGGGGGGGTTGCGGATGGGGGGGTGGTGACGACTGAGGGTATCAACAAGGACAATTGGGAAGAAGACACCGAGGTCAATGGGAACAGAGTTTTGGGGACGGCAGGGCAAAAAGGGAGCAGGGGGGGGGACGAAGAGAAGCAGTGGGGACGGGGAGAGCAGAGGGCGACGGGACCGCGGGCGCCCAATGGGGTTAGCGCAGGGAGCTGTTCGGATGCAACTCGGCGAGTGCGTCGCCTGCGAGTCCTGGTACCTGGGACGCTGTACACTTCGCTGACCGCCTCCAGTTGACTGCTTTTTCCATCTCTTTCGGCTCAAGATACGAGACAACGGTCGAGCGCCGAATGGGCATCTCAATTGCCCCGAAAGACGGTCAAACGTCCGCGCAAGGCCCGGCCGGGGCGGCGCTGTAGAGAGCGTGCCCGCTCCGCGGTGTTGCGGCGGAATCGACCGGAGCGCTGCGACCCACCCTTTACCATTTGCCTGTGCCTGTGCCTGCCCGTGCTGTGCTGTGCTGTGCTGTGCTGTTCTGTCGCTAGCCGGTGGATGGATGGATGTGCTCTGCTGGGCGGCATTGTGCAGCCGCCCGCGCCGAGGCCACGGGCACCATGACCCGTTGATGCCGACGGGCGCCAGTGCGCACATGCCGGACGGCGCGCTCATCAAACCCTGGAAGCGCTTCGGCTCGCCTCGTCCCAGTGTCGAGGCGCGCGCCTCTGGTCTGACGTCTTCTAGTGCTAGGCTGATGTTGAACGCGCTGTGCCATCTCAGCTAGCTATCTTTGTTGTCACCGCTTGGATCGCTTCCCAGTACGAGTTTCCATCACGACCACTCATGACAAGACATTCCACGTAAGTTAAATAGCCAATGCCGCATAACATCTGCAGCTACGTCATTTTTCATCCCATGTTTGCGTCTTCGCCTGTGGCAATTGGGTCCTGCCAATTTGGGCAAGCAATCGGTCCCGGGTCCCCATCGCCCGGCCGAGTGACTCAGTACCAAATCTGGGTGCCTGCAGGGTAAGCTGCCCCTCCACGACATACAACTACAGCGGGGAGCTGCCCGCCGCCAACCTTCCAGAATCCATCACGTCAACACTCAACAACCGCCTCGCCGCCATGTCCCTCGCGCAGCTGTCGCAGCTGCTTCCCCTGCCCGAAGAGGATCTCCGGCAGGTTCTCGACTACGCGGCCACTCTCTCCAAGTCCGAAGCTGCCGAGCACTTTAACAATCTACTTGGCGACTCGCCCCTCGCCGTCGACTTCATCGCTTCCTTCAACTCCCATCGGCGCGAGCCTGCGCCTCCACCACCCGCAGCGGATGCCTCGAGATCATCGGAGCCCCTCGATGCTGTACCCAGAACGAAGCGAGCTCCCAAGAAGAAGAAGCCGGCCATTCACACCCCCGAAGCTAGAAAGGTGGACGAGTATGCTGGCCCAGCGAGCGTCGCATACAGCAAGAAGGACCAGGTCCTGGACTACATACCACAGAGGGCGAGCGCCCCCAGCAGCAGCCATGCCTCTCGCTCGGCCACACCGCCGGCACCAGCACCTGTCCAGCAACCCCCGAAGCAGCACGCCTCATCAACGGGCTTCCTGATATCCGACATGCCGTCCAAGTCCAAAGCCAAGTCGAACCCCTCGTCAAGGAGTTCCACGCCGAAACCGTCTGGTGCGAATAGCACCAAAGTGTCGATTGCAGGAGGAACGCCGATGGCAGGGCAGTCGACGGCGCTGGCCGACCTAGACGCCGCCATCCGAGCGCTAGAGATTACTACCAACCCGTCGCTGGAGAACGGCAAGAGGAGAAAATGCAACTGCGTCGCGACGAGACACCCTCTGCAGAGCGCCGCACCAAACTGTCTGTCGTGTGGCAAGGTTATTTGCATGAAGGAAGGCCTCGGCCCGTGCTCCTTCTGCGGTTCGCCTCTGCTGAGTGCCGACGACGTCCAGGCCATGATTCGCGAGCTCAAGGACGAGCGGGGCCGAGAACGAATGGCCGTCAATGCTTCTGCCAACAGAAGGGCGGAGGTTTCCAAGAAACCCGCGCCGTTCACGCAGTCGCGCGTCGCCGAAACCGACGACAGCTCGTCTCTGGCCCAAGCCGCGGCCAAGGCCCGAGAGCATCGCGACAAGCTGCTCAACTTTCAGGCGCAGAACGCCCGAAGAACAACGGTGCGCGACGAGGCGGCCGACTTCGACGTGAGCGGGGCCGTGTCAGGCCTGGGCAGCATGTGGGCGAGTCCCGAGGAGCGAGCCAAGGAGCTGAAGCGCCAACAGAAGCTGATGCGAGAGATGGAGTGGAACGCGCAGCCAGACTACGAGAAGCGCAGGCAGGTGTTGAGCATCGACCTCGTCGGCGGGAAGGTGGTCCGGAAGATGGCGGCGATCGAGCGGCCCGTCACGCCCGAGTCCGAGGAAGAGGAGGACGTGCTTGGCGAGACGTCGGGCAACGCAAACAACGGCGGTGCCCGCACAGCCGGGGGTACGTTCAGCGCCAATCCTCTTCTCGGGGCTCTGTTGAGGCCGGTCTACGAGCCTAAAGAGGACAACGGGAAAGGCAAGGACAGCGGCGAGCCGCAGGGCCGCCGGGATAGGACCAAGGGGTGGCGCAGGGTGCAGGACGATCTCGACGATAACGAGGATGTCATTCTAGATGGTGGAGTGTACGGTCACGTCGGTGCTACCGGTGACGAGCCAGAGTGCGGGTAGACAAGTCGAGGTCGCTCTGGAGATGCATACGAAGTAGATGCAGACGCTGCTCGAGCCGGTTGATTGATGCTCATGTCCCAGCCACGGACGATGGAATGCCTGGGGCTGTTGGCCATTCACGCCCCGAGACCGTTCCGGCGACAACAAGCAACCAACGAACCAGTGTCTGAGGAGTGCAATGTGAACACCACATCCGAAAGCATCCTGGCTGAAACTTGCCTCGAAGCCAAGATATCTTTCACTGCCGGTATTCACTCGCATGGATGTGTGAGCGGGTGGGCCCTCCGCGCGGCAAGAGGGATCTGGCGTGGCGGTACGGTCTGCGCGGCGAGCGAACCGCAGTGGAGCAGTGGTGCGTCGGCATCCTGGCCGCGAGCACGTGACCACGCGATTTTCCGCGCTCCCCCGACGGATGGGCCCATCCAATTGGGACTTGGAACGTGTAGCGGCCGCCTGCAATTGGAACCTGAACCCGCCGCGGAGGGGCAAGTGGATGGGAAGCCGACAGTGGTGGTGGTCTGGTGTCAGTCCCCTGTCTCGCACCTCGTAGGCTTCGTGCCAGCCCCCCCCCCCCGCCCACGCGATCACCGGGTCACAAGACCACACGCCCGACGACCCTTCCACGGGCGCGCGCGGCGGCGCTGTTTCAAAGGACGCAATTGCAATTGCGTAGTCTCTCTCGCCCAAGACAGAGTTCCAGTGCGACGTCCGTGGTTCAAACCCTCCCCCGTGCCGCACCTCGTGTCGCCGCCCAAGCCCGCCGTCGCCGCCGCCGCCGCCGGAGCGCCCGATGCGGAACGGGGCGCGCGGCCATTAAACGCAAAGCCAGATGTGTTCGCGGCTACCTTGCCCTCCATTACTCGCGCTGTCCCGCCGGGCGTCGCTACGGCGAGGCGAGGCGAGGCAAACCCGACAAGGCCAAGGCCAAAGACGTCGCAGTGCCCAAGTGCTCTTGCGCTTTGCCGGCACCTAAGAAGTTAGCATGCCACCCCCCGTGGGCCGACCTACCTAAGATGCCTGACGCCTGTCAGAATTTTTTCGGGTCGCGCCGCGCGACAAGCAACACCCAGCCTCGCGGCCGGGACTCGCGTGGATGTTTTGTCCGTAGGGTACTCGTACTCGTAGATGGCACGACCGGGCAGAGATTGACGCGGGAAATTGCAAAACTCCATGCGCGACTTGTGGATGAGACGATGCGAGCCGACACATGGACGTCAGGGTGCCGGCGCTCCCTGTGGCGCACGCGCGCGACGCCCTGTGCGAGTCCTCGGACGACCACTAACACGCCCGTCGTCCCCAGCGGGTGCCACACTGGAGCGACAGTGGGACGGGCAGCGCTGCTTGACTGATAGCGACCGAATGGCGGGCGGCCCACGGCCGGAAGCGTCGCGTGGACCAACCCAATGGATGCGTGTATGTCAACGGGCTCCTTTAGCACCGCGTATTGTACCTAAGCCACCACCACCACCACCACCACCACCACGGACACCATCAGACCGGCGGCCTAGCCTGGGGTCTCTGGCGTCCCGTCGTCGTCGTCACCAGCCCAGGCTCCCATTTGGTTCCCTTCGTCCCGGCTCTGCACCGCTCCAACCGACTCGACATCCTCGCCATCACCCGCGCCGCCAGCACCGGCAACCCATCGCTTGGCTGCATTGAGCGCGTCGTCCCATTTGCACTCGCTTTGCTCCCGGTCCTCGCCCGCCTGCTCGCTCGGTTGTTCCCAGTCGTCGTCGTCGTCGTCGCGCCGCGCGCCCGCTCCCGCACGGGAACCACCCCCCGTCGACGCGACGCACCCGCCATCACCAAGAGGCGACAACGCACCGCGACACCACCGGAAGCGCGTCCCCCTTTGCCCTCCTTCGCATCGCTGCCCGCCGTCACCTTTTGGTCCCCCCTTTCGCTCCGCCTCCTGGCATGGTTCCCGACTGGCGCGGTGGGGTCGCGTCGACGTCGATGGATGCCGTCGACGGTCGCAACGGTGAGACAGCACGCACCGCGAAGGACGACAGGCCGAGACCTCGCGACTGGACTGGCACCGTCTCGCCCGCGACAACGGCGACGAGATACTCGCGCGGCGCCGCGTCCGCCGCCTCGGAAGACGCCATGGACTACGACGGCAGGACGACGCACCACGGCGAGCAGCAGCGGCGACACCAGCCGCCGCCGTCGAGCCAGATGGCCGTCCACGACAGCGGCGGCAGCTCGTCGCAGAGCCTCACGCGATCCGTCACCAACTCCCAGGAGTCCGTCGTGACCGCCTCGACAGACCAGGCCGCCACGCCGCCCGCCAGCGACGCGAGTGGCGGGCAGTACGCCCCCGTCGACCGGCACGACGACCACAAGCCGCGGAACGCGTTGGCCCACGCCGCCGCCGACGGCCCCGGCAGCCAGCTGCATCACCTGTCCGCCATCGCGGCCGCCCAGGACCGGATCGAGTCCGACGCGGGAGGCGCAGGGTCGCGCAAGCGCATGGCGGACGGCGAGGTCAAGACGTGGGGTGTTCCCGCGAGCCCCGTCAAGGGCCACTCGCGGACGACGAGCGCCGTTAGCATGGCCTCGACCACGGGTAGTACCATTGGCGAGGTATGTGCTGGTGATCCTCACGCGTGCAATGGCACCTCTGACGCTCGCCTGCCGCAGCTGTCTGCAGAGTTGCGCACCCGCCTCTCGTATGCCATGATCAAGGTAAACCACGGCTGGCAGGGACGATCGCTCGACGAGGTCGAGTCTCTGGCCTCCCAGGCCGCCTCCCCGGCCTCGAGCACCTCGACCGTCCACCGGCGACACGGGTCCTCGGCCAGCCCGCGCCTCAACGTCAACTCGACACCTCAGGTTCACTTCTCCAACGACCCCGTCATGATCAGGCGCAAGTCCATCTCGCCGCCGTCGCTCCTGTCCGGCAAGCCGACTCTGGCTCCTCCGGCCCCTATCCAGCCATCCATGTCCATGCCCGCACCGCGATCTAACCCTCGGCGCAACTCGAACCCCCGCTACACGCCTGCCGGACTTGCCCAGTCTCACTCGGGATCTCCACTTACTCCTCAGGGCACCAGCAAGCCGATATCACGACTCGATCAAGACGTGGCGGAAACCTTGCTCTTCATGAGCAGCCCTGGCAACTCGGCGAACCTGAAGCACGCCTTCTCGCCATCTGGTTCTCCAGGGGCTCAGCCGCCACCGCCGGCGCCACGGAGCACAGGCCGCCATGCACTACCGAGCGGGCCACGGAGGGCCCTGCCCACCCAGCGGCCCTCGCTGCCGCCCCCAAAGAAGGTCGTCTTCGACCGGTCAGGCATGCCTCCGCCTCCAGACTCGCCTATGGACCTCGACTCGCCGCAGCACTACCATTCCCCGAACCAAACGACGCCGAAGCGGCGGACAAATGGCGCGGGAACCCATGTGCGGGCAGCGCTCTCGCTGCCGAGCGGGCTGGGGCTCGGCAACGGCACGGCGAGGAAGACGCTGCGCGACGAAGACATTGAGCGGATGCTGGACCGCGCGGGAGCCGAGGCGGCGGACAGCTCCGACGACGAGGAGATTCAGTTGCCTCCGCGGAGGGGGGTAGCTGGCATCATGCGAGCGTAGGCTGCAGCTCCCAGCTTGCTCTACGATATCGACTCGACTCGACTCGGCTCTCGAGGGTACGGCTTGAAAGCGTAGGCACAGTCCCTGTGCCATCCTAACGAAGTTTTATGACATTATTGCATGGGCTCATCTATCCTGGGCAGCTTATTCGGGTTTTCTTTTTTATCTGCTTCTGAGAAAGGGGGGGCTTGCCGTTTCCCCCTTCCGGTGTTGACTTTTACCCGTCTGCATCATTACCCGGCCACCATCCCGGGTCGCATCTTTTCGGAGCTGGAGGACAGTGTGTGTTTGTGCGTGTCAAGATGCATTTTATATCATCGGGCGGTGTGGGGATCATTGCGCGAGATGCGTTTGGTAATTCATCGTCGAGGATGCGGGCCTAGCGAGACAGCGCCTTCATGTACGACGGCAAGACCCTCGACCTGCTGTACGGGGGGATGCCGTCTGTTGGTTTTTGCAGGGATACCCGGTGAAGGGCAGGAGAGAGAGTGGTTTACGTTTGAAGGGGGCTTGTGTGTGCGTGTGCGCTGGCTGGTTGGACGGGCGGTGATGCGCGTCACGATGTGTCTCCGTCTCGCAACGGGAAACAGGCAGCTTGCTGGAGTTGGTGCGGAGTTTGGGGCGTGATGTGCCTTTTTCTAATGTCCGCTGGAAGTGGCGGACGACATCTTGCGCTGGTGCTATACCGGAATCGACCGTTTGCCATGAAATGAAGCTGATCCCGAACCCGCTTGTCTACATGTGACGCCGTGACAATCATTAGTCTCCCGTGGCCCCTCCTAACCCCGATCTGATCGTGTACCGTTGTCGTTCCCGCCAAGCTCCCCCTTTCGTTTCCGTGAGCCCCGTATATCCCATCCATGTGGTTCCCCTGATAGACCCATGCGGTGTCCCGCCCCCTGTATCCCATGTCTTCATAACGTCGTGGCCGTCATATACCTACCTACGTCCTACTAAACCCGCAGGGGGGATAAGATAGTGCGACCGGCTCAGTCGCCGATCGCACCCGTAACCCACACCCGCCCGTCCCTCACACCGTCGTCTCCCCCTCCCGCGTCGGACGCACGTACTCTGTGATGCGCCTCGCCACGGCGCCCGAGCTCGGCTGCTTGCGCACCACGCGGGCCCCCGAGGAGACGTCGTGCTGATGATGCTGCTGGTAATGATAGTGGTGATGGTGATGGTACGGCGCCCCACAACCCCCGGCCCCGGCCCCGGCCCCGGCGGCCCCGGCAGCATGTCCGGTAGTAGTATGTCCGGCACCGCCGCCGGCGCCGGCGCTGGCGCTGCTCCGCGACCCGCCCGAGTACGAGTAGTAGGCGCTGTCGCGGCGCTCGGGCGTGTCCGAGGGGATCCAGAGCTGGCGCACGCGTGGCTGCTGGCGGGCGCGGCGGTCGTTGGCTTGGGCTTCGGCGAGGAAGGCGGCGTAGTCGTCGCTTGGTTCGGCGACAGCGTCTGCGTCTGCGAAAGCCGCCGTGTTGCTGGCGCCGTGGCCGGCGTCTCGTGCTCCGGCGGGGACCACCGCCGTCGGCACCGGGAACGATGCGTGTTGCCGCGAGGCGAACGAGCCGCCGGTGCCGGTCCCCGTGCCCGTGCCCGTGCCGCTACCGCTGCTGGTGCTCGTGTTGCGCGAGTGCCCGCGGCTTTCGCTACCGCCGCCGCTCCGCCGCCGGGCCTCCATCCTGTCCCGAAAGGTGCTGTGCTGGTGGTGGGCCTGCCTCGTCGGCGACGTCGTGGAGCCGCCGCCGCCGCCGCCGCTCTCGTCGTCTTCGGGGATGGTGGTCGGCGCGACGGTGCGGGCGAAGCTCGAGGCCGCGTGCGTGGGCACGTAAAACGACCGCGGCGCGGACGACGACGCGGAGCCAGCCTGTCCGGCACCCTGCGTCGCTGAAGATGTGGTCGGCGTAGTGTTGTTGGCCATCGTCGCTGTCGTCGCCGTGCCGGTATTCTTTGCCTTTCCACCCCCGCCGAAGCGCTGTGTAAACGACGCCATGCGACGTAGCTTGGCCAGCGGCTGGGCCGTCTTAGACGCGTACGTCGTCGTATGTCCCGATGCGTTAGCGGGGCCCGCCTTCGAAAGAGGGGGAGCGGTAGTCGTCGTCGTTGTCGTCGGTGTAGTAGTAGAGGTATTCTTCGAGGGGGTAGTAGTAGTAGTAGTAGAAGAAGAAGGAGAAGGAGAAGATGAAAACAGCGCCGACGACGAGCGTCGAAGCCCCCAGCCCTTGGACATTATGCGTTTTCCCTCCGACGCCCTGTTTTTTTGTTGCGTTGCCTCTCTGGCGCTCCCCACTAAATAGACACACAATGCAGGCAAGGCAAAACGGCTGCGGTCCAACAGTTGGTTATTATCCCGCGATGCAGATTCTGAAACGCAGAGGCGGGCGACTCGCCAACACCGCTTGTGCACACGCCCCCTTTCCACCCCCGCCACACCCGGCGAGCGCGGTTGAGACCTGGGGGAACTAGGGCTGGCCGGATGGTGCTCTCGGTGCTATAGCTGGCTACTAGGTAGTTATTGTGCCGCCGTTGTAATGCGTATGCCGTGACCCTGGCCCGCTGGCACGCTCACCCCGGGCGATGATTCCAGGTGTCCGGATGGGCTTCGTAATGTAGGTGTGTTGCTGCTGCTGCTGCTGCGCTGCAAGAATGCCGTCCTGCAGGCCTGATGAAAGACGAGGGGGGTCCCCCAAACCCCGGTCGGAATCCAAGATTCGCAGACCGGCTGTCACCCACACCACGGAGCAGAAAGGCAAGCAGCTGCAAAGCGCGCACGCACGTCCGCACGCACGAGACCGGGGGCCGTGGCTTGGAGGGGCTAACCCGCCGTCAACGCAGAACCGCGGGGGGGCCGCACGACGGGGTGTTGCCTGCCCCGTGTGTTGTTGCCTTGTCCAACCAGTACGGTAATATTTACCGTCAAATATCTATATGCCTAGATGATCCCGGGCCAGGCAAGCGCGCTTCTCGCGAGAGGGGAGACGGCGGCGCGGCGGTTGATCGGAGCCCGATACGATCCTTCGTACGGGTAAATGGAAGATGTCATAAAAAATAAAAAACAAGGGAAACCCGGCGGCAGGATCTGGTGCGACCACGTATCGTCCTCCTTTTCCTATGGCGGAAGCGTCGTGCAAGCGTCGATGCGGTGCAAAGGCACAGCACGGCAGCCTAGTCGAGCGCGTGTCTGCGTCTCGACAGCCGGGGCCAAGCGTCTGGCGTGTGTCGCTCCAAGGCGTCGTCTTCGTCCTCGTCGTTTGTCCGTCGTCGAGAGTTGGCGTCGTACAAGCCGCGGGGGCTAGAAGGTGTCCGTAGAAAGAAAACGAAAAGTGCCAAAAGACGACGGCAGCCACCACGACTCATAAAGGGGCCGACCGGTCGGCGCCTCCTCTCCCGCGGCCCTTCTTATTATAGTTATATACACGTACCTGCCCTATGCCGACCGAGGGAGGATCACGTCGAACGGCGGTGTCCCACCCCCCACAACTCGACCACCACCACCAGCAGATACGCTTCACCCATACATCCCTGCCCGCGAGCTAGGATGGTCCCGTGAGCGTCGAGGGAGCAGCAGCCCAGCACAGGTCGAGTACGGAGCGACTTACAAGCTAACTTAGTTGCTGTATGCCTGCCTGCCCTCCACTCCACCACGCCATCAGATTCCTGCGCGCTGGCCCCCCGCGCCCACCCATCATCACATCACATCACGCAACAACCCACCGCCGCATAATAACGACAACAATAGCTGCCATCCACGGCTGCGGCCGTGGCAGCGGCAGTCCTCCCTTCGGTGTGTGTGCCCACGCCCAAGCCCACGCCCCCCCAAATAGAATACAAGAAAAGGCTGCAGTACCCCCAAAAAAGGGTCACATCTCACTGCTTCATGCGAGGCCCGCTGCGCCCCGGCTCAGCACCCCTCAGCTGCCGGCATGCCCAGGCCAATCGAGGCGTCGCACCCGTCCATCCTTGGTCGCCGCAACTCCCCGAGACAACCACCTTGCCCACGCAAATGAGGGCGCGGGCGGGTGGACGGGCGGGCTGCGCAAGCCACGGCTTTCGCGGCACCGGCTGGATGGGCCAACCGACGGGAACGGCGGGTAGTTAACGAGGTGTTGGCAGAGGCAAGCAAGCACCTGCAGCAGCACCAGGTTCGCCGCAGCTGCGGTGATGAGAGTGAGGCCCAAAAGCAGCCCCCTCGCCCAGGAATATCATCCATGCCACCGCCACTCATCACTCCCCTACCCTCCCCTTCCCGTTGATGCAACGCACATGCCTGCCGCCGTCCGGTGTGCCAGCCGAGCTGCCGAGCTAACAAACTCGCAACGGCCCTGCCACATCCCACAAACCACCACGCCGGGAACCGCTGCCTTTCCCATCACTCGCATGCGCGCCTGAGTGGGACGGGGGGCCGGTGGATCGGTCCCTCTGATGCCTCCTGTCATGCACCAGTGCATTATTGGCCCGTCATTTTGGCATCTCCCTTGGGATCAAGAGCAGGGTTGAACCTTGATTCTCGAATGTCCAGTCAACGCCCACGCGATGGGCTGATGGCCGAGGGGGTGGATGACCACGCAACGGCCCGAACCCTCCACATGGAATGGGAGCACCGCGCGGATCCCTCGCTTGTCGACGATTCTACCGGCGTGCTGTCCTGCAAGGGGTTTTGCTGCGAAGGAAGCAAACGAGATTTCCATCTGACATGCTGCTGCTGCGCGCGTAAGCAGCTAAAACAAAAGCAGCCAGCAGCTTTTGGGAATAGCATCGGGGCCATGTCAGCATCGTGAGACCGGACCAGCACTGTGGGGGGCGGCCCTTCATCTCGTTCCCCCGACCTTCAGCTCAATAGTCTGGACTCAAAATTTCTTCACCCGACGAAGCAGATGGCAGCGCTGACGCCCTCCCATATGTGCAGACGCAGACCCGCCCAACAGCACCCGGTGCTGGTGTAGCAATAAGACCAACAGCAGCGTCGAGACAGCACCACTGGCATTTGCGCGAGGCTGCCTGCCTACCTCCCTGTGCGGTGCTGAGCAGCAGCCTCCGAGTGGTCGCGTCTCTACCAAACGACGCGCACTCACAGAGCCTCACGAGTCTCGACGCTATCGATTTCTGCTGCCCCCTGGCCTGCTAGCAGTAGGGCTGTGGCCGCTTCCATGCTCCTAGTGGACGGCGTGCTACCGGCCCTGTCCATGCCAACCGATACTTTGGGCCCGATCGAAGATCGAGCAGACCACTCGTCTACCCGCGCAGCACCAGCTCCTTGGACTTGGTCGTCCCTAGAGGCGACCCTCCGTCCCGAGCCGATCGCCGTCGGACATCAGGTCGCCCGATGCGGTTCGAGACCCTCCACGCGGCGACCCCGTTGACCGCGCAAAACAAGGACGGGGCAGAAAACGTGGTTCGCACGCACTCAGTACTTGCTTGGACCTACGTGACGGGGGCAGCCACAAAACCCCCCTTCGCCAATGAGACTGGGCCACCCCACGGGTAGAACGTGGTGAGCTGGACAAGCGCTGCGAAAGATGGCCACCACCAGTCAAAATATGGCTTCATATTCTCAGACATGCGTGCGTGGCTGATCGTCGCTCGGTCACAACGCCTCCTCCAGCTCAACGGGCTTACCGACGCTGATTGCCAGTTGGCCGTGGTGCTCCTGCAGTGACGGCCTTCAGCCGCCTTCGCTTGTCCTGTCATGCCCAATTCTTCTTAGTTCCGGTCAGCATCAAGTTCACCGCCAGGGGGTCTGCAACAAGTGGCCGTCGCAAGCCATTCGGCTTGGACAAGTAGTAACCTTGTTAATGATACTGGGCGGGCGACCGTGGTCTGCCCGCCACTGGCTAGACAAGCATGTCTGAGCCCAAACAGTCGGAGGGCCCAGGCCGCTTCCCGACATGTGGCAAGCCACAACGAACGAAACCAACACAAGCTGCTCCCATCAGCCCTGAAGGCCAAGAGCGTTAAGCTCCAGGAACCCCACCGTCGTTCCTGAATTCACCTTCAGAGATTGGGTCGTGTCGACGATGGTTGAAATCGCCAGCGGTCCCAGACGCCCACTGCTCATCCGGACCGATTCGTCTCCCGTTGTGGTGGTTGACACCCAGAATCTCAGACGCCCACTGCACTTCCAGATCCATAACTCCCTCCTTTTCTTTTCTCGCGTAAATCAACAGCTCTGATACCAGCACTTGGTAGTAGACCATGAATCGACTCCTCGTCGTGGCCGTGTCATAGATATCGACATCAGATCCTGGACGCCCACTGTTCGACCAGATGCCAGATGCCCGTCCCCGTATGTCGTCAGAGAAAAAAAGAAGTCGTCCCAGATGCCCACTGCTCTTCTGGACAAAGATCCCCCAAATCGAAGTGAAACTCATGAAACTATGCAAAGAATATGCAGCAGACGCTTTTGTGCAGGTACGTGCTGCGCTCCACGGTGATGCGGCTATGCCTCAACAGAGACGACCTGCGTGGATTGTTGTGCCGAACCAACATTGGGGAGTTGTACGCTCGACAGCGCCCCATAACCCCCACGAATGCTATCCGAGTTGACGCCCTTGGCACGCAATACGCTGTTTGCCACTCGCGCGCTGTCGCCATCATAGCACATGGTCAAGACCTTCTTGCCACGCAGGATCGCCATCAAGGCCTCGGCGCTCGGATTCCGTTTTCCGTCCTTGTCTTTGACCGTGAAAAGTCCTTCCAGCTCCAGCCACAACTCTTCGAGCATAGAGCAGTCGTCGGCCGGATTGGCAAATGGGCTACCGCGGGCAGCCCCGTTTTTGAGGGTTTCGAGTGGGATATTGACGGAGTTGGGGAGGTGGAACGCCTCATAGTCAGAAGAGCGACGGAAATCGAGGATCTGGGTATTTGGCTGGGCCACCAGGGCCTTCTCCAGCTCATCTACACCATCCGCGAAGGACAATGATGAGCCCTGTCCCGCAGGATTGAGTGAGAAGAAGCTCGACAGCGCGTCCATGGCATCGCGTTCCCAGGCATCGTCGTAGCGATAAAGATCGACATTCCTCAGTCTCTGCGGGTTTGTCAGTGCAGTTCTTGACATAGATGGTTGTTCGGTAGGCCCAACTTACCTCATTTCGAAGGGGGCTGAACTTTTCAGGGCCCAGCTTTTCGAAGTACTCATTGAGGTACTGATAAGGGAGATCGCAGCACATGAAGACGCAGCTGATCTCTCCATTGGGACCAGCCAGTTGTGAGAGTGTGCCGTCTTGCTTTCTCTTTTCCAAGCGTTGAAGAAGTCCCTGAAGTGTGAAGCCAGACGATGGACCGCAGACGATGCCTTGCCGGGTGAGGTCAAGGGACAGGGAATAGGAATCGGTCGAGCCAACCTCTTCTAGGGCATCGACTGCCGACTTGTACGGGAACTTGACTTCGCTCATCAGGGAATACTCGCGGGGACCCGGCACTCGTTCTCCAGCATTGGTGCAAACCCTGTCGCCGTCAGCCTATGCCGGCGTCAGATAGCCACGATGCTTACGCAATTCTGTAGACCGAAGGCTTGGCCTCTTTAAAGTACATCCCCAGACCCGTCATGGTACCTGTTCTGTCAGATGGGCGTCTCGAGAGAGGTCGCGGGCTTCACGAACCTGAGGTGCCCATTGAGGCCGCGATGATGTTGATCTCTGGTAGCTGCTTGTGGATCTGCGGACCGGTCCAGCGGACGTGCGCCTTCCAGTTCTATGCGGCTTTAGCCAAGGCCCAAGATGGACAGGTTACCGGCTCAACCTACATCGTCATTGACGTATTGATTGGGGCTGCAGACAGACTCAGACTCCCGCGCCTTGCGTGCTGCCACACAGATGCCGCCCCTCTCGTCCACGGGGGTGGGTTGTGCCGGGCCACCAAAGAGCGTGCTGCATCATCCGCATGAGTACAGGGTCACGAGTTTGATCGCTGAAGGCTTACACATTCAGGCCGAAAAACTGCATGAGGCGCAACTTGGTCTCGCTTGTCTTGTTGCTCAGGTACGCATGCACGTCGTCGATCCCATGGAAGGCCCTGGCGACCATGGCCATGGAAATGACAGTGGAACCAGAGCTGCTCTCCACGATGGTTTTGGTCTTGCCAGGCTCGATGCCCTTGTCAAGCAGGTTCATCGCTATAGATGGCCTATCTTAGAGGAGTCCCGACGCTGGAAGGTGGTACAAGACCCACCTGGAATGACCTTGACATTGGTGGCCGGGTGCATCGACATCATCTTGGCATAGATCCGGACGCCATCAGCCCTATAAGGGTTGAGGCTGTCGGGAATCTCGACCAATGGCATTGGTGGGTGGCATTCTGGGTCGAAGTAGTCCCTGACGGACTGGGGACCCGAGTAGACGTTGAGGTGATTTGGCCCCTTCATCATGCAGCGACAGTCTGGGCTATGCGGGCCGTGCCCTTGGTCAGGGGTGATGTGTTGTTGAGGTGGTGTTGACAAGATGGTGTGGAGGGCTAGAGTCTCCAAACAAAGGTTGAGGGGACATTGGACGGAAAGAAGGGACGACCAGGCGGGCGAGGCAAAAGCGAGCGGAACTGTGCATTTTATAACGAAGCTTTACACGGGGATCAGGGGTGCCAGGACAACTGGAATCCCCGCAAAGTCTTCGCAGCGCGAGGGCCCGTGGACAAGCGCAACGACAGAAGACGGCAGGTTCCACGCTGACTGGGTCAAGGTTTGGTCCGGAATACGGTGAAGAGCGTGCCGGAGGAACCGCGCGAAGCCGACGACGGGGGTTCACATGCAGCTGGTGAGCGCCTCCGTCTGCTATTGGGCCCGGAAATGGGTGGTCGAGATTTAGAGCATTTGTCGGTGGCGGCTTGGATGGGACTCTGGGCAGCGTCTTTGGCCAAGTCGAGCTATGCTTGGTGGCATCCCGGGCGGATGCACAGATCGAGAAGACTCGGATCCACTGGCTCTTGGGGGCTTAGACTGAGCGATGGGTTTCGGGCCCTCGGTCTTGGCCTGGAAGTCGGCCTCTAGCGGCTGCAAGTCATGGATCTTCGTCTCCATCGTGAGGGAGCCCGTGGCTTCGATAGGGCGACGCGGGAGAGGCACGGAGGACCCAAACCGCATCGGGGCCGCGGTGGATCCCGCCGTGGACACGGGGACGAGTGACGTTGATGATCCGTGAAGCTTCGCCTGCATTTTATTCCCTCGTGTCGTGGTGCCGTCTCGCATCGTGCCTGGGAGCAAATGGTCCATGGTCCCATGGCCAACGCCAGGCGGTGTTTGCGGGGCTAAGGGCGCTGTAACGCCGGACCCGGTCTTCGGTCGACGAGGACACGGGCTCTGCGAGGGACGAGGCACGATGGTGTTGACATACGAAGTACGAAGCAAGGTAGGTAGGGTGGAGCTCAATCGAGTTCAACTGAAAGAGAGTTTCGAGGCGAGAGAATTGCCGAGGGACAATGGGGCGCCCGACGACCCGAGATGGTGAAGGTGGGCCAGACTTTCTTAGAGCCGGCGGGAGCCTTCCGTGCCCTGGCCAGAGGGGTCCTGCCCTGGAGACCTGCTACTCGTACTCGTACAAGTACGTCGTAGACTCCTGGAGATCTCCTCGGGCTTTCCATGGACGTTGGCACCTGAGGTAGCACTTTCCAAGGTTGGCGTCCAGGGTGTGCTCCTTCCCGCTGCGCGGCTGTAGGATCCTGCCGTCTGGGCGGTCAAGACAAGCCGAATCGCTTCGAAGATGACGGGACGAGATCGACTCCAGCCAGACCAACCCAGGGAAACCCTACCCCGGGATGATGCGACGTTGACAAACGCAGTGCATGGAGCGAGCGTGGCTCCTGCTGCTGCCCCGTGTCACTCCTCCCCGCATCTGACCGGCGCCATGGCTGGCTCGCCTGCCGCTGATGCACCGTCGACAGCGCGACAGCCCGCGCCAACAAGCTGCGCTGCAGAAGAAAGAAATCGGATTCCATCCCATTGGTCAAGTGCCTTTCGATGCGATCGCGTGTCACCAGCCCGAAATGATGAAACTCTGCACCTGCCAGTGACGATGCGCGACACCGCTGACGCTGGAAATACCTGCTGGAACGGGACTCGGATTCGACATGGGCAGCTGGTTACTTCCAAGAAAAAGAAACGACACGCGTGGGGGAGGCCGATGCTGGCTGTACGAGTACCGTGCCGTGTGTGCGGTGCGGCGGGCTGGGATGGCAGCAAGACCGGAATGCTCAAAGCAGTTGTCGCGCGAACCTGCGCGACCTGAGGTAGCCATCCAACCGTCGTCGCTGCCGACAACGACGGGACGGGACCCGCTGGTTTGCTGCGACGGCCGGTGAGACACTGCACCCGTGCACCACTGCACAATGCCTTGTGCTCCTCCCCACGACGAGCAAGGGCCCGGGCGGGCAGTCAGGAGTCAGGAGTCAGGACCCGGCCAGCATCGTTGACCGGAGACTCCAGCGAACGGGCCTTCTCAAGCCCGGCCGTGCGCGCCCATGGCTGAAGGCTTGTCTCTCACCAGCGCAGCCGCACGCGAGCAAACCCTTCCCGCGTCCCCTTCTGCCGGCCAATGGATCGCCCGTGGCAATCGAGCTGCTGCAGGAACACGGGCCCTGTTCATATCCCGGCCTCCCGTCCGCCTTGTCGCGCGACTCGACGGCCTTCTCGGATTGCGTTCGCGCTGCCGTTCGAGGCCGCATGCGACCCGGCACTTGGTACAAAGTACGATGCGGAGAGACCGAATGCCTTCCACAACTGGCCGGCCGCGCATCAACGCAACCTCGGCCATGCAAAAATGAGGCCACGGAGCAAACCAGGCCAGACCAGACCGAGAAGAGGACGTGACTTTGTCTCTCGACGTGGGCCCCAATGTCTCAAGCTCAATTTGCGCCGTGGGACGAGTTTGCGTCACTGCGACTCGCACCAGGGGCAGGCGCGACCAAAGAATGCGAAGGGGCGCAAGGGAGGCGACTGCCGTCGCTGAGACATGCAATTACTTAAAGAAGCTGCCCCAGGTCCGCCTGGCACCCCCGTGAGGCTCCGATCGCTACCCATACACTCTTTATCCGACCCATTGATCGATCGCTCGTTGTGATTTGTGACCGTGTCGAACAAGTCACGATGGCGGCCATGACGCTCTTTACAGCCTGGGCCTTCGCCGCCCTCGGGGCCTGCGCGGCGAGCCTCGAAAAGGCGACCAGCCTTCCTGAGGGATGGAGAAAGCTCGACGCCGAGCCTGATGCCTCGCGCCACCTGCAGATGTCCTTTGCTCTGCATCATCCTGCGACAGACGACCTTGCCGATAAGCTGATGGCGGGGACGCACCTCACGCTCGACCAGGTCACCGAGATGAGAAACCCCAAACAGCGTGACGTCGATGCCGTCCTCAAGTGGCTGGCCGGCCGTGGAATCTCGCAGACCAGATCCGACAGGGACTGGATTCACGTCCGCACCACCGTCGACAAGGCAGAGCAGCTCCTTGACATGCAGCTGCATCAATACTCGTTCGACAACAGGCCGCCCATCCTGCGCACGACTGAGTACTCGATTCCCGATGATCTGAGCAAGGTGATCAGCTTTGTCCATCCTATTGCCAACTTCATGACACCATCGCATGAGGTTGGCATTGCTCGCCAGTTGCCCGATGACCAGCTCGTCCATCAACGCGACACCCACGACTGCAAGACTAGCATCCGTCCCGACTGCATTCTTCAGCAATACAACATCACGTATGCCCCCCCGAATGGCACGTCACGCGTCCGATTCGGAATCGCAGGGTTCCTGGAGCAATACGCAAACTTCGCCGACACGCAGGACTTCTTCGATCGCTTCAAGCCCTCGCTCAAGGGCTACAACTTTTCCATCGAGCTTGTCAACGGCGGAAAGAACCCTCAGGACCAGACCAAGTCTGGCCTTGAGGCCCAGTTAGACGTGGAGTATGGCATGGCCATCGGCCACCCGGCGCAAGTGACATATTACTCTGTCGGCGGCCACGGGGTGAAGCTCAACGACTCGGGAAAGCCTTATCCTGATGAGTACAGCGACAACGAGCCGTACCTCGATCTGCTGGAACATCTCCTCAGGAAGCCCGATAACAAGCTGCCACATGTGCTGTCGATATCGTACGCCGACGACGAGCGTACTGTTCCGAAGCCGTACGCCAAAAAGGTCTGCTGCATGTTTGGTTTGCTGGCGGCGCGCGGCGTGTCCGTCCTCTTCGGGTCTGGCGACGGCGGTTCGGCAGGCGGCCGCAACGCAACGTGCCGGACAAATGACGGTACCAAGAGGGAAAGGACCATCGCAACCTTTCCCCCAAGCTGCCCCTGGGTTACGGCCGTTGGCGCTGTAACAAACAAGGAAAATCCTCCTCCAGGTGCCGAGTTCAGCAGCGGTGGGTTCTCGCAGTACTTTGTGCGGCCGTGGTGGCAGACGGATGCCGTCGAGGGATACGTGAGGCAGCTCGATGGCCACCTTGACGGCTACTACAACCCCAGTATGCGTGCGCTCCCTGACATCTCGGCCGTGGGCACCTCGTATACCACGATTACCAACGGCCGGCCGTTGGAAGTGGACGGAACCAGTGCCAGCGCCCCCGTCTTTGCTGCCATGATTGCGTTGATCAACGACGCCAGGCTTCGGCAGGGGAAGCGGTCGCTGGGTTGGCTCAACAAGAGGCTCTACTCGAGGAGGGTCCGGGATGTCATACATGACGTGACAGAGGGTCAAAGTCGATCGTGTGTGTTTGCCGGGAACGAGAAGCCGGGCGGATGGCCAGCCAAGAAGGGCTGGGATGCCATCACCGGCCTGGGGACGCCGGGTGCATTTGACGACCTGATGCGGGTTTTGATGGAGGATTAAAGCAGGATGCCCGCGTGATACATGTAGCGGGCGGCGAGTGCATGGAAGAAGCGTCGAAGCCACGCATGGCAACGAAGTCCCTAGAGACACTTCGCAGTAGTACTTGGCAGGTAGCATTAGCATCAGCAATACAGCATTGTAGTTTTTGGTATGAGCGCGGAGCGATGGAGCCGTCGGGCCAATCTGCCTGATCTATGACCCGACTCCTGGATGGCGCATGTCCAGTTGTCCAGGCTCTGTGACACTGGACGGATCTGACGTGACATCGAGCAGTCGCCAACTTATCTACGTAGCCGCTGGCCAGGTACCACAAGGTGGCGGGCGGCCTTCCAGCAGATCCTGGAGGGGATGGAGACCCTCCCATCGAGCAACCCTAATCAAATTAACCGTTGGTCAGACCTTCGCTAGGTTGGTCTCCAAAGGACAGGCTTAACGGTTAATACCTAGGTCCTGTGTTTGTGACCCAATGTTGCATGTTTGTGGGTTGCCATACAGTCAACATTCCTATGTGTCGCCGCAAGGCTAGACCATGAATGACCACTCCAGAGTATTCATCGCAAGGCATAAAACAGGAGCAATGTAGGTCATTGTACCACTCCTCGCTCCCATGGAAAGTTGTGCCTGTGAATCATTTTTGTCATTTAGATGAGCGTAGCTTCATTGCGTTCCGACGGTGGTGTGCATGGCCGCCCTGTACTGAGAAGGTTGATGCGGTCCGTTGCAGGTCCCTGAACGGCCCACGGACCATCGACCTCAGTCGGCTCTGGCCACCACGAGCCACTGCGCTCAGTGCCCCCAATGCTTTTCTATTTCAGCAACCAATCCTCGTGGAGAGCATCCCTGTGTAAGACAAGGCGACATGGGAGGGTAAAGCGATCCAAGTCGTCCACCGTTTGGGCTGCACTCAACTCCGGGCCTCGGTCCGCATCGTTGTCTTTTAACGAAATAGTGCTATCCGTCTAGCTTAGGATCGAGACCCAAACCTGGTCTGAAACATCGCCGATGTTGACGTGCAGAGCAGCAGGGTTCGGTGACCTGGCTGCGAAACCAGGGGTCACCTACATGTAACCATCCCACGATTTGGGCAGGACTGGCGACATTGTCGCGCTATATCAGTCACGGCGCATGTAAAGCAGTGGCCGAAAGTGTCAGACAGCACTTCTAGCCCGGCAGGAACGCGGAGTAGACTGATTCCTCCGCAGGTCGACGTCGACCGTAAAGCCCCGACGCGTGCGGGGAAGCGTTCGTGATGTTGCAGTCGTGCGGTCGACGTCGAACGGAAAGTACGCAGCCAACCGACGAAGCGAGCCCATACAAAGGGGACTAGCTCGAAAATGGCAGCTGAAGAGTTGCCGGACAGAAAAGGTTTATTCGTGAGCCTATGTGAGGTTCGTAGGACATCGAACTGGAGGGCATGCGAGCACGTCTGGACTACCATGTCCGCGGCTCTACGCCCGTTGCCAATCTATAAAGCATCCACAAAGCCCATCTTTGGTTCTGCTGAGAACCAAGAACTTGTACGTGCTTTTCGCAGTTGCTTCACTTTCGAAAATCATTCCTGTCTGCCTCGCTGCTTCGCAAGATGCTGTTATCTAAGTCAGTTACACTAGGCGCTTTGCTTCTCTGGGGCACTGCAGCCTTACCATATTCCCAAGGCCAGTCACAGAGCGGTTGCCACAAATACGTTATCCTCAGCTCCAGAGGTACTGGAGAACTTCAAGGCCCGTCCGTAGGTTTCATTGGCATGATTAAAGCCACCCTCCAGACAATCCCCGGCGGCATTCAGTATAATGTGGTCTACCCTGCAGCACCAGATGCCACACAGATATCGACCTTCATCGGCGCTCGCGACATTGAGAATTATATCAACAGAGGCCTCGTGTCGTGCCCCCAGCAATCTTATGCTCTCTTGGGATATTCGCAGGGCGCAACCGTGACTCTAGAAGCTCTTCAGAATCTTACTGGCACGGCTGCGGGAAATTCCATCAAAGCGGTCGTCTTGATCGGAAACCCTTACCAAGTCAAACACCAAACATCCACCGTCAATGAAAACGGCGGCTCTACTACTCGCGGTAATGATGGCATCCTTCTACCCTTGGCTCCACTTCTTGGTCTGTCGCCGAGTTTGCCAAGCGATGGGAAGTCTCGGAACATTTGTTACACTGGAGACCCTGTCTGCAATGGGATTGCGTACACTTTAACGAGCGCAAACCACCTGATCTACGGGTTTTCTGAGAAGGTGCAGAATCTCGGGTCTGAGTTTCTCATCTCCAGGCTGTCATAGTACTGTGAAGGTCTGGACGCGAAAAAGGGAAACACAGACGGTGGAGAGAAGTCAAGCAAGCGTCAGACAGAGAACCAGCGCTCTGGGCAATACACGGGGGCGGAATCAACAACCTGCATAAGTCGCAGTTATGAAGATTCTGCAGCGTTTGGCGGTCGACTGTCACTGTATCGGACTCCTGTGTCACCTTTGGCATTGCCGATTTTGCACCGTCCGTACGAAGTACAACCGCCTTGAGCAAAGGCACTGTGAAGATCTCAGCCATAGGACTGAAAAGAGATTGGTACTAGGTGGTGGTTCAGTACGAGACCAGAGTACTATAGCTATAGGACAAATTGTCAGCGCAGGCCATCGTCCGAGGAGAAAATGAGCTTGAGGTCCATGTATTATCACGTCACCGGAGTCTGCCAATTCGCCACAATGAGGTGTCGTGTCCATACATAACTGCAAGTCGCTAATGACTGAGAACGTCACAGAGGTTGATCTTGCGGCCTAATGTGATGAAACGGGGTCTCGGCGATAGTCGACGTCGACAAACCGTAGTGAGCCAACCAGATTCTCGGTACATTGCTGGTTCACTTGCCAAGCCGGAAAAAGCTCTCCCCCGCAAGCCGAAAGGCCGGAGCTGGGAGTGAAGTGAAGGCCACGAAGGCGCTAAATTCCAACCTCGAACCAGTCGACACCTAACCCATGCTGCTTCGAAGCTTCGTAGCTGAAGTGCAGGCGGGTTCCTGGAGAAGCGGAACATGGAGCGCTTAGGAGGGCAACAAAGAATTATTGCGATGAGTGATTTGTTTGTCCCCTGGATTTATTGGGCCGAGCCCAGCCACCACCCGAGGCAATATAACGTCGGACTGTGGCAGCAGATGGGGGTCTACCGGGGCTAGAAACACCAAGCAAACTGGGCCTCATGGTCCCGGATCACGGCGAAATTCCCAAAAGGGCGAGGTAGTTGAGCGCACCCCGACAGCTGTGACCCGTGAATGGTAATTACCCGTCCCGCCATCTGTCTCAAATTATTCGACGACATTCTGTACAATGCCACAGCTCACGCAACTTTGCTATGTCCTGGCGATGGGCTTCAAACTCCCGGTTGTACAGTCCCTGGCAACGGTGCACACGCCAGATTGATCCAGGGGTTGGTCACAAGTTCGGCGCTGCAGCAAATCGCGGGGAGACGCCTAGCAAAGACGAAGATGAAAGGTCCCACAGTATTTGTGACCAAGCCAGTTTGTCGTAGTTGGACAGAGACTATTACTCTCACTTCTCTTGAACGTCTTCCGGCTGACTCGTGTCCCTCCTTACTGTGTTCTCTGCGATCTCTTCGAGCGTGTGCAAAGACGAAGGTTTTAACCCCAAAGCGAGAATGGTGCTAGACTTTTGTACTAGCGGCTCCAGGTACCGGCTTTCATGATTGCGGAATCGCCCCAGGAATACCATAAAGCTGTGTAGCAAGTCTGGTGTGCCCAAGAGATTGGGGTCGCTACGGCCGCCCCTCCGAAAGCTGGACAGAAAGTCGCATAAGCAGTTGGCCGCGTCCGAAATCTTTTGTTCCTGCAACATGAACTCGTCAGCTTCCTAGTTCATTAGGACGGAGCCAGAATCGATGTATCTTACCATGCCTATGCCATGGGCCTCAAGGGACCAGGTGTTTGCTCTGGAAACAATTTGCAGCAGGTTCTTGCATGCGTCAAGAATGCCATGTTGGATCGAGATTTTGCTCATCGACTCGGTGTCATGCACACCTCCAAGGCTTCTGGCTGTATAGGCGGAAGCCCGAAGACGTCGAATATACAGCTGACATACAAGAGCGCGCAGCCATTGTTGTGTGACAAGCACATCTAGTCGCTGCGTCTCATCCACCTCAACAATTGAAAGACAATTTGTCAGGTCCTCTTGATTTAGCAGCGCTGTTGGCGTCCCACTTTGGTCGTGGGCATCGCCAGTTGGAGCGGGTAGCATCCAGGCCGAGATGAATTTGCTGTCGATGCCCTTGAACACCCTCGCAAGCATGACGAAGCCGTAGATGAGTTTCGGGTCTCGAGCCTCAAACACCTTGGGTAGGTCGATACACGGCCGTAGGATGGCCGGGCGTCGTTGCTGTATGGCATATGCCCTGTGGCAGTCAGGCGATTTTATCAGCGCCACCCATGTTTGCGCCAGGAGAGCTCAATGATGCTGCTTACCGTTCGGTGATGAACAACAACCAAAATAGCCGCCGTCTCCGTTGCTGAGTCTCTACATCCCAATTTGAATACGATTCTGCGTCATCAAGACCCAAGGACTGTGCGAATCCGATAGCTTCACGAAGATAATACCAGGCTGATCGACTCTCGTCCAAGTTGCCGTAGTAGGCGAACAAGAAGAAGGACGTCAGGATGGTCCATTCATCCGCCTCCTCGATGAAAGAATAAGTACGACGAGCCTGGAGGCAATGCAGAGCGAAAACCTGGGCCGAAGTTGGGAGCTGCTCGCTACCATCGCTCAGTATCGTCTGAGCGCCTTCCGGACACGGGTCTGGGAATGAGGCAAATGAGCAGCCACCAAGGTTAAGCTGCACGACCACCGCTGCCGACAGCGATGTCAGAAGGGCATAGTCCGCGGCTGGAAGCGGCTGTCCAGACTGTGTTCCCTCCTGTACCACCCTCATCAGTCGTTGGCAGTCAATGACGGGAAAGATCGGGTACAGTCGATCAACGAAGAGCCTCAAATACGGCTCGAAGAAGCATGGCGGCAACTGGAGGGGCTCGCCATCCGGGCAGGGCCAGTAGGACGAAGGCGTATTCAGGTCAGTACCTCCCAACTCGAAAAGCGAGGTGCCAAAGCCGGCCTCCAGCGCCGACTCTTCAAACGCGATAGGGTATGGATCTTCCAGTGATGCGGATGACGTGGTCGCCGTGTCGCTGTGGGCCGGAGACTCCACGATGGCGTGGACGCGGTCAGGACATGCCGCTGCGGTCGGAATGTGTATCTGCTCGTAACCCTCATGTTGGAAGTTGTCGATGGCTTTGGTGACGTTCACGTTATCAGGAGCAGAGGTCCTGGCGACAGCACGCGAGCGGTTCGCACCAGGTGCTGCCTTCAACCCGAGTCGCTTGCTTCGTGGAATGGGTCCCCTGCGCTTCGGGAGCGCAACATAGGTGCATACTGAATCGTGGCTCAAGCAGCTTCCACAACCGGGGCGACCTCTGTTGCACCGCGACTTCCGCTTACGGCACTGATCGCACGCCTGGCCGGGGGCGTCGGTCAGTGGGCCGCCGCCAGGCTTTGCCTGATAGACCGCGACGCGCAGCATAAGGATACGGCAGAGTAGATGGAAGGGTTGCTTGGGGGTCTGTTGAGCTGCTGCTGGGAAATGTGGGTGCCGGACGGAACTTGATAAGAGGCAATTGCCCGCCGTGGGGAAGAGACACGGAGCATTGAACGGCAACCCGGCGGTTGTTTAAAGATCGCTCCGCTGCGAGGCGCATGTCGCCGACCTGTGCTTGCGGCCGGAGTCGAAGGGCCGCTTTGATGCCACTGGCTACTAGTCCGCACTCCGTAGGGAGTCTAGGGAGTCCCGGGACTAACTACTTTGTAAGTTAACTTGGGTCCATTTGAGTCTTGGATCCTTGGCGGCGAAACCGAGCTGCGACGGCGCGGCGGCTGGCACAAATCCCAGCCGCCTCCAGCTCCGGGCCATGGCTACGGGATATTTCCCCTTTGGGTAATTACCCGCAGCGCGGCCCAATTGGCTGTCTTGACGCAATATTGCTTCGCAAGTAACTGGTGACCGTCGCCGAAACGTCCGCACCCATCGGGCCATTGTTGCAAGCGAAGGCGCCACAATATGGTCTTGTCACTTTCTGTGTGAAGTGATCCCGAGCCCAGGCTCCAGACCCAGCAGCACTCCACCCCCGCGGGCCGCCACCGTGCCCATGGGGAAGTCCTCGTTGGCAGGCTGTGGGGCTACAGCCGATGGACTGAACAGGGGAGGCTTGAAGAGGTGGGCATTGCTGGATTGCGGCCTGTCTATCACCCTCGACACCATGCCTTGTCTGAGCCCATAAATACCTCCCGTGCGAACATGGCTTCGGTGCCGGACGGAACGTGTTGTGATACAACGCCCAGGCTCAATCCAAGCCCATCACACCTTTCCGCCGCCTCGGCCGGTGAACCATCCTCTTCTATCGCCAACAGCACTAGGGATGGGTTTTTGACGTCATAAACCCCAAGTGACCAATTGACGTCACAAACACCAACTGACTGGTAAATTACCGTCATAAACTTCCTTCCTAATTGAGTTTAGTGGATTTAATATAAGGGGTTAGCGTTTGCGGTCATCAGTTGTTCCAGCCCAGAGCCTTGAGTCTGGGTACGTACCACAAGGCGAAGTCCTCACCTGGCCAGCGACTCCACTCAGCCAGAGCTCGACAATGCTCGTGTAGTAATGTATTCAAGGGTTTGGGAAGCATTGGACTTTTTCATGGGTCTTCGAGTTGGCATTCTGGCAATTTTACACTGGTAAGAGTCACGTGATAAATGACCGGTCATAAACCTCGAATTTATGACCGTCATTTACCTCGGGGTTTTGGTAATTTACCTCTAGGTAATTTACCTCGGGGCAACCCTAAACAGCACGATACGCCTTAGTCAGGATGCCGTCTGACCAGCACAATGACGAACCCGAAAAGGGCACCGTCGTCAACGTCGAGTCGGCCACGCTTGAGCACATGGCCAAGGCCGACCCTCTTTTTGCGACGACCATTCACGATGCCAAGGTAGCTACGGCAAAGGAACATTCCATGTCGCTGTGGGAGGGCATCAAGCTCTACCCACGTGCGATCGGCTGGTCTGTCCTCATGTCGACCGCAATCATCATGGAGGGCTACGACGTTGTGCTCATGGGGTCGTTCTATGCCTTCCCAGAATTCAACAAAAAGTTTGGCACTCTCCAGCCCGATGGGACCTACCAACTCACTGCCGCCTGGCAAGCCGGGTTGAGCAACGCCATGGGGACCGGTGCAATGCTTGGCCTTTTCGCCAACGGCATCCTAGCAGAACGTTTTGGCTACAAGAAGACTATGTTGGGCGCCCTTACCCTCGTTATCGGCTTTATCTTCATTCTCTTCTTCGCACAAAACCTGACCACCCTCGTCATCGGAGAGCTTCTCATGGGTTTCCCGCTTGGCGTCTTTCAGACCCTTACAGTCACCTACGCCTCAGAGGTCTGCCCGGTGGTTCTACGCTGTTACCTCACCACTTATGTCAACCTCTGCTGGGTCATTGGACAGCTCCTAGCTTCTGGCGTTTTGCGAGGGTGCCTCGAGCGGTCGGACCAGTGGGGTTACCGTATTCCCTTTGCGATACAATGGGTTTGGCCTGTGCCTATCATTATTGGAGTCATATTAGCCCCCGAGAGCCCTTGGTGGCTAGTTCGCCAAGGTCGAAAGGCAGATGCTATCGCCTCTCTGAAGCGCTTAACCGGTGGCGTTAACGAAGGGAACGCAACGACAGAAGAAACCGTCGCCATGATGATTCACACCAACGAGCTAGAGCGAGAGATGGAGCAAGGCACTAGCTATCTTGACTGCTTCAAAGGAGTCAACCTCCGCCGGACTGAGATTGTCTGTCTCACCTGGGTCGCCCAGAACCTATGCGGTGCCGGTCTAATGGGCTACTCGACCTACTTCTATACCCAGGCCGGGCTCGATCCCAAAAACTCATTCAATATGTCCCTGGCGCAATATGGGCTGGGAATGATCGGCACACTATTCTCGTGGGTACTCATGACATACTTCGGACGAAGGACGCTATATGTCGGGGGCCTCGCGGGCCTAAACATGCTCCTCTTAGTCGTGGGCTTTATATCTCTCGCCGGCAATCACAACACGGCGGCTTCCTGGGCGACGGGGTCTATGCTTTTAGTGTATACCTTCGTCTACGATTCGACGGTTGGGCCGGTCTGCTACTCTCTAGTGTCAGAGCTTTCGTCTACCAGACTTCGTACCAAGACTGTCGTTCTCTCGCGAAACGCATACAACTTATTCAGCATCGTTAACGGCGTTATCATCCCGTACATGTTGAACCCCACGGCATGGAACTGGCGCGGGAAGGCTGGGTTCTTCTGGGGAGGACTTTGCTTCCTATGTGTGGTGTGGTCGTTCTTTCGCCTTCCGGAGCCGAAGGGCCGCACGTACGGCGAGTTGGATGTTCTCTTCGAGCAGCGAGTGTCGGCGCGAAAGTTCCGGTCTACGGCTGTTGACCCTTTTCATGGACAAGACGATGCCGATGTTAAGAACCCAGATGAGTAGGGGGATTCATTTCACACCGGGATATGGGGTGTGTCGTCCATGTTCATGTTACGGGCCGCGCGCAAGTAAAGTATTCCACGCGGCAGGACGGCCGTCCCAGGGCTTCCTTCAAACCAATGTATTTAGTTGAAGACTTCAGAAACGGTTAGTGTACTGTGCGGGTTGAAGTTGGCAAGCTGAACTATCCCGCTATTTTACCGTTTCTCCCGACGCGATCCGTACGTCCGTCGTATGGTGACAGTTCGCATCCGCAAGGGAAGCCGTCGTGATACCACCTCCCAGTCGTAAATATATACCCGCCGGGTTTACCGGTGTCGCGCTGCCGCCGTGGAGTGGGCCCACTGACGCTGGAACCATCATGTCTTAGGCCCACGTTCTAGTGACACCCGCTGACTCTTCCTTGTTGTTTCGTTGGTGTTACTGGCTGGTGATCCGCCTTGGGGAAGTGCGTCGCTAAAATGAGGTCCCTACATGTATGGACGGAAAAAACATGGAGCAAAGCCAGAGCTTCGAAAACCCGCAAAACCCTCACCAGCTATTCAGATGTCTGGTACAACTACTAAGATTTTAATGTACACGGGCAATATCCAGCAGACCGCCAGTTCGCAGCGGTAGACTCTTATGTCTATCCGATTCAGCTTGGTTCTCCAACAGGCCCAAGGCGCTCCATGGACAAATGCTATAAGTACTACAGCCCCGTGAAATAAGAGTCACTAATCGACAGCTGCAAGTCCATACTTGGGCTTCTACTCGTCGATAACGTGTCCAAGCGGTAAGGTCCTTTGGAGACCCTGATATGACTGTGTGTACTCCGAAGTTGCCGCTCATAGAGCTCTTGTTGCTCAACGCAACCGACAGGGAAAGGTTGCACCGTTTTGTGTAGCTATTAGTCGCAATATGGACGCTTCGGCGGTCTTTCGAAATCGTAGAGGGTAGCTTCTGTGGCGCTCCTGTTCCGCTTCCTCGCCGCCATGGCGCCCGAGTCCCTGCGGAGTCGAACTTTGACTCCCTGATCGCTAAAGACCCGTGTAAGGGGCGTGGTGCCAGTCATCCCGGGGAACCGTTTTGTGGAGTACACAGTAAAAGTGTTGGTAACAAGCTCTGAAACGTAGTTGAAGCTCGGTATCGCGCTATGGTGGTCGCGTTCGTATAGCGTGAAGAGTAAACGGAATCTCCCCTCCCTCTTGACCGAGAGATCGCCGAAAATGAAGAAGCCGCCCTCGACGTTGTCTGTGTCCCTTAATTGGTGAATGGACGAAGCCAGCGAACCGACCAGATTGTTTGTCGGTACATCTTGATCGTTGGACGGCTCGCCATATGTCTCCGGAACCAACGTTGATGTAACGAAGAGATATGGGCCTAAATATCAGCATCTGTCACATATCACTGCTTCGGATCAACAGAGTTCCTTGCAACGCACTATTGTACATCTCACTCTTGCCATAAGCCCTGTGATCCAATAACTGCACGATCGGAGGCGGATCAATCGGCTTGCGGTCTACATGTAGCCTGGTCAGCAACCCCGATGAGCTAGATCATGTACGGGTGGACATTTCGCACAGGACCCAGTGCAACGCACCAATCTCGTTGCCAATTGTAACACGAGCATGTATAGGCGCTTGACGCAAGGTCAATTGTCGTTGCGGATCACCCGGAAACCCGTAACGCTGCTGCTGCTGCCGCTCCTGCTGGTGGTGGTGGTGCTGCTCCAGCGGATACTGTTGGGGATCTTCAGGTGCGAGGGCCGGCCCGCCGCATCCGGGATACGGCAAGTTCGAAGTGAGCCAACCTGGTTGGAGAGAAGGAAATTCTAGATAGCTGCCGCCATTTCCGGCGGCGGCGAGGTTGGTTCGAACTGTTTGTTGAGTCTGCTGTGACGCATAGAGGCAAGCCTTCGGGGTTGACATTGCATGTGGAGTACGCGGGCCCATGCAGTCGGGCAACAGCCAGACGCGGCTTCCACAAGCACAAGCCCAACTCAACATCTGATGAATAACGCCCTCGTTACAATACAGTGAGTGTACTGTCGGCCTTAATGTCAGATTTTCCAGCTTCCCGGGTGAAGCGTACCATGAATGCCTTTGTACTTATGTTGGGTGGAATACGTCGTCGACTCCTTGGTTGACTCGGGCACCGATATGGCCCTCGCGCCGGAGAAGAATTGCCGGCTGAGGCGACGGCCTGTTCTGTCTCAAGGGGTGGCAGCTCTAGGTCCTTGGAATCACGACTCCACTGAAGTTGGCCTTTGCCAGACGCCACCAAATCGGGCCGGGTCGCTCGGCTCCATGGGGCTGAGGTTGCCTCTTATGGTAATTTGCCGGTCCCGATTGGCAACGCTGGACACTTCGCTATCGATCTTGGGTCAGTGTTTAAGAAGCCTGCAAAGCGTCAGTGGCTGACCGTCTCGCTGTTCATGGGAAGCGGCAACCGTACTGTAGTTTTCCCTCGGTGATGAGTACGGACCGAATGAGGGTGTCAGGGGTGGTCCCGAGATGGTATTTCTCCTCGTCGCTGGCGGAGGCCATGGTTGCCTTTGAGGGGGGCAGCTGCTGAGCTCAACAGCTGAAAAGCAATCAACTGCCAGCGGGTGCGTCCTGCCAAGGGGAGTCGCAACGACCGAAACAATTGAAACGCTCCTCGCGGTCCCCGATGTCGGACAATAACGACAGCACTCGCCCTTTTCAATGCTCAATCTGTGCAAAGACTTTCCGTCGATCGGAACACCGTTCGAGGCACAAACTCGTTCACACAGGAGAGAAGCCTCACCCTTGCCGGTTATTCGGTTGCAGGAAGGCATTCGCCAGGGCCGACGACCTGCATCGACATCAAAAGTTGCACAGCAACCCTGCTTCCCGTCTACAGACCAAGGCATCACAAGAGCAACAAATGCGACCTAATATCGGTAGAAAACGGGAACCCAGCTTGTCAATAGGCACCGTCGTCCCATCAGGCTCAATGTGAGTATTCGCAGAGTTTCACCTTGTGGTACACGACCCCGAAAGTCTTCCATACAAATATGCTAAGACTCGCCTCGCAGCTACGAAACCGCTCAGGGGCTAGTTGATACTGAGGCTTCATGGGGCAGGAAGAAGGCGAGAAGGCCTCTTTCGCCAACATCCAGCACATGGCCCCAGCAGCAGCAGCAGCAGCAGCAGCAGCAGAACAACTGCCGAATTTACCCTTACTACGACGAACTTTCGCCCGAGCCTACCTCTATCGCGCAGCTCAGCACGTCTTCGAGTTGGTGCCTGCCAGCCTTCAGGAGCACGACAACGCGGCGTAGAAGCCAGTCTATCATCCCCATGGAACCAAAGCCGCTTCTGTCGTCGTTTTCCAGCGCTGAAGGCAGAAGTAACCTGGATTATTGGCGTGTATACTCGTCAAAGAACAGACACAATGAGAGACGAACGAGTGATGCTACGCCGATCGTTGTTCCACAGTCAAGTGCCTCGCTGAGTGCGATTGCACAAAGCACGGCGCGCTCATATGCCACAACACCCCATTTTGCAGACAGAGGGCGCTGGTTTGTCTGGCATGTTGTTCAGTGATGGCCAAGGTCTCTGTCCTGCAAGTACACGTTGCTTGCTCCGCTGGTTTTGCTGACGCTGTCGGCATTTTTCGGGGCAGTGCTTTAAATTTACAGTGTAATAGAAGACCTACGTTGATAAGCGGCTTAGTACATTGTATGTTCTACTGCAGCGACTGCGGTTGTCTGCCTGTCGGACGGCTTGCCATGGGAGTTCGCCCGATGGGTTTGTGCTCCGTGTTGGTTTCTCGTGCCTCTAGGACAGCATGTGTCATTGAATAACATCGCTTCCTCCCAAACTACCGCGGAACTATCGACGTCTCGCCTCAACTGGCATTGGGCTGACGAATCGTGCACGATTGGTCAGTCCCTGCAGCTACGTAGGTCTGCACGCGGTGGCGGAGCCGGTGCTCACGGCCAATTGCCACATGCGTTGAAGGTTGAAGCCACTGGGCAACAATCCGCCGCTTTGATATGGGTTGTGCTGGTAGCGTAGCAGCTAGCCGTTGGCCAAGAGCGCGACGGGCAAGCCTAGCCGACCAACCCTGTGCTAAGAACGGCTACTGGTCGTTAGGCGCCTACTCGTTCGTCCCTACGCGAAGAGGCATACTTCCGACCACTTAGAAAAACAAATACAAATACACCACGATACAGCACCCTGTCACTAATACCTGGGGCTTGCCCCAGACTGCCCCGCCTACTCCACAGATGCGCACTCAAACATGGCCTTTCCGTTCTTGTCCACCGCGGCGCCGAGCAAGGGTGAGACCCTGCAAGGCCTGTTGCACGAGAAGGAGAGGCTTGTGGACCTCGCCAGACAATCATCGGCCGACAAGACGAGCGGCGCGGGCAATTTGGCTAGGAACCAACATGGACTATCTCGCGACACCTCGCTGAACAGCTTGGATACAGCTGTGATACCCGACTGTCCGGGCCAAGAATCTTCCAAAGGGAACCGACACAAGCCCTTCGGTCACCGGTTACTGCCCTTTAGACGACCCAAAGCAGCAACTGATATCGCGGATGACCCACTAGTCGGCTACGTCCACCCAAACATTCGAGGCTACCAAGATGCGCCTATGTTTGCCGTTTGGAAGGAGGTAAGTGAAACCCAGCGACATGGACGATTCGAAGGCGTCAATCGTGCAGTCACAGGCTGAGCTCTCGCAATTTACAGGTAGAGCAACCAAGTCCGGGTCGAGTTATTGGGAGTCACCATAACGGACGACGACTGCTGGAGAATGGCGAGATGTCAAGTCAAGCGATTGAGCTGCCTGCATACCAAGCTAGTTCCATAGATCTAGCCTCTTCCCCCATCGGCCGAATGGCGTGTACGGCTGGTGCATGTGAGCGTGGTATGAGCTTGTCCCGACCCTCAGGCGTATTGGCACCATCGCTGCTGACAAACTTCCACAGTGAACGCATCTGTACGATCCCCAGGTCTGCCCGGGTCGCCGCAGTCATCCTTCGCCAGCCCTGGCGCGGAAACGGTAGATCGAACTGCTACCTTGATACCAATGCCGACATTTCCTGCGACTGAGCTTTTCCGCACGTGCGCGACGATACTCGCCACACCGCTTGGCTATCACTTCGCAATGGATCCCACCAAATTGAACACGTCGAGGCTGCTCTTCAGCCCACTTAGGAGAGGAAAGTGTGAAGACCTTGCTGAGACGGTGATTGTTTTAGATATTGGCGGCGAGGAGCAAGGTAGGTAAATCCTACTCACGTACTTGCCGTAGCTAACATGGCGTCAGACTCATATACCGCATCTCTTGCGCGAGAACCAAGCATTACGGTACAAAAGATGATACTGCGAGCCCATGGCAGAGTAAGTGGCAGTAGCGATCACAACGCGGCCACGAAACGCAAAATAAGTAGCACAGCGGGCTCACCAGTTGAATGCCCATACCCACTACTTTGCACAGACGACTTCAGTCGGCTACCCTACTCTGATGCAAGTGTGAATATAATCTGCGCAAGAACGCTTCACAAGGGGATCCGAATCAAACCTTCGGCGTCTATCCAAGATCTCCAGTCCTGTCTATCAGAGTTCCACCGCGTATTGACGCCTGGAGGTTGCCTGGAATATATCTACTTTGAGAGCGAGCTGTCTAACGCGGGGCCGTTGACTGCCGAGCTCGAATATTACCTCTTCGAGGGCTGGCTTTTGGAGTCACCAACTGACACGGTACGTGGTTGCGGAACCTTAGAAGCATGAGCCCCTTCCTTCATCTCTAAGCTAATAGTGTGCAGGCCGATGACATCCCGACAACCGCAAGACCGACATTTTACCCACAGGTGTCCTTGGGAGACTTCCTCCAGGCCCTCTCACATACAGGGTTCGATGATGTCAAACATACGACCACAAAGTTTGGTCTCTTTACGCTGTCGCAGTTATTTGACCACAGAGGGACCAGAAGGCCACCGCTGAGCGACACATTTGCCGCGTCTGACAATCCGTTCGACGAGTATTGGGGCACAAGGCTAGGCTGGTCAAAAGGCACCCTCCATCGCATTCGAGCTCTAAAGCTTTTAAGTCGGGTACTGCACGAGTGCGAGTCAAGGCAAACAGGATGGAGGTGCGTCGTGGGTTGCGCGACGAAGCGGCTGTGAAGGCAAATCGTCTGAATACATAACGTTGGCCGATGTCCGCTGTATTCAGCATGTATTGATGTTGTGTCCAGTCACGCAACAGATGCACTAAAGCCGACTACCGCAATTAAGCAATACGCAAGATTACAAGCGGAATTGTAAGTAACGTGCGTGGCTCGATATCGTCCCTTGGTATGGTGGGGAAAGGGAGACGTTGGCGCTCCCAGGCTCGGCGAGCGGATGACAAACAGTGTAATGTGTTCAGTCACCATTTATTTAATCTGTTTGGTTGGAAAATACTCATGTAAGGATAGTCTAGGCTGGCAGGAGAACGACTCTACATGAGCATGTGGCTCGTCCATTCTATGCATTGAAGGGTACGGCAGTGTGACAGGGCTATGTCCGGTTGTCTGGCAGCTGGAACCCACCTGCCATCTCCTAGACAGCCGTGCGCACTTCCTTCGTCGACAAATGGAGCTTGTTTATCAGAACTCATCAGTGAATCAAGACATCTAAAATACCATAAGGTTTGCAGCATCGTCATGAGTGCTAAGAACTGAACATGATGGCCCGGTATGGTCTGCAAAGGTGCCACCACGGAACGCACGTGTCTTCGTGACGGCCTGCCTCACTCGATGCTCCAGTCACCCCAATAATCCGGGTGGATGTTCAACTGCCCGAGTTGGTTGACTCGCCAGTTTGACCCATCAACCTTGGTTCCCCCAATTTTCCAGTTCTTGATATGTATCCCCAGCTTGAGCTTCTCTTGTCCTGGTACGTAGGCGTCCTCTTGGTCGCTAATCTTCATACCAACCAAGCTCTGCCCCAACTTGACGTTTTCATCCCTCAGCAGTTGATCAAACTTGACGTTCTCAATGGACAGGTCATAGTTTTGAAGCGGAGCTACGCGAAGAAGCGCAGGGCAGCGACCTTCGCATGTTACATCAGAAATTCGGGCACGCATTGTCATTGATGCGTTTACAATCTTGGGGTCGGCGTAGTAGGGAGAGGCGCCAATAATTGCAGACGGGACCACGGTTTCGCTCTTGAACCACCTAGTATGGATGATCTTCAGGCCGCTGATTGTTGTCCCGGAGACACCACGGGGTGTCCAGCCCATTTGAATGACAGGATCGTTGTGGCATTTCCAAATTGTAACGCGTTCAACCTTGGCGTTGGAATGGTATAACTTAATTGCGTCGTCGTTAACGTGCCAGAAGCAGTCCTTGACAGTGCCGGCGTACACTTGAGGGCCATCGGTTTGGAAATAGAAAGCACCGACTTGCTTATAGTCGGAGATATCGTTCCGCACCTTATTGTCCTCCTCGTGTGGCGTGTGATTCTTCGGAAACAGGTCCACGGTGTTAAAGGGCGGGGCGTTTAGGGTCGGTCCGATGCAATGCCATGTCTGACCGTCCGAAACTGATTGATGAGAAAAGATGCGGAGACTGGTTTGGTCGCTTTTCTCCGCAACGTAGTTTTTAGCCGTGTTTGCCATATAGGCGTAGTTTTCGCCTGAAACCACCCCGTGTCCAACGGTGTAAAAGTCATTCTTTGACGTAGTGTACTCAAAGGCACCTTTGATGTACGCTCCCGGCTCGAGGTAGACGTAATGCGTGTTGGCGTCCAGCTTGATGTGACTCTTGCCGAGGCGGCCGTCCTTCTCCAGCCAGTAAGTGCCGGCCTCAAAATAGAGCGTTGGCTTCGCGCCAATCGTTCCGTCTGTGATCTTGCCTGGCTTGAGGACTTGTGTGTCGACGGACGTTTTGGATGGAATCAGTTCGCGGGCAATGAAAGGACTGGCAAAGACGAGCAGAGCATTCCGCGGCTCTTCGCTCACGAGAACGCCGCCGTCACTGACATACGACTTCCCATTGGAGCGATAGGCGTAAAGATCGTTTTGAAACTCCACTGAGAATCTTCGGCCCCTGGGATCATACGGGACATTGATGATGACGGTCCTGGCGTCTGGGCTGCTTATGTCGTACTTGGTGTCAGATGGGCGGATAACGACGTTCTTCTTTGGCCCAAGTGCGGAGCCATCCTTGGACCTGATTCGAACTTCAACGTCTTTGGCGTACTGGAATTGAGTCCAGGCCATGTTGATTTCGGCATCCACTTCGACGGTGACACCATCTCCGTCGGCCAGGTTGTATTCCTGCCCAGGGTTGGCAGGATCGTACATTTTGCCATTGCCGTTCCGCGGTATCGACTCGTAGACGAACGAATCGCGAAATTTAGACTCGCCGCGAACGGACACGGAGACGTCGTATTTGCGCGATTGGCGAACTTCATCGGCGGCGACGGCGCTGCCTTTATTGACAACTGGCTTGTCGTGCCACCAGGTATGCAGCGCTTGACCCTGCTGGGCACAATTGCGGTGAGCATTTGCGGCGGAGCCACCAGATATGCGCAGTGCCGTCACGAGGACTAGAAATGCACCGGGCCAGCGCATGATTGCGACAGACAGCCAAAGGTGGCGGATGATTGCGAGCAGCGAGGTGATTGCTCCGAAGAAGGGCACAAGAAACGATTTGAGTTTGAGAGTAATAGAACAAGTCCACGCCAACAGAACCTCAGTATTTATATCCGCGATGGCGGTGCATGCTTCTTTCTGATCGCCGCCTACCGAGGTCGCGAACGTTCGGAACAAGAGGCGTCGTTATTGAAGGTCTTGATCATGCCTAGAGCGCTGCCAAGGCTGCCTTGCAGTCCCCTGGGGAAATTTTACAAGCTTGAAACAACGTTAAGCCAATAGGAGCCTTCTTTGTGCAGGAACCATCGCGTCGGATTCAAGCCATCAGACGGCATATTACTTAAAAGGGAAATTGTCCAGATTACCCCACGGGGCCGGCGGCAATTGATCGTAATACCTAATGTGAACGGAAACTCATACAGCCGCCAAGTCACTGCTGGATCTCACTAGTGCGGGCGACTGTGCGCCCTGCCCGCTCGACGGCCAGATCGACGAACGCAACCTGGAACCGCTTCCACCTCCACATCGACGCCCAGCCTGAGACAAGTCGCGGTCAGAAAGTGGTCACTCGTACTCGGAACGCCGCGACCACACCAACTTCCTGACATCGGGTAAACCTGCAGCGCGGCTGGAATTAATGCGCTCATCATGGTCGCCACGCGGGATTGTGAAACGAAG
The DNA here is from genome assembly GCA_029168975.1 of Purpureocillium lavendulum. Lineage (NCBI taxonomy): Eukaryota > Fungi > Ascomycota > Sordariomycetes > Hypocreales > Ophiocordycipitaceae > Purpureocillium > Purpureocillium lavendulum. The sequence continues at coordinate 1,182,744 of JAQHRD010000005.1, read as the reverse complement.
AGCCGGCGGAACGTCAAAGGAGCAGCAATGAATGATAATGTTTGCGAGACACGAGACGCGTGTGCGCAAGACTGGACGGAGCACGAGAGAAGTGGTGCCCGGGGCACCCTACACCTAGCTACCAACCCTGAGGGCTCATTCTGGGGCTGCTATCCTACAGTAGTCAGACGACGGCCGTGCTGTGCTCCAGTTTGTGCACACATCGGCTGTGACAACGGATCAACGCTGTGAAAGGGACTGGACATAAACGTGCAGCCTCTGAAGATTGTATTGCTCCGTGTCATTCCTTCAGAATCAAGTGACCCCAAACCCAGACGATACTTTGAGCCTCTAAGCTATCAACGCAAAGTTGACCAGACTGACCAGACAGAGAGACAATGGTGAGAATCTCCAGCATACGTACCCGAGTGCGGCCCGCGCGCGTACGTCCAGCAGGCATGCTACAATGCTCCCGCCTTGCTTCTACGGTCTTAGAGCTGCGCCCGCGACTTGCATTAGGTGTTGCCATATTATCAGAGGTATCGTGTCAATCTGGTTGTATTTCACCATCCGAAACGCTCGCAATGGAGTTCCAACTCCGGCCCTGCCGACCGTAGCCTCTCCACCACAGCGCCTCGCACTTGTGTCATCAGACTGTTCGGACCACAACATAGTACCAGTATCCGTTGACTATTGGAAGCCTTGTCGACGGCATTGTGAATTATTTTCATGACATCCGGCCGACCATAAGAAACTGGCAGAGTCTGACTGCTCGCAGAGGAGGCGGCATGGACGTCAGCCGAGCAGTGTTCGGCCCCGAGCTTTGGTTCGGGCTGCTCAGAGCTGATGTTCTCTTGACACGCTCGCTCACCCAAAGCTAACCCAGTGACCACTGGAGCCTCCTTATGTCGTGGTTCGACTGCCGGTAAAAGCAATTCGGACGCGTACTCCGCAGTGATGTACAGTAACAGAGAAACCCGACCGTCACACTCGAGCTGGGTGAGGTCGCTGGAGAACCACTCCAGATTTTCTGCGGTGCGTCAGCAAATATGGTTTAATCCAGGGTCCTTTCGCGTCTTCCCGAACCTTTGCGTTTCACCGCCCAAACGAATATGATCTCGTTCCCGCTTTCTCTCTGCCACCGGTCCAGAGTATGGATCGCAACACCAAACGTAAAACTGGCCCCACTGCCTCCCGCGACGAGAATGACCTTATCATAGCGCTCTGCGCTTGGTGCACTACCGTACGGCCCTTCGACAGAGGCCTTCAAACGTATGCCAGGATTTTTGAGAGCTTGCTGATATAAGTCATGTGTAAACCCTTGGCGTGACGCCACCACAAATTGTAGCGGATTTGTTGCGGCAATGGTAAATGGATGAGATTGATACCAGCGAATTGACGGTATCCATAGGAAGGCATGTTTACCACACCGCGCACCACACGGAGCCTTTTTGACGATGACACGAGTGCCTCCACCAGGTAAGGCTGTGATTTGGGCCGAGTTGTCTATACTGTTCGCTCCAGTTCTCATGAAGCGAACAACCCGGTCAATGGTCCACAAACCTGCCGACACTGCTGTGGCGACTATCACTTTCTTTTCCATCTCCGGCTGGTGCAAGCCTAGCGTAGCGACGGCTACTATCCACAATGTTATGTGGGTGTAGTAGAAGCACTCGTACCACCAGTGGCGAAAGACTGCGCCAGCGAAGCTCAGGCCCAGGAGAGATACCCCCGAAACCATGCCGAATATTTCGTCAGCTATTGTGAGTCTCCCGGCACGTCCGGAAAGAACAAAGTAGGAGGTGTAGCAGCTGGCATGGATTACAACAAAGACGACAGTTGCATATCCAGCAACTTGATGGATGATGTTAAGTCGCCCATAGTTCCAGCCCCTGAATACCCCTAAAGGGGTGCTTTTCAGAGCGAAGAAAATGACCAGGACGAGGTTTGCAACAGCCATCCTTGAGCTTGTCAGTCTCGGCGCTGGGGTTAGACATTGTTACATACCATCCTGTGCGTGCAGCGATTGTCGAAAGTAACGGCAAGTCATCACTGCCAATATTCATGCAGGTAACGGCGACGTTGATGGCATAGTAGGCAAATATCATTGCTGCATCCTCGACAGAGAGTATCCCGAAGGTCTTGCGAATTGCAAACCTCTTGCAAGTTCTGGAAGGGAATGAGACATTGTGCCGCAAATGTAAATGCAACATGATGCTGAATTACCGGAGCAAACAGTCTACGACACGAAACCTCTTTGTGCGGTGCTTCCTCACCCACAACTGAACGTGATGTCGTAGAATATCGACCGCAATGACTGTGGCAAGTAGGGCAGCCATGGCACCGGCGAATACAATCATTGCCTCATGATTATCGTGTGTTCGCCGAGAAAACCTGCTGTCTGATGACGAACTGGTACCCGAAGCCTGGGACATTGCTTGATGCTAGCCGTTCAATATGATGTACCTTGATGCGCATTTGATGCAATGTGGGAACCTTTGAGGCAGACATACGGGCTCAGGGACGGCTGTTCTGTTTTATCCAACTTTCAGACAGCCTACCAATGGCCTCTGGCCCCTATTCATCCACTTCAACCGCGATCGGGCGGTGACGTTCGATGGACCGAGGTATTGCTCGGCGTGCGGCTTGCCGGAGTCTGTCCCTCTTGTGTCTTGGGCGCAGAACCCCTGACGGAAACTCCTGAGTGTTCGTGAGTCCAGTTTGCACTAACACTTATTCAGAAGGTGATCTTCAGCGAATGCACTCTGGTACGTTGCCGGTCGAAGGCTGGACCTGTCGCTGCCGCATGGTCATTCAGGAACCTAGATCTCGGCATGTTTCTCTTCCTGGTATTCAGCCGAAGTAGGTAATCACAGGAGCTGACACTTCCATTACTGTTCCTCTTGCATCATGCATAGGGTGTTGCCTAGTCCGGGGACTGTTCTGAAACGGCTTGCTGTCCCGGCACGGCAAGTATCAAGCGGCCAATTGCCAGTTGTAGTGAGCAGTTGGATGCCTAGAAGACATATCTAATGCGGCTGGGGCAGGGATGCGGGCTATCCTGATGCACAGGAACACACTCACATCACCTGCCGCTACTATTTTTGGAGAACAGCATTGATGTCATTGAATCGGGAGAACGCCGTGGGACTGCCATATTACAACATGAACATCGAACCAAGACGGATCTGCTAGTCCACGATTTGATTGGCTCACTATTCTCAGTTTGAAAGTGTATGCTACCATGTGAAACTCTCTTCCAAGAAGTCGATGGCAGATTCTCCCTGCGTTGCTCTCACAGCACTCCTCACATCGTCCGCCAATGAACCGGGCCCACACACAGTAACACACATTGTCCCAGCCTGCTTCTGAACCTCTGCTTTGACCTCCTGGAGTACATTCGGCCTACCAGAGAACAGTTCGATGCCGGGTGTGGGGGTTCCAGAGTCGGGAACTTGCTCCGCTCGCGTGAAGAAGATCCGTAGACGAAAGTGCTCTCTTGGACATGGGATTTGAAGGAGCCTGTCGAAGTAAGAACGCGCCCACCCTAGACACTCAGGCTCTCGAATGACCCATATCAGGGTCAGCCGTCGCGTAGCCACGGTGCCAGCACGGCGGCCCTCGAGAAGATGACGCAGATGGGAAAGCTGGTGTGTAATCCCCGTTGAGCCAGCGAAGAGGAAAACATGGCCGTACGAAGATAGTGTGTGAAGTCCGCCGTAGGGTCCCTCTACCGCGGCTTTGACATAAAGCTTGCCACCTGAGTTCACAGACATTTCGTGTAGCTTGCGGGTCCAGCCCGTCCGGGCCCCGATGAGGAACGAAATGTCTGTCATCATGTTGCGTCGGAGAGAGCCATGTACAGGATTGTGCAACGAGTCGGCGCGTGAGTATCGTGTCCGATGATCAACCCAAGCGATTGAGAACGGGTGACATTCCCAGGGACGGATTCCACACAGTCGCAAGTAGGTATGCGTACCAGGTTTCACTTCAACGTAGCGAGGAATCCGTATTGTGACTCTCGTCGCCCCACCAAGCAAAGGCTCGCAGGTGGCCTCCACCAGGCTCGTCGTCGACCAGCTCAAATACAGGAGCCTAAACAGACGCGCCATTCGTTCTGCACACCAGAGGCAGACTGCTGCAATGGTCCATGGAAGTTGGGGCAATGCCCCTGGAAGATTTGCTTCGGCATAGTGTAGCCAGGCGCAAGAGAACACGATGAGCGCAAGGATGATATGAGTCGCCAGGAACGTCTCATAGAAAGCGTGACGAATTGGCGACAATGATAGTATGAGTAGAAGCAGCATGGTGACTGTGCCGAGCGAGCCAGCTCCCAAAAAGAGATTGCTGATGACATTGGCGCCTGTGGCTTTCCAGCCGATGTCCGCGACTGCGGGAATCAGCCATGCGATTGTGTGAACCAAGACGTTCATGACCGAGATGCGACCCATCCATCTGTGCATGAAGTTATATGAATCGAAGCTGATGCCCAGTAATGAGATTAAAGGGTTGTTTCGGGCCGCCATAAGAACGAGAGGTACCATATTGGCAGCGGCGAGTGTCCCCGACCGTCCGCGTAGCTCCGCGCACAGCGCGAATGATCGTGCATTATTCCAGTCTAGCATCAAGAGATAGGCAATGTTGCTTCCGATGTAGAAGACAAGCAAGAGCATCTGCAATCTTGACGGCAAGGTCCCGAAGTTCAGCGCCGCGGATAGACGAATTTCGCGGTGGTGGCGAGTCCTCCACAAAGGAGCGTAGATTAGATGCTTTTTGACCCAGGACGTCCACTTCTGGTGAGGGGGCTGATGGCAGGCAAAATCCTCAGCGTGTTTTGAGATGTTCGATGCTAGTCGCGCCTTCCTTCTGATCGCCTGGAGCAATCGAGCAGCGAGGACACCGACGCAAAGGACGCCCAGACTCGCCCACAGAGCCTGGCTAAGAGTTTTGTCCAAAGACTGGTTGACTCCATTCAGTCCAGTATAATAATATTTGGCGCTAGAAGTTGTATTCAGTCGTACTAGAGGGTCGTCTGGCAGTTGGGATTTGACAAGCTGTGGCGATGTCTCCTCCTGGATGTCCCCTCCCGGAAGCAAGCCCATTCTTGACGCCGTGAGCATGATACCGGTCTTGACGATGGGTGGCTGTATATATATGGGAGTTACCAGAAGCTTTGAACGAAGTTTAGCGGTATCTTTCTGTCAGAACGCCAAACCACTGCGGCAAGTGGCCATACCATTAGGTTGCGACGATGGTGTATTCTCAAGTTGGAGAGATGGCGATGCGACCGCAAGGAAATCTCATTCTAGTAAGCCCAACACCTTGTAGTATTTGCAGTACACCGGTCAGAGACGCCGAGAACCACGCCAAGCAAGACGAAGAGCCCCCACAATTAGCATTTTCGCGCGACCAGTCGGAGATGGTCCGCGCGACTGTGGCGAGAAGACATGGAGTCTAGATCCAGTCAAAGAGACTCCATCATGCCGTATCATCGACGTCGATTCTGGTATATGCCTGAAACAGCGGAGCGAACCTTTAGTCCACACGGCGTAAAGACTCTCCGCACGAGAGATATAATGCGCATCAAAGCACGAATCCAGTATTCTCCCGGCAGATCGTTGCCAGCTGTCCCTTTTCACTACGATACACCCTTCGCGTTTAGCAAAGAAATCAAGGAAGTTAAGCAACCTGCATAGTTAGGGTGCCAGAGATCCAAGGACCAATATGACAAAGTCCAGTCACGGCCCATGTCAGGGGTCTGGACGGCTGCCAATGGACCGGGACACGAACATGCGCACCTTGATGCATGACAGTCGGTGTATTGCCAATATGGGTTACGACGTGTTTCGAATACCTCTCTAAGTCTTTCACGGTAATTCACGTCCCCTTGGCGTCTCGTTGCGAAGTCGACCACAGACGCCGCCGTAACTACAACGACGTGTGGGCTGGAATCTACCTGTACCAGCCGCAGCGCTACTTCACGTGCCAACATGGACTATTTTGTGATGGCCTTGTTTGGTTGAGCTGTGCATATGGCTTATACTATGCGCAGGATCGGGAGAGAAAGGGGTCGTCCGCGAGCCGTGAGAAACACTGAACAAGGCGCCGCCAGGCGTCGTCGGCATATGTATGCACGTTCTCGTCGCTGCTACGCTACATTAGGAAGGTGGAGGAGGAAACCCCATGGGGAATCCCCTGGTCATGTTGGTGATACAGCCTCATGGTCATGGACTTGGACCGAATGGGGAATTGCCTTTTAGGGTCAGGCAAGGCCCTGGCAAGTTGAGGATGCAACTGCAATATAAAAAGGGCGTGACGAATCGTGCTTATCAGTATGAAAGAAAACAAGTATCATTGCAACATACCTTGAAACATCCGCAGTCATGAAGTTGCCCCTGGGTCTCGTCGGACTCCTGTCCGTTCTCCCCACGGTATATGGACATTACAAGTGGCCGGCAATGATCGTCAATGGAAAAGTCACTGGAGACTATCAGTACGTTCGAGAGAACACAAACAACATCAATCCCCTTTTAGATTTGAAGTCCACGGATCTTCGATGCAACGAGGGTGGGCTTCAATCCGCCTCCAAAACCGGCACCGTCAGTGTTTCGGCCGGTTCCAAGGTGCGTTGCTCCTTAGCCACGCGTTTTGACAAGATACCTTGTGCAAGACTAACTTCATCGTGACAGGTCGGCTTTACTCTAAGCAATTCAATCTCACACATCGGCCCCGTCTTGGTTTACATGGCAAAGGCTCCAGGAGACCCGTCTCAGTGGGATGCCTCGGGCGAAGTCTGGTTCAAGGTCAATGAATGGGGCCCGGACTTTTCCAGCGGGTCGATCAACTGGCCACAGCTTGGTAAATCCATCAGCCCTTCTTTGTATTGTGGGTGCGAAGCAGCTAATCGTGCTCCTCTGCGAACCAGGTGTTATGAGCTATGAATTCAATATTCCTGCGGCTGTCCCGAGCGGCAAGTATCTGGTAAGAATTGAACATATCGGCGTACACAACGCGGCCAACTACGGAGGGGCGCAATTCTTTGTAGCCTGCGGCCAGGTTGACGTGGTGTCCGGTGGTTCGGGATCGCCCGGACCATTAGTCGCTTTCCCTGGAGCTTACAGCAATGACGACCCCGGCATTTACTTCAATAACTACTACCCACCGGTAAGATTCCAGCGATGATCTGTCGCTACAAATACTGATTCATCCTAGCCCAAGTCATACATTATCCCAGGGCCGCCTGTTTGGACTGGTTAGAGCTTGACATGCTGCTCTTCTGTTTGGCGTTGTACAACAACGGCTCAAGCAGTCGAGTATTCTTGGAGGTCTTCATTCATCTATGTCCTAGGCCGGCTTTGATGTGATGCTACATTCGTTTAGCTAGTCAATGCACAGTTTACTTTGCCCCAGTACGAGCCCGTACATATTCACTTCCCTCCGGCAATTCATCCCTGTGGTCGTCAGAGCTCTAGCTCTTTGTATGCCTATCGTCAAGCTACGCGTACACGCTACCGTCTGGTGGATAGCAACCCTGTTGGACGTCAACTTAGGTTTCTCTTTCCTAAAGCTGTCACCAGGTGAGGAACATACCTAGCAGTTCCGCCGCAGCCCCAGCGCCTCAGCGGAAACGTGGACTGGCGTGCGTCCATGCTGGATGTCGCCGAACGCCACTTACTAGAGCGCTGACGTTCCACATCTGTCGATGGCGGTCACCCCGACCCTCAAGCTGGCATAACCCTGCATGCTGGTGATTGTGTGCAGTAATGAGTCTAAATCTCTGCTTTTGTATGAACCATGCTTTGTAGAATAACGTCCGCACCAAGTAACTATGTCGGCCAAGGTATATCCAAGTGTCATAATAATAGGCATCGCCCATCTTTTCCCGATCAAGTCCATGTCCCATTCTATCTGCCACGATTAACTTAGCGGGCCTAGCTAGCCTCAACCTTCTTCGGACTCAAGAATGATAAAGTCGCCAGACACCAAGCGAACCCGAGGACGAGTGCATTCTCCCGTGGTGAAATTTAAATGCCGCCCGTCCGGGATGTCTTTTCCTTGGTACGAAGCCAGGCATTGGGAGTCCACCGACACTGCTTCAATTGTGACATGATTTTTAATCAGTGATATACTGGTGCCTGGTGGAAAACATATAGTCGCCTTCCATACGCCGTTTTTCGTTGTCCATGATATCCATCGTCCATGCCGCGACAAGTTCTCTTTCCATGTTGTGAACCGAAGCAAGGGCATGATCTCGAGCGCTTCAAGTTTTGTATTTTCGTCGATATCTCGCAGCGATATAATGTTGAACTGGATTCTCCTCGTCAGGTTCGAATTGCTTTGCTCAGACAAGAGCGTATCGATAGCGCGTATCCACAACCCGGGGTCAAACCCAACTTGAAGGCTTATCGTCGGATATGCGAGACCCTTGAAGCGATCCAGACAAGGCGGCAACTTTTCCGCGTCGCCGTTGAAAAGTTGCCGACGACCATTTTGCTCCAACAGTATCAAGTTCGAAGATTTCGGAAATGCCCATCGTACCACGAAACAGGGCGCTTCAGTGATTCGCCCTTTTCCATCTGGATATGTGAGGCCATAGATGTCGCCATCGACTTCATTTTGCCCCATATTGCCGGTTCTGGAATTAGTTGATAGCTGCGCGCTATGGATGCAGTTATTATCCAAGTCTGCCTGGCTACCCTCTCGGCATCGATTACCCTACCCGGTGGGAGGTGTAGTGGCGGGCAATAACTGGGCATGATGTGCGGGAGCAATGTCGGCCGTATCATAGCTCCTACATGTAACTCACAGCTCTCGATATATACCAGAACAGTCATGAGGGCTGCCCTGGGAGCTATCGCTTCAACACGACATTACGGAAGGTCTTCCGAATGGTGGCCTGGCAAGAAGCGCTATCAACCATATCCCTTGTCTCTTTTTCGGGCATTTGCCAAAATAATAGTCCTACCGATTGAACATTGCCATTTTAACCGGCAACTGGCCGTTCTAGTAGGGCATATCTCGCATCAAATTTTGACCCGCCCTGTGACTGCGCCTTGCCCTCGTTGTTCAAGCTTACACTCACTGTTCGTGGCTAGCCCCCTCCCACCGTCAGCCCCTTTGTCAGGGCACTGAGTTGGTGGTCACCCCCGCATCTCCCGAGTCCATGGCGGTAGTAGTTCCGAGATTGAACTCCACTCCTCGTGTGACGTATTTGGCCGCAAAAAAACGATCGCGTTCGGGACGAGGCAAGGGTTCCAATCCACATAGTAGTAGCAGGGACTTGTCAAAGATGAATACTCAACGTCGAAGCAGCGAATTAGATAACGACCAAACAATGGCCAGGCCGGGCCATATCAAACAGAGGGGACGAGACCAGAGCCGCATGAGAACCACGGAAGTGGTCTGAGGCTCGTGGGCATGTCTCGACCCTGGAGGGCCTTCTCCTAATATGGTAATTCACCGGCGCTTTAATTGGTGCTCGACAACGTGGGGGCGTTGTGCGCCACATAAAGAGCACCAGACACCGTCAGTCCGGTCATACTTTCAGCTGGCCGCGCCTTTGAAACCTGGTCCCATTCAAGGTGAAGCCAATTTAGCGATTCGACTTGTCTTGCTAGTCGCGCGCACGTCTCATATCATTTTCGGTGGCCCAATACTGAAATCTTGCCCACGATGACTCTCAGCCCGTCAACTTGCCCCAATGCCGTATATGCGGGGGCATCGCAGAGCAGATCTTGGTGGAAGGAAGCTTCGGTGTACCAGATATACCCAGCATCATTCTGTGATGCGAATGGCGATGGCTTCGGCGATATACCTGGCATTATCAGCAAGCTTGACTACTTGAAAGCCCTTGGGGTGGATGTGGTTTGGCTCTGCCCCGGTAAGTTGCATCTACCAAAGCATTTCATGCTCCAATGCGCCTTCGTGGGGAAGCTGACGGAAGAACAGTCTATAAGTCTCCCCAAGTTGATATGGGCTACGATATTTCGGATTACCGCTCTATACACAGACCCTATGGGTCCATGAATGATGTGGAGGATCTGATTGATGGTTTGCACCTAAGAGGAATGAAGCTGATCATGGACCTGGTGGTGAACCATACGTCTGATCAAGTAGGTGGACATCCATACCCTATGGCGTATCACGTTCTAACAGACCTAAGCATGAATGGTTCCAAGAATCGAGGTCGTCAAAAGGCAATCTTAAGCGAGACTGGTATGTCTGGAGGAAGCCGAGAATAGATGATCAAGGAAGCCGACATCCACCGAACAACTGGGCGTCAATCTTCGGCGGTGAGCTAAAGCATGTTGCACGCCAACTTTTTGACACGACTGACACAACGGGTGCCGTTAGGTAGCGCGTGGTCATATGATGAACATACCGGAGAATACTATTTGCGCCTGTTCGCCAAAGAACAACCTGACCTGAACTGGGAGAACCCCGCGGTTGTTCGCGAAGTCCACGATGTCATGGACTTCTGGCTGTCAAAGGGAGTGGACGGCTTCAGAATGGATGTGATCAACCTAATCAGCAAGACCCCAGGGTACCCAGACGCTCCAATCACTATTCCACATCACGAGTTCCAACCAGCACATGTGCATTACGCTTACGGACCGCGCCTACACGAATTCTTACGTGGCATCCGGCAGATACTAGACAAGTATGATGCCTTCTCAGTTGGGGAGATGCCTTGGGTCAAGGACGAACGAGATGTTATCCGTGCTGTTGCTGCGGATCGAATGGAGCTCAACATGATATTTCAGATGGACATGTACGTTCCCTTTCGTCCCATGGCTTTGGCACAACCAACTAATGTTTCTCCCTATAGTGTTGACCTCGACTTTGGTGTCGATGGCAAGTTCTCGCCCAAGCCCTGGACTCTGCCCAGCTTGAAAGCCATTGTCGAGAAATGGCAGACTTACATGTATAAGAACGATGGCTGGAATGCTCTATTCCTTGAGAATCATGATCAGAGCCGATCCGTATCCCGCTTTACACCTCACCGGCCAATAAATAGGAAGTATGCAGCGACCATGCTAGCCACTTTCATTGGCCTGCAAGCCGGGACACTTTTCATATACCAAGGACAAGAGCTTGGTATGGCCAACTTGCCAAAATCATGGCCCATCGAGGAATACAAAGACGTGGAGACACAGACACTCTATCAACTGTCCGTTGATCCTCCCATTCCCTTCTCTGGGGCACGTTCTGATAACGATTTTGCAGGGCTCTTGCCAAAGTCTCCGGGGACCAAGTCGCCACACAACAGCTTCTGGGCGAGGTTCACTTGAAAGCCAGAGATCACTCCAGGTCGCCTGTTCAGGTGTGTATAAGTCGGGAGACGCTCCCCGGTCAGAATATCGCTAATTAGGGCTTCAGTGGAATTCGTCCGCAAACAGTGGCTTTACTACCGGAGTTCCATGGATGCGGGTCAATAACGACTACGTCGACTGCAACGCCGAACAGCAGGCATCGGACCCAACCAGTGTTCTCTCATACTGGCGTCAGATTTTCAAGATCCGAAAACTGTATGTGGACACCGTAGTGTACGGGTCTTTTGATATGATCGATCGCGAGCATCCCGCAATCGTCTGCTATAAGAGAGCCGGTGAAGCAGGACGCGTTACTGTTGTGGCGAACTTCACGGACCATGAGCAATCATGGCTTCCTCCGCACGATCTTGTGTCCTGTTTGAAGAACGGAATACCCATTCTGGCAAATTATGGCAGGCCAGGGCACTTGAGCGGTGACAGTCTGCTGTTAAGACCATTTGAAGCCTTTGTTCTCTTAGAAAGGCAGACTATGATCCAGCCGGACATGAGCCATCCGAACTCATTGCTGGAACAGAAAGCTGGGTTTCTACCACAGGTTACGGCAGTCAACGTACAGAGCCTCTGATAACATGGCAAGGTTGCGTTTGAAGTGCCACGATTGCGGTTCGATGCACCTGAAATCAGAGTAGGCTCAATGAAGACTGAATAGTCGGGTCCTAGTACTCACCCAGCCGTCATCTCCAGCACCCTAGTGATACTCTACTTGCACATATGGTGGGTACAACCCTGCACCACATGCTACCGGTGCCCAGTGAGGCCTTCAAGCACTTCAGAGAGTGTGAACATGGGATTGTTGACGATGTGTCTTGTCATTGCATCCTTGGATCAGTAAATTGACTAAGAAGTGAGAGAGAACCTAGACGTACGCGGCTTGCGCGTTGAAACGAAACATGAGAAGAATCCAGAGACAGGAATTCCGCACAAAAGGTTGCGCAAGTCTCCCTGGATCGGTGATTCGGCTCGCTTGGACAGAACCGAATCGCAACTTTCTGCTTCCAACAACCTAGTAATATCCTCTGCGAGCTTGCATATCCCGAGAGTGCCATTTAGATGATTTTCCACTGGCCCCAGTAGCTTCCGTCAATGTTGAATTGACCAAGTTTGTCTGCTTGGAAGTTGTCCATTGTGACTTTCTGTCCACCCACTGTCCAGTTCTCGATGGTCAATCCCATGGATACGCCGGACTGCGCTGGAATTATGCTTTGGCCCAATCCTATACTGTTTGTCTGCAACCCATCGGGGAATGCGACATTTTTGACCACAAAGTTCTTGTAGTTCTGCAGCGGCGTGACCCGCATCAAGGCAGGACACGGCCCTTCGCATACCAGGTTGGAGATCGTACCGCTGATTGCATTGCTTGGGTTGGGCGATTTGCCGTCTGCGTAAAATGGAGAGGCTCCGATGATTGCGGAAGGGACATACGTTTCCGACTTGTAATATCGCGTGTGGATAACATTGAGTGTGTCGATGGTAAAGCCGTTGACGTTTCTTGTGTCCCAGCCCATCTGGATGATGGGATCATTGTGGCACTTCCAGAGAGTCGCCCGGGATATGGTTACGTCGGAATAGTATAGCTTGATGCCGTCGTCATTGACATGATAGAAAATGTCATGAACGACACTGTTGGGGTACACAGCAGGTCCATCCGTCTGGAAGAAATACGCTCCAACTTGCTTGTAGTCGACAATCTCAGACGTAATGGCCGAGTTTCCGTTGAAGTCCATGGTGTTGAAGGGCGGTGCAGTGATTGTCGGGCCTCGACAGGTCCACTTCTGCCCCTGGCCGATGCTGTTGTGCCACCACATTCGCAGACCGTACTGGTCGCTCTTCTCGGCAACATAGCCCTTCGCCGCGTTGGCCATGTAGACGTAGTGTTCACCGGAAAGCACACCGTGGCCAGTAGCGTAGAAGTTCTGCTTAGCAAAATATTCGATGGCGCCCTTGACGTACGCACCGGGGGCAAAATGCACCCAGTACGTGTTGGGGGACAGGCGAATGTGGTTGGAGCCTAGCTTGCCAGACGCGCCAGACTGGTCTTGGTTCATGTAGTAGACTCCAGGGGGAAATATAGAATGGATTTGTCACCCCAGTCGCCATTGTTGATTGGTCCAGGCTTCATTGTTTGAGTATTGCTCGCAGTCATCTGCGGTACCAGACTCGAGGGCACTGGCGGGCTGGCGAAGATAGCCAGGGCATTGAGCGGTTCCTTTCCAACCACACTCCCGCCGGACGTGACGTACTGATTGCCGTCTGAGCGGAAGGTATAGAGGTCCGAATTGAACTCGACAGACATCTGGCGTCCATTCGTGTCCTTTGGAACACGAATCACGATGCCGCCGTCGCTCGACTGGGAAATGGTGTACTTGATGGACACGGGGCGGATGATGACATCGTCTGATCTAAGAGCGGTGCCATCACGCCGCCTGACTTTGACGTCCACATCCTGGCTGTATTCGAACTGTGACCAGGCCATGTTGAGTCCGATGCTTCCCTCAATGGTGATGCCATCATCAATATTGCCGTTCAGTGTGTTGCTGTTGGGCGCATCTGTCGGGGCATAAATGCGTCCATTGCCGTTCCGAGGGATGGCCTCGTACACGAAAGAGTCGTAAAAGGCATTTGCACCAGCCGCGCTCACCTGTACAGTGTACTGGTGTGACTGACGGACGTTTCCCGGTTTGACGGGTGTGGCAGTGTTGATCTCTCCTTCAGGATGCCACCAGGTGCAAAAGTCCGAGTCGCAGTGGGTTGAGTTCGCACCCGATGGTGGTGATCCGGTGCAATCGCGAACAACTTGACGGGACGGGACGGCGCCAGCCCCAGAAAGGAGAGTGAGGAACGCGATCGACAATCTCCACATTATAGCTATTGATCTTTTGGTTCTCGTTTGAGTATCGCACGCCAAGGTAGGACTTCCAAAACGAGGGCCAAGACTGCATTTGTATTCGTTGCCGGCAGCACCAGACGACAATGCTGCCGGTGATGCGTGCCCATGTGTCCAACAACGTTCGATGAAGATGCCCAGTTCGTGGGAGAGTCTAGCTCGCCCCTGGAAAATTTACAACATCGTGCTATTGGCACGCTTCCCCTCACTTAATCCCCAAGAGGCAATATGCCGTCGAATCCAAACTACCGAATCGCCCGGGGCTGGCTGTGGGGTACATGGACATCATGGGGTAGTCCCCCGTGGGGTACGCTGCCGGCTACAGCCACGTGCAGCGACGGACACAGAGACATCTAGTCTTAGTCTTGCTGCTGTCCAGCGCATTTTACAGTGTTTGCTGCAAATTTATCAAGAATTGAAAGCATGTATACTGTCATCAAGTCACAAACGGCCTTCAAGACTGTCCTTTCTGGCATCCAGTCGTCTTGTGCTTTGCAGGAACTCGACCAGGCTTGCCACACTCTGGCTGCATTGGGCTTGTACATCCATGTAAAGCTGGTGTGTTGGGCGGCCACCTGTGGCTCATCGGCGCCGGTGATAGTCTCAAACTCACGAGACAGGGGAATCTGGCGCACCGGTGACGGAGTGCGGCAATTTTTGGCGCCATTGGCCGACAAGCAAGGACAACACGAATCGTCTTGCGGAACGGTCTCGAAGCATGGCGAACGTATAGGTGCATATTGCACGCCGTTGCCACAATCGTCATCTATACGGATGTTCGTATCAGAGTGCACGCCCATCGTCCTGGTCGCAGGTGTCTCCTTTGCAGCGACTCTTCGGCGGTCGAAACGCAGCGGGCATATTCCTTGTCGGGAAGGTCAACTTCATTCCAACCTTCCCAGTCGGCATTCGTCGAGCGTGTTTTGTCCGGCGTGGAATCAAGCTCGAGACCTTTCGCCTCTCGGCGTCAACTACTTCGCAAATCATCATGTGTCCTGGTCTAGCCGCATCTTCAGGTCACCCATGTCTAGCTGCTGTGTGCCGGCCAAATGATTGAAGGTGCCGGCCGAATATCCATTAGGAGTACTTCCGGACATTGCATACACCAAGTCGCTCGGGCCTACTCTGCAGCTCATAACGGGCAAGTATTCGATGTCTCGCGTCGTCACGATCTCCTCATCAGCACGGATCACGCGCATGCAAGTAGCCTCCCATTTAATTAATTTTAGCTTTGTTTTCAGCGATTTCTCCGGAGGCAATTGCCCGCGACTGCAATCGGCGACTCAAGAAGCAGACTGCAATATATGCCCTAAGTTTGCAGTCCTGTCGATCCCCTGTGACGCTGCGTTGCAGCGAGTTTAAGCAAGGGACACCAGTGTAGATCTGTTCGGGAGAATGACTATGACTATGTTACGATCAACTCGAAATGTTGCTTGAAATCCAGCGCACAAATCCGAGCAAGATTAACGCGCAGATATCAACTGTCTATACGCACCCTTTTACTAACGCGAAGAAAGCAACTCAGGAAAATGAGATCGCGTATTGCAGTCGCCGCCCTGTACGCCACTACTGCAGCGGGTCATTACACATTCCCTGCCCTTATCAATAATGGCGCCGTGACTCCCCGCTGGGAGTTTGTACGTGAGTGGACGGGCTGGACAACTTACAAACCCGTGACAGACGTGACGGGATTGGACATTCGATGCAATATTGGGGCCAGCACGGCCTCCGCCCCCGGTACCTTGAGCATAGAGGCAGGCTCCCAGCTGGGGTTCACAATCGATCCTCAGGTGGTTCACCCAGGCCCTATGGCGGTGTACATGGCAAGAGTGCCGAGTGACTCTACGGCAGCGACCTGGGACGGGAGCGGTAACGTGTACGTTCCGGTTCACGTAGTACAGGCCGCAGCGCTAACTTGACGAATAGATGGTTCAAAGTCATGGAATCTGGGGCGACGAATCATGGAAACCCGCTCAACTGGGCCTACTACGGTACGTACGCAGGGTCGGGCATCGCTCTTTCGGCGGTCTTGATCCCGTAACAAGGTAGTCTGACTTTTGCGGAAGGAACATCCAAGGTGAACTTCACGATACCTCAGGCTCTACCCTCTGGACAGTACCTCGTTCGTGCCGAAAGTATAGCCCTTCATCAAGCACAAACCCGGGGGGGAGCTCAGTTCTATCATACTTGCGGACAGATCGATGTCACAGGTGGAGGCAACGGCAACCCAAGCCCTCTCGTTTCGTTCCCAGGGGCATACTCGGCTGATGATCCCGGCCTTTTGATTGACTTGTGGTCTCCTGCTGTAAGCACTCGTCTATGAGGATTTCCGATCGATTCGGGGACTGACCATGGTTGCTGGACAAGACCACGAGCTACACTCCTCCAGGGCCCCCCGTTTGGCAGGGATGAAAACGTTTTGTGGGCATTCTCAACTGTGTTCCCTGTCCTGACTACAAGAGACGCTCATCTGGCGGTGCTTTACAAACACCACTTGGGGCGTTGGTCGGGGTCCATGCCACGCACTGGTTGACAGTTACATGTAGGTAAATTGAAATGGACTGGCTCAATCAATGTCATGATTCGGTTCAGAGTCTGCAAATCCCGCCAGTATTCAGTTTCATCATAGTTGTAATTCTCGGGGTGGTTTGCATAGCGAGCATTTCGGATACCCTCTAAGTCTGGCTCCTGGCACCAGACCTATGTCTGTACAGCTACATGTACGTGTACCTCAGTCGCCAACTTGAGCAGGGTTCGCAGTGCATTACAAGAGCTGATTCGAGCGCCAAAAAAAATTAAATGCAAGAATATATATTTTATATTATTTATATTTCGATGAACGAATACGTCTGTTGTGCCGTACGAAGTATACGTACGAGTATGTGGCACCGATAACACCACACAGTGGGAGACGAGACACCCACGGATGGTTCCTGCAAACATGAACCCCCACACACCCCAGCGGCACGGCGCGTGTGGCGCTAAGATAGCCGGCGATAACAGAGCTCGACCCGCGGCCGGGGATCAGCACCGCGCGACATCAACACACGCTCGCTGGCGCGTCGGGTGCCCATCTGCTACTAAACCTCATCCACCATTCGCGGTGCATTGTCGACGACGCGCCGCCAGAAGCGGCCGCCAACGTGCCGCATGCTCGCTGCGTCAAGTATTCCCTAACAGCGCGCAATTCAATCTGGCCCGAAGCGAGCGCGCGGGGCTACACGTTACACTACCGAGCAGTTCGAGTCGCGCGGCACGCCGAGCACACGCTTCCTCTGGATTTGGCTTCCCGCCAGGTCCACCTCGACGTTGACGCCACAGCATTGGGTGACCCGACGCTTCAAGCGATTGACAGTCTGCTTCTTCTACTGCACTTGCAGGATGCCGCATGCATTGACTTCCCAAATCAACAACCGCGATCCCTGATCTCCCTCGTCGCGAGCCACCGTCGCGGCCCCGGTTCGCCAGCTGCCCCCCCAGAGCGGGGGCGTTCCACCGGCAGCCAAGGTTGCGTCGGCGCGTCAAACGAGCGAGGCCCAACCTGCAACGTCTGACCGCCCCTCGACAACGCGCGTACGTGCCCGTACGCCTCGCCCACGATGCCGACGCGGCACGTCGACCCCGACGCCGACGAGCACCTCCGGGACGTTGCCAACGCGCTGCTCAAGGCGCGCAAGGTGGTGGTCGTGACGGGCGCTGGCATCAGCACCAACTCGGGCATCCCGGTGCGTATGGCGCGCGCGTCTCTGCCCGTGGCCTGGCCGCCCCTACTGGCACGAATTCGCTGACAGCCGTGACAGGACTTTCGCTCGGAGAATGGCCTCTACTCGCTGATCCAGGCCCAGTTCGACGCGGCGGCCCGACAGGCGCGTCTGGCTGAGGCGGCGGCGGCGGACGTGGCCGACTACGGCGACGGAGACGCGTTCGACGAGGGTCGGCCGACCAAGCGACGCAAGATTTCGCGCGAGAGTTCCGCCGAGAATGTCGAAATCGACCAGGGACGAGTCAAGGACGAGGAGAAGCCGGAGGCGATTGGTGACTCCATCACCGTGCATGTCGACCTGCCTACAGCTGGGCCCGACGAGGAATCCCCGCTAGGTCCGACCGACGAGAAGCTAGAGTTACCAGTCTACAGCACCCCGCGAATCGGCCCAATCACTACGGGTTTGGCGCCGTTCACGACTTCGCCTCTATCGTCGCCGCCCGCCGAGGACTTCATCCTGCCCCCGTCCACGCTTCGGCACACCCGCAGGCGTCTCATTGACGTGGCGATGCCGCTCAGCTCCTCGCCGCTTTCTTCGCCGCCGCCGGTCCTCTTTGACCCGTTCATCCCCAGCTCCCCGTCAAACGCGAGCTCCGGCCGACGGAGCAGCACCTCTCCGTCCGAGGTTGACGACGGCATCCCGTCTTCGAACCCCTTCAGCTGCTCACAGGCGTCCAATTCGTCAAGGAGCACGCTGCCCAATATGAAGGGCAAGGACTTGTTCGATGCAAACATCTGGTCCGACCCTATACGGACCTCCGTCTTTTACACATTCGCCACGTCCTTGCGGCAGAAGATCAAGGAGGCGGAGCCGACCGACTCCCATCGGTTCATTAGCCATCTGCGTGACCGCGGCAAGCTCGTCCGCTGCTACACACAAAACATTGACCAAATCGAAGAAAAGGTAGGCTTGTCGACGTGCCTCGAGCACGGGCCTGGGAGCAAAGGGCGCTTCTCGCGCCGATCGACGGCCAACACCAATCAGTTGAACAAGATGGTCGAAGAAGCTTCCGCTGTAACCAGCGAGTCGAGTGGCACCGAGAGCTCCAGCCAATCTCAGAGCCAACCCGAACTGGAGCCCGTCCAGCAAAGCCAGGAAGCTCCCTCGGACGAGAATAGCACGCCAGCGACTGACGGAGAGACACCGCCAACCGACCAAGGCAAGCTGCAGCCACAACCACAGAAGCCTCGGTCGGGTGTCGAGTGCGTGTTTCTGCACGGCTCCCTGGAGCTCCTCAGATGCTTTCTCTGCGGCAAGGTCTGTTCCTGGGACGATGAGCAGCGCGAGACACAGACCTTGGCTGGTCAGCAGCCCGAGTGTCCTCATTGCGTTGGTGCCACCGTCGCTCGTGAGGAGCGAGGTAAACGACGGCTAGGCGTGGGCAAGCTGCGGCCCGACATCGTGCTCTATGGCGAGGACAATCCCAACACGCAGCACATCCATCCTATCGTCACTCACGACCTATCGCTGTGCCCTGACATGCTGCTTATCCTGGGAACGAGCCTGCGCGTCCACGGCCTCAAGGTCATGGTGAGGGAATTCGCCAAGGCGGTGCACAGCAAGGGTGGGAACGTGGTATTTGTCAACTTCACCAAACCACCGGAGAGCTCCTGGGGCGACGTTATTGATTACTGGGTGCAGTGGGATTGCGACGCCTGGGTCGCCGACCTGCAGAACAGGATACCCAAGCTTTGGCAAGAGCCGGAGCCTCCGCGTCCAAAGAAGAAGCGAGAGTCGACAGACGGCAAGGAGGAAAAGAAGAAGCCGCCTCCAGCGAACCCTGTTGCGCTGCGGGACACCAAGGTCACGGGGGCGTATTGGACGTGTAAGGTGCTTCAAGAGCTACACAGGATCACAGGGACGGCACCGCCTGCCCGGCGAGCATCGATCTCGGCTCCCCTGGCCACCAACCAGGGCTCTATCGAGGTCGCCGCGAGCACACTGGAGAAGGCGATGAAGCCGAAGGCAAGGAAACCGAGAAAGTCGGCTCCGGGGGCGTTGGAGAAGCCGAAGCGGACGTCGTCGACGCTCAACCCGAACCACGGCCGGTCCAAGAAGCCCGTTACTGACGCTGCGCGGTCAATAGTGGTCTCGCCGACAGTGCTCGCGGAGAGCAAGGCAAGCATCAGCTCGATTCTGAACTCTGTCAAGGAGAACCCCAGGATCCGCAAGAGGAAGAGGATTGATGGCGTGGAGGTGCCGGCGCCGTTCGTGGGAAGGAGGCGCACTCCCACCCCGGCGATCAAGGCTACGGCCCCAGAGCTCAAGCTCGCGCCCATGGCATCGCCGCCCATGCAGGCGTCCAAGTCGCGCTACGGACGACCAGAGCCAATGGAACCCAAGAGCCCGCCGTCGGGGCCCCTGACGACGCTGTCACCGAACCGCCGCGTCGCAGCCGCCTGCCAGCGGGCCAGCGAGCTCTACAACCCGGACCCGTGGGTGCACCTGCTCGACTCGAGGCCGCAGTGGTCCGAGTCCTGGACCGGGGCGGAGGATAAGATGCCGCTCCGATTCGGGCACAAGGACGGCGCGACGGCCGTGCCGGGGCTGGCGGAGAGTCCTACGCTGCTGAGGCCCTCGCCAATAGGCCATCAGCAGTATGGGGATCTCCAGCGATGGGGCTCAAGCTGGAGGTGATGGAGGATTGGCCATTGACACCGCCCCAAGCGGAACTTTAGATATGCCTTCTTGTTGGACATAGAGTCCAGGAGCCGAACCCAGGAACGGTCCGCCATAGACGGAGGGGAGGGCGCCGGGGGCGTGTTTTTCGATCAAGTAGCGTCTGATGAATAGACGGCTTCAAGCACGAGCATCGAGTCGACTCGTCGATGAACCGTATCGGCGGGTTGACGTGTTCAGGACCAAGGCCCTACTCGATGCACGGCGAGGCTGTCGGCCAGTGACGAAGTCTGGCTGCGATACCGGATGATGAGCCCGCAAGGGTAGCCAAGGCTAGACTCGGCCGTACCGCCGTACCTGCGGCTCGGCTTTTTGTCGCACCCACCCCGCCGCCGCCGGGGCGCTGGGGACCGTCGCGCGCCGCCAAGGGCGCCGCAAAGGGCGCCGATGACCAGACACCCACGACACCTCACTCACAGATTCCCAGCTCCCGTCCCGCGCACGCAATCCCGTTGCCAAGTGGGGAGTGTGTGGCGGCATGTGTGCAGGAACGCAGCCGTTTCTGGGCGCCTGTGCAGTTACCGGTTGATGATTCGCGGGGAGCTTCTCAATTGACTCTGGGCGTTGGACGCCCGCCGCCGTCCCAAGTACGATCACTCATACGGGGCGGCAGAGGGGAGCGTGGAGGGGGAGGAGGGGTCCCCCCACGCGGCGGTCGAAGAGCTGGATGGAGCGAGCGCGCGCCGCCAACTCACCGTTTCTGCGGAGAGGGCGTTTTCTTGATTGCTAATGCGATACGTACGAGTATGGAGACGGGTGTTTGCGGCGGGCGGTGGACTTGTGGAGTGCATGCGTGGACCTACTACCTCGGGGCCGTTTTGTTTGGTAGGGAGGGAGGGTATCAAGAGGGCCGTTGACTCACCGGCCATGACGGGCTTCAACTTACATGAACAACCACGAGTATCTCTCATAAAACTAACACCTCATACACACAGCCCATCCCCTCTCTCTGCGGTGTAAGACTGCTTGTTCGTGTATTCCCATCGCGGCAAGTTCAATTGGCTTGCCTGCTCAGACGCCTCAGACGCCTGACCAGCCACTCGGCCCCTCTTCCACCGAGAAGCGTCGTTCGTCAACGCCAGAAAAAAAAAACAACAGCAGCAGCAGCAGCGGCAGCAGCAGCAGCAATGGGCGAACCCATCCCCGTGAGGACCAAGCCGCAGGGCGGCGAGGCGGAGGGCCCGTTTGGAGGCGCGCTGAAGAAGGACTTTCCCCTCGACCCGGAGTGGCATAACCTCAACCACGGTGAGTTGAGAACAACGTCCCTCGGCTCGTGATGCGAAAGAAAGCTGCCACGACAATGACACTCGCGCGCCATTGACGTGCCACGATGAGCTGTTCAAGACCCAAGACTTCATGTCAGCTGACAACGCTGTGTAACAGGCTCGTTCGGCACGCTGCCCAAGGCCGTGCTCGCCCGCCTCCGGCACTATCAGGACGCGGCCGAGGCCCGGCCCGACAGCTTCATCCGCTACGAGTACCCCAAGCTGCTCGACGAGTCGCGCGTCGCCGTAGCGAAGCTCGTCAACGCGCCGCTCGAGACCGTCGTCTTCGTGTCCAACGCCACCGAGGGCGTCAACACCGTCATCAAGAACCTCGCGTGGCCTGACGCCGCCGCCGCCGCCACCAAGGACGACGTCATCCTGACCTTCTCCACGGCCTACGAGGCCTGCGCCAAGGTCGCCGACTACGTCGTCGACAGCACCGCCGGCGGCCGCGTCGAGCACCGGCAGATCGCCATCGACTACCCGCTCGAGGACGACGACATCCTGCGCGCGTTCCGCGACGCCGTCGCCGCCGTCGAGCGCGACGGCAAGCGCGCCCGCGTCTGCATCTTCGACGTCGTCTCGTCGCGGCCGGGTGTCGCGTTCCCCTACGTCGACATGATCAAGGCGTGCAAGGAGCTCGGCGTCCTCAGCATGGTGGACGGCGCGCAGGGCATCGGCATGGTGCCCCTCGACCTGGCCGAGGCCGACCCGGACTTCTTCGTCTCCAACTGCCACAAGTGGCTGCACGTGCCCCGCGGGTGCGCCGTCTTCTACGTGCCCGTCCGGAACCAGCACCTCATCCCCACGACCCTCGCCACGAGCCACGGCTACATCCCCAAGTCCACCTCGCACGGGTCGCCGCTGCCTCCCAGCGCCAAGAGCCTGTTCGTCAACAACTTTGAGTTTGTGGGTACCAAGGACAACGGGCCGTATCTCTGCGTCAAGGACGGCATCGCGTGGAGGCGGGACGTGCTCGGCGGGGAGGACAAGATCCTGGCGTACCTGTGGGACCTCAACAAGAAGGGCATCAAGTACGTTGCCGACGTCCTCGGGACGGAGATCCTGGAGAATAGCAAGGGGACCATGACAAACTGCTCCATGGCCAACGTCGCCCTGCCGGTCTGGATCGGAGAGAAGGGCGAGGGCGCCAAGGCTACCGACGCCGTCGTTGCGGCTGAGGACGAGGGCAAGGCGTTCCAGTGGATGGCGCGCACCATGGTTGACGACTACAAGACGTTCATGTCTTTGTTCGTGCTCAAAAACCGGTACTGGATCCGCATCAGCGCGTCGGTGTACTTGGACATGGCGGATTACGAAGTCGCAGGCAAGGTGCTGAAAGAGCTGTCGGCGAGGGTTGCAAACAAAGAGTATGCTTAGGCGCAACTTCTATAGTCGCGATTTGGTTCTTCCTGGATATCTATTTACATGAGTCTGAGCGCAACCATGAGTGCGTCGGGTGCGTCTCACGTGCATCACGCAAAGCTGGCAGCTCCATTGCCAGCGGCCACAGGAGGTTGGGTCTCTCAAGGGAGGCAAAGTCGAGAGCAATTGGCATTGGTGGCCTCTGCCCACCAGGAGTCGTGCCGAGGTTACGCAGTAGGCGACATCGCATCCAGTAAATGATCTTCTCCAGATTGTAGTCTCGAATGTGCCGTCGGATAGCGGCATCATGGACGTCTAGGGCCCACGCTTGAGCGGTCGTCAGGTCCACCTTCTCGTGCGTATCGACGTCTTCGAGGTCGACAAATACAGGGTCTATGCCTTTGCTGTTTCCATCCGCCCAGAACCACTCAATACCATTCGTTGTTGCCCGTAGGCGAGCTCGAAGGAAAGCGGGTTGGCCGCGTTTGCGATGGCAAGCGACTCGAATGGGCTCATCGACGAACTTGTCTGCTGCCTTGCCTTTTCCGAGTGCCTTCTTTGCTTCCTTATTCTTGGCTTTGTTTCTCCGCACTGCGCATGTGGAAGGCGGCAGGTCTTGGTTGAGCCAGCCCACGATGGCGGCAACATGTTTATGGGGAAGAGTGGGTGCTGCCGTCGGGGGCGGCAGCGGTTTCGTGACGTCCCAGTCGTTTTCGAATACGTGATTCCACAGCATCTGATGCACCGTTAGAATGATCAGTATATTACCAACTTATGTTGAAGATCGTCACGGCCGGGAGCCTACCTCGCGACTGAGAACCGATTCGGGGTCATACCCAAGCGTCGCTTGGCGGTACGCCTCGACGACGTCGTCAGCGCACGAAAGTTCGTCCTCGTTGAGTTCGTGGTAGTGGGACACGACACGCGGTCCCGGCGCTGCACCGCCATTACGTGCTATCCCGTCGCTCGCCATGACGGAACCGGTGTCAGGGCGTATACGCGTCGGGCGGGCAGCGAGGCGAGCAGTCGAGTACTAGCGGGTGAATTGAACGCAACAGGACATCGTGGACTTCCGTTTGCCCTTTGGTCGTTTGGCAGGTCGAAGTTCTCCACACCCATGCCAGAAAGAGACAGCTGCAAGCTGGCAGCAGCTGAGGTCGCTGAGTGAACTGAGCCGTGGCGGCCTCGCCAGTGTTGGTAGGTTCCAGGTTGACTCAGTCATCCACGGCATGCAAGTGTGTCGCCGCCAGCGAGATCACGTAGGCAGCAGCAAGCACCACAATTCGGCAGCCGCGACTCGAGGTCTGCACATGCCAGTTCCCTGCTGTTCATTTCAGGACAGAACACACATGTAATGCTCTCGACTACCTCCGTTCAAAGAATGTCACTCCCAGATCTTGAGAGCCATACCAGCGCCGCTGATTTCGGACGGCTCATGCACGAGTCGCACGGTTCTCCGTCCAGGCTCGCGATTCACCGCCCTACTTTCTACAACGCGCCCATTCAGGCAGCCACCGACAGCTAAGTGCTACCAGGCAACGAAAAGCAGCGACACCCAACCGCCAGAATATATGCAGCCGCCCACAAAGCCTGGCTTCGACGCAGATCGTTGTGAGAAGCACGATCGCTTCCGCTGTACAGCTTGGAGGCGGAGCGTTTCAAAATTGTTTGGTGGCGCCATGGCCGCGTTTCAGACCTCGACCAGTTCGGGAGAGCAGCCGATCTGGACTGGCCGGCGTCGGCAGAAACGGCTCTGGCGCACCCGTTTCGGGATCCGCAGCATTTGTTGGAGATCACCGGCAACACGGCGCCACGCTCCACCAGGCGGTGGCCGACTAGCCAAGCCATTCGACAACGGCCGCGCACGGGTAGAAACCCGAAACGGCGTCGAACCGTCCGCCCCATGGATGCCTTATGCTTCGAGGGTCGGCCGCTTAGGTGGTACGAAACCACCGATTCGGTGTTGCGAAAAGTGTCGCAGCCCGAAGATATGGCCGGCTCACTTGTACCTTGAGTAGCGATTGGAAGGGAGGGAGGCCGCATCCTCATCGGTTCGTTCACCAGCGAACCTCGAATCCCTCACGACTGACGGCACGCGCGGCATTTGCCCTCGATTTACGGCACATCCATCCGTTGCAGCATACGTACAGTGGTGTTCTTCCTCGTTGCACGCGAGAGACCCGTGTTTCGAACTGCATGGCCATGGAGCCGGCTCAGCTTGGCCATGGTTGTCACACGCGCGTTTGACGATGATCCGCGAGGTGTTTTACCGTATCCCCCTTGCCCGGCGAGTCTGTAGGCGGCAAATGCCCGCCGTGCGATCCGATGGTTTATGCTGGACGTCGCTGATTGCGTGGCCGGCAAGCACCTTCCGTCCCTACGGTGGGAGTTGCTTCACGGCAGTCTCATAGCAGCTCCAGGGCCTCGGGTATATACCAGCAACGTATCCGGCTCCCCTGGCACTCGATCTCCAAATTCGATCATTTGCTTGTACATTCTGCGTCCAGTTATCTACCATTCGAGGGAGTAATCCCGCCGTGTTCTTTGCAGCCACCCGGTGTGGGCTTTATCTCATTAATTATATTCTTTGCCCTACACTGGTCGTATTCGTCATGGGCACTAAATTGTTCTTGGCGCTCCTTGTCTTTTGCGTGACTTCTCTGGTCTCGGCGTCAGCTCCATTCATCGACAAGCGGTCTTTTACGGTCGAACGGGTGCCCAATCCCAACTTTGAGGGTCGCAATGGTCACAAGGAGCTGGCAAGAGTCTACCGAAAATATCGAATGCCACTTCCCCAGGGTCTGGTCGACAGTCTCGAGGCACAGAAGGCGAAGAGGCAACTTGCCGCGAGGTCGCCGGTACTTGACGGGTCCTTTCGGCGGATCGCCCGCGGCAATGTGGCCCGAAGCCCACTGAGAGGTGTTGCGGGACGAATCCTCGTGCCCGCGGGTGCAACAAGCGGCAGTCTACTGTCGGCCCGCCAAGCGAAGAACGCCAATGAGACGGGCGTCGTTGTTGCGAAGCCGGAGAAGGGTGGTGCCGAATTCGTGTCGCCGTGTACTATCGGCGGCCGGTCTTTCAACTGTGTCATCGACAGCGGGTCTTCTGATCTTTGGATTCAGGACAGGACAAAGAGCCTCTCCAGAGCGGCAGCCGGGGACCGTAACCAGAACGGCACAGGGCAGGGAACTCGCTTCCAAGTAATGGACGGAGCACGGTTTCAAATCAGCTACGGAGACGGATCTGCAGCCGCGGGCATCGTCGGTATCACCGACGTGGAGCTCGGCGGTGCCAGGGTGAGGCGACAGGCCGTTGAGCTGGCCACTAATGTCTCTCAGGAGTTTGTTGAGGATCAAACCATCGACGGGATCCTCGGGGTGGCCTTTTCGAAACTCAACTCGGTCCAGCCACAGAAACAGCGGACCTTTTTGGACAACGTCGCGCCCAACCTCCAGGAGCCTGTCTTTGTTGCCGACCTCAACCGGAAGGGCAACGGGACGTTCACGTTTGGCTCCATCGACAACTCCAGGTTCAACGGCGACCTCACATGGGTGCCTGTCAACTCGAGCACCGGCTTCTGGGCCTTTGAGAGCGCAAGCTTCTCCGTGGGCGACGGGGCGACGCAGACGTTGGCGCGACCGCGAGTTGCCATCGCCGACACGGGCACCACACTGCTCCTCGTGGACACGAGTATTGCGCGAGGCTACTACAGCCAGGTGCAGGGTGCACAGAATCCGGATGGATCGGGGTTCGTTTTCCCGTGCAACGCCAAGCTCCCCGACCTGATCATGGATGTGGGCGGTGTATACAAGGCAAGGGTCAAGGGCGAGGACATGAACTTCCAGAAACTCGAAGATGGCACCAGTAAGTACTTGCCCAGCGCGCCCGCTGCCGGGCAAGCTCTCGAAGATGGCCAACAAGGTCACTGACACAATTACCAGCTTGCTTCGGCGGCCTTCAGGCGACCCCCGCCGGGACCGGAGGGCTGATGATCTTTGGCGACACGTTCCTCAAGTCGCAGTACGTGGCGTTCAACGTTGGAAACAACACGCTTGGAATGGCGGAGCACAAGTAGCATCTGCATCGTGCATGGTGGCGTGCTGCAAGGATAGGCCGCGACGGCAGCATGGTTGGGAATCGTCCCAGGCGGGATGGGGAGGGTGTGATTCACGATGGATCGATCAGGTTGCTATTGAGCACTTGGACGCGGAGAATGGAACTCACATGGGCTTTTGCAGTAACTTTAGTTTGTATAAAGTACAAAGTACATGCATCGCATCTGCGCCTCAACGACAAGCTTTGCCACGCTTCTTCAGTCTGTCGTCATCAAGGCGAAGTGCAGTCGTTGTTGAGGATCCGGCACAGCCACCCGGGCACGCCATGCAGATGCAAGACGGGTGGGCGGCGCCTGATCAGCGAGATGGGCCCATCACATCAATCCCCCAGGCAGGCAGAGCACCTGGGCAGTTTAGCGCCGTGCCCAGCGGGTTGATGTCACACATCCACAGGGCAGGCAGTTGGCTCCCGTCGGCCTGGCCCACTCCATCCCACTGCCCCAAACAGCGCCAGGGCCGCGGCTGGGGTGCCATCGACGGCGGCGTTCCGCTGTAGCATGCCAACAGCAACAACAGCGCAGGCAAGGCGGGGGTCCCCAGCCCAAGTTCCCTAAGCAGCCGGGCGGCGGGCGATGCGGCTGAGTCCGCGTTCGTGGGGTGGTGCCGTAGGGCGTCACATGGGCGCATCAGGACGGGGGCGGGGACATCAGGGGCCCAGAACCTGCCTGTGGAAGACGTCCTGCGCATTTATAAGTCGTCTTTGAAGCACCGCTTGGCGGCCGTCGTTCACAATCACCAACGACGTCAACATCATCATCGTCATCATCTTCACCGCCAGGCACACACACCCCGGGTATCAGCACCACCTCCGCCACCGCAACAACAGGAGCAGCCGCTCGGACACGGCCAACAGCACATCACACATCCCACATTCTCCATCCCTCCACTACTACCGCCACCATCATCATCACCATGGGCTCGTCACAGTCCAGCGCCGCAGACGGCAGCAGCAGCACGTCCACGACCGACAAGAAGAAGTCGCTCTACCAGCGCGCGCAGGACAAGAAGCGCGGCCCGGGCACGACCGGCCTCAGCGACGAGGACCTGCAAAAGTACACGGGCAAGACGCGCGCCGAGTTCGAGGCCTGGAAGGAGACGGCCCCCGGCGTCGGCAAGCACCAGCTCGCCGGCACCATCACCGCCGGCCCTACGAGTGGGCTGGGCGGCACCGCCGCCGCCGGCGGGCTCGGCGGATGGGGGCCCGACGCCGTCCCCCAGGGGCCAAATCGCGGCATGAAGTTCCCGCCGCAGAAGGAGCAGCAGGCCAAGGTGCTCGAGGACGACGACGACTAGTAGGTCGCCTTCTCCGCGGTGGTGGGATGGCGCCTGGGCGTTGCGCCGGCCGGTCTCACCGCGGCGTGTGAGGGGGGGAGCCGACGACGCGAGCGATGACCTACCTGGGTGAGGGGGGCAGGGAAGTTGAGGAAACGGGGTCTTGTATCGACGAAGGGTGAGGAGCGAGCGAGCGATGGTCTGCACTTTGCGTTAATACTGCGAATTTTGGAATGAGTGTACGGCAAACAATATCCACTGGCACTGCTTCTGTCCTCGAGCCTATGCTTCCGTCCCCTCTTTTGCATGTCGTATTGCATCGCCGTCACGTCCATGACCTATGGTAGTCCAACACCCCGACCGGGTCTCAGCCTCTCACCGTGCCTGAGCTCGCTTAGCGGAACCCGTTCCGGACGAGCAGGCGCAGTCCAATATTGTGGCGCCCACCCATCACAGGTGCCACGAGAAAGGGCCGCCCCGCGAGGGCCAGCTGTGTACGTACATACATACAACTGTGGTCCGTATAAGTTATATGTAGAAGCAGCCACGGGGTCATCGTGTCACCGCATCGGCAGGGGCGCAAGGCGCATCACCACGCGCAGTAAAACGCCCGCAGTGAGGCCGAAGGGGGGGCTGCATTGTCGGGGCCAGTCCCCCGCTCGGGCGTTCCCTGCCGACGCAGCGTGAAGAGGAGGCAATAGTGGTGCCTGGGAGGTGCCTAGGAAGTACTTCGTAGCTATTGTGCTACTGGAGGTGCGGTTGAGGCTCCCGCTGTACAACACGAGTCTGCACATCGCCGCAGATGGATGCCATCACAGGGCCCAATCTCCCAAGAGGCACGACATGCGGGACTTGGCGTGGGCTTGTTGCATCATGCAGATGGGTCAAAGCAGGCAGACCGCGAGGCGTACTTGTCGCCATACTAATACAATGTTCTTCGCTTCGAGGGCCGGGCGACCTCGTCGCTATGTGCGACATGTCGGCTTGGCATGTAAGGTGGAGGCCAGCCACGCCGCCAACCGCCACCATATATCTCCTTCCAACAGAAGCCACTGTCCGCCAGGCAGGGCACGTACGCGACAAGCCTTCTGAAGAGAATCCGCCAGGTCTGAAGCCATCACGGTGTTGTCCGTTGTCACTGTCGAGATACAGGACACTTACATCTCAGGTAGGGAATCATGTCACGCCTACCAAATACACGAGAATCCCCGGTCGCCGGTCACGATTGACCCCATCAGGGCTCTCAACCCGCGCGCAATGTCTCTAGGCCCAAGCCAGAAGCGAAATGACTCAACTGGCGGAACCCTGAATACCGCCAGAACGATGAATACTGCCCGTAGACCGCCTCGGCACTCGAGCTCAGAGACACCCCGAACTGAGGGACGCTACTGCATACTGACATCTGTACACTGATGACCTGGGCCACCATGGCGCAGAAATTGCTCCAAGCCCAAGCCGGGAACGCTCGTCGAACACTTCGACGCAGCCTTCGCCCGGTGCCAGCGCTCCACGGCGGGTGGACAGACAAGCATGGCTGCGCGCTGCCCGAACTGCGCTTAGTAGCCAACGTCTAGCAAGATCCAGCATCCACGGTGCCAACCCGACCGCGAACAAGGCCGATCTCACACGCGCAAGGTTGCCGCCCTCCGTCTCGGTGGTGATCAAGGTGGAGGAGAAGGGCTTCTTCAGGACAGCCGTCTTGGACCGCTCAGAGCAAGCCGTGGAGTCATATACCATGATAAACGGGAGGCATGGGCTGGGTTATCGCCATGCGTACCATTTTCACTGTATGCCGCAAGGACTGGCAAGGTGTTGTCATTGGGTCGTCGCCAATATGTATTCATCAGCTCGTGAAGCGCAAACCTCATCATGGGTCATCTAATCTAGTACAACGTTACCGCCCTTTTGACGCTCGCTCAAACCTACCCGAACTTTTGTGAACCATAAAATTCTTGCTGCGATATCGCATCGCCTTCTAAACGGCCATAGCCAAGGCGCTGTGGTTGCTGGCACGTTTCGCAACCAGACGTATCCCGCATGCAGTCCTTCCTATTTGAAGTCGTCCACCTCTAATGGCTGGGATGCGCCGCCGATATGTTCCCATCACCTCCGCTGCGCATAATCTCCGCCGCCTGGGCGAAGAATGAATCTATCCGGATCGCAGCGGCTCGCAGCAGCGTGTTGACCTGTACGTGATCCACGTCGTACAGGGCATGCATGGTCCCGTGGAAGCTCTCCAACAAACGGTACGCTCGCTCAATATCGCGACGGTCCGAAGCCAGCATGAAGAGAAAGACGAGGAAGTTGCCGCAGAGAATCAGCTGAGACCGAGCATCTGCACAACAATTCTCACATTAGTGGGCTGAGCGTCAAGGCGATGCCGATCATACTTACGTCGTCCCCAGAACCCAAACAAGTCGGCCTTGTTCACGCACGAGAGGAAGTCAGCAAACGCCTCGAACGCAAGAAGCGCCTCGGGGAACCATTTGCGGAGGTTCGAACCCGGCGTTGTCTTGGCCTGCCTCGTCGGAGGGTGCATAAGTGCACGGTACAGGAGGACTTGCGCTGCGTAGAATGAAAGATGCAATGGGCCTACACGAATCAGCTGACAAAGTAAAAACACGAATTCTGAGATAAAACATACAGTTGTAGGACGTCACATTTGATCGGGTACGCTCGTCCTTTTGAACGACGAGGCAGGACGGGATCAGACTCGTCCAGTCCCTAAGCTTTGCTTGTACCGTAACCAGTTCATTCTGCGCCTCCAAAGAGTCGTTGATTGTCCGTGCACTCGTGTTCACTTGGCTACAAAGGCATCGTCAGTATGGTCAACACACACGGCCATATAGAGGACCTACAAGCTGCTGTCGAGTACTGTTCGTAGCGAGCGCGCAATATGAATCATCTGCATGAAACGAGCGCCCGTGGAGACTTCGAAGCTCGCATCTGGTGGTTCAACGAGGTATTGTAGGTCCTCCGGGACTTCTTCATCACATCTCACGTCTTCCATGGTGAGTGGCGCCGTGTTAAACGACGTGTTGGAAATGTGCGGAGGGTTGCCGTGGCATATGGACGACCAGCAGTCCGAATAGAAGGTGGCCCACCACAATTTCCGACGCAAGTGCT
The DNA here is from genome assembly GCA_029168975.1 of Purpureocillium lavendulum. NCBI lineage: Eukaryota > Fungi > Ascomycota > Sordariomycetes > Hypocreales > Ophiocordycipitaceae > Purpureocillium > Purpureocillium lavendulum. The sequence continues at coordinate 1,150,962 of JAQHRD010000005.1, read as the reverse complement.
TTTCCGTGGCGTTGATGTTCCATTGCCCTGGCTCGAGGTGAAGGCCGATCATCTGGGCGCAGGCCGTTGCTTGAGCAGCAAATGTCCATGTCGTTGGCGCCTCCATGCTGTCAATGGTCGGCGGCGTGACGTGGATGAGTAACAAGCAAGCTTGAAGGACGAAAAGATTGGGGTTCTCCACCTCTCGTCGCAAGGCCTGATGAGCATAGTCGACAAGCTCGTACTGCTGAAAAGGCACTGGCGTACCCCTCAGGGCAACGTCATAACTCCAGAACACCGAGGCCAGCGCGTACATGGCACCTCGCAAGCATGCTGGAATGTTCTTCTTGTCGGTCTGATACCTGCGCAAGAACCGCACCTTGGACACAATGGGGAATACCGGATGAACATGTCGAAAGTAAAGTCGCACCAAGTTGTCCCCGTACGGCCAAACTTTAGCCTCGATAGAATCCGATGCATCCTGTCGCGCCCGGTTTACGTTATCGGGGTGGCCGACTTCCAGGAAAAGAAAGTGCACAGGCTTGTCGTCGGGTAGTGCGCTGCCGGAGTGCACCTGTGCGATATTGGCATCCAGGTTGTACTTCTCACTCAGGATGCCGTATCGGAAGGCGTCAAGCAGGAAGCCATCCTGCTCCGACGTGGGCCCCATAAAGTAAGCACACCGCCCGGGGATGTCCTCAAGGCTATATGTCTGCGGAGCGGCTCCGGGTGACGTGACAGAGACAACAGACGCGGCATCAGCCGCTCGCTGAGGGTCAGAGTTTACCGTCGATGGGCTCGAGTGGTAAACAAGGTTCGAGTGGATCAGAGCAGCCGGGTCGCGATATGATGGTGTATGAGCAGGTTGGTCCACCACCATGCTCACCCCATACGGGGACGCAGCGGACCCAGCTGGGCTTTCCCCAGTACTCGGAGTGAGAAGGTCGTTTGAACCCCTGCGAACGGAGACTGAAGGGAAGGCTTGCTGGTGTGCTGCCGGAGCCTCTAGAGATTGTCTCTGGCGGTGCTGCGCGGATGCACGTGCACTTCCTTCGCCGGGCAGGGGTTGCTGGTTATCCCCCAAACCTACCACAGGCGTAGAGAGGCAGGGGATACCGCGACTCTCACAGAAGAGACCTGGACACCGGAACGGTCGGTTAGCATTGTGAATCGAGTACCTATAGAGGTATACATAAATGGAAGCCAGAAATTCGGATTAAGGTGTGGCCCCTGCATTTGGTGGCAACCCGAGCATAAGGTCCGAGCTCGCGCGAAGATTGTTGGCCGGCCAGGTCGAATGCCTGGCGGGCGGGAAGCAGCCGACGCGTTGGTTGGACCGTTGCGCAGAAGCCGAGACACACGTGAATTATGCAGGTCACGGCCCAGAAACCTGCGACGGGCAGGCCTGCCGACGTACGAGCACAGACAGGGGATGCGGGGAACGGTCAACGAGGCTTGGAGATGCTTACAAGGTGGCTCCGACGTGATGACACAGGCCGTCTTGCGTCTCCGACAGGCATCGCAGGGACGGTTCTTGCGACTCCTTCGCTCCCGGGGATTGCCAAAGGTGCTCTGGATGACGAACTTGCGCGAGCGGGCGTGAGGGCCGGCGGCGCCTGGGTCGGAGGAGGTGTTGTTGCTGTTGGTCTCATGGTCAGGGCGTCCGGCGTCACGGCCCAACGCGGCGGCGGCGACGGGAGGGACGCCGCCATTCATGCTCCGAGTTGGGGCCGGGGGCGGCGGCCGGCGACAGGCAGAAAGAGGAAACGACTCGATTAGCCTCGACGCGCGGGACGAAAACAGGGCACGGCAGGGCCGAGGCGAGGCCAGGGCGTGTCGGGAGCTCTAGTTGACGTCGGCGAACGATCTTGGGAGTGTGGTGGGGGAGAGAGAAATCAGAGTAAATTCGCCGACGATTGAATGTGGGCGCGGGAACAGGGCCTGATCCTGGGTGCTTCCCGAGGAGCTAAGGTACCTGCCTTTCTTTGCCTACCAGCTTCCGTTGCGCCAGCTCACCTGGGTACTTTGCACGGGTGCCGCGGGACGCCCGCCGCACCACGGAGAGGCGACGTGATTCGTCGAGGTGCGACGAGACCCTCTGGGCGCATGTACCCGTATCATCCATCAGTCAGCCATGCTGCGAAGCTACCTCGATTAGGTCAGGTCGCCTTGCCAGCTGTAGTCAGCTCCTATGGTGTTATCATCTTCATCCGCAATGTGCAATTGATGGTCGTGCTCCAAAGGCGCTGGCCGCCTCGTCCGCAAGACGTATTCGTGTCAGTGGTGGCCTTCCTCGCGGCCGGCCCCTTCTTTTCTCTTCAGCCGCCACCGATAAAGCCAAATGCCGCCGTCTCGGTCCCTGGACGAGGTCCCGCGAGACCATGGCGCCACAATATACATGTCCTCGCTGTATCACGCCAGACCCTTGCAACCAATGCACAGACACGCATATCGCAATGTATTAAAACCGCCTCATCGCTCAAAGCTCCAAAGTTTGCCGAAATCCAAAATAGCTGGCCTTGCCGCCGGGCCATCCCGCCCGTGCATGTGAGAAGCACCATTGGCTGGGGCCCGACAAGCTGCATATGCACACCTCGCGTCCTGCACACCAACGCGGCGCATCAGATCGCCGCCGCCACTGTCCTGCCCACCTCCTTCCCCGACGATTCCTCTGCCGTGCTGGGAGACACCCCTTCCATGGCCTCGGAGTCCCAGCGGTCTCGGTAGTGTTGCTGAAGTTCCGCCGCCGTCGTGGGCTCGCGGACGAACGCGTCCAACGACTTGGCCGGGAACGCCCAGTGCAGGAGTGAGTAAACCACAAGACTCGCCAGGTACCCGTACAGGTAGTTCAGGTAGTACAGTTCCACCGCCGCGTCAGTCACAGTGACCGACGTGTTGACCTGGGAGATGAAGCCGGGGAGGGGTGGGATAACACCGACAATCCACTGGAGCGTTTGTTAGCCGTGCACAGTCGCGCGCGCCGACCCATCCGTGACCGATCGAATACGTACCGCTACCGGTGCTCGCCAGTTCACTCCCCACGTGTACCAGTAGATGCTTCCCTTGTCTCCGCGGTACAAATCGTCTACCTTGAACTTGCGCTTGCAGACGATGAGGTAGTTTGCAGTCATCATGCCAGTCATTGGCGCGAGGAAGATGCCGTAGCTCGACAAGACCGTCAAGAAGATGGTGGCCGTGTTGACCAGGCGCCATGGGTTAACGGCGGGGCTGATGAGAGCGGTGATGTACGCACCCCTGCGAATGTTGATGTACTTGGGGAATGTAGATGCAAGGTCAATGCCGCCCGCCAGGGCGTTTCCAGGGATGCTGCTTCCCAACTGTGACACAACAAGCGCTAGGCCGGCGAAAAAAACGGCGGCGCGTGTGCCCGAGCTCGGGTCTTTTTCCAGGAGCCTCACAAAGAGCGTCGGCGGGTTCCAGATTGCTTCGCCGTCGAACCGGTGTTGGGTCGCTGCCACGACCAAGATGCCGAGCACGGCAGCGTAGTTGCAATACAGAGGATACGCAATGGCCTGACCCCAGATGGCGTCTCGCGGGCGTTTCGCCAAACGGGCATAGTCGTTTTGGTTAAGAATGCCCGCCGCGATGGACCCCACGGTGGACATGACACCGTACACCATAAGCCAGGCAGTGCTTGTTGGCCCACCAGTGAGAGGGATAGTACGGTCCGAGCTGAGCGTGCTGCCGAAGCCCGACGGCCCCATTGTGGCCAGCGCCCAGATCAGCAAGACGAGGAAGAAGATGAAGGTAACCGTGGCGGCGACATAGAAAAAGGGCTGCAGCCTATGAGGGCGGATCCAGAGGAAGGGCAGGCTAATGACAGAGAAGATGACATATGCGACGAATTGCGCAGAAGTCATTCCCGTGTCTTCAGGAATCGTATTGGGTATACGCGATTCGTACTTGGGGTCCCACGAGAGCAGAATCATGTATACGCATTCGCCGCCGACCCAGGCCTGAAAGCCGTACCAAACTTGGCAATGTCAGTCTTTATGGAACCGAGCCAGACAAGGGGCACGTACCGAAAGACAGGAAAATGCGATTCCATATCGTGAACTGGGCACCCCAGATACCCCAAATGGCGCGGCTGTAGACAGGAAAGCCAACTGCGTCAAGATCAGCTCGGGTGTCAAAGGGAGCGGAAGGAGTTCCGCATACTGTGATAGTAGGCGCCAGCTAACGAGCTCAAAAGTAGCGCAGTGGTTGCGATGATGTTGCCAACAACGATGCCTAGAAACCCGGTCAACCTTGGATCTGCCGTTGGGTGAGGGACTGTCGGAGCGTACTGATGATGGCTTGCCACCAAGTGAGGCCAAGTGGGATCAGGGCGCTGCCGGTCAAGAATGTTGCAACGTTGCAATTGATCAAGAGCCCTGGCAAACAATTAGAAAGATTGACCTCAAAGCCTACAGCTCTGGGCTCATACAGAAGTTGTGAAAGTCGAGGAAAGTCCACGTTCGTCGCTCAGCCTCGCATGGCCGAACATCCTCGTTCTGTAGCGGGTATCAATCAGCCAGAGGCACTTTGCGCGAGACGCGACGCGCGACATGCGGGGTGCATGCACAAAGAGGCACCGAACATACGGTCAGAGCCGAGACATTCTGCAGCTCGATGCGTTTCAGCAGAGTCTTGAGACCCATTGCTTCTGTTGGTGGCGAGGGCCCTGCAGGTGCCTGTGCGCAAGCTTTGGGCTCTCGCACCTGAGATGGATGCGAGCGAGCCAACAGCAGAGTTGGCCAACAGTCAGTCCCTCAGCCGAACCCCGAGAGGGAGCCGACACCTTTATCGAATACTGTCGTCGGGGTCAACGATACGAGATGCGAACGCCCTGTCGCAGTAGCGGCGCCTCGTCTGGACGAGAGTATTGGCGCCGTTCGATGAGATGAAGAAACTGTGGAGGAGAATGGATCCCCCGGATTTCGGCTCCCTGGGGCGATGGGGTCAATGGGGGCGACCGGGGGGGCAGATTGCCAGATAGACGGCGACGCAGGGTCCAATTCAAGCGAGCGACATCCACTCCGCGAGCCTCCCTCGTCGTGGCCCGAGTCGTGTGCGGTCGTGGGGGCGGCGAGCGTCGGCGAGGTGATTCTCGGGAGTCGAAAGATTGGTGTGGTGGAGTGGATCGCAAAATTTGGACGAGGAGGAGGAAGAGGACCAGCAGCCGCCGCGGATTCGACCTAGCGCTGTCATCAGCCCGGCGCATTCAGTTCCACGACAAGGTCCTGTACTGTACCTTGGCGGGAGTCGTGGGCGCGATAGGTGACTGTAGCATCGAGAGCCCACATTTTCTCATGACAGACACGGCGCCATGATACCTCGAGCCTTTGAGCCCTCGAGCGCCGCGCCCCCATGGATACGGCCCATCAACTGTCGGCGTGCCATCGCAAAGGACAGAGCCGGTATCGGCATCGCTCAACTGGTCCATCATCCCACGAGGACCCTGATATTGAACAAGACCCAACGCCGTTATCGTGGCAGGCCCGGAGCTCGACTAGCGGGATGTGGCGTGCCGAGTGCATGTCGGCCCTGGCCACGGGCCACGACGAGGCTCGGCGTCGGCACTCCTCTCCGCGCGCCCCTTTGCGCCACGGACATTGCGTCCTGGCCATCAACCTAGGCCATCGAGAGAGTCGCATTTTCCCTCACAAACAGTCCGAGGCTGGCGGTGCTTACCGATAGTCAGACCGTCACCGCATGTAAGTACTGTACATGTACTTAAACGCTCCGCCGGTGAGGTGGATCCAGGTTGGTCCTTCAGAGGGCTCTCAGGCGCCCCAGCGCCAACAAGCGCTGTAAGCAAACACGTACAGTAAGCAACAGCTGTGCCACACCTGCCACGAGCCATCGCCGCCCAAGCCACTCTTGCGCCCTCAACCAGCGCATCCTGCGGCTCCCGCTTTGCCCCTCGCACGCATCACGGCCGACATGATCTCAAGATATTCAGCACAGCATCCAGATGACATTCGTCGTCGGCAACGCGGGCCCTGGCCAGCCATGACGCCCCGTACGCCACGTGGAAATCATCGGCCAACTTCATCCCCAATTCTGCATCTGGGCCCCCCGCAGAGGCCTGGGCTGCACCGCGTCGGCAAACCTAACTTGCCCCCACAGCGCCTCGTTGCCCAGTGCTGAGATTGCCCGACTCAGTTCCCCGCAAGCACGGCCGTGGCTTGGTTGACGATTGCCATCCCGTCTCAAAGAACGCCATGGCCGAGTCTCACAGCCGGTCGCCTGGTGGAGCGCGTCGAGAGGTCCGCTTATCGACACCGGCGTGCGCCCGAGGGCCTCCGTCACAGTCCTCTGACAACATCCCTCGACTGCCAACACGGAGTGCAGCTGCAAGGCACCAACACGTCGACGCTTCTTTGCGGCCGCGGTGACATCGCGGAACTTCGTCAGCGACCTTCCATCGGCTTAGGGCGGCTACCTCCGCTCGTTGGCTCGTGTTCCTTGCGCCGGCCGAACTGCCCCTCAACCATCCACCCGCCAGTCGCCAGTCGCCAACAACCTCGTGCGCTGGCAGACTCCGCTTGTTATTTAAGAGACGAGGATCCCCTTTGGGGAGACCGATCTCTAAGCATCACACGATCCCGAGTGTGTATCGTCGTTTCCCCTGCGTACGTCGCGAGGACTCAAGTCGCCACCCGTCATGTCTCTCTACCGTATAGGTGTGGATGTTGGTGGCACCAACACCGATGCCGCCATCCTTGATATCAAAGCCTTGGACAGCCCAGGCCGTGGTGTTCTCGCCTCGCACAAGGCCACCACCACCCCTGATATCACCACCGGCATTGAGGAAGCCATCAAAGCGGTCCTCACCAGCTCAGCCGTCGACCAATCCCGCGTCTTGAGCGTCACCATCGGCACCACCCACTTTATCAATGCTCTGGTTGAGGCTGATGCCAGGCGACTGGACCGCGTGGCCGTGGTGCGGCTTTGCGGCCCTTTTACTCGGCAGATTCCTCCCTTCGCTGGCTTCCCCGTTGGTCTCCACCAGATCCTCGATGGAGGTGTTTACTACTTGAATGGCGGCCTGGAGATGGACGGGCGAGAGATTGCAGCTCTCGAACCCGATGAAATTCGCCAGGCTGCCAGAGACATCGTGGCCTCCGGTATCAAGGCCGTCGCCCTCGCCGGAGTTTTCTCCCCTCTGGATCACGAAGGCATTCATGAGGAGCGGTGCAAGAAGATTCTGCTGGAAGAAGCGCCTGATCTCAATGTGGTCTGCTCTCATGATATTGGTCCCACGGGCTTCTTGGAGCGCGAAAACGCCACCATCCTCAACGCCGCCATCTTGAGAACCGGACACCGCGTCAAGAGGGGCTTCAGGCGGGCCATGGCACGGCTCAACCTCTCGTGTCCATTGTACCTGTCGCAAAACGATGGCACCTTGATCGATGCAGAGGCTGCTGCCGACTTCCCCATCAAGACTTTTGCCAGCGGGCCGACGAACAGCATGACTGGTGCGGCGTTCCTCGCCGGCATCGACCAGAAGCATGACGGCAGACCCAATGGCACGGCATCAACCAACGGTGACTCTAATACGGAGCAAGAGCAGATTCTTGTCGTGGACATCGGAGGAACGACGACAGATGTCTGTGCCCTTCTTCCTTCGGGCTTCCCTCGCCAGGCGCCTGGGTTCGTCGAGTTTGGAGGTGTTCGCACGGCTTTCTCCATGCCCGAAGTTGTCTCCGTAGGCTTGGGAGGCGGCAGCAAGGTCTCGGTTGATAAGGCGCAGCCCGAGTCTGTTTCCGTTGGCCCTGGATCCGTGGGTCATTTCATCCGGGAACAGGCCAAAATTTTTGGCGGCTCTACGCTTACGGCGACCGACATCGTCGTCGCTGCTGGGAAGGCTGAGCTGGGCGACTCTAGCCTCATTAAGGACATTCCCCAGTCGACCATCGACCTGGCGCGCAAGGACATCAAGAAGAAGCTGGAGGCGGTCATTGACAAGATGAAGGTCTCGGCTGCTCCGGTAACGGTGCTTCTTGTCGGAGGCGGTGCTTTACTTGTCACTGAAGAGCTGGCCGGAGTCGCCAAGTGCATCTCACCAGTTCACCAGGGCGCTGCCAATGCTATTGGTGCGGCCATTGGCAAGGTCTCTGGAGAGGTCGATACTGTCGAGATCCTGGAAGGCAAGAATGAGAAGGACGTCCTCGAGGCCGCCTGCAAGCGAGCTGTTGACATGGCTGTCGAGAAGGGAGCCGCACGCGACGATGTCAAGATCGTCGAGGTCAACAGAATGCCACTGCAATACATGGCCCAGGTCACCATTAGGGTCCAGGTCCGCGCGGTGGGCAAGTTGGCCATTCCTGACGATCTGACCCCTCTCCAGAGTCCCGAGTGGACTCTCAACGGTGATATAGACGAGGCTGAGACCCAAAAGGTCAGCGTTCCAAATGCGCTGGAGCCGACTACCAAGCCCAGTCTTGGCGTCGACATTGAGTCTTACCGCCCGGATGTTCGGAGCGGAGTTTGGTACATATCGGAGATCGACTTGGAATTCCTGGCCACCGGAACTGGTGTTCTGGGCACCGGCGGCGGTGGACCTACATACTTCGAGTTCCTCAAGGGCTTGGAGAGTCTCCGCACCGGCGGCAAGGGCAAGATGAGAGTCGTTTCTCCCAAGTCGCTCAAGGACGATGACATTGTCTGCCTTGGTGCGTATTACGGCAGTCCTACCGTCATCAACGAGCGCATGTCTGGCGGGCGGGAAATTATCGATGCTATCGATTCCGTCGTCAAAGTCCAAGGAATCAAGGAGTTCCACGCTTTGCTCGTTGACGAAATGTAAGTGACCCTTCGCCTGCCCAGCAAGACGTATGGACACTGACAAACTAAATTTAGCGGTGGCGGAAATGGCATGTGTGCCTTCAGTACTGGCGTTCACTACGACCTTCCTGTCGTCGACGGCGACGGGATGGGCAGAGCGTACCCGACCATGTATCACGGCAAGTGTAGTCCGCGGATTGCCGTTGGGAGGATTGCTAACCAGAACGACAGTCACCTTCAGCGTCTATGGGTATCCTATGACACCGTGTGCCATAACTGACGCGGCTGGCAACTCGGCCGTCATCATGGTAAGATGACCCACGTTGGCGCCCTGTGACGTGTGTCATTTAGCTGACTACCTCTGACGTAGAAAACTGATACGCCGGTCCGCTTGGAGAAGCTGATGCGCAACACAGCTGTTGAGCTGGGACTAACTTGTGCGTCGTCGTCTCACCCGCTTCCGGGTTCCACCATCAAGGCTGCAGCGGTACAGAACACGATATCTCAGGCATGGTACCTCGGGCGGGCGGTGGCCATGGCTCGTCGCAAGAAGGCCAACTATGTTGATGCAATTGTGAGTGGCGATTCGGACCTCCTGAGTATTTCCGCGCTAACAGAGACAGTTCGACGTTTGTGCCGGAAAGCTGCTCTTTACGGGCAAAATCGTGGATGTCCACAGATACATCGGCGGTGGATACACGATGGGCGCCGTCATCCTTGCGCCGCTGGGAGCTGATGAGCGTGAAGCCGCCAGCGCCAGCAAGCAACGGGTGCCAACGGACAAGCACATGACGATTCCTTTCCAGAATGAGTACCTGTACGCGGCGTACAGCGACGCTGAGGGATCCAAGGGTTCGCAGGAGGTGGTCTGCACGGTGCCGCACCTCATCTCGATCCTCGGACAGGATGGCGAGGCGATCGGATCGCAGGACCTCCGGTACGGCCTGCGCGTCAACGTCATTGCGCTCCCGGCCCACCCCCTGTGGTTGACGGAGAAGGCGCTCAAGGTCGGTGGCCCGGAGGGCTTCAATCTCGACATGCCCACCGTGGGCGTCGACAATGACTTTACGGAAGCGAAGAGTGTGATTGACGAGTTCGATTCATGAGCATAGCGGCATATGAGTGGCATAGCTGAAATGATAGAGAGCTCAGACCGGGCCAGTTGGATAGATGCACACAATTAAGAGTTTCCGCAGGAGCATTTCGTTCTCCAACAACCAGATCGCAAATTGTTGTCAAAAAGTCTGGCAGCTCATCACTCTAGTCACTCCAAGTCATGCTAGCGGACGGGTAGTTGCAGCTTGTGTCATTCTGTCTGGCAACTATTTGTGCGTAGCACCTGAATGAGTGGCAGGGCCATGGTCGTGTACATTTGATGAAACAATCGAGGCATGTCCTCCAAGCCGTGTTTTCTTTTCCTTTCTGGACTTGATGTCCTTTTTACTGAGCGCACTGCTTAGCTCGGACGTCAAAGACCTTGAGGGCCTCCTCGGCGGCCTTGAGGCCACTGAGGGCCATGGCACCAAAGGTAGGACCTGCGGGCCAAGTCAGTCAGAAGCCTTCATGCAACGTCGGTCTTGTAGTACATACCCATGCGGTTGGCGCCGTCAACCTCGGACAGCTCCATGCCGCCGACAATGAGACCTGGGACGATCTCGCGGGTGCCCTTGACGATGGCATCCTCGGCCGTGTTCATGTCGAGGCCGCGCATGCCACCGAGCTTCTCGATGCGCTGCATGCTGACGAGGCGCTTGACGGAGAAGGCGCCCATTGGGCCGTCGTGGCCGGTCGTGGAGATGACGAGGGGCGCGTTGATGGTGTTGGGGTCCATGCAGGACTGGTCGTCGTGGTGCATGGAGACGAGGGTCCAGTTGGTGACGACGCCGGTGATGCGCACGCCCTCGCCCTGGGTCTCGGCCTGGCGGGTGATGAGGTCCTCGACGCAGGTGGCGTTGAAGAGCTTGATGTTGGGCATGGCCAGGACCTTGGACATGATGGTCGAGGTGAAGAGGGCGGCGTGCTTGACGACGACGTAGTTGCCCTCGTCCTCGTAGGGGACGCCAATCTCGCGCAGGAAGGCGTCGGCGGGCTTGCGCATGACCATGGCGGAGAAGAGCTGGCCGCCGAGCCAGGCGCCGCCGCCGGGGGAGACGGAGGCCTCGATGATGGCGATCTTGAGGTCCGGGCGCGTCTTGCCCAGGACGTAGGCGGCGCTGAGGCCGCACGAGCCGGCGCCGATGATGACAATGTCCGACTCGGCGTACGTGTCGAGGTCCTGGAAGTAGCGGCGCGTCATGGCCCGCGAGACCTGGCTCTCGCGGATGGGCGCGAACTTGAAGCTATCCCACTTGCCGAGCATCTCGTCAATGGTCTTGCTGCTGGTGTTGCTCTTGACGGCGAGCTTAGACGCCGGGGTGGCGAGCTCAGCAACGTGCTGGGGGGGCGAGACGGCGGCGGGGGGGCTCATGATGGATGTTTATGTCGACGATGTATTTGGTCTGCAAATGTTAGGCTTTTTTGCTGTCCTGCTGGGGACAAAGGGGGGAAGAGCATGATCCTTTCGCTGGTATTATCCAGATCAAGTTTCCGGCCGTATAATCTCAGCCACGCCCCCCTCGCGAACCCCCGCCAACAGCAGCAGCAGCAGCCGGACAGCCCCAGCACTCGAGGGGATAACAACCCCGAACTTGGGAGCCGTCACGACTAGCTGTAGGCTGGCGGCGAGGCGCGAGAAGGGCGGGCACCGGCTCATGCAACAGACAGTACCTGATGATGATGATTGATCATGCTTGGATAGACTACCACGGAAAGGCGCCATGATGCTCTCTGTGGTGTGTTGCTTTGCAACGCTCAGGGTCGAGAATGTACCGAAGTTGTTTTGGATCTGAGCTCGTTAGGGCGCGGTCCTACCACCGGTCTGGCTACTTGACCTTGCGGGGTGGGAGGAGGGGCGGGAGGGGGAGAGCTCAACGGACTCCAGGTTATGGATAGCAAGCTAACGTTGCTGTGTCTGCGTCGAGACAGCTGGTGGAAGAAGCGTTGGGCGAGGTGACTAGGTCTTGTTGGAAGCAAGGAGGAAGAGGGGGCACGGGAGCGGCGGCGGGGAGGGGGGGAGTCTGCAGGGCTTTTATACAACGATGATGCCGCGCCGCAGCTGCGGGGGTCCAGTGACTCCAGCCTGGGAAAGTCGCTCATACAAAGACGACACGGGAAGGGAAAAGACGACTACTGCAGAGTTTGTGTGCCATCCAATATGCACCAATGCATCACCATTGAGTGAGGAATGGCGATGTCGGCTCCATCGGAGCGGGGTCCGGCCGTCTGTCCCCCGCCGGTGGCCCGGCTGCACCCGGCACTCGCGGCTTTGCAAGTTTGTTGGAATCAGCAGCACACAATAGGCCATTGACCTGGACCCCCATGGACGAGACGGCGGCAAGGCGTTGATGGGCGTGAAGCCGCGTCGCCAAGACGAGACATAACCACAAGCCACGACGAGCCTGCGGGATGGGGAGACGAGGACGTCTGCTTGCTTGCAGCTGATGAGCTTCCCCCCCAGCTTGTCGTGGTGGTTCAATGCTTTCTCTCTCCCCCTCCAGTCCAGACCTCTCCCCACCACCACCACCACCACCACCCCTGGTGTGATGTGCCTGATGGTGTGCCGGGTCGTGGCCTGTTGGTTTGTTATCTAGCTCGTCGCTGTGGAGTGGGCCGCAGCGCACATTGAGGAAGGGAGCAAGGGGGGATGGGGGCGCACGCTTGTGTCGGCATTGGGGCGACGCCAGCGGTCACTGGCGGCCATCTCCCGTCAGTTGAGGATGGAGGGGCGCCGCCGACAGCCGAGCGCCAGTCGGCAGAGCAAAGACGGATATGGCTCACATGAAGCCCACCTGCACCCCGTCTTCAGCGCGGCTTCAAAAGGGTGGGCAACCTCAACGGCCGGCTCTGAGGTGCCAGCCAGTGCCGTCGGGGCCTGACATGTGCCGCGCTCCTGTCTTCACGAACCCTGCCAACCTTCCCTTATTATGCATGTGGCCCCGATGGCTTTACACTGTCCATTCGGGGTCAGATGCTCTGATGCGAACGAATAACACTGACAAGGGGATGTGCGTTTCTGTACATGTAGAAATTCGCTCGTCGAGGCGCAGAGATTTGCGCCGATTGCGGATCCAGGACACAGCTCACGGGCCACTCTCAGAGTTGGAAAGGACCACTCTCTCGCAGCTTCGACCCGAATTCCGAAGCCAAACGGCGGGCCCTCTGTTACCCTCTACTAATAAGCAGCCCAATGGCATCGCGTCTGGCTGCCCATGACTATCGAGATCCCCATGATGCGCATGTCATCCGTATCGGCGGATACCTCGTTGGCTCGGACTCTGCGTGTACAGGGTATGCAACCTTCCACAACCACGCACTCACTGCGTCGTAATTTTTTCAGCAATGCAGTTGCCGTCTGGAATCTTTGGGGTGCACGCCGGCGATCAATACCTTCATTACATGTATTGGACTCGAGGACCTTGAGAAATGGTCAGCAGCGGTGGCCATGGCATGCCTGCTCAATGTCTCCGTTGGCCTAAGTCTGACCCAAGCTCAATAGTCTCAGTCGCAGAGTCGCAACCTGTGCCACGTACAGCAGTCGTTCTTTCTTCTCAGAGGGCGCCTGGCTGTCCATGTAATCTGCACAATAATCTGGCAAACCACGTTCCGCTACCCTAAATAAACGGCGCAAAACAGTGACCCCCCGATTGATGAGCATGTTCCAGCCGATCGAAGGTCTAGGCCACCACCATGCCCGCGGCCGCATAATAGGCCGCAGCTTGGGGGCCAACGCCAGAACGCTGCCAATTGCCACACCAAAAAAAAAAATGCAGCAATCGGTATATCTCAGTCACAACTTCTACTTCAGCGTTCGGCGTTCATCGAGAGCAAAAAGACGGCAAAAAAACATACAACAGCCGGTGTTCGCTGGTCGTCACCGACCCAACTACTAATCTGCCCCTTACCAGCTTAACTATGGGAGAGCGGACGGGATCCCGTGCTTTCTAGTAGGTATGGTCGTATGTACTGGCAGACGACTAAAATTAGCCTATATCCACAGACTTTTTACGCTGCCGCCAGCACAAGACCCCGTTTTGCCATCAACCTATACCCGAAGGTACACGTACGCCAAAGGACTTTATATCATCTCACCGAAGTACTGGGTTCGATACTGAAATGGCTGGAAATGAAAGAAACGCACCAATCTGTTTTAGGCGCACATGTATCACGGGCTTCTCTGTTGAATACTCTACCCCGGCGCGTGCTTTGCCACAGTTCCTCACATGTAGATAAGTTACATTGTAGATTGTGAGGCATCAATGTGGGAGTCGATAGTGCCTACCGGAATGCAACCCCTTGACGCCCCGTCACCGGAGTTCTAAGGGTACGTCTGTCTTCTCACCCCACGTTCCCGTCATCATGGCGCTTCGAAATGTCCTGAGTCGAAGAAGCTGTCTCAGATAGCATGATAGCAGTGTTGTATTCTGTCCTATCTGGCTTCATAAAGCCATGGCAGTGACCATGATGACTTGAGAGGACTGGCGCCAGCGATAGCAGAAGCCCCAGCAGTAGCCCCAGGAGCAACAAAGGAAGGAAACACAAAGTCGGCCTTGCCTGCGGCTCCTCGCCGAGGTTTTTGGAGCGGTCGAAGGACTCTACATGTAAATTCGGCGCCGCCGCTGAACGTGGTTGTAGGCCATAGGCTTCTTGTTCTCGCCGCGAGTGACTGGTTGCTAAGTTGGGCATGGTTGCGTCTCTGTTACGGTAATTGTCTCTGTGACCGGTAGGCAGCTGGGGGGCGTCGTCGTGACCGGGACAGAGCTTTGAGTAGTCTCAGTAGTTGACTCGGCCGTCGTGGCAGGGACAGTGGCTGACTCCGTCGTAGTCGTGACAGGGGCAGAGCTCTGAGTGGTTTGAGTGATTGACTCTGGTATAGTGGTGCTGTTGCTGACTGTAGCAGTGCTGGTCACCGAGGTATCGGTTGGGGTTACCGATGAGGCGCTTGGTGTAGTAGCGGGCGAGCTTGTGAGAGCACTCGAAGTAAGGCAAGCAGCTGCGTGATATTCAGGGAGGCTTCATGGTGCCAAGACGGATAGGAATGCGGTTGAGCGGCAGCTATCAGGCCGCTTTGTCGTACGTTCTACATGAAGCCGGTGACTAACACAAAATTACATGCACACCCACCATGTCGCGTTTGATTCTACCTTCGAGTCCGGATGGCTTCCCGCTCACCTCAGACATTAGATTTTGAGCAGAAAATTCGGAGGACTGAGAGTCGAGCAACCAACTCCCCATGGGTGCATGATGTTTGACTTGAAGTCCCGACACGAATGTGACACCTGTGGGCCGCTCAACATGGACATGAGAGTCGAAAAAGGTGCCCAACAATTCCCCTGCTACTAGAGCCGCATGAGCATGATTGCAACAGTGGCATGGTCCAGAACAAGGGACGCGATAAGCACCGATAATCCCAGTCCTCGAATCATGAGACATGCCGCCGCAAGCAGTGTCGCTATGAGGTCAGATTCTCGGACAAGGTTCGTAGTCTAAGACTCAATAACCTCGCGAATTGTCTGTACAAAACGTTCCGGGTCGTGTCCGAACCTGCCGAGAAACAGCCCATCGAGGCCGCTGCTGAGCCGTTGGTACAAGCCTGGCCCAGCGCTGCCGCCGTACACGACTCTCGTCAGCCCTTTCCGTTGGCGGACGCTCTCGAGCTTCCGAATGCCGTCGACCACTTCCAGTACATGCTGCTCGCCCGCGGGTTGACTTGCGCCGATGGCCCATACCGGCTCGTACGCCAGGACCACGTCGGCATCCTCCTCGACGCTGCGCAGCACGGCGTCGACCTGCACGCTGCACTCGTCCACCGCGATCGACACATCCCCTTTGCTCTTCTCCCCGATGCAAACCAGAGGGACCATGCCGTTTCTGCTCACGGCAGCGGCCTTTTTGGCAACGGCTGCGTCATCTTCGCCAAAGATTCTCCTGCGCTCCGCATGGCCGACCTCGACGATGCGGACACCTGCCTCAGCGAGCACCGCCGGGCTGACCTCGCCGGTGAAGGCGCCTTGATCTTCCCAATGGCAGTCTTGCGCGCCGGGCCAGATGGGAACTGGCGCCGCCTTGAGCTGGGACGCGGTCTCCGTAAGAGAGACGAAGTCGGGGATGACGAAGATGTCGATCTGGGACAGCTGCGAGGCAGGGATGGAGGCGAGATGCGCGAGGAATTGGCTGGTGAAGTCGCGCGTCTTGGAGAGAGAAAAGTACATCTTGGTCGACAGGCCGATGAGCCGCCGATGCGTAGGGGGAACCATGACTGTCTGATGTGAGGTGCAGCGATGCCCTGCGGCCTGCGACCTGCGCTCGTTGGTTGGTTGTGGCAGAGATGTGATACGAGGGAGGCAACTGGTGAAGGAACTTGGGATGAGGCTCAAGCGCATCAAATGCAAGGGGCAATTGACAATTCGATTCGCGTCAAGCGTCGTCGTCGTTCATCATGCAAACGTAAAGGACGCAAAAGAGGTCCCGTGACAGGCACTGATGGCTGCACTGATGGGCCCTGACGGGGCCCTGATGGCGCCCTGATGGCGCTGAGCCCCTCGGGCTCCACAGCGGCTCGGCCGGGGCCTGGAGTCGCAGGAGCCGCCCTACCGCATCGGGAATACCGGCGGGTTGGCGGGCGCCTGAAAGCAGCTGGCCGGCGCCGGGACACGGAGAGCACCCCGCGACGACCGCTTTGGTGCTGCCGCTGCCGCTGCCGCTGTCGCTGCCTGGTATTCGTATTGCTTCCCCCGTCTCGTCCGCTGCTCACGCACGGCCCGCGCGGTCTGGAGTCTGGAGTCTGGAGTCTGGGCTCTCTGGGCTCCCACGATGTTGGGGCCTTGGCTCTTGCGGGCGCGGAGACTGCCTTGGGGTGACGCTGCGCTGCTGTAGCGTTTGTCTGTCCCGAGGATGGCTGGAAATGTTGTGCAGTGTACTCCGTACAGTGTACCCAAGGTAGTTACAGTATGTAGATGTATGTTTATTTGTATTGCTACCATGCTCTCGTCAAATCATGCTGGTGCCATCTGTGGGTGCCCCTGGGCCCTCAACACCACGCCCGCCCCATCGTGAGAGTTGAGACGACGACTGGAGGAAAAAAGAAAACAGATAAAAACACATTATTACGACTCGAGCTGTGCAATCTCGTCGACCTTCTTGGCGCTCGCGCTCGCCGTGTCAAACTCGTAGCCCAGCCACTCCTTGGCCAGGCGCCGCGCCAGCTCGAGGCCGACGACGCGCTCGCCCATGCACAGCACCTGGGCGTTGTTGCTCAGGACGCTGCGCTCCACGCTGAAGCTGTCGTGCGCCGTCACCGCCCGCACGCCCTTGATCTTGTTGGCCGAGATGGCCACGCCCAGCCCCGTCCCGCAGATGAGCAGCGCGCGGTCCGCCTTGCCCTCGGCCACGAGCCGCGCCGCCGACGCCGCCCGCGTCGGGTAGGCCGTCTTGTCGGTGCCCTCGTGCGAGCCCACGTCGATGACGGACGCGACGCGCTGGTCCGTCTCGAAGTCGCGCTTGATGGCGTCCTTATACGAGATGCCAGCTTCCTGTTGCGTTCTTCTTGTCAGTGCATCCATCATCTGGGAGGCGTCTTCGGTGGGTGGGTGCTTGCTTGCCGACTTACATCGCAGCCCATGGCGATTCTCCACGACGGTGACATCTTGGCCGGCCTTGTCTGAGTAGGAGCTAAAGCAAAACGTGCCGGAAATTGTAAACTTGCGAGACTCTGGATGAACAGACAAGTTGCAAGTCGAGTTTTGGGCAAGAAATGGATGCGAGATGGAGGAGTGACCCTCTCCGACTACTCTTCACTTGCCTCGCCTCGCCTTGCCACGCAGAAAGTGGCAGAAAGCCCCCCACCACGATCTGCCTCCTCCGGCATCGTCGCCGCGCCCAGACCTGCCCGCAACATCATTGCGACGTCCAACACAGCAAGTCGACCCAACGTATTTCCCCTCCCCGGAATCCACTCGCTTCTAGCGCATCCCTCCATGGCCGTGTCGCTCGCCCCCGGAGTCGACAGTCCCCCCTTGAAAATGTGGGGGACCGTCACGACGGATTTCCTAATTCGGAAACCCGGGCCCCAGATGGAGGCAAACCACCTGCTCGTACACCACCAGGTCCCAGAATTCCATGTCATGAGGAACAGCTATGACTTAACCGGACGGGGTACGCGTATGCGGGGGCCATGTCATGTAGACCGGTATCAGAGCGCTGGGTCTGCTCGCGGCGTGGCGATGGGCACGAGGTAGGACTCGGATGATAGCGCTCGACGGATCGAGGGGCAGGCGACCGTGTAAGTCTCCGAGCATGGCACGGCTCAAAGTCCGCGACCACGGATCGCTGTGCCTTCTTCCCCGTTGCAGAATCTCCGAACGCGGAATGCCACTCGAATCTGCCCTGCCGTCTCGTTTTCTAACTTAAGCACCGCACCGCGACGGCATATGCGTACTGCTCCATCGTCACTTCACATCGGCGTCGAACGCACAGACAGCAGGCAATCATGTCGAAGCGCCATCTCTTCAACTCGCCTGACGGCCTCGTCAACAAGGCTCTTCGGGGCATCATCGCATACAACCCTTCGCTCAGCCTTGATGAGGCCAATCGTGTCGTGTACGACACTGCCTATGACCGGCGCAACGTGAGCATCATCAGCGGCGGTGGCTCCGGCCATGAGCCCGCCTGGACAGGCTATGTCGGCTCCAACATGCTAGCCGCCTCCGTTCAGGGCGACATCTTTGCGAGCCCGAGCACCAAGCAGATCGTCGCCGCCGTCGAGGCCGTTCCCAGCGACAAGGGCACCATTCTCGTCATCACGAATTACACGGGCGATTGTCTACACTTTGGCCTGGCCAATGAGAAAGCCAACGCACGAGGCCACAACTGCCGTATGATCATCTGCGGCGACGACGTATCCGTCGGGAAGAAGGGCAGCATGGTTGGGCGCCGAGGGCTCGCGGGTCAGATTGGCGTCCTCAAGGTCATGGGCGGCGCGGCAGGCGCGGGGGGCTCGCTCGACGACGTCTACGACTTGGGCGTCGCCTTTTCACAGCAGATTGTGTCCATTGCCGCCACCCTCGACCACTGCCACGTTCCTGGACGGACGGAGCACGGCATGCTCGACGACAACGAGGTCGAGATCGGCACGGGCCCTCACAACGAACCCGGTTACAAGAAGATCTCTCCCGCGCCGACGCCCTCGGAGCTCGTCCAGTCCATCCTGAAGCACTGTCTCGACGAGAACGATCCAGAGCGCGGATACGTCAAGTTCGCACCGGGCGACGAAACCATGCTGCTCATTAGCAACTTTGGCGGCATGTCGCACCTCGAGATGGGCGCTCTCGTCGATGAGGTCCTAGAGCAGCTCGCCCGCCATTGGAACATGGAGCCGTCGCGGATCTGCGCGGGGTTCCTCGAGACCTCGCTCAACGCGCCCGCCTTCTCAGTCTCCGTCATCAACGTCACCGCCGCGGCGAAGAACTGCCGGTACTCGGTCGACGAGATCAAGAGCTTCTTCGACGCGCGCACCAACACCCACTGGGAGTCCATGGCCGGGTCGCAGGCTACGCGGCGGCCGCGCAAGGAGCAGCTCGTCCGCTCACCGCAGGAAGAGCGCAAGACGGTCGGCGACAAGCACGATCTAAAGGTTGACCCCGTTATCTTGGAGAAGATGCTGCGCAACGCGTGCGAGCAGCTCATCGTCGCGGAGCCCGACTTGACGAAGTGGGATACGGTCATGGGCGACGGCGACTGCGGAGAGACGCTGAAGACGGGGGCGACGAGCCTCCTGGCGGCGCTGGATAACGGCCTGGCTAAGGCAGGGTCCGTCGTGCAGGTCCTGCTCGAGCTTGAGGACATTGTGGAGAGCAAGATGGGTGGCACGCTCGGCGGCATTCTGGGCATCTTCTTCGTGTCGCTTCGTGCGGCCGTCGAGAAGAACATTGAGCTCGCGTCGTCCAAGGGTGCCGTCGCTCTCTGGGGCGAGGCCGTTTCGAGCGCGTTGCAGAGCCTCAGAAGATATACGCCCGCGAAGATTGGTGACCGCACTGTCATGGATACCTTGATCCCGTTCGCCGAGGCTACTAGGACCGGCGGGCTGGACCACGGCGTCAAGGCCGCGGTCCAGGGCGCAGAAGCCACCAAGACGATGACACCCAGGCTCGGCAGGGCGACCTATGTCGGCGCCGGTGCCAACGGCAACAAGGAGCTGCCGCCGGATCCCGGAGCCTGGGGCGCCATGGTGGTTGTCCAAGGTCTGCAGGCGGGAATGTAAGGGATCCGTCGTAGTGGCGGTATTGAAGGGGCGACGAATTTTATGTATGAGGCGTAATAGCGAGTGGTTTGCGAATGAAGACCTTCCAGGACAAGCATCCATGCGTTTGCTCAAGAGTGAGACGGTGCTGCGGACGACGAACGCAGGCAGGAAGAACAGCTTGCTTACATGTAGGCGCGCCCTACAACTACATGTGAAGCTCAACAAATGACTCACCATAACGCATCACCATTTCAACCAGTTTCGAGCGCGCGCGCTCTATCTCTCCAATACAAACAAGCATCAACCGTGTGCTTCATTATGTCAAGCACGGAACCTCCGCCCCAGGTACTGAAGGCCTTCGGCATCTCAGCCTTAGCGACGCCACTCAGCGGAGGCAGATCTCTATGCTTCGTCGCAGGGGACGTCGTCTTGAAGCCATCCGACAACAACACCGAGTCTCAATGGGTCGGCGAGGCTCTGTGCCGCCTCACCGACTCCTTGCCCGGCAACGCCAATTACCGAGTTTCCAAGCCCATTCCGCTGGTGGATGATGCGACAAAGTTCGTCTACGAAGGCTGGACCGCCTTTTCGTTGCTATCAGGACGCGAGGGACCCAGTGGACCGCTTTTCCGAAATCCTGCAGACAAGTCAAGGCTTCCATCACGACATCAAAGGAATCACGTTGGACAAGCCCGCTTTCATCGGAAATCGTGGTAATCGCTGGGACGCCGCCGACCTAGTGACCTGGAATGAGCGACAACTCACCGATATCGCTTCCGTGAGCGAGGAGATGTTGGCCTATTTCGAGGAGCCGCTTGAAGAGCTTCGGCAGATGATTAAGCCACTTCCTTCTGACCTGCCCTTACAACTCATTCACGGCGACCTTACGGGCAATGTCCTTTTCGACGCCAATGGCCGTACTCCTCCCGGAATCATCGATATGACATGCTACTGGCGTCCCGCAGCCTACGCAGAAGCCATCGTGGTGGCCGACGGCCTTGCGTGGCACGCCGAGGGCCGGGACCTCGTGGAGCTTTACGGCGTTGACGAGGTTCGCATTCAGCTTCTCGTCCGGGCGCTTTACTGGCGAGTCATAACATTTGCTATCGACACGGACGTTAACTGGATCCGGGAGCACATTGCCAAGGCAGACTACCCAAAGGCCGTCGAGATACTGCGCAGCGTCATTGCAGATAAGCCCCTTCGCTAACGACAGATCAATTCATTGCCGGCTGAGATGAATCAGAATATGCGCAAAGGACAGTGTGCTGGGAGCCGCTCATTCATTCAACCCCATACCTGCCGCAAAGCCATTCTCACTCACTCACTTCGTCGAAACGAGCGACAATGGACGATAAACGATCCAAACACGAACATCCGGCCGCCACGAGTCTTTCCTTCACTCAGCATTGTCATCCCACCACTTGAGGCAGCGCATAGCCTTAAGTGTCACCCATTGCGATGGCTGCCCTGGACCATCGTTCACCTTGAACCACGTCCGACCCGGCAGGTCCCAGTCCAGACTCCATTTGCCGTCCTCGAGCCTCTTCGACCTCACCTTCTCGACTGCTTCCTTCAGCCTTGCGTCGGGCGTCTCGCCTGTGTGCTCCCCGACGGCCCGGAAGTAGTCCAGCGCTCGCAAGATGTCGTACCGCCAACGGCTTGGGTGCAGAAAGCGCAGAAAGTCCACGTCTGCCGTCTCGCCCGTGCTCAGTCTTCGAAAGAGATGTCGCTTCAGAAGGTACTCTTCGCCGGCTTTCCGCGCAGCTACCGACTCGGGCGTCCCTCGTCCAGACTTTTCGAACTCCAAAAGCCCTTCGAGAACATTGATGGTCGTGGCAAACGAAGACCGCACAGAGCCGTTGGACCTCTCGCAGTTCCACCCGCCGTCTTCCATCCGCTCCCCCAGCAAGCGGTCCACGAGCTTCGACATGTCCACGCCAAAGTAGCTTCCGTTGCCTACGGTCTGCCCGTTGATGCATTCTTCCGTCTCACCCTCCCAGAACGGCTGGCTGCCCTCATCCCAGCGCGAGTTCTTGCCGACCAGATCGACGGTGTGTTTAGCCCAGTCCGAGGATGGATCGAGCCCGAATTCGCGCAGCTGTTGCATTACGCTGTATGTCGCTGTCCACGGCTGTCCTACTTCCTTCCACTCTTTCGCAGTAATGTCCGCCGGTGCGAAGCCGCCCCCGGCCCATTGCCCGTCGGAATCCTGCAGGGATCGCAGCTGCGCGCCCCAGCCCTCCTTTTCGATTCTTCTTCGTTCTGGCAAATATGTTTCTTCTGATTTTCCGAGGAGGTCTCGCATGACTTGCCAGCGAATAGCAGGGTCGGAGGCAAGGAGCCATTCAATCACCACGTCATCAGAGGTCATCTCGCGCATTGTTGTGCTGATCACTGGCATTGACAGGTAGGACAATGAGGAAGTATCGCGTCATGAAGCAGTTGGGAATAATTGAAGCCTGTTGGCAGTTAATTGGTGATCGTAAGAGGTCCCGATTGTTGCAACTCCGCACTTGCGTGTGAAGTTCAAGGTGATGGCGCGGGGAAACTCTTCACGATGACGCTAATACCTGCCTCCCCAAATACATCCCCTTGGAACTGGAACCCAAGTCGGCCACCCCTTCTTTTCGTTGAAGCAGCCATTTTGAGTTGGTTATTCCATGTTAAACAGATGGACGCCATCAGCTCTGCAGCCGACGATTCGGTCAGGCAATGAGCATGACCGTCTTGTCCAATTACCAACTGCTCCACGAATCCGAACAGAGCACACATTTTGGATGGAATTGAGGCTGTTTTCCACCTTGATCGGGCCGCTGGGCCGTCTCAACCCTTCTCGCTCTTGTGTTGAGGTCCAAAGCAACCATTCAGGGATAGCCCGGACCCCGTTGAGTGCACATGGCGATCGATGGCTCAGCCAGTCGACAGGTGAAAAGATTCGAGTCACCTCCTTGCAAGAAAGAATTCATGTTCATAGCTCTACCGGACATTCAAGTTTACGTGTATATACAGTCGAGATGTTTTCCACAAAACCAGACCTACTGTTGATGTAACTACCGTCTGGTGGAATTGTGACTTCAATCCTGCCCAAAGACAAAGCTTCACGGACGTTGCCGCAGAGGCTGCCTATTTCCAATGCTGGATAAACCCGAGATTCCGGTAAACATGCAAACCCCGGCCACTTGGCAAAGTTTCATCGCATACTTTGCACGTTGTCATCCCCCCTGAACTCCAGCAGTGGGTATTCTGAATATCCCCGGACGTGATGCAACCCCATGTGCCGACGACCACGCCCGGGTTCTCGGGGCGTGATCAGAGGGACCTTTTGCTTCCCAGTGTTGCAAGCATGAACGAATACCGGGTTTCCTGCGGCCTGCGGCGCCCCCCCCCCTCCCGCTTGCGCGGCGTGCAGCCTGATATGCAAGCTTCGTCACAGCCACCACAGCTGTGCGGCCCGAGGCTTCGGCGACCGCGTCCAGTGCGAGAGCCAGCACGGACTGTCAAGACGAAGATCCGGGTAGGAAGCAGGGTAGGTAAAACACATCACGCCATGCCCCAGTCCTGTCCCATGCTTGTCCGAAGCCATCGTCCCCGTCGGTCCAGGCTCTCTGATCCGTCCCCTCCACCGCATGTGCGACGAGCCGAGCCGCCGGGGACCGTGGTCCGTCTGGGGGGGCAGGCAAGCTGTCAGTCGGAAGAGGGTGACAGTCAAAAAGTAAAAACCACGCACAAGTCGTCCCTCCTTCTCGATACGGCCGACAATGTCTCAGACACTGCATTCTTGTGCCCAACGTGACAGGGCGAGCGCCCAGTTGACAGCCTCTTTGGGGGCGTTGTCTCACCACCCTCCACCACCGTCCTTTATCCACAAGGCGGGATGTCTGATGTGGCCCCATGGCCCGGAGTCCGCAGGACTCGACCCTGGGCTGTCGGGGGAGACATGGATCAGGCCACCGCTTCAAGTCATCGTCGACCACCGGGACGAACGAAAGAGGCGTCCAGACGCTTGATTCCCCCGTTCCTCCCTGCGGAACCCCCGCCAATCTGAGAGCTTGTGCTCAGAGACGATCGACCGCCTCCATGTCGCCCCTCGTTGCTTTTCAACACTACCCGTGCAAGCCGTGCTCCTTGTCAGCGCCTCACCGCATGACGGGCTGGCTGCTTCTCTAAGAGCGTGTCCCGGCCCGCACGCCTGACACTGTCGATAAGGAGCGGAGGTACTGGCTAGCCCCTTCAGCTTTGCATCAAACCCCATCGGACACGCCCAGGGCATGTCCCGGATCGACATCCGCCACGTCCAAGACGCTTCGTCGGCGATAAGACGAGATTCGGTTCTCCAGCGTCCCAGGATCGACTCGACATGCGGCTTTGACAGCACGCCGGCGCCGCTGCCATCGAGCCGCCCTCGACGAGGATCTGCGATGCCCCCCACCTCTTCGTAGTTAAATCGAATGACAAATTGTAGGCTCCGGCGTCCAATTACATCTCTGTAAAACTACTGAGTGTCGTCGGGCGTGGTCACACAAGGCATCGCCGACTTGGGGGGGTGTCATGCGGGTGATCAAGGCCGTGAGGGAGTCGAGCCTGTGGTCCCAAGGACCAGACAGGATCAGAGGGGGTGAGCGTGCCAACTCGAAGATGGTACCTTCTTGACCAACCCATGGGCAGGCACACCGGTCTGGATCCAGGTTCGTCCATTGAAACGCTTCGTCCTGCCTGCCGTACGCAGTGAAGACGCTATCGACCGACGGTGGCCGCGAGCTAACGGCTCAGGGGAACGCATCATCACTTACGCGCTGCAGCCATACGTGGAATGCTACCGTTGCTCTTCCCCCCATCCCGGCGTGACACTACCACTAGCTAGACGCCCATCTACTCCGCGAGTAGCTCCTGTTCTCTTCACGCCTTGACGCCTCGGACACGCACTCGCAGTTGAACATCAGACGTTACACGACATCCAAGTCGTCGTGCGGACTGACTGCGTGAACCAGATCTTCGTCACTTTGTCGCCCGTCGGTCCCGCAAAGTAACATGTGTTTCCCACCGGTGTCTGGAACTGGCTGGCCACCCTGTTATGGTTCCTCTTTCCTGCTATATATGGATCTGGGGTTCTGTGGAGTGGACGAAACAGGGAGGGGACGGCACCGGGTCGGGTCATGTCTCGAGACCCCTGTGCTCAGTTATCCCTGGAGCTCGTTCCGGTGGCTAGTCATGACCTTGGCGTGTGTTTGGTGAGAAATAACAGTAAAAGAGGATAGCTTCATGTGAACGTTGCGCCTCGTGGATGATGCCTTGTTTCTTGGGTAAATAGCGTGACTTCAATGTTGAGGCGCATGCTGGTAGTCTGGTGACTACTCAAGCTTCGGCCATCCTCATGCAAACTGCCAATAAATCGAGAGATGAGGAACTCATGCGCTTGAATTTAGAGGTCAACCGCTTTCTGACAACGCAAAATGGACTGTGGGGCTGTTCACAGCCAGAGCAGCACGCTGCATGTGCTTTAAAGCCTCCCGCAAAGGAGCCGAGAGAGCGCAAGTGCTCCCCTCTCGTAAGTAGCAAAGGATATTTCAAGCTCTATGACGTTAAACGTTGTGCCTTTACACAACGTATGTCCAGAGCAGGACGACCATGTGGCAGAAGAAAATCGAATAGGGGTTCAAGACCTGTTCCATCACCTCTTCTTCATGTCCTGTCTTGACAGCCACACCGCACTGCCTGCATTAAAGTTAGACAGCAGTCCTTGACACGAGCACCCATTGTTGTCTACGACAAATATGAAAGACAGACTTCACTGTCCAGGCACGTGGACCAAAGCGCCTGGAGTTTGCCGCCAGGGACCACAGCACTGTGCTTGGCAAATGCACGTGCTGCATCTCATCCTGCAGTTCACGGCTCGTTCTGTCCAACATATCAAGAAGCCCTCCAGCACAACGCTAAATCATACAGACTCCATCATCTTCAGATCGAAGTGAAGGTGCATCTCCACAGATCCACAGCGTGGGGTCTCTCTTCCAGCGACATGCCCTCGTTGTCTGTCCCGGGAGTGTAAATGTACTAGAGTTTGTTCATTGATTTTCAGTTGGAAGTGGGAGGTTATCAATATTGACTGCGTCGATATTCTCGGGCGTGATGCCGTAATACGTCTGCTTCCCAGACGTCCGATCTCAGAGTACATTTGGACTCGGGTTGAGAGCCTTCATGTTTACGAGATACGTTGCACTATGTCCTTGTTACATGTGTGTAGCTTCGACGGTCGCCAATGCCGTCGGTCGCACGCGGAGTCGCGTTGACTTCAATTTTCTTCTCTCTGGCTACCGACTGTCGATATCAAATCCAAGGTGACTCGATCTGTACGTGTAGAGGATTGACCTCGCGGAACGTTGTGTACGGGGCCGGACGAGGCGCATCCAGACAGGTTTATGCCCGCTTCGCTCTCATATGTTCGGCAGAGCAACAGGAAATTCGCCCGTGCAAACGATTCTCAGGGCCGTTAATATTGATGTTGGATTGGAGGGAGCCCATATGAAGACCATTTCTGGCATGCTCCCGTCTACTACTTTTGCTCCAGCTCCGTGCAGCATCACAACCCGTCTACTGTATTGGGGGAATCTCGCCCAAAGCGACGGGTCATGATGGCACGGTCTTTTTTTTGAAGAGCTTATAAGAGCCCGAGCGGATGAGCGACTGACTACAGATTACCACGGGTTCTTCAAAGCATCTCAAGTAACGATGGCGTCAGCACCGACGTGTCTGAGACGTCTCACCCGGGTTCAATCTAGAGCTGCGGATCGCCAGACGGCCCGCATCAGCCAACTCACCTTCAAGATTAAGACAACGGTGAACTCCTCATCCAAATTGACGTCCACACTACCCAGCCTCGCTCCTACGCAGGCTTGCTTCTCGTAGACTCGAAGACGTGCCGCGAGGAACCCGTAGGATAGGCCAGCGACTGTCTGGCGCAAGAAGGTCCTTGGAAGAAGCGGTCTGGATGAACACACATCGGACGACCCCCAACCTCAACAGAATCGGACGGGCTGCCCGTTCAAACCTCCTCCCGGGCCTGAGAACCAGCCTTTGGCAATCCCATTCCAGCCTCTGCTAGCTCAGGTGACAGACCGGACAGGCACATCAGGGCACTGGCGGCGCCCGTGCCGCGATGCGCATCGTCTCATATTTCCACTGATCGTATGCACAGACGCCGTCTCGGGTGAAATCTCGGCGCGCCTCTTATTGCCCAGGGGACGTCGACATCTGGCGGGGCGCCCGGGGCCAGTGGAAGGTCTGAGCCGTCAGCCACTTGGCCAGCGATGCCAGCCAGCCCAGGAGACGTGTCGACTCAGAGGCTTGGAGGCTTGGAGAGCCGTGGCCGTGGCGGGCCCCAAAAGGCCCCAGTCTATGCGCACAACCGACTGCTCGGTAGTCCAACTCACGCCACCCGTGCCCAGTGCATGTGCGATTCATTCCTAGTTGGTACGCGCCAACGGCAGTTGTAGCCCCTGCAAGGCCGATTAAGGACAGGCCGTGAGTTAATCACGACTGACAGCCGTCCGTTCGTGTTGGCCTCGTCCAAATGCACATCAGCAGGAGGCCGGGGGGGCAGTCAGGCTTACGCGCATCCGTGGAAAAGGGGAAAAGCAAGGCCGAGGATGGGCAGGGCAAAAAAGAAAGCGTCAGCCCTGGCAATTCCCTGCTCCGGTCTCCCGAAAGCGAGAAGGCCCGTTGTCCGCAGCCTATTCCGCCTCGCGCACTCCGAATAAGGCATGGAACGCAGCGCATACACCCATCTCTCCAAAAGCCGGCCGGCGTAATATGCGGTGACGTCCGAGCCGCCGGGAATTGGCAATGCAGTGGCGGAATGCCCTTGACATCGGGGCAGACGACGCCGCTCTTGTGACAGGTCGGGGTCGGGGGCACCGTGAGAGCTGGCAGGCGAGGCTGGGCGGCGGGTCCATTGGAAGAAGCAAATTCAATGGTGGTGAAGAAACACAGCAGGCCTCGTTGATCTTCAGGTGAGCAGGGAGTCCTCCAGGCAGCCAGTATTTGCGAGATTGATCGGCGGCGGCGCAATTTCTCTCTTGCGCCTCGAACGGGGGCTCGTGCGTTCGTCGCTGGCACGAGTCAACCGTCCCGTCTTGACAAAGAATACAGAGTTATTACCGACAGGGAAACGGCTGATTGGGTGCGACAACGGCGACGAGCCCCGGTGACCGCAACGGCGCGACCCATCCCATCCTTGAACTTGACTGCGATCGACATGGCCCCATCCCGCGTCCGTGTTTGCTATGGTGCCAAAGTGCCGGCTCGGATCCGGGTCCATGGCTGAGTGACAGACAGCACGACCAATCAGGACGTCTAGGGGGTGTGAGCGGACGCTCGCCGTCGCCCGTCCCGAGACGCAAAGCGTTGCTGCAAATCCATGTCAGCCTGTCAGCCGTCCCGACTGACTGGGAACGTCCTCCAACTTTTGCCGAGTCTTGCCTTCTCGGCCGTTGGCCTCACGGTCGACCAGCCGACGCCCTCGTCCATGACCTGCAGATCCGAGACCGGGGTCCGCCTGGACGCTTCCCAGATCTGTGGCCTTGCATAGACCTGGCGTCCCAAACCTGAGTCCGAAAAGAGGCCACACTCGTTCTCCGGGTTCTCCAGTCCAGGCAGTCTGATGCCACTTTCTATGTATCATCAAAGACAGTGTGATTCCTGCGCCTGGTGCCAAGCCTGCGACCTCATCCGATAGCCTTAGACACGTGCCGGACGCGCCTCAAACCTTGTGAGCGTTCCCACGTGGCCCTCGTACAATCCTCTCCGTCATCTCGGGTTCGTCCTCGACACGCCGAAGTTGGAGGCACAGGTCGCGTGGGCTGGTGCTGACCATGAAGCATGCCTCGGGGGGCAGAATCAGAGTGCCAAAACGCCGAACTGGGGACACCCCTCCCACCGCCACGAATCGCCGACCTGCCGGAGCAAGCATCATGACCCCAGCCCCAAAGCGCAAAGCCAGTCTTCCCCAAAAACGGGAAGCATGCGTCCCAAAACGGGGACCGTGGTTGGCACCACGCCTGATTTCGTGTGACGTGTGCTAGCCGTCCGTACGCAAAAGGCAAACAAGGCTTGGATCTCAGCATATCTGACACTTTGCCCTAGCGCCTGTCTGAGATTGCCTTGCTGACGATGATGTTGGGCGGCGGCTGCCACGTCGAGGTGCTGGGGCCAGACTGGACCGCCCAGGGCCCCTGGTCTGCCTTGGGCTTCAACAACCGGGATGGGTGTGGCCGCCTTGCCCGCAGCCAACCAGCCCAATGAACCCTGACGAGGACGACCGATGAACTTGGAAGCGCGCCACAGCGCCGAGGCGAAGCCGTGCTGTGCACTTTTTCGCCCCGGCACGTTACTCGTTGAGATGAGAGCCAATGCCGGCGTTCAAACAACCGCTTACCAGCCTCGCAGACACTTCCCATTGGGGCAAATTGTGATACGGACCGAAACTCTTCTCGTCTAGCGGCCGCCGCATGTTTCCGTAAGAACTCCAGTGAGCGTGTCACAATCTTGCCGGCGAAAGGGGGGGGGGGGGTTGGAGAAGCCCTACCTGCTTCGTACCGGACAACCGTGAAGTCTTCATGCCTGACCAGCTAGCCTGAAGGAAACCGTTCGCAGGAGCAGCCCCGGCGATGGCAGCGCGGGGCAGCCACAAGGCGCCTGATAGCGTCATGTTCAGAGCTGAAATGAAACCCCAGCTCATTGATCAACGCCGAAACGCAGCTGGGCCGGGATGCGCTCAGCACCAGGCGTGTACTGGAACCTAGCCTTTCTCTTGCTTCCCATAGGATTCTGCACTACAAGTAGTTATAGTGTACAACAACAAGGTACACAACCAGGCAGGTATTGGACAGTTTGAAGTTTGAACCTTCACCATACCCTACACCATGCCTGAGCGTGGGCGACACCCGCGGCCCGGCGACTCGTCGCAGGCGGGCGGTCGCCTGGGTCATGCAAGACGACCCAAGAGGGAAAGGAGTCGACGACTCGAGCTACCTGAGCTTCCCCTCTGTGACGAGCGCAAGCCGCCGTTCACCTTGTGTCTCTCAGTCGAAAAAGCCGCAGGTCGCTTGGCTTGGCCAAAGCATTGGTTTCCACGGACGGGACGGGACGGCAGACTTCCCGCGCCGCCACCGTAAACCCAATGCGGTTTAGAGGAAACTATCCGAGGGGTGCACGGGTTGCAGCCCGTCGTCGTGTTGCCTGTGGAGCTTTGCGTTTGGCCGAAGCGTCTGCCACACGAACCTCTCTTGCTCTCCTCAGGTCCCCGTCCAGAGAGTGACGGCCAGCTGAGACAGCCCCCAAAGCGTGCGCTCGCCGCGCAAGCGGCGTCGAATAACACAGCACCGAAGTAAGCGCTGGTTCATGGCCGCGAGCGTCGTCAGTCGGCCACCATGAGGTGTGCCGAGCGCCTCCACTACCCACTACGTAGCCGTCGTGCCACTGGTCCGTAGTTCACACCTCACAGCACGAGTCCAGCTCTGCGGAACAATGAGCGATGCAACCTGGTGCAAGGTCCTCTTCCGACAGCCTCGGGCATCCGTATCGCGGCGAAAGGTACAGTACGACATGATGCGAGGAGAACGAAGAGTGTGGCGCTCGCTCTCCGCCGGAAGTCGGGACTGGCAGCACAGATCGCAGTGGCGTGGCTTGGTTCCCTGAGCAGGCTCGAGAATCCTCAGCTATGCGGCGATCACACCGCAGCGCCGGGAAGTAACAGCGCCCCGCGTGGCCGTACTCGTAGGAGGTATTGACGATGGGCTGGTGTGGACAACCGAGTCTCGCCCTCGGCTTGAGCCGAACAGGTTGAGGCCGCCTGTGGCTGTTTGGGTAACACGCTGGCGCGGCCAATTGAACCATGCCGCCACCCTTTACTTCTATGTCTGCAGGTGCGGCTAGGTCGAACAATGTGGCTGCGAATTCTTGTTCGCCAGTCAGTCAGTGGTTTGGGTCGTGCAAGGAACCATGTTAAAGAGCTTGACTGCCTTCTGCCGCTCTCCAGCCCCGATGCTGGGCCTGTTCATCCAAACACCCTCGGGTCTTCAGAGGCGATCGCACCAGAACATCTGCTGCCGGTATGAAACAGGCAACGAGATCGTGCCGGCGAGATGCCACGATCTGCGGGTGGCCAGCATCGCCACGAGGGGACTTGCACACTACTCGTGCTTCGTACGTACGAGATCCAACGCCATGCTCTTCCGAACATGGTCGAGCGGTTGGTCGTCGAGGCGATAGCGGTCGCACGGCGAGCCGAATATGCGAGAGAGGGTCCCGAGGGAACGGAAGAGACCTTACAGGGCCTGCATGCGATGTGGCACTATCCTTGCGAGTTCGCAGACCGAGCTTCTGAATTCCATATGGTTCGTCCCGACAGGCGCATGGCGGCAGCCCGGACGGGGAATCTGTGCGACTTGCCCAGGCGCCTGGAGTGTCACTGTGTCGCTGTTGTCCCGGTAGGCGCCGGGCCATTGCCCTCACGTGGAGACGAGAGACTGCTTCTTCCTGTCCGAGGCGATACGAGGGCACAGCGCGATCCTTCTGACCCGCGGTGGCTGCGTCTGACGAGATGAGAGATCGAGGTGAGGCCAAGGGACAACGATCAAGCGTCGTCCGCTAGGCGGGGTCTTGGTACAGAGTGCAAGTACCTGACGAAATGCATGGCTCGCGCCTTCCTTGCCCCGCGCTGGCAAGCCTGCACCGTGCAGGCATCTCGAGTGCTCTTGCCTCCGCAAGCTCAACAGCGGTCGTGGCCTGGGGCTTCTGGGCCTTCCAGTCAGGAACCAAACCACACCAAGCCAAACCAAACATGCCTCCTTTCCACACCCACGTTCCTGTGCACAGCCTGAGCCGAGAGGAACAGCACGGCGTCGGCATTGGCACCAATTGGCGGCCTTGGCCCAACTCGCGGAGAAGGCGCTCCGCCGTGCTCTCGCTCTCATCCTCGTACAGGCAGTACTGTGCAGCGTCCGCTCCGGCTCAATGCGAGCAGTCATATCTGTACTCGTACCTGCAGCGACGCCAAACCGACCTCATCTCAGCTAACAAACGAACCCAGACACCGGCGCCGCCCTGCATGGGAGGCTTCCTCGACATCGCCCGGGAAATTGCTTTGCAGCCCACGGCTAGCGCGAACCGCGTGACACGAGCTTGCGATTCCTCCCTGTGGGAAACCAATGACCCACGCGGCGCCTCGCCGTCGGCCTGCGGCCTGCGACCCTGCATCGTGCCTTTTGACGATGCCAGATGGGCCGATACGACCCTTGCCCCGTTCCCCGGACGGCCCAGAGAGCCATGCTGCGTGCCCCAGCCCAGGTTGCACAAGTGCCGCCCTGGCTTGCTGGCCCTGGCATTGGGCGATAAGCAGGCTTGATCTGGCCCTTTGTGGGCTGTGAACTTGTGAGTCTAGGTACCAGCGACCGGGCCCGTGCTCTTCTGGGCGCTGATCCGCCCTCGATGGGTCAAACTGGCAGTGACTCGGCGGACAGGAAGCAACGGGGAAAAACGAAGGTTCGGCTGTGTCAATTCCTCGTCCGGTTGGCAAAGTGCAGGTGGTTCCACCTGGGTTGTGCCCGATTGGGACCGTGGCAAGACGACACTAGCTGTTGTGGTCGGCCTTGCACGCCTTGAGACGGCTGGGAATAACCGGAGCAGCCGACGACTCAGCGCTGGACGCCGTCCGATGGCGCACCTGGTGGTATGCCTGCGGACCTTGCGCAGCTGAAGCTTGCTCGCGAGCACCAAAACGGTCCCTCGCGCACCACCCTCTGCAAGGCCCAGCTTTGTCGCGTCTCCATCTCCATTTGGACATCGCGCAGCACACGCTTGGTACACGATGGGCTTGATTGGATCCGGCAAACGGCAGTGTACGAGCTGCGCTTATCGTGAGGGAGGGATGAGGGCTTGACATGCACTCCATCAGTCTGGCATCCAACCACACCTAAGCTGCAGCTGACATTGGATCGGCTCGGAGCCCGCCAACGTGACCTACAGGGTCGCCTATTCTCGCCCGAGAACTCGTACGAAGCCTGGATGATGCCAGGGGCTATGGACGCCATGTACCCTGTTGCCATGGTCGTTTGGCCGGGCATCGGCGTCCAAGCCCTTGCGGCTATCATGCCCTGGGGCTGGCAGGTGTTGGGTTGACAACAATGTCTGGGACATCTGCATTGTGCAACACGGATTCGGAACGGTCGAGCAGTACTTAAACTTCTGACATTTGCTGTAGAGACCCCAAGAAGTTGGTTCCGAGCGCAACGACGCCTCGAACTGGCTCCTCCCCTACGCGCTCCCTTGATGTTGCTCATGGAAGCATCCCAAGGCGTTGACAAGGCTACCAGGCTTATGTCCGAATCCGCAGCCGTTTCCCTGCTTCCGCTTGGACTCTAGTTCGGGCGCCCCCGACGCCACTTGTGACTTCGAGTCCCTGCTGCTCAGGAGAAGATCACCAGAGTGCGACTACTGCACGCCAAGGCAAGTGCACAGCTTAGTGCTGTCTGTTTCTTCTTCGCTGTGTCAAAGCGGCACGTTTTCAACTCCAAACCACGCTGCCGGGCTTTGTTGTGCGCCGCGGCTGCGGCACTGTGCGCTCGAGAGCGGCTGCCGGCAAGACAGTCGCCAAATAAGCAAAAACAAGGTGAAACAAGGGCGATGGTTTGCGTTTGGCCTGATCCATCCATCACTGACAGCTGCGGCACCCAGGCGTCCGCCCGTTGGGCTCCCACATCGTTTTGGCAAACCGAACGCCGGAAATCGCCCGAAGAGACAGCACCACACAAGGTATGATGCTATTCCCAGGGCTGTTCCCAGGCCCTTATCGAATGGAGCCAATCCGGGCATTCGTGTGTGTTATTGTCGGCCCCTCCTCATGCTGCTGCCTCTCCCTTGCAGCGTAAAACCCCGAGCGTGGGGTCTTGAATATTGGCCGGGAAGTCTCCTGGAAAATCCCCGTATCCTCGAAATGGTGGCTTGTCGCGCACGTGCAAGCGTTCGCTGAGGTGGGTGAGCTTGTCATGTTCACTGTTCTGGGTCTGGTGGGCGTCGGACTCTGAGCCAGGCCCCTGCACGGCATGCATCCTACGATCAAGCTAGCCCAACTGGCCGGATTTAGCGGCCAGGTTGAGCGTGCAGACGCGCTCATCACCATCTTGCGATATCGTCCTGGTCGGGAAAGGCCTTTATTGCACTCATGCAGACGCCAGAGTCATTTCCCACGTTGTATCACACATTTGCGGTGACGCAAGATTGCCAGACACCGGCCTGTCTGCCCGCAACCTGTCTTGTCTTTGACCTGTTCCCGTCTGCTTCGCTGCGGGGTTTGAGACAAGGGTAGGGCCGTTTCTGCGCGTTTCTTGAGCTCGTGCGGAGGAGTACCGGTGCCGCGGATGGGCTGAGAACCCATGGGCAACTGGTGTCACCAGTTCTCCTGCTGGTCTTCAAGGCGCGATCACGAGATTCGTATCGGGGGGGCGCCGTCGCGAGCACCTTTTAACCGTCACCACCCTGCGGGCGTCACATGCCGCCCAAGGTGGTGGCCGACCGATCGGGACGGGAAGGGGCCAGCTCAGGCGTCGGCGCAACCCCAGGAAAAAGCAACGGCTCGGCTGACTGGAATGATGGCAGGACACTCTCTGGACCAAACGGGCGGCCAGCGGAGCATTTCTGGCGCCTGCAGTGGTCTGCTGATCCTACCAAATCCACGGGCTCTA
This sequence comes from Purpureocillium lavendulum, assembly GCA_029168975.1. Classification (NCBI taxonomy): domain Eukaryota; kingdom Fungi; phylum Ascomycota; class Sordariomycetes; order Hypocreales; family Ophiocordycipitaceae; genus Purpureocillium; species Purpureocillium lavendulum. The sequence continues at coordinate 1,116,117 of JAQHRD010000005.1, read as the reverse complement.
CCTGCGCTACAGCACTGTGCCTGCCGAACCTATTCGACCTGGAAGAAGCTATCGCGCTCGACCGGACAAGTTGAAACCCGCCGTTTCCTGCACGAACGACAGCGACCGCGTACGTATGTATTTGAGCGCCTCTCCTTCGTCATCCTTCTGTCTTCCTTGGTGCGGAGATGACGGCCAGGGCGTCCCGGTTTGCGCTCGTCCCTGCGTGTCCGCTGTGGCGTATCGGCACTGGCAGGAAACTGAAGGCTTGAGCGGGTGGATGGGGACGGGGCGGGACGGACGGATGGACGGGTGTCCTGGCGGCTGGCACCGTTGCTCGGCCCTTGGAGCTCCCGACAACTAGCCCCGGGGCAGCGGACAACAGGGGACACCAAGCGCAGCTGCGGCGATAGACGGGCCCCCGGCCGACGCCTGTCGAGCAGGATTAAGACCGTGCAGGAAACTTGCGGAGGCTTCACCACTGGGCGGTCAGTGGATGGGGGTGGATAGGCTTGGGGTTTGGTCAGGCTTGGCTGATCCCCTGATGGGGGTTGCGGTGCATGAGATGGCCGCTTCTCACCCTCTGGCACCGCAGTGGCACGGTCCACTGCCGGTGGCCCCGCCGCCAACAGCCGGCTTCTGACCTCCCTCCCCCGCTGACTGCCCAAAGAGGCCCATGACACCCCCGTCCACTGGGGGCATGGGATGGGATGGGATGGGTTGGGATGGGACCAAACTCCACCAACCTCAGCACCCCGGCCCCGGCACCCGCTCTTGTCGGTGGACTGCCAGGCCCCCTGCTGGGCCGCACTCTGGGAGACCAATCGTGGACTGACTTGACTGCCGCAGGTACCAGCACGCACCCCTCGGGCGGGCCTACGAGCCTTAGTATCGCGGGCCGTTGTGCTCGACGAACGAACATCGGCGGTACGCGTTCATTGCGAAGCTCCCAGCCTCACCGTGGCGTGCATTCGCCAGCCGTCGTGCTTCGCCCTCTTGTACGTATGCCTCTTCTCCGGCGTCATCGATGTTCATCGCTCCGGATATCACTTCCGCTTTATCGGATCTCCAACCTCCGTGCCGTGCGTGGCCAATCGTCGACGCAAAGACAGGCAGGCAGACATCGACAGCACGGCCAGACGTCTCGTGTGTCTGAGATTGCTCGTCCCCATCGGCAAACCTGTGTTGAGGACCGGGGGTGGTCGGGCGCTCTGGGGCGGAATCGAGTCGGCGGCCTGACATCCATCTCCTCTTCCTCTGCCTTTCTCCGCTCCACGTCACGTCACTGCCCTGCCAAACGCGTACGAGTACTGTGGCAGAGAGCAGCCACTGTTTTCTCTCCGGACGCACGCCATGCCCCCTCTCCCGACCGCACGGCCTCACACGCCCCCTCTCCACCCAAGCCAGCGCTTGTCACTCATCACCCTTGCAAGTGCCCTCCAAGACACTTGGGAATCTCGCAGGTCAACGGCCTGGACGGTGCCCTTTCCGTCCGCGTCCACGGCCCCCCTGGCCTCCTTCAGATGCCCGTTCGCCGCCACTTTAGCGTTTGGTCGCCGTCCACAACCCCCGCGGCCGAGCCGCGGCCACGACCTTCCCATGCCCCAGGAAACCTTCTCGAGCCGCTGGGATGCTGCCGATGTGTCTTTTCACCCAGTGGGGGGGCTCCAGGGTCCTGGTCGTTCTGGCTTGGCAACTGGGCCCTACCACGGACTGGGTATTCTGTCTGAAAAGCAATGTTCATCTGCCGCAGCCCGTGCATCTACCTCCCCCGGTCTTGATCTCCCGGTGACGTGCTTCCCTGGTAGGGAGGTTGCCTTTCAAGATATCATGACCGCGCCTCTTTCCCATGCCATATCTTCCTTCCACTCTCACTGCTCTAATATCTGTGCCTTCTTGACCAAGGCCTTTCCTCGTTTCCGCGAGAAATCACTCTTAGCTGGACAACCTATCCTCCTGGAACTCCATCTTCCGTTCACACGTTCTTCTGTGTGGGCTCGGCCTGTCTAGAGCTAGACGCAGGGCAGGAGTGCACTTGCATGAGCCGCGCCAGTCTCCAAAAGAAATGCACCGGGCCTGTTCCTCCTCCCTCTTTCACATCTGACACCCCCCAGAGAACCGAGACGTTGACTTTCCCAAATCTCACCGACCACTGAATCAAGACAGCCCGCCCTTGGTTTCCTCGTGTGGCATTCTGCGCGCCTTTCCCGCCGCCCACCTTCGGTCGCCTTCCAGCCTGACCTCTGCAACGGTCCGGCTCTGCTTTTTCCTGTCGTGGGCACACCTACAGGTCAACAAACGCCTCGGGCAGTGTGTCGACCTTCATTTCCCTCCCTGCGAACGGCTCAGGTACCTGCAGAACGGCACATCGCGTCCCCACTGATTAGGCAAGGACGTCCGTTTCTGATCGTTTTGGCCACGATTACTGCAGGCTCAGCTTCAGGATGTAAGTTTGCTCAGTGCTCTAATTTCGATCTTCTTCATTGTAGCTCTTGATGCTCCGCGCGCTTGAACGGCTCATGTTGAAGCGAGGAGGTAGCTCGTGAAACTATGGGCTTGCCACGCGGAACGAGAGAATGCTGACCCGCCCCCAGTGCAAGACGCCATCAAGCAGGCGAAACACACACACCCAGTTACGGCGGATCAAGGAACGTTCCTCTGCAGACGAAGCTTCGCAAACCAAACGTCAGAGGAATTTCATGCTTGCTCGCCGCCACCTCTTCACCCAATAGGGGGGCGCTTGTATCGACCCTCGTTCTGTCTTCATCCCGCCTTCCTGGGAGCTGCCTGGCCCATTTGAGAGAAGCCATCTGCAGAAGGGCAGAGCGTTCTGTTCTTGTTGGGAATGTAACTGTCTCTGCCAAAGATCGGGGTCATTCTCCGCCACTCCAAGGATCTCTCGCCGCCCAGTAAGATCACCCCAAGGCCCATCAGCTGTCTCACCCAAGCCCCCCTCCCCTTCCCGGAGGGGAAAAGAAGCAACACTGGGGGGGCGTTACTGACAAGTCTCCGCAGCATAACAAAAGCATCTCGCCTTCACCTTGGTCTCCTCCATCGTTGTAGCATATCAAATCTCCGAGAGGATCTAGTGCCAAGCGAAGGGAGCCCCTCCCGCCTCCAGAGTGATCCTCGCTGAATAAGACCTCGACGAGACCTGGTTTAACTACAACTGCGACCACCTCCCTCAGCCAAGACAAGTGGTTGGCATTCTTCACATCCTTCCTTCAACTTCCATCCTCCGAACTGTCTTCAATCATCTCGTGACAGCTTCATGTCTGCTGTCAAGTTCCAGTCTCCATCTTACAAGCTATTCGAGGTGAGTTGACGCTTCCTGTACTGCGACCCATCGCGACCTGCCATCGGGACAGAACAGAGCCCGTGTCAGTTCTGCCTTCGGAGTGGACCAGAATTTTCTGTCTTCAAGTCCCACCGATCCGTCTTTGCAACACTCCACGTGTATAACAACCTGAAATACCGGTTCTGATAAAAGTGCAGCCCGACTTTCACCCCGAGAAGCCAGTCATCGTTGGCGTGGACGAAAGGCTCGAGTCCCCCGACACTCTGACACTGAAGTACGAAGAAGCTGCACGGGCAGCCTGTGGGGGTGAGCCACGCAGGGATTCTTCCCCTTCAGTTTTTGATATGGCGACCTACAGCAAAGCGCAGCTGCCGTCGATGCACGGTTAGTACCCCCTCACGGACGTCTGATTTGGGGACTCGAAAGGTTGGCGAATGTGTCTCGAGAGATTTGAGGGGTGATATCAGAATTTCGAATGCAGCAATGTCATGGCGTCGCAAATTGTCCGCCTAATAACATGATTCATTGGCTAACGAGCAAGCTTCTGTGTTGGGCATTGCAGGCTATGACGCGAACCGATACCAGGATGCGTCCTACGAACAGTACCCGACGCAGTCCTTTTCTGCGCAGCAAACAGACAAGTTCGCTCAGTTGAACCAGCAGTCGTTCGCCTCCAACAGCGCGGTGGCACAATATATCCCGACGGGGCCGACAGTGCTGTCATGCCAGCCAACGACAGGCATATTCGGGACCAAGGTCTTCTTAAAAATCTCCTCGCAGTACGACGTATTCGCCATGTCTCCGATGCCGTACTTTTCTCTGTACTTTGGTTCAGAAAAGTGTCCGGTTCAGGACGTGGTCAGAGATGCGCAGGACAGCACCGGCTTTGTATACTCGTGCAGCGTGGATGCGCCACAGCCGGTGGTCACGGGCTGCACTGGCAATAACGTGCCCCTGTCTCTGGTGACTGAGGGTCCATCGGGCGAGGAAATCTCGCGAACAGTTGCCGGGTCGTTTCAGTACCTTGAAGGGTCCGGGGACGATATCACGCGGACAGCCAAAATCCCCAAGCATGAGACTGCGGCACCTGCACCCCCAACTGATCAGCCGAGTACATCACCCAAAACTGTCGACAGTCACCTCTCTACAGATGCGGCTACAAATAGTTATGATTACCCTTCGCAGCAAAATCAGTATGCGAACGACTTCTCGCAAGGCAACGGCGACATGATTTCCACATACAGGACAACCAGTTTCACGGACCCTCACTACCACCGACGGCCGGCGCCGGGATGGAGCGGTTTCGGCGGTACGCTGGGTAGCACGGGACGGGCCCACATGTTGGATCACGCCGGGCTGGGAACGGGACGGCCAAGCCTGACGCCACTGCCGATGCCGTCAACGACAAGCAGTGGCACTCCACAGCTTATTCGCACCAGCACGATCGCCAACGGGGCGGGCGGTAACGGACCTTACCACCCTATTTCGCTGTATTCCAGCAAAGCAGTCCTCAAGATAAACGGCAAACTGGACACGATGGCTGAGAACTGGACGCAAGAGGAGTGGGACAACAGAAGACGTATCGTCATGTTCCGCAAGAGTCAAACAGGGTCGACCCTGACGGCTAGCTTTCGAGCCGTCCCCGTCAACGAACGACCGCAGAACAGCATCTGCATCTCCTGCATATGGTGGACAGAGAAGGCCGAGTGCTTCGTCACTTCTGTCGACACCATCCACCTGCTCGAGCAACTCGTTGCCGCCCCGAATCGGTTTAGCGTTGAAGAGAAGAATCGCATTCGACGAAACTTGGAAGGGTTCCATCCTCTGACAGTTTCCAAGGCGAAGCCGGACAGTGAGGAGTTCTTCAAGATCATCATGGGCTTTCCAAACCCGAAGCCGCGCAATATTGAGAAGGATGTCAAGGTGTTCCCTTGGAAAATCCTTGAACCGGCACTCAAGAAGATTATCGGCAAGTACAGCGCCAGCCCAAGCAGCACCTTGCCACCGGCCACGATGACACCGGTGAGCGCGCCATACGCTACATTGCCGACACCGCCAGGTCAGGGCATGTCGTCCCAACAGAGCCTTCCGTCGCAACATGGCGATCACCCGAGCCAGTACTCTGTCCACGGCAGCCACCACGACTCTATTCCGTCTCCACGGTCACTCTCTGGCTCGCAGGCATCATGGACTCCATATACGACGGCACCGACGTATCCAACCGCAGCAACTCGAGCACTGAGCCCAAATATTCGCAATGCGAGCCCACAGCAGCATCAGCCACCTCCGATGCGCATCAATACCACGCCTCTCCCTGCCGTGACAACATACGACACGCGGACCGTGTCCACGGGAGGTTACAGCTCCACAGGCCTGCATACGCCCATCAGCCATCACCCGTCTACAGCGACGCCCCCACGGTGGGACACAGCCTCGGCGAACTACACAGACACTTACTCCAGCCTGGCTTCACACCACCCTCAACCCAGCCACTCAGTTTACAACACTGCAGGCTACGGAGATGGCGCACCGCGAGCATGAACATGACGGCCGACAGAGTCAGCGCGCCTGCGGGCGAGGAACACAGTGCCATGACATCCACGACGAACCCTCACCCTATCCCATCGCCTCGTATTCATGCAGCGAGTGCTTTCCCCTACTCCTTTTCCAAGCTTCAGCGGTCTGATACACGGGATTGGGCAGCCTCGTGAACATGGCGAAGGTGTGTCTCGGCAGAGTCAGGTGCTGTGGCGCAGGCCAATGAGAGGGGAAGCTCGCACACCATGTGTGCTCGGCCTTAGTCCCGATGCGATGTGCCGCTGTCACGTATCCGCGACAGGATGCCACACTCTGCATGACGCCGCTGACAGTCGCCCAAGCCTTGGCCTTGGAATCTCCAGTAGGGCATACGGGCGACCTGTCGCTCCTTTGGCAACTGGGTCAATGATCCCTTGGCCGCCCTCATGCGCGACGAGCCTTGGCTCGATGCACCGGGTTTGCATTTGAGCACTCGCCCGCGGGTGTTGCCACTGGAATTACGCCTGTTTGTGGAGATCGGAATACTTCCAGCTTACGGGAATCTGCGGTTTTGGGCCTGGATGTGGAGTGGTCTTGCGTCAAGCACCGAGGCAGACATCCGTCTATAACCGGCCTCAGCGCAGCCCTTGCGAAGCAGCTGCTCATAGCGATGGCTGTCATCACATTATACGAGCCTTTTCCTTACGGAGTTTGTTGCTGTTTTCCATGACCTGATGTCATTTCGGTCTCTCAAGCCCCCTTGGGTCGGGCAACTTATAGACGAAGGACCATGTTGAACGCTTGGGGCGACTTTATCTGCTTGGCACCGAGTCGCGTATTTCCTACTTGTGCTTGTTTGAGGGAAAGGATGGGCCAGGCGGGCTAAGGGGCACCTTGGGACTTTTTTACATAGGCATCTTATACCCTTTTGTGTGTGCTTTGATGGAATTTAGATATGACTACACAGAGCTACCGTTCTTGTTAGCAATGACGCTCGTGCCGTTGACCAAGCATGGGATGGTCAAGGGAAAGGGGTAGAGGGCGAGCGTGGACCATTACGAGAGATACTTGGCGGGCGGGATTGATAGTCGAACATAGAAGCGAAGCCGTAATTAATAATTCCCATTCAACATGACCTCCTCTCCATACTTTGTTAATTTTGTCCTCTTTGATGAGGTGCTGGGTGTTCATGTTGACAGTGGCCTTGCGTACGAAATCTAACCGACCGACAATGAACATGAACAGAGGCGGCTGGCTCAGAAACTTGAACGATATCATAATGCAAGAGTCAACAGAGGGCGCCGTTTAAGGAGTATTGGCACTCGGAGTAGTTCCCATCTATGGCTTCTCTGTCTTGTGTCGTACAAATTCATACGCGAGCCGCTACTCGGCGTTGATGAGTACCTGAAGTGACCCGAATGCCGTGGCATCGTGCCCCCACGAGTCAACGGGAACTAGGGGCAGAAAGAGCGAGAAAGAAAAAGCAACCCTGCAAAGCAAAAAGACAGCAGAGAGGCCAGTTCTTCCCTCGCTTCAAGACTGTGCAGCAGGGCCAGGTAGCTCTGTGCGTTGAGCGGTACATCGCTGATGGAGAGCGTCCATATCCGTGCGATAGTGCGGGTGAGGACTCGGGGCACTGGGATCTCGCTGGGGCGACTGGAGCGGCATCAAATTGGTGAAGCAGTCCCGACAGAAGAAGGAAAACCATAGGATACAAAGGGAGCATGATAAGAAATACGAGCCCATTTGCGGGCGGCGGTGAAGGACGGCGATGTTGAGGCCCGGCGTTAACGAGCGCACATGACTGATTCACTCGATCTCAACAACTCGTGCAAGTGAGACCCGCCGGCGCCGTCAACTGAACCATGGCAGGAACACTTTCTTTGCATCAGGTACGCACGCAGGAAGCCATCGGCGGAGGGGAGTGCAGGGGAGGGGGGGCGTGTGATGTCTGCCTCCGATGTCCCTCTCGCCGGCGCATCCCATCCATCAGTCCGTCAGTCCGTCAGTCCATGTCCATGTCAGCCAGGCAGTCAGTCAGTCAGTCAGTCATCAGTGGCCGTCTTCGTGGAACTCATGGAAGCCAGACCCGACTTCCTCGATCTTGCCGCCGCCCCTGGGCATCCGCACCCTCGCCCGCGTATTCGGCGGCACCCAGACCTGCAGGGTGAAGCGTCCCCCGTCTGCGATGTGCCACTTGACACGCACCTCGCCGTAGCCGCTCACGTACCGCGTGTCGGCGCTGGTGATGCCGCCGCCGGGGACGGGCTCGACGGCCGCGACCTTCCACCCAGGCTCGGCGGGCGCGAGCCCCCCGACGGTGGCGTGCACCCAGTCGGCGACGGCGCCGAAGGCGTAGTGATTGAAGCTCGTCATGGAGCCCGGGTTGACGTGGCCGTCGGGCAGCAGGCTGTCCCAGCGCTCCCACGTCGTCGTCCCGTTCTCGACCACCTGGTACAGCCACGACGGGACGCGCGTCTGCAGCAGCATCTTGTAGAAGTCCCCCGTCGCGTTGGCCACGTCCCGCAGCGCGGGGCCCAGGGCCGGCGTCCCCGCGAAGCCCGTCCCGACGAGGTACTCGTTGGCCGAGACGATGTCCCTGAGCGTCGCGACGGCGGCATCGCGCTGCGTCGTGTTGGTGTACAGCCCAAAGTCGAGCGCCAGCGCATACGCCGTCTGCGTCCTGTTGGCCATCTCGCCGTCGGCCGACATCCACGCCCCCTGGAACTTGGCACGCAGCTCGTCGTGCTGCGCCGCGTACTTGGCTGCGCTGGCCGCGTCCCCGGCGGCGCGCGACATGTTGGCAAGGACCTCGGTCATGCGCACCAGGTACGCATCCGCGACGAGGTACTTGGCCGTCGTCGCGGCGCCCGCGTCCTCGGGCGGCGCCTTGGGGTCAAGCCAGTCACCAAACTGCGGCCCGCTACGGTCCCAGAGGCCGTCGGCCTGTCGTGGGAGGCCCTTGTCGATCCAGCCCCGGGACTGCGGGTACTGCTCCTTGAGCATGCCCACGTCGCCGTACGCGCGGTAGAGGTTCCACGGCCCGCCGACGGAGACGTCGCCCCAGACGGCCGCAGGGGACTCGTTGCTGTCGGGCGGGACCGTGGGCACGAAGAAGGGCACGCGCATCGAGTCGTTTCGCTGCATCTCCGAGTACATGTCACGGTGCCACCCGCGCCAGAAGCCGGATGTGTCGTAGAGGAAGTTGGCGGTCGGGCCAAAGGCATGCGCGTCGCCAGTCCATCCCAAGCGCTCGTCCCGTTGAGGGCAGTCGGTGGAGATGCTGAGGAAGTTGCCCTTCATGGACCATCGGACGTTGGAGTGGAATTGGTTCAGAAGCGCGTGAGAACACTGGAACCACCCGGTCTGCTCGAGGTCGCTGTGGACGACGACACCTGTGATGGAGTCGGCGGTCAGGGGCGTGTCCTCGGGCCAACCATCGATCTGCGCGAAGCGGAAGCCATGGAAGGTGAAGTGCGGCTCCCACGTCTGCGACCCGTTGCCGTGCAGGATAACTGTGTCTGTGGCCTTGGCGCTGCGGAGTGGCCGAAGGGCGAGTTCACCGTTGTCAATGACCTCGGCGTGGTGAAGGGTGATGTTCGTGCCGCTAGGCCCCTTCACGTTATTGAGGCGCAGCCAGCCAACCATGTTCTGTCCGAGGTCGATGAGAGTCTTGCCCGAGGCAGACTTGAAGATACGCTCCGGCTTGCGTTCCTCGAGCCGCCGTACGGGTGGTCCATCGGCGGGAACCAGCTTGCCCTTGAGCGGAGACATCTTCTTGGTCGCGAGCCAATTCTTGTCGTCAAACGATCCTGAAGACCATCCCTTGACATCCGCTTCGAGCCGGGAATCATACGTCTCGCCGTCGTAAATCTCCGACGAGACGATTGGGCCCGTGTTGGCTTTCCAAGACTCATCGGTGGGCACTTTGGTTGTCGTCCCGTTCTTGTAAGTGACTGTTAAGAGAGACTGGACGCCCAAAGTGTCTCCCCAAAAGTTGCGGCTATCGGAGAAGGCCAGTCTCCCGGCGAACCACCCCTCTCCTACCGCGACACCAATTGCATTGTTCCCGTTCTTGACCAGAGCCGTAACGTCGTACGTGTCATAGACGTGGCGATAGTTGAAGGATTGCCATCCCGGAGCGAGGACTGCGTCACCGACGCGCTTGCCATTGATCTCGGCTTCATAAAGTCCCAGGGCAGTGATGTAAAGCCGCGCGGACTCGACGTCCTTGCCGCCGGGGAAGTCCTTGCGGAAGTACAAAGGCCGCTTCGGTCCACCGACCTCGGTCTCGCGATCCGCTGCAATGGGAGACGCACCGGCCCAGTCGTCTGTCGAAAGGAGGCCGGCTTCGACGGCGACCCAGTCCGACCATGGCGTCGAGGACTGCCCGCGCTGGCCATGCGCCCTGGCACGAACCTTTGCACGTTCGGCAGTCCTGAGCGGCGCGTCGGGCCACGGCACGTACCTCGAATCGGACGACTTCTTCGAGTACGAGGACGTTGCGCCGTGTTGCGTCGCCTTGCCGCTGCGGGCGACCTCTATGTCGTACGACGCCTGCTCCCAGTTCGTCGCCTGACCGGTGAAGCGCCACGATATACGAGGCTGTGTCTCGGCAATCCCAATGGCGACGCGGTGATGCTCGAACGACAGCTGCGAGATTGAAACGGCCATTGCGAGAATTGTTTACCTCCGGAGAGGGCCAAGCTATCTCTGAACTGCCTCCCTATCTGGATTTACTCATTGGTCAGCTCCCGTGAACGTGAATCGACTTTATATATTGAACCCAGCCGGGAGGTCGCCCGAATTCGCCTCCACGCGACGTCACGACTTACAAGCAACAGGCCGGTCCTAGGCCTCGGCTCTCTTTCCCCCGTAATAGCGAGTCGTGTCGACGGGGGGATGCTTCTCCGCAAACCTTGCGACGAGCCTAGCATGAGGGGTTGCGGATGGCCGTGTCGATCCCTTCGTCGTGAGATTGCGCCGAAGACGCAGGAATGACCAGGGTTCGGCTCGTTCCATTGTCAGCATGTACAACAACCCGCCTCGGGTTTCCGGGACGGAACCGGTTTGCCCTCGTTCCTTGTACGAGCGCGGTTAGACCAGGCCAGGCGAGAGCTGCATGGTTACATTTTGGACGGGCAGTGTCGCGGGGGCCGCGGGGTAAGGGGAGGAGACTGAAGAGAGTGGCGAGTTGGAGCGAGCGCACAGTTGAAGGTGCTGTGCTTCTGACTATGGAATCACTCATCAGCCCGTGTATTTCCGAGCCTCTTTAATATCGCGGATATGACCTACACTGGTACTCATGCAGCATCCGTCGGGATGTCGAGCCCTATGCAGTATCGCGATTGGCTCTGTGGTCGTTGCTACCAATGCGCAAATCGCAAAGAAGTTGACTACCGCCTGCGTTTCCTTCGGCTTTCAGATTTGTACGGCGGTATCGAATGTCGGCATTACATTGCAGCTCAAGTCCTCGGTCTGCTTTGCTCCTTGTTATGGCGGGTTAGTGAAGACTGTACTTGGTAATAAATCAGCTATGCAGGATGGTCGCCAGTTGACTCAGCTAATGCAGAATTCTCGACATTGCAAGCAGTTCATTCGGTCTACGAAGTATGAGACTCTGTCCCTGTGTCAGAGCACCGGTACTGCCTGGCACTGCCAGGTCAACTGCCGCTTGGCGTATTGGAGCACAACAGGACGCTCGCAGATGCAGTCAGCCACGGGTAGTACGTGCGGTAATACGCAGATGTGACTGCAACCCACCTGGCGTCAAGTTAGGCCCCCCATGCCTGCACGAGCAGTCGATACTGTCCGCACAGCCTATTGTGAAACAGGCACCACTGTCACCCCTGAGCACGCTGTCGAAGTCCCAGGTAGTATGGCATTTTGAGCAGACACTATCCTGTCAGATGTTCCTGTATGACTTACAGGGAATCTTGGCGAGAAACATTGCGTGTGTTTACCAACACCGAACATGAAGGCAGTGATGATTCTAGCCGCAGATGGGTTTCTCCACGCCCCGGGCGGTAAAACTCTTGCCATGTGGCACGGCATCAACTGCTGGGCATTGACTTTTGGAACTCGGCAGCTGTCTTGCATCGGCGAGCGGCATGACGTGGACCGTTTCTGATGCACTGCACTGCTGCAGCCTCAATGCGCTCTGCCATTACGTCAGGGAGGGACGGTTATGTGCGCTGGCACCAACAAGACACTTCGAATGCAATATGTGTTCCACACATGCAGTTATATCACTGAAGCAGTCTTTGACATTCTGCCCGTGTGACATTTCAGCAGGACCTTCGGTACGTGACTACATTTGATCTGCGTGATATACTATAAAGACAAGGCCAAATCATGGACAAACCATTCCATTTTCTCCCTCCATCCAACATTGATCTGGCCCAAACATACAACAAATCTGTCCAGAAATAACATTTGAATCATCATGAGACCATTTATGATTGTGCTTGTGGCTGCCACGGCTCAGGCTCTTCCTTCTGATCAAAACTTGTTCAAGAAGAAGCTGGAATGCAAGCTGGTCGGAGAGAGGTGCAACCCGACCGTTCACCCTCCTGTTGTGTGCTGCCCATTCATCGAATGTGTCTACAATGAGCCCGAGCAAGAAGGCGCCTGGGGATGGGTGAGTCCTTGAAACGGTACGGAAGGCGCATGGGCGTACGCTAATAGTGCTGTATCAGTGCCGCAAGACGTAACGGGGTCGACATAAGGCCAATGGTGGCAGTGGCCGATGCTGCCTTGGCCGTGAAATACCGGCGCAGATATGGCCTTTGTGCCTCCAGTCGTGATGGGTGTCAACGGTGATCTCCAGTGCAGCTACTAGTTGTATCGTGCAACATCAATTTACGAGATTAACCGCGGCTTGCCCCTCAACCGAACCTTGACTTCAACAATTGCTCCTGTGCTGAAATACCCACGGCTTGTTCTGTCGTACCGTATGGATAGCTGTAAGAAAGTCCATCGAAACGGCTCTTGCACTGGTGTATACATGTTTCGGGCCCTGACATTTGACGTTCCGTCAACTACTATATGGCGGTAGAGCCATGACACTTGTGACTGGAACCTGAGACTCAATGCACGAGCTGGTTAAGTCCGTTCAGGATACTCTTACCGCAGATCGCGCGGCACTGCCATGTTGGGGGCCCGTTCTCTCGGAGGAACTAGTCATGCACTGATGCACTTGACGATAACATGGGGCCAATCCATGGCAACTGGAAGACGTATCAAAGTTGTCGGCGTCCGACCAGGATGGCATCCCGGGAGTGATTTTTGGCACGAACCCGGAGCCTCTGAGCTAAAAAGGTCAAATATTTATATTTCGTCGCTACCATCACAAAACAGGGAAGCTCAGCACCCATCTTCACGATTCCGCAACGATTCCCAAGATTTCAATTAAACCGAACCCATCAAGTATGGCCGCCGACAAGTCCAGCAAGGACCCACAATGGGACCCTAGCACCAAGGAAGAAATGGCGGCGAAGAAGGCACTTGAGGATCTCATCAAGTCCCACGATAAGGTTCTCAAACCAGGCGGAGCGAATGGCAAGAACAGGTTCATCCTCAGAACTAAGGGCTACTACGGTGTGTGAACCTACTGTGCTAGACTACTCGACTAGACTACTTGACACTCCCCCTGACCTTCACCTCAGATCTTCGGGCCTACGTCTTGACCGGCAAGGAGTTTCCTCGAACAATAGCCGATTTTGAGGCACGCATGCCGAAGACATCCCTCCAGGAGCTGGATAAGATTCAACCAAAGCTCTATGAGGTAAGAATGTCGAAGATGAATATTCAAGCTGGAGTGGCAATGACAACAAACTCACGTCCTTTGCTTAGACCACCCGGGACGCGATAATTGCTATCGGCCAGTCATGTCACGAGTATTCCTTAAGTAATCTTACCAGGCTCGGTAGGACCCAGAACCGTATCGTTCTCTCTTGGCATTCCCTTGCTCATACATGTACTGGTCGTTTAGTCACTGCCACTCAAAAGACAGTACAGTTCTGTGTCAACGCCATTGGGCTTCTGGACGAGGAGAAGGCCATCAACCTCAAGTACCAGCTCGACAATCTGCTCGACCCCAAGTACAAACACGAACAAGATCAGGACGAAACCTTCTGAGATGCTCGAGAAACCGCAAGACTGGCTCTAGCTGGCCTCAGAGACGAAGCCAAGGAGAAGGAGCGCAGCATTGACGAGGTAAAAGAGACAATTATCAGTGTAAGCCTCAAATTACAGCGTCCTAATTATTGTTTGCACCGAAATTGACAGTCACAGTTTAGGGGTGAGACGATAAGGCGCAAGGGCCAGATCCACGAGCTCCAACGCCTTTACGAGTCTGGTCCGGTCACCAATGCAGTGACGAAGGATGTGCCTTACCTCAAGTATCTGAACCAGAGTCTGGCGGAGCATGTGGAGAAGGTCAAATCGCTCGTAGCCCAGGCGAACAAAGATTACGATGATTGGGTAAGTGGCACGGCTCATTCATTGTGCTGTGATCTTGACTGAGCCGCTGACGTGACGCAGGATGAGTCCAAGAACCGGGCGATCGGCTTCGCCTTCCTGGGGCCGCTCGGATGGATTGCCATGGGGCTCAAAGCGGCCAGAGCAGCGGAAGATTTCGCCGCATACATCAAGGCCATAAACGAGGCAAATACTCTGCAGAAGCAGAACGAGGTCGAGGCGACGCTGATTGAGCACGTGTCGCAGATGCTCACGCAGTCCGAGGGCATCGAGCGCAAAATGACGGATGCGATTGGCGCCATGACGGAGTTGTCTGAGCTTTTCCAGGAGCAGGCGAACTGCTATGATAGGATCGTGATTCACTTTGGCGGCATGCACAAGGGGACCAAGGCCACCACGGCGGCATTGCGCAAGAGATTCGTCATGACCAAGATGGACCAAGCGATCGCAAAGGTCCGCGAGGTAAGTTGGGTGTTGTTTTTCTTTTGACGGCTGCACGTATGTATCATGGGAGCACGACTGACCGAAGCCAGCTGCGAGATCTTGCCACCGAGGTCGCCAACACCATCTTGCACGAGCTCCCGGGCCTCGGAAAAAAGTAGGTGGGGAATAAGAAGGTGGAATCGTGGCTCGATTCGATTCCTTCAACGTCAAGTAGCATCAACAGCAGGGTTAAGGCATGATCAGCCGGCGAGCCGGGGGCCAAAGGCACCATCAACAGCGTATTCAACATACCGTCAGAAAGAAGGGCCCGAGGCAAGAGGGCGCTGGCGATGATGCGGTCCGGCAACAGGCGATGAGGGTTCCGTGTTCACATTCTTTATCCATGTAGTAACCCGATTTGAATACAAAATGTCACTGGGTAGATGAGACAGTCATCCAGCAAACCTTTAGCGTGTCAAATGACCAGTATCGGTCCTCTGAGCACCGTCATGTCACGGATTGCTGACCGCAGACGGTGACTGATGGCGGCCAAGGCTTGTTGGGAAGCATATGGACTAGATGGAGGCAGATCATCTCACTCCTGTAACAATGTCCCACGTGGATGTTGGCGTTGTACCCCGAAAGCCTGTCGAACCCAAGGGCGGCCAGGTGTTACGATGTGTGCCGTTCGCGGACAGTTCATCCGGGCAAGAGAAGGGGCTCCGTCAAACTGCGGCGCAGGTCGGCATCAAGATAGAGTGTCGGCTGTTGGTGCTGACGTTGGTGATCGATGCCCTTCCGACGCGGCCCCTGCGGCGGAAGATTAGTGAGCCGTCCATCCCGCCGTGGCGCCCCAACAAATGACGACGGGGGGCAGCCGTGGAGTTCCACTGGGCGCCCGATCCACTTAACTGGTAATAGGCTCCGTCCACAGGCGGTTGAGCTGCAGTGGGCAGGCCCAAAGCACTTCCAGGTTGGGCAGGGCCCCCATGGGAGGGAGCCCTGTGCTCCACTGGAGCACTTGCCGAACTGAACTGACGAGTGACAGCTTCGGGTGTTTTAGCTGACGTCGGGTGCCCGTTTCTTCCCTTCCCCACCCACAGCAGCCGCTCCACCTCCACCTGCACCTGCACCACCACCACGGCAAATCGCGAATCTGTGACTCCAGCTGCCGCATCTCGCCGTGCGTCTGCCGCTTGTTTCGTTATATCACGCACCCTTCTCCCCAGCGTCCCCCCTCTCCCCTTCCCATGCCACCAATTCGCCTCTGCGCTCGTCCCCTGCTGCGCTCCGTCGCCTCTGTCTCCCGCCCGTCGTACGCTTCAAGACTCGTCGCTCCAGCCGTCGCCGCATCGACGACCTCCCCGCTCGCCAACTACCGTCCTCGTTTCGGAAGCAGCTGCTGCTCCCCGCCGCCGCCCGGCACGATCCCGAGTAACGCCCGCAATATGTCCGACAACAACCCCCTCAAGCGACCGGCCTCGCCCGCCGAGGTCTCTCAGTACCTCAAGGTGACGCACGACCGCCTCTTCGACAACAACCGCGCCTGGGCCGCCGACAAGGCCCAGAAGGACCCCGGATACTTTGCCCGCCTCTCCGCCGGCCAGTCTCCCGAGTATCTCTGGATCGGTTGCTCCGACTCGCGCATCCCGGCTGAGCAGATCACGGGCCTCGAGCCCGGCGAGGCCTTCATCCATCGCAACATCGCCAACCTCGTCTGCAACACCGACCTCAACGTTATGAGCGTCATCAACTACGCCGTCCGTCACCTCGGCGTCAAGCACATCATCGTCTGCGGCCACTACGGCTGCGGCGGCGTCAAGGCTGCCATGACCCCCAAGGACCTTGGCCTGCTCAACCCTTGGCTGCGAAACATCCGCGACGTCTACCGCCTGCACGAGAAGGAGCTCGACGCCATTGCCGACGAGGAGGCTCGCTACAACCGCCTCGTCGAGCTCAACGTCGAGGAGCAGTGCCGCAACATTATCAAGACGGCCGCCGTCCAGCAGTCGTACGCCAAGAACCAGTACCCCATCGTCCACGGCTGGGTCTTTGGTTTCCACGACGGCCTGCTCAAGGACCTCAAGATTGACTTCCAGGCCATGCTTAAGAATGTCCAGAAGATTTACAACCTGACCGATTAAACGGGTCATTCACTGTCGAAACGGCCTGTCAGGGAGGGCAGCGTTCTGCTAATGAACGCAAAACCCTCCCGATTGAGGCCTCGGAGAGGCCAGGCGTTGATTGGAGAGTCCCGGCGGCGTAGATATTAGGGTACGGGGAGTTGGTTGCGAGGGACACGGGTGAGCGTTGATGAAAGGATGAAGCTGACGCCAGACAGCACTTTTGAATACCATTTAGGTATACTGATCAATGAGACTTACATCTCATGTTGCGCTGCCTTGCGCAACCGCATCTTCCTCTCGTGTGACTCAAATCGGGCTGTGCGGCATATTCGGCTGCCGCCGTCGTCGGTGGCGTCCGCGCCGAAGCCAGCCGAGCTGGGTCCGGCTCTCAAGCAAGCCGCGGCGCCCAGTCCAGGTACCTACAACATATCACATCACAGAAACGAGCAATCAAAGGGTGACAAAATTGAACATGAATGGTGGTATTCTTGCGCCCCCATGCGAGGGGTATGTTTGACTATGCAGTTCAATGTGGTGACTATATGGGCAGTGTGCACCCCATTTTGCTTCTTCCACTCCTCCACAGGCGCTCTACAGTCTATGCACACGACGACGCAAACAAACAAAATGCACCTTAGACCTCCGCAGTCGCATTCAGTGTGGTGCCTCGCGACAAGGTGCGCTTGGACGTGGAGTCGCCCGTGTCCTTGCGCGAAAAGGACGCCCACGTCTTGAAGCTCGACATGGACAGCGTCTTGCGGAACTTGACGCCCTGGTCGTCGGGACCGCCCTGGCCCCAGACGCCGCGCTGGACGGCGCGGTCCTCGAGCAGGCGGAAGTGGCGCTTGCACATCTTCCACAGCTCGATGCCGGTGACGAAGACGACGGTGAAGCCGACGGAGAGGGCCCACTCCCAGCTGATGCCCTTGTGCTTGAAGAACTTGGTGTTGAGGAAGGGGATGTACACGACGGGGAAGACAGAGAGGGCGCCGATGATGACGGACCAGAAGAGGAAGCGGTTGGCATAGAGGTCCTTGAAGAGCGGGAAGCGGCTCTCGTCGTCGGGGTTGAGGCGGAACATGGAGCGGCGCAGGCTCTTGAACTCCCAGGCGGAGATGAGGATGAGCCAGGTCAGCTCGGCAAAGGTGGCGGCGCGGGCGCGGAAGACGGGCTCGCAGGCCTCGCTCCAGTTGGTGTTGCAGTCGACGCCGAGGTTGCCGTCGTTGGCGCCGTAGATGATGATGCAGAAGGTGCACATGGTGCAGGCGCCCATGATGACGCCGTAGACGATCATGTCGACGATGATCTGGTTGGTGAAGACGCCGCGCTTCTTGTCCTGGGGCGGCTTGCGCATCACGTCGGCGGCGGCCTGCTCGCGGCCGAGGCCAAAGGCCGGGAAGGACGAGGTGACCATGTTGATCCAGATGATCTGCAGGGGCGAGACGGGGAAGACGGAGAAGCCCGTCTCGTCGACGAAGCCGAGGCCGGCGATGAGCAGGATGACCTCGCCGACGTTGGAGGTGAGCAGGTGCAGGACGAACTTTTGGATGTTGTCGAACATGCGGCGGCCCTCGCGGATGGCGGCGACGATGGAGTTGAACTTGTCGTCGGTGAGGACGATCTTGGCGGCCGACTTGGCCACGTCGGAGCCCGAGCCCATGGCGATGCCGACGTCGGCGCGCGACAGCGAGGGCGCGTCGTTGACGCCGTCGCCCGTCATGGCCATGAAGGCGCCGCGGCGGCGCAGCGCCTCGATCATGCGCGTCTTGGTGTCGGGGGCGCAGCGCGCAATCACCAGCGGCAGCTCCTCGAGCGCGTCGATCTCGGCGTCGGTCATGCGGTCAAAGTCGGTCGCCTTCTGCACGATGGACGCGGCGACGTGCTCGGGCAGCACGCCCAGGTTCCGGGGGATGATGCCCACCTCCTTGGCGATGGCCTTGGCCGTCTCCGGGTGGTCGCCCGTCAGCATGTGCACCTTGATGCCCGCCTGCGAGCACTCGCCGATCGACGGCTTCGTCTCGCGCCGCGGCGGGTCGTAGATGCCCGCGAGGCCCAGCAGCGTGAGGCCCTGCTCGACCTCGCCGCGCAGCGCCTCCTCCTCGCTCGCCGAGTGCGACTGCTTGGCCGTGAACCGCCCGCCCCACGACCGGTACGCGATGGCGAGCACGCGCTGGCCCTGAGACGCCAGCTGGTTCATCTGCCCGAGCACCGCCTCCTTGAGCTCCTCGGTCACGGGCTGCTGGTCCGCGCCGCAGCCGACGTGCGAGCACAGGTCCAGGATCCGCTCCACGGCGCCCTTGGTGAAGACGAGGCTCTCGTCAGGCCGCACGATGGTGCCCGCCGCCGGCTCCTCCTCCTCCTTGTCGGCGCCCGCGGGCGCGTCGTAGATGACCGACATGCGCTTGATGGAGCTGTCAAAGGGGAACTCGGCGAGCTGCTTCCAGCCCTTCTTCTCGAGCGACCGCTTGCCCAGCTTGAACCGGTGCGAGAACACCTGCAGCGCGATCTCGGTCGGCTCGCCCGTCGTCTGCCACTTCTCCTCGTCCTCGTCGTACCGCACCGTCGCGAGGTTGCACAGCGCCGCCGACAGCAGGAACGCCTTGAGCGGGCCCGTCATCTCCGTCTCCATCTCGGGCTCGGGTTCCTTGGGCTTGGGCGGGTTGAGCTTCTCGTCGGGCACGTCGAACTTGATGCCCGCCGCGCTGCGCTCCTTGTCGTAGTCGCGCTTGGGCTCCTCGGCGGCCACGGGCGGCTCGACGTCCTTGTTCTGCGAGTACGTGACGCGGCCCTTGGTCGGGTCGCTGGGGTTCTGCGACTCGCGCACCGTGTACAGGTGCGAGGCCGGGATCCACGCCTGGCGCACAATCATGGCGCCCTCGGTCAGCGTGCCCGTCTTGTCGGAGCAGATGTTGGTGACGCCGCCGAGGGCCTCGAGCGCCGAGAGGTCGCGCACGACGACGTTGGCCTTGCGCATGACGGTGACGGCCACGACCATGGTGATGGTGAGGACACTGGGGAGGGTGTGTTAGCAAGTGTATTTCGTAGAAAAGATTGAATGATTCTATGGGCGAATACGTACGCAACGAGAGACTCCGGGATGATGGCGATGCCGAGCGAGGTGGCGTAGATGATGACCTCGTTCCGCAGATCAAAGTGGTTCACGCCAAACACGACCATGGCGAGGATGATGGCGCAGCCAAAGAGCACGTAGGCGAGGGCCGAGAGCTTGCGCTGCAGCGGCGTGCCCTCGGTCAGGCCGAGGAACTTGCCCAGCACGTCGTAGGTGCGCTTGGCGAGGCCGATGACGGGCTGGCGCTTGCCGTACTTGTGCCAGTTCATGGAGCGGCCGGCCTTGCGCTGCTTCTTCTGCGTCGAGGCGGCGATCTTGCCGACCTCGGTGCTCATGCCCGTGGCCGTGACGATGCCGCGGCCGCGGCCCTTGCGCACGACCGTCGTGGCGTAGCACATGTTGACGCGGTCGCCGATGCCGAGCTCCTCCTCGGACGTGGCGTGCTTCTCCGTCCCGGGCACGAGGATGTTGTTCTCCGTGATCTTCTCGACGGGGATCGACTCGCCCGTCAGCTGGCCCTCCTCGCAGGCGAGGTTCATGGCCTCGAAGAGGCGCATGTCGGCGGGCACCGTGTCGCCCATCTTGAGCAGGATGATGTCGCCGGGCACGACTTCGGGGCTGTTTGGCAGAAACTCACGGTTAGCGGTCATTGTCGACGGCGAGTCGCGGACTGAAAGATAAAATGGCAGCACCTACTTGGAAATGACTATGGTCTTGCCGTCGCGCAGCACCATGGCGCTGGGCGAGGAGAGGGCGCGCAGGGCGTCCATGCGTTTCTCAGCGCGGTACTCCTGCCAGAAGCCAATGGTGACGTTGAGGACAATGACGAAGGCGAGGACGCCGCCCTCGATGTAGTCCTTGATGCCAAAGCTGAGGGCCATGGCAAAGGCCAGAACCTATTCGTCGCGGAATCTGTGTTAGTCTATTGGTCGGGGGCACAGCACAAGACACCGCCCGCCGTCGTTGGACAGGGGTGGTGAGTGGAGGGAGGGAGGGGCGGTGGTGGCGGTGGTGGCATTAATGGGTAGGTGGGCAACGCACGATAATCATGGCATTGAGAATCTGCTTGGTCAGGATGCTGTACCAGGGAATGCCCTCGCCGACATCCAGCTCGTTCTTGGGGTATTTCTGCTGCAGCTCGGCGACCTGGGCCGAGGTGAGGCCCTTGTCGACATCGGTGGAGAGTGCCTGCGCCGCCTCCTCGGTGGAGAGGAGGAACGGGTGCTTGGGGAACTCAGCCATTGTCGCACGACGGCAGGTGGCAGGCGGTCTGGGGGCTGCGCTGCTCGGACGAGGGGCGCAGGCTGTTAAAGGTCTGGAGTTGCTTCATAGACGAGGCACGGCGCGGGCGGCCGGGTGTTTTTCGCTCGACGACGCGGGGGAGTTTATGGCCTCTCGAAGGGGGGGGTGAGGGCCGTGCCGTGACGGCGTGTGTAAGTGGTTTGGAGAGACTGGCCGGAACAGCACACGAGGGGGATGATGGCTCAGTCAAGGACTCCTCGGCTCTTGTAAACGTAGTAGAGATGCCAGAGATGATGCCAGGTTCTTGATCAGATCTTCCAATCGAGTACTGGAGTGAAAAAAAAGATCGATAACGACCGGAGGGTTGGAATGAAGGTTCAGTGCTAGGAGCACCGGATGCGGGGGGGACCGGGTCCGTATAAGTAGCCATCACCGACCGCATCCATCTCCGATGCGAAATCGCCTCCCTCGCCCGAGTCCCAACCCCCGGCGCCTGGGCAGACGCACGGCGAGCAAGGAAGACGCCGGTTCGTACGAAGTACCAGAGATAAACCCCGGAACGACCGCCCGTTGCGCTCCCCCTCGCTCGCTCTGCCAAGACACACAACGTGCGCCCCTCCCACCCATGTTCAGCGGAGCGTTCACTCACTCGCCCCCGTCGCGAAGCTCACACAAGTCACAGTAGTAGTGCGGTAGGTACTCTATGGGCTGCTGGTGGTGGTGGGCGGCGGGTCGATGTTTGGGGTCTTGGCGCGCCTATCGTCAGAAGCGCCCCCGGCGCCTCTCTTCCCCAGGCTCCGCCCTCTGGGACGGAGGCGCGCGTGTGTGGGCAGATGCAGATGCAGGTGGTGGAGGGCAGGCAGGGCCTGCTGCCACTGAATAGCGCCGGAGATGGTACGCTCGGTGGCGTGACGTCAAGGCGTGCTGGGGCCCTGGGCCGGGCTCTGGACAGGATAGGTACTCGTAGGAGAAGGTGGCCCATCACGGTGGCATGCCCGGCGGGCTTGGCGATGCATCGCGCAATCAGCTGTTTGTCACAGATCGCTGGTCTCGGGTGGGCGATGAGACGGAGCTGCCAGCAGCGTTGGTTGGGCGGAACCTACATGAATGAATGACTTGCAGGGATGTGAGACCTCGCGCTGACGCCGAGGGATCAATCAATAGAGGCGGCAGCTCGCTGGACGATGGCCTCTCGGGACAGCAGGTTGGTCGGCACTTTGCACCCGCTGCCGCCATCATGAATGTCCTCGAAGAAAAGAAAAGAAAAAAAAGATACATGATGGACCCGTCCTGGCAACAGGTGATTCGCCCCGTGGGCACCTGTCATAGACGTGTCACGGCGTCACTGTAGCGCGGCGTCGCTGAAGCTTATCCGGCCGCCGCCACGGCGACCCAGGCGCGCCCGCGAGCACCTGAACGACTACCTAACTCACTTCGTATGATGCAAGGGACTGGACTGGACTGGACGGGCGCCGGCCCGGCAGTCTGCGGTACCTGTGTGCACCGCGCAGCCCCAAAGAACGCTTCCAGAAATCCCAAGCGAGGTCCCGTGCCGTGAGACCACCAGCACCACGACGGTCCAGGCGACCACCATCGACGAACGACGCCGACGCAACAACAACAACAACGACGACAACAGTCGCACAGACACGACAGAGGAGCCGCCGCGCGCCCGCTCGTCCCACCCTGCAATCATGGCTGATGAAAACGGACCCTCCCTCGACCGCGGACGTACGTGAATATATCCTCATGCCAAGCGACGTAGTGGGCTCTTGGCGACGCGCGGCCGCGAGCCCTCGCCCGCCCGCCGGTCAGGGACAAGGAAAAGCAGAAGCCGGGGCAGGGCAAGGCGACCCGAGGCACACGACACGGGCCATTGCAGACGAGAGAGACACAGAGAGGGAGAGAAGGAGAACAATGTGCCAAGACTCCTCAGCTCGGCGCCCGCTTCCTCTTGTCTCAACGCAGCACGACGCCAACGCATGGCAAGCATGCAAGCGGGCGTCGCGATGGTGATGATGATCATGAAAGATGATGATGGATGATGGATGGGGCGCCTCTCACGCTGCAGCGCCCAGACCGACGGCACGTCTTGGGACTTCTTGGCCGGGCGCCGGTTAAGGTTATGCCACCTAAGCTTATATGCGCCTGGCCCAATGGCCTGGCCGCTACTTATCGACCTGCCCCGCCAGATCCCTACAGGCGGGCCCCACGGGCGTCACAGCGAGTTGAGCCGTTCGCCGCCGCGCAGTTGGTTCCGTGGCAAGCACGGTGGCTTCCTATGGCTTGCTTGCTTGCTTGCTTGCTTCCTCTTGCCTCGTCCCCCGGGGCGCCATCTGTCACTGTTGTGCCCCATCATGGCGGAGGTCGGTCGGTCGGTCGGTGAAGACGTGCAGCGCTGACCCGGCCAGTGACACGCGGGGGGGGGGCCGGACCTGACCTGACTTGGGTCGAGCCGGCTCGAATAATTTCTTTTGGGAAAGGCGAGGCGAGCGGCGAGAATGTCATGACACGGCTGACGCTGCTGCTGCTGGTCCTGCTCCTGCTGCCATGACCACTGGGCCGTCGCCAGACTCGCCACCCGTTGGCAACGTGCTCGTACTGCTCAGCCGCCAAGAAGCCCGACTTCTCGGCACCTTGGATTGGAGAGCTCCGGCTCTTGGCGCTCCACCGCCCGAAACACCATGTGCCCGAACCCGGCCGTCCAATAAACAGGAACCGCAGCGTCTGCCAGGGCAACTCGCCGGTCCAGCCTGGTTGGTACTGTACTGCACTGTACCTCGCACCGGGCCAAGAAAAAGGGAACAAAAGACCCAACACCTTGGTCAGCATCTCCGCGGTCACTCCCACGATGTCGTGGCCGAGAACACAATGCAGAACCGCCACCTGAGTACTTCGTACTTGCCAACAGCCCTGCATCCTTGCAGAAAATACGGCAATGCAACCTTGAGAGGTCTCGCCGGACGGGCGCAGGCAGGCAACCCTGCCCGGTTCCGGGGTCACGTGGCCCTCCGCGTCCGAGGGGAGCCCCCACTTCGCGACCGCCGCCCGGGAGGCGTAGCGGGCTGCTGCGCCACGCTCGGCGGCTCCGGCGCCCCCACGACGCACGGCGCGCCCAGTCTCCGGCTGCGTACACATGAGTGTGCCAAGCGCGTGTCCAACGCGCGAGGCTGCCGGAGACGGCGAGACGGCCGCACGTGGGCGCGCGCGTGCATCGCGGGCACGGAAGCCTTTCGCCACACAGATGGGGGGCCTCGTGGCGATCTGGGGCGGCGGCATGGGGCGAAGGAGGGGACGGCGGGCGCCACGATGCTTCGCCGGCCTCCCGCGTGCGGTCTGGATTCGAGATGCGCCTGTGGGCGATATGCCAAGTACGTATCCCGTAGTCCGTATCGCTGGACGACTGCCGCCGAGACGCTGGACCTGCCGAGCCCTTGGCACCGATTTTGGATCGCGGCGAAGCGACGAGAAGGTTTATTATGCGTCGGCTAGAAAGTGGATGGTCGCCAACTCTCCACGTGCTACTTTGTACGTGCATGTAGGTTTCGAAAACGGGGTTCGGCAGTTTCGAAACCAGCATGCGGACGGGTCACATGACGGGCGAGGCGGTCGTTGCCTGGTGTTGCTGGTCACGGCATGAACAGATGGCTGCTTTCCTACCCGCAGCA
The DNA here is from genome assembly GCA_029168975.1 of Purpureocillium lavendulum. Taxonomy (NCBI): domain Eukaryota; kingdom Fungi; phylum Ascomycota; class Sordariomycetes; order Hypocreales; family Ophiocordycipitaceae; genus Purpureocillium; species Purpureocillium lavendulum. The sequence goes on along the minus strand of JAQHRD010000005.1, from coordinate 1,091,313 downwards.
CATGACGCGGCAGAAGCTCTGTGTTGCCCACGATGACGCGGGGAAACGTGCCCTGGGTGTTGAGGACGGGCCTTCGACCATCAATGTTGTTGAGGCTACGACGTAATAGTCAGCCTCCCAGTTGGGCGGGCGACTTTCCCAAACCCTCTCGGCGGTGGCCGCCCAAATAGCTCTTTCCATCCCAAGGCATCATCCCAGTTACCCTGTTTTGTTTCTCTGTTGCTGTACGTTCGTAAAATGCCACCGTTCATTATGTACTGTCCTGTGCATAACAGACCTATCGTCTGCGGCGTGCCCATCTCAAGGGTCGATGCTCGTCTATAAAATATGCCGATCCTGTATGCCCCGCGCAGACTTGTCAATATGTCCAATTCCAAATATGTGCCAAACTCCGTCATGTACCGTTGCCGCCGTGGCATGCCCAAGTCCCACCAACCAACATCAATCCACGAATATAAGGGGTCATCATACTACAGCATGCTGAACACGAGGCCGGCCAGCGCGCCGGCACACACCAGCGCCATGCTCGGCACCGTCATGGCTCCCTTGCCGCTCTCGGGCTTCACGCCCGTGGCGCCGAAGCCCAGATACCACGACCCAATATCCGTCAGCTTGCCGCCGTTGTTGAGGAAGGCAGCGTTGGGCCCGACGTTGGCCTTGTTCGCGCGAAACGCGCCAAAGTACGAGTATCGGCCAATGTAGTCGAGCTTCTCAAAGTAGTCGATGGTTTGGTTGTAGAACTCCTGCGTCGGCGTCAGGTCCTGGTGCGCGTAGGCGTACTCGGTCACCCAGATGTCCTTGTCGGGCCACGTCGCGCGGCGCTCGCCAATGTGCGACGCGAGGCCGCCAAAGTTGTCGTACCAGTGCACGGGGACGAAATCCCACGTGCAGTTCTTCTTCTCCTTGCCCGTGCTGACCAGCTCGGAGCAGTTGCCGAGGAACTGCTTCAGCCAGGGCAGACTGCCCCAGCCGCCGGTGCAGGCCGGCAGGCCCAGCTTGACGCCCATCTTGCCCAAGGGCTCAAAGTTGGCGACCCACGCCTGGGCCGCAATGTTGGGGTCGACGCCGCTCCCGCCACGGTCGCCAATGTCGGGCTCGTTGAAGCCCAGGACGTGCTTGATCTTGGTGCCGTCGTCGATGAGCTTCTTGACCGAGTCGAGAAAGGTCGTGTCGTTGGGATTTGAGCCGACACCCCACATCATGGGGATGAATTCGAACTGGTCCTGCGAGAGAGTCGAGTAAGCCGGCGACGGCAGGCTCCCGTAGTTGTAGTACCAGTTAAGGTCGCTGTTAGACTGCACCCAGATCTTGTTGTCCTCGGGGTGCTGGTCGTTGGGGGTGAAGCAGAGGCCGCGCTTGGAGGCCGCGGCGGCAAGGCCTGCCAAGGCCAAGAGGCCGGCGACGGATCTTGAGGTGAACATTGCGTGACGGAGCAGGCTCTTGCCTGGAGGATCGGGAGGGACGTCGGACGGAACGATCGGCAGGCGGCGGGATCGGCAGTCGCTGTATCGCAAGATTGCAAGATCGCGGGAGAGCGCAAGGCTGGCGAGGGATTTGCGCCGCGGAAGCAGCGTCCAGACAAAAAGGGGCCCGCTTGATGATGCTACGTCTTTCGCTATCGCACAAGTGCCGCAGTCATGAGATGAAGCGTAGGCTGCGAAGAGCGAGGAAATGAGTCGAAAATGCGCAGGCGCTCGGATCAAAGCATCAACGAACGGACGACGAACGAGCGACAAGAAGAGCCACGCGGCACCACGGTGGACGGGAGATGACGACAGCGACAGACGAGACGGGAGGAACAGAGATGAGGGAGAGCGAAACGGGCGTCCTCTGCATCAGCTGAAGAAACGAAATATGCGAAAAGGCGCCCGCCAAGGCTGCGGTGCGGTCGCAGCGAACCACCCTCGACCGTCACCCGAAGGGGCCGTGTTGCGGTTCCATGGATCCATTGCTACGTTGAGTGAGGCGCTAGTGGAGGTGGCCAGCCCAGCGAAGAAAAAAAAGCACAGGGACGCCAGGGGTTCCAACACGAGCTGGAGATTTGGCGCCGGCGTGGCGCAAGCTGCGCTATCAGGGACCACCGGTGGCATCGCGGCGCCCACGGCCAGGCACGGCGGTCGCTTTTGTTAGGGGGAGAACGGCCGGCATGGGTCCCCCAGCGGTCCCATCCAGTGGGCCAGCCGGTCGGTCGCGCTGCCGGCGGCCGCTAGCTGCAGAACCCAGGCGCCATCAAAATCCGCGATGCCGCCGCTGCAGCTTGATCCCCATCGTGCCTGGGTGAGGTACGGGTGGTATTGTCCGTGCGCGTGGGCTGCTCAGGTCGGCCACGCGCGGCGACGTGCTCTGGTGCAGAGAGGTGGACTGGCGATGGCAGTGCAAGCTGCGCTGCCGTGCGAGGCCAGCGGCGCAACGTTCTTCGTACCTAAGGCAGGCGAATGCACGCGGGGCACGCCGGTCGGCTGGCCAAGGCGCTGCTGTTCTGTCGCAGGCACTGTCACGGCGCGCTCCTTTGATGCACTGCTGATACGCGCCATGACGCGCGCAGCGTCGATGCCGGACACTCTGAGGCGAATCGGTGCAGGGTTATCCAGGGCGGCTCCTTCACCCCAGTCAAGCGAGACGTTGCCATGCTTATCGCAGGATCCACGATCAGAGACAGCGCTGCCGAAGGAACCGGACGGGGGGGGGCTAGGTGAGACCCAGACCCAGCGCCTGTAGGCTCTCCCGTGGTGCTGTCCAGCGGTCCCGGAGCCATTTAAATGAGCACGACCGCCACTCTTGTATCAATTGCCAGGCGACCGTGGATTGCAGCCCCCCAACAAGGCGAATGTGTGCGGCGACATCGCATCCGCGGCGGCCGCGCTGACAGCCTGCGGGAGCTGGCCAGCCAGGGCAACACGGCTCGCCGCCCATTGGCGGCCCGGCCCTCGGCTCTCACTCTGACAACACCAACGGACTTGGGTCGCCGGGGCCAATGCACTGTAGTCCTCGCGGCGGGCGTCATGCTCGGGTAATAATGCGTTGGCTGCTGCTGACCTGGACGTGGCTTTCCGTGCCGCGGCGCAGACTCGGTAAACAGGTGTCGAACACGCACGCCCTCGCTCGGCCGGGCTTGATGAGCAAATCATGATTCCGAGTCGAATCAACGCCGACGCCCTTCCGCAGCTCAGTCCATGTTAACCTGGGTGCGTCGCCCTCAGAGAGAATTAGCCCGGTGAGGGGGGGTTGACACCTCCCGCCACGCGGGACCTACGAGTCGGTAGAGGGCCAGCCCCCGCGCGGTGGTGGCACACAGGGCTCAACTCACCTGTACGGACGTAGCACGGCCCCCGGATAGGCACCGCCGCGGGCGCGGCAACAATTGGAACTCGGCACCGAGCGGGGGTTAGTCAGCAGCGACGCTCCGGTTGCCTCGGCTCAACCCCACACTCGGACAGCTGCAGCTCCCCCAATGCCGCCGCTCCCCCATAAACTGTTGCCGTCCCTCCACTGACACGGCCGTGACGTTTCCTCCGACTGCATCCCATCCCGTACTTCGCACATACGGCCCACCGTCCTCTCCCAGCAGTAACTCGACTCGTCCCCCAGTGCCTCATCCGCCCAGTCGCAATCATGGCCGTCGAGCGCATCGGATCCATCATCAAGCACCTGGCCCCCGGGTCGGCGCTGAACAACATGTGCGTCTACCGAGATGCCCTCCTCTCCCGGGCGGCTTACACCTCGACGTACCTCCCCAGATGACTGACCTTGACTGCAGCCAGTCCAAGAATGCCGACGACGTCGTCATCACGCTCGCCATCCGCACGCCCCTCTGCAAGGCCAAGAAGGGCGGCTTCAAGGACACCAGCCTCGAGTACATGGTCTATGCCTTGCTCAAGGAGGTCCGCGTCCGCAGCAACCTGGACCCTGCCCTCGTCGAGGATATTGCGCTCGGCAACGTAAGTTTCTCCCCTGCCCCATTGGCACCCCAACGGGCTCAGCGCTGATGCGCCGTAGGTCTCGGATGGCAAGGCCGCATACAAGACCCGCGCCGCCGCCCTCGCGGCTGGCTTCCCCAACACGGCCGGCGCCTACTCGGTGAACCGCTTCTGCTCCTCGGGCCTCAAGGCCACGGCCGACATCGCCCACGCCATCTCCAACGGCTCCATCGAGGTCGGCATCGCTTGCGGCGCCGAGAGCATGTCCCAGGGCGGCGACCGCCTCGAGAAGCCCTTTGACGAGGCCGTCCTCGCCCAGAGCCAAGAGGCGGCCGACTGCATGCAGCCCATGGGCTGGACGAGCGAGAACGTCAGCCGCGACTTCAACATCACGAGAGAGGAGATGGACAAGTACGCCGCCGAGAGCTTCCAGCGCGCCGAGAAGGCCCAAAAGGCCGGCCTGTTCGACGACGAGATCGTGCCCATCACGACCAAGATCCAGGGCCCCGACGGCGAGTGGAAGGAGGTGACGCTGACCAAGGACGAGGGCATCCGCCCCGGCACGACGGCCGAGGGCCTCGGCAAGGTGCGCGCCGCGTTCCCGCAGTGGGGTCCCACGACGACGGGCGGCAACGCCAGCCAGGTCACAGACGGCGGTGAGTAAACCCTTGCGCCCCTGCACAGTAATTATAACGCAGGATCATGGGCTGACAAAAGAGACAGCTGCTGCGCTGCTCATGATGAAGCGCTCGACGGCCATCAAGCTCGGCCAGCCCATCCTGGCCAAGTACGTCGGATCGACGGTGGCGGGCCTGGCGCCGCGCATCATGGGCATCGGCCCCAGCGTGGCCATCCCCAAGCTGCTGTCCCTCTGGAACGTGTCGCTGGCCGACATGGACGTGGTCGAGGTCAACGAGGCGTTCGCGTCCATGGCCGTCTACTGCCGCAACAAGCTGGGCCTGGACTGGGCCAAGATGAACCCGCGCGGCGGCGCCATCGCGCTGGGCCACCCGCTGGGCGCGACGGGCGCGCGCCAGATCGTGACGGGCCTGAGCGAGCTGCGCCGGCAGAAGAAGAAGATGCTGCTCGTCAGCATGTGCATAGGCACCGGCCAGGGCATGGCGGGCCTGATTGTCAACGAGACCCTGTAGGGCGGAGCGTCGTGTACATTACGAGATGACCTGAGAGATGTTTGAAAACAAGCCTTGCATTGCCGTATATGTCAACGACATAAGTTACCATGTGGACTGTGTATATTCTCGTTTGCCCGCGAGGCAAGTGCCCAAGCAGGCATGCCCAGGCGGAACTGCACGGATCGGCGGGCAGCCATGCGTGTCTCGGGCCCGGGCCACCTCAGGGTCCAGAAACAAAACCCAGACGAATGCCGATAGCGGAGCCGCGCTGGCCGGGTCTTGCTGGAATGGCCATGTCTTGGTGAGCTTGGAAATGGATATCTCCTGACAACATGGCCTTGACGAGATGAGGTGCGAGTATGGTGCTGGTAGCCGAACACAGCAGCCATGGAACCGTCGAGGCCACATGCGGTCGCCAATCATGATGCACGTGTACTGGCTTACACCTCGGGCTCGCTGCGGCAGGCCCTCCCCACATGCTGGCCCGGCCGCCAGACGTCACTCCTTCTACCCGCCCTGGCCATGCACGGAAAGACCCCGTGGGCTCCCCCACGTCTCAACGGCGCAGGTGGCGCCCGCTGGCCTGCCGGATACCGCACCCACGAAACCTGCGTCTGACGCATGCCACTGTGCCATCCGTAGGCAAGCGGTTATTAATACTGTAAATACCTTATCTACCTACCTACCTACCTACCTTTGGTGCCCAGGTGGGTAGGTAGTTGTACGAGTAGACCTGCATGAGTAAGATGCCCATCCAGTTCATGAATGTGCAGCGCGCGCGCGCGCGGCATTGCAGTGAGCCGGTCACGATGCAGCGGCATGTGGCCGACGCTGACCGCTGCGCTGCTGCCGTGCGACGTCGCGTCCCTTGCGACTCGTGGTCTTGGGGACGCGGTGTGTGACCCCGAATCTCTTGGCCTGCAGCAGGGCACGCCGCGGTTTCTGCACGAAGGACCTACTATGAGTACAACTTCTTACCTCATGCGCAGGCGGCGGCCGCGGCTCGGTGCGCGGAAGCGACGGCACCTGAGCCTGAGCCTGCGCCTGAGCCATTCGCCGGTGCGCAAGACGGGGGGTGAGTAGAAGATTCCACTCCCCATGATCCGTCACCTCTCGCCTGCCGTTTGGTGCTGCTGGCTGGCTGGCTGGCGACATCGGCGGCCGGGAATACTCGTACAGCATGGACAAGGACATCCATGCCCTGTGCTGCTGCGACGGCTGGCACTGGGCCGAACCGCGCTAGGACGTGGACAGTGCCGGGTTCCCGAGGCGGGCCGGGGGCGTTTTGGGGGGCGATGAGGGGGCATTTGATCCATCGTTAAGTGCGGACGGCGCCCCCATTGTTGCGCTGCTCCACCTCACTCCAGGGCTGTCCGGTCACTGGAGAATGCGCCCTGGGAATTGGATCCAGCTCCCTCAGCTTCCCCGACCCCGTCGTCGGCAAACTTGACCTCCTCATCCCTCGTCCCGTCGTTCACCCTCTCGCTGTCTAGTAGGTTTCGGCGTCGCACAACAGCAGTAGCAGCAGTAGCAGCAGCAGCAGCAATTCCCGATTCGATGCCTCGAGCGGCCACGCCGTGACCGACACCATGGCCTCCCGGCCCTCGCACAGCCGCCAGAACTCGGCCTCCAACGGCGCCGGCTCCAACAACGACCACCGCCCGCTGCAGCCCAGCTCCCTGCGCCAGAGCCACACGCCCGCCAGCCGACGCGGCAGCAGCCAGGGCAGCGACTCGTCTGCCAGCCGACAGGCCGACGCGTCGCCCGCCTCGTCGAATGGCTCGCGCGGCGGCGCGCAGGCCGCCGACGAGTCGACACCCTTGATCCCGGCCGACGGCGACGTCGAGGACCGGCGCAGAGACCCCGCCCACCCGGGCATATGCACCCACGGCACCTTCAGTCCCCGGCCCTCGAGCCCGGCCGACGGCATCTTTGCCGGCCGCCTCGAGGACCTCGCCGGGAGCGAAACTACCACCGGCGAGGCCCCGTCGGGCGTCCTCGACACCGCCATGTCCAACATCCTCGGCACCGACGACTGGAAGCTCTGGATCAAGCGCAGGATACGCACTAAGAAGGTGTCCCAGAGCAGAGAGCTGGCCCAGCAGGCCGGGTTCCGCTTCACCCCCATGATGTGAGATATGGTTCGCTGCTTGTGCTCGTCCCCTCGTCGCTGACCGAATGCGCAGGTACCTGGCCTATTACATCCCATTCTTCAACTGGATCGGCCAATACCAGCTCTCGTTCCTCAAAGGCGACCTGGTCGCTTCGCTCACGATAGCTTCCTTCTACCTCCCAATGGCCCTCTCCCTTGCCTCCAATCTCGCTCACGTGCCCCCGATTCACGGACTCTACTCGTTCGTCTTCAACCCGCTGGTCTACGCCATCCTCGGCTCTTGCCCGCAGATGATCGTCGGCCCCGAAGCCGCAGGATCCCTCCTTGTCGGAACTGTCGTACAGCAGAGCGTCGACTCGGGCGGCAGCGATGAGGATAACGACCTCCTCCACGCCCAAATCTGCGGCGTCGTCGCCGGCATGGCGGGCGCCACGGTGCTCATTGCTGGCCTGGCCCGGTTGGGCTTCCTCGACAGCGTCCTGAGCAGGCCGTTCCTCAGGGGCTTCATCAGTGCCATTGGCTTCGTCATTGCCGTGGACCAGCTGATACCTGAATTGGGTCTCGCGGACTTGGCTAGCGAGCAGGGCGTGAGCCACGGCAGCAGCATCGACAAGATTCGGTTCATCATCGAAAACACTGGCGAGGTCCACCATTTGACCTTTGCCGTCGCGGGCATCAGCTTCCTCGTCATCATGATTTGCAGGGAACTCAAGAAGCGCTTGGAACCAAAGTTCCCGTCAGTCGTCTTCGTCCCCGACCGGTTCCTCATCGTCGTCGCTTCGGCCATCCTCTGCGCCCATTTTAGATGGGACAAGAAGGGAGTTGAGGTCCTCGGCTCCGTCAAGTCCGCCACAGGCGGGCTTTTTGCTTTCCGCTGGCCATTCCAGCTCTCGCACATGCGTCATATTCGCGCTGCCATGTCGACGTCGTTCCTGATTGCCCTGCTTGGCTTCTTCGAGTCATCGGTAGCGGCTAAGAGCCTGGGAGGCAGCGACACAATCCAGGGCATGGAGCTGAGCGCTAACCGCGAAATGATTGCATTGGGGGTGGCCAACCTCGTCGGCGCGAGCTTCATGAGCCTGCCGGCGTTTGGAGGATACGGCAGGAGTAAAGTGAACAAGACGACTGGTGGCAAGAGTCCGATGAGCTCTGTCTTTTTGAGCTTGATCTCGCTTCTATCCATCGTCTTCTTACTCCCCCAATTCTACTTTCTCCCGGTGAGTTTGGTTTTCCAATCAACCCTGTTTTCGGTCCAACATCTGACCAAATTAGAAACCCGTCTTGTCATCGATGATATCGGTCGTTGCCTGGTCACTGATAGAAGAGGCACCGCACGACATTGCCTTCTTCATCAACATCCGAGGCTGGAAGGAGCTGTCGCTCATGGCCATCATCTTCTTATCCACCATTTTCTACTCTCTAACGCTGGGCATGGCGCTCGGCGTGGGCATCTCCCTGTTGCTCGTCATCAAGCACAGCACCCGCCCAAGGATCCAGATTCTGGGCCGCATCCCCGGCACGAACCGCTTCGAGAATGCAGAGGCCGACAACCCTCATCTCGAGTTCATCGAAGGCTGTCTGATCGTCAAGATACCTGAGCCCCTGACCTTTGCCAACACAGGCGAGCTGAAGGCGCGGTTGCGGAGGCTGGAGCTCTATGGAACCTCTCAGGCGCACCCGGCCCTTCCCCGGATACGCAGCCAAGAGTCCAACCGGAACATCATCTTTGACATTCACGGCGTGACGTCGATGGACGGGTCCGGCACGCAGGTGCTCGAGGAGATTGTGCGCAGCTACCGACAGCGCGGCGTGCGCGTCTTCTTCTCCCGGGGGCCGAGCAAGCGGAGCCACCCGGTGTGGAAGCTCATGGAGCGCAGCGGCATCGTCGCGCTTTGCGGCGGCGAGTCTCATTTTGTCATGGACGTGGAGGAGGCGTTGCGGTGGACGGAATACGAGGAAAGCATCAGCGTAGGCAGCGGAAGCAGCGTGCGCGAGTCTCAGTCATGACGACGACGCCAAATTATCACGATCAACGCTTTGTTTGGATACCGATGTCGACTGCTCGACGGAAAAGCATGGGGTGGCGTTTGCATGTATGAACAGCGGCGTTGGACGGGAGCGACTGGTTCTGCGCAATGAGCGAGCATATGCCCTTTACTTGGCAGACGCTCATCAATCGGCTATTAGAAGCAATGACAATGTTGGATATATGGTCTCCCCAAGACGACAGCCCCGCCCTTCAAAGGCCTGCAGTGTCGTGCCTCACCTTCGAGAGTGGCGGCTGCACGATGGCCCGGTCGCATTTGGCGTCCCGTGTAAGCCTCGAGCCTCCTGTGTCGGAGGCTATGACTGCCGCCCTGACCGCCCAAAAAGCAGCCTGCGTCACAGCACCGGCAACGAACCGTCGCTCATCTGTATGTTTGCTTGAGATGCACATACCGTTGCGGTTTATATGACTCCAAATGTCGCGCTTTGCCGGCCACCAGTGCCAGGACTTTGTGGCGGGCGTTTTCGCTAATCTTAGCTGAACCTGGCGGGGGTCCCAAAGAGGCAGGCGAAAGTTGAGGCGTCAGTCGCCGGCTGAATCGACGACGAAACTGAGAGCATATGTGAGTCAGTTCACGAACTTGGGGCCTTGCTTCCAGTCGCAGTATATATACGTAGAAACAGGCCCTCGCCCAACTGGTGCGGATCCCTCCTTGGTCACTGTCAATACATAGTATGCAAACACACAGCACCGGGGGCACATATACAGCAGGAGAGCCATCGGCCAGCCAGCCAGCCAGCCAGCCAGCAAAAATGGTAGACAAGGACAGGACACTCGCCTCGCCCAACCCCCCCGGCGGCGAGCCGGGCGCCGTGCTCGTCGAGACGGAGCGCCTCCTCATCCGGCGCTACGTCCTCGCCGACGCGCCGCGCCTCGCCGCCGCCGCCGACCACGCCTCCATCGGCGACGGCCTGCGCGACCGCTTCCCCTCGCCATACACGCTCGCCGACGCGGAGGACTTTCTCGCGCAGCACAATGACACAGTCGAGAGCCGGTATCCCGTCCACGCCGCCATCTTTGTCAAGGCGGCGGCAGCGGGCCACCGCCAGACCCAGGACTTGCAATACATTGGCGCCATGGGTGTCGTGCCCGGCGACGACGTCGAGTACCGCACCTGGGAGCTCGGCTACTGGCTCACCCCGACGGCGTGGGGGAGGGGGTACATGACCGAGGCGGTGCGCGGCTTCACGCGCTGGGCGTTTGCGACGTGGCCCGCGCTGCACCGCATCGAGGCGACGCCCTTTGCGCACAACGCGCAGAGCTGCGCCCTCCTGCGCAAGTGCGGCTTCGTCGAGGAGGGTCGCCGGCGCGGCGCCGCGGAGAAGAATGGCGTGGTCGTGGATATCGTCGTGTTTGGGCTGCTCAGGAGCGATGTCGAGGCCGAGACGCGGCAATGATGGAGAGGTGTACAGGTTGTAGGTGGGTGCAAGGACATCGTCACAGAACTATAAATCTAGCGAGACTGCCTTGGGAGTGATACTGGAGCTACGCTGTGCCTTTGACAATCTCGTCGAGTCGCTTCACAGCCTGCCTCACGGCGTCCATCTCCGGGGCGTCGTCCTCGATGAACCTCGTCAGGTCGTACAAGTGGCCCTGCCCCGGCGCCACAAACAGCGACACCTTGTCCTCGCCGAGACAGTCTCGCATGTGCTCGCTCACAGCAATCGGCACATCCACGTCCGCGTCGCCGTGGAAGATGACCGTCGGCGGCCACCTCGCCACGCGGTCCCTCGCCTCGGGCGTCGTCTGCCGCTCCCTCGCCCACTCGTACCCGGGGTCGATGCCGCCCACCATGCCGAGCCACGCGTTGCGGTGCGTGTAGTACTCGTACAGCCCGCTGCGTGGGTTCTTGAGAGGTGGCGAGGGTCCGGGCTCCGTCTCGTAGTCCGGGTTGCGGGACCCGTCAGACCGCAGCTTGGCCATGCGGAAGGCGTTCTCCGACCCGGGCATCGTCACGCCGACGGCGACGGGGCCGGCTATGGCCTTGGCTACGTCCTCGTCGCGTATGGGCTCGGGGGTGAGGAGCGTGGAGGAGTTGAAGTGCGGGTGGCGGAAGGAGTTGATGCCCTGGATCGAGAAGAGTGCGAGCGGTGGCGGCGAGCAGTTGTGGGCAATGAGCGATGCCGGGAACACGCCTTTGCTCGTTCGTCGTTAGAGGCCCGTGCTATGGCAGTAGATAGCATTCAGGATGGTGGAACTGACCTCCGCTGCCACCACCGGCGATGACACGCCTGCTCTGTCCCTCGGGAGCATTGTACCCTCGCGCAAAGGCGTACGCGGCTTTGGTGTCTTCAAGAAGGCCCTTTGCGGCTGTCTGGGGGAGGAGGCGGTAACCAAAGCTGATCAGAGGCCATTTTCGCTCGTAGCAAACCTTCAGTCACAGAGCCATCAGCGATCAGCATGAGGCGGCAGGTTGCTGAGTGTCATGTCTCTCTCACCTGGACAAGCCACGGCGGGATGCAGTCACGGCCCCAGTTGACGAGGCCCCCGGGATGAAAGTACAAAAATACGGGAGCGTCTTGGGAGTAGTCTTCGGCGTCGTAGATGTCGCATTCGAGCGGCATGCCGTGGTTGGCGTATACTCGAGGCGCCTTCTTGAGCATCGTGATGGTCATCTGCGCTCTGCAGCGGAACGTAGGGTAGCCGGATCAGTGGCGGCAGTCGGGGCTTTGGAACCCCTGGAATTCACTTGCTTTGTGTCGCTTTTTATATGTCTTCGGAGTATGGATGACTCGTGGTGCAAAAATCGCGATTGACCCGGATCCGAAGTAAGCATGTGGTAATAGGACTTTGAGGCCATCGCGTAGGCCTCAGATGGCGAGACCCTCACATGCGGCACCCCGCACCGCGGTAACTAGGGCGCAGAATCGACGCAATGACGCGGCCGCTGGTGCCTGGAGGACTTGCAAACAGCCTGATTCATCCCTCAAGGAATTGAAAGCAAAGAAAGCGAGGAGATTACCAGTGTTTCCAAGCTGTACTTTGAGGGTAATGGTCCCGCAAGGCGAATCGTTCACTTCGATGAGCTGCGCCCGCCTGGGAGCGATGTATCCAGCCCTGGATTCGACGCGGGTTCAGACTCCATCTCGAAGCGTCGTAACATCGCAGCCATCTCTCCATCGCTGAAACGTAGCGCGAAGCTCACTGGTGTCTGTCCCTGCTTGTCCTGCACATGCACACTGGCGCCATGTTGCAGCAGGACGCGGACGGCATCCTTTCGTCCAACCTTGATCGCCTCCAGTAACGCCGTCTGCCCGAGGCTATTTCTCGCATCGACTGACGCGCCGAAGCTGATCAATACTTGAACAGCCTCTTTGTATCCTCCAACGGCAGCTTCAAACAGTGGCGTGCCAATGAGCCTCCCGACCCGGCCATCCACGTCGGCGCCTTTTCTTATCAAGGTGCGGATGACGTGGTCGTGTCCGTTGCGTGCGGCCCTAGACAATGGCGAGTCGAGGGCTTTGTCCCTGGCATCAATATCTGCCCCATCCTCTATTAGCACGTCGACGGCGTGCTCGGCGCCGCACGTCGCTGCCCAGTGCAACGGCGTTGCGCCGACGTCGCATACTGCGTTTACCTCTGCGCCCCGGTCAATGAGCATTCTGATGATCGACTTTTGAGCCTCGATGTCATGCTTGGACAAGGGCTCTTTGGCTGCTGCACAAGCCAATGGCGTCCTGCCGTTGTTGGACCGGACGCCAATCTTCGCGCCGCGCTTCAGGAGTGTCCGGACAACCTCTTCACGATGATGCATCGCAGCCCATCCAAGCGCTGTTAAGCCGGCACTACCACACTTGGCATCGATTTCCGCGCCGTGGTCGAGCAGCAGGGAGGCGACCAAGTCGTGACCGTGTTCTGCTGCCAAAGATAGTGCCGTGCTACCATTTCGATCAGGTACGCGCACCTGTGCGCCATCGTCTAAAAGCCGTGAGACGATATTGTAATGGCCTCGCATTGCAACTAGGAAGAAAATTTCTTGTTTGGTTGTGTCGCCTTGTTGCAACATCCCAATCATGTCGTCCAAAAGCTGGTTTTGCAACCTCTGCAGATGGACATTTCCCGCCGAAGTGTGCCACAGGTGTACCAGCCAGAACTCCTTCGCATAAGCGTAAAACTGGAAGGGCTCTGTGTAGCCTGCCCTGTGCTTGTCATGAAGGTCCAGTAGCGCCTTGTTGACGTTGTAGCGTGAGACGCTCTGGTCCGACTTCTTCAGAAGCTTCAAGGCCATGCTCCGAACAGCGTTGGAAGAGCCCAAGGAGCTGACTATCTTGGAAGGCATCGCTCCACTCTCGACGTAGGGTGTAACCGTTTTGGATAATTGCTTGGCAAAGACACCATAGTTGAGATATGTGACCACAACGTCTGCCATCGTAACCTCGGCGGTTGGTCGAAGCCACAGGTACCTAATATCCCAGTTCTCAAAGTCACCAGCGAGAAATTGTTTGACACTGTGGTGAATCAGCCTGACGGCTGAAGACTCCTCGTCAATTATAGCCAGGCTTCCACAGCAAGCCAAGGTAGACACAATGTCGTTCACCACTCTCTCAGGTCGCCAAGTAGCATCGCCCGGAGTGACACTCAGAGCTTCTCGAAGCTCTTCGGCTGTAAGTGGACGCCTTGCCGCGAGAACTAGCTCAAATATACGGCGCTGATAAGTGTTTCCTGGTTGAGTCGACCGTTTGAGGATTCTGGAATAAGTCTCTGGTAGATCTCGCGGCAAATCGGTCAGTGCCCGGCGAATGGCTTCGTCGGTCTTCGCCTCGCACAGCGATTCGATCTGAAGCGCCACCCACAGAAACATGCCCTGGGCTTTCTCCAACAGAGTATCGCGTATTTCGACGATCAGTTCGGGGTCGCCAATCACCAACTGTCTGTCTTCCAGCCGCCTCTCCAGCTCTGCGGTTATGTACGGATCAATATCAGGGTTGTCCTCCGGGATTTCGATGGCATCATGCTCTGCTGGAAACTCGGCTAGCGGTGTCCCAGGGTCTTTCGTATTGGACCTCCATGATATGCAGACCAGTAACGTGAACTTGTCCTGGAGATGGCGAATCAGCTGAAGGATGTTGCGCGTCTGTAACTCGTCGCACTCGTCTAGCCCATCTAAGACGAAATAAGCCGCGAATGCTTTGGGCAAGATATGTAACAGCATTCTCAGGATGTCGGACAAGTCCAGCGCCCTTAGCGTCTCGTCAACCACTTCCAACGCAGCTGTCAAGTCTGGCAGCTGTCGCATCAGCTGATGCGCCAGCGAAGCGAGGACCGTGTGCATCTGCAGGCTCTCGGAAATGTCATGCCGACAGAAGAAAAATGCGACCGGATAGCCAGCAGTCCCCTGGCTGAGATTCAGGTCGTCCACAATGTTGGCTAGGCAAACCGACTTGCCCGATCCAAGTCTCCCTTTGCACACCAGAGTCCGGGATTCTTCTCGCCCCTTCCAGGCACGATACCCCGGCGTGCCGTTGAACAAAGTCGTGGTTCCCACCTTCCGAATTTCCTTCCACGTGCTTCTGTAATCGTACAGGGAACACATTCTGAGGACACGCGCATTTGTGCTCAGTCTCCGCCGGTGCAGCTCGATGTCAGACGACCGTATCAGTTCTCGTAAGTTGAATGTGTGCTCCTCAGTCCTGAGCATCTCTGCCTCGTCCTTTATTGACGCAGCCCAGTCCTCGAGCTCGGACCGAACAGCCTTGAGGTCGACATCGTCGGTGAACGACACCAGCTGCAAGTATGCTGGTTTTCTTTGAATGGTGAGTAGCTTATGACAGAACCGGACCACTAGAATATAGTATTCGGATATGTACGCTCTCAATCGCTTCGACTGCGGGTAAAGCAGTGCCAGACGGTCGTGACGTGGAGCCGATCGGCCAACACTCATAAAGAAGGTCGTCATCTCCGCAATACGCGACGATCTGGCCACGACTGACTATGTGTCGTTAGGCCACAGTGCACGACCCCGGCGGAATGTTTGGACTGACCAGCAACGTCATTCGCACCAGTGTCCAAACACCGCATGCGATGATGTTCTGAGACCCGCCGACGATGACGTCGCCAATGGCGGCGTACTGTTGAACTGCCTCGAGGAAGTTCGTCAGGCGAGTTCCCCAACACCGAGAGGTTGCCCGCGCAGAGCTTGATTGCCTGTTGAACTCGGCCGTTATTTGCATGACATCTTGCAAGGTCGGGAGCGACTCGCAGGACTGCGAGCGATGGTTGCGAAATGACGCCTTTTGTTCGGGGTTCAAGTCTGCTTCAAATTCGGAGACCGCGACAGCCAGGCGAACCTCAGGCTTCGCCTGTTCAGTCTTCGTCAAGGAAAATTCCATGCTTGACATCGGGCGTGCAATTGCCAGACTTCCTGCGGGATGCAGAGCTCAGGTCTGCGAAGGGGAAGAGCAAGCCCGCCATCGTATTTCGTGCTTCGCATAGCCGCCGAGCCATGGGTTGGATCAGGCAACTCCTGCAGGTATCCAACAGTGGGGGGCGAGTGCAGCAGGGGTTTGGTCTGGGGATAGGCAGGAGGCCTTGAATTTGACAGGTTCTCTGCGGCCGACCATATCGGGAACAAAAGCGGCACACCGGTGTGGTGCTGGGCAGCCGAATAGAGGAGTCGGGACCCTTGTCCTGCTGATGAGGGAGGTTTTTCGTCCTCGCAATTGCGGACTAGGCTGGGGGCTGCTGCTGTTGCTGTTGCCACAACCGTATGAACACCTTGCGCCGTTTACCAGCATATACTTCGTACTTCGTGTGCTCTTTAAGCAATGAGGAGGCTAAGGTAGCCTCCCACAACTTTGCGTTGTGCCCATTTAATCGTACTCAACGAGCAATGATGCCCTTCTAATATGTTGCTCGCTACTTCAGGCTTGTTGGGAGCCGGCCGAGCCAACGTTGCCTTCGTTCAGGTGAACAATTGCGTGTCGAAATCCTCCCACACCATTACTGATCCAGCACTCCTCTCCGTGAACCAAGGATTGCACCGGCACGGCATGTTCAACGGCAATGCCTCTGTATGGACACAACGTCAGGCTTGTTACTTCGGAACGGGGCGACGAGAACAAAACTCACCTTTCAAGGGCCCATCGCCGAGATGTCCCATCCTGCCCACCACTCCCATCTTCCCAACTGAACTTGGCCGCCACAGGGGGTGTCGTCCAAAGCCCATCCCTCCAAAAGTAAGGTGTTGTCGTGCTGCCTTCCATGACAGACTGATCGTCTCGGTTGATAACCAAAACCTCTTTCATCTCCCCGGGCCGAATGTTGGCCCTGTCACGGGCCGCGTCATACATGGCCCGACTCGTGGTTTTATAATGCGTAAACTCAGACCGTGCCAACGGGCAGTTGTCGACGAGCAATGTCAATTGCGGGGAGGTCTTGGGGTCATTGAGTCGCGGGACTGATCCAGGAGGTGGAAGCCGCTCCGGAAACAGGTTTTCCACCTCAATTGCTGGGGTATCGAATTTGAAAACTTGGACGGCCCCATCCCTGTGAACGACAATTCTCACCCTCAAAGGCCCCGATTCCGACTGCCCAATGGCTTGCAACGCCATGTCCTCGAGCATTGCAAGGCCCTCGTCGCCCGTGAACTTGTCGATGACCTCTTTCCACTGCCAATGAGTCGCAGCTCTGACAATGCGGTCTCTGTGGTAATCGAGCATGTACAACGAGGATTCACGGTTGTAGTTCCATCCGGCATACGTCAGGCCCTTCGCTGGGACCAGCCTCAGCTTGATGTCATATCGCAAAGAGGTGAAGAGGGAGAACACGGCGTCAGACATGGCGGCGACCGGGCGCCACGCTCTGCTCCTAATAGTTCGTATGAGTATTTGCGAGGTCGGACACGACAGGCTGTAAGTAGGCGGATCGATGCTTCGAAAGCGGGCGCCGGACCTCGTCTACCAGCGCTTTATAAGGTACCTTGGTAGTCGGAGGGTTCCCGTGAGGTGAGTTACCCACTCATACCGTGTCAAGCTCAGGGAGAACCCAGCCGGCTTGAGGTCTGGGCTGAGGTGCAAAGTGGGTGCATGGAGGGAGTCTGGCGGGTCGTCGGGGCCAGGTTGCTCAACCTTGACTCCAGCCAGAGCATACGGGACCGAGACAGCGAGGTTCCGTGGCCAGCGCGTGGTCACTGATACGAATGGAGTGTATCGAATTCGAGAAAAGCTCGCCTCTTGCGCAAGGATCTGCAATGAGCGAGTTCGCCGCCCAACAAGAAATTTGGAAACATTGCTCCCGCGCTAGGATTGAAGACAGAGAGAAAGTACTGAGCTGGCAGAGCAGGTTGAGGGAGAGCTGTCAAGGTACAGAGGACGCGGCGAGCTCGATGGCTCCCAGACAGCTGCCCTGCCAATGACGGCTCTGGCAATCCCTATCGACTGTGATGATTAATGGACGCGCCACTGCCTCAGGCATTCCAGGCTCCAGCTCCAGCTCCCGCTGCCAGTTCCGCCCGGGCCCGACGTGGATGGAAGGCCCTGCAGCGGAGCGCGTTGATTGAGCCGAGCTTTTTGCGGGTCCAACATGCGCTGGAAATTTCGGGAGCTCCAGCACGGTAGACTGCCCGCCCTGTGCTGTGAGGTCGGCAGCATCCAGCGCCCGCGGCAAGGCGACCCAGCCAGTGGACCTTCGGGCCCCCGGCCCATCCATCATGGATTGACGCAGCCAGCGCTCGCAGCTTTTTTTGCGCGTGCCTTCTCAGCTGCATCATCACGTCCACTCCCTCCCGCGACTCGTACTCCGTCTCCCCGTACGCCTCCCGTCGCCGGCCCGCAATCCCTCGCGGCCGCTTCTCTCCAATTACCCTCGCATCTTCCACCCCCTGGCAGCTGTTAAACATCTATAATGTCGAACCCGCTTCCCTCGATGCCCCCGGGCCGGCCAACGGCTATTCCAGTCGACGCCCCCTCGTCCACATGGGATCGCATCACGTCCTGGGTTTCCGAGAACAAGGCTGTCGTCTACACCATTGCCGGTGTTGCCGTTGTCGTCACCGGCGCCGGCGTGGTCTACTACCTCAACTCCGAGTCGGTACGTTGCCTATCCGATGCGAGATGCGCCTGTCCAGCTCCGTGGCCCAGGGCCTCGGGCCGTGCTTCTGGCCACATCCGTGCTGTTATTGACCCGTTACCGCTGCCCTGCAGAAGTCCAAGGCCGACCCGGCCCCGAAGCTCAGCAAGAAAGAGAGGCGAAAGCGAAAAGAGGCCGAACGCAAGGCTGCCGAGACCAAAGAAGCTCCCGCCACGTCCGAGTCCAAAGCCGCCTCTGTCCAGAGCGAATCCGAACTGCCCGATGTCGATGAGCAATCCGTCCTGAGCTTGACTCAGGAGCAGCGCGAGGAGTATGCCGCCAAGCTCAAGCAGGCCGGCAACAAGGCCTATGGCGACAAGGCCTACAACAGAGCCATTGAGCTGTACTCCAAGGCCATCATCTGCAAGCCCGACCCCGTCTTCTACTCCAACCGGGCCGCCTGCTACAGCGCCATGAGCGAGTGGGACAAGGTCGTCGAAGACACCACCGCTGCCATCAACATGGACCCCGAGTACGTCAAGGCCATCAACCGCCGCGCGACTGCCTACGAGCACCAGAAGATGTACTCGGAGGCTCTCCTCGACTTCACAGCCTCCTGCATCATCGACAACTTCAAGAGCGATTCCACCGCCCAGGCCGTCGAGAGACTGCTCAAGACTTTTGCCGAGCACCGCGCAAAGGAGATGATGGCCTCCCGGCCGCCCAAGCTGCCAAGCCCCATCTTCGTCGGCAACTACTTGCAGAGCTTCCGTCAAAAGCCCCGTCCTGCGGACCTCGACGACTCTATCGAACTCGATTCCGAGACAGGCAAGGGTCAGCTGCAGCTTGGCCTCCAGGGGCTCGAGAAGAAGACTGCGGATGGTTATGAGGAGGCTAGGCAAGCATTCGAGAAGGCTCTGGAGATCGGCGACCTCGGCGAGCACGAGGCGCTCGCTTACAACCTGCGCGGAACCATGCGCACTCTGCTGGGCAACCACGCCGAGGCGACCAAGGACTTCGACAAGAGCATCGAGCTCGACCCGACCATGGTCCAGAGCTACATCAAGCGTGCCAGCATCAGCCTCGAGCTGGGTGAGCCGGACAAGGCAGAGGCCGAGTTCGCCAAGGCTTTGGAGCAGAACAACGACGACCCGGACGTGTACTATCACCGTGCCCAGGCCAACTTCATCAAGGGCGACCTCGCCGAGGCCCAGAAGGACTACCAGAAGTCGATTGACCTGGACAAGGACTTCATCTTCTCACACATCCAGCTTGGCGTGACTCAGTACAAGATGGGCTCGATTGCTTCCTCCATGGCCACTTTCCGCCGATGCATCAAGAACTTCCCCAAGGTTCCCGATGTCTACAACTACTATGGAGAGCTCCTCCTCGACCAGGGCAACTTTGCCGAGGCTGTCGAGAAGTTCGACACCGCCATGGAGATGGAGAAGCAGTCCAAGCCCATGTCCATGAACGTTCTTCCCCTTATCAACAAGGCTCTGGCTCTGTTCCAGTGGAAGCAAGACTTCAAGGAGGCCGAGAAGCTTTGCCAGAAGGCCCTGATTAGTGAGTTCATATGATACCACGCGAGCTGATCGTACGCTAACGTCTTACTCGCAGTTGATCCGGAGTGCGATATCGCCGTTGCCACCATGGCGCAGCTTCTGCTTCAGCAGAACAACGTGACCGAGGCGCTCAAGTACTTTGAGCGAGCGGCGGAACTGGCCCGTACCGAGGGCGAGATCGTCAACGCTCTTTCATATGCCGAGGCGACCAGGACGCAGGTCCAGGTGACGGAGAAGTATCCCAAGCTGGCAGCGAAGCTGGCGGGCGGCGGCGGGCCACCCGGATTCCGAATGGGCGCTTGAGCGACGAATGGTTTCCATTTTGTACGACCAAAAACGGCGAACGGGGAAAGCGTGGTGGTAAGGCGCGGCTTGTAAGTGTATGAACTAGGGGGCGCCGCCTCGAAGACGACCGGCTGTTTGGTCTATCCGGCATACGAGGCCCTCGCGCTTGGGAACTGGGGCGGAGCATTCGTCGGGTTTCTGGCGGCTGTCAGTTGGTTGATGAGCTCTGCGGATTGTGTAATGCACAAGGTATCACACAACAATGGAGTCAGCATTGTACATGTATTAGTTTAATGGCACCCTTCTCCCCTGGAGACTTCCGTACGGCCGGCACTAGCACCTATTCTTGTGACGTCTCGCAGTGTAATTGTGGTCCTGGGCCCTGGAGTTTCTTGCATGACGCCGGCCATCGCCGTCATTATATCCCATCACACGGCTCAACAGCAGGGATGCCGATCATCAGGTCAGCGTTACCAGAGGCCGCCGCCTCGTCATTCGATTGCCAACGTTACTCACCTTTCTACTACAAGTACTGCGTAAATTATCCCCATATCCCAAGCTAGGATCGCCCTTGCTTCCTCGCCGCCACATGGCCCACCGCCAAGTCCAAACCGTACTGCACCACACCCAAGATAGCTGGGCAATCGATGCTTCCCAGTCGGCCACCATCATGTATCCAAGCAAAACACTAAAACTTCCTCCCCTCGTTCGACTTTCATCATGGTAAAGAGACGGCGTTTTCCGTAAAGCTCCACAAGAATAATTCATCCCGTTATCCCGCGTGTTGTGTGATAAGACAGCCACGCCCGGCGTTATTTGTACAGTGAGTTGCTCGCCGGTGGGACGCAGGTTATCAAGAATCGCAAACAAGAAGATAAAAAAAAAAGGTCACTCGTAACGTGTTGATGAGGGTCCCCGTCGGTCGCGTCGATTAAAGTATGTCGGTTTCGAAGACGGCGCGAGGAGCTCATCCGAGTCGATCATTACTTGCCACCGCACTTGTTGCCCGTGAGGCAAATGCCCAGGCCGACGCCGAGGGCAATGGCCAGGATGATGAGGCAGACGATGAAGAAGCACCACCACTTGAGCTTGCGGGCACGCCGGGCGTGGTCGCTAGCCTTCTTGACCTGGGCGTTACCCTCCTCGATGTTTTCGACGGTCTTCTGGGCGTTCGTTTCCGCGGCGTCGATGCGGTCTTCGTGGACAATGACCTCTTCCGCAAGTCTCTGGTAGAGCTCGCCGAGTTCGGCGAGAGTGTGCTCGATCTGTGTGAGCTCATTGTGGCGGGCGCGCACGTTTCCGAGCAGGGAGCTCGCTTGCGCAGTGCGGTTCGTGCGGAGCTGCTCCATCTGTCAGCAAAGAGTCTAGACGAAATTGCGGGTATGCAGTAGACGGGCCGGAAAGACACCTCTGGCAGCAAAATCGGATGGAAATACGTACCGCAGTCTGGAAGACACCCTCGTTGCCCCAGTCGGCCTGGGCCGCCTCTTGAACCTCGTCCTCGGTAGCGTCGGGGTTTACGATACGGTACTGGCGTGCAATCTGGTCTCGGTACCTGTGCTCGAAGTCGCGCTCAACGCTGTGATACTTGTCCAGCTCCGACTTGAAGAACGTCCGCAGGGACTCGAACTGCGGCTTCTTGGTGTTGAGGTCCGGGCCATGGGTCTTCTTCACGTCCAACTCGAGGCTCTTGATCTCTTCGGTGATGGCCTGATTCCGGCTCCGGGTCTGCTCGACGTAGTTGGTGAGCTGCTGCCTGGCGTTTCCGTCGGTACTACTCAGCGTGCGCTGGTGGAGCTGGCCAATGGTATCGATGTCGGTCGTGAGACCTCGGATGTTGTTGCGCAGCGTCGTGACGCGGTCGAGGAAATCGGCTTGGGAGAGGACGGCGCTCTGCTGCGGCGCTTGCTGCTGCTGCGGCGGCTGCTGCGGCTGCTGCTGCTCATACCGGGTGCTGTACTGGTTGCCGTAGTCTTGCATCTCGTACTGGTCCTGCGCATACGGATTGGCCTGCGCGGCGCGATGTTAGACTGCTGCTGCCAATTCCCGCGGAAGACCGATGCCATTGCGCGCGTCGCTCGCGGCGGCGGGAGGCTGTCGCGGCTTACCTGGCCATAACCATGGGCGCCGGGCTCGTACCCAGACTCCTGCGCGGGGGCCTGGTAATACGGGTTCTGGCTCTGCTGGCCGTACGACATGATGGGCGGATGCTTCGGTCTCGGCGTTCGAAGGGGACGGGATGAAGGAAACGGCGGGGCGAGGAGAGGGGATCGAGGGATCAGGGAGGAGAGGACGAGAAGCTGCTGAATAGTCGAGGAATTCAGCCGGCAAAGTCGAGGAAGCGGCAAGCAGATTGGCGGCGGTGGTGGTGGTGCGATGCGACGTCCAGGCTCTACTTAGCAGGACGACGAAAAGATGGAGATCGCGGGAGCACGCTGGGTAATGAAAAGCTTGGCCAGATTCGGGGACAGCGGCGCTAATACGGAAAGGCTGGGCTGGACTGGACTGGACGGTTGCAATGGACGGGAACCCTGGAGGCGCCTTTGCTGCTCTTCTCCACTGCGACCTCCGTTGATGATGGGTGGTGGTGCGCAGCGTGCGCCCCCCCAAGCGTTCGCTTGTTCTGCAGCAGCGTCGGCGCAGTGATGGAAACTGGAACAGGGCCCCCCGGCAGCTCACTCTGTGGGCTGCGTTTCCCTCTGAGCCCCCCCCCCAGTGGCCCCCCCTCCACCCCCCACAGGTTGCCGTCATTCCTCCATCCCGTCCGTCGTCGAGCATGTGGCTCAGTGCTGGGAGAGGAAGGCGCCCAGTGGCGGCGGGTCCGCCGGAAGCTCGCAATCTACGTCACCCGCACCAGTGGAGAGGAGGCAGGTACCTTCCTTACCTTCCTGTAGCTTCCGTGTGTGCTCGTACAAGTACAGTAGTTACTTGGTAGCGTGCGGTTGACGGCGCTGCCGTACCATATCCAGCTCCCACAGGGCATTCCAGCCGCTGCGCCGTTCGGCGACGACGGGATGGCAGCACCTCGGCCAACAAGCGCTGACGGGACCAAGAGACAACCGGCCGGGCGGCGGGATGGAACGGGGTGTCTGTCCGTCGGCGCCATGGAACGGCCAACAGACGGCCCGTATAACCCACGAGGACGATGCCGTACTTGGCGACGAAGGCGCATGCCCTGCGACGCCAGGTGCAGGTTCGCATGCCTGAGCAACCTAACCTACCTGCTGCATCGGGGCCGCGCGGGCGCTCGTCCAACGTCGTCGTCATGCAAACCCAGCCCATAGCCCACCAGCAGCACTGGCAGCACCAGCACCCAGCAAGCCCCTCGACACGCACGTCGCGGGAGCCGTGCCGCCGCCGCCTCCAGCGCTCGACCCGGGAAAAGTCTGTGCTGCACCGGCGGGGGGGGGCAAGCCAGGGTCCCAGAACTCCAGCAGAACTCCAGCAGGTTGCCAGCCAACCCGCCATGCCGTCCCGCCGCGCGCCAATGGCCGTCGGGTGGCGGCCCCCACCGACCCTCCGCGAGACCCGCTGCGTGCGTGGCGCTGCCGCCGCCGCCTGCCTCCACTGGCTCGCCTGGCTGGCTGGGCCTGCTTCCATTGCCTGGCAGGGGGTGGCCAGTGGTCACCTTCCAGGTTCCCACGAGGTTTCCCGCTCGTGCCCAGGCCTGCGGCTTGCGTGCCTGCGTGCATGTGCATGCTGCTGACGCCGTTGCTTGCTTGCGTGCCTGCGCTCTCTTTTTCGGTTTCGTTTTCCTCAACGGCTCGGATACGTGTGCCCGTTCCTTAAAATAGGTGCCGCCGTTGCGGTGCGCAGCCCAAGTCTCCGTCGACTTCGAGGAGCTCCCCGCCTTGGTAACACAGTCAGGTCAGCGGCGACATGTCGTCGTAGCGCGTCCAGCCCCCGTTTGCCTCGTCGATTGTCGTCACCGGCTGAGGCTGAGGCTGAGGCGTGTCCATGGGCCCTTCCATCGGAGCTTCCCACATGGCTCTGCCGGCAGTTACCAAGAGCCTCCATTACAATGATCTGACTGTCGCCGTGGTCAGTCTCCGTTACCGGACGGTCCGACTCAGCCTCGCCGTCGTCATTGTTCTCTTGCCGGCTCGCCGCCGCCTTGTGTGCCCGTCACATGCAGTTACACGAGATCGTCGTCCTGCGCAGACGCGGATACCTCAGTTTACCTAATGTTGCTGCCTGCTGTTCTGCACGCCCGATGGCCCCAAACGCCCCATCTAGTGCAAATACAAGAGATCGCTCGAAATCAGCATGCAATGTCCACCATCCCATGTCGGCTACCTTTAGCCAATGGCTTGCACTTCCCGTTGAACCGTCCATCTCGGTCACCATCTCCAAGCCTTAGCTTCGCGGCTCAGTGACATCCAGCGTGGGCACTTCGTCGCAAGCAGAGATCGGCCGCCGTCCGGCCCAAGTGGCTACACCTGCCGAACCACTCCACAGCCATGAACGCTTGGCCACAGCCCGCTCACAGGTAGTTCTTCTTCTTCGCCGTCCGGGTATACTGCGTCAGGTGCCATTCCACATCACCCTCCTTGTTCTCGAGCGTGCCGCCGCGGATCTCGAATGGCCGCATTGTCATGCGCGGGCCCACCTCGGCGAGCTCGACGCTGTCATAGCCCGTCCTCACAAAGACGTGATGCCGAACCTCGATACTGTCTTCAAAGTTCTTGAACGTCACGACCCGGTTTCCGACCTTGTTCTTGCTCGTAATCGCTTCTCTCGGTGGGAATATGTGCTTCAGGATCTTGACTATCCGGTTTCCGAGCGGGGTCGTGAATCCGTCGAAGATTAGGTGCGGATACGACTCGCTCACGGTTCCGCGAACGCTTCCGGGAATGTCGTGTCGGAGTACGACGTTGTGTAGAGAGAACGAGATCGTCGGGCCGTGTGGGAAGTGGGTGAGTGTCAGGGCCGTTGGCGTGCCACGGTGCTCGTGGAGCAGGACGATATCAGTCAGCCCTGCTGATGATGCAGACCGAACCAAGTCTGGCAGGATCAGGTTGCCACGGTTCATCCGTATTGACGTTGGAAGCAGTAGTCTGATTTCTTTGGAAAAGGCTGCCAGCCTCGCAGAAGGATCGCGCGAGGTCGTGACGAGCACTCGAGGGTCGACAATGCCAGAAAGCTGAGCATATTCATCGTCCAGGTCGAGAGCCTCGTTCGTGCTCAGGTCCGCAGCAGACTCGTCATACTGATAGTCCTTTCTCAGGGCCTTGTCGTTCGCAATAGTCGAGTCCAGTGCCTTTCCCGACGCAAGAGACTCCCGCAACTTGGCCCTCTTTTGGCTGATCTCGGCGTCTCGAAGGAGGAGAGCTCTGCGGTAGAGGTAATCGCGCCGTTGGCGCGCTTGTTTGCGCTGATGGGTTTCAGAGTTAGTCGTAGTCTTTCATTGCAGCATGCGCCTGGTCAGAACTCACAATCATCGTGGCTGATGGACGTTGTCGCAAAGACGATTCCACAGACAAAGCGCAGGTGTCGTGGATTTTCGCGGGCAGCCCACCAAGAAAAAGTTCCCTTATCGGCAACGCCGCCAATTTTCCGCTATCGATAGGCGGTTCCCGCGCTTATCACGTGGGCGCAAAATGTCCCACCACCAACTCCGCCGCCAGAGGGTCTGGCGTTCACCTTTGCAGATAAACCCCCCATCGTCGCTGCGAAGACAATTTCTGACGCCAGACCGGCTGCGCAAATCCTTCCTTTTTGTTTATTCGACTGCCGACCGACAAGCAACTCGCGCGGTCCGTCCCTGCTGCATACCAGCGCATCCTTTTGTCGCGATGATGTGAGGAACGTCGCCTTCTGCTACCCGAATCTCTCTCTCGATCCCGTCCGAGCCGCTTCCCGCCGCCACGCCGGACGTTCTACACACTCTCTTGGAAGAGGTAAGTTTCTGCAGGGCAGTGCCTTGGTTTTGCGCTCCTCTACATACCCGTACTCTTTTGACTCCTGCGCCTTTGCACCCGGGATCTTCCCTTTTTCCCCTTCTTGTCCAAGGCGGCCCTGACACTGTGCAGACAAAGAAAACATCGTTAGCGCACATCGACGCGCGATCAAACATTATGGAGGGCGCCTTCACGCACGTGGGCAACCACCTCATCTCCGACTCCGCTGCTGCCATCAACGCCGGGGCCGACGATCTTTCCGCGCTCGACCCCGACGAGAGCCTGCTCTACGGCCAATATGGTGCTGGCCCCAGCGGCCGCCGCCGAGCCGACGACGACGATAACCAAACCGAGGCATTCGAGGACGATGATCATGATAGTCTCAACAGCGTCCCTGTCGACGGCATGATGGGCCTCAAGCTGAAGAATGCAGATGAGGAGAAACAGCTCCCCCCGCACGCCTGCGCGTAAGTAACCCTCACAGCAGTAACCCTGGCGATGGTCCTAACATAGCGCTACAGATACTGCGGCATTCATTCCCCAGCCTGCGTTGTCAAGTGCCTGACTTGCAACAAATGGTTCTGCAGCGCGCGCGGCAACGGCACGTCCACCCACATCGTCAACCACCTTGTCCGAGCGAGACACAAGGAAGTCCAGCTGCATCCCGAATCGGCGCTTGGCGACACGGTTCTCGAGTGCTACAACTGCGGAACAAAGAATGCTTTTCTGCTCGGTTTCATCCCGGCCAAGTCGGACACCGTCGTCGTTCTGTTGTGTCGCCAACCTTGCGCTGCCAACTCGTCGAACAAGGACATGAACTGGGACGTTTCACGTTGGGAGCCGCTCATCGAGGAGCGTGCTTTTCTTCCGTGGCTCGTTGCCGCCCCCTCCGACGCGGAGCAGCTCCGAGCTCGCCACCTTTCTCCGAACACGATCGCAAAGATGGAGGAGATGTGGAAGATTAACGCGAATGCGACCCTGATGGACCTCGAGAAGGCCTCCAACATGGACGAGGATCCCGATCCTGTGCTTCTTCGCTACGAAGATCCGTATCACTACCAGAACGTCTTCGGTCCTCTTGTCAAGATGGAGTCAGACTACGACAAGAAACTTAAGGAGGCGCAATCTGAGGATGGTCTGATCGTGCGCTGGGATTACGGTCTCAACAACAAGCACCTCGTGAGCTTCAACCTCCAGAAGATCGAGTCGGGCGATGTCAAGCTTGCTGTTGGTGACGAAATGCGGCTTCGCTACAACGGCGAGCTGCGTGACCCGTGGGAGGGCGTTGGCTATGTTATCAAGATTCCCAACAGCCAATCTGACGAGGTCTGCCTCGAACTGCGCAAAGCTGGCAATGACAAACTGGTGCCGACCGATCTGTCTCACAATTTCTCGGCCGATTACGTCTGGAAGGCTACGTCGTACGACCGGATGCAGCTTGCGATGAAGAACTTCGCCATTGACGACATGACGGTTTCCGGATACCTCTTCCACGTTCTGCTCGGACGAGACGTTCAGTTGCAAGCCATGAAGGCGACCCAACCTAAGAAGTGGTCTGCCCCGGGTCTCCCTGATCTCAACCAGAGCCAGGTAGACGCCATCAAGTCGGTGCTACAGAAGCCCATTAGCCTCATTCAGGGTCCCCCAGGAACGGGCAAGACGGTCACCTCGGCGACCATCATTTATCACCTGGCTATGACGACCAAGAACCAGGTTCTTGTCTGCGCCCCCTCCAACGTTGCCGTCGACCAGCTCTGTGAGCGTATTCACCGAACGGGTCTCAAGGTCGTCCGGTTGACGGCAAAGTCTCGCGAGGACGTCGAGTCTTCCGTCAGCTTCTTGGCCCTGCACGAGCAGGTGCGCATGGCCGAGCACAACACGGAGCTTGTTAAGCTGTCGCAGCTCAAGAACGACGTCGGCGAGCTATCCAGCCAGGATGAGAAGAAGTTCAAGCAGCTGACCAAGCTTGCGGAGCGAGAGATTCTCCAAAACGCAGACGTGGTGTGCTGCACGTGTGTTGGCGCGGGCGACCCTCGTCTCTCGAAGATGAAGTTCCGCAACGTTTTAATCGATGAGTCCACTCAGTCCGCCGAGCCGGAATGTCTGATCCCGCTCGTCCTCGGCTGCAAGCAAGTGGTCCTTGTCGGCGACCACAAGCAGCTGGGCCCTGTCATTATGAACAAGAAAGCAGCCAAGGCGGGACTGAACCAGTCCTTGTTTGAGCGCCTCATCAACCTTCAGCTCTCGCCGATTCGACTTACGACCCAGTACCGAATGCACCCTTGCCTGTCGGAGTTCCCCTCCAACATGTTCTATGACGGAGCTCTGCAGAACGGTGTTACGCACGAGCAGCGTATCCGAAAGGATGTCGACTTTCCCTGGCCAGTGGCCGAGATGCCAATGATGTTCTGGTCCAACTTGGGACACGAGGAGATTTCCACCTCGGGAACATCGTACCTGAACCGTACGGAGGCCTCCAACGTGGAGAAGACGGTTACGCGCTTCTTCAAGGCGGGCGTCAAGCCCAGTGAGATTGGCGTCATCACGCCGTACGAGGGTCAGCGGAGCTACATCGTTACGACGATGCAAAACTCTGGACAGTACAAGAAGGAGCTCTACAAGGAAGTCGAAGTCGCGTCGGTCGACGCGTTCCAAGGTCGCGAGAAGGACTTCATTGTCCTCTCCTGCGTTCGATCGAACGAGAATCAAGGCATCGGCTTCTTGTCCGATCCACGCCGTCTCAACGTGGCCCTGACCCGTGCCAAGTATGGTCTGGTCATCTTGGGCAATCCCAAGGTGCTCTCCAAGCACGAGCTCTGGCACAACCTCCTGGTCCACTTCAAGGATCGCAAATGCTTTGTCGAGGGCCCCTTGACCAACCTGCAGGCTTGCCTGCTCCAGTTCAGCCGTCCCAAGGTCAGCTACCGCCAGAAGAACAACTACCAGTCCCAATTCGGAGCCGGAGCCTACCCCAACGGACGGCACAACGGAGCGCCGCCGGGCCGCGACTTCAACGATGCGGGTTCCATGATGTCGTACATCCCCGACGACGTCTCGTCGATTCAGGGCTCCGCGTTTGGCGGCGCGAACTTGAACTCGGCCTTCCCTCCCATGTTCTCCAGCTTCACCCCCGAGCACTGGCCGGGACTTCCAGGAGTGCCCGCTCCGGGTCGTGGCGGCAAGAGCCGCGGCCGGGCGACGGAGAGCATTGCCGGAGAGAGCGTTGCCAACTCGGAGCTGACGGACGCGACATCGAGTATCCTAGGTGGCAAGGGCGTCGGGCAAGGCGGCGTTAGTCTCGGCGCCGGGCTTCATGATGCCGTGACAGGAATGCGGCCGGTGTCGTATACGCAGAGCGACCGCCTGAAGCAGTACGTGGAAAGCAACGGACGCATGGCACCGGGTGGTGGGTACGGCCGTCGGTACGACGACGACGAGAAGAGCGTCAGCACAGCATTTCACAGCCAGATTGGCGGTGGGTACGACTGAGAACACAGCAATGACGAGACGAACGGGAATGTGACGAATATCTTTGCTACATGACGAGCTCGGCTGGAGCAACGCCCGTGTGTGGACGTTGGAGCGGGCCGCCGCAGCGGCCATGTGTCTGGACGACGCATCCACGGGGGACAGTCTGGCGGTGTTTCAAGCCTTGAGCGCTTATCACCATGCGGCTACTGCTGCTGCTGCTGCCTCTGCAGACACTCCTATGTGGAGGACTGCGTGCTGCCTGCCATCACGACCAGAGCCTCGCATCGCTCCGACGTCGGCCGACATGCCGGATAGAGTCGGCGGGGGACGCATCCCGTCAGGGAGACGCTACCTCACTCGCATCAGGTGTGCAATTTTGGGAGTCGCCGAACGAGCTAGCCAAGGGCTCGTAAGATAGGAACGAAGACAGCGAAAGGGTGACGCCAAATGGGCAGCGAGTACTCGAGCGAGCACCCCTTGTTCCGGCGGGTCACCCGGGCTTCTCGAGACCAGGAGGGAAAGAGGCTGATGGCGTCGAATGCGCACGGCATTGGCACACCCGGTGGTGATAGTGCCGCCGTCGCCATGGCCTTTGCCTGCCATGCGGCCACTGAGCTGCCGGCCTCGGACAATTGATTTGACTGACCCCAATACACTCTTTAACAGTAGATAGATTGAATTGACCAGAGTCGTTCCTTACACTCCCCCATGAAAACGATTCGCCCGTGAAGATATGCCGTGCCGCAATAGATTCGACAGTGGCAATGGATCGCCAGCCAGGTGTTTGTTTGCTGACGATCTTTGCGCCGTCTTCCACCAGAGGGAGCGGCACGCACGGGGCAGAAACGCGAACGAGAGCTGCGCCTCGACCGCAGCTTATTATCGCGCCTACATGTTGCTTTGAACCTTCATTGCATTGGCATACCTGGCACGCACACTCATCCCTTTCTTTGTCATGCTTTGTAGCCCATAGTTACGAAGTAAGTTATGTACGAGTAGTCAGCACAAACAGGGCCGGGCGAGAATTAAGCTGCGAGTGCACACATTGTCTCAGTGCCTGCGCGTGTCTCGGGGACGGGGGTGCGAAGACGCCGATCTCGCC
The DNA here is from genome assembly GCA_029168975.1 of Purpureocillium lavendulum. Classification (NCBI taxonomy): domain Eukaryota; kingdom Fungi; phylum Ascomycota; class Sordariomycetes; order Hypocreales; family Ophiocordycipitaceae; genus Purpureocillium; species Purpureocillium lavendulum. The sequence continues at coordinate 1,060,774 of JAQHRD010000005.1, read as the reverse complement.
GGGAGCGGGCTCGGGCAGCCATGTGACGGACGGGTATGCATGTACGAACCACTCGCACCTGAGAAGTATGGGTGGGCGGGCGGGCACGCGAGGTTTTTTCCAGAATGTGTGTGCGCCATCATGCCACTGTCTGGGCTTGCTCCCCGTCTCGTTGCAGTGCTCGTGCACGCGACATGAGACGGGTGTGGTTCGTCCCATTGCTGGGTGGGGGGGACCGCGGACGCAAGGAAGCGCGCAGCACAGCAGCGTAGCGGCTTCACATGAGCGCAGGCCCAGGCGAGTGACAGGTGGACTCGGCGCCGGCGTCCCAAACAGGTCCCCCGTAAGCTGTACCACGTACGAGTACATGTACGAGCAGGAGGTGCGGTCGGGTGCTTGTCGCATGCCTCAGGGCCCAGGGGCATCGCGTCGCCGTCCAACCACTGGGCTGGACGTCCATCCGTCCAGGGGCCATGGATGGGATCGTTCCAGGGAAGGCTCCCGTCGGTCCTTCCCATCCGGGAGGCCGGGCTGGTCCCAGTGCCCCCAATGGCCCCTTAGGCCCCCCAGAAGGCCCCCTCCCCTGTCGGCCCCTGTCGCTGGGCTGCCGCTGCCGCTCCACTGCCGTCGAACTTTTTAGGTTGGGTGGGTTGGTGGTTAACTAGGTAATCGCCCGCCACCGCCGGGAAGAGGCATCCAGGAGTCCGGGGAAAGGCGTCCTGTTCCCGGCCCAGCCCAGCCCAGCCAAGACCTTCAACTTTAACCTCCGCTGCTGCCATCCCATTTTAAACTTTGACGGGCCTCCTCGTCGATCCACCTTCTGCGTTCATTCGCTCATCACGCCGCCGCTTTGGCCTCTTCTTAACCCTCTTCACCTTCCCCTCGGCCCCTCGTCCTCCCCCCGCGCGGTCGATCCGACCGACCAGCGTATCGCTCTGCCACCGGCACCCTCGATCGGCCTCGCGACATTCGACGACGAGGAAGGAAACGAACGACGGAGGAAGACAAGGGGCCTCTCCCCTTCTGGTCATGTGCGCCCGTCCGTCCCCGCCATGTTGAACAACCAGCTACAAGGACGTCTCGGGCGCCGATATGTCGCCATCATCGTCTTTGTCGTCCTCGGCCTGCTGCTGTGGCGCGGCTTCGGCAGCTCCTACGGCCGCCCCGGGCCGCACTCCAAGACGCTCGGCAGCGTGCGCTTCGTTCCCAGCAGCTACGACTGGAGCAAGGCCCAGCAGTTCCACCCCCTCGCTCCCGCCGACATCAAGCCCGTGCCGGCCGGCCCGGCCGCACGCCTGCCCAAGGTCCAGGCACGCCCCTCGGCCGACCGCCAAGACGACATCACCAAGTCTAGGAGGGAGGCGGTCCGCAAGGCCTTCGTCAAGAGCTGGGAGGCGTACAAGACGCATGCCTGGACAAAGGACGAGCTGATGCCCCTGTCCGGCAAGGGCAAGCAGACCTTCTCCGGCTGGTCCGCCCAGCTCGTCGACGCCCTCGACTCGCTCTGGATCATGGGCCTCAAAGACGACTTCCGCCTCGCCGTCAAGGAAGTTGCCGTCCTCGATTGGTCCAAGGTTAATGACGGCAAGACCATCAATCTCTTCGAGGTCACAATCCGCTACCTCGGCGGCCTGCTCGCCGCCTACGATCTGTCACGCGAGCCCGTCCTCTACGCCAAGGCAGTCGAGCTCGGCGACGCCCTCTACGCCGGGTTCGACACCCCCAACCGTCTGCCTTCGCACTGGCTCGACTACGACAAGGCCAAGAAGGGGGAGCAGAGAGCGGATATGAGCATGTCCGGCGCCGCCGGCGGGTCCCTGTCTCTGGAATTCACCCGTCTGAGTCAGATCACGGGCGAGTCCAAGTTCTACGACGCCACGGAGCGCATCAAGAAGTTCTTCGTTCGCTTCCAGAACGAGACCAAGATCCCGGGTCTCTGGCCCATGATGCTCAATTACCGCGACGAGACCATGGACGGCGACATCTTCACGCTCGGCGCCGGCGCCGACTCTCTGTATGAGTACCTGCCCAAGATGCACGCTCTGCTCGGCGGGCGCGACCCCGAGTACGAGCAGATGACCATCAAGGCTCTCGACGCGGCGCGAGACACGCTCCTCTACCGGCCGATGACGCCCAAGGACGACAACATCCTCATGGCCGGCAACGTGGACTGGGACGACGGCAACAAGACGCTCACACCCGAGATGCAGCACCTCACGTGCTTCATCGGCGGCACCTATGGGCTGGCGGGCCAGCTGCTGGGCCGCAAGGAGTACGTGGACCTGGCGTCGCGTCTGGCGGCGGGCTGCGTGTGGGCGTACGACTCGTTCGCGACCAACATCATGCCCGAGATCAGCCAGCTCGTGGCGTGCGAGAAGCTCGACGGGCCATGTCCGTATACGGAGGAGGCCTTCCCCACGGGGATGCGCGGGCGGCCCAGCGGCGCCGACCTGCCGGGCGGCTTCGTGCGCGTGCGCGACCCGCGCTACCTGCTGCGGCCCGAGGCCATCGAGAGCGTCTTCTACATGTGGCGCATCACGGGCGACCAGGTGTGGCGCGACGCGGCGTGGAGAATGTGGCAGGGCATCGTCCGGGAGACGGAGACGGAGCTGGCCTTTGCGTCCATTGACGACGTCAAGGTGCACTCGAGCCAAAAGGCAGACTCGATGGAGGTAGGCGCCGTGAATGTTCCCCCTTTTCCAGTGCCATCACTGGATCCAGCGAGCCATTTGCTAACAGCGAGCGAACAAACAGACGTTCTGGCTGGCCGAGACGACCAAGTACTTTTACCTCATCTTCGACGACGAGGGCACCATCGACCTGGACGAGTGGGTGCTCAACACGGAGGCGCATCCGCTCCGCAGGCCGCAGAAGTGATTTGTTGCATAACTATTTGGCATTGTACAAAGGCGGAGCTTTTTATTATTGGAACACACGAAGGGGGCTTGTACATGGCAGAGGGCCGCACACAGGGAGTACCTTGCATGAGGTGGTCATGGCCCGCACCTATAGAGATGGGGGTTCAGAATTGGCATTACACATAGGGTCGGCCGGGGTTGTATACTGCATCATTTTTTGTATCCATGGCTACAGATAGAGGAATCAGATTTACTCGACTGTAGAGTTCCTGCATTACTTGATATGGTGCTTGACTAAGCGCTCTCTGATCATTCTACAAGCACAGCTGCGCAGGCGGTGATTTCCTGTGCCTGTGGTTGAGCTCCAAGCCAAGGTCTCAGGCACAGGCCCCCAGCCCCCACAGCACGGCGCTTTCCCAGCAATGGCGGTCGGTCGGTCTCCGACGGGACGGCGTTCCATTACATCACCACCACAACCACCACCAACACCACAACCTAACCTCGTCCTGCCTCGCCTCCAAGCTTGCTTCACGCGACAACATCCAACCTCTGCCCACGCGACCCTCCGCCGCCGCCGGGCCTCTCCCCCTCCTCCCTCTCCCTCTTCCACCTCCGCCCCCCCTCGTCGGTCAAGTCCGGGCGCCGCCGCGCGCTCGGCATGCAGCATCAGCACGACGAGGCATGCCGCCCTGTCCACCGCCGCCGCTGCTGCCGCTCCGATGCCTCGCTCTTCGTCGTCCGCACGTCGCGCCGGCGGGCCCCGCGACTGCGATTGCGATTGAGGCGGCGCGCCGCTATCGCCATCGCGCGTTCCACGCCTCGGCCCGCTGCTGTAGTGGTGGTGATACCGTTGCGCGCAAGAACCACTACGAGAGGCTCAACGTGCGGCACGATGCCTCCCCCAACGAGATAAAGAAGTAGGCCTTTCCCGCCGCGCCTCTCTTCATTCTCCTTTGCAGCTGTCGCCGCCGCTGCTGCTGCTGCTTGCAAACTCAACACTCCATTGAGCATTCCCCGAACACAAACCCAGGTTGCTGACGCTCACGGACGAATAATCAGGTCCTTCTACGCGCTCTCCAAGACGCACCACCCCGACACCAACCCTTCCGACCCGTCCGCCGCAGGCACCTTCTCCCTGCTGTCCGAGTCGTACACGCTCCTCTCGGACCCCGCCCGCCGCGCCGCCTACGACCGCGACGTCCTGCGCCTGCACCACCCGCACCACCGTTCCGACCACCACCCGCATCACCGCACGGGCTCTTATTCCAGCACCAGCGCAGCGAACCCGGCCGGTGGTCGCGCACCTTCGGGCCTCAGCCGTCGCAGGGGTACCTTCCGCGGGCCCCCGCCTAGCTTCTACCGCAGCGGCGGTTGGGGCCCCCAGGCGGAGAAGCGGCGCAAGGCGCACAAGGAGTCGACGGGCGGCGCGGGCCAGCAGCAGCAGCATGGCTCTTCGGAGACGACTTCGTCGTCATCGACGAACCCCTGGGCGCACGCCCACCACCAGCATCACCAGCATCAGCATCAGCATCAACATCACCACCACCACCACCCTCACCACGCCGGCATGGGCCCCGGCGCCTCCTCGCCCTTCCACGACGCCGCCGCCGACGCCGCCCCGCACTTTGACCGCGAGGGCCACACGCGAACGCACCAGCGCGAGGACCGCCGCCGCTGGCAGCGCGCCCGCCGCGCCGTGGGCGACGACGACGTCGAGTTCGAGCCCCAGACCAGCCTCGCCGGCCACTTCTTCATCGTCGCCGGCATCCTCGGCGCCACATTCCTGGCGCCCTTGTTATACCTCCAGTTTATGAGGCTGGGGCGGCGCAAGAAGGAGCACGAACACTGAATGTCAAGGCGGCCCGGTAGTCGCCAGGCGGTAGTGGAACGAGCGTTGATGATATCCGGCCCCTGTCACGGGCGTCACCGAGTTTGTACATAATCACGCCTGTAGAGGTACAGGCGCTCTGAAATAAATACTTCACACATAGACATCACAAGAAGAGACGATGGTGTTGCATCCACCGGAACTGGGCATTGGTATTGACTTCTCACATAATCTTCATACATCTACATACGGAGTGAGCCACCCGAATGCAAAAGCTCTAGTACGGTACAGCGGTCGCTCAAAGCGAGCGGCCGGTTTTGAGATGGGGTCCTAGCGTGGCGAAAGGGGAATTACTAGATTCGCAACAAGCAGCTTAACCCTCGAAGGTGAAGCTGGCACCGAGCTGTTCCTACAGTTAGCAATCAAAACGCACCAAGCGCTGCGGCAACAAAAACGCACCTTGTGGGTAGCCTGGTCGAGCTTCTGAGTGTCGAAAGAGCCACCGAGACCCAGGGTGACGCCCTCGCGGAGAAGGACGTTGTAGGCGAGGGCAGCAATGCCGCGGTCGTTGATCTTGACCTGTAGAGCGACTCGCGTTAGCCATCGTAGTTCCAGACGTGCTCGGACGCGGCTTCTTCATACCTTGGCGAAGGAGACGGGGTCGATGCGGTACTTGCTGGCGACCTCGAGGCCGACAGTGTTGCCGGTCTTGGAGTTCCAGGTGGCCTTGGCACCCGCCTCAACCTGGCTGTTGACCTTGTGGTAGTACGAGGCAGCGAAGACGCTCAGGTTGTCGGTGGCGGTGATGGCGGCGCTGTACTGGGGAGCGGCGTAGCCAACGGCGGCGCTGTAGGCGGTGACGGCAGCCTTGTTGACGTCGTAGCCGGCGCTGGCACCGGCGAGGAAACCCTCGTGGCCGACGACGGCGTCGACGTTGGCGGTGGGGCCCTTGAGCAGGTCAAAGAAGGCGCGGCCGTGGAAGCCGGGCTGCTTGAACATGAGGTTGAACTTGGCGCCCTTGGCAGCGGTGGCGGGGAGGAAGTTGAAGAGACCCTCAAGCTTCAGGCCCTTGGCGAGCGAGTCGCTGACCTCAAGCTTGGTGTCGAGGGCGTTGGCCGTGTTCCAGGTCTGGGTGAGGGTGACGCCTGTACGCGGGTAGTACCACATTAGCACTTGTGCGAAACCGGGCCTGACGTGCGTCGCGAATTCGAGCGGCCAGCCCGAGGCCCGACCGAGAATCCGCGAGACGCTTAAAGACATATGCGAGGGTTTGTGACGGCCTTGCGGCGCGCCGCCGCTGGGCGGGCGTCGCCGAGGTCGCGGGACGGGGTGGGATGTTGTACCGGTAGGCTTGTCGGTGTATTTTCCCTCGATCTGTGCGTGCGAGCGCGACGTCAGCGTCAGGTCTTGCCAGGTTTTCGGTCGCGCACGGCGTGCGTGCGCCAATGCGACGACGCGCGCCTTGTTACACAGCGACGCGCCGTCGGCGACGGGGGGGTTTGTGGGCGGCGGTACTCACGGCAGCAGAGGTGGCCTTCTCGTGGCTGGACTTGCCAGTGACCTTGAAGGCGACGCCATTGGGGGCGGTGTCCTTGAACTCGAAGGTGGTGGCGGACAGGTGGTAGAAGTCCTTGTTGAGGAGCTGCAGTCACGGCGAGAACAAGTCCCGCGTCAGCGAATCGCCTCATGGCACGTACGAGGCCGAGCTCCGAAGCTCTCTGAGCCGCGGAGCTCGGCAGGCGCAAACGAAAAGGGGAGACAGCGGTCGGGTCACGTACGTCGTTCGCCGGCTTGGCGATGTCGGAGAAGGCGGGGACAGACATGATGGGCGGTTGGGGAGGGAGAGAGGGATGGAACTTGGAGTGATGAAGGTTCGTGGTGAGCGAGATTGGGGTGGGATCAGGAGGAGGTTTGGCAGAGGTGGAAGCTTTCGGGGGGGAGCGGGCGGCCAGGCGAGGGAAAATGTTTTGGGCGACGGCAGACGATTGGCCTGCCCTGCCGCAGCAACGTTCGAGCGCTGGGGTTGTTGGGGCGGTTGCCCGTCCGCACCTACTCGTACCGTGCGCTGCGCCCGTGGAGCCCGCGCCAGCGGTGGAGGGAGCGGAGGGCTCCAGGCGTGTTGCTTCGGCTGATGTCGGGCCGGCCGGGGGTCACTGTGCGCGCCTGCTCGTCGTACCTTCATCACCCTGGGTCAGTGCAGTGGACCCTTGCGGCTCGGGGACAGCACGGTGCCTGAGGCCAACCCAGTGCCGCCTACCAAGGACCAGCACCTGTCTCCCGGCGCACCTCATCACAGCAAAACCACCACCACCGTGCCCTCCCTCCACGAGTCCACAGTGCCGTCGGCGCGGGTCCACGTGGGCCATTGCTAGGGCTGTTGGCGTCTTGTCACGATGGACACCCAAGACAGACGGGAGATGAGGCGCTGATGCTCCCTCTCGCCGCCGCGACTGGCTGCTTGCCTCGAATGGGTTGGTGGCGCCCTCGCTGTCCTCGTGACATCGTGACATCCTTCACGGCGGCCGTCGTGGGCGCAACGGTCAGTCGGAGCGTCTGCTGGAACCCCGAATCCCCAAGCACCAATCCCCACCGTGCATGACACATATTTCCGAACGCGCTTCCGCGCCTTTCTGTGCATTGACGCCCAACTATGCCACTTGAACGCGCCTGTTTTGATTCGCTGTGTCCGTCTCCTCTTGCGCCGGCGTCGGCACGGACATCACCACGCGTACACGGGCGGTCATCAACGGAGGCCAAGCGGTCTCAAATCGCGCTTGTATGGTATCTGGTGCATTGGATCCCTCGTCTACATGGCAACCTCACTCGAACCAAAGGCGCCCCATTTCGGGTGCGTGCCCAAACACCATTCCTTCATCCAGACGTTGTGAAACGCAACAGTAGCAACATGGTGACCAAACTTTTCTATAACCCTTCAAGGCTCCTGCGCAATGCTCACTCGGCTCGTCCCTTAGGCGGCGCTGTCGTACTTGGCCTGGTGCGTGGAAATGGCTCTGTTTCATCGCGTTAGCTACTCGTCCCTTCGTCACAGCTCCTGCTGGTGAAACGTACCTGCCACTGGGGTCCGACTGTTTGGACCATGTGGGTGTCCAGCGCATGACAGTCGACGCGCATGACGGAGGGAAGTGCTCGTCAAACATCAGACGGTACCAGTACGCCTCCTTGGTGTCCGGGATGTCGGTGCCCCATTCCGGCTTGGGGTTGGCCATCATGTCGTCCGTGACGTGCAACTCGGCGCTGTCCTTGAGCGAGTCGATCCAGCCGTAGCCGACACCGTCCGAGAACTGCTCCTTCTGTCTCCACAGGATCTCCTCGGGCAGGTACGGCGTGTTGTCCGGCTCGTCCGTCGTATCAAAGGCCTTGCGCAGGATGTACTTCTCGATCCTGTCCTTGGTGATCATCTTCTCCTGAGGGTCAATCGACATGCACGTCTCGAGGAACTGCCGTTTCGTTAGCAACCGCAACAAATGACAGACGCCGCCGCCAGGGCACTCACCTCCTTGTCCAGGAACGGCACGCGAGCCTCGAGGCCCCAAGCCGACGTCGACTTGTTGGCACGCAGGCAGTCAGCCAGGTGCAGGTTCTTGACGCGGCGGACCGTCTCCTCGTGGAAAGCCTTCTTGTCCGGAGCGGCGTGGAAGTACAGGTAGCCGCCAAAGATCTCGTCGCTGCCCTCGCCACTGAGAACCATCTTGATACCCATGGCCTTGATCTTGCGGGACAGCAGGTACATGGGCGTCGAGGCGCGGATGGTCGTGACGTCGTACGTCTCGAGGTGGTAAATGACGTCCGACAGGGCATTGAGGCCGTCCTCGATGGTAAAGGTCATGACATGGTGCTTGGTGCCGAGGAACTTGGCAACCTTGACGGCCGCTTCGTTGTCAGGGGAGCCCGGCAGGCCGATGGAGAAGGAGTTGAGCTGCGGCAGATACGTCACAGTCTCGATGTTGTCGTCGTCGTCGATACCGACCAGGCCCTCGCCGCGGTCGGCATCACCCTCCGGGAGGACGCCGCCGTTGGCCTCCAGGGCCTTTTGCTTCAGGCGCATCGTCTCACGCTGGGCGATGGAAGCCACAAGACTGGAGTCGAGACCGCCAGAGAGCAAAACGCCGTAGGGGACCTCGGCCATGAGCCTCTTCCTCACAGCCTTCTCCAGCGCATGCCTGATCTCCTTGTAGTTGATCGGAGTCGAGGGGACGTTGGCCGGGTCCCACCAAGTGGGCTCGAAGTAGCGAGTCGTCTTGCCGGTCTTGGAGTCGAAGATGTGGCCGGGCGGGAAGGCCACAATCTTGTCGCACACCGTGGCCAGGCACTTGAGCTCGGAGGCAAAGTAGATGGTGCCGGGCTCCTTCCAGGACCAGCCCTGGTAGAAGGTGGTGATGCCGATCGGGTCGCGGGCGGCGATGATGCGGTCCTGGGTCTTGTCGTACAGGACGAAGGAGAACATGCCATCGAGATGCTTGGGGGCATCGATGTCATACTCGGCGTACTGGAGGCAGTTGTCAGTATCGCAACAATTGCGAACGCCCATCCCCGCGGAGTGCACATACCAAAGGGATGATGACCTCGCAATCAGAGTGCGTCTTGAAGTGGTACGCCTCCTTGAGGTGCTTGCGGATCAGGCGGTGGTTGTAGATCTCGCCGTTGACAGCGAGGACGAGCGTCTCATCGGCGTTGGTCAAGGGCTGGGCGCCCGAATCTGCCTTCGGGTCAGCGGTGCGGGAGCATCAGGTCAGGAAGCAGCAAGGACCCACCGACGCCGACGATACTCAATCGCTCATGGCAAAGGACTAGAGATGATGTCAGAGACGATCGCAAGGCCGTATTCGCGTCCGAAACCTACTCGTGTTCTTGGAGATGATGCTTCCACCTGTTCGCCGCACTGATCAGTACACGCCACGGCCTGTCGACGGTGCCAAGGACCCGACTCACTCCAATCAGGTCCACGATGCCGAACCCTGCGCCAGAGCGGTCAATGCTTGCTCGTGAGGAAGTATGCGACGACACGTACTGTTTAGCCAACTTCAGCGCAGTCGGCTTGAATTTTTGAATGTCGGGATGACTGCAATCCGGAGTCAGTCGTCGTTCTGCCGCCAGCACCAGCAGCGGATGGCGGGGTGCCCTCGCGCTTCGCCGATCGGATGCCCCTCCAAAGATTTTTGGAAGGAGCCGCCGGTCGGCCGGCCAGGGCCAGGAGCGGCAGGTGGTTGACTGAGGTACTCACCGGTAGCAGGCGAAGATTCCACACATGATTGCTTCTGCGCGTCGGCGACCAGGCTCTGAAGCTATGCAGAAATCTAGAGTATGACGGATGAAGAAGGGGAGAGGGAAGGAAGAGGTCGGCTTTCGTCTCCAGCAAAAATGCAAAACCGCCGCCCGCGCATGAGTCAAGCAAATCGCAGCGGTAGCCGACAGGCGAAAATTGGGGCCCGGCCCAGCGCTGATAAGGCCCAGCTCCAGAGGGTGCCAGAAGCTTGGCTCGCTGCTAACTGACTGGTACTGTACTCTACGGGCGTAGTAACTGCGCGGTAACTGCCCACAGGCCGATGGCCCGCCGCTGGAGTCAGGAGTCAGGACCCCCAGAGACCGCCCTCTGCAAGCGGCCGACTTCGGCGGGGACAGCAATTCGCGCATCGCCATTGGCCGCGGCACTCAGATAGACTCAGACTCATCTTTCGCCCCGGCCGGGTCGCCGTCGCCCCCCCGGCTCCGAGTGCGCCGCCCGCTGGGCCCGTCCACGCCGTCGTTGATGTTTGGTCGTGTGTTCTGGAACGTTGCATACAGTCAGGGCATCTAGAGTCCCGGAGGTTTTTGGAGCCATCGCGCTATCAGCCTGGGTACTTCATACCACGTGTACTCCGAGGTGCTCGACAGCACGAAACACCCCGAAAGAGGAAATCGACCTCGTCCAGAGCCTGTCCTCTTGTCTGGCACGCACACCGCAGCGACACCACCAAGCAGACGCCTTCGCTTCCGATGCACGGTAATATCAATTTCATGTCAAGATTCATCGTGAAAGCAGCGCCATGCCACCCGTCAGAACCTAGCCCAGGTTGCGCCTTCGCCATTCTCAAATCATGGTCGCGATTCATGCCAGATTCCCTTCTTGCATCTCAGCAAGTCCCATGCTCGCCTCCGTTGTGAGGCTTTGCCCATCTTGGTATTCCTCCGAACGCCGTTTGCCTGGTCTCTGTCGTCTAGTAATCATCATGGCCGCGCCCCCGTGGCCAGCCGGCTCGGACCTATTATGGTGCGGGGTTCTCGCGCACGACGCGCTTGACCCTTTTCTCGTACTCGGCACGGTCTCGCTTGAAGAGGTTGTACGCCTCGGCCTGCGCGGGCGACTCGGGGTTGGGGTCGTTCAGAAGGTCCTGGATACCCAGCAGAATCTGCTTCACTGTGATGGCAGGCTTCCACGCCTCTTCCTCGTTGAGGATAGACAGGCACACGGTGCCTGAGGGGTAGACATTCGGGTGGAACAGCGGGGGCACGAATTTGCCTGCGGCGTGTCAGCAGCGATCCGTCGCAAAGCGTCGGGCTCGCGCAGTGGGCACCTACACTTTGGCGGTTTCGTTGGATACTCTGAGATGCGGTGTCAGCTCGTCCGAAGCCAGAAACGCAGGCACCATCGGGCAACTTACCATCAGGAAATGCGATGGTCAACTTGAACAGGCCGCCCTCCCAGATGGTCTTCTCCTTGCCTGGGACGCCGCACTCCCAGTTCTTCAGATCCAGAACGCCCTCTTTCGTCCGTACAGGCCGCGCGTAGAACCCGAACGGGTGGTCTCGCCGCCACTGTTTGCTACGAAGCTGCATCAGCACCCACGCTTCGAGAGACCACAGGTGTCTCGGGCAGGCTCGCGCGGGTAACTCACCGCTCCTCCTGTAGTCTGTTCTGGCACAGTGCCATCTCGATAGCCGCGGCGTGTTTGTCTTTTTCGGTCGTACTGTTGGCTCGTCGAGGCGTGCAAGCGAGGATGCGCGCAATCGCAAGGTCGTGACGGGACGGGACCAAACGTCACGCGAGGGGTAGATTTTGCGCCGCGTGCGGTTGCTGCAGAGGGGAGGCGAGCTGGAAGACGTCGAAAGCGCAGAGGCTATGCGTCGTCCACGCCGTTGTCGAACAAAGTCAAACGCGAAATCGGCCGGTGCTGAGACAAGGAAGAAAGAGAGGCGAAGATTCTACGTCGGTCGTTCAAGGCGGTGGTGTGAAGGCACAAGCGCGGCGGAATGTCGCAGAAGCCTTCCCGGCGCTGGGCGATCTGCTGGGTATCGGAGGAAGGCGCCCGCAGTGGGGTGCCGCAGGCTGCCCTGCGTGGCTGCCTGCCTGCAGCTGGGGTTTTCCAAGGTTCCAGGCTCTGGCAGGTCGCCCTCTACTGCCCAGGTGCCCCAGGGGCCTCAACTCTCTGGGGCGTGGCTCAGCGGCGCCCAGGCCCCTGGACAATGAATTCTCCGGCGCGACAGGGCAACCCGGGGTCCTTTGGTAACGGCACCTCACTGCCCAGGCGCACTGGATCAGTGCCCCGGTGGTTCAGCCCCAGTTGCCCAGCGCCCGCGGCCCAGCCCAGTCGGTCGAGGTGGAGGCTCAGTGGCACCAAATTGGCCACACAAAATGGTGCCGGCCAGCATTACCCGAATTGGCCACTGCGCTTCACCTTGTCCCTCGGTCCAGCGAAAGCCCCCCCAAAGGCCGACGGCGAGAGGCGCTTCGCAGCTCATCAAACCCTGTGCGTCTCATCCCCCCAGCGTCAGGTAAATCGCAAGTTCGAGCTGCATTTCAGGAGCCGTCTCCCCAGCAGTGCCCGAACACCTCGCAAGACGTCTGCGCAATCTCGCGTCATACAAGCCGCCCCCCCGTCGCCCCTCCATCCGCGGCTTCTCGGCAACACCTGCATGTGGGGTTGAGATCCGACAGTCAGATATCATGGATACGCACGCCGGCGTCCCAGCCGACACCAAGAAAGATGACGCCGAGGTGAAGATAGCGGACGTCAAGGACGTGCCGCCAACGTCGGCGAGCGCGGAGCCGGCCAAGGCGGAAGAGGTGGTCGCGGACGTTCCCGATCCTGATGAGGATGACCTGGACGACCTGGATGGTGAGACTCTCTTCGATACGCTTTGGCTGGTGTCGTCGTGATAACTGACCGCTTTGCTAGACATGCTGGATGAGTTCTCATCCGTCAAGCTGGACGCCAACAAGACGGTCAAGCCGGCGGATGCGGCAGCGTCCACTTCGGCGCCCAAGTCGCCCGCGGCGGGCACCGTAGATGCCCAGACCAAGGCAGAGGATGGGTTCTCAGAAGAGGATTTCGCGAAGCAACTCCAGGCCGGCATGGCCGACTTGCTCGGAGAGCTGGAAAAATCTGTAAGTCCATCAGGTGCCTCCCGTCGGCGTTCGCCGCTCACACCTTTTGCACACAGCCCGAGATGCAGGAACAGTTTGAAGAAATGTTCAAGCAGATGAGCGCCGCCGCGGCGGCAGACGGCTCGGCAGTGCCCGGACAAGAGTCCGGCGCCGCCTCCGGCTCCAGCAAGGCACCTGCCGACGCCGCCGCCGCCGACGCCTCCTTCCAGGAGACCATCAGGCGGACCATGGAGCGCATGCAGAGCTCGGGCGACCAGGCCACCGCTGCCGCCGCCTCGGGAAGCTCCGATGACTTCATGTCCGAAATGCTCAAGCAGATGGGCTCGGGAGACTTCAACGCCGAGGGCGGCGAGGAGGAGTTCTCCAAGATGCTCATGGGCATGATGGAGCAGCTCACCAACAAGGAGATCCTCTACGAGCCCATGAAGGAGCTCGACGACAAGTTCCCCGACTGGCTCGAGAAGAACAAGGACAAGACTCCGGCGGAGGACCTCAAGAGATACGAGGACCAGAAGACGCTCGTCAGGGAGATTGTCGCCAAGTTCGAGGAGACCACCTACTCGGACAGCAACGCGGCTGATCGCGAGTACATCGTGGACAGGATGCAAAAGGTGAGTCGGGCGGTCTACATTGTCACGAGGCGACGGCAGCTGACAGTATTCAGATGCAAGCGGCAGGCTCGCCGCCGTCAGACTTGGTGGGAGACATGGCGTCGGCGCAAGAAGCATTTGCAGGGCCGGACGACCAGTGCAACCCACAGTAGATTCCTTGTTTTGGATATCTCGCGTGCTCATATATACCCATGTGCGCCATTTCGAATACACGGATGCCGTGCGACATCGACCAGAAAGTACATGCAATCGCTCAGTACGCAAACCGAAAAACGCCAGTGACCCGCAAGGCCCCTTGCCCAAACGCCAGTATACGGTGGTGTTCCGTGCCATGTCCTACAATTTCAGGGTCCGAGGACATGGGCTTAGCTCATATCCATGTGATCGGACGAGTTCTGGGAAAATAATGGCTGTGACTGTTCTTGTGAAAGCAGCTCGGCGAAGATGTCATCGTACTCTTCGTCGGAGAGGGTTGGAGATGGCGGTCGTTGAGAAGTGGCGGGCTGTGGCTCCTCGTAGGACTGCAGCATGGCCTCAAGCTCTTCGTCTTCTGGATTCGTCTCCATCACCATTTCATCCTCATCCGGTTGCTCCTCTTCCTCGTGAAAGGCCATTGCGTCGTCAATGTCCGCCTCGGTAAAGTCAGGCGCGTCGTGTGCTAAGCGGCCGCGGTCATCAAGCCAGCTTGTTTTGAGAAACTACACCGAGTTAGCAGGGACGCAACGAAGATACGGCGACATGACGCGTAATCAACTGACCTGGCCCTCGATGTCACGTCTCTGCCATGCCTTGTCGTCGGCCTTTTGGCGCACGCCCTGCAAGAACGTACGCCGCCTGGACTCCTGTGCAACTTCGCGCCGCCTAACTACCGGGTTCGGACGCGTCGGTCGCGCGGCATACTTGAATTTGGGCGGCTGTATGGGCGACGATTGTGTCTGGCGCTGCGAGAGCGTGTTCTCGTGGATGGGAGACAGGGGTGATGACGCGCGAATGGGCGACGATGACAGCGGCGACGAGATTGACGGGCGGTGATCCCATGCGCCGGAAAATACGGGTATCGGGGCAAAGGACAGCATGTTTCCGGCGGGTCTGTCGCTGGCTTTGCGCTGTTGCATGAGGAAAGAGGTCGAGGACGCGACACAGCGACCCGTGGGATGGCGACGACGGGGGCTGGTGGCGGGATGCTTGATGGTGTCTCAGAGGCGCCGTGCAGTCGGCACTTAATGCGTTGAACGATGGCGACGCGGTAGTGACACGGCGCGAGATCACGTGCGGCCGTCGCCTGTAAATAGCGCTGGACTGGGCTCGGCGCAGCGCGGGAAAACGGGGCAAGCAGTGCCACCGTTCGTTCCCAACCGATTGGAATCGGAGGTGCCTCGGCGAATCACAGCGCGCAGAGGAAAAGTTGATGATGTCGATACCCGCTGCCATCCATCCCCCAGGATTGAAAAGTGTCAGCTGCCAGTTAGACGGTCCCTTTTTTCGGCAACGGTTTTTGTCTCCTGGTTTTTCTTCCTTCACGATGAGCGTCCCCTAGCTGCGACATATCGTTTTTGTGCCAGACATTAGAAGTCCGTTCGCGACGAGAGCCCTCGGGCGTGCCCCCCCGCGAATATGAACCCCTTCGCCGCCTCTCGCATCGCGACCCGCCTCGGGGCTCGGCCGTGGACATGCACGACTTGCCGCGGCCAATTGGCCGTTGCCCCGCCCTCAGCATGTCTCGGCGCTGCGAGGAGATTCGCGTCCGGCAACGGCTCGTCGGGTGGAAGCAGCAGCGGTCGCAGAGGCCGGTCCAGGAGAGTGCTGCTGCTTGCCTCAACAGGGGCTGCCGGCGTCGCAAGCACCGCCCTGGCCTTTACCGACGATATCAAGACAAGCTACGAAGCCGCCGAGAGAACAGGCCGGGTCATTGCCACCCTGGCCATATGTATCAACGAGTAGGTCGCATACTGGTGCACAAGACGCATTCGAGCGACTAATCAGCCGCATAGCTACCGGACTACCCTCAACGCCAAAGCGGCCATGACCGATGAGGCGGAGCAAAACAACGTCCTCACCGCATGCCACAAGCGATGCGCCGAGCGAACACTCAAGGTGCTGGAGAAGAACGGCGGCATTTTCATCAAGCTCGGACAGCACCTGGTACTGCGCCCCTTTCTTGGTGGACCAACGGCTGCTAACACGGCTCTAGAGCGCTATGAACTATCTCTTGCCGCCCGAGTGGACGACGACCTTCATTCCACTCCAAGACAAGTGTCCAGTGTCTTCATTCGAGTCGATAGAGACCATGTTCCGCAATGACACGGGCGAGGAGCTGTGGCATTACTTCTCCGAGTTTTCCTCCGAGCCCATTGGGGCTGCCTCGCTGGCGCAGGTACATCTGGCGACCATCAAAGACACCGGCCGCAAGGTTGCCGTCAAGGTGCAGCACCCAGAACTTCAGGGATGGGCGCCGCTTGATCTGGCCTTGACCAGGTACACCTTCTCGACGTTGAAGCGCTTCTTCCCCGAGTACGACCTAGAGTGGCTGTCGTCCGAAATGGAGGTTTCGCTGCCAAAGGAACTTGACTTCCAAGAAGAGGCGGAAAACGCCAAACGCATGAAGGCGCATTTCGCCAAGGTCCCCGAGCTGCCCTTGGTCGTCCCGGAAGTTATCTGGGCTAAGAAGCGCATGATCGTCATGGCATGCGAATCGGGAAGTCGGCCTGATGACCTGGAATACCTCGACAAGAACGGCATAGATCGTGACGAGGTGGCCGCCGTGCTTGCCCGGGTCTTCAACGAGATGATTTTCGGCGATGGTGCCCCGTTGCACTGCGACCCGCACGGCGGAAACATTGCGATCCGAAAGAACAATTCCAGGCGTGGCCTCGGACGCGGCCCCAACTTCGACGTCATCCTGTACGACCACGGGCTATACCGCGACATCCCGTTGCCCCTTCGACGGTCGTATGCCAAGATGTGGCTTGCCGTTATTGACGGCGACATGGACCGCATGAGGAAGTACTCCAAGGAAGTGGCCAACATCGGCGACGAGGACTTCCCGCTCTTCGCGTCCGCCATCACGGGGCGCGACTACAGCGTCGTCAGCCGCGAAGGGTCCATCCTGAAGACGCGCTCCGCCGACGAGGAGCAGCACATGTCGGGCGCGCTGCAGGAGGGACTCATCGTGGACTTGGTGCAGATGCTCAGCCGCGTGCCGCGCATCATCCTGCTCATCCTCAAGACCAACGACCTCACGCGCAGCCTTGACGAGAACCTGCAGACGCGGCAGGGCCCGATCCGCAGCTTCATGATCCTCGCGCGGTACTGCACGCGCACCGTGTTCCACGAGCAGCTCGAGGAGATTCGCGCCAAGGGCTCCCTCTTGTGGCCGCCCAACGCCGTGAGGGTGTTTGCCGCGTGGCTGGGGTACCTGCGCGTCGAGGTCAAGCTCGAGGCGTTTGAGCTGTGGCTCGGCATGAAGCGGGTTCTGGGTCTGCAGGGCGCGCAGTTTGGCACCGCGAGCCCGCTGCAGCAATAGACGTGTAGGACGACGAACGACTGTACATACACTGGACATGACATAAAATTAGATAGACTAGAGCCCATAGATACATTGGAAGAGGCGGATGTGTAGCATAGCAGGCCATACCCTATACCAAGATTTTGGCCTCCATTGTGTGTGGTTTCAGTACCACCGTGCCAAGTTCTGGAATTTGATGATTATGTATATGTGCAAGAACGAGATAGCTTCAGCTGGGCAACATTCACCCTTTCGAGTCACGCATTCGCAAGCCATACGTTCCAAGCCGTCAGTCCCGGCCGCCCCAAACGTGATGTGTGGATGATTGACTGTGGGACGACCAGGAACCCAACTGATCCATTGCATGAGTGAAGCAACAGCTCAAGGCCGGGAAACAAAACGTGGCAAAAAAAAAAAAAGGCGAGAATAACAGGAGACTGAGTAGACAAGGAAGAATAGCGACATAATTCCAAATCCGGTCTTGCTACCATTGCAGGCTGAAGAGTGACAAGGAGGAGCAAAAAAAGCCGAAAAGGACAAAAAAAATGGTGGTTTCGCCCGGGCTCGAACCGGGGACCTTCTCGGTGTTAGCGAGAAATCATGACCAACTAGACCACGAAACCAACTCAGGGGTCCTGATTGTTGAAGTGAGATGGCTAATTTTGACCTATGGGCCTAGAATTTTAGATCCCTGAGGTGGAACCGCTGCTGAGCAGCCTGCTGAATTGTTGCAATGCACGACGCGTAAATATTGCTGCTGGAGTACGGAGGTTGTTGTGCATTCACAGGGACGACTTTTCCGTACGTGGTCTGTTTTGCTTTCCTTTCGAGCTTCGGCATACGAGAGGAACACCATGTTGGTGGTATTGTATCTTCGTATTACACGACTGTAGTCGGTCCAATGGTGCCCGACTTGGATCCTCTCTCTCTTGAGATCTGCGGACAGCCGCGCGACGGCTCTTTGCAACCGGCTTTGCCGTGATTCACTACGCACTTGAACACAAAGTAGAGATTATGCATTTCCACGTCACCTGACGTGCCGTTCAACCCAGAAGCGTGTGTTCTTGGGGCGTGTGCCTGTTGTCCAATGCCCCACCACCGGGCCGGCTGCCCACGCCAACGGCACCTGGCAACGGTCCGCACAGCACGCGTCTCCCGCTGCCACACTTGTTCAAAGCTCACACCTGCGCGCTCCTCACGCCGCCTTCTCCTTCTCTCACCCGCAACCACAACAACCTCGCCTGCCTTTGAAAATTGCACGCATAACGCAACGGCTTTACCGCTATCTGCTACGCATCCAAAGTTCAAACATTATCGCTGCTCGCGCTTGCGATACTCTCGCCAAGTCTGCACGCATCGCGGCTCGGCGCGTCTCTTGAGTCTTGACGACACCGCCGTGATATCGGCCGACAGCCAGGTTGGCACGCACCTGAGATACATTTGCACAGCTTACCACGCGTCGTGCACGCCTGCACACGGTTTCTGTCGTGTCCATCTGTCGGCAATGTAATACTAACATCTCAGTCCGACGCCGCGTCGTGTCACATTACAGCCCCTCCGTCTCATCGCCTGCATCTCATCGTCTCTACGCGGTGGGACGAACAGATCTCTGCGTGTTCCAGCAAGACCAAAGAGGTCTCAGGACTAGAAGCCAGCCATGGAGGCACTCATCCGTGAGGGCCGCGAGGCCTATGCCGCCAAGCAATATGAACGAGCGCTCAAGCTGTTTACCAGAGTATGCTCGCCCTCAGGACCCATGGCCAACCCCACTCTGACAACGTCCCGCAGGCCATGAACCTTTGCCCATGCACTCGCGGTGTTAAGCGACCAAGATGCGTTTGCAAGGATTTCGAGGCCGTCGCGACCGCGGACGGTTCCCTCTTCAACGAGGCCATGTATACCTGCGTCTGTGACGTCGGCAAGACCTTCAACAAGTGCGACCAGCAGCTGCACATCAAGGCCCTCGACTACCGCGCGGGAACTTTTGAGGCTATGAAGGAGCTTGGACGGGCCAAGAAGGATGCCGAATGGATGCTGGAGCTTGCCCCCCGGATGCCAGACGTACAGCTTGCCCACCATCCACCGCCCTGCTGGGATCCATGCACTGACCTGTCTAGGGCTACCTCCGACTGGGTAAAAATGCCCGGCTCCAGAAGAAGCCAGAGCTTGCTTGGAAGATTTACGCGGCGGGTGTCGAGGCCAACAAGGACAAGGCCGCAGACTCCTCGAAGAAGCTCAAGGTGGGAGACTGTGGCCCCAGCTCTTCAGTCGCCAGTACTAAACATTGCAACAGCAACTCCATGACGAGCTCAAGCCGCTGGCAGCGCGTTTCAAGCGCCGCGACCCTCTCTGGCTTCCACCAGAGCTTGCTCACATGGTCTTGTCCTACCTCGACGTGGTTGAACTGACGTTGGTGACCTCCTCCCACTTGACCCGTGTCTTCAAAGTCAATAACACGTGTCGCTCTCACAGGAAATGCATGCTGGTGTCCAAGTCGTGGGGACAGGCCTTGCAGAGTCGACACTTCAAGAGCCTCTGGAAGCGACTGGTCTTTTCGTCCCGGGTCTTTCGCTCGCCGTCGAACCTCGCACTGCAAAAACTGGTCGAACGAGCTCATGGAGGCATTTGCGAGATCGAGATCAAGGACACGGAGCGATTCACGCTCACGCCGCAAAAGATAGAGACCTTGCTGCGCCGCGCAGCGCCGGGCCTGCAGCGTCTCGTCCTCGGCCCTCTTCTCGATTACCAGTATGCCTTCGCCAAAGACGTTGAATTCAAGCAGCTTCAGCATCTCGAAATCGTCGCCTACAACGGCAAGGATCCTGAACGCCGCAGAAGGTTTGACCTGCACATTGGGGACGTACCCATTCGATTCCTCGAGGCAGTCGGGGAGACTTTGGTGCGCCTCGACATAGTCGGTGTGCCCGAGCCTTGGACTGCTGGATCCCAGATGCCCAAGTTTCCTCGCCTCAAGTATTTACGGCTGGAACGCAAGGCCGAAATGCTCAGAATCTCACTCCCAGTCGTAAGCCACGCCATAATGGACCGCGCGGGGAGCGAGCGCATGCTAACACAAGTGCAGTTTTTTTTGGCCGCCGCGGCCCCGGCGCTGGAGCAGGTCTCGTTCAAAAACGTCGACCTTGGCCACCGCCTTTTCATGCAGATCCAGGATATCTGGGACGATGTCTGGAACAACCTCAAGGTCTTCGTCTACGTCATGCCGCCAACGTGTCCTGGTCGGCGCCAGGAGGCTGCGGAGACCATCGCCGCACTGAAGGTTATTTTCTCCCTGAACGGCGGCAAGGTGTTTCAGCACATCGACCACGATATTCCACTTCGCGCGGCCGACCAGCTGGCTCCGTCCTACGAGCTGACAAGCCCCGTGGAGTGGAGCGTCTACAGCTGGAACGCCTTGGTCGGGAACGTCACGGGAGAAGAGGTGGTGTTTCCGAACTTGCGAGACTTTCGCGTGGCGAATCTCGTCCACGCTCCGGACAGGATGTCGGCCGTCCTCCGGGATGCCGTCAACAACGAGAAGTTGAAGTCGTTTGACATTGTGTTTCCGCTGGAGAACATCAACGCTGCGGCCGGCGCGTCTCACGTCGCACACCTCAAGAAGTACGACTGGCTCCGCGGCCTCGAGTCCATCCGCAGCCTCGGCCTCCAGGGATTCCGCTTCAAGCGGTATCCCATCAAGGACGAGGACATGCCGCTGCCGGACTTCCTCGCCAGCTTCCCGAACCTCGAGACGCTGAGCCTCAGCTCTAAGCTTTACGACGCGGAGGAATTGTGCTCCGTCGTCGAGGCCATCATGAAGGCGACGCACCTCAAGACCATCTACCAGCAGGACGTTAGTGGAGCGTGCTGGGACAAGCTCGTCCTTGTGGGAAAGAAGTACGGCGTGGACATCATCTCCGGCCCACGCCCCGAGGAGTGGCCGGTGCAGCTGGATGAGTGAGAGGGCGGCACATTGCATGCACCACGGGCACGGACGGTCACGACGAATGAGAAGTGAGCGAGTTAGATACCCGGGGCGTTAGCTTGGACGAGAGTGCCAGTAGGAAGATGCAGTACCCCCGATAGGAAGTAGTAGGATGAGCCACAGAGCTACGTCTACAATAAATGTCGCGATTGTGGCCGACGTGCAAAGCTTGATTGGTATTTGTGTGTGCAATTCCACCTATATGACGCTGGATATGCGACGACTTTGTCGTAGTGATGATGGAGGTTATATGCGTAGTGTGTTGTATATGGTTTCAGATCATGCTCGCCCAACTTTGAACGACAATACCTGAGTATAGAGTCAGTATCAGCATCACGGTTATCCGGGCGGCGGCAACTCACATCGTTCTTCCCAACCGCGACAATATCGTCCTCGGCCACTCTCAGATTGCCCGCACCCTCGACGAACGCAATCGGCGCATCGCCCATGACCTTCTTGGCGACGTCACCGACCGTCGACCCCTTCTTTACCAGCACGCAGTCCCTGAAGACAAACTTGGACTCGCTGGCCCCGGAGCTAAAGGTCGACGTGTTCCGGACGGGAAAGACGGGCACCAGGCCGAGCAGGTCGGCCGCCCGCGACAGGACCTGGACGACGCCCGTGGAGCCGAACCGGTACAGGACCATGTCTTTGAGGTTGTCTATCCGGTTGCGGTTCTTCTCGTCCAGCTCCTTGAGGTCCCCGCCCGCGGGGTCGCCCTGCTCCACCAGGTCCTCCCGCGTGTCGACGAACTCGCTGCCCTCGACGTACTTGATGTACCCCTGCTTGGCCATCTTGCGGAGGAAGATCTCGGAGATGGCGGAGCACAGGACAATCGTCTTGGGGTCCTGCATCTTGGCAATCTTGGAGATGTTCTTGTCGGCGTCCGGGTGGTCGATCTTGTTGAGGGCGATGACGGTCGGGAACTTCTCGTCGACGAAGCTGTTGACTATGTGCTCGACAGTGGCGTCAGACCAGTCCTCGAGGGGCTCCTTGACGCCGGAGCGGTCGAGGGTGCGGTTGATGACGGTCTGCGTCGCGCCGTAGCCCGAGAACTGGCCCTGCAGCGTGTCGACCGCGCTGGCTTTCACGGCGACGTGCCGCCGGCGGACGGACCCCCAGCGCTGCATCAGATTGCCGAGGATCCAGGCCACCACCTCGCTGCGCAGCCAGGCGATGTCGACCGACGGGTCGTAGCCTCGAGTCTCCTTGCCCTCGGCGTCGACGGTGCCCGAGGCGTCAACGACGTGGATGAGCGCGTCGGCGTGGCGCAGGTCGTCGAGGAACTTGTTGCCTAACCCGCGGCCCTGGTGCGCCCCGGGGACCAGCCCCGCGACGTCGAGCAGCTCGATGGGCACGGAGCGCCGGCCGTCGACGCACGCGCCGTAGTTGGGCTTGCACCGATCCGACACCTTGTACCGCGCGCACGCGCAGTCGATCTGGAGGTAGCCTATCGCCCGCTGCGGATCGATGGTTGTGAATCTGCGTCGCCGTCGCGGTGGTCAGCAGGTCTGCATTCCCATTCTATCGAGGTCGGCGGCGGCAGCGACGGCTACCTAGCTAGGTATGTCGATGGCAGACGTACGGGAAGTTGCCTGCAGGGCGGCGAATGTTAGCCACCACTCGTCACGGCCGGGTCTCTCAGGCGCGACGGGCGGGGAGAGAGGCAGAGGCAGAAAAGGGGACCGACCGACTTTGGAGGAAGCGTCGGTCAGGCTGTTGAGCATGGTGCTCTTCCCGGCCGAGGGCTTCCCCACGAGCCCGATGAGGGGATCTCGAGGCATGGCGCGGGGCCGGGGTCGGTGCCTGGCGGTCCGGCGCGGACGAGGAGGGACTTCAGAGGGAAGGAGAAGGCTTCGAAAGTGCGAGCGTATCGATCATGTGCGTCGCATCGACTTTGGATCGTGGACGGGACGTCGCAGATATGGCGGGATATCGGCGTCGCATGTCGTCGCAAAATTTCCAACTCCAGCGCGCCGGCGAGCAAAAGCGGACAAGGCTGCGCGGTGAGGGGCACAGTGGAAATGTGCCCCGCCACTCCATGCTGTCATGGCCCGCCCGCTGCAGGCTCTCTACGCGGCCGCTAAAGTCGACGCCGGCAGTGGGGCGTTACAGGGGCCTCACGGCTCGACGCCGGGCCACCACAGCGGATGCTCGACCGCCAACCCCTGCCGTCCGGATCTGTCCGCCGCGACGACTCGGATCTGGCTCCGCGTCCCTCTCAACACCGCCCATAGCTCCCGGCCGAAACTCTCCAATCTCGTGCTGCCCATTCAGCGCCTCAGCCTCGCCGAACAGTCATCGGCGTCTCCCTCCCTCGTCTTGTCATCTCCGGTCGTCAGTCCATGGTCAGCACGGGATGACGTCTTCGTCTCAACTGCCCCTCGACGCCTTCCCGGCGTGGGCGCTGCTCAACGACGTGAGCTTCACCGGCGTTCAGCTGGGAGACACCGCGGATAAGGGCTTCGCACTCGTCGCCGAGCGCGAGCTCGGTGCCTCCGAGGCCAATGGGCGACCCCTGCTGAGCATTCCCCATGACCTCATCCTCTCCGCCGAGGCCGTCGACGAGTATGCCAAAGTGGACCTGAACTTCAAGCAGATGCTGGAAGTCGCCGGGCATCAGGTGCGAGACCATGGTTCCGTGTGCAGTCCCCGCGTCCATCTGACCATGTCTCAGTCTACACGAAAAGATGTCATGCTG
Source organism: Purpureocillium lavendulum (assembly GCA_029168975.1). NCBI lineage: Eukaryota > Fungi > Ascomycota > Sordariomycetes > Hypocreales > Ophiocordycipitaceae > Purpureocillium > Purpureocillium lavendulum. The sequence continues at coordinate 1,036,927 of JAQHRD010000005.1, read as the reverse complement.
TACCTGCTATGCCATCTCGTCCACTCCAGGAGGACCGCCTCCGCATCCAGGGGCGTCTCCTCCACACCATGGACCGAGTACATCAAGTTCCTGCCCCGTCCAATCCCTGTTCCGTCCATGTGGTCTGAGCCGGAGCGCATGCTCTTGAACGGCACATCATTGGAGGTAACTTGTCACCTGTCAGAAACGCGCTCGCGCGACCTTGGCGTGCTGGGACTGACGGGTCCATAGGTGGCCCTCGAAGCCAAACTCGGGACCCTGGCCAACGAGTTTGATGAAGTGCGCAACAAGACTGAGACCATGCCGTTTTGGAACAGCTTCCTGTGGGAGACGGGGACGACGTCTCTTGACGATTGGATCTTGGCTGATGCGTGGTACCGCTCTCGGTGTTTGGAGCTGCCCCAAGTTGGAGATGCTATGGTGCCCGGTCTTGACATGGTGAATCACTCTGCCAGCCCTACAGCGTACTACGAGGTGGACGCCGCAAACGATGTGGTACTCCTGATGCGTCCGGACTGTACGGCATCATCGGGGCAGGAGGTGACGATATCCTACGGCGCCGCCAAGCCGGCGGCCGAGATGCTGTTCAGCTACGGTTTCATCGACAGAGACAGCACGACGCTTGAGATGACGCTGCGTATCGAGCCATTCCCCGACGACCCGCTGGCCAAGGCAAAGATGCACATCTTCAAGGGCCCGCCAACCGTGAAGCTGTCACTCTCGTCGGACGGCGAGACGTTGACCTGGGACAGCCAATTCGTATATCTCATGTGCCTCAACGAGGAGGACGGCCTAGCGTTTCGGGTGCTGCAGGACACGTCAGGAGGCCGGCAGCTCAGGATGCTGTGGCAGGAGGAAGACGTCACGGAGCGGGCCGGGGACTTTGAAGCGCTGATACAGGCGCATGAGCTCTGCGAGGTGTTCAAGCTCCGCGTCGTGGCCGTGCTGTCCGAGAAGGTCGGGGAGCAGCTGGCCCGCATCAGGTCGGGCCCGCCTGACGACCAACTCGAACGTTTAGTTGCGGCCGGGCTGCTGAGGCACGAGTGCATTGAATCAGCCCGGACGTTGAAGGACCTGGAGACGCAAGTGCTCGAGGCGGCAGTCCCGACACTCGAACAGGAGGTACGTCCGCGCTGCTCATGCAAGCCATGTGCTTCATCATGGCGACAACGACCCAATTGCTCCCACATCCGCATGCAAGCCGGTCATGCGTTCACTAACAGTCGGCAGAAATCGACGCTTCTCGCCCACGACCACGTGGTGGCCTATCTCGGGTCGATGGAAGATGCCCAAATCGAGCAAGGGCCGAGGTTAGCCTCATCCAATGAGGACGACGACTTCAGCTGAGCTGGAGGGTCCGCCCACCATGACCGCCTCATCGCCAATTCGCCAGCCGCAACTACCGCGATGGTCAGTGGCGCGCGATCGGCGGGCCTTCCTGCACGTCCAAGGCTGGGGTTGCGGTGCTGCTACCAAGTTTGCAAGGCTGTTGGCATCGACAAGGCAAGGCGCCGGGGGCGGCTTTCGTGCTTCTCCCACCTCCTTTCAGGCCCAGCGCCATGCCGGCGGCAGCGTGCATGAGGGCCGCGTCCAAGTTGGACCGCGCCCGGTGGCTTGGGTAGCTCGAACGATCGGGTTCCTTGAGGTGGAACGATTCCTTGGTGACTCCGGGAGTACTAAAGGTAACGAACTAATCGTTGGCGGCAGTCTGCGACTGCAGCCGCAATTTGGCTAGTCGCGCTCACCGTGCCATGTCCTTCGGCCGGACGGGCGGAAGCAGTGCCACACGACGCTAATTCGCCAAACATCCTCGGGTCCGCTCGGGAATAAACGACGAGCCGCTCTCACCTAAAACGCAGATGCGTCTCGACTGAACCGCCACAGCCTTTCACCTTTCACCTGAACTGCATTTTCTGCGCCAAACGAGGACAGGGGGTGGTCGTGAGGCTGAATCAGGGGGGATTTGGCGTTCGTCACTGCCCTTCGAGAACACGTCCCCATGGCTTCAGAGTTCAAGCCATGGCATCCTTGTGTGAACATCGTCCGGCTCGTCACCACCGCCGACCCTGGTGTTTCATGTCGCTGACTACGGCGGGTGAGCGAGGCAGCGAGGTCCGGCATCGTCGTGGCCATAATGTCAGGGAGGCTGCCTGGACATTGTTTACAGGGGGAGCCCTTGAACAAATCTGCGAGAGCCTGAACCGCCCGATGCACGTCGGCAACCGTCTCCGTGCCAATTGGAGCACCAGCTTTGGTAGCTCGGCGTTTGCTGCGACCATGGCAATAGTTTCATCCTCGATGTGGCATCCACGCTGCATCTGCTCTGTGAATAGCGATGGCGCGCCTAGTGCCAGTGCCTAGCCCTTAGAATCAAACTCTCTCGACGTGGCTTCCCTGCATCATCGTCGCGCACGTAACGGGACAAGCCGGCTCTATAGCCTCCGTGGCGTGCAACTTCCGAGCGCGTCATGTAGAATTGCCCTGAACTCGTTGCTCGTTATGGTCGTCTTCGCATCGCGTGAACTAGAGATGTACCCGCGAGATTCGACATGCCAGCGAGTCCAGGCACGTAATCGGCCTGTCCAACCCTTTCCCAAATCTGGGGTAGGGAGTCGGGATCTGGCCGAGAGAGGACCCAGCGCAATGGGCAAGATCGCGGGGGGGTTCCATCGACGCGAGTGAGTGCCGTCGACGGGGGCCCACGAGTTGCAGCCTCGCAGCCTCGCACCCAGAGCCATGCCGCGACGGCTGAGCTGGCCATGAGGCTGCAGATCTCTCGGGAAGACCGGGAGACCTCTCTGGACGGACTACCGCATGGGGAGCTTCGTGAAAGGGTGTGTTCGCCACGGTGGGTAGTGACTCGTGAGTTCCTGGCTTGAAGCTGGCCCGGTGTGCCCCGCAGGTTGGCGCCGGTGACAGAATCCGGGGTAGACTTATCAGCTGGCGGCTTGGCGGGTTGACACTGTGCAACCAAAATCCCAAACTAGAGCCTTGGAAGGTCCGGATGAAGTGCAATCCATCAATCTCATCCACCACTGCATCATACGGCACACGGGCGGAATAAAGTGCCGGTGGATGGTGGTTGTGCCGCTGACGGAGTGTCGTGAGCGCCGCAATGCGCATCATGACAAGGTCAGCATGCGCCACTCAGAATGCACCCTCACGATGCGTGCCGTCCCCACTGGGCGCCGGAGATACAATATGAGCTCTTTCGTCAGCGCCGCACGGAGAGCCGATGGCTGATCTCGCAGCGCGTCATTATGCCCCGGTCAGGCCAGGGCTGCGATGCCGGAGCCCGTGCCTGGCATGCCGCACCGAGGTGGTGCGCGGTTGCGTTGGGAACGGCTTCCGCCCGTGATGGCCTAGGTCCGACATCAGCCGATTTCCCGTTTGAGCTGTCCGTGAGGTGTCACCCCAGGTTCAAGCCGTTGGGGTCTTTGGGGATAGAGTTTGTCTCTGCAGGGCCCGCAGGGGTCTACACTGCGGAGCGACACCGTTGGCATGCCATGCGACCAGGCGGCCGTTTCTGGCAACGGCCGTGATGCGCACTGGGCCACCGCCGGCCGCCAGGGTCGACTCTGAACAGGATCGCGCATCGGTGCGTGCGTGCGTGACTCGTGCGAGGTGCGTGCGAGATGCGTGCGAGTCCGCCCGGAATCGACGTGGCTTCGGTGGCTTCGGTGGCTGGCCGCGGGCTGGCGGGACGAAGACGGGAGAAGGAGGGCTGGCGAACGAACGGACGAAGTACGGACGTGTACGAATACGTCAGGCTGATAATAACAGGGCAAGCCAAAATGTCAGAGTGTCAGCGCAGGAGCATTACTGTGCTGGCACTCTCACCTTGTTGGGGTGTCATGCACTCGACAAAACGAAACGCCAACGAGCAGGGATGGAGTCCGACGTCGCAGCGACGGGCGCAAATTGCCTGCGACTTGTTTCGCCCAGTGCGAGTGCGTGCATATGAAGTACAGTACAGTACAGTACCTGGAAGGGATGGAAGCATGGGATGGAAGAGCGCCTGGCAGGCCCTGCAGCGGTGGTGCCTGCCTGCAGGTGCCCTCCGGGTTGCCCGCCCTGGCTGGGTGCCCATCTGCCCTGTCCTGGGCTCCTGGCCACCCCTCCCCGGTGCGCCCGCCTCTTACGGGCTTCGTCACTGCACCTCATCGTCCACCCCAAGCCCCCTTCCTCCACACCACCCACAACGAGTCCACGACCACCACTACAACCAGCACCAGCACCAGCACCATCCGTCCATGGATCCCTCTTGGCCGCCCAACCAAACCAACCACAAGCCTCCCCGGGTTTGCGTCTCCCCCGGGATTCTCCATTCTCTCACATTTCCCTCGTCCGCCGACTCCACAAAAGTCTCCCACCCCGTCCTGCGATCCCACGCTTAAGCTTTGTCCCTCCTCTCCTTGTCCTACCTTCTCTTGCCTCTGTCCTCCCGTTTTGCATTTATCCAACTCGTCGTCTCGCGTAATCTCGCCGTCCCGACTTCTCTTCCCCCTTCCTGTCCTCGCCTGGCCTCTCGACGACAGACGACAGACGGACCGACGACCAACGCCCAGGACACGCCGTGACTCGAGTCACTCGACCGCCCGCGAGACGCTTGGACGCTCAGCCACTGCCGCCGCTGTTCCCGCTGACGGTGCCGGACCGCTCCCACGAACCGCGCCCACCACTTTGCGCGCTTGCGTGATCCCGCCCGTGCCGCCTTCACCACCGATCGCGGCGCCCCCGGAGGGCACGGTAGACCACCAGCGTCGCCTAAAACCTCTGTTTCACGCCCACCGTTCTATTCTCAGCTCGCAACCGTCGCTGGACCCGCGACGAGAGACCCGCCACGATGCCTGGCATCCTTCCTATGAAGGTCATCAAGGTGGGCACCAGCGCCCAGAGCCGCATCGCACAGGCCTGCGATCGCTGCCGCAGCAAGAAGATTCGTTGCGATGGTGTGCGCCCGACGTGCTCGCAATGCGCCAATGTCGGCTTCGAGTGCCGGACAAGCGACAAGTTGAGCAGGAGAGCCTTTCCGCGCGGCTATACTGAGTCCCTCGAAGAGCGCGTACGCCAACTTGAGTGTGAGGTCCGCGAGCTCAAAGACCTACTCGATGAGAAGGATGAAAAGATCGACATGCTCTCAGCCATGCACGGCAGCCACCACCGTCGTCCATCTATCACTTCCGCTTCCAACTCTGCCTCGTCTCCCGAGTCAGCCAAGGAATCACATCCCGCCAAGGAGGACACGTTCCGCGTGCACGAGACCCCTCTCCTTTTGGGCGTCGAGAACTCTGACTCTTACTTCATGGGCGCGTCCAGCGGCCGAGCCCTCATCAGTGCGTATTGCCTCATGAAACCAGGAAGCTTGTGCTCTATGCGCAGATGGCTGACTTATTTGTAGCGTCATTTAAGCGGAAACTCCAAGAGATTGGCAAGCCGTGCAACGACTTCAACCCAGAGGCATTCCTGCATGTCCAAGGATGTCCGCCATTGACCACGGAGGAGGTGGATCAATCCTCCAAGGTGCCACCCCGTCTCTTCTCTGACCGCTGCGTCAACGTCTTCTTCCAAGAGTGGGCGCCGCTGTTCCCCGTCCTGCACAAACCGACGTTCCTCCGCCTCTACGAAGAGTTCGTGGCGGACCCTGAAAAAGTCAGATGCAACAACAAAGTTGCGCAACTCTACCTCGTCTTCAGCATTGCCGGCCTCTCGTCCGAGTCTCCGGATTGCCAGCAACTTGCTGCGTGTGAGAAGCAATGGACAAAGGCCCTTGAGTCGTTGCAGTACGAGAGCACCATGAGCACATTACAGTGTTTCATCTTGGCCCTGCTGTACTGTACCATGAGAGCAGACAACAAGCGACTGCAGCACTACAAGTCCGTTGCCGTCGGCTTGTCTCACCGTCTCGGGTTGCATCAGAGCCAGAAGCGATTCTCGTTTGGGGCTCTCACTCTAGAGACCAGGAAGAAGGTGTTTTGGACGCTTTACACGCTCGACTGGTAAGTCCATGGGAACAAGCACGTAACCCCAGCTTTGGCTGACAAGGTTGCAGTTTCACTTCTGCCACGTTGGGCTTGCCCAAGCTCTTCAAGGAGGACGACATTCAGGTCGAATACCCCTCCGACACGGATGACGAGTACATCACTGAGAAGGGCTTTCAACCTACGTTGCCCGGGGAATACACCCGTCTCTCCAGTGCACTCGCCCTTTTCCGCGCTGCGCGTATTTTGTCGCGTGTCCTTGAGAAGGTCTACCCTGCCACAGCCAACCACGAGCTGTCTTTGCTCCAACTGGGCGTTTTCGAGGCCGAGCTCGACGCGTGGTATGCCGACTTGCCGGCGCATTTGCGACTCAACTTTGTGCAGGACAAGCCGTCCACCGATGTCACTGGAAGCCGTTCGCCGTTGCTGGTGAGTCGCATTGAAGGGTGACGTCGATCGTGCAGGCGACCCGTAGCTGACAATGCATAGGCTCTCTCTTACTACTTCATCCGGACGCTTATATACCGGCCCGCTATTGGCTCTACTCTCGGACCCAAAGCTGCGCCAGCTCTCCTTTCTGTTGCCGACTCCAGCAAGCACATTGTCCAGATCGTGCAACTATTGGACGAACGGAGCATGAGTTTCTCGTTCTGCTTGAACAAGTTCGATCTGTTGGCGGTGTGCGGGACAACTCTCCTTTATCAAGTGGTGGATCTCAAGCCGGACAGCAAGATGATGCGCGACTCCGAGCGCCTGGTCAACGCTGTCATAAACATCTTGAACAAGGCCAAGGCTCCGGGAGCTATGGATTTGTCACGGGTTGCTCGGTCACTTGTCTCGCTAGACGGTGCAGAGGGAAGACCAGTAGCCGCGCCTCCACGCAAAGGATCCATGCCCGCACCGTCCCAACGACCGTCGCCGCTCACGAGAGCTCCAAGCAAAAAGTCAGGCTACGCCCTTGGCCAGCTGCACCAAGCCGCGGCCAGCGAAGACGACCTTTTGAGACAGCAGGAGAAGATGCGTCGGATGTCCATGGCCCACGCACCGACTCCGGACTCGGACTTTTATCGCTCGAGATCACGTCAGTCGTTCGATAGTCTTTCGCCGGAGAGCGCCACGATGAGTCACCGGGACTATGGCCTGCCCATGGCTCAGACATCTATCTCGGGCCACAGGGCGTCCGTATCACGGGCAATTCCGAACTTGGACTACCTGTCCCTGAACAACACTCCATCCGGGACTGGGCCATCTTCGCCGGGGCGAATGCAGACACCTGCGTCCATGTCGGCGGAGCATTTGCTCATCGGAAGTGATGTTACTGGCAAGGCGTCTGGGGTTTCGAACTCAGAATGGGAGGCGCTGTTGGGCTCCATGGATGGCGGGCTGAATAACGTCTACGATGCCATCTATGGCGGATCGAGCCTCATTAACGAGGCGTCGCTTCCTCCGAACCTGGGCAACCAAGACTGGTCGCCAGATACGTGGGATTTGAGCAGCTTCAACCTTGCCGATTTCGGCGCTACAGGTCAGGGCGCGCCGCAGAGCGTACCAAGCATCAGCGACGAGAGCCTCAGCTCGGGAGAGGAAGTGGCGCCGTCAGAACTCGGGCTGAGTGTTGGCGCATGGAGTATCACAAGCACCTGAATGAGCAAATCGAGATGCAGCGGGACCGTGTTTTGTAGCGTCTGAGCTTTTCTGTAACTTAGCTATTTGCGTGTTGGCGTGTCGTCACACTTGGAAATCATGACGAATTTCTTGCCTGCCCAAGCTGCCTACCCAGCCCTGATATCTTCATGCAAAGACCGGACCGTGGTCAAACCGCGGGACCGTGCCCACGCAAAGAAGACGCACAGCGCTGCATTTTTACGCACACGTTCACCACGCCGGCCCGTTCTGACGAGCCCAGCATACGTCAGCGTGGCACATTCCGGTTTCGATGGAAAGAAAATCTGCTTGTGGATAGACTAACCCACAACCAAGTTTCACCTGGTCGACACGTAGATCAGAGCCACCGAGGTATTTCATCGGCAGCATATGAGCAGTTAATGTGCAAGTGATGGTGTGAAACGCGGCCCCGTAGACAGTGCTCTGGTTTGTTGTATAGAGCTCTGCCGGTGCTGTGCCCACCAGGGCGTATTCACGGATGTCTATGCTCCTTCGGTAAGGCTCTATGCTTTTTCGACGAGGCTCTATGCTTCTTTGACAGGGAGACGGACCTACACCGGCGGTGCTATAAAAATGCAGAGACGTCCTCCTGCATGAGCGAGACGGCCCGTCTTTTCACGTTGCTGATGCGCGCCCGCCCTTTTAACCCTTCCTGTTTCTTTCTTTTGTTCACCTTGCGGCCGAATCGCACGCCAGGAATACGAGATGAAGTTTGAGTGTGCGCTTTACATACTGGCGTCTGCCGCCGGCGTGGCCGCCAACGTCAAGACGTCCACCCTCCCGGAAGTGATAGACGGAGTGCGTCAAGTCCCCCCCCCTTCCCTCCGTCTCATTGATGAGCAGACTCGTGCCCGTGTCGTTCTGTCTGGAAGCAGGTGTCGTTGGTGCCATTGCTAACGCGACTTTTGAATATTTGGTTACAGACATGCAGGTCGGGCAACAACAAGTGCAAGTGGGAGGCCGAGACGCGGCCCAACGTCTGGCAGGTGGGCTTCTCGGCCTGTCCGCCCGGCCAGCCGGTGAGTGTCTCTTGTCGTCGTCTCTTCCTACCTACCTGCCTGGCTGCCTGGCTGCGTACTTGTCACTTTGCTCGTTGATGCTGTGCGCTGGAATAGACCACACGGGAGGGCTGACGAGGTTGTAGTGCAAAAAGGGCACCTGTCGATACAACACCAGGGCTGAAGTGACGACGTGCGACCAGTGAGAGTGGCGTAACTGACTGGCTCGGGCGGTCGAGCGGCGTGGACGGGATGTGCCGGAGTGCATTCTTCGGTTGATTGTTTGACATTTATCATGGCGGTGGGTTCATATGACGGGGCCGGACATCAGAGGGAAGGGAATTGGGTTCGGGGGTCATCATTGCAGCGTGCTGCTGATTGGGTCGGGACTCGGGAGGGAGGCGATTGCGATAGACTGCGGGCTAGACGGAGAGGTGTTGCATCATCTCACATGTCAGCCCGGCGGTGTTTATTCCAACGTGCTGGATCGGGGCCTGGCCGTCCCGGGTGGCGCGCCCCTCGAAATCTATGACTATTTTGTTGCTTCCGTGGTACAGTTCAGTACTGTATTTTATTGCGTCTGCTCGGCGGGAGACAAGGTGCGATGGATGTCTCCCCCCCGCCCCCCCGATGGTGCTGGGGCGAGGCAGATATCACCCGACGTGGCGTCATGGCCTTGCACTCACTTACACGTCGGTATGGATGAGTGAGAACCAGTACTCTGCTTGCCGTTCGACTCAGCTCCCTGTGCGCACCAGCAGGACAAGACAAGACTAAGACTGGCCGCCACCATCAGCACCTCGCCCCGAGCTCGGTGCGAGCTGCAGGATCCAGGTATCATGTAAAGCGAAGGAAGCACGAGCTACATGTGGTGTCTCCTTCTCCGCTCAGATCGCCAGGCCGCCTACAGGGGCACCCTGTGGCTCGGGCTCCGGGACGCTGTCCGCATGCCCAATAGGTGGTGCAGTTCGCCTGCAGCCCTCTATGAGGTGGTGGTTCATGAGCGATTGATTCGAGACAAAAGGCTTTGGAGAAGAGCGAGGGCACAACCGGGGGGAGGCGGGTGACCACGAGCGACCCCGACTCACAGCTCCTGATACGTCACATACATGTATATCACGAAGAAAACAGGACGTCAAACTCGCCCGTGTGCCGATGAGAGAGGGGACGGTGATTTGGTTCGTAACCTGGTGCTATTAGCGGGCCTATGTTATGCACGTTGCCGGCGTGCCGATTGTGGCTCTCCCTCGCGCGTAAAGCTACTGCATCTAAGGAACTGGGGGAGGGCCACTGGCTCCTGATTCCTGCACTCCTGGCCGTTGGTTCAACGGCCTGCTGGTCCACTGACTGGGCCAACCACGGCCAGGGTCCAGGAGGAGGACCACAGGGACGGCAGCGCCTCTCCCGCTCGAACGATCACGAGCAACAGGCGACCTGTCTTTCTGTCCCAACAAGCCCGCCCTCGGAGGCGACGGCCGCACTGCGCGCAGGCCGCATGGCGTGGCAACTCCACCAAACCCGTCCCCCAACTCCGCACTTCGCCTTCGCCGTTCCCCGTTGTTGGAACTTCGGGGCCCCGTCCGATCCGGAGGGGGAGTTCGTCGGCGCGGCGGACACGACTCTCTCTCTCTCCTCCGTCACCGCACGCGCGCGCTCTGCCTCTCCGCTCGCTTGTTCCATCTTAGTTCCATCTCCTCTTTCGTTCGACTCCATTGTTCCTTCTTTTTCACCTTCTCGCATCGCGCCATGGCAGACGAAAAGGAGCCGCTGCTGCGTCGAGACGCGGCGGCGATGGCGGACACGGACTCGTACTACGGTATAGTACACACACACATGTCATCATCACGCACCTTTTATACGCGTGTTAGTCGGGACTCGGGACACAGCCCCGTCTTCTAACAACCCGTCGTGCCAGCAGTAGCAGCAGCATCAGCGGCAGCGGCAGCACCGGCCTCACCGGCCTCGCCGCCCTCATGGACCGCCGCCCTAGTCTCGTCGCGCGATGCCTCGCGACGCATCCCGCAGACCATCGCGCACCGGGGCCACAAGGCCGCCTTCGCCGAGAACTCCATGGCCGCCTTCCGGGGCGCCGCGCGCGTCGGCGCCCACGCCATCGAGACCGACGTCCGCCTCACCGCCGACGGCGTCGCCGTCATCTCCCATGTGCGTGCGCGCCCTTCCCCCTCTCTCACCACTCACTCGCCTTCTGCATCGCGGTATGAATGACGACGTCGACGTCGACGCGGTTGATTCAATGCCTGCCTGCCTGCCTGCCTGCCTTACTGGCTGACTGACTGTCTATCTGTCGCTCGCAACAGGATGCCTCCCTGAAGCGCTGCTTCGGCGTCGATAAGACCGTCGCCGAGTGCGACTGGGCGTACCTCTCGACGCTGAGGATGCTGCGCGACAAGGACCAGGGCATGCCGCGCCTCGCCGACTTCTTCGCCTGGCTCGTGTCCGGCCCGGGCCGTAACGGCGGCGGCGAGGACGACGAGGAGGCGCGGTCGAGGGAGCGGCTGTGGGTGCTGCTTGACATCAAGGTGCGTATACTTCTCGCCATTGGACGTGATGCCTAGACTCCCGCGCTGACTGGGAATGTCACGATAGATCGACGACGACCCGCGGCAGCTCATGCGCGGCATCGCCACGGCCCTGTCCCAGACTCCAGCCGGGGCCGTCCCGTGGGAGCAACGCATCCTGCTCGGCTGCTGGAACGTACGTTGCCTGTTACCCTTCCCACCTTTAACCTTTATATCCATTCACCCCTTTTATTCCATGTGACCAACGATGGATGGGCGCGTCTGCTGACCGAGGCAAACAATGTTTGGAAACCCAACAGGCCGCGCTCGTCGAGGCCGCGACCAAGACGCTCCCCGGCTTCCCCCTCGCGCACATCGGCGCCTCGCTCTCGTACGCGCGCCACTTCCTCGCCGTCCCCGGCCTCGCCTTCAACATGGCCCAGGCGCCGCTCCTCGCCCCCCTGCGCGGCCGCGCCTTCATGCGCGCCGTCCGCGCCCACGGCCGTGCCCTCTTCGTCTGGACCGTCAACACGGAGCGCGGCATGGAGTGGTGCATCCGCCAGAACCTGCCGCCGCCCCGTCGGCCCGCGCGGCGGCCGGGTTGCGCGAGTGACGATAGTGGCGGCGGCGGCGGCGGCGGCGGCGGCGGCACCGGTGACGACAATCGAGACCCCAAGGCCCTCGCCGCGGCGGCCACGGCGACAGTCTCAGGCCCTAGGCTCATCGACGGCGTCATCACAGACGACCCGGAGCTCTTCCTCGCCGTGTGCCGCCGCTACGAGGACCAGCTCGACGGCACGACGCGGCCCACGCGGCCTGCCACGGCGCGCGAGACGGTCGGCCTCGTCATGCACGTCCTCGGCCGCCAGCTCCTCTTCAAGCTCATGTTTGTCTATCGGCGCTTCTGGCTCAACAAGCTCGACTACCTGCACGAGCGCGAGCGCGCTCCCGTAGACAAGACCGACTGAGATGGGTCGGGATGAGTTGAGACGCGAGATGAGATGAATCCCGCCGCCATGGAGAGAGAGAGAGAGAGAGAGAGCAAAGCGTACATGTTTGGTTCATGTGAGATGCGACGCACCTCACCGACGAGGGAACGGTATGATAAAGTAGACGCAAGCATGGCAACCGAGGCCCTCGCATTTGCATCTGAAATGGCAGCCTTGTTCTTGGGGCCGGGCTGCTGTCTGTATTTGGCTGTGCTGCCTGACGAGGCAGCTTGGAGATCTTATTTACACGTCTCCTCTCCCCGCCACAACGTGCCAACCCAAGTCGCCTAGTCATTCCGCTGTCTGACGACGATTAGCCCAAAACTCCCCCTTCGCAGCCTAAACGCCTTTCATGCAAACGAACGCCACGCCAGGCAATCCGCAACCCAACTATAGGGCAAAGCGCCCCAGCTCACTTGCGTTGAACCCTACCACCGGCGGAGCTCAGATCTCGACGTCGATATCTAGGTCGAGCGCCCCGATGATGTCGTCGTCCACCAGCGGCTTGTGGATGGTCGGGAGGCCCTTGTTCTCTTCGTACTTCTTCTCCTGTAGCTTGGCCATGTGTGTGGCCATCTGCGGCATCGTAGCCGAAACTTTGGGCGTCGTCCCATTAGCAGGCGTGCTTGCGGCGCTACCGTTTTGCGACGGCTTCTGCGGCGTCTCATTAACATCGTGCACGAATTTGGCCTTCGTCCGCAGACGGCGCGAGGGGTCGTCGATTACCGCCTCGCCTCGACTCAGGGCCCTTTGAACTTCGCGCGTCTTTGCTTTCTCTTTGAGCTGCGCCTTGCGGACCAGCTCGGCGTTCATGCGCCGGTTCTCTCGGTTTCGCTCGGCCAGCCAATCCTGCTCCGAAGAGACTGCAGACGTGTCCGTCAGCTTGGACGGCCCCAATGACGTCTTAAACGCCAACCGCTGCTTGCTGAGTTGGTCCAGCTCATTCTGCAGCCTCTCCGCCTCCCCTTCGTCGCCCCGGGACACGGCCTCGTCCAGCATCCGAGCGACGCGCTCGCGTTCTGCCGGGTCGAATCTCCGCTTCAGCTCGTTCCGCTTCGCCACGCGGGCTTTGATTTGCTCGCTGGTCCAGTCGTGTTTGAGGAGGACGTTGATAGCGTCGACCTTGTCAAGCAGAGGCTGCAGCGTGGGCAGCGTAATACCTTCGTTGTTGCAAGTTATTTGGTAGCGTCCGAGCTCGTTCTGCTCACGGTCAGATGTCAGGAGTCTCATCAAGTCACGATGACGGCTTACCGAAGCGAACTTTCCATTGGAAGCGGCAATGAAGGGGAACTCCTTGATCGCCTTGCCATGTGCCGCTTTCATGTACTGATCCGTAACAAAAGGACCGTTGGGCCCAGTCATGGCGTACGGCCTACCCGTAGTGAAGCCTGCGATACACGTATCAGCTATGCATCGACGCGACAGGACATAATGGAACCATGTTACCTTTGATCAACGCCATCCGGTATTGCTCGATGCCCGTTTCTGGATGTGGGCCCACGGCGAGACGGACGTAGCATCCCGTAATAGCAGCATCGAAACCGGGCGTCGAGCACACCTGGGCGAATTGGTCGCGACCGACTCGCACATGTTCGTAGTCCTTCAGCTCTGGAGGGGGCAGCTCCTTGCTCAGGTCCTTTTCAGGTGTAAGACTCCGGGCCCGTCCGAAGTCATCGTCGCTCTCGGGTTCGCGTGAGTCACGCCTCGGCGAGTAGTCCTTTCGGCGCTCGTGGTCCTCCTTGCGCCTCTGTTTCTCTGCCCTAGCCCGGCGAAGAGAGTCCATCGCCGTCTCGGCCACCTTGCCAGTGCGCTGACGGGACGACCTGCGATCATCGTCTTCGAGCTCGGCCGTGTCGGCGCTTCGCTTCTTCTTGACGGTCTTGCGCTCCTCGTTCTCAACCGTGGTGACCATCTGTCGCAGCAAGCGGTTCTGACGCTGACGCTCAATCTCGGAGATGCGGTCGGCGATGATCTGTTCTCGCTCGACTTCGCGGAGAGCCATAATCTCCGCTTTTTCAGTCTGGCTCATGAACATACCATCGACCGGGTATTTGTCGTCGTCGTCTCCACCACGAGGCGCGGAGGCGCGCGCCCGCGAAGGCTGCTCGTCGTCGGAGTCCGATTCATCCATGGGTGCCGATTCAAGAGAGTTCGGCGTCGAAGCTCCGGACAAGCTAGTGGCAGGAAGGCAAACCGCGTCAGTGAACATGTTCGCGGTGACAGGCAGTGCTACACATGGCGTGACAACACCCCGCGGCGATGTCAGGCCTGACGACAGGCAACACGCCGAGGAGCAGGGGGGCAAGGAGCAATGTTGACTCACGCTTCGCCTTCTTCCTCGGATTCATCACCCCTGGGTGCGCGTTTCGGCTTTCTTGACTTGCCCGAGTCCCTGGCCGGCGGCGACGCCGAGGGCTCTCTGCTTGAGCGAACGGAGCCCTCATCCTCCGAATCGCCGCCCGCGAGGGCAAGGAGCTCGTCGTCGATGTCGGCCATGATGAAAGTCGCGCGGTCGAGTAGTCGTCGGATGCAGAAAAAGCCTCGTTCTCGCGAAAGGGGTGCGGTGGCAGGGCCAGCAGCAGCTGAGCGAGCTTTCGCGGTGGCTGCGTCCCGCACGAGTCGAATTCCGGGGCAAGAACGTGACAGACAAAGGATAGTCGAAAGACAAAAACGGATGCAGGAGCAAGAACTTTGGCCGGAGGCAGTCGACGGCGCGGGTGGTACGAGCGGCGAGAGGCGAGGAGACGGGTGAAGAGGCGAAGGGTGCTGGGTGAAAGTCGAAGGCGAGTTGCGCGCCGCAACGGGCTCCTTGCTGCATTGGACCCCCGTGGCCGCCTATTGGCTGAAGGGAATGCCAATGAAGCTGGCCGCACGGCGAATTCTTTCTCCGGCAACAGCCACTGGCGACGAGGCCAATCGGTGGGGCTTCCGGCGCCAGCCGGCGTTGGGCGTCATGCACCCGCCCGAGTCCACTGTGGGCTGCCCAGACAGGGCACTAACATCAGTACCAGTAGAGCCGGGCAATCGCGAATCGTTCGATTTGCGCCGTCGCCTGCCACGACTCTGGCTTGCTCTGGAAACAAGCCTGCACCACCAACTGGACATCTGCCGCTATGCTGCCGTCGCGGTGCACGGCACGGGCCGTCCGAGGCCTCTCGAGGAAACCTCTTTGCCTCGGCCAATGCCGCGCGCTCTCGACGACCGCGCCGTCGAGCTCCGGAGCTGCGACGTCGACCGAGCCGAGCTCCTCCAAGAAGTGCAAGCCGCTCACCAAGGAGCAACGCGAGTTTCTCGCCTCTGCCGTGCGTGCTGCCCTCCCGAGACACGGCGTATATGCCGCAAGGTGAATGCTGACAGCCCCTCCAGCTCCGCGTCAACCAGGCCGGCGAGCTCGCCGCCACCCTCATCTACACGGCACAGACGCCACCCCTCGTGCGCCAACACCCTCACCTCCGCCCGCTCATGAAGCACATGTACGACCAAGAGGTCGGCCACTTCGATACCTTCAACGAGCTCATCCGGCGGCACCGTGTCCGTCCCACGGCTCTATACCCGCTCTGGTCCGTCCTCGCCACCGGGCTCGGGTGGTCTACTGCCGTCATGGGCCGCGAGGCCGCCATGGCCTGCACCGAGGCCGTTGAGACCGAGATTGGCGGCCATTACAACAACCAGATACGCGTTCTCCTTGAGATGATCTCCGGCTGGGAGGCCGAGGGCTACGATGTCGGCGATGAGATCCGTCAGCTCGTGTCCACTTTGCGGAGGATACGTGACGAGGAGCTCGAGCACCTAGACCACGCCGTCGAGCACGACGCCAAAAAGGCAGAGCCGCATTGGCTCTTGACGGGGTTCATAAGAGCCGGTTGCAGAGGCGCCATTTGGGTCAGCGAGCGTGTATGATTCATAAGGGGCTGAAGGAGACGCTTGCTTGTATTATACACTGTTCAAACATTGTTAAAATAGAATACCTAGCCTTCCATTACAAGCGAGTCTATGCCGCTAAATCGATACTGCTGATTCTTGGTGGCCAAAAACAAGGGGATGCGTTATGGCTCCATGCTTTGACAATGCCGCCCGCCATCTGAACTCCGTGCCATGCTTGCTAACAATTTGGTAACGCGCTGTGCAGTTCGGCCACCAGTTTCAACCCTGAAATATTCTTGACACATCTTCCCCAGGATATTAATTACTGTCGCACGTCAGTCTCATCCCGGGCATAATATGGGTTTGCAAGCAGACTTACTAGATCGCCAAAGGGGCGACGCCATCGACCTGATAGCCCCAGTTACCGTTTTGCTCCTCCGTAAGGAGCCAGTCGTACGGGAACTGGACGACGTTGCCCTGAATCATCTTCAGAAGTTCCTCAGCATCGGCCCGAGATGGCATATCCTCGATACTAAAGGTCCGTCGGCTGCCCTTCGTAGTGCCACGGCGGCGACGCTTGATGGACCCGGTTTGCCCTGGGAGCGGAGCGCCGGCCTCCTTGCCTTCTTTCGACGCTGGCTTGTCCAGTGCCGAGAATGTCGTCTTGCGGTCGGTGTTCCTGGTGGTCTGACGGTCGATTGGCTTCGCTGAAGTCGTCTCTAAGCTGGGGAAAGGAATATCGCCAGGTGGGTATACTGGAGAGGGTGCCTCCATCCGCTGATCTGTGGCAGCAACAGCAGACGTGTTCAAGTTGGTTACCGCACGCGTAGCGGGCTCCTGATTTTCATGCCGTAGCGCTGCTTTTTCGTCCAGCTCGGCGTCGCCATCACCTGGCACGATGACCTTGCTCTTGTCCTGGTTCTTACCAGTGATGGGCAGCTTCTCTGCGAGCTTCTCAGGAACCTTCTCCACTCCCCGCTGCGCGGCTTGAACCATTGCCTCGGGGCCCGGGGCACTGACACCGGCGCCAGCAGCGGTTGACGTGTGGTGCAAGTTCGCCTCGCGTTTCATCTCGGACTCGTCGCCTGCAGCCTTACCCTCCATGCTCGCGCGGAACCTCTCGCCATATTCCGTATACTCGCGGTACTCGTTCCAAGTGCTCACCTCGGAGTCTGGCATGCACCGGAAGACTCTGCGGTAGAGCTTGGTGTTGTTGGCGGCAGCTCTTCCCCAAATCTCGTCCAGGAAGTTCGGGTTTACCGGGTCACGCATGCAGTCCTTGCTGATGTCGGCACATTTGATGTCCGCCGCCATGGGGTGGAATGCACCGTTGATCGGGTGGCCCGACACGGGATCCAGATGCAATGGCGGACCTCCAATGTCGGTGTCGTCCTCCACCGGCAGAGGGGGAAGCAGCGCGGCACGGGGCAAGCCCAACTGCTCCGTAGTTCGGCGTACGAGGGACGGCGTGGGCGGTATGCCGGCATTGCTATTCCCATCGGCTTCCAGGTACCGGTTTTCTGGCGGCGGTACAGCGTCGTGTGGCGGCTTCGGTGCCTCCAAGGCACCCTTGCCTAGGGTGTCAATGGCATGTACAAGAACCTCACGCCCGTTGACGATGACCGAGTCCCGTCCCTGATCCATACCGCTTTGTCCAGCAGACTTCCAATGATCCGGTCCGTAGCCTGACACATCCATAACGTGCTTTTCACTCGCGACGCGACTGTCTTCGACGGGTTTGCCCTCCTCGAAAGGCTCGCCGTCGTGAATGGCTTGAGCCATTTCCATGTCGAGGTCACGGTTGAAGCTTCGTGCTCGAGACGAGGCGCGTCGTTGTCGTTGCGGGCGCTCACGTATGCCAGAACTCGGACCAACTCCATCGAGGTTGAGAGCGTCTTCCCGATAGATTGCCTCCATCTCTTGCTCAAACGCTTCGCGATCCATTTCTTGCTGGCGCTCTTCCTCCAAGATCTCATCGACGTCCAAGCCGAGATGTTCCCGCATCAAGCGTAGGCGCAAGGTATGAGCAAATCGCCCAACTTGGTACGGCTTACCAGCCATGGTAGACCAGATCATGTCCGTGTCGCGGACGATAGCGGCGCACTCCGAGTCGCGGGTTCCCAACATTGACCGTTCGTTAATGTTGGCAGAGCCAATGAGAGCAACTCGGTCGTCAACCACAATTGTCTTGGCATGAATATAGAGCTGCTCGGTGACGAGCGCATCGTTGCCCATGATGCCCCATTGTCGGAGAGAGTAAAAGCCGATGTAGTCCTCAGGTTCGATGCCTGCGGCCCGAAGCCGTCCAAAGATGGACTGCTCGCCTCTGCAAATGCTCTTGTATTGGCACATGAGGATCAGTCGGACACTAGTTCCTTCCTGCTCATCGACGGTGTTTTGGAAGCCGGGCATGAGCGGGATGACGATCACGCAGCGCCAATCCTCGTCGTTTTCGTATGCACGAATAATGCGGTCCACCAGCGCGTCTCCGATCCGGTTCACGATCTTGGTGTTGTAAGCCTCCGTGCTGGTAATGAAGAACTGGTTCTCCATGTAGACGAAGTGTTCCGAATCCTCAATCATCTTGACGTAGGCGTTCTGGATGCTGTGCTCTGTGCCCTCGGTGCCCAGGGACCACGTCGTCGCGGATCGCAGGATCTGGACCTCGCAGGTACCTGTTAGGCCGAGGGCTTCGAGCTCATCAAACTTGGCATCTGGAGGCGGCAACAGGAAGGGCAACGGTCGAGTCGGCTTGCGGCCACGGCGGAGGTAGTTCCATCGCTGAACGAAGTGGCGAGTGAGATCTCGTGCGGGCTGCCCGACGACTTGCATGGACACGTCGTGCCAAGGCATCCTCGGAACCTTGCTGCGATCATACATTTCCTCGTACGGTTCGTTGAGCCGGAAGAAATCCTGAACTCGGGGGTTCGAATAGTCCTTGCCGGGGAAGAGCTGACAATGCTCCGCGTCCTTGGGCTGTTCCGTCATCTCGAACCCGGTCGGCTTGTCGTCGACGATGGGATGTTGCGGACAGTCCCAACGGCCGAAGCAGAGATCAATACCGCCCACAAACGCAACATCGTGGTCGACAACGCATATCTTCTCGTGGTGGGCGAAAAAGAACTGGTTCTTCTTGAACTGGTTGGGCGACCGCTGCACGAATATGTTCGGGTGCAGATTCAGAAGTGAAAACTTCGTGTATTCGGAGTCGATGGGGATGGCCGCTTCGACGTTTCGGTACACGATGACGAAGATCTTGACCCCTTCACGGGCCTTCTTCTGCAGAAGCCTGTCCAGTCGCCACTTTTGACTGATGGCGGCCGGGCGCCGCATGTACAGTTCGGGACTCAGCCACCAGTCATGGATGTAGATGACATCCCTGGCCATGTTAATGGCTCGAGACACGTTCCACATGTAGTCGCGGCCATCCACGAGCCATTGCGCAAAGACTCCGGTGCGAACCGGTGCGAAGCTGTCGAAGCGCTTCTGTTCATACCATGGCGTCTGTCGCAGCATCTCGTTGATGGACTCCTCAAACTGTCTCATGACGGACTGGTAGCGTGAGAACAGGCGGACCTTGCGCTCAGAGGTATGCAGCGTCAGCGTGTGATGCTTGTCCGGAGGAGCCTCCACAGTCAGATCGATCTCTGACTGTTTGTCTTTGGAAGTCATTTGCTTCAGCGGACTCCGCTTAGAAATGATGCTGAACTTGGAGTCGACCAGGTACACGTCGTAGATGTTCATGTTTTCTGGCGATTCCACACATACAATGTAGCTCTGCCGGACCAGGAACCACTTGCGTGTGTGCCGGGCAATTACCTTTGCCGGTGTTAGCACGCGGCGAAAGTCCAGGCCCTTGGAAGACTGGATGTGCAGGTAGCCCTCCTTGCCGTGGTAGCTGCCCTCGGCAGCGAGGCGGACTCCGAGAGCGGACAGCTCCAGGAACCGGCAGAGGCGGTTGCTGTCAGCCCGGAACATGAGCCAGCGGATCATCTCAGACAGATACTTCTCCAGAGTGCGCCGCTGCTTTTCCACGTAGCGCTGTCTGCGAGTCATCATGTCCATCAACGCCGCCTGGCCGCCCTCGGCGTTGGAGCCCTCGCCTGGGTCCGTGAAGCCCGTGGAACGCCTACGCATGCCCCATAGATTGGCCCGCGACTTCTTTCGCCGCGGGTGGTACTGCCCGTCGTCTGTGATCCCTTCGCCGGCCGTGCCCTCGCCTGCCGTATCGTCGCCACGGATACTAGCCTGCTCCTCCTCGTCGCTCGAATCGCTCTTGTCTCGGGCTCGACGTAGATAAGGAAATGCGGAATACGGGAACTTGGGTTGCTTTGGCCGGGCTCCGAGGTCGAGACGCCCCGGCATGTACTTGTCGTTGTTCAGAGCAAACCTGTAGCGGAAGTGGAGGTTGTAGATGTCCCTGATTGTTCGGATCACGGTCCAGCTCATCCGGCTCGGGCCGCTACCGTACTCGAGTTCAATGGTGAAGTTCCAATGGCGTTCCTTGTCATCATCAGGCATGGGGGCGCTGTCCTTGATGCGCAACTTGAGCTGTTCCAGCAGCACTGGGATCCTCTTATTCCCGTGCTCATCTCGCTGGATCATGCTCGCGAGCATGAGGACAGCTGGCGCGCCGGCTCTGAGCTCAGCCATCAGCTCTGCAGACTTGTAGTAGTCGAAGCGATCCTCTTTCTTCTGACGGAGGAGCTTTAGTGTGCTTTTGACCTGTTTCCATTTCTGGGCGCCAAAGTTGGACGCACGCTCCGAGTTGAAGAACGGTCGGCGCGGAGTCATTGCATCGCCATCCGACACACCGCCTCCACCGAAAACTGTGATGCGGCGCAGGTGGCCCGTACGTCGACCGACCACGGCAGAGTCCTCCATGTCCTCCAGGTCATCGCCTGGGGGCCGCGCCATGGGTTCTGCGTAGGAATGCCCTCTCCTAAACGGTCTGCGTCGAACCTGGTCGCGAGCGTCGCCCTCGGACATGGCCTGGTCATGAGCAGACGTGTCAGGCATGCTGGCGCGGCGCCGCAGGAGACGGCTGCCTATGCCCAGTGCGTCGATGTCGGTGGGGAATCGAGTTATCGAGGGCGTGGGCGTGTGTCCCCTCTTGAATCGCTTCGTCTTGCGCTTCTTTCTCTTGGAAGAGCCCTGCTCCGGGATATTGGATTCGTCCGCGGTTTCCTCGATGTCGGCGTCGGCATCAGAGTGCTCCTCCACGAGAGTATCGGGGAGACGGGAGCTAAAGCGAACAGCCGTGGGCGAGTTGGTAGCGGACTGTGATCCGCTTTCGAAGGACGCCGAAGGCAGGCTAAGCATCCTCGGCGTGTGCTGAGCGGGAGGGCTGGCCAGGGCTTTAATTTTGGACATGAACGAGGCGCCCCGGGACTTTCCTGGAGTTTCAGGTCCATCCCACGAGCCGTGGCGGGTGTGCGTAGGCGCCGGAATCGACTCTTCTAACGCGCCTGGTCTCGCAAACTGCACGCTTCTGCTGCCACCGATCGATGGCGTCCCCGCGGCGGTGGGCTCAGAGGCAGGGGAGAGTGCTCCATCGCTGTCCCGCTGGTCGCCGGGCTGCACGACTTGAGGAACCTCAACCCGCATCTCGGGCAGCTCGCCATTCTCCGGCCCATTCGGGATGCCATCGCCATCTTTGAGTATGCCGTTCGGGGGGACGTGCGGCCCGGTCGCGCGCTTCAGGTCGGCGATGCCCTGGTTCGTTGCGGATGTCGAGGGCGGGAGCAGGGAGTCGGACTTGGAGCTCGACTGCGCGAGCGCGGATTGCGATGCGTTGGCAGACGACGGAAGTGGCGGCGACCGCGTCCGCGGCGAGACCGAGACGTCTTGATGGTCTCTAGCCATCGTAACAGTGCGATGTCGGCAGTCTATGTCGAAAGGAGGACACGAGCAGCGGCGCTTCTAAAAGTGTCCATGCGATCGGCACCCCTGACGAAGCATGCTGGATAGACGGAGGGACAAGGGAGACAGAAGGCGGTCGGTCCGGAGACAGTAGCGGAGGCGTCGTCTGTCGTCTGGAAACAATGTCGGGCGCGCGAAACGTTCGACGTGGAGGAAGCAAAGGTGGCGTCGGTCTGGCCGTCCGGAAACCTAGCCGAAGGGAGACCAGCAGCAACAACCTTGGAACAGAGCAGTGGATGGCTTGCCCCAGCTCGTCTCGCGTCTTGCTTCAAAACGTCAGACGATGCCGACATGCACGCACAGACACGGTTTCTCGATTGCTGCGTCTGTCGGTATTCGTACAGTAGCGAAGTCGAGATTGTCGAGGACGCGCCACGTCAGTGGAAGTGTTCGTCGTCTTTGCGGCAACTCCACGACTCCAACAATCCAACGGCAGACAACTGGAAACAGGAGGCGACTGACGCCTTGATCCAGCCCAGCGATCCGGAGCCTGGATATTAGCGCGCGGCCCCACTAGAGTTTAAGTGGGCAGCTGCCCTGCCTGGGCTTGCTGGGCTTGCTGAGCTCAATTATTTCCACGCCACAGGCCAGGGCCAGGCCGGGGAGGTGAGGTGCCTCGGCCACCTACTTGAAGGTAGGCCACCTGTGCATGCTGGGCTGTTGGATCAGGTCAGCAAATTACTTTCGTTACGGGGAAGGGCAGCCACCAATAGGCCGGCGCAGCCCAACATCAATGTGAGCCCCCTGCATGTTACGCCTGGGCAGGTGACAGGCGGCGACCAGGACGGGGCGTGCCAGGCAAGCAAGAGCCGCGAGCGCCGCAGGCCGAGCACCAGAGAGACGGGAGACACCTGCGAAGTAGGCGTCAACATGACACCGCCCGAGGGGTTGCGCCCGGCCCTGCCTGGCAAGGTTCTTGAACCGTTTCAACTGTGTGACCTGGATGAGTGCGATGACGTAGAGACGCCAGCCCGGGCGCATTTGCAGCGCTTCCAACGTGCATCCAACGTGCGCAAGCTCAACTGCCGCTTGCTTGCAAGAGCCTCCAGGGCTGTCTCCGGTCGCCAAGCCGACCGACAGATGTGGCCGCTACATAGAGAGCAGGGTCACGCGAGGCTAGTTGTCCGCGACCGCGGCGTAGTCGGCCAGCCGTTTGCGCAGCAGAGGAGTTATGAGCTCGCCTTGGTGGTCGTCATCGCTTGCCGCGCATGTCATTGAGTATTCCTTCATTCGGTTGCGATGCGCCATGGCCGTTTGCTGTGGCCATTTGGCGGACTTCCTTGTCCGGGTCGTCGGATCCACGGGTCGAGCACAGCGCAGCAAAAACACGCCCGCAGCAGAGCATGGGTACGTATGCATGGCATTTGATGTTACGCATAAAGGCAAAGCATATTGAATGCTGTTTTCAATCAATGGCCGAGGTCGAGCGGGAAATGCAACGTCCGAAAGCCCGAGGCGGGATCGGCCACGGACTCTTGGGTCACCGAAGATCCATTGACCTTCAAAGTGCTCCATGCGAAGTGCAGAGCTTCAATGACCGAGCTCCCGCTCCGTGTGAAGAGGTTGCTGTAGCGTGGCCTTTTCTTCCTTGTGCTCCTGAATCGTCGCCGTCCCGCCCAGGTCATTTCGTTCGTCGCTCTAGCGCCAGAGTCCGGCGGGACCCCGTTTGCTGGGCAGGTGCCTGCGCCTGGTTCGCAGCGCATCTCGTGGAACCTCCCAAACTGAAGAAATCCTTCCCCACCAACGCGCCCGCCCGCCCGTTGTCCAACGCGCCGCACCAAACCGAAAAAAGTCTCCCCCCCCCTCCCCCTTCCTCGCGGGTCATGCCCACCGCCGCCCGCCGCCCGCCCGCCCGCGCAACCGACCTCTTCTTCAACTCCAACGGAAGCCCCTGAGCCACCGACGAATCGCGCCGTAAACAAATCCACTCCTCCCCCAGCACGCCAATGGCGTAACACGCCCGCCGCGCTCTCCACCAAAAAAAGAGGCCAAAGAGGCCACCCTCACCACCCTTCACCACCTTCTGTCCCGTCCGCCGCGCTTCCCACGGACTTTCCTCTCGGGTTTTCACCTTGAGACACCGGACCTTGGGCTCGACGGACACGCCAATTGCTGTCGCCCATTCTCCTTGTCGGCCTGCGACTCGTCACCCGTGGCTTGGACTTGCTTTTTCCGGTCCAGCTGTGCTCCGCCAGGTGGGCTGAAGGTCCTGAGTCCTGCCTGTTTTTCGTATTCTTATTCTTGTTCGCCCCTTCTCGCCCGACGTATTAAACCGCCGCGGGCGCCTCCCGTAGCAGCCATGTCGAGATATTCGCTGCGCCAAACGCCTCGGTACGTGGCAGAGAGAAGACGTCCTCCCCATTCTCGTCTTGGATCCGACGCGCGGCCCTGCTGCTCTTCCCCCCTTCGTTCACACGTCTGACCCCCCGCCCAGGAAGAAGGAACTCTTCGACGGCATGATCGAGACTCCGACTGCGTCGCGGCGCTCGTCGCGTCGCCAATCCTCGTTCCCTCCCGAGGTCTCGGACCCCGACAACGACTCCAGCTCGGCCGCCGAGACGTCGACCCGCTCGCGCTCCATCCGCCGGCGCACGACCGGCAAGTTTGCCGAGGACCTCGACGAGGAGGAGGAGGACGAGAAGAAGCCCGTCGTCAAGCCCGCGCCCGCGACCAACGGCCACACAAGTGCGCCCAAGGGCACGAATGGCTCGGCCAAGGCCACGAATGGCTCGGTCAAGGGCAGGTCTGAGATCAAGGCCGGCGTCTCGACCGACCCCAACATCGTTGATGGCTGGCGGCCGGGACAAGACCCCAAGAAGGACTACTCGGGCGAGTTCGAGTTTGGCGGTTCCCTAGGCACCGCCTTCCTCATGTTCTTCTTCCCCGTCCTCATGTGGTACATGTGGATCGGCGCGACATATTATGACGGCAAATTCCCGACACGCACTCCCGGACAGACTTGGCCGCAATTCGGCGCCCATCTCGTTAACCTCGTCTACACCGGCGCGTTCCCCCACGTCAAGGCCTGGGCCTGGTACTGGTCGTACCTCATCTTCCAGGGTGCCTGCTACTGCCTTCTGCCTGGCGTCTGGGGCTGGGGCAAGCCTCTCCCCCACGAGAACGGAAAGCAGCTCAAGTACTACTGCAACGCCTATGTCAACCTCTATTTCACCCTCGCCATCCTGGCCATCCTTCACTTCTCGGGCATCTGGAAGCTATACAATGCCATCGACGAGTTTGGCCCGCTCCTTTCCGTGGCCATTCTGAGCGGCTTTCTCGTCAGCATTGTCGCCTATGCCTCGGCCATTTATAGGGGCAAGCAGCACCGCATGACTGGGCACGTCATCTATGACTTCTTTATGGGCGCCGAGCTGAATCCCCGTATGTTTGGCATCCTCGACTTCAAGATGTTCTTCGAGGTCCGTATGCCCTGGTACTTCCTGCTCATCTTGAGCTTGGGAGCCGCCGCCCGGCAGTACGAGCGATATGGCTACGTCTCTGGCGAGGTCTGGTTCCTGGTCATGGCCCACTACCTGTACGCCAATGCCTGCGCCAAGGGTGAGGAGCTCATCATCACTACCTGGTAAGTCATTTCTCTATAGCATCAAGGTGACG
Organism: Purpureocillium lavendulum; assembly: GCA_029168975.1. Taxonomy (NCBI): domain Eukaryota; kingdom Fungi; phylum Ascomycota; class Sordariomycetes; order Hypocreales; family Ophiocordycipitaceae; genus Purpureocillium; species Purpureocillium lavendulum. The sequence continues at coordinate 1,011,374 of JAQHRD010000005.1, read as the reverse complement.
CGCACGACTGACCCCCTATAGGGACATGTACTACGAGAAGTGGGGTTTCATGCTCATCTTCTGGAACCTGGCTGGCGTTCCTCTCTCGTACTGCCACTGCACCATCTACCTCGCTAACCACCACCCGTCCGAGTACCACTGGAACCGGTTCGCCCTGACTGCCATGTTCGCCGCGTACCTCTTCTGGTACTGGGTGTGGGACAGCTGCAATAGCCAGAAGAACCGTTTCCGTGCCATGGAGAAGGGCAAGCTTGTCTTCCGCAAGAGCTTCCCGCAAGTTCCTTGGCAGACTCTGCACAACCCCAAGACGATCGAGACGCCCCAGGGCACGATCCTCGTCGACGGCTGGTACGGTCTGGCTCGCAAGATTCACTACTCGGCGGATGTCTGGTTCGCCACTTCCTGGGGTCTGATTACTGGTTTCAAGTACGTCTGCCCCGACCCTCAGGGCTGTAACTCGTCAACTGCTGACCCTCGCTCCTAGGAGCCCGTTCCCCTGGTTCTACCCGCTCTTCTTCGTCTGCATGATTGCCCACCGTGCTCGCCGCGACATCCACCGCTGCCGCATCAAGTACGGCGATGCCTGGCTCGAGTACGAGCGACGCGTCCCCTACCTCTTCATCCCCGTAAGTGCCCATCGAACATCGCTTGGGTTTTTCATGCGTTCCTAACCGGCACGATAGTACGTCATCTAAGGATGCACGTGTCGATACACGACCATCGTCTCCGCGGGAGCGAATCTCCGCCTTCTTCGGTACATACTTTCGTGTCGCAAGGACACGCAGCTGGTGTCTCGCAAAGGTGTTTGCGAATGATGAAGACTATTGCCAAGAATTAATGCTCAAGAAGGGACGGCATAGAATGAGAGGGAGGTTGTCATGAAACAGGGGGGACTACAGCTAGAGTGAATCTGCCCAACCTTTTTAATGTCTCTTGTATGAAAGTAATACCCGCTTACTCTTCATTGCATGTAATGGGAAAATAAAATATTTGTTTACGACGATCCACTCCTGAGCTACGGTGGCGGCGATGGCTGGCACGAGGACTTGTTGGAAACTTGACTCTTCGTGCTACCGGACGATAGACTCTGAATTGCATTGCAGTCCTGGGTTGGAGAATAATATGCACATTCGGTTACACTAGATTCCCCGTCCCCATCATAGTCTATGATGAAACCGCTCCGAGGCCAAACGCAGTTGCTCAGTATTGTACATACACGGCCTCCCCCAGTAACCACTGGGCCGATCGCCCACCGCATCCACCGTCACACACCGCGACCGCCGCTTAAACTTCTGTTTGCATCGTTGAAAATCAAGCTGAGAGCTATTGTTGTTGGGATAATTTGTTGGAGCGCTCAGAGCTTTGGCCGTTTGGAGAGCAGTAATTGTCTGGCCAGTCCCTCAGTCTCGTTGGGAGGCGCGAGGTTTTACTCCTAGTTGCAGGTGACATTCTGAGTCGCCTTGGAGTTCATGAGAAGGGCAACAATGAGACCGTACAGACCTAGACGAGATTATCAGCTTGCTGTGATTGATTTGGTGACACATGCCATCGCTTACCCAGAACTTCAGCGAAAATGAGAATCAGAATCATGCCGACGAAAAGGCGCGGCTGTTGAGCCGTTCCTCGGACACCGGCATCACCCACGATGCCGATGGCAAACCCGGCAGCCAGACCGGCCAATCCGACAGAGAGACCAGCACCGAACTGGATGAAACCAGTATAGAGTGCCAGAGGCTGCTTGAGGCCATCGGAAATCAAGACGGAGACGACCAGGCCATAGATACCAATGATACCAGCCATAATGACGGGAACAATGTCTGCATCACCAGTCAGGACCCAGCGCGGCGCGAGCATCGAGCAATGGGAAACACGCACTCTTGACGATGAGGTCGGGGCGGAGAACACCCATGGCCGCAATGCCGACACCAGACTTGGCAGTGCCGTACGAGGCACCCAAGCAGGTGAAGACGATAGCAGAGGTGCAGCCCATGGCACCGAAGAAGGGCTACAAGATGGTCAGCTTCGGAGGTTCGCGACTCGATGGGGGCTTTGCCGATGAATGGGCCCGTGCTGCGTGCTCGGTGACGTCGTCGTTGTGCCGGAGCGGAGGAGTACTAACCGCGTAAACGGGGCTGTACGCGCTCGAGTTAGCTTCAAGTTATCGACAGGATATCTCTGCAGCGCAGCGACGCGAGGCGCGACACTGCGAGGATGCCAGGAGCTCGTTCGAGTGCGACCGGAGCTCACGACGCTGGCCAGGGAGGTGCGCTGACGTACCAGAGTTCAGTGGCCATCGTATCGGCTGTGCGAGGGCGACGCGGCGTGCGGGTGGCTGTGCAGAGGGCTGAAGAGTGTTGCAGAAGCAGAGCTCGACGCGATATGGCTCGAGAAGCTGTGGATGGCGATGAACCGTGGACGTCGGGTGCGTTGGCGAGATGCGGTCGGTGGTGGTGGTTGGAGGTAACGAACGGGACGCTGGGTGCTCGAGCCCGCGAGTCGCTGGCCACCAGGTTTTGCCGCACAGTGTCCGGATGACTGGTTACGTAAGGCACGTGTTGGGATCGGATAATTAGCGCCCCCGCTCCGCCAGGGGCGAAGGCTGTGGGAGCTGGAAGAGCTGGAGCTCCGCCAGCTGATCGCCATTGCCCTCTTGGGTCCCAAATGGCGGCATGGGCGTGCGCCTCGTCGCGAGCCACCCGATCCAACGGGCCACAGACTCTCACTCGCCAAGCGCATCATCATCGACGTTCTCGGCATTGGTATTTCTTCCATCATCCCGACTGAGCGACGGCCCATGAGGCTGGAATTAGCTCTTACTGCTTCCAACAGTTAGTCGCCGCCGATCGAAGATGCCGAACGCCGAGCATGGCATTTCCGCGACCCGTCAACAAGCCTTCGAACCGATACTATACATCCGCCGCACTTGCATGCGAATGTTGCTCGTGCAGTTGCGAACCCCGACCCTGCAGTCAGACGAGCCTTGCGGGAAGCGTGGATCATCCTCAGCGCGGCTGCTTGCTTGATCTTGCTCGCTTGACCCCAAGGGGAGCCAGCATTCGCCGTCGTACAAGCTGCTGCAAGAGAGCGGTACGAAGTACTTCGTAGTCTCCTGTGCCATCAGGCATGCTGCAGCCTGCATGCTCAATAACGCAGCCTGATGCTTGATGCATGGCAGCATCGTGCTGCCGAGGTTCCCCACCCATGCCGCCGCATCTCGTCCGCAGGCACGTACGAAGTACTCGTACGAAGCATCGTCGTGATCATTATACAGGACCGCACGCTGCGTGTCTTGGCGGTGTAGAAATGTCCCTTTGGCCAATTACAACCCAAGTAGTTGAGACCGTATTCGCGGATATATATGATATGTAGAACATGTATGCCGAGCCGTGGAGAGAAGGGAAGGACTGCCGGTCATCAGCAAACACAGACAAGCGTTACCGGGTTCGAGGTCAAGTGACTGAGGCACCATATCGAGATCGAACCAACAGTAGTTGGAAACCTTCAAGCCAAGATCGATCTTGGTTGCAAACCTGGCAGCTTGGGGTTCGAATGACATTCGATGACGTTGTCCCACTGTTACGAGCGCTAAGACGCCCGAGTCGGCGGCTGGAGACGCGCCTACCTCAGCGCCTCTACCGTGCCCAGGTATTGCCCGCTGGCGTTGCAGCACCTGGGCTGGCGGGTTGGGCCTCGGAATTGCACGCGCAACCCGCTGCGTCTGCGCGCCGCTCGTCACCTCAAGTTTCTGACACTCACACCTGCAGCCGGCAAGGCCGCGCCTCTCTGTCTCTTCATTCTACCATTCTCGTGTCTGGCGACTCTCTTTCCTTCCGTGAACATTAGCATTCCTAATTCCCTTCTAAAGTCACCCTGTCGATACGCGCTCGGCATCTTGAGTTTGTCGCAATGCCGGGTCTCGCGCGCAAGGTCATAGTATGCGCTGCCATCGACGGTCTCATAATCCAGCCCCTCTCGTCAAAAGGACAGAGACCCTCGCTGCCCGTCCGAGTGCGCTTCGGCGAGTCGGCCGTCTCTGCGGTGCCTTGGGACCAGCTGCCCGACATATCAACGCCGGACTCGTCGTTCGAGGCGTTCGGTGTAATAGGTCAAACCCCTGTCTATCTCCGAGCCCTGCTCAGCGACACTGACGATGCGACTGGGCAGGCTTGATAACGGTATCCAAGCTCAGCTATCTAGTCACCATTACTCGGCGGCAGCAGGTCGCGCAGATATTCGGGTTCCCCATCTACGTCGTAACCGAAGTAGCTGTCACGCCCTGCAACTCTAGGACAGACGCCGAGGAGTCCATCAAACGCACAGCAGCTCACCTGCGGGGGCGGTCTGCCCAGACGGCAAGTGAGGGAGAAGAGAGCAGCGATGAGGATGTCGAGATTCCTAACGGTAATTCCGACGAAATTGATGACGCCGCCGTCGTGGACGAGGAGTCTCGTCCGCAGTCGAAGCGGAGCAGCGTGGCCGAGGATGTAATGCGCCGGAGGGGAAGCTACGGCAGGTTTGCCCAGAGCTGGTTTAGTCGTAGCGGGTGGACGATGGACCAGAGACGCACTATGGGAATGAGTGTGTCTTCGCCAGACGATGGTGTCGCCGACAATACCGACTCACCGGCCTCGTCTATCGCCAAGTTATCGATCAAGGAGGACTTGTCCGAGCCGGTGCCCGTGTCAGCGTTATTGCCGAAGCTTCTGCGAACGATCAAGGTTCTTTTCGGCTCTTCACGAAGCTTCTACTTCTCTTACGACGTTGATATCACGCGGAGGCTTGCGCAAGACTCGTTTGTGTCCAACACAGACACGCCGCTCTACTCGCAGGCGGACGGGACATTCTTCTGGAATCGACACATCATGGAGCCTTTTATGGAGACCGGTCAAGACTCGTTGGCTTTGCCGCTCATGCAAGGATTCGTCGGGCAGCGCACGTTTGTCGTCGACAGCCAACCGCCACAGCAGGATGAGCCGTCCGCAGAGTCCCTTGAAATGAGCAGCCTGTCTGCCTCTGGGTCTCTGCCCAACTCCCCGCCGTCTGGAAGAGTCCGGGAATCTCTGGATCTTAGGCCATCGGAAAGGAAGTGCCTTATCACGCTCATTTCTCGACGATCGACTAGACGAGCCGGCCTTCGGTACCTTCGCCGCGGCGTAGATGAAGATGGCTACACTGCAAACATGGTAGAGACCGAACAGCTGCTATCTTCGCCAACCTGGGACCAGTCTACGCCCATACACTCGTTCGTGCAGATTAGGGGAAGCATTCCCCTCTTTTTTACGCAGTCCGCATACTCTCTGAAGCCTGTTCCTGTCTTGCAACACTCATCGGAAGCAAACTTTAAAGCATGCAAGAGGCATTTCGAGAAGCTCACCCGCACATACGGCGCTCTCCAGATCGTCAATCTTGTCGAGAAGCACGGGATCGAAGAACCAATCGGGACTCAGTACCAGACAAACGTTGAGCGCCTCAATGACCTGGCAAACGACAGCCACAAGATACCATTTGAATGGTTCGATTTTCATCAAGCATGTCGTGGAATGAAATTCGAAAACGTCAACCACTTGTTGTTGAAGCTCAAGGGCAAGTTAGAGGACCTCGGCAGCACCACGAAGCAAGACGGTGCCATATCTGAGAAGCAGAAGGGTGTGCTGCGAACGAACTGTATGGACTGTCTGGACCGCACAAACGTGTGTCAAAGTTCTTTTGCAAAGCACATGCTTGACCTGCAGCTGAGGGAAGATGGGATCGATATGAGCGCCCAACTTGATCAGGAGACTGCGTGGTTCAACACGCTATGGGCGGACAACGGGGATGCAGTGTCGAAGCAATACGCCTCCACCGCGGCGATGAAAGGTGACTATACTCGTACGAGAAAGAGAGATTATCGGGGCGCTTTGAATGACCTTGGTCTGTCGCTCGCTCGCTTCTACAATGGGTATGTGGAAACTCATCAATTCGGCAGAACATTGGCACTAATGCTCGATAGCATGGTCAACGACTACTTCAGCCAGACTGCCATCGACTTCCTTCTAGGAAACGTCACGGCCAATGTATTTGACGAATTCGAGTCGGACATGATGACCAAGGACCCAGCCGTGTCCATTTCTAGGATGAGGCAGCGAGCCATCGACCTCTGCCAGAAACGTGTCGTCGCGGACGCCAACGAAGAGGTGCACGGAGGATGGGTGCTCATCAGCCCCAACAGCCCGGATATTGTCAAATCCTGGCCCATGGAGGACGTTGTGCTCCTGCTCACCGACACGGCCCTGTATCTTTGTCGTTTTGATTGGGACCTGGAGAAGGTGTCGTCGTTTGAGCGTGTCCATCTTGGCAACGTCGTGCACATCAAGTTTGGCACGTACATCACCTCGACGGTGGCGCCGTCCCACATGGACGAGATGCGGAACGTGGGGTTCGTGGTCGAATATCAGCCCGGCAAGAGCAACGTCACGAGGACCAACACGCGAACACTGTCGACGCGAGGAGAGATTGCGCCAAAGTCGGGCTCGCAGAGCAGTGACGGCTCGAACCGGCAGTCTGGGTTCGCCAACTTCTTTTCCGGCAAGTCAAAGACGCCTGCTATACGGAAGCTGGCGTTCAAGGCACCCTACACGGCGTCATCGGTGCACGAGTCCGAGGCTCGGCCGCGGCAGACTGAGCTCCAGCAGGTGGTGACCATCTGCGCAGATATTGAGCGCTTGGCTCTGGAGCGGCAGTTGCGCAAAGAGGGGGAGGAACCTAAGAGCATCATTGAGAAGGGAGACATCATCTCGCTGGAAGCAGCCAAGAAGAACACGGGCCTGCTGGAACAGCTGGGTCACTCGATCAAGAAGTTGGTTTGGGCATGATATGATACCTGTATTGCCTAGAAATACATCCTAACATGAGTCACGATCACCTGGGTCGCACTGATTGCATTTATTCATCTTGTATTGGCTCTATGATTTAGGCTTGTGTATTCGGTAGAGATGCATCTGGTATCTCATATTTTCCAGCTGAATAGGGTAGTCCAGCCCCTCAGGGAGCCGGAACCAGATGGAATCCTCCGACTCCAGACCCTCCCAAGTATACCCTGTGGTTTCTGTGCCGAGGAGCGTATGATTCAGCAGCCATTGCATAGGATACTTCTTTTTCTCCTTTCCGACAGCCGCCTCGGAGTAGCTTCCGGGGCTGTCCACGACGAGCAACAGGGTCGCGTCCGGTAGAACCTCGCCCAGGAGCCGAAGGAACTTGGTCGTCTTCCCGATGCCGCCGTCCGTGTACAGCTCGTTCAGGGTGAACATGAGCGTGACGACGAGGGGTTGCGTCCCGACCAGTTCCAGAAGCCGAGCTCGGTCGAGCGACAGTGCGTCTGCCTGGCTGAATGTGAATTGCAGCTGCGAGGCACGGAGAAAAGCTTTGTTATTGGCCCTGGCAGCTGCGGAGGCGTATTTAGACAGTGGAGGAGGCGAGGTGAGTTGTTGCTGGATGAGGGTTTCTGTGTGAGACCAAGGCGCCGAGTCGACGAGCGTGAGAGTGCCGTGGCAGGCGGCTTCGCGCAGGTACGAGCCGAAGGCAACGTGCTCGGCGGCGCAACCTCCGAAAGACAGCATCCTAAGGCGTCCGGAGGGAGCGGACGCATCGCTCTCCGTACAGTCTTCCCTCCCAGGCTCCTCCTGCGTGCCATCATGAGGCTGCGCCGTCTCTCTTTCATCTACCAAGATGCCATCGAGATGGCTCTTGATGCCCCGAAAGACGGCAGCATAGCACAGGGCCCGCGTCGGGCTCCATCTGGCGGCGTAGGCTTCGAGGTAGTCCTCGCTGCCAAACGCCGTGGCAAAGTCGCGGTGGTAGAGCGCCTGCTTGATCTCCTGCAGGATGGTCGAGAAGCTGTCCTGCGCCAGCACAGCGGCGAAGGCGTCGGAGAAGATGTTGAGCAGCCGCTGCTGGCCCTTCCTGGCGTCTCGGACGGCGGCGGCGACGGCGGCGGTCGTCTCGGCAGGTGGCGCTTCGGCCGGCGACTCTCGGCGGGTGTCGCCGGCCGAGCCGGGCTTCCGCTTGGACGCCGTCGACTTGCCGACCATGGCTGGCTGCGGTGCGTGAGGCGCCGTGTCAATGGGCGCCGTGTCAATGAGCGCGTGTGCTGCCTGGCGGCTACATTGCCTCGTCCGGGCACGGGCGCTGGCGGGCGCGAACAGCTCAATTGGCAGTGTGGGTTTCCCGATTTGCCGGCTCGCGGGCGTGGGCCGGGAAATAATCCGCCAACCGGCTCCGTTGGGTCGTGGCGGCCAAGCAAAGCAACCGCCGACTCGAAGCGTGCCTCCCCAGTACTGCACCGCCGAAGCATGCTGTAAAGGGAACGGCCGAGTAGGTAATTAGGCTATCGCCAGTGGCAGCGCCCGCGCCCCCGCAAGCGATCTCGACGATGCCACCCGCCGCCCATCGTACGAGCCAGCGCCCAAAACTCACTCTCCAAGGTGGCGGGATCCGTGGCTCTCAGCTTTGTTCTGGAAGCCCGTCTGCGTGTTGAGCCGCACCCGTCAAGCACAATGGCACCGTCAGCCACACGGCGTCACAATGGTGGACAGGTCCAGGTCGCGAGGGGGCTGCTGGCGTGACAATAGCCTCTTCAGTCTCGGTTCCCGCAGTCATGAGATCTCGCAAGACGGATGGAATGAGTGGCTTGGCCAGCGCTCGAGAGTCGAGAGTCTCAACCGGGGGCCGCGAGTCAAATGCGTGGGCCGTTGTCAGCCAATGGATCGCCACGAGGTTGCCAGCGTTGAAGACCAGACACGGCTGATGCTGCTGCATGCGTGGCTTGGTGAAGTGACTTCCATATCATCGACGAGGCCGGGGCTCCCGCGCGGCCTACCTGCCCGGCTGCATGTCATCCGTGCGTCTTTGAGTCTGAGCGAGTCCATCACCCACTACGGACTATGTACTCTAACTCGTCCAGGGTTTCTTAAACTGCCTGTACTCGTTGCGCACTACTGTACTCGTACAGGGCAACAAGTGTCTGGTGGCGCCAACTCGAGGTGGCCGGCCCGGAGCACAGTCGCCCGCCCACCGTCAGCCGGCAGATTCGGTTGAAGCCACCACTGGAGACGCACCCAATTGCACCCCGCCAGCCTTGCTGCGATATCGCGTTACTGACGGACCATTTCCCGCTGCTCGCCAGCCAAGAGTCCATATTTTCACCGGAAGGCAGAAAAGCACAAAAAAAAGCCGCAATGGCAAGCCTGGCTGCCAATCTTGTCCGCCTCCGTGTAGGTACCCGACGGACCGGAGGTACAACGACGTCACCGCTCGGACGGCACCACCGACATCCCCGGGCGCTGGTGCGACGAGGCCGCGCAGTCGGCAATCGCTCAACGGCAACGCCTGCGCGCCGTCGTGGGACACGTCCAGGACGTCCTTGACGACATGCTTGCCGCGCCGGGCCACTCGTCGGCGCGGAAGCCCGTCATGACGGAACGATTGCGGATCTAAACTGGAGCACCATCTGGGCACCATTGCGTCAATCGCGGGCAGACTTTTGCCTCATCCCAACTCTACTGGCCGCCATCGCGACCGCTGTGGACATTGGCACGCTCGCGGCGGGCGGGATGGAGGGGCAACGGACCCAGTTTAAAATTCCCAGGAGGCATGGCATGGAGGCATGGATCGTGGTGGTGGATGGAAGATGGGTCATGGCCGCCCGGTTACAGGCGAAATGGATGCCATGGCAAGACGGATGGCTTGGACGGACGACTCGCGCGAGTGAGTTCGCGGCGGCCCCAGTGATGAAGCACTGTCCGTCCGGGTCCCGAGCGCATGGACGCCAGCACTCGCAGTGGTGGAAGTTCCACGATTGATGCGATGGGCCTCCACCGGGCTCGCTGGCGACGCCTCACTCTCCCGCTCAACGTGCTACGGGCTAATACGGTACCTACGGGGGTCGCGGTTTCGGGGCTTGGGGGGTCGCGTTGTCCCAGTGGGAGTGCCCCACCTGCGCCTCAGGGTGGCCCGCCGGGTGTTGTGATTGCTCAGGCCCCGGCGGCCCTCGCCCGCATCCACCTCATCCGGCAACCGTGCCTGACGGGGCTTCGTCGCCCGCTGGAACCGCCTACCGCCTACCCGCCCCACTGAGCTGCTCACTCACTCCCACCTGCGCCGACCTCGCCATTCACATGGATGGATGGATCCATGACATAACCCCTCAGCAGCAACCCGTCCCCCAAAAAAAACCATTGAGCTTCACCCTGTCCTCCTCAACCTTCTCCTCCTCCCTCATCTTTTTCCTCCTTCTCCCATACTTCCCAGATACCCCTTTTCCTCGCCCTGCCTTCCCTCCTCCCAACTAGAACCTCATTGAAAGAACACTGCCATCATGGGTTACGGCGAGATTGATCAGAAGGCCATCAACACCATCCGCCTGCTGGCGGTACGTCCTCACTACCCCGCCATGAGAGCTTCGTCTGCCCCGCCACGCGTCGCCGCCCGCGATTGTTGAGCTCGCCTCGGCGTCGCCCGGCCTCGCGAGGGGCCGCAAGACGAAGACGCGCGCGAGAATTGCAACTGACGTTTTGACATCGCAGGCTGATGCCACCTTCAATGCCAACTCCGGTCACCCCGGCGCTCCCATGTGAGTCCCGTCGTTTGAGCCCCTCGCCCCGCCGAAGCTTCCGCTGACTCCGATCCCAGGGGCATGGCTCCCGTTGCCCACGTCCTCTTCAACAAGTTCATGAAGTTCAACCCCAAGAACCCCAAGTGGTTGAACCGGGATCGATTTGTCCTCTCGTAAGTCCACCATGATTAGCGCGCCCGTGGACCGGTGATGGGCACGAGAACCGACCGATTTTAACTTTCACCGCACAGCAACGGCCACGGCTGCATGCTGCAGTATGCCCTCCTTCACCTCTTCGGCTATGCCCTCACTATCGATGACCTGAAGGCCTTCCGAGTATGTCCCCGCGCTACACTGTGATTTCCATTTGAGCTGGCTTGCTGACATCCGCGCAGAGCGTCGACAGCATCACCCCCGGCCACCCTGAGGCCCATGACACCCCCGGCATCGAGGTCACCACTGGTCCCCTGGGCCAGGGTATCTGCAACGCCGTCGGTCTCGCCATGGCCCAGGCCCACACTGCTGCCACCTTCAACAAGCCCGGCTTCAACGTCGTGGACAACTACACTTACTGCTTCCTCGGTGATGGCTGCCTGATGGAGGGTGTTTCCAGCGAGGCCTGTTCTCTGGCCGGCCACCTCCAGCTCGGCAACCTGATCGCCATCTGGGATGACAACCACATTTCCATTGACGGCAACACCAACTGCGCCTTCACTGAGGATGTCGCCAAGCGCTACGAGGCCTACGGCTGGCAGGTCGTCACTGTCGAGGACGGCAACAGCGACCTCGAGGGTATTGAGGCGGCCATCCGCGAGGCCAAGAAGGTCACGGACAAGCCTACCCTGATCAAGCTCAAGACCACCATTGGCTTTGGCTCCCTCCAGCAGGGCACCCACGGCGTCCACGGCTCTCCCCTCAAGGCCGACGACATCAAGCAGCTCAAGCAGAAGTGGGGCTTCAACCCCGAGGAGTCCTTCGCCGTCCCCAAGGAGGTCTACGACATGTACGGCAAGCACTCCTCCGACGGCGCCGCTGCTGAGGAGCAGTGGAACCAGCTCCTGAACAAGTACGCTCAGGAGTTCCCCAACGAGGCCAAGGACCTTCAGCGCCGTCTCAAGGGCGATCTGCCCGAGGGCTGGGAGAAGAACCTCCCCACCTACACTCCTTCCGACGCCGCTGTCGCCTCGCGCAAGCTGTCTGAGACGGTTCTGTCCAAGATCGAGGCCGCTATTCCCGAGCTCTTCGGCGGCTCTGCCGATCTTACCGGCTCCAACCTGACGCGCTGGAAGACGGCCGTCGACTTCCAGCCCGAGGCCACTGGCCTTGGCGACTACAGCGGCCGCTACGTCCGGTACGGTGTCCGTGAGCACGCCATGGGTGCCATCATGAACGGCCTGGCCGCGTACGGCACCATCCTGCCCTACGGCGGAACCTTCCTCAACTTCGTCTCGTACGCTGCCGGTGCCGTCCGTCTGTCGGCTCTGTCTCAGGTCCGCGCCATCTGGGTCGCCACTCACGACTCCATCGGCCTTGGCGAGGACGGCCCTACCCACCAGCCTATCGAGACTCTGGCCCACTTCCGTGCTCTCCCCAACTGCATGGTCTGGCGCCCCGCTGACGGCAACGAGACCAGCGCCGCCTACTACGTTGCCCTGACGTCCAAGCACACCCCCAGCATCCTGGCCCTGTCCCGCCAGAACCTGCCGCAGCTCGAGGGCTCCACCATCGAGAAGGCCATCAAGGGTGGCTACGTCCTGCACGAGGTCGAGGGCGCCCAGCTCACCCTCGTCTCCACCGGTTCCGAGGTCGGCATCTGCGTTGACGCCGCCAAGTACCTCGCCGAGAAGCACAACATCAAGGCCCGCATCGTCTCGATGCCTTGCTTCGAGGTGTTCGATACTCAGTCCAAGGAGTACAGGCTCTCCGTCCTGCCCGACGGCATCCCTGCCATGTCCGTCGAGGTCATGAGCACCATGGGCTGGGAGCGCTACACCCACGAGCAGTTCGGCATCAACCGCTTCGGCGCTTCTGGTGCCTACAAGGACGTCTACAAGAAGTTCGAGTTCACCCCCGAGGGCATCGCCAAGCGCGCCGTTGCCACCGTCGACTTCTGGAAGGACGTCCCCAACGTCCGCTCCTCCGTCAACCGCGCTTTCCAGCAGCACATCTAAGTCGCTGAGACAGAAGACGGCTAAGGCGGCCGACTTTTACAATGAAACAAGCGCACCCAACCGACTGTTTTGTTTTTGGGCGAATATATTACGCAGTGACGATGGATTACGGAGCATGGGGGAATCTCAAGGAATCTTTTTTGTGGAACCAAAATTAGATGTTGTGTCAAAGAATTTTAAGATTGATCAAGCCAAGACTTTCCGAGCAGAAGAAGATTGATGACAGCCAGGCAGCCGCCGGCCGTGACGAGTGATGCAAGCATTAACCGTCGACTCCACGCTCATGCTATATTAAGTGTCGTCAATTCGTGGCGTGCCGCCCGTCGCGCGATCTCCACGTTCCATTAGTAGAGCCTCCTCGGTGCACCCCGGCCGAGAGTCCTGGGTACTGTGATACCCCTGCTCGATCGGCTTTCGCCACCTCGTGATCGCTCGATCCTGTCAGCGTCGGATCTGAGCGAGAAGCCGGACCCGCACGCGCCGGCGCCGGCCCCCCAGTTCGGCCGTGTCACGCCCGGATATGCCGTTGGTGTTCACTCGGGCCCGGACACTCCGTCGGCACCGGCCCGCTCGCTTGTCTGGGCCGCCCACTCGCGCTGGAACTCGCGAGCGACCCTCTCCAGCCTCACAGCGGCACGCCGGGCCTCCTTGGCCTCGTTGGAGGAGCCGGCGACGACGACGCCGACCAGCATGGGGGCGGCGTCCTCTACGCGCGCCGCGCCCGCGCCGCCGCTGTTGCTGCTGCCCGAACCACCGCCGCCGCCCATTGTGTCGCTCCGGTCGCCGTCCCTATACGGGCCGGACGAGTTCTTCCTGCTCCGGGAGGCGGTGGCGGAGGGGGCGGAAGAGGATGACCCGGCGACAGGGGGCGGCGGTGGCGGGGGGTCGAGGTATGACTGGAGGACGACGGCGCCGGCGTCGGGGTACTCGACCATGATGCGCTGGGGGCGGCCGAGCTGGGCGCGCTGGGCGGCGATCTGGGAGGAGAGGGCGCTGGAGGTGAGGGAGGTGAGGGAGTCGAGGTGCGAGGGCGACGACGACGACGTGATGAGCGGGGTGAGGGTGAGGTCGGAGAGGTGGATGGACAGGGTGGGGTGCTGAGAGGGGAGGCTGGCCATGACGTCGAGTTGCGCGCGCGCGCACGCTATGGCCCGGAGAGCTGGAGCTCTGTGCGCGCGGCCGTTTCGGGGGGCTTGTTACTGCTGCTGCTACTGCCGCCGCTGCTGCTGCTATGGAATGGAACAAACTCGCTGGCTGCAGAGTGCGCGTGTCATGCTGGTGGGAGGCGCGCGCACGTCGAAAAGAGGCATCCGCCGAGGAAGAGAGAGAGGGGGGAGGAGAGAGGGATAGCAATGCAACGCAGCCGGTCTGGAGAGCTGCGGTGATGTGATGGGGGGAAAGGAGTAAGAGAGAGGGAGAGAGGGGAAGTGGATGGATGATGGGGAGGAGATATGAGCTCCAGCTGGAAATGGGGGGTAAGTTGCAATGGGGACAGCGACCCCGGCCAGCAGCGGCGGCGGCAGCGGCAACGGCAGCGGCAGCGGCAGCGCGGGGGTGATGGACGGCATGGATGGCACCGCAGATGAGGGACCCCAGCCCCGGGGCCGGACCAGACACAAAACCCCGGCCACGACTGCGCTGCGGGGGACGACGGTCAAGGTACGAAGTAGGTAACTTTATGAGATACCCGGGCAGGAAGGATCGCTGGATGCATGTATGTGCGCATGCGCGAGCATGCGCCCCGGCCGGGCGACCCCGCGCAACAGCATGAAGCGAACCTGGACACTGCGCAGTTTACGTTCCCTGCCACCGGCCGTCAATCTCGACAGGTCCCGCCCGGCCTTTCGAGGTCCGAGAACCAACTTATAGGAGCTGGCTGCTGGGCCGTCATGGCGCGAGTCGACACGACACATCTTCACCACCACATGTGCACTGCATGCATTTATGCATTCGTTTGTTCTCCCCGCCGCCGCAATCCATTGATTCGACACAACGCACCAACAGCGACGACGACGACGACGACGACGACGATGTGGAGGATAACGGCGGACGAGTCGCATGGTGGCCGCACGGTGGCGCAAGGCAAGGCAAGCAAAGCAGCCTCCCCGCCGCAGACGTGAATAGAAGACCCAGGTGTCTCGAATCCGTGTTTCGACAATCGCATACCCAGCGCCTCGACCACGGCGTGCGGGCTACAGCGGGCGTATGCGTCGCCATCGCAAGTCCTCTCTCGATGACCGCGCCCCCTGACCTGCGAAACGGGGAAAGTGGTGGCCCTGGCGCCAGTCAGGAGTCGTGGCGAGCAACAATTGTCGTAATCGCTGTGCGTATTGCTGGAGAGGGGACGTGGATGTGGACCTGGACGGTGACCTGGACGACTACGTGCACCTTGCTTGGGCTTTTCACCACCGTGGCAAGGCGGGTTCCTGGAGACGGCCGCGTCTTCGTGTCATGAGGCTGTTCGACCGCTTGTCGCCGCCTCTATGTGGCCCCGACTGCCTGCTGTCGTAGGGCCGCGCGTGGCTCATGTCCCTCTGGAGAATGTTGTAGACCGCGCGTGCTCTGTGTTTCTCTCTGTGCCCTCTCCCCCCCCCCCCCCTTCAGACATACAAAATGCGAGCGGTAGATAAGTATGAGGCAGCGACGACGCCGATGTTGAAGGCGTTTCCTCGCCCATCCCATCACCACGCCCGATCTCGAGACACTAACCGCCATCAACTACAAAGCACATCAGGCCCACGGCCGCGAAAGAATCACGCAAGGTATTTCGAAGCACACGTGTAGTGTAGCATCCACCGAATCCAAGCGGCTAACGCGTTGCCCACCAGATGCCCTTCCTCCAGGCCAGCCTCGCCACCCTCATCGTGGCGATCACCGCATCCGCGTATCGTATTGAATGCGACGGCAGCGACCATTGTGGCAACACCACCTCCATGCCCCATCTCAGCGCCGATGTATCTGCCATAGCATACAGTATGTCGGTCGCGGGTGAGGCCAAAGACAGGTACCAGAATGGAGAGCCCATACTCTGTCTAGCCCCCGGTCGCAAGTCCAAGGCGAGTGGTGGGTGGTGCGCCTGGTTCGACGACCTGCAACAAAAGAGCCCTTCTGTCGATGAGATATCGAATATGCTGTCGGCCATGTCGGAGCAGTGCAAACACTGCGGAAAGGTGTTCTTGGATAAGGATCCGGGACATATCGTCGTCACCGACGTCAAAGATAGGCACAGCTGCCGGGGCGCGTGCAAGTACAAGTAGAAAGTCATTTATCCAAAGCACAATTCGATATCCTCGGTTCGATCCCGTTCCCGGAGAATCGAGGTCAAACATTGCAGTGTGGGGGGGGGAACCTGAGTAGGCGCTGGTAGAGCCTCAACGCCGCTGGCTGGGCCGCCCTCGCGCCGACGTTGGAGAGGCTCGAGGTCCGGTCCAAGAGAGTGAGCCTGAGCTCTCCGCTTGACTTGCTCGGCGCGCGTGCGCCAGCGTTAGATCTGTCGAAACCCCGCCCCTGCGCTTGCTGCATCTGGCGAGGTGCATCCTGGGCCGCTGCTCGCCTGTGCCGGGGTCAGGCTCGGGGGTGGGGAGAAGCACCTTGGGAGGAGGGGCGAGCAGGGGGTAGAGCTCAGGCGCCCTGCCCGGAGATGTGATATCGACTTGCTGTTGCTAGCCACTGGGTTGATGAGCGCGTTCGTGGGTGTCATGTCTGCCGCATCGCCGGAGTGAGAGAGTGGGAGCGGTGCGGCGCCGCCATGGCAGGCGATACTTTGTAGATAGTCTTGCGAAGTCGCGATGGGGGTGTCGGGTGTGCGCGGCATGTGCGCGTGGAAAAGCAAAAACGGTTCGGGGTCCAAGAGGGCAAATAGAACCGTGGTGGTTGTCTCAAGGCCTCGTGCGACGCCCGTGCTACGAGGGCATCTCCATCAGTGGTGTCTTGTTCGTGCGACGAATTACCTACCTACCTATCCAGGGTGCCTAGGTACGCAAGGTAGGTAAGGTAAGGTACTTCGTATGTTCTTCTTGGTAAGATAAGGTACCTGAGGTAGTCATGGGAGGCCATCACCACCACCACCATCACCAGCACTACGAGCACCTGGCGCCGCCGCCCTCAGCCAGCCGACGCATTGTACATACGTAGGCGCTGCCATTGCCGGGGTAGCGGACAATAGTCCAAGACCTGAAGAACTGGGCGTCCGGCACAGTTACCCGTTGCGCGCTGCGGATGGCCTCCGCGTTCGTTACACGGCAGATCCGATGGAGGCGTTGAGAGGAGTCAGAGGACGGGCCGGACGCAATGAATTCTGTCGAGTTACACGGGCTGGGTGGGCTTCCCCAACGGGCGGATTGGGCCTGCGCACCCGCCGCGTGCATGAGGTGGAGCGCTGGAGAGGTGCAGAGGTGCAGCAGTGCAGCGGACGGGCTGCGTGACCACGGGGGTGTTCGTTCAGCCGGACCTGGGGCGCCGCTGGACTTGACGGATAGTACGGATAGTAGACGGTTTGAGATGCGCTGGCTGCCCGCGAAGCCAAGCGTCGTACTCGTCTGTCCGGTTGTCTCTGATGTATACCTTAGTGATGCGGGTCGTGATGTGGCAGGGTCAAGACTCAACATACAACCAAGGCCGCAACGGCTGGCTACCCTGCACGGGACGACGATGGAGCTTGCAAGAATCTCCGCCGGCCAGATCAGACGATCTGGTGACTCTCCTGCTGAGAAACGGGAGCATGGTGCTCCCCAACGCATGAGAACGATGCATGGCTTGCTGTCATGATACGGCGTTTGTCGGCTTGTCCGCCGCGACCGTTGCCCGTCGCCCGTCGATCATACACTCGTGAAGCGGGAGAAGCTTCTGTGCGGACCCCCGACGGTCTGGCCGGTCTGAGTGGGCGCCGCCAGGGCTCTACACGCGCGGGGGGTTTCGAGCGCAAATACCTCTCACCCGTTAGGAGGGCCCCGAGTGGCCGGGTGCTTGCGACATGAATGCGCTGGCTGGTGCGATGCGATCCGATGCACTCTGATGTGGGATTCGCACACTACGAGCACGCATGTGCGGCTGTGTGGAGACTGGCCAGACGGACAACCACCTCCATCCACTCCACTGCAAGGCAGGCAAGCAGGGCCGCTGACAACCACCTCACCTCACGTCTGGGCGCTCGTTTGCTGGGCAGAGTCAGCAGTGGGATGACTGGCTGGCTCAGCAATCGAGCGACGAACGACGCAGCCGGCGTCCGCCCACACCACCAATTGGACATGTGGTTGGCGATGCGCGAACCGGCACTGCATTGGCGGGAGGCGGGCTTGCTTGTTGGCAGACCAGACCAAACAAAACCCACGACGGCAGCGCGCCGAGTCATCATCACTTTTGCTGTGCCGCGTCGAGACTACCTTACCTTACGTACCTACTAGGTGCGGATCGGGACGGGCGACAATGCGCTTCTTGCTCGCCGTGAGGCTCCTGCGCCGGCGCGTGCTCGGAGCGTCTGCTCTCGGTGAGTTGGAGCTGCCCGATCGATGATACATGACGATGGAGTGAGGTGTTCGATGCCCGTGCTTTCACTGCTTCCCATTTGTTCGTGACGGCGGATGGCCACGGGCGCCGGGACAGGGTGTGTCGAGGTGGAGACGCGTTTGCGGGATCCAGATGCCAAGTACCCCCGCACCCGTGCCCGGTGCACGGATACCTGCCCGTCCGTGCCTTACAAGTTCCCAGCCGGGATGCCTGGGGAGGCGCTGGAGGAGGGTCGTGTCTAGGTGGCTGCACCTCCTCCTCCTCTTCCGTCCTCACGTCGGGCCACCGAGGGCATCTGAACCTGACCTGACCTACCAGGCCGGCTTGATAGTGGCTGATGCCGCTTGCTGCATTCTGGCCCCAACCACAGAAACTCTGTCGGGCACACTGCGCTGCAGCGCACTCTGGCAGGTTCCAAGGGCCGACCGGCCATCGAGCCACGCAAAGCCATGGCTTGATTGCTCTCGACGAGCTGGCTCTGCAGTGCGCGTGCGGGCATGCAAACACAGTACGAGTCGCTACACCGCACCGCCCGTCGCGCCACCCACCACTCACGTCCCCGCCAAAACGCACCACCCCCGGGGCCTCCAGCGCTCCCGCGTAGGTACCTACCGCCTGAAGAGAAGCGCTGGCGACCCTGCCCGCCCGCTAAGGTAGGCAGGTTCCCGTTCCTCCATTTCCTCCACTGCCCGCCAACCCGCCCCAGCCAGTCCAGATGGTGGTGGACCGGGGGCGTGCATTTTTTTTGGGGGAACCTTGGAACTCTGTTTGATTCACCACCACCACGTCGCCGCCAGCCAAATCTTGCGTCTTTCCTTTCTCCATATTCCATCCACCACCGACGCCCGCCCACGCCGAGCTTCCCTTTCCTCCTCCCGGGCCCTCCTCACCCTCCGTCTCCCCCCCCCCTCGACGGCCGCTCTGATCTCGAGATTGGAAGCGAGCGTACTGCAGCACACACGGCCTGGTCTGCGCCGACTCTGACGACTCGTCCCGTCCGCCTGGTCTGGGCTCGTTCGCCGTTGGGTAGGTACGTGCCGTCGCCTGGTCTGGCACCGCAGGGCAGGTTGGGCCACGACCCTTCTTTGTTTGTCCGAGCCCCTCTGGCCGTCCATCGCCTCGTCCATCGCTTCCACCGCATGACCGGCCTGCCGAGCCCTTGCTCTCGTCGTCGACGATCCGTCCGCCTCGCATCTCTCCGCCGCCTTGACTAGGCCGGCCCATCGAATCCTCCCGCCAACAAACATGGCCGCTCCGCGACGCAGGAGAATCGGCCATCGGCGCCGAGTCGAGGACGAGGGCGACGACGATGGCCGCGCCGACGCGCTCGAGCTCGAGGACGAATCCTTCAGCGAAGGCTCGCTCTTGACCGATGACATCGATGCCGGCGAGGATAGCGACACCAGCAACATCGACGAGGCATCGCCAACATCGCCCGACGCCAAGAAGTCGGCAAACGGCGCGCCAAAGGCCGCTCCGCGGCAGCCGTCCGGCCACGATGCACAGGCTACCAGCAGCAAGGCCGTCACGGATACCGATGCCATGCTGCACGGCTTGTCCATAGCCGACAAGCCCGCCCCGGCACAGGCCATGCATTTCGACGAGGTGGTCGTGTCACCGCCCAAGTCCCCATCGGCGCCCATCATCGTGAGCTCTGCGTCGGCTCCCCGGCCGCAGCCCACCTCGCAGGTCGACCGCCGTCGCCAAGAACACGAGGAGTACAAGCGCCGCAGGGACGAGGACCCGGCCTTCGTCCCCAACAGAGGCACGTTCTTCATGCACGACCATCGGCATGCCGGTCCAGCTGCCAATGGCTTCAGGCCGTTTGGCAGAGGCCGGGGAAGGGGTGGCCGCGGCGGTCCTGCCGTCGGCGGCCCCTTTTCGCCCTTCACGTAAGTCTCTGCGACAGCCGCCGTTGCTCCTCTCCGCACACGCTGACCTTCTATAGCAACCACATGAACCACCCGTCAGACCCGACGACAAACTCACCGTGGACTCACGACAGGCATGAAGCCGTTGCCGACCCCATTCCTCGCCGCCCCCGACAAATCCAGCATCACGGCGAGGGCCCACCTAACGGGAACGGCGTCATCCCGACATGCGAGCCCAGCGCCACGCCTATCAACCGGACGCTGTCGACGGAGAAGCACATTGGCAATGCTCAGGTCAGAGTGTTTCTGCCACGCATGAAGGCCCCCGCCATCTTCCCGGGCATGCCCGTGAAGCAGTACACAAAGCTGCCAGATCACCGCCCTCCACTGCGGAGGGATAAGCCGGTCCGGATCTCGCTCCCGAACCACCCGCCGCGGTACATTTTCCCGGCATCCGACCGGTCATTTACCTTTATCCCGCGTGCCCTTCGGCCCAATCAGCAACGCATGCGCGGCAAACCCCGGTCTACCTGGGGCGGCTCTGTCGGTGGCTTCTCGCGACGCACGAGTGTTTTCGGAGGCGGTAGTTACTACGGAAGCGTGTACTCTCCAAGCGTTGCCATGAGCCGACGGTCGTCGATTGTCAATGAACGGGACATGATGTTCTCGCCCACAGGCTCGGTCATGTCGCGGCCGCCGATGCCTTCCGATGCCGCCAGGCCGATTGTTCGCCTGCCTCCCGCCCCCGGACCGGATATGCAGATGCCAGGTCCTCCCGTCGAGCACATCCCACAGCAAGGAACGCCGTTTGCTGTCCAGGAGCCTTCGATCACCGATCTACCCCAGCCACAGACGCATCCTCTTCCGCAAAAGCCAGCCGTTCACGAAAACCGGCCCGCGTCGTTGCCAATGCATCAGCCTCGGCCGCAAAAGAATATATCTGTTGCGGACATCGAGCCCCCGGCCTTACTCCAGGGGCCCCAAGCCTTCCAGCAGCCGTTCCACCAGCAGGTTCCGGTACAAGTGGCCAACGGGCTCACCCAGGATGCGCATGGACATGTTCGACGCCCATCATATCCTACTCACCATTCCACCGGGACACCGCTCTCCCAGATCCCAGAGAGAGCCATTCACGCGGCGCCTTTCCAGCCCAACGCATACAACCAGTCGCCATACTACAACCAGGTCTACCAGCAGCAGCCCCAGAGCCAGACTCAACAGGGCTACTATTACCCACCGGGTTATTCCGGTCCGGCAATGGCCACGACGGCTGCTGCCCCTCCATTCGTCCCGGCGGCGCAGCACGGCAATTACCCTCCGCAGAATCAGGCAGAGCAGGCAGCTCAGGGCGGCATGCCCAACGCCCCCTCGGGACCGAATCTTGTGGCACAAGAGGTTAATGGCATGGTCTATTACTACGATGCCTCACAGATCCAGCCCGTCGGCTCCTACCCGCCTTACTCGACGGCGCAGACTTTCCAGCCGAGCGTCATGGGAATGGGTGGTATGGTGACGCCGAGCCCGGATACCTTTTACTACCCTCAGCAGGCGCCAGGCATGGTTTACTACCCTCAATAGGGTTTTGGGGTCTCGACGACCGTGCAACTGGACGTCGCCAGCTGACATCACTTTCATTGTCTTCTTTCTGCTCAATCTAATACCTACTTACCTACCTACCTACCTACACCATGACGCCGCACATTGACTGGAGTGAAGGAAATGGGGTCTGCTTTTGGGTCCGGGGAACCTTTGGAATACTCGTTACAATCGGTCGCAACTGTGGGCTGGGTGCACAAAATCACGATGTTTTCACAGTCGCCATTCTTGATTATCGTTGCCAGGCGGAGAACGCGGCAGTGGTTGGGTCGGAAGTTGAGTCGGGGCTTGCGGAGCGATGCGTGCCGGGCGTGCCATTTCGTTGGGCATAGTGGCCTCGGTTGCCGTGCGATGGGGTGCGGCCGGAAGGAATGTATGATGCACTCTGCCGCGTCGGCTTGATATCGCTTACCCTGGGGAGGATGGGACCGTCTTTTCACTTGTCTTTCGTGGGAGGTGTACGATGGCATGCTTAGTGGCGGACGGGAGACTGTCGTGGTGCGATATCATTAGCGCAAGGGGGAGGCGGGCTCGCTTGTCGATTGTTTGGGGCTCTGGCGGTGATGGAAGCTCGCCCATCTTGCAGTTTCCTTTTTGACATCCCTTTTCGGTCGATTGCTTTTTGCCAATTCAGATGCATCCTCCTGCTTAGCTGTCTGTCTGTCTGCCTAGCCATGGGCATCGGACGACGTTTTGGGCTGTTTTGCTTTGGATGGAGCTGATTGATCATGGCACCGGCGTTGTTGGGTGTTGCGGAGCATGGCACACTTGTCAAATCCCAAAAAAAGGGCTCATGTTTTTGCACTCGGCCGTACTCTGGTGTGTGTCTGTGACTATGTCGTGATGGCGAAGATGTTGGTGGGGTGGTGAGTCGATGACCATTGCATTTTCGAGGTTGGCTGTTGCGGTCCTATGTAATTCTCCATCACGTACGGCGTCCGCACCTTCTAACCTGATATATGTGCCTGGAGGGATTGCCTTGTCTCATTAGAAAGCCCCTGTGTTTGAGCCAGCTGCAACGCTAGGGTTGATGCCTGGCGAGTGTCCGCGAGGGTGGTCTGGTATTGGGACATGCGCGGATTTTATCTCGGTGGCCCTGACGGAGAGTAAATGCCATACCCTTTGCTGCTGCTCTTGACAGCTGGCCAAGCTGGAGTCCGTGTCAGACCAGTACGCTTGAGATCGTCGCAAACTAGGTTCCGTACGTGCAGTCAAAGGTATGGGACTCGATCGAAGCGTGCATATCTCCTCGTTCGAGTCGGACGATAGGGACATGTAACTAGCCTACGTGTCACGTCCCGGTGTATGGCACACAGCCACTGCTCTTTTCTACGTGCCCTAGTCGTAATGTGCCTCGGCGGTGTATCTGTCGCGGCAGGGCCAGTCCGGGAAATGGTTATGGGTGTCATCGCAAAGGAGTACGCGTAGAGTGAGACCCTGAGGTCGATTTTATGCAAAGCCATGTTGACACCGTGGAGGAAATTTCGCAGTGATTCATTTACGAGTTTGGCCGGCATGTTTCAAGGTTCTCAAACTGAATGTATGATGAAGACGTGCGAGGGGAAAGCAACGACAAAACGGTAAGGGAACAACGCAACGTGGAACGTAACGCAGGTCAAGCACCCACTAGCATGGTCGACCTCGGCGACAAGAACCTACTCCTCATATGTCGTGGACCAGCGGGCCCTTGCTAGAAAGCTGGACACCTAATGACCCAACAGGATCGGATCTCCGGATCATCGGCTTGGCAGCACAGCAAGCAAGCTCCGTGCTGGTCATGCTACTCGGCTTCATCGCCCCGGCCAGCGCCATTGTACTTCCCGTTCTTGAACTAGTCGAGCCGGCGGCTCAAGGCTTGCCATCTCGGAAATAGCGTGCGTTCAACGGGCATAACTTACACATCGGACACACCACACGTCACAGATGCAGGCTCTCATCAAATATGCCTCTCGCCCCTGGGATGAAATGTACCACAAATTGTCTGTTCACTACCGAAGGTCATAGACGCAATACGTAGACGGCGCTGATGAGCTGTGATGGTTCACGCAAGAGTTCTTGAGCCTCAGGGGTTTCGCCGGACACGTCGCAAAGGAGCCGACGCCTGGAACGCCGCGCTCGCGTCTCGTACGAATAGTTTATGAATTCGATAGCATACCATTGTTGCCTCGTGTCATGGACCCGAGGTCCTGCCACGGAGCGGCAAAAAATTGAAGGCAAATTGGTCACCCGATGTCATGACTTACAAATCCAGGCATACGTCCATGCAAACGTACTCGCACTCTTGGCCAGCAGGAGCAGAGAGAGGGGTGTTCGTGTGGGTGTGGCGTTTGTAGGTTCGGTTCTTGGCGCCGTGACAGGCAGCATACCTGTACGTGTCGTCCCTTGGGCCTCACGCTCCGCAAGCTACTGGCCGGCTCCTCCGCCTATGCGGTGATTGCATTGCCGTGGGAGAGAGATGTGGTTTGTTGCTACACACTGCCTGTAAACAGACCGAGCAGACCGACTGATGAGCGTCGTCGACTCCTCATGTGGATGAGGTGGGGCGGCTCTGGAGGAGGCGAACGAACTCGCGGCTTACACGACGCGGCTGCCTTGCAGCGCCGCGCGCGCGCGAGTCGCGAACCGGAGCGGGCGACAGGCGTCGTGTTTCGGTTGGTGGGCGCTCGGCCTGAGGGGGGCCACAGGCGGGCGGAGCGGATGGGTCACAGGACGGACAGACGGGCAGAGACGTGTCGTCGTATCGTCGTGGGACAACAAGGGGCGGCGCATTGGCATTGATCTCGCAGGACAGGGCAGGGCCGCAGGGAGAGAGATGCAGATGCCGACACGGCTCGCGTCTCCGGAAGTCCACCACCGACCCCCGTCCCAGTTCCAGTCCGCACGCAGCCTGTGGATAACTAATTCGAAAGGTACTGTAGTAACGCCAGATGCCGGGACGCGCAGCCGGGACGCCTGGGGTCGGGGACTCCATCTGTGCCATTTGCCGCCAAGGAGGAGGACTCGCAATCAAAAGTGGTCATCTTCCTTCATGCTATTAATATACCCGCGGCAGGGGAGGCAGGGAGGGAGGAACGGCGGCCGCTGCTGGGCCCGGCGTGCGGGATAGGGGAGCTCAGGCTGAGGGTGCGCCGGCGTTTGGTGGTGACTCGTCAGTGAGGCGATGCAAGGTGAGACGAGGGGAGCGAGCACGAGTGATGGAGGGGCCACGGGCGCTCCAGCTTGATGGGGAAGACGAGAGAGAAAGAGCGAGGGAGCGCGTTCGTGCAGATGCTGCTGCTGCTGCTGCTGCTGCCGCTGCAAAGTACTTCATACATCACATCGCATTGCATCTCACCCGCACCACATCGCACCGCGCTGCATCGAATCGAATCGAGAGACTCGGCAGAGCCTTCTTGGGTGGTTGTCCGCCCGTCCATTACGTGGACGGGACCTCACGCACCGCCGATGCGTGCGCTGCCTGTTGGCCGCATCGCACACGCGAGGCGACGACGCGAGACGAGACGAGGCGAGGCGAGGCGCCAAAATCCGACGACTGACTCTTCAAGCGGGTTGCTTGGTTGCTGGACACCAAACGGGGCCCTGCCCGGGGACGCGATCCGACAGAGGGATGCGATATTGCCCCATGCGGCCTAGCCGGAGCCAATGCCATACATGCCATCCGCGCTTGTCCATGCCGGGGTGGCAGACCCCCCGAGGCCCCCCCAACTGCCCCGAGAAGCCTTGGCAGGCTACCGTACCCTCGTCGGTGGTCACGTTCGCCATGACCTGATAAACTAGCATGATCACTCGCCTGCCATTTGGTAATACCAAGCAAGGTTTCCATCTGCCTTGACGGTTTCACCAGGCCAAAAGAAAGGAGGCCCCCCCGCGACGGGCGGGATGAAGCTTACGTAGACCAGACCAGACCAGGCCAGACAAAAGGCACAGCTGGCGGGAGCTCTCTTGGTCGTGACGAATCAAATCGCCATGCGAAGGCTACACTGCTGTCGCGGCCGTGGCAGCGCAGCACGCACACACACACAGACACACACAGACACACACGTCACCTCGACGGAGCTGTCGGTCCCCGGCATGGCATGGCTGCCACCGCCGTCTGGCTGGCTTACTGGCTGGACGGCGGGCGGGCGGGCGGCGACGGCGGTGGGGAAGGGGCTTGATAAAGTGCATTCACTCATGGACATGGACGTCCACTTCGATGCAATCGGACCCCGGGCGCCCTGCGGGGCGGCGGCGTCGGCTAGGCCGTCCCAGCGAGCCGCGAAGGGCGATGGCGACGACGACACGACACGACGACTGAGACGACGAGGGCGGCTTGTGCGAGGTGCCAGCTGGGGGACAGCAGCCGACCCTTCGCGGTCGCGGACGTAACCAAGTAACTCGCGGAGAAGGGCACGCACACAGGTACGAGCAGTGAGTGGGTGCCTCACCCGGCAGCGAGAGGAGGGGGCGGGCGCCCTCCGCAGCCGTCCATAGAAGCCGAGGGACGCACCGCCAGAGGCAAAACAAGGGCACGCACGGCATTTTGCGTTGGATGTTCCAGTCCCCAGCTGGAAGCTCAAGGCAGTCTCGCCCGCCCGTGTGCCCATGACGACTCACGCCAGCTGCCTGGCGGAGGCGAGACAGTGACAGCCAGCCAGTAAGCCAGCCCGCCCGCCTGCTCGCACGCACACGCGGACGTCACCTTGTGGTGGCGCTGGTGTCTGGCTGGGCCCTTTGGTGTTGGATCGTGCAGCGCCTGGCGTCCTACCCTACCTCATCCTGAATCCTCGACGCCGACTGAGGTCTTTCCGTTCCGCTCCAGGGCCCTTCTGTTTGCCTCTGCTAAGGTAAGCTCGTGCCGTTGTTGGTGGTGCCCGCCCGCCTGCTCCAGACGCGCGCGGGAGGCGTCATCAGCTCAACGCCTAAAGTTGTCCTCCGTGGTGCAGAGCAACCTGGAACCCCGCCCGGGACGCCGAATGGGAGGTATTAAGCCTCATCCGCGCGCGCCTCGAGTCCTTGACGCTGCCCTGGCAAAGATCGTGCGGGAGATTCGATACGTAAAAGATTACTTAGTATTTTGGCCTGCTGCCACTCATCGAGACACGGCAAACTGGAAGCTGCACCCGCTCCCACCGCAGCGGCAACAGCAAGCAAGCACCAGAGTGGAGTGACGGCCTGCACCCCTGTAGCGCCGCCCCCTCTCCCCCAGGTCTCGTGAGTACCGCCCCCGCCCTCGGTCCGCCTGAATCGACGCCGCCCGCCGCCCCCGAAGCCCTGCAAGCGTCCACTGAGCCTGCCTTCTGTGGTGCTGCCGCTGGCTTGCGGCACGCCAGCCCGCTCCCGCAGTCCATTGAGTGCTGTCGTGCGGTGACCTCGCCTGCTGCAGCCGGGCGGGGCCCACCTTTTAGCTCATCTGCTAGCGAGAGCTTTCCCCAACTCCAGCGCCTTCCAAGGTTCTTTCTCCTCTTCTTGCCTCGACGCACCCCCCCGGCTGCGTCTCCTCCCCCTCTCCACCCACTTGTCATCCACCCCCCAAAGCCCGCCCCGTCCCCGTCTCTCGTCTTTCCCTCCGACATCACATCAATCAACCCAGCATCCAGCATCGCCGTCTGTCTCCCCCGACATCGTCGAGAGCGACCTCGCGCATACTCTGCACTTCGTTTGCGGCCTCGCAGCCAACCCGCCTGGGAGAGCTCCTTGAGACATCTCCCCGTGCGCCCCGGACGACTGCATCCCTAGGGGTCCAGTTGACCGCTCATTCCACCGCCAACCTTCCCTGAGCCACCGGCCCCAGCGCTTCCGAGCTCCTGGTACGTCCCGTCGTCATTCGTCACCACACCTGTCGCCGCCTGCAGCGCCGTCTTCGCCCCATCACATCAAGCTTTGGCCGGCAACGCCTGGTTGGCACCTGACTGCGCCATACAAAACTGCTGGCTGCCAGCTGTCTGTGAATCATATCGCTGACATTCGCATAAAAGCTCCGGAACATCATCTTCTGCCGGCACGCCCGCACCAGCATCGTGCAAACGCCACCGTCAAGATGTCGACAGTCCCGCAGCCGCCGAGCCTGGTCATCAGGAACAACCCGGGCCTCGATGCCCCCATCACTCTGAAAGTCCTTTACGATGGATTTACTCGCCGCGTCAAGATGCCGCTCCGGGACATGGTCCCCAACGCACTCGAGAGAGCTGTACGTTCCATCCTGTCGCTTTGCCCGAATCTCAGGTACGACTGATGCTAACTCTTCGCTTCAGGTCCGAGCCTTCTTGCATCTTCCTCTTGACGCCAAGATCATGATGGAACGATATTCCGACTCGGCTGCGGCCTATGTCATGCTTGACCCTGCCAACTCGTCCGTCTACAAGCAACTGTACAGAGCGGCCAAGGCCAAGTCAAAGGTCAAGCTCCGAGTCACGATTCTCAACCGAGATCCACGATCATCGCCCAAGCCTGTTTCCGTCGAGGACGAAGTCGAAACCTACCCCGCGGCCGAGGCCAGCAAGTCTGCCAGTGCCAATGCAGATGTCCTGGTTCCCACCACGACACTGTCCCCCGTCGCCCCAGGCACTTTCCCATATAGCCTGCCTACGCCCGTCACCGCCACGGAGGTGACTAGCGACGTCAACGAGAAGACGTGGAGCGAGACCATCGATGAACACATCAAGAAGCTCGAGAAGGACAGCACAAGTGTTGCGGCCCTGGCCTCGCAACTGGGCGTTACGTGCCGCGTTACGGATTCGACCGATGACGGCGTCGAGCGCTCCTCGGCCTGTACCTTTGCTCCGGCACGCTCTGGCGTCACACCTTACGCCTTTGCTGTTTGCTGCAACAGCTGCGACAAGACGATTCCCGACGCCCATTTCCATTGCTCCACTTGTGACGACGGTGACTTCGACCTGTGCCAGTCCTGTGTCAAGAGAGGCATTACCTGCCACAGCGACGAGCACTGGCTCATCAAGCGCACCGTCGAGAATGGCCACATTGTGAACAGCACCACCGAGACGGTCGCCCCCAAGTCGAAGCCTGCACCTGTCCAGGCTGAAAAGCCCAAGCCTATTCCTGTCGAGGCACAGAAGCCCAAGCCTGCTGAGGAAGAGCCCAAGGCGAGTGTACCCGTCAGCCGCAACTGGGCTCCCAGTCTGCTCGGACAGCCGCCCGTCACTCGATGTGCAGTTGACCGCTGGAACTGTGTCGGCAATATGCGCACCTGTAACTGCTGCGTTCGAGGTGCGTAACTCTAACCCGTGGGTTGCTCCGGGCCGTCGCTAATGACTGCCTTACAGAACTCCCCGAGAGTCATTTCGTCCATTGCACAACCTGCGAGGACTATGACCTCTGCCAGCCATGCTTCGCCAAGGATATTCATGGCCACCATCCAAAGCATGGCTTTGTCCCTGCTGTCGAGGGAACCCGAATGCCAGACCACATCAAGTCGAAAATGGAACCTGGCCGTAACCAGATGCACCACGCCATTTGCGATGGCTGTGACAAGGTTAGTCATCCCATTCTGGCAATTTGTTTGACTCGGAATAGCGCTCACACATTGTAGTACATCACTGGCATCCGCCACAAGTGCCTCGACTGCCCCGACTGGGACTATTGCGCGAGCTGCATCGGTACCGCGCACTTCGTGCACGCTGGCCACCGCTTTGCCCCAGTCTATGAGCCGCTGACCGACATTCAGGCGTGCTCAGGCCCCCAGCCGTTGCATTTGGGCATCTGCTGCGATGGACCTCTTTGTGCGATGAATAACGCGTACCCCTCGTACATCCGTGGTACTCGGTACAAGTGCGCCGTCTGTCACGATGTGGACTTCTGCGCCAACTGCGAAGCGAGCCCGTCCAACTTCCACAACAAGACGCACCCTCTGATCAAGTTTAAGACTCCTGTTCGCCACGTGAGCGTCACAACTACCGGTGAGCGCCAGGATGGAAAGCGCATGCCGGTGATGGGCGACCGCAGCACCACTAATTGGGCCACCGAAACCGTGAGCCCTGTTGGCAAGAACTCCGTCAACGCCGTTCAGGAGAAGACCGAGACCCAGACCAAGGCCGATCCTAACGTCAAGACTGAGCCCGAACCCGAACCCGAAATCAAGGCTGAGCCTGAGACCAAGGTCGAACCTGAGATGAAAGAGGAGAAGACTGAGTTGGCTGCATGGTCGGCCAACGAACAGGATCTTCGCGCCGTGTTTCTGCACGACTCCATCTCTGACGGTACCGTCCTGCCTCCCAACCATGTTTTCGAGCAGACCTGGGTTCTTCGCAACGAGGGCAAGGTCGCCTGGCCTGCTGGTTGCTCCGTCAAGTTTGTCGGCGGTGACTACATGGGACATGTCGACTCTGCGCACCCTGCCGGAATCTCGGAGCTCGTCTCCGCCTCGGAGTCGACCGTCTGCTACGCGACCCTGGCCCCGGGCCAAGAATACCACTTCACTGTGCTCCTCCGCACCCCGGCCCGTGCTGGCAAGGTTATCTCTTACTGGCGCCTGACGACTCCAGACGGTTTCAAGTTCGGTCATCGTCTCTGGTGTGAGGTGAACGTCCGCCCTGAGGCCTCCGATGCCACCAAGGCGGCCACACCTGTGGTCAAGAAGGAAGAGGACGACGAGGCCACATCCAAGTCCAGCAGCACCATGATCTTCCCCAAGCTTGAGAAGGAATCGCCGAGTGCCAGCTTCCACGAGGAAGCCAAGACGGAGACGGAGACGGAGACGGAAGTTGCCGATGAAAAGGCCGAGGTCGAGGAGGGCTTCGACGAGGAGGAATGGGAAGCGTCCGATGACGGCTTCCTGACCGACGAGGAGTACGATATTCTGGATGCCTCCGACGAGGAGTTCCTAGAGGAGCAGCAGAAGAAGCTTCCGAAGAAGTAGGGCCCGTCACGCTTGACTAGCCTCTTCTGCTTGTATGCTTTGGGTTTCACAAGGTCGCGCAAGTCTGTGCTTTTTCCGCCTGGAAGGGTGAAGTGTACTTTTTGTCCGCCGCGCAGCGAGTCTTTCCCACTCTAATGATACTCTAACCGGCTGGTGGGTCACCGTCATCGGGACATGAGGTCGAGTTGGGTGGGAAACCACAGCGACACACATTCCTTTTACGATGTTGGTCACCAGATTACCTAGGATGCAAAATTGATCTCGCTTGGCCAGGTATTGCTTGCTTGCTTGCTTGTAGTCACTGATGTCAAATACACTGCGAAGTAAGGATTACTTGGACTACCTACTTTGTACATGTGATGATGTCGGGGTGTGGCATTGAGTGGTGCGTGCCTCTCGGTTGTGTAACCTGGATTCGGTGTGCTGCACTGGTCGGCTGACACGCATCGAGCGAGTCTTGCGAGTCCAGCGCCAACGGGGCCAATCACGCTTAGTCAGGTGTTTGGCGGCCGCATTGGAAAAGTTGCTGCCTGAGGCGGACAGAGTTGTGCGCGACGCAGAGCCAAGCCGCTGGCACCCAACCGCCGTGTTCGATCGCGCCCCCTTCTGTGGCTTTTTTTTTCCTTTGGGATTTCGAGCATCGGCCACCAGCGACGCCCAGGTTGCTGCACCTGCACCAAAACACCATCCCGGTACCCCATCAACCACTCGTGTCGGCCATCAAGCGACGCGAACACGGGGACGGATGAACAGGTCGGTAGCGCGTTGAACACCAGCCTGTGCATATTCGAGTGCCAAACGCCACAACGGTCGATTCGAAGCTCCGCGTCTCGACAGCCGCTTGCGCGAGCTAAGTCGCCACGCCCATCACGTCCATTTCCTCTGGTTGCAAGATCCCTTTTCCTTGATCTATCCGGGGATCTGAACGCGTCATTTCCTCTCATAATACATCTCTTCCCTGCCGCACGTCACACTCATCTCCGAGATGGTCACCTTCGCCCTTCCCGGTGACGACCACGTCACAAACGGCGCGAGCGGCACGCCCAAGGCTCGTCCGCCTCTGCCCTTTGCGAAGCGCAACTTCACCGCGTCGCCCTTCAGTGGCAGCTCTGCGAAACGCAACGGCACTCCCCACAGCTCGTCTTCGCGAAAGCTATTGATAACACGCGACGAGGTGCCCTCGAGCGGCCTCAACAACAGCTCCATCGCGGCGGCGCGGAACATCTTCCGATCGTCTACCTTCAGCGATAGCCCCCCGGCGACCCTCTTCTCCCCCAAGCTGCCGCAGAGCACGATGAAGAGGGTCTTTGCGCCCGGTGCGACTCCCGAGCCGTCCCGTGTGTATCGAGAGTCGACTGTCAAGGCTACCCCGCGCGGTATGGCCTCCAAGGCGACCGACAAAGAACTCTTCCCCATGCGCATCTCGTCGCCGCCTCCAGAGCTCACGGGCGAAGCCCTCACGCAGAAAGTCCCGAAGGACTGGAATGCTAAGGGCTCCATCTACGCGGACCAATTTCTCGCACATCTCTGCCCCGCCAACTTTGACGACGAGCAGCGCCGGCAGTTCTTCTGCGTTCTCGATCTTCGGCGTCTCAAATATGCAGCCAACGAGATCTTCTCCAAGAAGGACTGGAAACTGAACGTCATCAATTTCGCCAAAGAGTTCGAGAAGAGCCGTAGCATTATCCTCTTGCGATACGGACTCTACGAATTCCAGAACGTCAAGCCTTCCAAGGAAGTTCTCAAGAAATGGCGACGTGAACACGGCCTCCCGGAACCCGAAGAGGAGGAGGTCGAGCCTACTCCCTCGAAGTTGGCCTCAAAGAAGCGCAAGGCCGATAACGACCTCTCCAAGCAGTCTGATGTTGCAGAAGAATCGACCGCCAAGGGCAAGCGCAGAGCTATTGTCCGGGATGAAGAGGAAGAGCCGGTAGCTGTCACCCCTGCTCCCAGCAAGGGCAAGAGAAAGGCCTCCGTAAGTGAAGAGCAGCCTGCCAAACTGCAAAAGGCAACGCCGTCTTCCGCAAAGAGCTTGTTTGAGAAGATTGCGAATAAACCTGCCACGCCGGCTCCGGCTCCCGAGAGCGTGGCTAATGCCAAGCCGAACCCATTTACCGCCAACAAGCCTGCTTCCAACAACCTCGCGCGATCGGTCTTCACGAATCTGAAGCCTCCCGCTCAAGCGGCGTCATCTGGCGGCAATATCTTCGGCTACCTCTCGGATGCGAGCTCGGCCAAGAACAGTGGCGTGGAGGCGGACGCGGAGAGCGAGAGCGAGACGGGTTCCGATGAGGGCGAAAGCCCCGAGGCTGGCCAGAGCGACGAGCCAAGCGTTGCGGCCAGCGGTGTAGGCGAGACCGGCTCGCAGGCCGGTTCCAACTTGTTTGGCAAGAAGGCGGCACCGACCAGTGGCTTTGCCATGGGTGCCTCGAGCGACGCTGGTACTCGCGAGAGTACACCGGGGCGCAGTCTGTTCGAGCGCATTTCCAAGGATAGCGATGGACAACCCCTTCGAGCCGACGAGCGAGCCGAACCTGCTTCCGCTCCCGTTGATCAGACTTGGAACCCGAGCACGACGCCCATCAAGTTCGCGCCAGCCACGCAGAAGACCTCGCTTTTCAGCGGGACCTCTGCACCCGCGAGCAGCAGCATTTTTGCTCCCAAGGGCACTGCCACATCCAACATGTTTGGTGCCTCGAAGCAGGACACTCCCTCGACCAAAGAATCCTCGGTAGGCTTAAGTGCAGACGAGGGAGGAAAAGATGGAGGCGAATCTGACAAGGAAAACGAATCGCAGCCGGCGAAAAAGGCAATGTTTGAGCCCAAGGCTCCCACGCCTGGAGCCCAGCCGAACTTCGGCTCGTCCCTTTTCCAGCAGAAGCCGACGACCGGCGACGCCTCAAAGGAGGCTGAGGCACCCAAGCAAGCACCGGGTCTATTCAGCGCCACGCCCAAGGCCGATAGCCAGGCACAGACGCCTGTGACTGGCAATCTCTTTGGTACGTTGAACAAGCCAGCTGAGGCAAACGCAGCGGCGTCCGCCACGCAGTCGACCACATTGTTCGGAGCAAAGCCGGCGGATTCAGAGAAGCCCGCCGAGCCGGCGGAGGCACCGAAGTCGACCCCGTTGTTTGGAGGCCAGAGTGCAGCATCTCCGTTCGGGGGTTCTGGCGCGGCTGGCTCCTTGTTTGGGGCCAAGCCTGCGACGACCCCGGGCAGCGGACCTGGCAGTGGCGCTTCGACACCGTCGGCTCCTCTCTTCGGCAGTGCCTCCGCCACATTCGGCGGCATCTCTACGGCTCCAGCAAAGACTGACAGTGCACCAGCTGCGCCCGCACCTGCTGCGCAGCCTACCTTCGCGTTCGGTAGCTCTGCCGAGAAACCTGCCGCTGGTGCCTCCGACACGGCGCCGAAGCCGCTCTTTGGAGGGACCAAGTCTCCCCCCGCTGCGACCAGTGCGAATGGCATGTTTGATGGCAGTCCCATGAAGCAGGATGAGCCGTCGCCCGCCAAGAAGTCATTTACGGGCGGTAGCAACACTGGCTCGTCGACGCCGACCTTCAACTTCGGAGTTGGCCAGCCGACCTCCAGCGCCCCAAGCGCCAACGCTTTCGGCGCGACATCGGCTCCCGCCGCGAATACTGCGAGCGGCCCAGTCAACTTGTTCGGGGGGGCTGGATCTGCGTCCAATGCTGCCTCTGGCAACTTCAACTTTGCTTTCGGCGCGACCTCGTCTGGCACCTCCTTCAACAACCCCTTTGCCGGCAACTCCAACACTGGAGCCGGAACACCTGGTGGGACTTCGTTTACCTTCGGAGCGGCCTCGTCAGGCCCGGCCAGCGGCACGTCGTCGCCGTTCCAGTTTGGAGCCGCAGCGCCCACCAGCACGACCCCAGCCGCCTCTGGCGGTTCTCTTTTTGGCGCAAGCCAACCCGCCAACAGCGCAGCTCCGGTGTTCGGGGCCACCTCGTCCTCTGGTAGTGGCCCGTCCTTCAACTTCTCTGGTGCCCCGTCGCAGCCGCAAGGAACTGGCCTCTCGTTCGGATCCAACCAGGCTGCACCTGTGTTTGCCGGCCTCCAGGCGCCTGCGGGTGGATCGTCCACCACCGGGACCAGTAAGTCACCGTTTCCGCACCGGAAAATTGCGCCGCTAAAGCGACGGGTGTAGACTCCCCCCTTAATCTTGGAGGCGGCTCGAGCTTGGCGACTACACCCGCCGCGGGCACCCCGGAACCCTCGAACCAGGCAGACGGCGCCAATGGTAGTAACAACGAAGAGGGCGAAAAGCATGAGCAGATCAATCTGACGGATGGCGTGGACGAAGGCGAAGAGGTACTCCACGAGGTGCGGGCGAAGGCGATGAAGTACATGCCGCCAGCCGAAAAGTCGGACAGCGACGACAAGGGCAAGTCAAAGAGCCCATGGTCGACTCAGGGAGTTGGCCCCCTGCGACTGTTGAAGCACAAGGAGTCCGGCGTCGTTCGCCTCCTCCTCCGCGCCGAACCTCGAGGCCACATCGCACTGAACCGAGCATTGGTCAACCGGCCTTACAAAGCGGAGGAGAAGTACGTCAAGATTACGACGTCCAACGAGAAGGCCGACGGGCTTGAAACGTGGATGATTCAGGTCAAGACGAAGGACTTGGCCAAGGAGCTGGCCGAGGTGCTTGAGAAGCACAAGGAGGCCAACAAGACGTAATCGTCACGGAAGGAAAACAGGAACAGGGCATTGAACAGGAACAAACGCCAAGGGGGACGGTTGAAGCAGGAGCATCAAAGGCGTTTCACGAGGAGCATCGTAGGCAGTCTTGTCATTTTTATGGAATCAACGAAAAGAGGATTTCGGCGGGATGTCGATACGGCCCCAGGTTCCTCTAGTTTGGCGTTTCTGCATGAGGATGTTGCTTTTACACTAGGCATGTGCAGCTCTACCGCTGTAGGTACGCGAGCTGATAGACAGGGAGGAGAAGCAGCGGCGCAGTCGTCGGGAGGATGGGTCTAATATTTATCGCTGCAGACATAGGAGCCGAATGCTCAGTTGTCCTGTCCCGCACTGATGATTACCATAGAAAACCTGGAATGTCGTGACGTGACTGGGGTTGCGTGTTGGCTGCTGGTGTGGCGCGCCGCCTTCAAGAAGGGCCGTCGTCGCAGGTGTTTGGGCCTGTCCCATAACTATGTACTTCGTAGCAGGCCTGGGTAGCTGACGTGGGGGCGGGGGTGAACCACTTCAGGCCCAGAGGCGCGTCGCGCGTCGGCACTTGGCTGTTCCACCGACTGAACGTTCGCTGTACCGAGCCTGCTTCGACGGCAGCTTGATTCTGCAAAAAGCCGACCACAATGCCACGGTACGCAGGCCTTCCATTCTGTTCGCCAGGCGGATCTGACTAGCTGTGTCCAGGGAAATCATCACGATCCAGGCTGGGCAGTGCGGCAACAGCAGTGAGTAGCTAGCCCTCCCCTTGATTTGACCGCCCTTCGCCTTGTGCTCGCGATACGCAACGCCCCGAAGCGATGCGAACGGCGACAGGCGATGGATGGCGGGAGATTTATTGGTCGCGGCCATTTGCTGACTTTGGCCGCCCTAGTTGGAAGCCAGTTCTGGCAGCAGCTCTGCCAGGAGCACGGAATCAGCCAGGATGGCACGCTCGAAGACTTTGCGACCGAAGGCGGCGACCGAAAGGACGTGTTCTACTACCAGAGCGACGACACGCGATACATCCCACGCGCCATCTTGATTGACTTGGAACCGCGGGTGAGTTGGAGCAGGGCGAAGGAGGCAGCGAACGATGGCCCGGCAGAATCGAGCGTTTGCTGATTGCGAGGGCGCAGGTTATCAACGGCATCCAGACGGGCCCGTACCGGAACATCTACAACCCCGAGAACTTTTACGTCGGCAAGGATGGTATGGGCGCGGCCAACAACTGGGGCGACGGCTACCAGAGCGGCGAGGCCGTGTTCGAGGACATAATGGAGATGATTGAGCGCGAGGCCGACGGCAGCGATTCTCTGGAGGTAAGACCGCATGGATGCTACAGCTTTAAAGGGCTTGGAGGACTTGCTGACGGCTTCTTCGCAGGGCTTCATGATGCTGCACTCGATTGCGGGCGGCACGGGCTCTGGGCTGGGGTCCTTCCTGCTGGAGCGGCTCAACGACCGGTTTCCGAAGAAGATCATACAGACGTACTCGGTGTTCCCAGACACGACCAACGCGGGAGACGTGGTCGTGCACCCGTACAACAGCATACTGTCCATGCGAAGGCTGACGCAAAACGCGGACTCGGTCGTCGTGCTGGACAACGGCGCACTGTCGCACATTGCGGCGGACAGGCTCCACGTCCAGGAGCCGTCGTTCCAGCAGACGAATCAGCTGGTAGGTGCGGCACTTCCAGGAGTCTCGTCAGCAGGCTAACGGTGGCGGCAGGTTGCGACGGTCATGTCTGCGAGCACGACGACGCTGCGGTACCCGGGCTACATGCACAACGACCTCGTGAGCATCCTCGCGTCGCTGATCCCGACGCCCCGATGCCACTTCCTCATGACGGCGTACACGCCCTTCACGGGAGACCAAGTGGAGCAAGCCAAGACGGTGCGCAAGACGACGGTTCTGGACGTGATGCGGCGGCTGCTGCAGCCCAAGAACCGCATGGTGTCGACGGTGCCAGGCAAGAAGAGCTGCTACATCTCCATCCTCAACGTGATCCAAGGCGAGGTGGACCCGACGGACGTGCACAAGAGCCTGCTGCGCATTCGCGAGCGGAGGCAGTTGGCGACGTTTATCCCTTGGGGCCCTGCGAGCATCCAGGTGGCCCTGACGAAGCGCAGCCCGTACATTCCTATGAGCCACCGCGTGAGCGGCCTGATGCTGGCCAACCACACTAGCATCGCCACGGTAAGCACCCCCTTGTTTATGCTCTCAGGAATGCGTGACAGAGGTTTAACTGTTTGATACAGCTGTTCAAGCGCATCCTGAGGCAGTACGACAGCATGCGCAAGCACAACGCCTTCATAGAGGGATACAAGAAGACGGCGCCGTTTTCGGAGAACCTGCACGAGTTCGACGAGGCCCGGCAAGTGGTGGCCGACCTGATTGGGGAGTACGAAGCGGCAGAGAACGCGGACTACCTGAACCCCGAGGGCAGGGAGCTGCCGACGTCGGCGGAGACGGACAGGAGAGTCGGCTGAGCAGGCGGGCCCGATATAATGCAGCGGGAGGGAGGGAGGGACGGAGGGAGCGTATCGTTTCGGGAATTGTGTGTTAACGGCCGGGACGAGGCATCACGGCACGGCGTTTGGGTTTCTCGGAGAGGTGTCTCTAGTTAGTCTACGCAGACAGGGCCGAACAAGGGGAATGATTGTCTAGACTGACAGACTTCGTACTGTAGACGAAGTACCTGAAGTACCGACGCAGTCATACGTGACACGCATTACACCCATACGTCGCCAAGGGACCCGGCACGCCATCTTGCACGACTCAGGACTCCAGGGCAGGACCCCCGCGGAGACATGTCAGCGCGATGCATGTGTGGTTCCTGATCGCGATGAGGCTCGCGGCGGGATGGAGACCCTGACGAAATAAATGTGGAGTGGCCGGGAGGTTTTGGTCCGCCCGCCCGCCCGCGGCGGGCGTCTTTCACGGCGGGAAAACGTCACTTGACGTCACTAGGCCTGTGACGGGAGGCGCGACGAGATTGTAAATGGGGGATAAAAAGGGCCGCCGTGCTTCATCATTGAGGAGTACGCATCCAAGACTCAGTTGACTGAATCTTTTGACTGAACAAGTTTCGCACGGGGACTCGGTACGTTGCGCTGGCGCCTCTCTCCATGCAGACAAGACCGCGCGCTAACCAACACGGCAACACCAGATCTTATTAGCCTACCTTATTTCACTTACACAGCCTACCACTACCACCGAGCTCGACATCTTGGGCAACACCAGCGCAAAAGTACAGCACCCAACATGCCTCAGTCCAAGGCCGACCAAATCTCCAACACGCAGGCCAACCTGCCGCTGCCGGAGCAGCCCCCCCAGCCGTCGGACTGGCAGTCGGCCGACGCGCGGACCGTCAACGTCGGCGCGGGCGGCGACAACGCGGCGCGCGGGACGCAGGGCGCCGAGGCGCGCGCGCAGGCCGGGCTGCACGGGGCCGCGACCAAGGGCACGGACATGGACATGAGCGGCATCGGGCGCGGCGTCGACGAGGCGGCTAAGAAGGGCGCTGCTGCTGCCTCGAACAAGTGAACGTTGACGTGCGGTTCTTGTGTCGCTTATGGGGATACGCATGTGCATGGATGGAAACGGGGACGTGGAGGGTGGGATGGGAGCTCACCCTCGTTGGGATGGGCGTTTTGATGGGGGGTTTTGGGAATGCTTTTTAGCCACCGGACTGGCTGGGCGGTGGATTGACTCAATGATTGAAGCCTTGGATTCATTGAGCTTCTGGTGACTGTACTGTGTGCGCGTGTGATTACCTGCCTCGGAGCCACCTCGTAACGCAGCCATGAGGTTCAACTGCATCTGAGCACCTAGCGGCTAGCGGCACATGGCACTGAAGCGCTGCAAACGCCCTGCCGGTGATTGGCCCCTGACCGGAGCTCTCCCAGCTCCTCCCCGCCAACCATGCCACGAGCCCCACCAGGGGCGGGTGGGCAATTGTCGAAAGCACAAAAACCTCCCGTCCTCAAAAGTCGTCGTTGTTCGTCGCCCGACCACCGCACCTCACAGGCCCTCCCTCCCTTCTGCCCTGCCCCTTCCTGCCGTTCACAGGCCCATGTTCCGTCGCCTCCTCATAACCATGGCCGAATCCGCTCCCAAACGCCTCAAGACCGCCGCCACGTCCACGGGGACGGGCCCGCTCATCGGCACGCACAACGGCCACTTCCACGCCGACGAGGCCCTCGCCGTTCACATGCTGCGCCAGCTGCCCGCCTACGCCGACGCCCGCCTCGTCCGCACCCGCGACCCGGCCGTCCTCGAGACGTGCCACACCGTCGTCGACGTCGGCGGCGAGTACGACGCCGCCCGCAACCGCTACGACCACCACCAGCGTGGCTTCGCCACCACCTTCCCCGGCCGCGACACCAAGCTCTCGAGCGCCGGGCTCGTCTTTTTGCACTTTGGCCGCGCCCTCATCGCCCAGCGCCTGAGCCGCGCTCCTCGCTCGACCGCCGCCGAGTCCGTCGAGGGCGGTGAGCAGGCCGCCGCGCCGGTCGCCGTCGCAGAGGACAGCCCCGAGGTGGAGCTCCTCCACAAGAAAATCTACGAGAGCTTCGTCGAGGCGCTCGACGCCCACGACAACGGCATCTCCGTCTACGACCCGGCCGCCGTCGCCGCCGCCGGCCTGCAGAAGCGCTTCAGCGAGGGCGGCTTCACCCTCGGCGCTCTCGTCGGCCGCCTCAACCCCAACTGGAACGACGCCCGCCCCGCCGACCCTGCCGCCGCCCAGCAGGCCGAGGACGAGCGCTTCCTCGAGGCCAGCGCCCGCATCGGCGACGAGTTCGACCGCGACCTCGACTACTACGCCTCGGCCTGGCTCCCCGCCCGCGCCGTCGTCCAGCGCGCCTTTGAGCGCCGCCGCGACTTCGAGCCCGAAGGCCGTGTCCTCGTCCTCGACGGCCAGTCCGTCCCCTGGAAGGACCACCTTTACTCCCTCGAGGCAGCCGGCGTCCCCAACCCCGTCCTCTACGTCCTCTACCAGGAGAAGCCCGAGCCCGGCGCCAAGTGGCGCATCCAGTGCGTCCCCGAGTCCGAGGGCTCCTTTGTCAGCCGCAAGCCCCTGCCCGAGGCCTGGCGCGGCTTCCGCGACGAGGAGCTCGACTCCGTCGCCGGCGTCCCCGGCTGCGTCTTCGTCCACGCGGCCGGGTTCATCGGCGGCAACAAGACGTGGGATGGCGTTAAGCAGATGGCGCTCAAGGCCCTGGACGCATGAAGTTTTTTTGCGGAGCGAGTAAAGGCCTATCTGTAGTAATGACATGACAACAACAACAACCAAAAAAGAAAGGATTCAAAGGATCATGAACGACAAGAAAGAATCGTAGTAATTTGACACACTAAGAAGAGGCAACGCAACGCAGGGTCTCTCGATCCTGGATGCATGACCCAACCTGCTTTCGGGAGATGCGCCCAGCAGATCCCCCGCAGCAGAGAAGCCAAATGGCGGAGCCCAGAATCGCGGAGATGTCGTCGGCACAATACATGTCAAGAACCAAATTACGCAACACAGACCCGAGCCAAGCAGTAAAAACGTTTGCCCGTGTTCATGGCCTCGATCTCGTTGCCAGAGCCAGCGGCCTCCGCTCAGTGACAAATGAAAACAAATAAAACCCGCCTAGCAAGATCATGCGTCGCCTCGTCATGGCCACCTCTTGAAGCCAAGGACAATCAGAATAAAACAATGACAAAAGAGAAGAAGCCCGTTAGTGTCCTCTCGCGGGGGACTGCGCGCAGCCATTTTGGAGTTCCCCTCTTGTGTGTCCGCCCAACGCCAACATTGCCATTCGTTCGTGACAAGAAAAACAAGCATCCCACCGCCGTCTGCTCGGGCTCCGGAGGCCGGCCAATTCGCATGGGACGTCGAGGCAGCCGGCCCAAGAACCGTCAAGTCGTCCAACCCAAAAACCTCTGAGCTCTCCTATCTTATCTCCGGATGGGTATGCCTTCTCCCGAGCCAACAGGCTCGGCGGCCTTCTTTGCCTCCGTGGGGTTGGAGGTGACACCCTCGGCACTCGTCTCGCGGTGGAGGAAGCTGCTCTCCTTGACGGGGCTGCCGGCCTGAACGCCGGCGATGGAGCCGTGGTGCTTGGGGACGCTGCCGGCGCCGGAGCCGTTGATGGGGACGACAGGTGGGGGATGTTCTCGGGGACGGGGTGCTGGGAGCCGACAGCGCCGGCGTCGACGCCGTCGCCCTTG
Organism: Purpureocillium lavendulum; assembly: GCA_029168975.1. NCBI lineage: Eukaryota > Fungi > Ascomycota > Sordariomycetes > Hypocreales > Ophiocordycipitaceae > Purpureocillium > Purpureocillium lavendulum. Next base: position 969,881 of record JAQHRD010000005.1, on the reverse strand, counting down.
CCGGCCTTTGACATGGCGTAGTCGCCCGAGTCGAAGTATTTGCGGTCCTTGAGGTGCTTGGCGAAGTGGTCGGAGCGGGACGGAAGCTTGCCGTAGAGGCGGAAGAGGCGCTGCTCCTCGGGGGAGAGCGACTGCGTTGGCGGTTGGGTCAGCGTGGATGCTCAGGGCACGAGAGAAGGCGTAGTGGGCAGGAAATGAACGCAAGCTTCGACAAGGACCGGAATCTCGGTGTCTCGAGGAGGCACCAAGACCGCGCCGCGAACACCTATGATGTGCCGCGAGGTCGTCTCCGCCGATGACGAAGGTGTACGCAAGGCTGGAGCGGGGAGGGAGGGCGGCGGACTCACCTTGACGTCGACCTTGTTCTTCTGATGAGGGTTCATCGCGATGGGACCGCTCGCCGGGCCGTGGAGGGGTCTTTCGGTGATGTCGGAGGGGAATGCGCAAATGGTGCGTTGCGTGCGTGTGTTGCTGGACGGTTGAGGGCGGGCCAGTCGTCACCACGACGCTCGATTGGGCGGAATTGGAGATGCGGGGGAGGGAGAGCTTGCCCAGGGACAAGACACCCGAGTCGAGGGACGCGTGCGGCCTAGAGCGGCTACTCTGGACGATTTGGTCGTTTCTCCTGGAGCGACGAGGTTTGAGGGGCGGTCGAGTGTGCAGGAGGAGGTTGACTGTTGAAGTGCCGAGCGGGGAGCCGGGAGCGCGAGAGCAGCGGGAGGTGGCAGTGGTTGGCGGTTGGTGGTGGTGGTGGTGGTTGTGGCTGTCCCTCGACTTTGTGGTTGCAGGTCGGCGGGCGGGCGGGCGAGTGGTCGAGGCAGGTCACCAGCGAACCTGCTGGGCCAGTTTGGTGGTGGCAGCAGTGAGCCAGTGACGATGAAGCTCCATGTCCCGTCTAGGCCAGGTCGGGGTGGCCCGTCCTGGCAGCCCGTGCTATGCTGTGCCGGTGCTGGACTAACAGTCAGTGCTGTGTCATCCGCCCGACGCCAGCTAAGGCATCAATGTTTCCCTGCCATGGCGCCCGACAGTGGGGAGTGGAGGTCGCATTGGCGGGCGGTGCCAGACATGAGGTCACGCTGGGTCCACCCGAGCCCAAGCCAACCAACCTTGGAACCTGGAAGCCTTCTGCCGCCTGTGCTTTCTCGAGGTGGGCGGGCTGGCACTGGCAGCGAGAGTAGCATCATTCACAATGCAGTTAACTTAAGTATTGTGTGGGCTCTCTCCCAGATACATGTCGCGGCAGTCCCTCGGGGAGGCACGGAGTACCTAAGGTACTTAGGTGACAGTGAGGGAAGACGGCCGAGAAGACCGGGGAACCTGGAGCTTAGTACCTTACTTACCTTGTTACCTGGCAGCAGCAACACATCCATTCGTATCTCGTCTCCGGCTTATGGCTCCCGAGTCCCGACATGGCGCAAAGGTTTGTCAAGCAATTGAGTAAGAACGCGGCGCCGTCTTTGGATGCCAGGTCACCTGATGGTCCTCGCACGCTGCAGAAGCGGGCCTTGCCTCATTCATTAAGAATTGGAGTAACGTCCTCCCGAGTTACTACCTACATTGGTACCCTATCTGGCCGCGGTTGCCCATGTCAGCAAGAGGGCGCCGGGCGGATTTCTCGCTCGAGGACCCTCGACCCGATGAGACGAGACGAGACTATCCATGCATGCATGCACGCCTGCTCACGGCATGGACGCGAGGCGTCGCGGAATTCCAACCCCGCCAGTCCGCCCTCCCGCCCTCCCGACCTCACGGTTGCCGACGCTCCGGGTGTTCCAACCTGGAAGGCTGCCGCCGCGAGTCCCGTCACCGTGTGCCAGAAGACCACCGCAGGCACCTGATTGTGCCAGGATGCGGCTCATCGGGCAGCCGGTGCATGAAGCGGGCATGATGGAAGTCAATCCCGCCCGTCGACCCAGTCCCAGCGGCCCAGACCTGCGGCAATTGGTTGGCAGGCAAGAGGTACTGATGCCGGACGTTGATGGGATCAAATTCCCATCCGTCATCCCGGGGGACCAGGCATTGACGCCTGGAAGTAGGTACATACACGTAGGCACTATAGGTAGGCCCCGCCGCAGACCCTAGGTATGGCGACGGGGCGGTTGCAGGCGGGCCAAAGCCTGACGTGGGCTGCTGGATTTCTAAGCAGCCCGCCCCCCAGCGCTCAGAAAGGCCGCCTACCTTAGGCGGACCCCACGATGGTGGAAGACGGGCAGCTTGAGGGTCCAGGTGCCTCGTCAGTGCAGCCGGAGCGCCCCCCCAATCCAGCGCGACGACCCGCCTGGACGATGGAGGTTCCAGGTCCGGTGCTCGCAGACGGGACCTGCTTAGCCTGCCTTGCCTGGTGCCGCATCCACCATCCACCTCATGCTCCACCACCACCACACATCCATCACTCCTCCGGCCGCCGTCAACGGGCCGCAAGCACCAATGCTGGCGCGCGACATTTGTAAGAGCCAGCTCGGGTCCTTCAACTTTTTTTTCCTCGCCCTCCGGCGCCAGCCTTGCCCCGACGACTACCAATACCCGCGCGACCTGCCCACCTCACCTCGCGCCTCTGCCCGACCGACCGCCCCGGATCTCAGATCGCATCCCGTCCCGTCCGCTCGTGGCTGCTGCCGTCGCCCGTCAAAAAGTCAATTCGCATCTTCGTAGGGCTATGGAAGCTCGTTGACGTCCGGGCGCCCACCCACCTTCTCCTCCTCCGCCCTCTGCCACCCCCCTGTGCGCGCGCGATACCGAGCATCGGACTGTCGGAGTTGCGGGGCATCCATCCCCCTCCACGTGAAGTTGCTCTGTCGCGTCCGCGCCCGCGCCTGCGCTTCCAGCCCAGGCTTCCTCACTTGCGCACTCGTCCAACCCTCCCGGACCTGTGTCGGTACGCCCTCTGAAGTGTCCGACTGGCCTCGGGTTGGGTACTCACACCTGCCTGCCTGCGTGCCTGCCTGCCGTGGCCTCGCCTCGCCTCGCCTCGCCTCGCTCCATCTAATCTCATCGCGCCGACACGGCAAGTCGGTCGCATCAGACCCAACTCGGACTCGTCACCCATCCATCGGCACCCGGCCAGACGTCCCAGGTCCAGGTCGAGACTAGACATCGCCCACCATGGGTCTCCTGTAAGTCTCCGATTGGGCATGCCCTTCATGGATCTCGACGGCTGAACGTGATGCCCGCAGCGCACTGGGAACGGCGCTTGAATGGCCTGAGGCGAAGAAGCGCGCCCATCAAGTGAGAGAATGGGGCATCAAGGTAGAATCATCTCGAGCCCCCGTCGGTATACCCGTTCGACTCTGACTGACCTTTCCACGCGAATAGCAACTGCTCGAGATCTGGAACAAGGCAAAGGGCAAGGAGCGCGATGCCATGCTCTGGGGCGATGAGGTCACGAAGCCCGCCTCGCACGCCATTGCACCCTGTCCGTGAGCTGACTTGCCACAGGTCGAATACCTGGTCGTCACCTACACCAAAGACGAACAGAAGGTCCTCTTGTCTCTGCGACAGGCCGAGATCCTCAAGGCCCTGGCCGCCGACCAGGATCTTGCCAAGGAGGGCGGATGCGTTCCCGCTCTGCAGGATGACATTGAGGTCAAGCCTAAGTTCGTACCGCCCAACGGTGCCGACCTCTGGGACTCGCACATGCTGACAACATTGTGATTAGGTCAAGCTCCTTACCAGTCTTCCACCCTGAGTTTGGGCGTTTCATGCTAGAGGCCACTCCCGGAAAACCATGGGGCATTGGCTTCAAGGAGCTGCTCGGCGTCGAGCCAGACATGAAGCTGCGGCGCAAGATCGCCAAGGAGCACATGCTGTCGAGCGAATATCCAATCACCCTGACCACCTTCCCCCGCATCGGAAGCCCCGGCCAGTTCACGTTTCCCTATTACCCGCCCTCGGGACCCAAGCTGCGCTCGCAGTTCGTCCCAGACGAGATCGCCAACCCTCATATCCGTTTCCCTACCCTGGCCGCGAACATCAGATGGCGTCGAGGCCGCAAGGTCCAGGTCAACGTGCCCGTGTTCCACGACACCAACACGCCGAAGCCTTGGGTAGATCCCACCGTCGACCGTGACCTGCACAACTGGCCCGAGGACGATGACGAGCGCAACGGCGCCGCCCCCGACGACTTCATTCACATGGATGCCATGGCGTTTGGCATGGGCAGCTGCTGCCTCCAGATCACGTTCCAAGCTAAGAACATCACCGAGGGTCGGCAGCTGTACGACCAGCTGAGCCCCTTGGGCCCCATCATGCTGGCCTTGACGGCCGCCACTCCCGTGTACAAGGGGTTCCTGGCCAACACCGACGTGCGGTGGAATCAGATTAGCAGGGCCGTTGACTGCAGAACGCCTGAAGAATTGGGCGAGAAGGTGAGTCGTGGCACTGTACCTCCGGCTCTGTCCAAGTTGTCTTGCTCACTTCCTCAACTAGCCCCTGAAGAATGACCGGTGGAGGATCCCCAAGTCTCGATACGCATCCAACTCCACCTACATCTCCACGGACCCCCGGCTGCGGGAGGAGTACATGGACCCCGACCTGGTCATTGACACCGAGATCAAGGCCAAGCTCGTGGAGGGTGGCATGGACGATCGCCTGGCCACGCACTTTGCTCACCTCTTCATCAGAGACCCCATCGTCATCTTCGAAGAGGACCTGCAGGAGCTCGACCTGAACAAGACGGATCACTTCGAGAACATCCAGTCGACGAATTGGCAGCACATGCGCTTCAAGCCGCCGCCTGCGGAGAACAACATCGGCTGGAGAGTCGAGTTCCGGCCTATGGAGATTCAGGTCACCGACTTTGAGAACGCCGCCTTCTCCGTCTTCATGGTCCTCGTCACCCGCGCCATCCTGTCCTTTGACCTCAACTTCTACATCCCCATCAAGAAGGTCGACGAGAACATGGAGCGCGCCCACGCCGTCGACGCCGTGCTCAAGGAGAAGTTCTACTTCCGCAAGAACCCCTTCCCCCTTCGCCCGTCCCGCGCCAACACCGTCTTCGGCGACGAGTCCCGGCCCGGGTCCGCCATGCCCAGCCGCCCCGGCTCGCCCGGCCTGCCCGTCGAGGAGGAGTACGAGGAGATGACGATTGACGAGATTGTCAACGGCTCCTCCACGGGCGACTTCCCCGGCCTCATCCCCATTGTCGAGAGCTACCTCGACAGCGTCAACGTCGACGTCGAGACGCGCTGCCAGCTCGCCACGTACCTGAGCCTCATCAGTAAGCGCGCCAGCGGCGAGCTCGACACGGCCGCCCGCTGGATCCGCAACTTTGTGGACGCCCACCCGCGGTACCGGCACGACAGCGTCGTCGACGAGGTCATCACCCACGACCTCATCGGCGCCGTCATCGCCGTCGGCGAGCGCGAGGCCGCAGGCAAGAACTTTGCCGGCCTCGGCATCCACGGCCTGCCCAGGCTGCTGGGCCGCTTCCGCGGTGGGTGCGGTCAGGAAACCAACGGCAACGGTGACAGCAACGGCGTGAACGACGCCGCCGCCGCCGCGGATGTGGATGTAGATGTGGATGTGGATGCGGAGCGTGAGAACGGCTCTCGCAAGCGCAAGAGCGACTGGCTGGACGGGGAGGTCGGCAAGCCGGAGTGACGGGGACAGAACACAGGATGGACCTAGAGCCAAGCAGGATAGGCTCTCGATGGCATCGTGATAATGAAGCAAACAGAAGAACAGTACAGGCGGGGCCCGATCCCGTACAGGACACTTGAAACTCTCGAATACTCTGAGGAGTGCCCTATTCCATGGGATGCTGATTCCTTGCCATCTATTCTCACGAGGGTCAGTCTTTCCGCGGACAGGTGCACCGCCGTCAGCCTTGGGGCTCGGTTGGCAGGGACTACACGTCCCGTGATCATAAATATGCCCTCTCTGTGCATTGGACGACGGATAAGGACGCGGGGCGTCGCAGGGCCACCGAGCAGATAAGCCGGACCGGTGTCCGCCTGCCAGCCCGCGTAGGCAAGGCACCGCAGCGGGCGAGCAGCAACACCTTTCGCATCCACACGACCTTCGGCAGGACGCAGCTATGTTGTGCCCGGTACACTTCATGGAAGGCCTGACTGGCTGGGTCTGACTCGCCAAGAATCCTCAACTGTTTCAAGTAAATGGGAGGACTCCCTCGGCATTCTTGAGGAACGATGGGCCAAGGCTGTATCAGTCATGGGTTTGGGGGGGCCTGGCAAGGTGACATTGGCCGGTTGGACAAGGGCAGTGTTCAAGACTGCCTTCGCGGTCCATGCTTTCTAGAAGCAGATCAGATGAACTGGGAACTGGGGGATGGGTGCGGCTACAGGGCCATGGGATGGATCATGGCTGGTGGTCGCTGTCCGCTGAAGTCTGAGTTCAGTCTCACGGCACCCATCTCCCGCCGACCCTAGAGTCAAGCTTGTGCCAGAGTAACCTGACCCATGAGCACATCTGAAATGCGTTGACAACGTGTAATCCGTGCGGAAAATGTCTTCCAGAACAAGACGGAGGTCACTGGATGCTTGATCGAGAAGCACCTTAGAGGCCGCTTCTTCGTACGGTGCAGGGATCCGCGACCAACGAACCTGCGAACAACGAAGCAGCTCGCCGCTGGATTCGTAGCCACCATCAATCGCGGCGCCCTGCCTGACAAGGACCCTGCCATCGCAACTAATGAGTTACAGCGTAGCTCGCAGCACTGGAGTGGACAGCCCGACATGCCGCCTTGATCCGCTACAAGCTGGAATGTGGTCCCGGGCGACCGCGTGGGATCCCGACAGAACCCTGGGACGACGGAGGGGCATGGAGGCATCCAAGCATCCAGTCTGGCCAGTGTGCCTCGGAACCCTGCAAGTGGTGGACGGCGAGATGCGACGGAGCGCGAATTGCCAGGGTCCGGGGCGAAACAGCCATGTCGCGGGGGCCAGCAGCCGGGTGAGCGGGTTGCATGCCCGTTGCATTCCCTGTCACTTGACATCATTTTTTGCTTTTGCTTGATCGCGCCCGGGGGAGCCTAAGTCGAACACACACCCCCAACGGATTGGTTTATTTATGGAGTCGGCAGTTGCAAATTGGCTTCTGAGACGGTGAAATCGGGCCAACGCGGTGACAAGGCGCCAGACACGGGCATCGGGACGGGGAGGAAAAGCGTCACTCCAGGCCGAAAGCCAGATGGCGCTGTCCCAGTCGGCACCGAAAGACACGGGTGCCCCGGGTAGGTATGGAAAATAAGGTAGCTCACCTCACTCGTGGTAGCCTGTACTGGTACAAGGTGAATCGGCTTGTCTGACTGCCCCGCGGGCTGAAATCTCGGGGCTTTGGCGACGTGGGTGACCAACAGCCCTCGACAGCAATAAGCAACGGTCATCATCAACGGGAGCAGGCCGTCCGAAGTCGATGCGCTCCAGATGGGAGATGCTGCACGGCGAGTGCCTCACGCCCAGTCCTGTATGCCTGAAGAAAGCGACCGATTCGGGTCGAGGTCGCGGCGACACAGCACGACCAACAGCGCCTGTTCCACTGGCAGTTCATGCACGCAAGATGCACGAACGAGTGGGAACTTTGGCAACGGCATTTTAGCGGGCGAAGGAAGCAATGCAGCGGCGGGCCGCGTGTGGACGGTTGTGCTTTTCGCAGAGGCGGCGCCGGGGGCTGGCGGTGGATGCTGCGCCATTCACAGCGTCCGTCGGTAGCTTGTTTTGCTCCACCGGCAAGGATCCGCGGGCCAGGGGTGGCCGAGGGGCAAGGGCAGGCAAGCAAGGGTGCCGGAGGGCGCCATGCGGGAGATCAGATCTGGCGATCCATCTGGCCGTCGAGGACACTAGGCCGAGTTTGTCGCGGTCCGGACTCAACCCCAAGTCTGCTGGCGGTGCGAGCGAGCAACCAAGCCCATCCGGCCAAGCCAAGTCAAGGCACGGCACGGCACAAGGCGGGCCGCCGGGGAGGGGTCTGCGCATCGGACTCGTGTGGGATAGACATCTCCGCGGGGCCAATGGATGCCATGTGCGAGGGCGAGAGGCTACGTAGTCGGTAGAGCTGCGCGAGACGTGGGCAGGTGAGCACCGGAGCGCCCTGACGTCGACGCCGGCCCGTCGGTTGGAACGTAGACGGGCGGCCGGCCAGGTGGCGGGCATGGAGGGACGACGGGGGCTTGGGGGGCTGGCCGGCGCGGGTTGATAATAGGCCCAGGTACGAAACGAAGGTAAGTTCAGTTGAGACACGTTGCACCGTCGGCTCTGCGCTACGCACCTGGGGGAGTAGGTCCTGGAAGGCGACGAGGAATGGAAGATTCTCCGGCCTCGGGGCGAACAATGGCGGTGAGTGACGGAGTGAGCGATGATGAGTGACTGCTGCGGTCATGGGTGGATGGTCGGACAAGACGAGAGATTGCCTTGCCTGCCTCGTGCTTTACGTTGTGCACCGCACCTGCCGGCGACTTCAAGAAGGCAATAAGGATTCGCGGAAGGAACCATCCATGCATGGCCCTTGCTTCAGTCCTCCGACCCTGGCTGTCATCGCACGAGGGCACATTGCGTCACATGGCACCACCTCACCTTTCCAGGTTGTAATATGCCAGACCTGTACTTCGTACTTTGTGGTCCATCAGGTAATTCGTGCTTCGCAGCCCGTACCCAGACGCACCGAGGCAGGCATGGCAGGAGGAATACCTGTACTGTCCGTGCCTACCGTATGTCCAACGGCAAGATAGACCGTGACTGCCGGCTCTCGTACGGACAAGTTGCCATGCTTCGTGTTTCCCGAGGCAAACCGAGGACCTTTCCCTGCCTAGATGCCTTACCTAGTAGGCAGTACCTGAGGTTGGCACGGATGGTATTTGCTACTATTTCCAGGCAGGAGAGGAAGGGAGCAATGTCGATGACATCCACCACACCGTCCCACCATCCTCGCTCCATCTCCAGGTAGGTCCCTGAGGTACCTACCAAGTACGAATACCGCACCGGCGAGGCGACGGCACCGTCGACGCCTCTCCCCTGGGCTCGGTGACACTCACCCCAGGCTTCTCATCAGCCCCCCGCCGTGCCGCGAGGTGGTACATCTTCACGCAGGGTTACCCAGGTACTCTACATCATATGCCGAGACGCCCCCCCCCCCCCCCCCCCCCCCCCCCGCTCGTTGCCTCATCCGCGCAGCGAACCCTCTTCAGCCCTCATTCAGCCCTCGACGCGCACGACGACTCGCTGCGGAGGGGAGGAATGGGATGCAGCCTTGGCACCTGCTGCTAGCAGACTCTTGTTGCTTCCAGCCCCTCCATCTGAGTCAATCTTACTTCCCATGTGCGCATCCCTAAGGTACCTGGGTACTCCGTTCCTGAGGTAGGTTGTGTTCGCGTCACGTCCCACGTCATGTCCGGTGGCCCATCTTTGCTGGTGCCACCCTCGTACTTCGTACATGGTTCCATGACAAGTAACCACGCCGAGGAGTACGGAATCCCAGGGTAAGCTACCTTGCCTGGGTAAGTACACCAACGTGGTGTGTGAGCTTGCACCGAGGTAGCCCACCAGGCACATCTCCCTGTCCTAGCTTGCCTTGGATCGGCTCTCGGATCTTCGGTTGACTGACGCTGGGCCGTGGCTCTGCCTCGATGCTAAATTGTGGCCCACGCCACAGAATACTTAGACGTACGAGTACCAGCAGCGCGCGTTTGCCACCAGTGCCTTTACACGTACCAAGTGCCACCAACTGCTGTCACCGACACCCACCCGCCCGCGCTCCCAAGCATGCCGCCGTTGTCCCGCCCGTCCGCGTCAAGGCGGCCCGTGTCGAGTGCTAACGATGCGATCCGCGCGCCCGCATGCGATGCAACTGGCACTTGCCGCAACATTTGACTGAGACAGGAATGCCAGGGCGCGCGACACTGTTGCCTCAGCCACTTTTAGCAGCACGTACGTACTCGCAGTTTCAGTGCGTACGAGGAACTGATTGACTGACTGCCTACGAGGTAGTTTGTGGTTGCTATCTTTGGCCTCGGCCGTCATCTATCCGTGGCGCCGCTGATGTTCATCATCGAAGCTAGCCATCAGCCCTTCACCCAATGCAGCATGCTCTCCGAAACAGCCACGAGGGAGGAGGATTAGGCCCACACCGTCTGGGCTGTTGACAAGCGCCGCCCTTTGCTCGGCAGGATGGCAGGATGGCAGCAGGGTCCGCGCGCGCGGCCGCCACGCAGCCCAACGGCGTGCCGGTCGTGGGGATTTTGCTTTTTGCTTTTTGAGCAGAGGCATCTCGTGCATGCATGGGGGCCATGCAATCGCGGAAACTTCTTGGCGCCATGGCCCGATTCCCCGCGACGATCCACTCCACGTGGCTGATGCTTTGACTTTTGTTCACAAAGCGCTCCTCGTCTGAAGCCTCCATTGATGGCCCAGCTCAGCCAAGGGGGTGGACGGGCCAATAAGGGGTTGCCTGTTGCAAGTCAACCCGCGATAGACGCGACAGTTAATTCTCCAGGTGTCAGCCGCCCAGCCACGCCCATGCCCCCGGCTCGCGAGCGACCAAGGGGCCATTGTTGCCGTAGCCACGGTTCGGTGAGGGTATGCGGCGGCGGCGGGCGGCGGCGGCGTCGAGGGTCTTTATCCTCAAGGCGAGGACACAGGTGATTCGAGCGGGCTCGGCCTACGCCATGGTTTGCACAATTGACACTCACTGCACCGCTGTTCGTCCCTCCACCGCCACACCTGTATCACAAACGACGCCCACAGTGCACTTGGTACTCGTACATTACTAGTGCAGGCGTTGTGTCGGGCCCGTACAACGGGTGCACGCGTCGAAAGATCTCCGAGGTCACAAGATACGGTTCTTCGTGCGAGGGTGGTCGCCCATGTTTCCGATATGGTTGCAGGGCGGGGCTGGACGTGTGTTGTCGCCTAGACGATTCCGTTCTGGGCTGCTTGTAGTTACTTTGTAGCACATGTCGACACCTTTTCATGATACATTATGAGATATTTGATAGCGCGGTTTAGAATACGTGATTGCACATTAGACAAATCTCTCATAACAACTAAGTAGAGGCAGGGCGTCGCGTTGTCGTAGCTTACGTATATGTATATATATATATGTGCCTAACCCATGACACACGGGCAACGCAGTACCGTTTAGTCCAGGGATCTTTCCTACGTGTTTCATGACCTAATCACCTGATGCACCGACGATGGCGAGCCTTTCATGGCGCATTTTGAGATGTTCCATAGCACGGTTTAGAATGAGTTGATTACCCACCGAACAAATCGCTCACAACAACCTAGTAGAGGCAGGGCATCGCATTGTCATAGCTTACGTATATATGCCCGAGCCATGACATACGGGTAACGCAGTACCGTTCAGTCAAGGTCTTTCCTACGCGTTTCATGACCTGATCGCCTGATGCACCGACGATAGCGAGCCACGTCATTAGTTGACGTATTCAAACACGGCGCGACAATGAGACGCATCCTGCCGACCTGTACACTTATATTAGAGGCCACCCCTCGCTCCCACTACCAAGCCGTCCTTTCAATGCATGCGGCCAGTGTTCTGAACCCGTTCAGGTCAGGGCATAGCCATCCAGATGCCTCTTCCACGCGGTCAAGTCCTCGGAGTGAGGGGGCCGTGGAATAGCCCTCGGGCGCCGGTGATCTGACGAGCGGACAACCACCACCACCATCCCACTGCCACGAGTCACCCGAAGCCAGAAGTCATATGGTACGCCCAGGCCGAGTCGCTCTCGAAGTTTCAGCGCGTCGTGGAACGGCCCGTCCAGGAGAAGACCTTCGACTTTGCCTATTTGATACTCCTCGAACCCCTTGACAGCGCCAGGCTCGAGGAGAAACTGCGTTGCCAGTTCAGCATCCCCGATATCAGCATCTACCCTGTGTGCTCTTCTCGCTATCCCATCCGAGCCTTCGGGTCCCTCAACCCCTTGGCGGATTGTTCCCTTCCGGACATATCGCCAGCGACCTGGTCACGACAGGGGTTCATCATCAGCATTCCGTTCGCGCACGCCCACGACGCCTGGGAAGTGTCTGTGTTTTTGGACGACATGGAGGGCAACGGTCCTCCCGGAGAGGAGACTGACTATAGGCGTCATGGGGTTCTCCGCTGATCCTTCCCCTGGGGTCCTGAGGGGTTATAGTAAGTCGTACGCACGCACGCATCTTGGAATACTATACTTTGCACGCAGGAAATCAGCAGGGGAGAGCCAGCGCTAACTTGACTATGATGTCAAGACGAAGTTATTGCCAGACCGCCGGGGCTGAAATCCTTCAAGATGCCGTCGGAATGGGGGATTTGCTGAGCGCAAGTGCAGTATGACTGTGTCTCGGACATGCAGGCCACTCGGGACGGGAGGGCATGGGTTTCGCTTCGAATCTTCGAATGGCCGCTCGCTGATACGGTACTACGGACTGTGGATGGACCTTGGTGTGGATAAAGAGACTAGTATGCAATTCAATTATGCAAGAGGCAATTCTGAGGTGCATACCAAGTGCCAAGCACAATCCAGGAACCAGCGCGTGGCTCTCAAAGCGTCATTTGCATGCCAACCCCTCTCCTCTCGTCTCACGAACCAGCCGGTAACTCGTCGTCGGTACTCGTAGGGCGGTCAGTCGCTGCGCATCTGCCCGTCTGCCGGCGTTGCGTTACCTACGCAGCCTGCGACGACGACGACGACGACACAGCCACTGATGTTTCCGATGCGACCGCGTTCTGCTGGTGTCATTCATTTTGACGAGCCCCGAGTTCCCGACATCCCCAGGTCGCGGGCGCGAAGGCACCGCAGCTTTCCGCACCCACCGGGGCTGGTTCTGGGCCCAGGAAACCCCGTTGTCTGCAGAGTCTCGTGTAAGTTGCCTCTCACGTACAAGTCGTTGCGACAACTCAGGTAGTTACGGATTTCTACTTCTGGACACCACGAGTTAGCCGAGAACCCGGGTACAATTTTCCATCACACGCACAACTGTCTGGAATGGACGACAGGTCCTGCTCATCTTCCAGATCCCCGCTTTCCCGGGGGCCTCGGTTTATTTCCCATGTTATTTTTATGTACGAGTACGGACTATTCTTCGGTTCGTCAGGCCAAGGACGGTGCCAAGCCCCGTCCTTGCCCGCCGCCGCGATGCGACGCCTCCCCCGTTGTTGTCACGGCGTACTTCGTACTTACCTTGCCTACCTTCGGTTCGCAACCCAACGCCAACAGCGGAGTGCGGGTCCCGCCGGGAGCACCAGCAGCACCAACAAGGGAAACGACGACTGTGAACGCCCCAGGGAGGGGGGTGGAGGGCGGGGCCCCTCAGATTTGGTTGGATATGTGACGAGTCTCTTGTTCGTTTCCTCTTTGGGGCCGCCTGGCCACATGGCAAGCGATGCACACGCAGTCGTTGTGGTCGTGGCCGTGCTTGTCGTCATCGTTGCCGTCGCCGTCGCCGTCGCCGTCGCCTCTTCGTCCCGCCGTCGCTCGTCACCTGCATGCATATACGTAGGTGCTGTAGTTATGGCGTGTAACTTATATCAAGACTACAGTACAGCACAGAACTGGACTAAATTAGCACAACGAAAGCTGCTCCATACGCACCAGGTGTGCGCTGCCCCTTCTTGGGCCTCGACGGCCCGGGGGGGGGGGGGGGGGGGGGGGGGAGGGGAACATGCGCGCTCCTTCTGCCGTCCCGTCCATCCCATCCATCCCATCCGTCCCTGAGCGCGGGCACGCACGCACGCACGCACATCTCTCCATCAGTGCACGTCAACATGACCCCGCACACAGACAGACACACGGACGTCCTGAGGGCGGGCCAAGGCAGAAAGGTCACCAACTAAATCGGCCTACTACTGCTGCCGCCGCCGCCGCCGCCGCCCGGACTCTGATCATCACATCTCACAGACGCACCAAATCTGCGACAAGCAGCCCGCGGCAGATAGCTCGCCGTCCCGGCGCGCATCGCCGATGGCGCGCACCACCTCCGTTGTGCAGCAGCATCATCATCATCACCACCGTCATTATGCTCCCCTCTCGCCCCGTGCCCTGTGTGTCTGTGTGTCTCTGTGTGTGTCGGCAGTTACATAGCTGGAGGGGGGGCGGCTACTGGAAAGGGGGCGCGTGCTGGACGTTTTTGTGTGTCGTATGTCTGTCTTGCGAGCGAGGACACAGATCGCGCGGCCCTCGACTTGCTTTTTTTCTTTTTGGTCCATTGCCCGCGTTCCCCCCTCTCTTTTTCGTCTCCCACTCCCCAAGGTACCGACGATTGCTCGACAAGGATGAAAAAGTAAACGTTCAGCGGCAAAGCGTCAACAACGCTATCCACGACAAGGCAAGGCAGGTGAGGCCAACCGGCGTAGGCGCTTCACCAGCGCTCTGAAACTTTGTAGAAGAAAACACACACGAGATTCTCACCATATCCTCCCCCCTCCCATGTCCCCCGAAGGCGAAAGTCGTCCAGCGCCACAGGCCAGAGGGACACCAAGACAGCCAGGGGGGCCCTAGGGGTTTGGAACAACCCGACATGGCCACACACGGCTGCTACCCGCTGTCCGGTCGCCCGGGGGAAGGGTCAGGGAGAGGGGGAGCCTCAAATGGATCTGGATCATGACGTCTCAAGGCACGCCCGCCCGCTGCCGCCGCCGCCGCCGCACCCTGGACCCCTGGGCGGGCCATGCAAGCATCGAGCAATGGAACAGCAGCAAGCACTTTCAACAACACCCCGGAATCCTCACGCTAGGGTCGTATTCTTCGCTTCCATTTCCGCCTCGAGGCAAAAGGCGAAAGAGGCTCCCTCTCCCCCTCAGGGCCCCCCATTCCAAAAACACCACCCGCGACGACTGTGGTGCTCGCGGCGGAGTCGTTGCGTGGATGGGGTGAGACACCATGACTGGCACCGGCGGGGAACCCACAAGCTTGTGTGGGCTAATATCGCAACTCATGCTTCGTGCCCAACAACGTTACCGTACTGTACCAGCCGAGCAGAACCAGAACCCCCCCTCCCCAGTCCCGTCCCGTCCAGCCTCGCTGAGCGCCATCCCGTTGGGTGGCCCGGTTCTTGACCTCTGGCTGGCCCCTGCTCACGGGTCATGCCGCCCGATTCGCCTCCACGCTAGAGCCGCGTCCACGTTTCTCAGATGCTTGCGTGACTGCTGGGCCATGCTACGAAGGGTATCCAGCTTGCACGTGCGCCGCCATAAGGTAAAGTAGGTGCCTCGGGCATGTATCAACGTACCTCACTGCATCCCGTCGGCTTGACGTGCTGTAGGTACCGTAGGCTGGCCAGAAAGGGGGGGTTGGCAAGAACAAGTAAAGAAGATCAGAGGGAAACAAAGAAAATGGCCAGTGAAAAGAACCGCATCCCGGGCATGGGCCGCAATCTCCGGAAGGCTTCCCCGGAGCTGCGGGTGTGCGCATATGCGCCTCCTGGGCCTGATTTGCGTGCTGCATCGGCAGAGCTTATTGTCGCAACCGAGAGCAAAGAAAACACATCTCGCACCACCACTCTCCGCACGGACGCTTCGCGATCGGGGCGCCGCCCGCCTGATCCATGTGCCAATTTCTCTCTCCTGCATTGCATGGTCTTGATCCGCGATGTGCGGCTTTCACTAGTGATAAGTCTGTCTTCGTCTAAGCGGTCCCGTCCCGGTTCCCCACCAACTACCGCAAATCATTCCCAGGGCCGCGGTCCAAGACCATCTTGCCCTGGCCGTCAAGAGTCCGCGTGGCTGTCGAGGGGTAAGGAAAAAAAAAACGCCTGTAATGCCTACCGCCCGTCCGCCAAAACAAGAATCAAGGTATCCCAAGGGTGAAAGTATGTACACAGGAACGCCGGGCGCCGCATTCGGGGGGCTTAATTAGATGTCCCAGCACGTCCAGACCAGCAGCTTCAATCCTGCTCAAGTCGCTCATGACCGATCCTCGGGCTTGGGCCGTATGGAGCGAGCCTCCAGTTGCCGCTTCCGTTCCAGCTTCGCGTAGTGCAAGCCGCAAGCGTTGCATAGAGTCCTAGCACCGTCGGGACCTCGCCTCCACTCGGGTGTGTCGATCCTGTTGCAGCTATGGCATCGTCCAGGGGGAGCGGCTCGCTGCAGCACCAATGTTAGCAACTCGCGGCTGCAGATGCGTGGCTGCGACTGCATACGCCGGGAGAGAGAAAAGACTCACGCCGCGCCTCTTCTTTACCTCATGCTGCATTGCATATTGAGGCTTCATTCCATCCCCATACATGGCCACGTCGTGGTCCTCCTCGTATGTGCCCTTGACCTTGGTGCCCTCACGCGCTCGTTCGCTCTGGATGGATGCCTGGACCGCATCTTTGACCTGTTCGAGAGACCGTTTGATCAAGTCTACATTTGCGAGCATTTCTGAAACCTCTCGGTCCGTCGGCAATCGCTGAGGAATCGGCTGCGATCCATGTTGTTCACGTGCAATACGAGTGTACGCTTCGGCGAAGTTAAAGATGGTGCGAGACGAAGACCCAATCTGCGACTTTGTTAGCATACTACCACAGCGGTCTGCCCTTGGCTTGACATTACATACCCGACTTAACGAGTCCTGATAGCTCCAAGTCTCAAAATGCCTGTTTAATGACGGGTCATATCGCGCTCGATTGGCGTAGTCTGCGTCGTCGGGATGTACAGGCGGGCCACGGGGGTCGTAATGGCCAGGAGCAATGGGAACACCGTGACGTGGCGAAATCGGGTAGTTGGGGAGCGGTACCTGACCAGGCGGGAGCTGGCCGGGTTGATACGGATGAGAGGTCGGGTGAGAAGTTGGAGGAGGCGGCGGCGGCGGATGTGCATACGCGCCGTTTTGTGTCATCGAGTCTGACGGCTTCGCGGCATGCTGGTGTGCGGACTCGGGTTTGGCTGGAGGTGTAGGGCGCCGGTCAGAGACCGGGGGCAGACTGTGACGACCAGTGAAGGGAGGACGGGGCGAATCCGTGAGCGCGGGTAGCGTTTCCGGTCTTTGAGGGAATCCCGTGGCCGGATGAACGGGTTGTGGAGAGGATCGCTTATCGGATTCGGGATACTGGTGGCTCGGTTGCGTGAAAGGGGAGGGCAGCCCAGGACCCGACTGCACATGGGCAGGCGGATACTGCCCCGGCCGTGCGCCGGATATGACCTCTGAAATCGAGGGAAGAGACTGGCGACCGGACGACTCGTTGTCGTCCGATGATCGCCGCGGCTCTGTGGCCATCATATTGCTCGGGGCAGCCGTGGCGGGCGGAGGATGCTGAGGGTAGCCGGACGTGTAGGATGTCTGAGTTGGGTAGTGGGCGCTGGGTGCGAGAACAGTGGCCGTAGCCATGGCGGGCGGCTGCTCTTGCTGGTAGCGCCTGTCGAGGTGCTCGCGCTGAGGAGGATACGACGACGACGACGGTGGCGGCTGCGGCTGCGTCGGCCGTGGTTGGTGATGATGGTGCTGTTGCTGCTGTTGTGGCGGGTGATGGAGGTGGTGATGGTGTTGCGGTTGCTGTTGGTGGTGCTGCTCTGGGACGGGGGCAGAGGATGCGTGAAGACTGGGGCGAAGGGTATGTTAATATGCGAGGCGGTGGGACGCGCGAGACAAGACAAGCCAGAGGTCTGCCCAGAGGCAGAGGCAGAGGCCGACGGCAGGTGGTAGGAGGAATGTGAGACGGACCTTTGGCGGGATCCAGAGTCACCCGGTTCCATAGCGCGCGTGGCAGGGACCTAGGAGGATCTGGCGCAGGTTAGGGCCGCCGATGCATCTGAACTTGGCGGGCGGGTTGCGCAACGGGCGAGACGGGGCGGGCGACGTTGCAGAGGTGGCGGCTGCGCAGATAGGTGCAGAGGGGCAGAGCCGGGCGTGCTGCAGAGCGAAGGCGATCGGGCCAGATCAGATCAGATCAGGCCAGGTCTGTCTGGTTTGGTCGGCTCGGGTCAGGCCAGGTCAGGTCACCGTCAGGACAGGCAGCGATGGTGGACGGGAAGGCAGGCTGGTAGCAGGCTGGCAGGCAGGTTCGAGGCAAAATCCAGAACCGACAGCACGCCTTACGAGGTGGGGGTGCGTTTGGCGAGAAGAGAGGAGGGGGGATGTGCCTGGACGAGATAAAGAAAAAAAAAAGGGAAGGGTTGAAGAAGGAAAGGGCGCGGATCGAGAGACGAGCAGAGGAATACGGGATAATAGGTAGCAATAAAAGGAATAATAAAAAGTACCGATAGCCCCAGCAAGCCACTCGAGAGCCAGGTTCAACCGGGGCTAGTCAAGATCTGACGCGATGGCAACTCCTCGTGGTGGCGTTGGCGGGTTGGCGGGCTGGCGGGTTAGCGGGATGCTGGGCCACGCCAGGCCAGCACGAGCGGCGGCGAAGGCAGGCTCAGCTCCAGCCAATGAACCAGGGTCCGCCCGAGGGAGCGCGAGAGCGAGCGAGCGAGCGGCAGGCGCCCTGGGCTTCGGGGCGGCGGTGCGGTGCGATGCGATGCGATGCGATGTGATGCGATGCGTGCGATGCACTAATGGAAGGTTGGTACGGTACTCTGAAATGGGTTGCGCTGAGTCGCCTAGAGAGGCGGGCGAGCGTGTCGAACGTTGGATGCCCGAGTCCGTGGATGGGGGGGACGCTGTATGTCCGCGGTCCGTACGAAGTAGGAACTCGGGAGGTACCTTCGGTGTGCTGGTGCGGCTTCTCGATGCCCACATCAACGGCCGTCAGAGTCAGGCAAGCCAAGGTTAGGTAGGCGCGAGTACCTGTACCTGGCTGGCTGCCGACCGACCACCTGGCCACCCGGCCTGCAAGACAGAGACCAGCGGCAAAGGGAAATGGGGAGTGCTCCGAGTGCGCTCCGTAGCGCCCGCCGCCCAGTGGGACCCTGGTCCAGAGATCCGCGGCACTGGATTGCACTTGTCTCTGCGTGTTTGGAGGGCGGCTGGGGGGGGGGGGGGGGGGGCCTCCTGACATGGGGGGTGGAGGGATGGATGGATGGGAAGATGGGTGGATGGAGGATGATGGGTGGTGTGGGCAGCCCAGCAACGGCCAGTTTTGGCTTCACGGCTTCGGGGGAGGAGGGGGGCGCGCAACGTGGGACGGATCATGAACCACCCTGCGGCTGGGCCCCCTACGATGATACCTGCTGGGGTATCGTCGAGCCGGCCCACTGTCACGGTGGACGAGTAGGTGCGAGTACTCCACTGAGGTGTCGCTGTCCCGACCGCTGGCTACACTGACGCTGGCGCTGGGACTGTCGCGGGCCGCCAAGGATCTCGGGTGGTACCAAGGCACGACACGACGCCAAGAGCCCTCCAATACCCACCAGGTCCTCGGTACTCACATCCGTCCCAAATGGCCGCAAGACGTGCAGCTCGCTTCGCACTGACGACGGCTAAGAGGTTCGGTGGATGTGTGGGAGTAGAGCGTCATGCATCGTCGCCTGGGTGCGGCGCGGCGCGGTGCGGTGCGGCGGTGTGAGCCTAGGCACGAAGCAGATGGCTCGGACGGGAGGGGGACGCGGGGACGCGGGTTCAGGTTGCGCTGCGTTGCGCTGCGTTGCGCTGCGCACATGCAGTCCCAGTGTGGGTTTGAGGGGCTTTGCGATTTGGGGGCCTCGGGGGGCGCGCGGCGCATCCATCAACGAGGAGGATCGAGGATTGGCGCTGATGAGGTGCGGCTGCGTAACACGCCAGACCATCGCGCTGGAATGTCGGGCTGGAAGACGGACATGGAGGGCCGCTGACGGTCCGCGCGCAGAATCGAAGCCACGATGACTGCCAAGAATGCTATTGTAAGCCTGGCCTTGGCGCTCCCACGATTCGAGCCGTTCCCGCCGTCGGCTGCGAGGCGTGCGTGTTTCGTACTCATACCTGACCCGTCTGTGCAGCGCAGTCTCCGCGTGAAGCTGCGATGCAGCCCGTGTTGTGTTTGTGCCGTCAGCGGCTTCGCTTCTCCATGCCATGGGTCCTGAAATGGGGATACAGATGGATCCTGTCTGGTGAGGTGGCTCTCCGTTCCTGGGCAGTGGACCTGCCTTGCCCGAGAACTGCGGACAGGGTACGGACTAGTAGTCCGTACATGTAGTCCGTACCCATGCCATGCTTGCCGTGGAAGGGACCTCCTTGCCTGCCTGTCTGCCCTGCCATCCTGCCTGCCGTGCTGTAGTGGGTGTTCTTGGAGGTGCCTCGCCTGCCTCGCCTGGTCCGGTCGCCTCGCCAGGAGCGACTTCGCCGAGGGTCCGAGCCGCTGACGCAGGAGCCACCCAGCAGCTCATTATCACTCGTCATGGCTCGTGGGGGCCTGCGCGCTGTTCCGTCCCCGTCAAGCCTGTCCGCCTGCACCGGGAAGCCAAACTTGCCCCCTTGGGGCGTGCGTGTTGCTTATTTGGCGTGCCGCTGCAACCTAAGGCAGGCGGCAATCGGCCACTCCATGCAGTCCGGGTGAGAAACGAGATCGCAACGGATCGTGACTGGGACCAAACCGGGCAGAGACATGGCCCCGTGGAATGCCCTTGATGCGGCGGCGACGGGGCAGATCGGCGAGGGCTGGCACATGGGCCCTGGGCCCTCGGTGAGGATGCACTTGCCCTGAGATGCAGGACTGCCTTCTTCTTTTGCAGATTGAGAGCAGAAAGTCCGTGAGGTCCTCGTAGATCAGGTAGGTAAATGCCCACCTAGGATACGTAGTAGGTCCCGGACGTACCTAGATGCTTTGCAGTCCGTTCTCGGTCCTCGTTTGCTCGTATGCAATGTCCATAGGGCCAGGTGCCCTTTTATCCTGGGTGCCTTCCAATGCCGTCCACGATGTCAAATCCCACTGGTGCGGAACTCACTTGCCTAGCACACCTAAATTACCAACAGGTAACTACCTTACCTACGTGCTCGTACCCGGACAGGAAGTAGGTACCTCAGGTACTCATAAAGGTACCTCATCGCGTAAAGCATTAAGGTGCCGACTCATGCAGATCCCATGATTCCACGAGGCCTGTGTGTCCTCCAACTATCTTAAAGTAGGTACCGTTCTCCGTATCCACGGTCGGATCTCACCTGTCATTCGCCTTAAGCGGTCAGATCTGAATTGGGGCCTGGAAATTGATACCTACCTGTTGGCTACAGTCTTCTACGGGCGGATGTGCCCTCGCTGGCTTCGCATGCCTATTCCATCTCGTACCCACGGGGCCATGGTCTTGCTGTGCCGTGGGCAGCCCCGGACAACCACTCAGTCTTTGCCGCCATGTTCATGTTCGTTCGACCTGAGACGACGCTTGCCTCGGTTCGTTGACTTAACTCCAACACGACTCATGCGCATCGTGCACCGTCCTGCAAGCCCGCCCTACGACTTTGGGCGTCTCGCCCGGTGCCAGCCGTCCCCACAATTAATGGCAGATGGCCTCCTGCAAGCTCGAGTCTCCGCAAACTATCGCCGCCCGCCAGGTTCCCCCTGGCAGAGCGCGCCCAGATCCATGGCCCCGTGACCGTTGATCTGTCGTGAAGGGCTTGATGCCGACTGACAAGTCGCCTGGTGGGCGTGAACGAGGTGGCTAACACGGGTATGGGCTTGTCGAATCAGCGGAGTGAGCAGGTCGGCCCGCCCAACCGTCTTGGATGCTTTACTTGAGTGTGAGTCGATGGGTTAGTTTCGGGGAATCTGCAGGCAACAGAAGGTCGAGTCGCTGACGGTTGGTAGGTGTCGGCAGTCCAGCACGCTGCCGAAATTTGAGCAAATGGCCTTACGGGGCAGACAATGGACGTCACCACGCGACTGGGGCATTCGTGGTTCAAGATCACGTCCACCGCGATCGTGCCGCGCTGGACAAGCGCGGCCTGCCCAACATCTCGCTCAGATGACAGACAGGGGCCCTGGTGGAGCATCTCCGGGCGCCTTTTGCAGCCCGGCTCCTCCACCCCACCCACGATGGGATGATCGCCTGTCCAGACTTGTCCGACTCCTGTCCCGCTTCGTCTAGAACAGTGCCATTGCCCTCTGTCAGTGCACTGCGACGACACTGCCTTTGACTCTGACCCTGGAGGAGTGCGTCCCGGCCTTCCCCCCCTTGTTGTTCCGCTACATCAGCCGATGGGCGGGACACATCTTGCAATGCCCTCAACAGGATGACACCGGCATGTGAGATCTGCCAATCTTAGCCGCTAGCGGTGACATTTGAAACTCGCTGGGGGCGCTCATGAGAGACCACAGCGTCGCCCGAGACCGCTCGACACATGCTTCCCACGTTACGAACCGCTGTCGCAGTCGGCAAGGAAAGACGGACGACAGCGGAAGAGCTGCGCGAACGACTGCTCCTCACAACAGCAGGAGAGGAACACAAGCACGCAGGCCTGGCTTGGTCGCGCGCCGACCTGGATGAGCATTCGAGACGGCCCGGTCATTCCCGTGAGCAGCAGTCTTCAGCCACGAGCCAGGAACCGCGTTTTGACGATTTACCGACGGTCGCATCTGGCGGCTTGAGAGCCCTGCACGACGGAAAGTACAAGCACAAGACATCCGTCAGCCCAGGGTCCGTGGTGACTGGCGCGCATTTTGGCCATTTGCTTTTGGTGCATGCCCGCGCCTTTCTGCTTCGAGCCCCTGCCGTGTGGGCTTTGTGTGGAGGCAGGGGTCGATCGGACGACCCCCATTTGCGTGTGCGTTCGGTTGTCGCTGATGACGACTTCCTGCGCCGGCTCATGAGAGATACATCCCTCATACTAGGACGTACGAGACAAGGCGTCAGCAAGGGCTCCGAGTTCTGGGGTGAGTCCATCAGCCAACGAAGGTAGCAACGGAGAAGACGCGTATGACAATCCCTGGACGGATGGGTTGTTGGGACAAGGCGAGGCAAGCGCAAGGTCAGTCACAATCTTCAGGGCTGCAGGCGACGTCGCTTGTCTGCCAAGGGGTGGGGCGAGGGATGGGTCTGTCGACGCAACAGCCCAATCTCACCCAGATCCAGATGGCCGCTTCGATTCGCGGTGGATCTTGATCACGCCAGGCACTGGGAACCCCGGCCACGTCTCCAGGGGGGGGAGGTGGCGTGAAGGTCGAAGACCCTCTCCCCGCACGCCCACTGGCCGCGTGCCCGCCAGGCATTCTGCACCTTCAAGCACGAAGGTTGTCCAGGAGCAGAACAGAAACGAAACTCCACCCCCAACGACGGCGTGCAGCCACCTTGTGACGCACGCGAGCCCATGGACTCTGCGTGGCAGGTATCTCACGGCGCTATCGACACATGAGCTCACGAATCTGCACCATGGGGGGAGCCCGCTCACTCCCGCTGAATCCGGGTCCGTGGTGGTGCCGCGCCCAATGTGGAGGTCCCTCCTGTCAGCGCCGAAACCCCGAGTCATTGTGGATGGTGATGAACGATCCAGGATGCGCCACGGGCGCCAACCCGCCTTCATCTCGGCTACCGACTCGTGCGGAGGCTCGATTTTGGCATCTCATGCCATTCAGCAGATGAAGCGTCGAAATCTTCTCTCCTCTGCCGATCATGCGCACGCTAGCCGTCGGGGACGCTCGGTGTACCGTGTTCAGGCTCCTTCATTTAGCAATCACCTGGGTTCCTCACCGGCTGCACTCTCTCACTTCCTATCCATGATATGGGGCAACCGAACGATGTTGTTCAGATAGTTGGTGCAGTGGTTGAACCACATCTTGCAACGGCGCCCTGAGCACCCCAGCAACAGCGGTCACACCCGTCTGGCGCCATCTGCAGCAGCCCCATGGAGGCCATGACCGAAGACCTCGACTGTGATTTGCGGGAACCCCTTTTACCGATGAGCCCCACCGACGCCACTGTTGCGAACAGCGGCTTGACCTCGAAGAGGCCACCAAGCCCCACGCGACGCCTGTTCGTCAACTGTTCTCCGACATCTGATGTGATGTCAAGAATGTAGCAAATCGACAGCATTAGGTACGTTCCTTGGCTCATCCTCGAGGGCAAGGTGGGATGGTGTACATCAGCTGGCGAGTGGTTGGCCGACCACATTGAGCGGCCCAGGGGGTTCTTTATGTATGGTTGTGGCCAACCGTCAACTGACGTGCGCTCCAACTTCAGGGTCCAACGCACAAAGTTCCAACCATCAGCTCCAAGTGTTGGTGTTTGCATAAGGCGCCACTTGCGGTGATGAGCTTACGAACCTAGGTTGCCTCCCATGTTGCCTTTAGGGGGCAGATGATCGTCGGGCCGGGAGCCGTCGTCAGATCTTGGGCGCGGCCGCGCTCGGGCGTCAGTTGATGCCGATTCCCACCGTCGGTGAAAGGACAGAGGACAACCTGGTAGTGCCCTGATCTTTGCACAGTCAGCAGTTCACGACGAGACGTGCTGATCGTTGGTACCGACTACGGTGTACTTGAGCTAGGTACACAACTGGTTTTGGCGACCCGTCACATCTCCAGATCACGCCGTTCTGCTGGCCTGGCCAGGCGACCCATTCGCAGGTTGGCTCGACTTGGCGGGATTCACACAGCTCGTGTGCACTCGTTTTGTGTCAGACGCCACTGGATCAAGCCGCCTCCAAAGCTCTCGGCAGACGCGATCCAAGCCAACGTTGATGTGATTCGTGCCAGCGGCGGTGAGAGCACCCGATGACGAGTACCAAGAGGATCTTGTTGGTCTGCCAGTCAGATTCTTTCCCCATGAACAAACGACGCGACACGGGCACGGACTGCAGCTACCCGCTTTGTCACAAGACACCACATCCGCGTGGGAAGGATTCTTGATCCGGACCCTGCGTTTCCCACCGGCATATCATCCATGCATAGTCCTCTCTCACTTGTGCGCTCTCTGGGTGGCGACAACCACACTGACCCGCGCGACAGAAATCAGCTTCAGCGTGGACGACGCAGCTCGAGGACCTACTCGCACTCGTAGTTCATCCCGCCAACAGCAACGCACGGCTGCCCTCAAATACCATGGCCAAAAATCTCACTTCATAACGGAGTGCACCATACTAGCTAGACGCACAGCCACGAAAGCCGTATGAGTGCAAGTCGCTACGGAATATTGATGCTCAGGCAGGGATCAAATGGTCCTGGTTAGGCCACCAAACCTTCCCTCCGCTGGCCACCCTAGCAGATCCTTTTACCCCCCCAAACAGGGTCTCCCCTCCCTTGCCCCCTATGAGCGCAATGTCAAGGCACCCTTGGTGCAATTTGATCCCCACGATGCAGGATACGATTAGCTTTGTCCAAGTCTGTGGGGCAGCCCTAGGTCACGACCGGCTCGGTCAGCCATTCGGCTGTGTACCTGCCAAGGTACGTGCTGGTGTCCGTCCTGCACAAGGGATTGTCGAATGAACGAGCACTGACAAGTGTGCCGTGCAAATTCGCTGCACAGACTACGGAGTACAGCGACCGCCGTTTGGCTTTCAGACTTGGGGACATGGCATCGACGATCCACCCTTTATTGCCCAGATACCACAAGAAAACCGCTGGACAGCCGTGGGGCGGGACGTCCTTCAGCGGGCGGCATGGTCCGTCCCTGTGCTGTCACGCCCGGAGGTACAAGCATGGGACTGGGACTGCCTTTCCTTGCCCTTGAGCCACCGTCGCTGATATTTTAGGCGGGCGCCTCATGCCGTTTTGGTGCGACCCTCGTCAAGGTCTCGCTTTGGCCCAGCATCATTGCGCTCAGGGGCCAGTCCCACACCCAGCCTTCTGCCGCGATCGGCGGAGCTGTGGTCATTCAATCAAGCAGAAATTTTATTGTCGACCAAGGCCCCTGTCCGTAGCGGCCCCGCCAACCGTTCAGTTGTTGGGGCCAAGCGAAATCTCCTGTGTCGGAGTGATGGTGGTCGTCAATGTATGGAGTACGGACTACGGACTACGGGCTAGTAGGTACAGGACAGTCCTGTGCGGCAATGCACCTACGCAAGATGGAAGAGAGACAGTCACTGATCAGTTCGCTGTTGGTTTTTAGGACTTCGGCCAACTTGACGGGACCCCCTTCGGCCAACCACCCATCCTTCCTGATCGTTTGGCTTCCGGCGGCTTTCTCGTTGGCTTCCCGACCGTCAGAGCTTCTGCCACCATGCTTACGCAGCGTATCCGTGTAACTCACAAAGTGATACAGCGAAACGGGGAGGTCTCTTTTCCCGGCGTGCACGCACATGCCGTGCGACTCGGGCTTTGACAGCCAGTGACATGGTTGACTCGGCGGATGTTGATCGCTGACCAGCCTGGCGCGTTCTTGGCCAGATCGCTGGACCCAGAAAACACACGTCCATACGAAGTACATGTGCTGAGTGGCAGCATGGTGCGATGCGTCTTTACGCGCAGTTAAGGGTAAGCAAATATCGGCAAAAGTACCGCACAGCGTCGCCTTGCTGGGCATCCTTCACGCCTGCACAGCCACGAGAGTCATCACCAACGCCTTCCGACAAGCCGCCCTGCTCCGCCGGCCGAGAAGGGCAGCCGTGGCCCAGCGCCAGCGATCAAAAATGAGGGAGTCTGTCCCCGCTAGGCGTCTTCCATACCGACGGGCTCATCCGACGGGTCCCTGCTCTCGCACGGTTCGCGGCACGGGAGTGTTGGGTCCGGGAGTGAGGGCGCACAATGAGCATTCGGGCGAGTGCCACTCATTTGATGGTCCCGCTGGAGGTCCCAATCGTCGTGTTCCCCAGAGGTACTCGTACGAAGTACGTGTGTACTGCGGACGGGAGAGGGTCCGATCCCACCAGAGTAACATGTCAAGGCCTTCCAAAACGGGTTGCAGCGTGTTCCAGAGTACCAGGACCCTCCGCTCTGCGGGGGCAGCTGTTGGCGATTCTCGCATTTAACCGAGGCCTGCTGGCCCCTGGTGGCGCGCGAAATGGAATCGAGATTTCGTGGACCCGCGAGACTGGGTGGCCTAATGCAGCCAGCACAAATCCAGACATGACAGGCCACCGCGCAGTTGGCTGAGGCGAAAAGGACGGTGGAACTGCCATCAGAGCAGCCATGAAACAGAAGAGCGCGGTGGCTGACCCGGCACCGATGGCGGAGGCGTGTGCCTGACGAGGCACAGCGCTCAAGCGCGCGCGCCCTTAACTATGTTCCGCGGAGGGCCCTTGCGATGACGAGAATGGGTTAAACGACGTCAGCAGGTAGCCCGTACTTACCGATGCCTCTGGACCAGCTGCCTGGCCTGGCTGGCTTCGCTTCGGCAGACTCGGGGATGGGAGGGGCGTGGGGATTACCGCCAGGCCCAGCAATACTCCGTACCAGATCCTTTATTGCCTCAGCCTGGCCTGAAAGGGCGCGCCGGGGGCCAAGCGCCGTTTGCATGAAGCAAGCAGGTGATGTCACAAGCGATTGGATCGTAAACGGTCCGCCGGGTACGAGATCCAGACCACATGGCTGCTGGAGAAAATTTGGGGGCTGACGGGCCAAGGGCCTAACCTGGCGCGCGTTGGCGCCGTGCCCACAGAGCTGCGCCATACTTGTGCGACCATGACCTGGCGCGGCGTATGCGAGGGTACCGAGTACTCATGCCTGTCGCAACGAGCGACGACAGTGGC
The DNA here is from genome assembly GCA_029168975.1 of Purpureocillium lavendulum. NCBI lineage: Eukaryota > Fungi > Ascomycota > Sordariomycetes > Hypocreales > Ophiocordycipitaceae > Purpureocillium > Purpureocillium lavendulum. The sequence goes on along the minus strand of JAQHRD010000005.1, from coordinate 942,490 downwards.
CGCGTCCTGAGAGCAAAGAGACCAGAGCCGGCGGATGAGATCCCAGTCCATGGAGCCCGAAGTTGCTCTTCAGCTGCTCAGCAGTCGCTCCCTGTCGCTGGCCAAAAGTCCAAGACCCTGACAGAGAACGCACGGCGCAAAAGCAGGACGGGGCTTGGCGTTCGGCAGAGGAAGCAAAGTGGTCTCTGCAGGCGATCTCGCACCACACCACACCACACGGCGCGGCGCACGCTAACTTCGACAGAAGGGGTGCTGCCGTGATGAACTGGCGGTGGGATGGAGGCAGAGCGCTAGCACCGCGGAGATGTCGTGGGGCCTGCGGGTAACCATGACGCTCGCAAGGCTCTGTCGGAGTCCGGCCAGGTTCCGGTATGCCCCTTGAAGTCCCAGGGTGGTGGTCCTTCCAGTCGAGGAGGAATCGCCCCCGGGCGAGGAGGACCGGACGAAGGAACCTGGGTGACGAGATTCCCTCACACTCTGTTGTTTGATTACCTGCAGGGGTCATGGCTGCCTCTCGGCCGGTGTGGGTGCGAGACAAGGGCTTCGCTGGCTGCAGAATCTCAACTCTGCGATGCGAGGCGAGGTTCCCGGGTCTGACAGGCTGTCCTGCATGCGCCACCACGACGCAACGCTCACAGCGCAAGCTTGCAGCTCCTTCACTCGATTTCGCACATCGCCGAGCCCACAAGGCTCGCCTCCCGCTCTGTTGGATGCACGCCTTCAAGTATTTGTACAGTGCTGTACGTGCTCTGTCAAGTATGTGGGACCTCGCACAGCATTGTGAGCGCGCTCGCGCCTGGGGGCCATGCGAGACGCTTACGACGGTTGGGCCTCGTAATCCGACCGAGTGACAGGCGATCAATCAATCTGGCAGCGTCTCTCACCCTTTTGCAATGGGTATTGAGTCGGGCCCCACGGGAAAACGTGTCTCATCTGGGTCCAATCGACGACGACAGCTGAAATCTAGCAGACGGGGCAACTCTGTACAAGTACTGTACGTGTAAGCATGTGTGTTGCGACATAACACCGGTTCGACCTCGAACGCTCACAACTCCTGCAAGTGCGTCGTGAAGAGAGCCGTCAGCTGGTGGTCATCATTGTCGAGCAAGCCATTCGACAGTAGAACGCGCGGTGCGTGTGCCGTAAGCACTCTATCTGGTCATCATTTGGTGTCAGCATGTCTCGAGCAAGCGGGCGGTGCTTGATGAGTGGTGGGTTATGCCACAAGTCGAGGTGGCTGCCCCCCCCCCCCCCCGATGATCCAGCTCCGGCATCAGCCGCAATGGTCCGCCAGTTTGTTTGAGCGAAGAGTGATGGCTTGCAGCTAGGAAGACAAGATTTCTAGACGCCCAATCTCGCCCAGCATCCCAGAGATTGGTTGAGGGGCAATGATCAGTCCGTACTCGGCGTGGCGCCCATGGCATGGCTGCCACACCCTCTCATCCGTTGGTTGCTCCTACAAGTACTCCGTACATGCGCCCGCGAAGTCGCGGTTCTGAAGCTGACAAATGTGCTGGGAGGGAAAAGCGAACCTCTCCGGGGTGGTCACAGCTGATGCACGATTGGCAGGCCTGGCCACACAGAGCAGTCTCACGGCCGCGTTGACCAGGCTGCCACAGGAGACCGGTGAGGTTGGAGGTGTCGCCCGTGTTGGAAAACGTTCGAACGGATGGAGAAGCGTACATACAGTATGCGTTCCATCGGCTGCCGTCCTGGCTGGACTTGAACCACGGGTGGCCAACAGCCCCAGCCCGGCAGCTTTCTGTTTCCATATACTGTACAGCACTGTACTTACAGTACTGTACTGTAAGTACCTAACGGCGAGCGGAGAGAAAACAAGAAAGACACAGGGGCAGCCAACAGCGATTGCAGCCTCTGAGAAAGCATCCCCGGGCAGGGGTCGCCAAGTTGGCCCGACCTGGCAATCCCGGACCAACCCGACTGAGTGTTCGCCTGACCAGGCAATCGCGCATTCGGGTATCGAGTGGTTGTCCAGACCCCGCGGGGCAGGGGATGGGCCACATGTGGTGTCGCGTTAGGGGCGGCGGGAGCCAGATTGACGCATCTTCAGTGTGATCAACAGCCACCTCGACGCCGAGGAGAGGAAGCGAAAAGGGGGGGATGGGGAAAAGAAGGGGGGGGGGGGGGGGGAGGCCGCTCTGTTCGTACATGTACACGAGGGATACCTCGCGCCCGACCGCCCAGCGTCGTCGTCGCACAGGCGGTGCAGGTGCAGGCCGGGGGCTGGTGGTGCGGTGCCGCAGGAAAGACCATCAAGGCCAGGGAAGTGCTAATGGTTGGAGCGGTGGGAGGGGCGTGTTGCAGCACCGCCCGTTGGGATCTGGCTTGCGGTGGAGACATCCGATCGACTGATCTGGGACGATGCTAGATCGGGACGGGCTGCACGAGCAGGCATCGCATGAAGTTCTGGAGGGAGGGTGCAGCGTGAGGTAAGGAGCACAGTGCTCTGCCTTGCCTTGCCTTGCCTTGCCATGCCTTGCCAAACCCTGCGGTATGGATGGACACGCTCTGCCCTGGGCTGCTTCGGGGGATGTCATCATACCACGTCAGCACGGCACCATGTGATGGCGCCGTTGTCACGAGGTGATTCGACTTCACCGGGGACCGTCTCCATTGGCTCGGGCTCGCGTGGAAAGCTTGGCCTCGCTGCTGATGTGCAGCCGGACGGGGAGACGGACGGACGGACGCTTTGTCCGCATTCGAGGGGCCAACAGCGCTGTGAGCCACGGACTGACTGCCGTACGAAAAGCGTGCCTTTCCGACGCTTGAGCGGCCTGGGTGTCGCAGCGCTGAACTTCGTACCGGGTGCATCATGGCTGTTGTGTGTAGTCCGTACAGTTGGTACCGCACACGAATCATCTGTTGGACGCAAGTCCGGCTCTGTGCCGGCTGACGAGACTGTCGGGGAACCCAATCACACTCGTCAAAATTCGGCGGCGTCGTCGCCGTCGCCGCCGTCGTTGCTTCCGAGAACCACCTTGGCTGGTACAGTAGTCCGTGTGCACTCGTCGTCCGTGGGCACCCAGCTGTTGGACGGCCGCGGGGAGGTGCTTTGCGACGCGATATGTGATGGATGTGCGTGCGATCTGCTGGACGCGGTGGATCCCCGTCCCACAAGGCACGGAATAAGGCGCATATGGGTACGTGATGTAGCACGGAAGCGTTCTCGACCACGCGGGAGCAGTGCGCAATGAGCCATGTTGGTGCACAACTTGGCTTCCGAGGGACCTGGGGGAGGGCTGCCCGGCGGGAGGTCAGAGCACGGCCCTTCCAGAAACCACCTGGGATACGAAAGGCAGGGTGCCTGATAACTACCTCAGGTACCTACGTACCTAAGGTAGGTAGAGGTAAGGTAGGTAAGGTAGGCAGGGAGGTACCTGGTATACGGATCACCGAATTGGGGACATGTTTACTCCTCACTCGAGGAGTAGACGCGGCCAGTTGGTACCGGGACTACCTTACCTACGTAGGTACCTACCTGGTGGTGCTGCCTCCCGGAATCTAGCCCGGCCTGGGTTTGGGAAAATGCGTTGTCGGCTCGTGCCTGGCCGGATCCAAGGTGAACTAAGGTACCTCAAGCAGTACCTCTAGTGGGTTGTTGCTGGGCTGCCTCACTGAGGCGTCAACGGAGCGTATACGAAGTGGGCACCTTCTTGATGTGCTTGGTAAGGTAGGCGTACCAGAGCTCTTCTGACATCTACTACACCCCTGCCGGAGCTGTTCAAAGCCATGAGTGCTCTTGCACGGAGTACTGTACAGTACAAGATGTGCTCAAGGTAAGGCAGGTACGAACGAGCACAATTCCTCCGTCCGTACAGTACCTACCTACCTACCTACCTACTCAGTACATAACTAGTACCTACCTAGGTAGGTAGTCCGTACCTAGATCAGTGTTCGCCTGATGAGCCTGATTCCCTGCCGCTGCTCGCTGCTTCCGCAAGTTACCTTACCTGAGACGATGCCTGGGGAAATACCCAAGGTCGACCGGGTAAGTAACTTCTCCGTACCTCAGCGGCACTAAGGTTACCCCCAAAGCGTTCCTCCTGCCCAGGCCCCAGCCATGCCCGCGGCCACCTCTCAAGGCAACTCTCACAGGGGCACAGGTCCACCTCACAAGTCCAAGGAGCCACCACCATCGTGCAATCCCACCCCCCTCGCCAGAGTTCAGCAAACTTGCCAAAGCTTCTTCCCTGACGCGGACGGACATGGGTGGATGGCGGTACAGCCATCGTGCCATCTTTCTCCTCCACGAGCCCCATTACCTATCGCAGCCCCATCCCAGTCCTCCTTTCTCTGGTCTGGGTGGTGGTGCCCGCGGGACAATGCAAACCCCCGTCTCACCCCCCTCAGTGAGCCGCGCCACGAACCGATGCCGCCGACCCTGCCGTGCTGCGAGTAAGATCCGCCGCCTCCCATCGACACGGGGCACCTTGGATCCATCTCCATGCCGTGCCGTGCCTTGCCAACGCGACGCGGCTGGGCCAGGCGATGGACGGCTGAGGTGAGGCTCGCAGCAGGCCCCCCCGGCCGGGCACACACGAAAAGCACGAATGATACCGAGCAGGCGGATGAATGAACGACGACGATGCGTGTCTCCCGGCCCTCTCCTTCCCGCACTGCACTGCACCCGTGTAGACCCCCAGTCAGCAAGGCAGTCAATCAGTCCGGGACAGGGCTCGTTCACTGCCACCTCCTCACCAGCACGGCGCACCCAGGCCCACGCCCGCCGGCATGGGAGCTCCCCCCCCCCCCTTTTTTTTTTTGTCCACAGCGAAGCGTCAGCTCTGGTGGATCGACAGTGGCCCTGAGAGGTCGGTCCGCACATGGCAGTTCGGAGTCGACGCTAACAAATTAGCAAAAAGCTCGGTTGATCAATCTCTGACCGACCCATTGGTTCCCCACGCTATCCCGATGCGCCTTGCCCAACCGAGCAGGGTACCAAGCATTGCCAGTACGGATACATGCGTCCCTGTTGGACTACGAGACAGACGACGAGTACGTGCATTCGACTCACGAGCGACCTGCAGGAGATCCGCGATGCCTTTCTGCACTTGGTAGCGGACGAGCTGGGCTCGTGCGATATGCACAGTCCACCGTTCCACAACCAAGCCTGAGCCATGTTGCCATGGTTCCTTGTAACCAAATTGACGATCCTCGTTGACGCAGTGGTAAGCGCCCGGCGGGACGCATTTCATCTTCCAAAACGCCCAGGATAACTTTCTGCTATCAGCGGCGTTTGGTACGGCGGCGGTCCAGACAAACGTCCCATGTCGGGTCTCGCACAAGGCTTGCATCGCCTGATGTAGCCACAATGAAGGTGGCCTTGGCTCCTGAGCTTGGTGCCGTGCTTGGGAAGGAGCTCCCACATGAGCCACATGGGCGGCTCGAACACAACAAGTAATATGTGCCAAACAGCAGGCGTCGCATCGTGTGCGGACTACGGATAGACACCGCCGCCTTCACCCGTTTGTCGCGCGCAACCTAACCCATCGCCTTCCGGGAGGTGCATCAAGCATCCTTCACCGACTCCTGCTGGCGCTAGAGTGTCACTTTTCTGGCCAAGCGACGCGATGCCCCTTGCCCAGAAACAGCAACATGCCATCGGGCCAGCCACCGGGTCCATCCTACAGTGCCTGACGTTTTGGTCATTTAGCCGCCAGTCGAGCTCCACAGAGCCCATGTTGAAGTCCCAAGAACTTCCACGCATGGTACCATTGCTGTGGAGAGCCCGACCGGTCGGAGAACCCCCTGAAAGGGCAGCAAGAAGGAGAGAGCAACATCTCAAAGGTGGACTACATCCAAGCACGATAGTCGTCTCTCATCACTCCCGTTCTGCATGCTCACAAATTTCGCCACACGAGCGCTCAGAGACCATGTTCTTGTGAAGAGGGTGATTGCTTATGACCTAGCACGACTTCGTTTGCTCGGTATTAGGTGCGGGCTCCGTTCCTCTGGGGTGCGTCCGAAGCGCACTTGTTGCTCGGCTTCAAGGCACATCCCAATGCTGATCGCCTGATTGGCAGGCATGTTGCCCCAAGGTGCTTTGCACGAGGAATCCATGGTTGCGAGAACCACGGTTCCGTCCTGCAAGCAGTGACTTCTGGCGTCGGAGGACAACTGGAAAGCTCAGAGCGGGCTGCCTCCGCTCTTTGGCCGGATGATATGCGATGTTTCACGTCTTGTCCCACGCATGGCCCGGTTTACCGGCCGGCAACATAAATTCATGGGCAACACCAAGTCATGAAACGACGTTCGATGCCCGGAGACGGATCGGCCCAAACGAGGTTGGGTTACTTCGCGCCTCGCACTGAAGCCTGTTCCAGCATAGCCAAGGCGGACCAAGATCTTCGACCGCACGCTAGCTGTCCTCGCGGCCGCCTCTGCCGCCCCGGCCTGTTCCAGTGCCGCCGTCGGCCAACCTTGACCGATTGCTCCATCACGTTCGCTCCAGTACTCTACCTAGCATGGCCGTCATGCTCAGGCAGCTGCCTGCCCTGTCCTCGCGCATGTGCGACGCGTACTGTGCCACTAGCCTTATGCCGGACTGAATCGAGGCAGGAATCAAGTTGATCAAGTTTTGCCGGAGTAGATCTTCGAGCGGCTGTCGGTAGATGGACCGGAGCAACAAGCACGGTCTACGCTTGCCGAACATCGCACGGTCATGGCAAGTCTGCTGAGCGCGTACTCGGACGTATGCCTTCTCAAGGCTATCTGCGCAAAGTATATGGGCGTCTTGTTATCGAAACCGGGCATGCTAACCGTGTCGCGAAGCAGCCAGAGTCGCTCAGCTATTCCTTGACTATGGACTGCTGAACTGAGACTTGGTACTCCGGCAGAAACTTGGCCTTCCCCATTTGCACCTTCCGCGACGGCCGACCTGCACGTACAGCTTTGTTGCAAACAACGTCCCTCTTGATTGACGAGAGCAGTATGAGTTGACGCTGGGACCCAGACCCTCTCCGCGGGTCGTGCTATGGGGCGGTGGCTCTCCTCTTGATAAATGATCAGCGGAGCTGCCCTTTACAGCCTGTTAAAGTACCACAGCTGTGCCTCGTGGCTTGTCGCCTGTGTTCGTTGAGTCTGGGGATTGTGCACTGGCCCCCCGCCATGAGCGGCTTGACCCCCTTGTCACGGCGTTCCCAAGCTATTGGCAGCTGGCAACGGGGAGATCTCGTGCCTTTTGTTGGATGTTTCTCTCACAAATTAGAACATTGCCTGAATCCAATGGTCGGGAACCAACTGGTCAGCCGATAATCTGCCAACCACCATCGAAATCAAGTTGACCATACTCGTACGTCCGTACATGGCGGGGAGGCGAAGTCTCGGGGCCCAGCCGCCTGGTTGGGCGATGGGGTTCTGGGTCAGCTGAGACAAGTGATATTGCGACGATGCTAAAAGCGGACGGGGGGGAAGCCAGAACAACGGTAATCGTGGTAAGCCACGGCCGTTTCACAAATCATCCGCACGGCTGAGCCCGTTGGCTTACTCGTACTGGCAACAAGGAGAACTGTTCTTTTGTACATGTCACCAGTGGAGATTTTGTCCCATCTCACAAGGGCCGGAACCGCCTCCCAGGCGCCGCGGGAGACATGGTTCGTTGACGATCCGAGACATGGACCCTGTTGCCGACGCCCGCCCTGGCCGCCGCCCGGTTCCTCACCTCGTCAGGGTTGAGAACCGTCGGTTTCCAACTACTCCATACACTAGGAAGGGCCTGCATCCGTTCGCTCGTGGACCGCCTCGCACCGGCAGGGCACATCTGCGATTGGGCAGGGTCGCCAATCGAGATCGGAGGGCAGGTTGTTGTCGCCTCGGGATGCGCGCACGCACGCACCCCTTGGACGACATCGCCCGGAAAGTGCGATCTGCTCTCCTCCTTGGGGGACCCCGTGCCTTGGCGTTGGGGAGACAGTTCCTCTGTACAACGTCGGAATCGTGACGCGATTCCCCGCCGTGGTCTCGCCGCCGTCGACGTCCCGCGCGGCTCGTCCAGACTGCCGGGACACCCCCTTTTCGCCCACGGCGGCAGGGTCCGGAGACATGCTCTTCGAGAAACATGTGCCCCGGCATGACGAGACGTGCGGGAATGACTGCTCGAACTTGTCCCTCGCACGCCCAATTCCCTCTCTCCCACCCGTGCAACCGACTGGCGGCGTCTCCGCTGGCCCGGAGGCAAGACTCTTCGTCGTTTCTCCCGGCTTTGGGGGGATCGGGAGCCCCACGCGGTCACTCACCCGGGGCATGTCCACGCGATATCGCCATTCGGTTGCCTTCCGAGCGTCGCGCGTGACTTCTCGTTGCTGGTTTGCGTACCTGGGGGGCGTGCCCCGTCAGCCTGCTCGACAACCGGGGTGCAGGGTAGGATTGACTTACCACGGTTGAGGTTGAGCGGGCTGTTCGACAATGGGCACCTGCGTCAGGTTGCAATCTGTACTTCGTGCGAACACATCAGTAGACGGGGAACCAAGGCAGTGAAGGCTCTGAAAGGAGAATCTGGAGCGAATGAGGCGCACTTGCGCTGCTAATGCTGACCGAATATAAACGGCACTCGCTCGCTGCAGGGTTGACCCGAGTTGTGACCCTGGCAACGATCTGAGTCGATGGGCGCGGGGATCGGGTGAATTACCCAGCAAAACAGGCACCTGGACCTCCGGACTGACGACATTTGTCGATTCAAGGCGTCGCTTGCTGGATGCGGCATCATGCCGCCCATGCATGGAAACCTGGACGGCCCATCAAGCTCACGCAGCTGCCCACCGTGGCTTGACATCCGCTTCAGTCATAGCTATGTTCATTATTATTAAGTGAGACGAAGATTATACGTATCGTGGTGCACCACGCTCAAACCAGCCGCACCTTCTCTAGTACTTCATGTCGCCATGCAAGGGCAAGTTCTTGCTGCTGTTCCCGGCTCGCACCTGGTATTGGCCCCTTTGCAGCTGCCACTTCTGCGCGGCCGTGTTCCAGACGCTGAGGTCGCGCCGCGTCAACTTAAACTCGACAGTCGACACCTCGCCGGGTTGTAGGAACCTTTTCTCGAAGCCCCGCAGCTGTTTCCCTGGCGCGTCGGGAATGGCAACGTATAGCTGTGCGACTTCCGCGCCGGCAACCTTTCCCGTGTTCCGTATGTCGAGGTTGACGATAACAAGTACGTCCCAGAGATCGGATTGCCCACCTGGAGTGATGGCACCGGTGGGGTACTCCGCCGTGTTGACTCCCGGAAGGGGATTAATCTTGATGTTGGAGATGTCGAAGGTCGTGTAGCTTAATCCAAACCCAAATTCGTAACGTGGCTCAATGCCCTCTTTATCAAATCGCTTGTAGTCCAAGTATACGCCCTCAGTGAAATTCGATTGAGGAAACTTCTCGAATTCGCCTTCGGGCAAGTCAGGGTTGAGGAGGTGGCCATAATCGGTGTCGTTCCTGGCCACGGTGTAAGGCAACTTGCCCGATGGGTTCGACTCGCCATACAACAGAGACACCAACGCATCGCCGCTATCTCGGCCCGGCAAATGCGCAAAGATGATGGCCGTGACGTTGGGATGGTCGACGAAGTTTTCAACAAGTCGGATTCCGGAGTTGTGAAGGACCACCACGGTCTTGTTGCACTGGCCTGCAACTGTCTTGATGAGCGTGTCGGTGTAGTTGTCCTGGATGGCAGGGCGGTCAAAGCCCTCGCAAGCAAAGGCATTGCCGAATACGATGCACGTATCGGTCAGAGGATCAACAATCGGCTCTTGAGAGACAAAGTCGTGGAACAAGGGGGTATCTTCTCGCGCTGCCCTGACTTTAAGAGACTCGAACGGGGAAGTAAAGACGGCTGGCGTTGTTGCGCCGGAACCGCAACCGTGGATGAGAGTGCCGTTGCGACCAATGCTGGAATGAGTCGCATTCGGAGAGAAGCTAATAATATTGGAGATGAACTCGTTGATGTCAATCGACTCCGCCCCGCTCACCCATATCTGGGAGTTGAGCGCTCCGGCGACTGGGGCGAACAGATCTGGAGATTTGGCGGAATATCCGAAGAGGGACAGCATACGAGGGGATTTGAGAGGTAATGTGCCTTTCGTGTTCTTGACCAGAACATGGCCCTCGACGGCGCCTTGGAAGAGCACCGAAAGAGCGCTGGGATCACGGCCCTCGACTGCCTCGTGTGGCGCGGTCACGTCCTTGGGCATGCCGACTCCGGGCTTGGGGAATAGTGTGTCCTGACTGAACTGATACCACGTGGTAACGATTCTAGAGTAGCACATTAGCGCGTGGCCCATTGAGCTGGGTGGCTGATGGGATATGTGAAGAAGACTTGCCTTGTTGCCATGTCGGTGATACGTGGCTCCGGCACAGAGCCATTCTTCACTGCTTCCACAAGATGTTCCGCCCAGAACTCACTGCCACTGGGCATTGCCATGTCCATGCCTGCCAGAGCTGCTGCAACACCGGTATGCTGGGCACCCCAGTCGGATACAACGAAGCCCTGCGTGGTTCAGCGTGATGTTCTGGAACATACATGCGAGGCGCTTACCTGGAATCCGAGTTCGGTCTTGAGCAGACCGTTGAGCGTCTTGCTATTGGCGCAACCATATGAGTTGTTGATGCGCTGGTAAGAACACATGACGTTGCCTGTACCAGCTTTGACGGCATCTTGAAACGGCCTAAAAGTATGATTTGGTAAGCCTTTCCGGCCGTACACACAGCAAATTCAGTAGTTACGCCTACCAGAGGTACACTTCGTGCATAGTCTTGTCATCGACGTTTGAAGATACGGCCTCTTTGTCACCACCGCCTGATGGTGTGCGGTAGGTTTCCTGCTCGTTCGCAATGTAATGCTGTGGCAACGAGTGAGCTCAGGTCGTGGTGAAGGACAGGCGATGAGGAGATTCCAACCTTGACACTGGTCTGGACGCCCTGCTCCTGGATGCTCAAGATGCTCTGATACACGAGCGAACCAGAGAGGTAGGGGTCGACGGAGAAGCCTTCCCAGTTCCTGCCACCCCGAACAACACGCCACGCGGGGCCGACGACAGGGCCAAGGAGGACATTGACTCCTTTCCTTCTGAACTCGCCCCCCATGGCTGAGCCGCGCAGGAACGCAAGCTCCTTGTTCCAGCTGGCGAGACAGTGTTAGAGGAACTGGTCGCGAGAACAGAGACGAGCGAAAGGAGCGGCAAGTAGATAGATACCTTGCGCCGACATGGATGCCGCTCGGATAGGAATTGACCAAGTCGGTATTTCGAAGGCCATTGCCAGCGTCGCTGAGGCACATGCCCGTGAAGTTCAGACGCTTGATAGACATGATGGAGCCGGAGCAGCCAGTGTCTAGATCTACGCCGCCGGTGATGTTGACCTGATGGAAGCGGCGCGTCAATAAAACTGAATGACGGAACCTTTCGGGCACCGCTGAAGGACGACGCGGCGGTGTACCTTTTCCTCAAGCGTCATCTGGGCCACGAGGGCCTTGGCTTTGGCGTAGGCATCTGCCCATTCGGCGCCGACCGTCTCGGCTAAAACAAGAAATGACGATGGTCAGCGTCGGCAAATTCTCCAATGGCTCTTCTGGATGTGAGGGAGGCTCACGCGAAGGATAGACGGGGGGCGATTGGCCGTAGAAGTGAGTATCGTTTGTGATGGCGTTGCCACTGCTTTGCGCACCGGCGCCAAGTGGTGGTAGGGCCAGGCTGGCGACGGCGAGGGCACACAGGAACGCTCGCGGTGACGAAGCCATGGCGCAAAGGGAACGCCGTCGAGCGGATCGGGCGTGCGCTGCGCCGGTCGAAAGAGTGAGGGCGCTGGGAGTCACGACAACGAAGACGACAACGAAGACGAGGATGAAGATCGAGGACGAGGAGACAGACGAGGGACGCAGCGATGTGTACGGACTACATGGCGTGTCTAACAAACCAATAAAGGCGGGAGGGGCGTCACCGGGGGGAAGGAGACACAACCAGGTCAGGACAGGTCAGAACAGGGCAGGACAGGGCGGGACAGGGTCGAGGTGGTGCCTTCCCCTCTTGGGACGCAGCAGGAAGGCGGGTGTTGATCCTTCTACAACAACAACAGCGACGACGACGATGACGGCGGCGGCGGCGGCGGCGACAACTAATGGGAGGCGTGTAATGTGCAGCGAGTACGAGGTGCGGACTCTCTCCCTTCCGGGCTGGGTGGGTGGTGCCGGATGCTACCGAGCCTGCCCTCGCGGCCAGGCCAGAAACTCTGCTAGTACAGTACAGTACCGCAGCGAACTGTTGGAACAGCCTACTATTGCTTCGTACCAAGCGGTGTCGAAAGCATAGTGCGCTGGCAGGCAGTGGAGAAGCGAGCCCAACAATCAGGTACCTCACCTCGCGCGCGTGTATCGAGTACAGCCACGGACCGTGCAGTTGGCCTACCTTGAAGTACCTCGCACGTTCACCGAACGACTTGACGGACTCTGGCACTCCGCTGTTTATTGCTGCTGCTGCCGCCGCGGCGGCCGCTGGTGCTATTGTCTCGCAGACTATCAAATGACCTGGCCCCCTTGCCTCACGCTACGTAGGTGCCTAACTGTGTTGTTGTAGACGCGACGCACCATCCTGCCGTCGGCATCGGCGTCGACGGCACCAGCAGCACCACCGTGGTGCACATGGGCGTGCTGCCCAGTCGGCCCGCGGGCCCGTTGCCCGTTGCCCGTTGCCCGTTGCCCGTTGCCCGTTGCCTGTCGTTCGTCGACGAGCAGAAGGGGCACCGCCAAGGAGCCAAGCGATGGGCTTGCCGCGATGCGCGAGTGCGGGGGAGGGGAGGGATGGATGGCAGATGGGCCCGCCTGGCTGCCTCGCACCGTCGGACGGGACGGGCATGGGCCCCCGCGCTCCACTGGCTGATGACAAGCCAACGCAATGCGTCTCGGAGCACCTCATCTCTACTTTGCATCCTGACGAGCAGCGCAGCGGAGGACCCTTCCTGCCCTCGCAATGCCTTGCTCGCTTTCTGCGATCTCGGACGCACAGAGGCCTTGGGTGCGAGGTACCGAGGCACCACGCCCAGCCGCATCGCTCCGCAGGTCACGACTACTTCCAGATTGGAGCAAAGCAGCACCGTGGCGTCTCCATCGTCGTGGTCCATCCGATCTGCCACCCCAGCTGCTCCCGTGTCTCCCGGTCGTACCTTAGGTACCTTGCCTTGAGGAGTGCTAGGTCGCTCCACCCGGCCAATGAATGACGTCGGACGGCCCTGAAAACAAACACACGACAGACGGGGCGATTACAACGCCCAAACAACACCACCACCACCTCTTCCGTCCGCTCCGTTGTCCGCAACCGTCTAGTCTAATCAAGCTATAACCAACAGTAGGTACAGTACTGTACAGTACTGTACAGACTACGGGCTACTGGATCCTCTGTTTCCCGCGCGCCACGCATGACGCACTCCCCGGCAGCCGCCCTTCGCCGGAACTCGTCGTCTACAGTAAGGCAGTACTCTGTATGTACAGTGGCTGCCCTGCTTGTTGACCCCGCGCCCACAGTTGTCGCACGCGGTCTGTTGCATCGCTACCCATGCACCTCGTGCATGCATGCACGTACTGTACGTACACATGCATGCAGGCCAGGTGAACGTGACTCTCCGGCATGCCAGGTCGCGGCCACAGAACCCAATATCAGACACATCGGTTTGAAACAGCTACGAGGTCGTTACTTTGTCCTCTACGCTAGGTAGAATCTCTGTCGCTCCTTTTCTTCTCCCACACGCATACACCTCTCACAACCTGCCTTCGCAAAGGACTCGTATTGCAGTGCCTCATTCATATTCCGTGGCTTAGTTTCTGAGCAATTTTACCCAGTTGCTCCACCGCACAGCACTCTTTTATGGTTCTCCCATATACTCCTCCTGCGAGCATCGGCTTCTCTCATGCTTCTGGATTCAGAATGCCGAGAGACCGGGTATAATGCACATCCCAGATCAGTGCATGCGCTGAAGCGCAAGTGCTACAACATCGCCATCCCACCACCGCTGCCAGCTCCGCGTGTCGCTCCCTTCTCCCCTGGCATTGGACCGGTATCCGAAAGCACACGGGCATAGCTCTTCGCGGCATCCTCGCAGCCGGCCATGTGGTTGCCTTCTCCTACCCGCGGCACTGCTGAGACCGCAAGCGAGCCTCGTGTCTATGCTCTTATCGGTGCCTTCGTCGTCATGGCCCGATTGAAATGTAAAAGAAGAAAACAATAAAGAGAGAACAAAGAAACACAAACCAAAGCGGGTGCCGGCCGTCGTCCATGTAATCATACACCTTTCCAATGGTTGGTTGCTGCGCTTGCCGCAGTCGCAGAGCACTCCGGCCGCGGACCGACGATTTTCCCCCACGGCGGTCTTTCTCCGTCCCGTGACGAGATCGTGGGCCGCCTCGTGCTGCAGCTTACTTGCCCCGCAATGAGAAAATGTCGTAATGAGTTTATGGCTGTCGTGGGAACAGCCATCTATCCATCCCTGATACGGAGAACCGGTGAGCGGTTGGACATGCTAGCAGCGGGTCCGAACGTTATCGTGGTCCTCACAGGATGAGTTGCTTGAGGTTGCGCTGGATAATCATGTCCTGCACAGAGCCCATCGTGATCTTGAGCAGGTTGGTGTCTGTCGCGTTGGTGAAGTGGCCATAGATCTCCTTCTCCGGGTTGCGACTGAGCGCCTTGAACTTGTCCAGGAAGTACTTGCTGGCCGACTTATAGTCGTCTTCCGGTCCGTGGTAGTCGGTGAAGCCATACTTGGTGATGGGGCTATGCGGAAGCTTCTCCCTAAAGAGGTCCATCTTGTTGAGGAACAGAATCATGGCCGACTTGGTGAACCAGTGAGAGTTGGCGATGGACTCCCACAGCATCAGCGCTTCGTTCATTTGGTTCTGGGGTAACATGTTAGCCTCACTGCAACACGACGGGATGGAGTATGACGTACCCCGTCCTTGTCCTCCACTAGACACTGGTCGTAGCCACTGATGGCGACGAGGAAGAGCAAGCAGTGGACGTTCTCGAAGCAGTGAATCCACTTCTTGCGCTCTGACCTTTGGCCGCCAACGTCGAACATGCGATACGTCAATTGACCCAGATCAAATTCGCTCTCGGTAATACCCGTTGTCCGCAGCCGACAGCGGAGAAGATCTTGGTTGTTGGGGACGTATCCGTCGGCCCATATACGTTCCATGTCGTCAATGAAGCTGCCGCTGGTCAGCAGGGGTTGACACGCGGTGAGACTAGACAACACTTACTACGTGAGGTTGTCGTGCAGGGCATACTCGTTGCCCTTGGAAATGGCCGCCTTGACGCCGCTGTCGTTCCATAGCGCCTTGATGGGCTCGAAGTAATCATGGGGCAGACTCTCCTCGAGGCCAATCTCACGTTCCACGAGGATATGGGCCATGAATTTCTGCACGTCCCGGGTCAGCTTTGGAACCCTGCATGTCTCACATTGCCGCACCAGCCGCCAGGCCAGCCCGGCATGGCGGGGAAGGCGTCAATTGGTGGCGCCGTGCGCGCGGACTGGAAGGTGGGCATCGCTTACCTCGTTGTCGGCATCGTCGAAGCGGTAGTTGAGCTCCGTCATGGCCTCTTGGATGGTGCGGAAGGACTGGACAATGTTGTTGAAGATGACGGGTTTCCACTCGAGCCGCTCATGCTTGTTGAAGCCCTGAGAGTATATGAGCTTCATCTGCTTGAGAATCGTCGATTTGCCGGACTCTCCAGCCCCTGTCAGAAACGCGGGTCGTCAGCAAACCTGGTCAAAATGGCGGGCCTCGCGGTGACACAACGTCGCCCTCGTGGACGGACATGGTGCAGCAGCTGATGAACCGTCGCCGCGTGCCCGTGCGCGTGCGCGCGCGCACATGCAACGGCGGGCGGGCAGGCGGGCGGCGGCGTCGGCGGCGACTGCACATGCAGAGCTTACCTAGGAGCAGGAGCTTGATTTCCTTTGACATCCGCTTCTCATCCTGGCGGAGGGTGCGGTCAATGTCGCGGGAGCGGGCGGCACCGCTGTTGGTCTTGTCGCGGCCTCCGAAACACATGGTCATTCGGGCTCAGGCGGGTGCGGTCGTGCGGGATCGAATTGGGAAATGGAAATGGGCATCTAATATGTGACGGCCAAGATGCGGGTGGGTTTCGACAGAGGGCCGGACAAACCAGGCGGCGGCCTGACAGGCAGTCGGACGGCGGCCGCACGGTCGGGTCAATGGGTGCGTTCAGCCGGCGAGGGAAACGAATCCAACGCCTTCGTCGTCAATGGCGAATGCGAGCCTATTTTGCCTCACTCCCAGGCGCGAGTCTTGGTCACTCGAGTCGGCAGTCCGTGGTGACGTTGCCCCCGTGGAAGGACAATGAACGGGACAAGGCGGCAGACGTCGGGCGGCAGGCTGCGGATGGGCCGGGTCGACAAGACGTGTCGAGTGTGGAGGCGGAGTGCGGGTCGAGGGTGAGTAAGGTGAGAGAGTTTCGAGCTCGCGGGCGTGGAGGCGATGATGGTGACGATGATGATGATGGCGATGGCGACGGCGATGATGCGACGGAAGCCTCGTCTTTTCTTCAGCAGGAGGCAGCCACGCGGCGAGAGGGAACGGGCCGGAGGGCTGCAAAAGAAAGCATTTCCACCTCGGGATGATGCCCAGGACCGGGGAGAAACGTGGGAATTGAGGGTCCGTCGAAGGCTTTATGACAGATTCTTTTTTTGCGTCCCGCCCGTCGCCGGCTAAGGCGTCAACACCCTGGGCTATCGTGGGCCGCCGCTGCAGGTCTAAGCATGGGGGCAGCAAGCAAGTGCGGTATGGCGCTGTGGGCGGCGGCGGCGGCGGAGGCGGAGGACGAGGACGAGGAGAAGTGCTGGGCAACAGGCAGGCGGACAGCTCAGCGGCCGGGGGCGGTCATCGGCGGGCGGGCAGGCGAGAGGGTACCTGCTCGCTGGCTGAGGCGACAGGGGGGCGGATATGGTGGATGGATGGGTGGACGGGCGGGTTGACGGGTGGGTGGGTGGGTGGATGGACGGATGGATGGGGTGGATGCCATGGAACAGAGGGGGATAAGACGAGGTGGGCAATGGAAACGAGGTGAGGTGTGGGAGCGGCAGCGCTGCGTGTGCTGTGCTGGTGCACAAGGTTTCATCACCGACGGCACGACAGCGACGACGAGGACATGCTCCTCCTCTTGGGTTCCTCATCGTCCTCCGCCGGTGGATTGCACTCGTATCGCGCTCGCAATTGTCAGCTGCCAAAACGGATGGAAGACCACCCCGCTGGGTTGCACCGGTGCGCGCGTCAAGCGAACCAGCGGACGAGTAACTTCCTCCATATGCAGCACCGCCTAACTGGAAGGGAATGCCGGGCTCCAAAGCGAGGTTCGTGGCGGCTTAGCAGCCAGCCCTGAGAGCTCAGTCGGGCATGGCCAGGAGCTGCGAGGCTAGGCTGGAAGGGTGCTGAAGCTTTGACGTGAGGCACAGAGTTTTGTTGGCGCAACGGGCTACCTTGGCTAGCTCAAGACAAACCGGAAAGAGCTGCGACGTCGGGAGAGAGGCCTCAGGGAGCTCCTTTGTACGAAGGTACGTGCTCGTACACGTAGATGCTCCAGCTGCTGCTCGTGTGCCCGACCGCGACGAGGTGTGGTGTGAGGATGAGCATCGTTCGCCGGGGTGCCTCTTGGGCATCGTCGGCTCAGCGACATGGTTCACGATTGCAATGATCAAGGCATGCCCTTGGGACGGGGTACTCGTATGTTAGTCCCCGACTCGACGGATGCAGGCCGGGGAGGATGCGACGCCGAGCTGGCAGGCGGATTTGCAATGAAACCTGGCCCGGCGGAAGCAGTGGCCGGTCCCGTGGAAATTCCAACGTGGCCCCTCCAGGCCCCAGGGCCTCCTACAAGGGCCCTGCAGCGGGCAAGCACATCCAACGGACTGCCTGAAGGCCTGCGCAGGCTGGGCCACATGCACCCCTCGCCGCGCCATGCCTCTTCCATGATGGATACATGGATGCCATGGAAGGAGCGATGCCGACCCCCCATGCCGCGTCCCCCCAAGCCTCCAAGCCCCCATTCGCCTTGCTCGCTGTCGGGGCGAGGTAGGCACAGTACTGCACCGAAGGTACGGACGACGGACTGAACTGCAGCACGAGTAGTCCGTACAGTAACTGACAAACTGGGTTGAGGTGACGGGAGCTTCCACCCTTTTGCCCCCCCGGGCATCCATCCACATCCACCTCATTGTTCCAGTCCGCTTCTGCTCCCCCACCTCATGGCCGATGGAGTCGATGGCGCCAGGGAGTCCTTCTCCTTCGTCCATGGCCACAGGCACATGCAGGCCCATCTGCGAACCAAACCCGGATATGCCGACTGACATTTTGATGGGCCAGCCACATCCGCCGACATCAAGCACCGACGGACGGATCCTTGCACGACCACCCCAAGGAGAGCTCGAGAAGCTCCAGCCTGCTGTCCCGCACATGGCACGCCGCCACCTGCCCACCTGCCCACCTGCCCGCCTGCCCGCCTGACGGGCTGCCCAAGCCCGAAGGCAACCCGAGACGGAACCTTGATAAATATAGACCCATCGTTGCTATTATGCCCACCGTCTATTGTCCGCTCACCAACCGCCAGTGAGAAGAGGTGAAACACCAGCGCACGGGCAGCGGCCAACGCCACAGCAGACGGTTGACAGCCACGCATGCGACGCCTGTTGGGCCCCTGTCCCAGCCGCTGCCGCACTGACCCACGACAAACATGTCCGCCGCCCAAGACGACCACTCAATCGCTTGCATGTTCGCATCTTGACGCCACGCTGCCGACTGACGCGCCTGTGAACACGGTGCGCCTCGACCACGACCCGCCTCTGCACCGTCCGTGCAGGAGCTCCCGCGACGACCGTCGACAGACTCGACACCCTTGGTTGGCTACGCAAGGGCAATCGTTGGCTCGGGTTTGCCCGCGGTTGCCACAAAACGTAGGCTCTCCAGGCTCGAGTACTCTACCGTATCTACGTCCGTACTTCGTACGAAGTACTCCGTACTCTCACTCGACTTGTACACTAGCCTCGGCCCCGAGCGGCATTGTCCTCCAGCCGTACGTGTTTAATCCGACGCGGGTAAAGCCACTGCCAATCTTCAACATGGCCCCAGGCAGCTCCATGCCACCGCCGAGGTTGAAGGAAACGGGGTCGGCGCGCCTATCCCGCCTCTTTTGCGGGAGCAGTTGACTTGCCCACGTAGCGCCCGTTATGGGGACCAAACGCCGCCAACGGCACTTGCGAGAAGGGGAAGCGCCGGGCCACTTCCTCTTGGTCCTCGAACCGGGCACAGACTTGAGCCCCTCACCGCCGGACGGACTAGGCCCATGACGGCTGACACCCCGATGCTTGTTGTCCGGCACGCTTCCCGGCGCCGGCCTGCCCCTGATCCCCCCTGTGCTTGGTGCCGCGATGTCTCAATTCCACACGTCGGGCTCCTCTGGTCAACGCCGAAAACCACGCTCCGGCCCACCAACCCCTTGTTGCGGCGAGCCCCAGTCACCTGTCGCAACTTTGGTCCCCTTGTCCGCCAGAGCTCCTGTTTCCCTGATCCATTCATACGTGATGCGCCGACGTCTCTGGCGCAGTCGACATGGCACGTGCCTGCCGTTGACCTGGAGCTCCCCAGAGCCACTGCCATCGAATGCCTTGGAGCCGCAGGTTGCCTGCGTCACCCGTGAACTCATTAAGACCCGAGGCGAGATCACAAATTCGGTCGTCGAAATATGGCCACTTCGTTGCCGTCCTTCATCCTTGGACTCCATTGGGGCCAGATGTCCGGCATGAGTTCGAACCGCGCGACAACGTACCCGAAGCTTTGCCACTGAGAGTTGCGGCCTGCCGGCCGATCCAAATACCATGGAGAAATGCTGAGCAAGGCCATATTGCACACGATTGCAGCCGGACGGCCGAGGTGGCCCACGATAGAACATTACCCGGCCGACACGATGTGGCGAGCAATGATGCCCGACGTCGGACGACGAGTTCGCGTCCGCGCAGGGGAAGGCCCTGGACTGCAATGTCTTTTGGTCGGATCGACGGGGCATGAACGCAGCAAAGCCAAGCGATTCCACATTTTCAGGAACGGCCAAGTTGGCAGACCACTCGATGCCCCTGACTTGAAGCCACAAACCTCAGACCTGGCGAAGAGTGACAGGCTCGCCAGACGCTAGATATGCAGGCTTCTGCATGCTTTTTGAGGTGGTGTCGCTCGGCGGCATCCCCGGCTCGACCTGTTCCTCACAGCCCCTGTCCATCCATTTCAGAGCACCAGCATCGGGGCCCCGCACCGCAGCCCAGGGCCGGCTTAACAGACCTGGTAAACCATGCCATGTTCGCCAGAATGATGAAAGCCCTCGCGAGCCCTCCCCCCAGACCGCGGCCACTCATATGCCCCTGCAGAGTCACGCTGAACATGTGCCGTGTGTCGAAGGATGCTGCGGGGGCAGCCAATCGCCGGTTTGGACTGGCCATGGTGTGCATGAGGCGGTTTTGATGCCGGTGAGTGTGCAGCAGTCGCCTGTGAGATCGGATGCGGTGCTAACTAGTCTGTACTCTTGGGGACGCCTGGGGTCTGTTGTCAGCCTCCTTTTTGATTTCATGTGCCTCACTCGGGCCATTGCGCCTTGGACCGGAGCCGAGGGGTCTCGACCTTTTTTCTGTCATCTACGGAGTGCTCGTACTAGCCATGTGCCAATGCTCTGCTTTGGGTGAGAGGAGGGCCGGCCGGCTTCGCTTGTGGCACCATTCAGCTACACGGCCTGTGGCGCAGACGTTGCGCTTTGTATTTATACGGAGATCGGGCAGGTCACGTCAGATGGGCATCAGCAATGAAATTGGAATCGGCTGACGCGCACGTGTCGGGCCACCCCGTCACGATGAATCGCCGCCACGTGTCCGCCAGGGATGGATCATGCTCATGTTCATGTTGTTAATAACGAGCTGACGATAGTTGGCGAATGGCACTTTAAGGAAAGTAATCCCTCAACCCTCCCATCGAGGTCCACCTACTTACTCTCTCTCCGTCTCTCTCTCTCAGCACCGTGCAATCTGCGCTCGCGATGCCCTCTTTGGGAGGCGGATGGGGCGCGGCAGCGCACAATCCGCGTCCGCCGCGAGCCCCAGACCACCAACCACCCGAGAGCTCACCCTCAGTCGTCCAGCTTGATGGGATCCTCCATGTAGGCGTGGAGCTTGTCGCGCACAAACGAGTCTGGGTTGCCGATGCTCGATACGATGCCCGTGGTGGAGCCGCCGCCGAGGAGGACGGCGAAGATGCCCCGCAGCGGGAAGTCGGCGTAGCCGGCGGATGTCCAGTCGAAGGGCTCGCCGCGCTTGAAGACGTCCTCGATGGTAGTGCCCATGTAGGGGAAGGATACGGGGAACTTGAAGTCGAGGATGATGGGGTTCACGTTGTGGTAGTCGGAGCCGATGCCTGCGTCGCCGAGCATGTAGGAGCCGCCCGTGCCCCAGTGCTGCGAGTCAAAGTCTGCGTTGACCAGGTCGTTGACGGTCGGCGTGCGGCTCGCAGGGATCTGCCACGGCATGATGGGGGCGTTGAGAGCACTAGCGAGAGACGCACAAAAGTCGAAGAAGCGCGGCCACTCGTGCGGTCCGTAGCAGTAGCCGTTGCCGTAGGCGCGGACGGTGAAGTCGTCCGCCTCGTAGCGATCCACGGCCATGAAGTCGGGCTGGGCGTCGCCGTCGAAGACGCCCATCGACTTGGCGTAGTCGGCGGTGAGCTTCGCGTTGGCCTCGGGCTCGTCGCCGGTGCCGTACACCCAGGAGGAGGTGCCGACGCCCCAGAGGTTGACCTGCCAGCCAAAGGTGACGTCCGGGGCGACGGCCCTGGTGAGCCAGTTGACGGCCAGCACGTAGCCACGGAGGGTGTCCGTGATGGTGTCCGGGATCGTCGCTGAGATGTTGCGGAAGTCGAGCGCCGTCTGCAGAGGGCTGCGTACGCTCATGGCGTACTCGGGGCTGAGATTCTCCTGCTGGCACGCGCCCAGGAAGTCGGGGTTTACGACAAAGCCTGCCGGCACGGGGTGCTCGGCATCGATATTGGCGTTGGCAATCGTCAGTGCCAAGATGTAGTTGCCGAAGCTGTTGGCTAGCCCCGTGACGTTGCTAAGCTGCTTCGTGATGTCGCCGAGCGAGAGGTTGCATGTGTAGGAAACCATGACGGGAAGTACGGGGTTGCCGTCCGCCAGTTCAGCCTCGATCTTGCGGGCGAGAGCAATGGTCTGCTTCGTTGCAGGATCATCGGGAAGGTTGGTGCCCGCGTCGCCCGCACCGTCGACGCCTGCATATTTGAAGATGGATGAGGCCCTCGCTGCCACGAAATCGGCCTGGTTGCCAGGGGTAAGGTCTGTACAGCCACCAAAGCTGAGGAAGTCGGGAAACCCGCGCACGAGAAGGCTGGGGCCCTTGGTGATGGTCAAGCCCAGGATTATATTCCCTTGTGGGGGCACGTCCAGCGAAGACGGGGCATCGACGAAATAGACGGTACCGTTGTACAAGAAGCCCGGTGCCGTCACCTTGTAGGTATCAGGGGCTACAGGCACGGGGAACTCAGTTGTGCCAGCCTGTGCCTTGACCGTCTGTGTGTAAATCGCAGTCGACGAAGTGAGGCGAACTGAAACGGCTGCTGGCAAGGACACATCCGTCGTGACCTTGATAGGGACCTTGACGAAGCCGGCGGGGTCAACTGGCGTCTTCTTGAGGTTATCGTTGGTGTAAGAGAGCTCGAACAGCTTGTTCGACAGCTCAAGAGTCTGAGCCTCGAATGAATATTCAATGTTATTGAGCACGATGGGATCAACAAGGACCTCCGCCGTGCCCGTCGCCGGCAGGCGTCGCAGCTTAGTACTCTTGTTGACAGGGCTTGTGAAGCCGGCGATTGGCTCCCCATCTCTCACGACAGTGAAGCGCAGTTGCTCACCGGAGAGCTCCGCGACATCGCCAACTATCACGTCAATCGCACTGTACGTGCTCACGCTGTCATATGTGACTGAAACGTCCGTGGTCTCGCCCGTCTCCACGGAGATGCTGGACGGCGAGACTTGGGTTGTAGCGACAGTTGTCTCGTCCGCGGTGGCAAGGTCGGGAGCAGTGATGGTGTACGTGCCGGAATCCACCTTGGACTGTGTGGTCATGCCAGGAGGCACCATAACTGTGACGATTTTCTGGCCCTGCGTAAAGGTCACTGTTTGCTCGCACGATGCCAGAGCGGGATCCGGGGCATCGGCGACCGAGATGTTGACTAGGCCCGAGGTATCAGGAATGGCATCAGTAGCAAAAGCGAACGACGAAGTCCACACATTCGGGTCCCCGTCGATCAAGTTACCGTTCACACCCCAGTTGAAGATATCGCTGGCGTGGAAGGTGAAGCCGCCTGAGATTTGCAACTCCGCGGTAACGATGAACATGTCCGTGTCAATCTGTGTGTTGGTGATCACAGGGGTGATGTCCGCCCATGGCGTCGTGGTCGCCCAGAAGTCGGTTGGCTTGAGGGGAGCAGGTGAGCGGAACTTGACGCCGAGAAACTGGTTGATGGTGATGGCGGAGCCGTTCTCGTAATGAAGGTTGGTGACTACGAGCTGACCATAGTAAGGATTGGCGCCGGGAGCGACGCTCGCGGTATAGAGGATGGCCGGGTCGGCGCGGGCTGTTCCCTTGTTCGCTCGCGTTTGCATGATTGACAAGCCGGCGAGGTTTTGGGGAAGAAGATTCAGCATGCGCACAGTGATTCAACGTGTGAGTTGTTCGTGGTTCGTTCCTGGAGACAACATCAACCACTGTTTACAACTAGGGAGAGAGATGGCAAAGACTCACCCGTGACGACACGAGACAAAATCGGATTGCGGTTGTAGATAGATAGATAAGAGAGCAAGGTGAAGTATTGTTTCTTTCTCTGGTGATCAGTGCAGGGTCTGGATTGACAAGAAGGAGGAATTGCCGACTTTATATAGCCGTGGTCGTTCGCCGCTTTGCTCATCACGACTCGTTGAAAGTCCTCATAAACATCTCGGCGCGGGAGGCCATCGCCTCGCATGTCGAACTTGCTGCCTCCATGTCTCGGTCTCTTCGTATCACCGCTGCGAGAGACGGCAGTTTAGTGACATATCTACAACGCCACCACCTCATGCTTGCCGATGAGTCCTGGCGCATGTGAAGTCTTCACTTTCCCATGCGGGACATGTACTGCGGGCATGTCGCAACGGTTTGTCTCAAAGGGACCCAATGGCATTTGCAGAAGACTATGTGATTGCTAGTTTGGAGATCGGCCGCAGCCGTGGCCGAGCTGAAGATGCGTTCAAGGGCGGCTTCAGCAACGAAGGAGGCGTTCAGCTGATGGCGGCGATGCAGCAGTTGCCGCTCAAGGCATGCGGAGTGCGGAGCCATCGTCACACCAGACTCTTGCGTTCCGCAACAGGCGCCACATTATGGCCTCGAGCGCCCAGAATCGAGGAGACTTGCCGCAGGGGCAGTTGCTTCCGTCGAGCGGAGAGAACGGCCGGATAACACGCTCAAAAGGTCGTTGAATGTTTGATCATCAGCCATGGGTCAGGACATGGCTGTACGTCGTAGAGGTAGGCAAATTTTGTATGACAATAAAGACGAACGTAAGCTTGCTGCATGAGCGGCGACGACGCCAGAGGAACGTCCCTTTCCTCGCGAGGGCGTCATGCCGTATCCGGTGATGATCTGGAGGACATGCGCGTTGAGGCTGGCTGGGACCCTGAGACATGAAGATGGCTGCTCATGGTGCATAAGCTCGAAGCACAGAGCTCAAAGAGTCGATGACAATGCCCCTGGGCGTACGGCGGCGGAGACAGCGGTTATGCCGGGGCGGAAGGGCCCGAGACAGAGTTTCAATGCTTGGGGCAAGAGCAAACAGAAGCGGACATGAAGACGACCAGACGACAACGCCATTGTCTCGGCGAGGGGACAGCCACGAGAGTTTGCGGCGGGCTACATCATGCCGGGCGTGTTCGTTCAGGTTTCACGAGCTGGTGCCCTTGGCCACGAGCCGTCGTGGGGATCCTCGGCGGGGGCGATGGCGGCGCATGCCCAGGGGATGGTTTGTCCGCGCGCCGCAAGCCACAGCCGAGATCTGACAGGCAAAAGCTGAGATGACCTATTTCGGCCACGGGAGCGGAAAGGCAGCAGCTGGATAGATTGCACATGCTTCGAAGGACCACCTCGATGCAACGCGGCCTGTCACTTGGAGTTGCAGTGCGTCTTGGGGCGGCTCCCTTGGCGAACGCAAAGGTCCCGTCGGCGATCTGCGTCCGCGGCCATCTGGGGGGCTGGAGCGCTCAGCACGACAAAGTGCTTCGTGTGGGATGTTGAGTCGCCGCGCATCGATGGGTACTTGGTGGACAAAGCAAACGCCGACGGCTTCGGCATGCCCTCAGCGCAGTTCCATGGCGCCGGACGTCGGCGGCGGTGACGGTCCTGACGGGGCCGATGCGATGGGTCCGGGTCTAACTGTATGTGGCGACTAAACCTCATTATGGGGCCGCCGGCACCGGTGCCCGACGGCATCGCCTGTGCAAGGTTGCTGGACTTGTCGAGTCTGTGCTGCCTCTTGCATCTGCTCGTGTTGTGCTGTCTTGTGCGTCCGCACCGCACCGCACCGCCTCGTATTGGGTTTGTTTCATGTCGGGCCGCCGCAGCAATCACAGGAGCCATGGCGCACGGGGCCGTATCCAACAGGCTTGCGAGAGCGGCAGTCGAGCTCGATGGGCGATGGCGGCCGTGGAAGCGGTGCCCAACAGCAACAACAGCCGAGAGGATCGGATGGGGACAATGGAGATGGCTCAGATGGGGACGACGAGGACGACGAGGAGGAGGACGGGGGGACGAGGCGTGCCCGCGGACGCCGCCAAATTTTTTTGGCTCCACTGGCGGCAGCACTACGAGCACCACCAGCCCGAGCAACAGCTCCAGTAGCTTCGGCCTTGTGGAAAAAGTTTCCCCCACGGTCAACTCTGAATCCGGCCTTCATCGACCCTCAAAAGTCGTCGACCCCGAGTCTTTCTTCCTCCTCTTTCCCCTTCACCTCAACACTTGTGATACCCCAAACGACCGCGCGCTTCTCGACTCTATCCGCCTCTCCCTCATCGACCGCCAGCATGTCTGAAATCACGCACCCCACCATCAAGGGTGAGTTCCCTCTCTCAATGACATACCCTTTCGACCCCGCGCTGCGCGGGCTTGCTGCCCCTCCATGCCGCCGCTCTCACCCGAGTGGGAGGGTGAAAATTACATCGTCGTGGTGTGGTTCGCTCGACGTCACACGAAGCCCCCAACCGCAATTGATGCCTGCGCGCGCCGAATTCGTATATTCGCCGATGTGATGCGTCGCAAATTATGCGAATCGGTTGCCGTCAAGTCAATGGCGTCTTGGGCGCCCGCAACTCGGCGGCGCAGGGCGTGGGCGGGTGTCGTGCAAGCAATCCCCCCCGCGCCGCACAGCCTGCCATCGCGCTCCCGCCTGTTAACAATCATTCTTCGGTCCGTCACTGACAAATCGTGCAGATGGCTGGTTCCGGGAGATCTCGGACATGTGGCCCGGTAAGAAGCACCCCGCTGCCCAACGCCGCTGCCGCGTCGCGATGCTCATACCCCGTCCGCAGGCCAGGCCATGACCCTCAAGGTCGAGAAGGTCCTCCACCACGAGAAGAGCAAGTACCAGGATGTCCTGGTCTTCAAGTCCACCGACTATGGCACCGTCCTCGTCCTCGACAACGTCATCCAGTGCACCGAGCGCGACGAGTTCTCCTACCAGGAGATGATCGCCCACCTCGCCCTCAACTCGCACCCCAACCCCAAGAAGGTCCTCGTCATCGGCGGCGGCGACGGTGGTGTTCTCCGCGAGGTCGTCAAGCACGACTGCGTCGAGGAGGCCACCCTCTGCGACATTGACGAGGCCGTCCCCCGCCTCTCCAAGCAGTACCTCCCCGGCATGGCCGAGGGCCTCACCCACGCCAAGAGCACCGTCCACATCGGCGACGGCTTCAAGTTCCTCAACGACTACAAGAACTCCTTCGACGTCATCATCACCGACTCGTCCGACCCCGAGGGCCCCGCCGAGTCCCTCTTCAAGAAGCCTTACTTCCAGCTCCTCCACGACGCCCTCCGCGAGGGAGGTGTCATCTCTACCCAAGGTTGTATGTCTCGATTTTTCTTGGGGAAAGTAGTGGGGTCCCTAGGAACGGCAGCGTGTGGGAACCTGGGCTTGGCGGACAGCCGTCGGCCTCCTGGTTGTCAACGGGCGTCTCTCGCAGGAGATGCCCCTCGTATCCTAGGGACTGCCCGAGGCTAGTGCTGCTTTCCCGACAGCCCTGCTTCCGGTAGTCCCGTGTTGCATCCGAGCCACGACGTGCCATGTGCTGTTGCGGCGGCTCCTCCCGCAGGAGCCGCCGCGTCCGCTTTGGCCCTATGCTTCTTGGTCTTTTGCTGCGCTTGCATCCTAGTGAACCCCGTGACGAACCTTTGGCTAATCATTGTTATCGCCCGACAGCTGAGAACCAGTGGCTTCACCTGCCCCTCATCACCCAGCTCAAGAAGGACTGCAAAGAGATCTTCCCCGTCGCCGAGTACGCCTACACCACCATCCCCACCTACCCCTCTGGCCAGATCGGCTTCATGATTTGCTGCAAGGACGCCAACCGCAACGTCCGCGTCCCCGTGCGCCAGTGGACCGCCGAGGAGGAGGAGCAGAAGTGCCGCTACTACAACGCCGAGATCCACAAGGCCAGCTTCATCCTTCCCACTTTCGCCAAGAAGGCCCTGCAATAAGAAGCGGCTCTTGACGGCGGGGGCTTTTTGGGGATAAAACGGTTACGAAGAGGCACGGAAAGGTTTTAGAGGCCCGCGCGAGACAGGCTCGCGTCATTGGCAGGATATGGAACTGGATAGGAAAAGTGAATGACGACTTTGAATGCCGACTATTAACATGCCAAGATAAAGGCACACATGGTCAGTCAGAGGCTCGCCGGCCAGATATGATCTAGTGCCATTCCGTGTCGTGAATACATGTGTGTAATGGCAAAGGCTCTCCTGAAGCAGGGCCGAGCCAATGCCGTGTACTGAGTGATGCTCAAATTAATGACGCCTGAGAATGCTCTCTGGCAGCCATCTTTCTATCTATGGCATGATGTGAGGTTACGAGCCCGGCTCGTCGAATTATATCTTCCCCTCGCTCACGTCCGGATATACATCGAACCGGCGCTGCGTGTTTAGCGGGATGTTTCGTCGCGCCTCGGCGATGGCTTCGCCGGTAAGCTCCGTCTGGATAATGGACTCCTTTTCGTCAGCCTCGGCCAGCACCTTGGCCATGGGGTCGACAATCAAGCTGTGGCCCCAAGCATGGTAGGTGGCGGACATGTCCCGAGCGGGACTGCACATGGCAACATATATTTGATTGTCGACGGCGCGGGCGCGAGCGAGGAGCTTCCAGTGCAGGTCTCCGGTGGTAAGGTTGAAGGCACCCGGGTAGATAAGGGCAAAGGCACCTTTGCGAGCAGCGATGGTGGCGAGCTCTGGGAACCTAACGTCGTAGCAGATGGCGACGGCGATGGTGCCGTACTCGGGGAGCTTCACTAACGCAATCTTATCGCCCGCGCTCAGGACCTCGGACTCGCGAAACGTAATCTTGCCGGGTATGTCGATGTCGAAGAGGTGGACCTTGCGGAAGGTGTCGAGCAGCGCGCCGTCCGGGCCGAAGACGAGGCTCGTGTTGTAGTACTTGCCCGAGGCGGGGTCACTCTCGGGGATGGAGCCGCCGACGAGGTAGACGGCGTTGTCGGCGGCCATGGCGGCGAGGGCGTGGAACGAGGGCGCGCGGTCCGGCGGCGGCGGCGAGGGCAGCAGCGTCTCGGCGTACTGCGGGAAGTACTGGCAGCCGTAGGGCGAGTTGAAGCACTCGGGCAGGGCAACGACGCGGGCGCCGGCGCGCGCGGCCGCGGCCACCTGCTCGGCGGCGTGGCGCAGGTTGGCGGCCTTGTCGGCGCCCGACGCGAGCTGGATGCACGCGAGCTTGACGGGCTGCTTGAGCACCGGCGGCGGCGGCGTCGTCGTCGTCGTTGCGCTGGCCATGGTGCGGGCGAGGCGCGGCCTGGGGAGCGGGGTTGGCAGCTGGTGGTGGTGGTGGTGGTGCTGCTGCTGCTGTTGGTGGTGGGCTGCGGCGGCGGCGATGAAGAAGCGGTGCGGTTGGCAGGGACGCAGGCTTGGGGAGAGACGCAGCGGGAGTCGACGGAGTGGCGATGATCGCATGGCCGTAGGTGGTCTCGATGCCGGAGGGACGCGGTCGTCGCGCTGCAGATCTGGAGGCGAGGGAGGTTACGCGGGGTCCGGACGCGGAGGGGTAGAGCTGCCGTGTGGAGCTTAACTGCGATAGCGGATGCGGGTGTTGACGGCTCGCTCAGGTACGAAGTAGGTAACTTGGCGCAGCGCGTGGCGGGGGAGCGCCGTTGGGAGTTGGCACTTGGCACCTCAGTTGCTGCCCCCAGATTGGGGGTCCGCCAGGTCTTCCCGTTAGCGCTGACGCCTCCACTGGCTGGACCTGCCAGGTGAAACTCGGCAGAACAAAGCGGCATCGTCACATCGCCTTCGGGGGGCGGCGTCGACGACTCGACGCAACTCCCCGATCCGCCATGGGAGCAAGGCTTGGAAAGGTGCGAGGCCGAAGAGGTCCCATGAGTACCTCGTACAGGCCAAGGGGAATTGGCGTTGCTCGATATGGAAATGTGTCGTGCAAGCTGACTCTACGGGAGAGGGACCATCTTGCCGGTGTCCGTCACTGTGAGCCGATATTTACTCGCTGGCTTCCCCGTTACCGCCCCCAGGAAGGAACTATCGTTAACGTTGTGGTATCTCTTATTCTATAGTTACCTACTTCGTACGTCCGTAGTCCTTGCCTCGTTCAAGAGCGCGTCGCTCCGTTCCATGTCAGGACCAAACCGCTGTTGCATCTATGCGGCTGAGAGTTGCGATCTGCAATCCCCGTGGGCAGCGAATCAATGGCTATGGTTCTGCGACACAGCAGGATCCTTTGAGTCCAACTTGGAGGCGATCCGACCATTGTGGCCTAGTTTTCGGCGCAACTCTTTTCGGGCAAGGGAGGCAGGCACCTTGTTGCACCATGACATGACTGAGCGAGCGGTTGGCATTGAACCCCTGTCAAGCTGTGCCGTGCGGGACGGGCCTTTCAAGTTTATTAGACGAGCTTGCGCAGACCCGCTGATATAGATACGAGAGGAGCGACCATGCTCGACCTTCCAAGTTGGTTTGCTTGTTCGCCCATTCCCCTAGCCTCAGCGCTCGACAATCCCCATGGCTGCTCAGCAGGAGCAGCAGCAGCCGGGCTCTAGTGAGTTGCTGGACCCCCAAGGGCATCCTCGAAACTCGCAGGACCTGGGGACTTGGCCGGGGCAGCCTGGACGCCACTCGACAGAGGCGTATGACGATGCCCAGAGACTGGATGCTGTATCTCCAATGTCGCAATGGGCAGACCACCCTGCCTACCAGCCGGTTGCGACGGCCGAACCCCCGCCGATTCAACAGGACGACCCTCCATACGCCCCGGAAGCACCTCTCAAATCGGCCAAAGAGCAGCAGCCAGCTCAGCACCCGAGACTACGGCGCTACTGTGGAGGTGGCTGGAGTGCGGAGATAGCAAGCGCAGTCTTCAGCATCCTATGCGTCGTCGCCATTGTGGTCATTCTGTCGCGAATCGACGGCCGGCTTCTGTCGTCATGGACCATTGCCGTCTCGCCTAACGCCGTCATCGCGGTCTTGTCGACCGCCGCCAAGGCCGCGATGCTCTTGCCGGTCGCCGAGAGCATCAGCCAGCTCAAGTGGCTCTACCTGCAGGGGCTGCACCCCAAGGGCACGGCGTTGGGGTAAGCTTTAACGTCCGCTCCGGAGGCATTGTTGGTGTCATATTTGGGCTAAAACGCTGCTGCTAGTCTCCAACACCTCCAGATATTCGACGACGCCAGTCGCGGGCCGTGGGGCGCGTTGAAGCTTTTCTGGCTGGCGAGGAGGGTGCCCTTTACCACGTATGTTGGGTGTCTCGTCACGATTGCTGCGCTCGCCGTGGATCCCTTCACGCAGCAGATTCTCAGCTTCGAGCAAAAGTCGACTCCGGTGCCCGGGGCCCAGTCTACCGTGACCAGGTCACAGGTCTATGACAACCAGGGAACTGGGGTGCACGGTACTGCCAATGTTGTCGGTGAGTTGCACTTGCTGCTGCATCTTCTGGGGAGCGGGGGGCAACGGGATAGAGGCGGCCATCTTCCAAACGCTGTACGCTGCTAACTTCATCGACTCCAGACCCCACGCGCGACGGCCTCCTGCAGGCCGCGGCGGTATCAGGGGTCTACGACCTGGTCTCGCCGCCGCCGTTCCGCTGCCCCGGCTCCAACTGCACGTACCCAGTCTTTACATCTCTCGCGATATGCAGCCAGTGCAGCGACGTGACCGCGCCGACGCTCAAGAGCTGCGAGTATCCCCTGGAAGGCTACCCTGCGCAAATATGCAACTTCACAATGCCCGGGGGGTTCAGCCCCCAGGCGTTCGCCGCCGTCGACGCCCACAACGGCTTCACCCACACGTCTCTGAACATAAGCGTCAATAGAACGATCGCCATGGAAGGATCCACAAGGCTCATCACCATGGGCATGATTCGCTTCACCGTCGACGACATGGCGAACGGCTCCGCGGACGACAAGGGCTGGCAGGATACGCTCAAGGCGTACGAGTGCCGCTACGACGTGTGCGCGCGCGCCTACTCCAACTGGACGACTGTCAAGGGGACGGTCGTCCACGGCGCGACCCAAGACTCGCCGCTGAACATAACCGGGATGGGGCCGGTGGCTCCGTTCAAGGCCCTTCAAGAAGGGTTTCCGGGGAACGCGACCTTTATGATGAACTACCTCGACGTCGAGAACATGAACACGGCCCTCGCCACCATCTTCGACCCCGACTTCGGCGGCAAGCCCGGTGGCAACACCTTCACCGCGGCACTGTACAACAGCCGGAACCTGACGCGCACGGTCGAGAACATCGCCGCGGGCATGTCGTTCCGGATGCTCGCCGGACCCAACGCCACGGCCGTCTTCGGCGAGGTGTTTGCGGTGCAGACATATATGCGCACCCACTGGGCCTGGCTGTCGCTGCTGGCGGCTCTCGAAGTGCTCACGTGCTTGTTCCTCGTCTCGGTGATTGTCGCGACGAGTAGGGCCGGGCAACCCGCGTGGAAATCGTCGATGGCGCCGCTGCTGTACGATGACGGGATGCCGGATGGCAATGCGAAGACTGAGCCGGCTGGGGAACGTGGCGGCCATTAGAGATAAGGTAGATATCCGTGACTGGCGCGGGCGTCCTAGCAGAAGGGGTTGCCCTACGAACAGCAAAGTTCCGGCTTCGTAGGTAGTATATGTCCACAGTTGACATATACCGCAAGTACAGGATACAATGACACGAACCAAAGACTGTGTATCTTTGGGAGCCGCGAGTCCTGCCACTGTTAGACCAACAAATCATTCATGCGCTTCAGGACCGGCATAGGTAACAGCAATTGTCACGCCTCACCGCCCTACACCAATCCAAGAGTCCAAGACCGAGAACGTCTCTTGGGGGTGCTCTGGGCATTACGGAAATTAATTCCCTAGCTGGCTTGGCTCTTGCGCTTTCCAGCATGCCCAAGACCGCCAGTACGACGTCCTAATGCAAGTCAAACGCACGTCCTCGGACTACCAGCCCAGCAGGCCATTTCTTCGTCGTGGCGCAACTCGGGATGCGTGAAGCGGAGCAATATTGTTCTTTCCCTTTTCTCTCTCTCTCTCTCTTCTCTTCCCGAGGATGCGTCAATAACCTCAACAATGTCACGAAGCATGTCGCAGCCACGCAGACATTGCCCGCGGATCTTTCCGTGCTGGAAGCCCAGTGTGCGTCGCAGCCAAGTCGAGGGGTGTGGCGTCGTGACTCGTGTGGTCAAGATAGACATACCACATTAGGAAACCCCACAGCGTTCCTCGGTCCAACGGGTCCGCCACGCCACGACCGCCGTTGACGACAACGCCATGCCCCTTGGCGAGGCCAACAGCCATCGCAATTTGTGTAGATCGCCCCTCCGGGAACCAAGGCGTCAAAGGGAGATTTGCCCGCTTGCGTCCAATGGGGTCCCCCTTTCCCCCGGACCCCAGACTTTTCTCCGCAAGGTGACGACGGACGCGACTAGACAGAGCATTGTCTGTTCTCAGCAGCTGCCACACTCTGCGCGCGAGAGAACGCGCGCGGAATCCACCACCCCCGCGGGGGAGGCCCAGAACATCTGCGGAGAAGGTGAGATATTTTGCGGGGGAGATGAGCATGCGGAATGGAGGCAGCTCCAGCCCGCTGTCGTCGAGTCCGATTCCGCGAGCATTATGCTGCACGTCGTTCCATCTCTCGGTCTTTCACCGAGTATGATATCAGATACGCGACCTGTTCTTGAGACAGGAACTCACCGGCAGTGAACTGCTTTTTAGCCTCGGCAAATAAGAATAAGGCTTACCTCGCACCACGCTCAACCATGATAACAAGCTTAATAGCCACGGCAGGCCGTCGACCGCGTCGTGGGTCCTTTCAAAACTGTTGAGGCCAATACCAAGCCCAAGCGACGGTATGCAATCCGCGTTCGTCAGCGGCCCCGCAGGTTCGAGACGGCCGCTATCAAGCCAGCCAAGGCGTGCAAAGTGGAAACGTGGCGCGCCTCCCACGACCTGGGGAACCAGACTATGGGCAGCCCTGGGCAGCCCGTCCAGAGGCAACGCCCAATCGACCAAGCTTATTTTGTGGACCGCAAGTGCCGAGGTCACGACCCTCGGCGTTGTCTGGAGTCGTCGTCTTTGTTGTCGTGCTTGGCTTCGGACTTAACGTGCGTGGACAGAGATGGTATAATAGAGGCGCGGTGCTGCGCGGGGGTTCTGGCTGTCAGGACTTCATGCCCGGTGTCTCTCCTCCAACAAAGGCGTTGAGGGATCCAGAATCACGGCTTCGCTTGCAAAAATGGCTTCTCCTTCTTCTACCGGGGTGACGGCGGCCGTCGTGGACTCGTCGTCCAACACGGCCTCTGAGAAAGGCGACTTTGAGCCCACGCTCAACGGAACCGTCAGCCATGTGGACGAGAAGGTCATGACATCTGCCAATGTATACGATCCCAGTCAGTTCGCGCACATAGACGAGAAGAAGGTGTTGAGAAAGGTGAGTGGTCAAAGCCGACCGCAATGGACTTCTCCGAGCTACAGACTAAAAACAACGATCTGCAGATGGACATCCGTCTGATTCCAATGCTGGCATTGCTGTACCTCCTTTCTTTCCTAGACAGTAAGTGGCAATGTACACCTGATAGTAATCGAGTACTGACGAAGAATAAAAGGGGCCAACATTGGCAACGCAAAGATCGAAGGCCTGCAAGAGGACCTTGGCATGACCGACGACCAGTACAACTGGTGCTTGACCGTCTTCTTCTTCACATACGCCGCCTTCGAGGTGCCTAGCAACCTGCTGCTGAAGAAGTACCGACCGAGCCGTTGGTTGCCGTTCATCATGGTTTGCTGGGGCATCGTCGTCACCTTGATGGGCATCGTGCAGAACTACACTGGCTTGCTCATCGCACGCGTGTTCCTTGGCCTGTCCGAGGCCGGGCTGTTTCCAGGAGTTGCTGTACGTGTCCTGGAACCCCTTTCCACATGAGGAGATTATCCCACTGACAAGTCGTACCCTCATTGCAGTACTACCTGACCATGTGGTACTGTCGAAAAGAGATCCAGCTGCGGCAAGCCATGTTCTTCTCCGCCGCGTCCGTCGCCGGCGCCTTTGGCGGACTGCTGGCGTTTGGCATCGGCAAGATGGACGGCGTTGGCGGCCTCGAGGGCTGGCGCTGGATCTTCATCCTCGAAGGCATCGTGACGGTCCTGGTCGCCGTACTCGCCTTCTTCCTCCTTTATGACTTCCCCGAGACGGCAGAGTTCCTGACTGAGGAGGAGCGGGCGTTTGTCATTCACCGGCTCAAGTACCAAGGGCAGATACACACGGCCACCGAGGACGGCTACGCCATGGTGGCGGTCGCCCAGGCCGAGGAGTTCAAGTGGGACTATGTCTGGCAGGCGTTCAAGGACTGGCAGATCTGGGTCAACATCTTGCTCTTCTGGGGTGTAAGTACTCCTGCCGTCGCCCGCCGAGCGCAGGACGAAGAGAGGCCGTTGCGGCATGTGGTGCTAACGCTGAGCCTGCCTAGATCTCGTGCCCGTTGTACGGCCTGAGCTTGTTTCTGCCGACCATCGTCAAGGCGCTCGGCTATACGTCTAGCACGGCGCAGCTCATGACGGTGCCTCTCTACGCCACGGCATCGGTACTCGCAGTCATTTCGGCGTGGTGCTCCGACAAGGTCGGGAGGCGGAGTCCATTTGTCCTAGGGTTTATGAGCGTCATGGTCCTCGGATTCTGCATGTGCGTGGCGCCCCCGTTCTGGAATGAGCCATGCTTCTCTAAAGACCCTTGACTAACTCGCGTTCGTCACTCTTCAGGTGCATTGCTTCGGCCGACCCGAAAGTCGTCTACGCAGGCGTCTTCCTCGGGGTCTGCGGCATGTACCCGGCGTTCCCCGGTGTCATATCGTGGCTGTCCAACAACCTCGCGGGAGGCTACAAGCGCAGTGTCGGCATGGCCATCCACATTGGAGCCGGTAACCTCGGAGGTGTAAGTGCTGAACGCGAGAGTCGTCCTGCAGTCGCCAGCTGACAATCTCGGGCAGGCCATGGCATCCAACTTCTACAGGAAGAGGGACGGTCCGCGCTACATCATGGGCCACGGGATAGCGCTAGGGTTTGAGATCTTGGGCATGATCGCGGCCGTGATCCTCCTCGTCGGGTACCGGGCCAGCAACCGCAAGCGCGAGAGGCGTCTCGCCGAAGGTGCGGCGGAAGAGTATACGCCCGAGGAGCTGTCCTACCAAGGCGACAAGGCCGTCACGTTCCGCTACATGTTCTGATGAGTGTATGGAGGCGAGGACATGGAGTGGAGTCGGTGGACGGCCATGTTAAATATGTACTTCGTACCTACTTCGTAGACGCAGAGGCATATTAGAACAAGGCCGGCGCTCGGGGATGGTTGCTCGCATCCGCCGTGGGGAGCTCGGTGATGGCCTGGCTAAAGACGGAATAGAGCTGTGTTTGCCTCAACGCGGCCCGAATCCGGCAATGAGACCGCATAACATGCACGCTGATAACGGCGTGCCATTGACGGGGCCGGTCGCGCGGCACAAGCTGCAGGGCATGGTGACGAGGCCGTCCGCAGGGCGACGATATCAGGCGTGTGGCGACGTGGTGTTACGCTCGATCGGAGGGGCGCAGGCGGCCAATGGGCCGCAGTCGCACATGGACGCGCTCGGGCCTGAGGCTCTGCCAGGGCTGCGGTTGCTGTAACGGAAAGGGCAGGCGAATGGTCGTCGTGGCTGCCGCCTCGCGGAAGGGGATGTGGGAGCTGGCGTGGCCTACGAAGTACCTCAGGTATGTCGAGGGGGCGGTGAGTTGATTGTGTAACACTGGTGCAGTGAGATGAGCAGACTTCCAGATTGGTTGGCACCGTTCCGAGGTTTTCATGTTATCCATGGAATTGGATGCTGCCTAGGTGCAGTTTAAGCACCCGCTGGAGGGTTTCAGCGCCCAGTTGCGGCATCTTGGCCCTTGGGCTCTGGTTCAGGCGATGGATGACGGGAGGTGCCAAACGTCAAACCTACCTTAGGTTGGAACTCGGTGAAGCGCCCAGCCCCGTTCAGCGACCCGACGTGGGGCCTGCAGTGGATGGGACTCATGGGAGCCCTGGGGGCGTTTGCCTGGCGTCTCCAGGAGTCCAGGCCAAGGGCTGCTGTCAGGTAACTACCTACCTAGGTTCAATGGCAGGCCGGCCCCATCGGTGTCGGAGGTCACTGCCCTCAAGTCCGCCCGTCGTCTAGGCTCCCACCGCAACCACCAACCGCAACCAGCCCAGCTCCCGCGGCAGGAGCTCTTCGGTCAAGCTGCGCCTCCGTCCCACCACCACCCGCCTCGCTGGCATCTTCCCTCGCCATCTGCGCTCGCAGCACCCACAAACGTGTCTTCAACCGCACCGCGCGTTCGCGAACCATGACCCGCGTGTCCGTCTACTCCGGCGCCCTGGTGGCATTTGTCGCCGGTACGTCTGCTTCATCCCGAGCGCGCAACGCCCATGCCTCGATGACGTCGTCGCCGCCTGGGCTGCCTCACGGCCCGCTGCGTCGTTGTCGCGATGGTCCATGCCCGCCCGCCGCCCGTCCTGCGCCGCCGCCTGCTCCGTCCCAGCATTTACTTGAATGAGGCCTCAGGCTAACATGAATCTTCCGCGTCATAGCCACGGGCATGATCATCGCCTCCATCGTCACCCCCAACTGGGTTACATATTCCGTCACGACGCCCAAGGGCGAGCGCTTCGAGAAGCACATCGGCCTGCACAGGAGCTGCTCCAGCCTCGACTCGCCGCCGTGTCGCGACTTTCCTCCCGCGGAGCTGTGTCAGGATGGCGAGCGGTACTTCTGCTCCATGTGGCGCACCATCGGCTTCATGGCGTCCTTGGCCACCATTTTGTGCCTCGCCTGCCTCGTGACGTTTGGCGTCATCATGCGCGGCGGCAAGTACAAGCGCGAGACGGGATGGCCCGTCGTGAGCGGCATCCTCGCTCTCGTGGCCATCGTGGAATTCGTCATCATCTCCATCGTGGTGCGTGTCATCGGCTCTGGCTCCACCTCCGTTCGAGAGCCGCTGCTAATCATGTCGTACAGGCGTACCTGTTCGATAACGACGACCAGTTCACGATCCCAGGATGGAGCCTCGATTTCTCTTGGTACCTGAGCACCTTTAGCGCCGCTATTTGCTTCTTTTCCGCCCTGGGCCTGGCTGTCTCGGCCTATCTGCTGCCACCGGAGGAGGGCTACGAGTTCTTGGATGATCCCCTCGATGCGTAGGCATGAGGCACGGTATCTGGGCCTCCGGTTGTGTTTCTGCTTCTTCTACGACGTATAATTTCCTTAATGACTGGCACGAGAACCGTGCGTCGACATACACGGCTATGGCGTTAGGGAGCGTTTGCTTCAACATTACTTTCAGGTCGAGAATCAGAGAGCTGGGCTCTGTTGAGTTGGTATATGCCACCGATGGCACCGAGAGCGATATCAGTAGTGCAGGTACATACGACTGGTCAACATAATCTACTGGGTAGACTGCTTGCCTAAATGACAGTGACCGACGGCGAAATGACATCTGGGGTAGCACCCGATGCCAAGGAGCGCTCCGTGGGCTGCCAGCGGGGCCTTGTCATGCCGGCCGAACATCCACCCCGCCCGCCCTCGGCGTCTCCCGTGGATCCTCAAACCCCGTCCCGCTCTGAACCTCATCAGCTGTTGAACAACCGAGCACTGCCTGACTAGCCCTGGTAACTGCGGTAAAGCGAATACACTTCCAGAGATCGTTTCGGCCAGTGCCTTTTTATCGAGCCTCTACTTCTGCCTTCCCGTTTCCTTCTCAGGGCCGCGCCAGCACGATGGCCGGTCTCACGCCCGAACAGCTCGCGAGCTTCCACCGCGACGGCTACCTCATCGTCCCCGGCGCACTGCGCCCGGACACAGTGGCGGGCCTGCTCGCCGAGACGCGCCGGCTGCTGTCGTCCTTCTCGCTGGCCGACCACCCGCTCACGCGCTTCTCGACGGGCGAGAAGAGCGACCACGTGGGCGACGACTACTTCCTGACGTCGGGCGATAAGGTGCGCTTCTTCTTCGAGGAGGACGCCTTCGACGACGCCGGCAACTTGACCAAGGACAAGGAACGCGCCGTCAACAAGATTGGCCACGCGCTGCACGCGCTCAGCGAGCCGTTCAAGGCGCTCCTCGGCGGCACGGCGACGGCTTCGACCGAAGAGCAGCAGCAGCAGCAGCAGGACGAAGTGAGCCCCGCGGCGGTGGCGCACGCACTCGGCTTCCGCGACCCGCGGTGTCTGCAGAGCATGGTCATCTGCAAGCAGCCCGAGATAGGGGGCGCGGTGCCGCCACACCAGGACTCGACCTTTCTGTACACGGACCCGCCGTCGGCCGTGGGCTTCTGGTACGCGCTCGAGGACGCGACGCTCGAGAACGGCTGCCTGAGCTTCCTGCCGGGGTCGCACCGCTGGGCGCCCGTCGAGAAGCGCCTCGTGCGCAAAGCCGGCGGCGCCGCGGGCACCGAGATGGTGGACAATGAGGGCCCGCGGTTCCCCCGCAGCCGCGAAGACGACAGGGAGGAGGTGAAGAGGCCGGGCGATCCTGAGGCGGACGCCGCGGCCGCGTATGTGCCCGGGGAGGTTAAGGCCGGGGACTTGGTGCTCATCCATGGCAATCTGCTGCACAAAAGCGAGAGGAACACCAGCCAGAAGGGGCGGATCATTTACACGTTTCACATCATCGAGTGGGAGGGCACAACGTACGACAAGCGCAACTGGCTACAGCCTCCTTCAGAAGGGTTCACCGAGCTTTACTCTTGAGGAGGAAGGAGTTATGAATCTATAACAGTCATGAACCAACAAGTACCAAGATCGTCCAAGGTCATATCGTCACGTTCGGGGGTAGACCATCACTTCCAACCGACGTGTGTCTCTGTCTAAGCTATGTCTATACAAGTCAACATCGCCAGCCCCGCAGGGTTGTTCTGGCCTACATGAAACCGGGGTATCTAAATCCGACTCTTGACAAGCCGCGAAATGGTACAGTCTATGCCATCCAACTCGTGGCGCTCGTCAACATCTCAAGCGTGTACATACAAGACCCTGTCGTTACATCCCTACTCGTCATCGCTCTCCTCGTCGTTCGAGTCCGATTCAGACTCGTCTTCGCCCTCCGACGAGGACGATGAGGAGCTGCTCGACGAGTCGTATCCCTCGACGGACTTGGCGTCCCCATCGTCCTCGTCCTCGTCGTCGGACTCATCAGAAGAGCTCTCGCTGCTCGTGTCCGAGTCCGAGTCCGAGTCCGACTCGGAGCTGCTACTGTCGTCCATGTTGACACGGAGCTTTCGTCGTCGCTTGCCAGACCCGTCGTTGAGTCTAAGCTTCTTCTCAGTACCCGAGCCCCTGGCTGTGTTGGTATCACTGGTGGCAATCGTCTGCGATGACTGCGTCGTGCGGCTGTCATCCGTCTGCTCCCCATCTGACAGCTCGTCGATGATCATCTGGGCGCGCATACGCTTCACCACGCGGCGGATGAGGACGTCTGGGTCCTCGGCCGAGGCAATGTACTCCACCTCATTGAACCCCTTCCTTTTCTGACCGCCCTGGGAAGTCTGCATGAGGTCGTTGAGCAGCTTCTCATAACTGATTTGTTTGGCCTCGAGGTCTGAGGTGCCCGCTGGGAACGCAGAGGCCCGTTCCGCAGCGTCCTTCGCTCTTATTTCCATGGCAGCTTCGCGAAGCCTGGTTCTGACGAATCCCTTCAAGTCTCGGATGTACTCATAAAAGGCGCCAATATCGGCGGCAGGGATACCGTCGGAGTCGAATGCGTGCTTGATCAGGGTACTCTGGTGATTCTTGTTGAACTTCCAGCTGTCGCGTGACGTCTTCCACTGCTGGAGGTACTGAAGGGCTGGCGCGAGGTCCACGGCAGGTGCGTGCTTCTGCTTCTTCGCCGACCCCTTGGTCTTGTTGGGTTGCGGGGGCTGTTTCTGCTTGACTGGCTGCTTGCTGACGTCGCCGGCAGTGGTAGGAAGGTTTCCGTTCTTTGTCGGAGTGTCTCCAAACGAAACAGACTTGGACTTCTTCTTTGGCTCGGCATTTCCATCGCTGGCCTCCTTGCGAGGCTTTTTAATATCCAGGGAGGGCTCGGGACCCGGCGGGGCGTCGAGTTTTCGTTTGTTCGAGTGACTCTTGAGCTGGGTGCTGCTTGGGTGCCCAACCGCCGGGGTGCCGCCCGGTGCGGGCTCGGGTGCAGCAGTAGGCCCCTTGAGCTTTAGGCCCAATCGTTTCCAGGCTGGCACGCGCTGTGACGCCGTGCCTTCGGTGGACGACATCATGTTGGGCTCGATCGGGCAGTCTTCTAGTCGAATTTTTTTCTGTGGCAGTTGAGGCGAGGGCGAGGAATGGACGGATGCCGCGTGCTCCACTGGTCCTGATTGTTGGCTGAGTCGCCCTCAGATGACGCCGCAGGCAGGTCAAGATCTGCAACGTTTGCTCCGCGTGCTACAGCGAAGCCCTGCTTTTGTCGGGACGCACCGTCCAGGAGGTTGCGCCTCACTTTTGACTGTCGCGCGGTGGTTGAAGTCGCAGGTCGTCGCAAGGAGTTGTTGCAGTGTCAAGCCTTGTTCAAGCAGGCAGGCTTTTTTTTATGAGACGGGGCCTCCCGCTCTTAGTGACGGGGCCCGGTGACAGGGATGCCCCTCACAGTTCTCGACCTTTCGCAACGCTGTTGCTTGATTTTGTCAATCTACCCGTAGTATGTCCGCGCGCGCCTTCGTCAAGGCAGGGCGGCCGCACGTCCGCCTTGAAGTGGCAGGGCGAGAGTGATGACGCCAGTTCAAACGTCAGGAGCAGGAAGGGCCAGTGCCGGGGGGGGCAGGGAACAAAGATGAGATTGGGCATCAATACCCGTGCAGAAGTGGGTATACCGATGCACGAGCTTTTTTGGCAGACACAAGCTAAGCTGCGTTGTGAGACCAGCCCAGCCAGGCAAGTTTGGAGGGGCTGTGGCTTGAGGAAGGAAAGTTGATGCCTCAGGCCGCAACTACTCGGACGAGGCAGAACTTCAGCCTTCCGAGCATCCCCCAATGGGGATCCACGCCGCCCACGGCTCCAGGCAAGCTCCAGCTAACGTAACGCGTCCCGTCACCAAGCTCCATCTGGCCGTCGCCGTCTCCCTCAACTCCCAAGCAGCCCTCTTGTCAACACCCTCGTCGAGAATCGCCTCAAGAGCTCCCGCGAATACTTTCAATCACGCAGCCCTGATCAGGGCTACCCGTTTGCACAATGTCTGGTGCGTCTGATCCTCACCGAGTTGCGGTTTGACGACCCAGCACCGTTGTCACCATTGGCTAACTTGGAGATGCTGTGACAGCGAGCGCCTACGACCGACACATTACCATCTTTGCCGACAATGGCCGTCTATACCAAGTCGGTGCGTCGATTACATCCCATC
This sequence comes from Purpureocillium lavendulum, assembly GCA_029168975.1. Lineage (NCBI taxonomy): Eukaryota > Fungi > Ascomycota > Sordariomycetes > Hypocreales > Ophiocordycipitaceae > Purpureocillium > Purpureocillium lavendulum. Next base: position 900,249 of record JAQHRD010000005.1, on the reverse strand, counting down.
CGGGCGGACCACGAACATCGAGCCGCCGTTGTCGTCGAGCAGCAGCTGACTTGCATCGACAGAATATGCCTTCAAGGCCATCACAGCCGCAAACATCATGTCGGTAGGCGTGAGGGGCAAGGATTGCGCTGTTGTCCTGTCCCAGAAGAAGGTTCCGGTAGGTGTTGACATCTCCCGGTGATGCTTGTCGAGTGGCGACTGACGCAGTGCGCAACAGGACAAGCTCATCGACCCGGCGTCTGTCTCGCACATCTTCCAGATCTCTCCCTCCGTGGGCTGCGTCATCACGGGATCCATCGCCGATGCCAGGGCATTCGCGCAAAGAGCCCAGGGTGAGGCCGCCGAGTTTCGGTACAAGTTTGGCTACGAGATGCCTGCCGATGTTCTGGCCAAGCGCCTGGCCAACATCAGCCAAGTCTACACCCAGCGGGTGAGTACCCGGCAAGCCTATCGCTACGTCTGATATGCTGACATATCAAAGGCGTACATGCGGCCCTACGGCGTCGCTACGACCATCATCGCCCTAGACTCCGAATTCGGCCCGCAGCTGTTCAAGTGTGACCCCGCTGGCTACTACATCGGCTACAAAGGCACTGCGGCCGGACCCAAGCAGCAGGAGGCTCTGAACCACTTGGAGAAGAAGCTGCGCAACAAGGACCACGCTGAGGGCAGCTGGGAGGAGGTCGTTGAGCTGGCCATCACGACTCTGAGCACGGTCCTTAGCATGGACTTCAAGAAGGGAGAGATTGAGATCGGTATCGTCGGCGGCCCGCGCAAGGACGGCAAGGAGGGAACGGACCCGGCGTTCCGCATGCTCACCGAGGACGAGATTGATGACAGATTACAAGCTATTGCCGAGAAGGACTAATGGCTCAGCTTGACCCCGGGGATGACAAGAGCGGGTGGAAATGCGATACAATAGCTCAGATCGCGTTTCGTGTTCTACTAGTAGAGACATGTGCAATAGACCAACATACGGCGATCAAAGTTTCCATTTGCGGTGCCGAAGACAAGTTGTAACCAACATTGTCTCGAGCCTTGGCCTCTTGCAAGGAAATGATGGTCAGGCCGGCTTCAGCAAGTATGTTTCTGTCGCGTATCGCCCACCATTTCATTTTCAATTCTCGCAAAGCGGCTTGTGCCCCTGTGGCGAGTGGCTGGGCGGCTGTCGCACAGCTGTGCGGATAAACACACCAGCCGCGACACCCCACCACCCTTGCGCCAGAACGTCACCTAGCGTGCTACCCGATGCCGCCCACTGCGCATGCACACTGCATCACAACTCAACATCTTCATCGCCAACCCACGCTTGCCGGATCCCCAACGCGAGTGGCCTCACGCCACCGGGGAAGTGCCGCCGCCATGTCTGTCATTCTCTGCACAGGTAATCACCCTCCCACGCGACCCGTCGTCGTGTTCCGAGCTGACTTGGGAATCATCGGCTAGCGGGCTACGACCACACGATCAGGTTCGCGCCTCTGCCTCTCCGGGCGCCGATTGTGCGCGGCCGGCGCTGACCCAAAACGCAGGTTCTGGGAGGCGCTCTCCGGAATATGCTCCCGCACGATCCAGCACCCTGACTCGCAGGTCAACCGACTATGCATCTCGCCTGACAAGCGCTTCCTCGCCGCGGCGGGCCACCACACTGTCAAGCTCTACGACATCAAGTCGACCAACCCGAACCCGCTGCTGACGTTCGAGGGCCACACGGGCAACATCACGGGCGTCGCGTTCCACTGCGAGGGCAAGTGGATGGTGACGAGTTCCGAAGACGGCACCGTCAAGATCTGGGAGACACGCACCGGCTCCATTCAGCGCAGCTACAGCCACGATTCCTACCCCGTCAACGATGTCGTCATTCACCCCAACCAGGGAGAGATTATCAGCTGCGACCGGTCCGGCATGGTGCGCATCTGGGACCTGGCGGAGAATTCATGCGCCCACAAAATCAAGCCGGAAGAAGACGTCCCAGTATCGAGCGTGACCGTGGCGAGCGATGGCACGCTCATCTGTGCCGCAACCACCACCGTATGATAACGACCTTTGCGAGCCGCACAAAGAGAGCTGCGTAGACTGACTTTGGCCCAGGGCAATGTGTACGTGTGGACCCCGGTGCAGACGCTTGATAAGACCAAGATTGTACCCGTCACACAGTTCAGCGCGCACAAGGAGTACATCACGCGGATCCTCCTGTCTCCGGATGTCAAGAAGCTGGCGACGTGCAGCGCGGACCACACGGCAAAGATCTGGGAGGTCAAGGACGCGAAGCCGTCGGCCGACCCCGAGCCAAAGCCGTTCCCGCTCGAGGCCACGCTCACAGGCCACCAGCGATGGGTGTGGGACTGCGCCTTCAGCGCCGACTCGGCGTACCTGGTGACGGCCTGCTCGGACCACTACGCCCGTCTGTGGGAGGTGCATAGCCAGCAGATCATCCGCCAGTACAACGGCCACCACCGTGGGGCTGTATGCGTGGCGTTGAATGACTACTCGGAGACGCGATAGATGCGAGGGGGCTCAATTTCCGGGGAAGTGTAAGTCGCTGAGACGCGTATACTGGAAAAGTTGCGGCACGAAGTGATTCGTGCCACGGAGAGCGGGGGACTTATGGCAGTCATCGCCACAACTGGCAGCTGAGACCACTGACGCAGCGATGGAGGTGTTGGGGAGATACCAAGACGGTCACTCGTGGTGACTGGCACCAGCTGAAACCGGCAGAAGATGGCAGCGACGGTGTGTTATCGGGCTATGCTATGCCACGGCGCTCGGAGTTGGAAGGTCTGTGCTATGGGTATTGCCAAGGAGCGAAAGAGATTGCTACGAACATGACATGCTGTTCCTTGTGCGGAGTATGTCTCTCAGTCGCGATATGTGGCGGGTCATGTGTTGGTCCTTCGGCCGTACCATTTGGTTTCGGGCGATGCGAAAGACCTACGAAGTAACAGGTGGCGTGATACTACGCTGCATGTCGTAGGTGACGACGATGCCATGGTCACCGCTGCCGTCGCCACGCCGTGGACGTCAGGGGAAAGGATGACTGCCACCGGGCTGCCTGAAGCCAAGCTCGGCAATGCGCCGGGCAACGACCGGTTGGATGTCGAGGCATGTCCAGCACGCACCTCCTGGTTCCCGCGTGACGACCACGCCAGTCCAAAGCGACGGACAGGTACTCCCCTCCTTGCATAAGACGACGCCATGAAGCTCGGTTCGGCTCGGCGTGAGACAGTCTTCGGGGGAGTATGTGCTCGTTGCCGCGGTGGAGTGATGAGCCAGTCGCTTTCGGAGACAGACGAGCAGCCTGAGACGGTGAGGTGCCATCGACATCGTTTGTGCCTGTCGTCGTCGTCGTCGAGTGAGGAGTGAGGGAGTGAGTGAGTGGTCAGTGGACGCACGCGAGGCCGCCGGACGGGCCGCAGTGTCTCAGGTTTCCAATTATATCGACGAGGTCCACCGGTCTACGACGTCGGCACTGGCTGCAAGGGACGCACACCACCGGGATGGAGATGGGGTGAATGGACGGATGGATGGATGGAGCGTGACACGGGAACAGACGTAGGGTGGGAGTGAATGAGGGAGGGCCTGCGTGGCGGCGGCGCCGACGGGAAGCCGACGAACTGACGTGTAGGGCGGCCAACGGCGCGGCGCAGGTGACCCTTCGTGCCCAGTCAGTCAGTCAGTCTCAGGAGTAGCGGCATGCACATCACCGACATGACGACGATGATGCCCACGTCCGAAATAAACGGCCGTCTCATACGTCCGTCCCATCTCAGCCAGCCAAGGAGATGCGAAGGAGAGAGCTCAGAGGGCATCAGCCAGGTGGGCGGGCGGGCGGCCGCCAATGGGGTCCTTTCCATGGCGTCGGGACTCCCGTGCGTCGCGTGTGGATCATCGGACCACCCACTGCCACACCACCCAAAGGCCCCCAGTCAACAGCCCAAAGGACCCTGGAGCGACCCCTGTCCAGCGCGGCTCAGCCTTGCCTGGCGGCGCCACAGGGGAGACCTGGCGCATGGCGAAAGCCCACTCGCCCACCAGCCGCCTTCGATTGTGTCGCTCTCCGAGGCACCTTTTAGTGAACCGACGAGCTCTCCGCAAACGCCAGCGACGACGACGACGACACGACTAGCGAATTGGGGGCTGCGCGTGCATGCCCGGCCGGCCGGCCGAGTGGAGGCGCGCGGCGAACCGGACCACCACCTACCGAGTACCCCCTCCAACGGTATCCATATCCCCCCCGGCCAGATTTCTAGAAGGTCCAGCTGGACAGGGGCACGCGGGCGGGCGCAGGCAGGGACCGAGACCCGGCCGCCAATGGTGCCCCGTGAACCACGAGATGTGTCTTCGGAGTACGGAGTATTCGTGGACTTATTGAACGCCCGCTTCGTCGAGGTGGTGATGGTTCACGCGCTCCGGCCAACGCGGGGAGGTGGCCCAGCCCTGCAAATCCGACGGGGAGTTTGCTCCGCGCGCAGAACGAAACAGTCACGTCGACGAGTCTGCCCAGCCCAGCCCACCACAGCCCTGCCGCCGAGCGTCAAGACAACCACGTCGGGCGCACATGCGGTGTTGGCGTTTGTTGCGCCGTTCCAATCGCGGGCCTCCTCGCGCCGGCTGCCAACCTGCCCCGGCTGGCTCCCGGGGGCCAACCTAGGCAGTTGCGCGCCGCCGCCGAGACAGGGCCCCACGACGCCAGTGACGTTGAGCCCGCGGAAGGGGGGGCCGCAGACCGTTCACAGGGCTGATTTGACGTTTTCCGCGTTTCTTTTGCTGTTGCGTCTGGCGTCACGTCCGGGGTTGTGTCCGTGTGCTGGCCCGCGCTGCCCGGACTCCGGAGTGGTGGTGGTGGTGGTGGTGGTCGCTGGCCAACTGATTGATGTCTCTCACACGGGCACGACAGGGGAAACGGCTGGGCTCCACCACGGGCAAGCTCGCTGCACCACGCCAGCTTTGTCAGCCCCTCCCGGGCACCCGCCGGAAAGGGGAATAGCGCACCCGTCTGTGCCTCCAGTCTCGTTCTGGCCGAGGCGCCCCAAGCCTCCAAGCCTCCCAACCCTCTGCCAACGTCGTCGCGCCTCCGGAGCTCCGGCCGAGACCACCGACGTGCCTGCTTGCAACACCACCACCGCCGGTTGGGGCCCGAACCATTGAACATCACCGGAGCGCCGCGCCCCCTCCATAGCGGACACGCCGGAGCGAGCACTCGAGAGGCAGCCCGCCCCCCTCTCGTCTCTTCTCTTCTCTTCTCTCACTCTCTAGAGTCTGGACCAGGCGTGCGGAGACCTGCCACACGGCAAACACCATCCAACATGGGTGCCTCCGCAACAGCCAGTGACGATGCCGGCCAGCAGCAGCCCCCCGTCTTCAACTACATCCTCTCCTTTGTCCTCGTCGGCCTCGCCTGGGGCCTCACCACGCCCTTCATCCGCGCCGCCGCCCGCGCCCACCGCCCGCCCCCGCACCCGCTCCTCGACAGCCCCCGCGTCCGCGCCTCGTGGCTGCGCGCCCGCCTCCTGCGCGCCTTCTTCGCCGTCGTCGACCTGCTGCGCAACCCGCGCTACGCCGTCCCGCTGCTGCTCAACCTCACCGGCAGCGTCTGGTTCTTCCTCCTCATTGGCCAGGCTGGTGCGTTTACCCTTCCTACCTTGCCCCCCTCACCTACCTCCCTACCTTGACTTTGCTTCGTTCCTTGCCTTGCATTGCGTTGTGGCCGCCCCCTGGAGCTACCTTTCCCCATGCGAACCGTGAACCCCCCCGCTCCTCTGCTTGCCTGTGTGTGTGTGACGTGCCTGGCGTCCAAGGCTGAGAATTTTGAACAACGTCTAGAGCTGAGCCTCACGGTCCCCATTGTCAACACTATGGCCTTTCTCTTCACCGTCCTCGGCGAGTGGTACGTCGAGGGCAAGGTCATTAGCAGAGGTGAGGCTGTGCCGAAAACTTCATGCGCATCATGCTCTGCTGACACGGCTAGACACCGGCATTGGCATGGCACTCTCATTAGCTGGCATCGCCCTGTGCGTACAGAGCAAGACGTGACACTGCCGAGTGTGTGCCCTATATTAGACTGTATTAAGATCTACGTTAGCTCGTAATAGTACCCGCTGCCATCTATATCACACTCCACACGTGCACCAACTCAGATTCGAAATCGGGTATGTAAAACAGTCTGCTCCAGGCAGCGTCGTGCATTAGAATAAGGAAAGCCCGTTTCCGACACAACTCCCCGTCTAGGACCTTCCGATCGCCATCTATATCTCGTAAATTCAGCCGTTGGGTTCCAATCCAGCCGCAAAGGCGACCAGCGCCAAACGATATGAAAGCTGCCGCGTATGCTACCGTTTTCCCATCCCCCGAACTCGCTCAATATAAACTGAACCCGTGTCAACGTCGCCCCTCATCGTAACTTTGTGCTGCCACGCTCGCCCCCGCAAACTCGTCGTGGGTGCTGTTGCTGGTATATGCTGATACGGCCGTTCAAAGAATAAGCTGAAAAGGTCGTCAAAAGTCGCTCTTGCATCATTACGATTAGGCGCCTCGGTGTCGTCTCTGTTTGTTTGTGCTCATCGCTTTCTGTCTCGTCGTGTAGGCCGTTTCGTGTGGGAAAAAATCAGCGCTGCCGCGCCCGCAGCCAGCGCAGGACGCTCCTCAGACTAGGATCCTCCACCGTCCAGCGGCCAAGGATCTGATCTGACGCGGCAAGCTCGGCGTATACATGCTCGTCGGTTATGGAAGCCAGCTCCTGTTTCGGGTCGCACAATTAGCCATGTATTGGTTCACGGTGTGGGAAGCGAAATCACATCGGCTTGTGCGACGGCCCTGACAAGGCAAATCGGTGTCACGTACCACCCGCAGTTGCTGATCGCAAGCATGAAGTTGAGGCTGTACCGCAGCGTAAGGTTGGCCGCCTTGGAGGATCTGGTTTCTGTATTCGATCCATCTCTGGGCAACGCCCTGCCTCATGTAAATCTTATGTCCCTGATGTCGTCGGGAGAAAGCATCGAGTAGAACCCTGTTTGTCCAGCGAGACCATGGCAAATCATTAGTCGACACTGTCGTTACAATCCCGGCTAGCCCCCCGAATCAGGGAACCCTAGTCAAGGGCTCAGGGTTCACCGTCATGGGGGTCACCGTCGTGGGAGAATAGAGGCGACGCACTGCTTCAGCTCGGCTTTGGTCTGCTCCTCCTCTCCGCCTTGCGTGACGGGCACCCTCGTATCGGCGGCGCACTCGAGGATGTGGTGGCCATCAATGGCGCACTGTCGCATGGCTGCCCAGCCCTCGGTGTAGTAGTCTTCCGCGTTGTCCGACTCTGCAGGTGCGCCGGCAATGTAGAATTGTAGTGTTCGAAAGTCTGACAATATCTCTGCGACTCGAGCTGTGCGGCATTCGTTCACTAAAGACGACCGCGTGTCAGTGCTTGCTCAGAGCATTTGTCTAATGCGATTTTTCCTGGGCATGCCATCCCCGAGATACTGTCTCAGCTCGCACGTCCGAGTGTCTCGAAAATTGCGCCTCGATAACGCCAGTGGGGAGGGGTCGAGAAGAAGAAGAGGGCATCGGACTGCCGTCGCGACCTACATCCGTCCATGATCCCCAACATGGAACCCTCAACGTACGAACGGGTGACGGAGAAAGTCGAGGTGGACATTGAGGTGTCGAGGAACTCTTGGATACAGAACAAGTGGCTGTGGTGGGAACAAGGCGAGAACAAAAAGCGACGGCGGCGATGCAGCGCTACAAATACATGTCGTGGCTCGAGGGTCTTAGGGGGGCTGCGGCGCCGCCGTGGATTCCGTATTGTGACGAAAAGCAAACAATGCCTGACAGCAGGTCGTGGGAGCGGATGGGGATGAGGAGAAGTTGCTGGGCGCAAATTTAACGTACAAGGAGGACGGACACGAACCCGAGGCTGGCGCAAAGCGGACAGAGGGCCACGCAGCTCACGGCCTGGTCCAGGCCGGGTCGAGGACAGTCCCACCTCAAGCCGCTTGTGCATCATGATCGTCCCGGGTGATGACAGAGCCCCGGGGACGGCCGTTTGTTGGGATGAGGCAGCGATCCAACGGGAGCGGCTTCAACCGCATCCAATGGCTCGAGGCCTACCTGCATGCCTAGCTGCCACGGCGCATACGGCAACGACGTTTGGCGGAGCGATGCAGCACTTCCCCCACGGACCCCGGCGGGCGACTCTGAGAACGACAGCTGTGAGAGGGCGAGAAGGCTGGACCAGGCTGGGCCATCAGCTAGCACAAAGCCCCGAGAAAACACCAACGAGAGGCCAGGCCTCGCCAATGGGGTCAATGGTCCCGGGCGGAGAGGGTACGCCGAACATCGTGTCGTCGCAAGCTCAAAGCTGGACCGAAACCCACTCCCCAGCTGCTGTCTAGCAGCTCCATTGCCCAACCGGATCGCTGGGTCGACCTTGCTCCATTCTTGCAGAACCATATCTCCCTTGGCCCGTCCTCTTGGTGCGCGGAAGCAGGCCCTGATGGGCAGGCAGGAAGCGATGCAGCCCCATCGAAGCTAGACGGGGGACGGGGATGGAGAAAGAGGAAACGAGTGGCAGCCAGTCCATCGAGGGCAGACCCCGAACGGCAACAGAAACGTCGACATGACGACAACTCGGGCTCTGGGGGGGGGCCTGCAACCTGGGACATCATCGACGAGTGTGGGAATGTGTGTGTCCGCGGGGGCCACATTCGTGGAGCCGTGGGCCAGGGCTCATGTGCGGTCCCCCCTCCTCCCCTGGACACCCTCGAGATCCTCGAACCCCATGCATCACCAGGGCCCAGGGCTCGTGCAGCAGCAGCCCGAGGAGCGCCTCGCCAGGGCTTACACGGCGTGCTGGAACCGCAGAGCGCCGGGGCCATGTGGGGAAGAGAGCCAGGGCAGGCACATCGCGGGCCCGCAGGAGGGTGAGGGCGCGCGGTGGAGGGTGTCTCTCTGTGTATGTGCGTGTGTGGTGTGCGAGCAACTGTGCCTTGGGGAGCATGGGAGGAAGAGGATGTGGTGGTTCTGCCGTGTGACGGCGGCGCAGCGAGATCGCGACCTGAAGTCGGACTGGTCGCAGGCCGCACAGCATGGGCCATGGGATGAAGCGGGCAACGGGGCAAGGGTGTGAGCCTGAGGTGGGCGTGGCGTCGGCGACGGCGACGGCGCGGGTCACGGTGACGGTGGCTGCGGAAGCGAGGGGCGGAAGCGGCGCGGCGTCGACTCGATTCGACTTGGGCGACGAACGGCCGCATGCGAGTGTCTCTGCCAATGTGCGACTGTCTCGCAGTTGCGAATTTCTGACGGCGGCCCCTTGGAAGGCGAAGCTCAGCTATCGCTCGACAGCGCCAGCTTTGCCGTTCCGGGCGCGACTACGCCCACGGGCGACGGGACCTGCATGGCCCCTGGGGCCAATGGCGCTCCCCGGACCGGCCGCGGGACCCTGACTGCCTGCGTGACTGCGTCAAGGGTGGACTACTGGGCATCTAGGGTGGACACTGGGCAATGGCGATCGTCCTCGTCGACAACGGTTTCGCCTGCCGTCCGGCCACGGGATTGGAGCGCGCGGCGGGAGCAAATGACGGTGGCAGAAATTGAAAGCCGAGAGGGCCACTTGTGCCATCGCCGAAGACGAGGAGCACGGCAAGCATGGCAAGCCTACCTAGGTACCTACGGACTACCTTGTACAAAGGAACCAACTTCCTTCCCTCCAGAGAAAGGCAAGGAAGGCACGGCCGCGGAGATTTGTCAGGGCTCACTCTGTGCAGGCAACCCCGAACCACACGGCACACATGAGCAGCAATAACCAAGCGGTCGACAGTGCAGGCCCAAACACGGGACGGGCACCTGCCCTCTTTTGGACTGCCCTCATCCGCCGTGAAAGACGCGGAAGGCACGGATGACCGGTGGTAATTCCCCCCCTCCCGCACATGTCTGAAGCGCTCGATAAGATGCAGCTAATCACCTAATCTGCTTCTCTGGCACCTTCGTTGCCTCACCCGGGCCCGTCTTCCCCAACGTCCTCGGCCACAGCCTTCTCGGCCCTGCTTATCGACAACCTCGCTACATGGGCTCGTCTCAAGACGACCGGCTCGCCACGGCGCAGGGACCGCAAATTTTCCCCTCATCCACTGGCGAGGGCCCTGCTCAGACCAGCTCGTGCCCGTCGTTGTTGTTTCGGCCGAGATCGCGCCGCCCGCCCGAGACCTCTGATGCTTGCGCTAAGAGCGTTCAGGACTCGAGGGTTCGACCAGGTTGCTCGCCTGTACCTGGAATTACTTCTTTCACCGCGCCGGGCCCGCGATGTCGTGCGTCGCATTGACCGATGGAACCTTGGAGCTCTTGTCACAGACCACCAATGGATCCATGCCTGGCGTCCCGTCCCGGGTCCCGCCCCGGCCACCGCCAGACTGCATGATCAGGCACCATGGTGGGGCGGTTGCGGACAGTGACATTCCCCCGTCGTGGCTGTCGTTCACCGGCGATCTGGCGTCGCCAGCCGCTCCCTCGGATCCCCGGGCCGGCACCGTGACGACTTCTTGATCCCCGCTGCTACGACATCCGTGCCCCAAGTCCAGTCCAATTCACGAGCCCTGCTAATCAATCATGTACGGTACCGCCGCTCGCCTCGAACTTCACGACCCGTTGCCGTCACACAGCGCAAGCGTACTCGTACACGGCAAGATTGCCTGCCGAAATCGTGCATTAAAATCGTAATTGATCATTGTGTGCTCATATCCGCGAAACAAGCAATGCGCAAGCGCGAGCAAAGCAATGGCGGGACAGGGACGAACTATACAAATGACACGTGTGTAGGTGCTAATCCATCCGCTGTCCGGCTCCGAGCGACCCAAGTTGTGACGGCCGCCGCTTCCTGTTCAATCTTGCCATTGGTCCTCCCACCCCCTTACTCCGTAGACGCCAAAGAGACCATCCATCAATCATGCCAAAGGGGACGTGCCATCGCCAGATGCTCAGCTTTCCCCGTCCTTCATTTCGCGCAAAACACTACAAGTTCGGTGCCGTGGCAATCAAGGCCGATACGACGGCCACGCCGCCCAACGCAACGTATCCGAACACTTCGGCTGCCTTCCGAATACGCTTGACAGGGCGGTCTGTATCGGTGCGATGGGGCTGCTTTGGGACGCTCGTAACTCGTTGCTCCTCCTCAGGCGTCGAAGTAGACAGTTCTGCAACCTTTCGTTTGCGGCCGAGCTGGTCCTTCGCAGTGTCTTTCAAGGATTCCCCTTTAGCCTCCAGAAGATCATTAATCGCCACATGTGTGCGCCTCGAACTCGCTTCAACGGTTTCTGCGGCCTTCTTGCTCTGCTCGAACAGGTATGCTGAAGTGTCGTCCAACTGACTGACGGTAGCCGGCTTCGTCTCGTCGTCAATGGGAGGTGTCGTAAGGAACTTGGCGCCCGACGCCAATAGGGCGCTGTTAGGAGTCTCATCGCATACTTTCACGGAGGCGACTGGAAACGCGGGTAAGGAGTCGGGATCGGGCGGGCTCGGGCACGGTTCAATGTCCCCAGACATCCAGGTCTGGCCTGGTTGCGCGACGGGCTCGTGGAGTACCTTTGGATATAGCCTGACGCGATTAAACTGTGTCGGGGTGACGAACTTGATCGGCTCGGGAGGTTGTGTCGTGAAGGACCGTTCTCCGGCTTGAACAGTGGCTTCTCCGACGTTGCGAGTGATTGATGGCAGATGAACATGATCCGGGGCTGGAAGATGCTGTCCAAGGGGCGGTAGCGCCACGTAGGCCATTCGCAGCGTGTCTGGAGACGGGTGGTACATTAATTCGTATGCATCTGCGTCCAACTCTGCTTCAAGCTCCTGGGAGCTCATGCCCTTGAAGCTTGACGCGGGCGGGAGGTGCTCGGGGCTCCGGACTGAGGGCTCGCCAGAAGTAGCATCGCAGCCACAGTCGTGGGATTCGTGACTACCTAGGCTCTCCTCCGGGCCGGACGAATGAAGATCTACGTAGAATTGTAAGCATCGTACGCGAAGCTCAGGAAGCAATTCAACTCACCGTGGCTGAGACCAACGTCGCTTGTAGTGTCAAATTCCAAAATCGGCTCGTCTGGGAATTCGGCCATAGACTCGCTGCCGTGGCTCTCATCCGAGGGGTCGACGTCCGTCTCGTGAGACTCTGGCGGCGGGGAGCCTTCGTTGGACTGCCAAGGGCTTGACTGATCGGATCCAAGCACATCGCCCCCGTGGGTCGGCTTATCATGGGGGATGACGGGCGCTACGTCATCGTGCCCGTCCTCAAATACGGCGTCATTCTCCAAATCGACGGCATGTGCCTCCGTCAAGTCAATAACCTCACCCCTAGAGGCCTCACTGGCCACGACGGGACGAAAGCCGTTTGCGAGCATGATTGCCGCACTGTTCAAAATGCTGGGATCGTCATCGTCGCTGATATCTTCTTCATAGTCGCTGTCATCTGGAACGCGGAAGACGGCTGGTTTTCCTTCGGGACGCCTGCACAATATTAGTATATATTGCTTGAACGACAGTCGAGACGAAGGACTTACGTCTCGGTTCCGTATTTGACGGAAACTCGCATCGTGCACGGAGGAAATGACTGTACACGCCTTTCAACGGCGATTCCAAATTTCAACACATCGTTCTGTGCCAGAGGCTTCGGCGTGTGGGGAGTGAGCAGGCAGCCGTTGACGAAAGTCCCATGAAGGGATCCAATGTCGGTAATGAGTACTCGCTGTGGTCGCAGCAAGGTCAGTCTTGAAAGTCCGAATGACGACGATAAACTCACCTTGTTGGCAACATCAAACTCAAGTTTGGCGTGGTGGCGGGACATGACCGCCGAGTCGATCCAAGCATTATTCTGAGCTTCCTGGAGGGCCGAATCTCTCTTGCTGGTGCGTCCAATAGAGACAGTGGGATTCTCCTTGGTAAGGAACAGACGTCGATCCTTGAAGGGAAAAGGCGAAGCAGGCCCACAGCTGGCAAGGACTATTTGCACTGCGAGGACTGCCAGTCAGCGACAACTCGAGGCGATCATGTCAGAGAATCAACTCACCTTCATCGTCATATTGAGGAGTCGCCATGGCGGAAGACTATTCGGAAGCCCGTCGTGCGAAGCACGGAGGAGTCGCGGCGAAGGCACAAGGTGCGATGCAGATTCACGTCGGGATGCACCGCAGTTGGACGTTCAGCTGGAGTGACGTCGTGTGACTTCGCCGAAAGGAGGGAATGCTGCCCTGGCGAGCGCCGAGACGAGGCAGACGGATGATTTTATCGCGCCGCTTCAACGCACGAAGGGGCCTCTTGATCCGTAGACGACCAAACGGCACGAACGAGTTGCAGCTGTGAAGTTCGAAGGAGGAGGGGCAGAAGATGGGACAGGAGTTGTACCACGCGGATGACGGGGAGGAGGTGGGGCAGGGGCAGGGTTCAGTGGTGCTGAGTGGTGACTGCTATATTAGGCAGACGGCACCTGGCACCTGGCCTGGCACCTGGTTGATAAGCTGCGTGGTGCGCCTTATCGGAGCTCCTGTGGGGTAAGTGCGCTGGCCCGGTCATTCACTGTGTTGGGCAGTGGGATGGATGGCTCCGTGCAACTGTACTCATACGAGCACGGTCTGGTGCGCCCCTGGGGCTGGCCTTGGGCACAGCGAACGGCAGGGACTGCGGTGCAGTGCTGCCCCCGCGCCCGGAAACCTAGGTGAGCCGGATGCCAAACTGGAGGAGAGACGAGTAAGGTGCCGCACACGGTCACTTGGTGTTGGAATACGTGATAAGGACTACCTACTTAAAGTGGCTTGTCACCATGGTTGATATCAGGGCAAGTACTCGTACTTCCGAGCGAGCCAGCAGCGTGCGTGCACCTGCCTCGGTAGGTACGCCTTACGTCGGGAAGCGAACTCTCTAAACTCCGACCGTACGTGCACGAAGCACTTCGTACTGTGACACTCACTGTGACACTCGCTGTGCACCACCCTCACGCCGCGGCCATGGCATGAATGCACGCATCGAGACCCGAGTCTCCGACCCCATTACTGCAAGTCCAGGTTCCGACCCGCAGAATGCGGTCGGCAACTGCACCGCAGGCTGGGTGGGCAGCAGCTCCTCAGGCAGCCAGGTGCGGCTGGGACGCTGCCCAAGGCACTCGGCGCGAGGCAACCATGGCGTCGCATCTCGAGGCCAGCCGCTTTCAGGCAACCTGGGTGCAGTCGTGAGTCGACACAGGACAGGGAGCCTCCACTTGGGCGACCCCCTTTTGAATGTGGGCGTTCATGCGTTGGGTTGAAGACTTGTACAGTGTCCGAGCGCCAACGAGTGCGGCGAGGCGAAGGCCCACGGCTCGGCGGTGACCGGTATATTTTCGTGAGAGAGGAGTCGTGTCCTGTGACCTTCAGAGCCATGGCGCCAGTCAGCTTCAAGGTGAGGTACCTTATGTGGCAGGTTGTGAGTCCTGGCAACGTTGAAGACGCCCACGCCCATCCATCCATCTCGTGCACCGCGCACCACACATCCCTGCCTCAGCCATTCATGCAGGGCGTCCGGGCAGGCGGGCGGGCAGACACATTTGGAACATGCATGTTGCAGCAGACCGCATTTGAGACGCGAGCGGCCTTGCTGGTATGCAGGAAGTACAATAGCAAGGCGCTGTGCAAGCTCGGGTCTAGAATATTCGCTTTGACGGGACAAGACTCTCGTCGGGTTGCGAGGATTTGTGCTTTCTTTCTGCACATCCCGTCGGCGTCAGATATCCCGGTAGCTAGGAACTGTAGGTTAGCAGGAAGCAGGGCGGCCGCCGCGCCATCGCACGAGTCCCGCCTGCCGGCCGGGCGCGTAAAGTGGCTATGACGTGTGACGACGGGCGTGAGGTGACATGCTGTCATTGGCGGGGCGAAGAGCGGTCTGCCGAGCCCACCACCACCCAGCCTTCAGTGGACTGGGTGGCCTCCCAAGCTCCCGAGCCCCCGCCGTGTCTCTTTCCCCTCCGAGACAAGGTACATCGGGCAGACGCTATGGCCGCTGCCGCGGTCAGGTACCCTAGCTACCTTGCTTGCATCGAGGTGGGGTGCTGCTGGACGGGGCCGGACGGGAGCTGGAGCTGCAGGTGGTGCGCCGTCGTAGGGCATCTGCCCCCCAAGCCTCCCAAGCGCCCCTCCGGGCAGTCTTCCCACCTCGCGATCAGCCAACCCCAGGAAACTCGCCGCTAGAACGGACCACTAGTCGCGCTAGAGTTGGTCATGCCCCGGCCCGCCAGGTCAAGCAGGTCTCTGGTAGTGCGCACACGTCAACGCCACCCGCTTGAGGGTTTATCACCCGAACACCTTGTTCTGGCGCCGTCCTTTTCTTCGACTTATTTAAATATTTCCCTTCCTCTTCTCGTCGCCGATCTCTCGCTCACCCACAAAGACAATTCGGCATCACCCAGTTCAAGTCGCCTCAGCGCAACTCGCCACCACTTACACCTGCTGCTTCCAGCCCCCATGGATTTTGTCCCAACCACTTGTACCTCCGAAACGACGACCCGATCATCCAGACTTCAGCTTCGACGTGGGCGATTGAGAACACCATCCTGACGCGCCCTCTTCTGAGCGACTGATCGCTTATCGTGTATCACTACAAATCCCGAACCGGGCAGAGCGCAACACGGCGAGACGCATCTGATCCGGCCCATCATTGGCATCCCCATCGCGTCTACGACGCTGCCTGGCCGATCACCTCTCCCTACGCAATTGATTGTCGGCGCCGGCGGCTTGGCTTCGCCGCATAATCAGCAACCATGAACCACGCCAGAGTGAAGGAGCTCAAGGGAAATGTCGGAAAGACGACGTCCAAGAAGGCGATCAAGTCCGGTCGCGCGTCTGGTGCGCTGACACCCCAGGGCGCCTCACCGGCGGCCTCGCTCCTTACGTCGCCGTCTACTTCCGCCGCCCAGAGCAGGGTTACGTCCGACGTCAGCGACAATGACGACGAGGGTGACTTTGAGTTTGACGACATGGCGTCGAGCACACACTCCGGCGGCTCAGGTGTTGACATAGTATTGGGTGCCGGCGGCGGCTGGTTCGATGTTCAGTCGCTCATTGACGGCCTCCAAGACAAGAAACGCAACAACACGGAAATGCGTGAACAGTATCTTCAAAGCTTTCTCACAGTAATTCGGACTCGCTACAGCGCTGAAACGCACATCTGGCTCGACAAGCCCGCCCACGACCTCGTCGAGATCCTCCTGAGGGATGCGAACCGAGGAGTCACTGCGAGAGAGCGTTTGTTGAGCCTCCAAGCGTACTGCCTGCTACTCGCCATCGTGGAGAATTTGGATGTCTTTGAAGGCGGAAGCAGAGCCTTGAAGCAGATCCTGACAGACGACGACGACGAAGAGTGTCAGGTCTGGGCCATCTATGCCCTCTGCATGTCGGTTCTCTACGGCGGCGGCATGGAAGAGTCCGCTTTGGAGATGATGGAGTACATGGTCGAAATCGTTGACAGCGACGGCGAGAGTGTTGACGCGCACGACAATGCGGCTGTTGTCTGCGCGGCTATGCAGGGTTGGGCCTTTATTGCCAGCCACGTGGACGACTACTCTGAACTTGCCGACACAGCCATGGATGCGTTTGTGGAGCAGCTCGACAGCACCGACATCGAGATACAGTCACATGCCGGCAACTGCATCGCGCTCATCTACGAGTCGTCGCGCAACCACGAAGACGAGACCGGGCAGCCGTTTCAACTTCCATACGACCCTCAGCGCCTTGCCAACAAGTTGAACGAACTGGCGAAGATGAGCGCCAAGTCGGTGTCGAGGAAGTCCCGCAGGGATCTCCGCCAGAGCCTGTTGTCTGTCGTTACCTCTCTCCAGCGGGGCGTTGGGCCGTACTACTCAACCGCTCTGTATATCCCAGAGAAGGACACATTCGTGCCGTCGTCTCTGCGAACCGACGATGGAAGGGCGGAGTACGGATATCGCTGCAAGCTGCGCCTCGGAAAGAACAGTGCCAGAATCGAGACCTGGTCTTTGTTCTCGCGGGCAGAGATGATGAAGATCTTGTTCCGGGGCGCACTGCAGCACCACATCTTCGTCAACACGGTTGTGACGGAGTGCCTGGAAGACGCGGATTGGGCCGAGGCACATACGAGCGAGGAGCGCGAGCGGAAGTCGCGGCCATCCGCCAAGGCCCGGAGGAGATGAGCACCCGCCATGGCTGCAATTCGATGTTGACGACTTCTGGATAAAGGCACCAGATGGGTATGTGGTCGGCGCAAGGGGGTAACTAACTGACCCTTCCCGCATAACAGTGGTCACAGTTGCCAATTTTAAAATAACGATAGAGTAGATGCATTCAATAACATCTACACTATCCAAATGTTGCTATTCCAGGTGCCATGAAATATCCTCACATGTGGCGAATCGGCGCTAACCCATCAGGTTGACTGGATGCTGAGAGGATTATCGAAAAAGGCGGAGCGGTCATACTTGCGCTTGACGGCGGATAGCCTGGCTACGTTGGGTCCGTAATAGGACTGCAGCGCGTCTGTTGAGATGTTTGCGTCCATGTACCCGGCGTACGAGGCGGGCCTGTGAGATTGTCAGTCTACACCATGGTCAAGTTCAAGTCCGCAGGTTTCGCGGCCCATATATCTACCCTGTCATGGGCCGGAGGAAGCTCTCCAGGCTGGCTGCCCACTTGAGGTAGCTCTTTTGCTTTTGCTCGTCGGCGGAGCCGGTGAGGATGAACTCGAGGTGGGCATAGGCCTGCTCGCGCCACGGAAAGGCGGCCTGGTCCGAGGGCCCCGAGATGTTCCAGGCGTGCCACTCGCCCCAGCCGGCGACCTCGTCGGGCAGCTCGGACAGGCGGTCGACGAGCTGCTGGACGGCGGCGCGGGTCAGCTGGCGGTCCTTTGTCACGAAGAAGGACTTGCTGATGCGGCGGAAGCGCGGCCAGGGCTGGGCGGCGGGGGCGCCGGGGTTCTGCGGCGTCTCCCTCCAGCGGAACTGGGTGTGGTTGCCGTCGACGGGCGTGAAGGGCTGCTGGACGACGTTCATGGCCAGGGGCGCCAGCTTGGCGACGTCGGCGTCGGGGAGGCAGTCGCTCACGACGTAGCCGAACATGCGCGCGTTGTCGGTGCTGCAGCCGCCGGCGATGTGCACCTCGGGCGCGCCCACGGCGAGCAGGCCCGACTCGTCCATGAGGGCCCGGGCCTCGTCGCGGCGGCACCCGAGGCACCAGCCCAGGACCTCGGTGCGGTTCTTGTAGACGTTGACGGAGCTCGTGAAGCGACGGTCCGTCCGCGGCGCCCACGCGAAGAAGCGCGCGGCCAGGTCGGCGCGCAAGGCGGCGCCTTCCCACTTGACCTGGACCATGGCCGAGCGCGGGAAGCGGGCGAGGCGCAGCGTCCACTCGACGACGACGCCGTACGAGCCGCCGCCGCCGCCGCGCACCGCCCAGAAGAGGTCGCGGTTCTCGCGCGGCGACGCCGTCACGGCGCGGCCGTCGGCGAGCACCACGCGCGCCGCCAGCACGTGGTCGACGCCCATGCCCAGCTGCCGCATCTGCATGTTGAACCCGCCCGCGCCGAGGAAGCCCGAGAGCCCGACCGTCGGGCAGATGCCGCCGGGCCAGTCGCGCCCGTGCTGGCTGAGCGCCGTGTAGAGCGCCCCGAGCCGGATCCCCGCGCCCACCGTCGCCATCGACTTGTCTGCCGAGACGCGCACGCGGTCCACGTGCGTCATGTCGATGACGAGCGTGCCTGTGAGTGCCGAGTAGGCCATGAAGCTGCGCCGCCCGCCGTGTTAGTCCCGACTCCCGATTCTGCTTTCCACCCCCCTGGCGGTCATATCGCGGGAACGTACTGATGGCCGCCAGTGCGTGGCACGGCCTTGACGCCCGCCTTCTTGGCGCAGCTGATCAGAGGAGCAACTTGCGAGGCGTCATCTGCGTAGGCGATGAGCAGAGGCAGCTGGTTGAACCTGATGTGGGTGGCATGTCAGTTGAGCGCTGGTTCCTCGGTCGGGCGAACAAAGCGTCGCACTCACTGGATCGACTCGCCGATACGAGCATCTGTGTAGGTCTCATCCTCTGGAGACACAATTCGCGCATCCGCTCCCTTGCCAAAGACGCCGGCCACACAGTTGCGAAGGCTGCGTCGCTCGCTTGACCGGGCAGATGCTGAGGCTGCCAGCAGCGCGAGGCAGCACGCACCTAAGAGCTTCATGTTGCCGCTGTCGTAATGATTTCCTATCCGATAAAAACAGAGTATGTCATTGAAGATCCGCGGGAGTCAATATCTGCACCTTTAAAGACGGCCGTTTTAGAGCATTCAATGTTGCCTCGCAATGTTCAGGATGGACACCGTTACGCCGCGTCCCGAAGCGCTAGTCTAGTGAGATTCTCTTGGACCCATGTGTTTTTCTTGAATTAGAAAGTATTGGACCTAGCTACCTGCTTGCGCAGCAGCCATGTGTTGTGCGACATGAGCTGGTCGGTCCCGCGGCGCGGCGGATGCTTTGCGAGAGAGCCGACGTCCGGCGGAGGACGGCACTTGACTCCAAAGAACATACAAGTCCATTTTATACGAGAAAAGCGAGCATCGTCCATCAGACTCCGCTGTGGCAATGACTGCAATCGGTTCAATCTCGTCGTAGTATTGCGCTCGTTGAATGCTCCAATAAGAAGGGTCGCTCCGCAAAGATCGACTCAGTGCGTGCACACACAGCAGCAGACCCATTTCAAGACTATGCGAAGCTTGAAACCTGCGCCTCTTCACGTATGTAGCACATTTTAAAGACCTGATGCCTGGATAGATGCTTGATGGAATGCTTTATTTCGCCGTCTTGCTTCTGCTCCAGCATCGCCACCAGGACTTCCGGCCTTCTGTATCCTTGGGTGGCCGCCCGACGTGCGGTGCGAGCTAGAACCTGGCCAAAATTCGGGGTTTATACGCCCGTCGCAGCGTAAAAAGACACACTGAACCTGTCAATGTGATGCCCGAGGCAAACATGAGTGGGTGTATCCATGTCTCCGCATCCGTTTTGATGACAAGGCAGATGGGCACTGTACAGACGGCACCTATCACACAGATTACCATCATAACACCCAGTCGAAAGCCAATGTGGCCCATATCGTGAGTCGTTTTCGCGACACAAGCAGGCCCCATTGGAACCAGGCCGCCGGAGAACACGCCAAAGAGCACAGCAAACGCGATCTGTGCTCGCCAAGACGTCATCCAAGTCCAAGCCGCCAAGAGGACACTTAAAAGGCCACCCATCAAGGCAGCTATGTTGAACCTAGTGACCAGACGTCAGTTTCCAAGACCCTTTTGCATCGTCGAAGAACGTACACGCCCAACAAGTCCGCAAGGCTGCCGGCTAAAAGTTGGCCCATCAAGGCTCCTGCGTACGCAATTGGTATGAGATAGCGTGAAATGCTGTCATCCACGTCATGTTCCGCCGCATGGGATGGAATGAGGTAAAGTGGTACATGCATGCCACCGTACAAGAGCATGAAACAGCCACTTAGAGCGAAAAAGCGGAATTCGAGGATTGCGTTCTTGATTCCAATTTTGGTAGACGGCATCTCGGTACCAGAATGATCATGGCCAGCAACATCACGACGCTCTCGCACAAGTATGCAAGCCGACGTCAGGATCAGAACTGACACGCCGAGAACAATTCGATGAAATTCTTCTTCAGTGACCGCCACCAGGACTTTTTCAATGAGCAGTGGCCAGGTGCCACCGCCGATTGAGGACCCGGCAACGGCTAGTCCGAGTGCCACACTACGTCTCTTGTTGAACCACTGCGAAATGGCAGCGACACAGGGGTAATAACTGTGTTTGCAACTGTTAGCTTAATGGCTCGGCCGTCGTTGCACACCGTGACTCTTACAGCAAGGCACAGGCCGCGGCAAAGACGAATCCCTGGGAGACAAGGTAGTGCCAGAACATGGTGGACCAGCCCGTGATGAGGCAAGACAGGCAGAAGACGATTGCTCCCACACCCATTGTTTTGCGTGCGCCATACTTGTCGAAGACCGGCCCCACAGCAAGTCCTCCTATATGGAAAGTCAACAGCTGTGGACAGTGTCGTCAGCGGACTGGGCGCTCGGGCAGCGTCTGATGCCTTGGTATAGTCGACCCATACTTGGAGGCGCTATATCCAAACGATCCCAGGATCTTCGACGCTGAGCCACTTGTGTTCGTAGAACTCTCGAAAAACGTTGAACGAGTTCAGGAGACCTGTTGAGGTATGTCAGCGCTGCGTTGTGTCAAGGGCGGATACGGGAGACAGACCCAAGGTGAGCACAAAGTTTAAGAAGCTGCCCAAAACAACCAGCCATGCTCGAAGGCCGCCGTCTGGGACGCCGATTCTTTTTACAGGCGCAGATGACGTCGTTTCCTCGGCCGCAGCGGAAGCTATTGGCTCGTCACCAGGCGCACGCTCTCTGGGGTCCCTTGGGCGTGTGCGAGGAGAAACAGCGGTCGCGGGCTCGAGTCCAGAGGTCATGGTGCCGGCGATCCCATAAAAAGCTATTGTGACTAAGTATAGAACCATACGATGAGACGCAGTACTTTCGGGTCTTTGATGGATCGATTGGCGTGTTGTACACCTGACAGCACGTATACGCTGTCAAGGCACCCAGTGCATTCAACTTAGCCGCAAAGCAAGACCGCCCTTCATTGCCTATTAATCGACCGGTGAGCTCTCTGAGTGGGGAAAGAACTGTCAAGAATCTACTGTTCAAGGAAGGGCAGGGGCAGAAAGTGAAGGTACTTGGTCGGGAATAGAGGTTGACAGGTCTTGGAGGAGGGAGGGAGGCAGCATGAGCATCAGTCGCCACTGCATGCTTCCTGCGCAGCTCATGTCGTTGAAATTGGCTCCTGAAATTCTATAGAAACGTTGGAAAAGCGAAGCGAAGGAAGCTGGTGCCTCCTCTGAGATGTTGTGTTCGGTGAGACCACGCGGCTCACCTCGCTGACCGAGGGGTACACTTGACGCAAGAGCTCCGTCCCGACTTCCATTCGGTGCATATTACTCACCACCGTTGCGTGGATACGGTCCTTTAGCCAATACCATTCGATTCGTAAGCCAATTTGGAGCATGGGAATTTCTCATTTTCCATATGGGCGCGGACGAGCCGCCAAGGCGTGGCCTTCAGCCGGGACCCTCTTGGTGACAGCCATTGTCCGGGCGGCCACGGAACGTCGGCGATGTCTCTCAACGTCACAGTAGTCCAACTGGATCTGCAACGGTGATCAGCCGCATGCTGTATCGGATGACTGTTGAAGGGCTGGCGTCTTGCGTCAACGTAATTTAGACCGCTGCTGGCTCTCATCCGTTGCTGCGGCTCACCTCTTCCAGGCGGAGGTCTGTCCATCTCGCAGGATATATGAGAACCAAGTGCTGCAAAGTTTTCATGCAAAACGCTGTTGATTCCTCGAAGATAACAGCGTGCACCGAGGACAGCACCCGTGTCAATAGAGCCCATTGTCGTCGACATTCCGGGGGTCGACATGGCTCTAATCACAATCATCGCCGCCTGGTTGGTCACTGGCGTCGTTTCGTTCTTTCTTTGGCACCGCCCCCAAATTTCCATCCCCAGCTACAAGGGCGAAGGACTCCTCGCTTTCCTAAGCGACGCCCACGACTTCGCTACCAAGCCCATCTCTCTCATACAAAAGGCCACCAAGCAATGCGGCGACGTGTTCAGCATCCGGATCCTGTCCGTCTACAACGTCTGGCTTCGAGGAAATGAGCTAAATAAGGTGTATCTCGATACGCGGGAGGATATGTGGTCTTTCGTTGGCGGCATGGTGAGCTCTGTCTGACCTCTTGGGGAGGAACAGTGACTGACGGTCAGGCAGGGCTTATTCCTGAACAAGATCATCGACGCTGGATATTGGGACCATTATAGGACGCTTCTATCCTCGCTTAGTCGATATGTCAGCTCTGGTCCTGCACAAGAGTATGCAGCCTTGGTATCTGAGCAAGAGGCTTGGAAAGCAGCGAGCGAGTGGGAAGAGAAACAAGACTTGGAACTATTCGACAGCGTTTCCCTCCTTGTCCACAAGATCATTGTACGCTCACTTATGGGAAACGACTTTTATGAGCATAACGCCTTGGAGCTTTTCGATCTCTTGCACGCGATGGAGGCGGACATCGGCAGCCTGCTGTCATTTATCCTCCCCGATTGGATCCCTCATCCGCCAGCGCGACGTCTGCGACAAGCTCGCGAGCGCTTTAAACAGATATTCTTGGAGCGCATGAAGGAGCGAGACGTTACGGACCAAGTTACTTCTCGGCCATTACAAGACTATGTTGCATTCACGATGGAAGACAAATACACGGCCTCGCTCAAACATCTAATGCCGAGCCATCACACTATCCTGATGTTTGCCGCACACACGAGCACAGCCGCAAACATTTCATGGAACATTGTGGCCGTGAGTGCCGACTAAGATTGGTCCAAAATGAAGGTCGCTAACGTCATGTTCAGTTGATGAGGCACCCGGAAATAATGCGCCAAGTTACGAAAGATCTGCGAGCCCGCCCTGAAGGAGAATACTCGATCCTATTCCAGGCTTGTGTCAAAGAGACCACCAGATACTACTGCGGAATGAAGCTCCTGCGGCTTGCACGCGAAGACATTTGCATACCAGAAGCAAATATCAGTGTTCCAAAGGGCGCGGTCGTCTCCATCAGCCCCTACCTGACACACATGGACCCGGAGAACTACCCTCACGCGGAGGTTTGGGACCCGACTCGTTGGATCGCAGAGGACGGCGACGCCTTAGTATCGACGGAGGACATGGGAGAAGCCCAGGGCAAGGCACACCTGGGCGTGAAGTTCCTACCCTTTGGCGGCGGCAGCCATCGCTGCCCTGGAGAGAAGATGGCCATGATCATGGTCACCCGCGCGGTGGCGACGCTTCTCCGGGAATATGACTTTGAGTGGGCCTCAAAGGACACGCCCACCAGGACGGACTTTACTGATCTCAACTTTGACAAGGTCGGGACGCCATGGCTGCGAGGGGGCGTGCGAGTTCGCATCAGGAAGGCCGAGGCGGACACTGCGTGAACACATGGACTCGCAAGACATATATTTGGGACACGCCTGGGGTGGAGACAATACAGCATATGCGCTCGCCAGAGCAAAATGAGACGATTTCGCTTCAACATGGATTTGACTTTACTGTGAGTAGGTTGCATGGGAGGCACGTGTTGTGTCCTCGCAGGGTTGCGGTGTTGCGGTAGAAGCTTTAGGCTAGATTCTAGAAGCAGCCGGCGCATTGCATGCCATGTGCGTCCAGGGAAGGGCCACGCAGAACGCAGAGTCACATCGCGCAACATGGATATTGTGTCGCAGCTTGCCCCTCCCTCACCCATGCCGCCGTTCTTTGTACTTTGTGCCGGTGTCGGCTGCCGACTCTACTCGCGCTCGTGGACTTGTCCGTTGGATATCTTCCCGGCAGGCAGACTCGTTTCTACCGGGATGCCACCGCCGCGCTATTCTATGCACGATGCAGGGAGCGGCGCGCCCCAAAAGCTTCTCGAACCGTGGCAGCACCCATGATCGCCAAACGCCGTGCAGCAAGCCATCGGCCTCATCTTCGCGGGCGCGCTCTACAGACGCCAAAGCGCGAGATGCCGACGCCGGCGGCTCCAAAATGGATCGAGGTGATCGAAAACGGTCTGGTAGACCCGCCTAGTATGGGCGCTTGCAGATGCAGCATGCACTCCTCCGGCGAATGTCGGGGGCCGAAAGAGGAGACCGGCACATAAGCCCGTAGGTGAGAGCCGAGCGGTTTGCCATTGTATGTAACTTACCTGTCCGGGCGAATTTGGGTCCTAGTCTCTCTTGAATGACACGAGAGGCCTGTCCTGGCGGTGGCGGTAGGGGCGTGTGAGTACCGGCGCGAGGCCAAGGGCTCAATCTGCAGCCACTTTCGATAGACGCTTCGTGCTCTGTCGGAAGCAGCAGGAGCGCAACAGTGGGTTATGCTATGTACGTACGTACTAACTTGTTACGTAGAAACCGCAGCAGGCTGGCCAAACTGCCAGTGCGATTGAGCTTCGCCACCACCACCACCGCCAACGGAGCCTCGTGTAAGTGCATTACGGCACCTGTCAGCATCTCATATCAGCTATAGCACCATCATGGCCGTCCCGACGCAGTGGGAAGCGTCTTACGTTGGCAGCTCAGCCCTGCAGGAGCGCATGCCTGGGGCGGGGGTTTCCCGTCAGACCGCCCTCTGGATGAGGGACTCTCGACGATAGGATTCGGAGGCCATCCTTTCGGCTCCGGCCGTGGCGTCGGAGGTGTGGGACTCGTCGTAGATCGACCGTTTCACCATGCATCATGGCCTGCAGCCTCAACGTCAACGTGTTTCTCAGCCACCACCACCACCACCACCAAATAGTCGGCAGCTTGGCACGCGACGTTGGCGCTCCATGTGCGTGTGAAAGCTTGCCTGATGCAACGGTCCAACGTCGACGTTGGGGTTGCATCGCCAAGTCTCCTGGATCGGTCATGCGGTCAGCATCGGGTCGTTTATTTGCCGTCGTGCAGCTCTGGGACTCGCAACTTAATCTGCACCACAGATCGAGCGCGTCTGGAAATTGACCGAGGATGCAGTGAGCATGCGACAGCATTTTTGAGCCTCAACACCATAGAGGAGTATCACCAAATCGTGCAGATAGTCAGTCAGTTAGGAAACTCATAACTCTATGCGCCGAAATGCATGCATGTGCTACTCTCTCTACTCGAAGTCCAAGGCCAAGTT
Source organism: Purpureocillium lavendulum (assembly GCA_029168975.1). Classification (NCBI taxonomy): domain Eukaryota; kingdom Fungi; phylum Ascomycota; class Sordariomycetes; order Hypocreales; family Ophiocordycipitaceae; genus Purpureocillium; species Purpureocillium lavendulum. Next base: position 874,500 of record JAQHRD010000005.1, on the reverse strand, counting down.
CTAATGCCCGAGCCCATACCGAGACGACGATGGCGAGGGGAAAAAAAAAAAGAGTGCCTTGGCTGTCCTGCAATATGCTCATGGGACCTTTTCATGCAGATCTGGCTCGCAGAGAGTCACTCCAGGTCCTCAATGCACTCCCGTAAGATAGAGCTTAGTTCTCCCACAAACTCGGGTTGGAAAGCACCGTCGTGATCGCCGCTGAAGGGAATGGACTGGAAGCTCCTAAACTGGGCGGGATCCCACCGCATCTCACGCTCGCGCATAACCTTCTGAATGAACCTTGCTCCCTCGTGGCCGGCGTGCTTCCGATCAACTTCTATCGGCTCGTTGGTGCATTTGATCAAGACGACGTCAAAGCCGGACTTTTCGCCTGGAACAAAAAGCTCGCCAGCCTGCACACCGGCGATGAGGTCCAGCCCGCGGTGGATGTGCAGCTTGATCTGCCGCATAAAGTCAGTGACTTCTAGAGATTCGCACTTGTCGCCGAAGTCAGAATCGCAGTCCGAGTCGTAGTCCGAGTCATCAGTCAGGCAATCTGGTGTAAGTGGTGAGCTGGGCGACATCAGCGGCGTAGAATGGTCAAAGATGCTCGAGGCGCTCGAATTGATGGAGGTGCCGGAGCTGGCAGCGCTCCGCCATGTGCTTGAACGACGGCCCCGGGCGGCGATGTAGTCCTCGAACTCGTCATGGTCGAACACTGGTGAGGGTGGGAGTATTTCCGGTTCGGCACCCATGTCAGGCTGCAAGCCACCTGCAGATACGGTGCGATCGAAGGTGGCCTTTGCAAACTCGCGATGCTCATCAGGGCTTGTAAAGTTGGGGAAGACCTCGGGGTTGGCAGAGTCGATCATGATGACCTTGTAGACGTCCTCTCCAGCGGCCTCGAGCATCTGAGCCATAAACATGGCAATCATGCCGCCCATGGACCACCCTCCAAGCAGGTATGGGCCTTCGGGCTGGACATGTCGAATGCCTTGAAGGTAAAACTTGGCGAGAGACTTCAGGCTAGGCGGGTACTTGAAGTGCTCGCCGCCAGAGCAGTGCATCGGACTGGTAATGCCATACACTGGCCGGTCGTCGTCTTCGCTGAGGGAGTCGAGGCGTAGGAATGGAAGCGCTACTCCAGATATGGCGTGAACGAGGAAAAGGGGCGTGAGCTCTGAGTATTCGTCGCCCTGAATGAGCGTGATGACCTCCATGCTTGCGGCTTCGGTGCGTGTCGGCGTCCGTAGTGAACAGAGTAGAAGTCGGGCAACAGTACGTGGCTGCAAGTAGAGCCACAAGTGTCTCCTGACCACAAGATGACCAGCAACTGGACAGGGGACACCAAATGCAAATCGTTGGGCAGTCCACGAGAGACGTAGTGGCGGCTCGGAGACAGCAATATCGCAGGTACAGGAAAACGACAGAAAGGAAGACGGATGGACTCGCAGAGCCCAATCTTGATTGACAAATCCAGTCGTCAATCTCTATACCCAGTGGCATCCGACCGAAACCTGGAGAGGCACGTTTCAGTCTTTATATCGAAGCTTGTCGGCTGCCCTCCGTGGCCACCTGGACGGCCACCGAAACACTGGTGAGCACGTCCTATGTAATGTCACTGGGCAACAGCCCGTGTCTGGCCTCAGCCCTCATGGAAATCGCCCCGTAGCATCGCGACAAGGTTGCGCCCCGGCCGGGGGACTGACGTCGGCATTCCTGCCTGGAGCCTCTCCGGGTCTGGCATCCTTGACTGTGGCTTTGAGGCGGAACTTGGAGCCTGCCTGCCTGCCGCAACGACAGCGAGACTAGCCCAGGAACTCGGCTTTCGCCAACGCGAGATCGCGTCCACGAAGGGGAGCGACGGTGCTGGGGCCACTCGAGGAGGCCATGAGGCACACGTCTGAGCCGAGACGACGTGCGGGCCTCCAGCACGAGGTCGCATGGTCGGCTCCACATTCGCCTCGCTCGGTAGATGTGCCCTAAACGACGGAGGTGGTGATGACAACGGTCGGATGGTCCAAGAATGGCAACCGTTCATCACGGTGACGTCCCAATGCGTGAGGCTGCGGGCTCGTCGTGTAACCGGTCGGCGTCCGGTCCGCCAGGTGACGCAGTGTCTTGCGGTGACACAAGCCACGCTGAGAGTTGTCGGCCGACGCTGTTCGACGAGTGCTGATCGAGTTGTGCAAGCCAAGATCTTGGGCGTAGGCGGCGCCGTGCATGTTTCGTGGGCGCTCTCCGTGAGGCATCGGAGGCGGAGGTCCTCCGGACGGTTAGCGACCAATTTCGAGCGGAAGTCTGACGGGAGCGACGAGCATACAAGAAGAGGGTCAGTTCTCGCCATTCCCTCGCTCTTCGCCTTTTTCAATTGCAACGAGGTCGCAGCGAAACGTGGCAGTGGCAAAGCGCGAAGCTCCAGTCGTGGTGTCCACCCACCCTCGGTCATTTGTTCCTTGATTATCCCTCATTTAGGAGCTCTGCCACACAAAGCATGTAAGTCACGCCATGTCTCTAGTCCGTATTTGTCCTTGGTCTGTCGTGTCCATGTGCGCCGGGCAGCTGTAGCCGCGTGGCGTGCGCTGCCGGATACCCTCAGCCTCCATGTCCATGTCGTTTGCCCAACACGAGGCGGCCACGAGGGGATGCCCCTGCATTTTGCCACCATCATATTTTCGTCCCATGTCTTTACTCATACGCTTTCCTAGAGCTCTAGCCTGAAACAGAGACGCCAAGATGTGGACGAAGACGTTTGTTGCCGCCTGCGTGCTCGTGGGCGCGGCGCAGGCTGCGCCGGCCACCCACAACAACAGCCGTGGCGTGTATGACTGGCATCTGGACTGGGAGCCTCTCGGATTTGTCTCCACGGCCAGTCTCGGCAGCCCGCGGTTTGAGTACAAGGTCTTTGTTGACTGGACGTGGATCAGCCACATCGTGACGACGCCCAAGTGCTGGAACCAGTGGGACCCCAGCCTGTGTCTGCACAAGGACCAGGTCTATTGGGATCCTCGCAACTCCACCTCGTTCAAGAACTTGACGAGCACGTACAAGGACCGGACATGGAAGCCCAACCACTTCTTCATGGAGAACCCCATGCACGTCAGGTACGGGGCTGATGTGTTGCAAATCGGTCCGGTTAGCAGCCGAGCCGTTCTGCAGCTGACGGATCTGACCTTCAACGCGTCTCAACTGGGCTTCGCCTATCCTTTCACTGGTATCTTTGGCATGTCGCCCGTGTACAAGGGTGATAAGCGTAAGTGCAGGAGGTTGTTTTTTCCCCAGTTCAACATCGGTGCTAACGTATTGAGTACAGCCGATTACCAGTCTGCCTTCTACCAGCAGTGGAAGAATGGCGACTGGCGGAGCGGCCTAACCGGCTTCGTGTACTGCTACGAGGAGGGGCGGAAGAACACCGTTTGCAACGGGCACGACGGAATCCAGACCATGGGAGGCATCCGCCACGACCTGATCAACAAGGGTAAGATCTGGTGGTACGATGTTGAGGTGTACCCCGACGTCAACGAGCTGGCCTTCATATACAACCCAGGAATGTACAACTACTGGGGCATCGAGCTGGACAGCCTCCGCATCGGAGGCGAGGCCCAAAAGATTGAGCCGACGTCGAACATCTCGGGCAAGGGCTCCATCTTCGACCACGCCGCCTATGGTCGCGGGCTCCCGCTGACGCCAAACGCCTATGCTCGGCTGGTCCAGCTCACCAAGGCCAAGCCGGTCGACCTCAAGGAGCCGCCGAACAACGGGCCGCAAAAGTTTTTCGCGGTCGACTGCTCCAAGATCAACTCCTTCCCGCCCGTCAACTACAAGTTCATGGGCCACCGCCGCGAATGGGAAGTGACTCCCAAGATGTATGTTGAGAAGCTCAAGGACGGCCAATGCGTCCTGAACGTGCGGGCTCTCGCCAGTGGAGACAAGTTGTGAGTAGATCGCCCCGGCCAAGATGACGCTTCACATCTGATAGCGTGCGTACTTCTGCAGCATCGGAAACTTTGGAGAGACATTTGCCAAGGAAAAGTACATTGTGCTCGACTTTGAGAGGAACCGTGTCGGCATTGCCGATATGAAGTGGTAGGTGGTCGTCACGCTGCTCACATTTGATCACAATGGCAGAAGGGGAAGCTAATATTTTGCCCATAGGCCTCGGTCGAATTAGCTTCGTGATGAATGTAGAGTGTTCTGTACGCGCCATAGAGCATAGACGTCGAGAATAGACCAAGATAGAAACACTTGCGTTTGATGCAATGCCTACTTTACGTGAAGAGCGTCAATTTTATCCGTAAGCTAGCCCAGCAGTCGAAAGACTAAGACCTGCGTGAGCGGTAGATCGAACCACAGGCAGATCAAGGCAGTCTCGAGTCAGCAGCGGCATGGCCAAGAAAGAACATGAAGCAGTCCTGAGATAGGGTAGGCGCTGCACTGCGCAAGAGAGCCGGGAAGAACGAAGCCTTGCCAAATGTGTGGTGATTTCGCCTTGCGTCTTTCGCGACCACAACTTGCCTTTCGTATGTGATATAGCCATTTGATTCCACAGTAGAGCTATCCGCTTGGCTGGTACCCCGACTCGATACCCAGAAGCTGCTGTGCACTGTGAGCTGCACATTGGAAGTGTTCGTGAGGTGTTGAACAATGCAGGCGGCTATGCGACCCGATCGCCTCACCGAGAACCCGCCCAGTGAATAGGTGAACGTTTCGTCTCAAGCTATTATGCGCGCTTCTCCAACCTGCAGTGGTCACCTAGATCAGACGATATTGTCCCATACAGATGCAAACGTCTCCGGAGGCCAGCGGCGATTGCGGCACTGACCCACCATTCCCTCGAGGAACGACAAGGCCCGGGGCCCGTGTCACGATGGCTTTGGGTGGACGGGCGCGTAGAGTCCGATCGAGGACCTCCCATGTTCGTAGCCGCGCCGCCCCGGCGCTCTGAGTCTGCGCCTCGTGCCGTCATACCGCGCCAGTCCGAGGGCACCTCCGTGTCCTCCGTGGCGCGCCCCCCGGGGGCAGCCCAATGACGGCCGTGGGATGCTGACGACCTCCGCAACTCTTCGGGCCATGCCTCGGCTCGTGCCACCAGCTGGTGCGACATGATGTCGTCTGCCGATGCAAGTGTCGGTAGACGACGATATTTAAACCTGTCCGTTGGGCAGAGAAGGCAAGACTCATGGGCTTGTCGCTTCTTTCATCTCCCAGCACCCGCCAACTTTTCGTTGCCGTTGCCGTTTACGTCGCATTCTTGCCCGATAAAAACACAATAACCAAGCATAATTGACCTCACCATGACGGCCATCGACGCCGAAGTCATCATTTGTGGCGCAGGCATCGGAGGCCTGACTCTGGCTGCAATCTGCAGGCAGCTGGGCATCTCGTACAAGGTCCTGGAGCGGACCGAGACCCTGCAGCCCGTGGGCGCCGGCATCTCTCTCGCGCCGAATGCGCTCAAGGTGCTCGACCAGCTCGGCATCTACGAACAGGTGCTTGGCTCGGCGCAGAAGCTGCGCAAGCTCCAGATCTGGAGGAACAGCACCCAGTGGAACACGCTCAGTCTCGACAACTTCGAGCCGACCTACGGCTACCCTATTGTCTCTGCTGAGCGACACAATTTCCACAGGCTTCTCTATGCGGCCGCTGGCGAGGATGAGCACGTCGTGCTCAGCGCCAAGGTGACTGATGTCATCGATGTTCCCGGCGAATCCGTGCGGGTGGTCGTGGAAGGCGGACACGAGTATCGCGGGCACATCGTCGTCGGCGCCGATGGCATCAGATCCGCTGTCCGCCGCGCCCTTCTGCAGAAAAACGACCTAAACAAGGGCAACACTATTCAGTTTACCGGGCGGGTGCATTTTTCTGGCATCACCAGCCCCCTGGAGAACTGTGGCCCGAGTGAGATCGGCGTCGCCAACTGGATGCTCTACGATCAAGCCATCCTAACCACGTGGCCGTGCCAGGATAACCGGCAATGGTACATTGGTGTCAAGGTAAGTCGGCATGGTTCTTCACCGCATCTCCACTTTGCCCCCAGCTCCGCGAGTGTGATCTCCGCGCGAGGATGGCACCTCTCCGGGCCCCACGTGTTGGAGGCGCCTGTGCCGGGGCTCGGCGGCGATGTGGGCTCCTAGCGAGCCCCAGGTGAGGCCAGCATCATGGTCAGTCGCGGAGGACCCCCGATCATGTCCATCGATTGGCCTGACGGAGGGTTTGGGCGGGCTGGCTCCGTGGCCCTTGGAGCCCCTCTGTCGTCCCCCAACAGATACGAAGCAGATGCAGAATCGCAGATCACGGCTGACATCCGCGTTTCAGAAAGCCGAGGGAGACGTTGACAAGAACCGATCCGTGTGGGGCTCCATCACACCGGGGGACATCAAGAAGGTCTACGGCCGAGCCTTCCATCCGTTCGCGGAGGGCAAACAGTTTGGCAACAGTAAGCCCAACCGCGACATCTCTGCGTCGCGCTCTGTCGTCGTGGCGTCGACGATCGGAGGAACGCAACTTGAAGCCGAGTGCTGACCGCTCATGCAGTTGTCGACAAATCGGAGAGAGTGATTGCCAGTAATGTTTTCCAGGAAGTGGAATTCCCATCCATGTACGACGGCAGAGTCGCACTTCTCGGTGATGGTAAGACTTGCCCAGGCCAAGACCAGCGGGCGGGGTGAAGGTGTCGGGTGATTGGAGCAAAGCCGCCCAAGACCCTGGTCCTTGAACCAAGTCGAACCGTAGTTGCTTTGCATGCAGCAGGATACCCGTGCTAACGAGCCTCTCTCCAATAACAGCTGCCCACAGCATGACGAGCTTCTTCGGGCAGTAAGTCACAACCACGCGGCCCCGCCTCTCCGAGAGAATCGGGGACTAACACCATAACGTAGGGGCGGCTGCCAGGCGATTGAGGACGCTGCTGTCCTGGGCAACCTCTTGGCCGAGAATCGGACGGCTCTCGACAAGCCGCATGAGTTACTCGCAACCTATGCGAAGATTCGGGAACCGCGGACAAAGGATCTCTCCAAGTTCAGCGACAACTTCGCCCTGTTGCATACGGCAAGACTACCATACGGCACCGGCCCGCTGGTACGCTGGCTGTTGTACACGTTGGTGCCAACATGGTTTTGGGTCAGCTATCTGGGCTGGCTCTACCGCTACCAGCCCACGGTGACGGCGTTGGGCGACCCGTCCACCCACGGAAAGAAGAGGCAGTGAAGAGGTGCGGACCCTTGCGTCGCGGGAAATAAGCGTAAAGCGGGAGGAACGAGGCAAAGCGGTCGGCCAAGGATGGCGATCTGCCAAAGGGACGAGATGGTGGCCTGGCCATGTGGAGGGTGTGTGGTTTGGTGGCCGAGGCGCGCAAAGGCAAAAGACGAGAATAGAGGCACACGGCCAATGGCAAGACGACAGTGCCGTGTGTTTGCGTCCGTCGCATTGGAAATCCGTATTGAGCTTGCCCTGCATATCAACCATGTTTGTCTGAGAAGGGCACCGGCTGTGATTTGATGATGCAATAAGGTTCTTCCATCTTGCTTCCCGAAGCACCGCAGGAGATGACTTGCAGGTTCCCTGTGCCGTTCCTGTCAGACACCGCAGCACCGCCGACCGGCGGCCCTGGCGAGATGTCAGCTTCGCAGGAGCTGGGCTTGTTTCGTGTCACAGCCGGCTGACGATGTTGCCCCCTGGGCGCTACCTTATCTCGTTGGGGGCCTGGGAGGCTGGCGGCTCAACGCCGCGCGCGTTCGTCACAGGAACGCCGGGGCATGCAGGACGGACCTCCGTTCGAGCTCAAAGTTACGCTCACAGCAGGAGGGCTCCGTGGGAAGATGCCGAAGCGTCAGGATGAGACAAGCGGACGGGCTGGCCAACAGGGTGGGTGGGTATGCCACGTTTTCGTGGCTTCTCCGTAGGGCCTGTCTGCCGCCCGAAAGCCGGGGACGATGATCCCTGGACCAGGAGGATGCTAGTCTGAGGAGGGGGAAGAGAATGGGGCGGGAGGAGGAGGACAATGCCGAATCCTTGCGTGTGAGAGACGGAGGTGTGAGATGGCCGGGCGTGGCGGTGGATGGCATCAACTAAGTCTACGGCTGCTGATGACCCGGGCGCCGAAGAGCGCAGGCGGAATGGATGGAGCGCTGCTGCGTGCGTGGTCGTGGTCCAAGTCGTGGCCGCGGGCTATTTCCCACGCGGCAGCAGGCCCAAGAGGGAGATGATAGGCATGGTATTTGCATGAGGTGGTGTGTGTCTGTTTGCCTGCCTTACACGCGATGTATACGAAGGAAGCAGCGCGGAGGCTTGAAGGCAGGAGCAGGTGCGCGAGGTACAAGCAAGGCCCAGCAGGATGGCAGGGTACGCGCTCACCTCTCCGTCGCGACCCGTCGAGTACATCCCCCATGTTTCGACGGAAGTACAGGTGGGTCAGACCCCTACCGGTCCCTGGACACGCCCTCGACAGGCCCCGAACGCCCCCTCCAGATGCCGCCAGGGCCCCCGGAAACGCCCCTGTCCGGGCCCACTGAACCCGGCATCTGCCAACCAACATGACCAACTGCCATCTGGGAAGCACACGCCCCTCCCTCTTCCTCCTGCTCCTCATCCTCCTCCTGCTGCTGCTGCTCCTCCTCCACCTCCACTCCCATCCATCGTCGCCAACTTCATCCATCCCACTCCCACACCCAAGCTCACTGCAGCGCAGTGCAGCCCATCCTGTTCCACCACCCCTTCCACCACAGCCATCGTCATCAGCGGCGGCAGCATCCTGCGCCTGCAGCTGCAGCCAGGCAGGCACACAGGCACACGGCCCTCCCAAGACGCCTAGGCACCATTGCGGGTACCGTTGCAGTGGCCGTTCGACAGGGCATGGACCATTCTCACTGCTGGGCCATGGATCCCGCTCGGCGACCACCACGAGGCCAGCCGCTCTTCCTACGCTCTTGGCGCTCACAACGCCGGCCCCAGCCAAGGCAGCGCAGCGCGAGCCTCAGTTCGTCTCGATGCTACCCTCCCACGCCTGGCGGAGCTCTCTCCCCCCGTGCTACAGCTGGACTGACGCTGCCTGGGTCGCTGACCACGACGACACCGCCGCCGCCGCCGACAGTACTCGCTTCATCTGCACACCCCTCGGGCACCTCTTTGCCATTCCGAGCAAAACGCCAGACGAGCCTGCAAGGGTTGGCGTCCCTCGTGGCCCTGTGTCATTCCTCCTACCAGAACAGCCCGCCCATGCATGAGGCGTGGCACAGTGTCGGCCACTTCTCAACAAGCCCAAGCCAGCCTCCCTGAGCGCTGCCTTACCTTGTATACATATGCCGCGGCCCCCATCGATCTCGTAACTTCTTCCATGCAGTTGTCGTGCTCTTGTCGAGAAAATACAAAGAGGCAAGTCCCCCAAGAGTGGCGAAAAGACTTCCTTACACTTCAATGCCCCCTCGCCTCAACAGTCGCATCGTCTCCTTGCCATCGACAACATCGGTGCTCCATATACAGACCACTGGTAGAGCGAACTATATCCAGGCGCCACCCTAATACTGCCCAGAGCAGTCCGAAAGACTCGCCGCCTCTATTCTAGGCGAGGCAAGTCTTGCACTAGGGACAAAACCCCCAACGTCATATCCCTTCCGCCGTTCACTTGAGTCTACACACATCACAATGGCGACAAAACACCCTTTAAGGCGATCTTGCGCCTTCTGCCGTGCCCGCAAGATCAAGTGCTCCAACGAGACCATTTGCGAGGCGTGCCGGAGGCAAGGGGCAGACTGCATCTATGACTTCGAGCCGCCCCGCCCAAAAGCTCGCACAATCAGCCAGGACAGCTCCAAGTCGGATATGGCAGGACCCACCGGGCCTACAGGCGTCAACAGGCAGCGGTCATCAACGACGGGCTCGCCGACAGGCAGCCCCGTTGGCACCATTATTGAGGAGAACACCCCTATGGACGAGGGCGACAACGTGGCCCGCGCCCTGGAGCAGAAGTTCTATGAGAACTTCTCCACAGACGTCGGCCCTCGCTCTAACCCCTGGCAAGAAAGGATATCGGCCTACCACCGGTCCATCCAGATCTCTGCACGAGGTCGCAACGAGAGCTTGTCTGCAAAGTTCAATCCCAAGAATGTCAAGTACACGGGAATTCTCTCTCTCCTAACACATGATCTGGTCGGACTTGTTACGGAGCAGTTTGGTTCCTTGGGCTGCCACCATGTTGAGGATGGCGGTGCGAGGTTCTTCTTGTCTGGCCTCATTGGCGACGAGACGCAGACTATGTTCGACAACGTTCCCTTGGGAGGTAACCCCCTTTCCGAGTACGGCCAGCGTCAGCAAACACAGCTCATTGATGTGTGGTTTTCGGTACATCCTCTGTCCTTTTTGGTCTCGAAGACGCTGTTGCTCAGGGAGCTGCGCGACGGCACGCATGACGAGATCCTGCTGGCCACCATGCTGGCGGACGCCAACTTCAGCATCGGAGACGAAGTCGCCGTTGCTCGCGGCCACGTTCTTCTTCGTTGGGCCACCGCTCAGCTCCGGACCCGGCCCCTTCGGTCCAATCACTCCTCCCCCGGCGGCGGTGCTGCGGCAGACCCGAACCGCATGTATAGTGGCATCTCGACTCGGATATTTAGCGGCATCTCCACAGCTCAGGCGCTCATGCTCTTGGGATGGAACGCTTTGTGCTCGTTCCAGATCCGTCGTGCCACCTGCTACATTGGCTTGGCGGGTAGGATTGCCACCGAGATCAAGGAGCAGATATCGAGTACGGCGGCGCCCCTGACTTCCAGCCGCATCAACGGTATCGACGTCTTCGATGTGGAGAAGGAGATTGTCGCTTACCTGTACTGGACCACTTACTCCTTGAGCCTTTGGGCCTTCATACAAATGGGCAATGGGCACTTCCCCGCCCTGCTCCCGACATCTTTGACCTCCATTTTTCTCCCCGTCACAGAAGCATCTTCGGCCATCATCCAACTCGACCTCGTGTCAGAAAACTTCAGCACACTCCAAAAGCAAAAGGCGGTTATCCGGGAAATGTGGCCTTTGGCGCACATTGTAAGCGTCATTGCATACATCTTCGCTCTTTACCCCCAGGACTCGGATAACACCGAATCACCAGCCACTCGCTTTTGGCAAGAAGCGCCACTGCTCGCTCTGCAACGGATACAACAAGGCAAACCGACGCAAGATATTGCGTGCGTCTGTCGCGAGATCAACAGAGTCTTGATGGAGAGTATCCACATTCTCAATAGACAGGTGACAGAAGTGTCATCGCGGAGTCTCGTGCTTCTTGTCTACCACACCATGGCCATCCACTTCCTGTTCCCAATCATGCCGCAAGGCAGTGGGGATGAACCGATAAACGCCGAGGTGCTTGAGCGGTTTCTAGGATCTGCCCAGGAGATTCTCCAAATATTTGCGCTCATTTCTGAGCAACCGCAGGACCTCTTTAGCATCACACCTTCGCTTCGTTCGTCGTTCCCAGATGTCTTCTGTCTGGCCATGGACACATGCGCGCGGGCACTGACACTCGTTGACAAGAAGAAGCGGACAGGGAGCCTCCTGGTGGACCTGCCTACGATGCACGCGTACGATGGGCGGATGCAATTGTTGGCGACGAGGCTATACGCTGCGTGTCAGAACGACTTCCTCAATCAGGGTCGCTCACTTCGCCAGGTGCGCAAGCATCTCAGGTCCTGCGTTCGGATTTACGGAGGAGGAGGCTCCCGCTCTGGGTCCAGCTCGTCCAGCTCTGGGTCATCGGGCATGCCGTCACCCATGCACCACCACAGCCCACCGCCTATGATGCAAGCGTCGTCTTCGACCGACTCGGACGGCATGTCCACGGCCACAACTGCAGTATTGGGGTCATCGGCATCATCTTTCGTCTCGCCCATGGACACGACGGTGCCGCCCGGTCTTCAATCGTCACTGCCATCGTCCGAGTCATCGGGGCGCAGCAGCAGCTCCGCCAACCTGTTCAGCCCCATCGACGAGGTGCACAAACCCGAATGGCACCCAGCGGACGAGCTTTTCCACAATGTGCTTGATCCGAATGTTATTGGCCCCGGCGCAGGCGACCACCTCAGCGTGTCTGACCTTGTGGACATGCAAAACGCCTGGTACCCGCAGATGCCCAACGTCATGGACTTCGACATTGCTGGGCCCATGTCGGGTGTGCAGTGGGACTGGCCCGAGGTTGGGGGCGGCGTGGACGCAACAACTACCACGGCAGCCGCGGCGTCTGACATGGAGTCAGTGCTGTATTACTTTGAGAATGGTCACAACAAGCAGCGCTGCTGAGTACTTGCAATCGCCGAAGGCTACGACCTGGATCGGGCCTACTCCTGCCGTCAGCAGTGCCCGGACGAGCGCTGCGTTGTTCGACTTGTCCACTGCATCGGTCAGTGAGCTAATGGTTTTCGACAAGCCTTGGCAATGCCAACAAAAGCTGCTGGCACTGACCACAACTCGAGTTCAGCTGCCAGGCTGATTCGAGAGTGGGCAACTCGGACCCGTCGTATACCCTGACACGCGAGCCAGCCGCTCGGGTGGCATGCGACAAACGACATGCTGCCCTGCCCTGCCCGCCTCGCCTCCAGTCACCTGGGGTGCGGGTGCTCACTCAACTGCTCCCCCGCGCCCGATGGCTGGGTCAGCCCGGGCCCACGTCGGGGAGCCACGATGTTGCATTGCAGCACAGAAACGGCGTCAGCCCAGGCGGGCGCGTCGTATGCCACCCTCCAAGACACCTGCCTCTTCACCAACAAAAACCACGCATTCTTCAGCTGAGACACGCGACCACGACAGACGGTTTAAAAATATTGTTTCTCATGGAATTTGTTCTCGTTTCGGAATACGAATGCTTACAGGAGAACGGGACTGCTTTTGCCCGTCTGTCTCTCTCTGGCGTCTGGGAGCTTTGGGAGCATCAAATCCGGCTTGACTTACACGGGAAGGAGGGGGAAGGGCTGCAGGCACTCTGTGGGCGGGGGCAACCCTTGCACGGTGGCCGGGGTGACTGGTTGGCGGCAAGCTCTCACATCTTCAATCCGCCGTTGACCCGGGTCTTCGTCCTTCCGTCATTTCTTGTCCCGCCACCTCTACTACCAGGGTCGTATCTGCAGGATCTCATCACTGCGAGCTGTTCCTCCAAAACCTTGTCAGAACCTCTCTGCCTTCCCGCACCATGACCAAAGGTCCAATCCTTCAGCCGTGTTCAAGCGACGCGGAATCCCCCTCTTTGGACCGCTCTTTTGGCCACCTACCGCTTTGTTGTTTGGTTTCGCTCATTTCTGTTGGGAGGGATAGACTCGCTGGGCCTGGGCAGGCAGCGAATTGACACTTCTGCGCCTCGGGGGCTTTTCCCGCCCTTCATGCCGCGCATCTTTTTGGAAATACACCGGCGGGCTAAACATTTCGGAGCATTGTTTGATGGGGCCAAGGCGGGGACGAAGCCGAGCATTTTCGATCTGTCTCCCGACTGGCGGAAGGTGATAGACATGGGCTATTTCCGTCGCGAAGTGTAGATCATCTGGTCAACCTTTCTTTTTCGCCATCCTGCCTGGATGTCCCGCTTGCTCGTGCCGATTGATTGCAGATGATCTGCGGGTGCCTTTTGTCTTGCGGCCGTGACGCTACCACCTTTGCCTACTGTGGTTGCTTATACATATCGACCCCGATGTTTCTGCTGTACGAAGTAGCCTGTGCAGCGCCTACAGCGCCTGGAGTGCCTGCAGTACCTGGAGTGCCTGTACATGTAGTGCCTGCAGTGCCCGTAGTGTCTGTCATGCGTGCTGTGTCTGGTGTGCGTGCTGTGCAAGCTGCACCCCTGTGTCTTGTGTCTGTGTGCGTACCTGTACATCGATCCCGTGTTGACACGAGCGATAGCACTTGCACAGAGGATACGAGTCACGATCCCCGACGATCCCTTGGCGCAGCGAGTCGTCGGGGAGACGCGTCCAACGTCATGCTTGGGGGCCTCATCACTAGCCGGTCGCCCACGCCGCCTGAACTGCCTCTGTGTCGTCCCGCCGCCATCTGGGCGATGAAACAGTCAGAGCAAAAGGAAGATCGGCAAGCCGCCTTAGTCAATTGATACGGCATGTGTGCGCGTACACTTTGCACTTTTGAGGCTTGCGGGAACGGTGGGTCCTTGGACGGAAAGTGTGTCGCCGCCACCCCAGGACGGATTCCGACGACACTGTGAGGCAACCCCAAGCGAACTGCAGTGTAGTTTTCTCTCTCGTCGGCAGTGGCTGGGCTGACCGCTCAGTGCAGCGCCTGCGACAACGTGCTTGGAGAGAAGGGTGGTGAGGACGCTCGGCGACAGAGCAACCCTGACGCCATTCAATCGACAATACCGACCGACGATCGAACGGGTATAAGCGCCAATGCCTTCCATAGTCGCGTCCCGCAAAGCCATGAGGTATGTCGCCTTGACGAGCAGGCACCTCCAGGACCGGCGGAGGCGAGGACGAGCGCCAATCCATAGCCACCATGGTGGCGAACAGCCGTGTGCCAGGGTCGCGGAGAACACAAGGTCTGATGCGGCGCTTTGATTCGACTGACGGCGGGAGAAGGAGGCGGGAGACCAAAGAGGGCAAAATGCATTCGACTAACAACTGCCGCAGCTGCACACTCGAGGCGCGATGATTGATGGAATGGGGCGAAGGAAGCCGCCGGTGTGGATCAGCGAGCCGCGTCCCCGCCATCCATATGCTTCGTTCGCCTTGTGCTGTGCCGCGCCCATCCTTCATCCACTTGTTGGCTACCATGGGCGCCAGACGCGGGCGACGGCACGCGCTCGCGAGTGAATGGGGAAATAACATGGACAGGCAGCTCGCACGCAGGGCGCAGGGCACTTCTGCGCAAGAACCAGCGGATCCTGCCACTGGCGCTCTCACGCTGCAGGGTCGCGCTGTCGCAATCTTGCGCCTTCGTTGGATCCCACCAAGCTGCGTATGCTCCGGCGCGAGGGGATCGTCCTGTGACGCCATCACCGACGGAGGAGGGGAGCTTCGCTGCAAGCCACGCCCAAGGACGAGCCTGGTGAGACGAGTGCCACTACCCCCAACACACACTGAGAAAGAGAGAGACGAAGAGGAGCGCGAGAGCGAAGAGATGATTCCAGTCGCAGCAATCGGGGACAGCAGTGCGAGCGAGGGATCTGGAGCCGTACAACTGTGTCCATGGTTCGCCCCTGTGCAGCAAGCAGTCAACTCGGCACCACTTTTGCCCATGTCCGAAGCGGTTCTGACAAGGTGCCACACTGAAACTGACCATGTGGAAGGCCGCAAGGTAGAGGCACTGCGATGCGACCTCCTTCCTGGCAGGCGCGCAGCACGCGCGACGGACGGACATGCCAAGCACGAAAGGAAGCAATGTCCCGCACTCGTGCGAGTACGGAGGAGTGCTGGGGTCTCTGTGCATACCGTACTGGAGTGTTCCCCTAGACAAGCTGCCCAATGGCACCAAACTCCAAAACGGTTGGGGTCCAGATGTTCACATCTTCGAAGGTGGGAACCAGGGGCGTGCTGGAACTCGGCATGAGGGCCCGGGACTCGCATGTTGGCTTTTGACCAGGTGCCGACAAGCCAATCAGCCCGCTAGGATCTACCCGTCCTGGCCGTCCAGGTCAGGATTCCGAGAATTGGAGGGGCGTGTTGGAGATTGACTGAAGGGTGGACCCCTGCCGCCTGGCTGGAAATGAGGGAGGAGGCGTGGGTGCAGTGTTGTTGCTAAAAGGGGAAGACAGGACCACTTGCACGCCCGCCCGCCGCGATCTGGGGCCTGGAGCTTTGCGCCGAAGCCATCCATCACCATCATGAAGGCTGATGTGGGTGGGACGGGCTAGGAACAAACGACGGGGGGAGCTGTTCGTCCCTCCTGTGGCCACTCCGACCCCTTGTCGATGCATCCCAACCTCGCCTTGCACGTGGGAAAAGACAGGCCAGGGCTGGCTGTGGGTGTGGTCGCACCGCTCAAGGCACGCCACCGTCCCCGGCGTAAGGTTGAGTCCGACAGGCAATATCGGCAAATCATACGGAGTAGAAGCGCTCATAGTCCGCTTGAAGCGAGAAGGCGTGATAGACGCGAAGGCCAGTCGGCAACGCGAGTTCGGCCGCAAATCGCGAGTTCACCGGGTCTGCTTTTCTGAGGCCATCGTGCTCGTAATGTTGAGGACTTAAGCCCTGCCGAAACGGACTCAACCCGCACCTGGGGCCACTTTCACAGTGCAGGTTGGAGTAAGAGGAGCGTGCTGATCTTCCTTCGTCCCTCCAGGTGCAGATACTCGAATGAAATGGTGCGGGGATTGTCGTTCGGGGACACCAACAAACTCAAAGCCCACAATGGTGCACGACAAGCGAGCAGCTGACGTAGGGTCTCATCGGCGCCGGTCGACTCTTGGCGACAAGGTCAGAAGCCCAGCTTCTGTGCGCTTGTTGCTCGGGTCAATACCCTCCGTGCTTGCCCGCCTTGGACAAGCACCGAAGGTTTTGACGGCGGGGTATCGATGGGCGCCGTCGCCGAGCCAGCGTCAACGCGGCATCCTGCGCAGATTTGCCCCGGTATTCACAACACCACGGTTCTTACTATTGGTCACCTGCCACACCGCATTTGAACTCGATAGTATCACGATTTGCTCAGGGTTCGAAACCGGGGCTAAGGGACGAGATCGTCAGTCGCTCAGATGAGATCTAGGACTTCATCGCATGCTATGACAGAGATATACCGTACGTCTCAGGAGCCGCCCATGGCCGAAGGGGTACTAATCAGTCTTGACCCTTTGCCAAGGGTGGCTTCCAAATCTCGCCTGGTCTTTTCCAGATTCAGCAGGGCCAGCGGCCAAAAAGATGAGGAAATAAGGCTGTTATCGATAATTCCATCTCCGATGAATTACGCTGCAGATCGTTGAAACAGCCGTGAGTGAAGAGATATGTATGTAAGCCGCCATGGATCGTGATAGACACCAAGACGCTGAATGCACATTCCGTCCTTTGTTTGGGATCCTGCATGGTCACTGCTCCTTCCGCATACACGGGAGGGGCTCGGAGAGTGTCGACACCCTGAGGCGACGACACCCTTGGGAGACGGTCAGAGGATGTTCACCTGGGAGCTGCAGACTTTGGGGGTTAGTGGCTGCGAGATACCAACCTGTGGGGAGCTTCTGGCCCGGGCGTGAAGCTGAATATAGTCAGCCTTGATTTGTGGCAATGTGAGGCACTGCACGGAAATAGAGGTGAGGTTGAGTGGTTGGGACCATTTCAGACGCCCAATTGTACTCGGTCATCGACGCACACCGTCCGTGTTGGCGCAAGGAGGTCGCAATCAGGAAGCGATCGTCGGTGAGCCGCCGCGAGAGTGCGGGACAATGACGACATGCTGCACGACCCGGGGGCACTGCCGCGCTGGCGACGCCCTCTTGCGCGCGGCCGGCGCTTTCTGGAGCCGGTAGCAGAGGCTGACTGTGTGTCTCGAGGTTGACACGCACCGCGTGGGTGCAGGCTCACTCGCCCCCCGCGCGGTTGTGCAAGGCGGGAGCTGTCGCTTGCGTTTACCCCAATGTCACTGTTGCCTTGTGCAGGCCTTGCCCCTCAGCTGCTAAAGGCACCGAGAGAGCGAGAGATCGAAAACGGTCCTCGAGCGGCGTGATTCCAAGCGCAGTCAGCAGCTCTGATGCCCAAGGCCTGGCTGGGGTGGACCTGACTGGAAGCCACCAACCTTAACTCGCCACGATGTGAGCCAATCTCACGGCAGATGGATTAAACTCCTGCTTCCCACCCGTCCGGTAGAGCAAATCTGCTCAGACTGTAATCCGACAACGCGAGCCTGGGGCGGGCTGCTGCCGGCCATTACCCTCTTCACCAGCTGTCCTATCAGATGGCTGACAGGACGGGGGCGCATGGAGCGATGGAATAGTTGGCGCAATGCCAGATCGGCAAAATCCTTCGGGGGCAAACGGGAGAGAGGACTGGGAGGGTGTGGGTGAGCGGTGGGTGAGGTCGTTTGGCTTGACACATTGCCGCAGCCCCAGTGATAAATCATGAACTGATGAGCGCTTAACACAGTCGAGTCCAACGCTTTGGGAGAATGTATTCGCTGCATAGGCGCGACAAGTCTTCAACGAATGTTTGACACTGCTGGAGCTGGTAGTAGATGCGTCGTGATATCCACCCAAAGTGCTTGCGCTGTGTTTTGCAGGATTAGTAGCTCATTGCGCCAGAATCTGGCCGCGCCGACGCAGGATGGTCGTGCAACGGAGGTGTGGCGGGCGGCACTGTTCTGCTCTTCGTCGATCCAGGTCTTTGCCGGGCCATGATAAGCCACGACAGGTCGTATCGAATCACGGTCAAGGTCGTTGCCCTGAGCGGCAGGCATGCTGGAGCTGCGGCGCCGCGCCACAACAGCCGCCATTTGTTGCAGCCAGGGGGTGCCCTGCATCTCTTTGCGCCTGTGTGGCCGCGCGCAGCGATTTTTTAAGTGCATTAGGGAGCTCGACTCTGGAGTTTGCACGGAGCGGAGGGTGGGTGGCATCGTGGCATCGTGGCATCGTGGCATCGAGGGGCAGGGGCGGGTGGTACGGCGATTTGCTCGCTGCACGAGGTGTCAGGTCTCCGCGCATCCGAACCCTGGAATGTTCGACCTCGTAGAGCAAAAAGGCTGGCAAGGCGAGGCGCTTGTCGCATCGTCAGCGAGCCTGTGGATGCAAACCGACCAGGCATGGTGTTGGGCAAAGGGGACGTTGACTCTCGCTCCCTGAGGCGTGGAAAAAGGTCGGCGAAAGTTGCCGACTTCGCTCTTGCCGTTCGGAGACAGCTCCGGAATTCAGTCGAACTGTTCGAAACACGGGCAGGGGAACCTGGAATCTTGGGAAGCTGCAACCCCTGGTACAGTGTGTACTCGTAGGCCAGGAAGCCACCTGCAGGTACTCGTACGAGGAACTCCTACAAAGGCAAGGGCAGGCAGGCTCCTGCCTCCCGCCTGCGCCTCGATGCGCCGACAGTAACATTGCAGACAGCCTGCCAAGTGAAGTTCCTTCCCCGAATTTGGAGTGCTCGGCCACCCCCGACGGGCCTTTGACGGCCATGGCTTCATGTATGTAGCTTCTCAGCAGTCGTCGTGCTGTTGCAATGCCGTGTCTCGACAGCCTAAGCCAATCCTATGCCTCCCAAACATCCTTCATCATTTCGCTTGGGCGTTGACGTCTTTCCAATTGTTCGGGCGAGGCCTTGCCAGAACTCAGCGCCCTGCACAGGCCCTCACATACTACCTTACAGGAGCAACAAGACTGTCGCGTCACTCTCGCTCGTCATTCGATTGAGAGGGGTCGACTTGGCAAACCTTGGCTGCTGCCAGTGTTGTGCATCGTCCGTCATCCCGGCTCCGGGTCGGGCAGCTTGTGGTCCGTCTGACGCTCACCAGATCTTTTGCCGCTACCTGCTCGAGTCTCAGTGTGCTCGTACTCAACAGTCAAGACCCGCCCGCGCGGTCTGCCCCAAACACACCGACCTTGCGCGGTCGCCATCGGCAGCACAAGCTGGGAGACGCGTGTCTCTATCCCCCGCTATCGATGGCACCATCTTGTCCGTTCCCGAACCCTTCGCTGCTAGTGGTCAGCTGCGGCCTTTTCGCCACAAGACGTCTTACTCTCTGCCAAGACGTCAAGCGCCATGCTCCGAGTTTGGGACTCGACACGGTGGTGCTCCAAGCTCGCCGACCTTCACGCGACTATGCATGCAAAGGCCGCTCTAGAGCCATTGCCGCCGCTCATTTGAACCGACCCTGTCGCGTCGCTGTGTCCTATTCACCATATGTGCGATCCTGCGGTTCCGTCCGCCTGAATCACACTGCTGGACTGGAAATCGAACGCAGCACCCAATCGTCTCGGACCGACACGATGCCCAATTACGACGTTACCTGCGAGCTGAACAGATAGGGCTGCTTACGCACAGCTATGGCTGCCCATGGATCTAGTGGCGCGGCCCTGTTCAGGGCAAAACGGTCACTTCGTCAAGTGTGTGTGGTCGTTCTTTTATCCTCTGATGCCGTGCCAGGTCACAAAAATGGCTGACACTACAAGTAGTCGGCAAACCAGACTTTGTATGTTCATGTCCAGTCCCAAACCGGCGCTCCATTGCGGCGAACAATGAATGTACCCCTGTGCATGCCAATCTCACATATTCTGGAACGAAGTGTCCCTCTGACAGTTCCTCCGTCCGGCAACGGATGAGCTTGCCCGTCTCCGTGATGGGTTCAAGCAACCCTCCGCCTGTGCGAATGATGTTTTCCGTGATGCTTGGCTTGTATTTGGCCCCTAGTAATGACTCTCGTCTCCCTGTTCCGAATGATTGCCTCCGTCTCCTGTCAGATGGTCCGCCTCCGCTGATAATATACGCCCTGAGGATGACGCAGGCACGACTAGATTCGGCGCGGAACACGATAAGGATGTGAGGAGTGTTGCAGAACGAGAATTGTGCGCGGCTTCTGTCGTGCGAGGCATTTGTGCAGTGCGCCGGCGACTCGTCGGTTCGATAAGATAATGCTTAACAGCGTCTCACACGCGATCGAACGGTCGTCCTTGGAGATGAAAGCCCTGCCCGAGGCTTCAACATCGTCTCTTACACCTATGCGACTAGCCTGTCAATCTTTCACGTTCGTCAAAACTTTTACAAATGGCTTACTGCAGAATTGGTCTCTAGATACCTTCAAGTAGTGATCAGCAGCGACAAAACGTGGCCATTTGCCGGGGCTTCACAGTGTTCAGCCATGATGGTACCCTCTTACGAGGGCCAAGGCGTGGGGATGCTTGGCTGCCACGCGCTGTCCCTGCTGTCGGGCATATCTAAGTCTCGCTTGCAGTGCAGATCTGCCGAATATCCGTGCGCGATTCTCAGGAGCCCTTTTCGCATTTATCACGATTCACTGAGACAACCTTGGGATTGTGAAATCGGGACAGAATTTCCAACCGACTCCAGTGTTTCATTGAGGAGAGTCCATCTTACCAATGTTAGCCGGAAGGTACGCCAAGAATAATTCCACTCGCACCTGTTCAGAATTTGGGGGCGTGAGCTCTGGTGCGGCTGGGAGGTTATCTGACACCACCAGGCCGCACCGCCGATACGAGATCGCCCGTGTCATCGTTCTAACGGCTGGCGATGGAAAGGGCTTCCTGTGGCTTGTGGATTCCCCATTGCGCAACTCTTTTGTGTTTGTTTCGTCGAACAATGACATGAAAGAACGGAAATGCCTCTGGAGCCACCAAGAAGCGACTACCTGTAGGGACACGGATTTCCGCTTTCAACCATGTGAACGCTCGAGCAGCTGCTGCCCACCCTAGCTCTGTCGGCTCACCCATCTCTGCTATGAGCTAGAGCCAAAGAGCATTGGCGAAGATGACGATGTAACGGGGCGTGTAGCTACCAACGCCTGGCCCTGAGGAATGTCGTGGGGTCGTCATCACGAGCACTGCCAACAGCTCAGACGCCCAGCGTCAAGGTCACAGATCTGGCGGCAAGGCCAACTCGGTCGACGTGCATGTCGCCCGCACCACCCCTCAGGACGAGGACTCCCTGCGATCCAATCACGATCCTGGTAGCGGCAGATGCAGGCCAGTGGGACAGAACACCCCTGCTAGTTGAGGTACAAAGATCCCGACACCCCCCAAGGTATCGAAATGTACTTGTGTACAAGTCCTCCGACCGGTGTCCATCCGCACTCTGGTGGCGAGGCCGCCCCAACTTCGTCGCAGCACGCAGGACCCTTGGAGAGCTTCTTGACAATGGTGCCGGTCCGGCCGGGCGCCCTCCGCCTCCGCAATCAAATGGCTCGCACGTTTTGGTCTCACGCTAGGGTTCTTGCCATGTGCTGGCCCTGCATATCAGCACGCGGGAGCCGGGATACGCAGCCTGGCCGTCCTTACGCCCGACAACCGAAGACCATGGCAGTGAATCCCATTCCGGGGCCGTACGGTGACGGCCGTCAGGCACGGGAGGTTGCTCCGCAGGGTGCCGGAGCTGCTATCGTGAAACCACCGTGATGGCTGGTCCAGCGTCACGAATCGAGCTCGCCGAGGTTGTTGCGGCACGATCCTTCCGACTGACAGTCGAGCCCTCATGTTCTTTATAGATGGTGTCGCCGGTTGGCTCGAAGGAGATATTGATCTGCCTCTCTTGTGTGCATGCTCTCTTCGCCAAGTTTCACCTGCTCAACTCAGCTCAGCTCTGTCCCCCTTCGACGTTCGCTCTTGGTGTCGCTCAGCACCTCTTGTAGCACGACGAGATCTTCATGCTCCATCTGGCCATCAACGACGAAGGTTTTCAACCTTCTTCCATCAACGACACATTTTGAGTTCAGTTTCCCTAAACGACACAAGGAAGTCCAATTCTTCCTTCGCCCTTGAACCATCACAGCCAATAAACAGTTCTACCACGGCAACATCTCCACTACTTGGTAGAGGAGACTTCTTTGACTCAATTACGACATCCACAGTCGGTTCATTCTCAAAAGTCAATTGATCAGAGCCTTTCATTTGTTTGATCTTAGCTCAGCTCAGCATCTGATCAAAATGGCTTCTCGAGTCAACGGACCCGCCGAGGACCCCAGCGTTATCGTTGGCCTCGCATGTCGAGTTCCTGGGGCTAGCACCCCCAGCAAGCTCTGGGAGAGCATCGCTGAACAGCGTGACGTTCAGCAGAAGATGCCCAAGGACAGGCTCAATGTGGATGGCTTCTTCCATCCCGAGCCTACCCACAAGGGTACCGTACGTATCTTCAAGCCCATAATGCGGACTGCCAACAGGATAACTGACTCTTTCTAGACCAATGCCCGATTCGGGTATTTCCTTGACCAGGATATTGGAGAGTTTGATGCTGGGTTCTTTGGCATCTCCGGAAAGGAGGCCGAGGCCATGGACCCCCAGCAGCGACTACTGCTCGAGGTCGTCTACGAGGCGCTGGAGAATGCTGGCATCACTCTCCAGGAGATCAGGGGTTCTCTCACCTCTGTATTCTGCGGTAGCTTCACTAATGACTACAACGCCATGTTGACCAAGGATCTTGAGTATTATCCCAAGTACACGGTAAGCGACCTTGCGAGCAGCTTGAAGGCTTCGGACAACTAACCCGGTCTGCAGGTGACGGGCACTGGAGACGCCATTCTTTCCAACAGAATTTCGTACTTTTATGACCTTCACGGCACCAGTGTCACCATTGACACGGCTTGCTCGTCTTCCCTGGTTTGTTTCCATCTCGGCAGTCAAACGCTGCAGAACCAAGAGGCCGACATTTCCATCATCGTCGGCTCGTCGCTGCACTACGACAGCAACGTATACGTCACCATGACCGACCTCGGTATGCTGTCTACCAACGGTCGCTGCGCGGCTTTTGATGCCTCTGGGAGTGGCTATGTCCGTGGCGAAGGCATTGCTTGCGCTATCCTGAAGCGAAAGTCCGATGCCCTTGCCCACGGTGACAACATCCGCGCCCTGGTTCGCGCCACAGGCTCCAACCACGACGGCAAGAAGAACGGTATTACGCTACCCAATTCGGTTGCACAGGAACAGCTCATCCGTTCTACGTACGAGAGAGCTGGTCTGAACCCGGCCCACACGCAGTACTTCGAGGCCCACGGTACCGGTACCGCGGCTGGCGACCCGATCGAGACTCGTGCCATTGGCGCTGTGTTTGCTGCTAGCAGAGAGGAACCTCTGTATGTCGGCTCAGTCAAGACAAATATTGGCCATCTTGAAGGTGCTTCGGGTCTCGCTGGTCTGATCAAGTCCACACTCGCTCTCGAGCGTGGCACGATTCCCCCAAACATGCACTTCAAGACCCCCAACCCCAAAATCGACTTCGAAAACTGGAAGATTGCGGTTCCAACCAAGGCTGTCGAGTGGAAGGTGCCGGAAGGCATTGCCCGTCGCGCGAGTATCAATTCCTTCGGATATGGTGGCACCAATGCGCACGTCGTTCTCGAGGAGTACCCCAAGGATGCGGCGGCACAAGTCGACAAGGCGCCGGAGCCCATCGCCAACGGCGTGCACTCCCGCCCTTACCTCGTTCCGCTTACCTCCCACTCGCCCAAGGCTGGTGAGATGTCCGAGGAGACTCTCACCAAATACGTTGAGAGCTCGGAAGATGTCACTGTGGCCGACCTCGCATACAGCCTCTCCACCCGGCGGACCATGCACCAGCAACGCTCCTTCGTCGTCGCCAGCGACGCCGCGAACCTCATCGAGCAGCTTGGCACCCCTCGCCCTGCCGCTCCCTGGACTCCGGCCAAGAATGCCACGCCCCGCCTCGGCTTCATCTTCACCGGTCAGGGCGCTCAGTGGCACGCCATGGGCCGACAGCTGATCCAGGAGTGCCCTCACTTCCGCCAGACCCTGCAGCGCTGCGATGCCGTTCTCAAGGCGCTCCCAGACGCTCCGGAGTGGTCCATTCTTGCAGAGCTGAGCAAGACCAAGGAGACGTCGCTTCTCGGCGAGACGTTATACTCGCAGACCATCTGCACGGCACTTCAGCTCGCTCTCATTGACCTCATTGAGTGCTGGGGCATCAAGCCCTCCGCTGTGGTAGGACATTCGTCCGGCGAGATGGGCGCCGCCTATGCAGCTGGAATCCTCACCTTCGAGAGCGCTCTCATCGCTGCCTACTACCGCGGTCGCTACATGTCCGCTAGTCGCGACGGCGGTGTGCCTGGAGGGATGATGGCCGTCGGTCTCCCTGAGAAGAAGTGCTTGGAGGAGCTGAAGCCTTACGCTGGTCGCTTGACTATTGCTGCCGTCAACAGCCCTTCCACCATGACCGTCTCCGGTGACGAGGATGCCATCCTCGAGCTCAAGGAGAAGCTCACGGAGAAGAAGGTCTTTGTTCGTCAGCTGATTGTCAAGCAAGCCTTCCACTCTCACCACATGTTCCCTCTGGCACCAGCGTACGAGAATGCGCTGAAGAACAACTCAAGCTTCAAGACCCAGCCAGCCACATGCCGCATGTTTTCCAGCGTAACGTCTCGCCTGGCTGACCACGAGAAGATGGGTGCTTCCTACTGGGCCGCGAATATGGTTCAAGCCGTCCGGTTCTCTGACGCCCTTACTGGGGTCCTCCTCGATGAACAGGATGACCAGAACGTGGACATCCTCGTCGAGATTGGCCCTCATCCTGCCCTTAAGGGTCCGGCTCGCCAGACTATTCAGACACTCAAGCTTGACCTGCCCTATGTCGCCTCTCTCACCCGCGGCGTTCCTGACTTTGAAGGTCTTCTCAATATGGCAGGAACCTTATTCTCGCTTGGGTACCCTGTTGACCTGGTCTCTGCCAACCAGAACCTCAGTTGTGGTCTCGACGGCTCCCTGATCAAGACCTCGACGGGGAGCAAGTTGGTGAACCTCCCCACTTACACCTGGGAGCACCGCCGCTACTGGTCCGAGACACGTTACATCAAGGAGCACCGCCAGAGGCAGTTCCGGCACTCGACTCTTGGCCACCGCGTTGCGGGATCCGTGGCCAGGCATCCTCGGTTCCGGAACTATCTCCGACTGAGCGAGCTTCCGTGGCTCAATGAACACGTCGTTGAGAACAAGGTCGTCTTCCCTGGTGCAGGGTACATCAGCATGGCAATTGAAGCCGCCATCCGCACGGATGAGGTCGAGAACGTCAAGAATATTCACGTCAAGGACATTGTTGTCAAGAACGCCCTCTTGATCCCCAGCACCGATGAGGGAGTCGAGGTGCTCCTTGAGCTCAAGCCCGTGACACTGTCCGCGAAGAGTCACTCTGACACCTGGTACGAGTTCAACGTTTTCTCCTACGACGAAAACTCCAACTGCACTAGTCACTGCCATGGTCTCATCAGTGTCGAAAAGGGCGAGGCAGCTCCGCTTGAGTACACCGCGTCCTACCCCGATGGAACATCCTTCAACGAGCTGCGTCAGAAGACGTTCCGCTCAATGCCGGCAAGCACCTTTTACAAAAACATGGCCGATCTCGGTCTCGCATACGGCGAGAAGTTCCGCCTTCTCGAGGGGAGCATCGAGAGCGGCGTTGGATTTGCAGTTTCGGACCTTGTCTTTGACCCCGCTGCTCTTCCCAACGATCCAGGTGATGAGACCGTCCTCCACCCTACGCTCCTCGACTCCTTTTTCCACGTCATCTTTCACGCAGTGGAGAATCGCCTCGGTCGACCTCTTGATGAGCCTTACGTTCCGTCTTTCTTCCGCGCCCTCAAGATTTCGGGTAACTTCTTCGACTGGAAGAATGACATGGATGTCAAGCACTTTCAGGTCGGATCCTTCACGAAGCTTCCCTCGCCCCGTGTTGCGATCAACGACATGATCATGCAGAACGAGAAAGGCGAGCTCATGATGGAGATTGCCGGTCTCGAGGTCACGTCTCTCGGTCGCGAGGCGCCGGAGGGACAGGGACCCCGTACTCTGTTCTACCGGCAGCGCTGGCAGCCAAGCTTCGACATGATGACCAGTGTCAAGGGCAAGCCTCTCTCGGAGATTATTGACATCTTCGCTCACCAGTTCCCCGACACCAAGATTCTCCATATCACCTCAGATCTTGAGCGCACCAACGAGGTGATCAAGCGTCTCGGGACCGAGAAGACGGAGCGCCGTCGCTTCAAGCAGCTCGATGTCTGGTCGCTCCAGGGCAAGGACTTTGGCGAGGCCGCGGAGGAGCTTCCCAAGACCACCAAGGGGCTCATGACTGTTGCTGAGCCTCAACCTGACTCGTACGATCTCGTCATTGTCAGCGAGCCCGGTGCCAACGCTGTTCCTTTCATGAAGGACACTGGCTGCATTCTGTTTGATGGCCAGAAGGGTGCCGTTGCGGCTGACTTGCAAGAGCTCTTTTCCAGCCCATTCTGCACCGCTCTTCGCAAGGTTTCTGAACCCTTCAGTGTTCCCGCGGAGCTGTCAGTGGTTGTTCCCCTCGGCAAGCCATCGGCTCGCACTTCGATCATCCTGAAGGAGCTGCAGTCTGCGTACGGCGGCAAGATCAACCACACCACGTTCGCCGAAATTGCTGCCGGCTCGGCTGCTCTCGCGGAGGACGTTGTTGTTCTTGCCGGGCTGGACGAGTCTGCCTCGGACAGCAGCGTGTTCAAGGGGGCGCAGGCACTTCTCATCTCCCTTCAGAAGAACGTCATTTGGCCGACTGAGGCTGCAACTCTTGAAGCGGGCCGCCCTGAGAGCGCCATGTATATTGGCCTTGTCCGTGCTGCGCGATCCGAGAATGACACCCTTCGGGCCGTGACTTTTGACTTCGGTCTCGAGTCCCCTGCCCAGTCTATCGCTTCCAACATTGTCCGTCTTCTCGACACCAGAATTGCCGAGGACGAAATCACAGAACGCAACGGCGTCCTGTACATCCCTCGTGTTGAGGCTGACGATGATCGCAACTGCAAGCTCCGAAACGGCCCCAACCAGGAGCCTCACCTGGAGGCCTTTGGAAGCCCCCGGACACGCACACCCTTGGCTCTCAGGATTGGCAAGGTCGGTCTCCTCGAGACCCTTTATTTCGGCGAGGACACGGACATCATGGATACCGAGATCAAGGACAACGAGGTCGAGGTCGAGACACGTGCGTCCTCAATCAACTTCCGTGACGTCGCAGCCAGCATGGGCATCATTGAGGACTTCAAGCTTGGCGACGAATGTGCGGGTATCTGCACCAAGGTCGGTGCCAACGTCAAGGGCTTCAAGCCTGGCGACCGTGTTGTTGCCCTCCGCCCTGGTCAGGGTGCTCACCGAAGCCTGGTCCGCAATCCTGCCTCGTGGTGCTACAAGCTCCCGGACAACATGTCCTTTGCCGAAGCCGCTGCCATGCCCCTGATCCTGGGCAC
Organism: Purpureocillium lavendulum; assembly: GCA_029168975.1. Classification (NCBI taxonomy): domain Eukaryota; kingdom Fungi; phylum Ascomycota; class Sordariomycetes; order Hypocreales; family Ophiocordycipitaceae; genus Purpureocillium; species Purpureocillium lavendulum. The sequence goes on along the minus strand of JAQHRD010000005.1, from coordinate 846,693 downwards.
TGCTTGGTTTGCTCTGGACCACACTGCGCGCATCTCCAAGGGCGACACGGTGCTGATCCACGCCGCTGCCGGTGGTGTCGGTCAGATGGCTGTGCAGATCGCTCAGCGCGCGGGTGCTCGAGTCCTTGCGACAGTCGGCTCTCCCGCCAAGCGACAACTGCTCAAGGATGTTTATGGCCTGACCGAGGACCAAATGTTCTCCTCCCGTGACGACACGTTTGCCAAGGGCGTCATGGAAGCGACGAACGGCCGCGGTGTTGACATCGTTCTCAACTCGCTGGCTGGCCCGCTTCTTCACGCCTCCTGGGCATGTCTCGCGCCGTTCGGTCGCTTCCTCGAGATTGGCAAGCGCGATATTCACGAGAACAGCAAGATTGGCATGGATCCCTTCCGTCGTAATGTCTTGTTCGCTTCCATCGATCTCGTCACCATGTTTGAGAAGAATGAGGCGCTCGGTGAGCGACTTTTCAAGGAGTGCTTCGATCTGATTGCAAAGGGCGACATCAAGACGCCAGCGACTATCAAGGAGGTTTCCTATGCGGACGTCGTCAAGGGCTTCCGACTGCTTCAGATGGGCAAGCACACCGGCAAGATCGTCCTGGTTCCCAGCCCTGAAGACATGGTTCCTGTTATGCGCAGCGGCTACCGCAACACGCCTCTGTTCATCACCTCCAAGACTTATCTGCTTGTGGGCGGTCTCGGCGGCCTGGGACGAACGCTTTCGCAGTGGATGGTGCGAAAGGGTGCCACGAAGCTTGCGTTCCTGTCTCGTTCTGGTGCCGACAAGGCCGAAGCCAAGGCGACGGTCGACTGGCTCGTCGAGCGCGGTGTCCAGGTCAATGTCTACCGGGGCGATGTCTCGAAGCGCGCTGACGTCCAGAGCTGCATTGACAAGATTGGCGCCACCCTTGGAGGCGTCTTCCAGGCGGCCATGGTGCTTCAAGATAAGCCTCTTGAGACCATGACTTACGAGCAGTACCAGCGATGCTGCCAACCCAAGGTGGAGGGCACCAAGAACATCCATGAGGCCACTCTTGGTGTTGACCTGGACTTCTTTGTGTGCTTCTCGTCGGTGGCCGCCGTTGTCGGCTCCAAGGGCCAGGCCAACTACTCGGCTGCCAATTGCTACCTTGACGCGCTCATGCGCCACCGCCGTGAGCTCGGACTCAGCGGAACTACCATGAACGTCGGCGCCGTCACCGGTGTGGGTGTCGTTGCGGAGAATGAGGAGCTCCAGAAGGTCATGCTGCGCATGGGCATGGACATGATCAACGAGGAGGAGCTTCTGTACCAGCTTGAAGAAGCCGTCCTCGCCGACAAGTCCGTCGCTCCTGTCAGCTCTCGGGGTTGCAACAGCCACCAAATCATCAGCGGTGTCGGTTTGATCTCGCCTGATGTATACTGGGCCCCCAAGCCGATCATGAAGAACCTCTACCTCAATCACGATTTCGGGGCCACAGGCGCCAGCCAAAACTCGAAGAACCTCCTGGCTCTCCTGAGTGAGGAGCCCGATGTCGAGAAGAAGACTGAGATCCTGCTGGATGGCTTCCTCGAAAAGATCGCCAGTGTGTTGGCCACGCCGCGCGAGTCTATTCTGCCCAGCAACCCTCTCTCTGCTTATGGTCTCGACTCCATCGTTGCTGTTGAGTTCCGCAAGTGGTTCCGCAAGGAGGTCCAGGTTGACATTGCACTCTTCGATATCCTCGGTGCCGCGTCCATCAATGCGCTGGTGGCCAAGACAGCTCGCATGGTGACTGCCAGCACGTCCACCAAGGAGGTCGCCAGCGAGAAGACTGAGAAGAAGGTCACGACCGAATCTGACAGCACCGAAGAGGATAGCTCTGTATCGGCAATGGCAACCGGTCAGCTCACGAAGATTCAGCACACCGACGTCGTCCCATTGTCCACTTTCCAGTCCCGCCTCTGGTTCGTGCATAGCTTCCTCGAGGACAAGTCTTTCCTGAACCTGCCCATCGTGCTCCGCATCAAAGGCAAGCCCGACTACCCTACTCTGCAGAAGGCCATTCAGGAGATGGCTGTCCGTAACCCCGCTCTGCGGACTGCTTACTACGAGGGTGACGACTTTGCCGTCCAGGAGCCTCTGCAGGACTTTGACCTCGGTGTCGACTACAGGGATATCAGCAGCGAGGCCGACAAGGAGAAGGCTCTCCAAGAGTTCGTCAAGTATAACCGCAAGATTGAGATGAATGTCGAGGAGGGAGAGGTGGCCACGTACTCGCTGGCCAAGCTCAGCGAGGACGAATGGGCCATCGTCGGCATGACGCACCACATCTCCATCGACCGTGCCAGCCTGTTCCCCATGATGTCCCAGTTTGTCGGTATTTACGATGCCATCAAGACTGGCAAGGACCTCGCCACGGTTTCCGCCCCCGAGTTCAACTATGTTGACTTTACCCTCTGGCACAACGCCCGTCTCGCTTCGGACCTCATGAAGCCCGATCTCGACTGGTGGCGCTCTACTTTGGAAGGCCTCCCGCAGTCCAGCAAGGTTCTGCCTTTTGCCAAGGGAGAGCGTCCTGTTCGCAGCGACCCGCGACGCCAGAAGGTCAAGGCCAATCTCGATGCCAAGCTGTTTGCGCGCATGAAGCGTGTTGCGGCTCAGTCGAGCGGGACGCCGTTCCACTTCGTGCTGGCTGCATTCCGCGCTTTCCTTTACAGGTACACCGAGGAGAAGGATCTCGTTCTCCTCATGGTTGACGGCAACCGGCCCCATCCGGATACCGATCCGCTTATGGGCTTCTTTGTGAACCTGGCCCCTGTCCGGTGCAACGGTATGTCGGCTTTCTTTTCATGGCTTCCATCTCGCCGTAATATCTCTGTATAGCCTGCTAACTCGTCCACTCAGATGACTGTGATGTTCCGTTCGACCGGCTGTTTGAGGTCACCAAATCTCGCGCCTTGGATGCTATGGCTCACAGTGGTGTTCCGTTTGACACCATCGTGGATATTATGAACGTCAAGAAGACCAGCAGCCACATGCCCGTCGGCCAGATTGCTGTCAACTACCAGATCCACGGCCCTGTCCCGACATACCAGACTGTCGACTTTACAGTCGAGGACATTGAGTCCGATGATATCCCGACGGCAGCTGATATCCAGCTCGAGGCTATTGAGACGTCCGAGCACAGCCTCGACCTCAAGATTGAGTACTCCACTGCGCTCTACTACGAGACAGACATGGAGCGCTTCCTGGACAACTTCAACACCTTCTTGACGAGCTGCATCAAGGACCATCGCCAGCCAATCGAGGAGATTAACATGTGCGGCCCCCTCGAGATTGACTTCCTCAGGAAGAACTATTGGAACACCGAAACTAAGGAGAACCAGTGGCACGGGCAGAGTGTCCTTGATGTAGTCTCCTCGATGGCAAGACAACACCCCCAAGCTGCGGCGATAAAAACCTCTGACAGCTGCAGCGTATCGTACAGGCAGCTGATCGAGAGGGCCGAGAGCGTGGCCTCTGAGCTCCTCGATGCCGGCGCGAAGCCGGGGGGCCGCATCGGACTCCTCGCTTTGCCCGGTGTCGAGGCGGTGACGGGCATACTCGGAGCCCTCATGACCGGGTCCTGCTATGTCGCGCTCGACACCGACTTCGCACACGATCGTCTCTCGTTCATGCTTACTGATTCTGGAGCCAAGTTGCTTCTCATCGGACCGGGGCAAGATGCACTGGCTGCTGAGCTCCTGTCCAAGACTGTTGTTGCACCAAGGGTTATCCGGATCGATGACGCTGCTGCGGCCGGCAGGACCGTCTCGCAGCCCCGACCTCGACAGCCGGATGACCCGTTCTATATGATCTATACTTCTGTAAGTTGCTGGAAGTCGTCGAAAGGGACTCAGAAGCTCGCAACAGTGATATCTAACTGGCGCAGGGAAGCACGGGCACTCCTAAAGGCGTTATCTTGAAGGAGTCCAACACGCAGGCCATGCTGAGCACCTTGAACAAAGACTATGGCTTCACTCGCGATGACAACTTCCTTGCACACACCACAATGTCTTTTGATCTTTCTATTGTCCAAATTTTTGGCGGTCTCACTGCCGGCGCAACCGTCTCCGTTGCCTCGTGGGAGACTCGCAAGGACCCTTCCGCCCTGGCCGACTTCATGATGAATGAGGGCGTTTCCGTCACCTACTTTACCCCGACCCAATTTGCTCTTCTCATGGAGTTCAACGAAGCAGCTCTCAAGAGGTGTTCCAAGTATAGAGTTGCCTATTTTGCCGGCGAGCGTCTTCCCGTTCGTGTGGCCAAGGCTTTCTACGACCTGGGTACACCTGCCACCCTCTACAACACCTGGTCTCCCTCTGAGCTCGTGGTCCAGACCTCGATCAGCAAAATCGCTCCTCCCGAGGAAGGTGTTGTTAGTCTGCCCATCGGGTATCCTATGGACAACTGTCGCCACTATCTTCTGGATACAAAGGGAAACCCAGTGCCGTTCGGCCAGATCGGTGAGCTCGTCGTTGGCGGCGCTCAGGTCGGCGATGGGTATCTCAACCGCCCCGAGGCGAATGCCCGGTCTTTTGTCGAGGACCCTTTTGCTTCGGAAGATGATCACTCGCGAGGCTGGGACCGTATGTTCAAGACGGGTGACCGCGGTCGCTTCCGAGCCGATGGGCAGCTCGAGTTCCACGGTCGCATTGCCGGCGACAAGCAGATCAAATTGCGCGGCTTTCGCATCGACCTCGGCGAAGTCGAGCAAGTAATTTTCAAGGAATCGCAAAATCTCAAGAGAGCCGGCGCCTTGATCGACATTGCCGTCGTGGCACGGACCATCGACTCCGATGAGCAACAGCTCATAGCCTACCTCGTCCCCAAGACCAGCATCACCGACGAGGCCGAGAGGGTTGCCGTCGTGTCGCACCTACACCGCAAGATCAAGCCGCATCTGAACTACTACATGCTTCCAAACGGGTACCAATTCGTCGAAAAGCTCCCGACGACTCTTGGTGGTAAGGTCGATCGCCGAAATCTCCTGGAGCGTCAGCTTGAGCTCGTCCATCCGTCAAGTGTCACGACTCAACCTGGAAGCACAGTTCCAAGTGCCACTGTCAATGGGTCATCGACTGCATCATCTGCGGATCTCGAGTCCTCAATCCTCTCTTTGTTCCGGACCACTTTGGGAGCCGAGATCGAGCTCAACGACTCCTTCTTCGAGAGGGGTGGGAACAGCATCCTGCTCGTTCGCCTCCAAGCCAAGGTCAAGAAGCAGTTCAAGATTGCACCGCCTCTCCCTGCTCTGATTCGAGAACCAACAGCAGCTGCTGTGTGCGCCTATGTGAGACGGGCAAAGGGCGGCGATGCCGGGAAGAAGGGCGGTTTCGAAAGTGTCATCAGTTGGAACGTGGAGACCAACCTTCCCAACACGAGCCAGTATATCCCTCGCTTTGGCACCCCTCGGATCGACCGCGATGACTTGAACAGCGTCCTCGTTACCGGGGCCGAGTCTTTCATTGGGGTTCACCTGCTGGCCGAGATCTTGCGGGCGAAACCCGATGCCACGGTCCACGCCCTCGGCTCGACGACGAAGCTGGAGACTCAGACACTCGTCGAGCTCCTCCAGAAGCACGACCTCCTGACTGCTAGGGTGACAGTTGACCATGTCAACGCTCGCGTCAAGTGCGTCCCCGGATCTCTCGACCAGCCCGGCTTCGGGCTGTCCAAGTCCGCGTTCCGCGAATTGGGCTCGGCGGTGCAGGCCATCTACCACCTGGGAGGCCATGTGTCGCTGTTGAAGACGTATTCTTCGCTGAAACCCTTCAACGTGTCGCCCATCTTTGACCTCATCCGGCTCTCGGGTATTGGCTCCCAGCTCTCCGACATTCATTACCTCTCGACGTGGTCCGTCCCGCACTTGCAGACGTGGTCGGCCTCGAAGCGCACACGAGAGGAGTACGTCGTCGCCGAGGAGGACAGCACTCACTTTACTCCGCCTACGGAGGACGAGTCCGGCTACTTCAAGACTCGTTGGGTGGCGGAGAACCTGCTGGTCAAGGCGGCACAGCGCGGGTTTCCGGTCAGCATCACCCGCGCGTCGGCCGTGACGGCGGCGGCGCAAGGCACGGGGGTGCTGGACGCTGGCGACGAGTTCACGATGCGCATCGTGGTCAGCATGATGGAGTCGGGGATGGTGCCGCAGATCGGGCGGGCGGACCAGCCCAGCTTCGCGGTGGACGTGATCCCCGTGGACTGGCTGGCGAGCAACTTCTTCACGCTCACATCGCAGCGGGAGGCGCTGGAGCACGCGGACGCGGCGACGCTCTACTCGGCGCCGCAGATCTACCACCTGACGAACCCGCGGCCGCTGCGGCTCGAGGACCTACCGCAGATCATCGCGGACCTGCGGCCCGGACAGGGACACGGGCAGGGACAGGAGGCAGCAGCCGGGCTTGTGCCGCTGGAGGCGTGGCTGGGAAGCATGGAGACGGCCGAGGGCGAGGACGCGGCGGGCCAGCTGGTACGCAGCGCCGTCATCAAGCAGAACCTCTCGACGGGCAGCGTCATGTTCAGCCTGGACAACAGGAAGACCATGGACGTGCTGGACGCGCTGAGCCCCGGCGTGGTGGAGGCGTGCCCGGCCGTGGACGCCGAGTTCCTCAACGGACTGTGGAAGCGCATGCAGAGGCAGAAGACCGAGGAGGGCTTTGACGCCGCGTGATGATGGTGTATTGTGTTTGCTTTTCCTTTCTGTCAACATGGCGGGCGTTTCTGATTGTCATTTATCTTTTTTTCTTTTCCTATGTCTTCACACGATAGACCTAATAGACAAAGAGCTGAGCAAACCTTTGAGTGCCTCCGAGTGTTCTGTGGCCATGCGAAATGTCGCCGAAGCGCCTGGAGAGCTGTGTGTGAACTTTGGAGTTGAATGGAAGTGGTGGGTCTGGAGGTGGACTCTGGAATCTGGAGCGTGGGCCGCTGTCTCACCCACCACAACGGCCGCCTCCACCAGCGCCGCCATCACAGCGACGACTCGGCGGCGGGGGACGCCGTGATGCGCTCTTGCCGTGTCTGGCGCGGGGCGAGACGGGCCTCCCTTATTACTCCCATCTCCCGCCAGCGTTTCCCATGAGGGTTGAACCTACACTCTCCATCCATTCGCAACTCGCAAAACTCTCAATCGACGACTGACAAGCTTGGTTGCGCCGTCTAGCACACATCCCGATCAAAAGAGAGCCGCGCGCGACATCGCCGCCGCCCGCCGTCCCTCTCGGAGCTGTCCTTGCTCAACGCTACCCCACCACCAAGGCAGCGACTCACGCTCTCGCGAATTGCACACCACGCACCCTCGCCAGCACCGAGAACCCCAGAGACCAGGACGACACAAGCCGCGTCATCAGCAAAACGATCGAAACAGAAACTTCGCGCAGCAGCCATGGCCCCCCAAGCAGGCAAGGACTCCATCACCTGCCACGTGCTCGACACGACGGCCGGGCGCCCCGCCAAGGGCATCCGCGTCACGCTCGAGCAGACGAGCGCCTCGGCGGCGGCCGCGGGCTCGTCGCAGCCGGCCGTGTTTGAGGCGCGCACCGACGACGATGGACGCATCACGCGGTGGCAGCCGCGGTCGTCAGACTCATCCTCCGCGGGCGCCTCCCCCCTCACCGTCGACGGCGTGCTCGCCTCGGTCAAGGGCGCGTCCCGCTGGGCGCTGCGCTTCGACACGGAGAGCTACTTTGGCGAGGGCAAGACCTTCTTCCCCGAGGCCACCATCATCTTCCGCGTCGACGAGGGCCAGCACTACCACGTCCCGCTGCTGCTGAGCCCCTACAGCTACACCACCTACCGGGGGAGCTAGATCGCCGCGCCGGGCGAATGGGCAAATAAAAAAAAATTAATTAATTAAATAAAAAGAGAGTTACTGTCCGTACATACAGGTTGTCATCTCCATTTGCATGCTTGCATCGCAAACCCGAACAGCAACAACTGTACGAGTATGGCCGCGAGCTGGGGCGGGAGCTAGAGCTCTGGGAAGGTTGCCCGCCTGTCTCATAATTCTGGTCTCGTGCCTGCGGCAGCCGCCGTGACTTGCCCATGGTGCCCGATGCATGATGTATGTTTCTTGCGACCGATGCAAGCGACGGGAGGTCCCCTGCAATTGAGTATTCTCATACCTTGTTAATAAGTCGTCTTGCCGTGAGTGCATGGGAGGCACAACTTCTGATGGCTTTGACGTTAGCTCTTTCCCCGCTGCCGTCGAGGCAACAGCTCGCAACGACGGCAGGCGCAGCCACTGCAGCCCAGTCCTGCCCCATTAATGAGAGGAGCTTGAGGAGGCAGGGACGGCAACTTCTCGATCCAGAGAAGAGGGCACCCGGAGAGCATCTCCAAATCTACGCATGTCCATCAGAATCCCGACGAAGCTTGACACCGGGAACCTTCGCCCTCGCGTCTCTGCCGGCTCGAAGAAGCCGCCATGAGCGGCTCGGCCCAAGTCCGCCAGCACACCACCATCTGCAGTCACCGCCTTTCCCCGCTTGCCACAATTGGCATGACTTGGCATGGGATTCGCGCAAAGAGACGGTCCAGCCGTCCACTTGCCGCTGTGGCCGCTATGGCATGACGTTTTGGCGAATCGGGGTCCTTGAAAGCGGACTGGCAGCGGCCCGCCCTGCCCGTCATCTGGGGCCGCCACGATGCCCTGGATGGCCAGGCCACTACGGCGTCTGCAGCGAACGGCGGGCCCGACGTCGACAAGAACCGATGCGGCCACGTTTCCCGCATTGCTCAAAGACAGTTTTACTTCTTCGGTCTGCGTGCTGCGGCTGTAGCCCCCCCGTTGCGGCAGGGATCGGTGGACGCGGCGGCGCTGCCCTCGACGCCGGGAGCCGAAGGGCTCCATCGCCATGCGCCTCTTCAGCTGTCCAGATTCATGGGCGTCGGTGGGCATATAAGGAACGGTGCAAACCATCGAACCCTTGCCTCCTCCCGTCTAGCCGTGCCTTCCAGGTCAAGAACGAGATCTGACGCCCCATGCCCAACGGTGAGCGGCTCGCTGCTTCTCGGCGTCGTTGTTGAGAGAGCACAGCCCCGTTTCTCTGGGCGAAACTCGCGCATTGCAACCCGCCATCCGAGCTTCGCTTGCCGTTTGACCCGAAACACAGCGAGCAAGCGTCATCTCCCGGGGTCCAGGCTCGGAAAGCGTCAGCCGGCAGGCGTCGAGAACCGAAGAACCTACTCGCAGCTATCCACCTGCCCAAGGAAGAGGCGGCACGAGCAGGTACGTTGTCGCTTTCTTCTCTCCTCGCGACGGAATGTACAGTATGTCCACTTGTCGCCCAAAAATTGCCTGCCAACGACGCTGCTTCGACGGTGCGGGTGCTGCTGTTGCTGCTGGCGCTCAGTCGCTTGCTAGGCAGTCGGCCGACGCGCCGACGATGTGCAGCGTCAGGCTTGGCGTTTGGGTGGGCGTCAAACATTGATTCACCGTCATCACTCTGCCCATCCCCATGCATACTCGCACTCAAGAACTGGCCACCTCCACTTCTTTGTCGCCATCCAGCGAGGCGCAGCAACGTCGGGACCAAGCAGGCACTCAGAGCAACGCCCATGCCCAGCTGCACGAAACAAGTCAGAGCGGGCTGCCCCAGAACCGAAGGGCTTGGCAGGGCGCCGGCGGCGCTGGGCTGGACTGGGATGGCGGCTGCACGGCGGGCCCGCCACCCAAACCTCGAGAGTGGTGGTTTCCAGTCGAGGAACAGGCCAGGCCGGGTCTCGGGTTCCTTGAAGCACTGGCGCGAGGCTGATCCCGCCGGACGAAATCCGAACCGCCGTACCGCCGGGGAACGCGACGCCGGCCGGGCAAATGACGGATGAGCCACCAAAGCACACGCCAAGCGGCGTTTCCCCAGCCGCTCATGCTCATGCCCTGGGGCCTGCCCTGCCTGCGGGTGTGTGACGGGTGCGAATACAAAAAGAATGAGGCAGGCTCACGCGCCTCGCCCTGTCTCGGGCGTTACCATCGTGACTTGGCCTTTTGCTTGCAGCTGCACGTCGCTTCATCGCTTGCGCAGCATCTTCCCCCCGTCCAGCTGCCTGCTTCTGCTTCTTCATACACATAGTCGACGCTAGCCGTGCCCATCCCATCTCATCTCATCTCGCTTCCTCCGTCACGGACGTTGCCGTCAAATCTCCACGTCGTCACCTGGCCCGCCGCCCTGTCTCTTGGCTCCTGGCTTCTGCCTCCCGGACGCAGCAGGGGACCAACAACGTCATTCATAAACCCGCCGGCTGGGATGCCTTGATCTACAACTTCGTCGTGCGGCTCCCTTTCTTTTTGTCTTTGCCTTGGCGACGAGTAGATGAGCGCTTGGTTGTTTGCCTCGCAAGCGGGCGACCTGCTTCGGCCGTTGCTCTTGTTCCTGCTGAGCCTTTTGCACCTGCCCTTTTCCTCATTACGACGTGGCGAAGCTGGGTCGTCAGCAGCCAAAGCGCCTCGTCCACGCCCTCCTACCGCGACCTCGACTTCCGCCAACACTGGACAACGCAACCGCACCATGTTGCGGCGCCACGACTCCTTGCGAAGCGTCGGTACTGACACGACGTGCGTGCCGCAGATTCAAGTGTCGTCGCCGCCCAAGAAAGTCAAGCCGGTCAAGATGCGCGAACCGAGAGACACTGGGTTCCCAGAACCATTCAACGAACGTAAGCTCGTCATGTTATTTAGGCTACAGGGAGGCGAGGCTCCACAACTTACACGCTTCACTTCTAGGCGGAAACACGACCCTCCCGCATCCCGACGCCGACCTGTCGCCCGACGCCATGATCTCCCACGAGGACGTTGCCGGCGAACGGGCGCTGAAGCGCCACAGGCTCTCTTTCTTGAGCAAGCGCAAGCGGACCATCAGCCACGGCTTCATCAACGAGCAAACGGAGACCCTCTACAGCGGTCTGGCCCTGCCCTTGATGATGGGCATCGACTCGGCTGGCCGGGAGCATCCACAGCTAGTGAGCCGGTCGACGTGGAGTCTGCGACTGTCCAAGGACGGCGGCGAAAGCATTCGGTCATCGCGAAGGGACGGGGACTATGATGATGAAACGCCGCCAACGTCGCCCGATATTTCCGAGCATCGAGGGAGCAAGAAGGGGCTCTTCAGGAGGCTGCGGGCGAAGAGCTAGGCGACTCTGACGATGACGATGATGACACGACTTGACGGCATTTTTTCTTGATTTGTCTTAGCGATGGAGTTTGTTCCCTCTGGATAAGGGCGGCGGCTGGTGATGGGAAACTGCAACTAGATTTTGCTTGTCTTGCGCGCCTCTCGGCGTGAGGGTGCGCGTGTCCGAGGGCGGTGCGGATGCGGGGCAATACAAAGGCAACGGTACTCCGTAGACTGACTTGACATGTCGATTGGTGTGGCAATTTTTCCGCTTATTATTGAATAGCAGTAACTTGGTCTGTACCGCTGATGTTTCTATTTCCAGAAGACCTGTTCCCACGGGTGTCGGCTTCAGAAACCCTGGTGTGATACTCCGAACGGGCACGATGGGAATGTGTAAACAACGGAACACTTGAACCAAAGTCGAAACCAGGATTACTGGGAATAGCAGTCGGTAATGTTGCGACATCGTGGACTAGCTTTGCGAATAGTAACAGTTGCGCACGGAGGCGATCCCTTAGGAATCTCGATATATGGGCGGCACTTCCGGGATACGGCCGCTGACCGCGCATGCTCCAGGCGGTCGGTGCCGTTGATGGGCTGGATCGAGAGATGCCGGGGTTCTTGGATGCGCAGTGCTCGGCAGTCATTGCGCTCGCCGAACTGCCGTCGTGGCAATGATGATGCCACCTCACACATGAGATGGGCGCGTGGGGGAACGTGCCTCGACAGGGGGCTGGCCTACCCGGGAGCTCCGATGTCAGTCTGCCACAATCCTCCGAGGGTTTCACGGGCGTGTGTTTTTGCTTGCTTATATCAATGGGCACGACACGGTGCATTTTCCTATTGTATTTTGGCTTCTGTGAGCGTGGATTCTACGTTGGTTGTGGTGGATGTTGGGAGAGAAGAAGCTTGGCACTGAGATGCCCGAATCATCCACGCACCGAAAGATGTACAACACGGGAGATTTGGAGTTGTCAATGTTACTGACGCAGGGCGAACAATGAGTATTCTCACTCTTCACCGCTCCCAGGAAGTGCAATGGCAGAAAGCAGCTGCGAGTCAGCGCATCGCAGCGCGGGGCACCGTAACCAAGTTGCAAAATGTCACCACCATCACGTCGTCGCTGACGTTCCAGCGAGCCGCAGCCGCTGCTGTCAGGACTCAGGACTCGCGACTCAGCACGGAGGTTGAATCTGGTAATCGGATGGCAGGGAGGTGGCGGGTCGCCAAGTGGGTTCCGGGTGGAGCACAGCCACGCGCCTCAGCCCGCCGAAATTCGTAATGCTCTCTGCCCGTTTCCCACACCCAGCAGTGCGCCAGCATTGCCAGCAGCGCACCTGGGCAGTAGTGCAGGCTAGCAGCAGTGTGGCCCGCACCAGCCACACGGCAACCCTTGGAAGCACCGTTTCGTGTTCTTGCGGCGGCGCTCCCCCTTGTTGAAGCATCGACGTCTCACGCCCGCCTCCATCACCAACACCTATCCATCCGGCGAGAACCTCCCCCCATCGTGCTCACGAAGAAGAATCGCGACGCGCCCCCTGCCCCCGCCGCCCGCGTCGAGCCCGCGCCCGCCATGTCCGACACTCCGCGCGGAGTCGACCATACCGACTCGCTCGACTCGACAGAGTCGGGTCCGAAGCAGCCGGAGAAGAAGAAGAGCCGCCGTCCCGCGAGTGAGTCCTCGATGCCCGCCGCGCGACTTGCGCGCGACCTCGAGCGCCGAGCGCTGACGCATTCAATCGCCCTGCAGATACCGCGTTTCGCCAGCAGCGCCTCAAGGCATGGCAGTACGTGCTCCTCCTTCTCGTCTCCTTCACCCCGACCCGACGACCCCGCGACCGCGAGCTGACGCAAGCGCCTCCAGGCCCATCTTGACGCCAAAGACCGTCCTGCCCTTGTTCTTCACCATCGGCATCATCTTCGCGCCCATAGGCGGCCTGCTGCTATGGGCCAGCTCAAAGGCAAGTACTTCCCCCTCGCCCTGGCGGCAGTCAGCAGCATTGCGTGGTGTCGGGTCGCTAACACGGCGCGCCTGTGTCGTAGGTGCAAGAGCTGTCGCTCGAATACACAAAGTGCGAGAATGACGCCCCCAGCCATCCGACCTTTTCGCCCATGCCGGGAAACCTCGTCAGCTCTGCGTTCAAGAATTCCGGCAAGCCCATCGATGCGCAGTGGTCGGCTGAGAAAAACGTCACCGTCACGCTGGCGACGGGCGCCACCGTCCCCAACACCACGCGTTGCTGGCTGACCTTCAACATCCCCGAGCCCATGGGCCCGCCCGTGCTCTTCTACTACCACCTCACCAACTTCTACCAAAACCATCGCCGATACGTCGAATCGATGGACCAGCAGCAGCTCAAGGGCGACCTCCGCTCCATCGGCGATATCAAGGGTTCCAAGTGCACGCCCCTCACCGGAGAACACAACGACGGCGTCGAGAAGCCGTACTACCCTTGCGGCCTCATCGCCAACTCCCTCTTCAACGACTCGTACAGCAACCCGGAGCTTCTGAACCCGCCCAACGCCACCGGCAACGAGACCCTGCCGTACAACATGACCACCAAGGGCATTGCCTGGACGAGCGACAGGGACCTGTACGGCCAGACCAAGTACAAGCCCACCGAGGTCCTTCCGCCGCCCAATTGGGCCAAGCTGTACCCCAACAACTACACCGAGGACCATCCGCCGCCAAACTTGAAGGACTGGGAGGCTTTCCAGGTCTGGATGCGCACCGCCGGTCTGCCCTCATTCAGCAAGCTCTACCAGCGTAACGACACTCATGAGATGCCCGACGGAAGGTACCAGATCGTGGTCGAGGACCGTAAGTGCAGCGCGCCGCAGGACGGGCGGGCGACAGCCGCTAACGACGTGGACAGACTTCCCTATGCTCGAGTACAAGGGCACCAAGGCCATCCTCATCACCACCCGGACCGTCATGGGCGGACGCAATAACTTCCTGGGAATCGCATACATCGCCGTCGGTGGTGTGTGCATCATCCTGGGAGCCGTCTTCACGGCCACGCACCTCATCAAGCCCAGGTTTGTCTAGACCTTCCGCATCTTCCGGCAATTTCTCGCTGACTGACACGTCGCTAGGAAACTCGGCGACCACACATATCTGTCGTGGAACAACGTCCCTGCAGCGAAGCCGTCAGGTCCGAGCACCGCCGTGGCGTCTGGTCGCGAGTTGCGTCCCGGTGAGGCTTAGGCAGCCCATGAAACGGCTCACGTCGAAGCCTCGCCCAGTGCCGCTAGCAGCCCTGGTACCACGACCCCATGTATTGCGAGCTCCTGTGCGCCTCCCCAGGCATTCCGGCGGATGAAGGGTGAGCGTGGCACGGGTAGGTAGTCAGTCATGATATTGGGCGGTGGTGCACCACTCCTCAGCGCGGGGGTTTTGCGTTGGCGCTCGTTTCTCCGGCCGCCTCAGCCCGCGGGAAACTGGAGCCGACTTGTTATGAATGTTGATGTTTTGGCTACCCTCGGCCGTGTATCAAAAGGGCACGGCGACGGATGCGCAGGGCGTTGTCCATATCCGCCGCCGGGGTCGCGGCACTCGGCACGGCACGGAGACGGCGGCCGTGGATGCGGGAGAAGGGGAGTGCGCGTCTCACTCTTTTGGACCTCGCTGTTGATTCGCTTTATGTTTTCCTACCGCGACGCTGCGCTTGCTTTTAACTCTCTCACCATGGGAACAACGGAGTTGGGGGTTTTCTGGGTTTCGTGTGTATTTCGCTTTGCACGACCCGTGTCCGCGTCGGTCGTTGCCTTCTTTATCCCTGTGTGAAAACAATAGAGAATGATGTACCATTTTCCTTTGCCTTTCCTGACGCCGTCGTCCATGCTGCTCCGGACAGGCACGCACACATCCTCGAATGAGGGGAACAACATAACGTTCTTTCGCTTTTTCAACACCATTGAAGTGGTTTGCCGGTTTACGAATCTGGGTCTCTACGCAACTGTTTCGTCACGGCTCCCATCTTATACACCATCGCAGAACACAGTATTGTTTCGCCCTCCTTCCGAAATGCCGGTTCATGTTGCTGATGTGCTCTCTTTTGCTTCACGTTTTCGCATATATGGGGAGGCAAGCAGGCGAAGTGCACCACCACTGCCGCGGTAATGGTCAGGGGGTCCGGTTATAAGCCAAATATCGTCAACTTCTGGTACATACGACCATAGGTAGTGGAGAATTTCGGATCCCGTCCGCTCTCCGGTAAACAAGCCACTAACCGGCAGATTAGTAGTTGGGTCGGTGACGACCAGCGAACACCGGCTGTTGTATGTCTTTTTTTTTGGTCTGTTTATGTTTTCTTTCTTCCTTCTCCTTCTTCTCTTTTTGCCTGATGCCATGTTGAACACCGCATGGACATATGTAACTTGGCGACGAACAGACAGAGGAGAACATGAACACCGAATGTGCGCCGAAGCCTCCGATAACATGGTCCCATACTTCTTCCATGGTCTCTGCGCGCGGGCGCGCGCCCAGGCTCTAATTCTAATTCTCGCCGTTCGCCAGTGCCGAGACACTTTACTCTGCACATGGTTTGGAAAAAGGGCCCGGCCAGACACGATGCACGGCGCAGGAACTATGGGATCCAACAGAGGCGACGGACGTCTGCGTGGTAGTTGCCGAAACTCCAGACTTGGTTGTGTGTGTGCATTTTGCATGATCAAAAGGGTCGTCCCGTCTCACTATGTAGTACAAACGAAGTTTACGAGTTACTCAAACACCTGAACCCCAGCCAATCGCGCGAATCCCATCGCCAATAAACGCGTCCATCCCACTTTGCCTGCCTGCCTGCCTGCCTGGCCCATCGCGGCAAAGACAACACCTTACACCACTCAGCGCTTGCGCTTTTTCTTGCCGCCGCGGTCTTCATCGTCGAGGGCGGCCTCACGGTCCCGCTTCTTGGCCTTCTTCTCGAGCTCGTCCCAGTCCTCACCCTCCTCGTCGCTGTCCAACTCGGCGTCGTCGTCGTCATCGTCGTCGCTGGCGTTGCTGCCAAAGTCGGAGCCCTCCTCGCTCGACTCGCTGACCTCGTCCATCTCGTCGTCGTCCATCTCGAAGGCGGATTCCTCTTCCTCCTCGTCGCCGCCATCCTCGTCGTCCGAGTCGGCCTGCAGGAAGGACCAGCCGCCGTCGACGAAGAACTGGTGCGTGTCGGCGGTGACGGTCTTCATGATGGTAGGCCAGTTCAGGTTCAGAGGACCCTCGGTGTAGGCAATGTCCGATGAATCGAGGAAGTCCTTTACCTGGTCCAGGAACTCCACGGGGATAGTGTTGATGTGGTACGGCGATCGCGTAAAGTCCTTGAAGACAAAGACCATATCGAAGTTCTTCAGACCGAACTGAACGCGTTCCAGATGAGCAACCTCAATATCCTCAATGGTGATAACCATGAACGGAGGCTCGACGACCTGTATGAGGCAGTCGGTTGTGGGCTGAATGAAGACATTGCTGCGGAAGGGCACGCCGTGGAAGCCCAAGTCGCGGATCGGCATGTCCACCTCGATGCCCTCGCTGCGGCCAGCTTCGGCGATCTTCTGGGCAAAGCCCTGGAAGAGCCGGTCAAGTTCTGTCCGGCGTCTTCGCTCCTCTTGCTCGGCCTCAAACTCGTCCTCGTCTCCGTACCGGTACTTGCGCTTGCGGTTGCCGGTCTCGTCAAACTGGATATCCGTGGCCTCGCGGTAGAACTGAACATCCTTTGTCTTCTTCTTGTTGCCCACCAGGATGGGGTCCTTCAGATGAATATGGATGATGACAATCAACTCGTGCTGACAAGGCTGGAAAAACAGGTGGCGGATGTTGGAGAACAGGATATCGACCCGGTGCTGCGCATTAAGCGGCGACTGGTATCGAATACCGTTCTGGTGGATCTCGACCTTGCCAGGTACCCGCTTGCCCTCCATGGCAGGACGAATGTAGACATTGTCGAGAACGGCCGGGCGACGGTCTGAAGTAAACGGTTAGCCTCTTCCCACAGAGCAGTACGTGACAAAAGAACTCACTTCGGATCTCCGCGAGCTTGTCCTGCTCTACAACGTCTTCCATATCCTTCTTCTCCTGTTCCTTCTTGACCGCATCTCGCTTGATATTAGAAATTTGCGTTGCAATTTCGCTATATCTGTCGCCGTCGGCGGATCGGAACGTCAAGCTGCGAACAAAGTGCGCTGACGCATCTTCGAACGGCTGATCGTCTTTTCTGCCCACGCCCTGACCAGGCGAGAGGAAGTTGATGCGCAGGAAAGCAAAGTCGCCCTCGTCGCTCTTGCTGGCATTCTTAATCGTGTTGATGTGGAAGGGTACTGGTCGGCCCATGATGGGCAAAACGACGGTTGAATTCTTGGAGTCGACCACGATCTCCAGGTTCCGAGTCTTGAGCGGGAACTGATCGTCTCGCTTGTATGACTCAAAGCGCTTGAACTTCTTCACTTCACCTCCGTTCTGCCCGCTGGTGGATTCGGCGAATCTGGCAAGGCCCTCCTTCTGGTTCTTGGCAGCCAGCTCCTTTTGGTGCTCCCGCCGCTTCGCCTCGGCGTCTTCGTCGACCTGTGTGGTGCGCTCCGAACGGAGCCTCGTGCTTGTGATGTTCTTGGTGGCGACAGCGCCAACTCGGGAGTCCTTCTTCTCCTTCTTCGGCGTGGGTTCGGCCTCTTCATCATCCTTGAAGAAGAAAGAGTTGGCGTCGGCACTCGTTGGCGCTTCGGCTGTGAAGACAACGGGTTCGCTCGTCGTGACACGGACAGTATCAGTGAGCACGAGCGAGTAGACCTTGCTGCTCTTGTCCTGTGGCTGCGGGTTGTCGATATCCTGGAAACCAGTGTGGATGATGAGTGTCATTCCGTCCTTGAGCGTGCGGGCAT
Organism: Purpureocillium lavendulum; assembly: GCA_029168975.1. Lineage (NCBI taxonomy): Eukaryota > Fungi > Ascomycota > Sordariomycetes > Hypocreales > Ophiocordycipitaceae > Purpureocillium > Purpureocillium lavendulum. The sequence continues at coordinate 828,711 of JAQHRD010000005.1, read as the reverse complement.
TCTTTGCGTTGAGAACCAAGGTCGGGTCTCTTGTCTCGAGCCCGATGCCCCAGCCTACGTTCTTCAAGAAGTGCTTTTCCATCTCAGGCTTCTTGCTCCGGATGATGCTCAGGGCCTTGGCGTAAACATCCTTGGCCGCCATCCCGTCCCTGATCTCTTTCAAGATGGTGTTGTGGATCATGGTCAATAGCTTATAGTTGCTTTCTTGGCTTTTGTTCGGATCGACCAGGTACGTGCGCGCAATGGTGGAGCAGTACGACTTGTATCGCAGTCCCAAGCCGGCAATGATGATTCCGGCGTGGAGGTTGTCGTTGTTCGGCTCGGCGAGGAATTTCAGGTCGTATTTGCCACCGCTCTGAATGGCCGGTCCGAGTATCCAATCGAGTTGACCAGCGTCGAAATCGGTAGGGAGTTTGCCCTTGCTGGGAAGCTGGACCGTTTGCCAGAACTTGTTGTCATCGAGCTTCTTGTCCACCTTCTCCGCCAGCGTCGAGTGCGTAACCTTCTTCTCGGCGTCGAGGATGTTGCTCATCTCGTCAAGGAAGTACGGGGTCATGAGAGCCACGCAGGCTTTGGAGGCCGTTCGCATGGCCCGCAGCTCATTTTCGTCCTTGACGGCAAACGCATACGTCGACAGGGCGGCGGTGACGTCGACTTCGGTCACGTCTTTGCACTGATCGGCGAAGACCTTTTTCCACTCGTCGACAAACGGGCCCTTGGAGGTGTCCTTGGCGATGACTCCGACTTTGTCCTGCGCACATTCAAGTTAGCAGCTGCGCGTGAAACAGAGGTTCGCGTGGGGCGACATACTCCTGCCGCCTTGATCTTGTCGGCAATGGTAACAAAGAGCTTTTCGTTCTCGGCCGCATCCTTGCCTCGGACAAGAACCTCGATGGGGAATCGGCCGCCCTTGAGCTGGTCAAGGTGCTTCGCTGTGAAGAATTTTCAGCCTCGTGCGGGTAAAGAAGCTCGCGAACCGTTCGCCTCACCTTTCTTCTGCGTCGTGAGGATGTACAGCGTGTCGAGGGTGAAGAGCATCAGCGTGGTTGGAAACTCGTATCCAAGGAGCCAAAACTGGTATCGATCGAATCAGCAAGGTCGGCGACAGTTGGAGCGGGCACTCGTTCGCAAACTCACGTGCATGGCGTTGTTCTTGTGAAACTCGGGCATGTCCTCGACCTTGCCCATCATGACCACCAGGGAGGTAGCTCCCCCAAACAAGCTCTCCTTCGAGCGCAAGTCATTCTTCCAGGCGGTCGCGAAGTGCGAGACGCGCTCCTGGAAGAGCTTGCTGTCGATCTTGATCTCGGCCATCGTGACTTGATGGACGCGCTCGCCGCCGGAGGAGGGGGAGCAAAGGCCGACGCAGGGAGGTTGGGTGAGGTGAGGTTGTCGCAGCGACGCGAGAAAAGAGCTGTCGCGTTAATGGGCGGGAGATGGGTCACGTGACACGCGTCAACGCGTCCCCACGAGCTCGTGGACAGTGGAGGCTTTGCAGCCTGGAGGTCGACCTGGTCTCTCTTATCGCTCACCTCACCTCACAACGGTGGAGCCGAGGATCCTGCCTGCGCAGGTGGAATCGCGCACCCGGAAAGATAGAACCTTGTGATGTAGCGGACGAAAGGTCATCCCTGGCGGCAAACAATGGCGGTCGTGGAGCTCAAGCGACTTGCAAAGGATTGAGATTTTGACGTGGAAGGGCGAAGCGCACTGAGCAGTATGAGACCAGCAGCTGCACCAGTTGGTTACCTTGCTGCCAGGCAGCGCCCAGTGTGAATCCACTGGATGAATCTCACAGCCGGTGACGGCCTTGTGCTCTGCCGCTACAGCACCCAGCTGTCACTTGCGGCCGGGCAGCAGCACAGACACTCACTGAACATTGAACGCCACCGAGCCGGGCCAGGACCACGCGGTCACTCACGGGATGCACTGCTTCCATCGACGCGTCTTTCACTGGTGTCCAGAATGACGCAGAGTGCGCCGGGGCCGATGCAACCAAGTGCATGTAGCTGAAAGAGTCCGTCGCCTCGCCGGCCACGGTCACGGGGGGCCGAGCATGCGCATCCCGTCTCTGACGAAGGAGACGAAGCTTGCCGGTGCTCGGCGCCGCTCTCGGGGCACCGTCACGCTGGACCGGTGGAGTGGCTCCGCCCCCGCGTCCACTGGAGGTGAGGTGCCATCCGGGTTTACCACAGCCGGCTACTACTGCACGGTGGGCGGTGCCAGACCGGGCGGGAAAAGTCGTGTCGGGTGTTAGTTATAGGCGCCTCGGCAGACGGGGTAAATCCTTTGCCCAGGTCTGCTAGGTACTGGTAAGAAGCGTTTGTGGATAATCAGCATTTACACCTCACTCGACTCTCACGTACTTGATACTACCCAGTAGCACAGTAAATCTCAGCTGCCTGCCTCCCGTCACTCACCTCACTTGCTCTGCGTCCAACGGCCATCCCGTCCGCCCGGTACCCACCATGAGACTCCCCTACGTGCCCAACCCGCCGCCGACGAGCTCGCCCGAGCACGCCGCCATCGTCTCGCGCATCGAGGCCCGACGCGCCCCGCGGCCGCTCCAGTCGCTCGACCTGACGCTGCTGCACGCGCCCGCCGTCGCCGACGGCTGGAACGCTTTCCTCGGCGCCATCCGCACCCAGACCTCGCTCACCCCAGACGTTCGCGAGCTCGCCATCTCGCGCGTCGCAGTCTGCAACCAGGCCTGGTATGAGTGGAAGCACCACGCGCCCCTCGCTGTCCAGGCCGGCGTCAGCCCCGGCGCCCTCGACGTCGTCAAGCGCGACGTCCTCGACGCCACGCAGCAGCGGCCCGCCGAGTTGAGCGAGAAGCAGTGGGCCGTGCTCCTGTACACCGACGAGATGACGAGGAACGTGCGCGTCAAGGATGAGACGTTTGCGCGCCTCAAGGAGCTCTTCAACGACCAGGAAGTCGTCGAGATCACAGCGACGGTAGTCCCGCCCGCGTCACACTCGACGTCTCGCGATCGCTGACTTGCACTAGGTTGCGACGTACAACTGCGTGAGCCGCTTCCTCGTGGCACTGGACGGTAAGACTGACGACCTGTACTTTATTCCTGCTCTAAGTGGCCCATCTAATACCTTTGCAGTCGGCGAGAGGAACGGCACCGGACCCGATGAAGTGACCGCACACTAAAGCAAGGAACCTCCTCCAACACCACCGTCGTCGTACAGAGAACAACCTTGGGATATTGTGAAGGGCGTGTAGACAACAAGCGATCAAAAAAGTATAATTCCAGTGTAGCCGAGCGCTACACCAGAAATGAGACGAAGCCAGCCAGCCCGGGGACGGGGCCTCGCCTCGAAACAAATGGGGTATCCTATCTAAGTGAAGTGACCAAACTCCGGGGCCTCTCGCAATGCAGCGCTCTTCGTCATTCAACAATGCTCAGTAAAATGCTCTTTCGTCATCGTGTCATGTCGTCCATGGTTCTGGTCGTGATGTGATGCTGTTGATGAATACCTGAATGCTCTGTCTCGTTGCGTCATAATCGTTCAACTGGGGAGGTAAGGAAAGTGTGTGTGCGTGACGAAGAGGTGCTCATGTTATGGAGGCGAGCCCGTCATGGACTGCTCTATCGAAGCATGGCGTTGCTGCATCCGCGGAGACGTCTGCAGCTCCTCGACGACGCCGGCCCAGCCCTTCCTATGTGGCATGCCGACATTCTCCTGGTGGCCGATGGCCTGCGTCGTGAGCCGCCGGAGGGGCGGGCGCTTAGCGATGCTGTCCGTCAGAGACTTTTGAAGCCTGGGCTTCATGGGCGTCGTAAAGGCGGCGATCTTCTCCGGATCTCGGGGCAGCGGCGGCGCAGGGGGCGGCTGCTTGTCTGCGATGGACGTGATGATGCCCATGTAGACGACCAAGAAGCGCATCCGAATCAGGTCGATCCTGCGCACACGATCCTCAAGCTCTGCGCGCTTCGAGGCCCACAGCACCCTCGCGCTCGTCCGCAGCGTCGTGGTCCCCTCGGCGACGAGCAGACCGTTGAGCTCCTCGCGCAGGTCGTCGCCCCCCTTCTGGATCTCGCGCAGGAGCCGCCCGAGGCGCAGCTTGTCCTCGAGACGCTGCACCTTGGCGACGTCGCGGTCGTAGCTCTCATTCTCTTGTATGGAAAAGTCGACGGTATCGATGAAGGTGGCAACCTCGTGCGGCGCGGCCAGGTACGCCGACGAGTAGTTTGCGATGACCTGCGCGATGACGACCACGGAGAGGAAGAGGGCCGTCAGCACGAGGATGATGGCCCATTGGACCCAGCCGGACTCGGCCATGGCGGAACGCTGGAGGCGATATGCTGAAGCGCCGGGAAGGCGGGGGAGCAAAACACTATGGAGCGGCGCAGATGGTGGTGGTGTTGAGTTCGCAGCGGCCGCTTCGTGTCATGGTCTGGTAGGACAGCGGCGTGATGTCTGTCGCGAGCAGCACGAGTCGACGTTGAATGGTGGGCAACGCAACGCAACGCAACGCAACGTCAAGGCCCGCGGCGAGAGGAGGAGAAAAGAAACAGCGAGGGCGTGAGGCGACAGGCGATGACGACGGTTGGTCGGGGCCGAGGAGGAGGAGAAGCAGGAAGAAGAGGAGGAGGAGCGTTCGCGTGCGCCATTGGGCCGCCACTGGGCAAGAGTAGCATGCAGCCGCGAGACCGGCTCACCGCGTACCACCGAGCGAGTGAGCGAGCGTGGACTACCAAAAGAGGCGGCTAACGCACCTGCCCGCCTGGTCCTGCAGGAGTCCAGATGGATAGGTGGCGATGGGGACCAACTCGCGCTGTCGTGGCCGTCTTCCCCAGCCACCGGATCCCTGTATGCCCCTGCAGGAACTGAGCCGTGCAGGCAGCCCAGGCCTGGCCAAGCGCTGCCAGCGTCACATGGGCTGTCGGCCAGCACGCGGCGGCCAGAGGCCCGGCAGCCCCGACGGGACGGGAGGCAAAGTTGGTCCTTCATCGGCGTCCCGAGGGTGGCTCTGCATCATTGATGAATCGGTGGCTGCCGCCGTGTCGATTTGCATGTGCATGTGAGGCAAGTTATGTAGGGAGACGGAGTCGTTCGCCCGTTCTTCAAGACAGCCCGCCCGCGTTTCAGGGAGACTCGAACGGCCCGAGGCCGCCCCTCCAGTGGCTTAACGGAACTGACGAGGTGCCCGGGGCTGCCCAGCTTTGAGTTGGCGGGTGCTTCCTTCCAGGCGGTCCAGATGGGATAGGCCCACCACCAGTGCACAGCCAGAGCGAGCGACTGGACGGCGGGAGTGCGCCCCTCCCAGCGGCCCCAACAAACTTCAGGGCTCTCAGTCCACGCCGGGTCGGGTGGCTTCCCGATTGACAGCCACCGCATTCAGCGACCTGGGCCGTCCAGGTCGGGCCTGACGCCCCCACTTCGCCCCTCCGATCGGACTACCAACGTAACTTGCAACTTCTCCATCCACCGCCAAAAGTCTTGAGGCATCACGAGCGCGCCTTCGGCGATTCACAGCGCCCCTCGACTCCCGCGCGACGCCTTTAGTCTGCGCGTGAGCACCAGACACCATGGCATCCCCCGCTCCCGCCGAGCCTTCCGGGGCGCAGCACCAGTTCCCGCTGCCCCCGATACTCGAGTACCCCGCCTCGACCCCGCCGAGCCTCATCACCCAAGGCGCAGAGGGCCGCCTCTACAAGACGACGTACCTCCAGTCCGACCTGCCCTGCGCGCTCAAGTACCGCCCACCCAAGCCCTGGCGGCACCCAACGCTCGACCAGCGCCTCACCAAGCACCGCATCCTCTCCGAGGCGCGCATCCTGGCCAAGTGCCGCCGCGATGGCGTCCGCGTCCCGACCGTCTACGCCATCGACGAGGCCGCCGGGTGGTTGATGCTCGAATGGATTCACGGCACGCCGGTGCGCGCCAATATCAACGAGTGGCTGGGCGCCAGGACCGAGGGCATCGAAGACGACGAGCCGCTCAAGAGCCTGATGCGCAGGATCGGCGCCGCCGTGGGCAAGATGCACAAGATCGGTATCGTGCACGGCGACCTGACGACGAGCAATATGATGCTGGCCCCGTCGCGGAGCGGCATCGACTTCAAGGACGATCAGCCGCAGGGCCACGCCCTACATGGCGAGGTTGTCATCATCGACCTCGGCCTCGCCAGCGGCAGCATTCAAGACGAGGATCGCGCAGTCGACCTGTACGTCTTGGAGCGCGCGTTTGGCAGCACACACCCGCGCGCCGAGTGTGTATTCAAGGAGGTGTTGGAAGAATACAGGAAGTCCTTCAAGCAGGCACCGATAGTCCTGAAGAAACTCGAGGACGTTAGGATGAGAGGGCGGAAACGGAGCATGATTGGATAGCAAAAGCGAACGAAAAAAAAAAGAAACGTCTCATTCTACCAAAAGCTCTACGTTGCGATAAATCTTTTCCAACGTCAAGAGCTTCCAATGACATGATGCTCGCTGTTCCAAAGAGAATAACAGAGAAATGGCAAATATATGAGGCTGAAATGCCCCACTGCCGCCGACCATGGTATCCAATTGTGCCCATCCCAAGTCCCGTGTCTCAGCCGTCTGTCTGTCTACCGCAGGAGGAACTTCGCGCCTGCAAAGTACCCCTTGTTCTCGATGACGCCACGGTCTCGTACAAACGCCATGTACCGGACCACCCACTGCGGGATGATCTCACCATCCAGACCCGCCTGCGATTTGATCGGGTCAATGAGCACGCCAGCGCCTTCCGGTCCGTGGCTCAGGAGTTTCCGGATAGTGCCTCGAGGAAGGATATCCGTGCAGTCGACGTGCACATTGAGCTCAACGCCCTTCTCCTCGGCCAACTTCTTCAGCGGCGGGGGCACGCTGCAGCAGTCGCGCAGGTTGATCTGGTCGACGACGGGCGCGACGGTGGTGCGCTTGATGAAGGCGGCCAGCTTCTCGCTGCCGAATTCGGCGACACCCAGTCTCTTGGCGACGCCCTGACGGTGCAGCTTCTCAAGGACCTTCCATGTTGCCAGTTCCTCCTCGAGGTTGCCCTGTTGGGCGTTGATCTTGTCGGCCTCCCATTCGCAGTTGCCTTCGAAGGACATTCCCGGGAAAGAAACGATGAGCAGGTCGATGGTCGGCACTCCCAGCTCCTTGCTGACGAGCGCGAGGGCGTCGCGCACATACTGCTCCCGCTCGGCGACGGGGGTGTCGGGGAGGAGGAACAGCTTCACCGTGATTTCGTACTCGTTGGCGTCCTCGCGCAGGCCCGCGGCGTCCCAATTGATCCGGGGAATGTACAGCGTCTTGTCAACCTGCTCGGTCCACTCCTTGAAGCCCGCGAGCGGCTGGTCAAGAAGATGGGCCTCAGGGGTGGCAAAGCCGTTGCGGAAGCCGTTGTGCTTGGGCGGCGGCGCATAGTCGACCCGGGCGGCGGCAAAGTTGTCGCGAAGCGAGTTGACTAGTTCAAGATTGGATCGAGTCGGGCTGCCGGACTTGCGAATAATAGACGGGCCGGCGGACATGATATTGCTGCAAGGATTCCATGGCGGTTAGCTAAGAGACGCACTGCATCGCCAGATGGAGGGGCCCATCGGTTGGCTCCGGGTGGGATTTTTTTTTTCTGCGAGCGGCGCGCGCGCAGCGCAACGAGGGAAGGGTAGCACAAACCCCGTGGACAGAATAAAGGTCGCGGCCATGGCGGGCAACGACGGCGGGAACCGAACCGGGCCGCGGCGTGGAGATGCAGGTGAGGAGCCTCTTGTCGTTTGTCCCGGCGCGACTGCAAAAAGGATGAAGGCAGAGAGAGAGCGTCGAGTCCGCGCAAGAACGAAATCGAGATGGCGGTTCCGGGCAATTCGAGAACGGCGTTCCGGGGCGCGCGAGCCTCCCAAGTTAGTGCCAACCTTGGGAACCCGCAGAGTCCACTACTTCTAGACCGGATCCTGACGCCCGGCACTGGGGTAGGGCGCCTGTCAGAGGTCTATTTCAGCGCCTTCTCGCACAGGGAGCGGGCCGATGTATTAGTAATGTTGCCGTTTGAAACGCCGAAGGCGGGCAGATTAGCAACGCATCAGCGACGGCCCGTTTGGAGATGCCGATGCGCAGGTGGGCGGGCGAAGGAGCGGTGCAAATGGCCGACGATCCGACAGATGGTGCTGGACCTGGCAGGCGACAGGCCGGCTTTTCATTTATGGAACACGCGAGGAAGAGGATGGGGAGTCGAAAGAGGCAAAGCCAGCCGGGAAGCGAGAGGGCGACCTTTGCTTGGTTCCCGGCCTCAAACCTGTTGCCGCGCCAGGAAGCTAAGGTATGGCGACATCGGGATTCGGGACAACGGCCGTCTTTTCAACGCTTCAACCGCCTGTCATTGACTTTCTGGCCGCGCTCCGCCCATTGCGGAGTTCTGGAACGGCGAGATACTGCAGGCCCCTGCACCCTGGTCGCCTGGCTACGCAAGGCAAGGGCACTGTACGCGAAGCCAGCATGGTGTATTCGCGACAGCACCCCTCTTGGTTGATGTAGTTGGCTGGAAAAGGCGCCGTGAATGACATGGCTACGATGGTGCAATTCGCAGCGGAGTGCGGGGTTGCTGCCAACCTAGGTACATACCTACCGACCGACCTTCCAGCAGGCCTGGGTGGTGAGGTCACTGTCGGGTGGGATGGTCCTCCAACCATGGGTGCTGGCTCAGTGCCTGCTGGTGTGTGGTTCTCGCTGGAGCCGGACCGGCCGGGCCAGCTTCGGAGAAACGGCTCCGCCAACCAGGTCCCCGCACCAGAAGCACTTGAGCCCCAACAGCAGCTGCTGCGACCTGGAGAGCACGCAGAGCGTGCGTTGGCCCTCCTGTTGGCGACCCCCAGGCCCCCTGCCGCCGCCCGCCCACGCATCCCCCCTCGTCGCGTGTGCCATGCCCTCCCTTGTGGGCACCCGAGTGTGTGGGCTCCTCGTCACCAACCAGCCAATTTTACCCTGCCTCGTCGACGAAGGAAGATTCTCGCGCATCGACTCGCCCCTCCTGCGCAGCCGTCGTCTCCTCCTCCTGCTCCCACGGCCACGCATCTGCATCCCAAGCCTGGACTCGGTGATGTGATGCCGTTGTCGCCATGGCGATCCAGTGCGTAACGCCGCTTCCGCTCCTGGCCGCCCGCCCCTCTCCCCTGGATGCGCTGCTGACAGCTGTCCAGATATCTGATTCTGCTGTCCCGCCAGGGCAAGGTGGTACGTCGCCTCGCAGCTCCCTCCCACGACTGTCGACGGCGCGAGATATTGACGAGCATTTGATGCATCAGCGCCTGGCGAAATGGTTCACGACATTGTCTCCCAAGGACAAGGCCAAGATTGTCAAGGACGTGTCGCAGCTGGTCCTCGCACGCCGAACCCGCATGTGCAATTTCCTCGAGTATAAAGGTCGGTCGCTACGCTGCAACAGGCTCCAGACAGTCAGGATGCTTGGTTGCTGATGCGGGGAGAATGGGCTGCAGATACCAAGATTGTTTACCGCCGCTATGCCTCGCTCTTCTTCATCGCCGGCTGCTCCTCCGACGACAACGAGCTCATCACCCTCGAAATCATCCACCGATACGTCGAACAGATGGACAAGTACTATGGAAACGTGTGCGAGCTAGACATCATCTTTTCCTTCACCAAGGCATACTACATCCTCGACGAGCTGCTCCTGGCAGGCGAACTGCAGGAGAGCAGCAAGAAGAACGTGCTGCGGTGCATTGGGCAGCAGGACTCCCTGGAAGACATGGAGGTGAGTGCCCTTTCTGGCGTTGTCTTGCCTCTCCATCTGCATACAGACAGCGGGCATTCTTTCCCCTCAGCGATTCCCCCCCCCGCCCCAATGCTCGTTGCGGTTACACCCGCCGCTGTCCGAGCTGTGGCTGACTCTGGATCCCGTTCGTCAAGGTTGAGGACGAGGTTACCAAGTTGATGTAAACGAAGGGCTGCCGCCTCCGTCCTGGAGTCGAAAGCCTTCTCCGTTTGCTCGTCACATACGAAACACCACTACATGCCCCAATTGCCCACGTCAGTGTCACCTCGGGCGAAACAGCATGACCACGGCGGAGCACGCCGAGCTTTCCCGTTGACAAGATGTCTCGACAGGACCACGATCGATTCGTCGCGCGAGTCATGGAAGAATCGGGAATCATGTGAGCCACAAAGCCTCAGGCAACTGAGCATCTCTTCGATGGGAAGAGAGGAACACAAAGGAGAACGGCGCTGGGCGGGCGGCCTTTGGCGAAAGGTAGCACCCGTTGGCTTTTGTGTTTATATAGATCTTTGAGGATGGAAAACCATGCTCTATCATATCAAGAGACAAGCCAGACATGGCGTCCTTTTTTTTCCTTTGGAAGCTTTTGGCAACACTCGGGCCTTGACGGGACAGATACGACCGCGACCGCGATCTCGACCATTGGCGACGCATACACACAGTGTCATGTCGGGATACATACCCATCCTCGAGCCAGGTCATGGGGAAGAGAGCAGTCGCCAACCCGTAGCGGTCGGCTCGGCCACATGGGCAATGCGAGGACGCTGATGGCTTGCAGACCGATCGAGCTCGAGCGCGCCGAACCAAACAGCTGGCTCTGGCCGCGAAAGCACTTCGGCCGGCCCATGCATCGGAACGACGAGCGATGGCGAGACGCACCGGAGGCGGCTCGTGGCAGGCTCGTGGCAGTCGGACACGATCCCATTCGCCGCCACGGCTGTGGGTGGGCAGCGCAGGGCCGGGCCAATCCGACGTGGGAACCGGCGGCGGCGGCGGCACATGGCGCGTGGCTCGCCTCGTTTGAAGCTGACGGGACCTGTTGCGGACTCGTACGAGCGCAGGACGCGTGCGCTCTGCGGGCGGCACAGTCGCCCAGCGTGGCCGGCGGCACAGGCTTGGAGACGTCCTGCAGCGGCCGTTGGTGGCCGCGGTTGGTGGCGGCCCACCTCCAGCACAGGTCACCTCACTGGTCCAGGTGGCCACTGAGCCCTCCCCAACCCGGCCAGGGATGGAACCAAGGAGCCGGATGAGGTGATGCGCTCGACTCCTCCCCCAAGCCCCCCCGTCCCCACCCGCGGTCGCAAGCCCCATCCGCTCCTCCCCGGTCGCTCCTCTCTGGCTGGGCTCCCAGTGGGGACGCTCAGTGACGGCACTGCGACAGAGGTGAGCGCTCCCTGCCCAGGTGGCCTGGAGTCACCACACGCACCCAGAGCGCAAGCTGAGGTGCCGTCTGTCGCAACTCTAACGGATCCGTTCTCGCACCGCCTGGCCGCTCGTCATGTCCCGGTCCTCCTCGTCGTGCTGCTGCGCTGCGCATCGCATCTCGCCTCTCCCCACTCCCCCTTCGCCAGGTGCTCTTCCCACTGTCATCACAGTCGCTCGCCATTAACTCACCCACCACGACCACGCACAGCAATGTCTGCCGACCCTCGCTGCTAGACATTCTTGTCTAGCCGTTTGTTGACCATCACCTGGATTGACGACAGGGTCTCCGATCGCAGTCCGGTTCTCCGCACTCCGCCAGCGGCTCACCACCACCCGCAGACGCGCCGCCCTGTCCCCAAACAAGAACACGCACGAGCGAGACTCGGCACGCCGTCCTCGTCGCCTGCCCAACACCAAGAACCGGCCAGCGCATCTCTCTGCCACCGCTCCAGGCCCTTCTCGACTTCGTTTCCGCTCGCTGCGCAGGGTCGCGACGCTTGCGCGTACCCGCCTTCTCCGCCTCTCCGCCTTCCGTCCGTCGTCGCATCGAGACGCCCTCCAGTCGCTCGCCGTCGGGACGACCTGCACAACGCAGCGCACCCGCCCGAGCGCTCTCGCTGAACTCGGCGCCATTCCGCCAACGCATCCCGCTCTTTTCATCTCGTGACTTCCAGGCGCAATCACGCATCGCATCCTGCACGATGAAGGTATGCCGCGCCGACCCCCTTCTCCCCCGCCCCTGATCGGCGCGACCGCCTGCTGTCGCACAGCCCTCGCCCCCGGCCTCAAGCTGACACGATCCTCTTGCCGCGCAGTACCTCCCGGTCCACGACTTCGAAGCCGTCACGAGCGCGCTCAACTTTAACACGCCCGATTGCAATGTTACCGGCGGCTGCGATCTGTACACGACAAAGTCGACGGGCTCCGACAAGAAGCTCTACAAGAACATCGACAAGGATCTCAGCTCCCAGCATGACGCGCTCCTCAAGCTGGGCGCCAGCCTGTCGCCCCCGGACCGCGAGCACATGTTGGCGACGTCGCCAAACATGCAAATGTTCTCGACGTCGAGTCCCTTCGGGCCGCTGTCGGAATTGTCCAGTCGTCGCACCTTTGCCTATTTGATCGCGACGCTGAATGCGAGCCACCCCCACTACGACTTCTCCCACGTCCTGCGGCCCGGCGACTTCAAGCGCGAGCGGAACCTGCGACGCGTCATGATCAACCTCGACTCGATCCTACAAAACGTGCGGCCCGGCTTCGAGGCCGGCTCCTCGTATGACTCGTCCCTCGGGAGCGACCTGACATCTGTGTGGGGCCCGCAATGCTGGTCCCTCATCGACAAGGAGATGCGCCTCAACGAATGCACCATCTTCAGCTACCACCCCGATCCGGACCCCTTCGAGGAGGATGAGAGTGCCATCTGGGCGGTCCACTACTTCTTCTTCAACCGCGCGCTGAAGCGGGTTGCATACCTCTATGTCCGCGTCGTCCCTGTCATCTCATCGACGAGCCCCACGCTGCGACCCATGAAGCTGGGCCATCACAAGCGCCGCGCCGACATCGACTCGGACGGAGCCACGAAGCGGGCCGGGTATTGGCTCGGCGACCGGGATGCCGAGCTGGTCCCTCCGTTTGAAGACGACGAGGAGCAGCATGACGATGGCCTGTTTTGGAACCGCGGCGAGGATGGCGACCTCGTGGCCTTTTCCGACGACGACTACCTCGAGGACATGGATGAGGAAGAGGACGGCTTTGACGACGAGGACGATGTTCACATGCTTGACAAGGGCCACGACAGACTGATGAGCGAGGATATTGCCGGACGAATGGAGATTTAGGCGACCCGCACCACTTCTCTGCCATATCGCCCGCGACACATCTCGTCGGAGCCGGCACGTTCTCCTGCGACATCGATCGCGCCTCTAGAAGCCCCAACTTCAGCGAAGTTTCTCAACAAACCCGCCGAGCTGGCGAGCCCCAGAGCAACAACACCTCAATGAGTCTCTGCCCCTCGCAATCAAGGTGGCAGACCAGTCTGCGCCACCCCTCTGCCTGGCCTCTCCCTCATTCACCTCGGGGCCAACGTACTTGGATAATATCTTACCATCTCACTTGCTGCTTGCCTCGCATCTTTTCCGCTCTTGTCTCACTCTCTCTCTTTTTTCTTTGCTCTCTTGGTCTGGCTGGTTAGCATGGCGCTGGGTCTCCCTCGTTTTCTGGTCGGTGAGAGCGGCTGGGAACAGCGTCTCTGGCGTTTCGTTTTGGTTGGCTTCTGTTTTCTACATCGTTTTGGTCTTTTTACGTGGAGATTGTGCAGTGGGCTTCACCTTGGGGTTTCAACGCTCCGGATCTCCAAAGTATCTCTCCATCTACGGTTCCTGCGGGTTGCGGCACCTATTCAACGCCAGATTGCCTGGCTCTTTTCTGGTCTTGTTCTTGTCGTTTTTTCTTTTCTTTCGTGTCTTTGCTTACTATCTAGTTGTTTCCCCACCGCTTCGTTCTTGTACTTTCCTCTCTTGCCCCCCTCTCTCTCTCGTACACGACTTTTTGTTCTTGTGGACCTGGGATCGGCGGCATTGGTAGCATCGTTGCGCGGCTCTCTCTTCCCGCCTCCCCCCCTTTCTCTCTCTCCGTGTCTCTCGCGCTCGGTCATGAGTACCAGGGAATCCGGAGAGTGATCAAGGGCTTACCCGTGGTGGAAGGAACGGGCGGGGGAGCAGGGAAACGGGCGCGGGGGCACGCCGGGGGCAACATATAGGAACGGGCGAGGGTTTTTTACGGAGTCACTGATGGGGTTGGGCACGGGGTGGTTTTATGCTACCAGGCTGGTCTGGGTACATGATGAGTATACGCGCTTAAACGCCAGGTCTGAATGGGATCTTTGAAATTCCACCATGTATGAATCCGCGTGCCCGAGGCGTGACCGAAACCGGACGTGTCCATGCCGAATGCCCGAGTCAAGTGCCACGACGCATATTGATGGATGGGACGCAATTATGAGGGGACAGGCATCTTTATGCCCGATGAAACACGATCCATGTCTTCACTATATTCAGATGCCGCCCGCAGACCACACAATCTTGTTGGCCCACACGCACATCAAAGTAAGGCTTGCCTCCCTGATTATCCCCGCCTGCAACCACCCACCTTCTCTATCATTCATCCTCCAGCCCATCCTCCACGCTCCAGGCCCTTCACTTTCAGAAGCTGAGAAAGGGTACAAGCATGAAGAAATCGCACAAATAGAAACAAAGGCGGAGCGTCTGCCCAAGTCCAACCCCCCTCGCAGGGCCGCAGATAGTGCGGCGACGAAACCTGAGAGAAGAGGGGGTGTGAAGAGACGAAAATCGAAGTGAAGAAGAGGCAACTCAAAAAGCTATACATATGGACCAAACGGGCGGTGACGTGGGTATTCAGAAAGCAGAAAGAGCAAGTAGCCGAAATGGGGCAGCCAGTAGATACATGAAATGGGGAAACGGTTGCGCCGGTTGACCAAACGTAGAAGATTTGGTTCAGATGTCGTTATCAACAAAGTATTTGACGAAAGAAGGAGACGGATCGTAGGCGTTCTAGAGTGTGTGATGGGGTCATAACGGGGCGTGTTTCGACGGACTCGCTGGAAATGCTTGCATGGAGTGGCGCCAGTTCGGCTCTCAGTTCACGCCAACCTTCTTTTTCCGCCCAAACATCTTGGCGAACCCGGTGCTCTCCTCCCGCTGAGGCGGCGCGGCCCGTGAAACCCGTGCATCGAAGCCGGCGTCAGGCGGTGCAGAGTCACGAAGGAACGCAGCCAGTTCCGAGGTTTCAGTCTGGCGAGTCGACACAGCCTCTCGGGGTTCAAACTTCTTCCTTGGCACTCGTCCGGCAGAAGCGGTGGACGCCATGCGAGGTCGGCCTGCGAGAGTGTCCACTGGCCCGTATCTGTCGTACCCAGGAGGCATGTTGACCTGGAGAGGAATGTGCCCGCCCTTGCTGCTGCTGGAACGGCTGTGGAGTGATCGCGAATCGGGCTTGACGCTGGGGGCCATGGATCCAGCATCCTTGTCTTTATTACCGTTACGGGTGAACCTGCCGATGAGGCTAGGCGCGCTCGCCTTCTTCTTGGGCAGTCGAGGGGTGGAACTGGGAGGCTCCGGAGGCGGCGAATAGTTCCGAAGGAACTCTGCCAGGCTCTCCTCCTTCTTAACGGGCGGCTTAGGTGTAAGAACCATCTCGTCCTCATCCTCGTCGTCGCTGAAGTCGATACTATAAGGATCGCGCACACGCCTCTGTTTACGCTGAGGCATCATCCCTTGATCGTCGAAGCCCGTGCCCATCCCAGGCGCTACCTTGCTTTTGAGCAGCGCGGAGCTGGAGTTGATGGATGACTGCATGGAGGGCATAGAGTTGTCGGTTACATTGGTCGACGCCTGGCTATACCGGATCTCTGGAATGGTCGCATCGACCGCTTTGCCTCCAATGGCACCAGACATTTGGTCCGAATCCATGGTGGTCCGGAATGGGGCGACGTGTCGAGGGATACGGTGACCGCTTGTAGCGATCGGCGGGCCTTGGCGTATGAAATCAATCAGGTCTGAGTTGTCGTTCCTCGTATCCACCGCGGCCTCGCGAGGCTGGAAGCGGGCACGGTTGCTCGCTGTCGAAACCCTGCGAGCCGGCATGCTGCTGACTCCGGGGCTCGTCGGTCGCGGCACACTTGGTCTGCGCAACGGCGCCCTGTCTCCAGCCGGACCTGTGGATTTGATGAACTCGGCGAAGTCAGAGGTCGACTCTCGGGGTACACGAGCTTCCCGAGCCTTGGGGCTTTCTATTCGGCCTGTTGAGGTGGCCGGTCCCGGTGGCGAGCGAGAATGATGGCCAGAAGGTCTGCTTCCCTTGCCTTCGACAATTATGGGGCTGGTCGGGGTCTTTGGCTGCTGAGTAAATGGCGATTTTGGCACGTCCGGAACTGTCGGCGTGCGAGGCGAGCTCTGGCCGCGGACCTCCTCGCTCTTTCGTGAAAATTTAGTCACCACTGGGCTGTCAATTGATCGCTTAGACTGCAAGGGAGTATTAGTGTATCGCTCTCATGTTATGCAGATGATACTCACATCAATGTCGCGCATGTTCTCCGGGGTGAGGGTGTATGTTATGGTTTGGTTGCTCTGAATAAGCTGTTCAAAGTTCCGCGCCACGCTTTCGGCGCGGCTGGAACTATCCTCCGATGTCCTCACAGGCTTCAACCGGGAAGTGCCTGATGAAACCGACGACGCAGAAGTGTGAATTTGCCGAGGTGCAACGTTGCTCTGCATGGGCAGCGATATGTCATCGTCCATTTCCTTCGTCCTGAAGCGCTCGACTGCAGGCATGCCGCGGCTATCAGCCTTGGGGCTGTGCCAACCAGCGTGAACTGGAGACTTCTGCGGGATCTCCGGGATAGTCTCATCGATGAATGGCCCAGAGCTAACGCTCCTTGAAGTAGACACCTTGAGATTGAGGGGTGCGTGATCGCGATTGGTCGCGAACGAAGGAGGCTTCTTTCCGAAGGTATTGGGGACGATATGTTCGGTGTGTTGCTTCCTGGCATGAGGACTGGGGGCCTCATGTCTGGCAGCAGCAGGTGGAAGAATGGCACGGCCGATAAGCTCCGGAGACTCGGACGGCTCGGTGGACGCAAGAGGCCGGCCAGATTCCTCTTCGGATTCGGAAATGGCAGCTTCGGCTTGTCTTGGCGACTTCTTCCTGTCAATCGACGACTGCGAGGTATGTACCACGCCCGCCAGGGGCTGCTCGTCATCTCTGCACTTGTGCTCGTCCTGTGATGAGGGCGGCCTAGCGCGACTGGCCACACTGGACAGACTGACGGCTCGATGCCGCTCTGTCATGTCGAGAGACGTCGCTCGGGAATGCGAGGGACTCCGCGGCCCGGGAACATCGACGATGCGGGCAGAATGAACACTAGAAGGCCGCTTAATGGGCGAAACCTTGCCAGACTCCGAGACCGAGGAGCTCGAACTGCCCGTGATGGAGATCCTTGAAGACGTCATAATCTCTGCTTTCTCAAAGGTAGCGACCTCCTCTGCATCTTCATAGTCGGACGATTCGGAAGCCCTACTATCGACTGCAGTGGATTTGCCTGCTGTCATAGCCTTCTGGCCCTTGGCATCTGTGCCTGTGCGGATTTTGGGTAACACGGTAGCCCGTGCATCAGGGTCGTCCTCGCCCTGTAAGGACGCCCTGTCGGCCTCAGCTGCCTCCTCTGTCGCCAACTCATCAGAGCTGTCGGCACCATGAGGTTTCGTCGTCGAGGTTATCCTCGTCCGCTTAGAGGCACGGAACGTTGCCGCCACGGGCGTCGGCAGGGACGACGACCTCTTTCGGGCGGCCAAAACAACGGGGGTGTGAGGCTGCGATGTTGTTGGTGTCGGTAACCCGTTGGCGATGATGAACGGCGTGATAGAGAGACTCTTGGGACGACGACGAGCAGGCTTCTCTTCAGGTGACGCATCATCATCCTCATCGTCACTATTGTGAGCCAGACCCGGGACCTCGATCTCGTCGACGTCGTTGTCCCCTATGGGGAGGGGAATGTCTGCTGGCTGCACGTCTTCCGCAATCGTGTCTCCGGAGCAATCTTGTGGCTTGCGCAAGTCACTACCAGCATCGCTTGCGACAGAGCGAGTCGTGAGACCCTCGGTAGAGCCGATTTCCTGCTTGGAGTGGCTATTCGATCCTCTCGAGGCGGGTCGGAGAGATGTCTCGTGCCCGGGGGCGCGAACGCGCTTCTTCCATCCTCGCCACAAGCGGCCCAGGGTTCGGTCCAGGGCCACACGCTCCATGTCCATTTCGCCAACAACGATGCGGTCACCAGCATCGGCAGCATCGCGGGTACCATTCTTGATGCCTTTGACGATGTTTGCTCGAACACGTTGGTACGCGGCCTGGCCAGCCACCGTGAGCGTAAGCTCGCCCATGTACTCGAGGACGGAGGTGAGGAAAATGGCGACCGCTGGAGACACAATGTCGGAGATTGGTTCGTGGTCTCCAATTTCAAGATTCTCCTGCTCCATGTAAATGTCCTCGTCCTCCTCCTCCATGTCTCCCAGCGACGAGTACACCATGCATCGCAGTCTCGTGCGCTTCCAGACAAGTTCCACGTCCCAGTCTCGAGACTTGGTGGGCGCTGTGAAGTCCTCCTCATCCGAGCCACCCAAATAGTCGCGCAGCTCCTCGTCGGCATTGCTGATGGTGTCTTTGGCAAGCTTCGGTTTCAGTATCTCGGACACGGCTGGGCGCAGCGCGGAGAGGTTTGTGGACTTGGAGACTTGAAGAAAGTTGAAGAGAAGTTGGTCGAGGAACCCGTTGACGAGGTGGAGGGCTGCAGGCGTGACCACGGCGGTTTCGCTAGGCGGCTCTACTCCGTTCTGGTCGTACCAAGAATCGGCATGGCTGTCGTGGTCATTGGTGACGATTTGCGACGCGGCCGACGCCGCGATGAAGGCAGGTTCTGGCGACACGAAGAGGGGGGGCGACGTCAAGCCCAGGCTGTGGCCGATGGTGGACGGACGGTCGCTGGATATGCTCTGCGTTCTTGACCTGACGTGGCGCGGGGAGGCAATGCTCGACGCCGGTCGAGACGAGACGGCGTCGGTGGTCGGGCTGGTCATGGCCATCGCAGAAGGCCCCGGGCTGTCGGAGAATCCCCGTCGAGAGCTGGCCTGATGTGTACGACGCCGACGTTTGGGCAGAAGGGATATGGCTCGACGATCAAGGCGCTCGCGCTTGTAATGTCAAAGGGTCCGTGTGCAGTGGCCAAAGCCGCAGCGAAGATGGTCGCTGGGATAAGGGGGCACTGCGGTTCCGAGTCAGTGACGGGGGCCCGGCTTGAGGATCGATGCACAAGGCGGGAGGCGGAGGCAGCGACGGGACGGCAGAGTTTGTGAAGCGCAGCGGCATGCTTCGCGACGGCACGACAGGCGCAGAAGGGGATGAGCAACGTGGCTACGGATGCCAGCTGCCGCTTCGTGCGACGTGGTGATGGGCGCGAGGCGATGCGCGCGGGACACGGGACGGGCAGGGACAGGGACTGGCCGGAAGGAGGAACACGATGGCAATGTGTCGGCTCCCGATGTGCCAGGGGAGAAATCTGCAGCACGAGGAAGAGGTGCGCGGCTGTTTCGTTTGTTGCGTGCGCGCGCGCAAGAGAAAAGAAAGGGATGGGATGGGCGCGCCGAAGACTGACGGGGAGTCGCAAAAAAGAAAGTGCAGTTCAGACATGCACAGTATCCACGTTCGCACGTACCTCAGGGACTTTACAACGGCAGCGCCGACTGCCGTCTCATGTCGGCAGGATGCAGGCTCGGCCAAAGAACGACGCCGAAGGACGACGACGACGACGACGACGACGACGACGACGACGATGAAGACGGTGCGCGACGGCAGAGGCGAGGAAGCGGTTCAGGTACGCAGTGCGCCTGGTGCGAGAGAGGCAGGGGCGGAGGGGAGGAAGGAGGGAGGCAGGTACGGACGACGAGAGGTATCGTCGCCTGTCGGTGAAGGAGGGCTCCGGGAGTCAAGCACCAGGACTCCGGCCAGCCAAGCCAGGGTCACCGCAGCCAGGGATCGGGGGTTTGGTTTGGCTTCCTGCACTGCACCGAGGGGCTGCACTGGACGGCGCACGGCGCGGAGGTACGACGCACAACGGGCGAGAGACTGGCGGGCGAGGCGGGCACCGGGGTGTGATCTGCTGGTTCAAGTGGGCGCGGGCTCCGCTGGGGCCATTTGGCGCGAGTCCCGACTCAGATAGACGGTCAGGGGTCCACGAGCACGGCCAGCGTCACTGTCGCGGACGCTGGGACTGGGCGGGCGACGAGCGACGACGACGACGACGAGCTGATGGCGGCGGCACTGGTGGTGGTGGTGGTGGTGGTGGTGGTGGTGCTTCTGCCCTCCAGCATCTGGGTTCCTTTCGGAAGCCCCCCTTCCCTGGCAGCAACTGGGCTTGCTGCCGGGCCCGGTCGGGGTCCTCCCACCTGCCCACCCCTGGCGAGCGAGAAGGGCCAAAGGGTAGGAGCCAGGGCCGTAGTGGCTGGTGGGTCTCAGTTAGCGCAGCCCAAATTGCGCTATCCCCTGTCGTGGCGGGGCCCCTGCCTTCTTGGTTGGGACAGGGGGCCGCTCATCAGGGCGTTGATCAATGAGGTGCTCAGGTGGGCATGGCTACCCAGGGGCTCCAGCGGGACGCGCTCCAGAAGGACGGGCGCCAGAGACGGACTCTCGTTCCCCGTTCGAGCGCTGCAGGCAGGTACATCGTACCTACACGGAGGCTGTTGGTGGCGCGCGCTGGGCAGTGGGTGGCATCATGGCTATCGATATTCTGGTGTCGCTCACTGGACCCCCCTTGCCCCCTACCTGCCTGCCCTGGCCTCTCCTGTCTGGGAGCAGCAAATCATCCATCGCCTGCGGCACCGCACGAGCGGCCAGGCCAGTTGGTTCATGCGCCGTGACTGTCATGCCATCCATCTCTGTTCTCCCCAAAACGCCCGCCACAAGGCCACCTATCGGTTCTCGCAAAAAAGAAAACCGACACCGACGAGCCAAGACAAACGCCTCGCAGCGTCACCTCGCACGTCGCCTCCGGCCCCCATCGTCCATGGCATGGCAAGTCACGTCAAGTCAAGTCATCTCACCCCCTCCCCTTCGCCCGCCTGGCCGTCATGAATGCTCCGCATCTGCCGAGATACACACAGAACACGGACAGCGTGGCACCGCATGCGAGAAACGTGCAGCCAGCTCTCTGCACGCGAGCCGTGGACCAGGATCCCGAGTCATTTCCTCGTGCCCATGGGCACCATGATTCCATTGGCTCCAGCTTCCACCGGTACCTGAGGTGGAAGCCCCGGGCTGACTTGCCCGTGCTCGCCTGCCTGCCAACCTGCCTGTCTGTCCGTTCATTCATTTACATGACCGGGGCATGACGCCGGTCCATGCGACGACTCTTGGTACGGAGCATGTCCAAGGTACAGTAATTATCGTCTGTTCGAGGACGGGGCATGAACGCGCCTTATTACCTAGGTACCTACCTACCTGTACCGAGTACATTGGGCACGTACCAAGTGCGCAGCTCTTCATTTATTCTCATGCAGGCGGACAATCGTCCTGGGCGGATCCCAGCCCGTCCTCCTCAACGACGACTGGCAAACCATCGTTGTGCCTCCAGCGCCACCCGAGGCGGAGGATTCATGCCGTGCGACCTCGCAACGAACACGCGAACGTCCCGGAGCGTTGGACCATCGCCCGTGCCTCGCGCCCTGCCGATTCGGCCGCCCGCCGTCGGTGGAAGGATGGATGACGGATGGATGGATATTGATGGATGGATGGATGGCCCGGACTGGACGGGACTGGTTGGTTCATCGACAGCAGCCACCACCCAGACGCTGATCTTGCCCGCCTGTCAACCACGGAACCCCCGGTCGACGACGCCTTGGCCGCCCCCAGCGCCTCGGAATCTTCTGAAGCGTCTGGGGAAACTTCCCTGCGTCTGCAGCCTCAGCCGAAGCAGCGCGAGTCCCGCCCCGCCGCCCTTGCCGCCCGGCACCTCCTGGCAGGGCCTGGTCACTGTCCGCCATCCTTGTTGTTGCTGTGCGAGGACGAGAAGCGAGCCTTCCGACGTCGCCATGGCTCCATGGCGTGTTTGTCGTGTCGGTTTGGCTGCTTCCGCCTCCGCGACGTGTGATCCGCAGGGAAGCCTCCAATCCTGGCACCCTCCGGAAGACTCGCCGGCTGTTGAGCGCCCTGCTTACTGCACTGCTGCTGCTGCATGGTCGAAACCCGCGCCGCAGACCGCCGTCTCCCACCGTGTTTCGAAATGTCGGCCCGCTTGTCAGAGGGTCTTGCAGATGGCTGCCCTCGGGCCCCTGATTGGGTCACGTCTACGGCAATAGTACCGTGGCCCGCGTGCGCGCGCAACCCATTTTACCCGCGGGACATGGAGGGAGGGATTCTTCGGCGTGCCCTGTCCTGGCCGTCCTCGGTCTCATCGCCCTCGGGCAGTTACTTCTCACAAATGGCTGCATCCGCCCAAGCCACTCATTCGTCCTTGCGGCGTCGGGGCGATGTCGGGGAAGTATCATGGGGGCCGTCAGCCCCGGGCGCAAGGGATCTTTCCCTCGTCGACGACGTCGACGACACAACAGACTGCGACGCGAACCCGGCTGCGTGACGATGTCATTGCGCCCGGCAACACTGCCATTCTTCAACTGGACTGACACAAGGCCCCGCCACTGCTCGACGGACATGTCGATGGGGTCCGAGAGGCGGGGACGGCGACCTCGTGGCTCGTGCTCCGTTTGTCTCTGCGCCATGGCATCGCACGGACACACACCAATCGAGGCGAATGAGCAAAATGTCTCGCTTCGCTATTTGCTGCTTTCGGGAGCGGAGCCCGTGCAATCTGACATGGTCACCATCGCCGGCAGCCGTCGCGATATGTCCAGTAGTTTCACTCGCGCATCAGCACGCCGAGGGGCTGCGCCCCATGTCCCGGTCAAAGGTATAAACGTTAGAAGGCCGAGACACTGCGTGCAGCGCTTGTGCAATTACAATAGCCAACCACTCAATCCTCGTCGGTGCGTGGTCCAGAATGCGCTGCAGCCTCGGGTTCAGATTCAGCTGCCCAGACACCAAACAGCCTGGCAAAGCAAGCCGGTGCATGAGGCCATCGACGTTTGACCTCATCTGGGCTTTGTCTAAGACCGTTCCAAGCCAGCCACGCGCGCCAACACTCTGAAAAGCAACGTGCGTGTTGCTGTCGAAGGGAGGCACCTCGGCATCGACGTGCGCGTACCCGAAGTATTTGCTTTGTTCCGTCCCAAGCTGGCGCGTATTCCACTTGGATACGTCCAGCTTGCCTTTTCGGTCCGCCGCTTGATCGACTGGGCGAAGTGACGCGGCAACGACTGTGGCCGCAGACTGTTATTAGTGCGGGCTGGCAACGCGCCGACGATCGAATCTTGCCCGCACAGATCTGGTCGCTCCAAACCTAGAGCCGTCTAGCGTCGCCGCGATTGATGCACGTCGTGCTGCTCTTGGAATAAGTCTTGAGTATACGAGCCTCAGCTGGTCTCGTTGGTATCAGGTACGCCTACAAACCTGTTATTCTGCAGCGCCTTTGTCGTCTTGGCTTAGGCGGCCACGGGGTTGTCACATTATCGCAGTCTTACAGATCAGTCGTGAGTCCCCAGTGATGATGAAATCGCTGCTATCTACGGAATGCCCGTCCACGTATTCTCGCCCGGTGTATCGCCAGCCAGCGACATCTCGCAGTAGGGTAGCAAAAATCAAACACCACTGGGCAAGAAGATCGTTCACGTTACTGCCCTGAGGACACTCTCAAAAGTTGGGCCTGCCATTTGCTGTTGCGCCTGCTGGGTGTCACTTTGGCGGTCTCCCATGACCTCGGTGACCTCCTGTGTCTCTGCCTATTGGGCCTGATGTGCCCGTACCCGGTGCGGTAAGTGGCCATCGTCAACTCTGCGGCACTATTTGATTAGAACTGTGAAACTGGTGCCGTGTTCGCTACGTCGATGCTCCAGCGGCGCGCCTTGAGATGGAGCAAAGTTTGGTCCTGCATTAACCATTGCCCATGGCATCCACCACCGCATGGACAAGGGCCGTATACACGAACTCTGCATGCTCGAGGCTTAGGGTAGTGCCAGAATGATGTGGCTCCGAGCTGCGACGCACCAGCGGCGCTGCAACCGCCTGCCACTCGTAAACCGGCTTGAAGCTGGTGAAAGATAACAAGCCCAACACCTCCCAAGAACATGGGAGCCACACGGAACGGGAGCGTGGCGTACGAAGTAGTGCCCTAGGCTTTCGTGTGGCTAGGCAAGAGTCGGGATATTCTGGATTTCGGGGCCCGGCGCGCGCTGCATGCGTGTGCTTGCGGCGGCTTGCATGAATGATGAGCGGTCGTTCGCTCCGTGCGCGCCGACGTTATAATGCGTGATGCCCGAAACGGCCGCACGTGGCCCCCGTCGGCCGTCGCGCCGCCACACGGCCCTCGCTACGACGACGCCAAATGTGATGACAAAAGACGCAGCCTTGGCCAAGCCGTGTACTACCGGTAAGACCAGAGCACGGGGGCCGGATCAAGAAGCCCGGGCACGGCTCCCAGGTTGACGTGACCCCTTCCGCCGCTCAACGGGAATGCTGCGTCATCTTCGCCAAGGCCCCGACGTAATCGAGGCGACCACGATGCAACATGGAGTGCATCGCATGTGCTTGCACCACGCGGCCAGTGCGACACTTGGCCCCCGCCGCGCACAGCGCACGGGTGGCTGGACGGATGAGCGTCTCTCTGACCCCAATGCGCCGCTGCCGCCGAGTGGGCGGGCGGACGGGCGGGCGGACGGACGAGCACGCAGCTCTGATCGTCGCTTTGGAAGGATCATGCAGTGCTCCGTGCATCCATGCCGCTCTGCGCGCCGACGCGGGGGCCGAACACGGTTCGCGAAGCGCATGCCGCTGCTGTCGCCCCCGTCTGCGAAGAGTGGGTTACACACAGGACGGCATAATAGGTAGCATGGGAGGACGGCATGCGTATACTGGGAGCCTGGCATGCGGCAGGACTCTTGCGCATTTCGCGCGTCGTGTAAGTGAACAGGCATCGTGTCGGGGACACCGGCATGGCGTGGGTGCGACCGCCCGTTTGCGAGGCGCTGTCGGCCGTTGGGGGCCCGCGAGCCTGGCGAGAGACGCAATCAATTAGCTTGTCATGCTTGTGAGGTTGTGACCCGTGGGACAGGGCGCCATGCCTCGCCTCGGTGAGCATTGGGTGGCTCAGAGAAGGGGCCACCATCTTAACAAGCGTGAGATGAGCGTGCACGATTGGATGGAAGCGATGTGAAATAGCCGCGCTCCATGAGTTGCCTGCCCATAGCTGGGCGGCATTTGGGGAACACCTGTGTCAAGCCCGCGGCAATGCACGATGGTGGTTTTGTGTCGCGAACAACAAGACTCAAGATGTGAGGTAAGAAAGGTCCAGTAGTGTTGAGTGTTGGCTCCACGTCCAGGCACGGGTGACTTTCTTGTGGAGGGCAGCGTGCTGAGTCATCAATTGACACCCATTGTTTACTTTCGGCCCCTAGCAACCGATGAGGCAAGCCCTTGTAACCAAGATGCAGACTCCGAAAACCCACGACGCCGGAGGACTGCTGCTCAAACACTCGACAGCCCGATTCCGAGGCAGAGCAGAGCGCTCGCCAGCCCCATCCCGAACTCTCCTCACCGGCCGCGGCCGCGCTCGCCACCATGGTCGACACCGAGAACCTGCGTACGGCGTCGCTGTACATCAACAACCAGCTCCTGTCGCGAGGGCTGCTGCGCGACGGGCAGACCATCGACTTTGCGAACCTCGGAAATGGAGAGGAGGAGTCGGCCGCGACGCGCGCCCGCATAATAAGCGTGGTGAACGACCTGATCCTCAGGCGCGACGTAAGATGACCCGCCAACCGCCCCCAAGTCACGGCCACTCGCGACAGGTGTTGACACAGCTCCCAGCGCGATGCTGAGCATCGTGAATCGCTTTCCATGGCGATGCGTAACCTGCGCGCGGAGAACCTTAGGCATACGGCCGACATGACGCGTCTTACGGAGAAGAATGCAGAGGAGAAGCGCAAGGCAGACATTGCCTCCGCGTCAGAGGCGGCCATGAAGACGCAGCTCAAGTCGGCAGAGGCCAGTGTCCGCGGCCTGAAGGAGGAGATTTCACGTACAAAGGCCCTGGTGGCGCAGACGAGGACGGCGTGCGCAACCGAAGTGCGGCGGCGCGACCGCCAAATCGACACGCTCAAGAAGCAGCTCACTGAGGCCGGCCGATCTCGAGGCGCGCGCGCCAATCCTGCAATAACAACCATCACCGTCACGGGCGACGTCGGCCGGGAGAGCAGCTCGACGGCAAGGTCCAATAGCGTGGCTGCTGACGATTACGACTTACGAAGCGAGACGAACGCATTCCTGGCCAACCTGGCGCAGAACCTGAGCGCGGAGAACGAGACGATCCTGAACGCCATGCAACGAGCAATGAAGCAGTTACGAGAAATGAGCGGATACCAGGGCGACGAGGAAAGGCGCGACGCGCAAGTCGTCAGACGATCAAACTGCGAGGAGCTAGAAGCGGAGCTGGACTCTGTCATTGAGCACATGCGCAACATCTTGACGAATCCCTCCTTTGTGCCGATCGAGGAAGTCGTGGTCCGAGAGGAGGAGATTGCGCGCCTCAAGTCTGGCTGGGTCAAGATGGAGACGCGGTGGAAGGACGCCGTTCTTCTGATCGACAGCTGGAGGAAGAAGATGGCAGCGAGTGGCAAGCCCGTGTGCGACGAGGAGCTGCAGATGAGTCTGCGCCTGAGCCCCATGCGGGTGCAGGACGCGGAGGCGACGAAGATGGCCTTTGAGATTGGGCTCGAGGCCGTTGCCGAAGAGGACGAAGAGTTCGCCGCGTCTCTGCGCTCGCCCTGCCCCCCAAGTCACGAGGACCTGAATCTGGTTCCCGAGCCTAGCTTCGATGCCAACGACGAGAGCGATGAGGGTGTCGACTACGAATACGACGAAGCGCCCGTGGACTACGCGGCCGAGGAAGACGGGGCCCATGCGCCGTCGTATGAACGCCCAGCTTCGCCAGATTCCCCGCCCATGCCAGAACCGCCGCGTCTGAGTCCTCTTAAGAACTCGGCCTCAGCGGGGAATCGGGGGTCTTCCCAAGAGGGCCGCATCCGCTCGAGGCCAGGGGACTTTACCACGATTGTTGAGGAGAAGACGAAGGAGGTCGAAGCCGAGGCCAAGTCGATGCGGTCCTTGCCGGTCCGGCCCAAGGGCTTGACGACGCAGAGACGCGCCCCTTCAAGCACCGCGTCAAAAGCGTCTGACGGGCTCCGGTCCTCGTCGCGGTCGTCCCTAGATGACGCCTTGTTGCCAAAAGCGACGGAGGCGTCAGAGGAGCCTCAGCAAGAGGCACCAAAGGGGGAGAAATCAGGCCTAAAGGTTCATCAGCAGGAGATTCAAGCAGCAGCCAAGGCACCCCAGAGCAAACGAACCACCACAGCAAAGTCGTCCGACGTCCGCAGCACCCCGAAGCAAACCGCGTCGAAGCCCTCGCTGCCCCGGAACGCGAGCCCCGCGCCGCAACAGAGCCCCCTGACCATGTCTACCATTGCCGCCAAGCTCGCCGCGTCAGAGAAGGAGGCCGACGCTGCTCGCGTCCGGGCCAAGCTCCGCGCCGCCCGGGCAACAGAGGTGACGACCCGCGGAGGCGTCAAGCGGCCTCCCGTCGCGAGCCAGGCTGCGCAGACGCGGGCGGAAACTGGGACTGCGCCGCCGCCGGTGTCTGCGGAGGATGTCGATCCTGTCAAGCATGACCCTGCACAGCCACCACCACAGGAGCAACAGCAGCAGGAGCAGGCCAAGCCAGGGAAGAGGAAGCGCGATCGCACGAGCAGCAAGGTGACGTCGTCGCGGCGGAGGAGCACGCTGAGTCCGTGGGAGCTGGAGACGTTGATGGCGGGGACAGCGCAGTGAGATACAGAGTAGGTGCACCGGGGAAGGCACGTGGAATTTCGGACTAGGTGTTGCACAAATGATATGGCTGCGGTATGAAGTGTGTACGCATTTGTACGGCGTTGGGTCTGTGGTGTTCATAGTACGGCCATGTCTGCGAGCGTATTCATCACAATATAGTTGTGACGCCCACTCCCATCACTACGGTCCAGTCTGTGATGATTTGTTTGGACTGTGGCTGCCTGCCCGCCCGTCTCATTCACAGCCAAGGGAGACACACGTATGCGGCGTTGTAGACATTTTGCCTAGGAGTATTTGCCGTCGTCTAAGGTGGGGGGTAAATAGCGAGGGGACCACCATCCTGCTCTCTCCATGTATTGTTTTGCGTAGTCAAGAAAAACCCAGGAGCCAAATGCGCCGAGAGCTACAACAGTCCGCCAGAGTAATCGCCCACGAGATGCCCATCACCGCTCGTATTAACCCAGCTGGACGTAATTACCTGGCGAGAAGAAAGAAAGAAGAACGTTAGCGTTTTCAAACGACGGTGACGGAGTTGAGTTCCGTGCGTATCAAAAAGGTCTCACCTGGGAATTGCCCCTCCTTGCCTTGCAGCCGCCCCGTCCACCATTCATTCTCGTTTTGCGTTCTTGTTATAATCTCGATGACGTCGCCAGCCCGGAAGCTCAAGTCGCCCTCCGCCTGCGCCGAGTAGTCGTACAGGGCCGTGACCGTCTCCGCGGCCGGTGCGGCCATGAGGGCCTTGGGCTTGGGCTTCGGCGGCGGGGGCTTGGCCTTGGCGGCGGCGATTGCTGACAGCCCCGGGCTCGAGGGCTTGGCCCCCGCAGAGTATGGTGGAGGCGGGTTCGACTCGCTACCGTCCGTCGACGTCCGCGCGTATGCGCTCGCCTTGGAGTTGGAGGTCGCGTTGGGTCCCGCCGTCAGCAGCCCGGGCTGCTTGCCGCCCTCGAGCGCGGGACGGCCGCCGTATCTCTGAGGCCGTGGCCGCCCGGTGGTCTTGAAGCGGCAGATGGACAGCGCCTCGGCTTGCTCTTGGATGTCGCCGCGCTTCTCGTGAAAAGCCTCCTCGATCTCGCGCGTCAGGTCGAAATACCCAATATCGCAGCGCTGCATGCGCTCGTGTAGGGTGTAGAAGATGTTGAGCTGCATGTAGTAGAAGGACTGGAAGAGGGGCTGGATGAACTCGCGCTCAAGCATGAAGAGCTTGGGCAACTCGTCCTTCAGCAGGTCGTTGAAGTACTCAAAGTCCTGCGTGGCCTGCTCGACGTCGCCCTCGGCCTTCCACATGGCTTTCTCGTCCTTGGCGGTACGCTCCTTCTTGTCCTGCAGCTTCTTCAGCGTGGTGCGGTGGCGGTCGTAATCGAGTTTTTTGTGCTCGCGCTTGAGGGCCGTCTTGCGGATGACCTTGATGACGTCGAGCAGCTCGTTGGCAGGCCGGATAACTCGAGACTCAATCATCTCCAGCTCGGGCGCCAGCGTCTCCTGCAGCTCCTTGACGACAGCCTCGTATTCCTCGCAGGCGTTGATGCCCTCGGGGTTGCCTTCGATCCTCATCGAGTCCGGGTCCGACACGCGGCCCGAGATGGGCTTGTAGATTTCCGTCATGGCCTGGCTGAACTCGATCTGGTGATTGAGCATGCCGTTGATGGCCTCGAAGTACTTTTTGGACTCATCGTGGAGCTTCTTGGTCTCGGTCTCGAGCTCTTGGAAGCGGCGCTCGGCGTCGATGTAGACGGCGTCCTTGGTCTGCTCGCCGATGTTGAATTTTTGCTTGAATTGTTGCGGTGCCTGCGCGAAGAAAAAGAGAACAAAATTAGCCACGCATTTTCACAGCATTGTCTTGGCTCGTCGTCGCGACTCGGAGAGCGGAGCGAGGATGACGATGGTCCGGAGGGGCTGGACAAGCTCGGGTGAGGGGCACGATGATGATGCGGCGGCGACGGCGGCGACGACGTACCCGGGTCAGGCTCTTCTGGAAGCCCTTGAAGCTCATGGTGAGGATGCGGCGTCGGCGCGATGAGGAGCAGCGCGGGCGAGGGAGAGAGGGCGCAAAGGTCGGCAGTGACGAGAGGCCACGGCGCGCCTTGAGGGAGTTGATGTTGTGGTGTGTCTGGCGGGATCAGCTCGAGGTCCGTCAGAGCGAGGTTTGGACCAAGTCGGGCCATGGCATCCATGCTTGGTGACGACTTGGCCGTGGCTGTGTCTGCGCTAGCCTTCCAGGCTGTGGCGCATGGGCGGCGCGGGTGCCCGGGCACGGTTCCAGGCGGTTTCTTCAGGGCCTCCACTACACTGGCCAGGCTGAGCTGTCGCCGGAAGAGGACGACGGGGTGGGCACCTGCAGTGGAGGGCGCTGGCTGATGTGCGTCACTGCGTCACCCAACTCGCTGGGAGGCCCGGCAGCGCCCCGGGATCTGCGCGTCAGCGAGCTGCGTTGGAGTCTTGTGGGCATGGAGCCGCTGGCGGTGCTCGGGAATTGGGTTGGGCCGTGCATGCCGCAAAGAAGTGAGGATGGGACGGCACAGGCATGGAAGCCACGAACACGCAAGCAACGTTCACGGCTGGGAACGAAGAACCAGGTAATGACGATGCCTTGCTTCGGCCGTTGCTACAACGTCGAAACGGTTCGCCGGATGCGTAGAGAAGTGACGGCGAGGCTAGACCGAGCACCATTATTTGTACCTCGCAGGTACGCCTGTGACAGCCCTCGCACGGCAATCTACGGAGTACCTGGGCCGAGAATAACAAACGTCTTGATGCCTTGGTGACAGGGCACTCGTCAATTGTATGTCGCGAGCTCCGGTGGGAGCTGCCGGCGTCTTGCGTCGGGACAGATGGGACGGGGCGCGTCAACTTTCGCTATCACCCGCTAAACAGCGACCCGGGTCCGCCGCCCGGCGCCGGCAGCGCCCCAGCTGGGCTGCCAGCGGAGGAGAGGCCCAGAACCGTTCCGCGTCTCGCTGGACGGGGAGAGGCGGGGAAGCTCTCCCGGCCATTTCCAGCCAATCAAAGCGTCCACGACGACGCTTATCACCGAGTGGCCGAGCCGAAACAACGCCCTTGTCAATGACAAATTTCCACCGCATTTCGGTCGGCCTCGAATAAATTCGCCCCAGCCCCGACTCCGCCCGTGCACCATCCGCAATCATCACCAGAGCCATCACCACGATAGCCATGGCCAGTCTTGCATCCAGCGCGCTGAGGAGGTCGGCTCGCTCGGTGAGCTGCCCGGCCTCCGCCGCCGCTCCCCTGCGATGCGCCGCCCTCTCCCGCGCCGCCCTGGTGGCGACGGGCAGGAGGGGCGCCGCCTCGCGACGAGGATATGTCTCCGAGTCGAGGACCGACAAGGCCAAGGTCGAGACGGCCATCAAGCTCGACAAGAAGGACTTTGCCGACATCCCGCCGCCGCAGATGGGCGTACCCACCGACGGCGCTGTGAGCCCCGTGGCTGGTATGTTTGCGACACGCGTGGACTGCCTTTCCGCATCGCTTCGCCCGCTGACTTTTCCGCTCGCAGAGGTTCTCAAGCAGGCCGCCGTCATGGAGGAGGGTCAGCGGCCCATCTACCTTGACATGCAGTCCACCACGCCCGTCGACCCCCGCGTCCTCGATGCCATGATGCCCTTCTATGTCGGCGTCTACGGCAATCCTCACTCGAGGACACATGCCTACGGATGGGAGAGCGAGAAGGCGGTCGAGGAGGCGCGCGAGCATGTGGCCAAGCTCATCGGTGCCGACCCCAAGGAGATCATCTTCACCAGTGGCGCCACCGAGAGCAACAACATGAGCATCAAGGGCGTCGCCCGCTTCTTTGGCCGCTCCGGCAAGAAGAAGCACGTCATCACCACTCAGACTGAGCACAAGTGCGTCCTCGATAGCTGCCGGCATCTGCAGGACGAGGGCTTCGAGATCACATATCTGCCCGTGCAGAACAACGGCCTGATCCGGATGGAGGATCTCGAGGCGGCCATGCGCCCTGAGACGGCCCTCGTCAGTATCATGGCTGTCAACAACGAGATTGGTGTCATCCAGCCCATCGAGCAGATCGGCAAGCTGTGCCGCGAGAAGAAGGTCTTCTTCCACACCGACGCCGCCCAGGCGGTGGGCAAGATCCCCCTCGATGTCAACGCCATGAACATCGACCTCATGTCCATCTCCTCGCACAAGATCTACGGGCCCAAGGGCATCGGCGCTTGTTACGTTCGGAGACGTCCGAGGGTCCGTCTGGACCCCATCATCACCGGTGGTGGTCAGGAGCGAGGTCTGCGAAGCGGCACCCTGGCGCCCCCTCTGGTGGCAGGTTTCGGCGAAGCATGCCGCATCGCCCAGGAAGAGATGGCGGTAAGTGCCCTGAACTTTGATGCAGCCCGTTGCGATTTCATTTCCTCCTGCGGATGATTTGCTCTACACATGCATGGCTTTCTGAATGGCCCGTGATAAGGCCGTTCATGTTGATTTCAGCTCCTGTCTGATTTCTCTCTATTTGCGCCCATAGTTTGTTCTTACTTCCCTTGAGGTAATACTGACACTGCGATACAGTATGACTCGAAGCGAATCAAGACCCTCTCGGACCGCCTCCTCCATGGGCTCCTGTCGATGGAGCACACGGCCCAGAACGGCGACGAAAACGCATTCTACCCTGGCTGCGTCAACGTGTCGTTTGCCTATGTCGAGGGCGAATCGCTGCTGATGGCGCTGAAGGACATCGCGCTGTCGTCGGGCAGTGCTTGCACGTCAGCGTCGCTGGAGCCCAGCTACGTCCTCCGAGCTCTCGGAAACAGCGACGAGAGCGCGCACAGCAGCATCCGATTCGGCATCGGCCGGTTCACGACGGAGGAGGAGATCGACTATGTGCTCAAGGCGGTTCAGGAACGAGTCAGCTTCCTGCGAGAGCTGAGCCCTCTTTGGGAGCTGGTGCAGGAAGGCATCGATCTGAACACGATCCAGTGGAGCCAGCATTAGGTCAGGTTGGGATAGACAAAGGGAACATCACCACCCGGTGGGAAGGAGTGCCGGCACGAGCCACACGGTTTTACCCCTGTATAACAAAATGTACACTTGATACCTCTGCGCGGATACATAAGGTACCTACATACTAGGTACCTGGGGTGGTATGGCGTGGGATGCGCGGACTTTGCTGTGAATGCAACGGAGTTTGTCTACTGTACACGACGTAGCATGTCATGAGTTCTTGAAGGCGATGTGCCCGTCAAGCTCATCTTGTGAACAGGCCCACGTGTTCGTCTGGAGGACGGGATGGAGGGTGCTCCAGCGGTGGAGCGGCTCAGTGACGTCAGATTCGGCCTGTTGCGTTGGCCCCGCCACAGGCCATTTCCTTCCCCAAGAGCCATCCAGAGGCTCCTCAGGTGAAAATGACATCACCAGCCACGCAGAGCGCCGCCTTTAGCATGGCAAATGCCATCGCGATTGCCTTGGCCGTGATGCCATGGCGCGTCCAGGCTCCACGCGTGCCAGTCGCACTTGCCGACTTTCCGGCCCGGCACTTGATATAAGACCAAGGAGCCTCACCCCCCTCCAACGACGCGTTGGCCATCTTCTCCTCACCATCACCCACCACTTGACCAGAGACAGCAGGGTCACTTGCACTCTCCTTGACTTCCATACACATCCAGTACTCAGATATCTTTACATCTTCACTCCAGCAACAATGTCCGACGACAAGAACCAAGCTCCCTCGACTCTTCAGTCGTACGTCGACTCCGCCACCGGCGCCGTCCAGAGCGCCATCGGCAGCCTGACGGGCAACACGGGCGACCAGGCCAAGGGCGAGGCCCGCAAGGACCACGCTGAGGCCGAGCATGACGCTTCCCAGGCCGCCCTCAAGGTTCCTGGCGGCACCGTCTCCAGCTCCGGCGGCATCAGCAAAGACGATCCCAACCGCTCCCAGGGCTCGTGGAACCAGACGGTGGGGTCTGCCAAGGAGGCCGTGGGCGGACTCATTGGCAACGAGGTATGTCTGCGATCACATTGTGCCCCAAAACCCCAAAACCCCCTTCTTTCTTGGTCTCCGCTAACACGGTTTCTTGTTGCAGTCCCTCAAGAACTCCGGCCGCCAGCAGAACCTCGAAGGCCAGCAGCAAGAGGCCAAGGGCCAGCTCAGCGACCTCGGCTCCGGCATGGCCAACCGCGCGCAGGGTACAGTCGGCGGCGCCATTGCCGGGTTGACTGGCGACAAGTCTGGCCAAGAACACTACGACCAGATGCGCGCCGATGGCAAGGCTCAGCAGCGCGGTGTTGAGCACGATCTGCAGAAAAAGGCCGAGGCTGAGCGCAAGGAGTAGGCTGCACCTTGGGGCGAGCAGGAATGAATGCGTTGGAGGCTACGACACCGATACCCTACGAAGAATAAGTCTATAATGAATTACTTTCATGAGTCAAACAAACGTTGGCTTCACATTCACGTTCTCCTGCGTTTGTGGGGAGAGCTACTATTTAGCCATACATGGATTTCCATTTGCCCACACCCGCCCATACTGTCAATTAGCACAGCAGATGTGAGAGGCATGCGCCGGCCCCGCGGATCCCTTAAGCTGGAAGGCTGCCGAGACGCCGCAGCGGTTGCAGGCCTTGTGGGTTGCGGGCTCCACGGGCGAGCTGCACTGGCTACGAGGCCTTCTGGGCCGGTGACAGCCTGGATAACGTGTACACATGGGCAAGTACTCGTAGAGATATTCGCGTGAGGAAATACTAATTCTCCCGTGCTGGTGCGACGTTTGCCTCTTATATATGCCTGTACATGCATGATCGGACAAACCGTCACAAGTGTCGGCATTATGTCCTTGCCGTACGACGGGATCACCTGCGAAGGCAATCGCTCCACGCCATTCTACCGTAGAACCTGGGTGGCCGCCCCCCACGGCCCGATGTAAGCCGTGGAACGCATGCAAGCCGCGATGGGGCAGCAGCCGCTGGTCGGACACTGCTCCGTTCGAGGGCAAGTTAACTAACTGTCATATCCATGCCGTGCGGTGGCTACCCATATCTTTTTCCGGACCGACACGCAGGCTGGTTCATTGGACCACTGTCTCGGTCCGAAGTCATGACCTCACACAGCATCGCCATCTTGTTAAACAGTATCACCAACGTCGCTGTCGCGTATGAATTACGATTCATTTATGTATTTGTATAATTGACAGCAAACCTCCGTACATCAGCCTGAATCGAAAGCGACATATCCCTAGGATTGCCGTCTGTTGAAGTCTCCACACAAGGACGGGCTTGCGGGGGCAGTAGCCTCCTGGGCTGCCCCATGTCGAGGGCTGTTCCCTCGACTTGCGAAGCCTAGTGGCTGGTCAGATCGTGGAATTATGTACGCATGTTCCTATAGACGTCAAGTACTCACAAGAATGTCAACGGGCATCCCTAAGCTTCGCCGGTAACAGTCTTGCGACCACCATCGGCGAGCCCCTTCCCCGCGTTCCCAACTATTTCCATGGCCTTCGCGGGGTCTCCTCCCACCAAGGCCTGCAGGACCGCAGGGATAACGTTGAGTCCGACATCGCCAGTATTGAACAATGTTGCAAGGCCGTTCTGGAGCCTATCGGTCATCCCGTTGTTGCCCGTGAGGCCGCCACCGGGAACGCCACCGAGATTCTGCTCACGCTTTTCGGCGACGGACTCCGAGAAAGGAGCGGCAAAGGCCACAGAGGCCGAAGCGGCCATGATGGCAGACGCAATTGCAAAGACCTTCATTATGAGATGATTGGTTGTGTCGGTAAGGATGGGTTGAAAGAGAATGGAAAGAATCGGAAGTAGGAAAATTGAACGAGAGGATGTTGTTGGTGATGGCGAGAGAGGAAAGAATGGGCAGCTGCAACCATCTATTTAATACTCGATGATGCTATCAACGGAGTTGGCCATGAATACCGCATCGGAACCCAGCCGATCACATGGCATGCAACGACAAGCTCGTCAACGTTTCTCAGCTGGCTCGTCCAAAAGTCCGGTCGAAAACACAAATGCTAAAATCGGATCACGCACAGCCCTGTTCGACCTGATACAGAGGCTCGAGCGGCTAGTGTGTTAGCGCGCTCGGGTCTTTCTTCAACAACGGCGCGTGTGCCTGGTGCCTAGAACTAACGACGTGTACAACCATGGTGATGTACGAGTACGGAGTAGGCAAGTTCGGATCGGTGCGAACGGGTTGCTTGGCGGATCCCTGTCCGTCACTTGCCGGACCGGAAAGTTTGAAGACTCTTCGATAGTTTCTTTCCTGTTCTAATTCTGGTTGCGAGCTGCAGCGGTTGGTGAAATTAACGCCCGTATGAGCTGCATACCCGTCCGTGTATCCCGCATGGTTCACCGCTGTTGGGAATCTTGGGACTGTGGCATTGTCGCGGGGACGATTGCCTCCCCGATAACAGTCCCCCGCGAGCCATGGGCGAGCCACAGTCGTAGCTAAGCAAGGAACATGCACGGCACATACTTCGTACATACATTCACAGACATGGAAGCACATGTATCACCGTCAGGGGAGCGCCCGCAAAACGTGCCAAGCTAGGCGTTTCCGAGTGCGACGTTGTCATCTCGTCGCCAGCCTGCGCTGGACGCGGATCGACCTGAGGCGCTCGCTTAAGAGTAGCGGCCGGGCGAGCGGGTCGAGGGGGAAGGGATGAGGCTTGGGGAGCGGCCATCACACCATAACGACAGCGACAGCTGCGACGCGACGACGGCCGTAGTCGCGTCTTCTCGTGACACAGACGCATGTTTGCTGGCCGAGCGTTTCAGTGGTTCGTATCTGCAGTGTTTCTTCATGGGCGAGGGCAGGAACAAAGTTTGGGTCGGATGGAGTTGCTCGGCATCATTGCAGGGGCCCCTGTTTCAGGCCCATCGCGAGCTCAACCCGATCGGGCCGGGACACGGACCTCCGGGAGTGGGGCCCCACCGCTCCGGGTGGGTCCCGGGGGCCAGTTCAGGGCCACGCCAGGGCAAGTTCAAGGGCCAGGGCTGACTTACATGCCCTGCTCGTCGGCGCCAGCCGAACACTTTGACTACCAGCCGTGGTTTCTACACCAGCCCGGCCCTTGTGTCCGTGTTCCCCTGGTCGCGTGTTCCTGGTCGGGCTGGACGGTGGTAACCGGAATTTGCTGCAGGTGACGACGATTGGGAGGCGGTGAGTCCCGCTGCTACCGCGCTGGGCGCTGCTGCGAGACGGACCGGACGCCCGTGTCTCCGGGAGGCGGTGCAAGTCCCGAGCCCGGTGGCATCCACTGCGTTGAGGTAACCTAGCCGGGCTTTCAGCTAGTCGGGAGGTCTGGCGCTTTGTCCGGTTTCAATGCTTCCAAGTGGCCGCAGGATATATAATTCACACTCCCACCGGGCTTGCCCACTCGCTGTTCGCCGTATCATCACGTCTCTCGTTGCTTCTCATCTTCAACTCGTTTCGTTCGCTCCTTGTCCCGGTGACTTTTCAACCCCCTATCTCCGGTCCTGCACCGCCCTCAGTACATCTTCAGTCCTTATAAAAAACACATTTCACCATGCGCTACGCTTTCATTGCCTCGGCCCTCGCGGTCAGCGTCAATGCCCACGGTTTGATCAGTCAGATCTATGGCGCCAACGGCGTCAAGATGCTCGGCTGCACTGGTGAGATGACGCTGCCAGATGGGCACTTGTCTTGGAGGGACAATTGCTGATGCGACGTAGTCACCGACGGCACCCCGCGTAACTGCGTCGCCAACGCGTGCGGCGCCCAGGCTGACACGGGCATCATCCGTGACCAGGACATCGTCTCCAAGACCACCGGTCCAGCCGGAAAGACTCAGGGGTCAGGAAAGGTCGACTGCGAAAGGACCCTTGCCATCTACATGGGCAGCCAGTCTCCCGACTCTGCCCCGACGAATAAGGCAGCGAGCTCTGGGCTCGATGACATTCTCCCTCAGGGTGTCCTTTTGGGCCGCGGCGGAAAGTCCAAGCGTGGCAACACCAAGCGCCAGGCAGGGGGCCTCTTCGGTGGTCTCGGTGGCATCGGACAGATGATCGGCAACGTCCCCGTCGTCGGCGTTCTGGGCACGGGAGAGACCCTCGACACCAGCTACATGGGCGACGTCGAGCACCGCGTCAAGTCCACCGCCGGCAATGGCAAGAAGGACGGTCTCCCGACCGCCGACAAGAACGGCGTCGTTACTATGGGATGGTTCCAGGTACGTGATATCGAGTTCCCCGCAGGGGACAGCTCGGCAAATCTAACGCCCTCATTTCACGTAGGTCAACCAGGACGGCGCCGGCCCTCTTACGGCTGCCATCGACTGCACGTCGGGCGGCAAGGACCCCAACGCCTTCAAGACAGCCCAGGTTGTGCAGAACGCTCCGGGCTCGGGCGTCTCCGGCCTGTCCATTGCCACCCTCGTCGAGTACAAGGTCCAGATCAAGATGCCCAAGGAGTGCCAGGGCTGCTCGGGCAAGCTCGCCGGCGTCGACAATGTTTGCGTCGCCCGTGTCCGCAACCAGGCCCTCGCCGGACCCTTTGGCGGCTCCGGCATCTTCACGACCAGCCAGCCTGCCAAGCGTGCTGTCGACTTCACCGCGTAATACGGTGTGAAATATAGCTAGGGGACGATCGTTTCATTCACAGGATGTGGCCAAATCATTGGGCATTTGCCGCTAGACGGTATATGAAAGCTGCCAAGATACTTTGTACTCAGTAAATGTTTTAAAATATGTTGAAACTACGAACGGAATCGCCGTTGACTCCTCGGTGACAAGCGGCAGCGTCGCCAGCTGAGAATCCAACTGCACATTAAAGTAATAAGCGTGGTCTGAATCGTTCTCCAGCCGAAGCGTGCTAAGTTCCTCGCCGGGATACCAAGATTGCTGGCATGAGGCGCGAGTACACTTCGGAGTGATCGCGCGGGTGCCAGCCATATGGACCTCAATCATCAACATACGCCCAGCCGGGATTTGTGGCTAGGATGTAGGGGCCCAGCGTAGTCGCCATTTTCAGCATGACCTCACGCAATCGAGGAGCTGGAGGCGTAAGAACCACAGCAAATAGCCATGGTAGGCCCTTCAGTGTGTAGCTTTAGATGCTGAAAATGCATATATCGTAAAATTTCAGCAAATTGGCCGTATCTTGACCGTACCCGTACCCTTCTGTTCCAATGGCCGAGACATTGCTCGGTGAGACTGGCCAGAAGCTGTCCGATCCGTTCCTTCGCTCAAATTGCACCCAGGCAACAACTCCGATCACGAGGACATTACCCCGGCCGTATTTGTCGAAAAACTATCAATCTGCTGAGGTTTACAGCAGGCCAAAGCCCCCGCTGATAGCCTGTGGTGGTTACTGACTTCTACCATGATGTTCGTGTCTTGAGCCTAAGTTCCGCTGCGGGCTTCGGACGAATTCGCTCGAGTCTGTACGGTATATTTTCGGGGAACCGGGCCAGAACCGAATGGCCTGATCTTTACCTACTAGCGACGACACATTCACCAACTCGGAGCGGGGACGACAGATCTTGATCAATTTAGCCATCTCGTGGCTTTGTGTGTTCAATTCATGGACGTCTTGGAATTAGAGTGCGTCGTCTATGGATAAAAGTCAAATTTGTGTCCCCATGCCGCCATGCCGAAAAACGCCAAAAGTCAAGTAGTCTTCTCCCGACACTTGATATCCCCCATTGTTGTGAACCATTTGTAAAAGCGACCGATATCTACAGCTTGCCAAAGATGGACGTCATCAGGATCTTGGTGACGCGGTACGGGTCGGCGTTGGACGCGGGTCGGCGGTCCTCGAAGTAGCCGTAGCCCTTGGCGGCGGTTTCCCGGGGAATGCGGATGGAGCAGCCGCGGTTGGCGACACCGTAGTTGAACTGCTCGATGGAGCCGGTCTCGTGGCGACCCGTCAGGCGCTGGTCGTTGTCCTCGCCGTACTCCTTGATGCACTCGGCGTGGTGGGGCTCGAGCTTCTTCAGGGCGTCCTCGATGTGCTTCATGCCACCCTCGGTGCGCATCTCCTTGGTGGAGAAGTTGGAGTGGAGGCCAGCGCCGTTCCAGTCACCGCGGATGGGCTTGGGGTGCCATGAGACCTTGACGCCGAAGTCCTCGGAGACACGGGCAAGGAAGAAGCGGGCGATCCAGAGCTGGTCACCCATCTGGATACCCTCGCAGGGGCCGACCTGGAACTCCCACTGGCCGGGCATGACCTCGGCGTTGGTGCCAGAGATGTTGATGCCAGCATCTAAACGCTGTTAGTCGTTGTGATCTTCGGTATCGCGGGGGAGCTGTCCGGTGGCAACTTACACAAGCAGGCCTTGTAGTGGGACTCTACGACGTCACGGAGGACGACCTTGCCGCTGCCAACACCGCAGTAGTAGGGGCCTTGGCTTTGGGGGTATTAGCGGAGCCGAGCTAAGCGGGAAGTTGGGGTAGGCAACTCACGGAGCGGGGAAGCCGCCAGCGGGCCAGCCGTAGGGCCGGTCATCGTGGTCGAGGAATGTGTACTCCTGCTCCAGACCGAACCACGGCTCGTGGTCGGCATACGCCTCCATGACCTTGGCGCAGTCATGCCTGAAGTTGGACTTGATGGGGACGCCGTCGGCGGACCAGCACTCGGCAAGGACGATGATGTTGGGGACACCACGGAAAGGATCGGGGTAGACGGCGCAGGGGCGCAGGTAGACGTCAGAGTTCTCGCCAGGAGCCTGGTCTGTGGAGGAGCCGTCGAAGTTCCAGACGGGAAGATCCTCGGGCTTGTACTCCTGCTCAGGAAGGGTCTGTGGGAGGCGCGCGCCGGGTTAGCCAAATCTGATCACAAGCGCGTGGTTGCGTGGTTGTGCGACTGCAATGAAGTCATCGTGGGAGGGCCGCCGCGGCTCCGATTGGCCGAAAAATATGGATCCGCCGTTGGCCCATGTTTCGTGCCAATTTTGGCCAAGCGGCTGGACGAGGCCGCCAGGAGCGCTCTCAGCCGTGGCGAATTGGCAGGCGCGCGCGCCCCGTGACTGGCCGCAAGGGCCCCCTCCCAGGCCCCTCCGGGCGCAGTCACCGGGCGAGGCGCACAGCCAAGCGCAGCCAGTGACGCCCTCGTGCGGCCACACAGGCTCACGGAACAAATCGGGCAGATCGGTAGTCCGCACAGCCATCGTTCGGCTGGCGACTCCGTGCGGCAGGCGCTCGATGACGATGCAGGGGACGGGCGAGCGGGCGAGATCAGGAGGGGCAGGACCGCAGCAAAACTCACCCTGGACTTGGACCGGGTCTCGCCGGCAGCGTCAACCCAGACGTACTCGGCCATGAGCTTGCCCTTCTGGTCAAGCTTCATGTATTTGTTGACCTGCGATGGTCGGTCAGCATTTTTCTGTTCGCGCGCTTCATCGGCTCGTTCGAGACTCGGGTTGAAATTGGGGGCAGTCGTACGGTTTCCGTCCGGGAAGAGAGGATCTCGCGAGAAGCCTGCAGCGATCAATTAGCACATGTTCGTCGACTGTCGCCGCTGCACGCAGGGTCTCGTCGTGGAGGCTGCGCGTTAAGCGGTGGTGGGGTTGGTCGGCCTGCCGTCGCGCGCGCTGGGCGGACGGCCGGCCGGCACCGGGGGGGCAGGAGCGGCATGTGTCAGTACGCACCATGGCTGTGATGTCTCGTGCGCGGACGCAACAATGCAGAATGCAACGAGGGAGAGAGAGGGTGACGATGGACGTCGAAATGCGAACAGCTGGGTATCAACGAAAGCTGGGGAACGCAAGTGTGGAGGACTTTATCAGCAGAGTTGAGTGCGAAGCGGCCATGGGGCGGCGAGGGTTTTATGTTGTCGAGCCAGCGATGAGCCGTATCGAAGGCGCTGTCGTGCACCCATTCATTCATCCATCCCAGCCCACCCATCCACCCACCCACACCCTCCTCCACAACCCACACGCCGCCGCGCCGCCGCCCCCCAGCCCAGGGTACTTGGGACGAGGTATAGATAAGGCGAGACAGGGGGGTGAGCCTCGCTGGTTCCGGTCCCGGGCTGTGACTGGGCGCGACCTTCGCAGGCGGACGCGCCTCATTGGCCGTCTGGGGGGGCTTGTCACCGCTCGCCGCCCCACCTTGGCCACGCCTCGGCGACGAGACAAGGCCACAAGTACCTGCTTCACTGCGCCTTTCAGCGCTGATTGCGGCCCTCGGCGAAGGCGAGCGAGCCCCGGCCGTTGGCGCTGGACCCGGAGCCCTGTTGCTGGCGCTGCCCCAGCGATGCTGCCGCTGTACCTGGCGCCCAAGTATCCCCAGGCCACCAGCCACCGCCATCCCATCCCGCTGGGTGACCCCAACAATAGCACAGTGGATGGAGGGCACATGCCGCAGGCCCAGCAGCCCTGGGGGGAGCGCGCCAGACGAACGCAGCAGGGTGCAGCCGCCGGGCGGTCTCGGTACTGGCCGCTAAATTCTCGCGGGACAGCCCTGGGGAGAAAGTTCGACCCCAGACTCTCGGACCGGTTCCAGGCACAGACGCACACACTCAGGCGCGCACACACACATTCACTGGTCAGCCAGTCGACCGATTGCGATTACAAGCGCTCTCGTCAGTCTGATCTTATGACTTGCGATATGACTGATGAACGGCGTTTTTTGCCTCTGCTGGGCGGCGGCCGGCTTGGACCGGGGGCGGGAAGGATGGCGACGGGATAGACACAAAGAGAGAGAGCAGAGCCCACACGCCCCCCCATCCCCTTGCCCCGGGTTTTCTTCTGATGCCCATGAGGTGCCCTCGACCTTGCCATGTCGACGGGACCGAAAGCGTGCCCCATCTGCTGGCCCGGCAGCGACTCCATCAGGGACCCCATCCGCGTGCTCCATGCAGTGACTCGCCGCCTTCGCCCCTCGCTCGCTGTCCGCGGGTAGCCACGGCTGGCCGGGCGGCAGTGAGTAATAGTAGCGAGAGTGGGCTTTTCGGTTCGACGGGACCGGGGGCAAAAGAGAAAGGGTGAAGCAGCAGCAGCCAGCGGCAGCGGCAGCATCATCACGCGGCGCGGGCGTGGCAGAACATTCTGCGACCTGATCGGTAGCACTGCGTTGGGTTGGCGCGCATCTTCGCGCGGCCGGACGCGAGGCGAGGCAGCAGGAGGGGGGGGATGGGGGGGGCGTCGCATCGGCGACGGCGGCGGACACGGCGCTCCGGGTCGTACAAGAAACGTAGAAGCCGGGCGCACGTCGCCGCTTCAGGCGCGTGTCTCTGCCGGTCATTGTCTCGCAAGCTGCGACGAGGACGACTGCGTCTGCACTTCAGACTGCTAGAGGGACGCATGCGGGCGCGGGACCGACCACGGGTACCTTGGCTGCCCTGACTGGCATTTGCACCGTCACCATATGGCGGGGTTGCCATGCGACACGCACACGCCCTCCGACGCCGTGGTGGCATGGTGGGGTGTTGCCTTTTCATGCCGCGAGGTGCCTGCCCGGGCTGCCCTGCCCTGCCCTGCCCTGCCCGCCCTGTCGCGGTCTGCAGCAGCGCCGCCCAGAAGGTCGCTGCAGGCGGGCAGCCAGGAAGGTCTGTCACGACAGCCGACTCGGTTGGACGACGGCGGGCGGGCGTGGTGCCTGACGAGACTGACGACATCTTGGCGCGCCTGGCAGAAACCTGTTTTGCCCACGGCAGCGTCATTGTCAATCCTCCCCCTTTTCCAACGCATTTCGTGAATGACGACGACGACGACGACGCGGAGATGCTGCTCCCCAAAGTGTACCTCGCTCCGAACCGACCCTATCCATGTACGAGCAAACTGTACGAGGTACCTGACGTACTCGGTACTGCTGTCCGACTCCGTGTTCGAGCCCGCGCGCCCATCGCCGGCGCCGATACGGTAATAGATTCCAGGTGTGGCGATGCAGGCCCCGGGTACCGGCTGGGCTCGCCTTGGGGGGGCCCATGGCTGAGCTGTGCGAGCCTCGAGTCCCATACCTCCTCCCTGGGGCACAGCAAGGGAAGTCAGCGGCACGTGCTATTTTTGCATCACACTCGGGGGGGCGCGGGCCTGGGCGCCGCCGTCTGATACTTCGTACGAGGCTGGAAGTCTCCAGCACACCCTTGGCGCGTCAACTGCGAGCCCACTCACTGCCCGTCCACCCAACGCGGGGAGCGGATGGTGGATAGGTGGTGGATGGGTGCGTTGCGGATTGGTCCCCTGTGGCGCAGCATCCCGTGGATTGGCAGGCAGGTGCGTGTGGATGGAAGTCGCCAGAGGCCGGCCGGGCGCTCCTCCAGCTGCCTGCAGCGTCGGCTTGCAGGTACGCTGAAACCCATGAATGGTTACAGGGCACGCGGACCACCGCGCGGGCGGGCTGCCTCCGTCAAGGTGCCGTTCCACGGGTGCACCAGCCCGCCGCAGCGCACCAGACAGACACTTTGAACCGGTGCTGAGGTGGCTCGCTCGCTCCCGACCTCGTCTTCGTCTCGTCGCGTGCCGTCGGAGGTTAGGTAATGGCATCGCCCGGCAGCTGGGGCAGAATGGCAGCCCGCAGGGCCACGGCAGCAGGCGGTGCCACCCTCCCGCAGCGACGTAATCGCAAAGGCAATCTTCAACGACACCTGCAAGCACAAGCAAGCACAAGCACAGCGCACAAGAAGCGCACGCGCGAGTAATTGCACCCGAAGGGTTTCCCGAAGGAGGCACGACGTCTCGGGGCACGCGACACCGAATGGGTGGCAGCTTCTCACTCATCCATCGTCGCTCTCACCACATCCTGGCAACCACGCCGCCCAGCCGCCCAGCCCTGATGCCCAGGGGAGGAAAGGCGTGTGGAAAGGCTTGGGCGCCTTGGAAGATGGAAGGGCTACCTCGCCTTACAGTACCTTACGTTGGCATGACTCTCGG
Organism: Purpureocillium lavendulum; assembly: GCA_029168975.1. Classification (NCBI taxonomy): domain Eukaryota; kingdom Fungi; phylum Ascomycota; class Sordariomycetes; order Hypocreales; family Ophiocordycipitaceae; genus Purpureocillium; species Purpureocillium lavendulum. The sequence goes on along the minus strand of JAQHRD010000005.1, from coordinate 784,187 downwards.
GACTTGGAATCGAGGTACCGCTCGCTCGCCCCAAGAGAGAAAGACATTGAACCGAAGTCCCGTCCGGGCTCCATCCGGAGCGCCACCGAGGAACCGTCGCAGAAGCATCTTATCGCCGTCCCATGATTGGCCCGCCGGCCCCGGCCACTGCATAATTCTCTTCCCTCACGTCCACATGGGATCCTCGCTGCGGCTTTGCACCTTGCGTGCTCGCGGCTTTGTGTCCTTGCGTGCTGCAGTCTGCGGCGCGCGTGGCGGCCTGCCCGCTAGCGAACTCATGAGCCGCGCTGGGCTGGGGCTGGGCAGCCTGGGCCCCTATTATTGCCGGGCACGTCGCAGCATGGAGGGGCCGAAGGGTTCTCCCCGAGATCGCTCGCTGGCTGTCCGTTCAGTGATAGTCCGTTCGTCCGTCTGTCTCCCCGATGGAGCCTGTCACGGAGCATCGCGGGTGCGAGCGCGCGCGCCGCCAATTGATTTTGATTCGGTTCGGATGCCGCCCTCTGCCACCCACCCCAGGTGTCGAGTCGAGTCGGCTTGTGAAAGTATCGTCGCTCTCCCGCCGGCTCGTCGCTTCTTTGCCCTTGCGGCCACGGCTACGGCCAGAAACATGTGTTGCCTCTCCTTTTTTGCTCTGTCTCGGCATGCGCTGTCCGCTTGACCGCTCCTCGCCGTGCCAGCGGGACAGAAATCGCGCAAGTTTGATTCATCAACCACGCGACCATTTTTTACTGTACTGTACCGTGTTCGAGTATACAGTACGTCAGTACTTCAATATGCCTCAAGTACAAGTACGAGCGCTTTACTTCCCTGCGACGCGCCCGGGTTATGGGCATGGGAGGCACGCGCGTGTAGCTGCGACCAGTGCTCGCTCGCCCGACCCTAGGCCGCAGCAGGGAGCCCGGCCAAATACCACCAACTCAGGTCTCTCCCTCGACTGACAGATCGCCGTGGTTCAAAACCGAAGTCCCAGTTGCCATCCCACGTCGCATACCTACTCCTCCTGCCTCCCCCGGGCTGGAGAGCGGAGCAGAGCAGCAACTCAACCTCACCCCCCGCAAACGGACACGGGGGTCCCGCGTTGGACCCCTAAGTCAGGTTCCGACAAGGCGCGCCCGCCCGCCGCCCACACCCCCGGCGGCTGCTGGGGGCGCCCCTTCATAGGTAGGTACGAGTAGTCCGTAGGTGTTCTGGCGCTGCTTCCACCGATCCGTGGGCCCGCCCCCCAACGAGCTAACTTATCCGCACACACCAAGCCAGCCGCGCCCCATCCATCCGTCATTACATTATTACAACACATAATGACTCCTGGAAACTGGCCTGATCCCCACGAAGGCGAAAAAAATAGGACGCGGTCTGACCCATTTCCATTACCCGCGACGTGATTGTCACGATTTCGCATCGTCGGGCCGAGGGCGCGCGCCCCCTTCACACGTGTGATTGATGGGATTGATGATAATCATGCCTCGACTGATTTGCTGCCGCAGCCGCTGCTCGCGCGAGCATCCCCGGATTCGGCTCTGATAGGGAAAACCACCCGTGCGCGACTTTTCCGTGCCCGTCTCCTGGCCTGGGGCTGGGGGGACGCCGGCCTTTTTCCCCGGAGAAGCGCGAGCCCCAAGACTCTGGGGAAAGGTGTGCTGATGCTGATGATGATGCTGATGCTCATGATGGCCCCGGACGAGCACCCCGAGGTGCAGCTCGAGGCGTGGATGGGGCAATTTCGGCCCCATTGACTGCAGTTTATCATCGCGATAGCGCCAGGGCGGCCACGAACTCGGTCGCGAGACCAACGCCGCATGTAGGGTTCGCCCGGGCAGACGGCTGTTGTTGCCTGATTAGTCGGCGTCGCATGCATTGTATCAATCAAGCCAGTGCTGGCTGCGACGGACCCGCGCCGAGGCCGGAGATGCGTTCCCTGCCCCCTTGGAGTTGGAATCTGGGGAAGTGACAGTGACAGCAGCAGGATCACCGCGGTGCGACCTGCACCGCATCGCCTTGCGCCTTGCGCCTTGCGCCTCACTGCAACTCCTTCATGGGTTCTATTATTGGTCGTTCCGTTGGTCGCAAAAGGGCCTCGACGTGCAACACCAAGCCCTGTCCTGACCTGACGTCTAAGCTACCATGATTCCATCCATGGCACCGACCGCTCCTCGACAGCAGCAGGTTCATGGCTTCATGACAGAATCTATAGGCACACCCCAGTACCAGCTCGCGACGGCCATTGCTCCGATGCTCATCATGCTCGCCATGAGGAAGTTGACGTCGTTGTTGTCCAACAAGTCCCAGCCGCTCTCGACGACCCTGGACGGCCGTTGGTCGCCGAAGCTAGGCTTGCGGTGCTTGTTCTTGATGCTGTACTTGTCCTCGTCCTCGTCGTCATCCACAGCCGAGCCGCCGTGTTGATCCTTGGCCTTGCCGTCCGCTCCCGCAAGAGCCGCCGACTTGGCCTCGGCGCGCTTGGAAGACCCGCCGGCGACGGGCTTGGCCTCGGCCGAGACCAAGACGCGCTCGCCCCCCTCGCCCTCCACAATCTTTCCGGATCGGACGTCCCTGACCGATCGCTGAAACAGCCCACCGAGGAAGCTGTCCACGACGCTCCCCAGACCTCCCCAGAGAATGAGGAAGCCCATGAATATCCGTCGCTGGTCCAGCAGCCACGGCGTGCCGCCTCCAAGCGTGGGCTCCGTCTCGGGCCTGCACGACGGCAGGAATATCATGGACGCGGTCACGATGACCATCGATCCGAAAAGACCGGCGGCCAGCCCCATGATCGTGACACCGCCATTCGTTCCGCGGGGCACCCTGCGCAGGTTCCAGGACGTGATGAGGCGCGGTTCGCTCGTGGCCAGGATCCCCAGCTCGGAGCTGAATGTGTCGGCCGCGACGGCAGCGTAGTTGGCAATGATGCCCACGACGAGCAGGTCGCCGCCCCACGAGAAGCACATGGTGCCCTCGGGGTTGGGAGTGTTGGGGTCGGCGAAGGCGGCGGCGCGGGCTCGGAGCTGATAGGCGTGCAGCACGGTCAGGATGGAGGCCATGAGCGAGTTGGCGAAGACTGTTTCAAGGCCTGGTCAGTGACGTGTCCGGTCATACAGAAGTCCGTACCAGCGAGAGCCAACATAACACAACGTAGTGCGTACTGTACTAACCTTGGACGTGAGTCCGGGGCCCCTCTCCCCCGGACGTGCCTCGCGAGTGCATCGTCAGCGTAGCCTTGACATTCTCCTTGATCTGCGGCGCGCGCGCGTCGTTAGTAGCAGCCAACACAACAGCAGGGCGAGCGTCTCCGCGCGGACTCACATGGGTGACCCTCGTCCCCGCGAGGAAGAAGACGCAGAGCAGGACAAAGGGCAGGTTCCAAGGGTGGTAGGCGTGCGCCACGGCCGTGACCGTTGCCGCGACGAGGCCGGCCGGGGTCAGCGACTTCTTCTTCCAAGCTCGCAGCACGAGCGCCGCCGTGGCGGGGACGGCGATGATGGGCTTCATGATGGCGTGAGCGGATGCGACGAGCGTGCGTGCGCCCAGGAAGCGGAAGCCGACTGCGCTGCGTTGCGGGTTGACGTGGCCGCCGGCTTTTAGGCAGGTAGCTGGTAGTACCCAAGGTGGTCGTAGTTGAGGGAGCTCCGGCCCTGCTGACGTCAAAAACTGGCGGGCGTCAGCAGAGCAGTAGAGCAGCAGAGCAGCAGAGCAGACGGGAGGGGGGTCAGATTGTCGCGTCAGCGCCGCGGGCGACGCGGGTCGGCGCTATGGCCAATCGCTGCGCGCGCTAACTCGGTGTAAGCCGCCGACCGCAACGAGCTGAGAGCGAGTCCAGGTCTGTCGACAGAACATGCGGCGCGTCTGCAGACCTTTCATGGACATTAACCGTGCATCAGCCACCATTCTCCCACGCCGAACTTCGCATTGGGCAGTCAAGCTCCAAAGAGGGGGCCATCTGGGTATGATGCAAACCCTGTTCCAGCAAGGCCCGGCCTTACAAGACAGAATCTACGTATCCGACTAGTGGCTTTCCTTCACTATATTCCACCCATGCATGCCCAACGGTAGTAGTGTACTACGTGATTTCCTGCGAGACGAGCCATACCTTTTGAACAGTTCCATTGTATCCATGTATCTGGTCGGCATTATTAACGCGACTGGCACAAAGGTCAAGGGGCAAGCGTACTGGGCACGACCCAGTCATTGAGGAGGCGAGATGTTATGCACTGTTCGTCGAGCCGTTGAACGTCAGAGCTTTACCTCGGGTTCTCGGACAATTATATGTACCAGGAACAGAATGATGCAGCTAGCATTGAAGTTTTCGCATGTGAATAGTATCGTGCGAATGCATTAGGATAGAGACACTCACGGCATGTCTCTTCTGCAACTGTAAGCCTCCGGATATTTGCCGGCCACGGTGCCCCGTCTCGTCCCATCTCTCCGTTTACTAGGAGCGAAAGATCCGCTGGCTTAAACTAAACGGCACTGGGATGTGAATGCAATACCTCCAGCCTCTGATCTGCACGTAGTCACTACCTCTCAACAATTAGTTGTTCAGGTTGTCGTCAATGATGTTGCCACCTTCGATCCAGGTCCAACTATATGAAGTGATGGCCGTCTCACACCATGTTCTCGGCCTGGGCAGGCTTGTGTCTCTACAGATCCTCTGAACGACTATAGTGGCTTGTATTAGTTGTTGAGAGGATGCATTTCCCCTTGCCGATACGGCGAAAGTGAAGGAGCCAGCGTCACAGTGTCAGCTGTATTTGGATGATAGACAGAACTCACAAAGAAGACTGTCACTATGGCTCCAATTTAATAGCTGTGGCAGCAAAGTCCCACACCAAATGCGAGTCGACTATCACGGGAGAACATGCCAGGTTGATGATGTATGCGACCCCGGTAGAAAGACCCCGGTAGAAAGGAAGAGGTTTGTGTCGGAGAGCAGAACTCTCATATTGACAGGGACATGAACACGTGAGGCCGTAAGCGGCTTGGTATTAGCATGTAATAAGAGGATGCGTACCGGGAATCTGAAAGAATTATGCGTCCCTGGGACATTGATGAAGAGCGCCGAGAATCCAGCCAGCGCGAAAGAATTGCTGGCAACGAAAAGGAGATAGGCGAAGCTAGTCCGTTGCCTACGGAGCCAGTATCTGGCTATCTGCACCATCCTCAAGGCCTTGTTTCGTATGCTTTCTGGCATGGGATCCAGCAATCGGCACCGCCTACCGTGCTTGTGAAAACTTCCCGTAGTGATATGAGCCACAGGCCCCTAATGGATCCGGCGGTGTCGCAAGATTGTATAGATTCCGTACTAGAACATGTGTCAGCTTATGTCAGTGAATGTCATGCGAGTTGAGACATGGAGGTAAGAGTTTCACTTCAGTTTTATCCCTTATGCATGGCGCAAGAGGGTAGCAGATGTTCCATGCCCAACACTTGAGTTCAACATAGGGGGCAGAACAATAATGGTGAAAGAGTTGAAGTTTCCAATGACATCATTGGGAACACCGTTGCCCATGAGCATGGTATCCAGAGGTTGACGGAGCTACCGATTACTGACGTCTGTGTAGCACTACATATGGATTCAAGCATGCTGTGACACTTGACCGTTATCGTTCCACAACTGAACCGGAGAGAGGGAGAACATTCGGGCTGCTTGCACGGTGCACTTCACGTCCTCAACGACCTACCGGCATGGACTGTACTGAGTCTTTTGGCCACCATTGGCCGCGATGACGGAAGGTTTCCAGATATCCCACCACCTAGCATGGCCGTTTTTCAAGAAAGCCGTCGCGCCTCATGCAGTAACCCACGGCTCGGAATGCGTACGCTTGTCGGAACCACAGGGGGTATGCAACATACGCCGAGGTTTGAGTCACAATAGAAGAGAAGGCAGCTTAAAATAGAGGGGAAGAGGCAACTAATAGAATCTCGACCAGCCTACATATCTCGCCGAACAGGAGGTGGCAGGTGATAAGAAGACGCCGATGTTGAAGAGGATGGCACCACAACATGGCGCGCTCAGTGCCATGTTCTGAGTGCACGATAACCCGCCCAGCGAGCCCGGCCACACCAAACCTCGGCCCAACATTCAAGAGGCGACTTTACGAACCCATCGTCATGATGATCCTCGGTTGATAAAGTCCGACCCGTGTGGTCATGCAGGCATGTTTCATCAGCCCGGCCCCAGGCGTCGCATCTACAACCCTTCCACAGTCTCAGCCGGGCTCGGTATGTGCAAGCACGGCAGAGCTCGCCTCCCGCGGTCTACCTTTGGCGCAGTGCATACTGATGAACGGCTTGATAATCATGGCCTGCGAGCCAGAGCCAATAGCTGCGGCTTCGGCTCCGCACAGATTGTTGAAACTGTGACGCTGCATGCACGACATTACAAAGCGGACGGGCGTTGCGACCCTGTGCTGCAGTTGATCTCTTTTTGCCAAGGGTCTTGCGATATCCTCACCGGAGATATTGGCGGAACTGAGTGAGTATATATTGCGAAGATGTGCATTAACAACGGCTGGATCGATTGCAAACCCTCGGTGCATGGCGTATTTTCAGTGCGCAGGTTACAAGGGCAAATCTCTATTGCAATGGTTGACAACGCATTTGCACGCTTCTGCCTCATCATCAGCGTCCCACTGGTGCTGGCGCTACTTGTTGTAGGTCCTTCATCGTGCCTCACGACCTGCACGACCTTACACATCACAGAAAGCATACAGCGTCTATCGGAACCCAACAGCGCGATTGCCAGGCCCGTGGTATACCAAGTGGACTGGCCTCGCGCTTGACTACCACTTTCTCAATGGAACGAGATGCCAGTGGGTGCATGGCTTGCATCAACGCTACGGCAAGGTCCCCTCTTGACTGCCATCTTGATGTTGGCCCGCTCATTGTGCCAGGTCCCATCGTCCGAATTGCTCCCACGGAGGTAGACGTTTGCGATGTCAATGCCCTCAAAACCATCTATACGGTGCGGGAGACGTTCCTCAAACCGGTCTGGTACCAGCACTTCACCACCTTCGGCAAGGAAAACGTCTTCAACACAAACAACGTCGAGTTCCACAGGCGACATCGCCGTCTCCTTAGCGGACCCATCTCGGAGTCATCGCTCCGTGAGTACAAGGACCTGGTAGACTCCCGCTGCGCACTCACCCTCCAGAGAATGAAAGAGGATATGAGGTCCAAGGGCGCGGCAGACCTCTTCAAGTGGTGGATGTTCTTTGCGACTGATGTCATTGGCGAAATGACTTTCGGGGAGTCGTTTCAGACTCTCGAGCACGGCCAGGTGAGAGAGGGAGAGATAGAAGCCCTCGAGGCGCGGCGGGACCACGCTAATGGTGTAGAAAACCGACTATGTGCGAATGCTGGGGGAGACTGGCGCGCTCGGCGTCGTCCGATCCACGTTTCCGCTCCTCACGTCCATCGCGAGCAGGGTGCCGCTGCCCTTCTTCAGCAAGGCCGTCGCCTACTCTCGGAATCTGACGCGGTATGCTGGCGAGTCGCTTGGCCGGCATAAGAAGCTCGTCGAGGCAACCCCAGAGCTAGCGCGCCAGACGCTCTTCACTAATCTCTTGAAGGCCAAAGAAGACGACATGCTAACCTTTGAGGAGCTGCGCAACGAGGCCGAGGTGTACATCATTGGCGGCAGCGACACCACGATGATTACGCTCACCTACCTAGTGTGGTTGGTGTGCCGTCATCCCGCTGTCCAGTCCGCCCTGGTCAAGGAGCTGGAGCTCCTGCCCGATGGCTTCGACGAGCAGCATCTCAAAGACTCGCCGTACCTCAACCAGGTCATCAGCGAGACGCTCCGGCTGTACCCCGCGGCGCCATCCGGCCTGCCGCGCCTGGTGCCACCGGGCGGCGCAGACCTCTGCGGCTATCCCTTGCCCGCAGGCGTCACGGTGTGTTCGCAGGCGTACTCGATGCATAGAGACGCGGACATCTTCCCGGATCCAGAGGCCTTTGATCCCTCGAGATGGGCATCGCCTACAAGGGCCATGAAGGAGGCGTTCATGGCGTTCGGCAAGGGTGCTCGAGGTACGTCGCCTTGATCAGCGACGGAGGGGCACCTGACGAGCTGACACTCTTTGCAGTGTGCATCGGGATACATCTCGCGCACCTCGAGCTCCGACTCGCAACAGCGCGATTCTTCTTGGCGTTTCCGGACGTGACGGTTGCGGCTGTGGATGGCATGTCTGACGAGGATATGGAACAGGTTATCCATTTCCTGCTGGCGCCCAAGGGACGACGGTGCCTCGTCCACTCTGAGATTGGAGCCTCGGAAGAGATCTGAGCATGGTAACTGTATCGCATGGTGGCGGGGACTTGGTGAGTTCCGCAGCGTTCGATCTTTAGGCAGCACCACAGAATGTACGAAGTAACTTATGCACGCCCGTTGAACGCCGCCGCTGGTAAGGACGTGAGAAAGTTCCGTCGTGCTGTGTGTGAGCCTGTGACTGTCAGCCGACATTAGCCCACTGCTCCGGCTGGAGCTTGCCGACATTAGCGTTCCAGGCCAGCCTATCAGCGGACCCCTATTAGCCATCTTGGGCAGTCGCGTCGCGCGTTAATGGACTTCACCTCAGGCAAACCACAACCTTCGCCATGAGGTCCTCGCGGATCTCGAGGGACACGTCCAAGCTCTTTGAGCACGCCTCGGAAACCATCGCGCCCCGGCGCGTCACGCGGTCTCTCTCCCGGTTCTCGTACGCCGGAGCCGCGGCCCCCGTCAAGAATGGCACACCCGACATTGAAGACGCCATACCCCCGGCAAAGCGACGGCGCGTCAACGACGCCTCCCCCGTCAAGATCGAGGCCGAGCTCCTCGAGGAGACGCTGACGGCGGCGGTGCCGTCTCCCCCGCGGCCGAAGCCGAAGCGCGAACGCAAGCCCGCCCGCAAGACTACCGACCCAGACACGGGCGAAGCGACCGTCGCTCCGCCTTCCGACTGGGAGGACATGTACAATGCCGTCAAGAAGATGCGGCAGCCGGGTGGCAAAGCGCATGGTGCTGCCGTAGACACCATGGGGTGTGAGCGGCTGGCCGACCGGAATGCATCACCAAAGGACCAGCGGTACCATACGCTGGTGGCGCTCATGCTGTCCAGCCAGACCAAGGACACCGTTAACGCCGTCGCCATGCAAAGGCTCAAGACGGAGCTGCCCGCGCACAAGCCCGGAGCGCCAGTCGGTCTGAACCTCGACAACATGTTGGCTGTGGATCCCAACCTCCTCAACCAGATGATATGGGCTGTCGGATTCCACAACAACAAGACCAAGTACGCAGCTCCGTCCCGGTTACCCGCCGGTCGTACCTGGCTAACATCTCTTCCTAGGTACCTGAAGCAGGCTGCCGTCATCCTCCGCGACAAATGGAACGGCGACATCCCCGACTCTATCGAAGGCCTCACATCGTTACCCGGCGTTGGCCCCAAGATGGCCTACCTGTGCATGTCGGTGGCGTGGGACCGCACTGAGGGCATCGGCGTCGATGTGCACGTCCACCGCATCACCAACCTCTGGGGCTGGAACAAGACCAAGTCGCCCGAGGAGACGCGACTCGCCCTACAGTCTTGGCTCCCGCGCGATAAGTGGCGCGAGATCAACTGGCTCCTCGTCGGCTTCGGCCAGGCCGTCTGCCTGCCGGTGGGCCGCCGCTGCGGCGACTGCGACTTGGGCTCACAGGGCCTCTGCAAGGCCGCCGACAGGAAGAAGGTTGCCGAAGGCCGGAGGATAAAGGATGAGCATGAGGTCAAGACCGAAAAGGCTGAGTTTGATGAAGCGAGCGGGTTCTTTTGATTTGGATTCTACGGCGAGTTTACCCTGGCGTTCTGCCGGGTCGATATGTAATGTAGTACGAAGTATAATTCATACAACCATCAAGCCAGCATCAACCACTGTGTCTTGGATAGCGGCCACTGCTCTTCTGTAGTATGGCGACACTTTGCCTGACCTTGTCGATCGGGGAAAATAGGCAGCCTGCGCCTGCCAGGTCAAGGGAACAGCTGTCATCCACTTGCATGATGGCATTGAGCTAAATTTGGGCACAATCTGTCCCATCTCGGCCCCAGGCTCGAGGGATTCTGTCGCATCTATAAGCCTGCACATGTCTTAGTTACTCGATACGCCTGCCGAGAGCCTTGGCAGCTCCTCAGTTCGGCTCGCGGTCCACCTTGAGCTTCCTTGTGCGACGACACACACGGCCGAAATTGGCAATCTCCCGTCGTCCGCGTCCTCCACGAGCCTCGCCATTCAGCAGCAGCAGCCAGTACGAAGTACTTTGCACAGCACAGCCGCGATACCTAGACGCCTCCTGCCGCTGCAGCCACTCGGGTACGAGCCGCGGGCGCGCGCGGCAGCATGTACAACAGCCGGTGGCTCCAACGATGGTGACAGCCTGGTGACTGTCGTACGAACGGGGCCGGGGGCGTGGGCTCGCCTACGAAGTAGATGCTCGTGAGAGAGAGAGAGAGAGAGAGAGAGAGAGAGAGAGAGAGAGAGAGAGAGGCACAGTACTCTCGGTGCGGGACGGACCGGGGCTGGTGGTCGTGGTGGTGGTCATGAGGGGGCGCGCCCGGCTCCTGCATTCATACCTGACGGCGACGGCGACGGCGACGGCGGTGCCCGAGATGGGCGCGCGGGAGCGCAGGCCCAGACCGCGGCTGGCCCATTCGAGCGGCTCCGAGCCGTTGCCGATTCGAACGTCGCATCGTCCCCGGGGTCGCTTCGAGATGAGCTGGCACCTGTGAAGGCGGAGGGTGAGCGGCCTGGGATCGACGTTGCATCCGCGCGGGCCAACTCAGGGCGATCCTTTTCACACAATCACAACCATGTGGCACGGCAATGTTAGTAATAGGTAGGATGGCAATCAATTACAAGGCCCAGCTAGACGGGCCCGAACACGAACAGATGCAAGACCAAGAAAAACCCAGTAAACCCAGTACGCCGCGCGAACACCGCACTGCCCCGACCCGAGGTAGATTGGTGGTAAGGTAGAAATGTACAAGACGAAGGCCCAGTGCGCCTCTAGGCTCCGGTAACCACGCCAACACCAGCAGGCAAGCCGGAACGCTATCGGAGTGTAAAGCAAAGAGAAAAGGGATTCATGTATTCGTCTGTTTCGTGAGGTTTCTGGTGGTGGTGGTGGTGATGGTGGTGGTTTGTCGCCAGGTGGACGTCGGCGGCATGGTTGATGTTTGGTTCGAGTGGTGGTGGTAGTGGTGGTGGTGGACCACCCGGGCGAAGCTGCTCGCGTGAGGTGGCCGCTTGTGCGGGAGGAAGGACGGTTGCGTCGGGGGCATTGGGCTATTAGACGCCACGGATGACCTGCGTGCGCTCGGATTGCAGCTGGGCTGCGTTGCGCTCGTGTGACTGCTTCTTGCACTGGGAGAGAGAAAAAAAATGACAGTTAGCATCTCCATCGTCGTCAGGGTCACATGGCGGCCGCGAGACCACCTGGGGAGGTTCTGTCACTTACGTCCTCGAGGCCGCTACACTTGTGGTCCTCTAACAGGCGGTGGTTGCCGCAGTAGTGACCCTTGCAGAAGCTGCAGTCGCCGACGATGCGCTGGGCGGGCTCCTTGCAGTCCTTGGCGTTGCAGCGAATCTTCTTGGGCGCCATAGTAGCGGTGGTGGTGGTGGTGGTGGTGGTGGGAGCGGTGGACAAGGTGTTGTAGTCGGTGACGGGGGACGAGGCTCGCTGCGATAACGGCGCTGTGGTGGTCGGACCGAGATCAGGCAGGAGGGAGAAAGGGCGGAAGGCGAGAGGGGCGAGGGCGGCTTTTTATCGACGCGGTCTGATCGGGCGGACGCAGTCGTGCTTGATTGTTATTCAGGAACAAAGTTTGGTTCTGCGAAAAGACAGCAGGATGGTGACAAAGAGAGGGCGTCAATGAGATTCCGGGAGGGAAGGCAGAAGAGGCGAGTGCGTCAGCGGAGGCGCCGGCGCTTTATAGGGAGGGAAGGCTGAAAGGCACGGACGAGGCGAGGCGCCGGGCTGGCGCTGCTGGCGTGCTGGCGCGACGAACGAGGGTCGGGGTGGCAGTTGGCTGAATCAGGACAGGCGGGCTAGCGCCCAGCGGCCGGTGGAGCCGCAGCCCGGGGGCCCGTTCGCCTCCCAGCAGATCCACGAGGTGGATGCCCGCCAGCCCGCCCGCCCGCCCGCCCGGGCAGCACAGCGCAGCACAGCTTGCCGGGCAGTGCCCGCACCGCCAGCTCTCAGGGGAGAACCAGCGATCAGCCAAGGTCGCCGGGCGGGTAGGTAGGGACGGGAGGCATGTACCTCCGTACCGGCCTGCGGGCACGCCAGCTTGGCCCAGCCGGTCACTGCTGACAGGCCCGAGGGGGGCCACTGAGTAATTGATGGCGCAAGGCCACCCGGGCGGTCACGAGACAATCGAAGCGCCTGGAATCACGCCGGAGCGTCCAGTCCATCAATGCCCGACTGATGATCCTTTTCACTGTCGCGCCAGAAGCAGCCTCGCAACGGCTCCCGCGGGAGAGAGCATGCCACGCACACACCTGTCACAAAGGGCAGCCAAAACGGCCTCGATGAATCAGCAACCTACAGCCAGAGGGGGTGGCCAGCACCGCCAGCAGCACCTTTTCATGCGTTTTTAAGCTGCCTTGTTTATTATGCCTGCGGGGACGAACGTCGCTCGTCGTCCAGGGTGCCGCCCTCCCTATACGTACCTAGCACACGAGATGCCGCGTTCGAGGCCGGCATGCATGAGAGATGCCCCTGGCTCTGGCTCCGACCGTCTGCCCGCACCGTCTCGCCGCGGCCAACGAGCGATGCGCGCCCGGGGTGCAGATTGTGCCTTGGGCACGCTCATGCTCGTGCTCGTGCTCGTGCTCGGGGGCCCGCCGCTGCGTCGAGCCATTAAGCCTCGGCCGGTCTGCGGTACGGGCACAGCACAGTGCCATGTGCGGTACGGGACTGAGAGGAGTAAAGCCTGCGCTACTATAATGCCGAGCGGTGCAACTCAGTCTCGTCACTCAGCCATCAGTCACTCACGCACACATGCCCCGTCGTCTCCGCCGTCTCCGCCGCCGCCGACGCCGCCGCCATCGCCGGGGGATTGCGCACCATGGCCCCGGCAGCTTGCGAGCTCCGAAAGCGGGTGGCGGTGACGTCGTGGCGCCCACTCCGGCCGGGTGGAATGACAGTCATCAGGCTGGGCCTTCCTTGGTCGGGTCCAGCTAGAGCGACCCAGGCCACCTCAGGTCCAGCGAGCTTGCCAGCCGTCCAGCCAGCGGGCCAGCCCAGCGAGGTAGGTGGTGCTAGTGGTGCCGGTGGTGGTTCACTTCAGCCAGCGTCGTCCGAGGCCCCGTCGTCCGTTCCAGGTCACCCAACGGCGGACGCCGACACGGCCGGCGACTCTCCGAGGCTACCTTGCTTCGCACAACGGGTACTAGGTAGATTACAGTCCCTCGGTGAGGTGTCCAAGCGAGCAACTACGGCTCGTCAATGGCACGACGGCGTGGCAGATGATGGATGGGCATACTCGTATGGGCATGCAGTGGCATGTGGGCAGACGGGTGGTACCTCGACTTATCTACCCCTTGGAGCAAGCGGGAGGGTTCCAGGTAGTCTTTAGTTACTGGTCGCATTTGTTGGGCAGCGGCGCACTGGCGGTCAGGTCCGTCCAAACACCCACCCACCCATCCATCCATCCATCCATCCAGCCATCCATCCCCATCCCACGGCATGGATGCCCCCTTCTCCCATCGCCGTCCGGCCTTTGCCCCAGCCAGCGACCCTGCGCAGGGGCAGCTGGCGGTCACTCCCAACCCAGTCCCTCTGCTGTGGCACGCCGCGCACGCCCCGTTGAGTCGCCGACAGGCGCCGCAGCCGCACGTCGCGAGACATCGACTGCGCATCTCGTCCCATCGGTCGGCTCAATCTTCACCGCGGATGCGCACATGTACCAAGCAAGAGGTGAGCTGGCTTGCATGACGGAGCCCCGGGGGTGGTCACCACGGCGGCGAACGGCGACGGCGACGGCGACGGCGGCCATCCCGCCAAGCATGCCACTCACGCCGGCGCATGAAGCCACGATCTCCCATACGAAGTGAGGGAGGTAAGGAATTACGAGTACGGCATGAAGGCCCGGACTATGCAGTAGGTTACTAGGTAGTTACTCGTACGGAGTACATGCCACGTCCGTCCGTCCCGTATCTGCTGGGTTGCCTCGTCGTGACTCGAGCGTTCGAGGTCCAGCCCGCCCAATTTAGCACCAGACCAAGCATTGGCCGCGCCGTGCTCCAGGCCGGCGGCCCAGACAGACGCCCGTCAGAACCAGCCCGCGGGAGAAGGGGGGGTGGGACAGGGGGGCCGAGATGCACTACGTACGAGTACAGCACCGTATTAAGTTACCGGGTACGAAGAGGCAGTCCGTGGCTAAAGGCCTTCAGAGACACAGCTCGCCGCCCTCGCTGCGCTCGCTGCAGAGGCGCCGATGCGCGAGACCTCGCGACCGCCAAAGTCTCACCTTGCCCACCCGCAGCTGAGCTGGGCGGGCAGGCGGGCACCTCCAAGTCCCGCAGGTGCCGTCTGGCATCCGGCGCCTGGAGTGGGGCCTCAGCGCCCGTCAGCCGCTGCTGCGCTGTCCATGCGACCCGCCGAAGGCTCGGCATTTGGGCCGCGTGCAGCTGGGAGGAACGCGGAGCGCCGGGCGGCTCCTCTTGTCTGTAGGAATGGCGCGTGTGCGAAGTTCTCCGGAGCGTGTCTCAACCGGTTCAGCTCGTCCATCCCGTGGTTCAGACGGCGTCGTCATCCTGTCGCTAGACTTTCCGCTCCTGAACTCCCCAATCGCACCGTCGGTTCCGGCCACGCCAAGGGTTGAAAGCGCAACGCAAGATGCGGAGGCAGCTTCCGCCATGATCAATGATGATGAGCGATGTGAGTCACGCAACGCAGGTTTTGCACCACGTCCGCCACGAAACCGTGCAATGTCCCAATACAAAGTCAATTGCCTGCAACAGCATTTCATTCATTTGGTCACGGAATTCGATTCATCCCCACGTCGAAGCTGCATGTGCGGTGCTCGGGAACAGCAATCGCTCATCTGGATGCGCCCGCTACCCTGCACCACGAAATCCAACCGAACCTGATGGCACCGACACTCATTCATCACTCGCACTCAGGGTTGACCTCCGTGTCAGTCCAGTTGTCCTCTCTCCTCTCTGATTTGTTACGATTGACGTGCCATGCGAAGAGCAAAGACCTGAGAGGAGAAAGTGCCAGTCATCAATCAATGCGATGCAACAACCGTGTAACTAACCATGGGCAGGCCAGCTAAGTTGCTGAGTGGGGGCGAGCATTGGAGGGAAAAAAAAAAAACAAAAAAAACAGAGACCGTCAGAGGAGAGAGACATCCACTGCGAGTGCCAGCAAAAACGAAAGCCAAAAAGTGACGTTCAACGACATGCCAAAAAATGAAATCAAGCTTGCCGTAACGAGGAATCGAACCTCGGTTTCCAGTGTTTCACTGGGTGAGTCCACAAACTGATGTCCTAACCACTAGACGATTACGGCTAAACAAGCTTTGACACATCTGATTCGCCGCTCTCCCAAGAGAGAGTGGAAAAATAAGACTTGCCGTAACGAGGAATCGAACCTCGGTTTCCAGTGTTTTCAACTGGGATTGGCCACAAACTGATGTCCTAACCACTAGACGATTACGGCTTATTGCGTCTTTGTTGAAGAACCGGGGGCTTATTCCCCCTTAAGTAGGTGGTGGACGGGGCGGTGGCGGTCGTGGCTGATGGCGGTGTGGGGCTGACGTCTCGCCCGCCTGCGTGAGTGGGGCGGCATCGGCTTGCGCTGCGGACGCGCGGGGCCGGGCAAGCCAGGCTTGTGACAAGCAAGCAGGGAGCTCCTTCCCTCGCTCGTGGACATGCACAACAGAGGCGTGGCCGGCGCCCAAGTCGGATCGTTTGGGCTTGGCGTAGGCTTCATTCAGTCCAGGCTGGCCTTCAAGCTGTTGGCTGCTCGTCGTGTCTTTTTTTACCCCATCGAGAGTCATTGCAAAGGCATGGCTGGCATTCTCGTCGATGTCGGGTGCAGTCCGGACGCTGCCTGCCTCTCCTCCGTGACCTGGCATTACTCGTTCCACCCCTGGCCCCCTCCGCCCTCCCGCTCAACGGTTCGAGCGTGCGTTGTTCTCGGCGTCGCAACCGGCAAGCAGCGCGACCCGTCCATCATTAATATCGCGTGCATCGATCCCCCGTATTCCTACCCCGGACACGGAACCTGTTCCGCCGTGGTGGGCGCCCTACCCGTGGATGCCTCGGCTGCGATGGGGACGCCACTAGAGCCAGGCGGCACCATGCGCGGAACGCCCTCCGCTAGCTCCAGTTGCCCATGGGGAAGCCAGTGGTACATATGGGTGTGCTCGAGCAGTCGCCTGGGCGTCAGACTCGCACGGCCGTCATCCTGATATCTGACACGAGGCCATGATGGAGTCTTCTGGCGCGGACAAGGGCTTCTTTCAGAAGAAGCCGGTTCTTCATAACCAGTTTTACGACGATGCCTCCTTTCAGCGGTGCTTCAAATGTGAGTTGGCGTCCCTGGTAGCCGGACTTACAGACTGACGGTCCAGTCTTCCTGCCCGCTCATGTGAGGGCCAAGAGCGAGGCCGATGTTGCCGCGTTGGGCCATGATGTCCTTACGGACCAGATTTTCGCCTGGATCACCGACGCGGAGCGTAACCAGCCATACGTCAGGGGCAGCGGTCGTGATGTATTCGGCCAGCGAGACAGCGAGCTGATCTGCACCGAAGGATGGAGAGAGCTTCAGAACTTTGGCATCACCAAGGGGTAAGTTCGCCTTGTAGTAGTGGAACGGACTACGCTGACAGACCGGCCAGTTTGGTGGCTACCGGTTATGACACACCATACGGAGCGTTTGCCCGACCTCTTCAATTCCTCCGGTCCCACCTATGGGTTGCTTCTTGCGCCAACGTTGGTTGTCCCTCAGCCATGCAGGACGGCGCTGCGTGCCTGCTCAAGAAGCACCTCACCTCTCCCAAGCTTTCCGCTCAGTTGTCGCCCGAGCAGCGCAGGGTGTTTGAGGATGCCTATCGACGACTTACATCCCGCGACCCCTCCGTTGCATGGACCAGCGGCCAGTGGATGACGGAACGGCCTGGTGGCAGCGACGTATCCCGGACTGAGACGACTGCTGTCCACCAGCCCAGTAATGTCGGCCTCGCATCCAAGCAGCAGCAGCTTCCCCTTGGCCCGTGGAGTATCAACGGCTTCAAGTGGTTCTCGAGCGCGACCGACTCCCGCATGACTGTATTGCTGGCCCAGACTCAGAGCGGGTTGTCTGCATTCATGGCTCCAATGCGAAAACACGATCCTACGGCCACAACAATGACTGGACAAACCCTCGATGATGGCGAATGTCTCAACGGGGTCCAAATCTCGCGCCTTAAAAGCAAATTTGGCACGCAATCATTGCCTACTGCCGAGCTCGTGCTTGAAGATATGCGTGGCTGGCTCGTGGGTCAAGAGGGCCGGGGCATTCACGAGATCACCTCCATTCTCAATCTGACAAGAATCCATTCGGCAGTCAGTGCCGTGGGTAGCATCGGTCGTGGTTTGGGTGTTGCGAGAGCCTATACGCTCGTCCGAGAGATAGGGGCTGGCAAGGGGGCACGCATCAGGCTGGTCCAGAGCTCGCTGCACATGCGAACTCTGGCCAAGATGACCAGTGAGTATCACGGTCTGATGCTCCTCAGTTTCTTCGCGTCGTACACATTGGGCATCACGGAGAACCCAGGCGACAAGCCCGCCTCGCCCGCTCTTGCGGCTCTCACTCCTGACGCCAAGCTCACCGAGCCTCTGCTGCGCGTCTTGACACAACTCACCAAGGCCTACGTCTGCAAGGCGTCCATCCCGCTGATGTTTGCCTGCATGGAGGCACTTGGCGGAGTAGGCTACTTATGGAACGCAGAGGCCGAGTACATGAACCTTGGCCGAGTGTTCCGTGACATGAGTGTCGGAGCCATCTGGGAGGGTACGACGGACGTGCTGTGCACCGACTTTGTCAGGGCGCTCAAGCATCCCAAGGGCGGTGCAGACTCCTTGGCTGCGCTAGAAGAGGTTATCAAGAAGGGCAGCGCGTTCCAGGGCAAGCTGCCGAAGCCGGGTGGCTGGGACCCGGTGGCGAGGTGGAACGAGGTCAAGGCACGGTTTGGAGACTCGCAAGCAGATCTTATGGGCGAGGGCAGAGAGCTCCTCTGGGCGGTCGCCGACATTCTGGTTTCGGTGCTACTGTACGTCGATGCCGCCACGGACGGCAACGCGGCAACGACCGACATCTTCCACCGCTTCCTTGAGGGCAAATATGGCGTGGCAAGGTCAAAGGGAAGCCCCAAGGAAGAGCTGGACAAGGACTTGGCCATCGTGTACGGCAAGGACGGGGTGGCAGCCAAGTTGTGATTTGCACTCCTAGTGGTATTTGCAGACTAACGCGACAAGAACAAGCCCCATTTCTCTCATGCCCCAAGAACCCTTTAGTTCTTAGTCTAGCCAGTGAATCCAGGGCATGTTCCTGTGAGACTCTTGGCCACGAACTGCAGAGTTCGGCAACCAGCCTCCGACCTGGCGGCGCCGTAGACCATCTCGCCGGCTCCGTGAGGGTTGGGGCACGCCTTGTAGTCGAGACCACCGTTCACAGAAAGCAATGTGTGGCCGTCGGGGCCCGCTTGCAGTGTGTACTGGTCCCGTCCCGGCGTCGGGTCGAGGCAGCTGAAACGAGAGTCGGGAGCGGCCTCGATGCAGGCGTTGTCGCCGTTGCCGTACAGGATCTTCTTCGGAGAGGAAAGGTCGAGGCAGAACCAGCCGTCGGGGCGGCCCGACACACCCAGAATGACATTTCCCAGCAAGTCTCCGACGTCGAATTGCGCGGGACTGCCGCTGCCAGCCTCGGCGATGGTGAAGCAGCAAAGGCTGGGGGGGCCCCAATTGTCGCGCGGGGCGACGGCCGCGGCCGAGACGGCGGTGGCAACGAGGGAAAGCATGGTGAGGGCCTCGGCCAGCATCTTGAATGTCCTGGAAAAGGGTATGTGCTTGACTAGCTTGGACTGTCACGAAGATGGGATCTAAGAGGGTGAATGGCGGACCGATGGGTCAAGCAAGAGCCCTACGAAGGCAGCTTTGGCTCGTTATATACCAGACCCTCGCTTGAAGGAGTGATTCACAGCATCCTTAGGAAGACCCTCCACGAGTTGGTCCTTCTGCTCACCACTGGCCGAGACATATCTTCGTGCACGTTGGCTGCACCTTTTCATCCCTCCGGGCTACAGGCAGGCAGCATTCGGTTTCCAGAAGAGGCAAAGGGCCGCGGTTCTCGTCACACAGAACCAGAGTCTCGGACGGGGACTCGCCGCAGGTCTCGAAAGGGCAATGCGCAGGTGGACAAAGGGCCCCCCATGGGCGGGCGCGTGTAAGCGCTGTGTCGGCTTGCCCTCACGCGGTGAGCGTGTGAGAGTGCCTGCATGCGACACCACGGGGGCTGCCGCAACGGACGTCGTTGGGACGAAATCGATGGCGCCAGGCGCCCCTTTGTAGTGCCTGCACTGGCCTAGACCCGATGCTTCGAGGGAGGCAGCTTGAAGCCCCGGAGATGGTGGACGAGAGGTCTATCGAGGCTTCACACGATCGGCGCGGGCGGACGCCAGGAACAGACGGGAGCCGGGAAGTCGCCCGCCTTGTCCATTGGGGCAGCGGCCAACGGCAGTGGTGGTGCCACTGCTGCAGGGGGCCTTCGGCCGACGTTGATGGGGGCCCAACGACATCAGCTCATAGGCTGCGAGAATCGCCCGCGGGAAGAGGAGTTAGCTGTTTGCAGCTAGCGGGCAGAGAAGAGGAACCTGAAATCTCTCGCATCGGCAGAGGCCGCGGCGCGGGTGACGGTTGTGATAAGGGCGTTCGTTGGTCGGTGGAGGTGACGGGGGACGAGAGGCACGGGACAGGACGGGACGAACCAACCTGGATTGAAGTGCCTGCCGTGGCCGAAACGGGGGGCCGTGATGGTTGTGTTTTAGAGCACGGTCCACTGAGACTCTCATCCCAACTGCTGGAAAGAGGAATAAGCACAGCAGTGAGAGGACCCGGACGCTTCATGTTGGGCGTCACGTGTACCTCGTAGCGCACCCCGCACTGTGACGACGTCGCCAGCCCATCACCCCGCCAGGGCGTTTCGTGCCGCAACTGGCCGCTGGATGTCCGCCCACCAGCCAGCCCTGGAGCATTCCTCCTCGATGGGCTGGAGGCAGCAGCTTGACCGGCAAGTTAGTCATTCTCGCATCCACCCTGGTCGTCATTGACTGGCCCGTCCCTGCCGCCGCGGCGGATACTTGACCTCTTCAGGGCGGGAGAGGCGCATGAAGCTCCTCCAATTGACCCTTCAACGACTTGACACGAGCTCACGCCCGCTCACAACGCCCACGCAGCCCGTTCGTGCACTCCCTCACGGTGGCCCGGAACAGACCGAGGACCCTGGCGCTCACATTCACTTGGCACGGCGCCGACCGAGTCCGAGGATATCCTCCGACCAGACGCGTGGAGCTATAAGTGCTCGCATGCCGGTCCTGCACCGCTGCAGCAGACCATCACAACCACCTCCACCCCCGGGTCGTGTCTTGTGCGACGACGTCCCCCCCCGTCCGACATGGCCATGCCCAATGACGTCTGGGAGGAAATCTCCCAGGATATACCCGCCGCGACGGATCCGTTCGTGCAGCAGTACCTCGCCGGCCGCGCCAACCTCATCGACCAGGAGAAGACGACGCGCTCCGACGCCTCGTTCCGCAAGTCGCTGTCGCCCATTGCGCGGCGCGCCTGCGCCATCGTCGAGCGCATCCGCGACCATGAGCATCGCACCGTCTGGACCCCCGACGTCGAGGAGGACATGGCACAGGCTAACGAGCAGTGCGTCTTCCCCGGCATGATGTTCATGATGGCCAAGGACCGCATGGAGAGCACCAACCTCTGGAAGATTGTCCGCCGCATGCCCAAGGGATGCCTCTTGCACGCCCACATGGACGCCATGGTTGACTTTGACTTTCTGCTCGACGAGCTTATGAAGCTGCCCGGCATGCACATGGCAAGCGACCAGCCTCTCGTCTCCAAGGAGGCCCTCGAGGGCGCCGCCCTCAATTTCAGATACCGCGCCAAGGAGCGCACCGAGGGCTCCGTCTGGAGCAGCGATTACGCTCCCGACACATTCATTCGTCTCACCAAGGTGGCGAATGAGTTCCCCGACGGAGGCCGTGCGGGCTTTCTCAAGTGGCTCAAGAGCCGCTGCACACTATCCATCAACGACAGCCACGAGCAACACCACGGCATCGACGCCATATGGAGAAAGTTTGCGAAATGTTTCGTCGTCGTCGCCACGATAATTCATTACGAGCCCATGTTCCGCGTATTCTTGCGCCAGCTCATGACGCTCCTTAAGGCGGATGGTGTCAACTGGGCCGAGCTGAGGTACGTGACCGCCGATGTGTGCCCGTGTCAATTTGTCGCTCCTAACCATGTTCAGGGTCACCTGGCCGCTCAACTACTGCCGTGACCAGCAAGAAACGCCCGAGGAAGACTATAGCCACATGTTCCAGGTCTTGGAGCAGGAAATAGCGAGGTTCAAGGCGTCACCACAGGGCGAGGGCTTTTGGGGACTGACGACCATCTGGACCACGTTGCGCAGCCTGACGACCAGGCCGGTGATCGAAAATATGGACCATTGCATCACGACAAAGATGGAGTTTCCGAGTCTCATCGCCGGCTACGACGTCGTCGGCCCTGAGGATTTTGGCAGGCCCCTGGTCGACTTGCTCCCCGAGCTGTTTTGGTTCCGCAAGCAGTGTTCGCAGGAGGGCGTCAACCTCCCCTTCTTCTTCCACGCCGGTGAAACGTTGGGCGACGGCTCAAGTACCGACCAAAACCTCTTCGATGCCATTCTGCTCGGCACGCGCCGCATCGGTCACGGCTTCAGCCTGTTCAAGCACCCGCTGCTCATCGACATGGTCAAGGAGAAGCGCATCCTGATTGAGTCATGCCCCATCTCCAACGAGGTGCTGCGCCTGTGCGGCTCCGTCACGGCACACCCGCTGCCCGCGCTGCTCGCGCGCGGCGTGGCTTGCTCCCTCTGCAACGACGACCCCGCGATGCTGGGTCAGGACACGGCCGGCATGTCCCACGACTTCTGGCAGGCGCTGCAGGGCTGGGACAACCTCGGGCTCGCCGGCCTAGGCAGCCTGGCTGAGAACAGCGTCCGGTGGGCGGCGTTTGAGGACGAGGACGCCGCGGCGTGGGCCAAGGGCGTGAGGGAGGCGAGCGTCGGGGGCGGGCTCAAGGCCCAGCGCATGAAGGAGTGGCAGATCGAGTGGGAGAAGTTCTGTCTCTGGATCGTCACCGAGTTCGGCGACGACTTCGATCCGGACGGCGACGAGGCTGCTGCGGGCGCAGACGCCGCTGCCTAGAGAAATCACACCTTTCGGCTGCGTGTTGCGGGCGGCGCGGCCAGGGGAGGCGGCCAGGGCAGGCGGGCGACACCACATGTTGTTCAACACAGGTCTGGAGTAGCACGGCGTCAAAGGAGGGGTGCGAACCCAAAGTATTTTTTGGGGGGGGGGGGCTTCTTCCTCAGGGACGCTGCCATCTTCAACGACACAGATTTGGGGGAAGGCGGGCGTCAGCGGACGCAGGGCGCGGGCTTACAGGCGTATGGATGCAAGCGGCTCGATCGAGCGCGCGTGGGAAAGCCCAGTACGATAGACGACTCTTTTTTGGCGGCCCATGCACGATGGACTCGGTGAGGAAGAAAGAACTAAACCTCCATGTTGCATCCAGCGCCAAAGTGAGATGGTCTCGCTAACGTGAGATCGGGCACGACAGCCCGGGGGCAAGGGTGTGCTTATTAGATACCTATGTAGGCAAGGTAAGGTCAGGTAAGCTACGGTAGTTTGCCTACCAACCTACCTTACCTAGTGCTGCCGGTCCTCAGCCCGCCCCAACCCCAAACACACTATGCCTTGCCTTATGTACATACCTTATATACACATACACCTCCTGGGAGGGGGTTTCCCCAATCTGGAAACCCCCCGTCACCCGCGTTGGCTGCTGCTTACTCCCCTTCGCGGCGATGCGACTGTCGATGCCGGCGGCGGGGGTTCGCAGAGCCTCAGCCCTCCCACGACGCGGGCTGGCTGGCTGGCTGACCGACAGCGTCTGACTCCCCAGTGCCTGCGGATGGACGAGACGTTCATTGTCACGATGGCTCAGCACCTCACCTCACAGGAGGCACGACACGCGGACCCGATCTTTCTTGCTCATAAAGTGTGAAATTTTTACTGCCGAGGGTTGGACGATAGTAATAGCGTGAAAGGGGGGTATTTGGGGAAACAGAAAGCGCAAAAGCAAAAACCAAGTTAGTTAGATCCGTATACGCCACTACGCCAGCTTGGAATCAAGCTTTCTTTCTTGCCATGCCTCTTTTAAAAGCCCGTAAACTCCCCACGGAATGACTTTGTTGCTGTTGATCCCACCGTGCATGCCCTTCTCTCTCTTTCCTGCTCTCCCCCGCCATTGGGCGAGATATTCCACCGCGGAGTGCGCGCCCAGGCCACATCACGACCCTTCATATCGACTGACACGCATTCCAGAGCCATTGGTTCATGCGCAGGGGTTGCATGTCGACGAGATCGCTGTGCTCGATGGCCTCGTTGAGACTCGCGCGGCTAAAGTCATAGCGGCCGTGGGCCGTGGCCAGCAAGCGCTGGTAATAGGTGGCGCGGCTTGTGTCGCTCGTCTGCGCGCAATACGCGGTGAGGGCGCGGAGGTCGGCTACGGAACGCACTTGATGGGTGAAGTGGACTGCCGTTCCGTCAGTCAAGCGTCGACGAGAAAACGAAGGCTCAAGTACCGTTGCGGGTGACGCTGCACATGTCGACGATCTCACGCACCGTCATGCGGTCACCGCGCATGGTGAACTCCTGCGGCCATCGCTCGGGGCCGAGATCGATGGCGGCGACGACGAACCTGGCCACGTCATAGATGCTCGTCAGGCAGACACGGACGGAACGACCCTTGGCATCGCGATCCGGGTATTCGGCTGTTGCGCTGGAAATGTCGACGAGGAAATCGGCAGGGGTTTGGGTCTCGGACCGAAACCCGATGCAAAAGTGCTCCAAGCCCAGGGGATGCATCCGCTCCATGAAAACACCGCAGGAGAAGACGGTGTATTGTATGCGCGACTGCGAGGCTAACTGGCGCAGCAGGGCCAGGCAGTTGGCCGACCTACGATCCGTGGGGAGGACGCAGTGCGAAGAGTCAGACGAGGATGACGAGGAGGAGGAAGAAGACGAGGACGGCCGGTGAGAGAGGCTGCCCTCGAACTCGGCGGGCACAAAGGTACGCACGCGACTGCGCACAGCGGCCTGGATGAGGTTGACCTGCGGGCGGCCCGTCACCGTCGACAGGACCAAGTCGACGCCCTGCAACGCAAAGCTGAGGCTTGCCAGGTCGCTGTAGTTGACGACCTGAACGGCGACGTCGAGCGCCAGCAGCTCGGCCGTGGGCTGATGGATGGTCAGCGACGCCTCTCTACCCGCCAGCAATACCGGTGGAAACCCGACGCCAAGTACTTCGTACACGAGCGGCAGGTCGCTGTGGAGGGGTTTGGAGCTCTGGTGCGGAGGGGAAATCCGCAGAGGCGGGGGAAGGGAGGAGGCTCACGGAGCGCGAGAGCACGACGACGTTGTAGGCGTTTGCCGCCTGCGAGAGCTGCGACGCCAGCAGGTATCCCAGGCCGCCTCCGCCAGCAACGGCGATTCGCATCATGGCGGGGGGGCGCGGCGGCGGGTGCGGGTTCGCACCATGGAGAGAGGACCAGGGTGCTGAGCTGGTTGGCGTCGTTTGATGGACCCGTCCTTTCGTCTTTCTGTCCGCCCGTCGGTCGGTCGTGTCGCTCTTGTCGTCGATATTGTGCTGGTGGTCTGCCGGTCCAGCGTTTCTGCCCGTCGTCTGTCCACCTGCGCGCGTGCCCGACTTTTTCTGCCTCTGCCGTGGCTGTTGGCCGGCTTCGACCCAGGGTGCCAGAATCGCAGCACAGGGCCCCGATGGATTGCGCGTCGTGCGCTGTTTTCGCAGCTGTTCGCAAGCCCGCGGATGAGCAAAAAAGAACAGAAGAGAGCGCGAGCAGAAAATAGAGCGAGAGCGAGCGAGAGAGACAGAAGTCGTGTGCTTCCGGGCCGAGAAACAAGACACACGCACACACACACGCCCGCGAAACGAGCAAACGTCAACCAAGTATAGATTTATATATAAAACGGCCCGCGGGGCGAGGAACGAAGGACCCCCCCTCGGTCAAGGC
Source organism: Purpureocillium lavendulum (assembly GCA_029168975.1). Taxonomy (NCBI): domain Eukaryota; kingdom Fungi; phylum Ascomycota; class Sordariomycetes; order Hypocreales; family Ophiocordycipitaceae; genus Purpureocillium; species Purpureocillium lavendulum. The sequence goes on along the minus strand of JAQHRD010000005.1, from coordinate 758,815 downwards.
CCCCCCCATGCCATACCCCCATGTCTGCCGCGTCGACTTGAGGTTGCATTCGACACCGCTAAGCAAATTACCGGCAAACGGTTCGAGCGTGGCATGGCGGGCATGGCGGGCGCGGCGGCGGGCGGGCAAGTCGAGAAGCATGGCACATGGCGGCTCCTTCCTGGTCCCGGCATGCCCTGGCCGGGCCTGCACGAAGATGGTGCGAAGTACCTCGTTCGCATGGAACAGGCGGGACAGGCAGGCAGGCAGGCCCGGCCAGGCAGGGTTGCCTCCCAGGTCCTTCCTTACATTGCGAGTACTCCGAGTGTACGGGACTGCACGGAGTACCTACCGTACGAGTTCTCGTGCAGTCCTCTCCTGCCCTCTTCTGCCCTGTCGTGCCTTCCCGGGTCTTGCGCAGGTTCCTTGTCGGTATCCAATTCAATCGCTCCTTCCTCTGCGGTCGTCTGTCTGTGTGTCTGTTTTTCTGCGGCTCCACCGAGCGGCCAGCACTCGTGATCTCTTCCCTCCTTCTCCCCTTGCTCCGGCTCCTGCTCCCCCTCGACCGTTTCCGTCGGCTGCTTCTCCTCCTCCTCCTCCTCCTCCTCCTCCACTACAAGACTCGCAATCACCCGTGGATATGGAGACGCCCACACCCCGGCCATATCCTGCACCACCCGCTGCACCACCTGCCGCACCACCCCGATGCCATGCGTGTCCCACCACCCCCGTCGTTCCGGGCTCGTTCTGCCCTCGGCCCACGCCTAGGCCCGACTGCCTTGCCTTGCCTTGCCTTGCATCCTTCACCACGAGATTCGGACTCTCGACGTCGCTGCACATCCTGCCTGCCTGCTTGCCTGTCATCTGTCTACCCGCCCACCTACCTTGCAGCGCCACCTCGATAAGCGGCCGGCTGTCCCTGCCGATGAAGACCAGGCGAAGCAAGACAAGACAAGACGAGACAGCCTCCACCCCGGTTGGGGCCCGCCCGCTAACGTGAACTAGGTAGCTGGGGCCGCCGCCGCCATCGATCCATCTTTGGCCCATCACAGCAGCCATGGCGCGTCGGTCTAGGGACGGGCCAGCCAAGCCAGGGCACCGCACGATGTGGCTTTTCTTGCCCCCTTGTCCCATCTCCCATCTTCCCCCCTCCCCACTCATGGGACCACACAGTTCCGCACCTTTATGTGCGCTAGCCCCTCAGTAAACCAGTGTCCGAACGCTCAGAGCCAAGAACCAGAGACACACATGCATGTCGCGCTGGCTGCCTTCTGCACGCGATAACAGGCTCGCGGCTCAAGACGCGGCTCTTCAGCCCGTCATCCGCTCCTGGCGAATCGGCGCTGCGAGTCCGACTTGTCGTCCCGGAGCACAAGCTTGGTCAGCACGTATTTCCTCCTCGTTTTCTCTCGCACCCGCTTAGACGCTCCCGCCCGTCTCACCCACGGCCGACCGACACGCCTCGTATCACCCCAGAATGCGCGCGTGTGCGTTCAAAGTCGTCCCCGCGCTGCCGGGCGCCGAGGGCTCGGGGAATGCAACCGGGCCTGCGTGGGTTGTCGCTATGTGAGCCCATCGTGTTGAATCGCGATGTCACCTCCGGGAACAGCTCGAGTCGAACCGAGAGGCCAGTTACAACGCGCAAAAAAAAACAGAACGTTTCGCCACTCAGCTAAACCCACTCTTGTCACTCGGCCTTGTGTCCGCCTGACGGCCTGGGTTTCGAGGCTCGCGGCGTGATCGACCGAGGCTGAGGTTTGCCGCGGCGGCGATCGGCGCCTCACATCGTCCAGTTCCCGCCGTCCGCAAGGCACATCTCACCTCGCGACGTGGGTACGTCCAGGCGTCGTCGGTGCCAAGCTCGGCGGCATGCTGCCATCTGAAACAACAGCATTTCTGTTCCTGCCTTTGCCCTGCCTCATCGGTCTCGTCCCTGCCCTGGACCGTGTTCCTGGTCCTCGGGTTTCATTGACGACGATGCGCGGCCGCATGCAGTACGCCCTGGGGCCTGGCAGGACCCTGAGCAAGGCTAACGCAGGTGCATGCGAATCAGCTTCCCGCCCCGTTCGACTGCGAGCCTCCCGACACAGGCTGTTCATCAACACAGCTGTTGGGGGCCAAACCCGCCAACCCACCCCCCAGCGGTGAACAGTGTGGCGGAGCTCGGCATTTGCCTCGTAGGGCTGAAGGATGCCTTGAAAAACCTAACTGGGCGCCTAAATCGACGGCTCCGGATCGAATAAGATCTGCTCCCCGGGGTCCTGACGGCCGGCCCCCGTAAACCCCCACCGATACCCGTCGACACTGCCATGTGGTTTCAGCTACGCCTTGCTACATGGAAACTACTGTTGGTGCAAGGCGACATCGCCAAGAGATTTCTTCTAACAATAATCTAGCTTTATGTAAATGTTACCCTACGCCTGCAGCGCCGTCTCTTCCCTCGCCGCTCCGCTGCCTTTGCGCCAACCCTCGGTGTGGTCTACACGGCGCCTCGCCACGCTCTCTTCGCCACGCCGGCCCCAGCCTCCACCGCCGGGCGTACACACGATGATCCGGTCCCCGGCTTTCATGGCCGCGCTGTTCTTGGCCCCCAGGTTGATTTGGCGCTCCTCGTACTCCTTGTCTGCGTCCTCCTCCTTGCCGCCGTTGCTGTGGAATTGGGCCAGCGACTTGTCCCAGTTGGACTTTTCGACATTGCGGACCCAGAGGTTCAAGCCGCACGCGCCGTCCTCACCCCCGTTGAGGCCATACGGGTGATAGACTCTGCGTTCGCTGAGGATCGATACCTGGAGCGGGATGCGGAATTCAATGTCGCGAATAACGCCGTCGCCGCCCCGGTGCTGCCCAGCGCCGCCTGAGCCCTTTCTGATGGAGAATTCGCGCAGAAGCACGGGATATCGCCGTTCGAAAATTTCCGAATCGGTAATGCGCGTGTTTGTCATGTGGACGTGCACGCCTGACGTTCCCTCCCAGTCAGGCCCGGCTCCGCTGCCGCCAGCAATGGTCTCGTAGTATCCGAAGCCCTTGACAGCCTCTGCTCCGGACTGGTTGCCACCGAAGCCGAATGTCAGGTTGTTACAGCAGCCTTGACTAGCCGCACATGCCTGGAACGCCTTGAAGATGACGTCCGTGATGCGCTGGCTCGTCAGGACATTACCGCCAACGACCGCAGCTCCGGGTGACGGAGACAGGATCGACTTCTGCGGGATCTTGACGTTGATGGGTTTCAGGCATCCCTGATTCAGCGGAATGTCCTCGGAAACGAGGCATCGCAGACAGTAGATGATGGCGCTATAAGTGATGGCCTGCGGCGCATTGATGTTGCCGTACACCTCTGGGCCCGTGCCCTCAAAGTCAAACTCTGCACTTCCGTTTTGAGGATCGATGCGGATCTTGAGCTGGATGGGGGAGCCGTCGTCCATGTGGTCGATGGCCGACAGGTCCTTGCCCTCGAAGCGCTTGTGGACGTCCTTGAGGAGCTTGCGCACGCACTGCTCGGCGTTGTCCTGGATGTTGACCATGTAGAATTGGACCGTCTCCTCGCCGTACTCCTCGATGAGCCCCTCAATGAGGGAGATGCCCTTTTGGTTGGCCGAGACCTGTGCACGGAGGTCGTTGATGTTGTCGGCCAGGCAGCGCGTGCCGCTGCAGCCGGGGTACTTGGCCGGCTCGTCGTAGAAGAGCTCGACGACGCGCTTCTCGTCAAACTTGCCGCCGCTGACGAGCTTCTCGCTGCGGATGGAGGCGCCCTCCTGGAACAGCTCCCTCGAGTGGGGCGGCATGCTGCCGGCGGTGATGCCACCAATGTCGGCGTGGTGCGCGCGCGAGGCGGCGTAGAAGAGGATTTTCTCGCCCTTGTCGTCAAAGGCGGGCATGACGAGGGTCACGTCGGGCAGGTGGGTGCCGCCGTACGCGGGGTGGTTGGCGATGATGACGTCGCCCCTTGCCAGCTTGCCCCTCCATATCTCGGCCTGGCGCTTCACGCACGTCGACATGGAGCCGAGGTGCACGGGGAGATGGGGCGCGTTGGCGACCAGGTCGCCCTTGGCGTCGAAGATGGCGCACGAGAAGTCGAGGCGCTCCTTGACGTTTGTGCTGACGCTCGTCTTCTGCAGGGCGCGGCCCATCTGCTCGGCGATGGCCATGAAGCGGTGGCCAAAGATGGACAGCATGATGGGGTCGACCTCGCGGGTGCCATTTTGCGGCCTGACGAGGCAGTCAGTCAGTGATCTTGCCAGCTAGGGAAAAGGGGTTAGGAGGTTAGGGGAGTCGTACTCGCTCTTCGTCTCGTGCTCAATGTCCAGCACGACGTGGGTCTCGGTGATGAGAGCCTTGGCCTTGGGCGTCACGACAATGGTCTGCGTCCCGTCGGCCAACATAGCCGGGCCGCGGAGGACGTCGCCGACGGCGAGGTCCTCGAGCTTGTATATGGGTGTCTTGTGGCGGCCCCCCTCGAAGTAGACCTCCTTGGTGCCGTGCCTCTTCTCGTCGGTGACGGCCCGCCGCTCAATCGTCTTGAGCTGCTGGTCCACGGTCTTGTCCTTGTGGCGGAAGCTCTTGCCGATGCCGCGCACCCTCACGTCGTCGACAATGATGTCCCTCTCGTCGAGCGTGAAGCCAAACTCGTACCGGTGGTGCCTGACAAAGGCCCGGCCAAACGCCCAGTCCTCGCCGCCAAAGTGCGCCGCGGCCTCGTCGGCCGTGGGCTTGACAATCATGAGGGCCGACTCGGTGCCGCGGTACCGCATGTTGAGGTACTCCTGGAACTCGATCTCGTCGTCCTTGAAGCCCTGCTCCTTCAGCGCGGCCCGCGACGCGTCCTTGAGCTTCTCCATCTTGCTCCGCAGTTCGGCGACGACGGCGCCGCCGTCCTTCCACACCGACGAGTCGGGCTCCTGGCGCTCGTCGACGACGTCCGCCAGGGCCATGCCGTAGGCGGACAGCACTGACGAGTAGCGGTGGATGAGGATCTGGTGGATGCCGAGCGAGTCCGCAATGGCCACGGCGTGCTGGCCGCCGGCGCCGCCAAACGTCGCGAGGCGGTGCTTGGACGAGTCGTGCCCCTTGGCCTCGGTGATGGACCGGATCGGCCGCGTCATGGTCTCGTTGGCGACCGTCAGGAAGCCATACGCGACCTCGTCGACGCTCAGGCTCTTGCCCGTCTCCGCGTTGACCTGGTCCGTCAGCTCCTGTAGGACTCTTTTGCTGGCCTCGGGGTCCAGCCCCTCGTCCTCGTTCTTCCCGAAGATCTTGGGGAAGAACTCGGGCAGCAGCCGGCCCAGGTACAGGTTGGCGTCTGTGACAGTCGCCGGGCCGCCCTTGCGGTAGCACGCGGGGCCCGGGTGGGCACCCGCCGACTCGGGCCCGACGGCGAAGAGCCCGTTCCGGAAGAACAGCCGGGAGCCGCCGCCGGCCGCGACGGTGTTGATGTCGAGCTGCGGCGACTGGATCGTGACGCCCGCGGTTGTCGTCTCGAAGACGTGCTCGTAGCGGCCGTCGCCATAGCGCGAGACGTCGGTGCTCGTGCCGCCCATGTCGAAGCCAATGACGGGAATCTTGGTCTCCTCGTCATACGACGTAATCGCATAGCCGACGACACCACCGGCGGGGCCGGAGAGAATGGCCTTGAGCCCCGTGAACTTGTCGACGTCGACGAGCCCGCCGTCGCTCTGCATGAACTCGCAGCGGGCGCCCTTGGGGCCCGCCTCGGTCTTGACGCTGTGCGTGCCGAGGCCGCCCTCGAAACCACTTTGGAAGCCGTCAATGTACCTCCGGATGGCGGGGGTCAGGTACGCGTCGGCGCAGACCGAGGTGGCCCGCGGCACGAGCTTGACCATGGGCATGAGCTCGTGGCTCAGCGAGATGTGCTTGAAGCCGACCTCCCGCGCTATCCTCCCGACCTGCGCCTCGTGATCGGGGAACGTGTAGCCGTGCATGAGGCAGACGGCTATGCTGCGGATGCCCTGGTCAAAGACTTCCTGGAGGCGACGGCGGATGTCCTCGTCGTCGGCCCTCTTGAGAACGCGCACCGTCTCGCCGGACGTGCCGCGGACGAGATCCTTGCCGGCGGCGTCCTCGCTGCCGACACGAGCGTGGGCGGGGGTGACGGTCCGCTCTGGGTCCTCGGCGTAGTCCTCGAGCGTGACGCGCTCGTCAATCTCCACGACGGCCTCGTACAGCACGTCGGGTTTCCGGATGGCCAGGTCAAAGATGCGGGGGCGGGACTGGTTGCCGATGGCGAGGCAGTCGCGGAAGCCGCGGGTGACGACCATGGCGATCTTCTCGCCCTTGCGCTCGAGCAGGGCGTTTGTGGCGACGGTGGTGCCCATGCGGATGGAGTCGATGTCGGAGGTGTCGAGGGCCTCGCCGCGGGGGATGTCGCGGGCGAGGAAATGGCTCATGATGCGGCGGATGCCCTCGAGGGGCGCGTCCTTGTAGTTGGCCGGGTCCTCGGAGAGCAGCTTGATGATGATCTCGTCGCCGTTGTGCTCGCCGACGCAGTCGGTGAAGGTGCCGCCGCGGTCGATGGCGATGCGCACGCCGCGGCCGAGCGGGCTCGCTGTGGTAGAGGCGGTTGAGGAGGACGTCATGGCGGCGGTGATGGGGACGCAGGTCTGCCGCGCTCAGCTCACTATGATGGCGCCGTGAGATGGAGAGGAGACGATGAACAGGCAGGAAGCGAGGAAACGGCTAGATGAAGAAGAAATGCAAAGGAATGGCAAGACGAGCGGCGGGCATGCTCGTTCGCTGAGTCGGCGTCGGGATTGCTAAGCGACAGACGGCAGCAAAGGCCTTTTATTCCTACGAAGTAGTGTTGGGCACCGCAGGTTCCAGTGCTCGGCTCACGGCGGCATCTCAACTTCAGCGCGTTGTCGCAGGCGGGTTGGCGGGGTTCGGGGCGCGCTGTGGAGGGGCAGTTGGGGCTGGGGGCAGCCCCAAGGCGCGTGCGGGCGGCCACCGAGCAGGAGTTGAGCGCGGTGGCCGGTGGGGCAACAGCGGACCGGGCTTCCGCCTCCGACGGGGCACCGACGGGGAGCGTTCCCGAGGGGCACGGCGCCCCACAGCGAGCGTGGTGGGTGCCCGCGCCGGGCCGGGCTGAGCCTGAGCCTGAGCCTGAGGTGAAGATGAACATGACGGGACTCGGGGATGCGGCTGCACGACGTCGTCGAATCCGTGGACCCGATGCGGCGCCAAAGATAACACAACACGCAGCACGGCCGCCCCTGTATCACACTGTATCACACACCTCTGCGTCGAGGACATTACATTGCACAAGTTCGTCCGTACTCTGCGAGCCCGTGGTACAATACATGACTGTTGTTATTATTATTATGGTCAATACAGTAGTTAATTACCATCCATCATGATCCATGGATGACACCCCGTGATAGATACCCCGTGCCATGTGAAGGCGAAGAGAAACGAAGAGAAACGAAGAGCCCGCTGCCTGGAAGACGCTCCGCGCGTGTCTCGCTCCGCCACCGTCCAAAGTTAAACTCCGGCTGCAATTCGCATCCCAATGCACACACACCTACCTACCTAGCAGTCCAGTCCGTACACGTACATGCGCCGTGACGTTCATCACGTCTTGAGCTGGAAAATGGTGCGCACCGCCGCGTGGTCCGACGTCCACTCGTTGTCCTGCTGGTTCGGCTCCGACTCGGGGCGGCCGACGACGATGGCCTGCGAGTCGACAGGCGTGAGGGCGCCGCCCTTGTAGTAGACAAAGTCGATGCGGTCGTTGGGCTCGGCGCGGCCCTCGTTGTCGTTGAAGACGGGCGACCAGGTCCAGCCGGGCTCGACGAGGGCGTCGCGGTGCACCTCGCGGTACGAGTCGCGCAGACCGGCGTTGACGGGCGTCACCGACGACGGCCACGGGAAGTCGCCCACGCCGCAGTGCAGGTACGTGGTGCGATCCGTCCAGTCCAGGTGCGAGGGGGCGTTGAAGTCGCCCGTGAGCACCACGGGCACCTCGCGCGCCTGCTCCAGCTGCGCCTTCATGGCGTCGACGATCTCGCCGATCTGGCCCGTCCGCCCCGACGCGCCCTCACGGTCCAGCACCTCCTCCTTGGTGCGGTTATCGAAGCAGAAGTCGTACGGCCCGTACGGGTCGTAGCCGAGGTGCACGTTCCACACGATCACCTCGACGCCCGAGTCGAGCCGCACTCGCACCGAGCCGCCACGGCCCACGGGTTCGTACTTCTCGACGATGGGATACCGCGAGATGATGCCCACGTCATCACCCTGCCACCAGTCCCAGCCCAGCGCCTCGCCCAGCCGCTGCGCGTGCCCGCCCCACGTCTCCTGCAGCCCGACGATGTCCGCGTCCGCCTGGCTGAGGAACCGCACCTGCTTGTCGTGGTAGTCGTTGACCTTGGTGCCGCCGAACCACAGGTTGTACGACATGACGCCCAGCTGGCTGCCGCCCGACGTGCCCCAGCGCGACGACGCCGACACCACCGGTACCGTCACCTCCATGCGGGACGGCACCCCGTCGGGGCCCGTCGCCGACACCGTCACGTTGCCCGTCTTGGACGACGTCGTCGGCTTGCCCGTCAGCCGCCCGTCGGCCGACATCTTGACCCACTCGGCCCCGGGCGACGCCTTCTCGATGGCGTAGTCGACCTTTTCCTCGTCGTCGTCGTAGTCAGCCGCCTTGCCGAGCAGGCCCTTGATCTTGGCCTCGAACGAATTGCCCGGCCGCGCGTTGTGCGTCTTGAACCGCTCGACGAGGAAACCGGGCCCGCGTTGCCGCGAGACTAGATCTGCGACGCATGTTCAGTCAGCCCTGTCCAAGTTTCTTGCCGTCGACGGTCGGTGCGCTGCGGTATACTCTGCAGCGTACAATATACACACCTCTGTGGGACTCATCCTTGCTCGACAGCCGCCCGGTCGAGGGGGCGGCGAGAGAGTTGCCGACGCAGCAGGCGAAGAGCAGCGCCTTGACTACCGACTTCATGATGGATGGCGCGAGAATGTAGCGGGTGCCGCCTTGCCTTGCAAGTGTTGTAGCTCGTGCCCGATCTTGACAGCAGCAGCCAAGGTCTGTTACGAGTACAAGATAGACGGAGCAGGGTGCCAAGAGAAAGAACGGCCCCAAAGGCCTGAGTATTCTCCCGTCTTAAAGGACCTACGGGCCGCTTCGGCGCAGTCGATCCGGCAACGGTCCTGCCATGCGTGGACTCGCTAGGCCCATCGGCGGGCGGCCGAGAATCATGTCGACTGCCTGAACTGGAATGGGTACCTAGGCGAGTCGAGGTCGAGTGCGGGCAGCTGCGACGCACCTGCAACCGGCACAGGCAACTGCCCACCTACGGCGGCTCTTCGCTACTGCCTTACCTGCATGAAAGCATAGTTGCCTCTCATTACCCGTCACTTTGATGCTTCGAGAAACGCCATCAAGCCTTACAAAAGCAGGGCCTCCTGTGCGCCGTGCACTTACACCGCCGATCACACGAAGCCACGGCGCCAGCGGCTCGCGATCGTGCGTGAACGACAACCACCAACGGGCCAAATTTAGGGCCGCTTTTCCCGGAAACGTCAACACGCAGGACGTGGTTGGCCGGGCAAGAGAAACCGTGGCGGGCGGCGTGGAGAATGTCGCTGTCTCGGATGCCGCATGCCTCACCGCCGGCCGCAGCGCGGACGGGGGCATGGGGGGACGAGCAGAGCCGGAATGTCGGCCGATGCGTGTCTCGCATTTCAGAACCGAAGACTCGGGTGTAGCCTCCCCGGGCGCGCACGCGACAGGACGAGTGAGTGAGTGTGCGTGGTCTTGGCGGCCTGTTGAAGGTACTGGTCATTGGGCCGATGGTCTGACTCTATACGGCAGTCGGCTATGTCGGCTCCGACTTGGGAAGAGCCATCATCACATTTGCGGCCCAAGTATTTCCCTATTCTCTTCAACGGTTTTTGTTCATGTGCAAGGACGAGATGCCAGGTGCCTGCTTGCGTATGCTTGAACGGTGATCAGAGGTCACGGCAGGCGGTGGCGTCTGGATGCAGGGCAGAGGGCAGCCACAGGACGGGACCATCCGCTTTGGCAGCTCCGAGTAAAGTCGACCACTTGCATTTTTCAAAGAGCAAGCACCTGACAGTACAGTGCTATACCGACAGATTCGTTGGCAAGGCCGCGTCAGAGCCTGGGCGTTCCGACGACGGATTTCACCGTCAGGACTCGGGAGTCAGGAATCAGGATCCTGTCAACTCATCGAGGTCGTTCTATTCCGCGAGGGCAAGGTGGCAGTGCCGGTTGGATAATCGCTTGCACATCCATCGACTCGGCATGACAAAGACGCTGCTGCGCCCTCGGCAAACGCACGCATGTTGGTGCCGCGATTCCCAACGTGATGGCCGGGGTATCATCATTACTTGGTCCCCAGTCAGACTTACACCACGCTGACGCACCTGCCGTCGATTCGACCATGTACATCTGTGCGCCTCATCATTACTTCAACGTACAATGCAGCACGTACCTGCTGTCGGTGCCCTGGTGTTGGCACAATAGCAATCGGCATCGAACCCGCATTCGCTCCCCCGTCGCAAAGCCATGCACGCTGCTCATTCATTGTCGCGGCGCGTGCGGCCCCTGACATCACCGCCACGTATGTCGTCGAGGCTGTTGTCGCCAAGCAAGGCCCGCCCGCATCCACAGCTGTGAGCTCTCACCAGTCACCGCCAACCAAACCAACAATCTCGACACGCACAGCCCGGTTTCTGGATATACATAGCAACCAGCTCATGCAACGCGGCTCCTGCCCTCGCCGCGGTCGCTGCCAAGTCACCAACCTGCTGGGAATTGTCCGGGGACGTCAGGCAAAAACCGCGAAGGACCGCCCACCCTGCCGCAGCGCAGCGGCGGCGCCTGGGCATTGGCCAAGGCGTGGCATGGCATGGCATGGCATGGTCATGGTCGGTCATGGCCATGGCATCCCTGCTTCCTGTACGCCCGTTTCATCCAGCGGCATTGAGGGAGGGAGTTGACGACGCCCAGCGAATGGGCGCATCCCGAGCGGCGGTCACACCACCACCACTACCAACCACCACCGCACCGCACAGTCGCACACCTTCAGCGCCTCGCCAACCCCCGGTCCCCTGGGCCCGAATGACCTCATCCCAACAACCCCCGTGGCTCAACCAGTCTGTCTTCCCACCGCCGACGTCGCGGGAACCGCCCTGTCGTCGCCGTCGACGGGCAACACGGTCGGTGGGTGTGGTGTGCGACAGAAACAAGTTTGCCCGCGGTTCGTCTCCAGCTCTCGCGTCATGTGGGCGTTGCCTTCTGCCCCGGGGTATGTGCGTTGCTCGACTCGAGTCCCCTCAAGCACATTGAGAGGCTGCGTTGTGTTTAAAGTGCCGTGTCCCGCCCATCCCCTCCATGCGCTCGGTTCGGTTCGGTAGCGGAGCACCTCCTCTCGGGCCATCATCATCCTCGCCATCGTCTTCGTCGTCGTCGTAATTACTTGTGGCTTTGCGCCTCGTGCCCACCGGCCGTCAAAGACCAAGCGTCCTGCCCTATAAACACGACACGGTCCCGTCGTGCAGCACCTCTTCGATACGCCACCATCGCTAGCCGCGCAATCCATCATCAAAGAACCCGCCCTAGCCATATCCATCAGACAGACAAGATGGCCCTCGATCGCCTCGTCAGCATGATCCTCCGCGTGGCGGAGCTCGCCTTCGCCGCCGTAGTCGCCGGCGTCACGGGCGAGTACCTGCACAAGTCCAACGCCTCGAGCTGGGACCTGGGCCGCTTCATCTACACCGAGGTCGTCGCGGCGCTGTCCATTTTCTTCGCCCTGATATGGTTGATCCCATTCTCCGGCACCTTCATCCACTGGCCCGTCGACCTATTCATCAGCGTGCTGTGGTGGGCGTCGTTTGGTCTGCTCGTCGATGTAAGTCACCGTCCCGTCCCGCCCTGTCCTGCCGCGCCTCGCGCCCGCCAGCCTGCTCACCAGGGACATGCTTCAGCTCATCGGCTCGTCGTGCGGCGCCGTCTTCAACTGGGACAACGTCTCCCCGCGAGGCGACCAATGCGGCAAGTTCAAGGCCGACATCGCCTTCGCCTTCCTGTCGGCGGTCCTGTGGCTCGCGTCTGCCCTGGTCGGCCTCTTCTGGGTCCGCCGTCGCGAGCGCCTCGCCGCCCGCGCCGACGCCTACCACCGCCACCACCGCTGGTACCGCCGCAGCCGTGTCTAAGGCGTTGCCCTTTTGTCTGCGCCTGCTATCATCAGGGGCAACTGGAACCGAGATTTCGGACAAATAATAAAGACCGGCGCCGTGGAAGAGGGACATGTGTGGTGAAACCTGAGATATGATTTACGAATGCAACTATGCAAGGCTCGCGTGAACTACGGTGCGCAGTTATATACCCCCGTGGCGGTATAGCTTCTTTTGAGTTTGCCGGTATCTTGCTATGTACGCTTAATTCCTACACTCGGCCGTACGAATTGTATCCTACCGTGCCTAGGTGCCGTGCCTGTTGTTGAATGTGGATATTGTCCCTGGTCTCGTCAGGAACGTTTCTGAACTAAAGATATCAAGCATTTTTAGTACAGATACCTCTGTGGGAAAGGATTCTATACAATCACAGGAACGGGCCTGGCAGCTACCTTTGATCCAACGTGGGAATGCATTTTCGCTGCTTGCGACATGCGGACTCCTTACACTTTGGGATCGTAAGTGCCTGCCGGTAGTTGTGCTGTTTGTCGTGGGGCCCATTCTGTGATGCCTGCCAGGCCAGCCACATTCCATCTTCTCGTTCGCGCGTGCGCAGCAGATCCGAGTCTTCTCGGAAACCCAGACCGATCGTCCTCCTAGTCGACCGACGCTGACGACGGTCGCGACACCATCATCGCGCAGTGCCGGCTGCCGGTTGCCGGTTCTCACGTAGGCTCGTAACAAAGCACGCGGGGAAAGGGGGCGCAGCGCCGGCGCGGCTGCGCGTCGGAACATTTCTTTCTCACGCACGATGCGGGCTCCCATGCCATGTCCGCCGTTCCAAGTCTCTGGCGTCGTCTCGCAAGCCGCTTGCCGCTTGCCGCATTTCCTTGGTTTGGGGTCCGGAGTCCAGACCCGTCCCGGAAGAGCGCCATCGAGATCGTGGAGTCAGCTTCCAAGGCAGAGGGCGAAGATCCCCAGGACGCACGTCAACCGGCTACCTGGCAAGCCTGACCGGGATAGGAGCCCCCCCTTGCCCTCCTTGGCTCCCCACCTGACGCGACACGCATGGACATGGCCCAAACGGGGTTGACGATTTCGGGGCCGGAGGCGCGATCGAGGGTTGACGGATCGAATCTCACCAGCCACACCTCCTGCCGATGAAGATGACGGATGATGATGCCATCGAGTGTGGCACTGTGGCACCGGCGCTGGATAGCGTGTCTGGCGGGTGCCACAGGGGCGGCTCCATGGTGCCTCAGGTGTCCCGTCCGCCACAGCCACAGCCACACATGGTCGCTGGCCAGGCGATCACCTGAGGTGCCAGCACACGCGCCGTTGCCAACGCTGTGTCCACTTTGCGTCATGCCCCAGGTGGCGCCGTCTCACCCTGCCCGCCAACGGGTCCCATCGCTCCCCATCCTGGCCATCATCATCCAGACCTGGCTAGACTGCGCACCTCGACACGCCGACCATCGACTGCCCGCAGGGACCTGCAACAAGCTTCAGCCTCCTACCGTCCGGCCGTGCTGCTGCCGCCTCCACGGCACCGTTGCCGAGACGCGCCGCCAGCGCCTCTGCCCCAACCCAAGGCCAACCGGGAGGCAGGCGGACAGGCAGGCAGGGGAGGAGGGGACCTCGCTCGACCTCGAGCCGTTGCGCAATACGACGTCGAAACCATCCGGTCTGCTCCCCCACCATCAACCCACCTGCGCCAAGCTGCCCAAGCTTCGCGGCGGAGCCAACCGTCCGAGCCTTGGACGCGAGCTTGGTGAGCTTGTCTGGACGCTGGCTCCTGTAAACGTCACCCGGGCCCTGCTATGACGCTCCGGCGGGAGCTCTCAGTCCACCGCCGGTCCCCGGGGCCAATGGCCATGATGCAAACTGTGGAATTGCTCCCAATATGGGAGCAGGACCCAAGGGCCCAGAACCTTGCTGCTCGCTGATGACGATGTTGGAGCAGACGCAGTGAGCGCATGCCGCCTGCCTTGGCCGTGGCCCGCTACCGCCAGCTCGCCTGCGCGCTGCCTGCTCTCTCTCTCTCTCTCTCTCTCTCCCCGATCGAGATTCGGAAAAGTGCCGTCAAGGTTGAGCCGATGCATATCGTCTATATAAACCCAGATGCCGTTTGGACAATGATGATGTTTATTCCATCTTCAGACGCACAATACCAACTCCTCAAACAGCAATCTTGATACCCCTCTCGCAACCCCAACCTATCAATATACACATCCACAGCCTCACCACATAGCCACGACTTCATCACAAACCGCCCAACATGTCTTCCATTGTCAACAAGGTCAAGGAGGCCCTCCACCACGACAAGGATGAGTCCAAGGACACGACCGACAACAAGCACACAACCCACACCACGCACAACGAGCCCCGGACTGGCACCACGACGGGCGCAGGCATTGGCTCCCACGATGGCGCGTACACGACTGGTGACAACTACGGCCTCGGCGGCAACAACCGCGGCACTGACGGCCCTGCCACCAAGACCGATGGCCCGCACTCCAGCAACGTCGCCAACAAGGTAGACCCCCGTGTCGACTCCGACCGCGACCACAGCAAGAACCTCGGTGCCAACCCTCATGGCACCGCCACCACCACGGGCAGCAACACCCACACCACGACCGGCACCTCTGGCCTCGCCGGCACGACGGGACACAGCACCTCCACCACCGCCGGCCCTCACTCGTCCAACCTTGCCAACAAGACCGACCCCCGCGTCGACTCTGACCTCGACGGCAGCCGCAACATGGGCGCCACCACCACCCACGGCACCACTGGCACGCACGGTACCTCCGGCCTGACTGGCACCACTGGCCACTCCACCACCCACCACTCCGGCGGCTACGCTGCCGGCGCCGGCAACCCTCTCGGCACCGGCGCCGCTCCCGCCGCCCACCAGCAGGCGTCCCACAACACCTCCGGCCTCGCCACCGGCACCGCCGCCGGCGCCGGTGCTGGCCTCGCCGGACACCACGCCACCACCGGCACCCACACCCACGGCGGCACCACCATCGGCGACAACCGCGGCTTCGACGGCCCGGCCTCTAAGACTGATGGCCCGCACTCCAGCAACCTCGCCAACAAGGTCGACCCCCGCGTCGACTCTGACCGCGACCACAGCAAGAACCTGGGTGCCAACCCCCACGGCACTGCCACCACCGGAAACACGAGCTCTACTACCCACGGCACTACCGGCAGCGGTGCCTTCTTCACCGGTAGCGGCAACAACACCCACAGCACGTACGGCAACACGGGCATGCCTGCCACCACCGGCACCGGCACCCATGACACCACTGGCCTGACTGGTACGCACGGCACCACCGGCACCTCTGGCCTCACTGGATCTCACGGTACCACTGGCACCTCGGGTCTTACTGGCACCCACAACACCACCGGTACCTCTGGCCTCACTGGCACGCACGGCACCACTGGCGCTTCCGAGGGCGCCTTTGGCCCTCACAGCAGCCGTGTCGCCAACGCCGCCGACCCCCGTGTCGACTCTGACCGGGACAACCGTGCCAACATTGGAGCCACTGGCGCCCACCACTCCGGCCTTTCCTCCAACCAGTCTGGCCTGACCGGCACCCATGCCACCCACGGCACCACCGGTGCTACCGGCGCCGCTGGCGGCCTCGCCGGCTCTACGCACCCCGGCCCCGCTCCCAACACTGCCGGCCCTCACAAGAGCGACATGCTCAACAAGGTCGACCCCCGCGTTGACTCCGACCGTGACGGCAGCAAGACCGTTGGCGGCGACAAGACGTATGCTCAGTCCTAAGTTTGAACCCAGCAAACACCCTCGTTCGACCGCAGGGGGACCTCGACTCCCCTCGCGTGTCCCTTCGTTTTCCCCGCGCGGCAACGTCAAGTCAAAGCAGTGTTCTGACCAAGGTTTTTCGTTTTCGTCTTTGCAGGACCGGCTCTTCGATGGCGCACAAGGACCCCACGGATGCCGCGCAGGTGCCTCCCTCGGTGTTGCAGAAGCACGTGGGCGGAGTGTATGTGGCGCACGACGACCACTCTCACGACCGCGAGAGGCGACACAGCGTCTCGCACCAGGAGCAGCACCGCGGCCTGTAATCGGGAGTTGATGGTGGGATGGACAGGATGATGATTTAATAATGCTATAATGCTTTATGCTAGCGTAGTTACAATTTCATCAAGTTTACCTTGAGTGTTCTAAACCAAAACCTTTCGCTCCTGTAATGTTGTGCACGGCGCGGTATGCAACCTGCACCTCCTTCCTATTGCAAGTCTCAAAAATAGACGCACATTACGTACCTCATGCGTTTTGCCTGCACATTTGGTAAACAATGCGGGCGTCGTGCTTGGGCGACATGTAGTCGAGTTGCCACGCGTCGGGCATCGAGCGACGTCCACATGGCAGCCCTCCGTGGCCACTCTGGCGCAACGCTTGACGTGGGTGCCGCATGCATAAAACGCAGACCTGTACGAAACCACTGCCCTGTCCTGGGCTATTCGCACCTGGATGACTGTCCGCCCTCACGTAGCAAGCGACCACGCGCTCCTCCTGGGCCCAAACGTGGAGAGTTACGAGTGTCGACAGCCCCGGCAACGATGAGAGCCGCTCTCGCAGGCGCAATGCATGTCACCGTCGCTAGCGCCTCAGTCGCCCTGGACCATTCGGTGGTATACGGCGGCGGAGAGCGTTTGTTCGGGGTGAGTGAGCACCGCGCCGCTGCGCCTCCCCCGCGTGGACGGACGGACGGAATAGCTGACGCCCTTGGGACGAAAAGGTATGCGACTTTGAATCGCAGAATTGCACTATCAAGCCCCCCGGCGACCTGTACCCCGGCTGTCCTGAATGGACGTTTCACTGCGGCTACTACAAGGTAAGTGCAAAACGCCCCTTGTGACGATTCCCCCCCGCCACCGAGCCAGCATCATCTTTGGGTGTGATCCCCTTGCGGGAGGGACATGGATTTGGAGCAGGGGAGGGACGTACTGCTCAGTGCTGACTGTGGTGATGGGATGGCGACCTAGTGCAGCGAGAAGTTTAGTCTATGCTCACTTCGAATGAGTGATCTTCAACATCACTGCGTGTAGGCCCGTACAACAAAGACATTATGATGACCCCTGGCGGACATGACGTTGACGGACCCTTGAAACATGACCAGCGTAGCGACGGGTCATGAGTTGATGAGAATGCGTGGGGGCAGGGGCGCACGGGGGAGGGAAAGGAGATGTTTCTACTTGGAGATTTCTGCCCCTCGTTGTTTGAGAACTCTACAATTGGACACTGCGGCCGTCATCACTCTCCCCTTTAACCTGGTGTTCTGCAGTCGTTGCATGTAAATCCCTAGCTTCAAAAGCGATAAGAGGCAACAGCTGGCTGCGCGATGCCATGTCTCTTAACATAGAAACTTGTACCATGTCTTCCACCTCGGCCAAGACGCCTTCTCTTCGTCTTCCTGTGCCAGCAGGATCGGCCCGTTGAAGTCTCGTCGTCCCGTGTCGATGTCCATGTCGTGCGCTCTGACGTACGTTGTCCGGCAGATAACCTTGTGCAGGACATAAAAGGAAACTATTATAGGCACGCCCATGCATCTAAGAAAGAGGTTCTGCGCAATCTCACTTGCTGTTCTTTGCCCCGCACCAACCGGAACCGCACCAACCCAAAACTGTGCTAAGAGGATGAGGATGGTCAACGTGAGGCCGATATATGAACCGAGCACGCCGAGTTGAGCTCTGAATGGCAGGCTACCAGTGCTGCGGCCGTGATAGGACCAGGCACGGCGGAAGCGAATATGACACAGGAGGATCGAGGCCCAGGTGAATATTGTGGAGAGGCCAGAGACGGAGAGGAGCCAGTCGAGCACGTTGCTCTGGCTCCGCACATCGGCAAGATAGGCAAGCAAACCGAGCACAGCGGCTAGCGCAATAGCAACCAACGGCCTGCCCCTCCTATCTATATAGCCCAGGGGTTTGGGTGCCTGGTGTAGGTTGGCCAGGGCGGCGAGGGTCCGTGAAGAACCAAATATAGCGGAGTTGCCGACGGATAAGACAGCAATCAAGATGACGGCATTCATTACCGATGGAAGGACCTGGATCCCGGCTTCTTCGATGGCGATGACGAATGGCGAAGCGTTGGTATCCCCGGTGTAATCGACCTCGACTAGCCGCGGGTCATTATAAGGAACCAGGAGGCCAACTAGCGTCAAGGCAATGACGTAGAATAAGGCGATGCGCCAGAATACTTGCTTGACGGCTGACGGAAGCGATTTCCGCGGATTGACGGTTTCGGCGGCGGCCAGGCCGATAAGTTCGGTTCCACCATAGGCGAACGTGGCGGTGACAAAGACGCTGCATAGCCCTTTGAATCCATTGTTAAACGCTCCGGGGTCGTGCCAGAATTCTCCTCCAATGTACCCGCGGTCAGGCGTGCCTCCGCAGTTGAGCACGATCCCGAGAAGGCTGCGCGAGCGGTCAGGACTTGTGAGACGACGGTACAAATGTGTGGGGTCTCAATCAAGGGTGGCCACCTACATAAAGCCGATGATGGCAACAACTTTGATAATGGAGAAGATGAACTCCGCTTCACCGAACGCTTTGACACCAGCCAAGTTGATTGATAGAAGCAGAGCCAGGAATATCGTGACAAAGATTGCGCTGGGGAGCTTGTCGTTCCAGTATCGGATTGTCATGCAGGCGGCTATGATTTCTATCGGTAATATAATAAGCCATTGCAGGGCGTAACTAATAAGAGACAACCTAGTCAGCAATAAGGCCGCGGAATGGGGCGGCTGCTCACAGTCGGGAACCTCAACGTACTTCCAGCCCATGGCGAAACCCCACGATGGGTCCAAGAACCGCGTCGACCATGCCGCAAATGAACCCGCGATGGGGAACATGACGGCTAGCTCGCAAAGCGCCTGGCACGTGCAGTACAACATGACGCCGACGACGCTATACGCCAGCAACAGCGAGCCGGGACCGCCGGCTTGCAGGGCCTTTCCCGATGCCACGAACAGACCGGTCCCTATGGAGCCGCCTATGGCGATCATTTGCAGGTGCCTCCCCTTGAGCTTGCGCGCCAGCCCACTGGGCGCGAAGCCCTGGTCGTCATATTGCGAGTTGCCGCCCCATGCGCTTGCGGTTGCGCTGGTCGCTGGGGTGAGGTGATCCGTGGGGAACAGCCGCAGGTCGGTCTCGCGTTTGAAGCTACTGAATAAGTGGCGGAAGGCGGGCGAGCGGCCGTCGTCGTCCAAGTCGCACTCGTGCTGCTGCATGTCTCGGAAGCTGCTGCAGGGCCCGAGAGCACTTCCTTGGTCTGTTGCTGGAGCTCATATGCGTGGCCCAACGCAGTAAGCGGCAAGGCCACGGCGACTCAGGTCTGGTATGATTCTGATGACTTTGTTGTTATGCCAAACGGTGGAGGGCGGGCGGCACAGCAGGTGTGAAACGGTGAAGTCGCCATGAACGCTAATGACGCAGCGTAGCATACTGTACTCGCGGGGCGACACGCGGACCGTTTTATCATGAGGGGATAGTTGAGTTAGGGGAAAGCTGAAGGTAGCATTGGGGTCTGGGTGGCGCACTTCAGCCACTCCTGCGACTCGCATTTTTGACGTTCGTGGCTAGCGAGCGTAACCAATGAGGGCAAGCCATGTTCATTAAGGACTCGTCTCGAACAGTGCCACATGGCCAGAGAGTCAGGCAACTCTTTGTCCACCCTACTACGTAGTCGCGGAGACACGCCTAGTCGCCAATGGGCTGTTCCTTTTCGGCAAGTCGGCGGAGAAGAGCGCAACTTGGCGGTGGGCGAAGGTATCTCGCTGGCGCTATCCCTCGAGTGAGCTGTGGCAGTACATGTAACTAATTGAAGCCTGCGCGACCACAAGGGTCCTGTAGCAATGAATGGGACTATTGCCAGAGAGAAAGGAACGTGGCTAGACGGGGAAATGGAGACGGTGCTTGTACGAGAAACCGGCCAGGTTGGGGTTTCCTATACATTGGCGGTGCATGAATAGCAGCTCAGCATAAACACTCAGGTTCAGGTTCAGCTACCTGCCGCCAAGTCTGGTCGCGCAAGGTTTGTCAACCTCCCATCCTGATGCTCGTGCATGTATCCTCCGTGGCAGCGACTGCGCTGGCATGTATGCATGTTTTGATTACGTCGACTGGATCAACCAAGAACAAAGTCGATAAGACAGGAGCTGGACTCCGCCATGCATGGCAATGAGAAGCCCGGACGCTTACGCTGTTGAACGGATCGAGGCTGCCAAAGTAACCATGATCTCCCAAGACGTGGGCTTTACACCGTCGACCGTGTTGGTAGCCCTTCGGCTGGAACGTGCGGCACTTGGGTGCATGCAGAGGGTAATGTCAGTCTCAGGTCTTGGTGGAGGAAGGTAGTTCATGAACATGATTCTCCTTTGTGCCCCCCCCGCCCAACCAGGCCCAGGAGCACCATGTATGGTAACTGACCGGCGACGAGTAGGTCGGATGGAGTCATGGACAGTGGGAGCCCGGGACTCGGGAGCCACCTCATCTCAGGCTCTGTCCCGCCGCCCCCCACTGGCCACGAGTCCACGACACCGCGGGCCCGTTGTGGATTGTGGAATGCGGCGCCTGGCGGGTACCTGGCCGGGGGGCACTTTCACTGATCAGCGAACCCCACCAAAGCTGCCACGGCCCACGGCCCACGGCCCACGGATGCCAGGGCAGTCACCCGGGCGCCTCACTACGGACGGGCCCCCCGGGCCCGCCGTCTGCTAGAGTGGCCGCCTCACCTCACGGCTCACCTCACGCCTTCAACACCACACCCTCCACCTCCAGGCATCAACGCTCCCACTCGCTCGCTCGCTCGCTCGTTCGCCCGCCCGCCGCCTCGTCGCCTCACCATGCCCGCCGCGCCGCCGCAGCCGTGACGGGACATGCCATGAAATAACCAACAGGGAGGCCCACAAGAACAACCAGAACGAGGAGACGAGGAACACAAAGCAAACATGTCCACCACCACCACCACCTCCTCCTCGCCGCCCTCGTCGTCGTCGTCCACCATCGCGCAGGCGCTCTGGGGCGCCCGCGTCCCGCTGCACATCACGCACGAGTCGGCGCCCGCGACGCCCTTTGTCACGGCCGTCCCGCGCTTCAGCTACCTCGCCCTCCTGCTGCCGCGCCTGTCGGCCTTCTTCGGCGCCCCCTGCTCCAGCTTCCACTTCGAGGACGTCCAGCTGCGCAACCTCGCCGCCGGCCTGCTCGTCGACCTCTACCAGCCCGCCCTGCCCTGGCGCCTGACTGTCGCCGACGGCGTCGGCTGGGACATTGGCGACACCTTTCTCAACTGCGTCAAGGAGGTGCGTGGCTTGGCTCGTGTCTTTGCTTCCCTGCTTTCCTTGTTTGCTTGTTCTATCAGTTCAGTCTGTCCTGTCTGTCTGTCTGTCTGTCTGTCTGTCTGTCTCTCTCTCTTTCTCTCTCTTCAGTGTGCGCCGCCGCCGCTCAATGTGCTGAATGACATCTGCGCACAGGCCGACTTCATCCGCAATGGCAACGCCAACCAGATCATGAAGATGTCCAAGGAGCACACCACGCAGCTCTGGAACGCCGTCATCGACAATGACTTTGCCTCCTTCAGCAAGGTCAACGCGCGCCTGCTCAACGCGCCCACCGCGCTCAAGCACGTGCCCCTGCGCATCTACATCCCCTCCGCCAAGCCCTCATCGGCCGTAGCCCCCGCCGCCGCCGCCGCCGGGGGCCGCCCAGACGCCGGGCCGGTCGCCGAGACTGGATCGTTCAAGGTCGTCCAGTCGCTTGTCCCGGCCGCCGGCCCGGACCGCAAGCCGAGGCTGCTAGGACAGGCCCTCAAGGAGACCATGCCCCGGCTGTTCCCCAGCAGTCGCGACCCCGTGCTCGCGGGCGTGCTGCTGCACGGGGCGCCGGTGCCGTTCGAGGCCCCGCTGGGGGAGCTGATGAGGGAGGCGGCGTATCCCGATGGATGGCTCTGCCTGGTCGTTGTTGTTTGATGATTGGGACTTGATGAGTATCATGTCGTTGAGATTAGCGGGGCATAGCACGGCGGCGTTTGGGCTCTCATGATTAGATTTAGACGCGTTTATGTTTGCCGTAAAGGATCAAGACCAAGTATAACATGATTCAGCCGGATCTATGTAAAGGTTATGTTTCGTCCCATCAGGCTTCTGTACGCATCATCAACGGCCTTTCTCTTCTTTCGCTTCACCTCTTCGTCCTCGTCCAGCTCGTCCGTCTCGTCCACGTCATCCGGCCCGGGTATCTGCGGCATCCACGCGCGGATCTGCCCGTCCAGATGGGCACTGTATATGCCGCCGAGGGCATTGCCCCCGCCCATGACCGGGCCCATCTGCCTCCCGCCTCCGCCGGCGCCGCGCCAGACGATTGTCGTGATGCGGTTCCTCCCCATCTCGCCTCCTCGCGGGCCTACCGGGTTCGCCGCGCCGGGGCTGCGCAGCCGCGTCACGACGTTGCCGTCGTGCAGGTCCAGCACGAGGATTTCCTGGTCGTTTGCCCAGAAGAGCAGCTCGCGCCCGGTTGTCAGCCCCGAGGGCGTCACCACGATGCTCGCCGTCTTGGCGTGCTGGTTCTGGATCAGCGAGCCGAAGCTAGCCAGCGTGTTGGCGCCCGTGGCCGCGTCCCAGACCCGGATGCGCCTGTCGAGGCCGGCCGAGACGATGTAGCGCCCGTCGTCGGTCCACCGCAGCCCGTTGACGGCCTCGTCATGGGCCTGCGCCGCGGCGCGGAAGCGCGGCACGCGGTCCCAGTCGGCGCCGGTGGCGACGGCGTGGCGGTAGCGGTGCACGACGCCCAGCGAGTCCTCTTGGTCGAGCTGCGCGACGACGCCGCCGGCGCGGCGCGTGTCCCAGATGCGCACCTTGCCGTCGGCGTGGCCGCTCGCGAGGACGTGCTCGCGGCGCGGGCTCCACGCGGCGCAGAGGACGGGCCCGCCGTGGGCGACGAGGGCCTGGACGGCCGAGCCCGACTTGAGGTCGACGAGGCGCACGTTGGAGTGCTGCGTCGCGCACGCGACCAGCAGGTGGTCGGCGACGGGGCTCGTGGCGTGCGAGTAGATGGTGGCGTTGAGGTCGAACTCGGCCGACAGGGCGCAGCGCTGCGTCGACCACAGCTTCAGGCGCTTGTCGTACGAGCTCGAGAGGAAGGCGTCCGGGTCGAAGGGGTAGAAGTCGAGGTGCGTCACGCCGTGGCTGTGGCCGCCGCCCTTCTGGTCCCGCGCGGCGCGCGCCATGGTCGCCACGGGGCGGTACGTGTGCATGCCGTGCGGGTTGCCGCCCTCCTCGAGGTCCCAGACCTTGATGGCGCCCTCGGCGCCGCCCGACACGAGCAGCCGCCCGTCGAACTTGTCGAGCGCGAGGCTGCTGACGCCGGCGCCGTGCGCGCGCATGTTGTGCGCCCGGCCGTCCGCATTGTCGGACGCCCCGTCGGAACGCTGGAGCGCCTCGCCGTGGAAGCGGTGCTGCGGCGCGGGCGCAAACGATCGCACGAGGTCCGAGGCGACGGTGCGCGCAAACTCGTGTGGGCCGAGTTCACCCGTCTCGCGGGTGAGGAGGCGAGCCTGCATTCATCTGCTGGTCTTGCGGGCGGTTCGCGTGCTCGTGGTCGCCTCGTCTCGCCTCGTCTCGTCTCGTCTCGTCGGTGCGTGACTGTGCGACGTGTCGTGTCGTCGTCGAGTTCGAGTTCACGCGCCATGATGTCAGCGCAGAGTGGGTGGATCACGTCGGCTGCCGGGTAGGCTGGTTTGACGCCGGGGGGGGGGAGCGGGGGTGCTTTGGCGCTCGTCGCCGCCTGTCAAAACCCTCTGTCAAGCTCTCAACCCTCTCTTCCTCACCTCACATCCATGTTATCGTCGGCCAACACTCGCTCGCCACGCGACCTTTCTCAGATGCGAATCATTCACGTATCTTCCACTCACAGTAAAACGACCTACGATTCGATCCTTCATCGTACCGAGAAACGATGAAGCACGACATCCTCTCCGCGGACAGACAAGTGACAGCCCCAGACCTCCCCAGCCCGTGACGCCTTCACCCCGGGACGAGTGCGAACCGCTTCGCGCCGTCCTCGTAACTCCGAAGGACCCACGACCGGACGACATGGATCTCTCAGAAGACCAGACGCACCCCTCGGAGCTCGAGAGCCCCCGGGTGCCCGACCTATCCGATCCGGATCCGAGGCCCGAGAGGCGTCGCCGCCGCCGCCGCCGGTTGGCAACCGTGTACGATGCCGTGGCGGGTAAGACGAGTCACTTTGCGAGAAACATGATCATTCCTCCCACGTGTGACTAACTCGTCGCAGGCCAGGTGTCTTTCCGTCAAGCTGCCCACGACGATGGCCAGGCGCACGCGAACCAACAGCAGGCAGGGACCGCCCCAACTCCAAGGCCAACAGCGTCCCCAGCATCAGCCGCCAACTCCACTAAGCACCCAACTCGTCACATCCCAATCGGACCTGACGAGGTCCTATTTCGGCGGAGGGACGCGCCGCAGCGCTACGCCGAGCACGACGTGTACGCCGCCCATGAGCGGGACCTGCCACGCGGCGGCCGAGGCGTTCTTCCTGAAAGTGACTTGCTCAAGGCCGTCCACACCTATGCCAGCAGGTTCTACGGAGCCGCGGAGCGCAACCGCGCCAACCGCCAGCGCGAACACGCGCCACAATTGGGAATGCCGCGTCGCGGCGTCGACGAGCGCAGCATGGACGAGACGGCACTTCTGGCATTTGGAATCCTGCTCGAAGAAGCTGGGCGCGAGGTGCTCGGCCAACGTGGCGATCTAGTCTTTACCGAAGGAGATGGTGCGGCTGATGAGGCGAGTGGCATCGATATGCCGAACTCTTCGAGCGGAGATGAGGCGATGGACCGAGATGATGCCCTCATTGGCCGTGGGTTCGGCGGCAGTGCCAGTGGCAGGGCCGAAAGCATCGCTGCACCATCACCGGCCACAATTATTGGGTATCAGGACGTCGGGTCTTGGAAGAGATCCAGCAGAGGGCCCAAGAGGCGGAAGCTTTCCAAGCAGCAGCAGTCTGGTGAAGACAGCGATCACGGAAACGATGTCGACAGCGACGGCGGCGAGGGAGATCAGAGGCCGGCGGCGCCAAGAACGCGCGCGCGGGCTGGCCTGGGGGGATTCTCGGCGGCCAGGCCTTGAGACAGTTGACGAACGACGGTTCCGCCCCCTTCTTCCTGGTGTCTCTACGAGATTGCCGCGTGACGGCGTCCGGGGCACAGTGTGCGCCTTGGGGAACGTCGACAAGAAATGTCTCCGGTCGCCGGCGGTAGGGGCTCAGAGCTCTGGCCGTCCGGCGGCCCCATGACCACGGGCGGCCACGAGGACGCGACGACACAAGGGTCTCGAACGAGGTTGAACGAACGCGGGAGCTCCAGGAGGTGTGAGTGGGCGGCTCTTTTTTTGGTCGCCCTTGACCTGCTCTCGCTCAGCGCACCATGCTGGGGGATCGTCGAATGGCCCTCCAGTGCCGGGATCTCTCTCTCTGACCGACCGACCCAACTCTCCAATGGCTCTCTTCCCGCCCAGGTTCCCCCTGTCAACCATCGGTTGGACGGCAGGCGGTTTGGTGCGCAGGGACTGGCCCCCGCGTGTCTCACGACATCTCCTCGCCTCATCAGGGTCCTCTTCTTGTCGCGTCTGTCCTCCCTCTCCTTTGCGTGAGGAGGCGAAAGGCGAAGGCGCATCGCTTCCCCGCAACTCGGAGCGCTGTCTGAGACCCGACGTTGATCCCAACTATGATGCCGAACATGCTCTGCGGTACGAATGCGTCGACGTCTGTTGGATTCTCTCCGAGGACTCCGCCAAAAGAGAAAGGGGGCGTGAGTGTGGGCGTCGGGGGATTCCTCCGGGGGCGTTGACCACGTTCCAGAAGCGTCCGCCTCGATAACTAACGACCAACAGTGACGGGATTCCATGTCTCCCGTGTCAGTCATCGACGCACCACGACTTGCCCTCCCTGCAGGGTGAAGGGCATCATCACATGGGATGCTACGGACTACTCATCCCCAACGATATGCCCCCCCGCCCCCTGGCAGACTTGCTTCAAGGGGCGAAACCACTCAACGACATTGGAGAGCTTGGGCCGTCTGGACTCGGACCTCAACAACGCGTGCCGCCCGTCTCAGCGAGGCTACACAACGACCCCGTTCTAGAAGGAATCGTGTCCTTCAATTTGGGCCCTCGTCGTCGCCAAGCCGTGGGGCCCCGCCGCGTGCACCCAAAGTGGGATCCAAAGAGCCATCCGTGTCTTCGTACCGTTTCCGGGCGCGCCCCCCGAGGCCCATGCAGCAGCGCATCACGACCAGTTCCGCTATAGGACGATCCAACGAGCGAGCACCAACACGACACATCGACGGTCTGTCTGGAACATGCGAGAAGGACTGGTAACATACTTACCCTATATCACGAGGCGGTCGCCGACAAACGAGCGCGCTGTCAGGCCCGAGCACCCAACGGGACGAGGAGGCCTGTCACACATCAGACGCGCCCCGGTGGCCCTCCCCCCCTTCTCCCGTCCACAGCATGCATGCACCCGCAGCCCGCATATCAGCCAGCGCTTGCACATGCAGCCACGCATTGTCCGCTCCGTGCCCTCCATGCTCCCGCGTACTTTGCACGACAGGATGGGGATGCAGACCGGAGCAACCCACCGTAGCGTTGTAATAGAGGGAAAAAACGAAGTAAAAAAAAAAAAGAGTCCAGAATAAAGCAAAGTAGACAGTCGGTGCAAAACGTGTGCCAATGATAGCGTGTCGTCCATCTCGTGTGCCTGGATCCGTCGTCGAGAAAACAAAGACACGGACAGCAAGTCCAAAAGAGGCAGCCATCGCGCTCCCCGCACATGTCGTCCTTTCACCGTCGCCGTTCGTCGTCACCATCGCCATCATGCCGCCACCGCCATCGTCATCGCCATCGCGCCCGCCGGTAAGCATGTCGTCGTCGATTAGGGCCATCCTCACCCGACTCTCTTCGGATCGCACGCCCCCCCTTCCCGTCTCCTCATCTCCCCAGCGCCACCCCGATACGCCTGGCCCTGTTTGCGCGCGGCCGAGGCCGCGACCGCCTCTCGGGAAGCGGTTTCGGGGCAACGAGAGAAGAAGACGAAGCAGCGCCAACCGACGGGCGCGGCTGGGCCCGGGAAACACGCCCCCTTGACGGGGAGCATCGACGGGAAGCCCGGTTCCGCGAAAACGACTGACTGTTGCGAGTGCGTGCGTGCGTGCATGATGAAAGTCGGGTTTTGCGGGAGGGACGAGGGAAGAAAGGAAGGCGACGATGCGCATAACAGCACCGAGGAAACCTGATCGATTGCCGGCCGATCTGACAGCGCCGCAGATCGGGGTGCCTTGACAGGCTGCCTCGCGGTTCAGCGCTCCAGCCCCATTGACCAGGATCCTGGGACGTGTCATATGCGCCGCGCTTCTCT
The DNA here is from genome assembly GCA_029168975.1 of Purpureocillium lavendulum. NCBI lineage: Eukaryota > Fungi > Ascomycota > Sordariomycetes > Hypocreales > Ophiocordycipitaceae > Purpureocillium > Purpureocillium lavendulum. The sequence continues at coordinate 731,209 of JAQHRD010000005.1, read as the reverse complement.
TGGGTGTGTCGGGCTCGGGGACGAAAAACGACGACAGGCTCGCGCCGCGCTCTTTCTCCCTCTTTCCCCAAACGCGACGGGTGGCTGATGCATACTGACCAAAGGCTCGCGGCAGGGGTGCGAACGCGTCCGTCATTGGGCCCCTCTGGCCGGGGCTGTGACGAGTTTCTCGTCGTCCGAGTCTTTTTGTTCCTTGATGGGGTCGAGATGAGATGCGGCGATGCCTCTTCTTTCCTCCGTCCCGGGTTCAAAGTTCTAAAAAGGGCCTCTGTGCGACAGCGGTCTTGACATTGGCTTGCAAGGGTACTTCGTAGGCGCCGGATAACTGCGTTCCCTATGGGCCATGCGCCACACCCCTTGTCGGAGCTTTGCTGCGCGCTGCCCCCCAAACAGCCCGTCCTTGATTGAGCAAAGGGCCGGCAGCAGCGAACAAACGTCACCCCGAACCGCTCCAGGGTTGCTGAACCCATGATGAGCCCCTTCGACTGAACCCTCCCCCTGGCCCCCGTTCCCCTGCAGCGGCGAGGCGTCTGCCTGTACCCAACACGTGCGACGGGGAAAGGCGCCACGCGGCTGACCGCTTGCTCAACCGCAGAGAGGCGCACACTCGGTGTGACGCCTTATCACCCATGCTGTTCCAACATGCCTCCGTGAGACATCAGATACTGTTGAGATGGCCATGGGTGATTTTCGAGAATGCCATGCCAGCAAAAGCCCGTAGTTCCAATACCGCAGGGCAGCAAGCATGCAGGGCGTTTCATGTATCCGCGCAGCGCAGCCTCTATAGTTATAATCATACCTTGATCAGTTCGACCAACGGGCAGCGGCAGCTTCCAGTTGCGTGTGGCGCAGTTCGCCAGTATTTGAGGAGCGGCTGAATGATGACTTGCAAATTGATATGATGAGCCGTGACGCAGACTGTCGGGATCATGCTGTCCGTCCGTGCGAGTAGCTTTTCGGCGACCTACACGAGATGGCACCAAGGCCTTTGTGTGCGGAAGTACGAAGTACAAAGTACAGAGCACAGGATAGTGACACTGTCCGGTGGTCGTTCAAAGAGGCAACGGGGACGAAGAGGTGTCCATCAACCCATCAGCCGGCAGCAAGTCTGCACGCCTCGCTACTGGCCGTTCCCACAGCATATCGAGTACATACGTGAGACGCCGCACCAGACCGTGATGTTGTGCTGGCAGGCGTTGAGCGAGGCTTCATCGTGTGTCCAGGCCACCCGATGTCGACGGGCGTGCCGTGTGAGCCTCATCGGGTCGTGCGATGGTCGGCTGCAGTGGCTCTCCTGAAACCCATCAACCCCCGATTGCTGTTAATGCCTCATGTCAGTGCTCATCATCGTGCCGATGCAATGGCTCCTTGAGCCGGGCCCGCACGAACTCACTTGAACTCCCTGTCACGGGCACCGTCAAGTTGCGGGCGCGCTGCGACGTCGCATCGAGGGCGTCCATGGGCACCTGTCGCCCCGCTGTCATGCAATCCTGCGACAGACCTCGTCCAATGCCTCCCTTAACTACTTGGTTATTACTGTACCCGAGCTGTGAAGGCCCGGATGCGCTTCACATTCGCTCAGAGTCGAGTTGAACCCCCGGCTCTGGGACGACGACGCTGTCCCGTGTTGGGCCTCGTCGCGCGGAGACGCTCGCCTTGGCCACTCATGTAGCCCGGAGCTACCGCCGCCGCCTTCGCAAAAGCGTCCTGATACGGAAGGAATACTCACTGTACGACGATGAGCACCCGCCGCACCCACGCGCGGCCGGCGTAGCACCGTCGTGTCTTTCTCTGCTTTCCGTCTTCTGACCAACATGAGGGAATCTGACGTGTCATTCCATGTGCCTGTTCTCGTGGAGCGGTCCGACAGAATCGGCTTCGCCATTCCCTTCCTGCGCGGCGTGCTTGGCTCTGCAAAAGAAAGGCGTCATGGGGGAAAAAGCAACACTGGGTGCTTGCGCCCGTTTGCTTTTTCCAGAGGTAGCCTGTCGTTGCGAAGAACCACCGGCGCCACATTCATGCATGTGCGACGGGCGTCTGTATGGACTCGTACGAGTACGTACTTGTCCTGTATCGCCTCGCAAGTCACCAATTGACAGCGCGTGTGCTAGTTTGGGCGTTGGCATACCGTTAATCTGCGTCGTGCTTCTCGTGGAGCTTTTCGGGGAGCAGGGACCACGGCCCACATCATTGTGTCAAGGGCAGTTGAGCTGTCAGCTGGGCGTGCTGATTGGCGTTGGCCTTGATCTGTGTTGGCCGTATCAGCGGTCGTCGAGACTTGAAGCCACCACTCATCAGTTGGGTACCCTGCCCTCATGTGGTGCGGCGCGTTTCCCACTATGCCCACATGTCGGGCACATCAAGTCCAGCTTGCCTCGTGGATGGAGCCTCTTGCGCCCAAGACATGCCGCGTTCCCCAGAGCGTGGTGAGGAGGAGAAAAGCAAGCCCAGCCACGCCAATGTCGGGGCCGCAATGATAGCCGAGACGCACCCGGGGGCTTGTCCGTCATCCTCATTCGCCGGTAACGGTTCTCCCCGGCATGGGCCGTTGCCGCCGTGGTGTTGCGCATACGGAACATGGCGACCGAGGGCCATCGAACCCTGGATGTTGAGGTTAATGGAGAGGAGCCTCAAACTGCGGGGCCCATGGGCCTGTCACGGCTGACAGCCCGTGTTTCTGCGCTTTGTCCCGAGCCGTTGGATGTCTGAGGCGGTCACCTGCAAGTGACAGCCAGCGGCTGCACAAGGTTGGTGCTTGTCGGCTCCCAAGTCAAGACAGTAGCTCGAATGAGGTATCCGTCGCCCAAGAGAGCTGCTGTGCCACTGCGGCCTACGGCGCCTATTCTGCTGACCGACCATTCGGATCGACCGTGACGCAATGTGAGTCTTGTGTTGGGGGCGGGAAGTAGTGCGCTCCCTGTACCCGTACCCGATGACAGATTTCGTGCTGATCACAACTGCTCGTACGAAGCGCGGAAGACGCGCATGCCCCAGCCAATGTACAGGATGCATTTCGCCGCGCAGCGCGACCACTGCGAGTTTCGGTTGACCCAGCCCCGTGTCATCGGTGCCGCTCTTGTCCTCGGCAGGGGGGTTCCGTCGGTATGGTGTGGTAGCTAAAGTAGGTTGTTGGTGTTGAAGGAGCCCGACGATCCCGGACTTGGACGGATCCTGGCTGGTCCCAGCCGTGCGGCCCATTGTCATCTCTGGCTCATTTGCGCAGCGTATTGCAGGGTGACGCAAAAGTTTGACCGATGTCGTTTTTGTCCGCCATCGTCATCGTTGCAGCATCAAGATGCAGTCCGCGAATCTCGAAAGTGCCCGTGGCGTCGGAGCATCGGCCACACGTGGCACCGGCGCACCCTTCCGGTGAGTTGCGTCGGGGAGCGCGACCCGGGTTCCGTTGGGTCAATGCACGCACAGCAGTCTGTGAAGGCGCTTCGACTGCAACCTGCAGGTGATGAGATCAGGTGGCTCCTCTTGGTGACTGGCATCGGCGCAGCGTGCAAATCTTGCCCGCGGAAAACTCAGCCATGTGTTCCAACGCCGACCGTCTCGAATACAACAACATTTGCAAGGCTGTAGTAGGTCATCCACCTTGTGTTGGCCGACTACGAGTAGTCTGTCATTAAGTCCGTAAAGCCTCTTTCGCAGCTCGGTACTGTAAGGGAACTATTTTTGATATAGTCGTGGATTCAGACGTCAGGCGCGTCCGGCCTTGCCACGCCGCCATTTCGTACACCGGATCTTTGCCAGAGGCGGAACGCAATGATGGGAGCTGTTGTTGGTGTCAATCGCATCCCATCAGTTCCTGGCGCCATGCAGGAACCATGCAGCCACCAAGTTGTTCGTCAGACCTCTGGAGCAGGATGGCTTGTCAGGCACAGATGTTCGGAACTTAGCGTGCCTGGCCTGCTGCACCAACATTGCGGACAGCACAACCCAGTTGGCTTTGGCAACTGTTGCGAACCTTGGGGAAGACGCGCTGCCTCACATGAGCGTCGCACCCTGCGGGACAGGGCCTAGGCACTCTGGAGTGGGCCAGCAACCTGATCCTATACGTTGCATACTCTCACCAGGCGTCACGAGATTCCGAGGCGGTCAGGGACGAGAGGAGCCGCGATGAGGCTGACAGGGTGCCGCCACACTCCACGGGCCAGACTCTGACCTTCCCTCAGTTGTGCCCGCCGATTAAGCATGTCGTCTTGGCAGCGGCCAAGCATTGGGGGCCGTGGTGTGAACTGCAGTACGACGAGATGGGTCAGTGAGCAAGGCAAAGAAAAAAAACAAATCTTGTCCTCTTGAACGAGGGCATCTTTTCCCTCACAGGGCTTCGACACCCTAAGGTGAGCTTCAAAGCGCGAAGCTGTGGGTTGTGACTCGTGAGAGGCGAGCGTCGGGAGGCCCCTGCGGCCCGAGTCATCATGGAGCAGCCGCATCAGTGCGGGTCTAGCATTCCACCCCCCTTGTCCGTGTCTCTTCAAGGACCAACCCCTGGCAAGAGTGCGGGCACCACCAAGTTGGCCCCGTCGGCGTTGAACGTGTCGAAACGTTGGGCGCTTGCAAGTTGGCGCTGACTGGTACTGGTGTGATGTCCTCGTCGGAGATGTCGTGAGCGACGAAGGAAAGCCTGCACCAAAGATGTCCCCGGCCGGCTTTAGGATATGACCCGAGCTTATCATTTGGCATGGTTGGCAGGTAGGTATCCAGTGAGCTGCGTAGGCATTGGCGAGTACTCGCTGTACTACCGAAAGATGCTCAGACCGGTCCTGTTTTACTCTTCTTCAGCCCGTACATGTCGTTGGTTGCCGTATGGATGTTCTTACATCGTATCCGTGGTGCGTACGGAGCCGCGGCTCTTTGCAAGCCCCCACGGACGCCAGGACTCTCGTGGCTCTCTGCAAAGGGGGCTCTTCTTCACAGACTTGAGCCCGATGACTTTGTGCGAATGCGCTAGAAATGTCCGCACGCTGGTACAAAACTTTCTCAGCACCGACTTCCTACATCATGTCGATTGCATGATACGATGAGACTATGGTTAAGCAATCCTTGTCTGTCAATGCTCGTTCCCTGCTCCACCGAAAACTGCTGCAAGGGTCATAGGCAGCCCAAACGCGTGGCTTCCACTGGCCCCCATTTTCGTACGATACGAGTACTCGTACGAAGTACTTCATAGTACCCGTAGTGTTGTGAATTGCGGCGTGGTGGTAGCGGGTCGTGGTCTTGTTTTCCTGCGTCGTCTTTGGACCGACAGCAACGAACACAGCATGTCCTCTCACCTGGCCTATCAACGCTGAACCACATATGCCGAGCGCCGAGGACTCGAAGGTGTAATCAGCACCGCTCCTGAGCGTCGATGTGATCATGCCTTGTCGGCCGGATGAGGGGCGAGACAAGCGTCAGATGGCTTGTGCCGAGTTCAGATGGTCGCTCTGGTGCAGGGCTAGCGCAGAGTTCGACCCAAGCTGTCGGCGCCACCTGGGGATCCCTTGCACCACCGCACTGGTGGCAGACAGTCGTCGTAACCAAGCATGCGACCACAAGTAGGCCGTGGTGGCTACAAGCTTGCCTGGTATCTGCCCTGGGCGACGCGATAAAAGCTGAAGAGCACCCAAGCCAGGCCAACTAGGCCCCACACCGTGGCTGGACCCCAACTGCTGGATTTCTTTACTGCAAGGACGGGGTACGTACAAAAAAGGTGCACGCACCTTCTGCGTCCGTGCCGGCACGCGCGGCAAAGTCGTCGCCGCGGAGCTTCTGCGTCTCCGTCTCCACTGACGACAAACAACGAGCCGTTCGGTGCCTCGTGCGTGAGGCGGCAGTCACATCTGCTAATGAGTGTCAGCGAGACGCCCAGGTCTCGAACGGCTCCGACTCGCGCGAGATCCCGATCAGAGGCGCCATGTAGTTAAACCGTCCTCCCTCAGACGACGAGTTGCCAATGGAGAATGAGGACCAGATGCCGACCGAGAAGGTTATCTGTCGGGTCGCGTCACCGGGCGCCGTGTCTCACAACATCCGCCTGCTGCGCAGCCCGCGCAGAGGTCGGCAACATATTGGCACTGTCCGGAGTACGAGTAATAAGCTCTACCCCTCACGGAGCACGCGCTGATATGCGCGGGCTTAGAGCAATCAAGACCCAGACTTCCCTCACAACCGATGACTGCCTGCAAGTTGAGCGATTGGCGGGTTCGGCGCGGCGGCTGTGAGCAAATGACCGACGGACAGGAAAGACCTTGCAACGGCCGTGACCCTGAGCCAGGTCGTGGGCCTGAGGCGTCTGGACAGCCGCCACGTTGAGCGCCACTTGGGAGCCGGGTCCACGCCACCATCCGTCACCTTACCATCTCCAACCGCTAATTCCCCTCGGCGGCGGCGCACGCGGCACGCTTCGCACCGTTCCCGCCCGCTCCGTTAGGGGAGTTGGTTTAAGTTTGGTGCTAGTCGCACTGGGGCTGGCAGCTGTTGGAATTCTTCGGCGTCGGTTTGAGCGAACAAAGGCTCGTCGGCAGACATGTGCGGATGGCGTTTGCGTCCTGTCATGCCCTCTTCTGGCCGAGCCGTTGCTTGCCGGGACGACCCTGGTCTGGAGAGGGCCGACCTGCGCAAGCTGCGCTCAGCTCGGGGTGGGAATTGGGGGCAACGGCCACGACGGAGAGCACACCTGACGAGCGAGACAGCTGGTCCACCCACTGGAAGCGGGAGTGGGGATATACCTGGGCACTTGGGCTTGGCCGATGGGATGGGCGCTCGACCGACCGGCGACGACCGTGGACTGGGCATGCTGCGCAGGCTGCGCAGGCTGGGCTAGTCGACGGGCAAGCGACCGGGTGGGAAGGCCCTGCACTCGCAGAACCAGGTCCCCGGTAAGGCCCTCGAAACGATGACGATGATGACTGGCGAGGCTGCGGGTGACGATAATGATGATGTACAAGTTGCATAATGGTGATGATGATGCCGGCCCTGGCGTTGGGGGGATTGATAGATGAAGGCCTTTCCAACCTCAGGCGCGACCATAGTCGTACCCGGTGACCTACATTGACTTGGTACCTACCTGCCGTACGAAGTACAAGTACTCGTACCTGTCTCAGGCAAGCACGCGCGGGTGCGTCTTTCCATCTTATTGTCCACCAGCGCAACACCGCACTGAGCTGCACCGCAGCGGAGCGCAGGATGACACACCCCGAGGCAAGCGCGACGGGCGGGAGGGCATGGGCCCTGCGAGCGAGCGAGCGAGTGAGCCGACCAGGTAGCGAGCCAGCCGGGCAGCCAGGGCAAGGCAGTTGCGGCCCAGCCAGTCGGTGCCCCAAGCCAAGCACGGCCAAGGCACGCATCTTGGCCCGGAGGAGGACCCGGGGATTGGATGCCATGGGGTCGCGGACCCCCAAAGGCTGGCCGACCGACCAGGGGAGCTCCCGCGCCAGCTGCTCCATTCGCCCTTCCATCCACCCACCCATCCACCTCACCTGTCCGTCCATCCCGCCATCCGTCCCCAGTCAGTCCCCCCATCCTCCCTCCCGCCCTCTGGCGCGCGCCGCGGGACGCCTGCAAAGCCGGCGAGCATTGGATTGCACCGCACCGCGCCGTCCGCATCGGTGCTGCGAAGCAACGGCGTGCGGCACCTTGGGTAGGTACAGCAACATGACCCTCGACCCCTCAAACTCTGCTGGAGGCCCGCCGTCGCCCAATTGTGAACGCTCACGGCCTGGGCAAGCCCCGTTCCTCGCGCACTCGCGCATCCGTGCGCGCGCACCCGCACTCGACATGCACACCTCCCTCCCTCGCCTTGCTTCTTCCTCTGGGCTGGCTGGGTCGGCGCTGACCATTCATTGCCAACGCCGCCGCGCCAGGCCAGGGGACCCATCGCGAGCTCCAGATCTCCAGAGTCATGTGCGCACGCGCCGCCGCCTGCTGCGTGCCCGCGCCGCACCCCCAGCGCCGCCGCCGGAGCAGCCACCAGATCACTGGACAGTCTGCCGAGTGCGTTCCGTACAAGTACTCGCATCCTCGAGTGGTAACGACGAGTAGGTATTCGCACCAAGGGCCTGGATGTCATGATACCTCAGGTTGGTAGTCCGTCTGGACTATACGAGGACAGTGCCAGACGGGGCGCGAGGCTGCCACTTCCATTGCCACGACGAACAGGGACGCGCCCCGCGCCTCGAGGTGTTCGAGGACCCCCGCTGTCTGGCCTGGTCTCGCCTGGTCGTGGGCGACGCCCCAGCTTCTGTGCCACTACCAAGTACCATGGCTGCGATCCCTCCCGTCCCCTCTTAGACCGTGACGAGGACGAGGCGGCTGGTAGCGGGGGTGAAGCATTGGACGGGAACCCGCGAGGCTTCGCCCACACCAACCTTGGGTACGGCAGGCTGGACCAGGACGGCGATTACGGACGGCTTCTTGCAGCAGCAGCAGCAGCACCATTAGCAGCAGCGCCAGACTGGCCGGCACCCATCATGGATTGCCGGTACGAGGGAGGGGCGTGTGCGAGAGCCGGCACCTCCTCCACCAAACAAGACTCGTCTGTCACTCTCCTCTCCGGACTCGTGGGAGAGAGAGCCAACTCCAAGGCCGATCCGTCCATTCAGCACAGGTGCGTCGCGGGTTGGAGTCGGTCGGTCACGTCCCACCCACACGCCCCCCTCCACCCCTGGCTCCAAGGTGCAGCCCCGTCTGGAGCTCTAGCTCCTCGGTGATCCTGGACATTTGATGAGCCATCCCAGTGGGCGTCCACCCGCACGTCCCCCGGTTCGTCTTAGCCTGGCAAACTACCTGCTACTGGGAGCGAGGGTCGGATTCCGTGGCTCAGGACGCCAACCTTACCTCACCTCCAGCTCCCAGCAACAACCATCTCCTCGCCTTTGACCGTCTTTTTCTTCTCCATCTTCGCTTGCGACCGGCAGTCTCGCCACGCCTTGGACCCTCCGTGCCGCCGCGCGCGCCCCCGTCGCTGGCCGCGCATCCCTCACATCCCTCGCCCGCCTCTCGTCTGCGCCAGCCTTGCCGACCTTTACAAGTACCGGACCGGGCGCAACTTTGGCCGGCGCGTCTGTCCCCGTCCTGCCTCAACGCCGTGCTACATCAGCCCGTCCGTTGTACATCCCCCGTTCTCCTTCCATGCCTCTCAACACTGTGCGGCCAGCCCCGTGCCTCTAGTGTCATCGAAGCACGCCGAACACGCCTTCAGCTGTTGCGCGTCCCTGGTACTTTGGGCTCCTTGCTTCATCAACCGAGCTCGCACGTCCTCCGGCATCAGGTTGGCAAGCTTGTCGTTGACCAGCACTGGCGCCCCACAATCTGCCTTGTCTCTTTGGTTACCGGATACGTTAGCAGGTGGCTTTCGACGGAGAGCCTGCCCGGTCTGGCTTGTTGCCCAACTGCTGATCTCGCTCGGCTTCGCCGTCTCCCACTGTGGGCTTGGTGGTCCCCCCCCAGCGTCCGGCATCTTCTCCCTGCTCCCCTTCCGGGTCCCTCTGGTCAAACCTCCTACCCGTCGCCTACCCATAGTGTTTTGCTTCGTGCGGGCACGGCTCATGTCATCATAGCCTACCAATCGTGCGAGGCTCGTTTCCCACCCCATGTCCTCCGGTCCGGTTCCTGCACTCCATCTGAGGGTCCAATAGTCGACTTGCCCTCCGGCTTCCGAGCCTCACTCCCCGGTGTCTGTTGTTTCGTCTTCAGCCCATGGCCGCCGTCCCTCCGTGGTCCCTGCTTTGCCTCTTGCCTCGTTCCTGATTATGTGTCTGTGTTCTGTGGCGGTACAGCGAGCACACAAGCATGGATCCAGGACCTTCCGATGGGAAACGCCCTCGCCTCTCCTCTTGGTCGGCTTCCGCAACACAAGCTTCTTCCCTCCCGCATCCTCATGCCGCTCCAACCTCTCAACGTCCACCGCCTCCACCTTTAACATCACCTCACCCATCTCAACCACAACCACAACTTCAACAGCAACAGCAACAACACACAGGCACGGGACAATACCAACAACCCTATCCTCCTCGACCTGGTGACCACTCCTCTGTACCACCGCCGCCGCCCCCGGCGAGTGTACATGGTCATGTTCAGCACCAGCATCAGCAGCATCAACAGCATCAACAGCATCAACAGCATCAACAGCATCAACAGCATCAACAGCATCAACAGCATCAACAGCATCAACAGCATCAACCACATCCTGACCACGACCGGCGCCCCTTCGAACAACAGGATACTCTCCCCCCAATGCACGAGCACTATCGACCCCACCAGCAACAGCAGCCGCAGCCGCCGTCCCCTGCACATGCTGCGTATCACACTTATCCCTCGCGGGATTCAATTGTGAAAAGGGAAGTGGTGGACGACCCTCGGAGGCCTAATTCAACAGGGCATGCGCCCGAGGCCCTACCACCTCAAAATCACGCTGTGTCTGGGACGCAGCCGCCCGCTCCGCTCCAGCCGTCTGCGTTCCCCGCGGATGGCCAACCGCGGCACATGAGCTTTGACAACGGCTCCTCGGTGCCTCCAACCCCGAACGCGTATCGTGCGCCCACGTTTCCTCCACCGACACCGTCGCAGCAGCCCTATGACGCTCACGGAGGGTATCCGACGGAGACCTTCTACAGCGTGTATTCATCTGTGGCCTCGGCGAAGAAGAAGAACACGAGGGCGTCGCAGGTTTGCCCGTCCCAAGCAGTCTGGTCTTTAAATTCATGGCTAATTTGTGTACCAGGCTTGCGATCAATGTCGTCAGCTCAAGGCTAAGTGCGACGAAACGAAGCCCTGCAAGACATGCAGAGACAAGGGCACCGAGTGCAGATATCGAGATCCTGTGCCGAAAGCGTATGTCTTTTTCGCCGCTCAAGGTGAAAGTGCTGCCCTGCTGACGCAGGAAATGTAGTACCGATAAAGCCCAGGCCGACATTCTTGACGGCATCGCCATGATGCAGAGCAGCCTCCACATGATGAATGAGCGGATGAATGAGCGGATGATCAAGCTTGAGAACGCGGTTTCGAAACTCTCCGGTGGCCACAGCCCGAAACAGGATCCGGCGTCGGATGAAGAGATGAAGGGGATCGACCGGAGGTCCCCGTTGATGGAGGATAGACGCGACAGCCACTATTCTCAGGTTGACTTGCCGCGCGATCAGATGGTCACCCCTACTGACCGTATTCCCCTACGTATGGCGGCCGAGGATGAGGACGAGCTGGAACCAGGCCCACCCGTTCCGCCAGGAGAATCAGCTATCCCGATGAATCACACAACGCTAGCTGGACTGCTCCTGAACTGGGATCCCATCAAACACCTCACGAGGCACCATGTCGAACGAGTGGGTATTCGTCACGTCAGCGAATTTCCAATTAGCCAGGAGCAGACTCGCGGGTACCTGATAGTTTACGGTCGTGGCGAGGCCGCTCACCCGTCACGCCAGCCGAGAGAGGCCCCAGACCATGGCCAGTCCTCTGACTTGCCTGACGACTCGTCTGATATGGCGTCGCCGTCACCCGCCGCCGACTACGGTCCCGCAGGAGGCCTTACCCCGTCCGAGCAGGTGGAATACCGCGGGGGAGTTCTGGCATTCGATGGTACCCCGGACTTTTCGGAATCCACGGTCTGGAAGTACGTGGACAGCTTCAAGGAAAACATACTGAACATGCACCCCATAATCCAACCCAAGGTGCTGCATGAATGGGTCAGACACTTCCTGGACAGCCTGCCGAGGGTGCAACCCAAGACATCAAAGCCCCAAGCCTCGAAGACATTTGCCGTTCGCCCTCCCGTTGAATCTACAGGGTCGAAGCGCAAGCGGTCCCCTGGACCGGAACAGGATGGGTCGACAACGACCGGTCCGGTGAGATACGGGAACCCGGACAGGTCCCTCCACAGTGCGCTTGTCTTGACCATACTAGCGTTGGGGAAAGTTTGTCTATACCGGGACAAGGTCCCGGATGTCGTTCCTCACTCCGACCAGTTTCCGCCCGGTAGCCCCTTTAGCCGCAATGGGGTCCCGCCCTCGCCGATGCAGGGCTCTCCGCCAAGTTACTCCTCACAATCCCAGTCGTCCGGTCTGGCCTCGCCCAAGGAGCCGGAGCGCTTGCCTCCGAGTCGGCGGTCGTCCATCCAAGCACAGGGTGGAGTTCGACAGGGCTATGACCTCAAGAAAAACTACGAGGTCATTCCGGGTTTGGAGTACTATTCGATGGCTACCGACATTATCGGAGGTTCCCTCGGCTCTTACGGCACCATCAAGGGCGTGTATGTCCACATATTTGCCGGCCTCTACCACGGCCAGCTTGGGCGGCCTGTCGAGAGTTATGCGTACATCAATCAAGCGGGCCACAAGCTCCAGGCCATTATGCGACCGTATGTTGGCACTTCTCCGCGTTCCGCTTATTTGCACTAATTACTCGCCCAGGAGCCTGAGCAAGTTGAAGGAGATGAAGCACAGCAGGAAGTTTATCACGGACGCCAAGTACAACCAGTTAGCCTTGGCATTCTGGACTTGTCTTCAGCTTGAAAGGTGCGGCAATGACCACTCCATCAGATGCGACATGTTGCTAACACCCATGACCCCAGCGATTTGATTGCAGAGCTTCCTTTGCCCCCTTCCGGGCTCCTCTCGTACGAGGAGGACATGCCGCATCCCAACCTTAGCCTTATGGACGACTTTGACCAGCGAGTTCTAGACAGCTACCCGGGCCAGCTCTACCTGAGAACTCACCTCAATAGCATTCACCGAATGTTCTACGCTCCCGGGGCCGACTCGGGGAAATTTCCCACGGATACCAAATTCAAGAACGTCTCGCTGGTGTCGCATGCTGTCTCAGGTATGAACTGGGTTGCTCCTAGCTTCGCGTTCCAGGAGACAGATCCGCCCGCCCGCGACATACTTGGCGCTCGACTGCGAGGCAAGTACTGGGGTGCTCAGGTCATAACCTATCGACCATTCATCAGAGTGATATTAGAGTTCAATTATTCGAGGGGGCACCATCAGCAGGGCGGTCCAAGCATCCCTCCCGTGCCAGAGTTCCGAAAGGGAATTGTCTATCCGACCATCGCCTCTGATGCCAAATCCTCGAAGGACATTGGTGCGGAGCTGATTGGGTTGGCCATCAAAGGCATCAACGCCCTCGTTGAAAGCACGAGAGCATTTCATGAGTTGGGGGACCAGCGTCCTATTATTACCAATGTATTTGGGACGGCACATGCGTGAGTGAGCCCGCAACCACGGAGAACGTTGCTGACCACCAGCAGCCAATGGGGAAACCTGCTCGTCCTTGCCGCGGCATTCGTGGACCCTACGCTGCGCGAGAGCGTGGATGGGAGGCTCCTAAAGGGGCTGTTCGAAAGGACGATACACTTTCTACGGCAATCTGCGACGGCGACGAGCGCGCTTCGACTCGACATGCTCATCCTCGAGGGCCTGTATCAGGACCTTTTCGTTCAATGCATACATGAGCCCAAAACGAACTCGAGCTTTTCAAGCAGTATCAGCTTGCAGACGCCCAAGATGTCCGCGACGGCCCATCCTCTCCACGCACCGGAACATGCTACATATCCTCCAGCCATGTCTCCCCAAGGACATGGCGGGTTTCCCATGTAGCATGGCTGCGGATTGCAGGCCCCACGTTGTCGTGAAGGTCGTGGCAGACATCGAGTTGCGGGATATTACACAGCCATTGTGCCCACTGGACGGGGGGAGGTGGCGCAACAAGATTGACTGGTAGAACGCGCACGGTGTCAACATGGCGAATTCTACATTCTCGTCGGCATTCACTGAAAGGGCCGATGGCGACAAGGGTCAGCATTTTCTCGGCCCTACCTAGGCGCAGGATCGCAGCGACATTGTGTGGTGTGGCGGTCAATTTAGCTTTAACTTGGGTCCAAAGGTCATCACGAACCAGTCACGACTTGCAGAAACGAATCCCTGGTCAAATCCTGGATAGACGTGCATCTCGTTGCAATCTGGACGGTCTGCTTGGTTTGTCGTTTTTGCTTCCTTCTAAATACCCCAGGGCTTGTTGTAAGACCCGAGACGGGGTCTCATTATTTGACAATAGTGCTTTATTCTCATGGTTTCCTCGATTTATACCCCGGCTGGGAGAGAAGGAAATGCCAGGAGCTCTTCGGCAACAGGTCACCCTTTGCCCGAGCCAGCTGAGAAGGCGGCATATGTACAATCAGGGCAAGTACGGGAGTGGGCTATGGGCAGACGGTTCGGTATAGACAGGACTGGATATACTATCTTTGGTCTGGGAACAAACCACGCTGGAATAAAAAAGGGCGATCTTTGGAGAAGGCTGGTTTTGCACTCACATCATTCATCGACCCGGTATGGATACTAAACTCTGTTCCGAACAAGGCTGTGCCGCGTGCCAGCGACGGCGCAGCGCGTACCACCAGAGTGGCCTCGTGCATCCCGAGGCTCTCCAACTCGAACGAGAGCAATCGCGAGGCGGCCCGAGGCATGCGAGCGCCTACCGACCTGCAAACTGTCGTGCTTTGACGGCCATTTGCGGAGGCAATGAGACGAGAGACAACAACCACGACAACACCGACAACGACAATGGCAACGGCACAACGCACAACCGCATGGATCGGCAGCCGGCGTAAGAGTGCATGTCTGAGAGAAGACGCGGAGGGGCTGTGGGCGCCGCCGCGCTGGCGGGGGGAGATGAGCCAGCCAGCCTGCCGGCCGGCGGCAAGGGGTGCAAGATTAGCCCCCGCGGACGAGGACCTACCAGACTTACTTGGGGTATCAGGCCGGGCCGCCCGCCGCCACGAAGCTAATAGCTGTCTCCCCCGGAGCGGAACGGGTAGAAGATCGTGGCGGCCCGGTCGAGCGGGCGCGGTGACGTTGGGCGGCCGCCCGCGCCGCGCCGCATGTGGTGTGGAGGCGGAGACGGAGGCGGAGGGCGGAGTGAGGCGGACGGACGAGGGGGGCGAGCTGAGCTGGGTTGGGGTTGGTGGGGGGAGCGCAGCGCCGCGCGGGCGAAACGGGTGTGTGTGCCTGTGTGTCTCTCTCTGTCCCTGTCTCTGTCCCTGTCTCTGTCCCTGTCCCTGTCTCTCTGCGTGGGCGCGCACGCGCGTTGCGTGCGTGTGTATAAAGTCGGAAACTTCGTCCTTTGTATGGACTACTTCGTACCGTCTACAAAGAGAATTAGGCCGGCTCGCGCAATGTGTTGCTCTACTGTTACAAAGCACATATAGGTGCCGTGACTACCTTAGGTAGGTACATACAAATACATATCTGTACATGCGCACCTGAGATGCCTATGCACACGCATCCTTCATCATTGTTTCTCGCTCCTTCGCGTTTTGCTCTTTTCCTTTCTTTTTCCTTCTTGTTCTCGTACCTAGTCCCTCTTTGGGGGTGGTGTCGGTGTCTCGTGCAATCAATGGCTGGCTGACAGCGGGGGGGGGGGGAGCCCCTGGGCGCGACGACGAGACAAGGCGAGCGTGGCGCCAGGCATGTGCGTGGACATACGCGTGCTACACCTCGTTGGTGATGGCCGCCTTTACTGCAATGTATTGTAGTCCGTACGAGGTACGAGAGCAACTACGGGGATCAAGTGAAGATTGAAGAAAGACGCGGCGGAGCTGGGGGGGTCGGGGACGAATTTGTAGTACCGATGTAGGGTATGGAGTGCAACGCAATGTACTGTAGTCCGTAACTTACTCCGAACACAAATTATGGAATCACGGCACGAGATGGCCAGGGCGCGGGGCGTGGAATGGGCGCCCCGCGGAAGACTGCGTGAGGCAGAAACTGCGTCTACTTGGTAGTCGTCTATGGTATATAGATGGTGAACCTGGGGATATACACCGGTGGGGGAAAACAGAGACAAAAGAGCATCATGTAGTAGCAGACCCGAAACCCCTCAACGCCGCTGCAATGCAAGCAACCTCCACCGCACGTGCCCTCCTTCCTTGAGCTTCTGTCCGTCCGTCATCGTAGGTTGTCGTTGTTGTTGTAGTCGACAACGACAATGTGAAAGGCGCGGCCGAGCGCGAGCCCACCCGCTCACGCCACGCCGAGCATCAGGCTCTCCAGCATGCCGCCCGTCTGGCACGCGACCTGGGCGCGCTCGACCTCGACCTTGACGCGCCGGTGCAGGGTGCGGAACCCCTCGCGCAGCTCGGCCGAGGCGCCCACGTACTCGGCGTACAGGTCCAGCAGGTGCAGGCCGGCCTCGACGCAGACGCTCACGTAGCGCGGGTCGCAGATGTGCGAGCACACCCACTTGATGACGGGCTGAACCGTCTGCTCGTCGCGGCCCTCGAGCGCCTCGCGCATGGCGCCCCGGTGACGCAGCGCCAGCAGAACCTGGAGTGTGCTCAGCGACGAGTGGTCGCGCGACGTCTTGTCCATGACCTGGTCGAGGGCGCGCGAGAAGTGGCCCGTCCGCAGGTCCTTGTGCCAGGGGAGCTCCTTCTTGCGCGCGCTGCGGCCGTCGTTGGCGATGACCACGTCGGCGCCCTCGCCGACCAGGTCCAGGCGGCTGGCGGCCTCGATGCGGCGCTTGCGCTTCGACTTCTTGGCGTCAAAGGAGGCGATGTCGCCGCCCAGGAGCGCCGCCATCTCCTTTTCGCGCGCCTTCTCCTTGGTTGCCTCGTTACCCGTCAGCCGCGTGCGCACGCTCAGGACGCCAGACTGCATGCCGACGGCGAGGTGGCGGTCGACCGACTCGGCAGCGGCATCGGCAGCTGAGTGATGGTCGGGGATGACGAGGACGGAGAGGATAGGCGACTGGTACTTTGTGCTGTTGACGACGTTCCAGCCCGTCGTCTCGAAGACCTTGACGTGACCCTCGAGGCCGCCGGTGACGAGCCGCCGCCCGCCCGACGCGAGGCTCATGGACGTGACCGTCTTTTGGTGGTTGGAGATCATGTGCAGCGGCCGCGCGGCGACGAGGTCGAGGACGCTGACGGAGCTGTCGGCGGCGGCGAGGACCGTGGTGCCCGACGGCATGGGGAGAACGGCCTCGACGGGCGCGGCGTGCTTGAACGTCATGACAGCGGAGCTGCTCCCGATGCGCGGGTCCCACAGCTTGACGGTCGAGTCGTAGCTGCCCGAGACGACCATGTTGGCCGTGGTGCCGGGCATGAAGTCGGCGCAGCGCACGTAGTCGCTGTGGCCGACAAACGTCGTCGTCGGGCCCGTGGTGCTGGGCAGGTCCCAGAGGCGGACGGTGCGATCGTCGCTGGCGCTCAGCAGGGTCGTCAGGTCCGTGGGGGACCACTTCGTCGTCCACACGGGCTGCTTGTGCTCGGTCCACGTCTTGAGGATGGCGCGCGAGTTGACGTCAAAGACCTGCATCTTGCCCGAGTCGTCGCCGGCCGCGAGCACCCTGCCATCGCGCCGGATCTCGCCGCTGCGCGCAATGTCGCCGAAGCGCGTAATCGTCTTAATCAGCTTGCGGGTGCGGTTCGAGAAGATCTGCACGCGCGTGCCCGTCGTCACGGCGAAGGCATCGCTCGTGCACGAGATGTGCGTCACGGGGTAGCTCGTCGGCGACGGCACGAGGATCTGGTTCTTGAAGGTCCGCCAGTACCGCTGCTCCGCCGTCACCGGCGACGGGCCCGAGGGCAGCTTGAGCTGCGGGAGCGGTCCCACGGGCGCTGCCATTGTCGCTGCTCGGTGGGTGTTGGCTGCTGTCGGTCGTGTGTTCTTGGTGTCGGTCGACGATGGTGCTGCTGCAGCAGGCTGTGGTCGTTGGACTTTTTTTTTTTCTGCGATAAAAGATTCGATGCGGCTGGGGCGCGGAACATCCGCCGCGGGGCAGCGGCGCTTTGCCAAAACAGGGTTAGCGTCGACCCGGCACATGGGCCATCCAAGCCCAAGATCTCGAACCTCAACACCATCATCACCTTGAAAGTCATCACCAGCATAGAAACTCGACATTCATCGCAAAATGCTCCAATTTGTTGCTTCTTCGCTCGACTCTATGGTCCGAGCCCGTGCATGTCTACGTTTCGACATGGTTCTTCTAATGCCATGGCCTGGAAGCAAAAACGCCAATGTGATAGACCCCGTGTCCCCAGAGATGGTAAAATGTACATGAAACTCTCACTTCCTCGCCCTCCCCTTTATGCTCCCCCTTTCAAACTCGCTCTAATATCCACCTCTGCGTCTGGACCTGCCGGTGCCAATATCGATTCTCTGCATCTCCTGCATCAAGGCGTGGTCTACCCCGCCGTTCGCGCCGCTCATTACGGGCAGAGGCACCTTGGCTGGAATTGGCGGGCCGACGGCGTAGTGGGGCTGGTGATTCTCGTTGGGATAGTCAAAGGAGTGACCCCGACGGGGTCCCCGGCTGGGAGTGTACTGGCCCTGCCTGTCTTGGTAGTTATCCGTCGCGACAGGAGCCAGCGGGCTTGACATGGCTGGCGACGGGCCAGCAGACCCACGGAGAGCCTTCTTCTGGAGTCGGTTGCGACCTCCGCTTCCAGGAGCTGGAGGTGTCCGGTGCTCTTCGTTGTAGCCATATGATGGCGCAGGCAGTGCCGCCATCGACTGCGGTCGAGCCGCCACTCGCAATGGCCGTCGTCCGCTAGGCGGCATCGGCTGTGCCCCGGACGGCGAAGGCCTGGAACGCGGCTCGGGAGATGGCTCTTTTGGACCTTTGGGCTCGGGCTCAGGGGCCCAAGATTCCATGGGCAGGTGATCGGATGGATCGATCTCGCGCCCGTCGTGCGTGATGATCTTGTCGTCCGGATGAGCCCGCCCCATGCCGTCGCCCCCGTCTCTCGGAGACGCCATGCTGGGATTCAGTGCGTCATACGAATCAGGGCCAAAGGGAATGTCAGATGCCCTCCGATTCTCTGATGGAGGTGGGGCGGGGCTGACCGACTTCCGGCGGATCGCGTGCTGGGGGTTTGGATTGGGTGAGACCTCACGCCTGCGGACGACCATCTGGGTATCAGGGCTCCCGGAGTATGTTACGGCGGAACGGTCGCCGTAGCTGTGCGTGGCGTACGCATTGGGCGAGGCGCCGTACGAAGGCGGCCCATCGCTATGGTGGCGTCCCCGGGTCGGCGTAGTCATTTGCGCAGGATATCGGCTGTCCCGGCCGTCATATCGACGCTCCTCATAGATCTGCTCAGCGATCTCTTGGGTAAGGGCCAGATCCATCCCAGGGGATAGCGAGG
Source organism: Purpureocillium lavendulum (assembly GCA_029168975.1). NCBI lineage: Eukaryota > Fungi > Ascomycota > Sordariomycetes > Hypocreales > Ophiocordycipitaceae > Purpureocillium > Purpureocillium lavendulum. Next base: position 712,080 of record JAQHRD010000005.1, on the reverse strand, counting down.
CGGGCACGTCAGGTGTGCCATAGCTCGGTGAATTTCTCGCATGGCTTGGTTCAAAGTCGCGTCGTGGACTCGGCCGATAGCTCTGATGATTTTGCGACGGATGTATAGGGCTGTTGGCGTAGTCCCTGGATGATAGTGGAGACACCGACGCAGGAGGTTCGGGGTGTTCCTGGTACGCGGCTGGATGGTGTTGGCCGGGAGACTGACTCAAGGGATACGACGACCCGCCTGGAGACCGACTCAGATTAAGCGGTCCGGGAGTCGGGTTCGTCTGGAACATCATCTCGTCGTGCGAGTTCATCCTGGTCCTGCCATTGTTTTTATACGGGTTGGCCAGGGGTCCAGGCGGAGACTCGGGGACATCTTCCACCGTGGGCTGCATCGATCGGTAGTGCTGGTCGTATGGGTTATCATATGTATGGTACCTCGGTGACGAGGATTCGAAGGACGGAGCGATTGGGGAGTCTGAGTGGTTCGGCGAGGACATGCCCGGCTCGTAAGGTCGAAATGTCGGTCGACCGGGATACGACGGCGAGGAATGCCTATGAGCCTCGCTCTTGAGGACGTCCTGCCTCATCTGTATCGACGGCGTAGATTTTTGAGGAGAGGTGTCGTAGCCTCTGTGAGTCAATTCCTGACCGCCGCTGTTGTGTCTGGACCTGTGAGCCGGTGGAGGCGGCGGCGGCCCATCCTCAAACGGCGCTGGCTGCCTTATATCGTCCCCTGAAGGCAACTCATGGTGCTCTGGGAGCGGCGAGGGTTGCCGCCGGGACGACGGCTGGTCATACGGCGAGACGGGTGCGTTCTGGCCGTAGCCCCTATCCTCGACGGGACGAGGTGGTGTGTGTGCGTCGAACGATTCGCGTGGCCGCGGTACTCGCGGGCCGTCGACTCGGGCGGTTGAGTAGCCCGACTGAGGCGAGGGTGAATAGTGGTCGGGATACTGCCGAGACGCGGGTGGGGGGGTGTTGTATTCCACTGCCTGCAGTGGAGATTGTGTCGGGACGAAGCCTGCGTGCGAGGCGGACTTGGTGTGTGAACGAGGAGGCGTGTGATGTTGCGTCTCGGCCGGCAAAGGAGCCGACGCGGGAGGCGGGGGCGCCTCGCCTGTTACCGGATCCGAGGGCAACGGACGCCTCTTAACGGGCGTGCCCTGCCTTGCCGAGCCGACCTCCTGCTCAGACGCGAGCGACGGACGAGATCGCACAGCCTGCTTCTCAGGCTTCGGGCGCGTATCGTAGTATGTGATCTCGATTCGAATCTCGCCGGCGTACTTGCCCCTGCACGTCAGGTTCTGCCACATGTCGTTCTGGCCACCGCCCGGGACAATGATGCCCTTGAGGTCGACCCATGCCTCCCCGATCAAGTCCGTCTTCTTGTCGTCGTTGAAAACGGACACCTTGAGCTGGTAGTAGTCGGGCGAGTCGTGGACAGTGAAGCGAAGTTCCTGGTCCCTGATGGAGCTATGTCAGCCTGGCGGTCGTTGCGCGCGGGGGAGGGCGGGTCATCCGGAACGGACCACTTGGGAGTTTGGCCACCGCGAATGTCGGTGGACGTCTTCTTGGCCTCCTTGCCCAGCCTGGCGGCGCAGTAGGGGTCTTGCTTGCCAATCGTCTTGCGGTTCGGCAGGTTCTTGGCGCGGTCGACGATGGCGACGAGGGTGCCGATGACGGGCCCGTCGACGGTCATGTCGGCGAAGATGCCGGCCGTGTGGGCGCCATTGAGCAAAGAGTACGTCTTTGACTTGGTCGACATGGCGCACGTTTCGGGAGAGGGCGCGCTGGCGTCGTTGCAAAGGAGCAACGGCCGGCGGACGGTGGGTGTAAGGCGATTGTTTACATGGAAAGTCGTTGCTGCGAAGGCGAGAGCGGGGGGACCGGCCGCTGGCAGCTGGTGGCTAGAAAAGAACGACTCGAATCCGCAAGAGAGAGTGATGAAGTCGAAAGCGGACAAGACAATGAACGTCGTCTTGCTCGCAGATCGATCCGGGGCCGGGCGGGACAATGGGGGGGAAGAGGCGGGAATGGAATGCAGGAAAGAGAAGGCAAGCTGCATGGCGGGTGACGCCTTGTTTTGTTCCGCCCACCAGCGATTCGTCCCAGCGACGGCTCTGCTGCGGCTGGTGGTTGGGCGCAGCTCCGGATGCGGGAGTGGATTCCAGGTTTCCCTAGGTGGATCGATGCGCCGGCCACTAGCGCCCACGAGTAGGGCAGCCCTGTTGGCGCCCGGGGTGGCATGGGAGCCAAGAAGCCCACTGAAGGCAGCCGTCCCGGCGAACTGTGGTGGCTGGGCACGCAACCACAGGCCCAAAAAAACAGGGAGGCTGGAGGACGGAGGCCCTCACCCCTGGCACGGTGGGGCGTCAGGCGGCTGCAGGCGCTTTCGCTGCAAGGGGTCGGGAGCTGCTCGCCTGGGAACCTGGACGTTTGTGGGCAGGCCCTTTCCTGCCAGTCCAGGTTGAGCCTCTGGGGAAGCTTTTCAACGGTCCCACGATCCATCCGTTGCCGGGCCGCCTGCCCGCACGAGCTGAAAGAGGACCTCAATCCGGGTTTTTGGCCGTGATTTAAGGTTCTTTAAACATCGTGACGTCCTGCCAGCGCACTCGAGACGGCAGGTGCACGAGGACGAGTCTCCCGGACACCCGTGGACGTGGACGCAAACACACGGCTTCGTACCTATCCCGTGCGACGACCCCGCCGTTGGACCTGGCCAGCCCCTCCGTCTTACCTGCGCCGGCCACAGCCCCAAGAGGCGACAGAGTTGACGACGCCTCCCCCACCAGGGCTGACGTTGCCTCCACGCCAGCCAGCATGCAGTGCGGATGCGTGTGCGCCGCGGCGGCGGGGGCTGCCGTGCATGCTCTGCTCGTAGTACAAAAATAAATGGGTGTCCGAGCGAAGGACGAACCCGCGGGCGCCATCCCGCCCATACATACAAGTACAAGTACGGGCGCATCTCAGATCGGGCTGCGTCGTTTGGCGTTCATTGGGCTTGGCGGTCCGTTCAGGGATGCAGCGCATAATGGACGATATGGCGCCATAGCCGTGAGTCGGTGGCCGTGCCGGGCATCACCATGGCGAGCTACCAGACGGTCCACAATGAGCAGCAACACGGCGGGAGAAGCCTTCCGGATTCAATCAAACGCGGCGGGGCATTCAACGTGTCGAGGTCTTAGACATGATGCCCTCTTCCGTCGTCACGGTGAATGTCTCATCCGCAAAGACTCAGTCAGGGTCCTCGCCTCATTCCGGTCCGGGGCAACGCAGCAGCCCAACGCTGGCGTCAGAACCCTTTCCGTATGACCTCACATCATGCCATCCGCCAAGCCTGAGTAGTGGATGAGCAGGGCCTGTGCGCCGGGTCACGGCAGACACAATGCCGTGGTGAAGATGTTGCGCGTATTCAAGCATGGCTGGCGTCTTGATGCCGCGCATTACGGACTACGTTTCCCGCAAACGGGACCAATGCCAGCTCACCACACTCTTTGCTTCTTGCGGGATCTTTGATGCACAGCTGGCAGGGGATCGACAAGCAAATCTATTCTTGGACTGCCCAACTACCAGTCGCAGCTCTTGCCGAGCAGCTCGGCCAATTCCTCGAGGTATTTCCTGTCTAGCTCGTCGAAGCCGTCCAAGGCCGCGCAATCAACGTCGATGATGGCAACCACCTTCTTCTCCCCGCTCCCGTCCTTGTCGGCCAGGATGGGCACCACAATTTCGCTCCTGCTGTCGCCGTCGCAGGCGATGTGGCCGGGGAACTGGTCCACATCGGCCACCACCTGCGTCTGCCGCGTGGACGCCGCCGTGCCGCACACGCCGCGCCCAAACTCGATTGTCTGGCAGGCGACCTTGCCCTGGAACGGACCGAGGATGAGCTGCGGCTTCGAGGACGACGGGTCCAGGACGTAGAAGCCTGCCGGGGTCAGCACCTGTCAAAGGCGAGAGACGGGCTGTACGGGCGCGTGCTCACCTGCCCAGTTCACCTCTTTGCTCGGGGCCGGCAGGCTCTTGTAGCCGTGCCACAACAATGAAGCGGCATTGGCGAGGTTACTTCGTGGCGTTAGTGAAAGCTGTGAGGAGCTCATAATGTGAGCCCGTGGCGTGCCAGATATGTGACGCCTTACCAGACCTGCGGCCTGTTAGTGGGGGGTGTGCACGCTCAACAGCCGTGGACACATACCCAGTTTCGCTGCCCTGTGCACAGTCCTTCGGTCTGAAGCAGGACCTGCTCATAGGCGTCATCCTTGGTGACGTCGTCGGCAAAGTTGGATGCGTCGGCGTGAACCTGTGTTGGATCATTGTCAGCGTCGCGATGGAAAGGATATGGTTGGTGGCAGTGAGGCTTGCCATGGTTGTGGCTGCTGGACGTGTGCACAGGTCACCAGATTGGATTTCAAGTCGATGCGCCCTTCTGGAGCAGAACCAGCATCAATAATCTCGCCGTCAAGGTCGCTGCTCGTGAGAGCCTGTTGTTCTCTTTCTACGACGACGGGAGATTTTGCCTTGGATTTCAAAATGTTTCCGGCGAATCAAAGATTAGTCACCGCAATTCGAGGTTGCCAGTCCACTTGCCCATTGCGTGCTTTGCAGTGCCGCAGCGGCTCCATTGGGTCCCATTCCATCACCTATTCGTAAAGCCGTGTCATTGGTAACAAGCTCTCAGCGATTTATAGCACAATGGTGTAGAACACTGTGATGAGTTACCAACGGACGAGGATGTATCGTGCGCAGAAACCGGGGACTCTCATAGTTTCTCTGCAAATTGTGAAGTCATGATCGCCCCAGGCATGGATGCGATGCAGGGAAGCGCTCACCGAACTGTGGCGGCCGCAGCCACCGCCGACGTGCTGACTGCCGCATTGCTGACCAATGACGCACGCGACTCGCCGCAGCTCTGACAGCTTGCTGTCACTTTTTTCCAGTCATTGACCCCAGAGCACGAGAAAGAATCCGCCGCCAAACGCAACCGCGCCGACAGCCCGTTCAACAGCCATGAGCTGCTCTCGGATGGCATGGCGGCAATGCGCGCTTCACGGTCGTAGCGGCCTTCCCCTGAGTCCTCTGCTCGCCGCCCTTCAGCCCGGAGCCGCGGTAACGGGCAGGCGACTCGCGCACAACGATGCACGCAAATCGTCGCCCCCGGCGCCGCCACGATCCTCGAATCCGCTCATCAACCCCCCGGCGTCGACGCGGCCCCCGCCCCTGACGGTCCCTCAGCGAAGCACGGCCGAGTCGACTTTCCAATACTTGTTCCAGCTGGGCAAGGGCTACTTGCGGTTCTACAAGGATGGGCTCAAGGGCGTCTGGGCGAACCGCAACCTGCTGCGCGAGAAGCTCGCGCGGACGCCGGCCGACGACCGGCCGTCCATCTGGCGGCCGTACTACGTGCCCAGAACCTTCTCGCGTGCCGATTGGGTCCTCCTGTGGCGCGTACGGCACGACCTGCTCCGGCTGCCGCTGTTTGGGCTCATGCTCATCGTCATCGGCGAGTTCACCGCCCTCGTCGTCATCTACGTCGACGGCGTCGTCCCCTACACGTGCCGAATCCCCAAGCAGATCGCGACGGGGCTGCAGAAGGCGGAGGAGCGCCGCCGCACGGCCTTTGATGAGCTCGAGGCGCGGTTCCCCCACGGCGTACTGAGCCCGCGCGTGACGCCTGGGCTGGCGCGCAACCACGTGCTGCGCAGCCTGCACCTCGCGGGCACGATGTGGGATCGGCTGGGTTTCATGCCCCCGGGGATGTGGCAGGTCAAGGGCCGGCTGCGGATGGCGTTCCTCGAGGGCGACGACCGCAACCTCATCGAGGACGGCGGGCCGTCGCAGCTCGAGCCCGAGGAGTTGCGCATCGCGTGCGCGGAGCGAGGCATCGACGTCGTAGGCAAGAGCGAGACGGAGCTGCGGGGCGTGCTGGGCGACTGGCTCCGGCTGACGGCTGCCGAGGATCTCACGGAGCGGCGGCGGCGCATGGCCACGCTGCTGTTGACAAGGTACGTTGCGAATCCCGTGTCCGAGGCCGACTCGGGGGGTGGGAAGGCCACGCGGATCCCGGGCTGACGTTTGGCGTTTGTGTGTGTACAGGACGGAGAATTGGCCGCAGCAGCGCGACTTTGCGGTCCCCGATTGGGAACTGTAGGGTGGCCCTGCCGCACCGGGATTCGACACGCGGCTACCAGAGATACCTGCCGTGCCGATGAAGGAACAGAGAGGTCTGACGCGACTGCCGAGAGGGTGTGCCGATGGAGGGCGAGGGTACCCTTGTGCGGCCATCAATCGTGCGATGATATATCACGGCACGAAGGAGGGGGAGCGGCGGTGGAGGTGCCTTGTAGGAGGCATTGTACCATGAGCAACTTGTATCAAGCACTAAAATCTCCAAAAGGGTCTCTAGATAGACGAATAGACTTCACTTTCCAGCGCCGGCGTGTGACACGGAATTGGAACGGCATGCGTGAAGAATTTGAGGGCGTATTCATGTCCGCAGGCCACGGCCGAGCCATGCACTACATAGATGCATGCCCCTACGGCGTCGAGCACCCCCGAGAACCGATGCGTGCCTTGTTGGGGCCGCCGTGCAGAAAAGGGCAGGTTGTCGGCAGACACCTAGTATACAGTTTGGGGAGGCCGGCTGCGGAGCGTGCCTTCGGTCTAACCAGACGGTCCGCTCGGCGTGGCTGCCGGCGAAATGCGACTGGCCCGGGGCGCCGGGCTTTGGGAGGAAGTTGCCGAGCCCGCCAGGTACCTACGGGGCTGGGCTCAGTGTGTACGGCAAAGGTCAGAGAGATGAAGTAGTAGTACGTAGTGGTATTAGTCGTCCGTAGTATCTAGAGTAATCTGGCCGGGCCCCGAAAAAAGTTGTCGGGGGTCGCTGCTGCACCTCGAAACGCTTCTCCAAACGAGCAAGGCGTCGCCGAGAGACAGAGAGGTGTGGGGGAAAAGATGGGGGCTTCCACTCCGTCTTGGCGGGCGCTGGCCACTGACCTCGGGGGTCATGGCTGTGCTCCTTGCGGGAGAGCTGAGGTGCTGGAGCGACCGCAGGGGCCGCGAGCCGCTAACGCTGAAAATGGACAGACGGATGGCCGGCCACACATGATGTCAGCCAGCGGCGGCCGAGGTTCCCATCACATGCGACGAGCGACAGACTGGTGAGTCGTGACTGCCCGCGCCCGCGCCCGCCGCCGCCGCGCCGCAGGCACGCACACACGCGCGGGCGACCAGCAGCAGCTTCCCATGGATCGCTTTTTTAACCGACTCCGTCCCGTGGTGCATCTCCATCCCTCCCCCCTCCCCAGGATTTAAACAATTGATATCTCCCCCACACCCCCGGACGAAAAAGAGCCTGCCTTGGTCTCTCCTTTCCCTTCTTCTTCTTCTCTCCTCATCATCCCACAGTCTGTCCATAACCTCCCTCCACACACAACACTCGCCAACACCGCAGCCATGGGTCTCGCCAACGGTACGTAGCTCTGGTCCACGCTGACATGTGCCCCCTCCCCCCCCGTCTGCTGACGGCCGGACTGCTCCCCCCCTGGGATGGACGGGTGCGCGGGAGAGAGGAACCATCGCCGAGAGAAGGAGAACATATGTGTGCTGACAGGGTCGCGCCGCGCAGACAAGTTTCCCTCCTCCGTCGCTTTCGACGCCATCGCCTCGGCCCTCGACTCCAGCGCCGAGGACCGCAAGGACGCCATCAAGCAGGGCAACGCCGTCTTCGCCTTCACCCTCAAGAACAAGGCCGGCGAGACCGAGAGCTGGCACATCGACCTCAAGGAGACTGGCAAGGTCGCCACCGGCACCGGTGCGAAGCCCACTGGTAAGTCTCTCCGTGCTCCCGCCCAGTTGTCACCTGGTAGTCATGTCCCTACATGGTGCTGTTGCTCCGCGCGCGCGCATGCGCATCAGCGCTTTGTCTGCGGAAACCAGGGTCATGATCGAGAGAAAACCGTCTCGCTGACTGGCCTTTGCGCGCGTTCGCAGTTACCCTCTCCCTCTCCGAGGAGGACTTCGGCAACCTGGTCCAGGGCAAGGCCAACGCCCAGCGCCTCTTCATGTCCGGCAAGCTCAAGATCAAGGGCGACATCATGAAGGCCACCAAGCTCGACCCCATCATGAAGAAGGCCCAGAACTCTGGCAAGGCTAAGCTGTAAGCGGCTTTTCGCCTATGGTGCGAGGAGGGGAAAGGAAAGCAGCGGAGGGATATGGTTCACGATATCAATGTAACATACACCACCACCATATACAAGCCACCAATGATGGCTGTTCTCTTGCGTAAATGAATGCATTCGGGAGAGATATGGGACTCGCGTTGCCGTTGCTGTCACATGTGAAACTACCTAAGTAGTGTGTCAATTGCCTACAAGGAACCTGCCAGGCTCCGAATTCGCTCTTTGGCGCCTTCCCTCACCTCCCTGACAATGTCGCCCGTCGCCTGGGGCTTTGTGACCAGCCCGACGCCCGTCCCGCTGTACAGAGTCGTTATTAGCATACGAGTCTTGTAATCCTTGCCCAGGCATGGTGTGGAGATGGGCACTCACGCCCACGTGCCGATGAGCTTAGCCGAGTCCTCGGCCGCGTACTCTTCCTTAAGGATCCTCTGGCACTCTTCGAGCGAGACACCCGCCAGGAACTTCTCGTGGATGGCCGTCGTAATGGCACGGCCATCGTATGGTGGGCGCCAGAGCGGGTTGTTGTTGATGCGGTCGTTGAACGTTGACCTTCAGGCATGTCAGTACGCACTTTCTCGATGTTCTGGAGGTGGTGGGTTCAGGGTACGCGTACTTGAAGGTCGTTGCTCCTCCGTCGACCGTCTCGAGGACAATCTTTTTCCGGAAATCTGGATAGATGGACTCTTTGGCAACGGTGAACTGGATGAAGGCTGTCAGCTTCAAGAAGATTCCTGTGTGCAGGGTAGCCTCAACAGCATGTTAGTGGTAACGTACCCTTGTGCCCATGACAATTCCCTCCGCACCTGTGTGTAGCATCGGGTTCAGCGTCTCTTCAAAGTCAACGCCTCGAATCTTCATCACGTACCGAGGGCCATGGCGGCTGCCGCGCCCGCCTCGTCGACGATACCACCCGCCGCTAGAACGGCCACCTCCCGACCACGGAACTCCTCCTCGCGAGCCAGCATGGCACGCACCTCGGGCACGAGGCTCACGACGCCCGCACCCTTGGTGAACTGATGCCCGCCGGCGTCGACGCCCTGGCAGACGACCACGTCGGCGCCGTCGCGGACCGCTTCCCGCGCGGCGGCCACGTTGCCGACCTGCACGAAGACCCGGGGGCCGCCGCCGCCGCCGCCGCCGCCTGTCCCCTGCTGCTGCTCCTCACCCGGTCGGCCGAGTGCCTCCCGGACGGCGGCGACGATGGCGGCGTGCGGCTTCACGTCCTCGGCGGGTGCAAACAGCCACACGGCGGCGGGGCGGTGCCGCGCGAGCACGGGCAGTGTCGTCGCCGCAAAGTGCGAGACGGAGCCGTGGCCGGTGATGACGCTGACGCCCACGCGCACCGGGCTGCCGTCGGCGTCGCCGAGCAGGGCCCGGGCCTCGCGCAGGTCGGCGTCGAGCTTGCCGAGCTGCGGCGAGTCGGGGCTCAGGTCAAACACGGACGCGAGGAAGCCTAATTACCCCGCGATGCAGTCGAGTTAGCACAGGTCTGGTTGCCAATACCGGTGGTCAATGCCCTCGTCGGAGGATCTTGGGAAGCGTTGCTGAGTGCTCTTACCGATACCGCCCGCCTTGGTCACCTCCGTCGCGAGCGCCGGACTGACGACGCCCAGCATGGGCCCGTTGCAGACGGCGGGCGATGCCGTCCAGGGAAACCATTCCTGGAGCCGTCGTGAGGTTGTCATTTTGGCTACGAAGTAATACGAGCTTGTCTCTCCGCAGCAGGAGGTGTGATGAGAATGAACAAACGCCAGGGCTTAGGATTATAAAGGCAAGTTAAGTAAGTGGTACAGGCAAGAACCTCAGCGCGGCGTCTTACATCTCAGCTGTGAGTTGTACATAGTTGACAAATGTGGATCGTGGAGCTGCCCGCACGCCTTGGACAGATGTGCCTGATGAGGCGCATTGCCGAGCCCTGCCGGTTCCGCGCCTGCTGATTCCGTGATGCGTCACCTCTGCAGGCGCTACGACACTGCGTCAAGTACGATGCGGTGCAATTTTCTCGACTTATACTTCCGATGCTCTTCTTGAGAGAACCTCAATACCTTATTCGAATATCTACATGTAAAGTGCTTTATGGAGGGGTTGCGTTCATGTCGCGAATGGCGAAGATGGACGCTTACACGGACTGCTGATGTTATACGCACGACGACACCTCAAATCGAGACGTCGCTTGAGGAACGTGAGAATCCCAAAACTCTATCTCCTTGGGCAGTATATTCTTACCCGTATGCTGGATGTTTTCATTGTGTGCGACCACTCTTGTCCGTCGCCTTGCCCTGGTGCTCGTTGCTCCACGTACGGGGGACGCCATGTACACCGACGCGCAAGACCCGTACACCCCGCCAGTGACCACCGCCAAGTCCACCACCAACGCGGAGCTCCCAAACTCAAGCTGCTCCCCACACAACCTCCCTCCAGGCCTCTCCTCCTCCATCGCGAACCCGCCCAACCCAGCCATGACGACCGCCATACCGTCAATCGCCTGCCTGGGCGTCATCGGGCGCAACGTGAGTGCACCCACACTGCTCTACCAATCCCTCTCTTCCCTGTGCGTCAAAACGTTGCAGAGCTGACCGCCCCTCGCGCAGAACAACCCGCTGCACATGTCCATCTTCCCGTCGCACGACCCCTCGACCAACACCTTCGCGCCGATCCGCACGCCCCTGCAGTTCTCCCTCCTGCTGTCCTCGACCATCGACGTCTTCGACCTACGCGCCAAGCACAACGCCGCCGCCGGCGTCGGGCTCTCGGGCGACGTCGGCCTGCTGCACGCCGTCGACGACCGCCTTGCGGCGTACGGCTTTGAGACCAATACGGGCGTCCGTATGGTCTGCGTCGTCGACATGCGCGGCCGCCGCGTCGACGCTGCGCACGCTGGCGCCGGCGGTCCCGGTGCTGCGGCCGGCGCGGCTGCTGCCGTGACTTCCCCAGTACTAGGAGGTGGCGGCGCTCGTGCCATGGGCGGCGCCGGCTTGAGGGACGCGGAGCTCAAGCCCGTCTTCAAGGCGATGCAAACGGCGTATGTCAGGCTCCTCCAGAACCCCTTCTTCGAGCCGGACGAGCATGCGCCGCTGGGCGGCCGCGGCGGCAAGAGGATCACGAGCAGGAAGTTCACCGAGGACATGAAGAGGATAGGGGAGAGCTGGACACCTGGCGTGACGAACCTGTGACGAGAGTCGTTGGGCAGCATGAGTGCTTCATTGCATGGCGTTCCGGTGCGAGTTTGAGGCCAAGAGGGGTCTTGAACAACATATTGCTTCCCTACTGTATATCATGATTTCGCGTCTCGTGTCCAATGGGGCATCCAAGCTCGCGCTTGGCTCTATGACAAGACCATTACTATCTCCAAGGCTCGATATATCCACTTGCAGGGTAGTTCTAGGTGGCTGCAAAACCGGTTGCAATTTGAACGAGACGATATGAATGCAAACCGTCTGCATTACGGACATAATGGGGACAGCACGTGGGGCACAGTTAGGAGTAATCACTACAGCATGAGACATGAAGATTCATCGCGGTATACTCGATATGAACGAGTGAGGCGTCTGGTTAGAGACCCACGGCGTTGCCAATAGACATTTGAACCTTGCGAATTGTGTCATTCTATGAGCCTCATCCGATGTGTGCTCTATGCTTCGCTGCTTTGTTTCCTGAAATGCTGGATCCACATGTGCCCTTATGCTTCGTCACTTTGTCTCCTGAAATGTTGTATCCGCCATTTGCTCAGCCCTGCCGGCTCCTCAATCTCCACGCTCTCGCCCATGCCCTCGCCCGTGTCCTCGCTCTTGACCGCGACGTGGTCCTCCAGTGGCGTCGACACCGCGCCGCCCTCCCAGTGCCGCGCCGCGACGGGCAGCGGCTGCCACCAGTCCCCGGTCCGCGCGTGCCACCGCGCGCTGCACAGCTCCCACAGCCGAGACGCAGCGCGCTTATACGCGAAGCGCTCGTCCTCGCCTGTGAAGGCGCCCGTGTTGCCAAAGTCGACGGCGCTCGGCTTCTGCAGCCCAAAGTCCGAGTCCTGGTCCGGGTCGTACCTGGCCGTCGGCGACCTCGTGTCGTAGTACGAGACGTTGGGGCGGAACGGCGACATCTGGTCCTGGTATACCTCGGCGACCGTCTCCGAGTACGTTGCGTCGCCGTCGCCGTCGCCTGCGCCTTGAGCCCCGCCGTTTGCTTTGTGCTCGGGGCTGCGCGGCGTTTCGGGGAAGAACATGTCGTCTGGTGGGTTGGCTGCCCGGATGATGAGCTTGCAGCGCGCCTCGTAGAGTGCGTCGAGCAAGGTGATGAAGCGCCTGGCTTCGTTCTTCTGAAGGACCGTGAGAATTGGCACCTTGTCGATTATGAACGTATGATAGGACGACGCCATGGAGAGGTAGTCCGCCGGCCCGAAAGACTCGACCAGCTTGTCGAAATCCCAGAACACGTGGCCTGCGTGGTGCAGAGGAGTGACGACGTTTCGTCCGTAGACGACGCGGGTTGAAGGCTCCCACGGGACCGCCTCAGCCCCAGTCCAAGAGAGGGAATCTCGGACGCTCTGTTGCCAAGAGCTGTCTTCCTCGCCTAATAGGTAGTAATGGTGAGGACGCTTTCGCTTTTCCCCGTTGTCGTCTGCGGCCGTCTCGGCACTCGTGACTGTGCTAAAGGCCACACCTTCGGCGCTCGGGGTGGTATCTGGGCTCTCGACTTCTTCCTTTCTCCTCCAGTCTTGAGCGCCCTCCATCTGCCAAAAGTCGCATCGCGCCTTGAGGACCTCGAGGAAGTTTGCAAAGTCGCTACTTGGCCCGTAGAGCTCACCTCTGTTGCGGCCGCCAAAGATCTTGCTCATCAGCCCTCGCGTGGGGCCGGGTGCGTAATCGACACCGGTGGCCTTTTGCAGCTCCTCGGGCATGCGGTTCGATGAGGCAACCAAGACGCCGCCGAGCTGGAAGAAGGCAATGAAGAGATGGCTGAGTATCTTGCTCGCAGCCCGGTCCGGGAGCTGGAACTCGTCCAAGAACAGGATGGGCGATTCGTCAACGAGCTTCTTTGCCATCCAGGCCATGGAGTATTCAGAGTTGGAGCGAGCAAGACCCATGTGAGACTCCCTGTGCCTTTCTAGCTGTGAGAGGGTGTAGAGCATGAACGTGTTGAAGTGCCACCTCCTTTTCCGGTGGGTGGGCAGCCCATCAGCGAGGAGGTCGAGGAGCATAGACTTGCCGGTGCCAACCTCACCAGACAAGAAAAGGCCCCTGGGAGAGTCAATGTCGATTGCCATCTCATGGCTGTTCAAGACCCTGGTGAGGGCGAGGCTGTCCCGCGACTCGCTGGCCGGCAGCAGGTGCTTGAAGAGCGGGTTGCGCCAGATGGCATGGTTCTTCAGCGCAAGGATACCGTGCGCTGCTTCATCGTCTTCGGGGAGCTTCTTCTCGGTCAGGCGAGCTATCTCGCTGAGCCTCTGCCTGTATTCGACCTGGGGCGAGTAGTCTTTGATCCTCAGGTAAATGTCTCGCAGGTGTCTTGCGAGCCGGTGCTGTGCCGGGTCGGGCGAGTAGATCCCGGACTTGACCAGTGTCTGGTATTTGACCAACGGGTCTGTGATGGTGACCGCCGTCGAGAAGAGCCTCATGTCGTGCGATCCTGGGTGGTATCATGGCAAGCTGGCTGGGCAGGGTTTGCTCTCACTATGAGAGTGCTTCGGCGTTGGTGAGTGAGGTGGCGATGAACCGAGGATAGGTGACTGCGGTGCTGGCGTCGGCTTGCAACTCGTTGCAGCCGGCAAACTGGGACAAGGGATACAGACGGTCAGGTCAGCCTTGGAAATCTAGCTGCAGATGCGCCTCGCGTCGTTTGCCGTTGTGCGCCCAGCACACAATGAGCCCGTTGCTGCGTGCTTGCTTGCACTGCATCGGCCGGCTAGCGATGATGCCCTGAACGCGGCCGCGGCGGCATGACGGAAGTCACTGGGGTGAGTCGCCCAGCACGACGAGCCGGGTCCGATGCGGAATGACCTCTGTCTTGCGCCAAATGCCCCGCAACGGCCAGGTACTCGCTATCATTCATCAAGCACCCGCGCCCCACAAAAACCACCTGAAGCTGCAGCCACCGCGATGCCGGGGGGACCCAAACACAGCAGGGCTGCGGGCCGGCCAAATAACCTCCACTGGGCTGGCTGGGCCGGGCGGTCACCCAGAGCTTGGCAGCTGGTCGCTCGTTCTGCCGTTGGATTGGATCCTTGGATTTGTTTTTCGCACCACCGCCAATAGCTGCGTGCGTGTCGAGGTGCTTCTTCACGCCTGCCCTCCACCATCACCCCATCCCATCGCCATCGCCGTCGCCCCTTCATCGCAGCACGACATCCCGATAGCAGCGACCGGCCTCCATCACCGTCCATCCTGCGTTCTTTTGACGCGCATCAGTCGCTGCCGCTGGTCGTCCCGCGATGCGTCGCTGATCACGTCACGGCAACCCAACCCAACACCAGCCACGGCAGCGTCATCGCCTTCCCCGTCACATCACCGCCCGATCAGAGCCCTGCGACCGCTCGCCCCGTCCTCCAGCATGTTCTCTCCCGCTGTCGCCGAGGGCGGCCCGGCCACGGCCACTCGATCCCGCCGTCGCCAGCGGCCCAAGAGCTCCGAAAGCCTGGTCCAGCCGCCCAAGGCCAAGCGCCAGCGCCTCCCGTTGACGGAGCACACATTTGCCCAGCCCGAGGCCCAGTCCGAGTCCGTCGAGGCCAAACCCGACTCTAAACCTGAAGCCAAGCCGGCGACTGTCGAATCCAAGGGCCGCGACGCGCCGACGGAAAATTTCCACCCCATTCTGCGGCGAGAGTCCACCGTGAGGACCAAGAAATCGAAACACGGCGATCGGGCCGCCAACAAGGGCGATGGAAGCCTTGTTCTCGTGAGTCTATCCTCCTTGATGGTGTGGGTATGGCATCCTAGTTACTGACAGTCCTGCCTCAAGACGAGCAACAACGCCTTTACCGTCTCGAAGCTGCCTGCTTTGCCAGACAGAATCCGACAAGACTCGTCTGGTACGTGCGCCCGGATCGACGCGGTAGACGCCTTCAAGCTAACATGCCACACCGCCAGGAAACTTGAGCGCACAGATCTTTTCTTCCTCGGGGTATGCATTGGCGCTGACCCCGGCGCATGCCATGGTCTGGCCGTACAACTCGACGTCCCAGTCTCCCGAAACCTTCACCTTCACCTTGCCATCCGCTTCGAAACCATCCGACCCCCCGCCTGTGGGATGCCTCGTCTCGCCCTCTGCATCATCGACCGAGCCTGGGCTTGTTGTTGTCATGTCTGGCAGTGGAAAAGTCGTTTTCTGGGAATCGATATCTAGCGCCGCCACATTTGCCTTCATCAAGAAAGACCGATCCGGCGTCGAGTACCTGATCTCAGGCATGTCGTCTGGCGAGAAAGTTGTCGGCATCACCAATGCGGAATCGGCGGGCTTCATTCTTACCTTTAACTCAGGAAGATTGGCGTACATGACGGTTCGAGACAGCCACGGGCGACCCGCGATTTCGGTCCAGTTCCTACGAGCTGGCCTGACGGCTTCTGGCAGCGGCTTCCTCGGGAGCATTCGCCATGCCTTTTCACACCTCTCTCTCCGGGGCGACATTGCCGCTGTGCGTGCTGATCGCTCTGCGCGCGTCGGCGAGCGCAACGTTGTGGCCCTCACAACCAAGGGCAAGCTGCAGTCGTGGAAAGTCCATCGTGGCGGCCACAACGAACCCCTGGGAGAGGCTGATATTCGAGACCGCCTCGCCTCGGCCCTCAAAGAAGCCGACCCGCAACTCGAAGATTTTCCGGTCGAGTCATTGGAGACAGTCGACTTTACCTTTGTTCCCAAGGGACTGGAGCCCAAGTACCTGGAGTTGAGCAGACTGAGCGACGCTATGGCAAACGACAGCCCTACAGTGCAACACCTTTTGCTGCTTGTCAGCATGACGAGGGCGAATAGGTCTCGCTACGCCTTGGCCGAGGCGATCCTGACCCCTACTGGTTGCCAGATTGGCATGATTCGGCCCATTACCTCCTACTCGACACCGTTCGACTCTTCAGACCCGACACAGACCCAACGACCGCGTATCTACCTGCCCCGGCCCGCCCTGGTGGCATTTGTTGTGTTCGATCGCGCCGCCGTCATCGCTTCGGTGGCGGTGCCTCCCGAGTCTCCCGACTCACAACTGCAATCGGATAGCCACATCCTGCCGGCTTCATTCGAGGATGTCGTTGACTTCAGAGAGGACAACGTGCACGAGATCGTCGGCTCCGGCTTTGAGGAGACGTCAACGCCAAACGGATCCGATGAGAGCCGCTCCAGTCGGCTGAAGATCAAGAACCCGGCCGTCGTGCTCTTAGTGCGCGGTGCCGGTGTTGTGCGGATCGTAACCACCGATGTCGACAAATTTGCTAGCGACCAACCTCCTCAAGTCTCTGCGAAGAGCAAGTTAGAGCAAGCCGTCTTCTTTGGCCTCAAAAAGGACAACCCCTTGATCTTCGACGGGCGGCAGGACATGACCTTTTCTTCAGACGACCTGGCAGATGCTGCACTGGAAGTGAGCCATGAGATTCTCTGCTCATCAACATCTTACATCTCGACATTACCAGCTTCGCTTGAAGACAATCTTCTTGCACGATCTGAAGCCTTGCAGAGACTTATGACCCATCTTCGAGCAATCGGCGCCGACCTTGACCGCAAAACGCGTTGGAAACTTCTGTACAACGCTGAAAAGATGCACGTCGCTGCTCAACTGTGGAAGCGGCACGAGGCGTTCACCGCCAGCCGACCGGCTGAGGACAAGCAGAGCTTGGTCAGTTTGGTCGTCGACTTCATCCACGAGGACCAGAAGCATAACCCTGTCGTTAAGAAGGGCGAGGTTGATGCTGTGCGGTACTGGTTCATCAACGATGTTTACCGCCTCGAGCTCTTCGTCGCCTGGTCATACGAGGTCATCAAGGTCTTGTACAAAGACAAATGCCTGGATGATGCGAGGATTACGACATTGTTGTATGAGGCGATGCAAATCAACATTTGCACGCATTTAGGAGCGCATGACTTCAGACGCAGCAGCCTGTCCTTCTACGGCTTGGAGAAAGAGCAGCTGCGGATGGGAATACTGCGCGACGGCTACGAGGGCCTCCCGGAGCCCTGGACTGGCTGCGTGTACATTGCCAACAACTTGAAGCGCCTTACTGACCTTTGCGATCAATGGTTTAAGAAGCATGAGCAGCGGCGATATGGACCGAAAGCGCCAAACCAGCCGGACCCTCAACTCGTCACCAAGCTCTACGACGACCTGCCGGCCCTGACTGACGCCATGCTTACCGCCGTGCTGGAGCATGCGCGCTGGGGGCTTGCGAACTCAGACAGCAAAGCGGAGGCCCAAGAATTCGTCAAAACGTACGACGCTGAGCGACACAACAAACCTGTTTCCTTGGCCCAGTACGGAAAATGGGAGCAAGGGGCGATGATTGCTGAGAAGCATGGCTGCCTGAGTGCCTTGGCGGTCATTCTGCTCGAGCACATCGAAACGTTGGAGGCTCAGTTGGCTGCTGATGACCTGTCGGGTGCCGAGACCAAGAGCCTGAACTCTCTTCGCCAGGCCAAAAAGACGCAGCTGGAGGATTCATTCAGCAAATACGGTGAACCATTTGCGTTTCCGCTGTACGATTGTCTTCTTGGCAAGCATGGTGTCTCGGCTGTTTTGGATTTCGAGCTGGACACACTTGGGTTCAAAACTCGCTTCCTGCGCAGCCGACCGACCTTGGCTCGGATCTCTTGGATCAACGACGTCCAGCAAGAGCATGATGTCGAACACGCGTCCGAGACACTCGCTGACTTAGCCCTTAATATGGAGAGTCAAGTGTGGAAGAAGAAGGTGGAGCTCAGCCTCAGCAAGCTGGCGTTGCTGGCAGAGAACGAACGGAAACCACAAGCCAGGCCCTCGTTCACGGTGAAGGGAGACGAAGCTCGCCGCGAGGAGAGACTGCAACGGGTCGATGATGAGCTGGTCGTCGTCAAGATTCAAGATCAACTGTATGGCCAGGTGCTCCCGAGCACATTCGACGCTGTTGACAGCGCCGCCGCCCTCAACTTCGCCTTGGAAGCGCACAGCACGAACATCCCTCGTCGTCAAAAGGCACTTCTCCAGCTTTTCACCGAAGGCATGGAGAGGCTCCTGGATCACCAGGCTCTCGACCCGATGTACCTCATCGACCTGCTGACCTTGGTGTCGCTCCCTGCAGAGTCGAGAGACGAGATCCCTCACCCTTTCTGGATGGCGCTGAAGGTCGCCGACACGGCATGCCATACCGATGAGGTCAAGGCTGCCAAGAAACTCATTTGGAGACGCTTGTTTATCCGCGACGACTGGGCCAAGATCAACGATACCACTGGAAAAGGCGACACGGAGGTGGTGGCGCGCATCGCTGAAACGGAACTATTTGCCATGTTCACGGACTGCATTCGATACCGTAAGTCGCCACATACTTTGAGCCATGGTAGTTTGCTAACAGTCAGACGCAGAGGATGCCCGTGAGCCGTTCCGATACACGCCACCCGACGAGGTGCTGGGCGCCTTCACCGAGGTTCTGGACCGCCGGTTCCAATCGTTTTCTCAGGGCGAACAGTCGAAGCTGCTCGACGCGATGCGGTTGGAGGATAAGACTCTCCTCCAGTACACATCGAAGCATCGCCTGGCAGAATGGGTGCGAAGCACGTTCGAGACGGCCCAGGCGGAGGTGGAGAACATGACGGAGGAGGCGACCCGCGCCGGCGTCTCGGCCGTCGAGACGCACGAGCCGTTCCCGCCGTTTGGCCGTCGGTCCAGCACCACGGCTGGGGTCGGCAACACTCTCTTTGACTCTGAGGACTGAGAGGCGGATTAGCCCTCCTCTCCACCCTTACCTCCCCCAACCCAACCCATTCGGCGGCGTTTTGTGCGATGCGTTTCTCCTTTGGCGGTGTACACAGGTGCGGGCGGTGGGCTTTTTGCCATGGGCATGTACATTATAGGGCAAAGAGGATCGAGACAACGAACTTGAGACCTCGCTTTTTCTTTTCTTTTCTGTTTTAGAGCAGACGGGTGGCCGAGGTCAGGGGGCGGGCAGGCCACTCACAGGGGGCGTGGGTTTTCGCGTGTTGGACGCTTAACTCCTGCTGCCGACGAAGGATGAACTCGAAACAAAAGACCAAGACGGGGAAGAGGAATGCGTGGAAATGGGTCGGGGAACCACAGATACAGAACGTTCATTTTCTGCTTGGCCAGAATACACACTCTGGCGTGCATCAACGCACGCGTTGCGACTACGTTGCCCTCTGATCTGGTGTTGTCTATTTCGGCGTCCCATGTGGGTAAGGTAGGTACATGCACGACTGGTCATAGTGAACGATGGCACAGCAGCTGGTGTCAAGGGTAATCGTTTCGGCGTCATGGACGACCACACTATCTCAACATGTCCAGGGGCCCGTCCCTATGCAGGAGACAGGATGCCGCCATCCCAATCTTTGACAAAAACCATCATCATAATCGTCCTCTTCCATCTTCACCATCACCACGTTGTAGAGCAACCTTTTTTGTCACCGCCGAGACGCCATGCCGCCCTCCTCCCAAATGCCCTATGCCTGTACCTCGCTCCTCCCAGGGGCTCGAGCCCACGAGATGCGGAAGTCGCTTTCTAAACCAAACGAGCGGGCGAAACGAGTAGCCGTTGAAAACGTGAAGACTTGCGCGGAGAAGAGGGGCGGAAGAACGGCGCGCGTGTGGAGAGAGAGAGAGAGACAGATAGATGGAGGGAGAGGTAGAGAGATGGGGATAACATCTCTGGGGCGACACCCGGAACAAGCCAACGCGCGTGACGCAGCTTAAACCTTCATCTTTCTTCTCTTGCCGACCTGGGCCGAGAAACCAGTCTTGATGGCCGTGACCGATCGTCGCGATCCGCAGTTGTTGCAGGTGATGAAGTACAAGCGGTTCTCGCCCTTGCTGAGCTCGGTGTCGGGCGATTTGCAGGTCTTGCAAGTGACGTACTCGACTGGGCGGACACGTGGTTAGCATTGCCGCTGGGCGGAAACAGCGAGGAATGCGGAATGTGAGGGGGGAGGGTGGGCTTACTGATGTATTTCCTGACCATGTTCTCAATCTGCTTCTGCTGGAATCGGCCCTTGATGACCAGTCTCCTGCTGCCGTCGACGGAACCGTTGGTACCCAACTCGGCAAACAGGTAGGCCGTCAAATGCTCCTCGGTACGCTTCATGCGCTTGCAGATATCGGCAATGTTGGCAAAGACGGTTTTCCTGTTGCCTTCGCGCATGCACTGAGGAGGGGGGATCTTGTAGCTCTTGGTGCCACTGAGGGCGTGGTCGGGGTTCTTCTGAGACAGCTGGCTGAAGAAGCGCTCGAGCAGGAGGTTGTAGTTGATGGGCTTGGTCTCGTCGTGGGTCCAGATGCCGGTGCCGGCGTCCATGTCGCCCGTGTCCTCCTCAACCTCGGGGGTCGCTTCGCCATCGCCGACCTCGAGCTGCTTCAGCTTGGCGGCGAAGTCGTCCTCGCCGGCGGCGTCTTTCTTGACCTTCTTCTTCTTCTTCTTCATGGACAGGTCGAGGCCGCCATCCTCGGCGGCGGGGGCGTCGTCATCGTCGGCAGCGGCATCGTCATCCTCGGTCTTCTTGGACTTCTTCTTCTTCTTCTTCAGGAGGGACAGATCGAGCCCGCCGTCCTCGGCAGGGGGCGCATCGTCGGCGGCGCCGGCTTGAGATGAGGAATCAGCAAAGGCTCCCAGGGCGGCGGTCAGCGGCGGCGTACGAGGCGTGTGCGACATGGCCGTCTCCTTGGGCTCCTCGGTAGCGTTCACCATGGTGACTGAGCCGTCGACGTCGACTAGGACTTGTTCGTCTGTAAAGGCGACGGATTTGCGAGACTTTCGTTCGGCGGGGGGGTGTTCCTGCGATGGAGGGAAAAAGTGGAAAACACGGTCAGCGGGACGAACTGTGCGAGACAGGGGCGGAAAAAGAAACTGCTCGGGGTCGTCGGCAGAAGGACGGATCGTACAGATAGCGGGCGCGCGTGATTAGAAATGCGGGCGCGCTCAGCGAAAGGTAGGATAGGTGGTTTGAGGGATGGACAAGTGTGACTCAAGACTCGTTTGCCTCACACGAGGATATTTGGTGTGGTGGTGGTGAGGGAGGGATCGGGAGCCGATGGTGGATTGGCCATGGGCCAGTGAGAGCGGGGCAAAATTGGTAGTGCTGTGTGGCACTTGGGGCTTCCATTTGTGTGCGGTCTCAATCGGGGGGGAACTCAATGGGCTGCGCGTGGAGGGGCAGGCGGTTTGGCGGGCTGCGCTGGCAGCGCCTGGCTGGTGGTGGAAGCCGCTGGACAATGGCGGGGCCAGCACTGGATTGGCCCATTGCCAGCCAGCCAGCCAGCCAGCGTGTGTCTGCGCCAGACCACCACCACCAAGCAGTGACGGGACAAAGAAAGACGGCACGTAGGTTGTGACGACCGGCCGACGAGCGCGATAGAAGAAAGAGGAACTCACTTGAACGTCCGCCATGATTGCGGTTTTGCGCGGCGCGAGAGCCTGATGTCGCTTGCTGTCCCTGGTTCCTGATCCGTCCTCCGGGGTTATCCTATGGATGGCGCTGGCTGGGTGCGACTGTGCAGAGTCGATGGATGGATGGAAGGTGGCGTGGCGTATGTCGGCGCAGAGTGTCGATCTCCTGGCTCCTTTGCCCTCTGGCGATGAATGCTCAGCGAGAGCCTGCGACTCAAGAGTCTGTATCGGGTATGCGAGATGAGCTGTGATCGGCCGTCGGGGGCTTGTTCTTTTGCCTTGCTGTCGGGGTTGCTGCCGTGCGAAGTTGACGTTGTCGGTCGATTGCAGCAGTCGTCGGTGCGTCAGGCGGGCGTCATTTCAGCAGCGAGGCCGAGGGACGGCTGCGTGGTGAGTGATGACTCTGATGCGTGAAAGTCACGCCGACTCTCACGTGATTGTGGGATGGTCACTGCGCCGCGCAATCCGCCAATCACGCGTGCCCAGCCGCCGACGCGGAGCTCCATCGGAGCATTGCGGTGCGGTGCGTGCCCTGCGGAGCCTTGTTGCTCCCTGCGCTGTGCCGCTAGAGGCCGTCACTCAACAACCGACCCCGACGACCACGACGACACTGACCGCCTTCGAGCATCAGAGTTCCTCGCCCCGGGCATCCCTGATGAATATCTCGACGCGGACTCAGCGGCGGTGACATACTCAGTAAAGGGGCCCATCTCAACGGCGATCCGGGCGCCTCCCCGTCCTTTCCTCGACGCCGAGCCTCGACTCCCTCGTCCGAGACGAGCTCGCAAGCCATCTCCCCCGCCGTCCGACGCCCCCTCAACCCCCCCGGCAGCCTATCTCTCTTTTCATATATCGCCATGGCCGCCGCCGAGTCACTCGTCGACCTGCACGAGACGTCGTCCTTCTCCGACGACAAGGACGACGTCGACTCCCTGCCCTCGACCTCGACGAGCGATGTCTACTCAGACGCCGACTCCGAGGCCCAGGCCGAGTGGGAGCGCAGCCTCGAGCAGCTGCAGCTCATCCTCACCATGATGATTGTCCCCTGGATGGGCAAGTACTTTGGCCGCAAGTTTGCCTTTTGGAGTGAGTCTGCTCCATCTCTTTCCCGCCTCGTCGCCGTCGATTCGGCGGCGTCGTTGTGTCCCCCGGTATGCTGACGGCGTGCACCGCAGGCTGGGCTCGTTACATGGAGTGGATGCACAACGTCGAGGTCCGGTGGACCAACAAGAAGGCGTTCAAGGTCGCGGGAGCCGTCGAAGCAGCTGCGACGTTATAGAATCGGTTTGGGAACGAGAAGCTGCCCGTCTGAAGAGCAGACATCTGGGCAAGAATAGACGACGGACACAGTCACAAGGCCGATATGAGCATCTGCCAAGGGCACCATGCCGGCATTATCAGTGGCGTTGGGCAGCGGCAGTGGCAGCGGCAGCGGCCAATCTACGAAGTACAGCCTCTCCAATAGACGAGGTGCGGCACAAGACCTGGGACAGCCATTGCCAGTGTCGGCATGTGCAACCCGAGGTCAAGGCGCACATAACAAGCATTTCATGATCGCATTTGAACGTGTCATTACAACAGGTGAAATATTATAAACGCGACAAGCATACCTCCGGCAGTGCCGGGTCCAAGTCCAACCGTGGCAGGCGTAGTAATTACGAACCATGTATACACAATAACGACATTAGCTCTCCATATCTCGAACCGCATCCCGGAACGGCTGCCCGTTTGATGCACAACTCCTTTTGCTCGCGCCTCACAACCTGTTCCCCCAGCATTAATCGTGTCGCGTCAGCTGCCGGGGGTGAGGGGCATGACGGATGAGAGCGCCAGGCTCACGTCGTCGACGAATCTGGCAGCGCCACGCGCGCCGAATGATCGCACTCGAAGCCAGTGACCGGCAACGAAGGCCCGCGGCGCGCCGGCCGGAGCGCAATGCCCGGCCGGCCTTATGCGCCGACCTGAGACATGTTGGGTCGCCCGGAGCGACGGAAGCCGCCGCCAAGGCCGCCACGCGACTCCTTGACGGTGAAGAAGAGGCAGACGGAGAGGCAGGCCCAGAGGAACCACATGAAGGCGGTGCTGGCCTGGATCTCGCGGCAGCGCTTCTCGTCGTTGCTGGAGCCGAAGCCGACCCAGTTGCTGGGCAGGTTGGCGTTGGGTATGTTGCCGCAGTTGGGGGCGCGCAGCTTGGCGGCGAGGACGATGGCGTCGATGAAGGTGAAGAGGACGCCGAGGATGTCGAGGGGCAGGAGGATGACGGCCGAAGCCAGCGCCGTGAAGAAGGCGGCGGCGAGGCCGTAGAGGCAGACAACCCAGGAGAGGGCGGCGACGAACATGGTGAAGTTGATGGTAGCATTGGCCGAGGTGGAAGCGTGGTTCGTCGAGGCGATGACGTTACCGATGAGGGCCGTGATGAGGAGGGTCCAGAGCAGAGCGAGGCTCCGGAAGATGGCGTTGAGGATGCCAGACATCTTGATGCTTGCTGTTGCTGTTGGGGCTGTTGGGGCTGTTGTTGTTGTTGTTGTTGTTACTTTGCTGGCAATGAAGCTGTTTGCTGCGGGCGCTTTGGGTGCTCGCGTCCGGGTGCGCCGGATGTGACTTGACAAGCTCGCTCGAGGCGTCTGCGTCAAGGCGGCACAGCGCTGGACTGGTCACGGGCGAGGAGGAGGGCGAGGGACGCTTGCGCCGTCGGTACCCCGGGAATTGCGATGCGGTGGTGTTTATGTGTCTTGCGTGTTGTCGTGGCGGGCCGCCCAAACCGAGATATCGAATGGGTATGCGGCTGTGGTTGGTATTCCGTGCCGTAAGTTGTGGTGTAAACAAGAATGGGCAACGATCCAATGGCAGCAGATGTGAGAGCTTGGAAAGCTAGGTCGGTGTCCCAGCGGGCAGAGAGACTCAGAGCTCTAGAGAATGGGAGGAAGGGAGAAAACACCAGAAAACAGTCCGTCAGCTTTGCGTCGATGAAATACGCAACGAAGGGGGGGGGACGGGCAGGCTGGAGTTTAAAAAGCGCCCGCGCCTTCCTGGGCGCAGCTGCTGTTGGCTCCTGCTGCCAGTGCCAGAGTCGATGATGGCGGTCGGGTCGGTCCCTGCTGTCACAGAGTCGCAGCGTTTGGGCGCGCGGCGCGAGCTCCCGCCGTCGCGCCGGAGCGATCGGCAGTTGCGGCAGGAAGGTGCGGGTGCCGATGACCTCACTGGCGGTGCGCGTGGGTTCATTGGCTGGGGCGCGCCCGCTGCCGAGACAGCCCTGTGGCTGCCCCCCTCGCTCCGCTGAGGCGGGGAACGGCCACGCACTCTGTTCCATTGCTGTCGTCTCGGCAGCTAGGGCTGTGCTGTTGCTGCTGCCGCCGTACGTAAGTATTCGTAGGCTAGGTGTTCCACCTCACTGCCGTCGGTGCAGCGTCAGCATCAGCGCCAGCGAGCGAGCGAGTCCCCTCCACTGGCTCGTCCGCCAGTCTGTTTGCGGGCGACAGCGGCGCAGGTCGGTAGCATGCCGCCGGCGGGAGCGCGGGAGTGAGCGAGCGCCCACAGCCTACGAGTCCCCAACCCCAGCTGCAGGGACCCAGCAGTTACACCTTAGGGAGGAACGAGTAGCTGCCGGGCGCCGCCGCGCGGCATGGATCCTGCGCTGAGGTGAAGTGAGCATTCGCAGGCAGTTTGGCACGCGGGCCTGCAAAGCCAACGAAATTTCGAAACGCGGCGAGACGCCAAACGGCCCCAGCAGCGCAAGGAACGACACACAACGCAACGCAACGCAACGCAACGCAACGTAGCGCCGCGCGTAGGATTGATTTGACTTGTCTCAGGCCTCATGCTGTCGCGCGCGCGCGAACACGCACACGCAAGGAAGGGCGTCTTTGCCCCCCTTGCGTTTCGCCCGCCCAGCGGTCTTCCCTAGCTGGCGTGTCAAGGTGAGAGCGAGCGAGGGAGGCCACCGAGAGGTGAGCCCGGCGGCCGGATAGGGCCAAGGCGCAAACCCTCGGCGCTGCGACAGGCTAACAAGCTCGGAGCCCGGCGGTGGGCAGTGGAACCACCCGTTTGGGAGCCGGGCATCAACATGCCCAGTTGGGGGCTCGTGGGTTGGCGATGGCGTCACCTCGTCGACTCCTGGCGCTGGTGCCCCGGGACCGCCGGGAAGCCAGTTTGGGCTACCTTTTTTTTTCTGTTGACCCTCTCCCACCCGCACGACGGCGTGACTCCCCGTGGCCCCGACCGCCGTCGTCACGCTATGTGACGGGCAGCTGCGTTGCTTCGCTGATGCCCAGATGTCGTCATCATTTTGCGCGGCGCCCCGCGAGGCTCGGGGCACGGGCTGGCGGTAGCAGCAGCAGCAACACGACCGCATCACCACCCCTCGATCCACTCCCACAGGAGCCCGTCCAGCGCGCTCCCTCTGCCCCCGTGACGTTGGACCGTTCGCTGGGACGCATCGCGGCCTCTCTTGCGTGTCTTATCGGTTTCAGGTCTAAGAAGCTCGCTAGTCGCCCGCACCTGTTCGCTTGCACGCGTGTTCCTGCGTGTGGGTGACATTGCAGTCGCTGGTCTCCCGGAGCTCTCCTTGAGCCGTTTCGGGCCTAGCGCGTGTCGAGACACCTCGCCGCCAGCACGGCGCCGATACCCACCGGTGCGGTCCGGCCGCCCGGCGCGGTCTCCACTCTTTTCCCGGCTCGTGTCCCGCATGTCCCCCGGGACGGCGGGACGCAATGCATCACCCCCGGTCCCCGGCCACCGGCCATGCACGACCACGCCTCCCTCCCCCGGATCCCGGCTCCGTGGGGCGGGCTCCCACCCCCATGAGCATCGTCCGCCGATTCACCTCCCCCCACCGGGGCCCATGATCGCTGCCGGGGGGGCAACTCGGCCGTTCCGCCCGCGCGCGACGGCCCCCTCCCTCCCTCCCTTGCCCCCCCCCCCCCCCCCCGGGGGGCGACCACATAAACTATGCTTTGACCTCGCAAGGTTTAATTCCGAGCCTTGGCAGGTAATAAGCGTCACCTTTCTCTCATATGTGTGTGATTTGTTTTTGGCCTTGCCATTTGTTTCTAATTTAGCAGCCCCTGTGACCGCCCAGGAAGCCTATTCGCATCACGCGGCCCCCCCTCCCCCAGTCACCTTTTTCTGAAAACCTTGGACTGATTACGCTTTACGGTGAG
The DNA here is from genome assembly GCA_029168975.1 of Purpureocillium lavendulum. Lineage (NCBI taxonomy): Eukaryota > Fungi > Ascomycota > Sordariomycetes > Hypocreales > Ophiocordycipitaceae > Purpureocillium > Purpureocillium lavendulum. The sequence continues at coordinate 685,207 of JAQHRD010000005.1, read as the reverse complement.
GCCTCGGGATCGTAAGATGGAGAGAGCCAAAACAAAAAGACAAAGCTGCGTCTCACCACCGGTCCGCGCCAAGAGAAGCACACTACGTCGTACACCGGCCTACCTTGCCTTCCCCAACCTGCGCGCACCCGCGTTGCTGGAGTCCCGGGGTGGCAGCGCTGTCTTGGCTCGTCTGCAAGTAAGCAGCCGTCAGCCAGCGAGAACAACGTCGGACCGTCGAGTGCCCGCTGGCCAGCCGCTCGCCGGCCCGCCCTCGGGCTATCTACGGAGTGAGAGGAGCCGTCATGAAACACACAAGCTCTTGGACAAAGTGTCTGAGGGTCAAAGCATATCACAAAGTCGCCCCGATAGGGCATTCACGCCGTCCGGGACAACCTCCCAAAGGGACTCACAAGCCTGGCCTGGCCTGGCTTGGGGTTGGGTTGGTTGTTGATCCTTTTTTTTTTTTTTTGGCCACTCCCCTCTCTTATTATTAGCCCCGAAGTTTCGTCGCATCTTCTTCTTCTTTTTCTCATGCGCGCGGGTTGTTGGCCCCCCCCCCCCCCCCCCCCTTCTTTCTTCGTTCCGGTCCCTCTCCCCCTCGGCTTCGCTCCTACCTCGGAAAGGGTCGTCCGCCTCTGTTTGCCTTTGGCCGCGCGTTTTAACGCACAGAGTTCGGTGCAGGCGTAAAACGCTGGGCAAAACGGGACGGTCACCAACACCGGGTTCCGGTCAGCCCCCCTCCCCAAGCTTTTTCCGCCGCTCACGCCCCCCCCCCCCCCCCCCCCCCCCCCCCGGCGGGCCCCCGGCAGCTGGCAGCCTGGCACCGCACAACTTGGCCAACCCTCGGTTTCAGAGCCGCCGCGTCTATGTCCTCCCCAGCGGCTCAGAAAGAGAAGAGACAAAAAATGGCATTATATGCGCCAAGCAGCGGAAACCCTGGGTCGGTACACGATGCCGGGTCCAACCCCAAAAATACAATGGCAGAGAGAGAGGGTCCACAGCTCCGGTGTCCGTCATCGTCCGAAACGCAAAATACGCTCTCATCGCCCAGATGTACCCGGTACAAGACGGACTTGCATCTTCCCGTTGTTGCTTTTTCTCCTCCCGCGTGCAAGATTTCCTATTGTGGGCCAAATTGGCCTTTCGGAAACCTTGTTTGGCCCTCTGACGGCCAACCGGCCAGCCGGCCAGCCAGCCACCAACCGGCCCTGCGAGCAGTCCAAGAAGGAGATCATCCGCCCGGTTAGGCTGGCTCTCACTCTCTCTGCCCACCCTGTCCCGTCCTCCCCCGAGATGCAGGCTGGCCCCCCTTCCCCCAAGATCCCGTACGACGAGATACGCACCGGGCGACTAACTGCATCTCGACATATCTCCAAAGCTTATTCCCGCCTGCCCGTGGCGGCCTCTCTCGCCGCTGCGACGACGACTCGCGGACGCGGCCAACACCCCCTCCCCTCTGTCCCGCCCCCAAAACCTTCTTTCTCGAAAAGGGTGTGGGCACATCTCATCCGCCCTGTACGTAAGTGTGCGCGTGTATACGTCGTTGCTCCCGTGTACAATAGCTGTAGCGCTCGTAGTACGGCGTGTCCCTCATGGGACTTCCCCCTCCATCCACCCATCCGTCCATCCGTCCATCCATCCATCCCTCCGGCCCCCTCCCCCCCTTCCTGGAGAATCAGACGGAACGCCTCCCCATTCTAGAAACCTGCCCTCTTGGAAAGTACCGTACGCCATGCGGCTTCTTGTACGCAAGCCACGTTCTCCATGAACAGGACCCCCCTCTCTCCCTCGTCCACTCTCAGGCCTTCCCCTGCCCAGGCCAGCCGCGGCCTCGGGGCGATCCTCGTTTGTTCTCCTCTCTCCTACGTTTCCTCCACTACCACGCCCCCCCTCCTCGCCGGGAGGGAAACGTGGGAGCATTCCCCCAAAACGCACAGGACAGAGCGGCTGGAACGTGACCTACCTCGCAGTGCCAAGGCGGACCCAGATAGCTGGGTCAGGGGAGCAGGATCCGAGAGCATCAGGAGACGAGGGAGAGAGGGGCCGCAAGGGAATCGCAAACAAGTAATGTCCGCGTGTGAAGTATATAGCACGGCAAACCTAACGCAATGGAACGTACGTATGCAAGGTTTTTGGTTCAGACTTGCACGGTTCGCATCGCATCACATCGCATCGCATCCAACAAACCTTTTACGCTGCCACTCCCACCCCTTGTCTGTCCCACGTGAATGGTCGCAATGCCACCGCCGCCGCTCGTATACATGGTGCCCTTTCAGCCCGGGCACGGCACCGTTGGCCGCCGTTGGGCCGTTTCCCTCGTCGTTGCCGGCCCGGAGGGGCCCTCGCAGCTATTGTTGCCCACCGCATTCATAGTTTCGAGCTACTACTGCCACCTCGCTACAGCACATTGTACGAGCTGGGTTTCGGCGCCATGTCCGGAACGAGGGCGCTCATACGAGTACGAAAAAAAAAAAAAAAAAAAAAGGGCCGCGCCATCAGTCCCTCGAGGACGCTGACGGTGGTGGCCCTGCCGCACGCCCCTCTCTGCCCGCCGGGTGCCCAGACTCGTTGGGCCCAAACGTGAGGCCACGCGAAGCTCCGGTGGGTGCGGCAAGTGGTGTTGAGCTGGCTGTTTAGTGTGCGTCCCTGCTCAACACCATGTCGTACGAAGTAAAACCTTCACAACAATCAACATGCCTTTTTTGTCCCTTTTTTTAATCTGCACGCATCGTGGCTCGCCCGTTGGCCCATCTGCCACCCAGGGCGCGCGCGTGAGCCGCGCCATCTCAGCTGTGAATGCATTCATTTAAGTTTTGGCTGCTTACACCCGTCTTACAGACGTCAACAGCCCATCAGGCATAAGCGTACTGTACGAGCAGAGGAGCCCATCCCCCCTCGTCCACCGGAACCACCCAGTCATCCCACCCCCCCCACGCGCCGCCGCCCAGGACCCTGGGCGGGCGACGACGACGTCAAGAGCACGCCCAGGACCCTTGCCAAGCCCATGCATGTGCAGTACGGGCGCCGCACTGTTTCTTGTTCGTTCCGTTGGTTCAACATGTACAGTACAGTACCGTACCCACGCCGGTGAGCGAGTGAGAGCACGAGACGACACAGTGAGAGTGAGGGAGAGCTGCACGCACGCCCCCCCATCCCCTTGCCCGGGCCAGGGTTCCGGGATCTTCATGCGCAAGGCGACATGCAAACCGGGAAAGGGGATCCGACTCACGGCATGACGACACTGCGTTGGGGGACCTTTCATTCCTCCTGCTGGCTGGGCGAGGGTCGAAAGGGGGGCGTGCGATTCGGGCCCTCGCGCAAACACACGCAGACCTGCAGCTGGCCATTTTTGGATGTAAGTGGGGGCGGTCAGCTATGTCGTACTAGCCCCCGACTGGTCGTTGCCCGTCTGGACTTCTCAGATAGGAAATACTACCTTATATATACATGCCGTGATCCATGGCTCTCCGTGGACTTCTCGACAATGCGTCTCGGGATCAGATGGTCGAGGCCCGTGTTGCTTCCACGAACGACGTCGAAGACGACGGTCTAAAGCGGCGGCCGTCAACACGACGAGCTGCCGCAGCCTGGGTCGGGGACCTTATGGCAACAGCCACATGGTTCATAACGTAACATTGGAAGCTGCATTTCTAATCCAGTAAGTAGCTCTAAAATTCCCCTCGGGTCCGCTGCCTAGTAAGCCCAGTGAACAGCTCAACGTGTGCACTGGATCGTTCTCCCCCTGCAATGCTCCCATGCGAGTCCTTGTGGAACATCTTGGAGCCTGCGCCCTGTCCCTTGGCCATGAGGGGCGCGAACCCGGAACCCGCAGCCACGACCGGCACCTCCGATGGCGCCTTGAACACGTTGTGGTTTGTCCCGTTCCAGATGACCTGTAAATCCAATGTGGTCGTTTCGTTGACAACTTGGATCTCACGGGAATACAGCACTGGGTCTGGTGCATGCTGCCAGGGTCCATCAGATTCGTGCGCGTTGGGCCAACCCCCCATCTCGTACGTCTCGTCCGTGGTGCCGAATCCAGTACTGTTCGTACCTCCAGTTTTCTGTAAGAAGATGCCGCGCCCTTTTCGTGTAGTTTTTTGCGACACACCCAACTTGTTGTCAGTGCCGAGTACCCAAAGGAAGGATTCGAGGCCTGTGGGGAAGACGGTCCGGCCTCTGATGGCGCGATCCTCGCCCTGAGTAAGGTTCGCATCAAGCACGAGCGAATAACCCTTGTCCGATGAGGCTAGATAACTGAGTTGTAGGGAGTAATCGTATAGTGAAGTGTAGGCCTCTACTCCGTCCTCCGTGGCCTTATCTTCACCATGGTAGTGCGCCCAGACATCCTGAGCATCGCCACCTTTTGTGACGGAACCCCTGTTAGTCATGTTAAACGCCTGAGTCCAGCTCACATAGCTGTGATGGTCAGTGCCACGCTTAATTCGTGATTTCACGGTTAGCACACGTCCAGCAGTCTGATTGTAGGACAAGTATTCGTTCTCTTTGGAATCAGCTCCGGGTACGTAATCAGGTCCACTGAGTTGCACCTTGGGTCTGCAGCCTTTGGTCGCCTGGTCTTTCTCCGTCAGCCAGATGAAGATTTTGGCCGAGAGGACCCAGTATCGCGGCACGACCCGGTCGTCTTCGCCAACGACCTCCATGGAGAAGTTGTGTGAATTTCCGTCGCATAAGAGGCCCAACCAAGGAGTGATGTCGACTTCCTGCTCTCGTATATCGAATGCCTCCGGTCCCACAATTGGCCGATGCAAAGGGGGGGAGACGCCGCCCGTGAAGACGACCGGGAACGGCCACGACAGGCCCGCCAATTGGTCGTCAATGCGCAGGCGCACTTCGCGGAAGCTGCTGAGGCCAAGCAGCGGTGCATCAGGGAATGTGTTGGTGCCCTCGTCAGGTACGTTGGACCACCAAAACTCCTCGTCGGCCTGGCCATTAGCAGCGATGGACACGACGGCGCGGCGTATGTTGGACGGAAAGGAGATCTGGTTCTCAGCCTTTTCATCGGGATACGTGAACGCACTGCCGGCGCTGCCGTCACCACGGCGCGCGGAAATGGGGATGATGAGGTCTGCGGGAGGGTCCTTCGGGCCCACCCTAGTCGTACGCTCTTGGATGAAGGTGGCGACGAGGGTTGCGTTGAAGCTGCCGGTATACTTGTCGTTGACAAGGTTGCCGAGGTCAAAAATGAGCCTCTGAGACTTCTTCCACAATGAGAGGTAGTGAGTCATGTCCTTCCAATACGTCCAAGCGATGCCGGGGTCCGGCTTGGGCTCGGCCGTCGAAGTACGCCAGACCTCGATGTCGCCGAGCCACATGATGGCCAAGCGGTCGTACTGGCGGCCCTTTGAGACGACGGTCAGGTTGAGAAGGACCCTGTCAAAGTCAAAGCCCTCTGGCGGTTCGTAATCATGAACGAAAGGCTGGCCGTAGCTGTTCCCAAAGGAGTGTTTCATGAGCGTCATGTTAAGCGATGTGGGCTTGTATTCTGGAGGTGGTGGGTCCAGAGGCTCGGCGTCAACCATGAATCCCACTCGAGGAACGAGCATGGGGCTCGTGACCTGGAAGCAGCGCAGTGGCTTTGTGCTGCTCGGCTCGGCTCTGCCCGCGGGGCTGTTATGTGCCTGGCGATCGTTGTTGTAGCTGTCCTCGGCGCGAGCCACGGCGTCTCGAAACACGACAGCATTCGTGGCCGTGGACCTCGCCGTGTAAGCCGCGGCCACGAGGAGCCACTGCACTCGCACCATGACTCCCCGATTTCTTGACAAGAGATGCGCGAGCAACCGCTTGAGAAAGGTGGGATGCGACAGCAATGCTAATCCGCTTGGTCAGTGCGGACGGTGGAAGATGGGAGACACGAGGGTGCTCAAGTCGCAGACGAGAGACACCTCGCCCAACTGACGCGCCACCAGGGTTGAAAGGGCGGGGTCTCGTGAGGAGAACATGGTACAGATGCAGGCAGGTTAGAGAGGAGCATATTGTTGGTCGATCGTCTCTCCAGGATTGCAGCGTCCTAAACTTATGCACTTGTCGTACACGGCATGGGCTGTAGTGAGATGGCATGAAGTCAATCACTCGGATGAAGCTCCGGTGGCGAGGTGACGGTGCGTTGGCGAGACAGGAAGGTGCGAACCAAGCGAGTTGGTTCTGAGTGGTAATTACGGCGTTCGCCCCGCCGAGCAACAGGACACTGATAACCAGACCACGGCATGGAATGGCACGGCACGACACGGCACGCCCATCATTGACAGGGCTCGCTTTCCGGGTTTGAACCGTGGTACAGTTTGTGCATCCGAACTTGTTCTATTGCATCCAGTACAATGGCGGTCATCCAAATGTGGTATCTAACGTGAACTGAACAAGAAAGGTAAACAATCATTCCGCCCGAAGAATCGGCGACGGCCGTCCTGTTCTTCATCTACAAATGCCCGATCCTTCCAACTCTTGTCAGATGCATTCTTCGTGGAGAGGACAGGCAGCATAGCATGATCATGATGTGATGTGACCCTGGCCTGGTCTGGCCTGGCCTGGCCGGCTGCAAAGTCACAGGCGGCAGGCGGCAGGCAGACCTGCAGCCCAGCCAGGCGCTGGCAGGCCGCGGGCAGACAGGCAGGGGGATGGGTCCCAGCCTCCTAGGTTCTCGTAAGGTACCTAGGCAGATGGTCCTGCAGCAGTCGAGGCCCCATCACCCATCATGACGACGCGACTCGTTCGTCCACCCTGCTGGGCCAAAGCCAACTTAGGTTCGACGACGCATCGCCAAAAGTCAAAATGAACGCCGCGGGTGACGGCTCAGACTTTCGGAGCCCGCCTCGAAGCTCCAGTGCCCCTGACGTCCAAGGCTGGAAGCGCCCCCAGGATCCCCTGGGGCCCAGGGCGTGGGCCGGCATGGGATGCTGAGGGCGAGGCACCGCCGCTTTTGCCGGTGGCGTCAAGGTCGCCAGGCCCTGGCCCAGGGCGAGTTGGGTGCCGCTCCAGCGGGCCAGGGGCCGTCAATCATCGCGGTGGAACCACCCGGGCGCTGGCAGGGGGTCGGATGCTGCAGTGGGGGCTGGATGGGAAGGATGGATGGGATCCATCGAGGTCGGCAAGGCGCCAGTGGGAAAGGTACGGGTACTTGGCTGGGTACCTCGCCGCACTCCTCTGCCTGTGCGACGTGCCCGCCGAGGCCCTGTGGGGAACGCGAACGACTTGGTGCCGCCGCCCACTGAGCGCCGGGATGAGGTGCCTGACCAAGGGACCCACAGTGCGCCAAAATTGGGCGCGGTGGGCCATGGGCCACCAACCTAGCGCCGTGCTGCATCATGATCCCCCGCCAGACGTCGGGGCGCGCCAGCCCCAGTGGACTTGTCGGCTGCTTATCGATCCGGGCGGGCGCCCTGCCAGCGGAGGCGTCAAGGTAGGTTTCTGGAGCAGAGCCGCCTGCGTCTAGCGGCAGTGGCGCGAAAGACAGCGGCACAAGGCCGCGCGCCGTGGAACCGTGGGTGCCCCGTTGAGAGAAAGGCAGACCCCGTGCCCCAGTCGGAAAAGACTCTTCCTCGGCGCCTGCGGCTCCAACGGTATTGTCGTGTCCTGGGGATCGGCGAGGGGTGTGCCTTGGGTGTCTGACCGTCAAGGACCACAGCGGTCGAAAAGTTGAACCGTCGGCGGGCAGGCTGTTGCACTTGCCTGTTGGCTCTGGCCAACATGAACCAAAGATCAAGCAACGGGAACGCGGAGCTGCTGCCCACCAAGATGGGGCCGCACATTCTCTCTTTTGCGAGGCCGTGTGTGAAAATCATCGTGGCGGGAATCCACCACGTCTCCATGCGATGGCGAAGATCGACACGATGCGTGTAAGAATGGTAGGTGGCATGCGGGTCATAAAGTCATGTCGAGTCGTGAAGGGAATGCCGTCTAAGCGCGAAAGTTGTCCCAGTAGCGTTTCCTCGCGGAGACGGCGTCCTTGTCGCCGACGAAGCGGTGTTGGAAGAAGTTGAAGACGGCGAATTCGTCTCGCGTCATGACGTAGCCGTCCGGCTGGGCCTTGACCTTGCCCCAGATGTGGGAGAGGGCATGCTCCAGGATCTTGCTGACCGTCGGGTCCGAGGCGCCGTCGGGGCTCTCGCGCGCAATCTCGAGCGCCTGGGCGACGGCCGCGTCCTGCGGTGTCTTGGACGAGGGATTGGAGCCGCCCATGGTGCTCAAGGGCTGGTGGCTCAGCACGGGCGACTCAGGCTCGCGGTGAGGCATCGAGGCGGACAGGTGCGGGTGCGGGTGGCCGTGGGCGGTGGTGGCGGCGGCGCTGTTGCCGTGAAAGTTTGGCTGAGCAGCGTCGGGATGGGGAGGATTGCGTTGATGGTAGTGTTGACTGTAGCGGCGGTGTTGATCTTGAATCTCTTGAGGATGGACAGACAACATGGTATGAGAGGCGGTGGTGGACGGTTGCGAGCCGGTCATGTATTATATTATACAGGAGGCGGGCGTGGGTGTTGGGGGGGAGGGCGTGTAGTATAAGTAGGCAGGCACAAGGTTGGACGGAGCCCAGGTGGGATGGAGGAGGGTGTGTGCGGAGGCGAGAGAGTGTGTGTACACGAGTAGGTAGGTATGTGCGAGCGTGTGTACGATGTGTGTGTGCGCGCCGGTGCCTGTGTGTGTGTATGCGTGAGTGTGTGTGCGTGCGTGCGCTACCGACCAGCGACAACGGCAAACACCTGCTCTGAGGCACGACTTGGCCGACACAAGGACAGTGTTCACCCCGGACCGGGAGTGTGTGGGGGCAGGGGTGGTCCGAAGCGAACTCAGTTGTGAAGGGGAGAGGATTCAGAGGCCAGAGGAGTGGCCGAAGAGGGGGGGCCAGAGTTGACGGGAGTGGAGGGCACGCTGCAGGTATAATCCCCGGCCGCCGTGGGCGATTCAAACTGGATGACAGGGCCACCGCAGATCGCCTACCGCTGCGGATCGACTTGGCAGACAAGGGCGGGCGGCGGGCTGCGGGCAGGCAGAGCAACCTGGAAGGGAAAGGAGTGCCTGTGGCCCTCGGGCGTGGGCCGGTACCGATACGATACCAGCGGCAGGGGCACCGACGGGCTCGACGGTGAGCGAGCGAGCGAGCAGGTGGATGTTTGGGGGAGCCGGTGCAACGGTGTCGAGCGGCGAGGCCAGATGGAGCGGCCCGGTGGGTGCTTCCACCTGTTGCTGCAGGCGTACCTTAGGGAGGGACGAAGGCGCTGGCGTTGGCGCTGGCGCGGGCGGGCGGGCTGGTGCGCGACTTATTCGAGTCACCTCAACCGGTGCAGGCGTACCAAATACTGTAGCGCGTGTGCCAGGGCTGAGATGCAGGTTGAGTTGTAAGGGCGCCGTCAAATTGCAGAGGCGCCTGGCTTTTTTTTTTTTTGCTCCTTTCTCGGGCAGGCGTCGGCTTGTCGTCAACCAAGACGGTGGGAAGCGAGATGTTATCGTCGGTTCCAGGTTGCGATGCCAATCGCGTGTTGGGCCGTGTTCCGGGTTGGCGGACTGCGATAATACGAAAAGTACAGCGCGCGTGAGGGCGGTGCGAGGCGGTGGCGGCAAGACACTAAATCAGCAGTAACGGCGGCTGGCTGGTACTGTAGGCACGCTCCCGGGGGCTTGTTTGCTTTATACGCCCTTGACGCCCATCGCCGTTGGCCTCCGTCACCGCTACGAAATGTCACCAGTCCAAAAAGTCAAGTCGAGTCACGAGCCGGTAGAATGGCATTCGAGGCCGGCGAAGTAAACCTTCTTTTGTCCCTCAATGGATCCGCGGCGGCAAAGGGAAAAAGCGAATGCTAGGCCGCGTGGGAGACACTGAGTAAGGAGAGTTTGGGCTGTGGCCGACCATCAACACACCGGCACGCCGACCGGGGCGGACCAACTGCCCGAGGCTCGCACGCACATGGCACGCTGCCGATGCACACACCTCCGAGGGAGAGGGACTTCTGCACGGCGCGCGGCCTCAAGGCCCATCAGAGGCAATTGTACGTACCTTTGCCCCCAGGCCTGGGCCTGCCGGGCGACACGGCGGGACACAACAATGGAAAGGCCGGGTCGCACCAAGTCGGTCGGCTCGCCATGTTGCCTCGCGTGCAACCCCGAATACCTACAATCTGGTTCACAACGACTAATCGTGGGGCAGAAAACCGGAGATCCGCGGTGGTCCCACGGAGCGAGGCCGGCATGTCCTCGATGCCGAAACTGTCATCGGTGGAATGCCCAGCGTAGACGGCGCCCGCCGACTGGTTTCAACCGCGTCCTCGCTTGCCGCCGCAGACGAGCGGAGCACGTTGTCGATACTCCGTGCAGCCAGCTAGGTGCGTTAGCCCAGACCCAAAAGCCGCCGCCGACTTCGATCGTTCGTGGGCGGTGATTGCGCGAGCAACCGCATCGCAGCGCACCGCAGCGCACCGCACCCAAGGCGCCTGGAGCAGAAACGTTAACCGGTGGGCAGGCGCCAAAGTCAAAGCAAACTGTCGCGATCCCACGGCATGGCATGCTTTTGCCGCTGTGTCGACGCCGAACTTCGTCAGCACAGCGAATATAGCATTCAGCGCATCGCCTCAGCCTTCCGAGCTTCGTGGAGAGTTTCTCGCTGCGTCCTCCACGCGTGGCATGACACGCACAAACAGCCTTTGTTCTTGACCACGTTTTTGCGAGGCCAAACTCTCTTTGCGTGCTCCCAACGCACGGGGCAACGAAGGGCACAAAACACTATCCACGTTTAGGTTTCGCAGTCGTCGCGAGTCGTTGGCCAACCCACGGACATGGGTGGTGGCGTCACGCGCAGAGCCTTTCCGTCCCAACCAGAGCCTTCTTGGGCCCATGACACCGTGGCTGCCGGAGCCGGTGGGGTCGGAACCAACAGAGCGGGTCGGTACTCAGTACGTACTCGCATGGCCTCGACGTGCATGTGGATGCCCATGTCGATGTGGATGTGGAAGCCGAAACGACACCTGGGGGGGGCGGCTTGTGTCAACCCAGGTCGAGATGCCCGAGACGTTGCGTTTACGGGCCGCCGTCTGTTGCGGGTCGTTCGAGTCGCAGTCGCAATCACAGGCGCAGTTGCAATCGCACTCGCGTTCAAATATCCGCTCCAGCTGCCAATCTACCCGGCCAGGGTATTGACTTCGGCGCGAGAGAATATACCTCGGCTACGAATGCCAGCTGGGCAACCAGAAGTATGCCGGTGCGCCGTTGTCCTCCGGGAGCCTCCGGGGGCGAGTCAATTGCACTTTGCTCGAGTGCTCTAGCCAGCGGTAACGAGCCCCAGACGACAGCTCCCAGCGGACAGATTTGCCAATGCTTTGAAGACGCCAGACAAATCGAACCTGAGGCTCTTGGCACACTCGTTTCTAGAATCGGGCAGGGGTACGAAGTACGGCGGGCGGCATCTCGAGGGCGGACGCTCACCACCACAACATCGCTAGTTCTTGCCATTCGCGGCCGTGGCTGTGCAGTGGGATGGCCCGGTAAACTGCGTTGTTGCCGGCATCTGCTTCGTAGGTAAGTAAGCGTACCGCAGGTAGGGAAGCATGGGAAGGTAGCGCTGCTTTGAAATTCTGGTCGTGGACTGGCGGGGCGGTTGGCTCTCGTCACAAAAACAGAGTTTGGGACCATCTGGGCCCGGGTGCGAGATTAGCGGCACGCGAGTGGACGGCATTGGGATCACTCCAACCATCAGGGCGGCTTGGTGCAAGCGCCCAGGGCGTGGGTTTCCTACTCGTGTCCGCGCTGCACCGTCCAGACCAGGTTGGGAACCTAATAAGGTACCCTCTCTTGCCCTTCTTGTCCCTTTCGGACCTCAGCCGCTCGTCCTTTCCAGCTGGGCAATGTCCAGATCCAAGACGAGCGAGCTCAAAATAAACGGAACTTGCCTGAATCAGTAAACACAAACCCGAGATGTGTGATCCCCGGCACAGCTCAGGTCAGGCTGGCCGTGCCGTCGCATAATCGACCGCGATGGCGGCACTGTGTTTGTAGGATTTACTTTGGTGACTCGCCTTGCCTTCGGCGAAGGTGCCCGGTCATCCGTGGTGGCATCGGACATGGAGGTGCGCCAGCTGACGAGCTCGCCGTACTCGTACCAAAGGGGGACAGGAGCAGAAGAGAAAAAGAAAAAAAAAAAGTGACACCTAAAGTCCATCGTCACTGGACCCTGGTGTTCCCTTGCTTAATGACGCAGATTGCGGGGGGACAGCATCCCATTGGCGCAGGAACGACGGATGATGTGGGCAGAGCCAAGCCCGTCAACCTGCCCGTGACAGGTCCGTCGTCTCCTTCCCTAGCGGCCTCTCAGTCCCGGTGCCTGCCTAAGGTGCTTGGGTGGTCCATTTCGAGCTTTTCATCAGGCAGCACCTCACTCGGCCGTGCCTGCCTTCGGCTCGTGAAGCGAACAATCAGACGGGCAGAGCCTGCCTCGCATGGGATTTTGGCAGGGCTCCCACGGACAGGCAGGCACCTTCCTTGCACCTCCTGCAAGGTCAGGCAGCCAAGCCCTCGTCTGCGGACCAGGCCATCCACGGTTGGGTCGGGTCGGGCTGGCTTTGTCTCGGCAGGCTGCCTTCCTGGGCCAGCTCGGGGACCGTCCCGTCTGACCACACACTTTTTTTTCGTCTGCCACCCTCAGCCTCGGCGTCGTCTGTCGACGAGACTCTCGTCTTCATCGAGTCGCGGCCGGCCAACTCAACCCGCGCCAGTTCTTGAGGCTGGCGATTGGTGCTCGGGCCGTTGTCCCTTCGAGGAATAGCCCATGCGGTTTCGATTGAGCGACCTGCGACTGCCCGCGGAGAAAGAAGCGCGGCCGCTCGGGTCTGACGGGCGCCTCTAATGACCGTGGGGTAGCCTAGGGCAGTCGCTTGTTGGTAGGCAGTTGCCTTAGTTCGTTTGGGGCAAGGGGGCCAGGCTTGCCAGGTCAGCGGGCGTGCTGCACGGCTGCAGGCGCCATGCAAAGTCTAAATTCCGTGTGGAGTACGAGCTACGTACCTACCTAACGGACGGGCTACAGGTACGAGTCCATTTGTAACTTCGTACCGACGAAGGCACGAGGTGGTAACGGACAACGTAGCACCAGCACCAGCTGAGGCAAGGCCATAACTACGGGGTGCTTCCGATTTGGAATGGCTTCCATCCGCGCTGCGCCAAGTTTGAAGGTTGCTGGGGAACCTTAGGGTCCTCGCCTCAACTACACGCCGAGAAGCCTGTTGGCTTTTGGCCGTCGCCCAACGTCTTCACAGAGTTGGCCGCTCAGCCATGCTGCCTTCGAGGCAAAATAGGATGTAAACTGAAACGCTGCAACTCCGGCGCCGCATAATGCGTCGGTGTCGGGACGGCTGAGAATCCAGGCCAGTGATGGGAGTCCGTACGCTTCCACGGTGGACTCCAGGTCGAAGCACCTAGGAAGGACAGACTCGTAGTACAGACCTTGCGTGCCCGGCGGGTAAACGTTGCAGAGCAGGGCTTGATGTTTGCATGTGCCTCGCGGTGCGATCTCATCTCCCCGGCGAGTCCAAACAAGTACCGGGGATAGGGCACTGGCGCAATGCGCGAGCCGCTAAGGGTCGTCGAGACAAGTACCATATCAACCGCAATATCATGCTCTACGGGGCAAGGGACGGCAGCTTGGCCAGTTCTTGGACCTTAGCGTAGTTGCCTCTGCACCGTCGGCATGTCATCGTCAGCGCCTGCCGTCCATTGGTAGTCGGCAGGCAGCGGCACGGAGTGAGGGACAGAGGAGGAACGGACCGGACTACGTAGGTACCAAGTACTCCATACCAACGCCGAACTTGGCGGCGAGACGCAGGCTGGGCCTCGCTAGCCGAAATGGCCGACCGGCACCAAATGCCCGTCGCCCGAAATGGCAAGCACCAGACAGCTGTCAGTGCCACATCCTAGCCTGAACGAGACCGCAAGTCCCCCGGAACCCCCCTGTGACTTGCGATGGCCGGCGATGCGATGGGGTCCCGAAGCCACAGAGCACGTCCACCGAGGCCGGGCGCTTGCATCACCAGTTCTAGACCCCTACCGGCCGGCCTCGCGCCTGGACCTCGACTCGAATCTGCCAACCTCGACTGCGACGAGCGAGGCAGCGGGTCCCCGCAGACGACTTCCCGCCACTCTGGTCCTCGCCCGTCCGCGACGCGAGATGCGCGCCGACCAAGGGACCCGTCCGCCCTGACGAGCGGCACGCGACCCGACGAAGCCGAAGTCCAGACCGCGTTATCGCTGCGGAGACGACCTCCGGGACACCGAGGCCGAGGGCGTCGACTATTCACAAGCCACCGGCGCCTGGATGACACCGGGTGAAGCCGCCCGACACCACCGTGCCCAGCCAGCTGCGCGTTCCGCCAACCAGACGATGCCACCTGCCGCTCTGTACTTTGTACGACCGCCTCCCAGCGCCTCCGAGCCGGCCTGGACCAACCGCTGGCGTCTCTGGAACGCCCCCGAGGGCCCGGGAAACATGACGCTCCTGGAGAGGGCCCTGCTGCAGAGGCCAACGCGGCAGGCGTCACCCCGTCGAACCCGTATTCGGGCAACGTAACTGTCGTCAAGCGTCGAACCTTCTTTTCGTCATCGTGTGAAGCCATGCCGCCGATCCCTGTCCAAGGGGCTCAGGGACGCCGTGGCGGCCAACCCTGGGGACTCGGCGGCCGAGCCCCACGGCCCTCATCGATCACGGAGGAGTTGCGACTCACCCAGGAAACGGGCATCACGACGCCCGACGCCAGACGCGGCGGTTTCACTCGCCCTCGCCTGTCACAGACGTCCCGCTCCCTGCACGGAGACGGGACGCGGCCGTGCTTCACGAGTCGGCCGCCGACTCGTCCGCCGCATTTCCACAGATGCGCCCCACCGATCCAGCCCACCTCCTCCTCGTCGACGGCACCTGGATCGGATGCGTCTAGAGGTTCGCTTGCTGCGCACGACGTTGACAGCCGGTTGCGCATCCACCCCTGCCAGCATGGTTGTCTGTGGGTCGTTGCATGCTGCGGCACATGCGCGGCGGCATATTGTTGCTTGCTTGCTGCGATCCCCCCAATCCATGGATGCAGCTCGAGGCGTCGCTATCATCTGCACGAGCACAACATTGGTCTCATCGGACATTGGCATTGCAAACTCCGCCACACATGCCAGCATCGCATTTCGGTTTGGAATCAGTGAATCACGCATTGGCCGTACTCGGCCCGGGCACGGGAACGTCGCTCACACTGTCCGACTCGGCTTCCAAGCCAAGTGCTGACCCGGCCGACCATGTGTCGTAACTGGGACTAACAAGACCTGCGGATAGCGCTCTTATTAGAGTTCAGGGCCAACTTGCCTGCCTCGGCCTAGTACTCGAAGGGCTTCCACATGGCCCGTCTGCATTTGGAAGACACTGAGCATCATAAGCGAAGTCCAAAGCGCGTCGAGATGGAGGACTGGTAATTTCCACAACTGGTGCGCCGCGTGCTTCAAAAAAAAGTCTAATCCGCACCCTCGGCGACTTTAACGGGCCTCGTGGCCTTTCGACGTGGGCCTGCGTGTGCGCGCAGTCATTGACTCGTCTCCTCGCTCGCAGTCGCGAGTCAATCATCCGTCACACACTACGGAGTACTACGAGACTGTGATCGCTCATCGAAAAGCGCCTCCCCCCCGGGGTGTCGTCCTTGTCGTCGCCGTTGTCCCCGTGTCGCCATTCGTGACAGGGGTAGCACTTCCTCCCCCTGACTTCCCGAGAGGCCGCTGCGGAGCTCCGCGTCCAAACGCGCCACAGTCTGTACGAGGATGTGGAACTCACTCGCTTTCTGGAATCTCAATCCCCACATCCCGCGGGTCTACCGGAATGACATGAGATGCCCAGAGATGGTTCTAACTCTCTGAGAGTTTTGCGAAGCCAAGATGTTTTCTCGTCACGGCTTACCTAACTAGCTTGAAGATGCGGGCTTCTTGGCCTGTCGGCCGTGTCTCCCGCATGTAAGGGGTCCCATCTCGGCCGGGCTCCACACGAGCCGGTCACCGCAAGCCGAGCAACGCACTTCATGTAAGGCCGTTGCGCCGTCTCGCGCGCTGAGCTTGAGGGGCCACACACTGCGCGCGATTGGTACATGCGTGCATGGACACGAGGCTGGGCAAACTTACTTGCCCGGTCGTGGGAACCCCTTTGAAAATCACATGGGCACTTTATGCTGAACCACGAGTGGCTTCAACATGTCATATCAGCCAGGTTGCGGAAATTTTGCCTGTGTTTTCTACCGAGATCATTCAGATCGCAAGGCGACGACTTCATCTACCAATCATTCCAGAGGGTCTCATTCAGCAGGGGAAAGGGGTCAGCCTAGGACCAGCCTGCGTGCTGCTTGGACTCCACGGCTGGCTCCGGGCCTGGGTCATCGCCAAGTTGTCTTTCTCAACCGAACCCTGCACTCATCCCGCGTAGTTGGCAAAGTTGCGACCTGCATCCTAGTTGGTTTTTCGGACATCACTCGGCGTTTTTCCCACGCTTGGCTGTCGTTCCTCGTCCTGAACGTACGGCATTACTTATGTTGATCCTGATGCATGGGAGCTACGGGCCACACAGCCACACCCACCCGGGCATTTGCCATCTCGGTACGCGAACACCCTACGCATACGAGTACAGGGCTGGACCTGGATGACCGGCGTGGGATGATGGCCATGCGTCTTGGGAACTCGGCCTTGTCGGCCACGGCTCGTCGGTAGCCTAGAGGTGAAGTCTGGTAGTGTCTATTCATAGTGTACAAGGAATTTCCAGATCGAGTACATGGTGTACAGGAACAAGTTGCGTGTGCTATCCCTCCCACGTCTTCGTTCTATGCAAATGGATCGGCACACGTTCTGCCGCCGTGGCCTGGCCCGTCTAGGTCGCTACTGTACATCGCCCGTTTCTTCGGTCCTCTACTGGCCGAGGTCAAATGAGGCGCATCCGCCGCTAAGCTCGGGATCTTCGTGTCTTGGATGTATGCTGGAAGCCGGTTTCGAATCAAAGCTTGCCATGTTCGCTCCCGCAGTCGTCTACGGGGAGGGGCGTTTCTTGCCGATGTTCCAGCCCCACGACCGAAGCACCTTGACGACTTTGGGGGTGACGGCCGCCGTGAGTGGCACCCGGATGAAGATGAAACTCTTGTGAATCGCGTACGCGAGGGCGAGCTGCGTCGCCAAGCCTGCAACGAAGTATCTCTGTCAGCATCGGGCCGTAGGGCAATACTCCGAAACACCACGAGGGACCGAGAGGGACCACGAGGGAGCGGCCATGCGAGGGACTCCCACGCATGGGTGCAACGTTGAATGCAGACACAGGGCGCAGGTGCACGTCACAACGACGTGGGTGGACGCTGATGGCTGGCGACGAAACTCACTTGCTTCCTCTTTATTGCGCTGGTTGGCCTCCTCCACGCCCCAGCCGGCCATCTCGACTTTTTCGCTAATGCCATCGTCGCCAAGCTTCTCCGTCTCGACGCTCTTGATGGCGCGCCAGTAGCCGTGGACCGTCTCACGTACCGAGTCGGGGACCCAGCTCTTGACGGCCGAGACGACGTATTGCTCGATCATGCCTGTGCGTCGCCGCAAACGTCAGCCCATCATGCCATTAAAAGGGGGACAGGGTTGGCGAGAGTTGGGGGATGCGGGTTGCGCACCGATCCTGTCCGTCCCCACGACACGGACGAGGAGGAAGCAGAAGGGAAAGTCCAGGACGCTCAGCGCCAGGTACACGCCGACCGCTGACCAGCCGTACTCCTTGGAGAGCTTCTTGAGGCGCGCGCCCAGCGAGAGCTTCTCTTGCGGCTTCTCGCCGTTGGCGTTCCTCCGCCACGCGGAGAACCGGAACCCGCGGCGCTGCGTCCGCTGCCCCAGCCCGGCGAAGTCGAGGGTCGGTCGCGTCGCGCCCTGCCGCTGCCCGGCAGCCCGCAGCAGCGGCGCGGGCCTCACGCTCTGCCTATGGGTGTATCTCGCCATCGCTTGTGTGCCTTCGGAGCTAAAGAACCGTCTCCAGACGCCGTCCCTCGCAGGCGTCGCGGTGTTCCGGGCAAGTCCCCTCAGCAGAGGGAGCGCCCGGATGCCGAGCATCGTTTGTAGCATATCGAAGTCGCCACTTCGTCGAGAGACTGCCGGTCCGGCTCGTAGACACCACCTCGGCGAGGCAGAAGAAGCGGCTCGCAGCTCCGTTATAGGCCGGTCGGGATTCGCAAGGGTTTTCGATGTCCGCTCGGGATGCAGTCAGACGGGATCGCCGGGCTAGGTAGGTATGGAGTTAGGCAAGCTCCGGGTCCCCGCGCAAGACACCCGTTCAGCAAGTCCCGCTAGATGGCCGGTCGGCTGTTGAGGTTCGCGTGACGGACCGGCTCAGTGGGGCCATTTCAACGCTCACGTGATACCGGGCGGCACGCCAGGAGCCTCTGCGCCAGCGACTCTCGCCAACCTCTCGTCATTGAGCTCCGTAAGCTTCACTCTCTGAACGATGCGACATGCAGCAGCAACAGTCACTCCAGATACAGGCCTTTTGCCCTACTTACTAATATGCCATGCGTGAAATTGTTGTCTTCCCAGTTTTGATTGAGCTTTGGGGCTACACTTGACGCGTAGGTTATTGGTGTGCAGCTCGTGGCGTCACAACAAACAAACAAACAAACAGCTTCGATATTTCGCGACATGACTATGGTCAAGCGCTTATACAGAGGCAGCACCGGTTCTGTGTGGAAGCGTCGCAGCTACACCCACTTCTTGCATTCGCCAACGAGAGAGACGTTGGCCTTTAGGCGTGGCGCCTCAGCAGTCCGCCTGATGCGTTTCCTCGCTTGTCAATAAGTGTCTTCCGCCTCGTACCCGGCCTCAATTCTTTGATAGTCTAAACAGGTAGCAGGTATGTTTGCGATGCGCTGAATGGAGTGTGCTGCCTCCAAACATGCGCATCATTGGCGTCAAGTGCGCTAAAAGGCCCAGGACGGCTGAACCAAACCGACACAGAGTGGGGTGAGACTCGTTCGCGGGTATCGGCTCGGGGCTATTTGCAGACTGGCACGTCCGAGGACTTGAGTCTGGACGATGACATCGTTGGGGCTGCGTTTGGGTAGTAGACCCTTCAGTGCGTGGCCGAATAGGTGCACAACCTCTTCGTCATATCGCCTCTTCGTCATATCGCAAGTTGCTTAGCCGGCCGCCAACGTCTTGCAGTCAAACATAGGTGCAGTGGGCTCAACCCAACGCTGCAATCCGGACTCGGGTTGCTCAGTTTGTTGCCAGCTCTTCCACAGCCCATTTCTCGAAATGCTCGCGGACCTCGGTGGGGACCGGCGCCGTCAAACTGGACATTATCATCCTAGCAAGGCCTGGACTTGGACATCGATTTCACATGGTGGTGGCAGATGAAACAGTTCCATCAAGGGCAAGGAGATCGCCTCGACTGGGAAGTCTCACTCTTTCGCCCGGTGGCCTCGCTGGCAGCCGTTGGGCTCTCGAGTGTCGTCTCGGCCCCTGCATGGCCGAGCCGGACTACCCTCCAATATGAAGCTGCCACGCCTCGGGCGAGCTGCGCCCATGCCTACTGCTTGACGCGCTGGAAGCAATCAAACGATTTACGAGTGTGATGTGTGCCCTTGAATTCTTCAAGACGACTCAGCGGATCCAATGCACTTTTAGAAGGACCGCCCTACCCCGGTAGCTACAGATCACAACGTCATCTTCAATTATGGTCCCTATCGAGCTTCACGCCCTTCCGTTAGATACGTGGAATTCCACTCTTCTTGCGCTACCTATAGTGCATGCACTGCAAGTGGCCGACATTTGCGTTAGATGCCAGCAGTGAATCACGCACAGAGGTAGAGCCGACCGGCCAATGAGTGTCGGTCTCCCCGTGAACAGCTGCTCTTTCCCTAAGCACCCCGAGGGAGCTCAGTTTTTTTCCCTGTTCAGTGAACACGCAGGTCACATGCCCGCCCGTCGAGTGAATTCATCTCGTGGGCTCGGCAACCGTGAAAACCATCGCCCCGAGTCTCTGCCGGGCTGCTCTTCGTCACCCTTCCCTCTCCTCGCTCACGGCCCCAGAACACCTCCTCTCGCAGCGCTTCTGGCCAGGGACATCCGTACGATCTGTCGAATAGGTGATCCCTTGGGGATACGATGCCCTCGGCTTCGGTCCTCAACGGTTGCGTGCAGGGAATGTCCGCCGTCTCACGCCACCATCGTTTTTTTGACCTCTACGTCGCTCTTTTTGACCCCAAGATTTGGCACACGCAACGCCGACATCGTCTTTTTGGCGAGCATCTCTCGTTCTTCACACTCACCTGTACATCTTTGAATGATTTCAACTTGTCGTGAATCGTCACTGTCTTTTTTGTCTGCGACTGGCCGTCATTTGCCCGTTTGCACCCAGGTCCAAGATGGCGCCACGAACTTATGGGAAGAAGAAGAGGTCTCTCTTCAAGGCATTTAGCTCCCGCCGCGCGCAGCGCACAGTCGCTTCCGCAGTCGTGGGAGATAGTCAAGGTAACTATGCCAATCCCAATCCACCTGCTTCTGAGCCCTTGCTAAGGTATCATAGGACCCGTGTCCCCAGCTACGGGAGTCCATCGCACCACAGGTGGCTCGCGAAATCGTGCTGCTCGTCACTCAAACAGCTTGGACGAGATAGCGAGCGCGCTTCTGGACGACACAAACTACCAGGGTGATGTTGGCAGTCTAGTCTCGTCCACAGAACGAGACACTGTCCACGTCCCATCGTCTAGGTCCATGCCGATGGCCCGGGGTGCTTTGGCCGTCCGTACACTTGACGGAATCCCAGTCTCCCCCCTTGCCATGCACGCCGTGTTTGCAAGAACACCATCGCCCGCTGCGCGTCGCATATCTCCATCACGCATAGAGAAGAGCCCGCCGCGAAAGCAGAGACGACCCCTCGCTCAGAGTTCCACATCCGAAAACCGCCCAGGCTCCCTGGCACAAACGGAGGCGGCACGAGCTGTCCGGTCTAGCAGCCAATCTGTCAAGTCGCCATTTGATGACTCTCACGAAGATAATGATGGCGCGGAGCCATTTCCCGCTTTTGATGAGAACAACGCCTCTGCCCGACCCCAACCTGGTTCCCAGCCAGCCGCGGCTTACGTGATTGACGCAGACGAGGTTGAGAGGAAAGTCGCAGCCATGTTGGCAGCAACTGAGGCGCTCAAGCCAAAGTCACCTCAGACCAGGGATACGCCTGCGTCCAAGGTGTCCCGCATGGTCCCGTCGGTGCTGGCCAAAGTGTCAAGCGCCTGGGGCAGGCTCAGCAGCAGACCATCCACTCCTGAACCTACCGAAGCTGCTAAACTTCGAAAGGAAGCTGCAAGAGAGACGACCAGACTGATCCCTACTTCGAGAACAACTCCCAACATAATGGCCCCGGCCGGTCGCAGTTCGATCGATTCCCTGGCTCTGCGTCGTAACGAAGGCGCAAACCTGAACAAGAGAAAAATTCAAAAAATACTTGGAGGGAGCTTCACTCCCAAACTGAGCTCGGGCTCTCGCAAGTCGTTGCGAACCGATCAGGCCTTGGACGTTTCTTGCGGTGAGCCGATCGAACCACAGATTCCAAGCGATGCAGAGATTTGGCGAATGTTTTTCGGCACCGATGATGCCGACGACGACGACGGACAGCTGCACGACGATAAGACACCAAGCCCTTTCGGATCTGAAGTAGGATTCGAGGAGAACCTCGAAGATAGGATCTTGCACACTGCGCCGACTGGATCCTCTACGCCCCGGGTTGGCTCGTCTTCGCCCCACGTCGACTCGCCACTCAAGTCCTCCAATGACTCCGACACAAAGTCCGTGTATCCCTCCGAAGAGGGGAGTCTTCCATCGGACGTTCAAGTCAAAGTGGCCGAAGTTGCCGTCAAGCTGGGAGATGATGAGGCGAAGACTACAATCCGAGAGGTCGACGTGAAGCCGAGCAGTTCTGTTAAGAATGGCAAAGCGACAACCAATTCTCAACGGCGAGTTATGCCGGTTGCTCATGGGCGCATCGAGGCCATCAAGCAGGACGATCGACAGAAAAAGCATCCATCCCCAAGCAAGCAGGAGTTGGAGGTTCTGGAGCAGGCCTTGCAGTGGTACCTCTCACCAGACGAACCCAAGCTCGATCCCCATGTTAACTAATGCGTCAGGGTTCCCGAATCCTCGAAGCCCGCAACGCCGATTCTGGTCGTCAGAGACCGGAACCGACTTATGCTCAGTCGATCATCGAGTGTTCGAGGTCCAGACCCGCTCGCTGAGCAGAGCCCATTATCTGCGCGGGATTCCCGCATCCCTCGCCCCGTACGAATACCCAAACGACACCCAAACGTTCGATTGGCGCCTGCGTTCCGCCCGACAACAGCTCGACCTGGAGAAGTCGACGAGCTGCTGTAGCTGGCGGAGCTTGGCTAGTCGATCTATAACCAGAGTGTTCGCCGCTACTGGTGGTCACTTCAGCATCTGCCCATTCACGGCAAAGCATCGTTGTTTCCTCGAGTTGCGACGACTCTTGTGTGTGACGTGAGAAACGCCTTCAGTCACGTTGTCACCTTTGGACTAACATCATGTTCAGGATATTATGTGCGAATGACACAAATCGTTATCTGCCTTTTAAGATGAATGCAAAATATGGTACATGTGGTACTATTAAGTGCAACGCTTAAATCTCGCAATTGAGGTTGGCCTCATGGTATTACAGGTGGATGCCCTGGTGAGAGCGGGTATAACATGTGTAGATGTGCCAACGGTAGCCACTAGCCAGGCCAATATCAGACGGTTCGTTGTTCGGTTTGACTTTGTCGTGACTCGTGACGTTTCGAAGTTGTTTGGGCTTGCCGATTTAGAAGAATCGGCGTCGGCTGCGGTGAGAGCCTCTTCCGTCGGTGCCATGCATGCGACGAGTGCCAGCAGCCTTGGGTTGTGTTAGTGTTTTGCTCCGCATACGGGTACGGTGGGCATCATACCTTGAGGCCAGGTCGGCGCGTCAGGCTGCCCCTCAGTTTGGTGAGGGCGCCGCTAATCTTATCCTTCATGGTGGGCTTGCGCTTCTGGTGGTGGACGGCGACGCGCTGGCGGCGGGAGAAGATGCTGCGGCGGGGGGCGCGGGTGGTTGTAGTGGTTGTGTGGTGGTGATGATGGTGATGCGCGGGGGCGCGACGGGTGCGGCGGCCAGAAAACATGTTTGCGGTTGGGTTTTTGTTTGGGAATTGATGGAGGCGGCTGTGATGATGGCTTGATGGATTGGATTGGAAATACGCGATGACAGCTCGGAAGAGTTGGTGATTTATATACACAGAAGGCGAGAACGGGTTCACACGACGGGCTCAAACCGGGCACGAGGGACAATCGGCCTGACAGATGACAAAGGCATGATGCATCTACACAGAGGTATGACATCCCAATGTCTTTTCTGGCACACAGAATGATGCCATACAGCCGCCAAACCTGGCAGGACGCGCCCCTCACGAAACGGTCGTGTCGAGCGCCGATCACGACGTTCCAAGGCAGAGAACCCTCTTTCTCTCTGGTCTCTTTCCAGCAATAGGCACCCTACCTGCCAACGTCTCTCGCGCGAACCAGAAGGGGTCCAGCCGGCCAGCCAGCCGGCCAACCAGCCAAACCAAGCCAAGCAACCAAGCCTGCCAGCCAAGCGCAAAAAAGTTGGAGGAGCTGGAGAACCACAACAGGACACTTGGTGGGTGACGGACGCCGCCAGAAAAACGTCACCGGCAGGGGTCGCGGGAGCGGCTGATTGGGCGAGACCTCCCAAGGGTTCGCTTTGGGGGGGGGCCTGGCCAGCAGCCACAGGCCACAGGCCCAGGGGAGGGCACGCTGTGGCTCCGGTCCCGTCACCCGGGGGGCGTCACCAGGGCGGCCCCCTGCTCGCTGGGGCTGACGGCACAGGGCCCTGTGGCTGGAGCGTGATGTCATGTGCGGCGCATTTTCATGGTTCAACATGCACACCTGTCCACAAGCCCACGACAGCCAAGACGCAAATCGAGATGAGTGGCACGTCAGCAGCGACGTCTGCGATACGGTACGATACCAACGTTACTTTCTCGACGAGGTGGTGGTTTGCCCGTCGTGAAGGCAGGCGGTCTCGGCGGTATCAGGCAGGCGGTGTCAGGCAGGCGGTGTCAGGCAGGCGTTCTCTTCTTGCCATGGGTGAAATGACGTGCTCCGGCCATGTTGCGCAGGCGCGTGCCTGTGACCAGTCATCCAGCAGCCAACTACTCCATACGGAGCACCTCAGGTAAGGTACCTTAGGTACAGGTATGTACGGACTAACTGAGGTAAGGTATCTACCTAAGGTAGGTACCTTGGGTAAGGTACCTTGCGGTGTTCGCAGCTTCCCAGCTCCCGGTTACAGCGCCCGCCCCTCCCTCGTCCTTCAACGCCCAAGGTTCAAGACTGTCTCAGCGCTTGACCGCCGTGGTGGCCGCGCCCCCGAGACAAATGACACCATTCAGCGCTGCGCTGGATGCCGGAGGGCCGCGAAGGGGTGCCTGCTGCCCTTGGGGCGTTGACTCCCTGATTTCGGTTGTTGCAGCTACAGGCTTCGAGTACACGCTCATTCCCCATCATCCCATCGCATCCATCCCGGCAACTCATGGTGATGAATAGTCGCTTGTACGTCCTCAACGGACTCTCACGACGAGGCACAGTTCCATGGTCATGGAGGGTTACGCAATGCGATTGTGTAGAAATCGGAAATATAAGCAGCTGATAGTGAGATCAACCCAGACGCAGCCCGTCGACTTCACCTTGGCCATAATCCCAAAGCAATAACGCATTCCCTTCCCCGCTTCCGCGCCCCCTTGGTCCCTTCGAGCATCGGCTTGACTTCCCCGTATCAGGCACCACCGGGTCCAGGGGTGTCGTGCAACTCGTCCCTCTCAGGACATTTACCGGGCACCGCCGCCGCCGCCGCCGCCAAGGAGGCCACCGAGGAGGCCGGTGACCACGTCGAGCTGGCGCCTGACCATCTCCATCTCGCTCATGGGCCGGGGCACCGAGTTGCGCTTGGCCTTGAAGCCAAAGCCGTCGTCAGAGTCGTCGCCGCCGCCAGGGATACCGCCGAGGCCAGCGCCGCCGAAGGGGTTGCTGTCGATGACGCCGCCGCCGGCACCAGCACCGGAGCCGCTCTCGCCGTCCAGGAGACCCGCACCGCCGAGAACGTCGTCGCCGATGACGCCGCCGCCAGCACCGGAGCCGCCGAAGTTGCCCTGGCGCTTCCTGAGGCCGCCCAGGCCGCCGCCGCCGACGGGAGAACCGCCGACAGGAGCGCCGCTCGCGCCACCCGCGCCGCCGACAGGGGCAGCAGGGCCACCGGGCAGGCCACCAGCGGACTCGTCACCGGGAAGGCCGCCCGCGGGGTCGTCGCCAGCATCGGGCGCGGGGGGCTGCTGCTGCTGACCCAGGCCACCAAGGAGGCCGGTGATGGCGCCCAGTGCGGGGAGCTGGCGCTTCTCCTCCTCCGTCATCTCGGCGCGCTTGTTGATGACTCCGAGGAGCTTGGTGAGGGCGTCGAGCTGACGCTTCTCGTGCTCCTGCATGGGCTCACCGGCGCCGGCCTTCATCATGAGGCCGAGCATGCTCTTGGTGTCGTACTTGCTGTCGGTGGCGGGCATGCCATTCTCCTTGGTCATGTCCTGGGGCATGGCACCCTCGCTCTGCATGGCGAGGGCGCCGCCGGCCAGGGCGGCGATGATGGTAGCAGCGCTGCTGAACTTCATGATTGCCGACTTGAGCTGTGTAGCTTGTAAAAGGAGTGACTGTGGTCTGTTTGTAAACAACAAAAAAAGAACCTGGGGGAGTGAGGCTGGCTCTCTGAGGGGGAGACAGACACCAGAGGCGAGTGGCGAGAACAAAAAGGCAATGGGAAAGGACAGACCAGGAGCTTCTCAACGCTTCTCAGGACCTGCCCGGACACCACATTATATACCTGCCAAGCCCCGTTTTGTCTGCTCGCACTACTACATTGTCTGGTATCCGACGCGGTCGACCTCGTTTCAAACCCTTGGCCTATCATGGCCGGCGAGGGTTGCGAAAACGCCCCTCGCCCACCCCGTTTGCGCGTGCCCGCTTCAGCGCGGGAGCTGGCGCATCGAATTCCGGCCGTGAGCCAGAATCTCATAATTGCGATCAGCCATGGGGAGGAGCGAGGGAAGGGAGGCCAAGGAGGGTGGTGGCCCTCGCCGTGACCAAGAAAGCAAGAAAGAAGGGTAAAGGGCCTTCCCTCGTCGGCAGGCGCGCCAGCGAGGAGCGTGCAGGAATTCCGGGTCGTGGCATCTGAGACATCGACGGCGCAGGCGGGTGTTGCGCGCGCTTCGTCTGGGAATGTTGCGTGTGCCCCATCCCTCGACGATCAGGGCAGGATATTGGCGTCGGATTCGCAGAGGCGGTGGCGAGAGGGCCACGCTCGGGATTGTTGTCGCAGCGTGAGGGCAGCTAGACCGACGCGACGCGCTGTCCACCGCCCGACGATGGGATGCTGGGGTTCGTTCCGATGCGAGGATCGCCTCCCCATCCTCCTCCTCATCCTCCTCCTCATCCTCCTCCTCATCCTCCTCCTCATCCTCCTCCTCATCCTCCTCCTCATCCTCCTCCTCATCCTCCTCCTCATCCTCCTCCTCATCCTCCTCCTCATCCTCCTCCTCATCCTCCGTGCCTCCTGTGTCTAAGTTACCATCGCCGCTTCAGACGAAACGTTAGCGTTCCCGAATGCCAAGAGGTCGGGGAAGCATTCCGTGTGGTGAGGGGGCTCGTGAGATGGCGGGAGGCGCTCAGGGGCACGAGCCGCACGACGTCCGCTCGCTGTTCCATGCGGTGATTGCCCGCGTTGTGTTGACGACAGGCACGGAGAGGATGGATTTGCACGTTTCGCATCTCATTGCGGCCAAGCCTTCATATGGTGGCGTCTGGGTTGCGTCCAAAGAAGTGAGAGCACGAGGACCAAGACGGGCATTTCCAATTTGCACTACATATGTTACCAGGCCCGGCCGTTGGTCAGTCAGCCACGGTGTTTGTCTCTCTCTTTATCTCTGTCTCTCTCGCGCCTCGCGGGGGCGGGGGCGTCGTCTCTCACGAACCTCTAGCTAGGCCGGCCGCAGGTTGGCCTTGATGGTGGCCAGGTCCTCGGCGGAAAAGCCCAGGGCCTTGGTGACGTAGCCGTCCCAGCCGCCAAACTCGTCGTCGAGGCCCTCGAGGAAGCCGGCCCAGTACTCGGGCCGCAGGCTGATGAGGTCGACGAAGCCGGGCGTCTCCGGGTCGGTGACGCGCACGGTGGCCATGGCGAAGCCGATGAGCTTCTCTCGCGCAGGCTCGGTGCCGATGCGCGACAGCATGTAGTCGCGCGCGGCGACATCGGGGGCGCTGCCGGCGAGGTGGTGGAGGAGGCCGGCCATGACGCCGGTGCGGTCGCGGCCGGCTGGTCGACGAGAACGCGCCCGTCTAGTCAGCCAGCCAGCCCATCATCATCATCATCACCCATCGACTAGTCGTTCACACACAGAGAGAGAGGGAGGGGGGGAGAGACATGGAGAACAGAGAGAAAAGGCAACACGACTCAACACGCACCGGTGCAGTGAAAGAGGACCGGCTCTTCCGGGCGGTCGCGCACATGCTCCAGCACGGCGCGGATGACGGGGCGGTAGTTGAGGGCGACGTTCAGGTACTGGGCGCGCCAGGCGGGCCGGCCGCCATCGACGGCAAAGTCGGCGAGCACGGGGTCCGGGTAGCCGTCCTGGCCGTCGAGCCAGACGTTTTGGACGCCGGGGAGGACGGGGTCCGGGGCGCGCTCGCGCTCCTTGGAAAGGCGCATGTCGAAGACGCGGCGCACGCTGGCGGCCAGCCACGCCGCCGCCTCGGGGTCGCGGGCGGCCGCGTCGATGACGCCCGAGCGGTAGAAGCGGCCCGCGGGCACGGCGCTGCCCGGCACGGCGCCGACATCGCGCAGGTTGATGAGCGAGCGCGTCCGCACGAAGGGCGGCGACGTCAGCGCCGGCATGAGCGCCGCGGCGGGGATGGCCTCGCGCACGTCGGTCGCCGCGAGGGCGTCGAGCTCGGCGGCGCTGAGCGTCATGTTGCTGCTGTATAAAACGATAGGCGGAAGGACGCGGGTGAGGCTGGCGGACAGACCAAAGGTGATGGTGATGATGATGATGCTCGAAGAATGACAACTGAACTGGCTAGCCCCCCCCCCTCCCCCCTCCTCCCCGCGACCGGGCCCCTGGACGACGAGGTGAGGCTTGGATCAAGGGACCCGGGGACCGCGCGAGTGGGCTGATGCCGGCGCTACTGCGCCAGTGCCCGTAATAACAATACATAAACTAGCAGTGGAGGCAATCAGCTGGCCGGTTACGACCTGCTGTTTGGAGATGGCGATGAAGGTGAGGATTACATTATGGACGCGCGTTATGGCATGTCGCCTCGACTCTCTTCTGGCCTGATGCCCGCACGACACATACGAGTAGTCGGCGATGATGCCGCAATCCACTAATGCTTCTCTCTACAGACGCGGCGGAGCGTCCAGTCGCCCGCCAGCCTCAGTCCCATGCTCCATCCGGTGCTCATTCAAGTGCCGCCTGTCCATTGCCTCCCATGTTTCCTGCTCATGAAATTGGATGAATTGCATGTGCCGCGCCCAAAATCCACCGCAACGCAACGCCCTCGAGACGGAAGGTAATTACCATGTACACACACAGACTCCTACTACCGACGAGTTGCTTTTCCCGTCCTGTGTTGTTTCTTTTGGTCTAGCTCTCGGCGAACATCGTCGTCCGAGATGTGCAGCCAGTCGCACTTGACGGCGTAGCTTTCGAAGCCGTTGACGGTCGCGCTGCAATAGGGGGATTCGTATTGGCACTGCAATCGCGGCAAATGAGCATGTCGCTTCGAGACGCCGCGGCCGGGCAGGTGCGCGCGCGAGTTGGGCGGAAAGTATCGACGCTCCAACGACACCATGTAGGTATTGTCGCGACTCACCTCGGACCACCCCGGACACTCCAGCTGCCGATCCACGAACGCGAGGGTCCAGTTGCGCGTGCCCTCGTACTCCGTCGGGAGCGCCTCGATGAAGCTGCAGACTTGGCTCCCAGGGCAGCAGTACTTGGGAGTGAGGAATGCGAGTCAGTCTTCTGCCGTCGTCCTTTTCGGTCTTGTCCACGTCGACCACGTCCTGGTACTCACCCCTCGGATATGGCTATTCATCTGCTCAGCCGCTGATATCGCTTCCAAGAAGCTCAACTCGAGGGCCTTTTTTGCAGTGCTGGCGGAAGGGCACAGCCAGAAGAGATGCTTCAAGGTTATCCTCATGGTATGAAAGCGATCAATCCAGGGTCGAGCGCCGGCAGGTAGGGGAGAAGAGGGAGGATCCCGCAGAGGCGTGTCCGTCCTATATACAATACTTTTTCGTAAAAGATTGTAAAAACCGGTGTCGAATATGCAAAGAAGTTTTGTATTTTGAGAGCTGTGCCTTGGGCGTTCGTAACGCACAGCGCACGCAATGGCGCGATTCGAGGTCTCGACCTCGTATAAGGAAGCAGCCACATGCTTGACAATGGTACCTGCGGTGCGGTCCATGAAAATGATGCCCCAGTCGAGTTCCCCCATACCACCTTTTGGAAGTGATTCAATGACGGTGCAGTTCTGACCCTTGGGAGAGCACTCCCGGTTGCCATGTCACAGGTCCGCCTGCTCGCGCCGTCGTCGTCTCTCTGAAGGACGTCCTCCATCGAGTTCTCCATGCACCAACTCGCCCACTGCCGCGCCGACTGCCTTGACTCCAGAGTCGCGGCGCCCGTGGCGAGGCAGACTTCAACCTAACGCAGCCATCGCGCCCAAGGTAACTTACGTACCCAGACAGCATGGTGCCAGGGGGCAGGACCCCTTATTATTCAAAATAAACCAGCACCCCATCGGCGAAGTAGCGTGTATCTTTAACTACATTATAAAGTATGCTTTTCAAGGCTCGCAAGAGCACTTCGCCAAAGCGTTTGTTTTTTTGTTCCTTATGCAACCGTCTGCGGTTCGAATCCCGGTGATGTGACTGTGTGTCCGTCTGTATCATGACATAGATACGGCATGGGAATTGCGTGTTTTTTTTTTCTTTTTGCGTTTCGTTCGTGTGAGACGCAACTTGGGCTTGTCTACGAACACTGCGTCGCGAGTGTAGATCCCGGGCCCGTTCCCCCCGGAGTCCCGGGTCCCCAACTCCATGCCATCAGCTAGGCGTGCCGCGTAACAGATAGCATATGAAAACGCAGACTATTTTTCTTCATGGGGAATGGCTTGGTTGGCTTGGCTTGCTCGAGTCCACGTGCAGAACAACAACGTGACGCAGGGAGGGCTCAGGAACTTTGCCCTGAGAAGTACATGGACAGCATTTACTGGGACTGACTAGCCGCACATACGAGTAATACATCGTCCTTGAGAACACATGCCGAGTTTGAGCAGATGGAAGGAGTGTATTCAACTCGCAAAGCAAAAAATAGTCTCGACTGAATGCCAATGCAACACAACACGGTCCTTGCCCGACGCACTCCTCCCGGTTCAGCAGCTGCATGTAGGTACACGCAGACAAAGAGCAACACAACAAACATGCCTCTCTCAGTCAGAACCCTCTCGTCTCCAATGCTTCACATCGATGCAGCGTCGACTACCAACCCCTTTGGGCTTCTCCCAAGGCGCATCATGTCTTCACGCAGGTAACCTGAGGTTTCGAATCCACTCGGGGTACCGTCCGTCGCTGCCCAAACCACAATGGGCCTCCGCGCTCGTCCCGGTTTCAACAAGGACGCAGTACTTATACGCTGGGTCCTCGCTGCACTACACGGCTTATTTAGTACACGTACATGGCGAAAAACGGCCTGCGCGGGGACCCGGGTGATGGTCGAACGGTGAGCGGAAGCAGGTCGGGGACCACTTACAGGGTTATACCCGCAATTGTGCACGTCGCAAGAGGTCCTGATCCCCCAACCGTGTCGCCGCGAAGAGTCGTATTCAACGGCCGTCTCCACGGTGATGATGCAGCGGTTGTCGCTCGTGCACGTCTACCAGCCAAGGTCAGTACTCGAGTCTCTTAACTCCCTCGCGGCGGCGCTGGTTGAGTCGGGCCCCGCGCGCGCGCGTGTGTGTGTGCGTGTGTCTCTTACACCCATCAGCGGAATTCGCTGGTTGTACCGCAAAGCGTGATCGAGCGCCGCGCTCTTGCTCAGGCCTTTCGGATGAAGGCCCTCGCCAGCCGCCTCGGCGCCGCTGGCGGCAAGGACCGAGGCGTAAAGGAAGAGCTTGGCGTGCATGGCGGGCGGCGGTTCGGTGGGGAAGAAGTCGACGACGAGATTGGAAGAGCTTGATAAGGAGGAGCGAAAGGGGGATCAGAAGATAGCAAGGCCTAAGAATGGAGAGGTGGTGCGAGTTGCAGAAAAGCTGCTAAAAGGGGACGGCCGTAGCCTTTTATCTACTTTCTCCTGGGTGACCGTCTGACAAGTTTCCGTTATACTACCAGAACGTAAACCAAATGCCCAAGACTGCATGCCGTGCGTCACGCCACCGCACGTAAGGTAATGAGAAGAGCGTCTATCTGCGCGTTTACCTCATCGTTGACAGAACCGAAACGTGATACCCGCTGGCATGGTGCGCCTCTTCTAACGTAAACGTCCGAGGCGCTTCTCAGGGGGGGAGTTGTTCCTCGACGCCGCCGCCGCCATGCGTACAGGAGAACTCGGTTGGCTTGAAGTCAAGTATCAGGCATCGATCGTACGTGTGCGTGCAACAGAGGGCAACAGCGTTGGTCGCATCTCGCCGAGAGAGAGACAGAGAGAGACTCTCTGTCGACTGTGCTCGGCCGTGCCCGGCACGAACGCGGCTAACCCACCGGTGGGTAAGGAGGCAGAGTTACACAATTTCTTATCACCGGCAACAGTCGCGGGTCCGACGGCGGGCCCAGCTGCGTCTTTTATAGAGAGTTGGAGACGCTGTCGCTTCACCGGTTGCGCATCGCGCGCGTAGAGACGCAGGCGCGGCGTCTGTTGAGCGGTCGTTGGTTGCTTGGCAGGCATCCGGGCGGACTCTTCAGGCTCGGATTCGGCGGACCGTGCTTGACGAAGAACGAAGTCAAGAAAGTACATCTCTGCTGTGTTGCCAGGCGTGCTTGTACAGACATCATCGACATTACAATGTGTCAGACGCGGATGTTGGTCGCCGTCACGTGTAAGAGTCTCTTGCCAACGCACGACATCGCGAGCCAGAGTGGTGCCTTTGTGAGACGTCTCGTGATGAGCTCGGCCGGTCAGATGAGAACTGGAGCCCGCCCCTCGCTTTTGGCCGCTCAGGTAGGTTACGAGTGCAGTACGGACTACGGTACAGCAACTTGTGCCGTGTATGTAAGTGAAGCTGTTGGTGTGCTAATATGCACGACTCCACGTAGGGCTGGCTGGCCGGCTCCGTGCCCGTCCGCTGCGGCTGTTGTAACTTGTCGCTCCTGCGGGGGCGGTATAAATACCGCACGCATCCGGGGAAGGAGAAATCGGACCTGTCAAAGCTTGCATTGTTCCCCCGCGTTGGCTGGCAGGCTCAGCCCTGCATGGTCGCCTGTTGTCACTGTCAGATGAGGTGGCCCAGGGTCCGACTCCCATCTGCCGCGCGCTCCACGGCGCAGTGCCGGGCCCAAAGTCGATTCTTCATCGCCACGACGACACGTCCCGGCTTGCCCGACTGGGCCTTTCCGAGCCCCAGGAGTCGAACACGGTGCCATTCCAGACTCTGTTTCGCGTGGCCCAGCCGGGACCAGCTGTCGTACCGCACCGTTCGCCACCGATCTCGCGCGTGGCGTGAGAACCGGGGCTGCGTGCTGGCACCTCTGGCTAGCATCGGGGGCCGCATCACCGCATTACATGAAAGTGATGTAAAAGAAACACTCGCTCGACGAGGAGTCGGTCAGCCACAGGCGCCACCGGCGGGAGCTTGGGGCGGCAGAGGGACCGGCCCGTTCGGCGCTGCGGCGTCGGTAGGTTCAGGTGGAAATTTATTACAGTTGATCTGGCGGCCCGGGGGAGGGGAAGCCACAGCCGAGAGATTGAGAGGCGTGTTAGTGTTAGTGGCCGTTAGCGGCCGGCCAGCGATATCGGCTCGGCGGCTCAGGAGGAGGGCGGGTAAATGGCCAACCTACTAAGGTGGTGCCCTGTACGTTAACTACTCCCCTCCGGCAATATCAACGACTACAGCCCGTCTCGGAACGAAACAAGCACCGCATCCCTCTAAAGGACTCGGGCGGGTCGAGGGGACACAGGCGTCGTCGTCGAGCAGCACGACGTCGCAGCAGAGTCGTCCCGGGGCGTCAATTGACCCCTGCCTCCTGCGCCTGGCACCGGCACTGGCACGCGCACACTCGTGTTAACGTTAATTGCTGTACTCGCAAGAGACGTCCGCCGCGCCTTGAGCAGCATCAGCAAATGTTTTCCACGCCGCTGCTGCGCTGGGGCGCGCTCCTGTCCGTCGCCGCCGCCGTCGCCCTGGCCCTTGCCTTGCGCCTCCAGCAACAGCAGCAGCAGCAGGAACACCAGCTGCCCCTCGCCAGCGACCTGCTGCAGTCCGCCGCGAGGACGTACTGCTACAAGAGCGTGCGCACCCAAGACGCCGACCGCCCGGCCGCGCGGTGCTTTTCCGTGCGCGACGGCCGCTTCACCCGCGTCTCCGTCTCCGAAGACAGCGACGACGACAGCAACAACAACGACGATGATGGTGACGACCATGACCTACCGCCTCCTCCATCGGACACGGACGTCGCGCACGACGGACACGTCATCCCCGGGCTGTGGGACGGCCACGGCCACCTGCTGCAGTACGGCCAGCTCCTGCACTCGGTCGACCTCTTCGGGTCCCGGTCGCTCGACGACGCCCGCGACCGCATCGCCGCCTACCGCGCCGCCAACCCCGGCGCCGGCACCGCCTCCAGCTGGATCCGCGGCGTCGGCTGGGACCAGGCCGCCTTTGGCCGCATGCCGACAGCGGTCAGTCATCATCACCCATCTCCCTTGTTCCAATTCCAATGTCCATCCCCAGGCGTACAAGTGTTGCTTTCGTAGACTTCATAAAACCTACAAGCCATGTGCTGCGATGGACTCATACTCATCCCCCGCCCCGGGTCTGACATCCGCTGCAGCAAGATCTCGAGGCCGACGACCGCCTCCGCGGCGCCTTCGTGATGCTCGACCGCGTCGACGTCCACTGCGTCTGGGTCTCCCAGGCCGTCCTCGACCTGCTCGCCGACCCCGTCCCCGACGTCCCCGGCGGCGAGGTCGTCCGCGACCCCGGCATGGGCGTCTTCTGCGACAACGCCATGGACCGCCTCGTCGCCCTGTGGCCGCCGCCCTCGCCCGCCGCTAACGTCGCCGCCGTCAAGACAGCCCTGCGCCGCCTCAACGAGGTCGGCCTCGTCGGCGTCCACGACGCCAGCTCCACCCCCGCCGACCACCGTATGTACGCCGCCATGGCCGCCGCCGGCGACGGCGACTGGACCCTCCGCCTCTACGCCATGCTCGAGTGCGAGCGGCGCAACTCGTTTTGCCTCGACGACGCCGTCCGCGTCGAGCGCGACGACGCCATGTTTATGGTCCGCAGCGTCAAGCTGTTTGCTGGTAAGCCTGCCCCTCTCGCTCTCTCTCCATCTCACTCACCATCACCCTCACCCTCACCCTCACTCTCTCTCACTCACACGCTCTCTCTCACACGCACACACAAAACCTGTCATCGCGGGACCCCCCATCGCTCACACACAAAATGCCTAGACGGCGCCCTCGGCAGCTGGGGCAGCGCCATGCTCGAGCCCTACAGCGACCACCCCTGGAGCTCCGGCTCCCTCCTCATCAACGCCTCCGACCTCACCGCCGTGACAAAGGCCTGGGCCGCCGCCGGCTACCAGGTCAACATCCACGCCATCGGCGACCTGGCCAACCGCAACGCCATCGACGCCTTTGAGGCCGCCCTCCGCCAGCAGTGTCCCGACGCCGAAGCCGACGCCGAAGCCGAAGCCGACGATGATACTCGGTACTACGCCGCCCTCGCCCGCTGCCAGGCCCGCCACCGCTTCCGCATCGAGCACGCCCAAATCATCCACCCCCGCGACCAGAAGCGCATGCACGCCCTCGCCATCATCCCCTCCGTCCAGCCCACCCACGCCACCTCGGACATGAAGTACGCCCTCGCCCGCCTCGGCCACCTGCGCGCCGACACCGAGGCCTACCGCATGCGCTCCCTCCGCCGCGGCGCAGGCGGCGGCGACACGGGACTCGTCCTTGGCAGCGACTTCCCCGTCGAGCCCCCTAACCCCTTCCACGGCATCTACGCCGCCGTCACGCGCAAGAGCCCCGCCACCGGCCGCGGCCTCGACGACAGCCACGAAGGGTGGCACGCCGACGAGGCCCTCACCCTCGACGAGGCCCTCGCCGGCTTCACCACCGGCCCAGCCTACGGCGGCTTCCTCGAAGGCAGGGCCGGCATCATCCGCGAGGGCGCCTTTGCCGACTGGGTTGTCCTGGACGAGCCCCTCGACGACCTCGACGTGGAGAAGCTCCGCACCCTAAAGGTACGCGAGACTTGGGTCGCCGGCAAAAGAGTGTATGCTCGCCATGACTAGTGAAATCCGTGTAAGAAAACCGCGAAAATTGGCGTAGAGGCTCAAGATAGACCGCGGCTGCCAAAATAAGATCATCGTACCGTAACCCCAGATCATCGTCACACCCATCCGCCCCTTTGGTAGCGACCCTCATTACCTCACACTGCCAGTCACGCTCACGCACGCCAACGGAAAGAGTGCAGATTTGTTTCATTATGTGTGATAGTTGTCAAAGGGATAGTCTACTGTTTTCAGGTCCCGCGGCCTCCATGGGGTATCCTGCCCAGAAACGGATAAGGAATAGCAACGCCAACGCCGCAAACGCATGTGAAAGCTTCGCTCGCCAGCACCCATCTGCGTGATGGGTCAATGCTTCGAAGCACAGACACAATCCTGCCCCAAAGAGAGCCGCCGTTAGTCCCTAGCTATGCACTTTTGCTCCACCCACTTGGCAAACTTGACGGTCGGAATGTCCACGGCGCGCCAAAAGACGTCTGCCCACCATATCACCGTAGGGATACAGAAGACGGACCCGAGGACGAATCCAGTATTGTACCAGTATCCTTGGACCCCAGTCACGCCATAAGCCCACTTCTCCCAGTGGTAGCCGACTGTGTGCATCGCCGGCCCGTGCATGAGGTACAAGGCATACGAGATCTTGCCAAAGTACTGGACGACGGGCGTGTTGAAGAATCGTTGCCAGCCTTTGCAGTGGCCGACGGCGAGGACGAAGATAACGGCACCAGTCGACTGCCAGTAACGATACTTTTCCTCGGCCCACCACCTCGGGATCAGGGATGACAGATATACCCAACCAGGGGTAATCTCTCCGCGACCATCGGGCTGACACATTAGGTACAGTCCAAGGATGCTGACCATGATCCAGAACATCCTCTTCCACAAGGGGCGAGATCCAGAGGCAAGTTTCTCATCCACGGGCAAGGCGGGTGTTGGTGTGTGGGCGCCGCGCGAATGGTCCCACTCAGCCAGCAGCATGCCACAGTAGAACAGGAACAGCTCCCACCGAGAGTGGCGGTAGACGAAGCACATGATGGAACCGACAACGAGAAATCGGAATCTTGTTTGCAACCGTGCCGTGCCAATGATCACCAAGAATAGGTAGAGGGAGCATCGAAACTCCACAGGAATTGTCCACAAGTGAACATCGTAGGCTGTTGGAAGTCAGTACCAGGTGGCCCAGCGTTCTGGGTTTGATTCTTACAGGTGCTGCCGCCAAACTTGTCCCAGCCAAACACATGAATAAACCTGTACATGTGGATGGCCCAATCCCTGTACTGGGCGTAGGCGCTCTCCATTCTGGCAGGATGCGGTTCGACGATAATCTTCATGTACTTGCGGTCGTTGGCAAAATCGCGTGTCCACTCGTAGGCCCCGATCCTCAGCAATCCAATGATCATGAAGGTTGAAATCGCCGTGGGCAGATAAAGGCGTATTCCCCGGCGGAAGACGAGAGAGCTCATTGTTGTGGAGAAGTCAGAGAATGACCGGCTGCGAATCAGCTTCAACGGTCGGTAGGATAAGGCGTAGCCGGAAATGACGAAGAAGACGCAGACAGCTGGCGGGCCCTGGTACCAGAGTCGGAGGAATGGGAGCTTAAGAATGTGGTAGTTGGTCGTATCGCAGCCCCAGCCCTCAGCAATAACGAAAGCCTGGTAGAAGTAGTGGCAGAAGAAGACAAAGAGAGCGGCGAGACCGCGCATGCCGTCGAGGTACGCCGTCGGCGACAGCTTCGCAGGGCATATTTGCTCCCTCGCATGGCGGCCCTGGAGGAAGCTAGGCGTTAGGAAGACAAAGGTGCGGATGATTACGCTTCGCCATGGCGTGGATCGTAGGAAGTCTGAGGGTGCAACCGCAAAAGAGGTATACGTGTGCGGCTTTGTCGAGTCGAAGATGGGCCGGCTGTCGATGTCAACAGCAGTGCTGCTGCTGCTGCTGCCCTCGCTCTCGACATCTGAGAGGGTGCGGTCGTCGAGGAGACCCATCTTCTCCTCGTGGGAGAGGCTCTGCCTCAAGGCGGCGTGTCCATTCATTGTCCAGCAAGAAGACGGGCCATTCAGGCATGCGAGAGAAATTAGGAGCCGAAAAAAAAAGACAGAGTGGCGAACGAAAGGACGGAAAGAACGGCTGGTCACGCAAGAGGCTGAAAGTGCCTGCAGTGTTTGACCTGAGGTTTGCTTGTCGGTATCGTGTGGGCGGTAAAGGGATGGCTCGTCCGCTCGGAGCAAGCCAATGTCAGTGCCACGGGGAGACGGCGGTGGGACAAGTCGGTCCTAGAGCCGATGATGTGAACCGAGCGAGGGCTCGTCTGGCGGATTGTGTCGCGGCACACGACAGGTCAAACAAAGAATCCCAGATGCGGGAAGCGTAAATGGAAGGAAACAACGACAGAAGGGAAGGAAGGCGATCGGGCGATGATCCTCGGCCCTGGAGGAAGGTCAGAGACTCCGCGACGTATCACTCGACAGAGGGCAACCATGTAAAAGATCGAAGGGGCTTGCTGCAACACAGCCCGACGAGAGCGCCGTGCCGCAGAAAGAGATGGTGAGGATTCTGAAGGAATACGAACAAGTTGGCACTTGGCGAGTGCACGTACCTTCCCGTACCTGCCTCTCGTCGGCGGCTCGGGGGTATCAAGCCTCGACACCTCTTGCCTCGACGTCGACCCACGGACCCGGAAGGCTCAGACGAGCTGCTCAATGGAATCCGATGACCAGGTTCGGCGGTGAGGCCGCGTTCGATTGGCTGGCGGGGTGCGCCACCCTTGTCGGCAGCCCCTGCCCGCCCCGGCGCTGTGCGTGGGACAGGCGAGCGGGCCTGGGGACCTGCAATGGCAGGCGAGATGGAGATGCGCGATGCGCAGGATGGCCGGGTACTGGCACGATGCGTTCAGTGTTCGAACATTGGGGGGTTCCGTACTGGTACCTACACATGGGATCGCACGACCGGTGTGCGTGCTGAAGACTCGGGTACGCGCCCTCCACTGCACGTACCTGGAAGGCGAAGACAGGGTCGGGCACCTGGCTTCCTTTCCAAGGTTGTCGCATCAGCCAATGTACTTCGTACCTGCCACCACCTCGCTGCATGTGGTGCGCCTGTGGCAGGTCGCCCCTTCCCACCTCTCTGTGGGCGTCGCGCTTGTGCCTCTGCTTCTTGGGTCCCTAACGCCCTCGCCTGCCACCGCCCTCGTTGCCAGTTTCGACTGCGTCACAGGATACCGGGACCTGCGCCGATCTGCTCTGGGCGGACGACACTTTCCCTGTGCGGTTTGGTCGCCCGTCGTGCTCGCTTCGGGCTCCCCTGGGTGGTTCGTGTGCGTGAAACGGCTGGGATGCCTCTCCCGTCACGGATGGTGCTGCAGCTATATCGAGTGTGAATTCGTCCGAACAGATACTCGTACTTCGCGACAAGTATCTCGTACTTCTCAGGTGGTCGTGATTGTGAATCAGCTGGATGGGGCCGCGCGGTATGAGATGGCAGGGCGAGGGCTCCGCTATCGCTGGGCCTGAACTCTGTGTTGCGTCGCACAAGCGAGGGTCCCTGGACGTTCAGCCAGGCGGCGTTGAATTGCAACAGGCAGTTCGGGCGGTCAATGCGGAAGGCGAGCAGGTAAATTTACTTCATCGACGCCCTTATTCCCACTCGCCCTCGCCCGGCCCTCCAGCCATGGCGACGCTCTTGGCTCACGGTTGGGGGAGACTCAAGGACTCTAGGAGTGACACTCCGGACAAGGCGCGCATCTGGCTGGCGGGTGCAGATCGCCCCGGAGAGGCGACCACGATTAGAAGGCCGGAATCCTATGCATAACACGCCCAGAGATGGATGGATGGCGATCAGCAGCCTGCGCCGAGGAATGATGAATAGGGGCCGCTGGGTGGTGCACGGGTACCTTGCGGCCCTGACGACCTACATGTACGGGCGGCCGGGGGCGATGGAACGGTTGTTGCTCGCCTGGTCCACGAAAGGAGGCCCGACGGTAGGGTGCTTCGCCATTGATTAGTATCGCTCCCCTCGAGTGTCTTACCGCACTACACCGTGATGGGCTTTGCAGTTTGCGATGCCTTCTTGTCTCGCTTTTGGACCGACGGAGTTGTCGCTGCCCGACACGCCACTTGTTGTTGTCGTGACCGTCGTCATGCACATTCCCGGGGCCGGCAGTGAGACCCGGGCGGCGATTGGCGCGAGCACACGACCAACTCCGCCTGTCCGCCTGTCTCGTCTGCATGCCAGCTCCCTTCCCGCTGCAGAGTCGCCACCAGCCCCGTACCCGTCGGTCCACCACCCGCTCCCAGGGGGCCCGGCGGCGCAATGCCCCTTGGCCCCCTTGCACCCTCACGAGCTTGACGAGCACTCGGAGCACTTGACCTGACAAACCTGGCTCCAAAAACAGGCCCAGCGCCGCACCATGACCCCCTGGGCCGGTTGGCGGCAAGGGCACCCCCTTGGCCCCCAAAGCTTGTCTTGATCGGCCCCGCTACCACGCGCCGCGTTTCAACATCCAAACTCTGGCGGTCCCCGTTCCCACTTCCACGCTCGACCTTCCAGTCTCCTTACTCTCCATCTCGCCAACAAGTCTCCTCCTCGTACAGCCCCGGGCGGGGAAGGGGCCCGCGGCGCCAGCGGCCCACCGCAAGCCGATCGTGCTTTCGCCTGACGCTTCCGGCCATGATAGGCACCCGGACCTCGGCCTGCGTCGGAGCCGGGCTGGGACTGGTGCTGAACAGCGACGGCGGGCATGGCGGCTGCGGCTCGCGGCTGCGGCATCTGACGCCGGCCGGTGATGTCGGCGTGGCTCGTGCCGGGGTTCAGGCAGGCAACGCAGACACCGACGGCTTGCCGCCGCGGTCAGCCACGCTTCGGCAACAGCGCCCCAGGCGTCCATTATTACCGGGCGTGCGAACGAGGCCCCCCCAGGGGGCTCCGGGGGCTGAGCGAGGTGCAACTTGCAAATGTCTCGTCAGACGCTCCCTCTTGCAGCTGACCCGACACCTGGCGTCCCCCTTGCACTGACATGTGTGACGACTTATGAAGGAGAAAGCCTCCTCATCGCTCAAGCCCGCAGCAGGCCGTCACAAGCCCGCAGAAAAATTCGTCATCCGGCAGCACGGCATGTCGAGACTACGAGCTGGCCAGCTCGAAAGCCACCACGGCGACGCGTCCGGTCTCGATTGGTGTCACCGCAGAGTTTCCCCTGCACGTCCGTTTGTCACCATGCAAGAAGGGCCCTTTGCTCTTGACATACGACGCACAAATCTCATGTTTGCCTGCCTGCATTGCATGTGTGTGCGGTGGACAAAGAGAGTAAGACTTGCGTTCCCAACGTCTATGTAACGCCGACAACCCTGCAGCGCCACA
Source organism: Purpureocillium lavendulum (assembly GCA_029168975.1). Lineage (NCBI taxonomy): Eukaryota > Fungi > Ascomycota > Sordariomycetes > Hypocreales > Ophiocordycipitaceae > Purpureocillium > Purpureocillium lavendulum. The sequence goes on along the minus strand of JAQHRD010000005.1, from coordinate 644,247 downwards.
TATTACCCAGTCTCTCGGCTTCCAGACGCGTACGCGTACGGTCAAGGGGTACAGGGCAGGTCGAACTTCGTAATATTCCCATCGGCAGACTCAGCCTCCCACAAACCGTGCTGCAGGCGGCCGCACTGTGTGCATATTCGTCTTGGCAGGTAGCCAGTTCTGACACTTCACCGCTCACGCTCGTACGCCCCTTACCTGCCCTGCCAAAGGGCGAAGGGCCGCTGATCGGGGCTGTGTTCCGTCAATCTACCAAGGGAAGACGTTGGAGGACCTTTGGCAACCCAATCTTGCATAAAACAGTGGAGATACCGCGAAGGTTATATCTCGCCGCGCCCCGATCCCGAGTACCCACGGCGTAGCATGCGGCGCAGCTGCACGAGCGACATCACGTAGCAAGCGGGTGTTGAGCTGATAAGTAGAGTTGAATTCATCAAGTTATAGAGGTGTCGTAAATCCGCTCCGTCTTCAAGACCGCCAAAATTCATAAACGCCGTAATTATGCTGTCCTCCTTTTCCCAGCGCCCGACGGGCTGCCCGTCTATATCCTCCCAATAACCGTAAATCAATGCTCAAGCCAGTCCAAGAACTGGGGGGTGAAGTAGCTGACGACAATGGTCGCTCCCGCGCGCAGAATGCCCTCGGTGGACTCAAAGGCCATGGCCTTGAGGTCGAACACTCCGGCCTTGGCGCCAGCATGGATCATGGCATACTCGCCGCTCACTTGGTACGCGGCGACCGGAAGGTCCTTACCCAGCTCCTTGGCGTCGCTGATGATGTCCAGGTACTGGCTGGCGGGCTTGACCATGATGACATCGGCGCCCTCGCCAATGTCACGGGTGATGGCCCGGCGAGCCAGACCCCGACCGCCAGGGGGGAGCTGGTAGCACTTGCGATCGCCAAACGACGGCGCAGAGCCGGCAGCGTCGCGGAATGGCCCGTACAGGCATCCGGAGAACTTCGCAGAGTACGACATGAGCACCGTCTTGTGGGCGATGCCTTCTTCGATGAGCTTGAGCTTGATAGCCCGGATGCGTCCGTCGTTCATGTCCGACGGGGCGACGCAGTGGGCACCGGCCTTGGCGTAGGCAATGGCGACATCGGAGATGCGGTCCACGGAAAGCTGATTGTTGAGGCTGCCATCATCTCGCAGGATGCCGCAGTGGCCGTGCGACGTGTACTCGCAGAGGCAGACGTCGGTGCAGATGAAGATTTGGGGGAAGCGGCGGCGGATGAGGCGGATAGCCTGGATGACAGGGCCCTCGGGGTCATCGGCGGCACTGCCAAGAGCGTCCTTGCTGCCGGGCTTCATGGGGACGCCGAACAGTATGACGGATCGCAGGCCCTTGCGGACGAGGGGCTCGAGGAAGGGCACAAGCCGGCTGACACTGAGTTGATGCTGGCCCGGAAGAGACGGGACAAGGATCATGTCGTCGTCGCCATCGGTGACGAAGATGGGGTAGATGAGCATGGACTGCGGAGGAGACAATTGTCAGCCGAGATACCTCGAGAGACGGTGGCGGGGGGGAGTGAAGCTGCGCGCATGCATACCTTGGTGAGCTGGCGCTCGGCCTGCCACGAGCGGGCCAGGGGGTGAAAGTAGCCGCCATGGAGCTGGCTGGAGATGTCGCCCGAGATGCTGACGCTCGTGGCGGCCGTGCTGGTGTACGACATGGCGCGCGAGATGTGGGAAGTCCGATCGTCGGCCGTGGAGACGGACGGGGCCATGCCGGGGGGCCGGTTGCCGTTGGCGTCGCGCAACGTCAGGTCTTGAACAAGGCTGGAGAAGGACATGTTGTTGGTGGGCTACGCGGACACGGTCGGGGGGTTCTCGCAGGTGAGATGTCGGCGTTGAACGAGACGCAGCTGAAGGCGGTGTCTGGAGTGTCGCGCGGCGGGCGTCGGCGGTGCACGCGATGACAGGCCGTCGGCGGGTTTAAGAGTCGCACACAGCGGGGCGGCTTTTGAGAGCGGCGGGCGCGCCTTTCGGAATTGGGCGTCGACGGACAAGCGGTCAAGACGGACGAAGCCGGCGGCGGGAGAGGAACAGAATCGCGATGCGTCGCTGGCGACGAATGGACTGCTGGGCGCGCGGCAAGGCAAGGGACGACGAGAGGGTGAGCGGGTGGAAATGCGGGAGAAGAAAATCAGATGGGAAAGTGACGGCGCCGGCGGTGCTGCGACGTTTTCTTCTCGCCCCCTGCTGCTGGCTGGGCTGGCTCGCCCGCACACGCCCTTTTGGGTGCCCCGGGGCCCATTCGCCCCCCGTGCCTCGGGAGCGCCGCGCTCCATGTCGGCCACCGAGCCGTGCATGCGGCCAATCACGCGCCCGCGTTTGCTAATGGGGAGGGATGGGGACGCAGAGCGACAGGCCCAAGAGGCCTTGACAGGACTCCCGGTGGCGCTGGGGGCGCGGCTTCGGGGGGTCGCCGACGGGGCCGTAATCCCACCTATTCCGGTGCTTTCCATCGGCTGGTGAGATTCCGCTCTTGGCCTTTCGCGGGGTTGCGGGCGAATCGCGGCCTGCCGGCTTCCTCACTCGGAATCCTTCGCCCCCTGCCGGCGCCCTGCGATGTCTCCTCGGCGCCGCTGATCGGCGGAGCAGGCGTCAACTTACCCTGCACCCTGCATTCGTGGCCACGAGAAGCAGTATCTCACTGGATTTGCCTATGGGATTGAGACTTTTGATTGCTCCTGTATTGTCATGTGGGTGTAGTTGAGAAGTTCCATGGTTCACCGGTTGCGCTGCGGTGATGTCGCCGGGCGTATTGCACAATATGTGCGAAAGACAGTGGAGAAAGCGTCTCCATCGAGCCCTCATCAACTGCGAACCTTCCTGCCCTCCTACGCATTGACGTCGGTCTGGTTGTTTGGCTGGCCATCTGTTGCCTGTGATCCATCGGCGTACAAGCCCCAAAACCGATACCTCACACATAACAATGGAGGCAGCTTTGAAAACGCGACAAAAGTATCGCTGTCACCTCGGACAGATGCCATCCATCTCTAAAGCTGCGTTTTTACTGATACATCGACCAATACATCCCCTGCCAGTCCGTGACACATGTCTAAACATAGGAAATCCCAGCCTTGCGCCCCTACAAGCCCCTCAACACCGTGTTGTCCCGCTGGTCTATCGGCGTATATCTCTCCCGCAGGACCTCCGCCACCGTGCGGTTCACCTTGGCCTCGGGCTTCTCGTACCGCTGCTGTAGCGCCTTCTCCACGGGGCTCTGCGCCGTGCCGTTGACGGTCGCCGCTGCCGCCGATGCCACCTTCTCCTCGGCCAGGCCCACGGCCGACTTGACCTTGTCGACGACCTCGTGCGCCTTGTCCCGGCCCTTCTCGAGCGCCGACGCGATGGCTCCCTGAGCCTCGGAGGCCTTCTGCTTGGCCTCGCCCTCGGCCTTCTCGACCTTTCTGCGGCCGGCGAGTCGCGCCTCGAGCGCCCTGTCTTCCATCGTAGACTCGTATTGCGCGCCCCTCGCCTTGGCCTTGTCGAACGCAGCCTTGCCGGCGCTCGCGATGCTGCTGCCCGCCTCCTTGGTAGCCGACTCGGCCCGGCGCACGGCGGGCTCCAGCTTGTCGCCCGCCCTCTCGGCGCCGTCCACGGCCTCGCCAAAGGCCCTAGCCCAGAGGCCGGCAACGCGAGCCTCGAGGTCCTCCCGGACGTCCACCCAGTCCGTGCTCTGCACCCATCGGACGGCGTTCTCGACCTCCTCGTTCCACCGGTCCTTGGCGACCTCGACGGACGCGGCTCGTTGGGCGGCGGCGACCTCGGAGCGCGAGGGCGGCAGCGGCTGCGGGATTGGGTCGACGAGCGTTTGCAGGGCGAGGGCTTGGGCGCGAAGGTGGCGGGCCTGGTTCTCGCGGGTCCGCTGGTGGGCGAGCACCGACAGGTAGGCGAGGGAGAGCGTCAGGGTGACACCACCGGTCTGCGAGGCTTGTTAGAGCACTATGCAAGAGACGCGCAGTAGCGTGGGCACGGCGAGGGAGCTCACAAAGCCGGTGACGAAGCCCATGGCGACGTTGGTGGTCGTGCTCGGCAGATGACGGAGTGCGCGAGTAACAGCTCGGGGCGGGTGTGGGTGCCAGACAAGGCCGCACGCTGGAAGACAATTGCTCTGAAAAGGCCTATGCGCGACTTCTCATGATGCGTTTTCGCTCGGAAGCTCCCCAGGGGCCGGGCGAGGCGTCAATTGCGAGTCGTTGCGAAATCAAAGGTCGGGAGGGATTGACGTAGTTGGTCGAAAACGTGAGCTTCCGAGCCCGCGGCTAAGAAAACAGGCTGTGGCGGGCCTGCGACTTGCGGCTACTACGAGCACGGCTGCGGGCTCCGCCAAAAATTTCCACAACCACCACCGTCCAATCCCGGCCGCCGAGCCTCGCGACGACCACAAACCGCCCGACGACCCTTTCGAACGAGGCTACCGACTCCAAACCCCGACAACACATCAACCCCCCGTCTTCGCAGCCAGCCCGCCCCCTCGACCGAGCGGAGACACGAATCGCAATGGCTGGCGGCCTCGTCAAGTACCGGCACCTGAGCCGCAACTCGTCGGCGCGAAAGGCGCTGTTGCGCGGCCTCGTCACGCAGCTGGTGCAGCACGAGCACATCCAGACGACATACGCAAAGGCCAAGGAGGCGCAGAGGCTGGCCGAGAAGCTGATAACGCTGGCCAAGAGGAACAACGAGCCCTGCCGGAGATCGGCCCAGGGCATTCTCTACGTACGAAGCCTGACCCCCGCGCCGACCGACCAGACCCGACCCATTGGCGGCGTTTTGGACGCAAGGAAGATGGACAACTCGCATGCTGACCATGATTCTTCTTTCCCTTCGCAGACACCGCATATCCTTATGCCGAAACTCTTCGGCGAGCTGCGGAGCCGATACCTGCCCCGCGAGGGAGGGTACACGCGCGTGACGCGCACCGAGCCCAAGAACACGTACGACCAGGGTGAGAGCGCCATCCTCGAGCTCGTCGACGGGCCCAAGGACTCGCGCTTCATGATGACGGCCAAGACGGTGGCCCGGGACCGCATGCTCCGCCGGCAACCGACGCCCCTCACGAGGCAAAACGTCAAGAAGGTGACGCAGTTCCGGGGCGAGGAGGACCTGGAGGCCATGGTGCAGCGCTTCATGGCGCTGGAGACGGGGGAGAGCCAGCCCGCAGTGCAGCAGAAGATCGGGGATGCCAAGGAAGGCACGACCGGCGTAGCTTCTGAAGCCGCGCCAGAGCCTACGAAGACGCCCGACGCCCCGCAGCCGACAAGGTAGGGCTCAGTGGATGACGGGGCTGTGATGCGGAGAGAGAAAGAGTTGGTGTACAATAAAGAACTGCTGCATGTACAATACCACCATAATGACACAATCGCACAAATGGTAGGGCTTTCAACGAAATGCCGGCCAGATCCTGGGGCCAGAGATGCCACTGTTTACAATCTCAGACGCTATGCCATTATGTACACTATCTAGACAAAATCGAACGTGTCGCCTCGGTCCTGTATCATCTTGCCAACTCTCTTGGAGCCGGCGACCCTCTCCAGCTTCATGACATCGTACTTGGAGAACATGACCCTCACCGTCCCCTGGCCCGGCTCGATCTTGAGATCCTGCTCGCTCTTGCTCAAGTAGTCGCCAGCAATCTCCTTGTAGAAGATGTGGTTGTCGGGCAGCCCATAAAAGATGACCTTTTGGACGCCCCTGAACTGGTATCGCCGGAAGTGATGGGCTCGCTCCGTGTACAGCAGCACGCGGTGCCGGCCAGTCAGGAAATGCGACCGCGCACGGGACGCTTCCGGCACGTCGGTGTACTCGGAGATGGCGCCGAACGTAACGCTGCCCATTGTCGGCGAGTTGGCAAAGTAGTTGCGAACCCGCACGAAGTCGAGGTACGAGGGCACGAAGAGCAGCGTGCCGTTGGAGTCCTTTGCGCGCTTGACCAGCGTGGGCACAATCGCAGACACAAAGTATTCGAACCTCGCGTCCGGGTCCTTGTCCACCGAATGGGACTGGAAGCGCGAAAAGGTCTGCCTTGCCTTGACGCCGAGCTGTTGGATGACGCCTGGATACTCCGGCTGCAGCCTGACCTTGCCGGCCCAGTTATGGCAGTGCATCCTCTGCAGCTCTGACAGTTCAGGCGTGTTGAAGGCCGAGAGCACGATTGTCTGTCGGAAGTACTTGGCCCAGTCCTCCAGGTACCAGCTCCTCACGCGACTGAAGTCGCAGCCGTGCGCGTCTTTGGGTTGCAGGTTGAGTCGCTCGAAGATGTACTCGACATGCTCCCAATTCTGCATGAGCAACGCGTCGGCCTGGTCGACAACGACCATTTCAATGGAACTCAAGAAGTCATAGTCCGGCTTCTTCTTGTCCTCCTCGGACCCAATCGCCATACGGAGGCCCAGTGGACTGGCGAAGAGTATGTCCGAGTTGTAGAACTGGGCAAAGTACTTGATGGTCTTGCGCGTGAACTTGACGCCCAGGCGGAACATGTCGTCGTCGTTGCCCTCGAAGAGCTCTCGGAAATCCTCGGGGCGGTCGTTGCCAAAGTTGGACTCCTTTTCTATGTAAGAGTCGTCAAACCGCTTCCGGTTCTCCTGCTGGTCCGAGTCGCAGAGGTCTCGGATGATGTTGACGATGCGAGCGCACGAGTTTCTCGTGGGAAGGAGGAACAAGACCTTTGGGCGCGTGAAGCCCTGGTCCCTAAGCTCAAGCTCGGCATTTTCGCTATCCTTGGCGAGCTTGTAGTTGTTCTTGATGACTCGGTCTCGCGTCCTTTGTCTGGTTAGCAATGGCTGGGATTCTGGGTCGCGAGCGAGCGCTTACTTGAAGACGTGATTCAACGCGTGCAGGCAAACTGCCTTTCGGATGCCTTCCGCATTTGTGGCCGTCCTACCGCAGTGCAAAATGTCCTTGTAGTCAAACAGAAGGGGCATGAGCGCCTTCTGCGCCTCATCAAGCTTTGCCAACTTCTTGGCAGCACTCTCCTTGAGCTTGTTTTTGAGCAGGAAATCGTCCAGCCCGGATGCGGGCTGCGGCGTGCTCAAGGTGCTTTCTGAGCCCGGTGACATGAGCGTCGCACGTAGCGACTGTATCATGGCTCGCTTCGTCGTCCAGAGCTCGTCCTTGACTGCCTTGATGGCCTTTGCCGATGCCATCTCATCGGCGTGGGCAAAGTGCACATCAAACGGATCCGTAGATTCCTCTTCACCTTCGGAGTCCGAGTCGTCATCCAGCTGCTCGTCGATGCCAAACGCGGGATCCTCCTCTTCCTCGTCAACCTGATCGACATCCTTGGCATCCTCATCGGCCTCTTGGTCGGACTCCGCATCCACGGCTTCCTTGGACGGTTCCGCATGCTCCAGCTTCCGCCTCTTCGCCGTGGGGGCACTGGAGTCGTTGAAGCTTTGCAACAGGGCCATGTATGGGCGCGCAGCTGGCTTCTCGTCCTCGTCCTCGTCGGACGCAATCTCATCGAGGTCCTCAGGTTGCTCCTCTTCCTCACTCTCTTCACTTTGTGAATCTTCTGACCTACAGATAATTAGTTTAGTGACACGTATGGGAAATTTAAGAGTGAGGTCCCCGAAACTTACTCGTCTTTGTCGGCTAGTCGGTCTCCGTCAAATCTTCGAGTTGGTCCAAACCGACTTGAGCCTCTGCCGCGCCCTCTGCCGCCACGGCCGCGAGAGCCGCGTGCGCCGCGTCCGCGGAAATTACCGCCTCGCCCTCGGGCAGGCATGGTTGTTTGTATATCTGGGTGTGTCCCGTCGAATGAGAGAATTGAAAAGTGAAAAGTGCTGATACAACAACTTTATAGACGCCTAGTCACTCACATGAACCGATCGCCGCAAAAAAAGTTGAAGCTTTGAGGCCCTTCCTGCATTGGGACCACTGGAGCAGCAACGGCACACCAGCCACAGCATGGTGGGGTCGCGCCGCCTGCGCCACGCGACTTATCGTGTGGCTTATCTAAGTGCGCACAACCCCAGGCGGGCGCCGCCAAACCTGCAAATCACAAAATCGGCGAAATTTGGCGGCATCGCGAGCCAGAGAGGGGGCCCAGTTGCAACGCGGCGTCGCCTCAATTTTCACCTCCACACCCACCCGCACCTCGCGACCTCGACATTCACACCAGAACGCCTCACCAACGACGTTCGTCGACGACGCATTCTCGCCCAGCATGGCCGCCGCTACCGAGCGCTTCATACATCTCGCGCGCCCGCTGGCTCACGGCAACGTGGGCATCCAGACCAACATTGCCCCGCTCAGCGTCAACATCCAGCCTCAGGTACATACCATGCCCATGACCATGCCCCTCCCTCCCCCAGGGTCGGACACGTATATCGGTCGTCCTCGATGTTTGATGAAAGCTCCCAGGGCTAATGCTTGTCATCGATAGGCCGTCCTCTCCATCCTCGACCACGCCGTGCGAAGGGACGTCAACGAGAATGCCCAATCCACCCGAGTCATCGGCGCCCTGGTCGGCACCCGATCCGAAGATGGAACCGAGGTCGAGGTCCGCTCCTGCTTCGCCATCCCTCACACCGAGGAGCAAGACCAGGTCGAGGTCGACGTCGAGTACCAGAAGAACATGCTCGCCCTGACCCTGAAAGCCAACCCCCGCGAGTCCCTGCTCGGCTGGTACACCACGTCCCACGAGCTCAACAGCTTCAGCGCCCTTATCCAGAACTTCTTCGCCAGCCCCGAGACGGGCACGTTCCCCCACCCCGCCATTCACCTGACGATTTCGACCGAGCCCGGCGAGGACATCGAGACGAGATGCTACATCAGCGCCCCCGTGGCCGTCAACGCTGAGCGCGCCGCCGACAGCTGCCTCTTCATCCAGGTGCCCCACAAGATGCTCTACGGTGACTCCGAGAGGAACGCCCTCGAGGCCATCGCGAGCGCGCAAGACAACGAGTCCCGGACTGCCCCTCTGGTATCAGACATCGAGGGCCTCGGCCGGTCGATCGACCAGACCCTGAACCTCCTCGACCGGGTGAGCGAGTGGGTCAATGGCGTCCTGGACGAGGACGAGGAGCCCAACAACGCCCTCGGACAGTACCTTATGAGCGCGCTGTCCCTGGCCCCCAAGGTCGACGCGTCGCAGATCGAGCACGACTTCAACAACCACATCCAGGACGTTCTCATGGTCAGCTACCTGGCCAACACCATCCGCACGCAGATTGATCTGTCTCAGCGGCTGGCAACGGCCAACCTGACCAGCCCCGAGAAGGACGGCGAGGGCAAGGGCGAGGGAGACAAGGGCGGTAACCAGCGTGGAGGCGGTGGCAAGCGAGGTGGACGTGGCGGTGGCCGGGGAGGCGGTCAGCCCCGGGAGCCCCGGGAGCCTCGCGAGCCTCGGGAACCCAGGGAGCCTGCGGAGTAGAAAGCGACATTGACTTGGTTTTTTACTGTTGAAATGGAAGGCAAAGATGAATTGCCGCCCACGGGCATTTTGCAAAAGGACGGGGCTCGGTGCGTCCCGTCAGCGGACGACAGAGATGGGAGACGGGGCACCGTGTTTAAACACAAATCATCACGGCGTTGCGGGCAAGGCGACATTTTGTGTCGTCTCCTCTGAGGACTTTTTAGAAATGGGATTGAATCGTCATGCAGTCTTCATGCCCCCGATATGTGTATCTCATCTAAGGAGGAGGCCGTGGCCTACAGGGTTAAAAAAAAAAAACCACATCACTGCCATTCATCCTATCCACCCAGTAACGCCAAGATGCTTGATCATGCCCTTTATACGCCGTTTGGGTGCTCGGCTTCGAACACCGCTCTGATGCTCCTAAATTCCAGCGGCTGGCTTCTGCGGCAACGTAGCCGGGTTGCCGTAAGTGGGTAGGTGACTATATATCTGGTTCGGCGCTCCCGGCACACCTGAGCGGTTGGCAACATGTACCGTTGCGTTCTGGACAACATGTTGTGGGGGCGGCATGCTCTGCATCGGCGGCGGCGCATGCTGAGGCATCGGAGGACCATGATAGGAGGGGATGGAGTTGTTGGAGCCTTGCCTGGCCATGCCATAACCGCCGCCATACGACGGAGGCACGGCGGGCGGATATGGCGCATATGCCAGGTGAGGGGTCCCTATCTGGGGGCTGCCGTGATGAGACCCGGGGGCCGTAAAAGGGGGCTGTGGGGGCGGTATCGGATGCATTGGACTCCCACCCGGGACGAAGGACTGCGTCTTGGGGTTGAAGGCGTGATTCCGGTTGTAGCTGCCCGGGATTGGGTGCTGACTCTTGGGATCATGTGGATTTGCATTCGCGGGAAGCTGCCCGTAGGCATACGGGATGCTCAGCTGGCTCTGTGACGGAGGCGGTAGAGGGCCCCTAGCCTGATACGTCTGAGGAACAAAGCCCGGCTGCCACGTCTGCGGGACGGCTGCTGGCGGAACCGGCGAGCCATAAGCCGTCATTGGACTGCCCGTGGGTTGATATCTTTGCTGAGGTGGGGGAGGTGGAGGGTACTGCTATTCGATTGTCAGTATATGCACTGCTGTTACACAGTAGAGTTACGTACTTGGGACATTCCATATGTAGGGTAACCGGGGGCCTGGCCCATGTTGGCCATTGCAGGATAGTTTGAAGGCTGTTGGGTATAAACTGGCGCTGCCTGTCCAGGGAACGTTGGATGTGGCTGAGCCGCAAACTGCCCCTGGGCTGGGGCAATGAACTGGCCTTGGGGCTGCGGAACCCAAGTCTGCTGCTGGGGACCCCAGTACGGTGTATACAGGTTTCTCGAGTCGAAGCTGTCCGAATCATCTCGACGCTGCTTGCCGACCTTGCCACGCTTTGCGCCATTGGCCTTGTTGGTGGCGGACACGGAGCTCGTGCGTGACATGCCGCTCTCGCCATCGTTCTCTGGGAGACCGTCAGCCCGGCAAGCAATGATGGGAAGGGTAAGGCATCCTTACCTTGAACACTGTTCTCAGAACTTCCAAAGATTCGCTCGCGGGCCAGCTTGTACATCTCCTCTCGCTCTTCTCTAGACATTCTACGTTCGGTTAGCAATCACCATGAGAGGACGGTTGCCACGAGTGCTTACTTTTCCTTGGCCACGGGCTGCTTATCTTTCCCGTCTTTCCCGTCGCTGCCAGATTCTGATGCAGGCTTAGACGCGCCTGCGCTAACAAGTGCTCCGTCATTGTCGTGCCCTCGGCGCATGATCTTTTTGGGCAAAACGGCAGGAGGGGGCGTGCTGCTGGCAGAAGCACTCGGCTGCGGTGCCATGGTAGCCAGAGACGGCGGAACCCGGCAAAAAGGCGTCCTAAATATGCGAACTGATCCAATGTGAGGTTCAAAAGAATGCGTCATGTGATAGTAGTCTGCCAGCTTGTGTGTCAACATCCTACAGAATGAGTTTGACGGAGGCAGATCCATGTATGGCTCTCTGACGATGATGGTTAGCAAATGAGCACCTGATGAATGAACGGTACATACTTGGAGTCTTGCACAAAGTCAATGACATCCTTCTCGAGTCGGAGCAAGAAGTATCTGTCCCTTGGACTTGCAAGCGCGTCCAGGAGCTTCTCATCAGGAGCTTGACGATAGATGACATTGAGGGCGTCGGAAGAGCCTTCTGCGCTGAGCGGCATTGCAGCGTTGAGCACTGGGGGCTGCTCGGATGACGAGCTCTGTGGCGTCAAGATCCCGTGTCCAAGGGGACCAGAAGGCGGGTGGACCAGCCGTCGCTCAGGGATGTCACCGAGCTGGATTCCGCGCGCGCGAGCGGCAATGTCTGAGCTCATCCGAGAACCAGCGATGAATGAGCCGCGGATCGAGAAGGCGTCGTCGTCTTCGGCGGCCGCCTTCACACTGGCGCTATCATCAGGGCGCAGCGACTCTTTCTCGTCCATAGCGAAGGTTGTCCCTGAAGTGATGCTCTTGCCATCTAGACTGGGTGGCTTAGTTCCCAGCTCAGAACTGGAGTCACACTTCTGCGACTCGTCAGATCCGCTCTCTCTGCTGATCAAACCCCGTTGGCGATCGGGCGCAGAGCTGCTTCCATCGACCACGAGACTGGGAACCTTGGTACCAATCTTCAGGTTCTGGAGCGACACCGAAGCGCTGTCGACATCTGTCAACTTGCCTCGCGGAGGGGGTTGGGCGCTGGCCGAGTGTGAGGAGCGAGGTACCACCCCCGGCGCACTGCTGACCACGACGGGCTTCGGCATGCCCGTGTCCTGCAGCTTGTCGTTGGGCGTATGGTCGTTGGTCTGTACTGGTCTGGAGGGTGCCTCTTCTGCAATAGATGCCGCCACCTGGAGGAAGGAATTAGTTGAGCACGGGGGCGACGACTAAGACGAGCCACGAGCGACGTGCTGCGAGCGTTGTCGCGGAAGGACGCCGGCACATACCTTGGCAAATGAGGGTCGGGGCAATTCTGAGGAAATCTGCGCGCTCGCCATGATGTGATGGGAAAGGCTCGGGTATATATCCAATCACCCCGACGGAGCAACGACGCAGAGTCGTGGGTATTAAACGTCGACAGGCGCCGACAAAAGTTGCGTGGGGGTAGCGGTTCGCAGGGTCGGCGAGGAAGTGACAGTAGAAGAATCGAAAATCAAAAAGCAGGGTCGATCGGAGACGGCCAGCTGGTAAAGGACAGAGTACTGGTGATCATCGTCCTGGCGGAAAGGACATTTCGATGGAGGGCGTGGGGTGTTGGGCTGGATTTGGCGTCGTCGAGGTTCCGACACAGGGGTCTTCTCGACACCGCGAGACCTACGGCGAAAGAGGTCAGAAGCGTGGCCCAATGCGCAGGATAAACGCAGACGCGAACCGAACAGCACACAGCGGCGACAGGCCAGCGATGAGGCGCTCGCAGCAGAGACGAGTCCGCGCTGGGGGGGTGTGAAGAGGGGGAGGATCGTTTGGAATTCTTGGTTTGCGAAGGACGGGGGGGAGGGCGGCGGGCGGCGAACTTACAGCAGCAGGGCTGCCAGGGGCTCTCAAAAGGCCGTGCGGGAGGCAGAGAGCCTGACGGAGAATGCTGTTGTCCAACGGGAGGGCTCAAGCCGATGCCATCAGGACGGGTCGACGGAGAGACGGCGACAATGGGAGGACAGCAGGAGGGTCTGCGGCGGTTTGGAGCGAGTACAGTGCAGCGGCAGGTATAAAGCTGAGCTCGGAAATGACCTAGCGTCGGTAGATTCCCGCTTTCTCTCGTGTCAGCCAGGCGGCGGCGGCGGCGGCGGCGGCGGCGCCCACGCCAGCCAGCGAGGTCACGAGCGAAAAAGTGCAATTTGTGTGGCTACCTGCTTATGTAACACATCGACACCGATCAGTGTCTCGGTGCACTGTAAGTGCCTTACCCACAGCCCCGGACAGTGCCAGACGCAGCGCCCTGGGCGGCCCCAGAGTCGCGTCGCGCAGCGCACCTCAGTTGGGTCCCAGCGGGCGGTGGCCAGCAGAAGAAAGTTCCGAGGTTCCCTCGACGGGCTGTCTGTTGCGACACTCCATCACTGTGTCAGCCCACAACACACGATTGGCAGTCGTTGGTTCGCCTCATCTTCCCGGCACCCGTGTCACATGAGAGTCGTCCACCTGATTTCGTTTGTTTTCGGTCTTATTCGCAGCTCCTGGCGATCTCGCACGGCGTTGCAACACTCCCCGTCCACCACATGACGGCCTCGCCCAACTGCATAATCACGTGACCGCAACGCGCCTTGCCATCTTCGAGGTGCCTTCTGAAACTTAGTCATCTCAGTGGGCAACTTTCTTGCTGCCATCAGTATCACTGTGTGAGACCAGAGCTGCTTCACTACTACCTTGCCTCTGGCGCTTTTCGCGACCTGTAAATCTCCCGTCGTATTTCATTCTGGAACCTCGAGCTTGAGCGGATCATTTACTCCGGTCGTACTTGCCCCGGATCCCGTCATGTTCTCCCGAGGCCGGTCAGGTCCGTCGCGGTCGACGCCCACCAATGTCCTCTGCCAGAAGTGTCTGAAGCGTGGCCACTATTCATATGAATGCAAAGCTTCGACACAAGAGAGACCCTATGTCGCACGGCCCTCTCGTTCTCAACAACTCCGAAACCCAAAGCTGCAGCCAAAACTTACCAACACTAGCCTCGAGCCGATCGAGCAAAAGTCAGTATTTCCGGCCATTCGAACCCCGAACCCGTGAGGCTAACTGTTTTATAGGAAAGGTGTTGCGGATCAGGAGCTCGCCAAACGAGAGGCGGAGCGCGAGAGGAAGAGGGAGCGGGACGAGAGGGACGACGAGGTGCTGAACTCACCTAAACGCCAACGTTCCGCGTCTGCAGATTCGGTGTCAACCGTTTCTACGAGATCTTCCCGGAGCCGCGAGGCCCCTAGACGCCACACGCGCTCACCATCACCGGAGCGCCGCAACCGCAGCCCTGCGCCTAGGGGTACAGGCGATCAAAGACCACGAGCTCGCAGCTACAGCAGCAGTGGTAGTTATAGCCGAAGCCCGTCCCCGCCGCGAGCACACGAGCGCCAGCGTGCTCCCGGCAGCCGCAGCCCGTCCCCGCCACCTCGGAGAGCGGAAGACCAGTTGGATCGTGACAGTCGCTCGCCTACTCCGGAGAGGGTCGAGCGGTCGTATCGTGTTCGCGACAACAACGCTCCCCGTCGGCCTCGGAGGGATTCTCTTGGCTCCAGAGGATCCGCAGGGCCAGCTCCTCGCAGGCAGTACTCACGATCGCCTGAGCCAGGAATGGGACGGCGCGGCCAAAGAGATCATAGGAGTGGGCCATCGCACCATGGCGAACGTGGCTACGGGGTTGAGGGCAGAACGCAAGCGCCTCCGCCTCCGAGAGAGCGCAGCTTGAGTCCTTTCAGCAAGCGTTTGGCGTTGACGAAGGAAATGCAAGGAGGTGGTAGATAGTTGGGTATCAAATTGCGTTCAAATCAAATATATCCCCAGTCTCCAGTAGACTAAACGCCAATCCCAGAATGCAAAGCAACTTGTATGATACAGCTTGGAGTGCGGGCTCATGCCAGTAAAGCCTCCTCCTCTTCCCTCTCGCGTTTCTCTTCCTCCTCCTCTTCCTGTTGCCTCACCCGCAGGCCCTCGACGAGCGCAACTCCATCCATGCCCACCGCCTCCCCATCGGCGCTCCCGTTGGCCGCCGCGCCGCTCTTCTGCGCCGCCTTCTGCGCGCCTGATATCCTCTCTCGCACCAGTCTCGCGATCGCGTTGTCGGTCCGCACGTTGAGGACCTCCATCTTCTTTTCGAGGTTGCGCTTGAGGTCCCAGTTGGGCTTCTTGGGCTGCAGCTTGAACAGGTCGATGGCCTTTTCGTTCTGCGCCTCCTCCAGCGCCTGTCGGTTGACCTCGGCCTCGACCTCGGCGGCCTGCTCTTCTAGCGTCGGCTGCTCGAGGCCCTCATTGGGCATGACGTCGAAGCCGAGCTTGGGGCCTTTTGTCTCGAAGTCGTAGTTGCGGCCGGAGAGGTGCTGCCGCACCACGTCCGACTCGCCGGCCGGCTGTGCGGCAGGGGCATCGTCTGCTTCGGGCGAGGCGATCTCGTCGTTGGGTTGCTTTCGCTTGAGGCCCCTGAGCTGCGCGAGGCGAGCCTTCCGGTCTTGCGCGGCGGCGCTGAGGTTGTTGAGCGAGGACGACATGCTGTGCGGCCGTGTCGCGTGGCGGGCAGTGCTGTCGGGAAAAGTTGGTGAGCTCCGCTGGCCTCTGATCAAGGCCGGGTGCTTGGAGGTTTGCGAGTTGGTGGGGCAAAATCCGTGCAGCGCCCGCGCGGAGCGTTCCATCCTAGGTATGGAACCTCTGAGGCCCTCTGTAACATTGGCGCGCGGGAGCGGCTAACACGCCGGCTAGCGCCAGTGGTAGCCATGTTTGGCGCAGAATTATCCATCCCAAGTTCAAACTTTCAGATCCTTTAACGGCCCAAGTTCGCGACCCGCATCCAACTTTCGACGACAGCCCGCGCTATCCCGCACGATGAAGGCAGCTTCTGTCTGCATAGAAGTGGCGCCCCCGAGATGACGGCGGCTCATTTGTCACGTGTGGGCTTCCTCAAGTGGCAGCTGGCTGTCCCGAGGCTGTCGACAAATTTGCAACGAACGCCGTTGCGAGCCGTTTCACGATGGAGTCGCAGCCTCGCGCCTCACACGGCGCAGGAACATAGACTTGACGGTCGGGAAGGACTAGCGGACAGCAATGCGGCCGCAGGGACAGCAGATCGCTTGCCTTCAAATTCCTCGAATCGCCCGCCAGTTACCGAAACGCACCCGATCGACCCCTCTCCAGACAGCAAGATTGCATCCGCTGTCGGCCAGACGGGAGGACCTGTCCAAGGTCGCGATGGCGCGAAGAGCACGTCAACGGGACGCCAAACTCACAAGCGCCGTCGGCCGCGGCCAGCGTCGCGACCTGCGCAAGCTAGTGGTCGTCGAACACCCACCGCCGCGAAAGACTTCGCGAAGGTCGATCTATCTGGTCAGGGTCGCTTGACGGCGGAAGCCTGGCGCCAGCTCAAGGAAGAACGACTCATTTACCAGCAATGGGGATATGTGCGACATCAGTATTCAAAATCCGAGGTGGTGCAAGCCAGGAGGGTATTCAGGTCCTGGAAGGTCAAGCTGCACAAAGTCTTGGAGCCCGTCAATCCTTCTTCCTGGCCGTGGCGCGAAGACGGCGCTATGCTGTTTGAGCTTGACACTGTAGCAGTCATGCGCAAGGCTTGGGAGTCGCTCGACGCGGAACATCGTCAGAAAAGGTGGCCAACCGTCATGCTTTCGACGATGCACCTCTGCCCGGACAAGGCCAGACTAGTTCTCGAAGCTACGCTGGACTCTTTGCCTCCTGGGTACGCGGTACACGACGTCCTGCTCTTCATCGCGCAGCGGATGGACCTCGAGGGCTTTAAATCAACCCGAGAGCGGACAATCGAGGCAGAGGAAATACTCCATTTGGTGAGCAAGGCCATTGAAGACACACCTGCAGGACATGTTCCATTCAGCCAGCGAAGCTTTGGTCTTCTTGCGCAGAAGCTTCCTGTCGACCAGGTGGAGGAACTGTACACCACGGTGAAGCGGGCTGGCCGCGCGATGCACACGAATACCCTGATTCATTTTGCGCGCAAGTTGGCGACGGACATGGCCCACAAGGAGACGGCATTCAAAATCCTCAAGGACCTTGCAGACGATGGGCTCGACCTGAACGACGTCAGACCCGCTAGCGTGGTCACGATTCTTCTGCACTGCAAGAATACCGGCGACAGCTTGGGGCAACAGAAGCGGCCGTTCTCTCCCAAGGACGCCTTGCAGCAGCTGGTTGAACGTGGCCTCTCGCCAAACGTTGCCACGTCCACTGCCTTGCTCGACTCGCTGTGCCAGCAAGGCGAAGTCGAGGAGGCCATTCGGCTAGCCCTGCTCTTTGCCGAGTCTGGGGTGCAGCTGGACACCAAGGCATGGTCGACGGTGTTTCGCGGAGCAAAGAGCAGCCTCAAGGTCGTCAACCTCATCAAGGCACTTGACGTCGCGCGGGCGGCTGATGCTCCATACACGGACGTCCTGAACAATGCGCTCCACAGCGTCTTCTATTTTGCGGAGATGGAGTCTCGCGAGAAGAGGCACCGCGCGCCCTGGGTTCTACCCATCTTCACGCCCATGCTGCAAGCTTACGCCAAGAAGTTTGACCTCGAGCCATTGCAGTGGTGGCTGCCTGAGTCGCTCCCCTTGATGCTTGCGCAGATGTCTTCAACCAAGGAAATTACCACACTAGACGGCCAGCGACGACGGAGGTGGGACTTTCAACACACGGTGCTGCCTGTCGTTGACAAGTTCTTCTCCGCTGGTGACGAGACGAGGGTGCAGCCAACGTCGACAACACTCGCCATCATGATCAGGGCATACATCAAGAGCCTGCAGGAGCCGTATGAGCTTATGGCGTTGTATAATTTCTTCAAGTCGCGGCTGGAAGAGCAGGCGAAGAAGGAAGATTCCGCAAACCAGCTCGTCAAGAACCAGGGCAGCCTGATCCACGACACCTTCATCATGGCCATGACGGAACATCGAGGGCTGTCGCGGCCAGCGCTCCAGGTGTTTGGCGACATGCTCAAGGACAACCTCAAGGCCGGGAGCGCGGAGAGGGACAAGGCGCGGGCGCGCGTGGAGGACGACGGCAGCGTGACGACGACGCCGGTCCACCCGACCCCAAGCGTGCTCACGTTTACGATCCTGCTGCGGGGCCTGATGAACCGCAGGGAGAAGATGCTCGCGCAGCAGGTGATCCAGGTGATGCGGGAGCACGGCGTCGAGCCAAACCTGGTGACGTGGAACACGCTCACCAAGGGGTACGCGTCGATGCAGGACATTGCGCGCACGGTGGCGACGCTGCAGGACATGGAGGCGGCGGGCTTCAAGCCGGACGCGTTCACGTTCAAGGCCTTTGGGAAGCTCAGGGACCAGGGCAGGGCGCTCAAGATGATGGAGGGCATCATCGACACCAACAGGCGGAAGATGGCGGGCGAGGAGGACATGTACCAGTAGGAGGCGCAGCAAGGGACGACGAGCGACGTCATGATACCACGGGTAGAGTCTGTACAGCAATCTCAACCATGTTTTATTTTCACGGAGCATGGCAACAACGGCTGTGGGGTAACTACCAGGTCGACATCGAAGTTTCGACGTGTAATTATGTTGGTTGGTTTGGGAAGTGGAAGGATGCGGGCATTGGCTGCTAACCCCGATTAGCTCCGAATGCGTGAGCATCCAAGCATAACCGCTGACGGGCATTTATTTAGACGTCACTCGATTCGCTCCAGGGCGCCTCAAACGCACACTCAACGATCCCACGATGCTCGGCCCTCCGAGGTGAATTGAAATGAGGCAACTCATCTACGCGCGCGGAGCAGACACGGTCCACAAACGGCCGCCTTCATAAAGGTCCGCAATCGCGCCCACGCGCTGAGCTCCGTCGTCGACGGCCTGCCTGCTAGTGAGAGCTGTATATTAGCTGGACGGCCAACGCAAACACTCCAACGACTCACATCGCATCACATCGCATCGCACCGCCATCCGCCCACCAATCGAAGGCCCCGCGCTCCCTCGCTCCCTCACTCGCGTAGAGCAAACTCGCCGCCAGGTTCCAACGATGCCCGACCCGGGGCTCGCGCCCTTCACGACCGTGTTCCGCGCGGGCGGCGACGGGCAGCACCGCGTGCGGCGCAACAGGCAGGCCGTCTCGTGCACGGCCTGCCAGCGGCGCAAGTCCAAGTGCGACAGGCGGCACCCCTGCGGCGCGTGTGAGAAGCGCGGCGACGCGGAAGTATGCCACTTTGGCACCACAACGGCGACAGCGGCGGCGGGGAGCGGCGGGCACGGGCTCGGGCTCGCGGCGCCGTCGGCATCGCATGCCGCGCCCGTCAACGGAACTCGAGCCGGTCGAGGAGCGGCGGCCGCGGCTGGAGTCGGCAGGGCCAGAGGCGCGACGGGGAGGACCGAGGTGCAGCTGCGGCTCAGCCGGCTCGAGGAGATGGTCAAGGACCTCGCCGACGCAAAGGCCTCGCAGCGGCAGCAGGTCGGGCAGAGGCTCCAGGACGGTGCCGCGGCGGCAGGCAGGGGAACGTCGGTGCCGAGGCACCATCACGTCGTCATGACGGACGGCGATGACATAGGCGGCCACAACTACGGCGACGACAGCGGACGCGGCGACTATCACGGCGCGACGTCGTGGGCCGCCCTCGTCGACAGCATCCACGACATCCAGACGCTCCTCGGCGAGCCGCAGCACGACGACGACGACGACGAGGCGGCGGCAGCAGAAGCAACAGCAGGAGCATCATCATCATCACCGGCAGCTGACGTCGCCGTCCCGCCTCGGCCGCCGCCCGAGAAGCTCGACGTCCTCTTCCCCGGCGTGCCGGTGACGATTGGCGTCGCCGACATCGTGCGGGCGCTGCCGCGGCGGCGAGCCGACGCCGACCGCCTGCTGGGGCTCTTCTTCAACGCAAAGTTCATCTCCAAGCCGTTCCTGCACACGCACCACTTCCGCCGCCAGTACGAGAGCTTCTGGCGGGACCCGGCGTCGGCGCCGCTTCTCTGGGTCAGCATCATGTTCTCGGTGCTATCGGCGGGCGCGACGGTGGCCAAGGCGCGCGACGCGGCGCTGTATGCGCGGCTGCAGGAGGAGGGGGAGGAGGGGGAGGAGGAGGAGGAGGAGGCGGGCGAGGCGGGCGAGGAGGAGGAACACCAGCAGCAGCAGCAGCAGCAGCAGCAGCAGCAGCAGCGGATCTATCAAGACCAACTCCAACATCAACGGCACTACCATGATGAACAGCATCTCCACCATCAACAGCATCTCCATCATCAGCAACAGCATCTCCTCCAACGGCAACAGCAACGGCAACGGCAACGCAGGGACCCCGAGGCGGCCTTCCGCGCCCGGGCGGCGCAGTGCCTGGTGGCGGGCGGCTACCTGCGGGCGCGCGCGCTGTCGGTCGAGGCGCTCGTCATGTACGCGCACTGCTGCAACGTGCAGCAGCACGACTCGGACTCGACGCTCTGGAGCCTGTACGAGGTGGCGGTGCGGCTCGCGCAGAAGCGCGGCTACCACCGCGACGCGGCGCGCATCGGGCTGCGCCTGACGCCCTTTGAGGCCGAGATGCGCCGCCGCGTCTGGTTCATGGTGCAGTCGTCGGACCTGCTCTTCTCCTTCCAGCACGGCGTGCCCTCGTCGGTCGACGACGGCCTCTGCGACGTCGCCCACCCGACCAACCTCGCCGACGAGGACTTTGACGAGCAGTCGGACCCCCTGCCGCCGCCGCGCCCGCCCGTCGACCCCCTGCCCATCCTCGCCTACGTCGTCAAGTCGCGCATGTGCCGCGTCCTGCGCCGCGTCATGCGGCACACGCTGACCCCGAGCCCGGGCCCGGGCCCGCCGCCGTACGCCGCCGTCCGAGCCTTGCACGCCGAGCTGACGGCCTGGCACGACGCCGTCCCGCCGTGCCTGCGCGTCCGCCCCATCCGCGACACGGCCTTTACCGACCAGAACTACACCATCATGCACCGCCTCATGCTCGAGCTCATGTACCTCAAGACGCTGTGCGTGCTGCACCGGCCGTACCTGACCGCGGGGGCCGCCGGCAGCAGCAGCGGCGGTGGCGACGACGGCGGTAGCGGCGGCGGCGGTGGCGGCGGTGGTGGTGGAGGTGGAGATGAAGGAGCAGACGACGACGAGGGCCCGGCGCAGTCGAGGCGCATATGCCGCGAGGCCGCCGTGCGCCTCCTCGAGCTGCACCTCGAGGTCGACGACGCCATGCGGCCCGGCGGCCGGATGCACGAGGACCGCTACATGGTCTCGAGCCTGACGTACCACCATTTCCTGCTGGCGGCCATGGTGCTGTGCCTCGACCTCAGCGAGTCGACCGACTACAGGTACGGGCAAGACGCGAAGCTGCCCCCTCCCCCTCCGAGAGAGCCAGCCCCTCTATCCCCTTGATGATGCTCCCACGCTCAACACACCTCCACCCCTACCGTGTTTTGTACATGAGCATGCATGTATGTCTGTATGTATGCGTGTACTGACTGAGCAACGCACCCAGCTTCGACGAGAGGGCAGGCCGCACGCGCCTCCTCCACGCCATCCACGCCGTCTGGTCCGCCCGCGCCGCCACCTCCCTCGACGCGGCGCACGCCTCGCGCATCCTCCGCGCCATCCTCAACCGCGTCGAGACGCCGCCGCCCGGCACCTCGTCCTCGTCGCCCGCCTCTGCGTCCGTCAGCCCCGGCGGCGCCGCACTCGGCACCGACAGCACGTGCCGCTCCTCCTACTACTCCTCTGCCTCCTCCATTGCCGACTCGTCCACCGCCCCCACCGCCGCCTCCTCTGCGTACGCCGCCAGCCCCAACGACGCGGCGGGCGCCGGTGTTGCCGTGGCGATGATGCCCGACGACGGCGGCAGCACCACCAAGGTCGCGGCCCAGGGAGGCCTCATGGCGCCCCCTCCTGCGCCAACGCCCGCGCCCGCGCCCGCGCCTGCGACCCCGGGCTTGCAGCAGCAGCAACCGCTCCAGTACGACTACAGTATCATGGATGTGGATGACTACCCCGTCAACTTCGACGAGATGCCCCAGCTAGACAGCTTCTTCTCGTGCCCCGACGGCGTCGACTGGGTAAGCCGGCCCTCTGTCCCCCTATCCTTTTCCTTTCCCCCATTCCTTGCCTTTCCTCGCTGCGTTATGGTCACAAAGAAAAGGGGCAGCAATGGCCGGTTGCTAACATGGGCAATAGCACTCCATCGACCAATTTCTCCGCCTCGACCGCTCCCTGGAAGACACGTACGACCAAGGCCTCGCAGACCTCGGCCCCTGAGAGAGACACAAGCGCGCGCCCAGCCCTTCTCCCCTTAAACCCCCCGCGTCTTCAGGAATGCCATGTTACAGAATACCTAGATTGCCTACGAGTGCTACCTACCTGGGTACCTAGCCACCGCACGCCCCATCGGCGTTTCCTTTTGCCTGATGTGAGGCTCCCCTCGTTTGGTTCACGATGTTTAGTACTTCCAACCCCTCCTTCCCCCGTCCGGGGTCGCTCCCGTGCGGGCCAGCGTCGGAGCGCGTGCCAAAACACACAGAGCCCACCACCACAACCACCAGTCCGCGCGGGACCCCCGCGAACGAGGGGACGGAATGAGGGGACGAGGGGGAGGGGGAAAGCTCGTCGCCAGGAGAACCACTGCCGCTGTTGTCCAGCGCGCGCCGCGCGCGGCCGCTCGTCTTGGCCGGCCGGCCGGCCGACCAGCGAAGCAGGCCAGGCCAGGCCAGGCCGCAGGAGGAGCGGCCCACGCTGCACGCGCTCGCGAGTTAAGAGCCAGTTACTGTTGTTGCACGCCGCCCAGGTAAGGAGCAAGACTAGGCCGGCGGCGTACGGCCGAACCGGGGACAATGAGGAATCCTCCGAGCAGAAGTGCGTTTCGCTCTCTCGCAGATCAGGGATACGTGATGGCGTTGCTCATTTCGTCAATTGGCTTTCTCTCATACACATGATTCGTGTCAACTGCATACAACACGGCTCCTATACCACGCACATGCCCCCCGTAGATGAACAAACCGAATCCGCCCCAAAATGGTATCATGCCGGCAATCCCCCTCCCCTCCCTTTGCCGCCAGGGACCTCGAATGTACTGTGGGTATGGACCCTGCCCCTGCCGCCTTGAGGAGGCTACCAGCGCCGCCAAACCCGACACCATGGCCACTCCTGTCCGTTGTATGACCCAAGCCTGTCCCAACAGCCGATTAAAATTTCCCTTTTGCGGGCTGTCATGCCGCCAACACTATGTACGAAGAGGAAAAAGAAACAATTCGCGATGCGGGCTATGGACAAAAGCGCTCAACTTTTTTTCAGGGTGATTGCACGCTTCTTGGTAGATGACGTGCATTCTTCGCACAGCCTTAGCACGCCAATGAAGCTTGCCATGTTTTATTGTACAAAGATCAACACGTTCGGTTGGGCATGCGTCATGGGTATCATGAAACGGGATAAGCATCGCGGCGGCCGAAGCCGCGACCGCCCCGGCCCCCGTCAAGCTAGGGCGCGTTGCCGATGCCGCGCAAAACGCGCGCTGGATTACCGGCTACCACGGTAAAGGGGGGAACATCCTGCGAGAGAAACGCCGGTAAGCCACTTTGGTCACATCACAACACACCGCGCGGGCTTGGGACATAACAAACCTTGGTAACAATGGAACCGGCCCCAACCGTGCTGCCTTTTCCAATGGTGCGGCCCGGCAGGATGATGGCACCTCCTCCTATCCAGCAGTCCTGCGCAATGGTGATACTCCGGCCAAATTGAGGCCCCTGCCCGCCCTGTCTCTTCTTGGGATCTGTGGGAAGAGAGGCGGTGAATATGCTTACGTTGGGCCCAATGACGCAGTTGTCGCCAATCTTGACCTCGCAGACGTCGTTGATGGTGCAGTTGCGGCCGATGACGACGTGGTGGCCGATGGTGATGTTGTAGCCGTAGTCGCATGTAAACGGCGTCTCGACGGCAACGTGCCTGCCAACGCGTCCAACATTGGTGACGGGCGAGGCCTCCGTGGGAGACACCCTTACGGGATCACGAGGCTGCAAAATCTCGAGAAAGAGGCGGGCCCTCTCGTCAGGCGAGACGCCGTGCGTGGGAGGAGTCGTCAGGTTGTTGAAGCGCCAGCAGGCGACGGCGCAGCGCTCGCGCTCCAAGCATAGCTCCTTGTCGAAGGGATAGTAGTGCCGCCCCGAGAGCATCTCCTCCTTCTGAGTCCGTCTCTGCGGATACCCAGAGTGGGAGAGGGCCAGCTGGGCGGCTACCTGGGCGTTGGAAGCGGGCGGCGGCGGCGGCGGCGGCGGATGCGGCGTCGGACTGCTCGTGCGCGTTGGATGGAGGATGTTGATCTGCGGCAGTGCGTTGCCCGGATGAGGCGTCTCCGGCTCGTTTCTGCTCAAGTCGTGCAACGGAGGCACTCGCTGATATTCCTTGGCCATCCTGTCTCCAAACGACGGCGGTTGAGTGTTTGCGCTGACGGGAGTGGGGAAGGCGTTGCCAGGCGTGTAAGGGATGGCGGAGAGTTTGTTTTCAGGGCTGGCGACGGACGCGCTCGCCAATGTTGACGCAGTTGGCCGGTCGTCGTCCGAGATGACCAGAGACCGGCTTTGGGGCGGGTCTATGCGCAGCGCCTGGCCGCGGTAGTGCGGCAAGGGTTCGCGCTTGACCGGCTGGGGTCCGTATGCGACATGCAGCGGCATGCCATAAGCACCAGGCGGGACGTAGCTGGGGTCTTTGGATTCGAGTGGTATCGCCGCCGACTTGCTGTCTGCCTTCTGCCAGCCGGGCCCTCTTTGCGGCGGGTATCCTGCGCAGAGGAACCCTCCTCGGATGCAGTTACTGCCTACGGGCTAGTTAGTCTCGACTGAACCCTTGGTCTTGGGATTTGGGATTTGGGGTTTCAGGCTTACATTCGGGTTTCTGCTCGTCGCATTTCTTCTTGCGCTTGCGACAGGTGAGGCAGCCAGTCTTAGTTCGGTTGCTGAAGTTTCGCTTGCGCTTCTTGGGATCGTGCTGAAGGATAGAGTCCTGTCTGTGATCGCCCCCGTACGGGCTACCGTAGGCGGCTATTGATCGGTCCTCGGCGTCGGGGCTAGTCTGGCTGTAGTCGCTGTGGTCCATCTGCCCCGTCGCTCTTCGCAGCGCGTCCCCAATCTGCTCTTCCGTGTGGTCCTGGACCGGGGTAGACGAGTCTTGTTGTGCTTCATATGATGCCTTGTCGTCCCGCCAGGACGATTCCTTCTCGCGCTGTTCGTTGTCATAAAGATGGTGTTCTCGTTTCAGCGTCCCGTATGACTCCCGGGACTCTGCCGTGGTTGGGGCCGTCGCCGTGTCTGGCGTTCGTTCCTGAACCTGCTGCTCACGCCGCACCTCAACCGAGTCTGAGCGCTTGCGCTTATGCGCTCCTTCACCGTGGGGATAATTCGAGGGCTGGTAGCCAGGCCGTTCTCGATCCCTCCAACCCTCCTTCGGGCTGACAAATTCAGGAGATGCCCGCGATCGGTGTGTGGCGGCGGAGCTCTGTGGCCGTTCATCGGGAGAAGCACTCTTGTCTGCGATGTCACTGGATTTGGTCGGTGGATCAGCCGTCTTGGGCGATGCGCCGTTGAGAGCCGTGAAGCTGGACATGACGGGCCGTTATCGGTTTCGTTGTCAGTGTTTCCGAAGTGCGTGTACGCGTGCGTGAGAGATTATGGTCGGCCAGAATTCCACCAGGAACGGACTACTGGCGCCTTGGAAAGTCGTCGAGACTGAGCTATGCTGCTTGGGCAACAAGGTGTGACAAGATCATTGACCCTGGAAGGCCAAAGTCAGTGCGCACCAGATACTTGCACGCTGTCAGGCGTGATCAGTGCTGCCAGGCGGGCGCGGCGCTGCCCTTTCTGTCGACTCCGTCTCTCAAAGGGACCAGCCCTCTACTAACGCCGGCAACGAGACGGGACGAAATCACGAACGAGGAGCAGTCGAAGTCGCTACCCGCAGCCCCGTCCTGGGCGTCTCGCAAAGCCCAAAGCGCACCAGTGACCGACAAGTGAAAGTACGTCTTATCGGGCGCCGTCGACGACTGGTAGTTGCTTGATGAATGTCCGCAGTGGAATAAGGGCCCCAAGGCGGCGGCGGCGGCGGTGACGCCTCACGAGCGGATGCGGGAGGGACGCGCTTGTTGGAGTGCCCAGAATGGAAGCTCTCTGTTTTTTTGGCGCGCGATTATCAGGCAGGTAGGTGAGGCAAGGCAGGCACTGGAGCTACCTATGCCGCACCTCGGGGTGTATCGCGCCTGTTTCTGGTGGTGGGGATGGCTGTCCGTTTTGTGCCTGGCTGGGGCGACGGGGAGCTGAACGAACGAAAAGGGTGAGGGGCGGGCGAATGTGCCTCGCTCGTTGCAGGCTTGCGCAGGCACTTATTAAGGCCGGTGCAGGTGTACTGCACTTGCACGCGAGAAGCAGCGGAAATGGCGGCGGCAACGAGACGCTGCTGTCGGACGTGCCTTTTGCCCGCCTCGGATAGGATAAGGTAGGAACCTGGGCAGGTAATAAGGCAGGCAGGGTACCTTCGGTATGGCGGTGGCACCGAGTACGAATAACAGGGAACGGCGAGCGGGTCTCGGATTGAGTCCGTAGCCCTTGGTGTCCCTTGCTGCTGCTGTCCTCGTTGTTTTGTTTGGCCCGTCAGATGGTCAGGTAAGGCGCACTGGTCGAGCCGACAGACATGCCCGGGCCGGCGAGGCACAGCTGATGAGATGGCCGCGGATGGTTGCGCGCGAGTGCCGAGTCCTGTGCGCTCGACGATATGCGACGATCCGCTGCCCGCTGAGCACTGGGCAACAGCGCAAGAAAGCGCGAGAGGGCGAGCGACCGAGCGAGCGTCCGAGTGCGCGGGGGAGGCAGCGCGCGCGCGGTCCGCAAATAGAGGGAGAGAGGAAGAGAGGTGGTGAGTCGGGCGGCGACCTGAACAGGGACGGCTCCGTGAGCGTTGCGCCTCGCAGGACCGTTCTCAATGCCGCCACAGGTCGGAGCCCCAGAAAAGCTGAGATGTGAGTGAGTGAGTGAGGTGAGGTGAGTTGCGCCGTTGGATGTCGCCAACGTGCAAGGGCCGCGAACCAGGAATCCCCTTCCGACCTCGTTAGTTCGCGTCGAGACAATGTCTAGGAGCGGCCGCGTCGAGAGCACGTACAAACCGGTGGTGATGCTGGGTCGAGACGAGAGTGCGAGCAAGTCGAGGTGTGGCAGACGACGACAGGACGGGGGGCAACGAGGATAAGGGTCTGACTTGGCTCGGGGATGGAAACGCACAGAGACACCAAGCAGCGTCCGCTGGCCGTCGTCGTTCGCTCCCACTTGCCTGCTCCGGGGGCGTCGGCATCGGCGTCAGGGTCGGACTACCCAGGCGCCTCCTCGTTGTCGACGTCCCAACCCCAAGGTTACAGTACGAAAGAGGTACAGTACAGCACTCTTTGGTCGACAGGCAAGGGAAGGTAAGCGGCCGACGAGCCAGGGGGGGTTGCTAAGGCACGAGTAGGCACACGCCACCGCACCCCCGAGGGGGGGAGGCAGGGCACGAGGGCGAGAAAGGCAAGCTTCCAAGCTCGAGACAGGCACGGCGAGCTAGCCAGCCAGCCAGCCAGGCACGGATACCTCGTACACGCACAGGCAAAAGCGACTCGGACAGGCGCATGCCGCACGGGATACCCGCCTGCCATGCCATGTCATGCCACGCGCCGCACTTCGTCTGTCCCCGGCCGGCCGCTTGCTTGCTCGCCTGATCCAGCTTCCAGCGTCTGTCTGTCTGTCTGTCTGTCGCTCCGTCTGTCGTCACCTTGGACGGGAGGCCTGCGTCACGACTCACGAGCAAATGGGAGCTGAGATCACGCCCCAGGAAGCGCAGCGCCTGTTGCTGGCGGCCACCCTGCGCCAGGTCCAGGCCAAGGCGTGCATGGCTGGCTGGCTCGTTGCTGGCTGGAGGACGGGCGCACAAGCTGCCGTCGCTCTTCTCCACTCCCTTCAGTCGCCGTGGGCCGCCAGGCGATCGCTTAGCCCGGGTCCCGCGCCTTTTCCCACGCCGTGGCTGCCCTGTCCGTCCGCCACTCTTCGCGCCTTTTCAAGCTCCCCCCCTCCAACTGTCGGGCGGCATGGCGCTTCGGCGACTGGGGGGCATGGCCCTTGGCCCGGCCAGGGGTCCCCTCCCGGGGTGCGGTCCCTCGCACGCGCGTGGGTGGACCGCTTCGTGGGTGGAGGGGGGGCGTGCGTCTCGTCTCAAGTATCTCTGCTTCCCGGCTTCAATGTGAACTTCTTGGCCGTGCTCGACAGACGACTTCCACATTTCCGCACAGCGGTCACGGCTGGAGACGCCGCACTCGAAACAGCAATATGGTCGTCTTCGAGATCAACTGTCGTGGGAACTGAGTTCCTTGTTGCGAAATCAATCTGGCTCTCCCTCCGAATCACGCTGTGTTGCACATGGCACAAAGTCAGCCTCACCCAGTCCACCAACACCACCGTTCCCTTGCTCGTGTCTCCCAGTCCCTCTTTCTTCCGTTCTCGCCTCGCTACACCGTAGTCTTCGGCCGGCGGTCTGGCCCCGAATCGTGCATGAGCATCTTTACCGCAGCCGGTGACGACGAGTCTGAGCCCCCCATGGGTGATATCTTATCGGCGCCGTCGCAAGCAGGCAATGCGAGCTTCTCGCGTCGCAGCCGGGGCCGCCATACGGAGTTGCCGGGGCCGCAAAATGACCCGGGCATTGTCCCATAAGACAGTCTGTGCCAACCCTCCCTCCCCGACACAAGGCTTGGCCCCAACTGTGGACCGACATGAGCTTCCCTACAATCCGAACTGTGCACACGTGTTTGTTCGGGTGCCAACACAACGCACTGCTGAGGGACGGCCGCCAAAACTCACGACCAGAGTCGGGAGGGGACCTAGAAGAGTCCCGCCTGCCTTGACGAGGGGGCTGCTAAGTGAAGACAAGCGATCCGCGCCCTAGCCCGTTGGTGGATCGGGGGCGTGGCCGCAGTAAGCTGTGCTGCCACGAGCGCGCGCCGCCGCAATTGACTCCACTCGCGTCTGCTGCTCCAACTTAACCTGGCCGTGACAAGTTGCGAGCCGGCTTGTCGACCTTCAGGTGTTGGGCCAGTGTTCCGCGACGAGAGAAGGCCGCCACATGTCGTACGTGCGTGGCAGGAGAAAAGTTGCGTCGTCAAACTTGTCGTTGCTGGGGACGGATTCTGTGCTAGTCCGTACGTGCTTTCGAGAGCAATATTTCGGACCCGACTGCGACAGCGGCCAACGGCAGTTGGCCCGACGGGGCTGTGTTGGGTGTCATAGATCACATTTTCCTCGCGATCTTCGACCCAGGTGCCAGGTGCCGGACAGTTTCCGCAAGCACTTGTGCGCGCGAAGCACTCTGCATCTTACATGCTGCGTCTCCGATGAGCTGCAAGCCGTGCAGGGATCCGGTTGACCTCGCGCGGGCCACGACCTCTTGCACCCGCGGCGCAAGCGGTGCAGCCAAGCCTCTATTTTTTTCGGGCCCTTCCTTGTTGAGTGCATGGTGTTGGTGAGGAGCGCCGACAATGACAGTTGCGGTTGCGCCTCCGGCCGATGCTATTCCCTTCCCAGGGAGACTCAACCGAACCAACAACCCGCTCTTTCCTCCAAAGAACACCACCAAAGCTAAATGTCAGAGGTCATGCGCCACGGCATGTGTCGTCTCTCGTCAAGCACGAGATTTCCGTGGCCGGTGGTGGTTCTGTCGCACAACCATTCCCACAGGATCCGGCCTGTTTTTGACAGGCGACAGGCATTGCCCCGTTGAACGAAGTAGCTTTGTTTCTTCTGTCTTTCCTCTTCGGCTGCAAGTCAATCTCCGCCTGCAATGTCACACCCGGCTCGGCTACAAGACCTCGACTCCATGACGTGGGTCCGGACAATCCTTCCAGCGAAGATGTTCCGTGTGTACGGTTTGCTTGGCATCTTGTGTTGAAGGACAAAGATCTCGTATGTGTTCCAGCAAGCCAACTCCGCACGGGACAAACGAGTGGCGCCCATTCCTTGGGTCGCTGGTGGAACAGAACGACGTGGTACGGAAAGCTAGCTCCCGCGTAGAATTGTAAGCCTGGAGCTTCATCCGGTCCGCGCTTATCATCCCACGGCGACAATCTGACACCCCGGATGCTGCGCCGCAGATTCGTGGTCAGGTGCGTTCCACATCGGCGCGGCCATGGACTCTCGGGGGAGGACATTTGGACATGTCCTGTAGACTCGCATTTCCGATGATGATCTCATCTTCTGCTTCCCGTCATCCTTGCGGCCGCCAGTGATCCATGTGTTTTCAGAGGGCTTCGATGGCAGGTTTCAAGGCTGAGGGCTGGCCAATGGGTGCGGCAGCGACAAGGGTCCTCTGTCGCCCGACAAGAAGGTCGGTTTAACGCCGCGTCTAACATGGCCGCCTCGTATCGCCGCGACCGCGGGTCCTCGCGGCTGTGCCAGGGCCACGTACGCTAGTCCCGTTGGACCACGCGCTCGTCAAAGTCCCCAAATCCGCCGGGGCGACGAGGCCCAAGTGGTCGACTTGGCATGCCCGACGCTCTGGGACACCCGCCGTGGGACCCAACCGAGGGAAAGCGTCATCATCAATTTAGTTGACCGTTGAAATTGACAATCCGACGCGAATCTGTCGCAGAATATGTTCCGTTCGGGATCCGCCAGAGCCCACCCGTGGACGTGCACCAGCCGGCTCTCCTGCGCCAAACCGTCGGTGAGGTGCCCGTTCCAGGAAGCTGCCGACCGCCGATTTTCGTTGCGCCGGGGAGCCGCTTCAAGCTCATGACGGGGTTTCGTCCCCTCGTCGCACGGCGATGGTCTTCATCAAGCTCTGAAACCCTCAATCATTGGGCGCCGTCGACTCATCCTGTGGCCGCCAAGGTGGTTGCGTTGCATGGCCGGGTCCTCCGCCAAAGGGTCACAGCCGGCACTTGATTCTGGCGATGCACTGATGGCATCCTGAGCAATCATGGTACCGAGAACGGACCGCTAGTGGTGCAAGTCATCCCGTCAGCACGGGCCCTGGCGCAGCGCTTGTTCCAGGTATAGCTCGCAACGCGTCCAGACTCCGCACCCCGCCACGCACGGCTGTTGCCGCCTCAAGACCACTTTCATGGCCTCCAAGCGCCGAGGCGACTGTGATTGGCCTCGACCGGAAAAGTCGTCGCAGCCATCACGGCGATCACGCCAACCTGGAGACACTGTCGGTGCACAATAGGACGGTCCTGTGGTCAGAGAGCTCTACGCGGGGTCGCACAGGGTTTGAGCGAGGGCACAGATACACCGACTCACCGCTCGCAGCCGGCCTTTGAGAAGCAAATTGTCCGGGCAAGCAGTGTTGTGGTTGTGGTCGACGTTGGGCCGGACTTTTTGGCTTTTGCAGGACCTTTTGCTGCACGCCGCGGATCCAGCTGGGTTGCTCACCAGCCGTCCAGGCGGATCTGCCACAGTCCTCAGACGCCCAGCCTTCTCCGTGAGGCCGTATTGCGTCGCGCCCCGACCTGAAAACAGGTTGCATTCGTGCAAACAAGACATCCGGGGAAGAGGGCTCGATTTTCAAGCCAGAGCCCGACCCGCGCCCAGCATTATTCGCGGCCCCGATTAGGAATCGTGGTCCGTCGATGGCGGCTGATGGTCGTCGTCGGCGGAGCTTAACGCCGGTCGCGACAAGCGAGCGTCGACAAGGGTTCAACGCAGACAAGGCCTTCGGCTTGGACAGGCGGCTCCCTGTGGCTTGGCTTGGAAGCGTGTCGAGGCGTTCCGCACGGAGTATCCAAGGTCGAGCTCTGAATTGCTACCAGAGTCGCATCGTGCCAAAAGAAGCAGGCCGCGGCGGTATCGCGAAACCGCAGCAAAGTGTGCCAACTCAGACTCAGCAGCTACCTCAGGGCTACTTCGTACAATGCTCCCAACGGAGCGCCTCGAGCCCGTGGTTATGCGTGAATCCGGAACATTGTGCAACGATGCTTCTTTTCGAACCCCAGATGGGCGTCGCTCGAGCGAGATTGCCTGGTCGTTGGGCAGGGTAGGGAAAGTATTCATCATTGGTCGAGTGCGCCAGCCTCAGAGACCGCAGCACCGGCGCGCTCGCAGTTGTTGATGTCGGTTGGCCTGTTGGGTCGCTGTTGCAGGCGCCGTTGGTGGTGGTGTGGCTTGCTATTCCTGGAACCTGCGACGCCTCTGGTTGATGCGCAAAGCTGGCCCTGTCGTCCCCGACATTGGTCTCGGCGGCAACGCGGCTCTTCAGTGATGGCCATCCAGCCGCCTGATTCGGCATGTCCGCCGTCGGCCGGTGGTTGTGGGTGGTGGGTGGCGGTGGTGATTGATCCCACCGGCCGCCGCCGCCGCTACCGCTACCGCTACCTCTGTCCGTCTCAACGGCCAAGTTTTGTTGATCTGTCAGCACGGACGGACAGAAAAGGGCCTCCCGATGGCGAAGGCAGCGTGCCCACGTTTGGTCGGGCCTGTGGGTTTTCTCGGCCGTGCCGTGTGTGCGCATGTGCGGGGAGCCATGTTGGTTGGGTCGAGCCACAGGTCTTGGTGGTGGTGCGTTGGCTGCAGGTCAGCGAACGATGGGTAAGACGTCGGTCGGTACGCCGCCCCATGCCAGCCGTGCATGGCATGCAAAGTGGTGGTCGGCCGGTTGGAAGATTGTTGGACCTGCCTGGGCTAACACGGCACCAACCATTGCGTCCGGGTGCAGAGAAGAAACGGCGAGGCGGTTCGGGAAGCCGGTTCACACTTCCAAGGTCTCCCCCACTCTTCCTTCGTTCTTTCCGACGCCCTGGCTCTGGTCTCCTTCCTGCCTTTGGTCAGTCTGGTGGTGCGGCTGGAAACCGTCACTGAGGAAGGTGCAGCTGCGTCAGGAGGCGTCATGCCCGCAACCAACGCTTGCCTTGCCTCCGTCTCTGTGCCTGCCTCTTGCCTCTTAGGGCAAATACGTAACTTCACACAAGTGTCACAGAAACCACACTGTTAGGTCACTGCACTTGACTGCATTTTACTCTCGCAATCCTTGATGAGGCAGTACAGCCAGTGGCAGATGATGTGGCCTCGGTGATTTCACCCATTGCCTCAGGAGCGTCCAACCTCCTGCACGCTCGGCGGCGCGGTCCAGAGGCGACGACGATGGCTTGGATGGATGGATGGCACAGGCGCCGGCCTCGCATCCTCTAAACGCAGCCAATCATACCACTCACGCTCTCCGCCAGAGACTCAAGCCCCAGCCCAACACCAACGGCTGTCGCCACGATGTCGGTATCACCTGCCTCCACGTCTGCACCACCACGAGCGATGTCGTGCGTCATTATCAACGCCGACCCGCCACCGCCGCCGCCGTCGTCGTCGTCGTCGTCGTCGTTGTCGTCGTCGTCGTCGTCTTCGAAAGCCCAACTCCCTCCCTCCCAACTCTCTCGCCACGCGCGTTCCAAAAATAAAATACAAAGAAAAGCAAGTCTTGCGGGAGTGTCCCTTGTCCCCGCCCGTTCGGTCAGCGTCGGCGCGTACGCGCAGGTGTCTCCGCTGCTCTCTGCGGAAACCTGGGCCCTGTGAAGCCAGCCAGCCAGCCACACGTCCGTCATCCGGTCGGTGAGGTGCTTAGCCGCCCGCTAAGCGCCAAGCAGCAAGCCCCTGGCGCCGTTTCTGGAACGTTTCCAGTCCATGCCCCCCGTGTCGGCTCCACGACGGCCTGCCTGGCCCGTCCAGGCACGTCCTTGTCCCTGCCGCGCTGCCGTGCGCCAGTAGATTCCAATCGCCAGCAACGTCGTCCGTCGACATCCCCATGCCCCCCAGTTCTCGCAACGACGCCATGCTGCTCGCACACGCGGCGACCATGTCCGTCTATTTTTACTCGCCTCCCTGGCCTGAGCCTGCCGATGGTCCCTCGCCGGACATCTCTTGGACGGGGCCCCTGGGAGGCAGGCATGGGCGCTTCGCTGCGACCGAGATGTGTAAGTGCGTGGTGATCAAGACAACACACCCCCTTGCCCGTTATCAGCAACCTCTTCGCGCGCATGGTGTTGTTCTGCCAATGAAGCGCTGGCGCAGGCTTCGGACGACGCCTCGGGGGAATCGAGCGTCGTCTTTAGGCGCAGTGGCTTGCACGCCCCCTCGCTGCCGCCGGTGCCCCCAGGTGCAGCCAGAGATCTCGCCAGACACTGTCACGCCTCATGCGTCCGGTCTACATCATCATCATGCTTCTTGGGCGCTTGTTCAATGCTTCGTGCTGCCTTAATTGGGCTTCCCGACTGGAACACCACTTCATCAATACTTCGCGGTATCGTGATTGGGTTGACAACCACATCTTCAATGCTTCGGATTATCGTAATTGGGCTTCCTCGCCAGACCACCGCTCCTTCGACCGTACCTGCAGCTTCACACGCCCCCTTTCCCCCGATGAGATTCAGCCATCATCACTGGCCAGCCAGCTCATGCTCGCACACACACGCCCCCTCTCTATGCCTATGCCTGTGCTTGTGCCTGGAAAGAGTCCAAGCCAGAGCAGCGTCATGAGCATAGAGAGGAGTGAACCTATCGCCCTCATGCCACACCACCCATCGCATCCCATCGCATCCCATCCCCTGCCGTGGCAGCGGTAGTACATACGTATGTACGCGACCCCCATGCCCCGAGCTGCCGGCATGCCCTGTCGATCCCCAGGGCTCTCTCACATCTTGATATCCTACCGCATCTCCAGCTCGATCTGTCCGACAGGGGGATCTAGCAGCCGCCGCCGAACGGCTTATTTTTAGCTGGGCTTCTATAATAAGCCACCACGCACGCATGCATCGCAGGCACGCGCAGCCGCCGTCGAACAACCTACATACAACAACCTGCTGCTTAGCGAGACGTCATATATGGGCCGGCCTCGGGTCATGGGTTGTTCGGGCCCTTACTGACTGACTGAACCACCACCCCCTTGCTGCTGGGCTCACTCTTCGTCCTCTACTGCCATGTCGTTCATGCGCCCGTGGTTATACCTGCAGCGCTTGCCATGGAGACACCACCCTTCTGGCCGTAATGCTCAATGCGTGGCGTGGCGTCATCGCGTAGCCGCCCACCTACGCTCCAGCTTGGCGTATCACGGACGTCACTGGTCCGAGTCCTTGCTTTGTTGCCTCGGGAGCGTCCGTGAATTCGGTCCGCTCTGACGAGGGCGGCGCTGCGCACATTGTGCGGCAGGTGTTTATCACTTGGCGCCGATATCTGTGCAAGCGCTCGACACATCGGAAGGTTTGTTTCATGTCTATTTTTGTTCGTTCAGAAACGCTTTCATACGCATGCCATCCCATGGAGGCTCGTTGGTCCAACAGGGGTCCCCTACCTACAAAATCGTCCCGGAGACTTGTACAGTAGGCTCGGCGGTCCCAGCACCATCACGTTATCTATCTCCGATACTGAGTGCTTGTTGCAATGCCTCTTGAGATTAAACCTTGACCCCGGCGCTGGCGCGTAGGGCGATGTAGAGGTACCTTCACGGTACTTGCTTACTTCTTCTGCCGTTTGGCGCTCTTGTCGCTCACAGCACTCAGCACGCTTGCACTCCGCTTGTGATTCGCACTGCTGCTTCCAGGTCTGATCGTCTTCTCTTCCTCGGCTTTCTCGGCCCGTGCTTCCTCTTCTGCAGCCTCTGGGCCGGCAGTCTGGGGCTGCGTCTCCTTTGCGTCATCGTCCTTCTCACCGACTTCGGGTTGTTGCGGCTTTTCTCCGCCTCCCTCGCCATCGCCAGTCGCTTTGGCGGCGTCTCCGGCAGCAGCATCAGCAGTATTGTCAGCACCGCCATCCGCTTCCCCGTTTGCCGCAGTCTTCTCCGCCTCATTCTCAGGCACTGGTTCCGTGGGGGCCATGGCCTTCTCGCGCTCCGCCTTCTTGGCGGTCTCCAGCTTGATCTCGCCATCAAGCTTGTCGGAAACCTTGCGTGCGTCGAGAAGACTATTGACGGCGGCCAAGAGCTGCTCGTACTGTAGGGTCGTGGCCGCAGTGGGCATCGCCAATTTGCTCGGCACGTCCAGCTCGTTGAGCGTATTGTTAATACGTATTTGCTGCTGGTTTGACTTGTGCGAAAACATCTTGTTGATCTTTTCGGTTCTGAACGCTGGGCCGGATCCAAGCCTGTCGTGGCGAGTGACGCCATATAAAGCCTCCTCTTGACTGGTGAGCTTGCGTCGTTCCTGCGGCTGTTGTGGTTGCTGCGGTGGTGGCTGCTGTTGCTGCTGCTGCTGCTGTTGCGCTGCCTTCTTGTTGCCCGCTGTCGGCGTAGCAGCGGCTCCTGTAGATTCGCGATTGTTGTTTCCGGTGGAAGCAGCAGTGCTCTCCCGCTTAGTAGCAGACTCCTGGGGCCCGGCTTGTTGTGGAGCTGCGCCTCCCGGACTGACTCCGTCTGCACCCATGATCGACTTCCGTTTCTTCGATTTGTCAACCGTCATGAGAGTTTGGAGGAGTGCTTGGAGCCCCGCAGAGGATTTCAGAGAGCTGATATCTGCATCTCCCCGCGGATAGTCGAGACGATTGTAGAGCTCCCGCCGTTCCTCGTTGAAACGCTCGCTCCTCGCCATGATCCTCTTGATTTCGAGAAGCAGCGACTCCTCCTCCCGTGCCTCCTCGCGGGACCTTGACAATGAATGGATCGCAAAGTCCTTGCGCGCTTTCTCTTGCTGGGGGTTGAAATTCGCCATCAGCTCGTGTAGTGCGAATTCTGGCTGCGTCATGTACTGGACCGGCTTCTGAGCCGCCATCATCTTGGCCGCGACTTCGTAATATCGAGCCTTGAGGTCCTCCATCGTCCGCGATCTCGGTGTAGGCACTACAGCTTTGCTTTCGTCGCCGTCTGCATCCGCCTCGCCGTTGGTTGCCGGCGGGTTCCATTCGTATCTGTCCCAAATGATGGGCCATCGAATGTCGTAATCCCGGACGAGCTCCATCAAGTAGTCCGTCTCCTCCTTGGTCCAATCGTCACTCTTCAGCGATTGCCGGTACTGGTCATCGCTGTACTGAGGCACTGAGACCTGGACATTGTATTTGGCGAAGGTCGAGTCTTCAAGCTCTGGTTCGGGTTTGGACTCTGAGTCCTGCTGGGTCTGCCCCTGGCCCTCTTTGGTTTCCCTTCGCCTCCAGTGGCGCAGGACCAGACTAGGATCCGCGCGACCTGAGTTCCAGAACGGCCGTAGCTCCCATCGCGCGGCCGGCTTGCGACTCGTGAGTCGTCGCTTCTTGAACTGCGTGACCTCGGGCACGATCGCGATCGGGTTATCGCCACCGAGCTGGTGCACCTCGCGCGCCAAGCCCTTCAAGTTTGACCTCGGCGCCGACACTTTCTGCTTCTTGGACGGTCGCGCGCCGGCGGCGCCGTCGGGCAGATTGAGGACATCGCGAACGTCGGAGGTAGACATGTTGATGGATGCGTCAACACAGGCCTTAGATCGCGGCTTTCATCGGGGAATGCATCGACGGCGTGGAGCGACTCGAAATATGTCGCGTTCGAGCACCAAATCGAGAGCGACGAATGCTGGTGCCGCGTGTGTTCGATTGAAATGAGGAAGGGATGTCGCCGCGGGCGGTCTCGAAATTTTGGGTTCGCCGGATTGCGGACGGAGCGTCTGGAGACGCGCGCGACTACTGGCCGCCGCGCACGTGACTGCAGCACCGACCCCTGACCAGGCCAGTTTCTTGAACGTGGCAGCTTCCCACACGCGGCAGGTCGAACGCGCGCAGAGTGTCTCCCCCATCCCACGACGAGCCCTTTCGACGACGATCCCGCCGTTACGACAGACAGGACCGTCGCCAGCTCGCCGACGCACCGAGGTCAATCAATTCCATTCGGCCTGGCAGTCCACGGAGACCCTGTTCCGGCCCCCTCGTCAGCTCGACAACCCCTAGCAACATGAGGTTCCTCCTGCCGCTGCTGACGCTCGTGTCAGCTGCCCAGGCTCTCTACTTCTTCGTCGACGGAGCGACCTCGAAATGCTTCTTCGAGGAGCTGCCCAAGGGCACGCTTGTCGTCGGGCACTACTCTGCTGAGGAATGGGACGACCGCATGCACGCTTGGCAACAACACAGCGGCATCAGCATCTTCATTTCCGTCGATGTACGTCGCCGCATCCCCCTCTACAGCAACCCAGCGCGGTGCTGGGCCACGGAGGCTCTCAGGGCATCGATCGCTAACTTTTCGATGTAGGAGGTGTTTGACAATGACCACCGGGTTGTGTCTCAGCGGGGCCAGTCGTCTGGGCGCTTCACCTTCACCGCCCAGGAGGCCGGCGACCACAGAATTTGCTTCACCACCTCTTCCAGCTCTGGTCGGTCCGGCTGGCTCTCGTCTAGCGGGCCCAATGGCGGCATCAAGTTGCGCCTCGACCTTGCTATCGGCGAGACCAACCAGATCGAGAGCAGCGACAAGGGCAAGCTCCAGGACATTGCTACTCGTGTCAAGGACCTCAACGCCAGGCTCAACGACATTCGTCGGGAGCAGGTTTTCCAGAGAGTCAGTCATCGTGGGCTTCTGCAGCTCTCGAAACGTCTTACTGACTTGAATCACACAGGAGCGAGAGGCCGAGTTCCGCGACCAGTCCGAAGCTACCAACGCTCGCGTCATCCGCTGGATTGTTATCCAGCTCGTCGTCATCGGCATCACCTGCGCCTGGCAGCTCTCCCACCTGCGCTCGTTCTTCATCAAGCAGAAGCTCACGTGAGCCGTGGACCTGTCATTTAGGAGTTGGTATGAGGGATGAAGCAAAAATCTGTACTGTTAAAGAGACGCGTTCATAGCACTGGGACTTGGGCAGGGAGGCATCAATCTTGAGGACTGCAGCATTATGACGAAATGGGCGGCGATACGACGTCAAAATAGTAATAATCTATTATAGAAGGCGTCGTAGGAAAAAGAGAAAAATACACCATGAGACCCAATGCTGTCCTTTGTGAACTCAATACTACCTACTCCGGTCGCATATAGAAGTACGGCTCTAATGGCAGCCGCTGCCGTGTGTAGGCTGCTGCCGCTTGCCCCCGTGCGTTTGCAGCTGTGCGCGCACCTCGTGTTGACGCAACTGGCGCACAAAACTTCGCAGCCTTCTTTGACTCTGCAGATAATCATTAAGTTGTCGGTATCTTCGCCCGCGCTCACGACAGTACTCGCTCCAAGTATCAAAGTCCCTGTAGTCCGGGAACGTGACCTCATACCGGGACTCGACGCCTCGGTCGATGGGAAATTCCCGGCGCGGCTGTTCTCCCGTAGCGCAACAGCACAAGTAGAAGAACAAGCCGACCCCGACGGGAGGCGACTAGCCGCAGCAAAAGGCCAGCATGCAGCGAAGCTCCTCGCCATGCAGCTTCGAATAGTCGCTGGGACCGCAATGCCACATGCGGAAGAAATCCCCAACCCTGATGGGAGGCGACTAGCCGCAGCAAATGGTCTTCATGAACTTCTGGAAGCCGCTGGGCTGGGGCTCCGAAAGCCGCTGGTTAGGCTGGCCCGCCGCCGCCATGGGACCCTGCTGCGGCACCCTCTGCTGCGGCAGGTTCTGGGTGCTGTTCTGGAATTGAGCTTGAGTAGAGCCAGTCGGCGTGGCCATGTCTCGGAGACCCCCCACTCCGCTGGTGCGCTGGCCCGAAATGGCGCCGGGCGCGTTTGGCCGATCTCTCTGCTTGCCCATCTGCTTGATCGGTGACGGAGTGGGGGGTTGTGCGGCGTTTAAACGGCTGACTGTGAGGTTCTGTGCTTGCTGGTGAGAGTTGGTATTCCCAGGACGATGGCCACTGTGCAGTTCCATTTGAGATGGGCCGGGCCTCACGTTTGGGTTGTGCAGGTACGCCGCGCTGTGATTCTTCATCGAGTCCCATCCCTTTCCCGAATCCTTGCTGATCTTCATCCAGTCGTACTCGCCATCCTCGACCTCGCCGGCATTCTTGAGGGCCGTGCTGAAGAGGTCACGGAGATAGTCGTAGTCGGGAGTGTCTTCGAATCCCAGGTTGCGGACGTAAGTCAGGTACTTGCAGAACTCCTCGGGGAAACCTTCGCACAGATCCTTGATGGCCGTGGTCTGCTTCTTTTCGCCGATCTTCTCATACTTCTGCTTGTTGGTGGCAGCCTTGAGCCCCTGCCAGGGCAGGCCGCCCCGCAGGAAGTACATGAAGACGTGGCCGAGAGCCTCGAGATCGTCTCGTCGGGACTGCTCGCGGCCCAGATGTGTGTTGATGCTCATGTAACGAGCGGTGCCGGATAGTGACTTGCGCTCGCGGTACGGGATGTGCTGCTTCGTCTTGGGATCCCGATACTGCTTGGCCATACCAAAGTCGACGACGTGAATGACATTGGAGGCCTTGGTGCCAGGCCGGCCAATCAAGAAGTTGTCGGGCTTGATGTCACGATAGATGAGGTTCTTCTCGTGTATCGTTTGGACCCGGGACAGCATCTGCTTTGCTACCATGACGACTGTCTTGATGGTGAATCGCCGGCCGCAATGATCGAACAAGTCCTCAAGCGAAGGACCGAGGAGGTCGATGACGAGGATGTTGTGGAGGCCTTCCTGGCCGAAGTAGTAAACATTGGGAATGCCGGCTAACAATGTGATCAGTCATGCCGGCTCGTGGTACTGGGGCAGGATTAGAGTGTCTGCGTTAACAGACGAAGAGAGTGCTTACGGCAGCCGACAAGGATCTTGTATGTTCTGTATTCATCCCGCAACTGGGGAGCGTCGCTCTTCCGTGGTTCCTACACGAGCGCGGTAAGATACTGAAAGACTGGCAATGGCACGCCGTCGGCGACGAGGAGGAGTGGACTCACGAATTTGATGGCAACTTGCTGGTTGTTCAACAGATTGGTTCCCTCGAAAATGACGCCGAATGAGCCCTCGCCAATCTTCTTCCCTACCCGGTAGTGGACACCGACGACATTCGACGAAGACGAAGCCATCGTGTCAAGGCCGGCAACCAGGCCTCAAACGACGGTGCAATGTCAGAGGGACGCTGCGATGATGGTGTCGTGACAAGGTGCGTGTGGTCTGCTACCGCCCACTTGTCGGGGTTCGACGGGTGGCAGGGACGGGTTGGCTGCAGCGAGCACGCGGAGCTCGGTGCGAGCAGCGATGCTCCGACCGGTGGAGCGAAAAGGGGCGGTCGGCGAGGCGATGGCTGGTAAGCAAAACCGAGAGTCGACTGGTCAGCGACGACGGGAGGGAATAAGCATTTCTGAAGCGATGCGGTCGTGGACACGGTCGGTCGTCAGGGTGGACGGTGGGGGATCGTATGTTGTTGTTGTTGCGTGTGGCGGTGGTGATGTTGAGGGAAGAGTCTGCCTGCGTGCACGCAGACGGGTGAGGCAACAGAAACGGGGGGGCGAGAGAGGGCGACGCCGGGCGGGTGTGGGCGGACAAATTGGGCGCGAGAACGGGGGAGGAGGCCCAGGAGCACCTGCTGGGCAGTTCCGGCAGGGGTGCAGCGCAACCATCCACTGGGAGGGGGGCTCGAGGAGGAGAAGGGGGGCGGACAGGCAGACAGCACGGCGCCTCAGGCAGTGGAGGCCGGGCAGCCCCAGCGGGCAGCCTGGGCCAGGCCAGCAGGGACTCGGCGGCGCGGCAGTCGGGCAGTCCACCTCCACCTGGCCACCTGCACCTGCAGGCTCACTTGGCTCACCCTCACTCACCTCCACCTGGGCACTGGCAAGACTGGCACCCGACCTTGCGCCTCCAGCCTAGCACGCTGGCGCCAGACCTCATCTAGGCAGCCCACCGCCCGGGTCAGCGGCCAATGGCCTGACCATGTTGGCGGCGCCGCACCAAGGAACCTGGAAGCACGCGCGGCGCGGGCTGGCCTCATCGACGCGCCTCAACGATCAGACGCCAGCCGCTCGCTCGCCGCAACGCCTCTCGCCACGAGAAAAACGGCGGGCGCCTGGATCTCGCCATGGCAGACGAGCGCCCGACACGCACGCCCTCTTCTTTCCGCCGGCTCATCGTCAACCAGCAAGAGGTGGCTCAAACCAGGGCTGAGTGCCACAGGCGACTGCAGCTCCACCGCCCTGCTGCAGGCTCAGCCAGATCAATCATAAATACCCAGACTTGCCTGGCATGCGCGCCTGCGCCCCAGCTGGAGGCCCGCAGGCTGAGGGCCAGCCGCGAAAGGCAGACCCCTCGGCCGGGCCGCGCCCGCGACCGTTCGATCGACACCTGCGAAGTGCACCACCACCGCACCTTGGCCTTCGACCGTCGCCGTCGCCGTCGCGGACGTCGCGATCACGGGCCGAGGGGGAGCCGGCGCTGTCAACTTCAGGCCAGAACTAAAGCGGACACGAGCGGAGGCGCCGCAGCCGCCACAGCGCCGTGCGTAGCGCGGGTTGACTCGAGGTCTGCACGGCGCCCAGAGGCTCGAGTCATCCACTGATTCAGGAACGCACAGTGGAGTGGATCGGGGGCATCTGGGGCAAGGTACGAAAGTTTAAAAACGCGCGGTGAGGTGCTGTTGGGACGGCTCCGTTCCGTTCGAACATAAGGTGCTGGCCACCGCCGGGCCACCACCACCACACCACCACCCACACTACGGTTCCGGTCGTGGGCGAGAGCCATGGCGGGTTGGTCCC
Organism: Purpureocillium lavendulum; assembly: GCA_029168975.1. Taxonomy (NCBI): domain Eukaryota; kingdom Fungi; phylum Ascomycota; class Sordariomycetes; order Hypocreales; family Ophiocordycipitaceae; genus Purpureocillium; species Purpureocillium lavendulum. The sequence continues at coordinate 601,623 of JAQHRD010000005.1, read as the reverse complement.
AGCGACGCCGTCTGCACGCGCCCCCTCGACCTGCATAATTTGGCCATTGGCTCGGCGGCCAGCCTCAACCTGGGCCTGGGCACGGGCACGTCGGAGGTGATTCGCAGCCCCGTCTGGTCTGGGGGCGAGGTGGCCTGGCTGGCCTCTTGGGCTCTACTGGTTTGTTCTCACTGCGCGATCGTCCCCCTCCGAGATGATTCGCAAAAAGTTCGTCGATAGCTAGCACCAAGCGCGGACATCGGACGCAGGGTCGGCGCAGGCGAACAGACGCCGAGGATCCAAGACACGGGCGCAGGTGGCACACTGAGCGGCCCTTGCGCGCCGCGTTCTGTGGCTTGTGTGGGTACCTCCCGAGTCGGTGGGCGCCCACACCAGCGCCGGGTACCGCCCACACCAGAGTCGAACCAAGACTCGGGATCGATCTGGACCACGGCGCACCCGATTATGCGCACTGGCGGTGCGGTGCTCTGCTTTTTGCGCCGTCGCCGCCACCAGCCCGGACCTGCTGTCGAACGCGCGCGCGGATTGATCGCGCTCTGCACGATACGATACGGGCAGACAGGTGATGGTTCGGCCGCGAGCCGGCGCACTACGTTAGCAAGTACTCGTATGAACTGGGCGCCATCGCCCACGAGCTCACGTGCAGGTGATGGCGCTCGTGCTGGTGCTAAACCGTGTGTATCCCGTTTTGGAGTCCATTGTTGCGGTGCGGCCGAGACACGCATCCCGCTGGCATTCCAGCTGCGCGGTCGTCGCCTCATCAACGAACTGCGAGCGGGCATCTGCTCGGTGCGTGTTGACGCCGTTCTTGCCGGCGTCGCCAAGACATACAAGTAGGTACGTACGAGTAGTTCCCTCTCCATACACAGGGAGGGGGAGCAAATCCCCGCTGGCGAAATGACGGGCGGCCCTGGCACGGCATGGCACGGTTCTGGGTGCAGGGCAATCTCCAATCTCGAGAGTCAATCTCGCACCGGACGCTAGAGGCAGGGAGGGGAGCCGGCCGAGCAAGCAACCCTGCCGCCAATCAACCACGGTGGACGACGCCCCCTTTGGCGGTCGAGTGCTACGAGGTGAGTTGTTGGCGAGGTGTTGTCGCGACCATGTATGCGCGCGGAGACGGTCTCCAGATTCGCGTCGGGGGGTTCCTCACCGTGGGCCATCCTGGGTCCGTTCATTCGCGTCGAGCCATGGCCATGGGCCGTTGCCTTCTTTATGTGTCTTGTTTCCTCGTGGCATCGCCGCTCTGCCGTGTCTGTTCTCGAGCCAGGCGCTCCGGCCGTCCATCGGCTTCAATTGATGGTGAACTAAAATCTCGGCGGTGGAATAAATTCCACGAGCCACCTCATCCTCACCCCATGGCACCTTCCCGGCGAAGAAGCTGCACCCACCGCATTGGACGGATGCCACCTTGGCCACACCGCCCGCCGAATCGCCGCCGCCGGCCAGTCCGTCCGCCGCCGCCCTCGCCCACGCCCAGCAGAACGACCCCCGGCCCCGCCTTTGCGCATTGCTCCGGCAGATTGTCTCTCCACCTGGCAGCTCGCACCCGCGGTGTCAACAACAAGCGCAGAGAGAGGAGTCCCCGTTTCTCCCGCGGGACGGCCGTCTGTCGAGCATGCATACCGCCATTTTCCACAGCGCAGACAGCTTGCTACCTGGGTAGTCTGTCTGCCGTCGGCCGTCTGCCCACCGGCGGCCGCCGTCTCGATGCGCATGAAGCTGCCCCATGCGCGGCCGTGCGTGCATATGCGAGTCTGGCCTGTTGTTGCTGGAGCGGTGCGTTTGAGCCCTCGCCAATGCCAACCAGGCAGGTCCCGGGATCAGGCAGACAGACAGACAGCCGGGGGGGAGGGGATCCTCGTCGTGACTCGAGTGTCTACACGTACGAACTACGAAGTACGTATGACGCGGCTCCCCAACTTGGAAGCTCTGGGCATCGGTTTCAACAACCCTTGCGCATGTCGTCGTCTTATAGTAGCTGCCTTCCGCTGATACCCCCGCTCCTCGCGCACACCTCTGTGTCAAGAGCTGCATCAGCGTCTCGGTCTCTCGGACGTCGCCTGCGGTGGGTGCGGGCGAGTGCCGAAGCTGACACATGGCCCTCCGTGCTTGCTTCGGGTAAGCATCTTATCTCCATCATCCCCGTCTTCACACCCGACGCGACTTTGCTTTGAGCTCGTCACGCCGCCCGAACGCTGGCGTTGAGGTCGACGTCGGGTAAGCAGACATCTTTCGAGAGCCGCTCTACCCTGCATCCATGCGGCTTGCAACCGCGCTTGACGGCTAAACGCTCGGGTACGAGTGCCGTCCTCCAAGCGACGCCATGGGCAACACCGGCACTTCACGTTCAATCATGGGCACCTCACGCCACCTCACCTCTCTGGCGCGACCATCTCGCTGACAAACGTCTTGGTTAACCGCCCCTATAATGTCCCGATTCGGCGAAGACGCCGCCGCCGCCGCCGCCAAAAAAACGATCCACCTGGCGAAGCTATCCCCTCAAGTTGTCCCTGCTGTCCTTCCTGTCCTGCTGTGCCCCCCGCGCGCCCCCGTGTGCGTGCCGGTCCCAGTCACACGGCGAGACAGAAAAACCTCTCAAAATTGGGTGCTGACTTCGGAGAAAACGGCTTTAGCGGGTGCTTGACGGCGCGGAGTCGCCACGGAAGGACGCCAGCGCCGGGACGATGATGCGCCGCGACAGGTGGGACCGTGGAATCTTCAACAACAATTAAAACGCCTCTTGGTGGGGGGAGCCTTGGGGGTTTGCTCCCAGGCTCCCTTGGCTCGGTCCCGCCTCCTCCTCGTCGTGGCTGCCCCGCATCCCCTGTTCCGTGGACCGGGAGGGGCCAACGACATCATCGGTGCTGCCTCCGAACGCCGGTCCGCGTCCGCGTAGTATAAAGCCGCGGGCCGTTGCCCCCTGGCGACAAGCCAGGAGAGGACCCGGAAGCACAAGCATCGCACTCACCCACGTACGAAGCACCACCGACACAATGACGAAGCCCGAGGACATCCCTCCCATGACCTACCGGTTTCTCGGTCAGTCTGGTCTGCAGGTCTCCGCCATCTCCCTGGGCGGCTGGCTCACGTATGGCGGCCACGTCGATCGAGGTATGAGAAACCGTCATAACGACCCCCGGGGGGCTGAGCAGTTGGTGGTTCGCGGGTCGCGCAGATGACTGACCGCGGCCGCGCGCGTATACAGAGGGCACCTTTGCCTGCATGAAGGCCGCCTACGACTGCGGCGTCAACTTCTTCGACTGCGCCGAGGTCTACGCCGCGGGCGAGTCGGAGATCGTCATGGGCGAGGCCATCAAGAAGTACGGCTGGAACCGCAACGACCTGGTCATCTCGACAAAGGTGAGTCGCGGAACCCCCCCCCCCTCCTTCGTCGACAGCCAAGGCTGTCGCTGTCACACGAGGCTGATCCGCCCGGTTTCCGCTGCCAGGTCTACTGGGGCGCTGCGTTCGGCAACAACCCCGTCAACAACAGGGGCTTGTCACGCAAGCATGTCGTGGAGGGCGTCAACGCCTCGCTCAAGCGCCTGAACCTCGAGTACGTCGACCTCATCTACGCGCACCGGCCGGACCGGCAGACGCCCATGGAGGAGACGGTGCGCGCCTTCAACCACATCATCGACGCCGGCAAGGCCTTCTACTGGGGCACCTCGGAGTGGAACGCCGACGAGATCGCGCAGGCGTGGCGCGTCGCCGACCGGCTCGGCCTCGTCGGCCCCGTCATGGAGCAGCCCGCCTACAACATGTTGACGCGCGAAAAGGTCGAGGGCGAGTTCGCCCACCTGTACCGGCCCGAGAACGGCAAGCTGGGCCTCACCGTCTTCTCGCCCATGAAGCAGGGCATCCTGTCGGGCAAGTACCGCGACGGCATCCCCGAGGACTCGCGCTTCGCGCAGACGAGCGTCGAGTTCATCAAGGGCTACTGGAAGCGCACCTCCAAGGACGACTGGGCCGGCATCGTCGACCAGGTCAACAGGCTGCAGCCCATCTCCGACCGCCTCGGCATCAAGATGAGCACCCTCGCCCTCGCCTGGGTCCTCAAGAACCCCAACGTCAGCTCCGCCATCACGGGTGCGAGCAGCCCCGAGCAGGTCTACGAGAACTGCCGCGCCGTGGCCGCCGTCGACAAGCTGACGCCTGAGATCATGGAGGAGATTGACGGCATCCTCAACAACAAGCCGCCGGCGGTGACGCTGCGGCACTGAGATATCGGCGTCCAAGTTGGAGGAGGCGTGATGGGTATCCTATCTCGGATCAGGACGATGTGAAGGCTGGAGTGCGACGACCGGACCATACCTCGTCTGCGGCCGGAAGGGCTCGGCTTAACTAGAAGACATAGATGATCTTGAAGTCGACTGTACGAGCGCGAGAATAAACACAGCGCACATGCTCACTGGCCAGCAATGCATAGATAGTCAATGGCGCCGCTTGATTGGAAACAGCTCAGCTCAGCTGTAGTACAAGGCTTAAACACACACGCAAAAGTCGCACCATAACAGGAAAGACAATCCCCCGAGAGACCCTTGGTCCAAGAACAAAGCCAGAACCTCCTATTCAAAGGCCATTGGGGCAGCTCTCCCTCCAGCTTCAGGCTGCGGGGGGCCGTCATAGCCCTCGCGCCTCATAAACTTGCCCAAGAGATGCGCACAGCGTTGCGCCCAGTCCTCGTCCCCCTCGAAGCCCGCCCATACAAGCGTGACGCCGCACGCGTCACGCTTCTCGTCAAAGACTTTGTTGCATTGGAGAGTAGTCAGGTATCTCCTGATGATCTCCATCGAGTCCTCCAAGGCCTCTCCGGCGCGAGGGTAAACGTAGACTTTAACGGTAGTTGGTACCCTAGGTGGTGGTTGCCGGAAGATTGACGGGAAATCGATGGGATGTCGAGGATAGTGATGCATTCTAAGATATGATGAGCTCTGTGGAAAGACAAAGCATAAAGACAATTTCGATACAAGGATAGATGGCCGTCTTCTAGATCAATCTGTTCCGCGTATCGGTCAAGTAAGAGATAGTATACAAAGATAAGAAGAGGAACGGCCGAGGAGCGGCCGTACATCTCTTTATACCCTCGCGCTAAATCCCTCGGCCAGATTCCGTTTTATCAAACTATATCCGTAGTTTCCCAATTATATAAAATCGAGCTACAGTAGTAATTTCAAGAAGGGCGCTGTGGCCACCAGACCCAGTCGTGTTCCGCCCGGGTTCGCTGAGACTCAGGGGCAACGTTGAAACGGACGGGTAAGTAGGGGAACAGCAGTCACCACCCAGAGGTCACTAAAAGTTCATCCCTGCGAGATCTACGTAATAATATGACGTGACGGACTCTTTGCCTAGAGCGCGAACGCGCGGCTATGGTACCAGGCTCAGCGCAGGCCCACCTACACGGTACTATCGAAAACCACCTCTGAGAGACACTTGACGATAAGATGGAGCCTCCTTTTTCAAAGCGAACTCGCAGAGGGCTCCGCCCCCACATTGGCGCTCGTCTGGACGGGCTTGTCATAACGCCGGCTCTGAAGGTACAGCATCAATACACAGGAGCAGCGACCCTGCCGCCCGGGAACCGGGTTCGGGCCTCCCGACCAGGCAAACGTGATGCGGTGCCCGTCACGGCCCTTCTCCGCGTAGGCGCCGGCGCACTTACGTTTGCGCATGTATTCAAGGACTTCCTCCTTCACTTGGTCCAAGGTCCGGCCGGCACGGGGATAAGCGTCGAATTGCAGAGGTCCGGAGTACGCCAGTTTGGGAAAGGCGTACATTCGAGGATAGTGATGCATTCTGCGTCTGTTGGCTCCGATAGAGGACGAAGCACAAAGTTGCTTTGACAGGGACTTGACAATATGCGGGCTGTCTCTCTCGAACTGTTTTGTATAGACAAGTACACAAAGAAAAGAAAGAGAGAGGGGGCGAGGAGCAGCAGCAGCAACTCTCATTTTCACTCCCGTGCCTTGCGTCCCTGCCTGATTCCGGCTCATTTACGTACAGACGAGGTTGGCGCTGCCGCAGCGATGGTAGCAAAATGGCTCTGTGTCAACCACATCACGTTGCGCCCGGCTATGCGGAGGCGTGACGAGATGGTGAAACAAACGTCATAACGAGAGGCGCCTAGATATCACGAGAAGAGTATCCCAGCGAGATCTATGCGTCAAAATATCGCGCGACGAATTCTCTAGCTACGGCGAGAATGCACGGCTATAGGCTTAAATGTAGGCGCAACAGTCGTACTACAACATGAAAAACAACTCTCGAGAGAACTTTGGTAAAGAAAAACCCGAAGCCTCCTTTTCAAAGCGCATACTAACAGGACTCCTCCACTCTGACGAGTTCCCAGCGGAACCCATGACTCTTGGCAAGGCGCATTAATTTGATCCAGCAGCAGTTCGCGTGGAAACACTGGGCCCCCTTGGAAAACGTGATATAGCCCTCGCCACGGCCCGTCTCCGTGATGTGTTGGGCACATAGCGTGCCGGCTATCTGTTCATCGAGGGCCCCCTTCACCTCGTCTAAGGTCTTTCCGGGTGGAGAAAAAATGTTGACGCTCTGGGCTCGACGAAGATCTACCGCGAGTTGCAACACCCTAGCTACAGCATCGGACGTAAGTTGTATGTTGTCTCGATCCATGATGCGGGATGACGAGGATAGTGATGCTCCGAGATGAGCTCTATTGAGCGACGAAGCAGAAAGTTGGTTTCGATAGAGGAATTTGAGTGGATATTTTCTATAGCTCGGTCAAGTGCAAGAGATGAGCATACGAAGGGAATAGCAGAGGGAGCGAGGAGCAGCAGCAACGTCTCTTTATACCCTCGTGCCACGTCCCGTGCCCGATTCTCCTTTGCGAAATACATCCACATTTTCTCCATCACAGAGAACCGAGCCACTATCGCAGCGATGACAGTTGAACGGCGCCGTCATCACCAGACCAAGTCATATTCCGCCCGGTCATGCAGAGACTTGACATGCAAGGTGAAAGAGACGCATCAGTTGGACAACGAGAAGGCTCGCGGATGTCGCCAACACTCGGCCCTGTGGCATCCATGATTAAAATTTATTAGGCTACGAAATTCTCTGCCTGCGGCGCGAATTGCGCGACTACCGCTCATCTTGGGGAGGGGAAAAAGGAGGCAGTCGCCACCTTGAGGTCAATTCCGCCTCCGCTGGTGCCACCTGAGCCATCTCGACGCCAAAATCTTGTGTGACGGAAACCCCCAACAGTACTCGTGGTTGGACAAGGTCCCCAGGAGACCAACCCAGCGATGCAGGGCCAGCGGATATATAAACCGCGTGCCCGTTAGTTAGAGGCAACCCGCACATGGCGGGCCGTTCACCTCAAGTCAGGGAACCCCAATCCGCGTGCATGCTGCTATGTAGTTCGTAGGTCGTAGTCCGTACAGCGTACGGGGAGCTGTGCGCCCGAGTTGGGAGCGGCCTTTGCGCGTGTCTCGCCGCGACTGAAAGAAGAGGGCAGGCCAGGGCTGCGAGTCAAATAACAACAACATCGCAATGGCTGATGGTCTGTGGGCATGGCTCAGTTGATTGGTGGTGTTGAACCAACAAGCGTGGGAACGCATTGCTGGCTTTGCGTGGCCCTTGAGACAGGGCTATCACGCGGTCTGTCAGTGCGGGAGAGCTCGACCGTCACGTTGCCGATGCTTGACAATGCCCACCGCAGAGATGACTCGCGAGCATGGAGTATCTCCAGGACAAGCCAACCCAGATCTGCCGACCCCAATTTCGACACAACTGAACCAGGCTAATGTTGTAGCCCTTCTCTCACGTTGCGTGGCAGGCTGCATCTCATGTGAGAGGCCGAGGGGGGTGCAGAGCATTTGTCTGAAACGTTTGTGCATGGCCAGCTTCTTAGAATATGTACATGACGTGGGTATGGGCAGACGGTTCTGTAGAGCGTAGTCGCCTCGCGCCCATCTGGGTAAAAGCCAACCGCCTCGCCGTTCGCCAGATGATTACCTAGTAGTCTTCTTCGTCAACGATTCCGGCCGTCTCCTCGAGGCCCCGCAGCACCTCCTCTATCTCGGAAGGGTCGGTGATGGCCCAGACGCCGCCGCCCTTGACCGAGTCCCTACCCCGGACGCCCACCTCCTTTCCCACGAGGTTGCGGCCGACCTTGCCAGGGCCAATACCGACCCAGCGCCGCACTTTGGCCCGCTGGTCCAGGTAGCGGATGCTGTCCCACCAGCGGACCGTCTCGAGGCAGCCGCGGGCCAGCAGCTCCTTGAGCTGCTCCTTGCTCTGGAAGGGCCGCGCCGTGACGTTGCTGACGCACGGGATCGCCGCCGGGAACGTCACCATGTCCTCGCCCTCGCGCCCGGCCACACGGCTCTTGCGGTCGAGCAGCGTGCGCATGACGGCCACGGCGGGCTTCATGATGGGGCTGTGGAAGGGGCTGTCGCTGTGCAGGCGCACGGCGCGCGGGTCGTGGCCGAGGAACTGCCGCACGTGGGCGATGAGCGTCTTGATGCGCTCGAGGTTGCCACTCAGCACGATCTGGTTCTTGCTGTTAATGTTGGCAATGAGCACCTGCTCAATGGGGGGCACGTCCTCGCTGCTCTCGGACTTGCCGCCCTCGCTCGAGTGGCCGACAAAGGCGCGGATGGCGTCAATGAGCCCCGTCAGGTACTCGGGCTCGGTGATGACGGCCACCATGCCGTACTCGCCGCCGTAGTCTTGGACGGCGCGGCGCGTCGCCTCGGACATGGCCTCGGCGCGCCGCTGCACGAGGTACAGGCTGTCCTCGAAGTGCATGTACCCACCCGCGACGAGGGCGGCGAACTCGCCGAGGGAATGGCCGAGCGTGTAGTCGAAGTGATCGGCGGTGTGGAATCCGAATTCGCGCTCGAGGATGCGCAGGATGCATATGGACGTGGCCATGATGGCGGGCTGGGCGTTGGTCGTCTGCGTCAGGACCTTGGACGGCCCATGCTGGATCACGTCGGAGAGCTTGTACCCGACGTGGTGGTCTATCTCATCGATGATGTGGGACGCGGTGGAGGGGAAGGCCTCGAGCCAAGGCGTGAGCATGCCGACCTTTTGCGTACCCTGGCCTTGCGCAGAATGTCAGCCAGCTGTCCCTGCTCTGCCACGCTGGGGCATGTCGTGAGTGTCGGGGCTGCTCACCTGGAAAAAAAATGGCCGTCCGCGGCCGCTTCGGTCGCGCCGATCTGGAGAAGCATCTCCTGGGCTGCTCGCCGGCGGCCGTGACTCGGCGTGGTGGCTCGCGCTCGCGCGTCGTCGCCGCCGCCGTCGTTCTCGCGGCTGTGGTCGTCGTCGCCGCGCATCGGCGCCGCAGCGCAGGTCCCGCAAAGCGCTTCATACCTGAGCCGTGCCGCGGCCGGGTTGCAGCTGGCGAGTTCAGTGCAGTGCGTGGCTCATGCTGTCGACGAGAAGGCCAAGGACGCGGGAAGGAGAGGGAGGAGGCGAGAGGGGAGTTGGTCCGGCTGGTTGGAGGTGGACGAGACCAAGACCTCCAGCTCACGAGCGCCCAGCACGGTACTTGAAGGCACTAACCACTCACTGCCTTCCATGTCCTCCCCACGGCAGGCGCCTGCCCCCCCCAGTGGCCCCCCCAGTGCCCCCCAAGCCCCCCCAAGCCACCCCAGCTGTACCGAACGGGCGCTTTACTTCGGGCGCCCCATTCAACGCCAACCAACACGTGGGGCCTCTCGGCCTTGACGGGTGGACCTGGCACCCCCTGAGCCGACCCGAAGGCCGCCGCGGCCTCATCAGCGTCGCCCGCTGGGCCGAAATTGCCGGCCCCGGGTGTCCACTGTTGCATCAAGAACTCCGGCCGACGAGACATCGCGGGTTCAACGACGGGCGGCGCGATTGGCCACCCTGAAATGGAGCATGCCGCGTGACTGACACACTGCAATATACGATATTGCTTCCTTGACCTGTTTTGAGGTAATTATTCTGTGCACCTCCCATCGACTACGTACAGTATGTACCTCGCAGCTAGCATCGGATCTCGACGCCGCCCTTGCTCACCGTCAGGTATTTGACGCCCTTGTACGGCTTCACTCCCTCGCCCAGGCCGCGGCTCTTCCTCGTGTCTATCACGATGCTGTCCACTTTCAGTCCGCTCGCCAGCCATCCCTTGACCGCGAAGCTCACCGACGCCGAGCTTGGCATCAGTATCTTATTCTGCGCCACCCGCTTCGCATCTTGTTCGTCGCTTCCCTCGTCTTTTTGCTGCTTGGCCTTGGCAGCTGGTGACGTCTGGTAAGGCCCGCTGTACGAATATCCGTTGCCGAATCCAAAGCCACTTGGGTCGAACTCTTGTTCTTCTTCCTCGTCCACCAGTGGTCCGACCACGGTACATCGTAGCCCGAAGTGTGACGTCGGGCCAGACAACTCCTTGGCCGGTACGTGCCACTCCAACGCCCGCTCCCCCGGGTTGAAGCTCGCGTCACCCCTGCTAGGGCGGATGTCCGACAGGTTCCTCACGTCATCCGGTAGCGGGATCGTAATCTTCAGGTCGTCCAGTAACGGAGCAGCGGGCGTCCCTGGATGTGGGCCGCCGAGTCTACCGGAGTTGCTGCCACGTCCCGGTTGACCGCCAGACGATGAGCCTGCCGTGCCAAATATCTTGTTGACTTGTAGCCGGACCTCAAACTCGGACCCGACAGGGCCAAGACCCGTCTTCATGTCCAAGTTCACCGGTAGCTTGAGATTGTTTGCGCTCAAGCTACCGCTCTTACCGCTAGTGAACGGTAGCAAGTCCACTTCGTACCCAGCCAAGATAAAACGGCCGTCTGGTGGTATGAAGCTCAATTCTCCTGGCCGCTCCTTCCACCTATTTAAGCGGACGCAGGGGTGAAATACCGGCAGCTCGACAATACCAGACAGGTTGTGTCTCCCGGAGGGCCCCGAGAGGCTAAGCGTAATATCGGGCACGCCGGACACCTTGGCCGTAAATGCGATCGTCCCGTTGGCAAAGGCCGCGAGGGGTCTGCCCGACGGCGCGAGCGTGACGGATAGGGTCTCGACGACATCGGCGTACATTTCGTTGGACGTGTGGCGGACGTTTGCCCGCCTCCACGGTAGAGCTGGAGTGTTGGAAGCAATCAGGGACGGCGCGCTCGAATTCGACAAGTTGTTACCCAAAGGACTTTTCCTAGTAAACGGTCAGTCGAATGCCCGCTCGCAACGGGGGGATCCTGCGCGCACCCGGGGAGGGTTATGCTCCCGAGGAGCTTGCCCACCCAGCCCTCAATCTCCACCACCTCCCGCAGCGCATTCGGTTCCGTCGTGCTTATCGTACCCGCATCGCACATCTCCGTGAGCAATTGGGCGACAATGTCATAGTTGTTCTCGATCTTGACGGCCAGCAGCGGGGCGCCGAGGAAGTCCTCGAGGGCGTCGACGACGCGGTGAAGGAACTCGAGGACGAGCAGCGGCTCGATCTCGGTCGACGACGTGGCGAGGAGCAGCAGGTTCGCGTGTGACAGGCTGAAGACGAGCGTCGGCGGGCTCGTGTTGGGGAGGTAGATCAGGTTCGGCCTCGGGGCGGGATGCTCGAGGTAGAGGGGCAACAGGTGCGACGCCGACAGCGGGCGCCCCGTGTAGGTGTGAGAGAGCAGCGCATTTCTGCGGTTGGAGCGGTCAGAGACAGGTCAACGGGGATGGTTGGAGGCGCGTACCTGTTGTCGTCGTAGACATGAACCGCCTCGATAACCCCGTTCATGGCTGCGGCTGTCGCCTTTCCCAGGCGTTGCTGGACGGAACTGCCAAGCTCCAGCGCGATGGGGGCCGTCAGACAGACAGCCCACCAGAGCCACCTCGCCCGCAATGACGAAATTAAATGTTAGTGCTGCTGACTAACCCAACAGCGCGGCCGTGTAACGAGTGCCGTTTCAAGCTCTCACAACTGCCAAGGGCACCACCAGCAGCAGGTCGGGGCCTCCCTCGATCATCCCACTCCAGGCACGCTCGGCCGCATCACCGTCCATTGAAGCCGGCGGCCGGTTCCTCACAATGGCCGGCGACAAGATCCCGACGCTGCACTCCCTGGAGAAGCCAGAGGACCTCAAGCAGCTCATGCGCCAGGACCGCGGTGACGACTGCTTGAGCTGCAAGATAGTAGGCAAGTCACGCCATCCCCGTCGCCCTGGCCAGGCTGGTGGTCCTTGTATCTGACCTGTGATGTCCGCGCAGGCAGCGGCGCCTTTTTCGGCTTGGCCGGCTACAGCTACTTCTCTGGCATGTCGCAGCTCGAGAAGCGGCGCGCCGCCATCCTGCAGAGCAACTCCATGTTCGGCATGAGGAGCCGCAAACTGGGCATCGCGAGCATCTCGCTGGGCCTGGTGTGGATGGGGCTGTGGAGGGCATTTCGGTGAGCGCTGACGATGGCCAGTCGCTGGTTCGCAGGGCGCATGCAACGACAAGCACACAACAACGGCTGCTCTATGGCTTGAGCACTGTTTCACGGGCGGGCGCAGACTGGTTCGCCTTGCGTTGCTGGGGGGAAGAGGCGCAAAGTTGGCGCCGCGTGTACGAGAATGTATCATATGTACCACCACCACAGATGCTGCAGCGACGGTTCAGAGCACCGCAGTGCAAAGGCCTTACCGAGGGAAGCAATACTCCAGCCAAGGGAAATACCTCGCTCAAATTTAATGTTTCAATCACCACTCGCGCCGTTGGTGTTCCAACATGTGCTTATACTCAGTGATGGACCTTAGACGTGTGCTCGTCCACCACACAGGCAGGTAGAACAACCGATGGGTGGACCCGGCAGATTAGCAATCCTACATCACAACAAAAGGTCAGACGACTCTCGCGAGCTCACATTTCCTGCAATTTATGAGTACAAGGTGGTATTGTGGAGTGTATGATGGGTGCTCGCCCCGGGCCGAGCACCAGCTGCGCGCAGCACCAGCGACAGAAAAGCTCACCTCAAGCGGGCCCCACTTCAAACCTCAATTTCACATCTCAACCTCAACGTCCATCCACGAACACACCCACGCCGCAACCACATCTCCCTTCACAGCCCGCCACGCGCATCGAAGATTCACCCAGACGACAAACTCAACCGATTGGGCCTCTAGCGGCGTCACGTTCCCGGGCCGCTACCCCTTCTGCGCCCCCGTCGCTGCGCGACGACGTACCTCACCTCACTCACCTCACCTCAGCTGCCTGCTCGTCCGCCATGCCCATCACCATCCTCCAGCCCCAGCCCGCGCCTTCGCGGCCCCTCGGCGCGACATCCTCCGCAGCGCGGCGCGGCGCACGCCTCGACGACTCGGACTCGGACTCGGACTCGGATGGCGGCGGCGCGGACCTGCAGGGCGACGTGCCGATGCGAGCGCCGAAACGCCGCCGCGCGAGCTTTGACGACGACAACGACGATGACGCCGCCGAGATCCTCACGCCCGGCACCGTCATAACGTCGAATCCGCAATGGATGCGGTAAGCGGGCTCCTCCCTTTGTTCTTCGGTTTTTATATTCTCCACGTAATGTGGAGGGGCACCGTCATCGAGCCAGGTGTGTGTTTGCTGATCTACGTCTCTCCCTCATCAAACAGCGGCCACGGCACATACGTCCCCCCCAACTCGACGGACATCACGTCGTCGCTTGCGGGAACGCTCACCAAGACCAACAAGCTGCTGTCGGTGCGGCCCCTGCGCGCGCGCTACACGCCCGAGATCGGCGACCTCGTCGTCGGCCGCATCGTCGAGGTGCAGGCCCGGCGGTGGCGCGTCGACGTCGCCGCCTCGCAGCTCGCCATCCTGCAGATCTCGGCCATCAACCTGCCCGGCGGCATCCTGCGCAAGCGCACCGAGACGGACGAGCTCCAGATCCGCTCCTTCTTCGCCGAGGGCGACCTCGTCGTCGCAGAGGTCCAGCAGCTGCACCAGGACGGCGCCGCCAGCCTCCACACCCGCAGCCTCAAGTACGGCAAGCTGCGCAACGGCGTCTTCGTCGGCGTCTCGGGCACCGGCGGCGGCGGCGGCGTCGTCCGCTCCAAGCGCCAGGTCTGGACCGTCGACGCTGCCAACGGCGCCGCCAAGGTCGACGTCCTCCTCGGCGTCAACGGCTACATCTGGATCAGCAGGCACGTCGAGGGCGACACGGCCGCCGCAGAGGCCGCCGCCGCCGGCATCAACCGCATGGAGGAGGCGGTCAGCAGCAAGGTCTACTCGAGCCAAAACGACGACATTGACGTCGCCACCATGCGCGAGATTGCGCGCTTCAGGAGCGTCATCCTCGCGCTCGTCGAACACGGGCTGAGGGTGGACGAGGACACGGTGACGAGGGCATATCACGAGGCGGTGGAGATTGGCCGCGAGTCCGCAGACGACGACTTGTACTTGGGAGGAGACCGGGGGAGGAGGCTGGCTGCCGTCATTGCTAATCGGTAGATCCCGATAGATACATAAAAAAAAAACATCACCAGATAATTCAGCGCAAGTGTGCTTCACCTCCCATCTTGCTTGAATCCACGTCTGATCTTGCTACTCTCGGGCCTGGCTTCTCGCTGCAATAGCATGCAAGAGAGTACATAACTAGGTGTCCATTGTACATACACATACACATTGGCCCCCGTGACAAAAGAAAAGCATCGCTAGGAAAGTACAGGCACGCGGCGCCCCCCTCAAGACACGACTGCGTCGCCTGCGGGTATGTCTTTCTCCCAATTTTCGCTACGTCCGACGAACCCCCGAACATCAACCTTTTCTAGAGACGTGCTTGAGGCGGCGGCGCATCGGTGCCATTTACAGGCCTAGCGAGCTTCTCTTCAGCCCAAGGAACGCAAAGACGGCGACGAGAATCCCCCACCTTAGAGCAGCAGAGGAGGCACTCTTTCCACCGAGACCAAAGACGAGGCCGACCCAGTACTTGAGCCCCCGCACCACGTTGCCGTCGCGGTCAAAGTTGGGCTTGGGCGCCGACAGCTTCTTGTAGCGCTCGAGCTCGCCCCACGTGTACGGCATGTAGCGTACGCGGAGGACCTTTTCGGCCCAGCTGGGGACGTTGGCGATGCAGCGCTGGTGGCTGAAGGCCTTGAACGAGTAGTACCCGTGGTAGTTGCCCATGCCAGAGGAGCCGACGCCGCCAATGGGCGAGGCGTTGACCATGCAGTGGAAGAAGGCGTCGTTGGCCGTCGCGCCTCCAGAGGTGACGTTCTCCAGCACTATGTCGGTCAGCAACGTCACGCAAGGGCAGGTGGCGGAGGGGCAACGTTACCTTTCTTGTTCTCGGCGTCGGAGCCAAAGGTGTAGAGGGCCAGCGGCGTGGGGTCGACCTTATTGGCAATGTCAATGGCCTCGTCGAGGCTATCGACGGGCATGATAGACCAGACAGGGCCGAAGCTCTCCTCGGCCATCATGGTGTCGTCGATGCTGTCGACGAGCACGACGGTGGGCTCGATGAAGAACTCCGACTCGTCGGTCGCGCCGCCCATGACGATCTTGCCCTTAGTGTTGTCGACCATGGCCTTGATGCGGTCAAAATGCATCTTGTTGACGATGCGGGAGAAGTCGGGGCTGTTCTTGGCACCCTTGGGCATGAAGGTGCGGTAGGCGCCGTTGACCTCGCCGATGAACTTGGACACGAGGCTGCGGTCGATGAGGACGTAGTTGTGCGAGAGACAGACCTGGCCGGCGTTGAGACACTTCTGCCAGAGGAGTCGCCTGGCGGCGAGCTTCAGGTCGGTGTTCTTGGTGATGAAGGCGGGGTTCTGGCCACCCAGCTCGAGAAGAACGGGGGTCAGGGACTGGGCGGCCTTGGTGGCGATGATGGCGCCCGTCTTCTTGCCGCCGGTGAAGACGACCTTGTCGAACTTGAGGTCCATGACGAACTTGGTCTCCTCGAGGGCGCCGTTGACGCAGACGTAGCACTCGGGGTCGAGGTACTCGTCGAAGAGCTTCTTGAGGACCATGGCGGAGTGGGGCGAGTGCTCCGAGGGCTTGAGGATGACGGTGTTGCCGGCGGCGATGGCGCCGACGACGGGGGTGATGTTGAGCTGGTACGGGTAGTTGTAGGCGCCAATCATGAGGATGGTGCCGAGGGGCTCGCTCCTCATGCGCATCTTCATGGGCCAGTACTGCAGCGGCAGGTCGGCAACGGGCTCGTCCTTGGCCCAGGCGTCGAGCTTGTTGGCGACGTTGACGCACTCGGTCTTGCACCACTCGAGCTCGGTGACGTGGGCCTCATACCTGCACTTGCCCATGTCCTTCATGAGGGCCTCCTCGATGAGGGGCGCGCAGTCGATGAGGCCCCAGTACAGGCGGCGGATCTGCTTCTTGCGGTACTCGAAGTCCTTGGTGCGGTTGGTGCGGTACGTCTTGCGCAGGAGGTCGTACTTGGCCTGGATCTCCTCGAGGGGCGTCGCCTCGAAGGGCGCGATGCCGCCTTTGATGGAACCCATGGCGGCGGGTGGCGGGCGTGGAGGACGCGGGGTGATGTGAGCGAAGCCGGTGCGGATGGAGAGCTGCGCAACGACACGTCTCGGCCGGCGCAGGGCTGCTGCTGCTGATGCAACGCGTGTAAGACGAGAGGAAAGCTGGAGAAGAAATGCGAGGTCAGCACGCGACTCGGGCTTCAGCACAATGCGGAGGCGAGAAGAAAGCAGATCGGGAGAGCATCGCGCGACGAACGTGGCCCGTGCCTGCGACGACGGCAGTTGATGGGCCGCGGCGGCGCATGTCTCAACGAGCAGGAGGAATTGCCGGGAACTGTAGGCAGGAAGGCGGGCGCGCGCGCATGGGCGCATCTGACCACTCACGTCTTGTCGTGCGGTGCTATTAGTGCAGCAGCTTGGCGACAACCAAAGCTCTCTCGATCTCTACAGAAGGATCGGTCGACGGGACGGTGGAGGGGGGCAGCAGGCAGTACGACTGAAGCTTGGAGAGCAGGGCGTCGCGAGATGCCAAAAGGGAACCTGGAAAGGGAAACAGGAGAAAAATAGGAACCGGGTCCCGGGCCAGCGAGCAGGCTCGTTGGAGAGGGGACGGGGGGACCGTTTTCACAAGCGGCCGAGTCAAAATGAGGGGCCTCCGCACCGAGCCCGCAAACTAGAACCCAAGACGGGGCCGTCGCTGTCGATGGGGAATGGGATGGGATGGACGGCAAGGCGAGGAAGGACGAGCTTCCCCCCAGCACCACCGAGGACTAGTAATTCAAACGGCCTACCTGACGTTAGCTCAGAGAGGCCTTGCCGCGGAGAGCTTCACCAAGGTAGTGGGCGGCGCGTGGTGGGCGCCCGGGCGGTTTAGCGGCTGCAGTGGCGGAGGCGGCATGGAGGATGGAGGGTGCAGCCGTGCAGCCGCGCAGCATTGATGATGGAGGAACCTGGAAAGCTACACCTACACGTAGGTAGCCCCATGTCCCTCGGGCTCGGCATGATGGGATGGGACCAGGCGGCGCGCCGTCCGGTCCGTCTCCACTGGAAACCTGCCCATGCCGTGCCAGGTAGAAGCCCGTCTGGGCAACCGCCGAACAACACCGTCGAGAACAGTCCGAGCCGGTACCAAGGTCCAACAACTCCTATCCCGTCTCTCGTCTCCCGTCGACAAAAGAGACGCCAAATCGGCATGCACACGCACGTCCGTACGCACGAACCGGGCGCGGCATAAGCTATTCCAGCGTCCGCCCGCGTCTGTCTTTGGTCGGCCTGCCGGCGTTCTTCATCAATCTCGCTCCCGGGGGGGGGGGGGGGGGGGGGGGGCCAGGATGGATGTCAGGCAGGGGTGCGCGGACGGAGATGCGGGCCAACTGGCGGCCACGCGCGGCATGCGCCATCCTCCGTCCCGACGCACTGGGGGGGATGGGCCACGGGGCTGCTTTGGGGGGCGCGCGGGCCTCCATGTTTCAAATCCGATTGCGCGCTGCAGGTCTGGGCAGTGGTTCCTTCGTCCATTGCAGAAAGATGGCTTCCATGCTTGCCCGTCACGGACTGCTGCGCGCACGCGCCTCTAGACAATCAAGTACGCCGGCCAGACTCTCCCGTGTAAGAAATCAAGCGTCGTCGTAGCAAAGATCTGACTGCCTGCTGTACCCCGTCCGTAAGCCGCCGCCCCCGTCATCCAGCTCGTCCCTGGTCCCGCGGCCCGTCTGATGCTCGGCCCCCTCCAAGCGCGAGCGGGCACTCGCGGCGCTGCTGCTGGTAGTGCACATGCTCAGCGGCTCCCCTTCCCTCCAGCCCCCAGCGACGGTGCAGTGCCGAGGCTCACCTGCAGGCGGGCCCGGCGCCACTGAAAAAGCGTCTGGCCCATCCTCTCGTCGTCGAGGCCCCAGCGAACCGACCCCACTTCCACGCGATCTGCCCGGGTGTGCCACCACCCACCTCGCCCGAGAACCCACCTGCAACCACAAACAGCGCTGTGCACCTGGGCTATCGGGCCTGACGGGGCGGACTACCTTATTACCGGTAGTTACCTGCCCGGAGAGAAAGAGTCTTGATCCGCTCGCCGGGTGCGTGTTGGACACCGGGATATCAACCCGTCCACCGTGCTCTCTCCGCGGCAGCACCCCGCGATCTCCGACTGGCGGCTGCTATCCCGCCCCTACCTACAGACTTAGCTGCCTTTCCTCAACTCACCAAACCCGTGCCATGCAGGGGGGCGACGCCATTCCGTCCCGACCTGTAACGCCAGGTTCGTTCCTCGAGCCGCCACCGCGCCGCTGGCATCGCAGACGTGCCTCGGCTTTGCCATGACAGCAACCTACTACCCCTCGCGAGATGGTTGCCTCCGCACTGCACCGCTCAGTCTGCGCCCAAGCTGTGCCCGAGCTGCTTGCTCCCTACTCACCATCACCCCATCGAAACTCACACATGCCGTCGAGTGTGTGCGTCAGACGGCCGCTCATGTGCAGGCAAGACGTTGCACGCAATGTCTTGCTTTCCCTCCCTCAGTCGCCGACGAAACACCAAGTCGGCGCCACGACCAGCTGTGTGACGCAAAGTACACGACGGGTGTCACTGACTAACCGCCATCTTGGTATACTAACGTGGCACGTAACTACTGCCAAGGTTCCCACTTCCCGTCAGTACCATGACCATTGGGGACATTGGGGCTGTGCCATGTCGCGAAAAAACTCGCGCCGCACAGACATCGTGTAAAGTGCTTCTTTGGCCTAGATCGTACACATGCACATCTCCTGCAGTACGCCATCTCTATGTCCGGTATTTGTACAAGCCAACTGCTGGTCCATTGACCACCACTACCTCCGCGCCCGGTTCGCGCCGCCAGACGCCTTGCCGCCCTTGGGCGTCGCCGCCACGAGCTCGGCCACCTTCTGCTTCTCCTGCTCCTCGGCCATCTTCTGCATGAGGTACCCGTCGATGGCCTTCTTGCCGTCCACGAGCAGCCCGCCCTCGGCCCTCTTCATGTCCTCGAGCGCCGCGCGCTGCCGGTGCTCGTCGAGCTGCAGCCGCCGCTCGCCCGTCAGCCGCCACTCGGCGGGGAAGCGCGGTTTCGCCTTGGTCTCGTGGTGTCGCAGGTCCAGTGGCACGTCCTCGAACGTGTCCTTGGGGTCCTTAGCCGCCGCAACGAGGTCGTCCACCAGGTTCGACAGGTACCGCTTGTTCTGCGCCTGGTGCTCGTAGCTCTCGCAGCTCATCTTGATCAGCTCCGTCTCCGGGTTGTACCGCGGGCCCGCCAGCTTCTTGAGCTTGTTGGTTTGCACCGGCGTCAACTTGAGGTCGTCGGGCGCGAACTGCACCACCACCTTCTTCTCCGCCGGGTGCGACTCGCCCATGTACGTCGTGTATCTCCATCGCAGGACCTCACCGTCTTTCGGTGGCACAAACGGCTTGGCAAATTCTACGGAAGCACATGGGTTAGTTTGCTGCTCCGCGGCCGGGTTGCATACTCTCGTAGGACTCACTGGCAAGGAGTGGCATCTCCCAGACGGCCAGACGGGCGTAGTGCCTCATCTCCCGCACCTCCTCCAGCTTCCCGTGGGCCATTGATGTGATGTCGTCCTCGTCGAACTCGTCGTGCTCCTCGGTGTTGGTCTCGGGGTCCTCCTCGTCGAACCAAAACGACGACTTGTTCGGCTTGTCGCCCGTGTCGTCTTTGAAGAGCTCCTCCTCCAGCGCCCTGTCCTCCGACGCCCAGCCCGGCGTCTCCCGTAGCCGCGATTCCAGGAACTCGTCGATGCTGCCGTAGCCGTTGCTCTTGGCCAGCTCGTCCAATTGCCGCAGGCCCTCGGGCGTCGCCGTCTCGGCAAACGCCTTGTTCATCGTCTTCAGGTCCAGCTTTTGGTATGCCTCTGCGTCGGCGTCGTCCCTCTCCTTTCCGGGCTTCTCGTCAGCCAGTCGCGCGGGCGCCGTGCTGAACGCTCGCTGCGAAACCGCGCATTGCCGGGCGACCTGCGGCATCCGCGGCAGCTGCTGCAGTCGAGATGATCGGCGGCATGCTAGCATGCATAGCCTTGCGGCTCCTGGAGCCGACGCCATGTCGAATT
This sequence comes from Purpureocillium lavendulum, assembly GCA_029168975.1. Classification (NCBI taxonomy): domain Eukaryota; kingdom Fungi; phylum Ascomycota; class Sordariomycetes; order Hypocreales; family Ophiocordycipitaceae; genus Purpureocillium; species Purpureocillium lavendulum. The sequence continues at coordinate 581,171 of JAQHRD010000005.1, read as the reverse complement.
GATGGAGTTGCGGCGACGACTACGGGCGTCTGTCGCGTGAGGATGCGTTGCGCCTCAAAATTTTGGCTGGCGTTGAGGTTGGGCTCAGGGTGGCCTCAAATTGCCGAAGCTTTCCCGCGCTAAGTCTCCACCGGCAGCGACGTGGGTGCGAACAGCTAGCAATGTGGGGCCCCGTAACGGACTCGTCACTGGCAGTGGTGGAACTCCGTGTAAGAGTGCCTCACTCTCCATCTGCACTTCTGCCCTGAGCACCCTCAGCTTCCCTCACCAAGCATACCCCGAGGATGACGGCGGACGAGCCGCCTTCAGGGCGTTTCTGCCTGATTACTGTCGGCGCCACCGTCGGCTTCGAACAGCTCACCAAAGCCGCGCTCGAGCCGCCGTTCTGGCAGTTCCTCGGCGACAACGGCTTCAGCAACCTCCGCATCCAATGCGGCCCCGACGTCTCGTGGGCAGCCACCCAAGTATCACAGCTCGAGAAGGAGATTCCAGCGGGATTTAGCGTCGATGTATTCGACGTGAGGAAGAACTTGATGCTCGAGGAAATGGCCCTTTGCAAGCCCATCAAGGGGCAGCGCGCCCAAGGTCTCATCATCTCTCATGCAGGTGCGTGAACCGCTTCCGCAGACTCTGCGCCGTGAACTGATCGTAGTGCAGGCACCGGCACTATACTCGATGCCTGGAAGCTGGGAGTCCCCCTCGTCGTCGTCCCCAACACTGGCCTGCTCAACGACCACCAAACCGAGATGGCAAAACACCTCGCCCGCGAGGGCTACGCAACAATGGCCAAGCCCAGGTACAACCCACAGGCCAAAAGTCCAAATGTTCAAGTCGTTTCTGACGTATGTCTAGCCGCCTCGACCTCCAAGACGCTATCCGTAAGGCGGAGCTTCTTGTCGAGGAAAATAAGTCACGCTGGCCGCCTCACCCTGTGGGCAAGCAAGGCGCCGCCGCCAGACTCTGGGACATCAAGCCCACCGAGGTCAAGGCGGAGGAGGTCTCTCAGATGACCCACGATTAGGCGTTGAGAGTCATGGGCGCCCCAGGGTGGCGCCAGAGACCCGGACGAAGATGAGGGCGTCATTGGACTTGTTTTGTATGTACCCGCTCGGCTTTCAAGATACCCATCACCACGTTCAACAATCTATACCTGTCGTCATCGGTTTCTACGGCAAATTCGCGATGTTCCAGATCTTGACAGTCGCGTCTCCGCCGGCGCTCGCGACTTTACCGCCCTCCACCCAGCAGATGCCGCTCACACCATCCTTGTGGGCGTTCGCTGCCTTGATTCTCTTGCCCTGATTCTTCTTCTCCAGGCACCAGACAAACACATTTGTGTCCAAGCTGCCGCTCGCAGCGTACGCGCCTGAGTCATCCCACGAGATGCACATCACACGGGCCGTGTGGGCTGACCATCGGTCGGCGACCACTTCCCATGAGCCAGTCTTGTAGACGTAAATCTTGCCCACACTGTTGCCAGCCGCGAGATGCGATCCATCCTTGGAGAACGCCAAGGCAGAAATGGTGCCCGTGGGGTTGGAGATGGCCTGTATCTGCTCCAAGCCGCCGCTAGAATCAGCTTTGTATATCCGCACGGAGTTCTGGTCCGCGCCGACGGCTACGAAGGAGCCCGAGGCCGCAATGGCGCCTGGTGTATAGGTCAGGGGCGTTTCTTTGAGAAGCGCCTCGTTGCTGTACACCGCGATGCCAGAAACCGTGGCAACGTAGACGATCTTTTCCACCGCCGCCGCACCTTTGGGTTGCGCTGACAGCTTGATGGATTGTCCCAGGAACGTCTTTGCCGACTCGTCAACGACCTTCAACCTGTCATCCCAGCCGGCGCTGTATATTTTCCCGGCATGGCCCGTCAGCTGCGCGACTTGGTTCGTATGCGGCTCCCCGTCAACAACGGTGGCGGTTCCTGTAGTCACATCCCAGCTGCAGACTCGGCCATCAAAGCTGCCAGTCCACACCGCGCTTCCCTTGCCGTCCGAGGAGGGGGTAAGCGCCGTGATGCCCTTGTTGTGCCCATGCACAATTCTAAGGGGTTCCGCCTTGCCCTCGTTCAGGTAGATGAGCTCGCCGTTCAGACTAACGCTGATGATGAGGCCGTCTGCTCGGCCGTGCGGGATAACGACGCCAACCTGCTGATCCGCCACACTGACACCATCACCAAACTTCCACGTTTGAATGACGGTTCCCGCCTCGGCGTCCCAGAGCTTGACTGTCTGATCCGCGCTTGCCGTGGCAAATTTTGTGCCATCCTGGGACCAGGACAAGGCAAAGATGCTGCCGGTATGTTCGCCTTCGCCGATTTGCTTCGTGGGCTGGCCAGTCTTTCCGTCATAGAGCTGTATCCTCTTGTCTGCGCCGACCGTGGCGAGGGTGTTCCCATCGGGGGAATAGGCAGCTCCCAGGACAAAGCCTTTGTGCAGCGAGTTCTTCTCGTTGAACTTGTAAGGGGCTCCATGATAGAAGACCATGTTGGAGTCGTCACCAACGGTAGCCGCGCGGAAGGGTCGCTGTGCCTTCATTGCCACGGCGTTGACAGACTTGGAGTGGCCGATGATCTCGCCCACCGAGTTGCCGCTGTCGGCCGTGATGCAACGGCCAAACTGCTCCTTGCCGTCGCCGACAGCGATGATGCGCTGCGAGTCTCCATCCCAGGCAATGTCGTTGAGCCGGCCGGAGATGATGCCGTATTCGCCCCTCGTGCTCTCGATGCTCTCGGGCTCCCAAACGCGCAGCACGCCGCTGGCGTCACCGCTGGCAATCTTGAAGCCATTGGGCGCAAACCGGGCCACAGTCGTGGGGGCGGTGTGGCCGGTGTACTCTTTGCAATCGGCAGGGTTGTCGATTGACCTGACAAAGATGGACTTTCCAGACTGCAGCGGGAATTTGAGGCGTCAGTCAGAGAGACAAAGGCAAGGGGCGACGCGAGGCCGTCGAGACTCACCGCGTAAGCCATGCGCTGACCCTTGGAATCAGCGGACAGCTGCGTGGGCTGGCCACGCGTCGTCGCCGGCACGGCAGCGAAGATGCGGTCGATGGTAATGGACGGGGACGCCATGGCAGCGGTGTCGGCGTGATGCGATTGAAGCCCACGGTCGGGTTCACGGAGCTCTTCGGGGAGGGGAAAGGGAGGATTGAGTTTCAGGGACCGATGGAGGGGCTGACGGGAAGCAGCGAGGCACCAGTCGCAGGCTGGCAACTCACGGGCTGCGTGGGATGGTGACTGCGGGGCAGGCACAGCCCAAGATGACGTCGGACCTTGCCGCTGCGTTGGAGCTTGGGGGAGCTTGGGGCAGCTTTGGGAAATTTGTCAATGAATTCGGAAGGGACCAACTGTGCTCTCAACTTTAGTCTTTCCCCAAGCTTGTCAAATTGGTTCCTCGTTGTACCAGACCTGCCTCTTCTCGCAGCACGTCTCTCCTTCAATGCCAGCACGGGAGAAGAGGCAGGGTAGGTACTAATTTTCGTCGCGATGCTGCCCACTCGGGACCGCATCGGCGCTGGTTCCCGTCGCTCACCACATCGCTTCTGCCTGACGCAGCATCGCAACAGCTAGTCGCGAGGCAGCAGCCTGGCGAACGCCGAAGAGTCTCCTCTGTCGCCTGTCGCCGTACGCGTTTCGGCGATCGCGTCCAGCAGGCCAATGGTCACGGCATGGCTGCTTACATACTTCGTTGGCACCTTACCTGCTGCCTGCGAACTGGTGGTGGTCGTGGGACCATGACAGATATCATGGACCAAACGCGGGGTCGGAGCCATCGTCGCGCGCGCCTGCGAAGCCGTCGAAGCTTATTTGAGGTTCATTTATCCGGCCGAGCGATGCATGACCCGCTGGCTGGCTTGCTTGTCTGACGATTCGGGGATCGCCAGCTCCAGTCAATGTCGATAGTGACACTCCAGAGGGCGTCGCGGTGCGCTGCGTCGCGCGACAGCCGCAACAGCTGGCGCCGCCGTATCTGCAGCCACCGAACTTACACGAGAGGCGCACAGGGGCAGGACAGACCAAGGGCGCACAGGGGCAACGACGCATCACGCACCACAGGACCGTGCCGCCTCATCAGGAACTGATGGGCCAGAACTGATGGGCCAGACCAGTCAGTTGCTGGGGCAGAAGCTCCGAGCCGTGGGCGGCCCCCAATTCCCCTCATCAACCTGGAACCCTCGGCGGCTTGCGCTGGGCCCTCGCTCCATCTCCATCGCCATGATCCCAGGCAGGCCGGCCTTGAGACAAGCCCATTTCCCGCTGTCTCTGTCCCCGCGTCTGTGGTGGCAGCCACGCAGCCCCGGCCCAGCGAGCCCACGCAGACATCGCTCGCCCGCCTTTCGCCGGCGCCGGCAAACAACGCACGAGACAGAAGGAAAAAAACAGAAGAGCATGCCAGCGCCATGCCACTAACAAAGGGGAATGGTTTCGCATACAACGGCTCGGCAAAGAAAACACACACACACACACCACACCGCAGCAGCCAGCCCCTCCGAATCGGGCTACGGCCGCAGGGGTGCCCACCGCGATGGCATGTTGGCCAGCGGCACGGCAGACGCAAACCCCTGCGCAACATCCGGTACGAGTCCCGGGTCTGCATGTGCATGAGGTTGTTGATGCGTGCGTGTGCTGCCTTTGTCCGCCACGGCGAGACGAGCCTCCTCCCCGCGCGGGCCAATCAAGGCCCTCTGTCACCCAAAAACACCCCCCGGTTTGCGCGCTGCGCGCGGGCGGCACACCACTCATCAATCTCACGATCGTACGAACGACAGCGTGCGCGCCGTACGGACCTACCGTACTTATCAACAACCATGCCGGGTCGACGTGCCGTGCTTGACTCGTCCTCCCGGGCGACACCCGTCACACCGCACCGTCAGAGGGACAATTGGGGCAGAGGACGAGGAGACGAGGACAACGGTAGCTCGCTAGTATTGGCCCTTGTCCTAGACAACTGCCCACACACGTTGTGACGCGCCAAAAGAAAAAGGGACCACCACCAGTGCCAGTGCAGGAGGACAGCGACAACAACAACGCTTTCTGCCCACCGCCGCCGTCGCCGCCGCCATCATCACAGAAAGTCGGTCGCACCAAGACTGAGAGGGCGGGCCGGCCTAGTTCCAGCCCAGTCTCTCTCTCTCCCTCCTCTCTCCGATGCCGCCGCCGCAGGGGCCCCGTTGGTCTTGCCCGGTCACAGAGAGAGGCGCTCGCTACGGGGCCTCAACTCATTTGCCAGCCCATCCCAGGGGCGTGCTTCGTATCCCAGACAAATTGATAAAGTGATGCCCTCGCCCACATTCCAACACCTCCTCGTGCTTTTGTTTGCAATGTTTCCCACCCTCTCCAGTCCTCCTCCATCTGTCCATATATCCTACTAAGCGAGCCTCCAATCTGTGTGCAAAGCCCACCTCTCTCCTCGCTCGACGGATTCCGCTATTTTTCTTCCCCTCCCGTCCGTGTAACTCGTTGCTGCCGCCGATACCTCCCTTGCCCGAAAGCCGCCGCCGCCGCCGCCGACACGCCAAGATGAAGTTCCTCGTCCCCCTCGCTCTCCTCGCCGCCGCCGCCGTCTCTGCCGAAGACAAGACGGGCGGCGACAGCAACAGCGACTGCCTTGCCGACTACATTGTCACCAACTGCCTCGCCAGCGAGACCAAGAAGGTGAGGAAGAACACGACGGCCTCCGCACCTCTCACTCTCTCTCTCCCTCCCTCTCTCTTCCCTCCCTGCGCCAGGACCAATTGCTAACTTCCTGCGCTCAACAGGCTTCAGATTGCGCCGCCGCCGACTGGGACTGCCTCTGCGCCGCCTACGAGGCCATCGCAACGTACGTCTCTGCCCCCCTCTCGCATCCCCCCAACTTACACGGATCGATCCATGGGCACACGAAATCTCCACCACTAGTCGCAAGCCACCTACAGATCCCCTCCCCCTCCCCCCCAGCAGACAGACCGCTTCCTAGCTCCCTAGCTCCTCCTCAGCACTATGTACTCAGTAAACTCCATAAACTAACAGCAACAACCCCCTCCGGGAACTACAGCTGCTACAACAACTGCCCCAAGGACCCCCGCGCCGCGCCTGCCAAGCAGCAGGTCGGGACCTACTGCGCCAACGCCTCCCTCTACGGCTCAAAGGCCCTGGCCTCCAAGACGGCCACGGGCTCCCCCTCGAGCTCCACCGACGCCGCCGCCGTCTCCGCCACAGCCACCGACTCGAGCGACAGCACCGACATCGCGCCCACCAAGACGGCTGGTGGCTCCTCCGCCGCCGCTGCCACCAAGACCAACGCCGCCGAGGCCCTCAACGGGAACGCGGGTGGCGTGCTCGTCGCTCTCTTTGGCGCCGTGGCCGCCTTGCTGTAGAAGGGGGGTTGACGGGCGGGGTGCACATCTTCTCAATATACACGTTAATACTTTAATAATAAATTCACGTATAATGTACTTCGTATACCGCAACAACATCGTACGGCCGAAGGTCTCCTCCCTCCACTTCCCTCGTGCCGGTGGCTGGGCCACGTCGCCGCCGGACAACCTAAATCGCAAGGATTCACAGACAACCATGGCCAAATGTCAAGTAATACGGGCGGCTCTGACTGAGCTTCACCGTCTTCTTTTGCTCGCTGCCTTCTTGCCTTGCGCTTCTATGGTACACCTCGCCAGGTTTCCCAAATTGCCGTCGGCATCCTACACACTATCGCGCCATGTTGCCTCGCTCCGTCGGAACGCGATCGTGAAAATGAGAAAGAACAAGCCCTAACCCCGCACAGATCCTTTGCGCCGTAACGTCTCTACAACAAGCAAAGCAAACGCATGCCAACCCACATGAGACCCCAAGCGCCCAATGATACTCCCAATCCCCCGAGGTGCCAAGCGTGAGACTCTTCCCGAGCTTGTCCTCGTCGAGTCGGTGCCTCGACTGCCACCTCTCGTGCTCATTTAAAAATGTAAGGCGTGATGATGAAGGGATGCAACTAAAACAGTGTACGAGCGGTAATCGTCAGATGCGTCAAAAACTGACGTGCATCCAAAGAACCAGCCGGCCATTCCGAGGATCCTCGGGACGTTGCTGGAACCTATATGCAGAGAATTGGATATCACAGAAAGAAAGGTTTTTGAGGATCAGGTTACACCAACAATCGTCCTTAGACTCGGCGGGTCCGACGCTGTTTGGTGGTGTTCTTGACGGGGCTCATAAAGGTGACATGCTTCGGGTCATCTTTGCGAAGTTTCACGGGCCCTGCCACGCCATTGGACCCGCGACGCAGAGAGCGTGGCTCGTGATCGTCATCCAGTGTGATCTCGGCAACATCCGACATGGAAGCGTCCTCCAGGTTGTCGCTAGACCCAGAAACCGATGAACCCTCGTCGGAATCATCGTACTCGCCGTCGTCACTAACCAGAGACGGCGCGTTGTTGCTGATCAGCGTGTTCGGACTGAGGTTGGCATCGTCCATGTCAATGTCCTCGTCGGACAGCACCGCAGTGGACCCGCCTTTCGGCATCATGGAGTCATTCTTTGGAGACATGAGGTGCGTGTCAGGATGGCGACCCTTGCTGCTCGTGGGGCGTCCAGATGCGGCATTTACCGCAGTAGATTTGCCACTGCCGGCCGGCACGCGCATAACAACCGGGGTCCGCGCGGCGGAGGCGCCAAGGGCACCTGGGAAGCCATATGGAGAAGATTCCGACTCGTCTGAGTCTTCGTCTGGTGTGATATCCTCAAAGGAGACCTTGGTCTTGGCGTCGGCGACGAGATCATGCAGGCTGCCACCGAAGTTTCGGCTGTTCATCAGGCGGGACAAGTATGGAGCCTCCGAGGCGGCCGCGAACTTGGATGGTTTGGCGGTCTGAGCACGGGGAGCAGGCTGTGCATGGCGCGATGACGGTATGCGATCGACGCCAGGCAGCTTACCCGCATGGTACAACTTGAGAGACTCTTGGATCCTGGAGCGGAGGGCAACATAGGCCTCCTGCTCCGACATGTCTTGGCGAGCCAGTGGATGAACGAATGCCGTGCTCGAGGCCGGAGTCGGGGTCTTGTCTTCAGCAGCGGATGTGCTAGGTTCGACGACGTCAATAGGCTGACCGCTCTGCATGGCGGCTTCTTCATGGCTCTTGAAGTCGCGTTTGTGTGCTATCCGACAGTGGTTGATGAAGCCTTGTGTGCTCGAGAAGTTCTCACGGTTGCAGTCAAGGCAAACCAGCTTGACAGTTTGCCCGTCGGATCGTTTCAGGACGCAAGGGCCGGCCTTGTCCTTCGTCTGTGGATAGCCGTTGGACAATGCCTGCAGCTTCTGACCACCGATTCCGCGCATGGGTCTACCCTTGCCCGTGATTGAAGGCTCAGTGAAGCTGTTCCTAGTCGTCCTGCCCTCAGTGACTGAGCCACGTCCGCGTGCGTACTCTGCCGTGAACTGCCACTCGGGTTGTATGCCGTCAAACGAGGGGTCTGGGATGAGCCACTTCGCGTAATGCCGGGCGTACGGTCCGTCGACCACGCCGAACGGAGGCGCCCACCTGGGAATCGGCTCGCCTGATCTGCTCGCCAGTGCCGGCCCCTTGCCGCTGCTGATGTCCAGCATCTGATCCGGGGTAGGGTAGCTCTGGGGATACGGTATGAGATGACACCGACGCAGCTGCTCAAGGGCGACCTGGCACTTGGCCAGTTCCTGGTTGATCAGCCTCAGCTCATTGTGTTTGAGCAGAACTTCGAGCCCGAACTGATGCTCGATGATGTCGTGCGCCTGGTCGAGGGTGCCGGGCAGGTCGGTCGACGCTGATGACGAGCTGTCGCAAGAGCTGTCTGGCTCTTCCGACGGCGAGCTGGTCGAGCCAGCTCGGGCGCGTTTCGCGGGCACGGCGCCCTCTAACGAGGCATCCGAGTCATCGACGCAGTCCCGACTCCGTTTGGAGACCGAGACGCCTACTAGTGATGCCGCAGGCCTGGGGATCGGGACGACGGTTTGCGGATGATTGGGTTTTGGCGTGGGCGTGGCAGCCTTCTTCTCGCTTGCCCGGGTGTCGGATTTGAAGAATCCAAACATAGGGGCGCCCTTGGATGGGGAAACGAGGTCCGGAGTCAGCGCCGCGACGGGAAACCCGCGGTGCAAAGGGCGGCGTCTCGTGTTTTGTCAAACGACGAGACCAGACCAGCAGGCAGGCCGGGCCGGGGTTGGTGATGTCGCGACAGGGTGGGTCGCGGCGCGAGTGTGGAGATGGCGATGATGATGCTGACGTAATCAGGCCGGGTCGTCAGAAGCGGGTTGGGCAAAGGGGGGTGATGATGTGGCCCTCGGGCTGGTCGGACACGCCTCAAGTGACCAGAGCGCAGCGCGCGCGACAAGGGGTCGAGGACGGCGACGCGATGGGATGCGAGCCGGTGCGAGGCAGGCCAGAGAGCGAATGCGTTCGAGTGCTAGCGAAAGCCTCGAACCGTAGCTCCAGTGACGCGAACAAGCGACCGATGGTGAGAGAGCGAGAGAAGGGAAAAGGGTGAGGAGAAGGGGAAAATTAACGGGTTTGCAGAGCAAAGGAAGGTGCAAACGGGAGGCAAATGGAGGGAAGGGGGAGAGATCGGGAGGGTTGTTGCTGGAGCGCGGTTTGTTTTGCCAGCTGCTGAGGGCGCTGGCGCTGGCGGAGGGAGGGCGAGGGAAGACGACGGAACCTGGAACCACGCCGAGTCCTTGGAAGGGAGGGGGGCGAGGAGGAGCGCAGGTGCAGGTGCAGCACAGGCGCAGGCGCAAAAGTGCAGGCAGGCAGGCAGGCAGGCAGGCAGACAGGCAGACAGACAGTTGAGCGGGCCAGTGGCGGCGGCGACCCGCGAGGCACGAGTGCCGTGCTGTCCCAAGTGTCCCTAGCAAGGTCCCTAGCAAGGCACCCCTCACAGGCTGGAGGCGAACCACCTTAGGCCGGCGGGCGGGCGCGGGCAGCGCAGGGCCAGAGGAAAGAGCGACGAGGCGGCGGCGGGCGGCGCCAGTGTGTGACTGGGACTGGGCCGGGGGGGAGGCGAAAACGAACGAGGCCCCAGCGACCAGTCAATCAGCGCCTCAGTTGCGTGCGCAGCGACGAATGGCGCTTCGAGACGGCGCGCGCGGTGGGCGGGCGCGGCGGCGCGAGGTGTGGTGGATGGCGAGGTGGGTGGAGGAGGACAAGAGGAGGAACCTGGTGTCTGGAGGAGACTCGGGAGACCACCAGAGCAGCAGCAACGGTAGCAACCCGGCCAGAGCCAAAATGCGCCGCTGCGCGCCTTGGCCCTTGTTAGCGACAAGGGAGATTGTTTTGGGGGTGGAGCCGTCCCCGTCGCCGCGCCGCGTCGCCTGCAAGGGGGGTGTGGAGGGCGACTCAGACGGATGGCCGCCGCCACGGGCAAATGAGCGCACGCTCTGGGGTGGCTGCTGGGGCCTGGCTTGGCCTGGCTGGCGCAACGTCTGGCTGTTCCCGGGGGGGTGAGGTGAGGGGTGGAACTGGAAGAAGGGGGGGCCAGTCCCTTGCGAGCCGGTGAGCCTGTCCTGTGCCCTGTGAGCGCAGGCCTGTCCGGCTGCTGTGCCGTGCCTGCAAGTGGCTCTGCGGTTGGGTCCCCGGTGTCCACAAGGATGGTGCGCAGGCAGCCAAGGGGGGTGCCGTACTTGTACGTGCTTGCGTCCGCAGCCGTTCTTTGCGCAGAGGCTCGTGAGAGAGGAGACGAGCGAGGGAGCGGAGCCTGTGACAGGGGCGTGGCGAGCGAGCACGGCGGCCGGGGGTACCTCTCCACGGCTGGTGTCGCCGCCTCGTCGACGTGCACGCGGCGACTTTCTGGCTGAACGGCAACGATCCGGTCGCCGGAAGTTGAGGTGTCACAGGCTGCCAACTTCTCGACGCGCAGCTCGACGTACTCGTCGGCACCAAGGAACGCGTACGTACTCGTATGGGCGGTGCTGAGGCGGCTCGCGTAGCAGAAGAAGCAAACAGTAGGCCGGAGCTTATCGGCGACACGAGTGTTGCAAGGGCACGCGGGGCTCCGTCCAAGAGAGTTTGTTGGAGTCGCACCACTTTTTCTGGGGGTTTGCGAAGCAAGCATGGAGGAGTTGGGAGTTTGGGGAGGGGAGGAGGGGAGGGGAACCGCTCCCGCCCATCACGCCCTGTGCCTGCCTGCCTGCCTGCCATGCTCTCCATCCGTAGCTTGCCCTGGCCCTGAGGTGGTGTTTGGTCCGTCGTGATGACAGGCGCCCCGTCACCACCAGGCTGCAGCGGTTCCCTCGTCTCTCACTGCCGGAGCAGCCCATCGTCACCAGCGGCCTCCACTCGCCCGCCTATGCTTGTGCATTCGGACGTCGTCCGCTCGCCGCCGTTGGCTGATGCGCGGCACCCAGAATTCTTCGTGCCGGCCAGGACGGAGCAGAAGCCGCCGCCCGCCGCTCGCCTCTCGCGATGGAACCGTCTCGCGACCACAGCGCCCGATCGCCAAGCGGAGGAGCCGCGATAAGTCGCGGCCGTGCTAGGGGCGTGCAGGGCAGAGGCATCTTGCCATCCCCTGCAGCCACTCAGGCTAGCAGCAGATAGACGCTGCTAGCGCGTGGGCGAGTCTGCTCCATCTGACGACAGCCGGTATGGGCTCATGTTTCATCGTCGCTTCGCCTCACCTTCACGCAGTATCAGATCCGGGTGAGCAGTCATCTATGCAAGACGGCGCTCGGGCAGCGGTCCGGGTGCATGGGAGGTGGCCGTGAATGTCAAGAATCAATTCGTCATGCTCAGCAACGGATGCGTAACCGCCGCTCCGTGAACGAGAACGCGAGTTGTCCAAGCGCAGCCAGCGCCAAGTCTAGTTAGGGGCTACATGTGACCTCGCATAAACGGTGAGCGATCAAATGTACCCCGCAACGACACCAGTCCCACCTGTCCACCGCTACCCCAGTGCTTTAAGCTCCAGGATGACAACAACCTGCAGCACCCGATCGTGAATTCATCAAGCTAGCATCATGGGCCCACCAAATCCGAGCGCCTCACGTTGTAAGCTGATTCCACATTGACGCTCCCTTCGGCTCGATTCCAATTGTACCAAGCCTCCGGTTAGAGGTAGCCTTGGAGCAGTGGCATCACTCAGTTACCACCGCGTGCAGGACTACCACGGCTTGCCCGGCATGCCGGCTCACGTCCTCCCACGCCCAACGATGGGGAGTGTTGTACTGAGGAAGTAATCCGGGTTGCCGAGACGCGCCGCCAGAGTTCCCTCCCTGAACACCCGGGCGGAGGAGCCAGCCAACCGTGAGGGAGATGCAGCCAGACGCCGTGACGGGGTGCCGGTCCGAACCCTGTTCTGGCCACACACTCCGCCCATTCATTGCAGCCGTGGCTTTCTCCTCTATTCACAACGTAGCTAATATTAGCCAACCGAACATATGATAATGCGTGTTGCATTGCGGACAAGGCGGCCGACGAACTGCTGAAACGGCGGGGGCTATAGGGTAGCCAACATTGCACCAACCGGATGATCCATACGATGGTCCTCTCGAGGCCTGGAAGGGCAGCAAGGATAATGGCCACAATGCCGATGATGGACTCGGGTTGAAGTGCCATGTTAAAGGCCTCTAGACAGAGTAATTGAGTAAATTGGATGGTGCTACGTGTCGGTGAGAAGTAGCCGCTTCGTGACAAGTAGTCTTCACGTCGAGAGCGAAGATGGTTGAAGACATGAAGCAAATCAAGGGGATCTCCTCACGGGTTATATCGAACAAAAACAGGGCCATAACATGCCGCGCAAAGCAGTCACTTCGAGAGCTATTTTCTGCTGCTGACACTTTCACCCTTCCGGTCGTGAGCTGGCAGAAGAGCTGCTTTCTGCCCCATCCTGCTGCCAGGACTAGACTGGAGAGGAAACGTCGCTAGCACGGCCAACACTGGAGAAGGGCTGAAATTGGCTGGTAAGGCATATGGGGAGAAGAGGGCATTCGCAAAGACAGGGGCAAGAGTCAACAAACCGTCCACGCAGGTTGCACACGGCTCACAGGGGCTGGAACCAGCATTCAAAGTTCCGCTCCCCAGTCGCCCACCCCTGCCACGAAAAGTCACCTCTACCTCTCTGTAAGCCGTGAGAATGTTGTAAACACCACAGGTGCCACGAGGAGGCAAGCAAGACACCATCAACTGCGCCTCGATACCGGCACAGGTTGAGCTCGGTCCACCGCCAACTTGGCCAGGAAAAGGCAGCTCGATTGCAGCGTGACAATGATAGAGGCACAGCTAACGGAGTTCCCGGCAGCATGCATAGTTCAAATGGGTACTCATTGTCTGTTCCCGATGTCAGGCAGTAGGTAGATGATTGGGGGGTGCACACCGCACACCGCAAGCCTCGGCTTGACACCCGAGGGGTACGAGCCGAAGCAAACCCATGCCAAAGGGTAAAGAAATTGCTCGGCGTCGCCATGACTGGTCACCTCGTGTCTAAATTAGGGTTCTGAGCGCGTCCAGAACTGGCTCCAAGGTGTCGATTGAAGCAGCTCGCAGCGTTCGAGCCTCATTTTGGGACCCGAGCGACAATCATTTTTGCAGCCAAAGACTGTACCAGGAGCCATAGTAGGGATCTTGTCGAAACTCGGAATAAATGGCATTGCCGGTTGGGGTTGGGGGATACAAGTGCTCGGGTTACACAAGTCGGGCAACGGAGGAGGTTGAAGGCGGAGGATAGGTGGGGCCCACCAACGAATTGCTCAAAGTGCGCGGCCCAAGAGCACTTTCTGGACTTGCAACCTCCCACCACGTCCTCCGCAACAATGTCAACAACACCCGGCGACGGCGGCCGCCCCAAGAAGCGCAAAGGATCGAGACACCCGTCAGACGAAGCCAATGCCCCGAAAAAGGCGCGCTCAGAGGAGCCACCGACGACCAAGCCCTCCCTCATCGGACCGCACGAAGCCACCATCGCCGAGCTCCAGCCCAAGTACGATGTCCTCGTCGCGTCCGTGATCTCCTCGACGCAGATCCACAAGCGCATCACGCAAGCCCTGGCGCACCTCGGCGCGTCGTCCGAGAAGCCCCCCGTTGTCCTGCTCCATGCACGGCCCGCGGAGGTGTGCAAGTTGGCCACCATTGTCGAGCAGTGCAAGCGACTTCTCACCAAAGAAGGGAAGGCCTGGTACCAGTACAACGAACTGTTCACATTGCCGCCAGAAACGAAAAACACGAGGAAAACGACGGATGTGGTGGAAGAAACGGTTCTCGATAGGGACGGCGCCGGGGACGACTCGGACGATGCCGCCTTTGAAACCATGACCCGGTTTGAGAAGGCTGTCGCACCGCCGCCACCGCCGCGGGTCGCGAATTCATTGAGAATCTTCTTGTCGTCACAGTCAATACCGGAGCTGAAAGCCAAGAGTGGCGTTACGGTACAGACGGCGGGGCCTTGACATTGAATCAGGGCTGGTCGAGGAACACTTGTCGACTGGACTTGTTGACATGACAAAGCATGGGCGGCGTTCGGATTCACTGTTCACTGTTGATAGACGACTAAAGCTATGATACCCAAGAAAAACCGCAATTGACGCTGATGGTACACCAATATCCTATCCTATCTCAATCTTCAGTCATGTCACAACCAACCCGAACTTCCTTCAGCACTCGTCACGGGCTCCTGTCTCGCAGCAACTATACAGCCCAACTGCCCGGACCGCCACTCCGGTCTTTGTGCGACCACATCCTTCTCATCCGGCATGGAACACGGACCTCTAGCCGTGCTTCTGCTTCTTGGACTGATCCATGATTCGGAGGACAAAGTTGACGACGACAGCCAGCAACAGGATGATGGCCAGGAAGGTCGGGCCAAACCGGTCGTCAAAGCCGGCCTGCCCCCTCACTCGTATTGACTTTGCTCTCCAATGGTACGTCACCAGTGCGTATATCATCGTCAACATGGCGACGCCCGTGAAGAGGAAGGCCGAGATGAAGGCCACCCGGTCGCCAAAGTTGAGCATGCCAATGGCCAGCGCGCCGAGGATGACGGTGAAGTTAAGCCATGACAGGAAGGTTCGCTCGTTGGCGAAGAAGACCTTGGGTTCGACGCGGGTCGGCAGGGCGATACGCTTGCCTGGAGGACGGTTAACATGGGTCAGGCCTCGTAGCACAGCGGGGGGCACTGTGTAAGCGCTCGCGTACCTGGCGCGGTCTGGAGCAACGGCTGGGAGGACATTGCAGCGGCTTATTGTCGCACAATCGCTCGGATTCTTGTTTCGGCTCGGATAATAGGTCGCTTGACGGGAGCTGTGCCCGGTCGATTGGCCAGTCGCAGCAGCCACCAAGCTGGCAACTGCGTGGGAATGCGCGTCGGGCCGTAGGTTCGTCGCTTCGCGGGTTACAGCTCCTGCCGGGGCCAGAGGTAAGACACGATCAGGACAAGAGGAATTAAAGATGCAACGGCGTTGAGGCGAGGGAAAAAATCGAAAGCCCTTGGTTCCGTGGACAGAGGCGGTTCCAGGCGAAGCCAGCCCATGGTTGCTCCCCACTTGCGCTGCCGCTTTGGGGGAGCTCAGGTGCACGTGGGCAGGCTGGTTGGCTGCCGGTCACGTGCAGCTGCCCCACGACGCAGCGGGGTGAGGAACTGGCCAAAAAGGGAAAGCCATCAGGCACGGACGCTCTCTCTGCGATAAACACATGCACAGTGCCGACGACATTGCTCCAGGTAGGCTCCTCGCCGAACGATTCTACGCGCCTTTCGCGGTCATATCAGACAAATGACGCCTTGTGGTCCGCAGACTGACGCCAGAGACGACCCTCAGCTCTGCCGTGACACCATTGTTTACTAGAAGCCCCTCGAACGCGACCTTTCCGACCGGCCTCCTGCCCCTTTTTGCACGACAAACCGCCCAAGATGGCCACTACTGTAGGTTCAGCGACCGACGGCGAGCCTTCTCAGGAGAACGTGTACTGATGCGGGGACAGCCCGTTCCAACCTCCCGTCTCAAGCAGATCGCTACCGACGTGTGTACCGCCAACCCGGCTTGACTCCTCCCTTCGAGCCCCCCCAACGTTGCTTCGCATCGTCGTATCTGACATAGCTCTCCGCAGGTCTGCAACCAGACTATCGGCAATGTTGAGTACTACGATCACACGAAGACTGAGCAATGGAACTCGCACATAATTGTGAGACTCCCTGGCTCGTTTTACTGCCGACGCACCCCGCTGACCACGACTTCCAGAACGGGATGCTCAAGGCGGTCATCTCCGAGGCGACCCCCCAGGGGGCCTCCGCGCCGGCGTTCAAGCTTGCCTGCAACAGCACCATCGTGCAGCACCTCGTCCCGACGTCCGCGCTGAACAAGGCCCGCGGCGGCACCGATGGGAAGACGGAGGAGCCACACATCTCGACGAGCTCCGAGGCCAAGGCCACGGACGGCAAGCCCCACGTCGGGCGCCGCGGCATGCACAGCGCCACGGGCGCCTACTGGGACGAGGCCAAGGACGGCATGTGGACGTTCAAGTACGACGGCGGCGAGGGCAAGGGCATGGACGTGATCATCATGCTCATCTGGATCGCCATCTGAGGCGAGCGGAGCGGTCGTGTCAGGGCTATACCCACATGGCGTTAGATGCAAACTGGCGAGCATTGTACCCCTGCAGGAGAGTATGGCGTTCCAGGAGCTGAGGCGCGGGGAATATTGTCCCTCCGATATGCCTTGACGGTTGTTTTTTAGCCAGTGTTGGATGAGCGAAACATCCAATTTGAATTCCGCATAAAGCAAAGCCAAGGGTTGAACGTGCGCACAAAACACGAGGCTGACAATGTTCAAGGTGCTGCGCTTGTCATCGATGCAGTCGACGTGTCATATCGGGGGAACCATCTTTTGGCGTGATTGTTGCGCGGGCTACTGGGCCGTGTACAATTGAGGTGGTGAGCTGAACGAGGGACACAGACCCACGGCAGACTATCATGGGATGCATTATTTTCCGCTCAGAACCATCCAATTGGTTCTTAATCTTGCAGTCCATTTCGGTAGTCAAGCGATCTCGCCAGATAGGTAGTTCTGGGAGCGCGAGCCCTAGTCCGTAGCGTCTACTCACGAGTCGGCGGTTACTTGCCGCGCGAGGGACAACACTGAGGTAGCTGGATGACGGGAAGGATAGGCACGCAATTGTCCGGATAACACACGATACATCACGACAATACGAGTACCGTATGGGCGGCTCGACAGCATAATAGCGGTCCCCAGCAACGAGGCCCGTGACCATGTCGTCAGGCTTCACTCCAGTCGCAAGTTGCAGTGACAGTCAACGCGGCAGTGACAGGACCACATGAGACATGGCTGCATGGAAAGGACGCTACCCATGCAGAGACCCGTGGCGCGAACGGGCAGTTGACGCAGGAATGATTCTAGAAGGGAAGGAACGGGCCTGATGAGGCTCAGCTGTGGTGCGACGGCAGAAATTGCAGACCTCGCAACGTCGTCCTTGGCAGTCGGACGTCGCGTCTCGACGATTCTACGCTCTCGGCCTCGCCGGCGACCGCTTGGACCGCTTGGTTCGCTATCCGATTGATGTCTTTACAGCACCGCCGCAGAGTTGTTGTTCAACGATGCGCTTCAAACCCCCACCCACCCGGTGCCAACAGAGCAGCGGGCCAGGAAGATCGCAGGGCCGACCTGCCCGTCCTGTTCCGTCCGGTCGGGGCGATCTCCCAGCAGCCAAGGGTCCGCGGCTGTCAGCGAGGCCCGCAATGATGCCGTCGTGCAGACGTAGGCAAGGTAGGAACCCCGACGCGGTGGAGACCCGTGGGCCGCGGGGAGCTGGAGCCTGCCGCTTGACGCCGTCGACACCGCCTCTGACGATTGGCATCCGCAACGAGCGGCGATGCGGACCCGCGTTGCCGCCGTCATTCGATGCCGTCCGCTGGCGAGAGTTCGGGGCGCGGCCGGCGCACGGCACGCTGGTGGGCTGACCGTGTGCGGATGGCCCCGTCACGCCCCGTTGTCTCAGCACTGTCAGCAGTCTGGTGGCAGCGGCGAGGAGCAGCGAGCGCTCGTTCGGGGTAGCTCGGAATTCGACGCCACCGTTCGGAACCCCGACGAGGCAGGGCAGCAGACAGACAGACAGGACAGGGCACGCCGCCGCGGCCAGCCAGCCAGCCGCCCTTTTTTCGCTGCCGAAATTTCCAATTCGCCCCCGTCCCTGTCGATCGAGCGCCATGGCTGCGAATGCCCGGATTCCGGAGCAGAAAAAGCAACGACGCAGATTCGCAACGCCTTCGCGATGCCGGCGGGACGGATGACGCTTCAACGTCGGGGAACCGTATTGCGACGCCTCGAGCCGTTTGGCGCTGAAACTCCACGTTCTGACGCAGGTGGAAGGGAAAACGCCAGGGAGAGCCCAGCAAGCCCACCGAGTCAGGCCCACCATTGTGATGCCGCCCAATTCGCATTCAGAGCCCGGGCTAACCGACTCCACCGCCGACCCGTAGGGGGCCAACGATCCATGAATGGATCGGGTTTCCCCTCCTGGACGGGCAGGCGGCCGGTGGGCGCGTCGGGTGACTGACTGCCCGCCTGGGTGACTGGCGGATTGCCATTGCCACCGTGCTGGAGGGCGGCTGAGTTCCATGAGAGTCGGCGCGCTCGACGCCCGGCTGGACCCTGAAAAAAACTCACGGCGACTCGCCATGACGCCACCGGCCCCGGCCTGGGCGGCTTCCATTTGGCGTGCGTGCCTCGCACTAGCTGTCCACGGGCCCAAGTCCGTCGACGGCGGCCCTCGCTCCCTCCACTCGCGGCGAGCGGATGGCATGGGATGGGATGGGACGGCTTGACGGGATGGGATGGGAAGGGCTGGGAGGGACGCTTGGGCGTGGGCTTGGGCGTAGGCTTGGTCGGTGCCGGCCCAGGTCAGGGGAAAATTTCCCACGATGGATGGCCCGCCGTCCCCATCGCACCACTGGGTCCGACCGAGACCGCCGTTCGCTGACCCCGACCTTTCCCCATGTTCCCGTCTTTATAACCCTCTGTGGCCCCGTCCGTGGCGTGCCCTCGCGTGCTGTTGGGTCACATCTCCGTATTCTTCACCGCGCCATTGTCGAGCGGGAACTTCTATTCAACGGTTAGCATTGTGCCTATACACGATTCTGCGCCGCCGGCCCGCCATTGTCATCCGCCGACGCCGACGCCGACGCCGCCGCCGCCGCCCCCTTCGAACCGCTGACGGCAGACATACGAGTACGAGCGGGACGACAAGACCGCCCCCCTCACCCCCTTTCACGTTGGTCGACCTTGAGGGGTCTCCAGCCGGAGAGAAAATCAGGCGACCTCTTATAAACATCAGGCGACCGCCACCATGGTCCAACTACTGGCAGACCTGACGCACTCGCAGAGTGGAACTCCTATACAGGAGAAGCCGGAGCCCACTATGTCGAGGGAGGAGCATGCGATGCGGATGCGGGAGCTCACCATGAAGCGGAGCATGATGAGGGCGCCGAGGCGGGGATGGAGCATGACGGACTACCAGGGCGACCACGCCCCAACCCATCAGTTTCATGCCACCTCAGCACACGTCGATCGCCAGGCCTCGATCCCGGAGAACGCGGTCCTCCCTTCTCCTCCAGCAGCAGTTCCGACAGCAACGATGGACGAGACCATCCAGCTTCCTCGCCGGCCCAAGATGCCGCCGCCACGTCGGTCGTACTCTGTGACAGATAAGGAGCCGGAGCCTGTCGCGCCGGGCCAGCCTCGGCCGTCGGGACGCATGACCATCCTGGACCTCCCCTCCGAACTTCACTACTCCTTGTTTGACTTTCTCGACCCCATCGACGGCGTCTGCCTGGGGCTCGCGCACTCGAGGCTGTACGCCATCCACAAGCGCAAGTACGGCAAGGTTCCGCTGTGCAGCCGATATACCGGCCCCAACGATAGGGAATGGGCTTGGCGAGGCGCGGGCCCGCTCATCCGCCCGATGCAGCAGCAGCAACAGCAGCAGAAGCAGCAGGAGCAGCAGCAGAAGGGTGAAAAGCCCGCCAGCGGCCTGGATCAGCTCCGCGTCAAGGGTCAGGTGTACTGCCGAAAGTGCGGCATCTCCCGATGCGAGCTTCACCGGCACCTCAAGGACTGGATGGGCGACGGGTACGAGTACTGCGGCATCAAGCAGGTGTACGGCAAGCCGGCATCCGAGGACGCGAAGCCGTACTGCTTCATGAGCTCGCCCAAGAACCCTCATCGGTGCGGGCGACACGGCATGAAACTCGCCCGAAGCGCGGCGTGAGATTTCTTCGCGTCGGGTTGTTCCGTTCCTGACTGGACATGTTGGGGTCGCCGGGAACGGGATTGTATCATATTCGGGAGGCTAGACGACGGGGAGGGCCGTCATGGCTGGCGGCGTTTCGGGGGCATTTCGAAGGGCTCGAAGCCGAGGGTTGGAAAGCGATTTCATCCGGTTGATTTGAGCGGCTGGTTACGAGTGCTCTCGGGCACGGATTCATGAGGCATGACGGGGTGTAGATATGAGGCGCAGCCCGACGAGGCTGCTGCAGCCATTGTATATGTGACGAAGAATAAGACGACTTCCAGACTTCACTTGACCCGTTCAAACGTGGGAATAAAATGACTGTAAGAGTGGCGAGACCAGCCAGGAAAGAGGCCAATGCCCCGGTATGTATGGTATTGAGAGTCGAGAAAGCATCCCGACGGGCCGAGTGAAACTTTCCCTGCACAGCCGGGCCCCCCGGCACGGCATTCTACATTTAATCGTGCGATTCAGGATTCCTCAGGGGTTTTCACGGGATTTACACATGCAGGAAGATGTCCATTCGGGAACTGTGCCCTCCTCGTCCCTCTTCGGTCGCCTACCTAATAAGGTCGACCTCGGCCCGTCCCGCCGAGCGCTTGTGCGTGCTCTGCTCTGCTTTGCGTTGCTCTGCGCTGCCCTCGCCCCTGTCTGGCTCCTCCTGCTGCTGCTACGCAACTAATACCTACGTATCTACCGCCGGAGCAGCCGCTGCCGCTGCCGCCGCGTGACCCATTCCGGTGAGCCGTTTCGGGAGAAATCGCGACGGGGGGCATGAGGACGGCCAGAAGAAAATGCCGAGCACCCAGCCAGCTAGGCAGCGAGGACGGTAGCAAGGGGAAGCCAATTGGCTCAGATCGGCACGTCTCGGTCCATGTTATCGAGGCTGATGACTGGACCACCAAGTCCTCCTCGTGGACGTGCATGCCTTGCGCTACTTTCCCTCCCCCAATGCGCGCGGCGGAGGGGGGTATAGGACTCTATGGAGAGCTATTGCAATGAAAGGGCCTCTGGGGCGGTGTTGTTGAAGGTCGTGCTCGTGGGCCGCGACGCCACTACGGACGTACACTCTGTATATGTAACTCGCTCGCTGCCCTGTGTGCTGCCACCCCCGGAGGACGACCGGGGGCCCTTGCACGCCCAAAACGGTCCGGACGGTGTCGCATCATCGAAAGCACATGACCGGACCAGACGCGGTGTAACGGGACCGGCGCCGGACCAACGAACCGGTGCGCCAGTCATCCGCTCGGTTGGGCTCCGGCTCCCGGTGTTAATACCCAATGCACAGGCAGACAAGGAACGTTGACGCGGTCAGAGTGAAGCTGTACTCTTCATCATATGATTTGTCTACCTAGGTAGTGTTGAGCGGATGTATCCCTGGCCATCTGCACTATCGTAACCCATCCAGTCCCTCCCCCTGTCTGTCTGTCTGTCTGTCTGCCTGCCCGCCTGTTTGTCTATGCATGCGCCCCGTAAACATCTAGAAAAGAAGGTGGTATCGACTCCCAAACTCCATGCCATACATGCTGTGCCACCCGTGGGCCTATCTAAGAGACCGTAAATGTCCTGCTTGCGCCATTGAAAGCAGTGATGCGTCCGCTTATGGACTTGAAGTCCCCATAGTATCGCAATCTGTATTCGCCCGTTGGAGCCCACGGCTCAATCTTCCACGCAATCGTCACCTCGCTGGTGCCGCGGAGGTTGCTCGTCCTCCGCCAGTGGAACGTCAAGTCCCAGTCCGAGTCGTCGCGGACTCGTTTCCACTCGCCGTCTAGTGAGCTGCGGTATTCGACTGCCGCATATGTGTCCTCCAGTCGCAAGTTGTTGCGCGGGTTGGCTCCTACGAACACGGCCTGAGCCGTCTCCGAGCGCGCATAGCGCTCCTTGCCGACTTCGACGTCCGAAAGGACATCGCCAAACGCGTAATCTCCGGGCGTCCTATCGTAGAGAACGCCTGGAATGAAGCTAAATGAGCGATTGCTGTTGTCGGGAGGCAGCAACATTGAAGCCGCTACCTTTCGTGGAGGAGCATTGTGACTCCGCAAATGTTCCAGGGATGCGACAGTTCGGTCTATGTATGCTGCTAATGTGTGCGGGCCATACAATGTCGACGAGCCTTCGTAACGTTGGACACTGTGCTGATCAGCCTGTGCTCGCACGGCACGTGAATTCTCGAATGGTAACGTACCCGTACTCCTCCTCGGTGGTAATGTAATGTGTGTAGCTGTTGCTCGGGCCGCCGAGAACAACGACGGGCTCTCTTCCGGAGAGGTCATCGGCCAGGATACGGCTGCCCGACTTGGCCACAGCTTCCTTCCACCGCCTGCCGGCCATGGTCGTTGCCTCGCCAGGGCTCACGATGATGAAGAGCTGGCCGACTCGGAACGTTTGAACATCAACGACATTTGGGGTCCATTCGTATGGCTTCATGACCTCTCCAACGTCCAACAGAATATGCTTCGGCGCCTGACAGCGAATCTGGTCTTGCCCGGGCGCCTTCAAAAGCCAAGTGATGATTCTCCAGAAGAAAGACGACTTCGACTTCGTGGACAGGTGCTGGACGATATCGTAACCGCCGGGTTCATCCCACGTCCCCGCCCCGAAAGAATAGCCCAGAGCAGCGGCGCAGGTCCGGACCGCTGACCCGTTCGGAAGAGTGAAATGGAACTTTGACATGTCGTGAAATTCGTGGAAAGCCCTGACGCCTCTGCCGCGCACATTGGACACGGCTGAGTCCTTCAGCGACTCGTACAGCCGTAGAGCGCCTTCGTATTGTCGCTTGCCAATCTCAAGGCACGAGGACGCACCGTGGTCGTCCTGTTCCGACCCCGGACCCTTCGCGCGACAGTCGTTACACCTTCCGTTGCCGCAG
Organism: Purpureocillium lavendulum; assembly: GCA_029168975.1. Taxonomy (NCBI): domain Eukaryota; kingdom Fungi; phylum Ascomycota; class Sordariomycetes; order Hypocreales; family Ophiocordycipitaceae; genus Purpureocillium; species Purpureocillium lavendulum. The sequence goes on along the minus strand of JAQHRD010000005.1, from coordinate 558,079 downwards.
GTGCTGTCCTCGAAGCTGCACCGTTGCCCGGACCCGTCCTCGCACCACGCCCCGAGAACATTGGGACTGACATCCCCCATGTTAGCTTGCGAGAACCCAGCAACAAAGTCGTCGGTTTCCATATCCCCACCGCGGACCTTCTTCTCGAACAAGTCCGCAGCAACGCCCTTGTTGTCGCCCGTGATGAGGGTGTTGTTGGCCTGCATGGACGTGCCATGCGTGGGGAACCAGGTCAAGACGCCAGTGTTTTTGCCATCCGAGGTTCGCTGAAACTTGAGCACCGTCATGTCCATCTCGACGGAGCCGTCGTCTTGGGCACTGATGTTGTATCGAGCACGTTCTTCGGCTGGGTTGGCGAGGTAGGAATACAAGCTCCGGTTGATGCCAGCATTGGGAATTTTGGTCTTGCCGACGCTCAAGGAGCCGGGCTCGAGGCTTTCGTGTGCGCGTCGAATGGAGAGAATGCAGCCTTCCACGATGGCGCGGTAGCTTTGTCGGTCAAAGCCCTTGCTGGTGATTTGGGGCAGGAGGTAGTTGAGCCAGGCGCCGGGCCCGGAATGGGAGTGAGTCGCACTCACGGCGACATTATCATGGCCGTACATGGAGTACCGGGGGCCCAGGGCTTGCAGGCCGCGTATTATGCCATATCGCACCGCGGTGTCGCCGGACTGAACATCGAGGACAAGGTACACGAAACGGTCTGAGGGGTTGTGAAGGTCGCCAACGATAAAGGCCCGCGAATAGAGGCGCTGGCGCAGACCGCTGCCGATCTGGCCAAAGTCTGCGTACCCCATCATGTTCAACTCGACGACTGGGCCGGTGATGTCTGCCTTGCCGACGCCGAGCAAATACTGATCTTCGGGCCAGTCGCCGGCGGGCAGGGCGTCGCCCGCCCAGACGTTGCCTCGGGCATCGCCAGAAATGTTATGCCAGACGCTGTGCAGCGACGGGTCTGAAGAGAGCAGAGGAGTGCCGGTCCAGGCGGGCGCGCGGAAGTATGCAAGGACACAGGCGCATAGTAGCACGGCCAGGACGGCCAAATGTCGTCGTAAATGTGCGCTCGATCGTCGCCGCGTGTGGTCGTCGAGCGTGCCTCGTGGCGCCGAGGGCTGCGGCCAATTACCGGCCTTGGGTTCCTCCTGGCTGGGCGCCATCGCGGGCCTAGCACGAAGGAACGACCAGGGAAGACGCAGAGATGGCGGTGGTGAGATGGCGTGGTGTCATCTGCAAGTCGGCAGAGGGCGTCGAGATTGAGGCATGCCGCGGCGAGCAGGGGTGGACGGTGGAGGGGGAGGAGGAGAAAGACGCGAGGAGGCGGGCTGTTTAAGGCAGGCACGGGATGCGAACCTGGAAAGCCTGCGATGGGTCGGCCACGTCAAAAGCCGGTTTGCCCGCCGTGTCTAGGCAAGTACGGTAGCTCGACGAGTCCAGTGGCTTCCCTTGGGGGGCCCGTCCGGGTATGCCGAGCCCGAAGCCCGGCACGTTGCGGTTTGCAACGAACGAGACGCCGCCAAGGGGCATATTCAGGGCCAGGGATTACAGAGATGTCCACGCAAACGGCCATTGTCACGAACATCATGCTGGGAAACCCTTTGTGTCATCATCGACGGTGGCGCATTCCACGCGGGAGCAGGGGCCTAATGCCTTATTTATTAGGGCTGGTTGCGGCGGGCGGGCGGGCGAGCGGGCACGGCCGCAGGGCGTCGATTGCCGCCGGCGGCTCTGTGAGGCACCTGTAACCTTGAACGTCCTGCACCTCAATAGGTACGGGCACGGGCCTGCTACATTCCAGGCTGGGTGCGTTCACTGCGCGGCGCAAACATGAAAGCGCTGCGCGTCCTCGAGGCAATGCGCGTCCTCGACCTCGCCGCACGGATCGATCGAGCCCAGCGCTATCAGAACCGCATCGGCGCCGTTCCCACTCGGCGGCGACTGCCGTGTCATTTTGGGTGCTGATGATCTGCTGCGGCGGCGCAGCACCCGCGTCCCGTGCGTGGTGTGGCGTTCCAAGGTTCCAAGGTTCCTTGCAGCCGCTTCCGCTCCCTGACACGGCCGACCGGGGTGCGGGATGCGGGAGTGCATCGCTCACTGCCCGCTGCTCACTGCGCAATGTGAGACATCCGTGTCTGCGCGGCATGGAAATGGAAATGTCTTGCGACACCGGCCGCGGCGTGCGCGAATCGACCCTGGCTGGCCGGCCCGGCGACACGGCCAGGGACAGATGTGAGACACGCCCGCATGCGAGCGACTCACGGGGCGGGCTGCGGTGCATGCGTCCACGTTGTCGATGTCAATTGGCAGCGATCGTTGACGGCCAGATCTGCTCGGCAGATGGCGCGCCTGGACAAGGCGATCACAGCATCAGGTGATGAGTTGATGAACTGCATGTCGATGCCGCCGCACATGAAGCTATTCCCACTGGGATATCCCTGGATGGACGATCCTTCAATTGAGGAGCGGGGTATTTCACCGGCTGACGGCCCCCAGCGGCCCCTGGCGGTTGGTACAACGTCCAGCTCACTCCATACATGCATGCTGTAACCCGTATCACGACGGCAGTATGCCTTTTGAGTTGGGGGATTCATGCCCAAGGTAAGGTGGAGGTATTATATGCGTCCCAGCGCCCAGTAATCCTGATGGAGCAGAGAGTAAGGCACCATTGTCCGTAGCCCGTAAGGTACTTCCTAAGCGCAACTAAGATACTAGGTACCACAGTCGTACCTGCCGACCTGACGGAAGCTGGCCTGCCCCGCGTCCTCGTCCTCCAATCCATGCATCTCACTCAGGCAGGCGCGTTGCGCCCAGCATATGGCGTGACCAGGTGGCGGGGCCCCCGAGTTGCCCATGCCATGCCCATGCCATGCCCATGCCCTCGCATATGCCCAGCAGTGCCTGCAAGGTGCCAGCGTGTCTGGCGAGGCGCCTAGCCAACATGCCTACCTGGGGTGCCCGTTGCCAAAACTCAAACCGCGCGCGCCTTTGCTTGCAAATCCACCGGGTGACGCCATCACCGGCCTCCCGCAGTCGACGTATCATAGACCCGTAGCGCGGTCATTGACGGCGCCGTTTGCCCGTTTCCCGCTAGCCCAAGCCCGGCCGGGCTTATCATCCGCGCCACACGGTTTGGATCCTCATGGCCCACGGCGCGAGGGACGTGGGCAAGGACGAGCAGGTATTTATATCAAGTCTTGGATTATCCGTCGCCCGCCATGACGCCTCGCTCAAGCCCGTCCCCGGCCGCTCGTCCTGCCGAATCTCCAAGATCCTGTTGTCTGGGGGGGCGCATTGCAAGGCGCAACAGCGCTGCATTGACTGGCTGGAGCCGACCACGGGCCCGTGCCATCCAACCACTGCCGCCATCTCACCGGCTCCTATACACACCCCGCCGGCCGGAACTATCGCCCGATTCGGGCTCCGAGCTCCCGTGTTTCCATAGCACGCAACCCTCATTTTTTCCCGCTGAGATAATTACCACGTACCCCCTACGGCCCGCTCTGCTCAGTCAACGGCATTGAGCCTTTCGGCATCCGACTTGTGAACGAAGCTGCAGCAGCTCTTTTTACTCTACCGGAACAGCCGCTGTCACTTTGCCGCTTCCTGGCAACTTTTTTTGGCCCCCCGGACATCCACACCCCGTGGGCTCGGAATACGACGGTTCAGGACACTCAGATCGCGGAATTGGAGATGCCGCTCTGCCCCGAGAACTCGACGGCGGCGTCTTGACGCGCCAACAGCGACCTTTCGGCCCAGGCACCCGTCGCAACATCGCGGGAACGCGATTGGGTCTGCCAGATTCTCAAACAGAAAACCCTAGGCCCTGTTCTTGTACATCTGGGTCACGATATCCCTAGGACACTCCCGGAGATAACGGTCGCGGAGACCTCTCCTAGCCGATATCATGTCGTACCGGCATTCCTATGAGCACCGTCCAATCCAGACAAGCGCCGTGATTGTGCTCGGTGCTCAGAAAAGCCCGGCCATCCCTCCTCCGTCACCCCCGACCCCGAGCGTCTCCCCGGACGATGGCTCACTCTGCGAGCCGTCTGACCCCTTCACGCTAGGCGACCAGCAAGTGTCACGAGAGGCTGAAGCAAAGGCGAGGCGACTTTCGCGTGGTCTTCACGTCCTGTCCACTGAAGCTGCAGCACTGGAGAATCTATCTCAGCTGTACGAGACGGACGCTGTTGCTCAGGACGGGTTCAACAGGGCCGTCGAGGTCATATCACGGCAGAGTGCCGCCCACGGCAAGGTTGTTGTGATAGGAGTCGGAAAGTCAGGGCACATTGGAAAGAAATTGGTGGCAACCCTGCAAAGCCTAGCAATCCGCTCCGTCTTCTTGCACCCGACGGAAGCCCTCCACGGCGACCTCGGCATAGTCGGCCCACAGGACACCCTGCTCTTCATCACATACTCGGGGAAGACGCAGGAGCTCTTGCTTCTGTTACCTCACCTCGACGAAGTCCTGCCAACGATTGTGCTCACGTCGCACACGCGAGCAGATACGTGCGAGTTCATGAAGTACCGTCCCAACGCCATTCTGCTGCCCGCCCCCATCCCAGAGGCTGAAAAGGTCACATTCGGCGTCTCGGCGCCGTCCACGTCGACGACGGTAGCCCTAGCCTTGGCCGACTCACTGGCAATCACCGTCGCCAATGAGCTGCATCAAAATGTCCCCGCTGAATTCGCGAGAAACCACCCCGGTGGCGCCATCGGAGCGGCCACGAGGGTACCGCAGACTGTCAAACACCTGGCAGTCTCCTGGGAAGAGATTCCCGAGACAGAGGACTTGTCTCTGGACAGTCTGGGGGTTGACCTCTTGCGGGCCGGGTTCGACTCCAAGACGGGCTGGGTGCGAGTGGAAGGCGGTATCGCCACGCCCAACGGCATACGGCAACTCTCCAGTGTACAGCTCGCGCGACCGCTTCGGGACATGCCCGAGGTCATCTTGGAGAGAAATGGCATGATCGCCATGTCGTCTGATACGCCGATTTGGCAGGCGGGTGAGATGCTGCGTGCGATGCAACCGCAAAACGGACATGAGCCAAATGAAGGGAGCTTGTGCCGATCAGAGTCGGTAATTGCCGTCACGGAAAGCGGGTGCATCGTTGGCGTTTTGGAAGCGCGAAGTCTTTTGGGCTATCAGGCATCGTGAAAAAGCTGCGAACTTGGTAGCTGGGCATGTGAAGCACACTCGTGCAGAACTCGGGCCACGAGCGAACTTTTGCCACGTTGGGATTTTGCAAGGAGTATCACACCTTGCGCATGTATACCGGGACGACCCGCCGGACTTCTAGACTGGGCATACGGCGTTTGACGGAGTGCAATTTTCACCGAACCCAATGCTAAATTAAGCTTGAGGTTACGCTCATAGACTCTGTTCGCCTGTTCATGTCCATGTACGTAATGCGACGGCACTTGTCCGTTGTTGCCAACGAGAGGAATTCAACGGCCATGACCAACAAGAATGCACAGCAGCAGCTAACAATCACACCAACACCCTCGTCCGGTAGTCTGGTCGCGTGGGAGCAAATTAATATGATTTTCTCCGTACTCGTGGGCCGAAGGCCGGCTAACCACGGATCGGGCCCGTTGGGTTCGCCGTGGTAGTTCAGGAGTTTCTGCTAGTTAGTCAAATAAAACAGTAAACCACGCAGCGGCGTCGTCGTTCGGCGTCGGCACAAGGCTGGCTTGCCCGGGCTGTGTTGGTACAGGCGGGTCTCCGGGGGGCATGTCTTTGTGGAAAAGGCAGGATGGCGTCTTCGAGGGAAGGGTGGGGAGGGGGGCCAAGGCCCAAGGGCCCTTGCGGCAATCGCTGAAGAGACGGGACCCGGGTTGACGGGGATTGTCACTGATGAGTTCAACGGGAGAGCGAGCGAGTCAAAGGACGGCCCATGGATCGACGCCCGGACAGTGGAGCGGGACTTGGCTCTTGCGTCGGGTCAATGTTGGATCGCCGTGCCGGGCTGTTAGGGCGAACGCTACGGGGGCTGCCTGTGGGCGCTGTGCTGTCGTTGCAGTGAAGGCAGACCGGTACGAGTACGTAAGTCCTTTGAATAACAGGGTATCGCGCATTCGGATGGGCAATAACTCAGGTGAGAGTGTGAAGCATGCCACTCTCAGGAAGTGAAAAGAGAAAAGGCCCGGCACGAGCCTCTCCGTTCATGCATGCAAGTCGCGAACAGCAAGCTGGTGGCGGACCAGTCGCCCGCAACACCAGCACCACCAGCACCAGCAGCAGTACCACCACCAGCACCACCAGCACCACCAGCACCACCACGACGCACGAGGGGGCCGACGACGGCCCACGGACAGGGGAAGGCGAGTGCGCATTCGTTGGCCCCGGCTACATCCGTGAATTGGTCGGCACCTCGCACGAGGAGGCGTCCCTTAGCCCAGTCTTGGGACCCGGTCCTCATGCAGGCCATGACAAGCCTGGCCGTCGCGGCAGGCGACCCGTCGCCGGCCAAGCGAGCCACTGCACGTCGCGGTAGGGAGGGAGGGAAGGACGCAAGAAAGAATCTGCAGACGGGCTGAAGAGGCAAAACGGGTCCAAAGTGGGAGGAGGAGCCACTTCGTCGCCCGCTGTCGAGACCACCAAGGTTTGCTTGCTCGCATGGGTTCGGTCACAGATACGGCCTGGCGTTCCAAAATCCAAAGTCTTCAAGTCTGCGCTGTCGACATCCCCACTACTTTCCTTGAGAGGCAGGCATGTCATTGCAGCTGCACGACTGGCCATGTGACCACCTGCCACATCCGTCGCGGGGGGAAGCTTCGTCGCTATTTTTTTCGGCGGCGGCGTGGCGGCGCGCCGCTGTAGAAAGACGACTCGCCGCCTCGGCTCGAAACAGACCTCGACGACAACGACAACGACGATGTCGCCTGGCGTCCTGCGGGCAGTTCCACCTCCCAATTTCAACTTGGCTTGCATGAGTCCGGTTGGCGACAAGATCAGCTTCGCATGGCCTTCGACCGCGACGTAGACCATCACCGGGCAAGTATCCGGAGTAGTTAGACACTCCTTGGGATGGGTGCGACAAACTGCGTTGCTCTGGGCTGCCAGGCTCTTGGTCGGGCACCAGCTGGCGTTGTCCCCAACTACTAGCTAGCTATCCAGACGATGCGCGTGCTTGGGTCGCTGACCAGGGTCATGGACGGTGAACCGATGACGAGGCTCACAAAAGTCTGGGACAAACAAATCCCTTGTTGAGCGTCGGCGAATGAGCAGAGTCTGTCACTCTCGCGGGCCTTGTGGGGAGGACAAAATGGCCGCGAGCAAGCATGCGCATCGCCTCGTTCACGGCGTGGTGTTGTTGTGAGTGGAACGTCGTTAGCGCTGTCAAGCTGCAACACGCTCGCAAGGGTACAGTGCCGCTCTGCTGTAGCTTGCAGGTTCCCAGAGACGCCGGCCGAGGTGCGTTGGTGATCTTTTCCCACGTCGTTTGCTGCTGGCCTCACACGGCTTGAGACATGTCACGCGAGCAGTAACTTATTTGGATGCATCCAAACGTGTCCGTCTTGGAAGCGAGATGTCAGCCGCTGACGGAGGCGACATGGGGGATCGCGATAAGACCAATTGACCAATTGCTGGACCTGAAGCAACTCGGTTTCCAAAGCGGCTCGTTCTTCCTCTGAATTTAGCCAGCGTCTGCCGGTTACGGGATTCGCAAGATGCCGTGGCTGCCGTGGCTCGGCGGCCCTAGGTGCAGTAGCACCGAGATGTCGGACGCCTGCCTTGGCGTGCTGCGGCCACTCACAACCTTCAATGGACTGAGCTGGCGGCGGGCCCAGACCCAGCACAGGCCCTGTGAAATGTCCTGGCGAACCACCGTCTCGATCAGCAACGAGACCCCTGCTGACCTGGCGCCGCCGCGATCGCACACACAAAGGACCTCGCTGGCCTGTCGTTCGGCGGTGCCTTCATACATACATCTCGTATTGCGACGACGGCGACGGCGACGGCGACGACTTGCACGGGAGACAAGACGGCAGCAAGCGGCATCGGCGGCTGTCGCTGTCATTGGCTTAGGCAGACGGCTGCGTCTGCCTCTGCGTCCCCGGCGGACCTGCCATGTTACCTCGGGGGCACGGGTGAGGGGTGTGACGGACACTCCACGGTCTCCGGGCGTTGTGCGACACGACGTCGGAGACATCGTGACATGACCGCCGCCGGCGAGGCCTCGAATTGGCTTTTTGGTTGCTGCGGGGCCCGTAGCTGACCACGCTGACCACGTCGGACTGCGCGGGGCGTGAGTTGCCAGGCTGCCCGAGGAGCGAGCATCCCCGGATCGATGAGGGGCCTTTCCGTGCTGCCGGTGAGCAAACAGGCCGCAATGCCGTCGTCATGATCGTTGCCGTCGTCGTCGTCGTGGTACGAGAGCTTGCGTCGAGTCGCATCGCGCTGACGAACCGGATGGGACTAGAACGGTGACGGGCATGTTGGCCGCATCTGTCGGCGGCAGCGAGCAGGCCCTGCTGCGTCATGGACGGTGCATGTGAAGCCCGGTCATCGAGCAAGCCACCAGGCGAAAACGATTCCACAGGGTTGGACGGATAGTTAGTCCTCGTAGTTTGGTAGCTGATAGCAGGGTTAGAGATTGATTGATGAACGGCCAACGACCCTTGAACGGGACTGGCCCCGCAGCCGTCGATATCGGCGGACGTACCTAGCGTGGCCAGGCTGATTAGCGGCGCACCTGCGGCAACGACGGGTTGCGATTGAGCGAGGGACGGGAGAGATCCATCGGCCTTGGGCCTGGTTGCTCGACTGGGGAGGCTAGAGGGAAACGAGCTGGTGCGTCTTGTACCTTGGCTGGCTGTGTTCCAAACTAGCAGTTGCGAGTCCCTCGGCCTCGTGTGCGTGTCTATTCGCTGATGGCCTGTCGGCCTGCCTCTCTCGATTCCATGGTTGCCCCAAAGCCACGCTTGCCTGCCCTGTTCGACGACTGCACCGCGAAGCCCGACGGCGGGGACTGCCCGAGCCGTGGAGTTCCCGGCCCCAATGGATCCGCGAACGCTGAGCGACAGAACCGGGCAGGTTCCATGATGGCCCGAGAGGCATCATAACGTCTCTCAGGGACCGACCGAAGTTGGCAGGGCTGGTGAGGTGCCGCCCCCTCCACGCTGACCTCGGCGAATACCTATCAGTATGGGCAGCAACCCCATTGGCCAGCCTGGGCCGGCAAATCTCGAACACCGGGGACATGAAGTGAAGTGAAAAGAGCTGGACACGACGTTGCGGACGGGTCAACTGTCGAACGGCGATGATGGGGTGGCAGATGCACACGACCTTGTCCATGGGTCTTGAGAGGGGCGATTTGGGTCCAGGGGTGGAAGGAGGGAGGGAGGGGGCAACCCGGTCTGTGGCCCGGCCCCAGTTGCCCGCCCAGCTGCAGCTGCAGGACACACCTGGTTCTGCTGGCGCTGGGCTGGCAGCTGGAGATACGTATGGAACCCATGGGTGGATGCTGGGCCTGGGCGCCAGCGCCTCCACCACCTGCGCGGGTTGCCCCAGGCAAGGCCCCAGGAGGCCCCAGCAGGGCCCATAGAAGCCCAGCGCATTGGATCTTGTGCATGTTGCCCCGGTGGATGACGAGCACCCACTGCACCTGGACTGCAGGGTACCAGTTGACCTCAGCAAGCTCAGGTAGCACCCGGGCAAGCAAGACGAAAGGCACCCCACCGCGGTGGCGTTGGCCGCCGACCAGTCACCCAGCGCCCTCAAGGCGCCACAACCTTGTCTGTCTCCCGGCGTTCTGCCCCTCTGTCCTCGAGACGAGCTGACTGGCTTGCGCCGACCCTGTCGCAATCGCCCAGACCGTCGTCGCAACTAAGGTTAGGTTGTCAGGACGTTTAATACTGCCTCGTCCCCGGCCTCCGGGGGCCCCCAGAACCCTCCATTCCTTTCTTGTTTCACCTGTTTCTCATCGACTCGCCTCAATCCATTGGGCCTCTGTCTCTGTCCATCTGCCCGTTGTGAAAGGGAACCTTGGAAGGGCCTGCCTCCGCCCGTCTTCGGCAGGAGCCACCATCGTGGCTGACAAGGCGTCGCCTCAACCCATTGATTGGCTTGATTAGTGGTGTTGCAGTCACTCTCACCGTCACTCTCACCCGAACCTGCCGCCCGGAAAGGACCGACAGACCGACATCGCCTTCCGGCTCGGCTTCCTGCTGAGCGACTCTCCCCGTCCGTCCTCTGCTCCGGTGACTTGCTACACTACCCCGTACCATACCTTGGGGATCTCTCTCTCCCCCTCTCCCTGTCTTCATCCTCGAGTGCCGCGGCCGCTGCCGCGCTTGTCTACTGCTGCGCTGCACGATCCCCTGCGCCAGGCCACATCATCGCCCGCCAAGGCCCAATCTCGCAGCCCCCGCTGCACCCGCCGCGCCGCTCTGCGCCCGACTGCCAGCCAGGGACAGACCCAGCCATCCCCCAGCTGCAGCGTACGAGTACGTCATCGCAATTGCGCTACCAATTGGCCGGCCCAGCGATCCCTGCGTCGCGATTCTTCCTGCGAGTACTTCGTACGCCCTCGCAATCACCGCCGTGCGGTTTCCGTGGAGCTGGTCGCCCGGAGGCCTGCGTGGTCCAACGTTGAGACACTCCCCCCGCGTGCCGACGCTCGACAATGCGGCAGTCGACCGGTCCGCCTCACACTTGACGTCGCCAAAGTATGAAATACGGCAAGCAGCTGGAACAGGAGTCGGTTCCAGAATGGAGCTTGCGTATGTTGCTTCCTCTTTGCCTCTCCTGCTGTTCGCGCCTGTCTCGCATAGGTCTGTCGTGCGACGTCAAAACCGTTGCTGGTGGCGGCCGTTGGAGGCATGCTGCGCCGGCGCAGGCGAAAAAAAAAACAGTAAAAAGCGACAAACCGCTAACGACATGACTGCCTCTCCAGATAACCTCGACTACAACTCCCTGAAACATGAGATCAAGGTCCACACGACGCGCGACCAGGCCTCGGCCATGGCCATCCCTGGTCACCAGGACACGTCCCTGCGCAAGTTTGAGGATGGTCTCTTCGACGAGCTCTGCCAGCAGCACGACCGCGTCGACATGTTTGTCACGAGTAAAGCTGACGAGATCTCGAGGCGACTAGGTACGACCATGGCCGCGGGTTCGAAAAAGTGGACGGGGCGCTGACAGGACTGGATAGATCATCTCGACGCCAGCGTCCAGCGATGCATTGCCAAACAATCCAGCAGCCACGAGCAGTCATTTTCTCTTAAGCGGCAGCGACGGTTCGCCAAGTACGAGAGGGAGCTGATGCGATGCGGCGACGACATACAGGCGCTGACGCGTTTCGCCAATGCGCAGATAGTCGCCTTCCGAAAGATCCTCAAGAAGTACAGGGTGCGTACCTTTACTGACTGGAACCTCGCCAGCTTCCATGGTGCTGACGGCCTCTAGAAATGGACGGGTTCCACTACCCTGACTTCGCGCTTCAACGACGTCGTGCTGGGGGGTCCGAAGAGTTTCACCAGGCGTGACTTCTCACCTCTGCAAACACGATACGACGAGCTGCTCTCGGAGCTTCGGTCCGCCGCGCCGGTCCTCAGCGACCCTGGCTCGCCATCGTCGGACGAGCAGCCGCTGCCCGAACCTTCAAGTCCTGGGACTGCCCGGGTCAGCTTCGACCCATTGCCGCCGACGCAGATGGGTCCCCAAGTTAAGTACTGGAACGAGTACGACGATGGCAGTGATGCCGGAGGCCCCGAGGACGACTACGCCATCTATATCAACCCCGACGAGGACACAAGCTTTCCAGGCATGGCCTACGTACATGCCATCGTCTCGTTACCCTACGAAAAGGCGAAGCAGTGGTTCCGCCCTCGGCATAGTGGCGAGAGGAGACCGCTCCTCTCGAGCCCGAACACCAGCCAGAGCTACTCTTCGACGGCAGTCGACTCAGAAGAGGAGGGCTACGCCAGCTCTGACGGGCTCCCATATCAGGGCTACATGACGCACTATGCGCTGCCCAGTGTCAGCGAGCAGAGGGCCATGCGCTATAGGGAACGGTCGCTGCTCTGGGGCACGGTGGGCTCCTTCGTCGCGTCCTTCATCCTGCTGGGCATTGCCGGCGTCCTCATCTCGACGGGCAAGCGCAAGCTGCGCGTTGAGGTGGACGCCGGCGTCACGGTCGGCGTCATGGTGAGCCTTTTCTGCGCGTGCACCGGTCTCGGCATGACCTTGTACCGCCAAGATCGGCTGTCGCTGGTGTACCGTCTCATAGTGTGGGCCGCTTTTGTTGGTTCATGCCTGCTCAACGGGATGCTTCTCGTACTTGTGCTGGGCAACACACCCTGAGCTTACACTTTGTACATGTTATTTTGCAGGTGACCTAGCGATGACGGACTGATGCGGTAATGACGGTTTCATCTCTGTTGGGTTTGCTGTTGATTTGGGCGATGGGCGGCGCATGCCAGGAATGAGAACGCAGCTAATGACGCTTTCACGACGATTGGGGGGTTGTTGGATACGGGCTAGACTGGCGAGAGACCTCGCGGCACGGCATCCAGGCGGCGCCATTGAGGGGCCAGACTGTAGATGCGAGCGGATATACCTTTTGACGAGCGCTGCGATCAAAAACGCAAATTGTTTACGATAACTCGGAACTGATGATGCGTGTGCTGAAGTGTGCAAATGCTTTGCCGTGAGCTGTCGGAACCGGGCGACTGTGTATCACGACTAGATGTGAGGGCTGCCAAACTGGGGCAGGGGAAAACACTTTGTGCCGTTTGGCATAGTCCATGATATAATGCATTGGAAGCCGCGTTTTGCGCAGCTCAACCTCGTTGAAAGAAAGTATGTACCGATAGTATATAGCCCAGAGCCATCCTTTTGTACAGCAAGCAGTACCGTATAAGCCATCTCCGTCTATGACCAAAATGCGAACCCCAGCGCAAGTTTTGTACAAGCCTCAAGACCTTTAGTTTTCCCCGAGAATTTATTTCCCATGCCAGCCAGCAGGTCAGCTCAGTACCCCTTTTATGAGCGGTCGGGTGAGCTGCCGAGCGAGCGAGCGGGTGAAGAGACAACCAAGCTCCTTGCTCCCTTTAGCACTTGGTAGGCAGGGCGCCCTTGGTGGTCTTGGCCTTGGAGAGCTTGACCTCGGCGGCGCGGCGGCGGACGAGGCCGGGGAGGACCTTGCCGCCGCCCATGCGCCACTTGGGCAGCTCGGCGGGGAGGACCTTTGCGGGGCTCTCGCCCTTGTTGAGGCGCTTGACGAGCTGGGAGGACTGGGCGTTGCCGCAGCCGACGTTGAAGGACCAGCTGACGAGGGCGCCGTACTGGTTGTCGTTGAGCTTGACCTTGTTGTTGGTGACCTTTGTGATGCAGTTTTGGAAGCCCTGCGATAGTTTGTCAGTATACGATCTTGTTGTCTTTCTTCTGGGCGTTTCCGTCTCCTTAAGTGCGGGTTTGACTGGAGAGGAGAGGAGAGAAGACCCGGGAGTGCGGGAATACGCACGGCAACGTCCTTCTTGAGGAGCTTGGTGGCAGTGTCCTTGGTCAGGGGGAACTTGTACGGGACCTCCTTGCAGCCCTTGGTCTTGCAGAGGTGGCCGTAGCCGACGGTGGGGAGGCCGATGGGGTCGGGCTCTGCATGCGCACGCGTCTTGTTAGCATCTCGAACTTGTACAATCTTTGCCCCAAGCTATATAAAGTTGCCATGGTTGGGGAGGTATGGGTGGGACTGTGTGAGCGGGACGGGGAGACGGCATACTGGGAGAGGCGACGAAGCCCTCAAACTCCTTGATGAGGTCGACGGTGGCGTCGTTGATGGCCGGGCCCTTGGTGCAGGCGCCCTGGACGGTGGCGGCGAGGGCGAGGATGGTGGTGAGCGAGATCTGGACCATTTTGGCGGTGTTTGCGGGGTGGAAAGTTGGCTTGAAATGGGGTTTGGAGTTGTTGAGTTGGTGTTGTCCAGTTGTTGCAGTTGTGGTTGCTGTTGTTGCCGAGCTTGTTGCGCTTCTCTGGACGGATGGCATCAACACCGGACGCCGCCCGTCCTTTATACATGGACGAACAGCGTCCCATCATCTCCGCCAAGGCGCGCGATGCCCGACGATGGCAATCTCACAGCGCGCATCCCGTCTCCACGGGCGAACAGTCAGGCAGGGCAGGGCAGGCAGGCAGGCGGCCAGGAATAGCAGCTCTCCCTCCATCAGACGGGGCATCTCACGTCGCTCTCACAAGGCGCCTCTCGTCCGTGGCCGCAAGCAAACCTACACGCGCAGAACGGCTTTCTCGATTATGGAGTCGTTCAGGACAAGTCCAGGGGGGGAGGACCGCGGACCCCTGGCGGCTGAGACCCGATCGTTGCTGCTTTAGGGTCGTCGGGTATGCTGATCACCGGTAATACGCCCACAAGTTGACCCGATGCTGCTGGTGCTGCTGGTGCTGCTGGTGCTGCTGTGTGCCTGACGACCGCCCCAGCCTTACCCTGCCATGCATGGATGCATCTTTGGGGGAAGCGAAAAAAAAAAAGCCAAGACAACATGGTGGTGGCTTGCATGCCGAAATGGGGGAGAGGGCCCGTGGTGCTTGCCTTGCCTGCCCAGTGCTGGGACGTCGTTTTTCCCAAAGCGTCATACAATGCGAGGGCCATGCAGGTATCATGCACGACTGCAACCTCCTGGTCCTCCAGAGTCCAAAGTCCAGCGTCCTCTCCGCCCCAGCTGTGCTTCCCCCTCCCCCTCCGTCAGCCACACCCGCGTGGGTTCTAAATATAATACACATCTACACCACATCGCTGGAGCTTCTCACCGTCGGTCGGGCCAAGGCCACAATTGCCCCGTCTCAGCGCACCTTGGTTCTTACCTTGCTGCAGGGTCAGCGCGGGAGAGGCTGAATGCCGCAGTGCTGTCCTCGGATCGTCGCGTCGCGCCGCCTCGGGGGATGTGAACAATTAATATCCGCCCGCCTGGCTATTAATATAATTAAGCTTACTGTTAAGCAGGTCGCATCGTCGTTCCTGCATCATGCCACCCACTGCCGGGGCGATTGATTGATTGTCCGAAACAGTCGGTCGGGTTGGTGGCTGGCTGACTGGCTGGCTGGCTGGGTCGCACGGGACCTGGCTGCTGTGAAGAGTCCGAGTTGAGCCTCCTCCAGTTAGTTGCATTTTCCACCTCCCACCACCACCACCACCATCATCATCATCATCATCATCGAACCCGCTCCCTCCCCGTCCCTGGGCCTGCGCACTTTCGTCGCACGGGGTGTCTGCCTGACGTGCGCTCCCAGCGACATTGCGACACAGCGATGCCGCCATCGACACCGCCATGACTGTCCATTGCACCGCATCGGGCGCTACCAGGCACGGCCTAGCGCCAGGTCTGCCTCCCCGCGCCACGCAGCGGGAAGCTCGCGCCTCCACGGGCCCAGTCACACACAAGGGGAGTCGGGACACATCCTTCGGCGCCGATGAGGCCCGCCTCGCGCCGACGAATCCGCGCCGGCCCTGCGGCGGGGGCGTGGACGAAACGGGTAGGCCGAGACGCGGCGATGAGTCTTCGTCCGCCGTCGTCACCGCCGCCGGCGCCATGTCGTCCAACGTCTTTAAACTTTTTGTTGCTCATCTGCACGTCGTTTGAATCACCAATTGTCGATGCAATCTAGCGAAGCGGCGTTCTGTTGCACAGGAGAAGCGATTGATACCCGTTGACGACTGAATGCGCCGTCGTTTACCGTACCCGGCCGTCGTCTTGTGCAGTCGCCGCGTCAGCTTGACTCTACACCATCGAGCCTTTATCGCGAGACTCACCACCGCCGAATCGTCGTCAACGCCTAACCCCATCTCTCCTCAGCACAGCGGAGCATCACCACAGAACGCAGCCATGACGACAACGACAACAACAGCAACAGCAACAGCGACAACAACACCACCGGAACAGCGGCGCCCCGCCGGTGGTGGTGGTGCGGCCCTCCCCCCCATGGCCGTGCCCGCCGGCTACCACCTCCGCCCCGGGCTCGCCTCCGACGTCAATGCCATCGCCGCCCTGTACCGCGCCTCCTTTGGCGGCGACTCCCTCCTCGACGTCATGTTCCCCACGCGCGCCGCCTACCCGCGCGACTTCCACACCCACCTGTACCGCCACTTCCAGAGCCGCTGGTGGACGCCCGGCTGGTACCTGACGGTCCTCGTCGACGACACCCTCGCCGTCCCCGTCGGCTTCACCTGGTGGCGCCGCCCGCTCGACCAGCTGTCCTTTGCCGAGCGCTGGCTGTCTCCGTGTAGGGCCTCCCCTCTTTTCTTCTCTCTCTCTCTCTCTCTCTCTCTCTCTCTCTCTCTCTCTCTCTCTCTCTCCCTCTCACCTCCCCTATCGCATGCATGAGGTGCTCGTCTTCACTCTCCCCGGGCTTGGCTTGGCTTGGCTGACACAAAAGGCCGCCGCCGATCGATCAACCAGACGCCTGGTTCGCGCCCCTCGCGCGCCTCTGGGTCTCCCTCAAGAACCTCGTCCTGCCGACGCGCATCCCCACCGACGCCATCGCCGTCTTCACCCGCGTCTACGGCGGCATCGAGCCGCGCCTGCTCAGCACCCCGCGCCGCCGCGCCGCCTGGTACCTGTCCACCATCGCCACCCTGCCCGCCCTGCAGGGCCGCGGCCTCGGCGCCGTCCTCCTGCGCGACGGCCTGCGCGCCGTCGACGATGGCGGCGTCGACTGCTTCCTCATCGGCGTGCGCGGCGTCGAGCCCTTTTACCAAAAGTTCGGCTTCAAGGAGGTGGACCGCGCCAACGTCGGCGAGCTCGCTCACTGGGACGGCGGCGCCATCATGTTCAGGGAGTAGTAGATAGACGCATTGCATGCATGCATGGATGAATGATGCAACGAGGCCACCGAGGATCTGACGCGAAAATAGAGAGAATGTTTCACTTGCAAAGTCGTGTTGACCGGTTCTACTATACATGCCAGCAAAAGCTCATGAGACCTCTCACGTCCTCCCTCCCTCCCTCCCTTCCTCTCTCTCTGTCTCTCTCCCTCTCTCTCTCTCTCTCTCTCTCTCTCTCTCTCTCTCTCTCTCTCTCTCTCTCTCTCTCTCTCTCTCTGCCACGACCCCTCCACTTTTCGTTTTGCTTCGTCTTCATCATCATCAAGCCCACTCACGTCCGCCAAACCCCAAACATTCGCCCGCCATGCAGCCGTCCATGTAGCCGTCTCCCCCCTCCGTCACGCACGGCACGGCACGGCCACTCCGTTTCAACATGCCATTCTTGAAGAACTTCCAGAAGAATATTAAAATGCCCTCTTTCGCACACGTCCGACCCTCCGTCTCCGTCCATTCGGGCCATCCGTAAAGAGAGTTGTCTTTTTGCAACAAATAATAAGGCGAGTTTGCCTGCTCGAGCACCGTTCGTCATCCATGAGCACACACATACTGGCTCTGTTTTTTGGTTTCGCTTCAAGGTTGTCAAGTCCGTCTGTGGCGGTGGCAAGATAGTGTACACTGAGGGAGTCGTCAGAGCAGAAGCCCTCCAAAGCTTTTTAGACCGCTTCGCCTGGCGAAGAGGACACAACGGGCGGTGACATCGAGTGCCACTAACCCCCTGGTGTCGACCAGCCACGGCGACAGGGCCTACATTCGTCTAAACATCATGCGCGGCTCGGCCTCCTCCAAACGCGGCCGGCGGCTTGCCGGCACTGTATGTGGCCGCGGCGCGAGGGCTGGCCGTCTGAACATGGGTCGCGTGGCTGTGGACAGGCGACCGCTGCACCACCTGCTGTCGCGGAGCAAACGCCTGGCCGTACTCCTGCGGCCAGGCCCGGCCGGGGCTGTAGTGTGAAGACGCCCAGCGGTCTCCTCCGCCGGCCATGCTTTGTGGGTGGGAGCTCACGCTGTACATTGCTTCTGGCAGGTCTCTGTGGATGAGGCCTACTTCTTCGCCGGTTCCTGAACTGGACGGGCGGGCCGGCGCCAGCGCATGTCGGCTGGCGAGACTGTACGCGCTCGACGACCGGTGGTGGGAAGGCCGAGCAGCCGAGGCGTGGCTCCCCAGGCCGGCTCCATGAGCTCGCCCTTGGGCGGGAGATCGCTGGAGTCCAGCATTGCTTGGAACCCGAGCGCTGATTGACGGGAGGGGTGCCTGGGAATCGGCGCCGCCGTGGTTGGCGGTGTATCTAACACCGTCCGGGCCGTAGGCGGCAATGGAACCACGGTGCAGGACTTCACTCATTGAGTGGGCATGCGGCTGAAAGGAAGGCTGTCCATGATGCTGGTAGTCTCCATGGGCTCTGGCTTGGGTGTAGTCCATGGCACTCATCTTGGGGACGATGTGTGGTGCGCGAGGTGGAAACATGGCCCTTCCATAGCCATCGCCGTATGCAGGCACCATGTAAGGATGGGCAGACCGAGGCTGGTGAGCGTCGGACGACTCTGGGGCGCTGTAGTAGGGCAGGCTGTTGGCATCGCCGAGGCGAGCCCGCTTTCCAGAATGGATCATCATCTCGCCGGCGTCCTCAACCTCGTCGTGATCATCCGAGAATACATCGCCGTTGGCCGGGTCCTGTCTGAACGGGCCGGGCAGGTCCAGTGCCTTTCGCTTCGGCGTCTTTGAACCGCTGTCTTGCCGTCGGGTTCGGACAGGCCTTGCCGATGCGCCCTTCTCCCCGTCGACAATGTCCGGTAGGAACTCAATCTCTGGGACTGTGCTCAGACTGCCTCTGGCAATCTCTTGGTGCAGACGCTCCGCAATGTCGAGCATTTTCTCCGTGGTGTAACCATCGCCAAGGGTCTGAATGATCCAGTCGGGAACGGCACTGCCTCCCTGGTTCGCTATGCTGTCTTCATCTCCGTCTTCGCCCACCCCCTTGCCGCTCTCAAGACGATTTTGCTCGCGCTTCCGAAGAGACAGCGTCCACTGCTTGATGTATGGGCCGCTGCCCTTGGCCTTGTTGGCCTCGCTCCACCGCTGAAGCCGCACGATCTGGACCTTGACAAGCTCCATCTGGTTGCTCGGATATGTGCGTGCGTTGCGGTAACGAATTCGCTGGTAGTGCTTGCGGCAGTAATACACCCAGACGTCCTTGGGGATCTTGAGCGTGCAGGACTTGTTCCGGCCAAAGAGGTGCGAGATGGCCTTGCGCAGCTGCGAGCCGGTGTCGCAGTTGGCGACGAACATGCAACGGGGTTCTTCCGGCGTATCTGCTGAGAAGTCGACGCCATCGTCCAGCAGAGAAAGTGAACGTGGCACAGAAGGAAGGGCCGCCACCGAAGTATCCAGAGGCGAACTGGGCATAGTTCGAGGCGGTCCATGGCTTGCAGCCTTCTGCAGGTCAAGGTGGCTCGGGTTCGCCAACTTTCTCTCCTCGGGCCGGCCAAGAGCAGCCTGGGGAGTCAAGATTGGCTCTCCTCGCGGCACAGGGGAGCCAGTAGCAGAAGCCGTCATGCTGTGATGCGGCGGGGGCAGCAGCCCGGCGTATGCTTGTGTGGACGTGGGTGGGAGCAGCAACGACGCAGATGCTGGAGCGAAATCGGGTGCAGAAGTTGCTCTTTTGTGCAACCTCGCGTTGGGAAGGAGATGGGCGGCACGGCTGAAAGGTTGGCTGCGCAGAGAGGCCCTTGTCAGCTCTTGATCTGGTGAGTGAAGACGCAAAGTAGAACAGAGAGGAGGCGGTGGCTGTCGAAGAAATGTAGTACGCGGCCTAGCCCGCAAGGAACAGACAAGTGTTGCTGGCAGGTAAGTGTGCAAGTCAAGGTCTGAACTGAAGAGTGCCAGGATGCAGAACTCGAGGCCAAGTCAAACCAGCCAGAGGAATAAGTAGGTGTGGCCCAGAACCGACTGTGATGATGGAGACTCCGGTTGAAGAATATCAGGCCAGGCTCGGTAAGCACACTCCTCACCGATACTTGCTGGCTGGAGGAACGTGGCCATTCATCCGAAGCTCTGTCCGCCTAGACGGACGCATGGCCGCGTTGAATCACGCGAGCACCGGCTGTCCCCGCAGTTCGCTTCTCTTTACATTCCATGTCCTCTGCTATCTCTGTGCTGATGGAAAGCGTTCGGACTTGATGATGCAGAGGATGTCAAGCGAATCTGGGCAAGGGAGAACCCATGATGGAGGCAATAGCAACACGAACCACTTCAAGACAAAGACCTCGCATCGTTTTGCATTCACTCCAGAACAGCCGATAAAACACAAATGACTGGCATACGTACCAAGGACTTCCAAGGTTCTGGTGGTTCCGGGGGCTCGTTTTCATCAGCAGGATCGCGTCAGAGGGGCTGGCAGGCCGCTCCAGCTCTTCGCTCTCGCGATGCTCCGGAAGCCGATGACGCATGTTTGTCGAGAAGTACCCGTTGTCATGCAGCCGTCTTGGCTGGTGCGCGTCGTCTTCGTTCTCGTCACCCTTCGACTCAAGAATGGGCCGGTCTGCGAGCGAGGATCCGACGCTGGGAGGCCCGCTCACGGTCGTCACGGAGGAGATTCTGGAATGCGATCTCGACTGCCAGGAGCTGTATGACGAAAGGCTGCTGTTGCTGTCGGAGAATTTGTGCCGCAGAGGCTCACTCCTGTCGGTATCATGCGGGCGCTCGTCTCCGGACTCGGCTCTGGGTCAAACGGGTTAGAGGACTTCCGACAGTTGAGAGAGTTGGGTTTTGAATGTGTCACGCGCCAGTTGAACGCGTATGTACTCAGTGCGCGTCAATACACACCTTCTTTCACAGGTCTCTGTTCGCCGGTTGCCCGGGTCAGTCGCTGCGGCGCTGTTCAGCGGTTCAGTTAGCCTCCCGCTCCGCGCACGCTAACCTGGTGTTCAAGTCGAGCTCCCACGTACCGAACCATTTCTGGCCTCGTGCAGAAGCCCATCTCTCTGGGCGGGACGCCATCCGAGTCAACGGAGCCGTTTCTTGAGTGCATACTTGTTCCCGGAGTCAAGTCGTACCCGTCAGAATCGAGAGGCTCGCTAAGCGAAGTGGACGTTGATCGCAGCTTAGGCACGATTTGCAGAGGCAGTGAGTAGCCTCCCGCGTTCCATGGCTTCCGGCCTCTGATGTGTGCCGCCTCGCTGTGCTTTGGCGGGGGGGTTGTCTCCGGGGAAGGAGTCGGGAGTGTTGTTGATGGCACCGTCGAGCTTCCTCTCACAGATGATGGTGGCGTTGACTCTCGACTGACTGCCCGTCGACAGCTGGATCCAGTTGACTGGTTGAGCAAAGACGTAACATCCATAGCACCGGAATGGACTCGGGATTATGAAACCTTGGGAGTATGCACCAGCCTCGAGCAACAGGGTATTGCGCGTCAAGCAGTTTGCCGTGCAAGTGAACACGGCGATCTGCGATGATGGGGTGATTCGCGGCGACAGCAGGATTAGATATTCGTCTCTGAGGGAGGGTCTATCGTGTAAAGGACTGGATCTGCAGATCTCAGATGCCACACCGGGAGTGGCCTCGTCTCGAGGTTGGGATGCACTTGCGGAAGTGCCGTTGATTTATGGTCTGCAACAGGAAAGACAAACTGACGTGCAACAGACGTTCGCGCCGACACGAGCAGAGCTGCTGAAGGTACCGGTAACGAGTGGGCCTCTTGCACTGACAAGTTGCTGATCCGAGCAGATCGAAACAGCCGAAACGCCCGTTGGCCTGTGATGTTCAGACTGGCAGAAAGGGGCCAGCAGGTACTGTGCTGTACTCTGCGCGGGCGTGCGGTTGCCGAAAGGAGGACGACGTTGGAATCTTTGGTGGTCCGGGCGAGATCAGACAAGTCGCTATCCACCGTGAACTCTTGGGTGCGTTCTGAAACAGAATATCCGTGGCTGTGTCGATTCGGAAGACGGGCCAGGGCGTGCTCTGTTCCTGTCTGTTCTTCTCTGCTGCTCTCGGTTGCGCGCCTATTTTTGTCTCGACTGAAGATGGGCTGCGACCGGCGTCTTCGACATGAGGGGTCCAGCGTATCATGAGACAACCCCGTGCGTCAGTGTGCCAAACGACCGACGACGGGGCAAGTGCCGCTCATAAATGAAAGGGGAAAGAGTTTGGCTCCCTGGAACAGACGTGGCAACGAGTCGGCGACGGCTAGAAGCCGAGTCGGTAGAGGGTAGCTTCTACGTGTCCGTGCTACGAGGGTGCTACTATCGGGGAGAGGAGATGCAGCCAGGAGGAGACTGCGAGCCTGGCTCTTGTAGACGATGAACGATCGAGGGACCAGGGACGCACACGAGTGTGGCCCAATGGTGTTTACAAGGGCACCCACTCCGCATCAAAGCGCATGGAATGGATATCGGCACCTGGTACAATGGTACTCGCAGACGGACCGGGAGGAGGAAGTTCGAGCTACCATGCACGGCGGGGCTTGGGGAGGGAGTGGGCCGTGAGGCACGAGTACTTGGTTGGGGTCCAGGGCATGGCAAGCAGGCCGGGTGGACGACGAGGGACTGTACGATGTACTCCATACGAGTAGTAGGTAGGTATGCAACGGCAGGAGATTGAGTTCTTGTCAAACCTACGCCGTACGGTGCAAGGCGATGCCACGACTAGGCGGGATGCGTTTTCATGCGGGTTGGTGTGTGGACCGCCCGCTCAAGGGAGGGCCCAGTCTGTATGAGTCGGACAATGCCTCCGACTGGCTCCTCAAGCAACCATGGCCCTGTGTCCTCGTCCGGCGCCCAAGCTGGGAGGCGGCAGGCACACGAGCGTCGTGACTTGCCTCGCGCTAGTAGGATCCTGTCGGCGGACAGGGACCGCCCCGGCCGGCCGACCCAGGGTCTCGTCGACATGAGACCCAGGCAGCTCGTCCGAACCAACGCCCCTCCCCAGCGGTGGCCGTAAATGGCGGAACGTCTGAGCGCCCTGGAATACCACATCCTGCTCATATTCCCCTGGCAGCCCTATCGGCGTCCACGAGCCTAAGCTTCGAGTGGTGGATCGAGACTGTCCGGGCTCCGGAGCGTCTATACCGAGTCGTGACGGGCAGCAACGTGCACATAATCCTTCGCGCAACGGCCCGGCAGAGGGATGGCCACGCGCCTTCACGTCATCCACCGCCGGGCAGGGACTCGTGGCGCGGGATACCGACGACGGGAGCCTTCGATTCCTCGCGGCACCGCAGGCTGGCGGTCAGGCGGCCAGCGTCGCTGCAACGAGACGTGAAACTTGTCCAGGGATAGGCTTGTCCCGTATGACGGGCATTGACGGCAACTGGGTCCAGGGGTGGCACCAGTATCATCACCTGCGACCGGATTGGCGTCTGCCCGTGGGCAATACCACTGCCCACTGACCAGACGGCCCCAGTATGCGACCCACCTTGTGGCCGGGATTAGCATGCTATCGGGAGATGCCGAGGTGAAGCATCGGACCATCCAGCGCCCATGCGTGTGACTTGTGAGCAACGAGACGCCCTCCCATCTTCGTCACCAAACCAACGTGGGCCGGAGACTCGCATCAATGTGGGGCGGGTAGGCACGCGGCGTGCCGCAATGCACGTATTGATAGTGACGACAACGACGACCAGCACGCGGACAGACGACGAGGCCACCGTGCTTTTTCGAACCGTTCCATAGCTTCGGAGCATGTTCCAATCCTTTAAGGTGCGAATGGGAGCAAATGGTCTCAACCCCGAACATTTGGTGCAGTCATCTGTCCCTGAGGCAACCAACCAACACCTTGGGAGCTGTGTAGCAGGATCGCGGAATGCTGCAAGGTTTGGCCGACTCCCAAGAGCAGGTGGTTTCGGTGCATGCAGACCATAGAGTAGCCTGGGCGGACTACTGTAATGCTTTGCTGGTGCTGGACGCGAAGGTGTAGCGAAGTGTTAGCCGGACCTTTCTACCGTGGGGTACTGCGGTGTTGCGGCCCGAGGGCTAAAGCGTTTCAAAATGCCAGGACGGAAACAGGCAGTCCCGCCAAGCAACCACGGAGGGACTGCGGCGGCACAATGAGCAGGACAGAAACAGCCGCTCTGAATTCGGAACGGGGTTCCGTGAGTACCACCGCGTAATTCAGATACGCCACTGCCAGGCCAGCCTCTTTGGAACACTGAAATTGCGGCTCAGAGGCCGATACTGACGTGCATCGACAGAGACCGAAGGCTTCTTGTTCACTCTTTCCTGATGCCAAGCTCAGAAGGATCGCGATATGTCCCTCACGCCACAGCGTCAGGGGTCAAAACTGCGCCAGCCGCAACGAGAAGTAATGGCGGACAGCCATCATAGCAGACGACGCCGACTGGATGCCGAGCTGAAGGAGATAACACTGCCATAACATCTCGTAACTCGACCCTTTTCGGGCAGCACCATCACCGTCCATGGAACGATGTTGAGACCATTGCTCGTAGCGTGCCGGGGTTGTGGCCGATGGCTGACGGCTGAACGGACCCCATGTTTCACATACTGCGTCGCAGGACCGTTCCCAAGCATTTGTCAACCGGCCTCGGGGTCTTCAGGGCGAGCTGCTGGAAAGAAGACAGGGTCGACCTGTGCCTGGCCGGTCGGCTGGTCGAAACGGACAGAGCGCAGTCCTAAGAGAGGCAATGGTCCCATCGCGTGGGAGGTGCGTGTGGGGTCGATCCATCACGCCGCACGTTTCAGCCCAACGGCGGTTGGACATCTCAGCACGGCCCGTTCTGCAGTGACGGACGGACGGTTTTGCTGGAACGGTTGAATTGACAGTTCCGAGAACCAGGCCAGGTGCTACCCTTCCGAAGAGGTGACGAAGGAAACGGCGCCGGGTTGCGGTCTGACATTAGAGTTCTGCTCCGCCGCAGAGTGGCACAGTGGCCCGGCATTTGAGCCCGTCCCACAAAGTCGAGTCGTACTGGAGAGTTGGCGACTTATTCGCTCTCAAGTCTCTCGAGCAACCCACTCTAGAGTAATCAATTCGCTGCGGGCGTCGTCAATGCCGGGTCCCTGCGTATGGTGATGCAAGTCATGAGCATCGAGCAACTAGGGCTGGTTCTGGGGGATCGCGGATGGGGTAAGGTGCTCGAACTTTCGTTTGTACAGGCCGCCTACCTCGGTCCAGGGTTGTGCGCTTTGGCGAACGAGGTCACTCAGGTACTATCCCATCTACCCAAGGTAAGGTAGGTACCTACCTGAGGCAGAGGGTCGCGGTTGGTCACCTTTCGGTAAGCAGTCCGGCGTCAAGGTGGTGCGAAGCTGCATTGATGCCGCCAGCACGCGCAGCAAAATAAGGTAAGGCACCTGAGGTAGGTACGTGTAGGTACTGAGCCTGGTGCCTGGCGATGATGAAGGGGACGGAAGGCAGCACCCGCGTCGTGTCGCACAACGGTGGAAAGTGCAGACGACGCCCACGTGCCCCTCAGGTCTGGCACGAACGTCAGGTACCTCAGGTACCTACCTACTTACCTGGTACTCTCACTTGGATCGTGCACCAACCTGGAACCTTACCTTACTGTACCTGAGGTACCTTGCTTCATCGGCTACCTGACATGCTGCAGTTGTTTCGCCGACAGACAAGTACCCGGTTTGACCGGGCGGCGCAATGTACCTTGCGAGAAGACTGCAGCGAAACACAACACTAGACATGGTACCTGTGCGGCAGACACGGCGTCCGCAATTCTGTCCAGGGAGGCAGGAACGATGTCATGGCGGGTGCTGCCGTTGCGAACCACTGCACCTCCTTCCTTCGCCCATAGCAGGGAACGTACTTACCTTCCTAAGGTAGGAACAGGTACCAAAGAGCCGACAACCTTCACCGCCCATGGAGGCAGTGCCATCCATGCTCATGCTACCTTACCCAAAGTCACGCCGCTAAGCTTCGTTCCCCGTCTGCCTTAGTACGTTATGCCAGCTGCACAACTTACACCAACGGACCTCGCCCTCAGGTACAGCATGTGCCCACCTCGGATTGTTGTCGAGCAAGGTACCTGCCTGCCTTACTCGTACTATTGCCCTGGAGCGCGGAGTATTAAATGTTTACCCGGGTGGTGTGTTGCAACGGACACGCCAACCAAGGAACTAGAAGCCATGGGCCGTTTGGAAGCCAGCTGGAACTCGCACACGCGCACCAAAACACGCATCTGCCGCAAGAGTGGCGATGAATATCGATTTGCAAAACAAGACGAGGATCAGGTCCATGTTTCGTCACGATTTTTCTGTTGCTCGTGGAACATTGCCAAGGGCGCATCTTCCCAAGAGCCTCCTCAATCTCGCAGCCGCCTAAGCGCATGTCGTTTCCACCGACTCGCGATCCGACTGTGCGCGCAAGGGAGGCCCTTGCCAGTCTCCGACGAACACGGGACGCCTCGACAAAGAACAACAGCCGCTAAAGCGAGCAGGGTGCCTGTACGGAGTGCTCGTTGCTGCACTGCATGGAACTAAGTGCGTCCTCTCGCATTACACCGGTACGTGACACAAGGTGCTGGCGCTGCATAGAACGGAGAGGCTGACATGTGGGTTCTGTGCGAAGTGCGGGATCCGGGATAGCCCTTGAGCGGAAACGCGCTCGGCAGTTGCAAGCTTGCCAGGTGCTGGCTGTGTCGACAGCCAAACAACTGACAAACACGAACCCAAATCTCGAAGCCTGGGCACCAGCAAGGACCCACGACGCGATCCTTGTGTCGATCCGGCCGGTCTTCTCCAGGCGCTGGACCCCTGTCTCAGTCCAGTCCCGATGCTTTGCGCCAGACGGTTTCATCTCGACTCGACTCGCAGCAAGCCGAATGGACCTTCACTAGGTACTGTACTGTACGTTGCCTCGGGCCGTTTATCTTGCCTCACCCAGGGCCGATCCATCCCATCCAGAGCGCCACTGAGAACCCTCTCATAAATCTCTCAGCCATGCGAGAACTGGAAAAGTCTGCTGAGCACGCGCCTCTTTCGCCTAGACCGCGCCGAATCGGTGCTATCCGCCCATCTCCTATGGGAAATAAGCTGCCGCTCGGACTGACCTGACCTGACACGCGCCGCGTGCCGCGCGCCGCGGGTACCCGTTCGCGATCACGGTTCAGTAAGGGCGCCAGCACTGGGCCACGAAAATCCACTCAAACTGGTGAGCCCTCCCCATTCCCCTCCAGCAGCCTCGTCAGTGAGTGGCCATTCACATGCCACGTGCCTGACAGCTCTATGCTGCCATTTCCTTGGGAACCAAACGCGGCAGCGTTCGGATCGCGTGACCTGAACCAGGCTCCTTTGCACTCCGAGAGCACATGCCACTTAGCGTGCCTGTTTCGACAACTGGGGACGACCACTCAAGGATTCGCATTTCTGGATTGAGACGGAGACGAGATACATCGGGTCGAAGCCGGCCTCATTCGATTCACATGTCTGTGCAAGCCGCGATGCTGCGGTGGCTGGCCCCTATGCGAAACCCTCAGGCACGCTGTTGACGATTGCCACGGTCCTTCAATTTCCCGGAGCGCGCTCCCGGCCTGCAACCGGGCCAGCTCCCGCCTCTTTTTTTAGCAACCCCCGTATTTTCGGCGCAACGGCGAGTGCTGTCGGCTCCGATTTGGAGAAACGCTTGCGAAGGGTTAGTCCGCAACTACTCGTACGCATGTATTCCAGATCCACCCGCTCTCACTACCTCACCTCACAGAGCACGGACTCCCTCGGCAGGCATGCGCCAGGACGCACTCCAAACTTCAGCCATGAACCAGGAGTCATCTGCCATCTCGGTTCGTCAGATCGTCACGATCTTCACCGCCTCACCCTCAGATGACCTAGAAGAAGCATTGCATGGTCACGCCCACTGTGGCTAGACGAGCTTATTCCATGATGACGACGATGGCATTGGAGACTGCAACGCCTTGAAAACCGCGCATGCAATACATCGCTGCAGCTGTGGGATCGGGCGCGGGAACTGTCAGGTCCGATGCAAGCTAAACAGATTGCGGAGCATCCTATAGATTGGATTCGTCCGTCTCATGCACACACCTTACTCGTGCAGAGCGTTGGATTCAGTCCCGACGCCTGCAGCATCTACGCGAGAGCTGAACAACGACGGGGAGCCAGGGCTCGGGTGTTTCAGGGCCGGTTGGCCTTCAGCGCCTTCAAGGGAGAGCCTCCTTCGAAGAGGCAATAACAAGGTTTGCGCATCCCTTTCAGAACCCTCGGTTTTCCACGCGCATCGAAAACGGTCAGGATGCGTCCCCAAAGTCCTCCCGCGCTGCCTTAGACGTCGTCGCACCCCCAGATTTGGGAAGGATCCCCTGTTAAGCCTCATCGTATTCATTGAGCGGTCAGCCCAACTGTCTACCTGTCCCGCGTGTCCAAAGTATCTTGGCAGAAGTATGTAGCCACCCTAGGCATCCATCACAGGCATGTTCCTATTTGATGACAGGGGATCCCGGGGCCAGTACGAAGTACCGAGTGCCATGATAAGTATTTGTCAACAACTCGAGCCTCGTCCCAGTGGAAAACAGAGTCAAGCGTCTTTGGTGACTCCGCGTTCGTCCCTACTCACGAGTCACCCCGTCTTCTCCGCCCTTTCCCACCCGACGTCCGGCACACGTTGTTGCTTTGGCAATCGTGCTTCATTCAAGCGAGCCAGAGAGACGGATTATGCGGCCATCAGTCGGTCCGATATGCGAGCCAAATTGCGGTGTCCGGCTGAGACAGAACCATTGCGTCTGAAGCCGAACTCAAACCATCAGTGCCTTCCAACGTTGACGTTCACTTACCCTGAATGAAAGCTCCTGGAAAGTCCTCAGAGTACGTCAAACTTGCTCTCGATCTTACCGCACGCTCCCGAGCCGTAGAACATCGCTCCAGCCCCCGATGGGAGATTGAACCCCAGTTTTCAGCCATCGTCCGGTGGCGTCCAAACGCATCTTTCTCCACGCCATCCACAATGCGTTTCGAACTGTCTAACGGTTCTGAAACGGCCTATCTGACGATCCAAAAGACAGTTCCGCTGTCACAGATAATGGTACGTTTCAGGCTTGAGGCCGCTGGTGGCCTTCACTGTTGTCGGGGCCGCTTGTCGGGGACACTCACCTCGCTGTGTGACGCCTATCTCTTGGAGTCCCGGTCGTCTCGCGAGGCTCTTGTTGGACCTTTGCAGTTCAGGGAGGCTTCGGTATGACCGCCCACGAGTTCTACACACGCAAGCGACCCTGCCCTCGAACTACGTCTCGCGGTTTACGACATTGAGCAGCCTTACATGTCACGCCATGCGAGACCGAGCGGACACCTGCATCGGAGAATTTGCGCGGGCGCCTGCAGGATAACTTGCGCCGTAACGCATGTTCTATATTGCATGGGATTCACGGTGGCACATAAACATATGTGTGTACGCATCAAGTGCGTCGGAGAATATCCAGGACTTGTTACGGCAGGACCAGCATTGGACAAGGCGTCAGGCTTGTGATCTGCTTAGGTGCTTCCGTGTCCCACGTGGAGAGGTCGCACGCCTGAAGCCGACGGTCACCATCCCCGTCAAGTGATCGGTTGGGCGCAGGCTGTCATTGTTGACAGATGCAGAGGATGCAATACCACTTGGGCGCTGGCCCGGATCCCATGTGGCCACGAGCCGTTATGCCAGCCAACGTAGCAAAAGGCACGTCGACCCCTCGTGCGTTATTCGCATGGGTGACAGCGCTGCCACACGGCGCAGGATACCAGAGCACGCAATAATAAGGCTGGGTGAGAGCTGCGACATCACGATACACGCTGGTGACAGGCGATGCTGCCACTTTCTGAGACCTGGACTTTGGCCTGTCTGCCAGCAGCTCACGAGCATGTGTAGACCATGACATGCCAGGCAACAAGTCTAGGCAGCCAAGGTGAGCATTTGCTTATATGCTGCCCTAGAATAGGTCGTCCACTGCCTTGTCGGCGTCCTTCTGTATCAGCTCTTTCATACCCTGGAAGATGATTGTTAGCACAAACTGCGGCAAGGCCGATTCGCAGGCTTATCGGGCTCACCGGTGGCATGATTGGGTTGCCCGCCTCGTCCACAACGTAGCGGAACGGCATCTCCGTGCTCTCGTGTTCGTTGAACTTGAGCTCGGGGAAGTCGACGTGTGGTACCTTGTCGAGCGGGACTGGCCAGGTCAGCGGGAGGGTCTACGGCAAGGCAACCGCCTGACATGGGATGGGATGGACTCACTCCTGTCTTGCACGACCATGCGCGTTACCCTCACTGCCGTATCCGTGGTCATCTGCTTGGGGCCCAGCCTGCGGCCCTCGAATCCCTTCTTCCGCAACTCCGAAGTTCGGTCTGGGCTGGTCAGCTTCCTGATTGGAAAGGTCAGTCCGTGGCACGCATACCTCTCGGAGGATCGTCGCCTGCACGTCACGGTCAGCCAATGTCGCCTGCCTCGTTGAGAGTCGACGTACCCAAAATGCCGCCGAACAGGAAGGCGTCAAAGGCATCGCCATCCTCGGGCGCCAGGTCCTTGGCCGCGGCGGGGTCCAGGAGGCAGACGCGGGCCTTGTTGGCAGCGTAGAGCTCCTCGACGCCGCGCCGCTCGGCGGTGAACGCCGCGTTCCCGGCCAGCGCCTCGGGGACGCGGAACGCGGGCGGAAGGCTTGACAGGATGAAACGTCCCCTGGAGTCGCGCGTCTCGCTGGCGATGGCTGCGTACTCGAGCTCCGACCAGGGGCCCAGCTCCGGGTCGAGGTGCTCGACGATGAAGGTTTTGCCGTCGCTGGCCATGGCTGCGCAGGTCGAGGTGAACGGCCGACGGGGTCTGCAGTGCGTTTAGGCGCGGAATGTTCACGAGATTGAGGTGTTCAGAGCCCTCTGCGTGCGCTTTTTTTTTTGGCGATGCAAGCTCAGTGGAAAGAATCGCGCTCGTTGTTGGCAAGTTTCAGGATTTTGGCTGTGAAGCGCCGCTCCATCGACCCGTGGCGCCCGGTGGAAACACCACCATGTTGCGACCGAACGCGTTTGATGGGCATCACAAGCGGCCGCGTTCTGCGCCGCTCTCGGCAAAATCAAAAAAGAACAGAATCAGAACTCGGGACCAACCGCTCCTTATTCAAGTCTCGCATTTACCACCAAGCATGCAACCATGGCTTCGCGGAACGGCACCACCGAAGAGACTGATGAGACGCTCAATGAATAAAGTGACCTACCCTGCACCTCAAGGCTTTATTCAGACCCGCTTTCGGTAGTGGTGGCACGGACCAGGCGCTGCGGCCGCTCCCAATGGGGGCTTCCTCACCTTGCCGCGCCGCCCCAGCCACTGAGGAACCCCCATTCAGCGAGCGCCTTTGGCTGGGCCCCGGGTGCCCGTCCTGTTCACCATCCCGTCGTGGGAGGCCTGGGGTTGGGTGCTTACGCCATCAGCTGGCCCCGACACATGCCACCTCGCCTCATTCAATCCAGGCGCAGCGTCGACAGCAAACACCACGCGACGCGTGCATCGACATTGACGCCCCTTTCGTCGTCGTCGTCGCCATCGTTCTGCGACCGATGATACACGTTTCCGCCGCAGCTGTTGACTGCCTTCCTTCCTTTATCACCCAGTCGGGTCCAGACGCTCTCGTGCCGTCAGCACGAGCCCTCCGCCGACATGGCTAGGATACCTTCATTGTCGCGACCGCCTGGCCTGCGATGGCCAACGGCGCTGCTCCTGTCCCTCTGGGCGACCGTCGCCCTGGCCGGAAGCAAGTCAGCCGCCGACTACTACGTTCGCGATCTTCCCGGCGTACCAAAGGACACGGCTCCGATCAAGATGCATGCTGGGTACGCTGCCTCCCCAATCGCGCATCGAGGCATTGGACCATTTGCTGACCCCCCCACCTCGCAGACACATCGAAGTGACGCCCGAGCACAATGGCAACCTCTTCTTCTGGCACTTCCAGAACAAGCACATTGCGAACCGACAGCGGACCGTGATCTGGGTCAACGGAGGTCCCGGCTGCAGCTCCGAAGATGGCGCACTCATGGAGATCGGCCCATACCGGGTCAAGAATAAAGACACACTCGCTTTGAACAATGGCTCCTGGAACGAGTTTGCCAATCTCCTCTTCGTTGACAACCCTGTGGGCACGGGCTTCAGCTATGTCGACACGGACAGCTACATTCACGAGCTGGATACCATGGCCGACCAGTTTGTCCAATTCCTGGAGGAGTTCTTCAAGATTTTCCCCGAATACGACCAAGATGACGTGAGCCCATCTCATCTTAACGGTATTTTAAGCATTGTTCCTGACGTTCTCTAGATATACATCGCCGGAGAATCGTATGCCGGCCAGCACATCCCTTACATCGCCAAGGGCATCTTAGAGCGCAACAAGAAGAAGTCAGGCAAGGAGTGGAATCTCAAGGGTCTACTAATCGGAAACGGCTGGATATCTCCCAACGACCAATACCAGTCATACATCAAGTTTGCCCTCGAGAAGGGACTGCTCAAAAAGGACGACGACATCACCAAACAGCTTTTCGATATGCAAAACAATTGCGACCGACTGCGGGCCAGTAACCCTGATCACGTCGATTACTCGGAGTGCGAGAGTATCTTGTCGACAATGCTCAAGCTCACCAAGAAGGGCAACGGAAATGACGCCTGCATGAACATGTACGATGTACGCTTGAAGGACTCGTACCCAAGCTGCGGCATGAACTGGCCCCCGGACCTGGCCAGCGTGACGCCGTACCTGAGGCGCTCCGACGTCGTCAAAGCCTTGCATGTCGACAGCCAGAAGAATACTGGCTGGCAAGAGTGCAGCGGTGCAGTGACTTCTGCGTTTAGGACCCCGAAGTCGCGGCCCTCCATTCAGATTCTTCCTGACCTGCTCAAGGAGGTGCCATTACTTCTCTTTTCCGGAGCCGAAGACTTGATCTGCAACCATTACGGCACGGAGGAGCTAATTGACAATATGGAATGGAATGGTGCGAAGGGATTCGAAGTCACACCTGGAAACTGGGCACCTCGGCGCAACTGGACATTCGAAGGCGAGGATGCTGGCTTCTGGCAAGAAGCCCGCAACTTGACTTATGTCCTGTTCCGCGAGGCGTCTCACATGGTTCCTTTTGATTATCCTCGCCGGTCTCGCGACATGCTGGACAGATTCATGCGCGTGGACATCAGCAGCATTGGGGGTGAGCCCACCGATAGCCGCATCGACGGCGAGAAGGGCCCCGAAACGACCGTTGGTGGCGCATCGAACCACACTCAGTCTGCAGAGAACGAGGCAAAGAAGAAGATCAACGACGCGAAGTGGGCTGCGTATCAGCGATCCGGAGAGGTGGTTCTGATTATCGTCATCATCGCTGCGGGCGCTTGGGGCTTTTTCATCTGGCGCCAGCGGCGCAAGGGCGCCGCGTATAGCGCCCTTAGTGGAGACGAGAACAACAGCCGTGGAAGCTCGCGAATTCCCATGCGCCGAAGGCACGTTGGCGGCGACGTTGAAGCCGCTGCATTTGACGAGACGCACCTTGACGACCTGCATGTGGACAGCCCTGTGGCTCCCGACGGAAGCAAGTATAGCATCGGCGATGACAGCGACGAGGAAGAGGCGGATAGCAAGAAGTTGAATGGAGAGAAGAAGGGAAACAATTCCGGGGCCGGCAGGGACCTGACCGATCGGCCCTGAGTTGCATTTGGCAATATGGCCGAGGGCACTATCGATAGTGCTACGCATCTATAGGCGTTCGGGGTGTTTCTTATGCTCATATATATCGGAGATGAATGCCATTTTACAATTTGTTTGATTTGCGAGCTGCAGACACTCGCACCTGTGCTATTGTTGAGTACAGCCCTGGTGGTGGCTTGTCCCGAGGGATGTGAATATCAACGTCTTAGTCGCCAGGAAGCCCCTGCATGCGCACCACTCGCCAACGTCTCTGCCGTCCCGCGACGCTCGCCATGTAGAACATGTGTACGTTGTAGAAAAGCCCGTGGGTTGCTAGGGCGCTGCGCGCTCCGTGAGACAGGGGGTGACGATCTCACGATAGCTACGACGGCTGCAGAACAGGGATGCACTCGTGACTTGCCCGCGACACTGACCCATGGAATGCTCCTGCTAGAGGAGGATAATAGGCAGGTAATCTCGCAATATACTATCGCAGCAGCACTTGGTTCGTAGAAGTTCTTTTGCTCGGCTGCGCTGCGCTCTTTGGACGCCAGACTCCCAGCCTGCACCCTCGCGTTGGACTTGGGGCAGCTGCCCGCCAACTGCCGCCAGCCGCGGTGAACAGACAACGGGGAGAGATTCAGCCCCAATCCTTTGGAACTTGCTCCCGAGGTCGTTTGGGTGCCCTCTGTGCGTGCTCTCTTGTGCATGCCTGAGGCCGTCAGTTGCCCGGGGCACCCGCAAACGGCCTGCGAAGTGGCAGGTGCGAGCGGCCCCTATCTATCCTCTTTCCCCCTTCTCACCGCGCACACGAATCTTCTCCCTCTTCCTTTCCTCCTCTTGGACCTCTCTTCTGCCGTGCACAGAGTCTCCTCCAGCCCTCTTTTCTCTGCATATCTTCGCACAGGCAAGCTCACACACACACACACACACACAGTTCGCCAGGCTGTGAACTCTCTCTCCCGTCGTCAGAACTGCTTTGGTGTTCTCACCTGTTCACCTCCGGGCAGCTGAAGATCCACACACACGCGCGTCCTTGACCGTGTTTGTGTTTCTTTTCTATTTCGACTCTGCACGGTGGCCCTGAAATTCTCCCACCGCTCGCTTTCGTGCGACCTTCATACTCGACTCCCGGCAATAACCCGTTTGCAACTTCGTCTAGGCAGCGAATACCTCCCCTGTCATCAGGGAAGAACACCTTGTCGAAGCAACTCAGGTATGAATATTCTTTGTTTCCTTTGGTCCGCCACGGATTCTGCCTTGCTTCCTACCTTTGACCCTCGCTGCCATCCATGGCCGAGGGCTACCTCTCTTTCCCCCTTCTTAACATGAAGAGCTTCTCCAGTACCGCACAAAGTTCTGTTTCACCGAACGCGTCTTGACCGAGTGGCCAACCCGTGCCAAATTTCTGGTGAATTGAGCCTTCCAAATCGAATGACCATCGCCATCACGTTTATTGACCCTCCACATGTACGCTTTGCAGCGGTTACAGTTGCTATGCCAGCAAACGAAAATGCCATAAGACTAACGTATTCGATTTCAGATCCTTCTAGCCTCACTTCGACAGGCAACATGTCGGGTTGGGGAACTCAGACCGCAGAGTCTGGCGCGTGGGGAACCGCTCCCACCTCGAATGATGCTTGGGGTGGTGGCTCTGGTGCCACGAACACGGCCGATGCATGGGGTTCCACCCTTGACGCTGGACACTCGATGCATAGTGGTGCCGAGAACCGGGTGGGCGCACGCAAGGACGTCGCGGATAAGCCAGCGGGCGACTTTGCCGAGGGGTGAGTCTCGCATCTCAATCTGTGCGCACGATTGTATACTGATTTATGCTTGATAGTGCTTCCGAGGCTACTGCGCCCAATGATGGAATGGGCGGCATGGATGAAGCCGGCAGCATGGACGACGATAAGTGCTTCAACTGCGGCGAGCAAGGGTATGTATTCGAGTCCTGTGTTGCGGCGACAATGCTGACGGATTAAAGCCACCGCGCTGCTGAGTGCCCTCAGCCTCGAGACACGACCTGCCGCTATTGCAAGCAGGAAGGACACATGGTTCGAGACTGTCCCGACAAGCCGGCCATGGTGTGTAGCAACTGTGGCGAGGAAGGCAAGTTGGCTTTGAATATTCTGCGTTCAAGACTGCCCACTAACCTGAAATAGGGCATCTTCGCAATGCTTGCGAGAACGCTCGCAAGGTAAACCGCGACCATGTCGCTGACATGTCCCCAGACGAAGCCTGGGCCAAGATCGAGAAAGCAGTCGCGGAGCGTGATGTTGATGACGCAAAAGAAGCGGTCCAAGAATATGTGAAGTCCCTCGATGGGTCGATCACGTACAGAGAGCTTCAAGAGGGCCTGATGGACAAAGGCGTTAACCTCTTCCTGGTTGCGACAGAGAGATCCTTGGTGACTGTATTCACCAACATGGATCTACAGGGCAACATGGGAAAGAAGTACAGCATCTCGTATCGGTTCTCTGACAAACCGGACCGACCACGTGAGGCAGAATCTTTCCCCAAGAGCCGCGATGAATTGCTGGCACGCCTCGACGACGCGGGAGAAGTCGTCAACTCCGGTCGCTCGAAGTGCCACAACTGTGGTGAGCTCGGTCATGTCGCCAAGTTCTGCACCGAGGAGAGAACCGAAAAGAGAGAGCAGCCGAAGATACTGTGCAGCAACTGCAACGAGGAGGGTCATCGCCTCCGTGACTGTAAGCTGAGCACCTGCCGTGTATGAGAGCACACACTTACTTGCTCCTTTAGGCCCAAAACCTCGCGTTGACAAGTTCGCATGCAAGAATTGCGGGTAAGTGTGAACCCATCACGAGACCGAGTTGTCTACAGACTGGCTAACTGGGAAACAGAAAGTCTGGTCACAAGGCCGTCGACTGCGAGGAGCCCCCCAACCTTGACAATGTAGAATGCCGAAAGTGTCATGAGAGTGAGTTGGCGCCCTTACCCAGGACTCGATCTGCTGGCTGACAGTTGGCAGTGGGACACTTTTCGAAAGACTGTCCACAGGGTGGCTCTCGAGCGTGCCGGAACTGCGGATCCGAGGAACATCTTGCCAAGGACTGCGATCAGCCACGGAACATGGACCTTGTCACCTGTCGCAACTGTGAGAAGCAGGGCCATATGAGCCGAGAATGCCCGGAACCCAAAGACTGTAAGTCTTGCAAAACGCAAACGGGAATCATTGGCTGACACGCAGACAGGGAGCAAGTTGCAATGCTCCAATTGCCAGGAGTTCGGCCACACAAAGGTCCGTTGCAAGCAAGCCCCTGCCGATGGGGACGGATTCGAGACTCAGGCCTTCGACACCGCAGGAGGCACCCAGGGAGACTCTGGAAATGACGCTTGGGGAGCAGAAGGTGCAGGCCAGGAGACGCAGACCGCGTGTGAGGGTGGCGGCTGGTAAGCCTCCTGGCA
Source organism: Purpureocillium lavendulum (assembly GCA_029168975.1). Classification (NCBI taxonomy): domain Eukaryota; kingdom Fungi; phylum Ascomycota; class Sordariomycetes; order Hypocreales; family Ophiocordycipitaceae; genus Purpureocillium; species Purpureocillium lavendulum. The sequence continues at coordinate 521,222 of JAQHRD010000005.1, read as the reverse complement.
TACCTGCGATACAATGACGGCGCGCTTCGCACGATGAAGCAGGAAGGGGGAAAAGAGTTGACGGGGCTCATTGGGACTACAAACGAGGCTCTCCATTTGGTCGTGGCGGTCATTTGATCTTGACAGCCATCAGTTCAAGGATCGCCGTCGGGTAACCGAGATCATGCCACATGGAAGCAGGTAGTCAGCCAAGAATCAACCGTCATCCCGCAATGGTGCGCGTATGGTGCTGTGATTGCTGGTAGTATATGAACGTATACCATGGGGCCTGCCCTCGCAGATTCGAAGACTGCGTGGCCTCCCACTAGACTCGTCATGTCTCCTCAGCTACGACGTGTGAGGCGTGACCGAAAGTCTGTGACTCAACATAAGCTCGGGCTCGACGGCAGTTGGTAATGTAGAGCTTGGTGATGCGAATCACAAATACAACTGCCAAACAATCATCTAGACTGTAGAATTCTCTGTGCAAACGTCTTCAGAAGGCTGGCGTGAAAGCCAGGGCTGTGACCTTGTGCCTCTTGCGAGAGACACCATGTTGTTGGATGTGTAACACGCCATTGGACGTGGTCGATCCACTTCGGTCAGGCACCCTGGATTCCCAGAACAGTCCAGCACTCCAGCCTGTGATGACGCAAAACACACAGCACAGTACGGAATACTGACTGGATTTGCATGTTGAAATCTCCGATGACTAGGTAAGCCGCTTCTCACTCATTGCGACCCAGGACGAGCAACCCCGATCGCTGGTGTGGATCCCCGAACGCAAGCTATACTGCGGCGGGGCAGCAGCCGGACGTTGCCCCTGCAGCAGGCAAGCTTCAATTTTGAAACATGAAGATAGTCTAAAGGCACCTCCAAAATATGTCGAGACGCCAGGATCGAGCACCTTGAATGGGCGTTGACCATGAGGCGGGGTTTAGACTCGGGAGTTTGACGCGCGAGACGGAGTCAAGCTGCAGCTGTCACGACTTTAACTCCGTGGCTGCGGAGATTCCGCGGGCAGGATCGATGGTTTGACTCATCCGTGATGCAGAGGCTGGCCAAACAATACAGAGCTTGAATATTTGAAGGCCCTGTGGCGGCGAAAAAAATCGATGGGGGCAAGGTGTTGCATTGTGACAGGAACACTTGTCGAGTGTGACTGCACTGAGTTTGACACAGAACAATGGCGGAGGCTGGCATCATCTTTTACCACTACACGCGGTCGCCCTATGCCCGCAGGGTCGAATGGTATCTATTGCTCAGGGGTATACCGTACAGCGAGTGTGTAAGTTCGCCTCCGCCTTGAGTCCGCTCGACAGAACGGCCAGTAGACGAGGCACGGCGCTTGCGAACACGGCTTGGGGCCGCAGACACAAACACAAACCCAACTGACCTCACGCAGCTGCAGCCACTACTCATGCCGCGGCCGGACCTGGCGCGACTGGGCATAGGCTACCGACGCATCCCGGTCCTGGCCATTGGTCGCGACGTGTATCTCGACACGCGGCTGCAGCTCCGCAAGCTCGAGGAGCTGCCGGGCGTGGCGGCGCCGACGCTCGGAGCGAGCTCGCCCGAGGCGCTGGCCGTGGAGCGGCTGCTCTCGCTGCTGACCACCGACGGCGGGACTACGTTTGCCGGCATCACGTCGCTGCTCCCCGCCGACATGCCGCTGTTCCAGGACGAGGCGTTCGTCAAGGACAGGATGGACCTGTTGGGCTTCGAGCTGGAGCCCGAGGCCATGCGGCGCGCGCGGCCCGACGCGATGCGCGAGTTCGCGGGCGTGCTCGAGCTGCTCGAGACGACACTGCTCGCCGACGGACGGGACTGGATCCTGGGCACCCCGGGGCCGGGCCTCGCTGACATCGAGGCCGTCTGGCGCCTGCGCTGGATCGTCGGCATACCCGGCGCCCTGCCCGAGACGCACTTTTCGCCAAGGGCGTACCCCAAAGCGTACGCGTGGATGGGGCGGTTCGAGGCGGCCGTCGCGGCGGCCCGGGCCCGGCTCGGGGCGCCGCCGCGCACGCTCTCGGGCGAGGAGGCGGCGCAGGCGATCCTCGCGTCGTCCGCGCCGTGGGAAGAGGAGGAGGAACACGGCGACGACATCGGCGTTGACGCCGACGACCACGTCGTGGCGGCGCAGGGCCTGGCGCGGGGCGACTGGGTCGCGGTGTGGCCGACGGACACGGGAGCGTCGGGCAAGGACCGCGGCAGGCTGGTGGGCATGGACCGGGACGAGGTGGTGTTTGAGACGGAGGCTGATGGCGGCGCCGGGAGGGTCCGCGTCCACGCCCCGCGGCACGGCTTCACGGTGCAGAAGGTGGACGCATTGGCGAACTAATGAGGTTGTTGGCGACGGTCGTCGTCGACGAGTCGTCACGGGGAGCAAGCGTTTCTTCCCACTCACATGGACTAGATCTGAAACCACTCTTTCTTTTCATATGCCGTCCTTAGCTTCATCTAACCGGCTCAACGCAAGGCCGCGACTGGCCATCGCGGAACGGAACTAGAGTCATGCAAGAAGCCACATCTGTCCGTATGCAGTGCTTATACGCCACGGCGCGCGCGCGCGTATGGGAACGCGCACGTTGAAGACTACACGCAAGGTATACGTCACTTGTTTAGGGTCCCAGGAAACTTGGCATGGAGATGTTGCTCCGATGCCAGCTTCATAGCGTCCCGCACGCAGTCGCCTTGTTTTGGAGGCCAAGGTCAGTATCAACAAGACACTCACTGGTTGGGCGTATGAGCCGCTTGAAGTTGCTATCGGCAGACTAGCAATGCATGATACACGCCTGCGCTGCGCTGGACAGTAGACTCCAAAGCTGAAACAGGATCTCTTGATAGGTGTCCGCGACGGCTGCGTGCCCAAGGTTAGGGTCACCACGATTCGGTTCGCGGAGCACGCCAACGCCCACGCCAGAAATGCCACTGCCGTGCAGGGAGCGCCCCAAAAAGGCGATCGATGACGACGATGAGGCGGCGAGCAGAGATAAGGAACTCAGGCACAGAGACAATTGTCGTGGGCAATGGCCGAGCGATCGGAGCAGGTGCTTGCGCGGTACCTGGGCGCACACCGAGTAAGGGCACCTCAAAGTAGTTGGAGGTCTGGCAGCTTGCTATGGACCACAGCTGGCATCAATGGGAGCACAACCCACCGAACGAGGCATTGCGTCATCCGAGGCAGCTTCGCGCGACACTCTGACGGGGGGGTGGTGGTGGAGGTGGTGGTGCGTGGGTGGGTCACCGCGACACGCGACGGACGGACGCAACGGAGCACCAGGCTCCCTGGGCTCCTCAGGCGCGGCGTGGGTTGGGACATGGTGGTGCCATGGCGCGCGGATCGCGATCCCAGGGTTCGGCCGAGACGACGGCTCCCTGTTCTGGATACTACGTGCACGTTTGTACGAGTACGTAGCACATTGCCATCACCCAGGAATTGGGAACGGCGCGACGTCCATTCCACTGCACGAGACGCCGTGGGAACTGGGACCGGCCGGGCGAAGGGGATTGTTCCTCTGGCTGTTGTTGGTGGTGCACTGCTGGTGGTGGTGGGCGTTTGGCGACCAGACACCCAGACTTGCCAGAGTCAGAGGGTTGCAAAATGTGCTGACGTCACCTGATGCCTTGGGCAGGGGGACCCGTCGCCTTCCCGCCGGGGGGGGGGGAGGGGGCCCCATCCACCCACCAACAATCCACCCACCCATCCGTCAATCAATCAACCACGCATGTCAGGTCACCGCACAGTCGCGGCGCCGTGTGCACTGTGCCGTGCCGTTTCTTGTCGCGTGGAATTTTCTCCGCGAGCGAGGCACGCAGAACCGGAACCGAGCAGAGCAGCAGGAGAACAGCAGCACAGCGCGGCACAGAGCAACGTAGAGCGGCGCAGGCCCCCCCGTCAGATCCGGGCGCAACAGGGGCACGCACCGCGCCTGCGGGACTGACGTAATGGCGTGCTGCCCTGGCATTCGAGACGGGCCCTGTTCTCGAAGGGCCGGCCGCAAGAGGCCGTCGTCGTCGCACGGGGAACGGACGGATGCAGGCAGCGAAAGAGGGTGCTGAAGGCCGGTGTAGGTACAGTACAGCATTACGGTGAGTGAGGGTAAGCCAGGTCGAAAACGGAGCATCGCGGCGTTGGGCGAGGCCGTGGCTGCCCACTGGGCCGAGAACAGCCCGTGTGTGACCGGGGCAAGAGACGGCGCCCGTACGAGGACGAACGAGCGAGCGGTGCACCTACGAGCTGGCGTGCAAGGTTGAAAGTAACCACGGAGCACCTGCCGGGGGGTGGCCTGTGCCGCCAGCGCCATCCATTTTGTCCCGCCGCCGATACGGCCCCGACCTAGGTCGGTACCTCGTAGGCAAACCAGTCATCCAGTACCTAGGTAGTTACGTTAGTCCGTACCTTGCAGCACAATACAGACGTACGGCGGCCATATTCAGGCTGGACGAGGCGCCCGAGTAATTACAGGACGTATGACCACCCTGGCTACCTAGGTAGGTAGGTATTCAGGCGCGGCAACGCAGCCTCTCATCAGTCATATGCAATCATTGCCGACGACGGCTGCCACCTCATGTTCGAGCTGATGCTCGATACAGTATCTACTGTACGTACTGTATCCTCGCCCCGTCAACACAACACCGTCAAATCATGAAGCGCCAGCGTCGCAGACCGTAGATAGTGTGGCTCGGCATCGCAATGCTCGACGCAGCGGAAGTAGTGCCACCGACGCCGCCATCGACGGACCAACAGATCTGTCGGCGACGGTTCATGCCACTGGCTGTGCGGCAGCCGTTGCTGCTGCTGCTGTTGCCGGCTCGTGCAGCCGAGCAACATCCATCCATCTACGGACGTATATGCACTGTGAAGGCCCACTGTGACTGGGCCGCCGTCAGAGGCTGGACGGAGCCGGCTTGGGCTTCCGGCGTCAATCCTCCCCCACGCGCGTCGGCGCATCGGGGTAAGGGGTGGTGGGAACGGCACAGTGCGCCGCATCTGCACCAAGTCGCCCGTCGGTTTTCGCATATACATCCAGACCTTGACCAGGTATCAATGCGCATTCTTCCCACGGGCTTCTCGCGCCTCTACTTTGCAGGTAGGCACTGGGAGGAGCTGTCCGCCGTGCCCGCAAAGGCAGGCCTCGTGGTATTCCGCGTCGTGTCGCCCCAGAAAATCTGCAGCGTCACGTCTGGCCGTCTCGGCGCTGGAGAAGATGCTCCGCCTGCGCGCGACAGAGAGACCCTCAGCTGGCCGCGGTCCAACGCGCGAAACAGACGCGGCACGGCCAACTGGAACTGCTTGCCTGTAACAGCCTGGCACACCTCCATCCAGCTCATCGACCGGAGTGCGATACGGTGAGGCCGGGACGTGATTGATACTGCGGCCCGTTGGTGACAATGCTCCGTGGCATGCCACGCCACGCCACGGCGAAGCTCCCAGCTCCCTGCGGACTACGTCCGTACGAAATACTCGTACGTCCAATCAACACTGGGCGGCCAGCTCGTATCGATACCCGCCATCACAGCACCGTCATGGCCTTTCAGAGGACCAGAGACAGAGGAGCGCGTCCGTCCAGCGTGGCGATCTCCACCACCTCCAAATGGCCCAGCCAGCCAGAGCGCGCAGGGCATCATCGATCATCGACGATTGCGAGCGCCGCGGGTTCTCGCACAGTGCGGCTTGGTTTGTAAGCGCCTCTGCGAGCGGCGGCGCCAGCACGCCCATGCCGGCAGCCCATTTGCCTGTTCCTCTTCCATCCTGTCGCCTCCCTCCCCTCCCACCCCAAATTTCCAGCGCCTGCCCCCCCGCTCCGCCTGGCGCCACCCCCCCTGCGGCCACTCACAAAGTCGCAACCCACAGCCGGCGGGCCAAAGAGAGGGAGGAGACACGGCCATTTGCCATCCATCCTGATCCATCCCAGGGCACAGCACAGCACACGGCGACGCAACAGCGCCGGCGCGGCCAAGGGGGGTGGATTCTCGGGGGAGGGAGGAGGAGACAGGCGGCCGGGCAGCCAGGAAGACAGACAGGAGGGGGGCGGGTCCCAGCGCCGCCATTTTTCATTTTTTCTGCGCCCATCCCCCCTTCCACTTCCACCCGCCCTCTTTTTTCACAACGTCATCTCTGACGTCTTTCCTCCCTCTCCGTCGAACCCTTTCGCAGCAGCACCGTCACAGCAGCAGCGAGCGCGCACACAGCCCGCGAAACCGCCAATCCCACCACCACGAGGACAGCCAGCAGCCAGCAGCCAGCCAGCCGGCCCCCGGGCGCATTCCCTTCCGCTCTGGTCGCTTGCGCTTGCTTGGGTTCGCGACGGGACGCCAGACCGCTTTGCCTTTTGGCTACAGCCAGCCAGCCGAGCCAAGCCAGACGCCCGTTTTTCTGGGGTGCACGCGCCGCTACTGCTCTTGCTCCCTGCGGCCACCACCGCTACCGCTGCTGTTCCCCAGCGCCCGCCAGCCCGACGACGCGCCGCGCTGCGCTGCATTGCAATTGCGCTGCGCTCTTGCCTTGCGCTCCTCTTGCCTTGCGCTTCCCTCCCCCCCCTGCGCAGAGCCACTCCCGCCCGCCTACGCAGGCGTCAATCTTCGCCGCGTTCGACTGCCGCCCTCAACGCACATCCTCTGCCCACCGACTTCCTGAGGTCGCGCCTGTGACCTCATCACCCTCTCCTTCCCTCCTGTCCTTGTCCTGCTCTTTTCCTTTGCCTTTTCTTTACCCCACCTTGTGCAGCCTTCTTGCTCTACCCCATAGCGGTATACTACATCATAGGTAGACGCATCGTCATCATGGGGACTTCTCCCAAGAATGCCTCTGCACGAGGTCAGTCGAAGTCCCCCAAACAACCCAACAACAGCCCCCCGCGTCCAGGTGAGCCTCATCCATCATCCTCCCCCCCCCCCTTTCACGTAATTGCCGTGCATCGTCATCCCCTGGCAACCATTCGCGCACTGCCGCCACCCGTACTCAGGTACTCCCCTCCGGTTCGGCCGCTGCTGTGACGCAGTGCCTGTCTGGCCCAGCCCTGCCCTCACGCAACCACATCACCACCACCTCCGACACGTACCACGCGCATACACGCTCGATCTGCGCCTCGGCTATGTGCCTTTGAGCTGACACATCGGTCCTTTACAGATCCAGCATCGGAGTCGAAAGCCGACACCACAGGCAAGCCAGACGGACCCCCAATGCCGAAGCGGCCAAGCCTCTCGCGCCTCCTCCCCGTCCAGGTCAACAACAACAGCAACAGCAATCGAACAATACCCCCGACTACTTCTCGACGCAAGTCGGAGGATCGCTCAGTCTGGAGCCCAACCCTTTTGAGCAGTCGTTCGGAGGCGGAGGCCCAGAGACGCCAGGAGGGACGAAGCTGCCTTCCGTCGCCCACCTGACGTCGCCGTCGTCGCTCCTACCGGGCAGCAACGCGACGCCCTTCAACTGGGGCGGAGGCTCTTTGCGCACCGGGCCCTTGAGTCCGGCTATGCTGTCAGGCCCCGCCAACGACTACTTCACCGACTCGCACCACCTCCGTGGCGGCTTCCCTACACCCAACGAGTCGTCCTTGCGGTCGGGTCTCACACCGGGCGGTAGCGGGTCCATGTTCCCTGCCCCCAGCCCGAACTCGCAAGCTCTCTTCGCTCAGCTGGCAAGCGGCGGTGCCACGCCGAGCACGCTCGACTTCCACCGCACGGCGCTCAGCGCGGCCGCCAAGCGCGAGCACGCCAACGGCGCACAGTCGCAGCAGCATCCCCAGCAACAGCCGGCAAAGACATCACAGCCCCAGGACATGCCCAACGGCACGAGTGTCCCCATCAAGGCTGAGGGCAAGGCTGGCCCCTTCGATCCGCACGACAACGACGCCGCCAACGGTCTTTTCATGCTGGCCCAAGGCGCGCAAGGTCGCAGCGGCGCTCAGAACACAAGCCAGTTTGCCGCCACGTCGGCTCCGGCTCACACACAGCCCGCGCCGGCGGCGGCACCTCAACTGCCCGAGGGCAACGCCGGTTCTGCTCGCGGTGCCAGTGAAGGCAGCATGATGTCAGAAGAACCCGAGCCGGCCAAGCCAAGCGCACGGGGTAAGGGCAAGAAGAATAACTCCGCCGCCACCAATGGCCGAAGGAAAGCGGACGACACTCCGGCCAAACCACCCCCCAGTAAAAAGGCCAAAAGCAGCGCGGCTGCCTACAACGTCAGTGTTGAACCGTCGGACGATGACGAAGACGACGAGGACAACATGAAGTTAGAAGAAAACGGCACCAAGACCAAGATGACGGACGAAGAGAAGCGTAAAAATTTCTTAGAAAGGAATCGGTACGTGCCACCCCATCATGCCCGCCGACCAGAAGTCACAAGCGCTTGTACTAACCCTGGACCAGTGTTGCCGCACTCAAATGTCGTCAACGCAAGAAGCAGTGGCTTGCAAACCTGCAAAACAAGGTTGAGATGTTCAGCAGCGAAAATGACGCGCTTACGCAGCAAATCACTCAGCTGCGCGAGGAAGTTGTCAACCTGAAGACACTGCTGCTTGCCCACAAGGACTGCCCCGTCACCCAACAACAAGGCCTTCATGGAGCCTTCATGTCCCAGGTCGTCGAACCGTTCAATGCGCAGATGAATCCCTACGGCATGGCCGCCCCCATGTCTAATCAACAGGTGATGGCCGGGCAGGGTGTTGATCGCCGGTTCTCCTAAAACGGGAATTACGACACTTTCCGGGTCGGTCACGGTGAGCGTCACTTTGCCGATCTGGACATGGCGTGCAGCTCGGACCGCTCGTTCTACGCGGCCAGCCACAGCCATATCGTGTCGGTGCTGTCTAGGGCAACCCTGGGCCATGGGGGATGGCCGTTCTGCGTCGGTCCTCGTTCGTGTCGACGCGTGGCGAGACGGTAACCGGGCAGAACAGCATGGGTGGAGTGGCCATTGTGCCCATGTATCAAAATAATGGATGAATGCTGGGAGCAGGGCGACGTCAGGGTCCACGGCCGCCGGTCCCTGCAGTGGTTTGAACTTCTTCTGCTCATATTTCGAAGCATGCAGATGGCTCTCCCCCGGCACAGGGCCATCACCGTCTTCCACATACTGTACGTACACATTTATGCGAGGCACAGGCAGGGTCATCAAAAGGGTGTTGGCCGGGAAGAGGACTTGCAATGCTTCTGGCGTTTCGGAGGGACAGGTACCGCGCGGAGGATCAAACTCGGTGTTGCTGGGATTGCTTGAAGGTAGCACAGGTAACGGAAGCTGCTAATCGGAGCGTTTGTCATTGTACGAGAAAGTCGGGCGCAGACCGCTGTTGTGTGAAGCCGTGGCCGCGGGATGTTGATGGCGGCAGCAGCTGGCAGACATGGAACAAGCGTGAGCCGAGAACACGATATATTTAGTGACCATCCGGGCGAAGCAACGTGCTCGACATGATGGTGCAGCGGGGCACATGCTGAAAAGGATAAGCACTCTTAGAATAGCAAAGTCTGGAGTTGCGCAAAGCAGATCTATACTGGCTATGCAGCAATGCTATACTACGAACGGTGCACCTAGGCACTCAATGTCTTGGTCGTGATACTGTATGGAAGTGAGCCGTGTACTCGTAAGAGCACTTGCGCGCAGCTGTTAGCAGGTACGTACTGCGACCGGTGCTGGGAGGCTGACCAATCAACGTGGCCGTTGGGATTCTTCGCTGGTGTGGGGTCGTCTCGTCCCGAAGCGGCTTAGCGCAGCAATGGAGCATCCCTCACCCTCTCTGAGGTAAACAACACAAGGCAGGACACTCCCACGTCTCAAACCATCGTCAACCCGCGACAAGTGCCCGCCGCCACCCCCATCGCCCGCCCGCCCGTCTGCATCTGCATCGCCCGCCGTCATCGCGCATCGAGCCTTGGTCACATTGGCGAGGGTCTTGATGCGCCGGCCCTCGCACCCGACGCGAAGCACCTGACGCGACTTCTCGGCGCTCGCCCCCCCCCCCCCCCCCCCCCCGGAACACGCGACGCAGCACCCCCGAGCCGGCGAAACGCTCGTCGAGAACCAGGCGCGCGCGCGCCCTCGCCACTCCACCACCACCCGCCAGACGCGCCCTATGCCATCGCGAGTCAGCCATCCATGACGACTCTCGTGGCGACTCGACAGGCGCTGGAACTTCTTAGCATGAGCGACCAGCAGAAGCGCCGATCAAGCAAGCGGCTTGCCGGTAGGTCCTCGGAGCCGGAGACTCAGGGGTCGGGGTCGAGCGGAGGTCGGAACGCTGACGGGCCTGCAGCCGCGGCCGATTATGAGCAGGATGACGACTTTCAGTTTGTTCGCAAGTCGAAGCGCGCCAAGACCGAGGAGCAGGAACCGCCCAAGAAGACGGGCAGAGGGCGACCGTCGGCCAAAGACAAGAAGGCCCGAGAGCTGAGCAGCATCTCGGAGACGCCCAAGGCAGCTTCATCGGCAGCGGCAGCGTCGGCGACGGGAGGGACGAGGAAGTCATCGCGGAGGAAACCGAGCATCGACGCGCCCGAGGAACCGCAGCCGCCGCAACAGCAAGCGCCGAAGAGGGCGACGCGCCAGAGCAAGCGATTGTCCGGCGACGATGCCGAGGAGGCCAAGACAAATGGCGCATCGCGCAAACAACGAGGTCGCGCCAAGGGTAGACGGGCGCAGGTGGAGGAAGCGGTGGACGAGGAGGAGGAAGAGGAGGCGGTAGATGAATCACCGCCGCAAGCTCCAGTCGAATCTACCAAGATAGCCCTCCCGATGAGCGACACGCCAATCATCAATCGCAACAAGGACATGCGCAGGAAAGGCAACTCGAATCGGAGGAGCAGTCTAGGGTCGCGCGGACGGAGAGCAAGTTCGCTCATCGAGAGCGGGCAGACGGCAATACCTCACCGAGAGGTCGATCCGGCGGAGTTTTACAAGCACATTGAGGCTGATCTGGTCGAGCCGAGGAGGATGAAGCAGCTGCTGATGTGGTGCGGCGAGCGCGCCCTGGCTGCAAAACCGCCGCTAGGCACGCCGAACTCGGATGCGATACTCGGAGGTACGTCGGGAGGGAGATGCAGCCGAGAGTTGGACACACGTACTGACGAGTAGGCAGCCCGTGCGATTCAGGACCAGATACTTAAGGATTTTGGGTCCAGGTCAGAGTTCTCCGACTGGTTCAGCAGAGACGACGATGTGCCCAAGGCAAAAGTCATCCTGAAACCAAACCCGCGCAATTCGGAGATGGATGAGAAGCTGGCGTCGTTGCAAGAAAAGATTGACAGGTACGTTCTCTCACCCGAACGTCGGCGCAGAAACTGACCGAATCATAGGTTACGGCGGGAGAAAGAGGCGTGGTTATCGATGAAGAAGCTGCCACCCGAGCAGCCGCCACTTTTCACCTCCGATGAGCCCGAAGAGATCGTCCTACCGGACTTCGACTTATTAGATGAGGACGACGGCAAGCTGCGGGGCGAGCTCGCAGATGAAGCCAACTCATTCGCGGCTTTACGGTCAAGAACGGAATCGAGGCTTCGAAAGATCCAATCATCACTGGAGCTCCAGGTCGACCAGTTCGCGGACAACGTCCATAAGCTGGAGCAGCGAGTAACGGTCGCCGGCAAGGAAGCGGACAGGGTCCTCAAGCTCAGCTCATTACGACTGCGGGAACGCGAGCAGCGCGAAAAGACGAGCGCCGGGACCCGGGACATGCCCCTCATGGAAGTCCTCAGGAACCTGGGCAGCATACTGCCCGAAGGCAACGGAGGGTGAGGCCCGGGGTCGGGACAAGACGTGGACCGGCGCAAGGGAGCGGGTTTCTAACGAGGCTGACGACGAGACGACGAGGCGCTTGGTTTTGGAGCCGTTTGCAGGCCTCCTTGTTGTTTTTTGGTTCCCCATCACCCCCGCCACCGCCGCTGGCGAGGGGTACGCTACTTTTGACTGTATATCCGGGAGCAGGGGGGAGCAAACGGGCGGCATGCCTCCGTGCGTGCGCGGCTGTGGCCAGCGCGATTTTCAGACAGCATCGGAAACTTGGGCAAGCTTGGGAGTTGCGGAGGTATCTTTGGTGTCGGTGTACAGCGGGCGGGCCTTTGCTTTGGTTTGCATGAGGAGGCCCGAGAATGGCAGTTCTATTCGTGCATCCAAAGCATGCATTTGTCTTCCCAGGATGCAGTCCCCACGGTCCCACGTCCCTGCATGTCCTGGCGTTCGTATATGTGTTACAGAGATGTTGGTACATTATATTCGCCAACGGCCTTCTGCCTTCCCTCTCCCGTGGCTCCTCGCAGCCCTTGGGTTTTATGTATGCGGCCCAAATACCGCCAGCTAGATCCTTAAACAGTCGTCACATGTGCCCCTCGCCCATCGCCGACAGCCCCGGCCGGCGGACAACGGCCTCACTGGGACTCGAGGGCCGGCATAAAGGCCATGCCGGTGCCCTCGTCGCCGTGGACGCTGCGCAGGCGCACGTGCTCGCGCAGCAGGGCGAGCATCTCGCTGCCGCGCCAGCGCGCGGGTACGGGCCGGTACGCGGGCTTGAAGTTGCCGACCGTCTGCGCCCACTCACCCTTGGGGGGCGTCTGGCGCACGAAGGCATCGTCGGCGGCCTGGCCGGCGTCGGCGGCCGCAGAGGATGATGATGATGATGACTCTGCGGCTGCTGTTGAGGAGGTCGAGGTGTTGCTGGCGGTAGGCGACGGCGCGTCGGCCGGGTTCGTCGATGTGTAGCCCTCGGAGGGTTCGCGCTGCGTCGCCCAGTAGTAAATGTCCCAGTCGTTCTCGTCGAGCAGCAGGTCGTACTGGGTGAGCTGTGCGGGCGTCATGCTGGGGAGGTGCTTGGCGGCAAAGGTGGAGAGGAGGAGGTCCGACTCGAGGGTGCCTCGCTTGCGCGACTGGTCTGTTTCATGGCAGGGTGGTCAGCTCGCGGCCGTCACGAATACGCAATATCTCCCTTTTCTTCTCCTTTTTTCCCCCCTTGAAAGGCGCCCTTTCTCAAACAGAGCCTTTAAAAATCTCTCTCTTCTTCTCAGACGGGGGAAGAGAGGAAGAAGGACGACGTACAGAGCAGGCGCGCGCGCGTCGTCTCCGGGTCCTCGCCCACGCGGCGCAGCGGCTCGATGCGGAACTTGGCGCCCTGGAGCTCGCCGACGCCGAGCTCGCCCGTGGACGGGGCGTCGATGGGGCCGGACGAGGAGGAGGAGCTATAGAGGCGGCGAATGGACTGCGCGCCGATGGCGGCGGCGGCGGCGGTAGCGGTGGCGGAGGATGAAGTTGAAGAGGCACATGCGCGGGCGACGCAGCGCCGCGCGATAGATGCGGCGGGACGGACGGAAAAGGCCATGGCTGCTGCGAGTGTCGTCGTCTGCCGTCGAGTTCTGGTACAATGGGGAGGAGAGGCGCAGAAGTTGTGCAAAGGGCGGCCCCGTGTCGAGCGAGTGAGCGAGTGGTTGATTTCGATGACGGGGTTCAGCGGGCGCCGATGGCAAAGGTGAAGTAGCCGACTTGACGACGACTCTAGCCCGGGTGGGCTGGGCCGCCGTCCCACGGGCCGAGAGCCACGAGGTGCCGAGGATTTTCGTTGCCGCAAGGACGGGTCATGGGCCCCACTAAAAGGTTGCTAACACTTGTGCTCCAGCAGGGCGCCCCGACTGCGGGAGGCGCCGCCGCCGCGACAGACAGATGGACGGAGGGACGGACGGACGGACAGTTGTCAGGGACTATTTGAGACAGCAATGCAGGATCCAGGGACCATGTCATGTGCTGTTTCAAGCATGAATTACGGCGTGCAAACACCTGCTGCAGGAGCTGCGATAGTGAGGTGAGGCCACGGGCAGCTCAGCTTCTACAAACACCGACTTGAGCCTGTATCATCGTGACATCAAATTCAGGGCCGCGACCGAGCAACACGACGTACTCCAAGAAAACCCGACCTGGCCCTCCTCCTGTCTCTTTTGATCTTATCATGTCCGCCCGGCCCAATCGTTCCATCGTCATGTACAAACGCTAGCATGTCCCGGATGCCTCTCATGCTGATCGATAGCCACTTCCCACCGTCCTCGTCTTTCCTGGATTCTTTTCTCTCGTACATACATTCTATCACGCCCCATTAAGCAGACCTCGCGCACGTCATCGCCATCGCCGTAAAACAATACCCATGGACCAAGAGCCGTAGCAAAGCGCGTTCCTCATCAACGTCCACGTAGGTGGTGGGAGAGGGGGCACAAGTGCCGCCACACTAGATGAGGTGCTTGGAGCGGAAGTAGGCGCGCAGGTACATGATCTGCCAGGCCCAGAGGCCGATGAGCAGCCACGTGGTGCCGATGCCGAACCACTTGACGCGCGTGTTGGTGCTCTCGTTGGTGTCGCGCAGCGTCTGCTCGCGCGTGCGCAGGTAGTCCATCTCGCGCACAATCTCGGCCGTCAGCTCCTCGATGCGGCGCAGGTCCGCCTCGACGGGCTTGAGCTTCTCCGTCGCCTGGATCGCTGACCAGTCCTTGGCGTCGGCGCCGATGTCGATGTCGAGCTCGACGTGGCGGTACGAGGGGTTGGGGCGGCGGCCTGTAGTGCGTGCGCGTTAGTGACTCGCGGGTTGCGACGAGGCAGCAATCAGAGGGGACGTGAGATGTGCGAGACGTACTGCCAGTCTGGATGTTCTCAAAGCACACGTCAAACGCGGCGTCGGCATGGGACGTGAAGACGGACCTCGACTCGCCGACGACGTCCTTGGCCTTGGCGTAGTCGTTGCCCAGCGCGTCACGGATCTGCAGTGTATCCATGTCAGTCAGCCTGTTCTCTGTCCCGCGCGCGTGTATGCGTCCATCGCCGTTGTTCTCGTCGTCGTCGTCGTCGTCGTAATCGTAATCGTCCTCGTCCTATTCTCACAACTCTCACGGGGAGGGCAAAAGGGGGACCAGCGTTGGAGGGTTCCCACGTACGTGAATGTTGACCGTCATGCCGTCGCCCTTGTAGCCGTCGACGGTGGCCGTCACCACGACGAGCGTCTCCTGGCCGACAAAGTTGCGGATGCAGCGCTCCTTCTTGTGGTTCTCGGCGCCCGAGTGCGACGGCAGCTCAAACTTGAGGGCGCTGGCGGCGCTGGCGAGCAGCAGGACGCTGCAGAGCCATTGACGGGGGGGGCGTAGCGATACCATGGCCGCGTGTCGTCGGCGTCGTCCTTTTCGTTCGTCGTCGTGCGTGCCGTCCTCGTAGTCGTAGTCGTAGTCGTCGTCTCGGCCCTTCGTCGTCGCTGTCCTCGTCGACGGTGGGATTGGCGAGAAAAAGGACACACACCGACTGGACTTTCGTTCGGAGCTCGAAACTGCAAGGTGTCGCGTTTGGCCATGCACTGCTGGCGATTGACCTGCTGGGCCTGGGCGCCCCCAGTGCAAAGGGGCTGGCCAATGGGAGCGCCGCGTGGCCAAAGCATAGCTGCCCCTAGCGCTCCGGGTCACGTGTGGGGCCAGCCAGCCTCGCCAGCTGCGCGCGCTCTGGGGCGGACGAGACTGGATGTCCCCTTCTGGCGCGAGGCTAGAGCATTTGATTTCAACCTCCGCTGCTCCATCATCACCGCACGCAGCTGCAAACGCCTCCACGCAGCGCGACCAGAACACATCCCTTGACGGCGCCCGGCAAAGCATCAGTCGTCAAGATGCCCAAGTGTGAGTCCTCCCCGTCATCTTGCATCCTCTTGCTCCAACGTCCGGCAGCTTGCTAACTTTTTGCAGTCTTCTGTAAGCTCCTCCTCCATCTCGCGAGCGCCCGCCGGGCGCTACCCCGTCAAACGAAACAAACCCCTCCCCGAAACCCACGACCGATGCTGACCGTGCTTCTCCCCCTCAGGCGACTACTGCGATGTGTACCTTACGCACGACTCCATGAGCGTGCGTAAGGCCCACAACAGCGGCCGAAACCACATCCGCAACGTCGTCGACTACTACCAGCGTGAGTCGGCCCATTCTCCCCGCGTTTCTGCGCGGCGTGGACGTCCGCCCGCACGCCTCCGTACGTGTCTTTGCTGACCCAACCCGCGTCTGCAGAAATCGGCCACGAAAAGGCCCAGTCCGTCATCGACTCCATCACCAACTCGTACGCCGCCGAGGGCCAAGCCCACAACAACCCCATGCTCCCGCAGAACCAGCCCGGCGCTAAGGGCGCGTTCCCTCCTCCCGGATTTCCCCCGTTCCCCGGAGGCACGTTCTTCCCCGCCTTGCCCGTCCGCCCTCGCGGCGACCCCGTCGCTGTCGAGGACGAGAATGACGGAAACCAAGTTGACGACCAGCTTGAGCTAACTGAGCCCGATGATGCAGCTCCCGGAGCCCCGCCCCCATTCCCAGGCATGCCTGGCGCTCCCCCCGGCCAGTTTCCTCCTGGTGTCGGTCGTAGGTTTTCTCCCCGGTCTGTTTCTGGCGAACAGCGCTAATGATTTTGCAGCTCCTCCCGGTCCCCCCGGACGCGGCATGCCCACTATGCCACCCTTCCCTGGTCCCCCCGGCGCGAACGGCATGCCCCCCATGCCACCTCCCGGTGGTCTCCCCTTCTCGCCTCCCCCCGGTGGCTTCCAGTTCCCGCCTCCTGGCGCTGGCGGTCCTGGCGGCCCCGGTGGCCCGCCGCCCAACTTCCCTGGCATGCCCAACATGCCTCCTCCGGGCCACGGCTTCCCGCCTGGTGGCGCCCCGCCGCCTTTTCCGGGACCACCCGGTGCTCCTGGCCAGGAGAGACGATAGACGCTGCGAGGATTGCTTTCGGTCTCCTGGGTCTCGAGATACCACATGGCTTCGGGCTCTATTTTTGATTTCTACAACGGCAGCATGGAAGGCGAAGGCGGCGTTTGGGTTTGGCAAAACGAACTCCGGTGGTCCACAGGGCGACAACTGCACGGATTGGAACTGGCTGTACACAAAAGGTACAAAGGCTCACGTTGTTACTGCTGGCATTCCATTGGCTCTTTCGAGGCTATAGACTTGGTCAGATAACACGAAACGTTACTTTTCAAACGCAACTACGAAGTAGTGTAATAAGCAAGACAGCTCGCGAATCGAGTGCGGGCCGCGGTCTGTGGCCGTCGGCACCCTACTTTACAATGCCCCTCGCCTTGTCCCGATACATCTGTGGCTGAGGCGAGGCAGATAAACGCACAGAGCACAACATCGACAAGAACTGAAATGCCCCCATTCGCAGAGGCAAACGAGACCAACTCCATTATGCGTCTCAGCCCACCACATCCCCCCGTATCTCGTAGCAAATCAAATCATCGGCCGTCGTAAGCTGACCATAATCATAAAAGACGTTTCGTCATGTCAGTCGTAAAACACCCGGGGCTGTCCGTCTACTCCACACCTTGCCCCAGCCCGCTTTCAAGATTGGAACCTTCAGAACCTCCAAGTGTGTAAACCCGTTGAAGTGGAGCCTAGACCTTCCTAAGGCATTGCGTTGCTGTCGTACTGGCGGTTCCTAGCACTCATTGGCTTGATCACCTCGTCGACTCCATCACGGACTTCCTTCGGCCCGCTAATCATCTGGCGGAGCTCCTGCGTGCGCTTCTCTCGTCGCCGCTCGCTTAGGAGCCGCGGGAGGTTTTGAATACCTTCAAGGCGACTGCTGATGGACGCTCTCCGCACATTCTCTTTGCTTGCGCGGTGTCGTAGACTGCCTGGGCGCCAAAAAGGACGCTTGGGGGTTTCGCGAGAACGAGGCCAAGCTCTGCTGAACATGCTTTCTCGCCGCCTGAGCGACTCTCCACTGGATCGACGGCGCATCACCCTAAGGTTTCCACTAGGAGTTCGCTTGATGGTACGTCGTTCTGGGCCGTCTGAACTGTCGGCGAGGTAGAACTCCTCTTCACGGTTGGGAAATATGGCGAACGTCCGCTTCATCTTCGCACTCAGGGTCCTCGCCGGTAACTGAGGGCGATTGTCCACCAATGGGTAACGGTAGATTTCATCGTGATCGTGGCCGTGATGGTCGCATGAACCATCACATTCATATCCATCGTCGACTGGCCACTGCGGGCGCCAGTATGGATGCAACTTGTCCTCATCACTGGGCTTGTCGTCCTCTTGCGGATATACCGGCGTCGCGTCTGGGTCCTCCGACATGCTCGCGGCCCTCGAACTTTGACGAGTGTTGCGAGAAAGGGAGAACGTCCTCGTCAGGAAACCGGGGGCCTTGGACGTCGTTGGGGGGTAGTCAATGGAGTGACGGCGGCGGCGGCTGAATGCTCGCCGAACCAGTGAAGGCCGACGGGGAGGCTGATCGCCCGTGGCTTCGTAGAAATTGCCCAGTTGCACAAGCCGCTCATCCGCTGGAGTCAATCCAGACGGTGTGGCGGGTATGAAGTTAATCGCGGGAGGATGCTTCGGCGGCTGTGGCGGTGGTCGTGGATTGCGCAAAGGCGAGTCCACCTCATCCATCGACTCACGCTGCTGGGGCGGTGTTGCTAATCCTCCGTCGGGGCTCGTTGCTGTGATCTTTGGCAAATCGGAAGGCTCTTGAGCGACCACCTCCTTGTTTGTCGAATCAGATGCCTCGGAAGGCTTCGCTGAATGATTGACCATGACTACCGAGGAGTTTTGGTGCGGGTACATGTGAATAGCCATGGCCTCGGATAACTCTGGTGCGGTGCCTGTCGTTTCAAAGGAGGCGATGGAGAAAGGTGTGTTCCTGGATGAATATCGTTTCGATGACCCACCATCATCGGGCTTTCCCAAGCTGAGAAGATCATGGCAATCTCCCTTGTCAAACCGGTGGTTGGACGTTGGCGAGAGCATGTCCATATCCGGCATGGGGCTTGGTTCAAGCTGAGGTCCGCGGGCCACGCTTTCGCCTTGCGCAGTACTTGGTGTTTGGTGGAACTTGTTCAAGGCCCGCAGACTCTCTGCAGTCAATGAGCCAGCTCGTGAAGCATTTCGACTCGTCGGCGCGGACAGTGACGATGACCTTGCAGGAATCACAGGTGGAAAGTCAATGGTTCGTTGATCCAGGGGATCAGATTCTGACACAGGACGGCTTCGCCCGCGGAGAGATGGTTGGTTGCGCCCAACGGTCACATCCTTGACAGGGGACCTGTCTTGCGAAGCCGAGTCGACACTCAGGGTCCGTTTCGAGCGTCGACTAGATGTTGATCGAAGAGATGGCTCTTTGCTCGATTTGGGCTTACTCGATGATCGTCGGTCCGGAACGACGACAACGGGGATACCGCCGCTCTTCCACACCTCGCGCCTCGCTCGCCCACTCGATACAGAATTTGAAGTCATATGTGAGCTGTGGCTCTCAAGCCGTCGACCGCGGTCGGGTAATTGTTTGCCGTGCGACGGCCCGTCGGGTTGCTGTTGGGTGATCCGTTTAGAGTTCGGTCGTGTCTGGGCGCCCTCGGGCTCTCTCAAAGACGTGCGTTTCTGGACATGCCTGAGTGTTCTTTGGCGTTGAGGGGGCGCATCGATTAATATTGCTTCGACAACAGCGGATGAGCTTGATGGGTTCGATCGGGTCGAGTGTCCCGACGATCGCCGTGGATCAGTCCGAACCGACGCCCCAGAGGTTGATGGCCCCTGTGGTTCACGCTTACGTCCGGCATTGCGTGTAGGAGATGAGTTCGCAACAGCCGCCTCACGAAGGGGCATTTGGCGCACGGCCTTGGTTGCGTTGGTGGGAGTGACCACGTCGTCATCCACCACATCGTGACGGGCATCGTGGCGTGGACTGCGCGAGGCTCGCGTGTCTCGGGGCCGCTTCTTGACGGTCACCACTCGTTGCAAGTTGTCGTCCCATTCCTGCTCAACGTCGCTTTTCGTACCCCAATCCCCATCGAACCTGCCAAACTCTCCCTTTGTGCGCGGGGTGTAAACGTCAATCGGCGAGTCTTGAAGCCGCTCCAGGGCCATGTCTAGAGCTTGAGGTTGCACGGCTTTACCAGGCTTGGCGTCGGTGATCTGGAGGATTGTGGTACGGGAGGTGGTGGCGGAGCCCAGCGTCGGTCGCACCGTGGACTGGCCACCTTCGTCCTCGGAAGACAAGGGGTCTTCTCTCGCGGTCTTGAATGACTCGGTTCGCGAGTCGGTCGTGCGGGAAAAGCTACGATCGAGAGCCGACGGGCGCAGGGCGGGGCGAGGTCGTGACGCCGGCCCTGGAGGAGTAACGTCTGGCGTCGGCGGGCTTCGCTGATCAGGGGGAGTCGCGATGGAGCGCTGGGCTGCATTTCGGGGAGGCGTGTGGACGAAACTGCTTTCATTGATGGTCGGGCTAGAGGGCAGTGCAGAGTGGCCAGTTGACGAGTTCCGAGAGTGGTTCGGTGGAGTTGGAGGAAGATCGGGTCCGGAGCCTATCCTCCTCGACTCGTGCTTCAGGGTCCGAGGACTCGAAGGCTGAGAGCCCGTCATATGGACCACAGGGGTAGCGGTATCAATGACAAGATCGTAGTCGATGGCGGGCGGGCGACTGGTGTCGAGGCCCTCCTGGCGCGGGCGCGGGAGGGCCTTGTGTTTTTTGAATCGACGGTGAGCTGTGAAGGGCTCGTCGAGGCCATATTCAGGCATGGGGGCCGTCATCATGGGCGCGGTGGGTGCGAGCATGCTCGACGGAAAGGAGAGGCTGGGTGTCGTCGTGACGTGTATCACTTGGCGACTGCGATCTTGAAACAGGGGATCCTGTGCATGCCGGACAAGGACGGGAGACGGTCGGCGGCTCCATTCAATTGGAGAAGATAGACGGCGCGGCGCAGCCAAGTGGTCGCAGGCAATGAGAGGAGCTGCCGGGAAGTCGGCGGACAAGGTTTGCGACAGTGTTAGGATCGGGGCTGAGACATTCGTACGGGCAAGTTTGCCGTGAAAGAGGAGGCGTGTGAAACGCTGGAAAGTCTGTCGCGGATTCGGGATGCGTTCGCAACTCGATCGTAGCGGGCGAATCGATGCGGCCGGCGGGGGGCTGCGAGGGGCTGGCGACGGCAGCGTGCGCGCGCGCGAGCGAGCCAGCGAGCGAAAGAGACGGACAGAGAGAGACTCGACGGCTCGTCGCAGCAAATGGCTCACCGGGGCACAGGCCGGTGGCTGCGGGAGCACACGCCGGGACGTCACAGAGCCAGGCGAGAAATAAAAGGCAGCGAAGAGGGTTTCATGGCGACGCGAGACGAGCGCAAGGACCGGGAGTGTTGTTGCGACAGCGTTTGTCCAGTCGCAGGCGAGGCTGGGGGCGTTGAGAAAGGACACGAGAACGGGATGGGCGATGCGTGGCAGACGGGGGCGGCCGCTGGGGGCTTCTGCGAGTTGGATGGAATAAGCACTTCAGTTGGCGGCCAGCATGCAATGCAGGCAGGACAGGCAAGCAAGCAGGGTGAGCAGGGCGGGCAGGCCGTCTTGCGCTTCGCTCCGCAGGTTGCAGCGTGCAGTGTGCGTTCTGCAAGCAGAGTACTCCGTAGAGGGGGAGGGGGGCCTGTGAGGGGGAGTGGGTGGAGGGAATGTAAGGCAGGGACAAAGACAGCAAGCAAGCAAGTTGTCCGTAGGCAAGCAAGCAAGCAAGCAGCAAGCAGGTGGGCACGCAAGCAGGCAGGGCAAGGCGAGGCAAGGTGATGCAGTCGGGGGGCCTCGAGACGGACGTGCCATGCACCGGGAGGTTGCTTCCTGCTCCTGCCCTGCTAGTCCAGAGAAGTTAAGTGCTCTTGCCCTCTCTTCCTGCTTGACGTGATTGGGGGTCCCGAGTCCTGACGCAACCGCGACCATCGGCGAGGAGGGAGGAAGGAACCACGGCGGAGCGGGCCTGCATCTCCCGTCTCGTCCGCCACGGGCTACGAGCGACTAACTATCTTAGTCCGTCGAGGCGGCTGTGGAAATGGCCCCTCATCTCTCTCAACAAGCCCCCGCCCCGTCCTGCAAGCACTTTCTGAATAACGACGGCCCTCCGGACTGCAGATAAGTTTCCTCCGAGGCGCGACAAGTGGGAAATCCCCCCGGCGGCGAAAAGATGGCGTCCACCGCAATCTTGCGACGCCGGCAAACGGGGCGTCTCCAGGGCAAGGTTTGCGCCGGTGGGCGGGACGGGACGAGCAAAGAGGGCCTCGCGAGGCCAATGATTTGCGTGCCTACGAAGCTCGGTGGGCTTCCAAGGTTGGAGCTGAAGCCGGCACAATGGCCCCGAGATTTGGTGGCATTTTGTTGCCCGTCGTCGGGCGGCGGCGACGGCGGCGGCGTCGGCGGCTGTTGCGTTGGATCTGATGCAACGATATGTAACTGCGCCATCACAGTTTGCATCTCAAAAGGCATAGCAGACGCCATCCATCTCCCCCCGCCCGCAAAGCCATGAGCTCATGACACACCAGCCAGCCCCGGCCCAGGCCAGCCATCACGGTGTACAAGTAAGTAATCTCAACGCCAGCGAGGTGGGCACGACGACACGACGACACGACGACGACGATGGCCGCGCCGCTGAGTGATGGCGCTGCGTCGGGGCCAAGCCGGCCAAGCCATGCCGCCCACTCCTGCAAAATGGATCACGTCCAGACGCACCGCCTTGCGCCATCATCACATTGGCTCCACGTCCCTCGGAAGACTCGCCCGTCCACGACCAACAACGGTGGTCTGTCTTTTTCACAAAGGAAGCCGAAGCAGCAAGCGCATCGCCTCTCGTATCGCAGAAGCAACCTCCGCGGGCAGGCTCGCTCTTGCAACGTCTCCTGTCCCCTCCCCACCCATCCTTGGTCGTCCTTTCTGCTCTCCTCCCCCCCTCCTCCTTTTCGCTGCATGCCATGCGCATCGTCTGCAGTCGCGCAATCCAGTCACGTTGCCAGGATGGCACGGGGCCGAACTGCTCTCGACCCCCCACTACAACCACCAACCCATCCATCCATCTGGCATGTCGACGAGGCGAATCACAGCCCGAGTGCCGGTTTATGCGTCCCTCTTCCACTCGACGGGGGCGCCTCAGGGCCCCCCCGGGTCATTGGCCGGGACTCGGGGCTCGCATCGAGGTGGCTGGGGGTCTGACCGGTCCACTGGAGCCGGCATCTGCCGCTCGTTCATCGAGACCCCAAAGTTCCCCCCCAACCGCCGCGCTCTTTGCGCCGCCGGCGACCATGTGCTATCAAGGCACATTGTGCGACGTGTGCTTCTAGAGTCCTAGACCCCGGTTGCGTGCGATTCGCATGGCTGCCCCATTGGCTCCGACACGCTTCGTGGATGCGCCGTCTCCTGTCGGGGCAAGCTGAGCGTTGCCGAGACCGTCCGTCCTGTTCCGTCACGGTGGGAGTTTATTGGCGCAGCTTCCGTCAGAAACGGGCGCCGAGCCGAAACGGCAGCCTTCTCCGTATTCTTTTCAGTTGAACAGCTTCCTCGTACTTCGTACGTTCAGACTATCACGCCTTCCGTTGGAGCTGTGCACGTCGTGGGCTGCTGATGAGCGATGTGCCGCGTAGTCGTCTCGCTCGAGGCTGACACCAGCCGGTAGCATATAGTACGCACCACCACGAGCAGCCTTGATCAGTTGCACAAACATGTTCTTGACATGTCATCGCGGATTTGAGAATCCCCGGCAAGCTGTCGCCGACCAGAGCGACCAGCCGCTATTCAGACACTCGGTCGACCGATGGCCCGGATGTTCGTCGCCTCACCGCAACGCCTTGCGGCCCCTCTGTGCAACATGTATATGTAGTCGGTGAGATATTGGCCCTGGTTGACCTCCAGCCTCTCATTCAGCTTGCCCTGCGAATAATCGAGTCGCACGTGGGCTGACGGAGCTCAACCACGCGGTCTGGCGACGGTCTACAGGCCCATCCATGGTATGCAGTGATCAGCCGCAGTCTCGACCGCACGGATACGAGTTCCTTGCATCTCGACGACGCGAGAGACTGGCGTCAACTGGCTATGATGGTCGCGCCTCCCGTCATCGAACAAGCAAGTGGCCTCGATGACATCGGCAACGCGGCAGATGAAGTCGCCTCGCTGGAGTAAGCCGGAGGGTAGGACGTGCCGACAGGCACAGGCGGCTCTGCCCTTCGTCCTGCATTGTTTCAGCCTTTGCGAACAAGCCTCTTCGTAAACGCTGCCTTTTGCGTGTGCGGGTTGTGCCGTTGTAGCCAGTCTCCCTGCCGCTAGGCCAGCCACAACCGCCATTGTTCGCTTAACACGAGAAATATCAACGTCTGCCTTGGCCACGCCCGCAGTCTCGCATGCCGACTTACTCGATGCATTCGAATCGACAGACGTATGCATCGCGTATGAAATGTACTTAAGGGCCCATGTTCCCGCCGCCTGGCGTTCGTGGGTCCTGGTTGTAAGTTGTGCACTTGTACTCCGTTGATAAGGAGGCATAACTGCTCACCGCTTCGAGCCCTATTATCCGATACAACTACGTTCGAGATAGTCCGCAACGTGCACCGCAATGATTCGACCCGTTCTCATGGCTCTGATGGCCGTGGGCGCCCTTGCCCACCGCGCTTGTGACACTGCGACAACCGCACCGCCAAAGTACACCATTCCATGCGTTGTCGGCAACAACAGGCCTTGTCCCAAGTCATGGACTTGCACTCCCACCGAGACCTGCCACCCGCATCACCGCTGCGGTGGCCTCTGCATCAACCCGCCGCCGACCCAGCCGCCCGTGATCCCCTGCACCGTTGGCAACAACGCCCCGTGCCCGACCGGGAGCACCTGCACGCCGACCATGTACTCGACGCCGGGCCAGCCCGTCGGCGGGCAGTGCATCGCCACGCCCACGACCGCGCCGCCAACCTCGTCACCGCCGCAGTCCTTCACCCCGTGCACCATGGGTAACAACGCGCCGTGCGTCAGCGGGAGCACCTGCACCCCGACCATGGTCTGCACGACCAACCAGCCTTGCGGCGGCGCTTGCGTCTCCTTCCCGACGCCGCCGCCCTTGACGCCGTGTACCATGGGGAATAATGCTCCGTGTTCGACGGGAAGCACTTGCACCCCGACGATGGTCTGCACCCCGGGCTCGTCATGCGGAGGAGCTTGCATCGCAACCGCGTAGCAACACCGATGGTGTAAGAGCAGTGGTGCCCATGAGTTGGATGCAATGAGGACTTTTATGGTATCGGTGCTGCTGGGCTTGGCATATGAAGGGCAAGGAGAATTCATAAGGCGCGGGCCAGATTGTCATCTCATGGAAAATCCTGGGACAAGTGCCTACAATCAACGAGGCTCTAGTTGGGAGACGGAAGCCATTCCTTGGGAGGCGTGGAGTGAGGACCGGGACAGAGCATGGTGACGACTAGGCCCTTGAAGGACGTGCAGCGCAATGCCTGTTTACTATCCCATGTGTGGTCAAGTCGAAGCAAACGCGCGAATAAAGAACAGGTTCATTCCAACGATGAGATCAGTAACGGTGCAGACTGGCCAGGACAGCGAGTCCGGTCATGATGAGTGAGTCATGGCAACTATTTCTCATCACAACAGAGAGACAGTCAAGACTCTGATACTGGGTGGCCGTCAACAAGACTCAAGCCAGGGGTGCACTCTTGGGTGACACAAAACACTGGAAGATGCATGCGGCAGCAAGGCGTCTGCGCGATACCTCGGCAATCTCGCACCAGTCTCAACATGGGACGACTACTAAGGCCCGTTCCAGGCAGGATAAGCTTAACCGATGGGCTCAAACACCTGCAACAAGCGCACCTCCTGGCATCCAGCAGGGAAAGTTCGCATCGTTCCGTCCACAAACACAATGACTGGCTGGCTTGGGGTCTCGGTTCCGGACGCATGCCCCCTCGCCCCAAAATGGGGCTCTGCTCCTCGTTGATCATCGGTCGCAGCACGCTGCGGATAAGAAAAAGATTGAACCGAGACCGCTCCACGCTGACAGGCGAGCTGGGCGGGGGGCGTTTTCTCGCGTCGTCGCAGGTTCATAAATCATCACTGATCATCATGACTGCCTGGCCTCCCCACACCCGTTGCAGATCCCGTCACGCTCCTCCTGCATTGAGGCATGCCGCTAGCGACCTGACTATTCGGGAGGGCCAAGAGGGCCACGCTGCGCATCGCGGAGGGGCCGTTTGTTTCAGTCTGACGACTGCGCGAGCGGGCGCGTCACCTCACCGCGAGGGCAGAGTGGGAGGGGCTCGGGTGGGATGGGCAAAGTACTCGTACATTCATCGCTTGCCTTGCATCATGTTCTCGCCCTTTAATGCAACACATGGAGGGCTTGCGCTCTTGGCTCAGTTGATTGGGGTGGTGGTGGTGGTGCTGCTGCTGCTGCTGTTGCGCTGGTGGGGTCTCACTTACACCACCATTCAGAGCGAAACAGCGTCGCGAGACTGAACCACCGACGACTCTTTTCTGTCTACGTACTTCGTATAAATGGTGGTGTCTTGAATGTGCCAAATAGGCCTCGGTGTGCCGTGACATCGGGCCAGCTAGACAGACCCTGTAAGCGCGCGACGACCTCCCTTGCCGTCGAGTTCGGCCGCCGCACCCTCCGTATCCGATTGCTGCAATTGCGTCGGACCTGTCTACTGGCACATTGCATTGCCCATCAGTATCCCCAGTCGGGCCTGTCGCGATCGTGTCGAAGCCGCGCGTTGCACGGGCGTTGGTCGGTCAGATAGCTGACGAAGCCGCTGTGTAATACTTCACGCCCATTGGAACTCGTTGCCTCGTCTCCATTGCGAGGCCTCGCCTTTCTGTGCCCCGTGGTGTAGTGCAGCAGCAGCAACGATGAGGGAGCATCAGTGGCGCCTGTCTCCCTCGTTGTTGCTACGCGTAAATTGCAGAGCCAAAGCAAGCACTTGTCCAAGCACCCGCAATCGCGGCAACGAGGACGGGAGGTTGCAGTGCTGGCAGCCAGGTCAATGCGGCGCTCCGCCCGAGCTGCCTCTTTGGTAGCGGGAGGCTGCGCGGCAGCGGCTTCGAGGGGGCTGGTCTGAGCTTCAGAGCCTGTGAGGTGCTGGATGGATCGCCCCAGGCGCCACCTTCATGACCTCATTGCGGTGTCACTGGCACCACTGACAGGCCCCCGCCGGCACGAGCCAAGCCTGGGCGGCGGCCTGGGGTGCTGTAGGGCCTTGGAACCTGGGGTCAATCTAGGGGTGCAACGAGTTAAGCTGTAACACCTGGGCGACGGGGCACCCGCGGTCGGGGTCCCTTTGGGGATGCGCCCTCAGGGAGCGGCGCCAGGCTTCCAGAAGCAGTTTAAGTATTCTCGTTCCGCTTGGACAATCCGACAATCAGACCCCGAATTGAGCATCTGCCGTATCCCTCCCTGCCCTCGTATCGCAGCCTCAACGTGTGACTGGCTCGTCGTGGCCACAACCGCCGGACACTGGATGCCTGCCATGTCGTCCTCGCCCGGGTGCGCGCTGCTCATCCCAGAAGCAATTGCCAGCTCGGTGGGCGATGGACGCGGAGAACAGCGCGGCCGCACGGCAAGTGCCCGGTGTCCCGTAGCAGCTTTCCATCCGCCCATCCACCGAACCGGCAGTTGCTAGGTATGATGAGGTACCTACTTCGTAGTGTCGGGTGCTTCGTCAGACCATCCCTCCATCCACCACCCTCCATCCGTCCCTCCGCCATCGCCACTCCACTGCCCTTGTTGTGTCGGGTGTCACTAATCAAGCTGTAAACGGCAGGCGCGCGCCCACGATGCCCCCGTTGGCTATAAGAGTGCGACGCTGGGCTCCCACCCCGTCTCCCCTTTGGCCAGTCTTCACCTACCCGTCAATGGCCTTCACCTTGACACCAACTCAGGCATCCATATAACTGTCCTTGACGCGCGTTCTCCCAGCTGCTTCACATACCGACCGCTACGCCGTGCTCTGCTCCATCTCGCATCACCCACTGAGTCACTGACACCCGCCCACGACACAAAAACCCGCCGAAACCAACATGAAGTCATCGGCCCTGCTCACCGGCACCGCCTTCGCCGCGGCCGCCGTCGCCCAGGTCCTCAGCATCCCCGAGGGCACCAACCTCGGCACCCCGAGCAGCATCATCTCGACGCCGCTCACCAACCCGCTGCAGACCTCGACGACGCACACGGGCCACGCCTCGATCCCAGAGGGCACCTCCAAGCCCGGCACCATCTCCATCCCGGACGGCACAATGTCCATCCCCGAGGGCACCAGCATGGGCACCATCTCCGACACGCAGGGGAGCTCGGCTCCGACCGCCACGGGCTCCTCGTCCTCCACCGGCGGCGGTGGCGGCACGACCCTGGTGCCTACCACCACCACCCCGCCGACGGGCACGGGCACCACGCCCGCCTCGTCGAGCGGCGGACAGTCGACGAGCGCGTCAACCGCCGGTGCCGTGGCCAACCAGGCCGCGGGCGCCGCTGCCGTCGCCGGTGTCTTCGCCGCGCTCCTCGTCTAAGCCTCACATCTGTTGATTGGGGAAGCACCGACCTGGGATGAGGGTGAACGAACTCTCAACGAGACACCGAGCTAATGAGGATATCGTTGATCCGTGTACACAAGCAAAGACGCCAATTTTACACCCGTATATACCACGATAACAAACCCGATACCCGTCTTGTTGTTTCCTGACGCCCCGTTGTGTGCTTTATCCGTAGATACCAATGCGTTTGCCAATTTATACCCTGCCCACCCACATCGTCGCGTCGCAAACCCAAAGCTGGGGCGCCTCTCCCGCGCCGTCGTAGTTGTAGCTCAAGTACAGTGCATAACGAAACATGGCCTGCCGTAGCGTATCCTCTGTAATGTCCTCGCGATCGAGGGTCTTGCCCAAATTGCAGAGACTGAGGGGGCACCACTCATCGCCGCTCGCCATGCTGACTTCGGACCCATCAACCGACTCTTCCTCGCTGCTTTCCGACTCCCCCCAACCCTTGTCGCCCAGCTGCCGCGGCGGTAGCGAGCCTGAAAGCGGACGCGGCTGCTCCCACGGTCGGCCTGTGACGGCGAGGTAGACGGCGAGCAGGAAGCTCCTCGGGACGGGCAGGTCAGCGGGAACGCAGCACCGCGGCGACCAGATGGACCGCGGCCGGCGAGAGAGGTCTGAGGCGGCAGACTCGAGGGTGGCAAGCGCGACGTCCGGGTCGATGAAGGAGGAGAGGGTGCGGAACATGGACGGCTCACGGGCGAGGATGGCGTTGAAGCGCCGCGAGGCCAGCCGGGCGTTCTTGCGCGAGGTGGGAGGCAGGTTGGCGAAGATTTCGCAGAGCAGCTCTGGGGGCAGGGCGTCCATGCTGGGCTCCAGGGTTGTGGGAGGTCGTGACGGCGAAAGTAGATTCACGGTGATGGGGAGCGGGCGTGTAAGTCGAGGCGTGCGGTCTGCGCGGCGGCGAGGCCAGAAGCCAAGGTGGAAGCGCCAGCGCTGGTGTGAAAAGAAATTGTCCAGATGTAATGGAAGTGTTCTAAACAAAAGGGCAAGGGAACAGGAAACGGAAATAATGGCCGCTGCAGGCGATGCACGCCCGCGCTGGTAAGCCGGAACGCGAGGATCGTGGCCGGGCCGTCAAGGTTCACGCGCTGGGGATGAGTCGGGAATGACTACCACTGAACCGAACCGGTTTCAGGAAGCCGCGCTGTGCCACCGGGCGGCCGGTATTTACTACGATCGGCAACCGACGAGTACAACCCAACCGCGCGCCTATCGGCGGGCGGGCTGTCAGGCTCGACGACGGGGAATTTCATTTCTGACATGGCGCAGCGAAACCTTGTGGCGCCATTTCGACCGTGTATAGGCAGTCCCCCTTTCTCGATCCGCGTGCGATGCGCCGCTGCGTTATGGGAGGGGGGCAACGGGGCCTGGACTTTGGAGCCTGACGTGAGACTGCGGCGTGGAGTTTCTCGCCGGTAGGGCTGACGGCCGGTGGGGGAGGGGAGCCGCAGTGGTAGGGAGGATGGCTTGCGTGGTTGACTGGACACGAAAGGATTTGGATTCAGGGTCGGTGG
Source organism: Purpureocillium lavendulum (assembly GCA_029168975.1). Taxonomy (NCBI): domain Eukaryota; kingdom Fungi; phylum Ascomycota; class Sordariomycetes; order Hypocreales; family Ophiocordycipitaceae; genus Purpureocillium; species Purpureocillium lavendulum. Next base: position 491,427 of record JAQHRD010000005.1, on the reverse strand, counting down.
CGGCTGTTGAAGGGCGTCGCCCATTGTGGTGCAACGATGGCTTGTGGCAGTGATCTATTTATTGTCAATGGTCGGCGACCCTCTCTCACGAGTCGCGCCGTGGGTGCTGGAGAATGCGCCCGACGCCCTTCAGCTCGCGACGCCCTCTGTCTCCTCCCGCCACCAACGCTGCATCGTGGCTATCCTCTCGGTACGCACCCTCGCCAGCCTGCGGCCCTCGTCCGTCTTCATCATGGCCTCGAGGTGCAGCAGCTTGTCGTCAAAGTGCTCGAGCGTGTCGGCGAGCCGCCTGCCCTTTGCGCCGCCAAACGCAAACGTGCGGCCGATGCCCACGGCGCCGATGGCGTCGAGGCGGTCCGCGTCCTGCACGACGGCCAACTCTGGGTGCCGGGCGATGAGCGCGACCACGCGCGCCGGGTCCTTGACCTCGCTCGAGTAGCTGACGCCCAGGCAGATGGCCTGGACCTGCTCGGCGAGGGCGTCGTCGGCGCCCATGGACGCGAGCACGTCGCGCACGAGCCGCGTGCCGTCCTCGCCCGCCCGCAGGTACTTCTTGTCGCCCACGTCGTGGAGCAGCGCCGCGAGCGTCACGACGCCCCGCGACGTCGACGGCGTGCGCGCCTGGATGTGCTGCGCCAGCGCGAGTACCCGCTCGATGTGCGAGAAGTCGTGCGACCCGTCGTAGTGCGACATGTACTCGCGCACGTACTCGGTCACCTTGGCGATGAGGCCGTCGTCGACGACGATGTCGACGGGCGCGGCGGCCATTGCGACGGGGGAGAGGAGGCGGCGCCTGCTTGCTTGCTGCGGTGCCGTCTGGTCGTGTGTGTGTGTGTGAGGCGTCCGACGCGTGTATGAATCCAAGTGCCGGTGCAGCTATGTGTTCGATGTTGAGAACTTGAGGGTGTCGTGTGCCGGTTTAACAGTAAAGTGCGAACGGTCGAACCTGATAAATGCCAATAAACGTCTGAGACGATGCCGATTTCTAATCAGCACGGGGACGTGAAATTGGGCCGACGCAGACCCACCGACTCGCGTGAATCGGTCTGTCGTTGCATGCGCTGAGCTGCTCCCACGATCCAACGCGTGAGCAAACTGCTTCACGCGTAAAAAGGGCACGGGTGTTCACGTGACAGACAGCATGCCCCAGGATGCCGAGTCGCGGACGCGAGTCCGGAAAAAAGGCATGATCCAAATTTTGCCAAACGCATGGACATCGAGTCGTCCGGGTTCTGTGTTCTGATTAGTGCATGAATTATTTTGGTTGCGGTACAGAGTCTACACGAGATCGGGTGGCAATTGCGGTGCTCTCACGATACCCTCACAGTCAGCCACACCCAAAGCACCATGGAGACGTATTGACCACACGACTCAGCTTCTTTCAAGAGTAAGAAGATTGAGCTGCCACGTGCCATGCAGATGGATGGTCCCCGTTCAAACATAAAGCAGCTCGTAGGCCTCATCGTTTGGCTCTTCATGCCACCCGAAGTAGACTTTGCGCAGCGGTCGCCGGATCCGCCATCACGAAACCTCGAGTCGAAATGCTTTGTTCTCACACGGCTCCGCGGTCGAAAATTCTCACTAAATTGCAGTCATAGCTTCATCCTGTCGAAGTTTTACACTTACTAGCAGCCGTAGCCTTCACGCTGTACGACGGAACTGTCGCCTCGGGCCTGACGACCCTGTCGCATATCGTCGATGAGGTGACGAAGCACCTCAACTCGGCGAGCCTCTCTCAGGCCTGACTATGCCACGACATGAATCCTTTGGCCTTTCGGTCTTACACTGTCACGGACTTCGTGGCGCAATGATTGCGAAGTTGTCTAGCAAGGAGCCCCAACACGTCAATGACGACCTCGCCTCATTCAACGACATGCAGAATGCCTTCTTCCACATTTTCATGGCCTACAATTCTGAGGAAGGAGGGTGTGCCATTGGGCAGAGAGGACTTTATCATGGGTTTTGTGGGCGGACACGTTATGAAGACCTTAGCTGATCGTGGGCCACTGAAACCATGAGTCTCAGGATACTGTACCTCTGGTAGCAAGAAATTGTCTACCTGTACGAGAGGATCGAATATGCTATTGTCAGTAGCACCTTTGGCATCATGTTATCACGTTGAGAGAGCAGTACAGTCCGTGCCGCCGGTTGTGAGACATGGCGGCTGACAAGCTGCCTTTGCGCCCTCTACAGAATACCCGGGTGCCTGGATCTCCAAGCCCACGGCCTCGAAGGACCCAGCCATGGCAAAACCCAACCCTCCATGATTGACACAACGGCAAGAGGCTGCATCAATATCGGTCGTGTGCTCAGTAAGCCGCGGAGACGTCGTCGCCAGCCATGGACACACTGAACTGTCGTGTGGTTCACTCCAGCGTACTCGTCACATATCATGTGCCTCGCATCGAATGCGACCTCCCGTTCCAAGGATAGCGGACCATTCAGGCGCGTGCGCCGTGCAGAGAGAGCATGATGCAGTTCATCGACGCCGCTTGCCCTCACACAGTTTCCACACACACAGAGAGGACCGGGAGCGCAGACACACAGGGAGAGAAACGCACACACACACACACACGAGGGGATGCTACCGTATGACCGCTCGTGCATACCCGCCGGGGCTAATGGTTCTCGGTGTCATGCATGCAGAGGAACCCACGCTTGTCGCTTGGAATCGGTCGCGCTGTAAAAGGTGCTGGATGTGGCGGATAATGCCGCAATGGTGGTGTGGCCGACCGGGTCATCGCAAGGGCCACGCGGACGGGCCGCGGATGGCGGCGGGAGCATCCATACCAGAAGTTTGTTGAGAAACAGGTACGGAACTCTGCCGCCCAATACTGAAGCGAGGCAGACAATATCTGGTAGGGTCCGTCGTCGAGATACCCATAGCGGCCACTCACAAGTGGACGTTTCGCGACGACGAGGACGTGTACCGCCGAAATCGTCGGTGAGCTGTGGCTCTGTGCGACTGACAAATTCCGGCTAGGCAAAGTACCCATGCACGGTAGCTGGCTCCCGTGATACTCCCTGGTCGAGGAGAGGTGCTGCGGGCTTGTAGGTGTTTGCAGAAGTAGGACGGCCAAGACTCGTGGCTGCTTTTAATTCCTCGGGGTGGTTAACAGGTGTAGTTGGAGTTTTTTATGCAACTGACTTGTGCAGCGACTTGCGAGGATAAACGGCTTAGTCATGCTTTCTATGCCAGCAACTGTGGGGCGGGCGCGCAACCTCGAAACTTTCAGCCTCGTGCCAAAACACCATCGCAAGCTCCTCCCATCACCTTGAAGCCAAACACCAACCAGCGAGCCACGCCTGCGACGACGCCGACCCCGTCACGACACGTCAACGAAACCCCACGTGACGCCTCCCGCAACAGTTTCCCCAACGGCAAGATGAGCTTCGTCCCCGTCAACCCGCGGCCGATGCTGCAGGAGCTAGTCGACAAGCACGTCTCCGTCCGGCTCAAGTGGGGGCAGACCGAGTACCAGGGCGTGCTCAAGGCCATTGACAGCTACATGAACCTGCAGCTGTCGGGGACGCGCGAGGTCATCGACAACAAGGAGACTGGCGTCCTGGGCCAGGTGCTGATCCGGTATGGGATGGGAGAACCCGTGTCCCCCCGAGGCGCGTTTGCCCCCGCGCGCGGGGGCAAAAACTTGAAAAGCTGACGTGGTCCGTTGTTAGGTGCAACAATGTCCTGTGGATCCGGGGCATCGACGGTACGGAAATCAGCGACGCAGAAATGAAAGATTAGGTGCCTTGCGTGGGCAACGCGACGATCGACATAGGTCGAGACGACCGAGCTGTCTAGGCGGGAGGGAGGGAGGGAGCCCATGACGCGACAAGAATCGCACCCGGAGACATGCGAGAGTTGCGCGCTTCCTCTGGCGCTGCTCCACCGACAAGACGACGACGCAAAAGAGGGCGCTCGACCGTGTCCAAGTTTCGGACCCCCTGACCAAGCGCTGTCGACTCACGCCGGCAGAATGTCGGCCAACGAGGACGGCTCGGCCCCGATGCCTGGGCATTTTTCTACACTTGATTGGATTGGGACATTTAGAGCCTATGTTCATGGGCATCGAGTTATGAGGAGTTATGGATTCGTATCACAAAGCTTGTGTGCTTTTCGGGATGAGGAGGCCAAGAGGGGCATCGGGAAGATTGTCGTCGTTTGGGTGTTGTCGGAGACACAGCCTATCGTATGGAGTCCCCTGCGGCAATAATGACGATACACGCCAAGAGCACCCTTTGACAGTCTGACCTGAGTTGAACAATGTGTGGTGCGGGATGGCTGGGGAGCGTTTGTGCCAAGAGGTGTCACGCGAGGCTACGAATGCTGTCGATTTAACGACCTCTCAGGGTTTTTTGTGTCCAAGGCAGAGAGCATGCATGGCATGGGCGACTACAGGACTGGGCCGTTGGCAAATGGTACAAAATGCTGCATCGAAGAGGTCGGTGTCGGAAGCATGCACACGAGGTACGTACATCCGTCGCCGGATGTTGTGCAAAGCAGGCAGACGGCATCTTCCCGTATGTTAAAGCAGCGACGCGGCCAGTTGGAGCAGCAACAGCTGTGCTCCCCACTGCGACGCCGTCTACGCCTACTGCATGCACGACAGAAGCATCGCCCATCGGCGGCCGACATCTCGACGACGACGACCTGGACGACAGCAACCACGACGAGGGCCCGCTGGAGATGGCCATTGGGGCGCCGGGACCGGGTCCCTGCGGTGTGACGGCCGCCGACGGCAGTGGGGGCCAATCAGGCGGCACAGGTAGACGCCGGCAGCGCGTTCGTGGGAGGGGCCATCCATGCTGCCAGGCCGAGCCAGGGTGCATGTCCCAGGGCGAGTGCCGCTACTGGACGCAGCGTGCAGGCCGCTAGCGCGCAGCGGGCGTGCGTGCAGGGCACCACCACCTACCTGCCAAGCCTGCGCACCTGGGACGGGCAGTCGACGAGCAAGACCCCGCCCGTTGTGGAGGTTCCCCCTCCACCACCTCAACTTCCAGGTTCCCACCGCAGCGCCTGTCGGACGACGTGCTTAAGCGCCCGGCCCTTCAACCTCGTTCCTCGACGATGGCCTGGTTCCCCCAACCAGAGACGACGCTTCGTGGTGCTCGTGAACATGTGCTGCGGGCACCCCATTGGTTGCGTGTTGCAGCCAAAGAAGGGCGTCCCTCTCGTGCAGCAGCAGCACCAGCAGCAACAGCACCGCACAGCAGCCATCGGCCGGACGAACCCCAGGTCCCGTCTGTCCTCTCCTCCCGAGGACGAGGAGCGCGCACACCCCCCATGGCGGAAAGCTGAACAGGAATGCCTCTGGCTTGGCCAGTGGCGACGGACGGGATGCCTCCACTCCTCCCCATGCATGGATGGCCGAGTCCGATGCTGCGGCCTGCTGCGATGGGACCGGCCTGCACGAGTACGTAGTTCCTTCGTTGTAGCGGCCAGGCGGGCGGCCTGGTGGCGGGTATAACAACTACACGCCAACCCGGCCAACGCCCTTCTCTTTCCCTTCTTTTCTTCTCTTCAGCAAGTCTCGTCAACATCGAATCCCCGTTTCTGTTGTTCGTTCCCCCCCTTTGTCTTTCTGTTTCTTCGTTCTGCATCCCGTAGAGCTGGTCCTCTACCTTCCGCTTCTAATATCCAAACCCGCCGATTTCCCAACGTCGTCTGCCGCGCGCACGCACAACCAAATCCCCAGCCGCCTCCGTCCAGACAATACTCGCATCAACATTGCTGCTGGCCAGCTTGACAGACGACCGACAACGAAAGAATCTACGTTTTTTATTACTTTGCAACAACCACCCTTTTTGTGAACACCACGATTTTTTTGCAAGTCATTTTGCTTCGAGTAATCGCATCGCATTCGTCCCAGTCGTCACCCTTAATAGCAGAAACTCTGTGGATTTACTTGCTCGCCGACTCAACAACTCTTCACCACGGGAACCTCCGTTCAAGAAACACCATTCAAGGACTGTCTTTTTGAAACTCAGCATTTGGCAACACGCATAACACGCACCTATACAAACAAGCAACGAACTTCAGAGATCTAGGCAAGAGATAAAAAGCACGCAAACATGTCGGCCATCCAGCTCTCCTTCTCCCTCCGCGTCTCGTCCGGCGTCAAGACGGTGCACCTCCTCGGCTCCTGGGACAACTACGTCGGCCAGCTGCCCCTCTCCAAGGACAAGTCGTCGTCCAAGTCGGGCTCCTGGAAGGGCACGTTCCGCTTCCAGAACTCGACCCTCGAGGCCGGCCAGCGCTACTGGTACTACTACATCATCGACGGCTACCACGTAGCGCACAACCCAAGCGTCACGTCGACCACGGAACCCACCACGGGCCGCGAGCTCAACATTCTCGACGTGCCCGCCGACAAGCACCGCTCCTCGTCCAAGTCATCGTCCTCGTCGTCTTCGTCCTCGCACAGGTCCTCGTCGTCCAAGTCTTCGTCTTCGTCCTCGCACAAGTCTTCGTCCAGCAAGAGCTCGTCGTCGTCGTCGCGCCACCACTCGTCGTCCAAGGACCACCACCGGTCCTCGCGCAACCGCGCCTCGCTGTCCGTGGACATCCCCAAGGGCCGGCCGCTGTCCGTGTCCCAGATCCAGGCGCCCAAGCCCATGTCCCCGCACGCGACCAAGCACATCCTCGACTCGGACTACTGCGACAACGAGGCGCTCGAGGAGCTCACGGCGCGCTTCGGCAGCACAGGCTTCGAGGACGACGACGCCGTCATCATCTCCAACTTTGGCGCCTCGCCCGTGTCGTCGACGGGCTCCTCGCTCTCGTACCGCTCCGACAGCTCGTCGCCCAGCTCGCAGCTGTCCGGGTACAGCACGCCCAACTCGGACTGCAGCACCTGCACGTGCGAGCGCTACGGCATCACGCGCAAGGGCGAGCGCGTCAAGCTCGACTGCGGCGGCGCGCACTGCGGCTACGGCGAGGACACGTCGTCGTGCTCGAGCGGCGCCAGCGAGGACGAGTACGAGGCCGAGGTCGAGTACTCGCGTCACCACCACCACCAGCAGGCCAGCAGCTCCCGCCGCCACGGCATCGTTGTCGGCTGAAACCCGCGACGACGACGTCGCCCCTGACGCCCCACGGAGCTGCTGTGTCGTCGCCACGAAGAAGGACAAGTTTTATTTTTTCATGTCTCCCAACTGTTCACTCCTTGAAAGCGAGCAGACGACCACTCGCTTGGCCCCCCTCCCTGGGCGTCTCGCTGGCTTCGCCTCACTCCCTCGTCTTGTTGTTATCGCTGGTGCGGCGCGCGCCCTTGCCGCCGCCACGATTGTTATGACGCCTCCCCCATTTTTATCTTAATTCCGCGGAGGGACGGCGCCGCGCCCAAGCTGGTTCTTGGAGATCGCGGGCCGCTCGTCCCTCTGCGTGCGCTCCACGACGAATGGGTCGATGCTGCGGCCCCCCGTAGGCACGCCACGCCCCGTTGCCTGTGGGTTCAGCCTTCGTTTTGTGATGGTTCCTTGGATCAGAGCGGGCGGTGCCGCCGTCGCCGACCCGCTCGACCTCTCTCGACAACACTGGAGCGTCTTCGTCTCCGGACGGGATGCCGGCTCCAGAGGAAATGGGTTTACATCAGGCGGTGGCTGCGGCCTCAGGCCGGACGATGCTTGAGATGGCCGGGGTCAGCTAGCCCACCGCGCAGAAGCCAGGGAAAGAAGGCAGGTTCATTGTCAACGTCCCCTGTGCGGACTCGCATACTGCCCGTGGATAGACGACGGTTGAATCTATTCAGCAAAGAGACCCATCCTGTGCTTCGTGAACTGAGTTTGGTGTCGTGACGTGTGTGGTCGCACTGTCTCTGTGTGTATTGTGTAAGTGGGTGGATGGAGGCGACGAGTGAAGTGGCAGGCGGCTGGAGAATAATATCCGACGCCTAATTGCGGCAATGCACAGACCAAGCCACGCCCAATCCCGCGGTGGGCCACCCGCTGGAGCTAAGCGCAGCCAACGCCAACGCCCCGGCCAGCCATGGAACCGTTAGGATGGCGATGGAGCTCCACCTCACTGCAAGCTGCCCGACTGTCCTCCACACACGACCTGGCCTGATAAATCTCGTCGGATAATTTGGAGGCCCAAGTCCACCTTGCCCACAAAGTTGTTTGGTCTCGTCCGTGTCGGTAAATGCCCCGGTGGCTTGGCTTTCTCGCCGCGGAGTTTTGCCTTTCATCCCGCGAGGGGAACAACCACCGGTCCCCGCCTCGGTGTGAAGTTGTCCCACGCTGTGGCCTGCTTCAGCTGCACAGCGCCCCGTACGAGTAGGCGGGCACCTACACCCACCGAGCCTACCCACACGAGCTGTTGTGGGGCCCTGGACGTCACCCTCACCCTCACCTCAGTTGGTGCCGCTGCGCTCAGGGGGACCCTGACGTGGCGGGGTAGCCGCCGTACCTTAACTACCAGACCTGACCTTGCCTTCCTCAGTCCTGTCTCAAAGCTCTCGTGAAGCACCTCCAACGTCGTCTACTCCCCCCCATTCCTCCATCGCTCCCCGAACCCATCCTCAAGACCGTGATCAGCCCGTCGCCTCATCGAGTAATTCATCTCCGGCCCCATTGGCACCGCTGAGAAGCAGAACAAGGAGACACCGAAACCCGGCAGCCGCCCCGTCCGCCCACCATGGCCGACGACCAGCTCATCCTCCCCATCATCGACTCCCACATCCACCTATACCCGCAGTCCGAGGTCGACCAGCTCGCCTGGTACACGCCCGACCACGCCCTCGCCGGCCAGCGCTCGCTCGACGAGTACAAGGCCGCCACCGCGTCGGCGCCCTCGCTGCTGGGCTTCGTCTTCGTCGAGACGGACCGCAAGAACGACGTCGCCGCCGCCGCGAGAGGTGACGTCTCCGGCTGGCAGCACCCCCTCGACGAGGTCCGCTGGCTGCGCCGCATCGCCCTCGGCCAGCCCAGGGACGGCGAGGGCCATGCGCCTGCCGACGCCAAGCTCTGCCTGGGAATCGTCCCCTGGGCGCCCCTGCCCAGCGGCCCTGCCGTCCTGGAGCGATATCTCGACGCCGTCAAGGAGGCGGCCGGCGATGCGTGGCCCAAGGTCAAGGGCTTCAGATACCTGCTGCAGGATAAGCCGCACGGCACCATGCTCCAGCAGGACTTCATCGATGCCCTGAAGCTGCTCGGCCGGAGGGGCTTCGTCTTCGAGGTCGGCGTCGACCAGCACCGCCGGGGGAAGAAGCAGCTCGACGAGGTGGTGGAGATGGTGGACCGCGCGCACGACGGCGTCCCGGAGGACGAAAAAGTCACATTCATTCTGAGTATGTGTTCCCCTCCTTCGGTCGGGATAGCAGGAGTGGTTGAACAAGTATCACTCGGCGTTTGTCCTGATATGCTGACCCTCACAAAACAGACCACCTCTGCAAGCCCGACCTCACCATCTACAACGTCACCTCGGACCCGTCCTTCCACGCCTGGCGCACCGCCATGTACACGCTCAGCAAGGCCTCGCGCACCTACATCAAGCTCTCGGGCGGCTTCGCCGAGATGCCCCCCTCGCTGCGCGCCCAGGACCCCTCCCACATCTTCCAGTCGACGCTCGCCTGGCTCGGCATCGTCCTCGCCACCTTTGGCCCCGCCCGCATCATGTTCGGCAGCGACTGGCCCGTCTGCACCGCCAACGAGCTCGGCGACGACGCCTGGCCCAAGTGGCGCGAGGTCGTCGACAAGATGTGCTACATGGCGACGCTGAGCGACGACGACAGGGCCATGATCTTTGGCGGCACCGCCAAGAAGGCGTACGGCCTGTGAGCGCGCATCGGCACGAGCGCCGTGGGGAGGAGGAGAGGAGTGGACGGTAGCGGAAGCGGGCTGAGTACGCTCTCGAGTTGCACGTACGGGGAACGACGATGACGGGCGAGAGGCGCGGCGTTTGAGACGCCGCCACGCCTTGCTTGATACCACTGTTCGGTCAATCACACATCACATCGCTCGACGCCGTTCGAGATGATTGCAAAAGTTTTCTTGTCTACAGGAACTCGTGTTCACATTCATCATGGAGTGCAGCATGCTCATGCGTGCGCTCGTCAATGCTCAGTCTCCCAGTACGCCGCCCATGTGAAGAAAGGAAGAAGCAAGCCGCATCGGCCGCAAAACGGCCAGCAAGAAGAGAAGACATAGACAGACGACATCCTCGTCTGGACGCCGTCCACCTTTCCAGGCCCCAGACACCGCCTGACTCAACTAAGCCGCAGTATTATAGTCTCGCAGACAAAGCAGGACAAAAGCGCCCTACTCGCCGCGGCCGCGGTAGTTGCCCATCTTCTCAATGGAGCTCATGATGCCGCTCCTCGGCACGCCGCCGCCCGGCCGCGGGAGGCCACCGATAGCGCTACCGCCGCCCCCGCCGCCGCCGCTCTTGGTCCTCTCATGAGGCGCCCGGAGCCCGGTACCTGGCGCGCGCAGTCCAGAGCCGCGCCCGACCGACGCCCGCGGCGTCTTGGCCTGTTCTGGAAGTCGCTGCGTCTGCGGCTGGGCGGCGTACTGGACGGGGACCTGCTGCTGTTGATGTTGTTGCTGCTGCTGCTGCTGCTGTGGCTGTTGCTGGGGCTGCCTGGGCTGCGCGACGAAGCTCTGCATGCTCATCATCTCCTCGGCCAGCTGGACGAGCTCACCCTTCTCGACACGCTCCTTCTCCAGCATGCCCCTCAGGTCCTCGTTGTCCCGCTTGACCGTGTCCACGACCGCCTCGAGGCGCTGCACGTCGGCATTGAGCTCCTTGATGGCGGCGCTGTCGCGGACGGCCTGCGCCTTGCGCTCCTCAACCTCCGACGCCTCGACCTTGGTCATGGTGGCGTCGCGTCCGACGCGCAGGCGGTCGTTATCGTCCGACAGCTCCTCCAGGCGCGACTCGAGCTCGCGGACCTTCTTCTCCCAGCGCGACTCGTACGACTTCTTGAGCGCGGCCACCTTGGTCTCGTGCTTGCTCTTGTACAGCGCGTGGAGCTCGCGGGCGACGCGCTCGACGGCGATCTCGACCTCCTTGTTGGAAGTCGGGGACATGGCCTTCTCCGGGGACGACGGGTTCTTCTCCGACTCTTTGCCGGCGCGCATTCCCGCCATCTTGCTTTCTGCTTCTTGGTGCAGCATCTCGGCGGCCTCGCGGCGCTTCTCGCTCTCGTCGAGCTTTTGCTCGAGCTCCTCTCGTTCTCGCTGGCCGTGCACAATCTCTTCCCTGACCTTGCAGAGCACGCTCTCCATCTCGCGTCCTCGATTCTCCCAATCCTCCTTCTCCGCAGTGAGATGCTCCTTCATGGCGCGCTCCTCTCGCAGCTGCTCCATGGACTCGCCGACACGCTTCTCCGCGTCGCCGACCGCGGCTTTGAGAGACAGCACCTCGGCCTCCTTGCCGCTCAGAGACGCCTTGAGGGAGCTGATTTCCGACAAGAACCCAGACTTGAGGGACTCGAGCTCGCGCGGTGTGATAGAGGGGACGCTGCGGGGCGTCGGCATGGGCGGGATGTCGAAGTCGATCAAGTTGCTGAGTGGGCGGCTCGGTGTGCTCGTGATGTTATGTCCGCGGCGCGACGGTGACGGGTTACCGCGCTTGGCCGGCGATCGCTGTGGAAATCTCATTTGTTCCGTAAAGTCCATCAAGAGATTAGTCGTGTTTCCGGAGTCGTCATGCGAGGCTTGTCGTGCTTGTCGTGCTGCGGAAAGATCACGTCTCGCACGCGGCGTCACGCCGCCCAGGCCTGATACTTTTGTCGGACTCTGCCCCAGCTTCGCAAACATGGTCATGTTCGGTACGGCGGAGAACGTGCTAAAGGTGCTGACCATGGTGTCGTCCGGCGCAGCCGTCTCGTCCTCAGGCGCGCAGCCCGTCGCCACAGCGTCACCGTCGTCGTCCAAGGCGCTCTGCTCGTCTTCAAAGATCTCAATGGCATGCCTCAGCCCCTCGTTTTGCATGACTGCATCCTCGAGGCTGATTGTCCGCTCGTGCGTCCTTCCAGGTCGCGGCGTCTCTTCGGTTCCACTGACCCTAACAGGGAACCGCTTATCCGGCGACATCTTCCGAGGGCTGCTGCTGCGACGCTGTCGCTTCTCTGATTCTGAGCCCGACGACGGCGAGGAGCTGCGCTTCTGGTCGGAGGACGACAGAATTTTGAGTGGGGAGAGTTCGGTGCCCGAAATGATGCGGCTGCGTTGAGCGTCTGGGCCCTTGGTCGGCGAGACGTTCTCCTGGTCGGTCGCGTGCACCTCGCCGACGCTCGACACGAACGGCGACGAGTTCTGCGTCGAGTCCTCGGCCGCCATCTTGGTGGACTGTTCGGAGTAGGTCTTTACGATTTCGTAATCGTCGTATCTCGTGGTGGCCGTGGTAGTAGGGGCGGTCGAGCGGTTCAGGTGCGTCTCGCTTGCAGGCGTCAGTGGTGCTGCCATCCTGCGGTATGTGATGATCGAACGGGAACACGGCAGCCCGACTTTTGCTCAGTCTCGCAAATCGCAGTCCTCGACGAGGGATGTTTGATGGTTCAATAGCGCCAAGTTGGCGAGCGCTGGATCGATTGTCTGGGTGGATGGTGTTCTGATGGGGTTAGCGCGACTTTGTTTACTCGTCGGCCGAGCAACCGTTCAACCTCTCATCACGTGGCGCGTCCCCCGGACCTCTTAGACGCAAGCGCCTCATATCGCCAATTCAGACGCTGCTCTTGGCACTGAACCTGCATGCTGTTCTTGAGTCTCACTCAAGTGCGGTGGCTCGAGATATCGCCAGGCCGGGAGGCGAGCAACGTGCACACCCCCCCGGGGATCCTTCCGAGCAGTTTGACCTGGGGTGGCTGAGGCAACTTGCGGCAAATAGTACTCGAAAGTCGACGACGCCATACAAGCACGCATCCAAGGTTAGCCAGTGCATTCATTACACTTCTCACGCGCCACACAGAAAGCTAGTCTTGAATCACTTTTATTGGTCATCTCATAAAATCGTTACCTGATAACGCACCCATGTCCAAGTACACCATCGTGGCGCTGTTTAACAGATGGCGATAACCAGACGGAGAAAACAATGTCATCAAGTCATCATCGGGGCCCTCCCCGATACTCTGTCATTTCCAAGCACGTCTGCCTCTCAGAAGAGCTCCAACCTTTAGAAGAAGAAAAAGCGTAAGGCTAGTCGCGCGGTCGGCCATCAGCTCGTCGTTTCCCGCCTGAGTGTCATAACAGGCCTGTGGTGCTTTTTACTTCCTCTGCACTCGTGTCGTTTGCTGCCAAAAGCGGCCAGAATTCAACCGTGGAGTCTCGCAGTCGAGCAAGCCCTGCGCTCCCAAGAATTAAGTCCGTCCGTGCAAAGCGTGACTCATCAGCCATGTACATACATGACCGGGCATCTCAAATAACATAGAATCGGTTTGGTCGTGTCTCGTCAACGTGTCTTTGATGCGAGGAAGGTTGCCGATGAGTCGTTTGCGTGTACAATAACAGTGTCAAGGAAATAAACACAATGTAAAAAGAGGTTATGAGAATGCAGCCAGGAATAGGCGAGGTCTTGCCGCGGATAGCGAGATGCCGCGCCCGCTTCGCCAATGACTGTACCGCAGGGAGGCTTTTACCGCCTCGATGGCGCCGCAATGGTCGATGCCGGCCGACTCAGAGCGTCGTACGTCGGGGCCGGCACCGAGTTCTCCAACATTGCGGTCTTTCGTCGCTTCATGTCAAGGCCCATGCCACCCGGACCTTCGTTCGACCGTGAAAGGTCATCGTCGTCCTCGCGACCCCTCTTCATGCCGCCAGAGCCGTTCATGACTGGGGCCTGCGGGGCGTAGCCATTGGCCATGGAGTTGGTCATGTCCGCCTGCGGGGCGTATACGTCGCCGCCTGGCGCGCCATTCGTTGGCGCACGGTCATTCGTCATGACGTTGTACAGGTTGCTTGACGACTGAATACGGGGAGGCGTGTTGTATCCCGGATGCTGGGGATAGTACGGCTGGTGGGGGGCCGCGGTTCTAGGCGTGGCACGGCCAGACGCGGGAGGATGGTTGGGAGATCCAGTCATATCCGCAGACATATTACCATCGTTGACCAAGGAACCCACTCCCGGAGCCGTGTAGTTGTAAGAAGTGCGTGAGGCGTCGTAGGCACCACTGTCATGAGTGTACTCCGTGTCATGTTCGTGGTCTGCCTCATCCTCTCCGCCCTGATGCTGCGCAGCCTGCTCCGAGGACATGATGCCATTGGGCGGCTTGGTGTCGTGCTGCTCACCAGGGTGGCCACCGGGAGGCGGTCGGTTTGTCGGAGGCGCCATTTCGCTCTTGGGGTACGATCCAGCCTGCGCGTAAAGCCGATCCTGAGCACCGTTTGTGGTGCTCTGGTACGGAGACTGCTGGGAGGCTGGCGCGCTGTACAGTTGACGCGAGCCATCATATCCCTGGGCTGCAGACGAGTAAGATTGCATGCTAGACATTGAGCTACCAGGGGGCGTAGTGGCTAGAGACCATCATCAGCATCGACTGCAGACGTAACAAAGTGGCGCGCAATTGCTCACCTTGCGCGCCATTCATGGCTTGTCCCTGCCAGTTGAAACCTTCTGACGATCCCATGGTCCCCATAACGCTGGAAGCGCTGGTGGGGGGCGTGGGAAACGTATGAGCACGGTCAAGTGGCGGGCGAGCCATGTTGGTCTGAGACGGCAACGATGGCTGCGGGCCGGGCAGAGCCATGGAATGGTGGTGATGTTGCTGGATCGACGGGAGACCGGCGGGGGGGTTCCGCAACTGACCTTGCTCCTGCTTACGGCGCTCGGCCGCAGCCATGACCTGCGTTGTTCGACTCTGGTTTGTCGGGTGGTAGAGAAGAGCGCCAATGTTGTGCACAAAGAGCGGATACAGCATCTCTGTGATTTTTTCCTTGTTGGCAAAGTCCAGAGCGCGCTCGTACGGGATCCTGTTCTGTTAGCGTTCCCGTCCTGATGTCTCAGTGGAGATGGATCTAGCATACCAGACACCCTTCAAGTGCATGGGACCGATCTTGACAACATGGCGAACTTTTTCACTCTTCAAAATACCATCTCGTCGACCTCTGGTCATGCCGGCCACATTCAGCAGCTTGGTGCCGTTAATCATATGGTTATCTGGGCAAGACCTCGTCAGTAAGGCTGTCCCACGTTGCACCCTGCTTCGAAGTAGACGCATGCTTACCTTCGCGACGGGCGACGCAGATGCCGCGAGCTTCAACTTGAAAGCAGAGGCTCCCTTCATCCTCCCACAGGGTGGCAGTGACCCGCGGCTTCATGCCTGGCGGCGGCTGCTGGCCAGACGTGTCAAAGCCTGCATACTGGTTGCCCATGTTCTGTTGCCCAGGAACTCCAGGCAGCGGCAGCACATTCTGCGGCTGACCCATGTTCGAGACAGGCGGCGCGGCAGGCGGCGAGGTCAAGCCATTGGCGTAGCCGTATTGGTTGTACTGAGCTGGATTGGAGTACTGGGCAGGACCCGGTTGCAACAACGTCGGCTGATGGTGCTGGTAATGCCCCATGGCCCCCGAGGTGACGGTTTGCGGGGGCGGTGCCTGGCCAGCGGACATGTGCTGGGGGTAATACATGTCGGCAGCCTGATTCATGGCGTCGTAGCTCACGATTGTCGTGGGCGGACCCGTGATGGCGTTGATCGGCAGTGTGGGCGATGGAGTCTTGGGTCCGTTTGACGAAGCAGCCGACGTGTACGAGGACTGGGAGCCTGCGTGCGAGCCGTTTGATGACGCAAATGAGCTGACCCGCGGCGAAGAGGTGCCGGACGAGTACGCCTGGCTCGGCAGAGGGAGGGGGAGAGACGGCAATCTGTCGACACTCATAAAAGACGCGCGCTGAGCAGCGGACGATCCCGTTGCAAGAGGTCTGGTAAGATCCTTCCTGGCATGCGCTTCCCAAGTCGGGAGCAGATCTAGCTATCCGACCGAGGCTGATACGGCCTTTGGCCTAGGAGCAGTAGAGGTCAGGGGGCTCCAAAGCTCACTGTGGGAGTCTTTGCTAGTCAAGTCCTCTCGAAAGAAGATGCAGGACAGCTGAGGCAATGGCTTCGAGCGTTTCTCGGACGGAGAACCAGGAAGGACGGAATGGCGAGTATCGACAAGACGATACGCGAAGACGTTCCGAGTGGGGAAATAACCGATGTGAGAGCGGAAGACTGCTTCAGTAAAACTTTTCGATACGTGCTCGTCGAGGACGCGTGTTAATCGTGACAGGGCATCAAAATCCAAACGGGCTCGAGTCGCTACATGGAACGGCTGAACCAGACGGGCAGGCGGGCGTGTCGCGGCGCGGCGGCGATGCTGCACAATGGACAGGCCCGGGCGAAAGAGCGTGGACAGGGCGTGACTTGAAGGCGAAGAGTGATCGAACACACTGCTCGGAGAGGCTGGAGCTACTCAACAACGTGCAGCGAGACGCAGGAGCTGTCGCCAGAGCGGGCTGGTGCACGAGGGCTGTCGAGGCGGTGGGGACGACGCAGGCCGAGATGTCGAGACGATCAGGCCGACAGGTGGTACAGCTTGAATCGGCAGCGACGACTTTCGCCAATGGAGCTCCGAAATAGTTCAGACGACGTCGAACGATGCGTGCAAGCAGCAAGAAGCTGCAGGTCTGATGGCAGGCGAGGCGTAACGATACGAAGCGTGGCGAAGGCGCAGAGGGAAGCCAGAGCTGCAGCGCGAGAGCGAAGGGTTCGATTAGCGGCGTCCAGGTTGGGAGGGAACAGAGGACGAGGGCACAGGGCAGCAGAATGCCAACGGGCATGCATGCAGGTCGGCGGCGGCAAGCAAGCAATCGGCCCGCAGACGACGACGACGACGAGGGCAATGCAGTGCAGGCAAGTGCTGGCAGCAAAGCTAAGACAGTGCAGAGGAGAGGGGAGCAGAAGAAGCGGGCGCGGAAGAATTGATGTCGTCCTTTGCAGGACGAGGCTTGCCCCCAAGGACGAGCATGGGGGGGCACGAAGAGATCTTTTACTCACAAGCTTGGTCTTGCTGGTCCGGTATGCCGTCGTGTCTTTCGGTCCTGTCGTCGTACAGCTCGTCCAGCTGGATGGAGGCGGGCGAAGAGGCTGGCCCAAGGGGGGAAGGGGGAGGGGGAAAGGACGAGAGACAGAGGCAGAGGGCTACGGGAGGCCGGTAGAGGATCGTGACGGAGGGAGAGGAAAGAGAGGAAACGGACGGAGACCCGGCCCAGCCTTGACGGGGGGGGCGAGGTTTTGTTTTTGGTGGTGAGGAGGTTGAGCAAGAGCGGGCGAGAAAGAGGAGGCAGGCAAGGCTCGCCTTTACCTTTCTCAACCTCTCTCGCAATGGGGCCGGCACAGCGAACAGGGAATAATAAACTGAGTTAGCGGAGGTACTTGTACGAGTACATGGGACCTTGGAGCGGTAGGGCCAGGTCAGGTCAGGCCAGGTCTGGAGGGGAAGGGGAGGGGGGGGGTCGGCGTCGGCGTCGGCGCCGGGGTTGGGGAGGGAGCTAAGGACGAGGCAGGGACCTGAGAGAACGGGACCCAGTTGCTGGCCCAGGCGGCGGCCCAGGAGGAGGACTAGGAGTCGAGGACCGGACCCAGACTGGAGAAAACTCCCAAGGTGGCAGAGCACGGGTCAGGCAAGTACCCCCTACCGGCCACGATGCAAGGTGGCAGGCGAAAGGCGGCTGGGCGGGCCGCGGGCTCTGGGTAGGCGATACCTGGTGGACTTGGTGGACTCGCCCCCGGCCCCCGTGTCCCCGTTCGAGGAGCGACGTACAGTGGTACCTTAGATCTCGTACACAGTGTCCGCCCGCCCGCCCGCCCGCCGCCAGCCCGCCGCTTCGACCACCACCACCACCACCACCACCATCATCCATCCATCCATCCCTCCATCCACGGCTCACTCCTCTTTCGCTCCTCACTCCTCCTCACGCCTCGCCCGCGAGAGAGCCCGGCCTGCCTGGGCCCTGATGGGCGGCGAGCGAAGCAGATTGGGAAAGGCGGACGAGGACGACGCGGAGCCGAAGTGGGGACCGCCAGCCCCGGCGCTTCAGTATTTCGTACCTCAAATGACCTGCCCCGAGTACTCGTAGTCCGCACTCCAAAATGCGTATTGCCTGCTTCAGGGCTTTGTGGGCGCGGGTAGAGCTGTGTGCTCATAGCTCTGCGCTGAGCTGTCCTGGGCGTGTCGTGTCGTTGCTTTCTTTGCCCGCGCCGCCGCCCTTGCCTTGGCTCGTCGTCACTACCACGCCTCCGGACTTGCCCCTCGCTCGATATCCGTAGTCCGTAGTCCGTACAGGTGACCTCAATGAGTGTCACGGCGAAAAGCCCCTTTGGCTGGTCCCCAAAGTCACTTTCCCAATCGCGCGTCGTGGCCGTCATTGATGGCCTTCGCGTCACGATGGTGTTCGCATCACCCGCCGGTGGATGTTGTTATCGCCAGTGGCCCATGCCACACCCCGTTGTTGGTGCTGTCCCCTGTCTGTCTGTCGGGGTCGGGTCCCTTGTCGACGTCGCCGCCGCCGTCGCCGCCGCTGCCGTCGCCGTCGTCGCTGTCCCCGGGCGGGTGAGCGAACCGCCCTCGTTTCGCCTCGCCCTCGCAGTCACCACCACCACCACCTTTTTCGTTCGTCCACCCGCCCGCCCCCCGGTGGGCTTGCCGTGCTGGGGAACGGGCTGGCCAGGGTACAAACGAGTCCATCCTCGTCTCGCACCGACCAGCAGAGGCACCACGACACCCCTCCCACCCCCTTCCTCTCCCTTGTCCTCCTGCTCCTCTCAAAGGCCCGGCCGGGGGCTTGCCTGACCAGGCCACCCAGCCGCCGCAGCCCAGCCGCCGGGCGGCCTGTGGTCACCAGCAACAACAGCGAATAAACGGCACCCAAGCTTGCGCCCAGCTATCGCTACGGCGTGTGTCTCTACGACGAGGGACAAGCCCGAGAAAACGATGCGGTCGCCGCGTCCGTTGCTCATTTGCCCACCCGTCCTCCCCTTCGAGCTGCCCGCCAAATGGCCACCTGCTTGCACACGTTCTCGGGCTCAGGACATGGTACCTTGTTCTGGTCAAGCGAGCCGGTACTGTATCAGAGCACGCCCCCAACACGGGCCCGGGCAAGAAAAGCTTACCTTGCTCGAGTTGGCCCCATTGTCTGCAAATGTCTCGTCGCCGACCATGTCTCTCGGGCACAGCCTCCCCGCCGCCGGCGACGCCGCCGCCTCGCCCTCTTTGTTGAGCGCGCCCGCGCGCGTGTTTTGCTACGTAGCTTGCTTTTCTTTGCGCAGTCTCGTTTTGTCTCATATCTCGGGAGGCTGGAGGGTTGGGAGCCCATCGCTTCCTCCCTGGCTCCTGGGCGGGCCACGAGCCAGCCATCAGCTCCACAGTTGGGCACACACTTCTCGCGAGGCCGTGTTGAAGCTCGTTGGTGGGGAGTGGGGGGAGAAAACCACGACCGGTCCGTCTCGCCCACACCGCACGACGATGCGGACGAGGGCAGAGGGGGCGGGCTGGCGGGCGGACCAGGGTGGTGGAGGGCCCGATGATGAGGGGTGTCGCCAACCCAGCCATCGTGGCGACGGAGGATCGAGGGGTGTATTGACTCTCTCTCTCTCGCTCGCTCACTCTGTCTCCTCTCGCCATGGTCTGCCAGCGGGCGGCGCGGGTGGAACAGCGTTGCAACAGTCCCTTGCCGGGATGCCTGTTGCCGGGAATTGGATGAGTCGGCGCCGACTTTTTACTCCATGGAGGGCTGCCACGGCACACGGGTCGTGGCCGTCGAGCGCTTCGGATGCGCTGGCTGTCCACCACTCCCTTCAGGTCCTCTCAACAGGGGCCTGGGATGGCTGGGTTGCATGGATGCTGGATGGGCGGGCGGGCGGGCGGGCGCCCACCGCGCAAGTCCGGGCCTCCAGTCGACCTGTGTGTCGCGGCGCGCCGCGACCTTCTCAGTCTCCCTTGGCCACCGTTGTCGCTTTGCCTTGCCTGGCCTGGCCTGGTCTTGTCCACCTCTCTCCCTCGGCTCTGGCTCCCGGCGGCGGCACGGCGTTGTGCCTTGCTTGCTGTATGTACATGTATGTCTGTCCGTTGTATGTGGGCGTCTCTCCGGCGCCTCGTGCCTTGCTTCCAGCCTAACGCTTCACCTGCACCGCCCTTGCGCGGCACAGCACATGTACATACACGTGCCGCGCCGTCCAGGCGCTCGGGAGTTGCATTCGACTTGCACCGGCACCTCCAAGCAGCCCGGGTAGGACGAACACCACCGTCGGCAACAATGATATCAGGCCAGCGGGAGCCGTTAACTGCCACAGGCAAGCCCTTCGAGCCCGCCCCACCGCGCTGAGTCGAGACTCGACAGGGCACACCTTTCCCGGCAGCCTCAACTGGAATAGCTTGCGATGTCGTCCATGCTCCTCCGCTGGGGACACGGGCCAGAGGCCGACGAAGTCGACGCTCCGCGTTCCAGATACAAAGCATGCACGACAGGTCCAAGGACGCGAGCTCTTTGAAAACGAGCAGTGTCGGCGTCGTCTTCGCGTCCGCAAAGTCAATTCCTTTCAGGGTCAAGACTCAAGGGCAACTCCCCAGATCGTCTTGCGCATATCGCGTCGGCAACCGCCACATTTCTCGAGAAGCCCGCCATGATCCTTAGATCTTGAAAGGCCAGCTCTCTTATAGTTCCAATCTGGCTCGGTACCGGGCGTCGACGTGAGTTTGCCACAAAGAAACACTACCCGGGTACGGCTGTCGTCGCACGCGGTCTAGCACCCGCAAACTTCGCCGGTGCATATCGTGTTCGTGATGGGGCGGGCTCCTCAGGACAGCCATTGACGCGGCGACGTTCTTGGCCCTCGCCTGCCATTCCTTGCCTTGGGTCCTCGCTTTTAGGATTCTTTGTGAAGCAGCTAGCATCAGTCGAGGACGCGAATGGCCCACCGATTTGGCCATTTTGAGTTCAAGCCTCGGCCGCTGTGGCACTGCGAGAAGGATGGGAGCGTGCCTCGCCGGGCCCCTCGTACCAGGCAAGACCAGGGCCACCCGACCTCCTCCACGGCCCAAGCTCAATCGCGCCCACAGACCAAGGACTTCTGGCCGGGCCGTCAGCGTCGAAAACCTCGCAGGAGCGGCTCCAAGTGGGGGCCACCCGCCAACCACCCGGGAGACCCCCCAAGCCCCCATGCCCATGGCCCCTTCGCGCGTCGGACTCCGCCCGCTCGGCCCATCTGTTGAAAAGGTGCCGAAGCCTTGATGTGGCTCCCCGTGGCTCTCCGCCTTCACAGCTCTTGGATCCATCGATCCATCTCAGCAAACCCCGTGGTCGATCTCTCCCAGCTTTGTGCACATCGGCTGTGATGCCCCCGCTGTGCTGGGCCGGCAATTGGCTGCTCGTGTCGCACAGGAACACCTGCGTTCGTCAAATACCCTCGACATGCTTCGTGAGAAGTACCACGCACCCGCCGTCGAATGCCAACCCGGCCAAGGCCTTTTCGATCATCAAAGAGCCCGTGTTGTGGGCCGGGGTAGAAACCGAGCGGGCCAACCACGGGTCGCCCTCCTTTCTACTATCATCAGCTGGCCGGCTTGCTGCTAGGGTTGTCATTCGACTCGTGGAACTTGTTGTCGCAGAGGCACACCCTATTGCGTTTGAGCACGTTTGTCCACGACGCGGGCAATGGCTTCTCGTAGAATAGCGCCGGGGTAATCGTCCTCCTTTGAAAACCCCACGGCGTGGCCAATGCTTGTTGTCGGCAATGCCCGAGCTGCTTCCCTTCGGAGCCCTTCTGGGGTCTTCCGAAAACCTTCCCCAACTTTTTGCCCCCTCAGTCACGCCGGCACCCTGGCCCTTGCCATGCCTGGTTTGTCCGTCGCAGGGGGAGCGTGACGCCCAGATGCGCACACGTACAAAGTAGTCCGTACTCCGTGGTCCGTTCTCCGTCCTCCGTAGCGATACCGCATTTCGAGCCTTGCGAGCCGCGGCTTCATCGGGCAGGGGACATCGTGGTCCTGCATTGCCGATGAACGCGTTCAAGCCGAAACGCTGGTACGAGCGCTCGCCGCCTTGCATCCTGGCTCCGCACAACAACTCGCGAGAAACAATGGGACCTGGCTGGTGTTTGGACAGCTCGCTCGCCAGCCGCGATATCGTACCCATCACGCAGCGAAGCCACCCACGATTCGAGACGATGCAAGCGTCGAGTCCGTCACGGAGTCTCTGCTGAGGCCAGAAGGCGCCTTGTGTCGTGCGCGTGTATGATACTCGTCGTACGGGCCATCAGGCCAACAACCGCCTCGAGCCATGGCCATTGCGGTTCTGGGTCAGCTGGCGGCACAGTGCGGACTCGGAAGAGGACAACGACATGACACCTCAGCAAGTGGCTTGCTGGCCCCTGCTAGCAGGCATACCCTGGTCCGATCGGTCTCCATCACGGTGCATGTTCCTTTGAGATTCCGTTGCTGACGGACTCGCTGGCGGAGCTACTAGACAAGGTTGCTGGCCACCCCCGGCACGTTGTTTCCCTCGGCGGCCCTTCCACCCGCGTTTGGCGACGAGGGCGTGCCAAATGCTCACGGCGTCCTTCCGACAAGCGATGCTGCTCTCCGCAGTCGTGCGAGCACGCGGGGGGCCGTCATGGGCGTTGTCCATAGCTCCCGGGATCCCGACTGCCTCGTAGCAATGTCCAACGGCCGTGGACGTGGGCTTCCTGTCGTTCAGAGCGCGATATGCACAATTTGTACATACAGTACCAAGCATCGATGGCGGGGCGGATGCAAGATGCGAGGCGTACATAAGCGGCGGGAAGGAAACGCAGCTTTGCAGCTGCTGCGGCGGACATCCATAGCACACAAGCCGAATCTTGTGTGCATGCTCCGCACACGTGTAGGGCATGCAACATGTACATCGAACGTCCGCACTCCGTACTCTGGCCGGCACCCATGGATCGCGCCGACGACCCATCGTGCCCGTGGCGGTGCACATGGGCACGTTGCGTCGTCCCTGGGCCAGAGCCCTTGCCGTGCCTGCTGAAGGTGCCGTGTCAGGGCTCTGTGTCAGGAATCGGCACCGCCTCCCAGCGCTGCTTCCACGTCGCTTCTCTCTGGTGTCCGCAAATGTCTCTGCTTGTCTGAAATAACCTCCGACTCTGGCGCAGAGGTAAGTTACGGTGCGACCGGGGTCGCATGTGAGGGGGTCCAGCATGCAACACTCAGATCCCGGATCTGGCACTCGATTTTCTCAACGACTGAGGACGCCTGGTGCGTCCTCCTTGGCCTCGTCGGGTATGGGCCGCCGCGCCTCTGCCAATTTATTGGGGCGCCTCGAGTCCCCCGCTTCAACACTCAGTTGGTGGTGGGAGGTGAGACAAGGGCGAACTCGAAAGCTTCACCGCTGTTCCCTTCTCCGAATATCTTCTGTGTCGCGTCACGTTCCGTTTGCTCGTCGTCTGGCATCCCATCGTGCGGTCCTGGCCGGCGGGCGCGAGTACGAGTACGTCTAGTCCGTAAGGCTGGCAGGAAACGGCGAAGGTCGCGCTCTGCGTCATGCTTCCGGCATCTGTCAGCCCTTACTCGTACTCTACGCCTTCGTGGGCTCGCGAGGGGCCCGCGGGGGCCACTGCACCACTGCATCGCCGCCCCTGCCTGAAGCTTATCGCACGCATGCTTGGACTGCCCGGCTAAATGCTGGCCGTCGATCCAATGCAAACGCAATGCAAGATTCGGCTGGGGCGAATGATAAACACCGCATTGGTTCCTCTTGGTAAGGCGCCCGTGAGTCGATCGAATCGTCTACCCGCTCCGGTGCAGGTGCCCTGGCTTGCGTGCGTTGGAGCTTTCGCTTGTGCTTGTTCCGAAGTGCGGAGTGCGTCTGGGCAGGTGGCTGGAGGGCCCATTTTCGCGCGCCTCGGGGGGGTCGCAGCACGAGAAGTTACAGCACATACGGCGGCTGTCAGAGCCATTCCTTCCCACTGACGCGTGCTCGAGCTCCCGCCCGCGTCCTTCCAGCGCACCTCCATTGGATGGATGTACTTCGTACAGCTCCTCTTGCCTGGGCTGCGAGCGCCAGGCTGCACCTGCCCGGGTGGCATAGGGGTCCAGCCCTAAAACATGGCTGCACTCGTGCTCGTACCCACGCCGCCACTGGATGCGAGGCTGTCGCCAGCCTCCCATCCTCCGTCCGGACTCCGGAGCACGGCACCGCAGGGTGAGTGGCAGATGCAAACGCTTGAACCGCCCTCCCCCCTTCCCTCCCCACCTCCTCCAGCGTTGGCCCGTTGGACGTCTCAACCCGTGCGGACTGCGGTTCAGCGTGCACTCCCCCACCGACATCAGTCATGTAGTACGGACTACCAGCCATGTTGACGCAGCCGACTCTGAACATGGCTGTCCTGCATCACGAGCGGCTCTGGACAGGCTGCCCATCGCAATGCGCGAACACCCTAGCGCTGGCGATGCAGATCAAACGCGCGGCAAGGTCCGTCCCGGTTTCTTGCATCACGCGAGTGCCCGTTGTGGTGGCAAGGCGGCCCTCATTCCACGCTTCGAGGCTGCTGACATACGATGATAGCGGCAAACGGCTGCACATCAAGGCTCGGTGCATACTGAGGGCAACGGAACGCCTCAATGCCGATATCGCAAGCGCCATGTGTGCAAGTCAATGACGAGTATGCGGTACGGCCTGCCTGATGTCCAGCCTCCAAGTTACAGCCTCTGTCTGGAGCACGGTCTGCTTCATGGCCTGGAGACATGCACGTCGGCGGAATAAATGCACCTCGCGTATGAGAATCTGCAAGATGGCTCAGGCCATGAGCGGTATTTTCCCTTCGCTCATTGAACCACGAAGCGCTCAGCCCAAAGTGACGCCGACACGGACCGGTGGCTGGGGTTGAGCTTTTGGGGTGGCCAAAGCCGTCAGGCCCTGTTAAACTCGCCCCCCGGCTCGGGATACCACCATGAAGCCCGTCCCTCCGCCTACATACGGCCGCACCCCGGCGCCGTCGATGAAGCCAACACAGACGAGATGGTTTGAGGATCACCCGCCAGCACCCGCTAGGGTCATCCCTCGTTTACGAAGCACACGATTGGAAAATCCCGTCCGGGCTGCTGATGTCTTGCATGCCACCAAGATTGACGCGGAGCTCCGCCTAAGCCCGAAAGGCATCGTGTCTCAAGCCAGCACGTTTCAACGAGGAACACATGGCCAGCCACGCAGCAAAGCCGCCAGCAGGTGCCATCCAGCGTTTATTTTTGGGCTAGCCTGGCCACTTTGTCTTACTCCGTGGCTGCAGTCCCGGCGAGTCGATGAACCCATCGCCACGTCTTTGGCCTGACTGCCTCACCTTTTCATGTTCATGCGTTCGGACGTTCAACCGTCAAGGACGCTCTGCACCCCGCAAAGCTGTGCCGCATCTCAACTTGTCTGGCAATGGCGGGCTGTCTCGGCGTTCTGGAGGCCCCGGACGTGAATGCTTATCCGCACGCGTCATACAGGGACCACACAGTCCATGTCAACAACGACACTTGATCGTCCTCCGTCCGTACAACTCCTCGAGGATTCGGTTTGGGGCATACTCCGTACTGAAGGGGGTAATTCACGATTGAGCACACACAGCAAGCACATGCCGTCACCTCCTCTTCGTTAGAGTGAGAAATGCTGTCCGCCACGCGCCTGGCAATATTAGCCCGCTTCGCGCCATCATTCGACGACAGCCGACCCCACAACACGTTGGGCACAATACACGTGTGTCTTGATGACTGGACTTGTCACCTGACGGCGCGCAACATCCGGATCAATGGACTCATAGCCAGTTCTCCAATCCATTCAGCCACTTAACCACCACTCCAATGCGATCTGGTAGCCTGGCCGACCTTGGAGGCGTTGGCCACCGCCTTCTGAACATTGACGCGCCAACATTGTATCATCACCAGCAGACGTGGGGGAAGGCGATATTTGCACATGCAATCAACCTCGTTGTTCATCATCGTTGACCACTTGTCGCAACCACCCAACTTTGCTGGTAAGCTGGGCGTGGCAGACAAGGGAGGGGAACCCTGCTGGAGCCAAGCACTTGCATGACCTGCACAGCGGCTATGTATGTCTGAGACCTGTCCAATCACACTGTCACTAGCCGGCCGGGGCGAGGGCAGGGGTGCTTGAGCCGTGTCCGAGAAGAGAGACGCACCACCCGTGGCCAACGATTTGCTCTGAGGAATGGCTCTCCCGCTCCGCAGCTGGGGTAGGTCAGCCACCTTCCCACTTGTTTCCAGGGTCTCTCGTCGATGCTCCACACCGGTACCAATTTCGGTGGAAGGCTGCGCTCTGGTTTGGTAGGGCCTTACATTAGCCTTCCCGTCCCTCGCCGTGCCGGATGCGAGTTTGTACGTCCGCAGCCTGACGCTCCGAAGCCAAGCTGCGGTTCTCCTCCATCGGTTCTACAGGGACTTGAGCACCGTCACATCCTTTCGCGGTTGCCTTGCCCAGATGTCTGGGCAGCCCAGCAGGCGATAGCTGCCTTACCTTACATCTACCAGCGCACTCGTACTTCGTAATGTACCTTTGTCACAAACGCCGGCCACAGATGGGGCCAGTCGCGACCACTCACGCTTTCGACCCGAGCCACTATTTTGGCACTCAGCTCAACACGGGAACGCCCCACAGCAGCGAGACCTTGGTTATCAGTCCGTCAAGCTGCTTGGTCTCGGGGCCGGCTCCTTCGTCAGGCAATCACGGGCAAGTGCAATACTTGGAGTCGTGGAGGACGCACACGGAGCGTGGATGTACTTTGTAGTTGCGCAATTGCTGTCGAAAAGTCGCTGAGCTCACCAGCCCAATGAACGGCAACCACGTCTCGCCAACACACCATGATCATTCAACGCCACCAAGACCACCACTCCAACCACCCTGATCCTTCGCGTCCATTGGTCTGAACGGTCGGATCACGGAGCCTTCTGCCTTTGGTTGGGCACCCCTCTTCGACCATTCGCCGTCATTGAGCAGCCAATAAGCGAGGCGCCAGTGGGAGCAGACGCTGGTTGAACAATCGCCCATCGCAAGTGTCTCGAATGCTCTCCGGGAGAGGCGCCACCTGGAGTCGCGTCATGATCCGTTCGATAAAGGCCGGCAAGCGAGGACTTTGTGGTCCCGGGGCAAGAAGGCATGATGGGAGCGGCTGCCACGGGTCATCATCATGCGACGCCTGTATCACTCTCAGAGTTCCACCTCCCCCTTCCCAACTATCGTCTCACCACCGGGTCGGCCCTCCCTGCGTCGAAGGCGGACCGCTTTAAATGGAAGGCCGAGATTGTTCGATCTCGCCGGAGAGGTCGGAAGAGTGGAGATATTTTGCGGCGGGGATGGCGCCTCTCGCGTGACGCCGTGGCGCACGGCCACGGGCGACGAACATCTTGGACGGACTGGATATCCTCGAAAGAGGCAGTCCGGGATGTTTCGCCCCCCTCTCTTCCGCCCGCCCCAGAAGCCGTGGCCCCTCGCCCCGTTTTGTCCCGCTGTGGGTGAGCGCAGCTGGATTGCTGGAGCCCGGGTTCCCGAGCGGTATCACAAGCCTCTGGGAGCGCTAACAATCAACCCCCGGCGCATCACGGCAGAGTGCAGGGGTTGTACTGCCTCCACCGCTTGTCAACTTAGCGTCTGTTTGGGCTTCGTGCCGCCGATGCTCACAGTCTGGCCGACCAATGATCAATTATCGCAGCGAACGCAGACAGTTCTGGTCGCTTTGGTTTCCAGAAGCCGTCTCGACTTCGAGCGGTGACACCGTGAAGGACGTCCAAGCCGCACCAAATGCTGATTCTCACGACTGGCCATTTCTCTCACCGCTTGTTCGCGACGCGTTGTGGCCACCCAAGTGGGCGAAGAGCCACACCCTCTTTGGTGAACAAGTGTTACCCTTGCATGGGTTCCTCGCGAGGTCCAGCGCACATCCTTGCCGGCCTTCGGTCTCCACTTGGCGGGGGCCGACAAAGATCTCTGGAGCTAATGGACGGCCTTGTTCGGAGGACTCCAGCAAGCAAGCCGGGCTTTATTAGTGCTCAGCGTCGTTGCCAACTGGCGATGTGCTACGCCATTGGCTCCGAGCATGGCCTGGCTGCCACATTGCTCAGATCGCGGCGAGAAGTGCACAGTACGTGGGCCCATTAGCACGCCGAAAACCAAGAACGGGCTGTAGCCCTGGGGTTGACGTCTGTACAAGTATGTCAGAATGACGATCCACGAAACGTACTTTGTGCCTCTCCCTTGGATGACAGCCGTCTCGACAAGTTGCACTCGCATTCCGGCAAAGCGACCATGAAGTGAACATCGGTTTGGGGTTTGTCCGAGGACGACAGGGCCCCTTACCCTGTTCGGTATCCTGGGCCAGACGGGCTGTCCAGAAATGTCAGGCAGCTGCGGCCATGGGCATGGGTGCGTGTACACACGAATCCCACACCCTTTCCGGGTACTTCGATGCTTGCACCACATTCTCGAGTCGCCGCAAGGTTAGCAACGGCTCTTCCACGGATGGCCCTGGGAGGTGTTTGCCCAAGAAGCGTGCCAGCATTGACGAGTCTACAACGGGCACGGAAAGGGAACAGGGCACATTGAGCACCATCCCGCCTCCTCCCCCAAGGGCTGTCGGCAACTTGTCAACGGGTCCCCGCTGAGTCTGTCACCTGGATCTGGCGAATGCCGTCGCGAAGCGAGGGGACCATGCACGGTGGTTGTGTTGCATTATTGCGAGCTGCAGGTCCACCATGTGCCAGCGAACTGTTCGAGACCCCATATTCGGGGAGAAACCAGCCCATGGCGAACTCTACGATACTCGGGTCACAAGTATCGCAGACAAGTCGGAGTCTGCGGACTAAGGTGATGACGCCAATAGGGAACACACGGTGCCGTGTTGGAGAGGTCAATGATGAAAGCCAGAACTGCAAGCAAGTATGATGCGCATATGTGCACTAAGCTGCAGCAACACACATGGCGGGCGAGTCCCATTGGAGTGAGACGGCGTTAAGAGTTGAGGCCGGCATCAAACACAGGACCGGGGGCCTGGTTCCTGTGCTGAGGGCTGAGAAGGCCGTTGCCAGTCATGAGATCACATCGATATCGATCTCGTCAACCTGAGAAAGGGGGAGGGGGCCATGGACCTCCCGAACCAAAAGTCACAAAGCATCAGTCATTGAAACCCCGTGGCCGGGCGGTGGGGTGTGCGGGAGTGAGAGACAGGCAGGCACAAAGCACAGGCCCTTTCGACCGGTGACTCGTGGACAAGCATGGCGACAGCAATCACGGTCCGTCCTCCACACGGGTGCCTCGTAAGCGAGCGTTGGGCGATGGAGTCGGCTCGGGCGGGAAGGGTGCTGGGCCGTGAGCAGACTGTGTTTTCTGGTGGTCTCAGCTTGCCTGAGGGGGATGGTGGTTGGTCCTATCCCGTCCCTGTCTGGAGGTGACGACCAGGGTGGCCGGCGGGCGGACGGGCAGGCAGCGAGCAGCAGCGGTTGCGGGATAATATCCCCCTCGTTGGCCACGCTGGCGTTCAGTCGGACCGGATGTGCGAGAGGCGAGAGGAAGGCCAAGCTGAATCAAGGGGGGTTCATGGTAAGGGCCTCGGGTCGGCCAGAGCTCTGGGCTGTCTCGCTCGCTCGGACTCGACGCGAGTCGGCACAAATCGAGAGAGATTGCACGGGCGAGGAGACGAAGTCATGGTCGTCACTGGCACGGGCCCTTTCCATGAGCGGGTTCGGGACGGAGGCAGCGCCGTGCCACAGGCGTCACGGCGCGGCACCGGTTGCTACGGCTGCGGGACGACTCGTACGGCGGAGGAGGAGCACGAGTCGAGTCGCACGAGGGCCAGGGATGGCCGTGACTGATTAATAAACTTAGCACTCGGACACTGTCCCGGCGGGAGCAGGAGCACACACAGATACACTCGCGCGTTGGAGCACAGTGCAGTACGAGTATCTTGTGCAAGAGGCGAGCTTCGTTGATGGCCCCGTCAGGGGGGGCTTGTTGGCGCATGGGGGTGACAGAGTGCAGGCAGCCCTGTCAGCGGTTCATGTGAGAGGGAGAGGGGAAGAGCGCGAGCAGGGCATCGGGGAGGGGGGGTCGGGTGAAGGATCGCCGTGCCAGTGCAGGTCAGGGCACGGCACGGCAGGACAGGGCAGGGCAAGGCAAGCAGGCCATCTCGGCTGGCTGCCTGACATGCGCATCATGGCTGCAGAGCCCTGCGGTGGGCGTCTTTGCATCATTGAGGAGCGTTTTTCCATTTGACGCTTGGTTGTGCGGGGGGCTCGACGAGGGGGTGGGCGGCTGCGGCTGCGGCAGCGAGGCGAGGCGAGGTGGCAGCGGCAACGGCAGCAGGAGCACCAGCAGCACCAGCACCAGCAGCCGCAGCCGCAGCGGATGCGGATGCGGATGCGGACGTCCTGGCCGGGCGATGGTTATGGAGGTGGTGGTGGTCTCGTCGACATGGTCTTGTGGTGGTGTGTCGGTGGTGCCCTGGCGGTGGGAGGAGGTGGTGGTGGAGGTCCACGGTTGAGGGGGGATGGGATGATGCATTGGAGGGATGGAGGGATGGATGGACGGATGGACGGGCGAGTGGACGGGCGCGCGGTGGGAGGGAGGGTGTGCCGCAGCAGGTCGGTCGGTGCGGTACGGTACGAGTACGGTGCATTGCACCCATTCCCACGATGGAGGGAATGCTGCGACGCCGTGACGATGATGATGGACTGGATCCACGGATGAGGTGCTGCGGAGGCGGGAGGTGGTGGTCGTGGAGGTGGTCCCGCGGGTACCTTGAGGTATGGATGTCACTAGCCCTGGCCCACTAACCTAGGTACCTACTGTAAGCCTGTGCTGCAACTGCTCCCGCTGTCGCTGCCGTCCTCCAGAGCGGGCCGTACCCCGACGCTGCTGTCGCGGTGCGGGTGGGGGCGGAGCCCATGGATGAGGTGGACATGGGCCCAGGATGGGACGGGATTCACTGGAGACAGCAGGGCCCAAGGGACCTGGACCAGACAGAGCAGGTAAGGCAGGTAAGGTACCTGGCATGGCAGGCAGGTAGGCACGTAGGCAGGCTGGCGGGCCGGTGGGCAAGCGGCAAGATGGAGGCGGCTTCGTGCGTGAGATGTGGTGGAGACGAGACGCGCCGCGCGGGTAGGCAATGCAAGCTGTGAGTCTGTCTTCGGACTACCATAATTAGTTGTCTGCGCGTCCATGTGTCCTATCCGCCTGTCTCTACGAAGTAGGTACTGTAGATCTGTACGGCTATCGAATCGAGCATCCGCGCGCGTGGTGGCCGCCAGTGGCTGCACTGCGCTGCACTCACTGTATGTACGAGTGCTGTATGTATGTGTGTACGTTTACCTCATGTACGAAGCATGTATGTGCGTGCGTGCGTGCATGTGCGTGCGCGGGTGTGCGCGTGCATTGCATGGCAGTACGTTTTCTACACTTTCGTTAGTTAGCAGGTACTGTACTGTGCTGTGCTGCGATGTGGTGGTGGTGTGTGTGTATGTGTGTGTGTGTGTGTGTTGCTTTGCTGTACGACCACGTCGGAAATATGTACGAGCATGCGGTCGAGCGGGTTCCGCTGTCGACGACAACGACGACGAAGACAACGACAACGACCGCGCCGTGATGGTGGTGGTGGTGACGATGTTGATGGTGGTGGCAGCCACCGCTGGAGAGGTTGGCTGAGGTGCAGACCGCAGCTGCAGGCGCACGCGCAAGGCGCAGATGGAGATGGAGATGGAGGAGGGGGGGCGGGGGACAACGACGGGTGGGCTGCCGGAGGTAAATGAAGGTGCGAGATGGCATACAGTATCGCTGGCTGGTATGTACTTTGGATGGTGGTAGTGCTGTACCTGGTAGTAGTTGACGCGCTCTCTCCAATCCGAACCGTGACGTGCAGTATAAGACGCCTATGTCGTTGACGAGCACAAGATAGATACACCTCGACTAACTCCCGTCGCCCGGCTAGTCTGCCCGATGCGGTGCTGAGGTATAGAGTACCTTGCAGGTCAGCTTCTCATGAGCCACCTTTCACTGCCCGTGCTAGAGTCTCCGTGTGAGGTTAGTTGAGTTGAGTTGTGCAGCTAAATCAGTTGAGCAAGAGGCACCGCGCCCCCACGCAGGTACGGTGGTCTGCCTCAACACGATCCCGCGTATCCACAAGGACGAGGACGATGACGACATCACGCACTCACTCGGCACGAGATGCACCGGAAAGCGCATCATCATTCTGGTCGCGCATGATCCGTACATGTTCGCATTGAGAATCGACGCCATCGTAGGCCAATTGACGAGATGAGCTCCGGTACTCAGTGACAGCGAGTGACGAGGATTTAAGAGAAAATGGGTACCGGGTAGGGAGGTTTGTTGGTGCGGGCCCTACGATCCATTCATCCCTTGGGTGCCTTGTTGACGTGCCAATGGAAGAGACACAATGACACAAAACAATGGGCCGGCACGTCTCACGACAATGCGATCCCGTGAACGGCCCTTACGTTGAGCCGTCGCAACTCGACGACGACACGGAGCCGACAAGTGTACCTTTGCTGAAAATCGGATATTTGGCACGGGACGGGCTCGCGCCTCCTATCCGCGTCACTCGACATCGAACCAGGGCCGCTCAATGCCTCTCCAGGGGCCGTCTATAAGCGCCACCATTCACGCTTCGAAACCGGCATAACCTGGACATCCACGGCACACACAAACACACCCCGGCATATCAAGGACAGGAAAAAGCAAAACCTCACGTCACACACGCACACACGCACGCACACCAGCTCCCGCCCGCGCGACTCCGTACTCGTACGTACGTGGCGACACCACAGGCAGGCAGGCAGGCAGGCAGGCAGGGCAGGCAGGCATGCCCGCGCTGTCGGGGCACCAGCACCCGGCGCTCCCCAAGGCCGCGGCCCCCGTCCACGCCGCGCGCTTCGACCCCTGGAACTCGTCGTCGACGGGCCACCAGCGCGGCGACCGGCGCCCGGGCACGGCGTGGCGGGACGCGCGCGCGCGCAGGGTCAACGCCCAGTTTCGGGAGGGCCGTCACCACGACGACGACGCCGGCGACGATGGTCGCGGGGATGGAGCAGTGGTGGTAGCCGGTGGCAAGCAGCGCAGCGTCGCCGACATGCTGGCTCGGCCGGGCCTCATGCGCCGGACCCTCGCGACGGGCCATGGCGGCAGCGAGCCGCCACCCACAGCTACTACCATCACCGTCAGCGGCCGAGAGGCGGTAGCGTCGTCGTCCGCGGCCGGCACGGACGGACGGCGGCGGCAGCAGGCACCACCAGATGGCGCGACAACGACGACGGATGCGCGTGACGGCAGCATCAGCATCAGCATCAGCAACAGCGGAAGCGGAAGCGGAAGCGGAAGCCTCAGCGGTGGAAGCATCAGCGGTGGAAGCGGCGGAAGCGGCATCCTCGCAGGCGTCGTCGCCTACGTCAACGGCAGCACGTACCCGCTCGTCTCGGACCACCGGCTGCGGCAGCTGCTTGCCGAGCACGGCGCCTCCATGTCGCTGCACCTCGGCCGCCGGCGCGTCACGCACGTCATCCTCGGCCGCCCGGCGTCGGCGGGCCGCGGCGCCGGCGGCGGCCTGGCGGGCGGCAAGCTGGAGCGCGAGATTCGCCGCGTCGCCGGCTGCGGCGTCAAGTTTGTGGGCGTCGAGTGGTGAGTTCTTTCTGTCTACCTTCTGTCCTCCTCTTGTCCAACCTGCCTGCAACTCCCCCTTCTTTCCCCCCTGGTCTGTTTTTGCAGCATGCCCACCATGGGGCGAGTCGACACAGGAGTCAAGCTGTAAGCCGCACTTGTGGATTGCCAGGGGTATATATATACACATCACTGCTTGGGGCCTGGCGCTGACCTTGGATGGTGCCCCTAGGATCTTGGAGAGCATCAAGGCCGGCAAGAGGCTCCCCGAGGCGCGCTTCGTCACCCTCAAAATCGCGCCTCAGGCGCAGGCAAGTGTCTACGGGCTCTTCTCCGCGCGAGGTACCGCCGCAGGATCTACTACCGGGCCTTGATGGTGAGACAGCCTACCGCTAATAGGAGCAACAAGGGAGTAAACATAAAGGACAGCAATGGGGGGGGGTTTCACTCTACTTGGGAGCTCCTTTCAGGGGCGGCGTACGTTTCTCAGGGGCACGCTTTGGGTGGGAGTGTCGGGCGAGGTGCTCGATTGCATTATGGCAGGCGTTATTTTGGCCACGGCATGGGTGGTGCATTCGCTTCGGGGGGCATGAGGGTCATGGGAATGCATTGTACCAAGGATAGGCATCTAGGTCGGCGTCTTGGTGGTCGTAGGGAGGCATCCTACCGACGGGGCTTTGCACCTGTCACGTATACAAGACTTCGAGGTTCACACCGCCCAGTTCTCCGTCTCTCGTTCCCGTTCCCGTCCGCCCTCGCCCTGCTCCATCCGTTCGACGACGGCTACGCCCCGCTCCCCGACTCCATCAACAAACAACACGTCCCGTACACTCGCCGTCAGAGCTTACCCTCTCGTCCACAGCCCCCTTTTCCAGCCCCCTCCCCGCTCGGACGAGCCATCTGGCCCCTACCGCAGGGATCGATAGAGTAGTTCCCCGCCCCAGAGGCGGCCAGGTCGACCGGCCTAGCGGGTCCACTGTGTCCGTCGTCGCCCAAGGCACTCTATCCCGTTCACCGATGTCCCACAGCTGTCGTCCCGGCGGCGCACCCTCCCCTCAATGCGACAGATCAGTCGCTCACCGCCAGGGACCGAGGTTCACTCCACGATTGGCCTCATCGCCTGCTTACAATGGGCCAAGTGCCCGTGTGGGTTCCGTCATGATAACCCCTTGTGTCAACATATCGGACATTGAGAATACGTACGGCTTCCCGAAGCGTAGTCAAGGCGG
The DNA here is from genome assembly GCA_029168975.1 of Purpureocillium lavendulum. Lineage (NCBI taxonomy): Eukaryota > Fungi > Ascomycota > Sordariomycetes > Hypocreales > Ophiocordycipitaceae > Purpureocillium > Purpureocillium lavendulum. The sequence continues at coordinate 456,591 of JAQHRD010000005.1, read as the reverse complement.
CGAGGGTCTGGGGTCAGAGGCTTTCTTCTACAGCTGAACGGAAGAGGTGGAAGAGGAGGATAAAGAGGGCGCACAGGGCCACTATCACACAGGGCAGGCCCTCTCTTCCCGACGAGGCGAGGCTTCTCCCAGCCTTGCACCGACCCGGCACGAAACACTCCACGAACAAAGCCCCAAGGTGCACGTCCCAAACCAGAAACTTCTCTGTACAGAACGACGCACGTAGCACACTCCAGAAAGAAGACACGGGGATCGACTCGTGTCGCGGGACGGAAGAGGGCGTGCCGCCGAGCCGTGCGAGGCCCCTGCCCCCCTTCCTCTCGGGCAGTGCGTGGCACGAAGTCAAGTAGACACAGAGACACGCCACAGGCCCCCCTCCGGCGCGGGCGCGGCAGAGGAGAGAGGCCGGGCAGCTCGACACGCACACGTGGTCGGGTGGCGCGGCGCGGGCGGGCGCGGCGCAACGTCGTGCGGCGGCCGACGTGCTCCTGTACACCCGTGGTGAAGGAGGCAGAGGGGGACGAGGAGCAGTAGTAGTGGGAAGACAGACAGACAAGGGTTGGTAGGAGGGAGGAGGGGGGGTCGCGTGCGTGGGTTCGCGTTGCTCACGGAGGGACGGGTGGGTGACGCGATCGCGATGGAAGAGCGGTGGGCGCGGGTGCGTTCGATTATCGAGTGATATCGCTGTGCCCGAGAGAGGGACACGTATTCTTTGAGTGATGCCGATTCTGGGCAACGTGTAGAATGGACGATGACTGTTATGCCAGAACAAGGGCAAGTGATCAACGGCAACAGCTTTGGTCAGGAATTGTGTGTGTATGTGCTTTGCCCCTGGGCATATCCAATACCTAAGCAGAGTGGCTCAGGGGAAACTTCAATATCAATCGCCTTGGCATCGACCAAATACCACCAGGTATCGCCGCTCAGAAATGAATCATAACGAAACACGCCGCCACGTCTACTCGACGTAGCTGAGCTCTCACAGGCGCCGACCATGTTCATCAATCACAGCTTCGCCTTGGCCCTCTCCTCGACAGCGCCGTGCTTGCCCCCGTGCCTCCCAAAGTACTCCCGCACCTTGTCCCGCGCGACCTCGACGACGCCCGCGTCCTCGACAGTGCTCGGCACGGCGACCAGCTTGTCGAAGTCGCCGTGCACCGCGTTCTCCACGAGCTCGCGCAGCACGCGGCGCAGCGTCTTGCCGGACCGCGTCTTGGGGATCATGCCCTTGCCCTGCACGATGCCGCCGAGCGAGGCGATGGCGCCGACCTGCTTTCGCACCAGGTCCTGGATCTCCGTCGCCACGCGCTCGTCGGGCACGGCGGACGTCGGGTGGTCGGGCGTCGAGAGGGTGATGAAGGCGAAGGGGAGCTGGCCCTTGATGGCGTCGGGGATACCGACGACGCAGGACTCGGCGACGAGGGGGTGCGAAGCAATGGCCTGCTCAATACCACCTACATGAGGGGGTCAGTGGCGGACATGGGTTTCTTTGTTAGAAAAAGACTTACCACTCGAAAGTCGATGGGCGCTCACGTTGAGCACATCGTCGTTTCTGCTCATGACGTGGACGTACCCGTCCTTGTCGATCCACCCCGAGTCGCCCGTGTCGAGCCACTTGCCTTGAAACCTCTTCAGATAGCTCTTGTAGAACCTCTCTTCGTCCGCCCAGAGGGTCCGGAAGCCAGTCGGCGCCAGCGGCATGCCCAGCACGATGTTGCCCATGGTGCCCCTGGCCACTTCAGCTCCGTCGTCGTCGACTATCCGGATGTCGAATCCCGGCATGGCCTTGCCCGCGCTGCCAGGCTTGAGCCCAGGGGGTGGGTGGTTTCGCGCCGTGGTTCTGCGGTCGTGGCCGGCGTGAGGCACCAGGGCCCGACCCGTGATGGGGGAGCCGGCTTCGGTGGACCACCAGTTGTCAATGACATGTGCCGACGGAGCGCCGTATTTGGTAAGTAGATCTTGGTACATGGATATGAGGGTGGGCTCGGACCGCTCGCCGGCCAGGAAAAGGGCCTTGAGGGAGCGTAAACCGTTCCTGTCACCGACCTGAGAGAGGAACTTGTTCTCGGGGTCGTCTCTCTTGATGGCTCTGAGGGCTGTCGGCGCCGTGAACATCATGTTGACCTTGTACTCCTCAACGACGCGCCAGAATGCCGACGCATCGGGGGTGCCCACGGGCTTACCCTCGTAGAGGACCGTGGCGGCGCCGGCCAGCAGCGGCGCGTAGACGATGTACGAGTGCCCGACGACCCAGCCGATATCCGACGCAGTAAAGGCGACATCTCCGGGGCCGTGAATGTTGAATAGGTAACTTATGGATAAGTGCAGGCCCACGGCGTGGCCGCCCGCGTCTCTCAAGACCCCCTTCGGAGCGCCCGTCGTGCCAGACGTGTGGATGATGTACACGGGGTCGCTGCTCTTGACCGGCACGCACTCCGCCCTGACACCCCTCGCCCGGGCGCTCTTGACGACCTTCTGCCACGTCGCCTGCCCCTGACTGCGGTTGGTGGGGTTCCATCGGATCTGATCCCGCTGCCAGATGATGGTGCGCGGGGGCTTGTGCTTGGCGAGCGCGATGGCCTCCTCCACAAGAGGTCGGTACGCGATGGGGGGCTTGTTCCCGTCGATGCCGCACGACGCAGTGAGCAGGGCAACGGGCCGGCAGGCGTCTATGCGCTGGGCCAGGGCGTTGGGGGCAAACCCGCCAAAGACAATGGAGTGAATGGCGCCGAGGCGGTTCACGGCCAGGATGCCCATGACGGCGGCGGGGATCATGGGCACTTGGTGCGGGTTCTGTTAGTCCGTTGCGGCGTTGATCGTAAACAGACATCAAACTCACTGTATAGCATGACCACATCGCCTTTGCGGACGCCCTGCTCTCTCAAGGACCCCGCCAGGACCTCGACCTCGTCGAGCAGCTGGCTGTAGGTGTAGCGCTGCTTAGTCCTAGTGACGGGGCTGTCGTAGAATATGGCCACCTCATCGCCGTGGCCAGCTTCGACGTGCCTGTCGAGGCAGTTGTAGCAGGTCGAGATCTCGCCTCCCGGAAACCATTCCCAACTATCGTGGGTGACGCCGCTGCCGCTGCTGCCGCCGCCGAGCGTGCGCTTGGTCCGCAGCAGGGTGGCAGTCGGCTTGGTGTGCCATGACAGGTGCTCCGCCTGGTGCGCCCAGAAATCCTCGGGCTTTTCGAGGCTGAGGCGCAGGACGTCGTCTTGTATGTGCGGCGGCATGGTGAGGCGTAATTGAGGGCGCGGCGGCGACGCGCAGGAGGCGATGGAGAGTTGGAGACTCACAGCCGGCGATGCTCAGTCCAATGTCTGCAACGTCCCGACGCCGCGGTACTTATGAGACGATGGCAGGGTCCGACTCGTGGAGGACTCGCGATGTGTTATCCTCGGCTATGCATGTGGCGTCGGCGAGGAAGAGGTGAGGTGTGCGTGAGCGAGGCCAGCAACGCTGTTGGACGGTTGGACCTGAGGAATTGGACGGGGAGCTCTGGTGGAGACGCCAGGCGGGAATTGGAGTGCCCCAGGGCCTAATGTCCCCAACGGGAGCGGGAAGCACTGGGGCGCCCCCAAGCTGGAGGGTCCATCCACGGCAATTTCTCCCCTGGCCGTTCATCAAAAGCAGGTCCAAGGTTCGCTGTTACAGGGCGGGGACCCCGCATCCAGTGCCCCCCCGTGCCCCCGTCCTTCCGTTTCCCCGGCGCATATGCCGACGCCAGCCCGACGCCAGCCCGACGGCACGCCGAAGCCGACAACACTGGCCTCCCGTCGGCGTCGTTGAGTCCCGACACGCTAGACGTCGGCAGTCCCATTGACTGCGGCTCTCGTGCAGATGAGCAGTGCTTTGCGTCTCGTGTCATTATGACCGCGTAGTCGGGGAGTCGGACAGGGGTTGGTTGCAACAGCAGCCTTTACTGTGTGTGGCGCTTCGAGGCCAACCTGCCAAACGCCAGGGGTTACCAGGCTCGTAGGGAATGCCGGCATTGGACGGGGTCACAGATGTTGTTGGAGAAAATATACAGACGGTGCAGGAACGTGCCATTGTGTAAAGTAAAGGCTGTCTCCTTTTGTCACTGATGCTGCTTCCCCTATGGCGCATCCACGTATGGTAGGTACATACCTACTCGGGGCGTCGCCTGTCTACCTTACCTTAACTCATACCTAAGGTATTACCTTACCTACCAGCGCACCAAGCGGAGCAGCCGGGTCATGGTCGTCGTTATGCACAATCAGCACACTCACGCAGCAATTTCCATGATACTCTTCCGGCACTGCTACCGGGCGTCACGGGATGTGGTGCGGTCCTCCTCGTGGCGTACCGTCGACTCCACACTTCAAACTTCGATAAGTTCGACCGCCGTGGTGGCTGAACAGCTGCGTTGTCATCCCCCGACCTCAGGCAAAAATAAACTGCAACAGCGAAGAGGACGGGCCGCAAGCCTTGCACCTCAGCTCTCAATGTGCCAAGCAGCTACTGGAAAACAAAATTCTGGAGACGGTGTCGGGGACCACTGCGTTCGTCCCGTTCATTGGGCATGCGCGGCTGTTCGAGCAAGCTTATCACTGTAATACAATAGCCACGCCTCAAGGGCCAGTATTCTGGAAACATGAGATTGGTAATGCACGATATTCTGCAGTTCCCTGGTATGCCTCATGTCCCTAGAAGCCGTTGAAGCATCGTGACGGTCACGTTTGTATGATGAGTCGTATCAAACTCGTCACGCCGCCAAAAAAAAAAAAAAATGACTGCACTGGGGACATGGCTGTGTCGTCGTTCAAGATGGAAATTTGTGTTGAACTTGGCAGCATGACATCGACATAATAACGCGATACCTTGACAATGGCGCATGTGTGGCTTCACGTTGGTGTGCTGCGACACATACAGGGCGCCATGATTAAAACGTCCCAGAGCTGCAGGTCAGAGTATCCAGTTACGTGCGCAAACCGTTGCGTTCTATCCTGCCTTCTTTCCATCACCAGGCTCCGTACTTTCTTGCTCGACTTAATCCAAATGTTAACACAGGCTGTCATTGGTGTTGCCGGTGTGTTGGGCTATCTTGCCTCCACCAGCCAGGACGAGTCTCGCGCCCCTGGCCCGGGACGCCTGGCCGTCTACTGGGGCGCGGAATCCGGGAGCACGACCCTCGACAACGTCTGCAGCGACGGCTCGTACAACATCGTCAACCTGGCGTTCCTCAACTACTTCTTCAGCGATGGCGGCTATCCCTCCACAGCCATAGGCGACCTCGGAGGCCCGTCTGCTGCGCAGCGGCAGGCGGGCGCCACGGGCCTACAGGATGGCTCGTCCTTGATTCCTGCGTTGCAGAAGTGCCAGGCAGCTGGCAAGCTCCTGCTCCTGTCCATCGGAGGAGCCAACAGCTTCGCCGATGTCACGCTGGACAACGACGCCCAAGGCGAGCAGATTGCAGACACGCTTTGGAACCTGTTCCTCGGCGGCCAGAGTGCGCTTCGTCCGTTTGGCGATATCAAGCTGGACGGCATCGACCTAGGTGGGAGAGATCCCCCATCTCCCCCCCGCTTCTACATCGCAACGCCGTGACCACGTCGTCTCGTCCCTAACCAGCCTCGCAGACAACGAGTCGGGCAACCACGTCGGCTACCTCGCCATGATCAGGCGGCTGCGCGCGCACTTCAGCACCGACGGCAGCAAACCCTACTATCTCTCGGCGGCGCCGCAGTGCTCCTTCCGCGAGGCCTCGCAGTGGCTCGACGTGTACCGGGAGGTCGACATGGTGTGGGTGCAGTTCTACAGCTGCGGGCAGTCCAACGTCGGCAGGAGGGCTTCGAGCAGGCCGTCGCCAACTGGGCCGGGGGCATCGGCGGCGCGCAGCTCTTCATCGGCGCCCTCGCGAGCACCGACGATGACGAGTCGCCGGGCTACATCGACGCGGGCGCGCTGGTCGCGTCGATCCAGGGCGTGAAGAACATGGGGGTGGGCAACTACGCGGGCGTCATGCTGTGGGATGCGCAGCTGGCGGCGGACAATGGCAACTTCCATCACCAGATTGCTGGCAATGTGTAATGAATGTATCATCTCTTTCTGAGTTGACATTAAGAGGTTGGCTGTGGATTGGCGTCAGGCAACGCTGTTTTGTCTATGGTGTATTGGCCGCCAAACAGGTCGATCCAGCAACAAAATCAAGGCTGTTACGAGCAATATCTGGCCGTGGGGATATTCCCTTCTTTTGATGCGGTCGAGTCTCATATCCAGAGTGTGTCTCTTCAGCTAGTTGTCCTTCCGACTGGAAGACAACTTGCAACGACAATCTCAACAGTCCTTCACACAGCAGGCTGTCAACTCAGGGCAAAATCCTCTCCAGACCGCAAATCGACAAATGGAACACAACCGTCATAGCATTAGAAGAGAAACCGCTTAACCCTAGGGTAAGCTACCTCTTCCGTCCCAGCATTGCATCATTAGAACCAGAACACGATCACCCGGCGTTCCGCCGTCTCAACTCATCACATCTCATCTCATCTCATCAAGCCACGAGCCGAGACGAAACACCAGACGCACACAGCCGCGCTCCCCACCACGACCCCGTACGAAATTTACTGGCAACAGGCTACGTACCTTGAGCATGCAAACGCCCGTTTCGTACATACTATATCGTCCGCTCATCGTACGCAGATGAGTTGCGCGAGACACGCCTGGATGTGGATGCGTGCGCTGCTGGAATGCGCACTCCCTCCACCACCATTGTTTTCCCGTCCACGTTAGTACGTACTGTCTCGCGCGCGTGGATCTAGCTCCCGCACGCCGTTTTCCAAAAGGGAGAATACATGCGTATGTAGAACAAAAAACGGCGGGTCCCTTGGAAGCTAAATTCGACGCGAGCGCAATCCTTGGAGGCTCGGTGAGCAAGATGGTTGCCGCGTTGCCGGCCGCTTATACACACGCCCACGTGCTGGCCTCTACCGCGCTCAACATCGTCTGCCCCTTGATTCTTGAATGCCATCTAGCAATGTTGGGCTCGCACCACAACAGCTCAGATACGTACGGAGCCGGCCTCGGCCACAGGAGCCGGCGCCGCCCTTGCCGCGCTTGAAGCCAAAGTCAAAACTCGGCGCGTAGGAGAGGGCATGAATCGTGGAGTCGTGTTCCCAGCTCCCTGATATGGTCGGTAGGTCTTCATTGCCGAATCTCGCTTGTACGAGGGTGCGGCACACATTCCCACATTGACCCATCATCAAACCACAAGGCTCACACACACATACATGCGCGAGCGCGCGCACACACACTATGCCCTACATCCGTCATCCCGCAAAGTACCCATGACGCGTGTGTTGTTTTCCTGTGCTGTGTTGTGTTGTTGTGATGTCGTGATCTGCCCTTGCGTCCCGATGCCCCCCCGCCAGTCGAGATCGTCAGCCGACATGGTTGAGTCAAACAGATGTGCGCGATCGCGATATCCGCCCAGTCGGCGGGACCCAGGCATAGATAGGATGGGCAATCGACACCGCATGCGTGTGTGTCGTGCCGCGAAACTTGGCTTGCCTGAGCCAATGCGGGCATCCAGACGCCCAAGACATGGGCGACTCCTCGCATAGGACCTGGACGATACACACTCCACTCTATTGGAAACATGCCGCTCGCGTACGGAGAGCACACACTACCGGTGGACCTCACACACTGCACTGCACGTCATGATCGATTGCAAACGCCGGACCAAAACTAGTCTCGCGGCAGTGCTTGTCTCTGCTCGGCTGCACGTAGCTACATACAGGAGCTCCTCAAAAACACGGGTGTACCCTTGACCAGAGACCATAAACGCGTCCGACAAACGAGAGTAGCCCCGCGTCTGCTCCGTGACCGTGTTTGGGCACCGCAGACGGAGTCGGAGCACGAAGGAAATGACAGACAACCCGCGAGGGGTGCTGTCGCATCATCGGGTGGGAATGCGCTTCTCTTTTCTAGGTACTTGTCGGGCATAAGGGGCGACTGCGAGGCAGAGCTTGAGGACAGGACGAACCTGATGCCGTGGCAGAAAAGTGAGGCACATTATATTTCCCAGCGCCGAATTTAAAAGACCACACACACAAGTCTGTGACGGACCTGAGTGAATCCCCCTTCGACCACTGAGACAAATGAAAAAAGGACCATCGGTCTCCGGATCTCCGGGTCGCGTATGTTCGTATCCCAAAGTCTATACATCCGAAGCAAACCGTTTCATCCCCTGTGCGTAAACCAACGGGGTCAACTCTCCCACAACGCTCTTCCAGCTCATATCTGGACAAGGCTCCCACGACTCAGGTATTTATCGAACAAAAGAAATCGTAGGTGAGGCGTGGATCGCGAGGCGTGATAGTTGGTTGATTTACAGGACGAAAGCGGCAAGACCGACGATACCGGCCAGGCCAGCGCCCGAGAGGGCGGCGGCCTTGCCAGCACCAGCGGTGGGGACCGCGGTGGGAGGAACCGTGGGGGTGAGGCTGCCAGTGCCGACGGGGGGAGGGACGGCAGTGGAGGGAGCACCAGTGGGGACGGTGCTGTTGGTGTAGCCACCGCTGCAAGACACATGTTAGTCGATGCCAGCTTGAAGCGAGATGCGACGGAGGCGGCTTACCAGGTGTGGCAGGCAACGGAGGAGGTGGTGATGACCGGCTTGGTGATGGTGCAAGGGCAGTCGGTGATGGTCAGGGTGGTGGGCTGGGAGAGAAGAAGTCAGCGTTCAGTTCTTTGGAAGGTGATCCGAGGCTGGCGGGCGGCACGGTCGAGATGCTCGTCGCTGTCGCAACCTGGTTGCTCAGGGGGGTCGCTCCATGCAACGATGCCCCGCCGTCACAGTCCAAGCATCCCGCCTCGCCCGCCTCCTCGTCGGAGTTTCGCATCGTACCTCGGTGACAGTGTACGTCTTGGTGCCGTGGGTGATCTCGGTGGGAGCCGGGCAGTAGGTGGTGTACACGTCAACGACCTCGGTGACGACCGTGGCGTTGCCCTTGTAGTGGGCAGAGGCGCCAGCAGCGGCGGCGAGGACGACGGCAGCGGTGAACTTCATCTTGTCGGTATTAGGGGTTACTCGGCGAGTAGTTGATTAGGTTGTTGTATTAACGAATGTAATTGACTGAAAGTCAGGTAGCTGATGCTGGAAGCGAGTGTGGTGTGTGGGTGAAGGGGGAAAGAGGAAGAAGTCCAGAGGGGGGCCAGGAGGCGAAGAGCTTTATACCAAGGCCGCCTGTTCGCGCGCGCAGACGACGAGACGGCGGGAGCCCACACCGTCGACGACCAGGACCACGGGGACGGGGACGGGGGGAGGGGTGGTGGCCGCGCTGGTGGTGGCCAGGATGCCAGGATGCCAGGGAAGGGGCAGCAGACATGTCGATGGAGACGGACGGCAGGGCCGTGAACGCCTCTGCAGGGGGTGGCGGACAGAGGTGGATGCGTGGAAGTTGACGTGGATGTGGGAAGTGTGGACTGCGGAGCGTGAGTGCGCGTGTGGTGAGGGTGTGGAAAGGGGAAGGGGGGGCGTGTGCCTGCTCCGGCTGCTGTGCGGTGGTGGGTGGATGGATGGATAGACGGACAGACAGCAGGCAAGACAGACAGACAGACAGATGGCTGCGGTGCCTGTGCCTGGCGTGAGAGGAACTCGCCTTGCGGTGGATCACGGCCATTTCCTGCTGCTGCTCGCTCCATCAACGAGAGAAAGAGAGTGAGAGATGGGAGAGAGAGAGCCTGAAAGGGGGAGACGATAACAGCACGCACACGCTCGCTCCGTCCAGTCAAGCCCAAAAAACAAGGCATGGAAGCAGCATGGCAGGCATTTCACCCAGCCAGCCAGCCAGGCAGGAAGGCCGGCAAGCAAGCGCCGCCAGGGGAGTGAGCCGTGCACCTCTGAAGATTGGCCGGCCGGCGGTCTGATGCGAGATTAGCCCGCCGAGATATTAGGGTGGTACGCGTTACGAGATGGGCCGGTACATGCTAGCGCCGCCAAGCAACGCCGGCAACGCAGGTACCAGGCAGTGTCCGCGACTGTCGCTAGCTCCGATCCATTGTTTGTTTGCCATGTTGCGCTGTGCTGCGCTGCGCTGAGTCGAGGCGGGCACATGGCGCTCCTTCGCAGAGGCCCTTTGTTGGTCCTGGCATATGCATTCCTCTCTTCTCGCCCTCTCTCCGGCCCCGCGCTTGCGACGCTCTCTGGGCGACGTTATGCCCGTCCTCCGCGTCTCTGCGCCCTCCTTCCTGCTCGGTGGACGAATGCATGAACGTCCTCGTATCGCACATTCATCTCAGCAGCCTCGCCGGTGGCAAATCATCCCCGGCAAAATATCCGTTCAGGCGCACGAGATCGGGCGAATTGGTGGGCGCCTCACGTCGCATCCATGGCCTGACCCCCGTCGCCCATCCCATGCCATCCCATGCCGCCATCCCTACCGCCGCCGGGGGGCGTGGCTGTTGTCGTCTCGTACCGCGCGGTGCTCGCACACTCGGTGCACACTCGCACATTTGGCACACGGCACCAGACTCACTTCTTCATCAGGAGGAGAGACCCGTCTCGAGCGACTAAATTACTGATCGCTCAGCAGCAGGATCTGGCTGTGGCCACCCAACCGGCCGTCTCGGTCTGCACCGACGCCAGATTGCACCCCTCTCGTCAGCTGTCATCCGGTTGCTGCTCCCGCTCACGCAGAACGTGCATGGCTCACGAGCTGACGAGGAGCGCGCTGCCGAGTGCAGGGCCGCCACGAAGCAAGCCCCCATCCGTGCCCGTTCATCGCCCAACATCGGCGAGTGACTGGCTTCACAGGCCCACCAGTAGCAGATGGGCGAGCGAAGGTCCCGGTCCAGCGACCGCCTTCTCACCGCACACGAGAACGCAGGCGGCTGACTGAGAATGCCAGCGGCCTCTCTCGTGCGGCCGTCGCTGCCAACAGCAGCAGGTGCACCGTCCACAATCGGTCCGCCCGCGCGCCCAGCATCACTGCCACTGGCCTGTTGTCGCCAGACACTTTGGCGCTAATGCAGGAACCAAAGGCTGTCGGCGGTGGCCTGCGCGGCAAGCACACTCGCGAGCGGTCCGACGCGCGCGCATTGCATAAGAGGCTTTTTGCTTGGGTTTGTGCACCGCAGACGCTGCCCGCTGCACCCAAGCAACGCCGTCAACGTCGCTGCGTAAAGAGCTCACAGAGCTTCAACAAGCTCTCGCAGACCGGCTGACGGGTGCTGGCGGCCCGCAATGCCGCATCGCTCGTCGAATGGGGGACCTGGGGAAGAGGCGGGTATTCCAAAAGCTTCAGGGCGTGCCATTCGCCTCCCGCGGACGCCCTGAGCTGCTGAAGAGCCGTTCTTTGCTGCTGGAAAAATTCTCTCATCTGGGGCTGGCCCCGAAGCGAGGCGCTTTACCCGATGCAAAAGCGGCGGCACCTCTATCAGGAGATTGCTGACAATGTGCATCCATGATTGGCGGGACGGCTGCTCCCGCCGGCCAGTTCAGGGCAGAGTTTGCCCGCCGCTTTTGCGACGTCCTCGTCACAGACCGCGTCCAGCGGCGCCGCCGTGGGCACCTGGAGCTTGTACCGGCCCCCAGCAGGCCTGGGCAGATGTCAGCTTGAGCTGCAACCTCGCCCAGCTGCCACCAGAGCAGCTTTGACGACAGGCTCCGCCCTAGAACTGCAACCACCCCCCCGCGACGCAACCTTGGAACCATCCGGCGGCGGGCGTGCCTCGAGCGAGTCCCGTCCTGGGCAAGGCGCAGAGGTTCCTCAAGCCCGCCAAAGACCCTCTGCAATTTCCCAGGGAGCCCACCTACCGTGCCATTCGGCCCACCACTTTCAGGGCTGGATCCACTGGCCATGCGGCGTTGCTTCCCGCACTGAATTCAATTCGCGGCGGCAAGGGCCTGGGAGCGATGGAGAGGAACAGGCGAGATGTCGGCCCTGACCCGGCCGTCTGCTGCTGGGTTGCTGGTGCCGGTGTGCTGGCGCTGGAGTTTTCTTCTTTTCTCCTGTTTTCCTCTCATTGATTGCCGTTCCCCATGCGGTTCGCGGCGAGCACATTGGCCCGTCGCATGAGAGCCCTGCCAAGGGGACTCTGACGGGCAATTGCCGCCCCCTCGTATCCCATCTCGGCTGCCACTGAAAACTCTTCTGATGCTATTCTTGTCAAGATTGGGGCCGCGACGGCTTGTCATGGCCGTCGAGAGTCGTGATCGTCGTTTCCAGGTCCCACCCATTTACCAGTTTAGAGTTGCACCCCGGCTGGGCGTTGCCAATCCATCTCGATTGCTCTCGCACGAGATCCTGATCAGTGATCAAACGAGCGATGGGTGATCCGCCAGCCGCCGAGCCGGCCAGCAACCCCTCGGCGCGTCTGGCCGCGCCCCCGAGACTGTCCTCGGGGGGCCCGCTGCTGCCGGTCCCAGATTCACAGCCCAGGGCGTCGGCGGCCTGGGGCAGCAGCACAGCCCTGCTGCGGTGCCAATCTACAAGCTTTCGGCTGGCGGCTTGGCTTGCCGGAAGTGCGTGGTCGCTTGTGTCCTCGCGCCCTTCGGTAAGACAGGGCTGCGGAGAGCTTATCGGCGGAGAAAGTCTGGCGAGGGGATGAGATGCGATGCTGTTGACGAAAAGCCTTTGATCTCTGTTCGAAAACGCGAGGGCGGCGGCGGAATCCTTATCTCACGCGTACGCGCTCGCTCGCGCCTGTCCGTCCGTCTGTCTGTCCGCCCCCCCCCTGCTTGTTGGGTCGTCAGCGCCTCTGGGTGTGCCATGCCACTCCGGCTCTTGACTGCAGTAGGAAGACTAGCCCGTCCGATACGGACGGACAGCTCGCACACCTTCGAGGACCTGCCTGCTCTGGCCACGGCTATTCTCATTAGCCCGCGTTATCAGTAGCCAACGGCGAGCCAAGCAGGCAGGCATCTCGGCGGCCAAGGTTGTTGACTTTGTTTGACGCGACGCTGGAAGCATTATCTACTAACGGCCTAGTTACCCGAAGCCGTGCACCTGTCACGAACACTCACAACAGCCCAGACTGGTCCCGTGCGACAGCGCTCTAGCTATGCTGCACCTCGAGGTCGCCTCATCGATACCAGACAGACAGACAGACAGGCGGACAGCCGCATGTCCGGCAAGGCGAGTTAGTGCCGCCCAAGGTGCCGGCTCTTCCGCACGCACACGCTGCGGGCGCGAGATCCTGGGATCTCGTCCTGGCCTGCCCCCGTCTCGGGAATGGAAATGGAAGCTTCGTCTAGCGCGGGAACAGCGCAGGAAGAGCGCCAGGGGCGGCGGCGGTGGCGGCTATGCGCTCCAAGCATGTGGCCCCCTGTGCCCTGCAACACCACCAACCTGGAAAGTCTCCCAAGGTCGCTCATCGATGGCTCATTTGCCCAGATAGCCCAGCTTCTTTTGGGCCGCTGGCCCGCCTTGCCGATAGTCGGGCGAGCCACAGCCGGGCTCGACGGGTCTGTAATTTCCACTCACCGGACTCGACTGCGCGATCTCCCGCGCTCGCGCGCTCTCGTCGGGGCCGTCGGTCCAGCGACGGACGGACAACGCCCAGCACGCACAAATACACACCAGCCAGGGATGTTTTGTACGAGTATTAGTCGGTATCTTTTTTTTTCCTCCCCCCCTCTCTTGTTGATGTGATCCATCGATCGCTCGCGCACGCGCTCCCTGCATTCGGGAGACGCGTGACGCCGACGGATCGTGTCGCGCCGCCCCAACCTGCAAACGCAAGCAGGCTCTCGGCCGCTTGTTGCTGACGACGCCGCCCTGGTTCGTCACAAACACGCCTGGCCTGGTCATCACCGCGTGCCGGAGCCGGGCTGTTGTGCTCCCGCACAGTTGTTATTTAGTTACACACAGAGGCACACGCACACGCTGGCTGGCGTCTTGGTGGTCGTACGAGTTCTGCTGGCACGTCACAGTCACATATAACGACAAACGGCAAAGACAGTCCCAGCTTGCCCCCAGAGAGGGCAGCATAGACGACGTCCCCCCGGCTGGACCAGAACTGGCACTGGCCGCGCGACGCTGTGCCGCAGCCACTGCGGGCGGAGCGCACCACACGTCGGTTCCTGCACGCCGTGCCTGGCAAAGCCTGGATGGATATGACGGCAGGGCGAAAGCGGCGGGTCTACTTCCGCCTGACGAGGGCTCATTTCCCTTTTCCGAGATGCAGTTCCTGCTTGCTGCCCGGGCTGATGAATCAGAAAACGGGCTGCGGGCCAGAGTTTGGAGCCAGCGCCAGGCCCAGCGCCAGGCCAGGGCCCCCGTCGAGTCATTGATCAATGCGCCCCAGCCAGACCGACGGACGCCCGCCCCCCCCCTTGCGCATGACAGTTCGCTCGGTCATCTTGGCGACGGACGGTGACAGCTCGAAATATTGCTGCGCATTGATGAAGAACTGATGGTGATGACTGTCTCTGCCTGCCACAGACGGCACGTCCCGTGTCTTGGGGGGCGCCGCTGAATGTGACGGGGTGATGTGAGGGATGCTAACTTGGTGCCTGGCTACTCTGGGAGGTCCTTGCTGCTGAGTTACCGCCTCTGCAGGGCGACGGGCTATTGGGGTCCGTCACATCAGGCGCCGGGTGCCTGGTGTTATGGACATGGACTTGGGGCCTGTTTGTCGCTGCCGCTGGTCTACCGTATCCAAGGTACGAAAAGTGCCTAATCCGTACGTACTTCGTAGTCCGTAGTCAACGTAAGTTGGACCGTAGCTTCTCTGGGGCTTTTCTTCACCTGTCGGGGGGCCCCGTGGGTTCTTAGTCCTTGTAGGACGGCAAGCGGCATGGCCGGTGCCGCAGACGCGCCAGGCGGCGGCGTGGCGCCCGGCTATAGCAGCCGGGCCGCTGACGACCACGACGCCCGCTGTTGGAATAAGACGGTTCTCCTACGTACCTATGAGTACTCGTAGGTCCCGTCCCCTCTCCACGGCGTCGTGACGGGCAGCTGGTGCCTCGGCCGGCTCGTCGTGGTCCCGTGACTTTCGGGTCCCCGAGCCTGATACCGCGGCGCGCCTGCGAACCGCAGGATGGAACTCTCCGGTACGGGCAGAAGTTACGTCCCGGCATTGAGTTTTTTTCTGGGTAGCATTATTCAGCTCGCTCGGTTTGGCGTCGAAAGCCTCGGCGGCCACTGGATCGCGGCGGGCGGGGGTGACTAATGTCGTCATTGAGGCCCGGCATATATGCTTTGGAACTGCCGAGTATGTGTCGGTCTGCACGACGACGACCGGTCGCAGACGTTGCTCGTGATAGAGTGCAGAAAGTGAATGAGATCATAGCACAGCACGAAAACCCTCCTGCTTTTCATCGACAATGGCCACCATGAAGGCAATCGGTACGTCGGCGGCGGCGGCGCTGCGCCTGCTCAGTGCTCGCGCCCACGCTCATACGAGATGATGCAACGTCAAGGCTGACCATGATACGCGCCACACGCAGACATCAAGGGCGGCAAGGGCGAGCGCGACGCCCTCTTCATGAACGCCGAGACGCCGCGGCCGACGCCCGGCGAGGGCCAGGCGCTGGTGCGCATCAAGGCCTTCGGCATCAACCGCATGGACATCATCCAGCGACGCGGAAACTACCCGCTGCCGCCGCAGGCGCCCAAGACGCTGGGCGTCGAGTTCAGCGGCGTCGTCGAGGCCTTCGGCGCCGGCGACCACGGCGTCTTCCGCGCCGGCGACGAGGTGCTGGGGCTGGCCTACGGCGGCGCCTACGCCGAGTACATCGCCGTCAGCTCCAAGATGCTCATCCACAAGCCCCACGCCCTGAGCTGGGAGCAGGCCGCCGCCGTGCCCGAGACGTGGATCACCGCCACCCAGGCCCTGCACAAGGTGCTCGGCTTCGCCCGCGGCAAGTCCATCCTCTGGCACGCCGGCGCCTCGGGCGTCTCCATCGCCGGCATCCAGCTCTCGCGCCTCGCCGGCGCCTCGGCCGTCTACGCCACTGCCGGCACCGACGACAAGTGCCGCTTCGTCACCGAGACGCTCGGCGCCGACGCCGCCTTCAACTACAAGACGGGCAACTGGGCCGACGGCGTCCGCGACGCCACCGCCGGCCGCGGCGTCGACTTCATCGTCGACTTTGTCGGCGGCAGCTACTTCCAGCAGAACCAGGACGCCGCCGCCCGCGACTGCCGCATCGTCCTGCTCGGCACCCTCGGCGGCGGCAAGGTCCCCGACGCCGACATCTCCCAGATCCTCTTCAAGCGCATCCGCATCGAGGGCTCCACCCTGCGCAGCCGCGACGAGGACTACCAGGGCGAGCTGCGCGACAAGCTCGAGACGTACCTCCCCGACTTCGAGTCGGGCAAGCTCAAGATCATCCTCGACAAGATCCTGCCGTGGGAGGACATCCAGGAGGCGCACAAGTACATGGAGGACGCCAAGAACTCGGGCAAGATTGTCTGCACCATTTCCTGAAATGGTGGCGTGGGCTGCTGCGGTGCGCATTTCTGTGGTATCTGCATCCTAAGTGCCAAGGACATACGTGCGACAACATGAAGAGACAAACTGAAAAGGAAAAAGAGGAAAGAAAGAGCTCAGTATGCATGCCGTGTGCTCCCGTTCCGTGAACAGCAGTGGTATAAAGAACGTGCGTGTCATCAGTCATCCGCCCGGTCCGTCAGTGCTCCTGTATCCACTTGAGCATCTGCTCGTACGCTGTCGCCTGCGCATCGCTGATGGCGCTGTCTTGGTACGCGCCCACCACCGCGAAGCCTGTCCCCGCATCGTCAGCAAGATACTCCTTCTAGTGGTACTTTAAGGCGAGTGAGCTTACCGTGGGGCACGCCGGGATACACCTGGACCTCGTGCTCGAGATTCGCGCCGGACATGGTGTCCTCGCCCGCGGCGCGCACCGCATCCGGGAACAGAGGGTCGTTCTCGACGCAGACCAAGCTCAGGGGCACCTTCAGGTCCTTGAAGTCGTCCGGCACGACAGACGCCGCGTGCGCCACGGCACCGGCCTTGATGTACGGGCCCTTCTTCAGGGCGCCCGTCTCCTCGTCGCCGGCGGCGCTGTCACCTTGTCTCTGAGACTCCTTCGCGAGCAGTAGAACGAAGCGGCCACCGACGCAGTATCCCACGGCGTAGATGCCGCCGCCCTGACTGACGGCGTCGGAGTACTGCTCGCGCGCGGCGTCTATGACACGGTGCAGCACGGGCATGACGCGGTCGGCGGTGATGCGCGCCAGCCACATGTCGATCATGAACGACTTGGTCACCTCGACGGCCTTGAGCTTGACCTGCTCCAGCAGCGAGGTGGAGTCTTCTGCAATGGCCGTCGCCGCCGGGGCCGTGTCGCCGCTGAAGAGGTCTGGCATGAGCACGAGGTAGCCGGCCGAGGCGAACTTGTCGGCCTGGATCTGGTTGTTGGTGGAGCGGATGCCGGTGCCGCCGGTGAGGAGGAGGAGCAGGCGCGACGGCGCGTGCGGGTAGTCAGCGGGCTTCGAGATGTAGACCTGGACGAGCGTGTCAGGGTTCGGGTCCTGCGTGGGAGATGCGCGGTGCGACTCACGTCTATCTCGTCGAGCTTGATGATCTCGCCCGTGGCGGCCTGGCCGACGGCTGTGGCGGCGGCTTCGTTAGCAGGAAAGTCACGACACATATGGCAGTGACAGCGACGCACGAGTTGGTCTATCCGACACGCAGTGCTCGCCGACGACGGGCTCTTCCTGGGCCATGGCGTCATCCGCAGCGGCGGTCTTGGCCGCATCGTACGAGGGCGGCGGCTGCAGCTCCTGGTGCTGCTCTTGAGCGTCGCTCTCAGGCGCCTTGGTCGCGTTGTCGGCGTCGGCCATGGTTGTGGTCGTTTCTGCTCTGACTTTTCGCTGACGAGAAGAAACGTTGGTGGAGTGAGCGGTCGAACGAACGAACGAAGCCAGCTGTCGTCGCAGGCTGGCTGCATTGATGTGGCCCCTCGTAGGATCGGGGTGCAGTGCCTCCGCCGTTCACACCTTGCAGCACGTGGAGTGGGCTGTGTTCCTGGACAACGTCATGGCGTCGGCTGACGGGAGGAGCTCTGAGAGCTGTCAAGGGAGCTCTAACAGAGTGGCGCGTGCGATCTTGCATGGACGCAGATGCGCTCACACAACCACAAAACAAATGGGATTGATATTGGTTAATACTCCTCGAAAGCCGTGCAGAAGCCTTGCAAGAACTCCGAGTTTGTTTTTCTTTTGCGACAGCACTCGTATTCCCGTAGAGGTATCGGCGTCGTCGCTCAGACAGCACACACCAGCGGCCTCTACAGCGGGCCCGCGCCACTGAGCTGTCTGAGGCCGGTAGCCGTTACATAAGCCGCCACCCCGCCATCGCCCTGCGGGGCCGTTTTCCACTAAACGCGCTGGACGCGTCGCGCTTCACGGGCAACATTATCGCCTCCCCAAGCTTCCAAGATTCACACTGTCAATTCAACCTGCTGCACGACCTTCTTTCCTCCCGACCCGCGGCACGAAGACACACATATCCGAGCAAAGAAACGAGACAAACATGGACGCCGCATCTTCCCTCTCAAAGGGGTCGCTTGAGTACGTCCGCCTCCTTCCACCCCGTCCCCCGTGTCTTCACTGGACTGACCGTACCCGTGCAGAGTCATCTTCAATGACCCCGACAAGGCGCAGAAGATGTTCCCGGTCCCCGTCATGCAGTGCCTTCAGATCAAGCAGATGGCACCCTCGGCCCAGGGCGGAGACCGGTACCGCCTGGTCATGAGCGACGGCGACAACTACGTGCAGACAATGCTGGCAACCCAGGCCAACCACGTCGTCCACGAGAACAAGCTGGTGCGAGGCTGCTTCTGCCGCATCAAGCAGTACACGCCCAACAACCTGAAAGGCAAGAAGTCAGTAGCCTCCATGTCCCCCGGTCCTCGTGATCGACCGCTGACGCGTCTGCAGCATCCTGATCATCCTCGACATCGAAGTCATCGAGTCCCTCGGTGTACAGGACAAGATTGGTGAGCCCGTCGCCGTCGACGTCAAGCCGGCCCAGGAGACCACCATCGCCGGCAACGACTTCTACGGCGCCAAGAAAGAAGAGCCCAAGACGCAGCAGTCGATGCCCTCGAGGCCTGCCATGCACGCTGGCAGCAATATCTACCCCATCGAGGGCCTGTCGCCCTTTGCCCACAAGTGGACCATCAAGGCGCGTGTGACGGTCAAGTCGGACATCAAGACGTGGCACAAGGCTTCCAGCGAGGGAAAGCTCTTCAGTGTCAACCTGCTTGACGAGAGCGGTGAGATCAAGGCTACGGGGTTCAACGACCAGTGTGATGCCTTCTACGAGCTCCTCCAGGAAGGGTCCGTCTACTACATCTCCAGCCCTTGCAGGGTACAGCTCGCCAAGAAGCAGTTCACGAACCTGCCCAACGATTACGAGCTCACCTTTGAACGCGACACGGTCATCGAAAAGGCCGAAGACCAGACCAACGTCCCGCAGGTGCGATTCAACTTTTGCAACATCCAGGATCTGCAAAACGTCGAGAAGGACAACACAGTGGATGTCATTGGCGTCCTCAAGGAAGTGGGAGAAGTGTCTGAGATCACATCCAAAAAGGACGGACGGCCGTTCCAGAAGCGAGAGTTGACCATGGTAGATGACACGGGCTACTCGGTCCGCGTCACGGTGTGGGGCAAGACGGCCAACTCCTTTGATGCCAACCCCGAGTCGGTTGTTGCCTTCAAGGGGACCAAAGTCTCAGATTTCGGAGGCAAGAGTCTGAGTCTGCTCTCGTCGGGAACCATGACGATTGACCCCGACATCCCCGATGCTCACAGGCTCAAGGGGTGGTACGACTCGGCCGGTCGGGCGGACACCTTCGCCACCCACCAGAACCTGGCCAGCATGGGCAACGCCACGGGCCGCAAGGACGAGATCAAGACCATAGCCCAGGTCAAGGACGAGAACCTTGGCGTCGACGACCAGGCGTACTACTCCATCAAGGCGACGATTGTCTTTGTGAAGCAGGACAACTTCTGCTATCCTGCGTGCTCTTCGCAGGGCTGCAACAAGAAGGTGGTGCAGATGGGCGACGGCATGTGGCACTGCGAGAAGTGCAACGTGTCGCACGACAAGCCCAACTACCGGTACATCTTGTCACTAAACGTGGCTGACCACACGAGCCACCAATGGCTCAGCTGCTTCGATGAGACAGGCAACATGATCTTCGGCAAGACGGCCAACGAACTGATGGAGCTGAAGGAGAACAACGAGACGAGTTTCATGGCGGCGTTTGAGGATGTCAACTGCAAGAAGCTGAGCTTCCGATGCCGCGCGCGCATGGACAACTACGGCGACGCGCAGAGGTACGTGGCCGACAACTGCCGTCTGTTTTAAAAGTCGTTGAGATGCTGACAGTTTCGCAGGGTACGGTATCAAGTCATGAGTGCTTCGCTCCTCGACTTCAAGACCGAGGGCAACAAGCTGGCAGAGTTGATCAAGCAATACGACATGAACTCGTAGGGATAGAACGGGCAGTTTGCGGGTGTATTGTAATCTTGACGGATAGGGGTGCTCCATGCGCGTGTCATGTTCACGTAGATTTGGGTCACTTCAAGACATGGGCCGGAACGCGCTACGAGGACAGTGGGAACACCAAAATATGTGTAACTGGACTGTTGAATCGTCCGTGATGAATTTCTTTATTCCTTTTTAGTCGCACGCTTGATGACTATTCTTTTGTGACTCCGTTGAAGCCCCCATGGTATCATGCCCTCCTCTTACTTGTCAATCCTCACTTTCGCTTCAAATTTCGAGCTTCTCATGCTTCCACGGCCGCTTGCCCTCGCCCTCGCCATAATCGGCCGTGGCCTGGTACTCGCCGCGGACCTTGTACTTGTAAATGGTGAGGCCCTCAAGGCCGACGGGCCCGCGGGCGTGGATCTTGTTTGTGCTGATGCCGACCTCGGTGCCGAAGCCGTAGCGCATGCCGTCGGCGGTGCGGGTCGAGGCGTTCCAGTAGGCGCCGGCGGAGTCGACCTGGTCCATGAAGCGCTCGGCCTCGGCGGGGTCCGAGGTGAAGATGGCGTCGGTGTGGTGGGAGCCGTGGGCGTTGATGTGGGCTACGGCCTCGTCGAAGCTGGAGACGGTGCGGACGGCAACGTCGAGGGAGAGGAACTCGGTGTCGTAGTCGGCGGGGGTGGCGTCGAGCAGGCGCTCGGCGGGGACGAGATCCGAGACGATGGCCTTGGCGGCCGGGTCACAGCGCAGGGTGACGCCAGCGGCGGCGAGGGCGGCAGCGACATCGCGGAAGACGGTGAGGAGGGCTTCGTCCTGGACGAGGAGGGTCTCGACGCTGTTGCAGGCGGCGGGGTAGCTCGTCTTGGCGTCGACAACGGCGCGGGCGGCCTTGGGGGCGTCGGCCGAGGCGGTGAGGTAGATGGAGCAGAGGCCGTCGGCGTGGCCGAGGACGGGGATCTTGGTAGACTCCTTGATGTAGCGGACGAGGTCGTTTGAGCCGCGGGGGATGACGAGGTCGATGTGGCGGTCCTGGGCGAGGAGCTGGGCGATGGCGTCGCGGGTGGTGACGAGCTGGACGGCGTCGTTGGGGACGGGCCCGCGCTCGAGGGCGGCCGAGATGCAGCGCGAGATGGCGACGAAGGACTCGGTCGACTCGCGGCCGCCCTTGAGGATGGCGGCGTTGCCCGACTTGACGGCCAGGGCGGCGATGTTGGCGATGACCTCGGGGCGGGCCTCGAAAATGATGAGCAGGACGCCGATGGGGCACGAGACGCGCTCGAGGGAGTAGCCGTCGTCGAGGCGGGTGCGCATCTGCACGCGGCCGACTGCATCACACAACACCCCGCACACATCAGCGACTCTGTTCCCAAGACACCACCCATATTCTACTACAACAAAGCTGACAGGGGGGAGAGGAAGAATTAGGGGAACGCACGTGGATCGGGCAGGTCGCGGACGTCGAGGATGCCGCGCAGCATGTCGTCAAACTTGCCCTTCTTGCCGAGGTCGAGGCGGGAGACGAGGGCGGCGCTCAGGGAGCCGTCGGCGGCGGCCTTGCGGGCGAGCTCGAGGTCCCGGGCGTTGGCGGCGAGGATTTCATCGCGGCCGGCGTCGAGGGCATCGTGAATGGCGTCAAGGGCGGCGTTGCGGTCCGACGCGGGCAGCGCGGCGAGGGTGAAGGAGGCCTTTTTGGCGGCGGCGGCGGCGGCCTCGGGGGAGGCATTGGTGAGAGACATTTTGGCGTTGGCTGTTCTATGACTTATCTGGGCGCCCTGGATATGGCTTTCTGCGAGAATGGGGGCTGGAGGAGAGGGGAGCGAGGCAATTGAGGCAGGGGAAGATGGCCGCGAAGAATTGGCGCAGCGGCGTGGGATGGGATCAGATGGGATGAGGTGGGATGGATGGATGGATGGATGGATTGGTGACTCGCGCGGGAGAGGAATGACGTTGGTGTTGACTTTTGGGCCCCACCGTGGGGTAAAGGCGACAGCCAAGCCAAGGCAGTCAAGAGTGAAGACACCACCGATAAGATCGGGGGTCGTCCCCGACGGGCAGCCAATTTGGTGGCGCTATTAATACGTACTCGAATCCTCGACCGCCAACCGCCGTTTCCCATCCCATGTGAAGACGACCCAACGTATTGGATGCCGCAGCGCAGCGCCATCAGTTGATGGTAATGCACGTGCAAAACGGCCGTTTGATGCCGGCGGCGAGGCTCGTCAGGACTTACAACTGCCTTGGATCTCGGCTGCCACAACTTCTCATCTTCTCAAGCCTGACTGACGATGTTCCTTGGCGAGCGTGATTATTGAGGCCAGAATGGCTGCGGCCGTGTCCATGAAGAGCCCATGCACTTATTACCTAGTTATGCACCCGCTCCAGCCGTCAGGTCCCTGCGAAAGACTGCGGCCCGCCATCATGCGATCTGTCGCGCCTCAGTACCTGCCTTAGGTACCTACCTGGATACCTACTTCGTACCTGCGAAGTACGACGTACCTGAGGTAGGCAGTAAGGTGTCAAGTCGCCTGGCGGGAGCTCCGAGGCCCCTGCCGTGCCCGCGCCCGTTTGATCTTTTGACGGGGTTATACGGCATAAATGCGATGGGACCTGTGCGATATTGTGCATGGCACCGCCCGGCAGTCGCTGCGGCGCCCCTCTCTCGGCCACTGGCGGCCAAGCACACCAAGCAACCCAACGAGTTTGGCGACGACACCTCAGGTGTTCTGTTCGACACGTCACAGCACATGCGGGGCTCAAGGGATCATGCATGTGGAGCGGGCCCGCGGTTGGGCGGGAAAGCTTGTAACCAATTGGTACATTGCCACAAAAAAGGTGTGAACTTCCACGACACCGAGCAGATAGATGCCTGGACACCGAGATGGGGGCCGCCCAATTCATGGGACAGGGGTTGTTGAAAAGTGCACTGCGCATTACTTGGCGTCCCCTCTGTCCACCTCCGCGGTGCCCACGAATCACGACATTCCTACACGACCCCATTGGACACCTCAAAGAGACCGTGAGACCTGGGTAGGCATGCTTGCCAGCAGGTGACCACACTTTCCTTGCCCAACCACTCGCAAACCCGCTAAGAACGGCAATATAAAAGCCACTCGATCCTGTCCAACATGCTATACGGATTTTCCATCGGTTGTCCCCATCCCGTCCTTCCTCCTGACTTCAACTACCTGGCCTCAATGAAAATTCTTTGCTGCCTTGTATGAACATCCTCTCTCACTCTTGACTCTCCGTTCCATCTGTTTCGGCCATGTCCATGACGGCCCACCGGCGCCTCCGTGGTGAACGCTTCGACACGACATCAAACAGGCGGTACCAAACCGGTCCTCGGGAACCATGTGCGTATTCCTACTCTTACGACTTGCTGTCGACGCTTTCTCAGCTAACTTCTCGTCTTAGGATGACGCGGATAACATACCTTGACGCTCGCCGGACATCAACTCGGCCCTGAGTCCCGGTGGTTTGGAACCGGCCCCCAAACAAGACATGCGGATGAGGAAATGAGCGGCAGGCAAAACGAGACAACAACATGCTGCCGTGCCGCAGCCCGGCATCCTGTGTCACACCGCCAGCATCAGCCCCTCGTTGGGCGGCAAGGCAGCGACGCGGCGAGGCGGCGAGGCAACGGGGCCGCGAGGCAACGAGACAACGAGGCAACGAGGCGCCCGAATTCTCATGCATGGACACGTCAGCCAGACCAGCCTCCTCGAAAGCGAGGCTATTGATGCCCAACTTGCAAGGCCATCATCGGCGGCGACTTTCTTGACCGCTTGGTTGTTATCGCCAAGCCGCCCCCGCAGGAGACCCTTTCTACAGTTCGCAACAACCTGAAAACGCCAACACTCGCCGCTGCCCAACTCTTCGCAACGCACCTCGTTCTGCCTCGCCATTGAAACTGGACCTCGTTGCGGGAGGCAGCCGCTATCAATGTCTCCCGGTGACAATGACGGGCGGCTCAGATTCTGACTGGACAGCTTCCACGCCCTCACTCCCTGGCCCCGGGTTGCGCCCCGCGCATATGTGTCCGGGTTGTGAGAATTTCGCGGTGTGTTCTTCGGTATATTGGTGCGGCATGATATGCCAGATGGAGTTGGCGGTGCGGCACAGCTGGGGCGTCCGTCCTTAGGCTCGGTCGGAGGACTGCGAGAACACACCCGGGGCGCCTAGAACGAAGTATTCGCCAACACGGCACTGCCAATACACACCATGACACACCGAGCCGTGAATATGGCGTTTCGTTCATCCCCTCCTGTATATTGCTCTCTTGAAGTGGCGACGTCCTATTCGCTCCGCCATAGTCGGATGCCTCCGCCCCCCCCCCCCCCCCCCCCCCCCCCCCCCGTCTTCCCCTTTGCTGGCCATTTTTGGCCACGCTTCGCGGGTCGCTGGCCCAAGGCGAAGCAGGTGTGGGCATTAGCAGCCTGACACCGCCCGTCTGCCGTCCACGCGGGCAATTTCAGGTCTCCGCAACAGACCGATCTCGGGTGCTCGGCGGTTTTCAGTTATCGCTTCAGTATCGTTAGTTGCTGCGCCAGCGAAAGCAAGCCAAACGTCCGGAGCCGACGAGCAGCGCATCGACACTTTGAGTCTGGTAGTTTGACCGGACTTTGATACTCAGCAACAATGGCTAGTCACTCAGGACAGACCATTTGCAATGGGTATTGTCCACCTGTCCGAAGCGTGATGACGAGCAAAGGCGAGCATCGTGCTGATGCAGTGTTGGACACAGCCGAGATGAGCAAAAGAATAATAGCTCCTATGACGCAGCGGGAATGCCCTCGACGGAGCTTCGACAGGTGTCCGCTTTCATCAAAGAACCTGCCAGGGCTGGAAATGTCCTTGTCGAAGGCGCTCGCCTGCCGCACGACCACAAGGCAGACGTTGCTGCATTCCTCGCCTCGATCACCTCCAAGATGGAGGGCCAGATTGCGGAGATGTTTGACTCCGACATCCGATCGAGCCACGGCCCAGCTTCGAACCCATACTCGGCGGCTGCTGGCTACTACTTTGCCGACCAGCATGGCATTGCTTCGATGCCTCCCGACGGCCACCTCGCTGTGACGCAGCAGAGCACCGTGTCCGCGACGCCGTCGCTGTCGGTCCTCGATGCAGCCTGGAGCCTCGGCGTCCACGTCGAACCCATCGACCCCGCATATGGAGATGTTCCCCGAGATATCTTTGGCTTTGGATCGTGGGTGCAGCAGGTTGAGCAGCAGGTTGAGCAGCAGCATGAGCAGCAGCATGAGCAGCAGTTTCATGCCGGAGACGACGAGAGGCAGGGATGTGGTCTGGGTGCACAGTAAAGTCAACAACTTGTTGCCAATGTACCACCTTCGGCCTGTAAATCTTCTTGCCGCCTCGCTCCGTCCAGCCCGTCCCACGCCATGTCGTGAATACTAGAGGGGTTTGCTTCGTGCGGCCGTCTAGCAGTGTCTAGCTCCGGAGAACCCCGCAAAGCTTAGCTCGCACCAGCATTGACTAGGACGCGACCATCCATAGGTGCATTGGAGCGCGTCATGGAGAACTCGCTCCGCTGTCCGGGGTATACGCCTCGGCGAGGTTCAATGACTGCCGATGAGGAGCATGCGATGATGCGATGGAGCTTAAACCTAAGCTTACTTGGTGGTGTTAATGGTGTTGGTTCTTGAGTCGTGATTCGTGACTCGTGGCTCCTGCTGTAGAGTGTAGACTGTAGATTAGCCCGTGCACTCTTCAATCCAACGTGGAAGCCGCATCCCGCCGGCAGTTGCCAACCTAATAAGCCACGGGCACGGTCCAAACGCCGAGTCCAGCCTCCAATCTCGCGGCTGACGTGCCGATACAGGCCTTTCCTTTCTCTGCTCGAGAGTCGACACACACTGTCGATCAAGCGCAACGGCGATTGCCGAGTCGTGCAACCGCTCTCCTCACTTGACTGTTGTTCGTTGCCGCATGGTGTCACGCGGCACAGTTTGCGCGCGCGAGGACACGGCCTTGCGCTCCGGAATCTGGCTCGGGGAGTCCAGACCCCCCCCCCCCCCCCCTTTCCCCACAGGCAAGATTCCCAGAGCCACGACTCACAATGCACGACTCGGATTGCGTCATGTCGAAAACCCACTGCCTCGCGCGCGAAGGCCATGCTCGTACTCGTAAGCACAGGGACTTTTTGCATCCGATGACGATCTCGGATAGGCAAGTCACCGGCGATGCGCATGGTCCGGCCGTGCAGAAATGCAGACGCACGAGAATGCAGACGCACGAGCCCGGCCGACTGCAATATCGCCGGCACGTACGCGCCGAGTACCGTGACATCCGAGCCTCCGACCCCGTCGCGGCCTTGGTACCCGTGGGCGACCGTGGAGACGTCGCCGCTACGATAGGAAGCTGCCGTGGGCGTTGACGTCGCCGCAGTCGTCGTCCTTGGCGATCACCTCTCGACTCGGCAACGGCCGGTCTCCCAAATTCCCAATCCCATGGATCGCTGGTGAAGTGGGCGCGCAAAGTTCCCGAGTCCCTGCCAAGCCCGCCTGTTGATCTCACAGCGCCAACGCCACGCCCAATGTAACAACAGCGCCTCGTCGCACTGCAATAGCGCCACCAGCACCAGCACCAGCCAACCTGCGGCAGTTACCCGTCTGTGTGTTGTGGGCCCGAAGCACAGGGAGTCCCCGATGGCTGTGAAGAGAACGAGGAGGGAAACATGTTTGTTAATGGGATGCATAATGGGGTGCATGTGTCCATATAACGCGAGCTTGGACCGCAGCATTCCTTGATGATGCCCTGTCTCACCCCGCCTCGACCATCAGTCGTCAGTTGCTGCCCGTCAAGGTCGAGTCTCCCTTTCCCCCAGGCAATTGATTCGACGAAAACATGAAAGCCCAGTGGCTGCTCCCTGTCCTGGGACATTGCGTCTCGTCGGTTACGGCGAGCAATGGGCAGGCCGAACAGCTGCGCCAGTGGCTGCACGGCAAGCCGGCCGCGGACATCGAGTACCGGGCCTGGGACGAGCCGGCCATCCATGCGCGGGCCAGTGCGGAGCATCGATTCCTCAACGATAAGACTGAGAGTGAGTCGTCAGGCCTGAAGCTCTCTCTTGCGTGCTGCTGCTAACCGTGGAGCCTCGTCCAGAGTTTGTCGTCAACGGTACCAGCATCCCTGATGTAGACTTCGACGTCGGCGAGTCGTACGCTGGACTCCTGCCCATCTCCGACAAGAAGGATGAGCGGGACCATCTCTACTTTTGGTTCTTCCCGACCGCCAACGAAGAAGCGAAGAAGAAGAAGGAGATTGTCATCTGGCTCAACGGAGGCGTAGGTTCTGTGTCCTTGCTTGAACGGAACTCATGCTAACGCAGGACCGCCGACAGCCTGGCTGTTCATCCCTGCTGGGCTTCCTCCAAGAAAACGGTCCCTTCCAATGGCAACCGGGCATGATCAAGCCGGAAAAGAACCCCTGGAGCTGGCACGAGCTGAGCAACATCGTCTGGATCGAGCAGCCCGTCACCGTTGGCTTCTCCAAGGGCAACGCCACGGCCAAGAACGAGGACGACGTCGCGGGCCAGTTTCTCGGCTTCTGGAAGAACTTCATGGAGACGTTCAGCATGCAAGGCTGGAAGGTCTATGTCGTGGCCGAGTCGTACGGCGGCTACTACGGCCCGTACATCTCCAGCCACATGGTCAACGCCAACGACACGCAGTACTACGATCTTGGCGGGCTCATGATCTACGACGGTATCATGTTTGACGGAGTGGTCCAGTCCAACGTCATCGTCGAGGCATTTGTCGAGCAGAACTACAACCTTATGCCCTTTGACGACAAGCACATGGCGCATATCCGCAACGCTTCAGAAAAGTGCGGCTATAGGGATTACCACAAGAAGTACCTGACGTACCCGCCCGCAGGGCCGGCACCGCGATTCCCACCTGGGGTCGACTCATTCCCCAACGGCACGTATGTGCCCAAGAAAGGCTGCGGCGAGCTCTTCGACTACGTCTACGACGAAATCCAGACGACCAACCCATGCTTCAATATTTACAACATCGCCGACCACTGCCCCAAGGGGTACGACCCCTTGTCAAGCAAGACGCCATACTTTGACCGCGACGATGTCAAGAAGGCCATCAACGCGCCCCTCGACGTGTCGTGGTCGCAATGCGTCGACGGCGTCTTCAACACAACAGACGGTGACGAGTCGGCGCCGCCGGACAAGTACGAGCTTCCCAACGTCATCGATCGCACGCACAACGTGATTCTCGCGCAGGGCAACCTGGATCTCATCCTGCCGCTCAACGGCGTGCTCCTGGGCATTCAGAACATGACGTGGGGCGGCAAGCTGGGGTTCCAGACGCGGCCGCAGGACCCCTTTTACGTGCCACTATACCGCCAAGGCAACAGCAAGGACTACTACGGCAAGAACCTTCCCGCGGGCGCGGGAGTCTTGGGAACGACGCACCACGAGCGAGGGTTGACGCTGGTCGCGTCGCAGCTAGCCGGCCACGAGGGCCCCGAGTACGTGCCGGCGGCGGCGTTCCGGCACCTCGAGAAGCTGATCGGCAGGGTGCACAGCCTGAGCGACACGCAGCCGTTTACGCTGCCGCGGCTGAGGAACATTACGCAGATGGAGAAGCCGCTCGGCAAGGGAACGGTGCCGATTCCGTGTCTGGGCAAGGGCTGCTGAGACTGGGCTTGGCCGTGGGCGTGATGGGTGCCGGTAGCATAAGCAATGATAAACACATGAGCATGAACGGAAACAAGCCGCTTCAGGGCAAGTGAGTGAGCCGCCTCTACAGTAGTCCGTAATTGGCGCAGGCAACGTGGCAGGACCGCGTTTCGGGGCCTACGAGGATGCAGCCTGTCATGCACAGGCATCTGAAAGGCACAAACTCTTCAACAGTAAGCTCCTTGTAGCGAAGACTCAACGAGAGGACAGTCAGATGACGCGCAACCGGCACGAGCCCGAGGCCCTTCTAAGGCACAAAGATGACTGCCGTACGACGCGGAGGAATATGAAAGATGCGGCGGCGAGCGAGCTGCGTGGTGCGTGCTGCGTCCCTGCGCGGGGCATCCACCCACACCGGCATTGGGGCTGGGCTTTCAGCTTGGTCGCTGGCGATGCTGCCCCGTTTCGAGACTCGAGAGGGTTCGAAACCGGAACGGCGCGAGTGCGGGAGAGAGATTGGCTTTATTGCAAGTAAACGGAACGACAGCCTGTATGGGCAGGTAAGGTAAGCTGGAGATGCAAGGTCACTCACTGGCATGGACATAGACATTGTGCAACTTGCAGCAATACAGTAGTCCGCTTTGTACATAAGTGGCAAGCATGGACGGACCGACTGGCATTGCTTTTCACGATGCATGCAATTTGAAGAAGCCGTTCAGGGAGCATCGAAGTCGGTGAAGACGAAGCCGCGTGTTAGTGATACTCGTAGGTACCGACGCCCAACGCGCGTGCGTCAACGGCGCCACACACAGCCATCAATCGGCACCACCAAAACGGCAAACGCATCCCTGAAACGGGTAAATCTTCACTGGGCCGCTGCCCACCACCACCACCAGTGACCACCACCACCACCACCAGTCCACCACAAGGAAAGGACCAGTCCACCACCACCGCTGCTGCATGAAGCGGCGGCCGTCGCCCGAAGACAGGCCCCGTCTTATTCCCCGCTCTCTGCGGAGCAAGCCGCCCCCGTCGATCCATCCTTGCCGTCCATGCCATGCCCCAGTCCGTCCCAGCCAACGACGCCGTGCCGCCGGTGAGCGAACGAACAATGGCGATGCACTTTTGGTACGAACGAGAAGTGGTCTCTCCCCCACCCCTGCCTGTCTCCTTGGTTGTCCTCTCTTCTTCTGCGTGGGCTCACGTCTCGGCGCTTCGGCTTCGGGACCGGCACCGGCACCGGCACCGGCACCGGCCACTTTCTTCTCCCACGCCCTCCCCCACCGGCCAGGGCCCAACACCAACGGCCGGGGCGCGCGTGCGCAAACCACTTCCGCTTCAGTCTCCTCGCCAGCGCCGCCCGTGTCGTCGTTGTTTGTCTGTTGGACGCTGCGAGGCCATTGGGTCGGCCGCAGTCGGTCCCCGATGCAGACGAGCGTGCCCGTTGCTGTTCTTCGCTGTCACCCAGACCTGGCGCCGCCACGCCCCCTCCCTCCCGTCCCCTTTCCCTTTTGCCGGTTGTCTTGTCCTCTGTCGAACCGCGATCTCGCTCTTTGACGATGACACCGAAGACGACGACGACGACGTCGACCTCCCCCCTGCGATCCACACCCGATGGGCGGCGGCAGTGGGCGGGCGGGCCCCGACCCTCTTCTTCAGTCCGGAGCCCTTGCGTCCTGGGTTCTGACAGACCGGGGCGGCCTCGCTGGGTCTTCTCTTTGCCCGGTCGTTTGGTTTTCCACGATTGGAGGGAAGAATCCAAATCGTGCGGCCGGCTGGCTGGTTGGCTGGCTGGCTGGCGGTCCCGCGTCCGCGTCCGCGTCCGCATCCGCTTGCCTCCCCCCACACCCGCGGTCCCTCCTCCCCATGCCCCCTCCCTTCCCCTTGTCGCGTAGCGCACTTGTAGTAGTCTCCTCCGTAGCGGGAAGAAGTTTGTAAGAGAAGATGCCTCGGCGATGCAGAGCCGATGGCCGGGGCGCCCTCCGTTTCCTCGTTGGACGCCCTCTTCCTCCCCTTCGCTTTTCCCGCCCTTTCTTTCTTCTCCTCATCCCGTACTGTACTGTATCGTCTGCTGTCCGTTTTCTGTTGTTGGAAAAGCCACTGTTCCCATCTTTGCGGCTTGGGAATTTCAGCACATGGCCGTCGGGTAGGCAGGCTCGTGGCAGGACCCGCACCCGGACGCCGGTAAGAGAGAGAGACACAGGGCGGACTCGGCCGAACTTTGCTGAGACACCGGAGCCATGTCCGCGGACCCGGACGAGGAAGAGCCCAAAGTCCATGGAGACGAGAGACGACTCCATCACCACCACCACCACCATCCGGATGATGTAGAGCGCCCGCCGTCGGTCACGACCGACACCAGCACCGCTCATGGCGAAGTCGATGACGACGATGACGAGGAGGAGGATGAGCGGGACCTGGAAAAGGCCGACGACCACATCGTGCCGGCCACCTTTCCCGGCGAGGCCGCCGCCGGCGGGACCAGGGCTGGCCCCAGAGTCAGCAACCACCACCACCACCGCCGCCGCCGTGATGACAACTCCGGCCCGGACCCGGACCCGGACCCGGACCTAGAAAAGAACGCCGCCTCTGCCGCGGACAATGCTGTAGCATCGGGCCGGCGCACGGCGTCGCGTGCCTCGTCCGCACGCTCTCGCGCCCTGACCATTGTGCCCCGGCACAAGCGGCGCGGGCTGTTTGGGCGCTTCACCGTCGTGCCCGAGGTCAAGCGGCCGTACGACTACAAGAACTCGACGAAATGGGGCATCACGGCGACGGTCGCCTTTGCCACCATTGCCGCGCCCCTGGGCTCGTCCATATTCTACCGTGAGTTTCTCCCCGTCGTGGCCCTCCCCTCTCGTGCCCCCTGCCCCCTTTGTCATTCTCATTTCACGACACATTCGGGATGAGATGACCTCCGCCCCCCAATCACGAAAGTCATATGTGTGTGTATAAGTGAGTGAAAGCAGTCAGATACAAAACACCCAACTAACGCCGTCTTCTCCCCCGCGCCCGTCGCACAGCCGCCCTCCCCGTCCTCACGCGTGAGCTCGACACGACGCAGACGGTGACGAACCTGTCCGTGGCCATGTACATGCTCGCCATGTCCATCTTCCCGCTGTGGTGGTCGTCCTTTTCCGAGCAGCTCGGGCGGCGCACCGTCTACCTGACGTCGTTTGCCCTCTTCGTCGTCTTCGCGGTGCTGTGCGCCGTCAGCACCAGCGCCGCCATGCTCGTCGTCTTCCGCGTCCTCACCGGCGGCGCCTCGGCCAGCGTCCAGGCCGTCGGCGCCGGCACCATCGCCGACATCTGGGAGCCCCGCGAGCGCGGCCGCGCCATGAGCATGTTCTACCTCGGCCCCCTCCTCGGCCCCATCCTCGCCCCCGTCATCGGCGGCGTCCTCGCCCAGAAGCTCGGCTGGCAGTCTACGCAGTACTTTCTCGCCATCTACGGCGCCGTCATCTGGCTCATGCTCTTCTTCCTGCTGCCCGAGACGCTGGCCCGCCGCCGGTCCGACGAGGACGACGACAGCCAACAGCAACAGGCTGATGGAGGACAGGTAGCAGGCGAGCAGCTGCAGCGCACGACGACGGCCCAGTCCGCCAAGGTCAAGACGCAGCGCCTCGCGCGGGCCTTTAAGCGCATCGCCATCGACCCGCTCAGCGTGCTACTCTTCCTGCGCTTCCCACCCGTGCTCATCACGGTGCTCGTCGCGGCCATCGCCTTTGGCGCGCTCTTCGTCGCCAACATCTCCATCCAGCAGACTTTCTCGGCGCCGCCGTACGGCTTCGCCCAGCTCATCGTCGGCCTGCTATACGTGCCGTCGGGGCTCGGCTACTTCTGCGCCTCCTTCTTCGGCGGCCGCTGGATCGACAACATCATGGCCCGCGAGGCCCGCCGCGCCGGCCGCTACGACCAGGACGGCAACCTCGTCTACCTCCCCGAGGACCGCATGCGCGAGAACATGTGGATCGCAAACACCGTGTACCCGCTCGGCCTGCTACTCTTCGGGTGGACGCTGCGCTACGGAGTGTTTTGGTTCGTGCCGTCCATAGGGGGCTTCCTCTTTGGCGTCGCCTCCATGCTGGTGTTTGTGAGTTACCCCCCCCCCCCCCCCCCCCCCCCCTTTTTTTTTCTTACCTTCGTGAAATGGTACATCTCTTCTAACGGGATATTGCAGTCCGCCGCCA
Organism: Purpureocillium lavendulum; assembly: GCA_029168975.1. Classification (NCBI taxonomy): domain Eukaryota; kingdom Fungi; phylum Ascomycota; class Sordariomycetes; order Hypocreales; family Ophiocordycipitaceae; genus Purpureocillium; species Purpureocillium lavendulum. The sequence goes on along the minus strand of JAQHRD010000005.1, from coordinate 423,315 downwards.
CGACCATGCTCACCGAGTTTGTCCACAAGCGCTCCTCGGCGGGCGTCGCCGTCAATAACTTTGTGCGCAACATCCTCAGCTGCGTCGGCACCGTCGTCGCCGCCCCCTGGATCAACGCCATTGGCACGGGCTGGGTCTTTACCATCATTGCCGTCTTCTGCATGGCCGCGGGCTTCTTCGGCATATGGATCCTTCGCCGCAACGCCCCGCGCTGGAGGAAGGACATGGACGAGGCGCTCAAGAAGATAAAGTGACGTTGCCGACGAATCCGTTGCTCACTGTCGTAGGTTCATGATAAAATGTATATAATCGCATGTATATAGACACGTAGCCATGCATCGGGGCTATAACCCCGTCGTTTCGTCTAGCCTTCTTCTCATCGTGTACTCACAAGCCGTCGTCTCGCCCCACCCCCTTGCAGAGGAGGGCTCTCAGTTAGCCGCGCCAAACATCCGCCCGATGGCGTCGACGCCGACGTTGCCGCCGCTCAGCACGACGCCCAGCTCCCAGCCCTCGTCGCCGCCCTCGCGCTCCACCATGGCGCGGAAGTCCTCGTCGAAGAGGGCGGCGGCGAGGGGCACGACCGCGCTCGGCTCGACGACCATCTTGGCGCGCTCGAGGACGAGGCGCATGGCTGCGAGGATCTCGTCCTCGGTGACGCTGTACATGCCCGCCACGAGACGCCGCCCGTGGATCACGCTGAACGGGTGCTCCCCGACGGGCGTGCGCAGCCCGTCGGCCACCGTCAGCGTCGACACCGTCGGCACCCGCTCCCCGCTCTCGTACCCGCGCTTCGCGTCGTCGGCCCCCTGGAAGCTGGGCTCCGACCCGAAGACGCGGATCCCCGTGCCCTCGCAGCTGAGCGCCACGCCCGAGAGCATGCCGCCGCCGCCGCACGGCGTGATGATGGCGTCGAGGCCCGTCTTCTTCTTCTCCCCGGTGGCCGTGCTGTTGCCGTGGTCCTTCTCGGCCGCCATCATCTCCTTCACCTGCTCCTGCAGCTCGAGCCCCATGGTGCCCTGGCCCAGCATAATGTCCGGGTGGTCATACGGGGGCACCAGGCGCGCGCCCGTCTCGGCAATGACCTGCGCCGCCACCGCCTCGCGCTCCGAGCTCAAGCTGCCGCTGAAGACGACCCTGGCGCCGTAGCCTTTGGTCGCGGCGATCTTCTGCGGGATGGATATCTCAGGCATGACAATGTGCGCCTTGATGCCGTTTTCCCGCGCGGCCAGCGCCAGCGCCTGCGCATGGTTGCCTACCTTTCATCAGTCCATTTTCCATCTCCATTCGCATCGAGCAGTGCGCCCCCCGGCGTACGTAGTGAGAGGGGCGAGAGGATGGACATACCAGAGCTGTGCGTCACGACGCCCTTCTCCTTGCCGCCGCCCTCGAGCCACCCGTCCTCGCGCATCAGCCGTTCGACGGCGTGAAAGGCGCCGCGGACCTTGAAGGCCCCGATGCGCTGCATGTTCTCGCACTTGAACCACAGGCGCAGCTTGGGCCTCGCCGGCGTCCGCCCCTCCCACCGCGTGCCCCGGAGCTCCTCCTCGGTCCGCGGCCGCGACGCCATCTCCGACAGCGTCCGGTTCGTCACCACGGGCGTCCGGTGCACGTGCGGCGCCACGATCTTGTGCGCCTCGAGGACCGAGTCCCGCGTGAGGGGCAGGCAGGTCGAGAGGTCCGCCATTGTTGCCGCTGGGAGGGAGCCGCTGGGAGGGATTGCGTTGCGGATGAAGAGACGCGCGCGCAATGCTAAGCAGGGCGAGTTGGTTCGAAACGCTGTTGTACAAAGGAGATGGCGGAGACGGCCTTTTATGACCCGAGTCGACGGCGGCCCGATGTCGTGTCCCAAGTTGCCAAGTTCTCCCAACGGTCGCAGCCGGGTCAGAAGCTGCTCTCCCCGGGGCTGGACCCGCTTCTCCGCCCGAACATCGGGGCCAAGCCCACTCACTCACTGCGGTTCGAATCGCACACCCATCGTCTTCTCTGTGGTTCCGCGCATCGGACACGTACGGCATGCACGAGCACGCGCGCCGCCAAGCCTTCATTCGGGTCAGATTCCAATTCACTTTTTTTGCGGTATCATTGAGCCCATGCCAGCAGCCTCATCCGGGCAACACATCAGGCCGTCCCAACCCCGCGAAATCTAGAATAGGCAAACACACAAGATACATGGATTTTTGAAAACGATCAAAGCCATCCCGAGACTCCCAGCGTCCAGTCACATCTCCAAGTCGCCTCTTATTTTGTGTTCTCGGGTCGGAGGGCGCTGCGAAATCATGCATGTCAGCAAGGGCGCGCTATTCTGACAAGAGCAGCTGCGCGGCGGATAGCCGCGGCGTGATCGCCGCCCGTCACGAGGGAATTGATTTCAACTTACCGGACGGCCTTGCCGGCTCTCCAGATCTCCAGGTTGCGGATCTCCGCCATCTCGGCCTCATACCGCTCGCGGTAGTCCTTCTGGCTGTTGTACTCGAGCGAGCGCTTCGTCTCGGAGCCGTCCTTGACGCTGTCGTACAGGTTGTTGAAGACGGGCTTCAGGGCGTCCTTGAACTTGGGCGTCCAGTCGATGGCGCCGCGGCGGGCCGTGGTGGAGCAGGCCTCGAACATCCAGTCCATGCCGTTGGCGCCGATCAGGGGGTACAGGCTCTGCGTGGCCTCCTCGACGGTCTCGTTGAAGGCCTCGCTGGGGCTGTGGCCGCGCTCGCGGAGGACCTCGTACTGGGCCAGGAACATGCCGTGGATGCCACCCATCAGGCAGCCGCGCTCACCGTACAGGTCAGAGTACACCTCCTTCTCGAAGGTGGTCTTGTACAGGTAGCCGGAGCCGATGGCGACACCCAGGGCGATGGCCTTCTCCTCGGCCTTGCCCGTCACGTCCTGGTAGACGGCGAAGGACGAGTTGATGCCACGGCCCTCGCGGAAGAGGGAGCGGACGGTGCGGCCGGAGCCCTTGGGGGCGCAGAGGATGACATCAATGTCCTTGGGGACCTCGACGTGGGTGAGGTCCTTGAACACGGGCGAGAAGCCGTGGGAGAAGTACAGGGTCTTGTGTCCGGTGTGAGCCTCGTGCTGCTTGAGATGGGTCATTTATTGGGGAGGGGGCCAGCAACGTACCTTGCCCTTGGTCAGCTGGGGCTTGATGGCGGGCCACGTCTCGGACTGGGCGGCGTCGGAGAGCAGGTTCATGACGATGGTGCCGCGGGAGATGGCCTCGTCGACGTCGAAGAGGTTCTTGCCGGCGACCCAGCCATCCTGCTCGGCGTCCTTCCACGACTTGCCGTTCTTGCGGACACCGACGATGACGTTGAGGCCGTTATCGCGCAGGTTCAGGCCCTGGCCGTGGCCCTGGGAGCCGTAGCCGATGAGGGCCAGGGTGTCGTTCTTGAAGTAGTCCTGGGAGCTGTCAGCGCGAGGTTTCGAGGATGCATCGGATTGGAAATAGGTGACTCACCAGGAGCTTCTCCTGAGGCCAGTCGGCACGCTCTGGAGGCGGCGGGTTAGCAACAACTCGGCATCACGGGGAGACTCGGGCTCGCATCTCCAGCATACCATAGACGTCCTCCTTGGAGCCGGCGAAGTCAATGGTCTTGACGCCGCGGACCTGCTGGGCGGCAGGGCCGGCGAGGGCCGGGCGAGCGACAGCGGCGGTGGCGCGGGCGAGGTTGCGGCCAGCAATGTAAGAGCGCTGCTGGACGCGAGGCGAGGCCAATTGGCGGGCCACGGAGGCGCGCAGGGTCTTTGAGAAGCTTCTCGAGGCCATTGTGACGGAGGGGGACTGATGGGAGGGGAGATGGTCTGGGGGGGCGATGAGGGAAGGGGGCGAGAGATGGATGAAGGTTTGAATTCAACTCGGGGAGATGGGAATGGAACTTGAGGACTTGGGGCTCGGGAACGGAGGAAGGACCGGAATTTTTCTGGGGGTTGGTGCGGCGGGCTCAGGCAGAGGACCTGGCCACCGATTTCGGTGGTGCTCGAGGCTGCGTCGCTGGGGAGCTCGTCACAGGCGGACCCACTCGCGGGCGCCGGCTGCGGCCACTCTGGCCACTCAGGCGGCGCGCCGTCCGAGGCCCGCTGGGCTTTGGGGCGCCTCTCACTGGCCGACTTCGCCCCAAAGGCCTGGAGCCCTGTTGACCGCAGGTGCTGCTGCGGCGGCACCTGGGCACCTCCTCAATTCCCCCGTAGGGAGGTACCTCAGCAGCGCACAGCATGAGGTGAGCCCTGATGAGCTTCCCTGGACCCTTGCGGGAACCGGGCAGGGGGGGACCGAAGACGGGACCCATTGGACGACGGGACCCAGTCCAATCCGGCCCAGCCCATTGATGAGGCCACTGAGTCGCGCCGTGCTAGCGGCTGCCGCTCAACCCAGGAACCGCGCTTCCAAGCATGTGCTCTGGGGCCCGTTGCTCCGTTGCCGGCGCTCGCATCCTGTCTGTCTGACTGTGCCGTCTGGGCCTGCATCTGCCAAGCTAGCTTCCATGGTAGTGACGGAACGTTGTACGGCGTACGATCGGTAAGGCAGGTACGAAGTAGGTGAGGGAAGTAGCGTGTCGTTGAAATCCTACCTCCCTAAGGTAGGGGGTAGTACCTATGTCAATCTATGTACATACACAGAAGGAGACACCAGCAACAACAGGTGAACAGAGTAAGCCCTACTAGGTCACGTAAGTCGTCCGTCCACCCAATCCTCCTACCGTCCTGACGTACCCTCGCCTGCCCTCGAAGCATCACCATCCTCGCCATCCGCCCTCAACAGTCACCAGCGTGAATCATGAAATTCCACTGGTCCATGTTAAAGATCTGTGCCGCTCTCTCATCATTGCAGGGGTTGTGACCCTGCATGAGGGCAATCGCCTCGGCGAAGGCATCCACATATATGATCCTGGGTTGTTTTTTCTGATGCGTCTGTTAGCCCCCCTCACTCTAACAACACGCACTATTCAGGGAGGGGAGGAGACGGTGCTCGTGGCAAGAAAGCAGGCAAAGCAAGCAAGCGGGCGAAACATACGTCGTTGCACGCCCAGTATCCCGTTCCCTTGGTGCAGTACACCTGCTTGCAGACCCTGGGTCCGGCGTCGATTTTTACCGACTCTGAACTCTTGTTCAGCTCATCGAAGTGGTCCTTAGCGTCGTTGTTTGCGTCGTCCCAATTCCCCTTGGGTGCCGATTTCCCGATGCCGCATTTGATATCGGTTTTCTTCTTCGAAGGCAGGGGGAAATACGTGCCGAGCTTAAATCGACGGACGACTGTCCCCTCTGGGCTTGTGTCATTGGTGTTGGCCGCCTCGGGCCGTATAACTTCCAATAAATGCGGCGGCGCCTTGTCCGCGCGCGGAACCATGGCTCCCAGTGCCTACGAGGACGACCGTCTGTTAGCAACACGGGACAATGTGACTTGAAGTTGGCGTCGGGAGGCACGTACCACCGCAGCGATGGAGGAAAGGACAACTGTGATCGCAAAGGGCCTCATTGTGATGTCGAGCCTATCGTATCGAGGGATTTGTCGTGCGGTGCTTCTTATCTGCTCTGACGAGGATGATGAGGATGAGGATGATGCCAGCGGCCGACAGCGCGGCACGTTATATAGTCGGCTTCTCGACGAAGCATGTCCAGCTTGATAACTGTAGGTGACTCGGGGACCATCAGCCAGATCATCCCGTTTGAGCAGTGCATCATTCGAAGCAAACGTCTGTTGGCGGTCAGTGCTTCAATATTCCCGACTGTTGAGTCTCTTTCGAGGTTTCTTTGCAACACTATATGCTACGTTTTGGGCTGCACCCCACAAACGCCGTGTCTGAGCACATGGACGCATTGCTCACCTGGAGGCCGCGAGGCCCTCTCACCCGCAGCGGCACGCACACGGCAATTCGTGGATGCAGCATTGGTCCACATTCTGATAATTTTTTTGATCCTTTCAATGCGGCTACATCTCAGATTCTCCGTGTTTCAACCCATTGAGCTCTCGGTGAGGGATAAACCCCGTCTCCATATGTATATGCAAGTGCCAGTCGGTGCGCACGGCTTCGCGATGGAGGCGCCAAAAAAATCACACGGCAGTGGCCGCGAACCTCCCTTGAGACGCAATAAGTTCCACATGCCGCCCGTATTGCTCCCCGTAGGCTTCAAACCCACCTGTCGCCACGTTTCGGTAGATGCCGAGTCATGAGGGAGCAGCATACTGCGCTCGGAACAACCCGTGCGGTCAGTAATATTGCGGAGAAAGCCCATGGGATCAGGACGGCTTGACATTGAAATGCTTCGAGGCTGCCTGTTTATGAACGTCTAAATGAAGTAAAACATCATATCCGCGCTCTCTCATGGGTGGTCCAATGCAACTAGCTTCGCTTCTGTATCAAGTCTTGCGCCACGCACCAATGACCACACGGGCAGATGGCCTCCCATCCTGTGGCACCTTGCGTGAGCTCAGTCCCCTGCAACCTCACGAGAGGGTGGACAACCACATCCAGCGATGCTGGAGAGTCATCCGTAGAGTTGAGCAAGTGCCTTTTGTCCACAGCCCGTCCTCCTTCTGCGATGCTCTAGGCCTCACGACATCGCACGTGCAGCACATGGGAAGCATGCATCCCCAGATACACGTGTTTATCCTATTTGATGACTCGGTCGTAAGGCGTGCCCTTGATGGTGCCTCCGCTCATGGCCATGCGCACGTTTCGCTTGAAGCCCTCGCGGTTATGTCGCAGGTCTTCGGCGGCCTCCTTGTTGAGCGGGTCCGAGGCGTTGGGCTCGAGGAAGAGGAACTAGCACAACGTCAGCCTTGATCCATTCCGAGGACGAGCAGAGACGCTCGATGGTTGGCCTACCTGCAGCCCAACAATAACAGCGTTCAAGTTCAGCACGGGCTTCCAGTCCTCGCGCAAGATGTTCAGGCACACCTTGCCCTCCAGGTCGATGTTGGGGTGATAAATGGTCTCTCTGCACCGCACCTTAGGCGGCTCGTGCGGGAAGTTTTGGTTGATGGCAAAGTCAAACGTGAACCTGCCGCCGCGGTACATGCCTTCATCGGGCTCGATCGTGAGCACGAAGTTGAGGATGTCATCGGGGTCCGGGAACTCGGTCTTCATCGTCGATCCGAGCGAGAGCTCTGACAAGTCTGCACCGCGCGCAAAGTGTTAGGGATGGTACAGAGACCAGGGCGGACGAGTTATCACCGTCGCGCGCGATGTAAAGAGTCGAGGGGGCAGCCGCTCACCTTTCTGCACCCGCAGTTGGGCTGCTGTGACCTTCTTCTTCTTCCCGCCGGCTGCTTGACCCTCGGCATTTTCAGCCTGCTTTTGCTCTTTTTTCTGTCACCTTGTTAGTGCTGCGTCCGTTTGCACGCCATAGAGTCCGCCGGCGCGTACCATGGACCATATCTTCAACATCTTGGGCCAGGTGTTGCCCCGCGCGAGGGGTCGTTGGTTGATGGAACGACTTCAGATGGAGAGGAGTAGAGGTGTTCTTAGGTGCTTCGTGCGTGCCCGACAGGGCCGGTGCGTGGATATGGTTGTGCAGCAGGGTGCCGCATGTGCCGGGTTCGTGACGTGGAGGCGCGACGGAGGCGGTCAGGTCGTCACCGAGGAGCCATCGCCACCGGAAGCCGAAAGGTGTCAGAGGAAGGCACTGTTGCGGCCGATAAGATAGGGTGAGGTGATTTCCGGAGTTTACGCGACCAACACGCTGGGACCGCCACTGGGCGCCTGCAACGGAGAGCGCTAACGCCTGAAGTGACGCAATTTCACGCTTCGCTTCAGCCGGCGGAACTGACCTCACGCGAGCCACTCTCCAGGCTTCCAACAGTGAGTGAGTCGCTCTGCATCGTCAGGAAAAGTTATTGCCATGCATTAATACCGGAACAAGAATCGTTACAGCGGGACATGGTCCCAGATGAGCCAATTTGTCTACACTCGACCCCCCAAGTGATGATATGATGACCCGTATTGCGCGCCAAAGCCACCATTTTTCCAACACAGCCAGCCACGTGCCCGACGTCGCAGGAAACCAAATCCGAGTGAACCCTTATCTGCGTGCGAAGCAGCACATGATGCCGGTCTTGCCCAAGAACCACAGGAAGCCAAAGAACCGAACCAGCGACAACACCGCCGTGGCGTACAGCAGGAACTTGAAGAAGTTGGCCGTACGGTCCGAGGACGATTTCTGTCAAGCATGTCAGCTGCCGCCTCAAAAACACCAGTGGTGACGCTCGGGGAGTACTCACGCCAATGCCAAACGAGTTAAAGTTGTCGCTGGTGATGACAATCACCAGCAGAATGTTGGAGAACAGCCACGACACCACCAGGCCAGTTCTGAAAGACTTGTACGAGTCCTCGACGTCCTTCTTCTCCACTTCCTCCACCTCCTTGAAGGGCGCGAGGGCACGGCGCACCGTCTGCTCGAACTGGCTGTCAATGTCTTCCTGCTCCTTTTCGATTTCCTCCACCACTACTTCGTTCTTTTCGCCCTTGGTGATATTCGCGGACGGTAGAGCGTCGGCTTTGTCGGATCCCTTTGTGCCCCACGAGACATCGTGCCAGTTGTTGAATGCGTACACCATGAGGATGTTGATGTACGTCGACATGAGCAGCAGGTAGTAGGGGAAGGAGTGGAACATGTGCCAAGGGTCCAAGTACAGGAACGACGCGAGGAAGTACAGTCCGTAGATGGTGATGAGTGCGATCAGAATGACACCAGCAGCGCCGGATCCCGAGAAGAAACTCTTGACGAAGTCTTCACCCGAATCGAGTTTGATCTGGTCCTCGATGGGCGTGTTGAAGGCTCGCGCGACAAGGTAGCCGGAGAGGACGAGGATGTAGCCCTGGACGAGACCGAAAAGCATGAAGGAGGCGATGTACGTAAACTTGGATCCCTTGGGTCGGTTACCGAGAGCCAGAATGAACTGGAGGATCACAAAGGCCAAGTAGAGATACTTGAGCAGCGCGTTGATGATGGGCGTCGCTGTGTCGCCGAAAGGCCAGCCGTGGTGCTCAGTCGCAGGATCGGTGGAGATGACGGGGGTTCCGACAAGGTCCATGATGACAGTCGTCGTCAGGTAATAAGAAGCCAGGGAGAACCAGGAGAAGATGAGGTTGAGGAAGTTGTAGATGAGCTGGATGTGGAAGAAGAACATGCGGATAATGTTGTGACCGCTCTTGTAGATTCGACCAAAGTGCATCAGGGAGTACAGCGAGGCGGCAAAAGAACCGTTGAGCCAACGACGACGCTGGCTGATGAACTCAGCCGCGCCCTCAGGAACATCGGTCTCACCCTTGGCCGCCTTGATGTAGGTCAAGTGCCACTTCTGCCCGGCCTTGGCAACCAGCTCGAAACACAGAATTCGGTCCTCGGCCAAGAACATGTTTTTCTTGAAAATGTTCATGCCGTCAATGCCCTTCTTGCCCAGGATCTTGGACAAGGTGTGGTCACCGTGAAAGTACTGCTCCAACGGTCGCCCCATGATTGCTCTGAATCGGTAGGCGGAGAAGGCACCGGGCAACACACTGACGTAGCCGAAAGAGGATTCGAGCGGCTTGTCGAGAATATTGGAAATCTTGTACTCGAAATTTTGGACCGCGACGAGGGGATTGAACAGCTTCTTGCCGCCCTTACCCAACATGGCATGAATTTCACCACAAGCGCCTCCAAGGTCCTTGTCGTTGTAGAAGCCCTCCCACAGCGCGAGCAGGGAGCGAGGGCTGGGCTTGGTACCGGCATCGATCAGAATGGTAACCTCGGGGTTCAGGATCCGGCCAAACGCGTTGAAGAGCCAGCGATGCGAGTTGATCTTCTTGCTGTTCTTCTGCTTCAGGCAGAAGATGAACTGCACGGGTGGCAGGTTCTGGGGGCCGTTATCGGTCGGGCGGATAAGCTGCTGGCCGGGCGTCACGGACAGCTGACTGGTGTACTCGAAGATGTGGGCCACGGTCTCCTTGCCATCAACATCCTTCTTGATGACACCGTCCTGGTAAATACCGACGGTGGCGAGGACGTCCAGAACGTTCTTGTCCGCCTTTTCGATACCGTCGAAAACCAAACAGACGACAATCTTCTGCCAGGCGGGGCCGCCCTTGTTCCAGAAGGTCGACTTCTTGAGGTTGACAATGTCGCGAATGTTCTGCATGACACCGTGGAGGGTTCGCGAAAGCAGGACCTTGTCCTCGTTGTAGTAGGTAATGGCGATGAGAAGCTCTGTGTGTCTGTTATACATGCGGGGCCGCAAATCGTAACCATTCTTGAGGGTGAAGTCGTTGGGGTCGCAGGTGGCGGCCGTGTATCGCATCTTCATGAACTCCTCGTTGCCGCCCTCCACGTCGCGGTACTGCGGCTGGACTGCGTTCTTGATGGCGCTGGGGACGGGATAGTCGATGCTGAGGACGGAGCCCTGGACAAGCTTGACCTTTCTGGTATTGAAGCGCTTCAGGCCGCCTCCAGTGCCGCTCCGGCCGAAACCGCCGGGCTGCTGTTGCCGCTGCATCCAGCTATCCTCCTCATCGTTGAAGGTCGACGCTGGGCGGTCGTAAGGGTAGCCATCCTGCGGGAACTGGCCGTATGCTCCATGCTCGCTCAGGCCGCCGGAGCCAGCGCCGGGGTGCTGCGCAGCTCCAGGAGCATACGACTCGGTGAGGCTGTACGCGGAGACGGGGCGGTCAGGAGGCGTGCCAGCGCCGAGACGGTCGTGCTCGTAACCCAGTGAAGGCGGCTCGTTAAGCAAATAGCGTCCGGCCTCATCGTCGTGTTCCTGGGGCGGCATGTGGTACTGCACAGGACGTCCTCACGTTAGCCACGGGCGTTTGCACGAGCAGCCGTTATGCCAGGCCGTTGTTGTTGAGAGGGTCCAGGGCGGGGAGCCAGGGCCGGCTGGCATTGAGAGGAGCGACTCACGTTTCCGCCAGGAGGCAGATCCTGCATTGGGTGACCTCCACTCCCATATTCGTGGCCTTGGCCGTGGCCGTGGCCTTGGTACGCCATGATGGTAAGATGCGGTGCCCTCTCGAGCTGCGGATTGGGTGTTTGCGCGCAATAAAGTAGCGATGCTCGACTCGGGGGCTCGAAGTCGTTCGAAGATGCGGAGGTTGGGGGTTTTCGTGTCTCGCCCGCGTGCAACGATGGCGTGGCAGCCCGTGCTGCTAAAAACCCTGGCCGGAGCTCTGCGGTCGGGCCAGGCTGCTATCAATACCCGCCCTTTTGTCCGGATTCTGGCGACCGAAGCTGTCGCACTCGCTTGCTCGACGACGACGAGGGATCAACCAGCCTCGAACGAACGGCAGCGACTGGGTGAACGAAGGCAGGTAGACAGGCGGCGACGCGAAGGAAAAGGGGGCACGCCGGAGGACAAGTGATGATGCGGCTGGGCTGAGATTTTGGGGGATGCAAAATGAAATAAAGAACCGGGCGGGAACACGAGGAGGGACGGGCTCTCAGGGGAGTGACAGTCGCTGAGGACGGTATATTTTGCGGCGATCCCAGGTAGGCCTTGTTTCACTCACAGCTCCCAAGCAAGGCCGCCGCAGCCACTCTCGAGCTTTTTCGCCCTCGCTCAAAATAGGGGACTGGCGCTAGTGCGGGCTGAGCCACTGGCAGCCCAGCAGCAGCCTCTCGCCGCTGGGGCTTCGCTGGGGCCCCATCCATCCTCCGGCCCAGGTGCCCCCTCCCGCCCACACGCGCGCTCCACCCACCACCACCACCACTCCAGGGCTACGTACCACCAGCGCTGGAGCGCCTTTGCACCTCCAGCCGTTGTCCCTCCCTGCCTTGCGTCAGTTGCCTTGACTTGGCCCTGGCCTGGCAACCTGGCTGGTTCTGAGCACCCTCCGCAAGGCGTGACGACGTCAGATGCTCCCCCAAGCTCGAACACTTGCCGCCCTTGCTTCCCTGGCCGTGAAATGTGCCGCGTCCCGGGACGTCACCACGATTCGCGCACGGGACGTGACAGCCTCCACGGATGCGATCGGCCGACCACCTGCCCTGCGCCAAAAGCAGGACGAGCATCTGTCTGTCACATAATATTCGTACTTCCATCGGCTCCTTCTTTTCCCTTCAAGCGCCCGGGCCGTCACGTCCCTGGCCACCCCGGTGGAATGGCGTCCGGCGCGAGCAATCCGCCACGGCCCAATGTCAGCGGGCGCGTGTCAGCCTCGCCAACACCCTGGACCGAGCCGAGAGTGAGCACCTCATGTCATGTCATCCACGGCGTCGCCCGGACAGCGCAGAGCCGAATTTTTCTGCAAAGCGGATTCCTCACAGCGCTGGTGCTGACGCGGACCGCGCACTTTTGGCCATGAGCGAGTAATCGCACTCTGTGCGATACGTGTGCCCAACCAACGCGTCCCACCAACGAACTGCTCCCGCTGGCGCGCCTGCGTTTCGTCCCGTTTTGCGTGCGCCGTACGAGTAACGACTGCGTAGTAAGGTACCAAGCGCATTACGACAGCCGGGCCCAAGGCACAGTACGAGCACGAGGTCGCCCTCGCCCCCGGCGGGCCGAATCCATTTGGCCGTACGAAGTACTCGTGCGCATCTCGTCGGGTGGCAATTGATGGGCACTGCCGTCCGATCGGAGAGCTGTATGCCGCAACACGAAGTCGACGAGCGTCGACGCACCACCACCACCACCACCATCACCACCATCACACTCATCCTTCCGGCAGGGAGGAAGTTGAACTTCGCCGCCCGCCCGACTGACTGTTTGCTTGGGAGACACATGGCTGCGCCGCCGGCTCCACCGACGCCCGGCCTGACCAGTGCCGCGACGCCACCAAAAATAGCTCGCGGCCGCGGAGGGCTCCAGGTTGTGGAGAGGCAGCTGCGCTGCCTTGGCTGCCATCCAATCTCGGTGGAGGCGGTGCAGCGACGAGTCGTGCGTGTCCTCTGCTCTCTCTCACTCACCCCTCAGGCGGGCGGCAAGATTCAACGTTGCCGGAAAGTCAGTCGCGTGAGCCACAGTTGACGATCCGGAAAGATCTCGCCTGTACCCGAGTGCCTGTGGCCCCAGAGAGATGCGCGAATCGCACGTTACATGGCGCTCGCCGCTGCTCAGTCGTGTCTGCCTGCGGTTGAGTGGGCTCGCTCTGGGGAACCTGGACATGCGATGCTCCATCTCCTTCTTGGCCACAACATCGTGGCCAGGATAGCCCAGCATATGGAGAGCTGTAGCAGCGCTTGATCAGCTTCGTCGGACACTGCTGCATCGACTACGCGCGACTTTGTTTTGCTCTCTATACCCGGCATCTCGTGATTCATGCTGCGTGGGAGACGACCGTCCTTGGATACCGGCAACATCCGAGTCGACAGAGACGCACGAATCCGGGAACTACGAGTACTGTACGTCGCGCGCAACATGCTCTGGCGATGCATTCATCATTCGTTGCCCAGCCGGATCCCTCTGAACGCTGCCCCATCCCTCCCCTGGCCAGCAACGTCCCAGAAACGAACGCTCTGCCCGCTCGCCTGGGACTGTGGTCCCGCGCCAAGAGATCTGATACCCGTTCATGCCGTCGTCCCCTTCAGGCAGTTTGCGAGGGGGGCCTTCGGGGAGAAGCCACGACAAATCTCTACACCCTCTTGACCCTCATTCGTGACCGTAGACCACTTGACTGTGGCCAGGTTTCAAACGATCGCCTGCTGTCGACGGTCGCGGAGGGACATGTGACGTGTGCGACACGGATGGTCTCCTGACCCAAGCCAAGGTACCGAGCCCGTGGTCTCGATGCCATCGGAGGAGCCTCTGGCCGTGCATGCCAACAGTAAGCTGTCAAGCAACGATGAAGTCCAAACTTCGAGGCCGGGGGCCGATTCGACGTCGCTCCCTCTCGCTCAGCTTCTCAGGCAGGCAGGCAGGCAGGCATTCATTCGGGTCAGCGCAACGAGCGCCAGGACCACCAGCAGATGTTCCGTTCGAGGTTGCGCGTCGGGCCCGCCGTGCGACGTTTGCTTGGCTGAGCCGACTCCGCCAGGGACCCACGCGCCACTGTCACAGCGAAATTACGTCCTGCACCTGCCCCAGGACCGACCTGCGAAGACGGCCCCATCAAGCCCGTCCCCCAGTTGCCGAACGTCCAGTCAGGCCAGCGCGCTCGCCTGCAAGACCGAGAGGCTCGAAACATTGCCAGCCAAAGGCATTTGCAGATTGATTGCCTCGCCCGCTGCAGAGCGCTGGCCCGCGTCCCGATTCGCCGGAACCCTAAATTGCCTCGTCCCGTCGGCAGGGAGAGCCATGGAAGCCCCAGCGAACGGCCGCCTTCGACGATCGCCCGTGAAACTTGATTGAATGCGCTCCTCCCACGTCGGTCGCCCGCTCGCTGCACAGACTGGTGTCGGCCAGGGAGGACGGGAGGGGGTGGCAGATCTGCCGATTTCGACGCGCGACCACCCAAGATGCCAGGATGCCAGGCCATTCGGCTGGTTCGTCACTCTCGTTCAGTCTGTGAAATGGCGGCGGCGACTTTCCTTGCGTCGCTGGAATGCTCTCATCGCGTCGCTCGACAATAGGGCAGCATGGCAGCAGCCCATTAAGCCCCCGCCGGCCGCGAGGAAGAGGACCCTGCGTGCCAGCCGCCGGCCGCGTCGCCGCAGCGTCGTCGGAATGCCGTTTTCGACGGGCCTTGGCCGGTGCTCCGAGGTTTTTTTGCCTCTGCCCTGCGCGTGCGCACAAGCTCGATGGACGGCTGCGGACGGCTGTGGATGGCTGCCTCGTCATGCAGGAGGCGATGGCTGACCTGCATGTCCAGCATCGTGTCCAGCAGCTCGTCCGTGCACGCGGGGCAACACTCGCACGGTGTGTCGACGGGCCCCTCCAACACCAGCCGTCGCACGAGTAGCAGCCACCGGCCAGGCGTGCCTGTGGTTGCTGGATCCGTCGGTGCTGGGCGCTGTGCCCCTCTGTTCCTGGCTCTCCCGGGGCCCACCAGCGCGCCCTGGCTGGCCGCTCGGCGGCGTGCGGCCCAAGGGGCCAGGGGCTGCGCCGCGGTCGCAATGCACTGTGCAGACGTCCACGGGTCTTCAATTGCCTCGCTAGGCCCAGCCAGCTCTAGCGCCGCCTGCCCCTGGCGCCGTCGCCGCCGTTCCACCAGCCCCAGGCCAGGCCAACCGTCGCTCCTCCCCTCCCCCCTTTGGCGCCTCCCAGGTCGTCCGTCTCCGCTCCATGGTGAGACCTGCGGCGACCCTCTTTGCTTCGTTTCGTCCGCCTCCTTCCTCCACCTTGCACTTCCATCGACAGCGACCATCACGCGCCGAACCGACGACGCTCCATCGCAAGCAGCAGCATCATCGCCGCCGCCGTTGCCAAGCGTCGAATCGATATCCCCTCGGCCGCCTCCCAACGTCTCTGCTTCGATTCACAGTCGCCCGGCCGATATGACTTGTCCTTCCCTTCCGTGATTTAGCATCATTACCATACCATACCGCCGGTCGTTCAACCCAGAGCTAGCCTCACAGTCCAATCGTTTCGACGCCATTTTTATTCCTCAATATCGCCGACGACTCTTTCCTTACGTCTCGTGCCCCGTACACGAGCATCATTCCTAGCATCATTAGCTCGGAGCACAGCACTGTCCGGGCGCGCCCTCGGCTTTTACGTTTACCAGCCTTCTCGGCCGCAACCTCATCGCGCCGTGCGAGCGACACCACGTACGTCAACTACCGCGACGACGACTTCTCAAGATGGAGGCAGACGGGCAGACGTTTGTGAGGGACTTGGCCGAGTTGCGGGAAGGTATGTAACAACAAGCGATCGCTAGGATCCGAGAAGCGACAAGCACTGACCGTTCCCTTCAGTGCTGAAGCACGTCCCCCAAAAGAGAGGATGCGTGAAGTGCGACTCCAACGCGAAGCTCCAGTGCCCGTCGTGCCCTCAAGGGCAAAGCTGCCAGTTTTCGGTCCCTACAGACTGCACGCAATGCCCTACGGCGGTCTGCCTTCCCAACGACACGTCGACGCCGCCACCGAGCAACAGCGGCGGCAAGTCTGGCGGCGACAGCGGGCCTAATCCAGGCCCCATTGCTGGAGGCGTTGTCGGCGGTGTTGCGGCCATCGCCATACTGACGTACTTGGTCTGGAGGTTTCTCATCCGACCCAAGAGATCGAGCGTCACGCAATCGATCTACGAGCCCTCGCGCAACTCAGCTCGCGATATCGAAAAGGACAACGCCTCGCGAATCACGCACCGCTCGTCCACCCACACAGTTCATTCGATCGCG
Organism: Purpureocillium lavendulum; assembly: GCA_029168975.1. Taxonomy (NCBI): domain Eukaryota; kingdom Fungi; phylum Ascomycota; class Sordariomycetes; order Hypocreales; family Ophiocordycipitaceae; genus Purpureocillium; species Purpureocillium lavendulum. The sequence continues at coordinate 407,128 of JAQHRD010000005.1, read as the reverse complement.
TCTACTGTCCTGACACGCGCGTCCAACATTATCCAGATCGCCTACATTCCCGGCGTCACGAACCGGGCAACACCAACATCACCGACCGTTCTTGTCCCTCCCGTCCCACCGATCCCGATGCATCACTCTGACGCGCACCGTGCGTCGAACCAAGACGACCAACACTTCTTCGTCCCCGGCAACCTCCGCGACTCTACGTATTCCGGCATCTCCGAGTTCTCAGACCGGACGTCATACGCACCACGATCCAGCATTGCTTCGACCATCTACGGCAAGCAAGCCCAGATTCAGACTCCTGCGCAGACCGGCATGCGAGCCAAGCCTACCGTCGTCAGCGTCAAGTCGGGCAACGCCAGCGGAGCTAACACCCCGCCCGTTCCCAGCATCGACTTTGAGAAGTTTGGTGGTCTTCGCCCACAGAGCAGCGCCAGTGTCTTTAGCGTCGGATCGACGTTTGTCAACAACGCGAACACGGCCACGCAGGCGCGGGCGCAGGTGGTGAAACTGGGGGGCGGTCTGAAGAAGATTGACGTCGGTGCGAAGTCTGAGGCCAGCGTCTCGTCCACGTCGCTCGTGTCGGCCCCGTCACCAGCCCCATCTGGCAAGAACACGGCCGGAGACTCTCCCTTGGCGACTGTCAGTGTCGAGTCGCCTTCTGGTGACCTGGGCCCGTTCTCAGACCCTCCGGGCACACCCCAGACCGCCAACACCACCAACATCCCTAAACTCGGCGCAGTCATCGAGGACGATGAAGAGCAAGTTCGATCCGGAAGCCGGACCTCGAAACGCCCTGCTTCGGCTGAGCGGGGACGTAGCCCGTTTGGCGATGAGCACGCTACAAAGGAATGATGTACGCTGTTATTTATGTGTTTTACTTTGTTTGCTGGGGCCATCGAACAGGCTCGGCCGCCGGCCGCCTGTCTTGTTGGTCCGACATTGTCTTTCTGAATATCCTCTTCAGCGGTGGGATTTTGGTTACCAGGGTTTTGGCGTCTTTTGGATCAAGGCTGAGGAAACGGTATCTAAGTGCGATTGGTGGGCGGTACACGTACCGCACAGCAGATATTTACCCCATATCATGAAGTTGAATAGAACTGATGGCTCTACATGGCATACTGCTCGCACCATCCCGTCAACGAGGAACAAATCGAAGCGTTGGCTCATGCACGCTGACTGGGCTGGCAGCTGGCGATTGCGTGCCGTGAGGCACGGTTCGGATAGTGACGACAGCATCAATGGCCGCAGCGTTCACGGGTTGATCTCATCGGTTGGTTGTCCCGTGCCTAGGTCCGGGCATGGAAACAATCACCACCTGTTTGCGTGACGTAACAGCAGCCGCTGCTCTTCCACCGTATGGCTCGAGCAACGTGGGAGCCGCGCACGAATCTCCGAGAGTCCATCCGAAGCCCGTTGGCCACGGCGAGCGGGCAGCGGAACGCACAAGCTGAGGTGTTTTTCGGCAACCCGGACGACCACCATTGGTATCCACCGAGGGCGCGTGTGGTTTTCCAGTTGTTCCAGCCTCACGACCTCTTGAAGGGCTTGTTGACACCGCGCGAGGACCCATCGCAGCAAACTCACACACGCACACACACGGGTGGTTGGTCGGAGACGAAGCACTTGTCGACGCGGCGGCGTGTCGTTCACGTGGGAGCAAGGCTGCGAGAGGACGAAGGCGTGCGTGCAGCGCCGGCGGCGGCGGGCCTGTGGCGAAACTCCAAGACGCTCCGTGTCGGGCGGCGGGCTGGCCAACTGCATATATATATGTGGGCGCGGCTGGCTGTGGTGGAGCGGGCAGGCGACGAGAGACGGAGAGGCTCGGGGGTTAGCTGGGCCATCTGCCAAGGTCCGGGAGCGTACCGTGATGGGCTTCTCGTCAATGTGTTCTGGAGCTCGACTCCGTAGGCATGTCTGAATGGTGTCTGTGGGTGAGTGATGTATACCACCGAGGGCCTGGAACTCCCTATATGCCTCAGCGAGAACATTGCCAGCTGCACACGTAAATACAAATATGCACGAGACTGCGTCTTGCAGCTGAGGCTTGGATGAGACCCTCTTCAGCGCCGTCCATGCGCGTCAAAAGCTCCATACGTGCGCGCGCCGCACCGGCCAACATGAGGCCCCTTTCCTGTCGGCAACGCCATCGCGTCAGGGCAGACGGGATGGTGATTCTTCGTTCCACAGCTGCGAGCACGTTACTGTACAGTACTAGACATGGGGAATTCATACACGTCTGAGAACTGGACTGTATGTTCCCCGCCAGCCCTCCGCTCGCCTCCCCGTCTGACACACTCTGTCTTTTGCCGGCCACGGAGCCACGATCCAGGGCCGGGGGGGGGGGGGGGGGGGGAGGGAAGGGTTGGCCTTTTGCCGGATGTGCTAGCGAAGCACGCCGTTGGGCATTCCGCCGCCGCCCCGGGGCCGGGGTGGGGGATGAGCGGTCTAAACTAGAGCGGCTCGCTAATTTATCTGTGCAGCGGAGCGGACAGGACGTGGCGTAGCGGTGGCAGCTCGCCGGCTGATGTTCCTTGGTGGTGAAGTGTGAAGTCATCGTCTGCGATGTGTGTGTTCTTCTGCCCACCCGTTGTTCCCGGCCCGGCTCGCAAGGTATCGCGTCCGCGCCGACCGGCCGGGAAGCGAGGGGAGCAGGGGCAAGTGGGTGGGGAGGAGAGGGGGGTCCGGCGGGCGCGGCCGACGTGGGAAGAGGAGGAGGAGAAAAAGGCCTCGTCAAAGCATGTACCTTTGTCACGGCGGAGGGAGTTGACGGGCTCGTGCTTTGATATTCGTGGGAGAGCTGCTCTGCGGTCATGGCAGCTGGCATGGAGGAGCTACATACTTGGTGCGCACATACGAGTATCCCATATGTACAGCGGTATTACCTCCTGTATCGGGACTTTGTTGGACGTCGAGGAGATTTCTGACAACCATTAGTTCCTCCGTACATGCTATGGGCTTTGCGGCAGGGTTCATCCCAACTTCTGTCAAACCCCTCTCCTCCATGCATTGTAGCCCTGTCCTAGCCTCCTAGGAACTGGGGAGCCAACCCCGCGGGCTCCCCCTCCCTTTCTCGGGAGTCTGAAATGAGAGGGGCAATACTCCTGTTGAGGGAATGCAGGAGATGGGGCCCGGGGCTTGTCGCCCAGGAGCTGTTGCAGAGCTTGAGGGGTGCCCAGAAGCGGGAGCGGGTTGGAGGAGCTAGTCAACACCTGGGATGACGACGACGGGGTCTGGCACCGCGGCAGACTTGGGATGAACACTTGGGAGAGGGAAGCAAGGTACAGTACTTGCAGTATTGTACTGTTACAGGAGAAGATAGCAGTTTGTTCCGCCTCCATGGCGTGACGGACTTGCCGCTCCAATGACACGGGGCTCATGCGCCTGCCGCTCGTCCCGGACCCTTTCACCTCCACCACTTACACATACATACGCATACATATGCAGAGTCGAAGGATTTTTTTTTTTTTTGGTCCCCTCTCTCTTTCTCAACAACTGCAGACGCGGATGCCTGAAACCGAGCTCGCGCGCGCGCGCGAGAGAGAGAGCGAGATAGGATTGCGCGAGAGCTTTCGCTGGCCCCTGGGCCGAAACGGGCATCTATGTTAAGTAACGTTCGTTGTTGGATGGGCTTCGCATGTTCGATGCCAGAGAACGTCAGATACTGTGCCATTGGCCATTTGGGCATGGACCACGAAGCACGAAGCAGAGGCAAGGTAAATGAGCAGGCAGTGATGCCAGCAACCCAGCCAGGCACGAGCAGTCCGTACGTACGAGGTACGGTAATGCTGCCGCTTTGAGTCGCACCAAAACTACGAATGAGCAAGGCAGTTCAACAAGTGCCGACGTCGCAACAAGCGGGGTAATTTTATTTTTTCTCCCTTTCATGTGCGCCCACCGACCGACCCCCTCCCAGCAGAAACGGTTCGGTTTGGCGGGCCTGTGCGATATATGTATGCGGTTCTGTTGTTCACCTTCGCCTTGTTGCTGACTGGTTGCTTTATTGATCGTGGCTCCGGAGCTGGATTACTACCGCGGTCCTGCACCCGCAAGGTGGTAAGTTATTTATTACCGGCGCGTTCCTCGCTTGCCTCGCGAAAAAAAACAAGGCAGGACTGTCGGCCATCTGATAATGCAGCGGGCGGTCACAGTCCCCGGGGGAGGTAGGCATACGTATCATGTCCCCGGTGATTTGTAGAACGGCGGCGCCCTAAACCCTCCCTCTCTAACTAGTCCGTACAAGTATGTCCTGTTCGACCTCGATGGAAAAGGGAAACTCCCCTGTCCGCCGCCACCGCCGCCGCCGCCGCCGCCGCTGTTCGTTCGTTCGTTCGTCCCTTTCGTTCCCAACACCCTGGCCTTCGGGGCGTCACCGGGGTGTCCGCCCCCCTCCTGCGCCCCCGACCCTGGGCTGTGTGTGTCCGTTGGCCGTTGGCGCAAACGCCGGTTTTATGGACAGGGATGGGGGGACGGACGGGTTGGCTGTGGCTTGTTGATGAAGCGACTTGGGTCAGCAGCGGGCATTTTTTTCAGAGAATCTGCGTGCTGCCCACGAGCAGGTTGACTTGACGGCCGAAAGGGCCAGTGTGAGGGCCAACCAGCCAGCCAGACCTACAGGCAGACGGACAAACAGACAGACAGACAGACAGACCTGGAGACAGGCAGCACTGCAGGGACATGTCACACCTGTCAAACGCCGCCGCCGCCGCCCCCCGCCATCCAGGAGGATCGCCCGCGCGGCGCCCGTGGCCGTCTGTCCTGTCCTGTGGGTGTGGGATGTGCTGGCCGGGCACCTAACTCGTTTCGGCCGTGAACCTGAAGACGGGCGCGGCATCATCGTCGTCGTCGTCGTCGCCCATCAGAGCGGACCTCACTCCTTCCCCGGCTGGTCGACGCCGACGCCGACGCCGACGACAACGCATGGTCGGCTCACCCCCCCATGTCGACGACAGACACCTCTTTGGCGCCTCCCGCTCCCTTTGGGAACCCTTTGGGGAACCTTGCCGAGCTAACGAAGCCAGGCAATCAATTTGTGCCAAGCGCATCTTTCTCCCATGCGAGCCTTGAACGGCCCAGCCTTCCTTCGTCTGCACTGCTCGCTCGTCAAGTAGGTAGGTACGCGCGCATGCCTCCAGTAGTCCGTAGTCCGCACGTTATTAGTTACCCGGCGTCTCGGGCGGTTCAATGCGGGAAAAATACTGGACGGACAAGGGAGCCACGTCGTTGCTCCATGATTTCTGTGCGCCGGGGTATCCGCGTTGGGTAAGTTAACTTAGTTACCCAGCCATGGCGGCCCCCATCTACATCTTCCCATGTAGGCCCCGACCTGCTGTACTCCGTAGTCATACAGGGAACACTGTACTGAGGTACGCGGCGGGCAATGCCTCGCTCGAGTGACATGGCAAATGGAACACAGGTGCTCCGTACTGTACTGTACCTCAGCCGCCGTGTTGCTGCTCTCCAGGCGCCGCTCTTTCTTCCCCTCTACTCCGTGCTGCAAGCCAACAAATCGAGCACCCTCATCGGGGAGCGGAGGTCCCTCCTCAGTCACGTTGCACGCGCTCGACGCGGGCGCATGTGCGGCCAGACGGGGGACGGGGGTGACCCCACGAGTCCACGACTGGGGGTGGGTTCACGCGCTGCGCTGGATCTCCCTTGCCTTTTGCCCTTTTGCGTCCGGGGCATGCGTGCGATGCCACTCCCGCGGGGGACGGCCTGACGAGACTCAAGAGGAGGCCAGCCAGGAGGGAAAGAGGGGCGGGGGGGGGGGGGGGGGGGGGGGGGGGGGGGGGGGGGGGGGTTCGGGTTTGCGATTGACGGCAAGCATTTTTCGGCAGCAGGCGCCCAACGCGCGCGCCCGGCTTTCTTCTACACGCGGGAGTGCCGCCAGCACCGGTGTGTCGTGAGTCTGTCTGTCTGTCTGTCTGTCCGTTCCGTGTGTATGCGGGCTTGTACTGTACTGTACATTGGCGGGTTGACAAATGGTGGTGGTGGTGCCGGGCTGCATCTGGCGTTCTGCGCCTTGCGTCAGGACGCATATACGTACATTGCGTGCATCCGTGTGTACGTATGCGTCTCTTTCTTTCCCTCGCCCTCTCTCTCTTTGTGTCTGTGTGTGTGTGCCTCGGAGCGCCTCTCCAACTCCCTCGTGCATCCCGAAAGAATCGCCTGTCGCGGGAACGCACGGGAAGCCCGCATGAATCCCCCCTCCTCTTCATCGGTCCATCCATCCGTCCAATCCACGTCTGTCCGTCTCTCTGTGGTACCCGTATACGAAGTACAGCAATTACCTCTCTGCGCAAAGCCCTCCATCGTCCCCTCATCCCCCATCCCCCCGTTTCGCCAATTGCACCGCATTGAGATGTAGACACAGGGGACGCGCTGGTTGAAGGAGAGGCGGTAGAGAAAAAAACAAATGAAGCCTGTGAAACGAGCCATGCCCGGCGGAGGCGTCTCCGCCGGCCGGGGAGGGAGGGGACCTGGCGCCTGCATCCCCGGTCGTGGGCGGAAACTCACACAGGTCATCAACGGTTTGCTCGTCTCGCTCGGTCTCCAGAAACGGCCCTGCGCCGGCACACGTACGCATATGTAGCATGTCCTCCTGCAGGCATGAGAATACCAACAAAGCTTAGTGCCCTATGTAACATCGCACGTCGCAAGCCACCAGAGAGTGCCTGCAGAAGTCCATGTAGACGTGCCTATATCACAAGAAGCTGTGGCGACGACAAGACGCTCCCCCCTCCCGCCTCTCTCCTGACCGTTGGTGACGGGCAGTATGACCTGCGTCTGTCACACGGAGCTACCCGGGACGAGGCTTCACATGCTGCTCTGGTTCGCATGCCAGAGCTCGGCATACGAGCATACTCGCGCGCGCGAGCATGCCCCCACGGGTCCTAACAGCGTCGGGCACACGGCAGGGAACGGTGTCAACGGTAACATGCGTCGGTGTTGGTGGCGCACGCGGCCTTGGGCCCAGTACATACAGATCCGCCGCCGCCGCCGCCGCCGCCGCCGCCATCGTCGTCGTCGTTGACGTGCCTGCTTCTTGTCGCGTCCCCCTCGCTACCGGGCCGACTTACGATATTCAAGTCGCCTCTCCTCTCGGCCAGTGAGACCGCGTCGCGCTCATCCAAGGTCTTTGAATCCTCCAACTATAGACGGATGAAGTTACCTCCTCTCTCCGGGCGTCTCCCTCCGCTCGGTTAACCACTCCCTCCAGCTGCTGCCTCACCCCCTCCCCCTGTTGGACGTCTGATAGAAATGCCACCTGAGACCGGCAAAAAGGCTAAGAAGAGCACATCGCTGTTGGTGGCAGCTTGTAGTGCCCCGAGCAAGGTGCGCATGCAGCTCAAGAGGAACTGGCATTCTCATCGCATTCGTCTTCTCGCTCGAGATTCCCCAGTGTCCGCCAAGACAGCAAAATCGACTCGACCAAGACTCCAGAACATCCGTTGCTTGCCTCGTCATTACTCCGAGATGCTGCCAGGGGACAAATAAGAACGTGGAGATTGGAGCAACCGCCTGCCGAGCAAACGCGGCATGGCAGCTCCAGGTTGAGTGAGCCTCGCAGCCGGCGCCAGCGTGGTGGATGGGGGAAACAAACAACAACAAGCTAGTCATAGAATTTGTGTAATGCGTGCAAAAGTCGTGAATACCTAGCGCCCCAGAATATGCCTCTTTTTGTTCGTACGCCATTCGCCGATACGGGAACTCGTTGTGCTTCGTTCGTTGCTCTCTGGTGTAAGTGTCGTCATGTAGCAGAAACGAGCTGCGCCCCCCTTGCCGTCGTCAATCGCTGAATCATCTCGCCCTCCTTGCTCGCCTCACGGAGCGCTGCTCCTGGATTTCGTCGTTCCTTGTCAGATTGGCGCGCGGGAGACCGGGGGGTCGTTTGCGGAGAAGACACCGGCCGTGGCATGCAGGTGAAAAAAAAAATGTGTGTGACCCCCTCATTTGTCGACAAACGCCTGCACCAAAACCAGCCACCGCCGCACCCGGGGCCAGCATCGCGCGGAGAGTGTCGTCGGGCGGAGTGAGAAATGAGAATGCTTATAATACCACGCATTTTGACTTGCTCTTCTCGCCGTCCTTGCCGCGCCGATACCGTGGAGCCTCGCGTTCCCGCCCGCCAATGTCGCCGTTGCCCGTGCGCGAGCGGCCACTGGAGCCTGCCGGGGGCCGTGATGCTTGCTGGCGTTGGCGGCGCAGGATCCGGACGACGTCGTAGAAGGCCTTTTCGACGTTGATGCAATTCTTGGCCGATGCTTCGACGAACTCGCAGCCCAGCTCGCGCGCAAGGGCATGACCCTCCTGCGTTGACACCTCGCGCTCCGTGACTCTGTCACTCTTGTTGCCAACCAGCATTATGGGCACGGGAAGCTGCGGGCTCGCTGCGGATATGGGAGACCCCGGATATGACGGTGACGACGCGCAAGATTCCTTGACGCGCTGGATCTGGTGGTGGAAGCGCTTGATGCGGGTGAATGAAGAGCGGGACGAGATGCTGTAGACCAGCACGAAGCCTTCGCCGTCGCGGATCCATTGATCCCTCAGGGCTGTGTATTCTTCCTGCCCGGCCGTGTCGAGCACCTCGAGCATGCACGGCTGGCCATCGATGACGACCTGCTTGCGGTACGAGTCTTCAATTGTCGGGTCGTACTGGCGCGACAGCTTTCATTAGCCCATGGCCGCCAGGTGAACGGGCGTCTGCAAGGCGGGGTCTCGGCCGCCGCGCGCCCGCGTATGCGATGTCGCGCGGCATCGCGAGAGGGCTGGGCTCGGTGTCATGGGGACTCACAGTCTCGACAAAGTGTTGTAGGCACAGCTGAATGGTCAGGGCCGTTTTGCCCACGCCGCCGTCTCCAAGCACCACCAACTTGTACAAAACCATGCGGCCTGCCATGGTTGCGGGCCAGTCGTGCCTCGCGCGTTGTGGACGGAGTTGCGGGTGCGGTGCGGTGCGGCGACACGGGGAGCTGATCCTCGGCGGGGGTGCGACAGAGGACCGATCTTGGACGAGGCGGAGGGAGGGGTTCTGCTGCAAAAGCAACAGTTGAGAGAGCCCAAGATGCCGATGAGAGCAAAGGACGCTGGCGGACGGGCAGTTCGGAGTCACGGCCGGGCGTCAATGGAAGGTCGGTGCACTCGCCGCGGGGAAGAGGGTTTGGCAGGTCGTGGTATGTTTGGTCGTCGCTGTCGGGAACGACGACGCACCTCTCTCTCTCGCACTCTCTCGCTCTGTCTCTCGCCCACTCACTCGCTGGCTGGTGGGAGCTTGCTTCTTGGGCAGACAGAGAGGGTCGGGGTGGAGAATGTGGGCTGCGAGCGGGTCCGGCTTCGTAGCGCAGAGAACGCGCGCCAGCACCCAGTCGAGACTCGAGAGGCGGATGAGCGAGCGATGGTTGGTCGTGGTCGAGCGCTGGTGGTTGTGCCGGCGAGCGATCCAGAACAGGTCGGGCGAAGCGAGCAAAGGGAAGAGGATGCCGTCGGCTGGCCGGGGGTTCGGACTCGCACGTTTTCCTCTGCTTTCTGTTGCTTGGCCGTCGGTCTATCTGTCTTGCTGCCCGTCTGCCTGCCTGTGTGTCTGTCTGTCCGTCCACGGAGTGCGGAGTACGAAGTACCTTAGCCTTCGTTCCGGCGGGGCGAGCGCGGCAGCAATGGGGCGGCCCAGGTATTACTGGGTGGTAGGTAGGCAAGTCCAGGTGTCAGCGCTGTGCTGTGGGCGTTCTGCGCTGTGCTGTAGGTACGACGAGCAGGTAAGGTATGGCAGGCGGGAGGTACTGCGTAGATACCACAGGACTGCCAGACGTGCAATGTTCTGAATTGGCCTTAGCAGGTGCAGCAAGCCCGCAGACAGTAGACGGCGACGAGAGGGAGAAGAGGAGGGGTGGAGGCTGCGGGCAGCACAGGGTCGGCGAGGATTGGCTTGGGTTGGACGGGAACGGGACCGGAACGGATAAGACAGGATCCTAGCCCAGAGGCAATCAGCGATGGTGGTGGCCGTGGTGTCGGTCGCGCTGGTGCTGATTGCTCGCTGACGAAGATCCCCCCGACCTGGAGCACGAGCTGGCCGGCCAGCAAATCGGTGCGCCGCGCGTGTCATGCGTGCCCAAGCAGCTGCGCTACGTGCTAACTTCCGATCGAAAGGACAACGACGCCGCCGGGCTTCACTTTATTTCCTCTTCCTTCCTTGGCGCTGTCGCCGCTCGGGTTGGGCGGTTGTGTGCCCGGTTTTGGACGGATAGGTGTCGGTGTCCAGCAGCCACCTCGCTCCCAGATGATGCGATGGCATGTCGAGTCGTGCCCACGGCCATCGGCGCACGAAAGCCAAACATGGCCGCCTTGAGCTACCAAGCAAAGTTGCGTCAGGTACCCCGTACATGCTGCTGAAGACCTGTATCAGGAAGGGACCGATTCTGCAGAGAGACGTGCGTTGGTCACCTTCGCATCCGCCGCCATGCACAGGCTGGGTTCCTGGAGACGAACGCCGGGGACGAACGCCGGGGACGAACGCCGGGATCCAGGGCCTGCGACGGCGACCACCTGGGCCCGACAAAGTGGCTGGCAAGGCTTGGGTCCTGCACAATCTGGCGTGTGTGCGTCGAGCTTGTTCTCAATGCTTTCTGCAGCCGCTTGAAGGACAAGGATGCATGGCGCTTGCCGGGGGGCTGGTTGGGGGGACGCATTCCGGGTTACCCTGCCATTGAACCTCGTCGCTGTCTGGGTCTCGCTGTGCAGCCGCTGGAGATCAGTGGATTGGGTCGGGATCCTAGCGCCCAGTAGCACCTCGCGGTTGGGTTGGGTGGCATGGTGGCATGGTGGCGGATGATTGATGCGAGGCCTGATGGTCTGTCCGCTCTCGCTCGTGCAGCTCCCAGTGGGGCGCTGGGGCTCTCCAGTTGCTTGCTGCATGGGTCATGGAGCTCTCCAGCTTGCCTGGCGGCGCTCGTTGACTTGGATCCATGAGGTTGCTTGGGTGCCCCCCGCCACCGGGATCCGACTCACCTTTCCGTCGCTGCTTCCTGGCGGCAGGCCGACGGCGGCTGGGAGCTGGAACCCACAACGCGGACCCCTGGGCCGGTGGAGGCGCCTGGGGACCGAGCCGTCGCTGGATGGGGGCCGCGAGGGAAGCCAAGCCCGGAGCTGGAGGGGTTGAGAGGCTGGGGGGCAAGGCGGCGGGTCGGCTTCTGGAGTCTGGCTCCTGAGGCACCGCCGTGGATGAATGTCGGCTCAGGGTTGATACCTTCAGACAGGCACAGTGCTCTTCTGTGCGTTACCGAGGCCAAGGGCCGGGATGATATGGCTCAGTCCGCACTCCACTGAGCTGGGTGCTTCAAGTAGACGTGTGCGTACGTGCATATTTGCGGCCCATCCTCCAAGTCCGGGACACAGCGTGAAGGCGTGCATTCGAACCTTCTGTCAGTGTTGCTGCGACGGCTGACACTCGCTGCCTCAAAGGAGAAAGCAGCCCGACACGTGCGTGCCCACCCAGCTCACAAGAGCAACGGCCCGCCGCGCGGGCTTCCTCAATGTCAAGTTCCGGGAGGGTGGTCATAAGTCGGTGTCGTGCTCCGTGCCTTGTCTCGATACTGCCAGTGCGGTTGTACCGCTCACTCGGTGATCGCTACCGCGCATCTGTGCCAGATTAGGTTGGCGGCCATGGAGCAAAGACACAAACCGATTGACCACACCACAAATGGGAAGTGTCGGACATGCCTTGGACTGACACATCTTCGGTCTTGGTTCTTTGTCTTGGCTCCAATTTGGAATTCTGCTTCCACCGGAGGTACTCGAGCTGGGTTCTCAGCAAGCATTGCTGTAGGCATGCGTCGTCCTTGAACGGTCCTCCGCGCCCTTAGCTCGGCGTCGAGTGTATGTACCCCGTAGACGCTTCGCGTCCCGGGTGCCGGAAAAGTCGACGGCATGGCGGCCGAACGCCGAGAGCAGGAGTCCTGTTCAAGCTTTCCCGTCGGCCTCACCTTGCCTCCCGCCCCGTCCGATGTCGACAGTCGATGGATGTGTTACTGCGGCCAAGAATGCAACCAGGCGGGGCGGTCTCGCAGAACGCGATTGTCAGCAGGATTGGAGCCCATAGTCCCACAGTCCCATAGTGCGACTTGGGGCTGAGGGCTGCCATCGAGGGCGACGAAGTCGAGAACAATGAGCCTTGTTGCCGTTGTTGCCCAATAGCCCGCCAGGACAAGAGAAGATTGTTGATGATTTTCGAACCTCAGAGCCTGATTCACCATGTCGGCCGATAGACCAGGTGGCAAGAGGGGCCTCAGGTTGCTGTCCGTGGTGCAAGGCAGGAGCAACAGAGTCCAGCACGGAAGTCGCTACCATCCCCTCCTGCCGCGGCAGCTCGCACTGCGCGGCCCACTCCTAGTCCGTCCGTTCTGTGATGTTTTCCTCGAGCACAGGATCACTCTCTAGTCTTCTTCGTCGTTCTGATAGTCATACCTTATCCGCCCTTGTTGGCCGTGAAGCGGTGTCGGCGGATTCCTTCCGGCGACCCAACCGGCTCCCTGCGTGCTGAGTGCGTCCACAGCGATTCCCGCCACCACCATTGCTCTGTGTTCCACCTACAACTGGCATTGATGGTACAGTACAGTACGGACTACGGGCTACGGGCTACGGACTACAGAAGCGCCAATCTATCTCGCGGCGGAACTGCGCCTCCCTGAGCTCGGTCGTGTCGAGTGCAGGCGATGCTACAATGCGACGATGTTGCCTCCCCTGCACAGCCGTGCAGCGCACCTCAAGAAGCAGACTGCCGAGGCAGCGATCCGTGTCTCAAGCACACCAAGTCGGAGCCAGCAGATCATAGAGATGCCTGTTGTGCGACCACACGCTGCCATGTGTTCGGATGGTACTTGGTACAGAAAACATTGGAGCGAACTAGAGCTTCAGACTCATTCTCATAGGAGCTTCCATGACTCGCCATGGTCCAGGGCCACGATTGCTGGACCTAGCCCGGCGTGTTCTGACACCAGGGCACTCTTGCCAAGGCATCCAGTCATGGCAGCATTGACATAAGCTTTCGTCCCAACGCCAAAGACAATTCTCGGAACACGGACATTACTCGATACCGACACTTGCCCCAGCCGACTAGTAAGTGGGCTGCATCGAACCGTCCTGGTGTGCCAGTCCCCATCGAGAGATGTCGGACATTCCAGCTTCCTCAGCGAGCAACGCTCATCGGCTCGGGTGTCGTCCCGCGGCGTCTCTGGCTTTGCGCGCCCTTGGCGCCGTGACCAACGAGAGGTCGAGTTTGCGGGACAGCCTGGTTCGCGGCGCTCTCTCCTCCAGTCCGAAGCCGTGCCGTTGGTGCGGGCCACGGACTGGGGTGTTCGTTTACAAGCACATGTGTCATCCTGGAGCCTTGGTACTGGCGGTGGCGGCATGGATTGGGATACACGTCCGCTCGACCTGGACTATTTTGCCTTCAGCCGGAACACAGGTACAATGTTGCCCCAAGACCCCCACGGAGACGGTTCTTTTCAGCTCTCCACGGTGAGACAAACTCGCAACCGCAACCTCTCTGCCGGGCGTGGATGTCTCAGACTTTGTATTCTTACGGCTGCCGCACACGGTCTCTTGGGAAGACGGCTTCGATTTCCCTGCATCGCGTGTCTGGTTTCAAGACGATCACTGAAGGCCAGACCCGACGCTCACGCTCAATTACCGACTATGTTGTCAGCAAGGCGTCGCGTCTGCAGCGCAACGGGGTCAAGACCGTGGACTGCCAATTACCGTGCGATTGGCTGGCGGCTTCGACTGTTGCACAGACACCTCGGCATCAAGCACGTCCAAGACACCACGAGCAACTGTCTCGGAGATATGTCCCCTTGTACATGAACCCGGGCCTCTCGCCATGGGATTTATGTACGAAGTACTTCGACTGCCAAGTGCCGCGCTCGCCGTCCTCTCCGGCTCTCTGCCGTGACCTGACTCGATACACCGTTTCGCGATTCATCATCGCACCCAGATTCGCGTATGGGTCGAAGGAAGGCATTCCATTTGTCGACATCCGTCACGCTGCCCCGGCATTGTGTCAGCGGCCGCTCCGCTCAGAAGGGATGACTGATTGATATCCACATGGCCACGTTGATAGATGCGTGCGACCCGAGACGTCGACAGGTGCCATGGTCCCTCCCCTCCCAAAAGTGCCACGCGTACGAAGTAGCCGTGCACGGAGTACAATACGGACTATGTAGCTTTCGATGGGTACGATCAGAGTCGCTGCGCCGGGCGTGATACCACGGCCCGCTGCCTTGGCATTGTTTCCAACTTCCGTGTGATCCGTCCGAGCGACGTCCTGTCGTGCCGTCGTTGGCGAGCTAGTCAACACGTATTTAGATTGGGGCTGGACGCATCACGACACTCGCCGATCAAGATTCGTCTGTGGTTACACAGCTTGGCAATTCTTGGTCGACTTTCGTCGCCCCCAACGCTTCGTGTAATCTACCGACGGGCGCGTTCCCGGCTACAGGCACTGATTCCACATTATATGTGAATGACTTGGCCACCAGAGCCAGTTCGAGGCATACCAACTGTGAGACGTGAGCCGGAGGCCACGGCAACAAGGTAGAGGTGCCGTTGCATCGAGGGACCATCGTCTCAAGGTCCGACGCCACGTCGCAAAGTAGAATCCTACGTAAATATCCAACCTACAAAGAACTTGGAAACTCGGAAAGCTACCAATCCTTCGGCATTGACCTGGCGCGGCCGATCCGGCGGGCCGGCATATCGTTGACCGGGGGGCGGAAGGAGGCGGCTCATGAGGGCTCTGCCGAAGTAATGACACGTTCATGACATGATTCTTGAATTCAATTTCTCCTTCTTGTACGCCGTGGACATGGGTCCCACGTTTGCAATGCAAGAAGTGATCCTGGGCGAAACAGCATGGCAGGGCGCCCAGGTTCAGGGTTCTTCAAGTTTACCCCATCACGACACGACGGTCCAGGAATAAGCTGCGGACATGGAGTCTGCCCACGCCGCAGGGGCACTAAGAGCAAGGAAGGCGCATAACGTATACTCGTACTATGCAAGAAAGAAACTCGTTCAACCCACGGCCGCCCGGATCGTCGTCATCGTCGTCACATCATGGCCCCGCGCAGCCAAGTAAAAGCCGGCAGCGACTCTCCTCATGGCGCGAGCTCGCGCAGCTTTTGGGCCAGGGTGACGAAGCCGTCCTCGCCCTCGGATATCCATAGGTCAACCCACTCTGGGGCGCGCTGGCGGCGCTCGTCGTCGGGGCTCCAGGCTTCCTCGCGCGGGCGCTCGACGTAGACGGTGCGCAGGCCGCACGCGCGCGCAGCCTCGAGGTCCTCGAGGTGCGCGGCCACCATGGCGACCTGGCGCGGCTCGAGGCCCAGCTCCCGCGCGGCGCCGAGGTACGTGGCCGGGTTGGGCTTGTAGGCGCGGAACGTCTCGCCAGACAGGAGGCGCTGGAAGCCCAGGTTGCCAAAGTCGTCGAGGTCGCGCAGCAGGGAGACGTTGCCGTTGGACAGCGTCGCCGTCGCGACGCGGCCGCTGGCGTTGAGCTGCGCGAGCCCGTCGGACGAGTCGGCCCAGGGGCGGAGGCGGTGCCAGACGAGGCTCAGCGAGTCCATCTCGGCTTCCGAGTAGAGCCCCTGCAAGCCCCACGACTGGAGCAGCGCCGCGAGGCTGTCGCGCGTGTGCTGGTCGATGGTCTTCCACTCATCGCGGTCCGGGTCAAAGGCGCGGGTGAAGGCGCCGTACGAGGCGTGCCACGCCTCTGCGAAGCGGCCCCAGCCGTCGCCGTCACCCTCGCCGTCGCTCCCGAGAGCCCGGACGCGCTCCCGCGTGGCGGCGTCGAGCGAGGCGTCCGGGGAGGCGAGCTTGCGGTGGGCGCGCAGGGCGAGCTCCTCGGTGATGGAGCCGCGCCAGTCGACGACGGTGCCGAAGACGTCAAAGGTGAGGCCCTTCACGTCGGCGAGCGGGGAGACAGTGCCGGGGGACATTGTCTCGGAGGCAGCGGGTGTGGTCCGGGAGGGTTCCTACTGGCTGTGTGGCGGCTTGAAGCAGTCAAGGTAGTACTCGTAGTGCCAGTGCGTTCGGGGTTGTGATGGAAGGGGTGGTGTGTTTGGGAGCACGATGGCGGTTAAGTGCGTCCATGGCGCAGCGCGCGATATGTCATGACGCCAGACCGAGGTGTGAGAAGCCTCGGGTAGACCTGCTGTACCGGGCCGAACACTGCGTCACATGATAAGCTTTGAGGGAACAGGGCAATAGGCACCAATTAACTCGTCGACTTGAGGACCTGCAGACATATGATTAATGTTGCCGTGTGCCGAAAGCGATGTCGTCTTCGAGCACATGGTCAATATCTCGTGAGTCCTGGCGCCGTAGGGTAGGAGAGCTCCATTGAGGCTCTCCGCGACATTGCCCCCAAGTCGGGTTCTTGACGCTGACATCATGCTGTAAAAAGCATGTGCGTAAGATCCAGGCTGGTTCTTTCGGCACTACTTTGTATGATTACCATAAATAAGTATCCTGGTCGATGCGTTTCATGTGCGCGGCAGACTCACCTCATGGAGTCGTCGTCAACGCACCCAATCGCTGTGTCAATCGACGGCATCAAAACATGCAAAAGATCATCACCAGCCCTTACGCCCAGCCAACAACCCGTTTCAAGTTGAAGACAACAAAGCCCCGCCAATCTCGCCTCCTGCTTCTCCTCTTCCGAAGCGAGCGGACGCCCGTCCAGATGGAAACTGGCGCGACGACGCCTCCCGCCACCGCCCGCCAGCCCGACAACCGTCACAAATCGTCGTCACCACGCATCCTGCCGGGGTATGTACGGGATACGTATACCCAGCCCGCGGCGCTACGACAGGGAAAGACGAGAAAAGGGCAAAGGAAGTGGAAGTGGAAGTGATTGATCAGTTCGTGGCTGGAGGCAACGACACTTGGCGTGGCCCCTCTGCTCTATACGAGCCCGACTTACACCATCGCACAACATCGCACCCGTTCTCTCTGCACTGCGGCTCGAGCTCACATGCAGCAAGGAGCGCACGCGTCACCAGATAGGCCCCAAACTCCCGATGCAGCGAATTCAGCGAGTGACGGGAGCGCACTCGGTTTCCCCCGAGCGCAAGAGAGGCCTGGGTCGGCCTGCCGTGCCATGCGGCTACGTCTGCGCGCTCCTGTTGGCCACAAGCGTGGGTGCTTTCGTCACACCGGACTCCCAAGGTGAATGTGACAGACCGGTGTCGGCCCCCGTCTCGCTCGGGCAGCGCGATCGGTAAGTGCGACTGAGAGTCTGCCGTCTTGCGCGCGCCGCGCGACGTGCGGCCCCTTCTCATCGTTTGAGACCTGGGGGCGCGGCAGCCCCGGCGGGCCGACGCGTTGCTGTCGTGTAACCGGGTCCATGTCCATGTTTCCCGCGTCGGCCCCAAAAGCCACCGGAGTGCGTTGCGCTGCGTTTCCATCGTGGACCTCTAGAAGGTCGCACAGACCGAGGGCCAAAAGCAAACGGCGGCCGATCTGAGCTGTGCGCTCCGCACCAGCATCGTGGCTTGTCTTGCGACGTGCGAAATGGAGCCCACAGATTTGCTTTTTAGGCGGGCTCCCAGCAAAGAGAAAGCAGCTTTGCTTTTTTACCCCTCTGGAGCCATGGGGCGGCGGGTACAGCGACGCGACGGCTCGATGGACCGGCCCGGGAGGTTCGCCTGGCGCCCGCTTCGAGAGGCGTCAAGCTTTGGCTGCCCACCACCTCGTGTTTTGCCACGAGGCTTGACAAGCAACGTCCCTCATGGCCGGCTCGACGGGTTCGCGTCGGGCATGGCGACGGAAACAGGGAAAACTAATTTGGCGTGGAGAAATTGGACGAAAACCTGCCTCAGGGTCCAAGCTTGGCTTCGGTGCGACATGCAGTTGCATCCATCCTCGACGTTCAAGTCAACCTTGATCATCCGAATCTTGTCACAGTAGTATTGGGCGACTGGCCGCAACTACAGAGGTCCGGGCGCCGCATCCAGTAGGTAGTCCGTACCAAAGATGGTACAGTGCAGTCAGTGCTCGCAAGTTACCTGCTACTTGCGCTGTTTACTTGCAATTCGTTGTGTCATTCAAAGCCACCGGCTGGAGGTGCCATGTGGGCTCGGCCCCACGCCCGGATGCAAGGCCTCCAAATCGTACCAGGCTTTCTTCCAACAAGCGGGTCGCTAGCGCGCAGACGATAGCCTGGTCTTCTGTTGGTCGTGCGCGCGGTGGCGGCGTTCTCTCGCGCACGACTTCTTGACCTGTCGTGGACGGCCTCGCAAGTCGGGACGAGATGGACGAGCCAAGCCGTCGGACCCTGGGTCGGCTAAGCCTGGCGCCGCTGGGCCGTTCGCGCCGATTGCCGCACCCAGCAAGGGCCATCGCTTCCCGTCTCCCCTTTTTCGGAAGTTGCTTTTTGGCCCGTGTTCTTCTGTTCTAAATATGAAGTCGGATCCCTGACTTGGCCGTTCGTCGTTGATATCAGGATTGCGCTCGGACTCGACACTAAACGCTGAGACCTGGCGGGATGGCATTCTCGGAGCTGCACGAACAGCGAGTCGATTGTGGTTCGCTCCTCAGCCGGCAAGACCGTATGAGCATGCCGAGCCCGCCGTTGAGTGGGAGCACAGACGGGGGGGCCCGACGAACCTTTCGTCGTTGACGCGGCTCATTGCTGTACTCGTAAGATGGGATCCAGAGTGAAAATGGCCCTCAACACCCCGCTTCCATGCGGCTAAAACGGGTAAAGAGCGCCTTATTTGCGGGCTGCTTTCGACTACTCTTGCTGGAGCTTTGACCCCTTTGCAGGACAGCTCTGCGTTGATGCGTTTTCATGCATGAAGCAGGCATTACCATGTTTGATCAGGAGCACAGTCGCTGCGACCGCGAGAACCGTCGCACAACAGCCGCATCTGTGCCTGAGCCGTTGCCGTGACCGTCAAAGTTGGGCCGACAGCTCTGCCATCTGGGGGCATCAGGCCATGGCAAATGAAGTCTCGCCGCCCCTGAACAGGGGTGATGCCTGTAACCCCGGCTTTCCGATGGCGAACCAGTGGGTTCCTCACAATGGCTGGCCATGCTCACAGAGCCAACGTGTCCCCCGGAAAACATCTGTGGCCGACGACTCGACAGGTTTTGCTTTGTCCAGTCCGGCAAAGTCGTCACGGCTCAAGCAGGCTCGACGACGTGCCCGGCTGTCGCGCGCCGGCTTGATTACTTTTCGAAACGCAGGCAGCACGAGTGGTGGTGCTCCGCACACACAGTCAGCCTTTGTCTAGTCCGTATGGCGGCCGCAGCTTTGTTGGTCGGCGTCGTCAACGTCGGCGCGGCGCCCGAACCCCTCGTCCAATTTCCACAAGCGGCAGACATGAAACGAGAGGCTGCTTGCCAGACGATTCTCTCCGAATGCTTGCCCATGTTTCTTGTCGATCACTGACAGCCCATGGCGTGGGGGAGCAGGCGCAGATGACCTGCAATCTCGAGGCTGAGGCGTGTCGTGGAGCCGGCCGCAATTCGGAGGAGGCCCGCCGCTGAGTCCAGGGCCACCATCCATCCCATTCCACACCACGGCAAACGCTGGGCACAGGCCCTCAGCACGAGTACCGAGGCCGCGGGTCGCCGGCGCCCTGGAAGATCGGGATACGGTGGACCGGGGGAGCTGGACGAGGATTAGCTCGGTGATGGACTTGCATCTGCGGACGGTGATGGGGTGCAGTAGGCGCGGCGCATGCGCTTGTCGCGAGGCTACCGGGCGCAAGTTGCTGCTGGGAGCCAGGTCCCGGCCGGGCGTGTTGGCAACTTGGACATGTCGCCGCGAACGCCGGGTGACGGAGAGGATGCCGGCGGGACGAGCGAGCCTGGGCGCGAGATTGCCAGCTCGACGGTCCCGATGCCCCGACAACGCAGTGCCCACGGTTCCGATTCAGGTTAATACGGGACAGGACAGGACAGGACAGGACAGGACAGTACAGTACGAGTATCACAGCGTATTTCACTCCGTACGCCGTACTCGTACGTCGAGACAGTCGGGTCCGGAAGTTTCCACGAGAGGGGATTATTATCAGTTGAGTTCAACGGCGCCGTGTCGTGCATGGCGGCAGACCGGACCAGGGCGACAGGGGCTTGACAGAGGCGCTCCGATGCAATGTGATGGCCGGTCCAAGCCACTGAAGGCGGCCCGGCTGGGCTCCGCGGTTTGACCATTCCCCAGCGGCCGGGGCTTTCCTTGGCCATGACCAACGAGCACGGCCTGCACGGGCGCGTTGGTGGTGGCGGGTTGACGGATCACGGCCATCTTGGTCGGTTCTGGCAAAGGGTGGATGGGTGGGTGGAGAGAGATTGGGGGAAGACCCTGGCCTGGCCTGGGCTGGCGAGCTGGCCGGGCCCTGCAGGCCAGGTCCAGGGGTGCAGGGTCGCTGAATTTGTGTTTGGCTGCTGCATGTGCCAATGGGGAATGGAGAGGCTCCAAGAGGCCCCGGCCAGATTGCCTTGCCTCACCTCACCTCACCTGGCCTGCATCACTTCGCCTGCAGCACAGCTGCCCCTCGTGGGCCTGCGCAGGCTTGGCCGCCCAGGCTGGACTGCGTCCGCTGCGTCCGCTGCCAATCCGGCCGGGCGCCGTTGGGCCAGCAGCGGGCCCATGCCCCCCCATCCATCTTCTTCCATCCATCCACGCGTGCCTGCTTGGCTCGCTTTGTCCCCAAGCGTCAGCGGATGCTTCCCGACAGGCCCGCCGCCTCCGCCGCAGTCGTCTCGTTGTCGTCGCCCTCGTCGTCTGCCGCCCTCTTTGCCTGGCTGCTGGCGTCCAGCCAGGACCGCTGATTTGGCCAGGTCGCACAGCTGGAGCACGACCCCGAACCTCCGATTTGCAGCGCCGGCGCCCAATTGAGGCCATCCCGTCGCCCATCCCCCATCCCCACTGGCGTTGCAGCGGTCCTCTCGTCCCCGCGAGCCCTGCCAGGGTCCCGACCACTGTCCGCGTTGCTTCCAGGGGCTCGGGTGTGCCTCTGCCTCCCGCTCGAGATTGAGTGGTCATGGAACGTGAGGCGGCGGCCCTCGGCTGCACGGCGGCGGCGACAGTGGCCTCGTGCCTGCTCCTGACGCTGACGCCCATGGCAGCAGCTGTGGCCACATGCCTCGAGCAACAGCCCTGAGATAATCTTGCTCACTCGCTTCATCATCACGAGCTGCCGGGGTCTCTCTTTGGTCATCGTGATAATAGGTGGATACGGTACTCCCACGCACATACATTAACCGCTGCAGCTCCTGCACCTGCAGCCGACTCCGATCGTCCAGACCCTGGCCCGGTACCTCGTCGCCTCTTTCGCCTCTTCATCCAATTTCCCCTCTGGGGCACTACTCGTACTACTGGGCGTGTGCCTACTTCGTCCCTACCTGCGTACCCGTACTCCGTACTCCGTACATAGTCGTACGTCCGTACATGGCCAGGAGAACGGACCCTGTTCCGCTGGTCCTCTTCGCATTGCCTCTGGCCGCTTTCTCTCCCTCTCCACGCATGAGCTTGTAGCTTCTTTCGTCGTCACCGTCACCCGAGCCGTCCCGTGGAGACCATCCCGCCTGTGCGACGACGCGAGCCCCAATGGCTCGCGGATAACTCTGTCACTCTTTGCCCGGAGAGCCCTCTCCTCGGGCTGCCGCGCCTGTCTCATTGTAAGCCATCCCGGCCGAGTCGCGCGCCCTCCTCGTCCCAATATCCCCCCCCAATCTCCAGCCTTCCGCCAAAGACTGCTACTGTACATATCTGGCGCAACACTGTCTCGATTGCTGACCATCCCGCGCGCAGTTTTCGTTTTGATATATTGATTTCGACACCCGATTTTGCTGGCGCGCTGCCTGTCTTTCGCTTATACCCACTCCCAGCCATCGCGGTCCGAGACGCGGCTCTGCAGGGCGAGCGAGGAGACCGGAGAACGGCAACACCTGCGCAATTGGTTCACGGCATGACATACAGACATTTACGCCATCGGCCCGCTGCGAGACACTGATTCGCCTTTCTTCTTTTCCTCGACCGACGAGACGGGCATATTAGCGACGAATCCCTCCGTGTTGGTGCTGGTCGGTGACAACCAAGACCCCGAGTAACTGAAACACGGCATTTGCTGGTGCTATTATTCTCGTCTGGAAACGAGCGGTGCGTGACCTTCCGTGATGCGACGCTTCTCGGCGCCTTTTCTGCTCTGATTTGGAGCATTGGGCAACCTCGGCAGCAGGAGAAACCATACTGACGCTTCTTGTCAGAGCGAGCACGCAAACTTTCTGCAAAAGCCAAAGGACGCAGACGAAAACTGCACGCTGTGAGTAGTCTCCCCACCCTTGTGCAGAGCGTCGAAAGGCGTTCTGGTCTGAGTCGTCGAGCTGGGGCATGCATTGGCGTGCGTCAACATTTGCTTTTGCAAGATGCTGACAACCCACAGAAGGTCGACAGAAGCAATTGTTGTCTACAGTAGATGCGTCCCCATCCAGTAGAACGTGCTGTTGCTGTCATTTCTCAGCTGCAGGGCTCGCTGTAAGCATCTTGAGGAAGTTGGTCCGGCCGACTGTCTTGCCCCGAAACCTGAGGGAGCAAGCCGCATTCGACAAGCCCCGGAAGGCTTGTTGATGCCTGTTCATATCATCCGACGGCTGCACCAAAGCCATTAAACGCATCTCGGGCAGCCCGATAACCTCGCAAAATGGCCGTCTGGGAAACGGATGATGAATTCACAACTGGCCTCGGGGCTGGCTCGTTGCCCACGCCTCAAGGCGGCACCCCGTTCAGAACCCCCTCGGCCGCTTCGAAGAAATCGAGTCGCCGCTCGGTCACCCCGCCTGGAAGGGGCACCTCGCCCACGACAATGTCGACTGAGAGGAGCGAGAAGCGATCGTCAAGAGACGTGACGACCGACGAAACCATCAGCATTCTGGACCCTCGACGATTCACGCCGACTTTGCATGCAAACCTGGTATCCGAGATCTTAGCGCTGAGACGGGACCAAGAGGAAAAGACGAAGCAGATTGAGAGCCTGGAATCTACCTTGCACACTGTTAGGGAAGAGCATGACAGGCTGCAAGTGACCCTGACGGACACGACCAAGGAGAGCCGCTCGCTCCAACGCCAGCTGTCATTGCTGGAAGGAGGAACCTCATCAGCACTGGGCGAACTGGCGAGGGAACGCGATGATGCCGTCGAGTCAATCGCCGAGGCCAAAAAGCGCCTCGACTCCGCGCAGCGCAAGATTCGAAGTCAAGAGGATGACTCTCAACGAGTCCACGACTTGTGGGCACAAGAAAAAGAGACCTGGGATGTCGAAAAGCGCAAGTTCGAGCGCAGGGTTCACATAGCCGAGAGCCGCCTGAAGGTGGTGTTGGATGAAGTCGCCGCGTACCAGGCCACGCACATGAACGGGGCACATCATGGCACCGGCCATGGCCACGACAGCGATGCGGAGGAAAGCGGAAAGGAGAACGATGCCGGCAGTGTCAGGACGATGAGCTTGACGAACAGCATCAGACATTCTCTCTTGCACACCTCTGGCGCCGGTCTGTTCCAGAATGGCCACTCTCTGGCCGACGAGCTGAATTTTGACGACGACGACACGGACATCGACGGCCGAGAAAGCGTGCTCTCGAACCACTCGAGCCCGGCAAAGCACCGCCGCAACTACAGCCGTGACAGTGTACCTAGCCGGATGCACCGTCGAAACCAGAGCGCCGAAAGCCTGAAGCGACCTGGGAGTGTGGCACGCGCCAAGCCCTTCATTGTCGAGTCGCTCGCAGAGGCGCTGGAAGTTGAGGAAGAGGAGGTTGAGGAGGACACAATTCTGGGCCAACCTGCGCGCGTGGCCATGTACGTGGACAGCGGCATTCAGTACTCACCGCCGCCATCACCTTCTCCTGAACCGCCGATTGTCAAGCCAGCCACCCCTGACTTGCCCATTCGTGGAAAGACGCCGGAAGTTGATAGCCCCTCGCGTGGTGACCTCGAAATTGAGGCGAACCAGAGGCGCAAGCGAGTACATGCGAGCCGCCCGCTGAGCATCGAGCCCCCAAGGATGAACAAGATGGTTTCGGCCGCCGCCCAGACCATGGATGGCCCACTGAGCCCCCCGAAGACGCCCCAGTCTCCCTACGGCGAGCTCTCGCCGTACTCGGACGCTTCGGAAGCTGTTCCCATGGTGTGCTCCTCTACTCAGACAGAGGAGCCAGCACGGACGTCCCGAGGGCTCAGTCCAGCTCGTCACACCGTGCCTCCCCCCCTTGCGATACCCAGCATCAGCGTTCAGCCGCCGACGAGTCGGCCGACAACTCCTCGATCGCCTCGACTTCCTCAGTACTTCAAGCATTTCGGTTGCCAAGTCAGCATGCCGATTTCGAGCGACACGGCTGATGCGTCTGTGCAGACAGAGGGCATTCAGATCGACAAGAGGTTGGCATTGTTACCGCCACACTTGCAACCTTCCGCCATCTCATCGCGACCAACGTCCCCTAATGTAGCAAGCGGGTTTGGCCAGGACAAGAACTTTACGCCAACCCCTGGAAACATTCCTGCGCGCAACCCTAGGAGATCCACCCATGGACGACACTCCAACGAGCTACACTCGTCGCCAATCTCCCGTGGTGCAGATGATGAACTCCACGATGCCTACCCTGGCCAGAACGACGACGGGCCTTTGGCAAACAACAAGGGCGCGCCAGTCAGGCGGCCCCATCGGTTCAGCAGCCTCTTTGCAGGCTTTGACACGGCAAGCTCGGATGAGGCGGACGAATTTGGCGACGGAGACTTGAGTGACTCTGAGTATCGCACCGCCCTATCCGCGCCTAGACCACAATCTATCTCGAGCCGCCCGCCGCGACGCGGGTCGTTCGGAACAGTGACAACATCTCCGGAGCAGCCCTCGGTTAAACCACCTGGGACCACCGTGAAGCCAGTCAGTTCTGAGTTGTACAACTCTTTCAATCTGGCGGAAAAGGAGAATCAGCCCAAAAAACATGAGAAGAAGCTGAGCAGGACCTACGAAAAGGCCCCTGCCCCTCCGCCGCCTGCTCCGTCTAGCCGAGCGAGCGTCATGCGAAAGGCAGCCATGATCCAGAGCGGTATCGCCAGTCATCAGGGTCGCTCAAGGAGCCCCAGCCTGCCTGATACAAAAAATCCCCCATTCCCAATTCCGACGCGCGCGAGTTCGCGCCAGCCGCCATTCAGCTCCAGCACGACAAGCGATGGACAGAGGAGTCCTACTCGCCGGGACTACTGGCATCGGAGAGGCAGCAGTCGCTCGTCTTATCAAACACACAGCATCAGAAAGGTGCGCTCTGCAGCAGCTTTGCCGCGGAACCAACGGCATCGCCGTAATGGCAGCCGCTCCCCTCCCCCGTTGTCGCCTTCCACCGAGGCGCCCGAGAGCCCTGGACTGCCGCCCTTGCCGCGCAACGACATCACGACGCCTCGCAATAAGGGCCGTCCCAGCAACAGCTATAAGAGACATCGCCATGAGCTGTCGACCAACACGGACAACACCAATAACACTGAGCCAACGACGCAGACGAACGGCTCCCAGACGCCTGGCGTCGTCGATGCCATTGCGCAGACCATGGTGGGAGAGTGGATGCTCAAGTATGTCCGTAGACGGAAGTCCTTTGGCATGCCAGAGTCGACTGGCAAGGACGACTCGAGCAATGATCGTCACAAGCGGTGGGTGTGGTTGGCTCCATACGAAAGGGCCATCCTTTGGAGCAGCAAGCAGCCATCGTCGGGCAGCGCCCTGATGGGCAAGACTGGGCGCAAGTGTGAGTTACTCCAGATATCAGACTCTACGTTTCTGGCGACTGACGTGAACAGTGACCATCCAATCCGTCCTCGATGTCAAGGACGACAACCCGGCGCCCAAGGTCATGCCGAACGTGTTCAACCGCTCCATCTTGATCTTGACTCCGCAAAGGGCCTTAAAATTCACGGCGACTTCGGCAGAGCGACACTACCTGTGGCTCACGGCGCTCTCCTTCTTGGCACACTCGTCTCAGGCCGTACCCGACATCCCGGCCCCGCAGCCGCAGGTCAAACTGCAACCGCACGCACAACAGCCATTGCCAGAGTTTGAGATGCCGCGGTCGAGGTTCAAGCGAGGTGGCATCAGGGACTCCATTCGTCTTGCCAAGGGCAAGACAAGCGTCGGCAGGGCGGGCACACCGAGCGTGCCGAGCATTCCCAGCGCACCGTCGTCGCGCATGGGTGACATGGCCAGCTTTCGACTGCCTGAGATGTCGTCCGTGGCGTCGGGTGGGCACAGCCGCGAAGAGTCTCGAGATGCTGCGGAGCCACCGTTCATCCCACGCTTCACGGAGCGGAGCAACGGGACGATGGCTCATGGCAGGAAGCGCAGCAATACCGGGGGCCATGTCGCCCCGCCTCTGTCGTTCCGTGGCTTCTCAGGCCCGGCGGGCACTGGAGCGCATCACAACTCGTCGGGCAGCACCGCAAACGCCAGTGTCGGGACGGCCGGCTCGTCTGACATATATCAGTCGCAAGGTTCGTCCAACACAACCTGGGGCCATCCCGCGTCTCAGCGCACATCCGAAGCGTCGTCACGTCCCGGGGGCAACTTCTTTGATGCGATTGGCACGGTTCGAATGGAGGCCTTCATCAGCCCTCTGGCGTTTTCACAATTCAACGAATACCCTGACGAGCAGGAGGAGTTTCGGCAGACCATGCGACGCCGAAGCAAGGAAATCCGAAGGAGAAACAGCCGCAGCCGGCACCGCGAGCAAAACGGCCAACGTGGTGGCCGTAGCGACCAGTACAGTCGAGGCAGGACCATGGAGGATGATTACTTCAAGGACGACCCCTTCAAGGGCTTCTAGACGCCACGGCCGAGCAATTTTTGGTTGAGAGCACTTCTGCGTTGCATTACATACCAGCTTATCAGCCGCTTGCGTTGTTGCAAGCCGCGCACCACGACGGATACCCTTCAGTTCTATTTTGTATTTTGTTCGAGCTATTACGCCTTGGGCACGTTTTACACGGTTTGTACGGCCGGAGTCGCCTGGATCTCATGCCCTCTGCGGGCTGATTTGTCTTGGGGCGGCGTTTTTGAGGGGGAAAGGCCTCCATATCTGGGTGCCACCACTCGGCATGATGGCGGTGGGAAGGGTTTGGGGGGACACTTTGTACATGTCTCGTGTGCCCAGTGCACGTCTGTATTCATGGCTTTTGTCAGGCCTTATCTTATGGTCTTCCTGGACCGTTTGGTAGATAGGCTTGCAAATGGCAAAAGCGATTGCTCCGGCCACCGGGCTGCATGTGGTCACTGTTTGCCCCCGCTGTTGCCTGGAAGCTCAACTTGAACGTCAGTGAATAATTTGTACATGGAAAGTCTTTGGGAGTCCTCCGTATCGGTTTGTTTTATTGACTTGTTCTTTGGGAAGAGCCCCTGTGACGCTGCAGCCAGGACCTGCTGGCATGTGCGTGTACTCGTATTAGTCGTGGTGTGTCTGTCTACCCCGCTGGCACCACCACAGCAGCCAAAAAAAAGTCTCCCTCCTCAACTTCGCAGCTTCACATTTCAAGCCCCGCCATCCATCTCTCCCCGACGCCTTGGACATCCGCAGCGCGCCTCGGCACCACCCTCCCTGGCGTCCCTGAAGCGAGAACCCGAGCTGCCGTAGGTAGCAATGGAGGCGTCCGCCGCCGCCGCCGCCACCACGGCCGCGGCGTCCGAGACGCTCGAGCAGGCGCAGGCGCGGCACCGCAAGGAGCTCAAGGACCTGCAGGGCCGCATCACCAACAAGAAGAAGAACGCGACCAAGAAGACGCGCAAGGGCGTCAACGACGAGTGCGCCGAGATGGAGCGGCAGACGCGTGACAGGCACGCCGCCGAGCTCGCCGCCCTGGCCGGCCCGTCAACGGACGCCGGCGCGGCGAACGACAACAACGACGACAAGAACAATGCCGACGACGACGACGCAGTGCGCGGTGGTGGTCTTGAGACGGCGACGGAGAAGCTTAGCATAGGCAGCCAGGCCAACGGCGATCAGAACGACGCCGCGCCGACGAGCAACCCTGCCCCCTCACAGCAGCAACAGCAACAGGAGCAGCCCGGCAGGAAGCGCAACCGCCAAAAGGAACGCCTCGCCCGCCGCGCCGCCGAGCAAGAAGCCGCCGCCGTGCGCGCCGAAGCCGAGGCCTCCACCATGACGGATCACCGCGCCCTCGAGAGCGAGTACATGAAGAAGGCCTTTGCCGCCAACGCCCTCGAGGAGAAGGACATTGCGCCCGACGGGCACTGCCTCTTCTCCGCTGTGGCCGACCAGCTCGCGCAGAACCAAATCCCCCTCCTCGCCGGCGCCGGGCCCGCCTCGACGTCGACACCGGCCAAGGAGCCTGCGTACAAGACGGTGCGCAGGGCCGCCGCGGCCTTCATGGCGGAGAATGCCGATGACTTTGCGCCGTTCCTCGAGGAGGACCTGGACGCGTACGTGGCGAGGGTGCGCGACACGGCCGAGTGGGGTGGGCAGCTGGAACTCACGGCGCTGGCGAGGCGGTATGGCGCCGAGATCCGCGTCGTCCAGGATGGGCGGACGGAGCGCATCGGCGAGGACGAGGGCAAGGCCACCGGGAAGACGCTGTGGCTGGCCTACTACCGCCATGGTTATGGCCTTGGAGAGCACTACAACTCGCTGCGGAAGAAGACGACAACATGAGCTCAAGCGATCCGCAACCCTCATTCCGCTGTCTCACGTCCGAAATACGTCGATGCGCAATTCAAATGCATGACAGCCACCGTATGGCGACGACACTGAGTTTCAAAAGGCACCATTCATGTGCATGGCCGCGTGGCGTTGGCGCTTCTCATGGAAACTTGATTCAAATCACTTTTGGCGCACTGGGCATCATTCTATCATAGGTTCTGCAATCTCTTGCCCGGAACACTCTCGCAGTGCCCCGGCACATGGCCGAGGTCACCGCATCCACACGGATATGAAATCCATGACTGTGCCGTCCTCAGCCGTGCCTGCGGGATGCGTCCGTTTCGGCTTGATGATGCTGAGGCGATGCAGCTCGCCCTCGCAGGGCTTGGGGCTCGGCTTGAGGACGACGGTCCCGTCGGGGTTGTAGGTCACCTCCTCGCCGGGAGCCGACAGGAGGGCCTCGTACACCTCGGGGTTGAGACCCCACGGCGGGCCAGGCTCCGACAGAGGCTTGCCGGTCGGGAATTCGAGGCAGACGAGACGGCCCTTGGGGTGGATGAGGTCGGCCATGCGCTTGGCCCAGCGAGGACGGGCGTCGGGTGGCAGGGCGCACAGGAACTGCGAGGAGCTGAATTAGCTGGAAATGCACAAGACGGAAGCACGCTGCCAGACCGAGCGGGCACCATTCGTCTGGACAGCCAGCAGGAAGAAGCACTTACAGTGTAGTCGTAAATGAGATCAAAGGTGCCTGAGCCGTCCGTGCCGATGCCTTTGGACCAGCTCTCGTCGAAGAAGTCGCCCGCCAACCAGTTCACGTCACCCTTCTCCAGGTCTTCCTGGAAGAGCTTATATTCCCCTTTCCTCTCAGCGTCCTTCCTGTTCTCCTCGGCCATGCGCACGGCGTCGTGGCTGTAGTCGAGGCCCCAGACGTCGTAGCCAAAGGAGCTCAGGAGGAGGACATCGTGGCCACGGCCGCAGCCGGGGACGAGGGCGGTGCGCCGGGGGGCACCCTTGACGAGGTTGCCGCGGGGGTCGCGCTCCTGCGCCGGGGGCACGAGGTCGTCGCGCTGGGCGAGGAGGTCGGCGAGGGCGGCGGAGGGGCCGGCGCGGTCCCAGGGCGTGAAGGACTGGCGGTAGAGCGAGTCCCACTGGGCGGGATGCGAGGTGAAGGGCAGCGAGGCGAAGGTCTGCTGCAGGCGGGAGCGGTCCTCGGCGGTGACGCCCGAGGTTGAGCTGCTGGTGCTGCTCTGCATGGATGCTGCAGACATGGTGACGCTGCAGATGCCGGTGCGGGCGGCAGTGGTGGTGGTGGTGGTGGTGGTGGAGGGGTCTGCTGTCGCACGCGGGGCGGTCCGGCTGTTAATCGCTGGAGCCGGTCCTCCGAGGCAATTGAGACAGCAGGGGCCGAGGCGGGATGGCGATGGTGGCCTAGGCGATGCAATCGATCATGTACTCGTGGCAGCGATGGGGCGATGAAGCGCCCATGGGAGACAGACAGGACCAAGACGAGGACAAGAGACGGGGGGAAAAGAGCCGAAGCAAGAGGGAAAGAGAAGCAGCAGGAATCGGGAGCGGACGGCGACGGCGGGGGGATTCTCGATCCACGGGGGGATGGTGGGCGGCCCATCGAACGTTTGTTGGTGGGGTTTCCCATTGCAGCCGCCGCTGCGGCCAGAAGGGGGGAGGCGAAGCGCCTGGCTTGTGTGAGTCGCGCGACCTGCTTCCGTTCCGATGGAGCAGCAGATGGAGCCATCGCGCAGTGCGGATGCTCGCAACTGGGCAAGCTACCCCGTGGATTGCGTGCGTGCGTGCCCTGTAACTGAGGTGGTGTGGGGGCCCGTCCAGTGCTTGCCCCCCCATCTGGCCATGGGCTGCTGAGGAACGACGTCACTGCCCGGGTTGCTTGCCCCGGACTTCGGCGACGGGTGCTGGAGGGCCGGCTAAGCGGTCGTGGGTGGTTGTGGGCCGCGTGCCTGCGCGTGGGAAGAGGGAGGCTGCATGGTTCGACATTGACTTCGTTTCCCCTTTTTATTTTGTTGAAGCCATCACCAGTCTGTGGCGGCTCCTCAGTCCGAGCTGAGAGGCAGGGTGTTTATTGATATGGAAGCTGTGAGACCAGAGCACGTGCTCCTCACAGGATGCGCCTGCCGAATTTGGCTGCGACGACGTCCAAGCTCCAATGAGTGATCAAAGTGTTACTGCGAAGCCCGTACGAAGTACTTCGTACAGTACGAAGGTACGTACATCAGACACGTCGCGCTACGCAGATAAACGGCAAATACTGGACTACAACCAAGCGTGCAATGATCATCAGATGCTTCAACACTGCCTCGTGTATTAAACGTCGTCTCGTGAAAAAAAAAAAAAAAAGACCGTGAAACCATTGGAATCGTTAGAAACAGAATGGCAGTTTCCCTTCATGTTGTCCAGGCACCGCCGCGTACGGGGCGTGTTTTTCGGTTGAAGACTCTGGTGAGTCGTCGTGTCGTCCACGTAGGGCACGCAGGGCACCGGTGCAGGAGTGACAGAAAACATTCTCCGAGCATCTCTCCCCCTTCGTCCTACGAAATTCGAATCTCTCTCGAGGTTTCGTCATTGTCCGCCGAGTCCCCATTACAGACCGATCCCTTTCGAAAATAAAACATATCCCTGTCGAGAAGAAGAACTGCCCGGGCCTAACACAATGCGCAGGCGGACGGACGTGCGCCATGAACATGTGCTTTGATTAGAGGATCAGGGCGGCCATGACGACGGCGGCCAGTGCCCCGGCGCCGCGGTCGGCGTTGGCTCCGGCGGTGACGACGGCAGGGGGGACGGACGTGCCCGGGGCCTCTGGTGTGGGCACGACTTCGCCGCCTGGGGTGGTGGTGGTCACGAAGCCGGACGTCGGCGGCGTCAGGGGGTTCGTGGGCTTGACGGGCGAAGGGCGAGGGTGCTTCGTCTCGGCCGCGGGGGTGGACGCCGCGGCGGGTGTCTTGTGGGTAGACGGCGCGGGGACTGGCGTCGAGGGGGCCGGCTCGACGGTGCAGTTGGGGCACGGAGGCGCGGGGACCGGGGTCGAAGGGGCCGGCGTCTCGGACTCGGTGGTGCAGGGCTCCGTCTCGGTCGCGGTCTCGACGGTGCATCCGGGACACGTCGGGGTCGGGACCGGGCTCTCGGTCTCGATGGTGCAGGGCTCCGTCTCCGTCTCCGTGGCAGGTGCCGGAGGCGGAGGCGGCGGGGCCGGCGTGCCGGTGCACTCGCCGTTGCAGTCGGTGGTGGTGAAGGTGCGCGTGACGGTCGTCTGCGCCGCGTCGCCCGTGCACGCGCCGTTGCAGTCCGTCGTGGTCAGCGTGCGCGTCACCGTCGTCTCGACCGCCCCCGTGCATTCCCCGTTGCAGTCGGTGGTGGTGAACGTGCGGGTCACCGTCGTCTGCGCCGTGTCGGTGCATTCGCCATTGCAGTCCGTGGTCGTCAGCGTGCGCGTGACTGTCGTCTGGCCCGGCTCCTCCGTGCAGCTGGTGACGTTGGTCCAGGAGGTGACGGTCACGGGCCCGGGGTTCTTGGTGGTGGTGTCGATGGGTGGCGGTGCGGCGGTGGTACTGTTCCGGGGGACTGGGGCGGTGCTTGTCGCGGTGGTGTTGGCCGGAGGAGTCCACGGCGCCGAGGACGAAACCGCCTGTGAGCTTGTGACAGCGGGCGTGATAATGGGGGTTGAAGCCGTAGAAGTGGCCGAAGTGGTTGGAACCGCCTCAGTGCTGGAAGCAGTAGCATTGCTGCTGGTGCTCGTAGAAGGAGTCGCAATGCTAGACTCCGTAGAACTGATGATGGTGCTCGAAGAGGCAGAAGTGGTCGAGGTAACTGCTTCAGCAGAAGTGGTGGTGCTGCTGGGCTCGGCAGAAGTGGTTGAGGTAGCAGAAGCAGTCTCACTGCTAGACTCTGTAGAAGCAGTCGAGGTAGTAGACGTGACTGCGCTGCTAGCCTCGGTAGAAGCGGTTGAGGTAGCAGATGTAGTCTCACTGCTGGACTCGGAAGACTCGGTGCTGGTGGCCGAAGTCGTAGAAGCACTCGAAGTAACGGATGAAGTCATGGAAGTGGTGATAGCGCTCGAAGTGGTAGAACTCTGGTATGCGTCGCACCTCCTGTCGTACTCGGTCCACACTTCCGACGGCGTCCAGGAGTCGCAGCGAAGAAGACAGTCCTCCATGTACTCAAACAGCGCGTTCCGGACGTTGGGCCGGCACATGCAGTCGAGCTCTTCGAAGCCCTCACAGTGGACATCAGGAAGAAACCTGTCAAAGCAGCCCCACTACATAGTTTATTAGAGAACCCTTCTTCAGTATCATTGATCTTGCCAGGTTGGCAGCTTCATTATATGACTTACAGAGCACTGAGGCATTCCGGGGTACTCCTTGGCGGCGACCGCGCCCATGAGGGCGATGAAAACGAAGACAAAAGTCATTGCGAAAGTAGTGAGCAACGCTCGGGGCGGATGGCGAGGCACGTAATAGCGAAGGTAGGTGGAAGAGTAACGATTGGGGCGGCAATGACGCGAAGTTGATGCAAGGCGTGGCAACGACGGAAGCGAGGGAACAGGTCTTTAAAGAGATAGACACGGGAACTTCTCACGGCATGGCCTGATTCACGAATGTGACGGTGATCTCTTGGGTGCCGTCGACCTGGGTCAGCAAGGGAGCAGCAGGTTTGTCCATAAAATAGACTGCCTCGACCGTCGTCTGCGCCTCGCAGGTGAGAGTCGAGTACGAGCGAGTTTCTATTTTTGCAACGCCAAAGTTTTCGCAATGAGGAGATTTCTCCCCTCCTCCGAGAGACGTGAGCTTTTGCCACCAGGTTGCTAGAGTTTGTTCTTCGCGGGGGATGAGTTTACGAGCAGGGTACGGCGCCGGGGGAAGTCGACGGTCGACATCCGATGATGGGCTCATACCACAGTAGCCGCACCCGAGCGTGGCTATGACACCGCCTTGGTCGTCGGCGGCAACACGACAGCCGCGACGAATCAGCAAGGGCGGGGGTGCGGGCTGTGGGCTGGGCCATCGGAGCAGGAAGCCGCTCCTGGCGCGCCGGCATTGGACCATTCCGGGTGCTCGGCGGCATTCCGGCTCGTACATGATGCGGATCGTATGTCCGTCGGCGACCCCTCCGTGATGGTGAAGGGATATTGAGTTTTTGCCGCGGGTGGGCGGACTGCGCCGCCGTGGATTCCTATGAATGCTGTTTGTCCAGTCTGTCCCCGGCTGGAGCCTATCGAGACGCTCCGGAGCCTACCACCTCCGTTGGACAGGCCAAGAACGATGGTACGCAGTGTGGATGCGTTCACGCAGGGAGAGGGCGGCCTGGCTGCTGCACCGGAGGCACCCGCTGCCGAGTCGAGCGGGCGCCCTTGCGTGGTGCACGCTGGGTCTACAGAGTTGTGCCAACAGCGCCTATCGACGTGTTGCGCGAAACAGCCCCAAAGGTTTCATGTCAAAGCATTCTGGCAATTCATGCATTCAGTGCGGTGAATGACCCGCCTTGTCACCGGCCGTTCGCAGCAGCATGAGTGGAAGCAGGCCGTTGCGCAATGAAAGAGACGACGCTTTCCACGGCTCCCTGTCCTGCCAGAGGCTGCTTCCGCGTATGCCAGACAAAAGGTAGTTTCATTGCGGAAATGCAGTGGACTTGTGCAATGTACAATAACCTCCAGAGTCTGTAGCGCGACGGGACGGCCCCGGCCAAGCGTGCCCAGTAGCAGTACCGGCGCTACGGACAGACGCCGTCCGGGGCTCCGGGATTCGGGATCCGGGCCAGGCCCCGCAGCCGCCCCGGCACCAGAAATATGTACAGTGGAGGGGCCGGCCGCCGCGGCGCTAGCGACGTGCCTCGGCTCGGGCGGCGCCCCCATTGTGGCCGTGATGCCGACCGACGTCGTACAGGAATTACATCTCGACTCTCTTTCCTTTCGCATCAACTGCCTGTCCTGCATCTACCACCACAACCACCACGGTCAATCTCAACGTCGAGCCTCGCCACAATGGATGTTGAAAGTCTTTTCGGAGTCAAGGCAAGTACTCGTCGTCTCGTTGGACTGCTACCCCGTGCAATGCCGGCTGACATGACCGCCTCCCCCCCTTCCAGGGCAAGGTCGTCCTCATCACCGGAGGCAAGTAAACCCCCTCACCCACCCACCCGCCTGTCACCGCAGTGCGCCGGGCCTAACACCAGGCGTCGCGTCGCCGCCGTCGTCGCAGGAGCCAAGGGCATCGGGCGCATGATCGCCGAGGGCTACGTCGCCAACGGCGCCAAGGTGTACCTGACGGGCCGCGACGCGGGCGCGTGCGAGGCCGCCGTCGCCGAGCTGGCGCCCCTCGCGCGCGCGGCGGGCACCTCGGTCCACGCGCTGCCGGCCAACCTGCAGGAGCTGTCCGAGTGCGAGCGGCTCGCGGCGGCCCTGGCGGAGCGCGAGCCGGCCGGCCTGCACGTCCTGCTCAACAACGCGGGCGCCTCGTGGGGCGACAGCCTCGACTCGTACCCGGACCACGCCTGGCACAAGGTCCTGACGCTCAACCTGCACCGCGTCTTCACCCTCACCCAGCTGTGCCTGCCGCTGCTCGAGCGCGCCGCCACCCCGGCCGACCCGGCGCGCGTCATCCACATCGGCAGCATCGACGGCATCCGCGCCCCGACCGTCAGCAACTTTGCCTACTCGGCCAGCAAGGCCGGCCTGCACCACCTGTCGCGCGCCCTCGCCCGCGAGCTGGGCCCGCGCCACGTCACGAGCAACGTCCTCGCCTGCGGGCCCTTCCCCACCAAGATGATGAAGGCGACCCTCGACTCCTTTGGCGACGTCATCAAGAGCGAGGTGCCGCTCAAGCGCATCGGCAACCCCTCCGACGTGGCCGGCTCGTGCATCTACCTCTCGAGCAAGGCGGGGTGAGTTCAGCGTACTCGTACCTTGGGACTTTTCAGTGCTGACCCGTGTTGCCATACATAGCGCGTACTGCAACGGAGCCTTGATCAGGGTGGATGGTGGCGCGTCTCTCGCGTCCAAGATCTGAGTTGGGTCCTCGGTGGTGGGAAATTGCTGGCAGAGCATGAACGGACCGAGTACGAGCTGGCGGGCGTGTAGACTTGCCATGCAGTCTCATTTCATGGGGGAAAATAGCGTAGTGTTTGAATAAAAGACGGCCAAGGGTCCTTGGACATTACGGTATATTTGTGCTGTACTGGACCTTTCTGGCACAGAGGCAAGCAAATGCTGGAGAAGCAGAAAGATCAAGCATTCTTCTATGTCTCGTGTACATCAAATGTTAATAATGAACTGTCAATGACCAACCGTCTGCGAATGCGACGCGCGTCTCGACGGCGACCAAGCCCCTTGGTGGCATCTCAGGTCCAATTCGCGCCCTCCCCCCTTCCAAGTCCGTCCACCAAACCGCTTTCCATGCCCAGGTATCAATCGCATGACGCCGGATCGGTATCACCCCATCCCCAGCCCTCACGCAGCAACCGCAACAACAGCCGCCGCAGCCACCGCCCCGAGCACCGCCCACCGAACCCCGTCCCTCCCCGCGGCCGAGTCCTTGCCCGCCGTGGTCGTCGCCGCGCCCGCACTCGTCGTCGTCGCCGTACCCGCCGCCCCCCGCCGGTGCTGCTCGGAGTCGCGCTCGCGCTCGCGCTCGCACCGCCGCTGCTGCTACCACTGCTGGCTGTGCTGGTACTGGTGCTGGTGCTGGTGCTGCTGCCGCCGTCCACCTTGGTGCACTGGCCCGCCTTAGGAATGGTCGGCAGCACGGCCGGGTCGCACGCGGGCTTGGCCTTGTCGGTGGCCTTGCCGGCGGCGAGCGTGTCATTGGGCTGCGTCTTGAGCGCGCAGTCGAACAGCCAGCACTCGCGGCACCCGCTGTGGTACAGCGCCGTCAGGCACGCGTCGTTGAGCCCGCACAGCGAGTTGCACTCGGCCGCGTCGCTGACCGTCGTGTCGCGGATCACGCCCTTGGTCGCGGCGTGCGCGGTGCCTGCGACGGCGACGATTGCGCTGAGAGTCGCGGGGCGCATGGTGTGTAGGTGTTTGTGCGTACCCCTTGTGGCGGGAGGTGGTCAAGGTCGCGTGGTGTTGTTACCTTCTGTGCGGCAACCTCACGATGCGCGACTATGCAACCCGAGAGTGCGGCACGGCATAGACATGTATTAATGCCCGTTATTTCGGGGAAATGCAATCCGTCTTATCCTCGTCCAGACTTGCAGCAGCGTCTGGGGCTAATAATCCACGTAGCCTTACAGGGAGAACAGGGGCAAGAAACCTGCACGCTATCGATCTCAGTGACCCCTGAATGAGATCCAACATCTGCTGCACCCGCTCTGTCTCTGCCTCTGCCTCTGCATTTAGCCTCAAGCCACCGGCGACAGTCTATTGTTATGCTTGCGCCAGGCGAAGGTGCGGCCGCACCCTTGCAGCGGGCGAAACGGTGTGGTGATTCGAACAAGGCCCTGACCCTGGTTCAACACACTAGCACCAAACCGCATCTCCTCCGCTCATGGATGCGGTTGTCGTCAACGATAACGCCGAGACCATTCACTCGGTGCGCGCGCGGCCCTTTGGCTTGTGAAGAGTGTATTCCTCCTTGCTATATGCCCGTCGTATGTTCAACCGCAGCAGTCATCCGCCTTCGCGATGCCATGTACAAAGAAAACGAATAAATGAGACGCGGAACCAAATAGAAAACGATGCCGTCCCAAGGTATATCATGCCTGCTGCGCCGTAAAAGCAAATTGCCAGAGCCCGCCTATTTCCCGTGTCTCTCTAGACCATGCCACCCCCCACAGCCAACCAGGACCTGAGCCCTCTTTAAAGTCTTTGTTTTGGAACGAAAATGTCTTCCAACGAGTAGTGTATGACGAAAACGCTCTCGAAAGCGAAGTGCGATGTGTACGCGTGCAGGTTCGCTCGACCAGATGCGAGCGGCCGCACTATTAGTCGCATGGGGCTGGCCGCCGCCGGTCGTCGTCGCGGCATGTCGGTCACAGTCCGCAGCTCTCAAAGTCGCGGACCATGCAGGCGACCTGCGCGCGCTTGGCGGCCTCGGCGACGAGGGTAAAGTCCTTGAGGAAGGCGTCGGTAGAGGGCGACGTGGGCAGCCCGCGTTGCGCCTGGGCGGGAGGCTGCGGCGCCGCAGGCTGAGCGGCGGCGGTTGAAGGGGACGACTGCTGCGAGGAGGATAACGGAGCGGTTGAGACGGCCCGCGAGCCCATGGGCGAGGTGATGGGGGCGTTCATGTTGTGCGATGGTCGCTTCTTGTGCGACGGTGACGCGAGTGGTGACGATGGGCTTCAGCTCCGGGGATGAGGGGAGGCGACGCAAGTTGTACAGCGCCGTTGCCTGCCTTTGAACGTGCAAAGGCAAGCGCAGAGCACAAGAGATTATCGTCAAACAGAGGCGCTCTGGTAGACAGGGCAACGCTCAAAAAGAAGTCGATGACGAAAGGTTCATGCGCGAGCGAGGCTTGTGACGATGCAGTCGAGACTAAATGCGGGAGAGGCAAGCGTCGGCGGCGTGCAAAATAGGCGTCCGGCTTCGGCAAACGGCGAAGAGTGGAGAAGCCGAGTCTGGGAACCGTGCGATGCGGTGCGGGCGTGTTGGCAAAAATAGGATGGAGATGCCGTCAAAGGTCAAATGGCCTTCGAATCGAATTGCCGAGCGACAGTGTCAGTCGACGGGCGGCGCGCGTTGAGACGCTGGGCAGAAAAAGAGTGGCCCCTTTGACCCGGCGGCGAATCCGTGATGCCTCGGCCTGCCGACACCGAGCGACCCGTTCGGGGCTCCGTTTCTTCTGTGACGTAGGGTCGGATGGCGTGCGCTGACAGGGCAGGATCCAACCACGCGAGCCCCAGAGTCGAGACAACGACGACAGGGACAAAGGGTGATGGGTTGGTTTGGCGACGATAAGCGGCGCGGTTGCGGGTGCGGTTATGGAGGGGGTTGCCGCACGGGGTCTCGAGTCGAAACGCAGCGGTGCGCAAAGGCGACGTCGGCTGGTGGCTCGCCGGGTGTGGAACAGGGCGATCTGCGAGCGTTATGGACGGACGGGGACGAGCAGCCCGTTCGACGATGCCGTTTGCTGGCGGACGGAGATGTTGGTTGATGAGACGGGCGCTGCACGGATACGACTCGACACTGGGGCGTGGGGAGGAAGGCGAGGAGAGGAGAAAGGAGGAGAAGATGGCGGACCGCGGGCGATGAGGAGAAGTGCAGGTGGTGAGACAATCATTCGATGCGCGCGGGCAGCCAGAGAGAGCGAGAAAGTGAGAGAGAGGCTTGAACGGATTGGATGGATGTGCCTCCTCCCACGCACCCAACCCCGTGTATCCGTCCATCCATCCAGCATCGAGCATCCAGCAACCAGCAGCCTCCAGCCGGTCCGTCCATCCCATTCATCCATCCATCCATCCATCCACCCATCTCACCCGGACACCTACTAAAAAAGGCGTCCAGCCAGCCATCCGCCCAGCACAACCGCCGCCCATTTGCCCGCAGCGGCGCCGCAAACAGCGGGCTCGTGGAGGCAGCTACTGTTGCTAGGCTGCCGCCGTAACGCCGAGCCAGTGCCAGCCAGTGCCAGCCAGCAGGCGGCCACTGCTCACTGGGGAAGCCTCCACTGGCGCATTGCCTTGCAAGCCCCGGCTGGCCGGCCCATCCCCAACTGGAAACCGCGAGTCTTTCGACTCTTTCCCCTACCCCCCGGCGGGGTTCGTTGCGCCTGCCTCCTGCGTTGGGCGGGCGGCGGGCGGCGGGACATCCAGATCCGGTGGGGCCCTGCCAAGAGGCCTAGCGAGGCTTGCAAGGCAGGACGGCGTCATAGCCTCTGCCCGCGCGGAAGGCACGAGCAGGGATTTCCTCCACTGAGGATTCATGCTCGCTGAGACAGACGGCGGGGGAGCAGAGCCTCGCGCGTGAGGATTGGCTCAACCGCCGCAGGTCTTGGGTCCCTGCGCTGGTCACAGTCAATTGACAGTGCAAGTCCAGTATGGATTGGCAAACGCGCTGGGCAGGAGCGCGGCAGATCGCATGCGCCCTGGGGCAGGCGATAGCGCCGTCGAGACGCCTCTCAGGGCATCCATGGATATCCCCAGACGGGCTGCATCGCTCCGCGAAGCTAATGACACCATGGAATCGTCGGACCTGCCTCGGGGAGCAGGCGGAGCGAAGAGCGCCATGCGCCGAGTCAGTGACGAGCCGCGCCTCATGCCACCTTCTGCAATCTCGACCCTGCGTTCCCTGCGTCGCCCCCACGATGGCTCGGGGATGATCGCTTGGCTTTCCCTTCTGTCCATTGCTCGTGTGCGTACCGCTGCAAGCGATCCGCGCCAGGGGCATCGTGTCGTTGTCTCTGGGGAGAGCAGCGACACGGCACAGGCAAGCCACAGAGGCGTTTTCTCTGCCGCGCGCCGTGACATCGCCCACCACCAAGGCATGGATGGCTCGCGCCATGGCGGTAATCTGGCAGACATGGCACCACGCTGGCTGGCAGATGGCTTGCTGTGCCTGCACGCCTGCCAGGGCAGCGGCACGACATCTAGCGCCTCCATGTCTCACAAGCAACGGCCAGGCCTCGTATCGCTCGAAGAAGGAAACAAGTGTCTATCGGAAGTATGTATTCTCGACAGACGGTCCCGTTGCTCGTCTCGCGTCAGAACCAGCACGGGATAACTCGGAAGACAGGACGGATACCCGACGAACGTCCAAGGGCCAAGAGCGCGCGTGGGCTGCTCCACCAAGTCCACCACCTATTTTCGGTGGACCGCCGGGGATTCGCCCGGCTCTGCTGGACGTCGCAGAAGCGGCGCGAGGCCCATTTGGACCCTGATTTTCTCCCACGGTTCGTTCGACGGCAGTTCGACGAGACTGGGGCGGCCGTTCATCACTTACCGCCTTTTGCGATGGAGATGCGTGGTTAAAATTTGTCGATGGAGTCGGATTTACGAGGCATGACTCTGAATCCCATGTCTCGTCAGAGCCACGGTTCTGTGAATTTTCTTTTCCAAGGGGTCCGGCCATGGTCGGTGGACGCTGCCTGGGCGATGTCCCGTGGTGTCCCCAGGCCGTCCTCGTCCTCCATGTTACATACATGCGGTGCTCGGGCTGCAGTGCAACCGGAATAGAGTACGGACCACCCATACGTGGCTACCGTGACATGTCGCCGTCTGCGTACGTACAAACCACAAACGCCAGAGAGCACGCACGACGGCGCCAATTGCTCAAGAGTAAGCGGCATGAACGGCACGTAACGTGCCAGACGGTCGATCCGCGATGTCTTCAAGGTTCGCCAGGCAAAAGTCAAAGGCTGACAGCTTACGCTGTGCCCGACCTGCAAGCGGCAGCCTCCGCGTGAGGATGCATTGCCTGTTACGGACAACGTGTGAAGCGACGTGGTGTCTGCCACGGTAGCAATTGTGACAACGCACTGTCCAGGGGCACTGTGCGGCGTGAAGTGGCTCGCCCCCCCGGCCCGTGGTTCTGCCGGCTGGACCCTCTTCGGACAGGCCGTTCCGGGGGACGGACGCAGGGGCGCGCTGGACCCGCAGCTGCAACGCGGCTGCAAAAAAGTTGCCCAACGTCGCTGCTCCGACTCGGCGAACCTGGCGCGACGCCTCGTCGGCCCCTCCAACCCGCACCGCGACTCCATCCCGCCCGCCCGCCAGCAGCAGCAAGCTCCGGCCGCCCGTCTCGATCACGGAGCTTCCCACGCTGCCATGGCCGCTGTTGCTGCTACGGACGCGGACACGGCGACTGCCACCCCCGCCGAGGCCACGGCTCCTCTGCCTGCGGCGACGGCGACAACGACAACAAGCCCAGCAGCTGCAGAGCCACCGCGAGGCGGCCTGTTTGCCGTCCCGGGCCCCATCCGCCGGCTCTTCAAGCTCTTCCCCCTGCACGTCTACGAGGCCGAGGCGTTGCCCGCCCGGGCCCCCAGCCAGGTCCGCCAGAAGCCTCGGTTGTATGTCTTTTCCGAGGATGCAGCTTGCCGACGTGGCTCGCCGAGCTACAACCCCTCGTGTCTGAAATGGCAGGCAAGTCCACCTGAGTTGCGATGATGGCGTGGGCGTGGAAAGCTAACCACAAGTTCGTTTGCAGACGTTTCTGCGCATCGCCGGCGTCGACGTCGAGCTCGTCAAATCCAATAATCATGCCTCTCCTTCGGGGTCCTTGCCCTTTCTCCTGCCGGCCTCATCTGACCCGAGACCGGATGTGCCTCTGACGGGCAGCAAAATCGAGCGATATGCCCTGGAGCGAGGCGAAAATGTTATCAACGACCTTTCCTCGCCTCGCTTCGAAGCATACCTCTCTCTCTTGTCGCACAGAGTTCGGCCAGCATGGGTATGTTCTCATCTCTGTTTTCGATCTAGAGAGCTTTGACTGACTTGCGCAGCTGTACTCCCTCTACGTCGACCCTCGCAATACCCCCATCCTGTCGCACTGGTACCTTCCGTCGAACCCAATCCTCCGTTTGTTCACTCGGCACACACTCCGCTCGGCAGCAACGTCTGAGATTCTCAAAACGACGCGCCGGCCGCTCATCGACCCGAAGGACATCTTCGCGGACGCCCGGACGGCATTCCACCAGCTGTCAGAGCTGCTGGGCGAGGATGACTGGTTCTTCGGCTCCGAGACGCCGTCTCTGTTCGACGCCGAGGTGTTCGCATACACACAACCCATAATCGAACACGTCTTGGCATTTGACGACGCCAGGGACAGCCTTTTCAACTGTCTGACGCTCCACGAGAACCTGTTCCAGCATCGGCAGAGAATTCTTGACCAGTGTTACGGAGGTTGTGGCGGCAAGTCTTGAACGGAACAAGGGTGTCCGTTGTGTAACATGCATCTGTACAAAATCTTACAGGAACAGGAATAGGAACGAACATACCATCACGACGAATGAGAATTGTCTTAGAGGAAGACTACTACGCGGACGGCCCGGTAGTCTGGCTTTAGACTTGATCATGCCTTTCTCGTTAGGCAGCGTCTCCGTCGCACTCGACCGACGTGGGCGAGCGACAGTGAGAGTCCGGTGACGGAAGGAGGCATGAAACAGGCAAATAGCACGCGAGGCACGGTCGGGGTCATGGCAGCTGGGAGCATCGATGAGTCTCGCATACACTGCCGACCACGGAATCCCGGCAACTAGGCCAGAATTGCTCGCAAATAATGATCTCTATTCAAGTCAAACCATTAAGCCCCATCCACAGCTGACAGTCCTCGTGTATGTAACCTCGTTGCCTACCAGCTGCTGGCGCGGTCCGGGGGCTGTGAGGTCTTGCCCTGTTCATCTCCAGGTCAACCTCGCAGCCCTGCTCGCCCGTCACGCAGCTGCGCGCGCGCGGCTGCGAGAGTACAACGTTCCCATATCCTCACATTTGCTTCCGCTTTTTCTCCCGAGCATCACCACCTCGCCTCAACTCCACCACCTCTTCTGTAGCTCTCTCGCTGCAATGTGGCTCGTCCACATCCGACCCTGAGCCAGTCACCTTTGCAACCAAGCTGCTCAACCTCTCATCTCGCACCCGCACCTTCTTCGCCACGTTCGTTGAAGTCCCTCTCTCAAACCCCAGACCCTGAACCGACCTCAGATCCTGAGCCGACAGATCCTGGACAAGCCTCACATCCTGGGAAACTCCGCCTTCCCGCCCCCGTCAAATCTAACATCCCAGAGCCATGTCATTCTCGAAACTCCCTGCCGAACTCCTCCTCCAGGTGGCCGCTTGTTCTTCAGAACAAGCCCATGCAGCTTTGGCGAGAACGAGTCGGTTCGCCTATTGCGTTCTGAACCGCCAGCTGTATCGCCGAAATGACGAGATTTTCCGCCACAGAGAGAAAGTTTTCCTCCACGACGTGTATCTTTGTGGTCAAGCGGCACAGTACTACCACAATGCCTCGAGACTTTGGAAGAGACTTGAACGAGCCCGATCTCGCCACTCCTTGTCCTGGGCCGTGCGTCGAAACAGGCTGGGAACAATCAAGGCTGCCGCCCACATGGGCATCGAAATCCGACGAGCATTCGTTCTTGAGATGGCAGCCCGAAAGGGTCGGACCGAAATAGTCGAGTTCATCCTGAAGGATGTGGACAACATTGGCTCCCACATGGACCACCAGGACCTCAGCCGCGATACAGGTTACTTTCGACCATGCGAGCCACTACATGCCGCTGCAATTGGCGGCAAAAGGA
Organism: Purpureocillium lavendulum; assembly: GCA_029168975.1. NCBI lineage: Eukaryota > Fungi > Ascomycota > Sordariomycetes > Hypocreales > Ophiocordycipitaceae > Purpureocillium > Purpureocillium lavendulum. The sequence goes on along the minus strand of JAQHRD010000005.1, from coordinate 363,248 downwards.
CGATTGCGAGGCTGCTTCTCGCCAGAGGGGCTGATGTGAACGCAATCTCAGCCGAAGATCACAAGAAAACCCCCCTCCATTGCGCAGTGGAATCGGGCAATTTGAGATTTATCAGTCTGCTACTAGCCAGCGGGGCAAACACGACTACCCAGGATGCGATGGGACACACCGCACTCCATACAGCTGCGAGAAGAGAAGGCGCCCAAGCTATGGAGTTATTGCTGGAGAATGGCGCCGCCGTTCATGCACATAACGACACCGCTAGGACGCCGATGTATACTGCGATTCAGTTCAATAACGAGAAGTGCGTCAAAGCCCTTCTCAAGCACGGGGCCACTCTGCCCCGTCATCACGCGCCCGCACTCTTCGTTGCGTTGAGTCTGTCGAGTTTCAAAGCGGCGCGTGCCATCCTGGAACACTTTCCTAACTTGCCGATTGTGCAGAGGTTCGCAAACGGCCGGAAAAGCCACGCGTTGACTACGGCCACGAGCAAGCTTGAGCTCTTCGGTTCCGCCGTCGATGCCGGCAATCTCATCGAGGTAGTCAAGATCCTGGTAGACAGAGGTGCTGATATCTCCGCAGTGGACTTCCTTGGACGCACCGCACTCCATCATGCCTGCGCAGCGGCTTGCGGCGACATTGCGTATTTGCTGGTCAGCAAGGGGGCCAACATCCACGCAGAAGACAGAAATCGGGTGACGCCGTTTGACATCGCAGTCAAGTACCACGTCGGTAAGTGTCTACTTGAATTACCCCCTCTCTTTCTACGAGGACTGACATGTATGTCCAGACAACAGGAGCGTTCGCGGATCCATGACCGTCAATGAGATGTTCAAGTTTGAACGTCATACAGACTAGCGACGGCCCGAAGTCTACCAATGTTGCGTTTCTGCCTCGCTGCCAGGAACATGCGCTGGGACTGACCGGATATGAGAGTCTGGCATGGTAGGGAGGGAGCGCGGCTTGGATGGCGGGGAGGATGGGCCAGGGGAAGGCGGTTGAAATGGAGCAATGTAAGCTCCTTTAATGGGTACACAGGAATTAGCTATGAAATCAAGTAATGACCAGGCTTTGCTCACTCTGCCTTGTGAAGTTGTGGCTCTCCTCGCTTCTAGGGCCTTGCACGGTGATTCACGGACTCTTACCAGGCAACGGCGGCTCCAAAGAGTTTCCCTCCGACCTGCGCCGCTGCCCTGTTCACTTCACCTTTTGTAGCACAACCTTCCACCTCTGCAACACAACCTTCCACCTCTGCAACACAGCCTTCCACCTCTTCACACTTCTCACGTACGCAAAACCCTCCTCAAAGTCCACAAAGACGAGTCATTCCATGTGTTGGCCGCGTCTTTAGGACATCCAACAGGTTCGGACCGTCTTCGCCGACATCTTTTTGGCATCCGCTTCACGCTCTCGATACGCCGAGTATGGCGCTTTCCGAGCTTCCCCCCGAGCTCGTTGAGATTGTGGCATCTTTTCTCGCACAGGAACCCCTCGCAGCATTGGTCAGAACGAATCGTCGCTTGCATCTTGTGCTGAACGCCAGACTGTATCGCGAAAATGACCGTGTTCTTCGAGAGGCCGAGAAGGCTTATCGCCAGGTATATGGTGACAAGGGCCGGGTCGACGGAATCATGGACTATGAAGTCGATCGACGTCTTGAGAGAGCCCAATCACGCCATTCGCTGTATTGGGCCGCAAGACGTGGTCGCGAATCATTGTTCAAGAAAGCACAATCTCTTGGGATCAACATCCACCGTCCGCTTTTCCTCATACGCGCTTGCGAAAGCAACAGAATAGGCGTTGTCAAGATCCTGCTTGAAGAAGCCTCCTACATCAACGAGCAGGACCACTACGACGGATATGGTGAGGGCCACGGACTCAGAAGCGCGTTGCACGAGGCTGCCACGTATGCCGACGCTGAGGTGGTTGAACTACTCCTTGAAAATGGCGCGAATGTAAACGCGGTCGCCCTGGATCCTAACTCCCGCGATACACCCCTTCATAGGGCTGCGTCAGCGAACCGCGTCAAGACTGCGCGTCTGCTCTTGGCCAAAGGGGCGGACCTTTCTGCTGTCGACGCTCTCGGAAACACTCCTTTTCATACCGCAGTATATTCGTACATGCCGGGACCCAGTGTCGCAAAGTTGTTGTTGGATAACGGGGCTCCGTTGAATATCCCCGGCAGATATGGCAAAACCGCCCTGGATCTGGCTTTGCGATTTGACTGCTGGGGCCTCATCGACGCCATCATACAGAAGGGATATTCGCCGCCACAATTTCCTCAGCTATCACTCTCCGGAGCGTTGAGGGCTCGTGCCTTGCATTCGGCCAAGCTCATTCTGGAGCGGTTTCCAGATACACCACTTGAGTTCCCCGACATCGAAGCCACGCTGGCTCTTGCCGCGTCTTCTTGGTGTCAGACAAGTACAAACCGTCAATTTCGTCTCGAAGTGATTCGCGTTGCCTTGGAACGGGGTTTTAAGGTAGACACGAAGGATCATCTCCGACGGACAGCATTGCACCATGCCTGCTGGGTGGGGGATTTGGCACTGGCGACACTGCTCATCAGCAACGGGGCCAGGTTGGATGCCAGGGACTCCCACAACCAAACACCGACTGATCTGGCGCTACGGAGCTTCCAGTGTGAGACCACCTACTGAGCCCACAGAAAACACGCTGACGCTATGGCCCAGCGACCGGCCGACAGGTAAAACTCTCCACGACAATTGGAGAGATCATTAATCATTATCCCCCATATTGAGTGGCACTTTCCTGCCGCCACGGGGCTAGAGATGACGGGCTCCGACGAGCAGCCATCTGAACACTCGGAAGACGCGGACTACGGTACCTTGGAGTTGAGAGGGACGCGTTTCAGAGAATGGGCTGGGACGGAAACGGCATACTGGGGATGAGAGACAACGGGGCTTCCCGTCATGATCGAAGTGGGCAGGACGGGCGTTACCGGATGGTCGGGAGAGTTCGACTTCACACTAGCCCACAAATGCGGCGGTGGGATGCTTCGCTGAGGCTGCAGGAGCAGCTTCTACAGGGGCATTGTAAACTGAGATGAGAGCACAAAATGGTGAATGAGGTAGATCAAAGGAGCGCTCGGTGGCGACACCAGATAATCATTCAAGATGGACATGGCCCGCTGCCGCGCATGACGCTTTGCAATTGAGCCTCGTGATTTGATTCTATTTCGCTACTTAGTAGTTACTGTACGCTCGCCAGATTATACAGCTTTCTGACGTTCCCCACGCAGCTGCTTCTGCGTCGTCACTCGCGCTCATCTATGGACAGCCTCGGCAAAGTAGCATTCTCAAAGGACTTCCTTCCAACAAGTGCGGTGAGTGGAATCAAAAGGTCGAAAACCGTGCCAACGCCTCCAGAACCAAGTCAAGTAAATGGGGCAATGATAGCCAGCCAGCCCCAAGCCTGAGCGCCGCGACCAGAGGAAATGCGAGCGCATGCCAGCACCAAACGCCGTGACCATGAGCACGAAGAAATGGAGAGCAGGGGTCGTGACCCGTTTCAACACGCGCACGACACCGTACTCGTTCAAATTTGTGGGAACGTCGTGATGTCCTCCAGAACCGACTGCAACGACACGAACGCGCCAGGTCCCCCATCCTGTCGGAGCTCGTCAAGCAGGACGCTGGTCTGCGCATAGATCTTTTCGAGGGCTGCTCGTGATGACTTGCCAAGGGATGCTGCGATAGGTCAGACAATGGCGAAGAGAAAAGAAGCGATCGGCGGGACAACTTACAGAGGATAGCCGAGTTGAGCTCCTCGGCGACCAGAGATCGTCCCTTGCGGTCGAGCAAGTGGCTCACCTGCGGCTCCTTAAGCGGATTCGAGTAGGCAACCAAGGACCAAATTTCGCTCAGAGCGTTGGAAATCTCTTTGCGTGGATCGTTGGCGAATTCGGCCCCAAGGGCCTGCCCGTACTCCAGCATGCTCTGCTCCAATTGGATGAGCTCCATTTGTTGATCTGAACTGTCCATGACGTCCACCAGGGAGACGCCGTCGTTGCCGTTGACATCGAGGTCCATGTCCTGAGATCCAGATGCCGCGCCGTGGCCATTACTCGTCTTGGAATCGACACCGGAACGAATTTGTGCTGCTTTTCGCACCATCTCGATGAACTTGCGGCATCGAAGCTTGAAGTACACCTCCTCGTTATCCTCTAGGACCTCGGGATAGAATGCTTTCGTGTGCTTCAGCGCCCGGTCAATATCTCCCTCTAGAATAGCTCGGCGGATGCCTGCATCAAGTCAGTCAAAGCAAAGGCAGCGTGCCAAACGATGACGTACGCTGGCGGTTATTTGCGTCCTCGTCGTCTTGAATGTTGATACCATCCACCTTGACATTTGGATCAAGGTTCAGGGCTTCCTTTTGTGCCTTAATATCCTCTGCAAAGGCTCTTGCGGTCTCCACGTATCCGTCGTGCTGCAGAAATTGAAGAACCAAGGTTTGAATAAGGTCGGTACCGTTCATGCCCGGCTCGAGCCTCGACGTGTCTGTTGCTGATATCTCCATTTGGATCTTCTCTCGTTGCTCCTAGGTCATGTCAGCAAGTCGTTGCAGCCGAGGCTATGCGTGGCTGACGCAACGCACCCGAACCATGTCGTCAATGTTGTACACGAACGGACATTGACCAAAGTTTGCCATGACTTGCTCCCCTGTCTTCTTCATGCTAACTGTGGGGTACAATTTGCTTCGCACCACGTCTGTGAACGCGGTTCCTAGGGTCTTGTCAGTGTGCGAATTTATTAGCGGAACGTTGAAAGTACCTAGTTTGACGCCGTTCTTGGTGAAAAAGGCTGTGTGATCTCTGAAGTTCACGCCGCAGCCGATAACGTCGCCGAGACTAAATGTCGGCCCGTAATTGCGCCCTATATTTTGCCCGGTGTACGTCCTGCCGTCGTCGCCGTGGTAGCCCCACGATTCCGGCTCCCAACCGACCGCTCGAGAGAGCGCTGTATTTCTGGCTGAGAACCCGATGGAAATCGTGGTACTGTGAACCAGTCGGTCAGCAACGCTCTGCACACAGCTTCTCAAGGTATGCCATCCAAGCAGTCCATCACTTACTCGTCACGCTTGCCGTATACGATCTGAACCTCAAAGTAATATATGCCACACTCCGGGGGCATGTGGTGGTTTGCGCGAACGCCTCCAGCTTCGTATTCGCGCTCGTGGTGGTTCTTCGTCCCGACGTGTCGGACCGCGAGCGGATTCGGCTGCACCTCGACGCCAGTACCTGCATCGTCCTTGTTCCATCGTGTCGGCAAGGGCGGTACCGTCTCATCTTCTTCGAATGGCGGTGGCCGCTCGATAACGTTGTGCGTCATGCCCCGATGGGTACCTGAAGGAAGCGGTTGGCGGGCGAATCCGTTAGTGTCGAGCGGAGCGCCGTTATCCGCTGCGCGTTTCGAGTCTTTAGACGATTGTGCCTGTGCCTTCTGTTGCTCCTCCAACAACCGCATGTACGAGGACCCTCGGAGGTACGAGGGAACGAATGCACCCTGCCCAAGACTGTCTGCGTCTCGCGGGCCAGTAAATATGTCGAAGGCGCGGGAGAAGGACGGCAGGGGTCCGCCCGCGTTCCAAACGTTGGCCATGCCGTCGTTGGCCTGCTCGTCCATGGCGTTCGTGTCGTCGGCCGCGGGTCGGGGGAGGCTGGGAACGGGATCGACGAGGAGGTCCCCGCTCACGCTCAAGAGAGACGTGCGGGAGGGATGGTAGTAGAAGTTGGAGCTATGCCCGCGCGGGGCGGGAGGCTGCGCGTTGAAGGGGGAGGCACGGCGGCTGCGGGACTGCTGCCCGGTCGTTCCAGAAGACGAGTCCGAGTCTGGAAAGCCAGATGAGCCATGCCGGAACGGACTTGTCATGGTGAAGGAAGGAAGGGAGCGCAGGGGAACGGGCCCGGCACAAGTGGGCGCGTGCAGCTGCTGGAGCTCCCGGTCAACACTTCATCAACCTGCCGCTCGTTCGTACCTGGACACGGCGGCGGCGGCCAACGCAGCTTCACCGGAGAGACGGACGGGTGGCGGCAGTACGATGTGGAGGAACGAGGAGTGGCCGCGAGGACCGCTGCGGGTAGGCACGGGCTTCGGCGCGGAAGGCTCGCGGAAAGGACGGGCAGCGAGTCGTTCTGTCGCGATGACTCGGCGTGCTGGGAGGTCGAAGGGGAGGTCGAGGTGCTTCGCAGGCGAGGGCGGCTTGGAGGGACGGAGGATGAGGGAGGAGACGGTCGGAGCGGGAGAGGGCCGCGCGAGTCCGGGACTGGGAAGAGCTGCCCTGCCCGATAAAGGCACGATAAGCGGCCAGATGGGGGTGCAGCGTGACCAGCACCTTACGGCGGGTAGTGACTCTGTCAATCGCCGCGAGAGCGGTAGACGACGAACGACAGAGGATGTGAGCGGGCGCGGCGAGGCGGTTTAAAGGCGTCGGCACCCAACGGGTGTTATGGATGGCGAGGTCGTGCTGCGGAGGTGCTCAGACGACGTAGATGAGGTGTCATCGATGAGGTGACGAGAGTGGTGGTGGTGACTGCCCAGGTGCGGTGCGGGTGACGAGCCAGTGCTGCTAGCCCGCTACTGACTAGGCTGTGCCAGTGAGCACTTGAGGTGAATACTGCCCTGCGTTCCCGTCTGGACAGTGGAGGTGCTGGGGGTGCTAGTGGTGCCGCCGGGGCACTTGATCCATTGGCAGCCGCTGGGTGAGGTGCTGCCCTCCAGCTGCAGCTGCTGCCCGCATCTACGAGTACTTGCCGAGCAGCGAGGCCCGGCGGTGGATCCCAATGCATTGCCTGCTCCACTCACCTGCTCGGGCGCTCACCTGCCCGGCCGTCACGCGGGCGGGCCTCCTCCTTGCTTCCCTCCTCCAGCTTCCCCGTCTGGAACGAGGGCGGCCACCTCCATCAGGATTCAGCGCCCCCGGCATCCACCGACACGCGCTGAATGGCTCGGCTGGCCCGCTGTAGCTCAGGCCTCAAGGCGCCAACCCGGCCGCTCAACCACTGGACGGACGAGGCGCCGCCATCCATCATCGACCCCCCAGGCCGCGAAGGTCACGGACGGACGCCCTTTCAACCGTGGGAAACCATCTCCATACCTGTGACTAGTTGGCGCCAGCAAAGCGTCTCGCGCGTCTCAGCCGGAAACACTCCATGATTAAACTCGCCGCCGGTCTGGGCGCCCGACCATTGGGACCAGCCACCCACAGCCCAGGCCGACATTAGCCTGCGAAGAGTGAGGTGATGGGCAATCCCGCCATGCAGCGGCAGCGACAGCTACAGCAGCTGCACCTGCAACACCTGTCTTCCAGGTTACGAGCTACGAGGTGCGTCTCCCGTCCTCCAGTCGGTCGACGCCGGCTCTGTGAACCCCTCCCTCCCGCTCGCCCACAGGCAGGCTGTCTGTCATCCAGCCACCAGCCCAGCAGCAGCAGAAGGAGCCGAATCCGTTCCGGCCGCTCAGGGCCGCCAGTCTCGATGACTAAGCCGGCTTGGAGATGGCGACGTCGCTCCAACGTCCCAACTCGGCGCCAAGATGCCGCCTCTCAGCGTTGGCCCTCACTCCAGCGCACTGCCCACGAGTCTGTTCGACCAAAACCTCGAGTAACGAGACGTGCATGTATTGTCAATAGCTGAGGGATAAAATTGCCCGCTCGACCCCGCCGGCGCAACTTGCTCGTCGTGTCGCCACGGATGATTCGCGAATCCCATGATGACATCCACCACGCAATTCCAGCGCAGCCGAGTCACCCGAGAGCCGCGGAGCGGAGGTGGCGTCGGATCAGCACCAGGCCACGACATGATCAGCCCTTGCTGCCCACCACGAGCACATTTCACCCCCATAGACGTCACGACATTGCCCCGAATGCCGCAAGGCCAGCCGATGCGGCCAGCGCTGCGCGTCCATAGAACATCGGCCCATGCCGGTCTATATAGGAGCCTTGGGCAAAACCAGTCCTGTACACAGAAACCCGCTGTCCTCGATCCTGTACTCCATGCCCTGCCGTCCATGCACGGCGAGCGACCATTTCCTGCCCAAACGCCTGCGACATGCCTGTCGCATATGTGAAAATCCGATGAAAAAAAAACATGATGTCCGAACAAGCCAACCACGTGCTCGATGGCCACCGAGGGCCATTCCATTGGCCTCGCGTGGCTTTTGGCCGCCCTACTCGCAACTCCCCCGAAGTCCTTTAATAGATGCAAAGAAGCGCCGCGAGGCAGTCAAAGTAATAAACGCATCTACGATGCGGCCGTGACGGCAATGGGCGCCGGAGATGACGCGTTGACGCTGTGGACGCTGCGCATCTCGGCGTCGGGGTCGGCGCCACTGTTGCTGTTGTTGTTGCTGTTGCCTTCTTGGCCGTTCTCTTTGTTCTCTTTGCTGCTGCTATTGTCCGCTGACGGCGCAGCGGATTCGCCGTTGCTCGACTCTGTGGCCTTCTTCGGCGGCGCAGTCCATCTAGATACCTCCCAGACAACGCCGGTGAAGCTCTTGAGGGTGAAGCCTCCGCGTGCCCACTTGCGGCAGGGCTTGCCGGATCTGTCGAGCGCACGAAGGCCGGCATTGATAGCGCCTTGGTTCGCCTTGGGGCCCAGCTTGTGCGCGCCGGAAGGTCGGGCGGCCGAGTGATCTATTGTGCCATCCTCTCTGGTCCATTGTTAGCACAGTCATGTAACGACAGCCCACGGGGCCGACGCTCTCTGGGCTGGGACACGTCCTTGCTCGGGACGGAAGGGCGACTTACAAACGAGGCTTCTTCTTTGGGCCCGGCTTTCCCCTTGGCTTGGGGATGCCGTCGATGAGGCCGGCCGCGCCGCGCTTTGTGCCTCTCTTCTTAGGTCCATCGGCGGGAGGCCCCATGACGGACGGTGCAGGAGTGCCTTCGGCCGCCGGGGTGGCTGCATTTGAATCGGTCGCGTTTTCGCCGTTCGCCGTAGGCGCGGCAGCGACACTGGCGGAGTTGGAAGGCGATTCCTTGACATCTTTGGGCTCGGAGGGAGACTTGGCCGAGGGCGTGTCTTCTTTGATGGAGTCGGGGTCGACGATCTCTTGCAGTCGACGCGAGGGCACGGTCAAGGTTATAAGCAGACCGGCTTTGCCGCCCGACTTGCGCCGGGCGTCTGCGGACTTGGCGGTGGGAGGCATCGCGACGGGGTGCAGATGCAAGACGATGTCGCGACGATGGGTTGCGGGGGGCGGCGTCGTGGGCGTCGATGCGTGATGGGGGATGACGGGGGACAAAGGTCGAAGGGTGTGGCGATGGGGGATGGGGACTTTATTAGTCGTGGCGACGTGGTGGATGGCGGAGTCGGTGGCAGATTTTGGGCGGTGGCCCGGCGGCAGCAATGAAAGGGCAAGTTGAAAGCGGTGGTGCTGCCACTGGTGGTGGTTGCAGCGAGAGGCGAAGGCTGAGGCGTCGGGTCGTTGGTGGCCTCGGGAGCGGCGGCGGTGGTGGTGATGAAGCAGCGCGCAGCGCAGTCTGGTCGGATCCAGCCAGGCTCAAGTCAAGTCACGGTCACGGAGGCCGGGCGGTCAGGTCAGGTCAGGCCAGGGGGGCGCGAGATTTGGCGGCGCTCGTCTAACAGGCGGTGGTGACGATGGCGATGATGCACATGGCGACGGCGGTGATGGAAAACAGGCACGGACGGGGAGCGTTGGGGGGAAGCGGAGGCAGGGAGGGAGGGAGGCGGGATTTTCATTTTCTGGGGGGCGTTGCGTTGTCTCGTAGGTTTGGGGCCTTGGTCTCATCCTGACAATTTTTTGGTGCCAGTGCCAGAGGCGGCGCACAAGGCAAATGATGTGGGCAAAGGTTTGTCTGCGTGCGCGCGCGGGCGCGGACGGACGGACGACGCTGGGCTGGCGGCGCGGATGCCATGCCGCGCAGCGCGGAGACTGGAGACTGGGAAGCCCAGCGGACGCACCACCGCCGCCAGTCAGCTTCAGCAGCCGAGCAGCTCCCGCCAGGGCCAGAACGTGACGCCTGGCCTGCCGGCCAACGAGAGCGCGCGCGGTGGGGGCCCTGGAAAGCTGCCGCACGCCCCGATGCGGCCTAGCGCGTGCGGGAGGCCCCAAAAGGGGACCACGCATTATCCTTGCCTCCGGCCGCGCCGGCCAATCGAGGGGCGCGTCGCCGCGACGCACGCAGCCAGGGGAAGGAGGGAGGCAAGGAGGGCCCTAGACTCCTTCCTTGGGGCCCCGACAGGAGGTGAGGCAGGAGCAGCACGCGGTCGGTCGGAAGCCTGGAAGGCGAGCGAGATGACGCCCGAGAAGGGGATAGGGAGCACCTCAGGCACCGCCGCCCAACAGACCAGCCTGCCCGGCCAGCCCAGCCTCCCCAAGTCCTTCGCCTCGCCGCTTCTTCGCTCTGTGACAATCGAGGCCGATGGGCATCCGTCCTGGGCAGCAGCTGAAGCTTGCGTCGGCAACTTCCACGCACACACCCTGTCCTCGCCGTGCACCGCCATCGTCGCCGACGAGCCAGAATCGCGCCCGCCCGCGGCTTGCTGCTTATGCCATTGACGCCACGCCCACCAGCCAACTGAACCGACCCGGTCTGCCTCGCTGCGTTGCGTTTCACGACGCCGCTCCTCCGTTTGCAATGCCCGTCCGTGCTTACGACTCGCATGCAATCTGAACGCTTGCCCACCCACACAGTCTCTCGCCCCCAGGCCAAACCGGAGCTGCTGAGGCGAGCGGCGAGCAGTGGATCGACACATCCGTTCCTGTACGCCGCCCTGGTGAAACTGGCACGGCACCGCCAACCAATGCCGCGCAAATTCCTCCAGCTCATGCACCAAGGGCCGGTGGCATGACTGCACTGCTCGCCATCGGGGACCAGCTTGGCGCTCAAGGGCGGCCCAATGCGACGTGGCATGGAGCACTGACTCGCCAGCCAGTGACCCGAGAATTTCCTTCGACCACCGAGCCGAGGTGTCGGGATGCCTTTGTCAGTTCACAATGACTTGGCCGTCCTTCCTCTTCGGTCGCCGAGAGTGATGCTCTGTCCAGTGACGCGGCCGCAACGCACAGTTACTCCGCCATAAAGTGAATGTAACGACGCTTCACGACAGTCCGACTCAGATGACTGCCTGGCGGGGACCGCAGACAATGTTCCTTGCTTAGGTCCGGCATGGCCTTGACAATTGCGACTGACAGACCGTTCACAAAGGCCGTTGCTATTTCAACCTGTCTGGAATGTAACTTGCCTGCGAATGGATCTGCAAGTGCTTGGTCACAATAGCCGCTGCGAGATTGACAAGCGTCCCTCAGCCATGACGCCAATGTGCCGACTGGAATGCGTTGCTCTGCACGACGCAAAACCTTCTTCCAAAGAGGATATATCAAGCCCTGGACATTGTTACAGCCGGCAGTCCCCGAGAGGATCACTCCGCTGTTCATCTCAACTCATTGTCCAACTCGTTATACAATGGTTCTGTTAACTGATCTCGTCAATGCTGCGTTCGCTGTCTCCTCTGTTGTCAGTGATCCCGCGTCAGCGCAAGGCCGAAGTGGCGTCGCCAGACGCGATGTAAAGTATCTCCCCAGATTTGCCAATGACGCTGTGCAACTCCATCATACCGTAAAGGTCGCCAAGGGGGTCGTTCTGGCAAGAGACACAGACGCCGTTGAGGTTCCGGTGACCGAGCTGGTCGACATACTGGACAAGCTGCATGATCTCGAGAAGCAAGTAGCTGCTCTGCTGCCGTCCGGGGTTCACGACGATAAGAAGGTCGCCGCCAACGGCGAGGAATGCGATGTCGAGCACTTGCTGTACTACCTTGGCGTCAATGGTACTGAAAGCAAGCGCGATCAGGTAGGTGATCACCCCTTGTTCCGTAGAAACACTAACTGCACCATGGACAAGGTGGCCGCAGAACAAGGCTCTGGAAAGAATACCGCCGCGAATACGTCCGCAGGATCAGGAGATGGACCTGCGTCAGCTGCCACATCCCTCGCCGGCAATAGCGGTCAGACCAGCAATGGCAAGTCGCCCGATAATGTCGAGCGTCTGAGTCGTCCTACCTCTCCCACGGAAACGTCTGCCAACCCAAAAGATGCTCATTCCGGTGCCATCTTGCTCGAATCCCCTGAGGCGACGGGAACGGACGGCTCAAAGAAGCAGGCCGTGGACGACACCGCAAGCCCGGCGACGAAGGCACCGAAGGAGGCGGAAGCAACGGAAGCAGCAAACACGTTGGAGAAGGTCTACACGACGACCATTGAAAAGGTTGCCACAAACCTCGACGGCAAGCTTACGACTACGACAATCACAATGACCACAACGAGCCGGGTGACGGTGACGGTTTCTCGAAAGCTCACCGTTGCTGTCGCCCAGCCTTCTGCTACGGATGCTTCACAATCTCCGTCGAGTAACTCCACAAAGGAGACTGGGGACGAAGAAGCCACTGGGGATATGGACAATTCTCACCCGGCCGACGACGTGACGGCGGCACCTTCACCCAGCTTGAAGGCCCCCTTGCCCGTGGGCGCGAGTCAGCAATACACCAACTCGACGGTTGCGGACCAGGGCCTCGAGCCGGAGACTCCTGCTGCTGAATCCATGCCGGAACAAACCACAAAGATGCTCATGAACACGGGCGATGTTCCGAGCGGGTTCAAGACGATATCGACGCCGGCGCCCAAGGTCGACGCGGAAGAGACGAGCCAGTGAAAGAGAGAGTGATGGGCGTTGAGATGGGCAAGATTGAACTTTTTGATACGATTCCGACTGTACTATGCTTTCGTCCCCGGTTCGGTTCTCGGTCTCGCAGGCAGCAACTGGGAGGGTTAATAACGATTCGGCAAGCGCCACGACAGATATCTTCAGAATGGATCACGAACAGAACGAGCACCAATAATGGCAATGATATTTCCCACCCCGGTTTCTTTCGCGTAATGCATTGTCCGCGTGAGTGATATATGACCAGGGAAAGGGCCCGCTCAGGCAGGCCGAAGACCGGGGCGGGTGCCCATTGTTTCTGGACGGCCGTGTGGAATGCGGAGGGCGAGGCTGGAGGGCAGGCCGGGGCCGGTCTTTCCTGTTGTGGCCGGAATCGTTCCGGCCAGCGCTCCACAAAGGGCCGGGCAGAGTCGGCACCATGTGGGTCCGCATCCCCCTTAAGTGCCCCGGATTCCCCCACGAAACGACGCCCTCTCCGCCTCCGCTGGGCTCCCAGTGCCGCGACGAGAATTAGAAAGCATGACCTCTTGGCTCCCGGCGGCCCTTTACGTGTGTGTGCGATGCACTGCCGGTGGTTTGCACGGCAGTTGGCGGGCGATATGTTGCAGTGTCTACGGCGTGGCGACTTACACGACGATGGCCTCACTCGCACGGGCGCTCCGCGCGCGCGGCCCCGCGGACCGGCGGCGACCGCGGGTCGGGCGTGCGCGATGCGGCGTCGCGGCGGTCGTTGAGGGCGATTAGGATTTCTGTTACGTGTTCATGCGCAATCGCTGCTGTGCGACTTCCAATGAAGGCGGTCCGGGCTTGGCTCGGGCTTTCGAGTTTGCTGCGCATCGTGACCCTATCCCCGCCTGCGTGGCCGGAATGCATTCCGGCCACAGGGTACTTAGGCGGCGGCGAGGGCCCCAAGTTGAGCGCCCGGATCCTGAGTTGCTCAGCATCACTCGAGAGAAGCCAGACTCGAGTTCACACTCACTGTCCTCTCTCTCTCTTTGCCACGAAAGAATCGCTTTGCGTCCGTCAACCCCCTTTCGTCACAAACCCTACCCCCTCCCCCTATCTCACGACGGATCACACATCGCACACTTCCCCTTCCCCTATCCTCCCCCCCAACGCGCGCAAGATGGGCTCCCTCGCCACCGCTCCCTTCGAGGTCCTCGACGACACTCGTCCCGAGGACACGTCGCTTCCGGCCTTCATGGTGTCGACCACGCGCGGCTTCCTGCCGCGGATGGACCCGCCCGTGACGCTGCCCCGGGAGTTTGACGCGCTCGAGTCCATCCTGCAGCGCATGCCCGTCAAGACGCTGTCGGGCGAGCCGGGGCTGCTCGCGCAGAGCAAGCTCGGGCCCGAGGTCGACTCCGTCTTCCCAGACCTGACCGAGGCCATGGACAAGTACAAGCATGACCTGCCCCTCATGAACGCCCTCTACCGAGACTACTCGTTCCTCGCGTCGGCGTACCTGCTGGAGCCGTGCCACGAGCGCTTCGTCCGCGGCGAGGGCTACGGCCTGGGGCGGCAGACGCTGCCTCGCAACATTGCGCACCCGATTGCGCGGTGCGCCGAGATGTAAGTGCCCGGTTGCGATGCGATGCGGTGCGATGCGATGCCCACCCCTTTCCTTGGATATATATCCGAGTGATAGATGGTACAGGGAAGAGAGAAGAAACATGTGTTGTTGACTAACACGCCACCTTGCGCGCAGCTGCGGCTTCAAGCCCTTCATGGAGTACGCCGGGTCGTACGCCCTCTTCAACTACCGGCTGGAGAACCCGGCGGCGGGGCTCGAGTACTCGAACCTGCGGCTCATCCGGGCCTTTGAGCACGGGCTGGACCCGACGTCGTCGGAGGCGGGCTTCGTGCTGGTGCACATCGACATGGTGAAGAACTCGGGCCCGCTGGTGGCGGGCACGATGAAGTGCCTCGACGTGGCCTCCAAGCTGGACGCGTCGTCGCTGGCCTCGTCGCCCCTGGGCACGCCGGCGGAGCGCGCCGAGCTCAACGAGGGGCTCGGCGGCATCCTCGAGGCGCTGCGCAAGATCAACGGCGTCATGGAGACCATGTGGGGCAAGTCGCGGCCGACCGAGTACACGAGCTTCCGGACCTTCATCTTCGGCATCACGTCGCAGAGCATGTTCCCCAACGGCGTCGTGTACGAGGGGCTCAACGACGACAAGCCCATGTCGTTCCGGGGCGAGTCGGGGGCCAACGACTCCATGGTGCCGCTCATGGACAACCTGCTGCAGGTGCCGATGCCGGACACGCCGCTGACGGAGATCCTCAAGGACTTCCGCTCGTACCGGCCGAGCAACCACAAGTCGTTTCTGCTGTGGGTGAAGGAGCGGTCGCTGGAGCTGAAGCTGCGAGGCTTTGCGCTCGGTCTCGACCACGCGGGCGCCACGGACACGCAGCACGCGGCCCCGACGCAGGAGCAGCTCGACCTGCTACGCGAGTCGCGCAGCCTGTGGCTCCAGGTGCTGGACCAGGTGCGCGACTTCCGGTGGCGGCACTGGTGCTTCGCGCGCGAGTACATCCTCAAGCGCACGTCGCACCCGACGGCGACGGGCGGCAGCCCCATCGTGACGTGGCTGCCCAACCAGCTCGAGGCGGTGCTCGAGGACATGGCGCAGATCCACGCGCGGGCGCACCGCGAGGACGCCCGGGGCCTGGGCAAGGCGGCCGAGGCGGTCATGGAGGCGGCGCTGCGGCAGCGCGAGACGCTGCGCAAGGAGGTGGACAAGTACTGCGCGGAGCGCGGGGTGACCCGGGGGTGAAGGATGAGGAGGGACGAGAGTCGTTTTGTGTGCTGATGATGATGGTGCAGTACAGTACGATTCCGTGCGTCTGTTTGTGTGTTTGTCCATCTGTCTGTCTGTCTGTCTGTCTGTCTGTCTGTCTGTCTACCTGCTGTATGGCGGTTGACTTTGGTTTCTCTCTCATGGTTTCCGAGTACGGTACGGTATATAACGTAGGTAGGTACATAGTTCGCCTCGGTCGGTCGGCGTCACGGTGCCCGGGTTTAACCCCCAACAAGTCTGGACGAAGAGACGAAAAAGTACTTATTTTTTCTTTTTCTTAAGATCTTTCATAACTTCTAGTCCGTATACTGCTGCGTGATACAGTATGTCTCGCTGCTACCTCTCACTCTCATGTGACGAGCAGCCGCGGCGTAAGCACGGGATGCCGTGCAACGGCCGTATTGGGGCGGCGGCCCGCAGGAGGACGGACTCCAGCGGATCCCGATGCGTGAGCGCGCACCAGACAGGACCCGCGAGAGCGTAGGTACGAAGTCCTCGTACAAGCAAAGGCAGGCAAGTCGTAACACGGAAGTGTCCTGTACTGTAGTTATTCGGTACGAGAGAATCGTATCGTATTAGTCAAAAAGGAGGCGTTGCAGAATTTCGAAATGTCGGCGTGTTCTGTTTCAAAAGTCTTTTTATAGTCGAACCGGCCCGTGCCCGCCTCGCATATGTATGTGTGTGGTGGCGGCTTCGGTGCCTTGCCTTGGATCATGCATGGACGAAGCTTGCATGCCTGCCAGCGCGCGCCACGGGCCGTGTCTGGGGCCCTGCATCGGGTGGAGAGTGTCGCGTCGCATTCTGTCACGATTGAGTTGCACCCTCTCTACGAGTACATACTTCGTAACTTATGTACTTTGTAAGTTAGATGCTGTCTGTGCTGTGTCACTGTGTGTACAGTACCTAATGTATCGCGCCCGCGACGGTGGAAGGTGGTGTGCCGAGCCAAAGGGTCGGTCGGTCGAGGGCCGATGGTGCTGCTGTGCGCGTGCTACCTAATAAGTTGATTAATGCAGGACACCCGAAGAGGCCGTTCTTCTGTCCCGCCGTCGCCTGCATGGAGCGGCGTTCATTGCACTCCTCCTCTTCGGCGATGGCCCGTTGTCGGTCAAGCGGCCTTGGCTCTTGCAGAGTCTCCGTGGGTGCGCGTCCCGTGTAAGCCGCGGGCGGGCGACGATGATTCGTGTGTTTATTTGCCCACGCACGCCCGACGGGTAAAATGGGTATTGCTTGCTTGCATGTTTGCTCCCTTGCCTGCATTTCTTTCTGTTCGTTCGTTCGTTCTCGTCGGCAACAATCGCAACACCCACACACCAGACGGCAACCCATCCATCCATCCATCCATCCATCCATCCATGCACGCATGCATTCGCGCGCATGCAGCCCGCCGCAGCAGGGATGGTGAGGGGATTGCTGCCCGCCGTCCCCTCCACCTCCACCTCCACCTCCACGTCCCTCCATCCATCCGTCTTTCCTCCCACGCATGCAACGGTGTCGCCCTCTCTCTCTCGCGATGCCCGTGAGGTGAGACGCCGCCGACACCAGCCCGCGCGCGCGCACCCGCCTCGGGGAGGTCGGGTCGGCCGCTTGGCGGGCCCCCCTCGATGATGGTGAAGCGAAGCGAAGCGAAGCGGGCGGGCAGCGCAGCGCAGCACAGGCAGCACTCGCAGGCAGCACTGACAGAAAGCACACCCGACCCCGACATGGAGGAGACATGAGGGAGGAGCTCGTCGCGCGACGCTGCGCAGGCTCGCACAATAGCAGCGGTTCGCCGCGGACAATAAGCGGGTGCGGCGGCGCCGCCAGGGATCGAATGCGCGCCGTGCGTCCGCCCGAGCCGCCCAACAGGGCCAACGCCGTCTCGCCCGCATGCGAGTGAGAAAGAAGCCGTCCGTCCTTGCCCTCGCTGGGCCCCCCTCGTCGTATCGTGTCGTGCCCTGGCCTGCCCTGGCCTGCTCTGTCCTGCATCGGCCCAACCGCCCCGACTCCCCGGCGCGGTGCTTGCTCTTGCGGGCAGCGCCGCCGCCGCCGCCGCGCCCTCCGGAGATCTGTGTTGCCTGCCCATGCCCTCCTCGTTTCCGGCCTACCTGTCCATTTTGCCCTCTTTGTTTCGTGCTGCCTTGCGGGTTTTTCGACATCGAGGGAGGAAGAAGAAAAAAAAAAGAAGAGCGGTTGGTTGTGCTGTGTGCTTGCGCGCGCTCGCCCGCGGCTGAACGATCGACGACGCCGACATCGACAGACGAGGCTTTTCACCAACATCTTCAAGGGCCTCTCGAGGAGACGTAGGCGGCCAACACTACCAGCAACACCACCACCGATTCCCACAGCCCGACCACGCCCTCCCCGCCTCGGAGCGAGGGCACCCGCGATGAGGACAACGCTGGTGCTGCCCTGGCTCGCCGGCGGCGGCCTGGCACGGGCGCAGCAGCAGCAGCGTCGTCACCATGATGGCGCCGCCCTCGTCGCCGACGACATGGCGCGGTACGGCGCCGTCCCCGTCACGCCCGAGGGCATGATGCCGCGCTTCGTCGCCGACCGCGCGGTGCCGCAGCTGATGCGCCGCGACGGCAACTGCGGCGTCGGCTTCCACAACTGTGAGACAGACCCTCAACACCTTTCCGAACGAGTGCGCTGATGGACCGTCCGTCCCCCCCCCATGTAAACAGGCCTCGACGTGGGACACGCCGAGAGCTGCTGCGAGAACACGCACTACTGCTACGTCAACAAGGAGAGCCAGCCGCGCTGCTGTCCCATCGGCTCCAACTGCGTCTCCGACTCCAACTGCAGCAGCGACCGCTACCAGTGCACGTCGACGGCCACCGTCACCATCACGACGAGCGTCGCGCCCGCCAGCAGCGGCGCCGGGAGCAACACGGCCACGGGCGGCGTCATCACCACCGCCACGGCCCAGGTCGGCTGCTGCGGCCGCGCGTGCCCCCAGACGAGCCAGTACCTCTGCCCCAAGGACCTCGGCGGCGCCTGCTGCTCCTTCGGCTTCGACTGCCGCTCCGGCGGCCAGTGCGTCGAGACCAAGAAGCCCGCCTCGTCGACGGGCACCCTGACCCCCGTCGTCGACGGCTGCACCACCTCGCAGTTCAAGTGCCCCGACGGCACCGGCTGCTGCGACGAGTGGATGCACTGCACCCGCGTCTCCGACAAGCCCTACTGCGCCCCCGGCAACCCGACCAACACGAATGTGCGCCTCGTCACCGACGGGCCCGCCGCGGGCGATGCCACCGCCGACGACCGCCTCTCGGGCGGCGCAAAGGCCGGCATCGGCGTGGGTGTCGCCGTCGCCGGCTTGCTTATCGTGGGTGCCGTCGCGTGGCTGTGCTTCCGCCGGCGGAGACGGCGCGGCGGCGCGAGCAAGGACGGCCCGGACCCGGACCCGGACCCGGACGCCGACGGAGACATTTACGGCGACGGCCCCGGTCCCGGCCTCGGCCCCGACGACGACATCCCGCGAGACGCCACGACCCGCCGCCCCATCGGCCTCGGCGAAATGTCCGAGACGACGGCCTCGGGGCACCGCCCGCGCCTCGCCCACGGCGTGTCCGAGGACTACTTCGGCCCGGACCCCGGCTCGCGGGCCTACACCGAGGCCTCCGAGGCGGGCGGGCGCTCGACCGCCTCTCCGCCGGCGCCAGCGCCGGGGAGGAGGGGGCCCGTCGAGATCGACTCGTCGACGGCGACGCCCGCGCCCGCGCCCGCGTCGTCCACGCCCACGCCGACGACGCACCAGAACCTGTCGTCGCATCCGTTCCCGCACCCCGAGACCACCGACGGCCGCTTCGAGCTCTACGGCTCCGAGGCCGCGCCGCCGCCGCACCCGTCGCCCTCGCTGGTCACCACCGGCACCACGCCCGGCACGCCCGCCAGCGAAGCCACCCGGAAGTTTGATAGATAATCGCGCACACTTACACCAATGCGTTGCTGATGTAGAACCGAGCGAGCGAGGAATCACGCGACACAGAATAAGAGAGAATGAATCGAAATGTCGTGCCGTCTATATATACAACGCCAGACTCTATCCGTACACAATGCCCATTATACTTGGTGGGAAGGAAATCGAAGCGGGAGCACAACACGGAAACGCCCCCGCCGGACGCATATGCGCCCCCCCTAAAAGACCTGCAGGCTTTCGGCTTTTATATACCGCAGCATCACAACGCCGGTGCGCCCAGGCATCCCGAAACAACACGAATGACAACGGCTGGCGCCACGCAAGAGCAAAACCAGAAATCAGCGCCCTCTCTAGCACACGACGCCCCCAAACGGCGCGCAGGTGCGCAGGTCCTTGACCAGGTCCTCCACGCTGCTCAGGTGGCGGCTCAGCAGCTCCTGCTTGTCCTCGGTGGACAGCGTCGAGGTCGAGATGGTGCCGCCGCTGCCCGCACGCCTCCGCCTGGTGCTGGCGCCGGCGAAGGCGCCGGCGAGCTTGCTGGGGCTGCGCTGCAGCATGGCGGGGACCGAGTCGCGGTGGTTGCCGGCGGCGCGCGGGATCGACGGCTCCTCGGGCATCAGGTAGCAGTAGAGGAACTCGACGAGCTTGAGCTTGACCTCGCGCGGCGTCGAGCGCGACTTGAACAGCGACGTGACGGTCAGCAGGCCGTCGAGGGCCTCGAAGGTGCGCGTGTTGGTGGGCGCGTCGATGAGCGCGACGACGAGCGTGAGGAGCGTGGCGGACTGGATGGCGGGGCAGTTGAACGGCTCGAGGAGGTCGAGGAGGAGCTACACGGACGATTCGATATCAGCGGGGCGAGTTCCATGCGAGGCGGTATTTGATCGGAGGTAATTGGGGACACCAGCGGGCGGCGCCTGTGAAACTCACATTCATGTTCTGCTCCCGGGCAAACAGAGACTTGCTCGGCGGATGCAGCAGCAAAACACCCTGGATGAGGTCGAGGGCGCTCAGGATGAGCAGGTCGTTCTGGCCGTCGCTGCCCTTGGCCATGAGGCGGTCAAGCGTGCCGATGAGGCGCATGGCCACGTTCCACTCGAAGCCCTCCTGCAGCTTGAAGAACTCGCGAAAGGCCGGGTCGCGCGACAGCTGGGCGAGGTCCTTGCGCGGCGGGGTCGACTGGGGCGACTGCGACTGCTGCCGTTGCTGTAGGGGCGACTCGGCGTTACCGCCGCCGCCGCCAAAGGTGCTGCTGACGGAGCTGCGCTGCTGCTGGCGCTGGCGGTCGGCGGCCTTGGGGTCCGAGGAGAGGCATATCTGCGCGAGGAGGCCTTCGACCTGACGCAGGCCCTTGCGGACCTTGGGCCCGTCGTAGGACGAGAGGTTGTCGAAGGCGAGGGAAAGGAGGGCCTCCATGATGTACGTATTTATTTCTTGGGCGGGAAGAAGGCCCGCAGACGGGTGGGTGTGTGGCGCGGGCAGTCCGTCAACGACGGGGTCCGGCGCGGCGCTGGATGGGATGTCGATATCTTGCGATCGGAAACAGTAGAAGCAATAGCGGGTGATGTAATGAGCGCGCGACGCGCACGCCGTGTTATAGTGTTAATACAGAGGGGGTGAAGAAGACGAAGAAGGAGACAAACAACAAATGCATTTGGGTATCAATCGGGGAGAAGAGCCCGACGCACACACACAGAGAGACAGCCCGCGCGCGCGTGAAACGTGGGAAAGCAAAGGAAAAAAAAGGGAGAAAAGGGAAGAGCGGAGTGGGAGCGGGAGTGGGAGGATGGAGAATTGGGGGGCCGCTGGGTTGTTGGGTGGATGGGATGGGATCGAGGTCGGCATGGGCGCGCGCGGCGGGCGGCGCATGGCAAAGTTGGGGGAATGAGATGAAATGGGATGGACGGGCTTGTGCATGCACCCAGGGGCTTTCCCCCAAGGGCATGGGTGTGTGGGAGGAGCTGGACGGTGGTGTGGCGGTTGACGGGGCAACCGGGGACGGCGCCGGAGATGTGGGGCGGTGGTCCGGCGGCGCGGCGCGACTGGACGTTTGTACTTGGTTGTGAATGGGCAATTTGGGCTCTGTAAGTTGCTTCGCAGGCGAGGAGGTTGCGCGTGTACCTAGACAAGGCACCTACCTATGGGAGCCAGCTTGTACGAAGCAAGGTAGGTATGCCTACGAAGTACCTCTCACCATGTCACCCAACAATGCCATGATGCGGATCTTTGAAAAGTACCTACCTTGGTAGTCCGTAGGTCGACCATAATGTCTGGGGCGCCGCACTCTTGTGTGCACAGCTGGACCGGGGCCCCGAGGATCGTCTGCCGGAGCCCGCTGTGGCGCCCTTTTTGACGCAGCCCAGCCCAGCTCGGGGGGCCGTTGGCGGTGCATTGGCAAAACGGTGGCCATGCGTAGCTACGGTGAACCTTACCTACCTAGCTGAAGTGGTGGTGGTGGCACAACATAGGGCCCGCGCCGTCGCTCCCTCCACTGTTCTGCCTTGGTAATAAGTTGTTCCATAGCACGCTGGTGAGGGTGCCCCGAGCGCACGGCGGCGGATGGATTGGATGCTGGGGCACAGCGCGGCACCGGAGAGAGACCAGCTGGGAGCGTCACCTCGCAGGTAAGGTGGGCGGGCAATTTGCCGCCAGAGCCGCACACCTATAGGTACCTTAGGTAGGTACTTAAATGAGTCGCGATTCCACTGGCGTCAGACCTTGCCTGCAAGACAGAAAAGTCCACCATCGCGCTGGCCTCACGAGAAGCGTGGTGTTGCGTTTACCAAGGTACGTCCGGTGCATGTTAGGAGGTATGCTCCAGTGAATCGCTCCCACAGACGCATCTCTGCCCTCTCTCCCTCCTCGAATGAGCCGCCATCGCCATCCCTTACCTCGCGGCTGCCGCATGCGGCACCTCCATAGCAACGCGCCGCGCCGCGCCGCGCCGCAGACCTGCCATTCTGGCATTCATTGCCGACGCGCTGCACGGTTCTGACATTTCCAGCTCGCTTCGGCGGCGCGTCGGGGAGCATGTGCCGTTGGGACGTTTGGGGCCGCGAGCTGGGCTGCCGTGCCCGACGAGACGTCACTTTACAGTAGGGACAGCGCCTCGGGCACCGCTACCGCGTCCAATCATTGCATGAGGTGTAGCGCCCCAAGGACGTCAGGGAGGACACCTCCAGCTGAGGTGGGCACCGTCCTGCCGGCACAAGCGCCCTAAACGCCTGGAGCGCCGGGTCCGGTCGCCTCTCTAGCGTTGGGCGCTGAAGCCTCACAGCTGGCTCACCGTCTGCCTGTCTCATCACCTCGTCCTCAGTCCTGAACCGGACCCCTCATCGCCCCTCCACCGACATCTCATCATTGCCCCCCTCCCCCCATCTTCACACTTCTTGGATGAACCATACTGACCCGTTGCTCGCTCCTCCTTTCCCCAAGGCAGCCCGCCCCCCTTGTGCGTCCAACATCCGATCATCTATCTGCACGCATCGCAGCGTGGATGGCCACTCGCTCACTCGCTGCCTTGCCTTGCCTGCCACACTCTCCGGTTAAAGCTCCAGCTGCTGGCCCAACAGCAAAGGTCGGCACAGCCCTACGAAGTACCTGCTGCTGCACCAGCCTGCCAGCGCTTTCTTCAGCCGTCCTCGTGTGCTCGCCACGTCGGTCCGTCCCGACGCTCACGAGAGAAGCAGGCACGCCACAAAACGGCCGCCTTGGGATTGCATCTGTCGTCACCGGCGCCTGGCAGGCAGGCAGTCTGTCCACATCTCCGAGCGCCGCTCCTCAACACCGTGCACCCCAGCTTTTCCATCTCAAATAGAAGACGGACGGCTTCACCCACCCACCCCCTGTCGCCGTGTTTCCTGTCCCCCTCCTCCCCTCCCCTCCCCTCCCCTCCCCTACCCTCCAACAAGAGTCACGCTGTTGCCCGTCGCCCCACGGCCACGCGCGCTGCCGCTCCACCCCAAACGACCCTCGTCCGAATCTCGCTCCGCCATTACGTTCGCAGCTCGCCTTCCTGTGCTCCGCGCGGCCCCACGAGCTTCTGCCTGCCCGTCCCGCGCCCGCGCCCGCGCCCGCCGCACCCGCGCCCCCTCCGCGAGGGTCATAAGATGATGGCGTCCCCGTCGTCCAAGATGTCCTCGCCGCCTCTCGCCACAGCCGCCGCCGCGAGGCCCGATCCGACGTCGTCCAGCCCGCCGCCTCCCTCCGTCCTCAGCTCGTCGCCAGGCGCCCTCGGTAGCGGCAACGGCAACGGCACCAGCGGCAGTGCTGCGCACACGTCGCCCAACGCGATCCCGCCCAGGACCTCTAGCACCGGCCTGCACCACCAGCACATCAACCGCGCCAGCCTCAACGCCGTTCCCTCTCAGCACCAGCACGGCCAAGGCAGTAGCCACGCTGCCAACACCACCGCCGCCGCCGCCGCCGGCTTCACCCAGCCCACACCGCTGGCGCCCGCCGTCCTCGCCCCCGTCTCCGAGGCCGACTGGATCGGCCAGCGCGGCAAGAAGCCGCATCACCAACCCCTCGGCACCGACTGGCGGTCGCCCGCCCTGTGCCTGAGCCCCGGCTTGGACACCATGGGGTCTAGGTCGGACTCGTCCGGCGCCGCCTCCCCGTACCAGGGCCCCAGCGCCGAGCGCTACTCCTGGGACGACCTCAACTTCACCCCCAAGCGCTGCTGGACCCAGGAGAAGGAGACGGTCATCCGCGCCCCCTTCGACTACGCCCTCAGCCACCCCGGCAAGAGTTTCCGCGCCCAGCTCGTCGCCGCCTTCAACGCCATGCTGGACGTGCCCCCGGCCAGCCTCGACATCATCACCCGCGTCATCGGCATGCTCCACGAGTCGTCGCTCCTCATC
Organism: Purpureocillium lavendulum; assembly: GCA_029168975.1. Taxonomy (NCBI): domain Eukaryota; kingdom Fungi; phylum Ascomycota; class Sordariomycetes; order Hypocreales; family Ophiocordycipitaceae; genus Purpureocillium; species Purpureocillium lavendulum. Next base: position 338,982 of record JAQHRD010000005.1, on the reverse strand, counting down.
GACGACGTTCAGGACTCGTCGGAGCTGCGTCGCGGCTTCCCCGTCGCCCACAACATCTTTGGCGTGCCCCAGACCATCAACTCGGCAAACTACATGTGCTACGTCGGCCTCCAGGAGCTCCAGCGCCTGGACAACCCGCGCGCCGTCTCCATCTTCGCCGAGGAGCTCGTCAACCTCCACCGCGGCCAGGGCATGGACCTCTACTGGCGCGACACCCTCACGTGCCCCACCGAGGACGACTACCTCGAGATGGTGGGCAACAAGACGGGCGGCCTCTTCCGCCTCGGCATCAAGCTCATGCAGGCCGAGTCGCCCACAGACGTCGACTGCGTGCCCCTCGTCAACCTCATCGGCCTCATCTACCAGATCCGCGACGACTATCTCAACCTCGCCTCCAAGGAGTACACGGAGAACAAGGGCATGTGCGAGGACCTGACCGAGGGCAAGTTCTCATTCCCCGTCATCCACAGCATCCGCTCCGCGCCGAACAACATGCAACTCGTCAACATCCTCAAGCAGAAGACGTCGGACATCCAGGTCAAGCGCTACGCCGTCTCCTACATGGAGGGCACGGGCAGCTTCGCCTACACGCGCGCCGTCATTGCCACCCTCATCCAGCGCGCCCGCAAGCTCGCCGCCGACATGGACGCCGCCGGCGCCGCCAAGGGCCGCAGCGCCGGCATACTCAAGATTTTGGACAAGATGGAGATTATCGACTGAATGAATGGGGCCTTCACGGCCGGCGCAGGGGTAGGCCTTCCTTGCCTACTTAGTATCGATGAGCGGCATTTTTTTGGAGAGCTCTTTGCACCTCTGCATTTCATCGGCGACACCACAACGGAGATCATGTTTTTTTTTTTTTTTTTTTTTTTGGAGTTTGGGCAGGTTTCCGCGGGGGTTGAGTGACACGATGTCACGGTCAGCGTTGATACCATATTGCTGCAGCGAAGGGCTCATGACTGGCGACTTTCTCTTCAATGGAAAATGTTTAATGTGTCCTGCAAAACGACGCTATCGTAAAATTCGATTCATATTGTGCGTTGCTATCATGAAGTCGAGGACGCAGTGGTCGCCCTCCTCTTGACCAGCCTCACCCACCGCCTCCGCCGCCATCGGCCCCTCCTCTCGCTGCTGTCCTCGCCCTCCTCCCAGCTCGGCGGCGGGTGCTGCTTCCCCTTGGCTTTGCTACTGCTGCTGCCGCCGCCGCCGCCGGCCTCGCTCCTCTTCTCCGGCTGTTCCACGACGCCCGTGCGCGTGTCCTCGCCATCGTCGTAGATGTCGTACACCCAGCGCTCGCCCTCGGTCTCGACCTCTACGCCCGTGATGATGCGCTCCTCGACCCAGTCGCGGCTCCAGAGGTCCAGCGCCCACTTCTTCTCGCTCCACTCCCAGCCATGCGGCGGCAGCACGTCCTCGAAGAAGCGCGAACCGCGCGGCCGCTCACCGGCGATGCGCGGCTGCGACAGCGGGTCGTACGGCGAGGGCGAGAAGAGCCACGGCTCCCACTCGCCGCCGCCGCCGCCTCCGAGGCCGTGCTGCGCGGGACGTCGCCACGCGTCGTCGGACATGCGCTGCAGCTCAAAGATCTCGACCTCGCGCGTCTCGGGCGCCGAGTCGAGGATCACGTCGCCGGCGATCCAGCGGTCGAGCCACGTCTTGGCGCGCTCCTCGCGCGGCTGCACGTGCTGCTGGTGCTGGGCGGCGAGCAGCGGCTTGACGGCCGGGTGGCCGGACACGACGAGGGCCCAGCCGCCGCCGAGGAAGAGGAGGCGCCAGGGGATGACGTGGGAGGCCACGGTCATTGCGACGGCGCCGGCGCAGAGGAAGAGGAAGACGGTGGAGGACAGGGCCTCGTCGCTGAAGTTGGTGACGGGAACGAGCAGCTCGACGACCTTGTCGTGGGCGTGGCTGAAGTCGCCCATGCTGTTCTGCAGGTCGCGCATGTTGCGGAAGAAGTCCTTGCTGAGCTCCTTGGCAGGGCGGACGGTGGCGGCGGGCGCGAGCGGCGGGCCCTGGGCCGAGTAGCCGATGCTCTGCTCGCTGGAGAGGGTGCCCTTGGGGGGAGCGGGGTGGCGGGCGACAAAGGCCGGGACGAGGACGGCGAGGACGAGCAGCACCATGGGCAGCGCGGGCAGCAGGTAGGGGTCGAGGCAGACGAAGGAGTAGACGGCGAGGAAGGAGAGCGTGTGCGAGGGCCGCGCCCACGAGAAGAGGCGGACGGCGTCGGCCTGGAACTGGAAGACGACGCCGATGCGCGCGTTGAAGTGCCGGAAGTTGTACGACATGGTGGTGAGGTTGAAGCTCGGCCGCTGCGCGAACGCCGAGTCGCTGGCCTCGGGCGAGACGATGGGCGCGTCGGACCCGTGGTCGTCGTCGGCGGGTATCACCTGCTGGAGGAGTCTAGATGAACGCAGGCGTCAGCCATCCTTTGTCCAATACATATCGTCCGTCTGTCCGTCGGCTTGTCTGTCGCGGTTGCTTGCTTCTTCTGCTTCGCGAGCCGACCCGCAGCATGACGCACGTACCTGTCCATCAGGCGGTCCTGGAAGCCGGCCTTTTCGCGGATGGCAGCGAAGCCGCCGCGCAGCCCACCGCCGCTGCCGCTTCGGGGCGTGGAGATGCCGGACTCATCGTGGCTGCGACGCGGTGGCGAGGCGTGTGCGTCCTGGCCGCTCGCGATGACCTCGGCGGTGTAGTCGTCCATGGCGGCGACGAGGCGGGGTGGTCCGTTTCGGCGTAGGTGTTTCCGGAGGCGGGGGTTCAGGACATTGCGCTTCAATTATTATGTCGTTGTCGTGACGAGATACTGTACTGCGAGCGGCAATAGGGCGAGGGCGGTGACGTGGCTGAGCACGGCTCGAGGTTGAAGGTTGGTGGTTGCAGCTGGAGGTGTTCATGGCCCGAGGCATGTGACGTACTGAAACGGAGGGCGGGCCATGATCTCACTCCGGGCGGAGCCTCCACTGTCCATTGCTGGATCGGAGAGCTCGCCGCCGGGACGGGGGCCCGCGTCTACTGCCAGGGCACGGAACCCGCCCGCCACGGGCAGCCACACTCCATGAGTCCAGGGACCTGATGGGGTGGGCACCAACCGGGAGCGAGGTGGCCCAGCTGTGGCGCGTATGGGAGCTGAGCTGCTCGAGAGCGACAGCCGGGCGAGCTGATGAGGGGGCCAAGGGGGCCATCCGTCCTCCACACACCTACCGCATCGTGGCCGAGAAACAGACCGATCCACAGACCTCATCACCGCTCTGTACTTGTAGGTGCAAGGGGTCACGGCTCGGAGCGTCCGCCTCCCGAAACCGGGTGCGAGAGATTGGGCCATGGGCGGTGCTACAGAGTAATACAGACACGGCCAAGACATCCGCGATGCATCAGAGAGGCGGGACTGCCAGGTCCATCTCAAGGTTTCCGTCCGTGTTCCGAATAATTAGACTTTTCATCATTCATGCAAGCCGAGCGCGCCCCCAACGGTCAAGTCAATCAAATATTGGACCCCCGACGAGGACGAGGAGGAGGCGGAGGAGGGGGCCCTGGCCGTTGGGGCGAGGCCTGCGGCGGCATGAGTAATGAGGACGACTCAGAATGTTTATGAGCCGTCGCCTTTGATGAATGAACGGCGGCAGTTTCAAGATGGACAACAATAACAACAACAGACAGGCTGGAAGGCAGGCGGGCACCCTGCCCGACACGAGGCCGATCGGTGCAAATCGTCGACGTGGGTGCACGAGATGGGGGCGATTGGCCGCTGCGCATCTGTGCCGCCCACGTCTGGGCAGTTTCGTGCAGGCAGGGTCCAGGGGTGGGTGAGTACGTAGCAACGTGAGGGACGTGAGGGAGGAGCGAGGCGAGGGACGTGGCGTTCCCCGACGAGTCGGCCGACTCCTTTTCCTTTCGCCATGCCAGGCCAGGCCAGGCCATGCCATGCCATGCAATGCCACGACGCCAGGGGCGACCAGGTGAGCGAGGCAAGGAGCATACCTGGCCCGGCCCGGGCTCGCTGCATTCGACGGCGGTCGCATCGTGTCAACAGACGAGCCCGGGGGCGACGCTGATTCGGCTCCCCTCATCATGGCCTACCATGGGTCTGGACGTACATACATCCGAAGATGGATGGATGGAAAATTCGCCGGCAGTCAATATTGGCAAGGCAGGGTCCAGGCATCTTTGTTAGCTGCCTACCTTGCTCAAGGTAGCCCGTAGGCCCCTTTTTAACTCCCTAGGTACCGAACTAAATGAATGACTTTTCTGACGCGAGAGCGACACGGGACGACACTTTGCTTGGCGGCGTGTGCGCACGCACGCACTCAAAGCACTCAAGTGCTCTGCGGTCCTGCTGCTGCCCCTTTGGGACTCTCAGGGGCGCACAGGGACTTGCTGGGCCCGCCGCGTGCTGCACGCATTGGGGATCGGGCGCGCAGCTGCTGATGTGCTCACGCGGCGAATGCACAGGGGCGGGCCCGGGGCACAGACGCTGTCGACCGTAGTCAGTCAGTCAGTCACGCTCCACGCCCTGAACAGACGGGAGTCGAGGGGCGGCAGCCCAGCCAGGGGCCGCGGGCATGGCATGAACACGCAAAATCCAGGAGAGAGACGAGAGAGACTCTGCCGTCACACAGACGGCCCCCATCCTGCTCTCGCCTCGCTCGAGTGCGTCTCGCGTGAACGGCGGCGTCTGCATGCACGCGCGACTCCTGCAACTTGCATCCGGCGCCGCACCCCCCGGTGGCCCGCGAGCGTCTGCATTCCATCCATCCATCTCGTCCAATGCCCACCTGCGAGGACCAGCCGGTCCCTGAAAATAACGGGCGGGACGAGCCCCGTCCCCGTCCCCTCCCTCGCCTCATCAATTCTCCCCATCCACGCCCACGCCTGTCGTGTCGTATCGCGTCGTGTCCAGCCTGTCGTGTCCTGCCCGTCGTGTCCTGCCCGTCGTGTCCTGTCCGGTCCTGGCCGCGGCGTTTGAAATGGAAGAGCTGCAGGTGCCGTTGCTCTAGCGCCCGTCCCTGCTGAAAACCCCCCCACCGATGCGGCCAACAAACAAATCTCCCGTGAGTGGCACCGGTAGCAGGTACTTGCCCGCCCTGCCCGCGTTGGCGGGCCGCCCCTGCAACGCGCCCCGGCTCTGTCGCGTAGCTTCGACCTGTCTGGCTGTCATCCGGTGCCGGGTTCCAGGTTCCAGTGTGCGAGAGGGGGGGGGAGGCTGGGCTGGCAACGGCCTTCACTTTCCCCCTCCCCTCGTGGGCCCTGGCACCTGGACCTGGGACCTTCAATGGAAGGGCGGGCAGCCACTGTGGACGGCGGCGGCGGCGGCGGCGACGGCCTGGGTCGTACCGCGCTCGGTGGCCCCTGCCCTCCTGTAGCGGCGTTTGACCGTGCCTTCAATGGGTGCCCGTGGGGCCTCCTCGCAGCCGCCCGGCCACTCAGCGAGCTCCCCTGCGTCCTCCGCACGCATGCACCTTCAGGTTTCCCTTCCCTCCAACCCAGTTTGGCTGTGTGCGGCCGACAACTGGACCTGCCGCTTACCTTAGTGCCCTTTGCCCGCTCTGTGCAGTCCATCCACCACCATCCCTCACTGCCGCCGCCGCTCCAGTCGAAAAACATCGCCCGTCCGCCGACCATCTCCAAATCGCCCTCTCGTCCGCGACGTCCACGACTCCGAGGACGCCGCTTCTCTCGAGTCGCGGGCTACGGCGTTCTGATACTCCGTCTCCCCCATCCTGGTTGCCTGACTACGCCGCCGCCGCCGACGACGACTGCGACAGCGACAACGGCGACCGACGACAGCACGGGACGGCACGACGACGGTCTCGGCAAGCCTGCACAAGCGTCCACTCGCCCTTGACCTCGCCCCATGTCCGCGCTCGGAATGAGGTAGCCTTCCGCATGCTCTCAGCTCCCTGACCGGACTGAGGCTGCTCCTGTCCCGAGCGTCGACGAGAGCATCACCTGGCACCCGCGCCCCTGGATTGGCCTGTCGCCTCTATGACATTGAAGCACCAGGCACACGCTGGGCCACGACCGGCCAACTCCTCGTCTCCCACCAGAATGTATGTCCTCCACCTTCCCTACTCGTTCTCTTCCTACGCGGCGACGATAGGCTCCAACGCAGTTGGCTTGTCGTCCGTGCTTGCCTGCCACTCTGCCCCTTCGTGTCACACTCCCTCCGACGCTGGGCTCCAAGCGAACCGAAGCCGAACTGACTGACTCGCCTCCTTGTCTGCAGCGCGTCTGGCCCCGATCCGTCCTTCACAAAGGGCATCCGCCTCGTCTCCGGCAACGCTCCAATGCTCGCCGCGTCGTCGTCCAATCACTACCATCACTCCCTCGCCTCCGTCGACCGAAATGGCGAAAACGGGCAATCCGCCCAGTCCACCGGCTCGTACGACTTCCTGCCCTCGGTCAGCTTCGACGACCTCCACACGAGCATCGAGTCTGCCTCGACCGAGTTCAAGTTAACGCAGTTCCCGTCCCCGACCGGAGAAGGCAGCATTCTCGAGCCCAACGGCAAGCCCTACGCTGAAAGGAAGCTGCCCGAGAAGCCTGCCATGCCTCAGGTTGCGAGCCAAACGCGGGTGGCCAACGCCCCTCAGCCGAACAAGCCGGGACGCTCTGGCTCTATTCTACGGCGGCCCAGCACGTCTAGTAGACATCCGAGCACCTCGTCCATAGTGTCCTCAAGTTCCGCCACGCTCGACGCGTCAGGAGCTGCCGCGCCCTCCCGCAATCGCAGGCAAAGCCACTATCCTCCCATCTCCAACGCTCACGTCGCCCCCAAGCCTCCTCGGAAGTCAATCGGCCAGGTAATCGCCGGGGATGCGGATGCCCCCACGCGGAATGCTTCGACACGCCGTCCAAGTTTGCTGGGCGAGAAGGGAGTGGGCGGAGACTCCTCTCGAAGGTCCGTCGACGGCGGCTCGGGGCCACTGCCTGAGGTACCACGCAGCGCGGCGAATTCGAGGGCGGCAAAGGCCAAGTCGGTGCAGCCGCCCATGCGGCCTAGCCAGGCAAATTTGCTGGCAGGTTCCAATCTGACTCCGGATCACAACCGGCTGTCGACACTGGCGCCCCGTTCGCCACGTGTTGGCGGCAGAGGCATGACCCCGTCATCCGGAGGCAAGCGAGCCTCTATGATGCCGGGTTCACACCATGCCTCGCACGCTACTGGCTTGGGTGCGCGCACCATCAGCCCTACCGACACGCGACGAATGAAGCGACTGTCCACAATGCCGCAATCGCAGAGCCTCAATTTCCTTGCCAACGTGCCACCTCCCCCTCCTGTCTCCATGGACACGCGTGCAGACTCCCGCTCGCCTTCCATGATTCCCCGCAAGGCATCTGGCACGCCGTCATCATCTCGGACGACGCCGGACATGAGCAACAGGAAGTCCTACAGCTCGGGGCTCTCGGTTGGCTCGACGACGAGCTTCAACACTGTGAGGACATCGACCGGGTCACTACAGCCGCGCCTTCCTCAGTCAATGTCAACATCCCGATTGCCTGCACCAAAGCATACCACGGTGCACAGCTCCCATGCTAACGATGACGACGAGGACGTTCCTCCCGTCCCTGCGATCCCAAAGGCTTACGAGTCTCCCAAGGATTCACCCGCCGATGCATATTTCATGGACAAGAAGAAAACTAGCCTGAGCACCGTGGATACGATTGCCAGCTTTGGAAACTCTACTGGAAGCATCACCATGCCTGTCCTCCCAGAGCCAACAAAGACACAATACAAAGCCAATGCCAGGAAAAGCTCCATCGTACCCTCGTCCGGCCTGGAAGATGGTCCTGGCGTTCAGACGAGGAAACACCTACAGCCCTTGAGGCTACCCCCTCTCAATCTCGGGCCGCTGAACCTTCCTACACATCCTAAGTCGGTAACGTCCAGCGATCACGCAAGCTCTGGGCGAGCCTTGAGCCCACCGCCCTCGAGGCAACTGCCGAAAACGCCAACGACGCCAATGACCGCGTCCAAGAGCTCTTTCTTCTCCAAGAGCAACTATGATGACACGATCGAGATGCCATCACTTAGAAGCAGCACCTCTGTTCACCGTGCTCACAGGTTGACGCCGACCCCACCAGATGGAGATTCTTCAGACTCCTCCATCAGCGTCTCCGAAGCGAAGCAGAAGTCGAGCATCTCGCCATTTTTGTCGTCCTCTCTGCCAAAGGGTGGCTTTGAGCACGGGTTTCTCAAGCGGTCCAAAACTGGCGGCGACTATGCTACGCTGACTGGCAATGCGTTTGACGACAGGGTCCAGCAAAAGCCAGCGGGACCAAGGGAGCCAAACATGGACAAACCCGTTCCGAAATCCCCTCCGCCGCCGCCGGCACCCGAGGAACCGCAGACACCCACGTCGAAGAGCTCCCTGAGGAGGAAACTGAGCCTGACATGGAAGCGTGGCAATTCGAAAGGCAGTCTTTCGGGAGCTGTGGAAGCGATGGACAGGTCCGGTTCGCTCCAGCAAAACAAGCAAGAGAGTATGCCGCCTCCTCGTATCCCAACGTCTGCGACGACTAGCAGTCTGTCGACCACGAAGCATCCCGACCCCTCCCCGACTATTGGCACCAACGGCAAATACCTTGAGTCCAGGAGGCGCAAGAGTTCCGCCGCGAGCCTGACCAACTTTGTGCCTCATGATCGGGTCAGGAGTGACACATGGGCTGGCAAGAAGGACGGGGCGGAAGTCGTTGCCCCGACATCTCGCAACCCCGGCGTGCCCAGCAAGATGATACGATCAAGAACATCAATGACCACTCTACGAAGCGCGCTGTACTCGGCTGCAGACATGGACAAAGATGACATGGTGGCAGAGGAGGAAATGCGGAAGATGGGCTCGCGACGCAAGGAGACCGAGGTCGCCGCCCGGGCTTTGGATGCCCTCAGGAAGCGTGCGTCGCCCAAGGAGCGCGTCGGCGCACATGAAGCTGTTCGCATCGCCATGCTTAACATTTATGAGCGGGGTGAGATCATCGACTTTGACGACATTTACTTTTGCGGTACGCAGAATGCCCACAAGGTTGTGGGCAATGTGCAGTCCGACGCGCCAAACTTTGGCTACGATGATGAACGCGGAGACTATACAATTGTCCCAGGCGACCACCTTGCGTACAGGTACGAGATCATCGACATTCTTGGAAAGGGTAGCTTTGGGCAAGTCGTCAGGTGTATCGACCACAAGCTTGGCGTCCTCGTCGCTGTCAAGATTATCCGGAACAAGAAGAGGTTCCATCAACAGGCTCTTGTCGAGGTCAACATTCTCCAGAAACTCCGCGAATGGGTAGGCTGTCCTGGGACCAAAATTAACCCTGCCAACTGCTAACAGAAGTCACAGGACCCGAAGAACAGACACAGCATGGTCAATTTCACCCAGCACTTTTACTTCCGCGGACATCTTTGCATCTCGACCGAGCTGCTCGACATGAACCTCTACGAGTTCATCAAGGCACATTCATTCCGAGGCTTCTCCCTGCGCATCATTCGGCGTTTTAGCAAGCAGATTCTTAGCTCATTGATCCTGCTTAAGCAACGCAAGGTCATCCACTGCGACTTGAAACCCGAGAATATTCTGTTGCGGCACCCTCTTCACTCCGAGATCAAAGTCATCGATTTTGGCTCCAGCTGCTTCGAGAACGAAAAAGTGTATACGTACATCCAATCTCGATTCTACCGATCGCCAGAGGTCATCCTTGGCATGACATACGGCATGCCCATCGACATGTGGAGCGTCGGATGTATCTTGGCAGAGCTCTACACCGGCGTGCCCATCTTCCCAGGTGAGAACGAGCAGGAGCAGCTCGCTTGCATCATGGAGGTCTTTGGTCCGCCAGAAAAGCATTTGATTGAGAAAAGCACGAGGAAGAAGCTCTTCTTCGACTCGATGGGTAAGCCGCGACTGACCGTGTCGTCTAAGGGACGGAGGCGACGTCCGTCGTCGAAGACTTTGCAGCAGGCGCTCAAGTGTGACGACGAGGCATTCCTCGACTTCCTGGCGCGTTGTCTGCGGTGGGATCCGGACCGACGGCTCAAGCCGGAGGAAGCTATTCGACACGAATTCATCACGGGCCAAAAAGCAACGGCACCTATTCCGCGCTTGCCGATGCGAGATTCGTCTCCAGTCAAGCGATCCAACACAATGAGCGCGCCGAGGCCACTGCCGGATCCGCCAGGAGGCGTCGGCAGGGGCTTCAACCCGGCGCGAACCGGAGTCAGCCCCCACAAGCCTGTCTCAGGGACGAGCCGGAGGGTGTCTGGCGCAACTGCCGCCACGGCCGCCAGCATCAACAGGCGAACCAGCGCAGGAGGCGGGTCCATCAGCGGCGGAGTCAGCGGATTACCCCGAGCGGCTGTTAGGACGGCGAGCGGGAAGCAGGACCTCGCCGCCGCGGGGGCCACGGCCGCCATGAGCCGCAAGGCATAATTCTTGGTTCAACCACAGCCAAGCCAGACCGAACAGCGAAGGGCGATGGGCTGTCACCTGAGACCCCATCGTCATACGGTTGGCCCTTGAGACAGTGGAGCACACTCGCTGCGTGTCGCGCGTGCTGGCCGATCCGCCTACGGGGTTTGACTGTTGCAACTTGCTTTATTATCTGCGAATCGAGCATTCCATCTTCAGCATTGCTGCGATATACCAACATACCAACAGACACACCGAGTGTGACGCACGGCATTAGCATCCTAAGCGGCTTCATCAGAAGGCAGGCAGCTGACTGCGGCGGTCAAAGGAGTTACAAGACGGGCATGACGAGAAATGCATGACCACGCAGTATCGGCCGAGCCCGACCTCATTGACATGTAAACTATTTTCATGAAGGGATTGAGTAATGTGCCCATGGCGGTTACAATTGCTACTTTATTTTATTATTGGGAGGAAGGACAGGTGTCGGTGGAGGGGCCATGGCGCGTTCATCGTCGCCCATGACAGGTGTTGGAGGGTGACGTTTTCATTTCACACATAATGACGAGCCCAGTACAGGGTGTAGAATAAAGACATTGTGATACCAAACGTGGTTCCGGCCCCCTGAGGCCTCCGTGATGTGCCTCGACGCTTGCTTAGGTCCAGCTGGGACCAGGAGTCGGACCATGGTTGGGCGGTGGACGCAAGGCACAAGTGCAACAACGCAGGGGCATATTAGGAAACAAGACGCGGACGACGACGACGACGGAAATGATGATGACGATGTTAATGATGCAAAAAATTACATGTGACATGGCGGCCATGGAGTCACGGAGGGTTCGAGACCGCGGCAGATGGGGGTTTGAAGCCCGGACGCAAGAAAGGAAGGAAGCCAGGCCGACGAGGGCTTACACAAGGAACAACGGCAAGCGTGGCTTATTTTAGCACCCGCACCAACGAGCTGATGCAATAGGCTCGCCTCGCCCGGAGGCTGGAAGTGGAGGGTAGGGAGCTGTGCAAGAACGAGACGGGCAGCTGGCGGCGGCGGCAGCGGCAGCGGCGGTGGTGGTGGACCATGGTGGTGGTGGTGGTGGTGGGTGTCAGATCGGGGTGCGGTAACCCAGCGCATGTCTCACCCACTGCCGTCGCCTAATCAGGGCAAAGGCGGGTGGTGTTGGTTAGCCGCCAGCCAGCGCGGCTAACCAACTGACGTTGCCCGTTGCCAAAAAGCCCCAATCAACCCGGAAGGCCACGGGCTGGGCGCGGCAGGAGCACCACCACTCGACGGGAGGGTCCCAGACGGCGTGGTAGTGTCGCATTGGAGGCCGTTTGGCTGATGGGCGGAAAGTGAGTGTGCAGCAGTGTGGTGTTTCGTGGGGCCGCGCGACGTTGGTGTCGACGCCCGGGAGGCAACCTAGGCACGATAATGTTCTATATCAGTCCTTGATAGTCGGCAGACCAGGCAACAGAGAGCAGCCAAGCACGGATGAATGCTATGCTAGCCTGAAGAGGGAACATCTTTCAATAAGTAACCCGCCGGGCAGAGGCAGCCGTGGGGAGTTTGCACGCAACCGAGTGCCTGTTGTGCATGTCTCAGCCATGCATGCGGCGGACACGGAGACGACAGGCAGGATATGGTGGTGGAGGGGCACGTACATGCAGGCATCACAGGCACCGGGGAGGGGGGGCGTGTGCCCAAGCGCGACGCTCACCGAGAGCTCACTTCGACAACTCGCCGGGTCGTCTGCCAGGTACTTCGTACCAAAGGCCTCTCGGCTGGCCTATCAAGGTGAGTGCTGCACAGAACCAGGGCGCAGGGAGCGAGGCAATGTCGGGCGGGACGAGCTATGCTAGTGCTTGCGCGCGCCGGAGATGCTGCATATCAGCCATCGTCGCAAGGGGCTCGGAGCGGCGGCGCTGGGCCTGCGGAGTCGGTGACTGTTGCCTGGCGGTGCCGGTGGGTGGAGGAACCGTCGAAGCAAGCGTCCGCTGTAGAGCAGAGCAGAGCAGCATGGTGACGGTTGCACGCACGGCGGGCGGCGGCTGCAGCGCCGAACGGCAAGGAAGGCGCGCAGACAAGACGGACCGGAACGGTGGGCGGGCCACCAGATGACAAGCCGCCTGTCCGGGCCCACGCCCATCGACAATGCTGCATGTCGAGTCCCACTTTCGCCGGCGACTCCGTGTGGGCCGTGGCGGGTGCCGGAGGTCCCCTTCCCCTGCCAACCCAGCTCGCCAGGACGCCCAGCGAGAAGCCCAACCCGGGGGAGGCGGCCAACAAGCCACGGGGCGAGGCGCAGCCCAGCGCCCACCCCCGCCAGCACGAGTAGCGCCTCACACCGTTCCCAGGCAAGGGTCCAGGGGCCGCTCCTCCTCCCCGTCCTCCTCCACAGCGGGCACTGAGCGGCGAGGCTGGAGCCCGCCATGAGGTCATGCCCGTGGCTTGCCTGCGTCACCTTTCAGACGGACCTCCCAGGCAGACGTCTTGCCATATAAGGACACATGATTCGAGTCGGCCAGCACGAGTCCTACCGTCCAGCCACCGACGGGGTCGCCATCGTCCGGCACCGATTGAGAGCCGGCACATAGAGAGGGGTCACAGAATCATGTGCTGTCCCTTCGATATGAGCTGCGGGCGATTTGGTTACAGTGTGAACCCGCCTTCTTCACGATCGCGGGAAGGCCGGCCAGGCGGCCGGGGGCCTTCGGCTTGCTGGAACGCTTGATCTTCGTCAAAAAGTGGTGGGCCATGCTCCCAAGGTCCCGCTGCGACGTGAACAATCAGGTCATCAAGGACTGTCATTGATCGTCGAATTCGAATGCCCTCATTGAAAATACAATTCCCGTAGCGTTTGATCATGTGAGAGACCGACGGCGTGTCGATCCGAAAATCCGGTCGCCCTGTGGAATCATCAGTCATTGGTGACGGCGAAGTGGATGTGGCACCCTGGTCAGCAAACCACACGGCAGGCGCCCCGACCTCCGCTGGTCTTGAAGAACCGTTCCTATTAATGGCAACAACGGCAGCTACCGTCTGGGCGCCGACAACGAGCCGTCCGGGTTTCCACCAGGTCCAGCGGGAAATCTTTGGCCTGCGAAGTTGCAGCCTGGAGTTCATGCATAAGGGTGAATGAGCATAGCCCGCAAACCTCCACCAAGTCCAGAAGGAAGGGCGCCGTGCTCTGAGATACTGTCCCCTTTCATGGCCCCCAAACCGAGAGGGAGGTCTGTAGCACACACTGTCCTGTATTCGTACGGAGAATTACGCCGTGCCTGATCCATCGTGATCGTTAGCGGGATATGACGGCGACTCTCTTCCAGCAGCTGGGCCCCCACCCGGTCACGCCTGGCAACCTCACAAACTTGCAAATGGAGAGACCCAGAATTAGAGTCCTTCCCGCGATCGCACCTCGGGAGCGATCGGAAGTTGCCCGTGTGCTGTCAATGGCTCGTTGGAATATCAGCATTGCGGATGTGAATCACGGTATGACTCTGTCTGTCCAGGACGTGCCGGATGCCAGTCACGGCCCTCGTGATCAAATGCTGCGCGGCCGGGGAGCGAGCAAGGACGAAGTACCGCGTTACCGACCTGCCGGTGTGGGTGTGTGCAGTTCGGGACTCCCACGGTGACTAGCTGGGCTGTCGCGGGTGTCGATTGGCAGAGTTTCGGATGGCCGAGACACACAGCCTTGTGTCAGACATGCATGTAAATTTGAGACAGGGTATTTCCCTTTTCGGGCAGCTCGTTCGTGACCTCGCCCGTCTTGTAACGGCGACCGGTTCAAGGGCAGATGACTGCCTCAACCTGACCTTCGGCCGTCTGGCGATGCACAGCTGTTCGCTTGGAGTCGCGGGCCAGGAACTTGTGAGCCTGGACGCGACGGCAATGGCGGCACCATCTGGATGGTTTGGCGAGAAACCAGGGTTCCTGCACGACAGCCCCCGGGGTGCCACTAATAGGTTTTGCATGCTCCTGGTGTGCTGCACATCCCAAGTCGCTGGTCGTCAGCACGACAGCCGAGGTGGCTAGCGCTCCGTACCAGTATCGCTACTTCGTCAGCAAAAGTGAACCTTGTTGTTGAATGTATGCATGCTCCTGCATGACCAGGCTTTGCCGGCACGCAAGGCTGCAACTCTCAACGCTGGACAGCCCAGAGGCCCGATGTGCATCGCTTGGTGGGCTGGCCGCGTCCTGCTAGTGACGGAATCGCTAAGTGTTGGCATGGTCGGACCGTAGTGTGGACGGAGATGGCGACCTCGTATAGTAGACTTGAGACAAATGCGGACGGCGAGGTTCGGAGGCGCGTGGCTCATCGGCGACGACACCGGGCGTCAGCACAATGGCCTGGCGGTGTTGCCGCGCCCCAGGCCATGGCATGCGGCGAGCCCAGCCACAGCTCTACTCTAATGACCTGTTCTGAGCAAGTGCCGACGTCCTGCAAGGTCTCTTTTGGTGGCACACGCGAGGCAGTTACTTGGTTCACTTACAAAATCACGGGAGTGGGTGAGAGCTGATCCAGGGCGGCAGGTGCCGGGGGTGTCCGTGGAGCCGCGCGTGCCCGGTGCGAGGCTGCGAGGCGGTGCCTACGCGGGTCGCAGTAAGCAGTCGCGGCATGCCGTCATGGCCGTCGTGGCCGTCATGGTTGTCAAGCACCTTGTCGTGGTGGCCTCGTTGACCTGCAGGCGTGGCCCCGCGTACGGCTCACGGGCGTCTCGGAAGACAACGCGGCGGATTGCGCGGAGGCGGGACGAGGCTGCGTCCTGCGGACCTGTCTCTCGGAGGGCGCTGATGCCTGCCGTGGCCGACTGTTCCTGAATCCCGACCATGATTCCACGGCCACCTCATGGCTGTCCCTTGGTTTTGCATCGACGCAGGTGGGCAGGCTGGTCGGTTGCACGGCAGCCGCCCAGAGACTGACGTCGCAGCGCTCGGAGTCCCGGACACGTGGAGGGAAATTTCGAAGACGCTCAAAGATTTGCAGCCAGGTATCGATCGGCATGCCCTGTCAATTCGAGACGAATGACTCGCCCCGGCGGGATTTGCAGGTTCTCGGACGTCAATGTTCGGCTCTCGTGTCCAGTTTCTGGTTAGGCCAGCCGGCGAGATTTGGGGTCCTAGGGTTCCAGGCTTCCAGGCTCCCAGCAGCCCAGCCGCTCTTTCCATTTCAAACCAGCATGATCCACGGAGCAAGAGCCCCGTTGTGCGCGACGGCCAGCACCTTCCCCACAGCCAGCGGGACAGGTGTTCGGACGGCGATGCCATGCTTGGCGATGCCTCAAATGCCAGGGTAGGGCAGGACAGCGAATGCCTCAGGCCTCGCGGCACCAGAATTCCAAGTTTGGCGACTCGGCAAGCTGCTGATTTCAAAGCCCCTGCTCTTTCTGTCATGGCGATTGCCTCCCGTCGGCGTCCACATCCGTGATTCCTCGTCATCCCCGATCGCACTGCGGCGAGGCCAGGCTGCTTGCGCCTCGCACACCTCCGCTCCAGGCCACCTCGCAGGTAGGTACAGACTACGTACCTTCCGTGCGGCATGTCCAGCAGCCCGGAGTTCGTCAGTGGACCCCATGCCGGTTCAGCCCTGCCGTAGGCCCTGACGGGAGTCCTGAGTCCTGACGAAGTGGTGAGGTGTGCTGCAGTGGGCCTGCACCACCAAAGGCCGTCCGCCCGGCTGGCCAGTGCAGGCCCCCAATTCCACCTCGCCAGAAACGGCGCAGCGACCGCCCACTTGGTACAACGCCCGGGCGGCGCTGATGCTGAGCGCGCCTCCATGGGTGCCCTGCCCTGTATCTCGAGAACACACCCCCTCCCCCTCCCCCCGGCTCGTGGCCCCCTCCCGTCCTCCAAGTGCGCACCCTCAGCACTCAGCGCGCCCACGGCGACGAGTTGGTGGTGACTCCCTCCGCCGACCGACGAGCCATGCGACAATTCAGGCCACTTCCACCAACTCTAGGGGCGGTGGTGCTCCGGCGCGCATCCACATCCACATCCACATCCGCACACACCACCTTCGGCCGGCCGTCCTCACCTTTCTTCGTCGGCGGGGCTGCGCCATGACCCAGGATGCCAGGCAAGGCCCCTCGCGATGGCAGTCCCGCTGTGGCTCCCACCTCGTCCCACGTCCCCCATCCCCCGTCCCTCGTGCGCCTTGGAGGGGGGACCCTGCCTGCGCCGTGGCTCCTCGTCGTGCATTAGACGCGCTGCAGGCCGCTCGTCACCTGGCGGGTTAGTCAGACTGTGGCCGCCTCTCGCTCGCTCGCGCCGCTGGTGCCTTGGACTGGCGCACATCAGCAAGACGTACAGACGGACAGCCGAGCCGAGGTGAGGTGTCGACTCGACTGGTGAGAACCTCCCTCCCCGTCTCCCAGCCAGGCAGGGCGTGTCGGTAGTGTTGGCGGAGACCCGTTTCTTCCGCCAGGCTGCGACCGCTATAAGGCTGCGATGCCTCGACTCCTCCCCGGGCCTGCCTGGCCTTGCCTCTCTATCCTGGTTTCGTCATAGCTCACGGCACTCTCTTTGAACCCTTTTCTTGCCTATTTCCTTGCATCATCGTCATAGTCATCATCGTCGTCGTCGTCGTCGCTGTGTCTGCTTTCTGCTTGCATCGAAGCTCTTTCGTCTCTTCGCCACCACCACCCGCCATACCCTCGCCTCGCCTCGCCTCCCCGCCCCTGCCTCACCCCGTCCGAGTTAGACACACAGTCCGCGTCCCGCTTCACTTGGTCCAAAGTCCGCAGTGCCAACCCTCGACGTGCTTGTTGGCCCGAAAATAAGACCCCGTTCCGCCCTTGGCGCGGCCGTGCTGCCACAGTGCCACTCGCTCATCCGTCCCGCCGGAAGTTCACCAACGACCGCCGTTGTTGTACGTGACCATGTGTTACCAGCTTGTCGAGCTCTATTCGGCGTGCCGGTGTCTCTACTACCAGCACGCCATCGACCGATGCGCCTCATATGGTCGCCGCGGCCACGGCATCCAACAGCGCACCATCTACGTCGGATATGCCTGCACGGCTCATTCCAGCCGGAGTGCTCAGTACGCTTCCACCTACAACTACTCGGACTCGGGCTACCACAGCAGTCGGTCGAGTCGCAAAAGCTACCGGTGAAACGTGCTGTCTTCGATGACGGGCTGCCAGTCGCTCAGGTTTCCGCAACTGAGCCGTTTCCGTTACGAGGATTGGGTCGCCTATCTCTACTCTGTCAATCCGTCACGCCTCTCGTCAATGCTGGTCGGATACAGAAGCCACGGTCAGATGATCCCATCGCTTGAGACGTGAGAAGCCTACGACGATCCATGCTGCGCATTTACGTTATCGAAGACATGATGGCAAACGAAGTACGACCTTGCTTCTCCCTCGCGATCGGGCCCGGACCAGAAGCGCCTCGTCGCCAATCAGTCAACTGGACTCAGGAATTTCCTTCTCTGCGATATTTGGCCCGCCTCCAATGTTGATGTGCTCGTTTTCGACTCTTGGACTTGTTCCCTTCGGCTTTTTATCTGCATAGCGTGGATGGGTATTGGGCCCTTGGTTCCTGACTGAGCGAGCAGCGAAACACGGACGCCTCGAAATGCGCAACGACACTTGTCTATTTCAACGGCCGTTTGATTTGGTTGCACAGCGAATCTCTTTCGTTTTGTTTTTCTACTGTCCCTCTCCTCGGGCCTCTGTGAGGCATGCAGGACTGGCAAGAGGAGGAGGCATGAGCCATGGCAAAGTTGACTGACAGGCTGGCACGGCAATACGACCATGTTTATTTGTTGGTGCTTGGAAAAGAAGGGCATATACCAGGCGTTTGGAGGTCACGAACTACGGTAATGTTTGTTGGACCGCGGATGGTTACAGGGGGTTGGAAGGATATCCTGATGGCCGGGGCCACGAGGTGGCACGGCTCCGGGCAGCCTTGCTGCGACCTTCTCTCGGCGTTTTCTTTTGGTCACTTCACTCATGTTTTCTGGTTATGTTTTCCCACTCAAGAGTGGACATGCTCATTCGCATGGACACAGTCTGCGCAGGCCGCAGCCAAACACATCACACGCGGCGGCAGGCACCGTCAGAGCTACTACACTCGAACCACGTCGGATGGGCACTGGATGCCATACCCGATATAGCGATAGACAATACATGAGTCCGCTACTCAAAGAATGAGAATCCACGCCCCCCTTTCCAAGTGATGCTTGCTGGAATGGGGTCGTCGGACCTGAGCCACTGACGCTGGCGATTGACCAGGTTGGCTGTGGGCCTCCCTTGGCACGCTGCCTGGAGCGGCTGACCAATGGATTCACACGAAAATAGGGCCGACCGTCGTGGTGGCTGCAATGAAAGCCTCGTCTGCCTGCTTCAGCGTCACAACCTCACAGGAAAGTCAGACTTAACGGGCTATGTGAGCATGGCATGATCAAGCGGCATTACAGCCGTCGCTGTTGGATATGAAATGGCAGATATCAGAAACTTGGTTCCGCGCATCCGTCAGCACGGCTAAGAACTGGCGGACGGCCAAGCTACGGGCGGACTTGGCCGGGGCACGGAGCACCAAAAATAGAAGCATTGCCGCATTGGGAGGGCGAGCAGGCGGCGGTGGGGGCGGGTCGCCCGGAGTGGTGGAAACCTCTGGCACATTAGACTTCTTGCTCGCAGTTCGTCCAGAGAGCTACGAAGTACCTGGAGCTGTCAGACTGCACTTGCGCTTGACCGCCCTCATCCCAGTCCCGGCCAGTCAGTTCAGTCCACTCCGCCGGGACGCATCGAGCCCGCGCGCTCCGCCCGTCTCGGAGGGAGGGGGGGAAAAGCTTGGCTATTCCGGGGTGGTGTGAGATTTCGTGATTCCAGTAGCGACGCGCGGCGGGCCTTGGGGCGCTGGAGCCGTCGCTCCGATGAGGGCGGCGGCAATGGGTTTATCCGCCACACGCGGGTTCGCGAGAGGGGAGACACAGCAGGCGGTCCCTCGAAGGCAGTAGCTTGGGCGGCCGGCGCACCGCGCGCGGTAGGGTGGTTAGTAGGTAGATAGCCTACATTGGATGGAGGAGATACCAAGAAGCCGGCTCAACAGAGGCTGCACCCAGGGAGTGGCAGTTGGCCAAATCGGCTGCGGGGGAGGCCCGCGTGGGCCTCCGTCTGATGTGCCAAAGTGGCGCCAGGGGGGTTGTGGTTCGCGGCTCACGAGGCTATTGACGCAGGTGCTGAGCATGGGTTTGGTTTTTGGCATAGAGTGTTTTAGCCTCAAGAGACCAGGGGTGCTAGCATGTGGCAGTCCGGCCTGCGGGCCCAATCGAGCGAGCTGCGCTGCGGTGCGCTGCGCGGCGTTGCAGCTCTGGCGGTGGCATCGATAGCTCGCGCCGCATCGTGGCTGGTGAGCCGACGGCTGACTGAGTGATGATGGCTTGACGGACTGGTGCGGCCTGTGCTGCGGGAGGATCCTTCCAGGAGCCACGATGTGGCCTTTGCGACATCTTCATCGTCTCCAATGAGGGACAACACTCATACCTTGGAAGAGTGGTCCAAGCGAAGGGTGGCATTGGCTAACACGAAAGGCCCTGTGCTCTTGTGCTGCGTGCTACGCTTAAAGCTGCTTCGCAGTTTGCAGCACTCGGCGGCCCCCGCCCCAGGGTCCTGAGGGCCCTGCTTTCCGCCGCTCTTGTCCGTTATTGCTTCCGAGTCTCTGGATCGGGAGGAGCTCAATCGATCAAAATTACCAAGTACCTCAGGTACGTAGGTACCGAAAGTAAGTACCTTACCTACCTACTAGGTAGGTACCTTGGCAATCACGAATGAGACGCCCGTGCCTGCGCCCTTAGTCAACCTCCCTCTACAATGCTCTTCGCTGCCGCGCAACGGGAACCATGGAAGGCAGCCCCAAGGCCCATCGGACCATCATCACTGGCATTTCGGCCGCAAACTGCACTGCCATACTAGGAAGGCACGGCACACGAAGTTTTCAATCCCAAACATAGTTTGCCACGGTCGCCCTCTATCCAGTTCCTCTTCTTCACACGCGCCAGCCAATCCGTACCACTAGCCATCATCGGTATTCTTGCGCCCCCGCGCACGACAAGTGTTGCCATACTTGCCTCTGCCCTTTTTTGCACAAATATCCTTTTTAAGCGCTTGAAGCCGAGAGCCACCGTTTAGGTGGTACTACTCTCGTCCACATGGAAGCGAACAACACAAACCCGGCGATGCTGAACAAGGCTTTCCGCACAGCCCAATTCGCATTGCGGGGCTTTGACAATGATCAAGGGGACAAGAGGTTCATTCACGATACCTTCTTATCATACCCTCCGCGTGTTTGCTTGTCGGGACCAAGTTTCGTTGTACCGAGGCCCAAGGCGGAGAATTTTGAGCTCATTGACGACCTCATCAGGACGTCAGTCCTTGCCGTCATGATATCGAAACAGGTCGAGGTAAACGACCCTGACGGCTCAGCCTCAAACAACTTCGCCAACTACTAGGAGAGAGTCGGCTTCCTGACCCTGGGCAGGAGGGGACACCACGACACGTTGGAGTCGCGCAGCATCACTCTCAGCCTCTTCCTCAAGCACCCTTTCGACGAACAGATGCACGCATTGGAGATGATGCAATATGCTTTCCACTGGGCCTTCGCATACGGCAACTATCATCGCGTTGCCGCCCACTGCTATGAGTTTGACCACTTCGGCATGAGCCTGTGCCGGACAGCGGGGATGCACGAGGAAGGGGGTTGCAGAGAAGTGCTCTTCGCTGACGGGCGCTGGTACGGCTCGATCCAATGGAGCCTGCTCCTGGGCGAGTGGCACGGAGCGCGCTACATGGGACCAGCGCGGTGGCTGGAGGACCGGTCTGACCACGAGCCACGAGTCCCACAACACATGAGTCCACAGGAGACAGGCAGGGTACAAACACAGGAGCAAAGCTTTGCGCATGAGAATGGGACTCGGGGTCCTGATCAGGGTCAGGGTCAGGGTCATGATCAGGGTCATGATCAGGGTCAGGGCCATGGTCAAGATGCGGGGAATTCGCGTGTCGAGTCGCAGCCAGGCGACACGGTACACAGAAACCCGCAAGCCAACGGCCAGGCACACGCGCACGAGATGGAGCATCTGAATAGGAATACCTGACTCCCGTCTGCTGAGTCTTAGCCATCTTCAAGGTTGAGAGAGGCGTAAGGTACTGTCCTGGAGGCGTTCAATACCGGGTAGCGATAATACATGGTCATGTTCAGCGCACAGATGATGTTCTCAAGCCTCAGCAGTCTTGCAACACGAGCGTTTTCCCTGGCCATGGTACCTTAGTCTGTTGAGATGATTCGGATCTCCGCAGTGCACAAGTGCCAGCGGCACAATCTTGCCTGAAAGCTCTTCGGCTCAAGCGACGTTACCACCAAGGAAGGCGCGCCTTCGGGCCTGCCCACTCGCTTGTGTAAGCGGTTGCAAGTCCCCGCCTCCCAGGCATCAACACACGACCGACCCCCTCTCCGGTCTGTCATTCACTTGCGCGTGATCCAACACCATCGCCCCATTGCCTCTCTTCTCCTCACTCCCTTCTCCTTGCCCTTCAGCTCCTCGTTTCTCGCAGCGTCGTCTCGTGACTCGCATTCGTTATCGCGCCAACCTTCAGTATACCTTTCCTTCATTGCATGGTCCGCGGCGCAGCGTCACACTCTCCTTTGCAGCCACGTTTGGCCGCTTGCTCTTCAGCACCACCTTCTCTGCTGGCTTACACGCGACTCGGGCACTCATCGCCTTCCACGACAGCCGCCGTGAGCCATCCCGCCCTGTCGGCCACAGCATTCAAGCCTCGCACCGCCAGGCAATGTTCTCCGAGCTCTACACACACGCCAAGGCCTGGAAGCACCACGACGACGCGGACATGGAGGCGGGCGATTTCGATCGCACGCCCGCCCCCAGTGGCCGCCCGTCACTTTCCATGCTTCGAACCGATGAGGACGCTACGGAGGTGTTGGACGCCTTCCTGCCTGCCAAGGGAGCTGGAGTTCACCATCACCTGCTCAAGACCTCGTCGAGCGGCCCGACCATTATTGACCAAGGCCTCTCACTTCCCTCGTCGCCACTCCAGGATGAAGTTGCCATCGACTCTCGCCCCGATGTTCAGCTCCCGACGCAGTCTGAAATGGAAAACAGAAGCAGTTCCGTCGGCAAGGCATCCAACGTGTCTGAGGGATCTTGCCCTGTCATGTAGTATCCGAGATGCGCAATGTCTCCTGTCAACTACTCGTTCGAACGTGCCGCCTCTCGAGCTTCAACACGCGAGATACATGCCCAGACACGCTTCGAGGAGCAACACAAGAGCGGTAGCATCGCCGATGACGGCGATATGAACACAGGCCATCATGATGCCCCGTCAGCATCTTCTTCCCGGGGAAAGGCGGCCAAGGATACAATGGTCACAGAGAAGAAAGGGAAACGGGACCCACAGAGCGATCCAGTATTGAGCAACATGTCAGTGACCCAGCCTGGGCCAAACCATCACGCCCATAGCCAGGTTTCCAAAGTTCAACCTGCGAGGATACGCTATGCATCTCCGTCCCCATCTGTAGCCGGCAAAACGCTTCTCAAGTATCGGCAGTCCCACAGCAAGGTGGTACCATTTTTCACTGATGATCGGCGGTCTTCAGTCCCGGCGCGGGGGAAAAGCACGCTGTTTTCCGAGTCGTCTACTGCTGTGTCTTAGGACGATGCTCCAGGCAAACGCGGCACTCACGGCGTAATCGAGGATACCGGCACCAACTTTAAGATGAAAACACCTAGCGACGACTGTCATGCTCACGAGTCAAAGGTGCTGACTCTCGAGGACATGTTGGCTAGAATAACCCGCTACGAGCAAGGGCTGGCACCACTTGTGGAAATGGTCCCTCTCGGCCACAAGCTTGACGTCCCGATGTCCAAAGTCAGACCCGTTGCACCACCCTCGCATGCGGAAAGTCACTCCCATCTATATCCAGACTACGGCCCGAAAGTGAAACCAATGGCGGATCTCGTGGATATTGGGCGACAGAGATATGGGTTGCCTGAAAGATCAGCGTCACGCCTGAACCTGCACGTACCGCAGTCAAAGATCAGAACGTTCTTCGAGAATTCATCCTCGAACAACCACTATCAGGATTCGTATCCAGAGCACCACCGAAATGAAGCAAAGGCGCAGGCTTTCTGCCAGAATCCTGTTCCCCGTTCTGTCTCCAAACAGCAGCTATTGGACCCGAGTGACGATGAGGATTCATTCACGCTGCCTAGCCCTATCACCGACAGAGGCTGCCAAGATGTCCCTATCACCAGTCCAAATATCGAATCGCCTACGGAGCCAAAGGGCTGGTGTCCACAGGACAGGCCTCTCAGCAAGCACTCGATATCGCGCTGTCACGAGTACCCGGCTTACGTCCAACCTCTGTCTCATTCCATGAGGAATTGCCCCCAGCTGCTGGCGCGTGTGGGATCGATCCGATTTGGCACGACTTCGGCAAACCTCAAGGGTGACGCCCTTGAGGCCACTGAGGAAGGATATTCCAAGACTCGCTCACGATCTATAGACGACACAACCACAAGTCGCGGTTCTGAGATCCAGCAATGCGGCAGTGTGGGGCCACCCCTCCTCGTACGGTCTCAAGGCAATCGTCGCCACTGGGCGTCGGAGACCTCAACATCGCCGGAACCGGGCTTCATTTATTCGCCGATGCCCATATCAAATACCAGGCCCTTCTTCCAGGACCGGAGCTTCAGTGAACTGGACCGCCAACCTGTCGTATCCAAGCCCGGTACCTCAACTAACGTGACGCTGAGCGGCCTCGGTCAATCTCAACAGCGCTCCGACGACGTATCTTATTTGGAGGGAGCGACACGATTCTCCCAGCAGCGTCGTTCTGTCACGCCGCGCGTAGCGCCATCCGGGAGAAGCCACTCTCTGGGTTCACTCTTGGACTATCGGCGGACCACGCGGTGGCTTCGGGAGGTTCTCAAGTATCCCGAGTCCTATACTCCACAGCTCACAGAACGGCCAAGTAAACAGCGTAACAGGCACAGGCAAGGCAAGATGGGGCAGAGCAAACCCGAATCGCTTCTGTCCAGCGTGCTGTCGTCTCATCGTCAAGCGGGGTACGCAATCGCGCCAGTCCGATCTAGTTCTAAATTCGACGGCTTCGGCTTCAAGCGGACGGTTGGCGACCTAGAAAGGTTACTAAACGAAGCATTAGCAATCGCCTCCCAAGTCGTTGATCAACCAGGCACTCCACCTCGCTCAACTCCCTCTTCGACTTTGCGATCTCGGCGGCAGCATCTCGATGGCAGCAGCAATGATTCTCAAGCCAGCCTCACACGTTCTTCCGGAAATTTCGGGGCTACGGACATGGTTGAAGTTGACCTCGATAATCGTAACGCACCGACGCGGCCTGAGATCAAGCACGCGGCCACGTTTTCGGGCATTCAAAGGCGCCCGAGGCTCAACGACATCATTCAAAACTATTCTGGACACAGTGAGGATGTCAAGCCATTCGGAACAGCTTCAACTGATCCCCCGAGGGCAACGGGTTCTACTCGCCCGAAGGTTTCGTTTCAAATTCCCCGTCGAACGTCTAGTCGGAACATGGCTAGATTATATGCTATGGGCGCCCAAACAAATCGGATCGAGGCTGCGCCGAAGCGGGACAGGCAGAGACGAGTTCGATATGACGACAATATCCCCTACGCTAGGAATGTTGTCGTCCAGCTAAATCCGGAATACAAGGCCCAATATGACAATTCCGGTGCATCACGGACCTCTGCTCCGCTGGGAAGGCACGGAGCTCATGCGACCACAGCACAAGTCGGCCAGGGGGACGACAATCTTCCTGAGCGCGACATTGCCGGACGCCCAATGCGACCTGAGCACGGCATCAGTCTTCGAAGAAAATCCCACGTCAGTCTTCATGACGCAGCAGGATTTAGCCTTGCCAAGTCACGAAAGCCACAGGCAACGGCACGAGACTGGTCACCCATTCGCAAAAGATTTATCGCCGCAGTCGCCTGTATCTCAACTGCTCTGATCGGAGTCATCCTCGGCATCTACGCCGGTCTCGTACCATCAATACAGTACTACATCATCGACGTATCTCACGCCACGGTCCATGGAAATACCGGCTGCTTTCTCGGGCTGGCGCTACCAACGTTTTTCTTCTGGCCTTTGCCTCTTCTTCACGGACGGAAGCCGTACATATTATCCAGTCTGGTTTTATCAATGCCACTTTTGTTCCCACAAGCCCTGGCGGTAAACGAGCAGCGACTCACCAACACCATGTCTTGGACCACAATGCTCCTCGTTTCGCGGGCTGTGATGGGTTGCACCCTAGGGTTCGCGAGCATGAACTTCCACTCAACGCTGACCGACCTATTTGGAGCATCCCTCATGAGCTCCAACCCCCACCAGGAGGTAGTTGATGACTACGATGCGAGGAGGCATGGTGGCGGTATGGGCGTGTGGCTGGGCATTTGGACCTGGTGTTGGATCGGTTCCTTGGGCGTTGGTTTCCTGGTCGGGGCCGCCGTCATCGACAGATATCCTCCAGCATGGGGTTTCTACGTCAGCATCATGATCCTTGCCGTCGTTTTGTTCCTCAACGTCGTTTGCCCAGAGGTCCGCCGATCAGCATTCCGACGATCAGTGGCCGAGGTGAGGACTGGGTCAGACATTTCGCGACGAGTAGCCCGGGGCGAGGTCATGATGCACCGCATGAAGACCGGTCCGAGATGGTGGGGCCAGGAGGTATACCATGGCGTCGCTCTCTCACTTGAGATGCTTCGCCAACCTGGCTTCGCCATCATGGCTCTCTACTCAGCCTGGATCTACGCGCAAGTGGTCCTCGTCATCGTCCTTTTGGGATCCCTCACATCGAGATTCTACGCCTTCCGATCACCAGAGGTCGGGTTGCTCGTCGGGGCTGTGGCGTTGGGCGCGCTTCTGGCAATCCCATTCCAGAAGGCAAGTCTATTTTCGCGGTCTCGCCAGGCGCAGATGAACAGCAACTTGGCGACGCTGAATCGCAAGGTTGCATGGTCGTCTCACCTGGTCCGGCGGACAATCTTCACCCTTCTCTTGCCACTAGCGGGAATCTGTTACGCTGCTGTCTCTTCGGGACCACCGATGCACGTCAGTGTCCCGACATTGTTCGCGGCGTTTGTCGGCTTCTTCTCGTGCCTAGCAATCGCCGAGTGCAACGGCCTCCTGATGGAGACGTTCGACTGCTCGGACTTGTCTCCAGGGATGACAGGTCGACAAAAGAGAGGATCAGAAAAGGGCCAAAAACGAACCAACTACTCTTCGTTCCCCCGTGTCAGTGCTGGGTTCGCCGTCATCCATGGGCTCGCGTTTGTGCTTTCCGCCGGCGCAACAGCGCTCGGTGGTGTCGTGACGCGGACTCTGGGACAGCAAGTCTCCACGGGCGTTGTGGCCGGGATATTGCTGGTGCTCACGGTGTTGCTACTTTTGGTGCTCATCCGGTTTGCCAACATCCAAATTGTGCCGAAATGCAAATCTCAGGAGATGGACCAGCTCGTGGAAGCCCGCAGACGATCCACAATTCGCCGGGCATCAATGCCTAACGACGTCCAGGCTGTGATGGAAGAAGAGAAGGCTTGGAGACCAGTCATGATTGGCAACCCTACCAGCAAGAAGCGCCGAATGAATCTATTGGAACTCGGCAGTCTCTCGCGCTGGCAGGAGATACGAAAGAAGAACCGGTTGATTGACGAAGGCGCTCACCTGAACCGTGCAGCCCTAGACCAGGGTTTCGAGGCACTTGACGACCAGATGAGCGACTTGCACCAAGATGCGCGAGACTTTTTCCATGTCGGCAGCGTTCGGAAGAAGGGCTCGAGGCGGATGCGCCACACCGATGAGGGAAGTGAAACCGCGGACGACTCAATTGAGCTGGACACATTCGAGATGCGTAGCACGGGGGCTGTTCGCTCGGGACAGGGTCACATCGTGGAGAGGCAGTGTGTGATGAGCCAGACGGTCGAGGAAGAAGGGGAAGCCGACGGGCACAACACGCGGCGAAGGAAGTGAGCTGTGGCCAAGCTGCGCCGCTTTTCGCCAACATGGAACGCGTGCTACGCATCGATAATGCACACCTATAGAACCCTAGGCTCGCTAAAAGTAGTATTATACAGTATTCACTTTTGTCCCTATCTTGCGTGGACTTGGCGCCAGATGGCTAGACGTCCCCCTACGCATGTCTTTATACACATCCATCACTTCAACCCTTGTACCCAAAGTGAACTGGACCCAAAAGCAGACGCTTACCCCTGTGAACATGAAAGAGTGGTATCAAATCAGAAAATCACAATGCAAATAAAACAATTCATGTCATGTCATGTTATCCTCGTCCGCGTCGCCACCATTCAGTGCACGTTGAGATACAGGTCGTCGCCGCGGCGCGAGGGCGTCAGCCTGGGCATCCACGTCGGCGTGGAGGGGAGGTCGCCGGCGTCGCCGCCGCCGCCACCGGCGGGTAACTGCTGGCGGCCGGACGTGTGCATCTGCGGGTGCGTAACGGACGCGGAAGCGGCAGCGGCGGCATTGACGGGGACGGGGACGGGCTCAGGGGAGAGGTGCCCGGCAGGCGGCCCATAGCGGCTCTTCTCACGGTGCCAGTTGCCGCCCCTGCGGCCGCCGCCACCGGTCGATGACGACGACGAGGAGGTCGAGGTACCTTCGGCGGTGAGGATGGCCATGGTGGCGGCGCGGTCGGGCCCGAGGCGCTTTGCGATGAGTGAGGAGGTAGGAGGGGGTTGCTGTTGTTGTGGTTGTTGTGGCTGCTGTTGCTGCTGTTGCTGTCCTTGTTGTTGCCCCTGCTGTTGGTTGGTGGAGTTGGGAAGTGAGGTTTTGCGCTGGTGATGCTGTTGCTGGCGCTGAGGATGTGCCTCAGGGTGATTCAGGGGCTGGGACTGAGACTCAGGCCGGGGACGAGGCTGAAGCTGAGACTGCTGCGGCTGCTGCAGCCGAGATCGCAGCGGCGGATGCTGGTGGTGGTCGTAGTGGTACTGGGGATTCTGCCGCTGCTGCGGGTGCCAGTGCGTGTTGCGTCGCTGCATGTGAGGGCCGACGCCGCCGCTGCCGCCGCCGCCGCGCTGCTGCTGCTGCTGCTGCGGGCGAGGGTGGGCGGGCAGCCCGGGGACCCATCCCGGAGCCGGGCCACGCGTCTGAGGCTGCTGCCCGAACTGATACCCCGGAGCCGGGCCGTAGCGACGCTGTTGTTGCTGCTGCTGCTGCTGCTGCTGCTGCTGCTGCTGCTGCTGCTGGTACGAGATGTGCAGTTGCTGCGGCCGCCAGTGTGGCTCTTGGTGTTGAGGCTGTTGCTGTGGTAGGTGGACAGGGCGCAGCCCTCCGTGAGTCGATGATGCGCCGGGCGGATATTGCATACGATTATCAGGCGGTGGGAATGGGGACGGCTCAAGTCTACGCTCGGTCTGTCCCTGAGTCGCACTCTGGGTCACAAGTGTATCCTCGGCCACGGTCTCCTGATTCCGCACTTGTTGAGCCGGCGCTGGTTCCGGAGCCAGGGGAACCGACGAGGCACGATGCCGCGCCGACGGGAGTCGGGTTCTGTCATCGTCTGGCTCCGGTGAGGGATCCACGATGCGCATCGTTGGCGACCCCGTCCTGAGCAGGGCCGGGTTGTCAATCACCTTCGCTCCCGGCCGTGGCACCCCGTACGACGGCAGGCCAGGTCCCGCAGGAGGAGGGTGATGCGGGCCCAGCGTCGGGCTCGGCTGACCCGTCGGACGATATATGATCGGCCGCGTCGGCGGCGCGACGACGGCCGGCTTCCCGGCGGCCGCTGGCCCCCTGTCCCGGCCGTGGATCCGGGGGTACGACACCGGCGAACGTCCCGCGCCGGATCGTGGTGATTCCGTAACGGGTGACAAGTTGATATGTGGCGGGGCAGCCGGCGCCTGGACGGGCTCCTCCTCCATGGAAGACGTCGTGATGGCCGTGACCCCGCTGTCGGCGGAATCTGCCCTCGACCGGTGCTGCTGCTGCTGGCTCAGCGCCGAAGACGGGCCTGGGTTGGAGAAGCTCCGAGGGTTCGGATGGGTCGAGAACAGAGGCCGGGGCATGGCCTGCTGCCGAAACTCCGGGCTCGCCAGCTGCGGTGGCTCGGCGGGCGTCTTCGTCTCGATTGGTGCTGGCACCGTCGCCGTCTCTGTCTCCCTCGGCTCGTCTGGCGGCAGGCGGGGCGACTTTGCCTCGACCTTCTGGGCCTTTTGGTAGATTGGCGGCAGGAGAACGGGTTTCGCGATGCTCGCCTTGGGCGTCGTCGCCGTCATTGGCGTCACGGTGTCCAGCTCGGCCGCATGCGACGCCCTCTTGGAGTCCGTCAGGACCCAGTTTCCCTGCTTGTCCGCGACGTAGTACGCGGCGGCCGACTGCGAAACGGCCGACGGGATCCGCCAGACCTGGCCCTCGGGCGACTGCGACGTCCTGCCGTCCTCCTCGAACTCGGTCATGGTGCTCACCCGGGGCTGCGCGACGGAGGCGGCGGCCCCCAGCTTCGCCAGGCCCATCATCGTCCCAAAGTCCTCCTGCTGTGGGATCTGCAGCCGCGGAGGGGCCGGCGGCGGCGGCTTGCTGCGTGAGCTTGTCGGGGGCGAGGGGTGCACGAGACGGAGCAGTGGTGGCAGCATGCTGGGCTCCTGCAGGGGGGTGGACGGCCGCCGCGATGCCTCCATGTCCATGACGGGCTTTGCCGGCAGCAGCTTGGAGATCCTCCGGACCGGTGTGACGGGTCCATGGCCTCGCCTGGAGTGCGTGGGCGATATCGCGAGCCCGATGGCGCTCGGCCTCCAACTCGCGCGGCTGTACAGCTTCGGAGGCGGCGGCGGCGGCCTGGGGCTGTTTGGCTTCGAGGGCGGGTGCAACGGTTGCACCACCCACGGGTTCGCGTCACTGCTCCCTCCCTTGTCGAACTTGTAGCCCCAAGTGTCACGCTTATGGAGCGTCTCGGTGCTCTCTGACCGAGTGTGTCGGGAGGACCGCTTCCGCCTGTAATACCTCAGGATCAAGACAGCGCCGATGGCGAGACCGGCGAGCGCCACGACGCCCACAGAGATGCCAGCCTTTTGACCTGTGGTGAGAGAGCCACCGGACGCCCCCTTATCACTGGCATCCCCTGCGCCAGCGGGCACGCCTGTATCTGTGCTCGTAGCAGATGCCGTGGAGGCAAGTTGACTCCTTGAGCTCACAACCGACGTGCTGAACGTTGATGCTTTGCTTGATGTGCTAGAGCGCGGGGGGAACGAACTCGTGTCAACCAACAAGGACGATGGCATCGACGTGGTGCGCGCAGGCGTGCTCGTCCTGGTGCGCGTGCTCTCTGGTCCAGGAAACGACACTGGTCCGCTGCCAGTGCCACCAGCGGGAAGTAGAAGCGTTGCAGTGATGACGCCGTGCGTGGCCTTGATAGCATCCGGCTGCTCGCTGCACATGTGCAGCGCGGATTGTATTACGGAAGCTGTGACGCCGTCAGTGCTGCCACCGTACTACATGCGCGCCAATGTCATGATGCCTTACTGCTTGCTTCCCTCGAGGAGCATCCCCCCACAGACTTCTCGGCAACGATGCATTGCACGGCTCCCTCCCCAACGGTGAACTCGGTGTCCCCGCGCGTCGAGCACAGGTACTTGAGGGAGGGGAAGTCCCCATCGAGCAGCCCATTGTCGTCGGTGCCGTAGTTTGCCGATAGGAAGGTGAGGAAGCACGACTGGGCGCATACGGGTATTAAGCCGGTAAGGTCCTTGGAGAGGCGAAACTCAAACGCGGTGGCAAGCGAGACGGCGTGCGATGCAATAACGAACGATAGCAGACGGTAAGCGCTGGGCTTCCTGGCCATTCTATGAAGAAACATCTGACGGACCGGCGTCTTGTCAGCCTCGGAGGTTGGAGAAGGGTGTAGTAGGCATGGAAACGGTCGTCGTGGACTCTCAACCTCTCGCTGCTCCCAGTCGCATCCGCTTCCGTCTGGGGAAGAGCCATGAACGATCGAAACGATCCCGCTTCTCAGCCCAACACGACGCAAGGGAGCAACAACATCATCTAGACAACAAGAGGATGATCATGAGATGAGGTGTGGGCAAGCCAACAACGCATCCGTGGATCCTCGGGACGAGGCAGCGTCCATATAGGAGGGCAACGAACCTAAGGAAAGAAACGGCCGGTTCTCTGAGACGGCCGGCATCCCAGCATCGTCGCCCGTTTGACGAAACAAACCTAGGCCAGACCAGACCAGACAAGACAAGACGAGACGACAAGCGAGGAAGGAATCGGACAGACGTGAGGCACGTCGCAGGCACAGCCACCACGAGCCAAGGGAATACAATGGTGTAACGTGTATAAGGCCAGGGAAGAAACCGGGGGGAAGGAATAATTAGAACAGAACAGAATAGAAAGAAAGAAAGAAACACAGAATGCAGAGGACGAGAAGTGCGAGAGAGGACGCAGGCGAAGGGGCCTCGACGCCCGCGTCTAAAGAAAGAGACCCCAGCGCGGCGGCTGCAGACACGGCCTCCATCAGGATTGGGGCCAAAGCAGGCGGGCAGGCGGGCATGCCCTCCGTTGACACGGCATCATCATCATCGCCGTCTATCTATCGTCGTCTATCACACCGCGCAGGCAGCATAGCATCTGCGTCGCTTGCCGGCCGAACGACACAGACGCACTGGGACGCACGCACGGCGCACGACGCACGACGCAGACGCAGACGCAGACGCAGCCGCTGACGACCTGCATTCGAGGGCCCCATGGGTCGCCGCCGCGCGCGTTTCCGTTCCCGCCGGGGCTGAGCTGGGGGTTGGATGATGGGTGGCGGTGGTGGTGGTGGTGGTGGCTCCCAAATTGCCGCCCGTCCGTCGTCGCCCCGGGCGCGTGGCTAACTACCTACCTAGGTACGGAGTAGTTATCGGTGCTCCTGCTGCTGCTGCCTTTTTGCTTTTGTTTGGGCTTGCCTCGCCCAATCTGAAGCTCCCTCCTCAAGCCATTGGATTTCCTTCCTCTCCTCCCGTCGAGGCCCTGGGCTGGTCCGCTTGCCTGGGGAGAGAGAATAGTTTGGGGCGGCACAGCGCGTCGGGGGCTGCGCCGGCATCGCACAGCACGCACGGCAGGGGCTCCTATTTCGGGAACACGCCGGTTCGGGGAAGAAAGGAAAGGCGGGCTGGCGCTTTCGCAGGCCGGCGTGCCGCTGGGTGGTGGTCGACCACCTTTTTTCGGGCGGTGGTGATGCAGGTCGGGCGGTTATGCGACGTTCGAGTGGCTGTAAGGCCCCCGACCGCATCTGCGTCTAAACGCTGTTGGGGGGTCGAATAGGCGCCGTCCCACCACTCACTCGCCAGGGGGCGGCCATGCCCAGGGGCCACAACCTAACCTACTGAGCAACCTCACCTCATCTAAGTAACCTTCCGTCCTCCTGGTCCTTCCAACCCCGTCCGTGCCTGCCCACCTGTGATTAAGCGCGCGCAGCATCTCCTCTCCCAAGAGGGAACCATCACGTGAGGCCTTCGATCCCGATCTGATCTTGTTGTGTTGTAGGCCGTCGTCCAGCCGCCGCCAATCATCCTGGCCCAACCGCCTCCCCATATGTACGCACTGACCAGACGGGGGCGGCGTCTCCAGGTCGCCAACCCAGGCGGCCGGCGTATGGTGGCTGGTTGGATGGATGGATGAGAGGAGGTCGACGATTGCCATCGTTTCGTCCCCCCCCCCCCCCCTCCCCCCCCCCCAACGTTCCGCTGGCTTTCGTTTCACCCGCACGCGAGGAGGCTTTTAGACCCGGCGGCTGCGCTGCTCCAGGCCAGCCTGCGCTCTACATACCTACGTACGTACCTAATGCCACAGCGCGCAATGAAACGCGCGAGGTTGCTAGCCTATGACGTCCATGGCTCTTGGAGTCGCCGCTGTGCCAAATGTGTGACTCCGGCTCGTTGTGGTTGGCCGAGCGCGCGGCGTGACGCCGTGACCAAACGCAGGAACCGTTCACGGCCTACCGTCGTCTTGACGCCCAGCGTCCTTGTTGCTTGCGCCAGCTTGTTTTCAGCTCACGGAATCGGGATTCAAGTTCTACTTATTCATCACAAGTCCGACAACGAGCTCACACTGCGTTGCTGGGCCCAAGCCACCAAGGGCTGCTGCTCCGTACGACCTCTATCTGGAACGGTACACAAACGACGACGCCATACCGACGACACGGTATGGAAGCAGAGAGGTCAAGAGAGGCAAGAAACAAACGGCTCAATATTGCAATGTCCACCTATTCCCAACCCCACCAGAGGCACCGCACAAACAGAGGAGCCCACCGCAGCTCGAAGAAGACGTGCTATGCTAGTTACCGGACAAGTCATCATCGCCGCCCCCCTCACATGGCCATTTCGGCTTGTAGCTTTCTGAGCTCGGCCTCCTCGTCGTCCTCCTCGACTTCCTGCCTCCTGCTCGCCACAGCTGCATACAAGTTAGCACACGCTGTAGGACCCTCAAGGTTTTATGTGTATGGCAGGGAGGGCCACTCACGCTCCGTGTTTGCCGGTGTCGGCATCTTGTGTACTGCATCTGCCACCGGCACGTTGCCCGTCTTCAGGATGGCCTCGTCCAGTTGCTCCTGCTGCATCTGCTCCAGCTCCTCCTCCAGCTCCGTGTCGTCCACTGGCTCGCCGATGTTCGTCTGTATCATGGAATCCACAATCTCCTGGCTGAGCGCGTTCTGTTCCCGCAGTTTCTCCCTGTGAAAGACAAGAGTTAGCATGCGGCAAATACTTGCTTCATGTGGCATATGGCACGCGGGCGGTGTCGGAACATCGTACATTGTTTCGTCGACCTTCTCCGGCGTGAGCTTCCCGTGAATCTGCTTCATGGCCTGGCTGGCCTTCTCCATGGCCGCCAGCGTCTCCCTGTTGATGTTGGCCGACTCGATCGAGTTGATCTGCTGCTCCAGGGTTCCTATCTGGGCGATGGTCTGATCCAGAGCTTGCTCATGTGTCTTCTTGCGTCGCAGGGCAGCCTTGGCCGCTGTCCGTTGCTCGTCAGCCTCGCATCCTCACTCGCGGTTCTCCCCCCCCGCCCCCGGCCATCGCCACGTACCGTTCTTGTTTGTGTTGGCGTTCTTGCGGGCAATGTTCTGCTGCTCGTCTATTTGGTTCTGCAGGTGCTTCTCGCGCTTCTGCAGCATGTCGAGGTGCGACCGCAGCCCGAGGATCGCATCCTTGGGCGAGTCTTTCGCGCGCTGGGCAGCGGCGCCGCCGAACCAGCTCCACATCTTGACCTGGCCCTCCGGGGCGTCCGAAACGTCTTTCTCGAGCCGGTGAGAGGAGATGTAGGAGGAGGTCGCGGCCCGAGGATCCTTATCGTGGCCTGTAGGTACGGCGGAGCGACGTAGCGGGGCCCGTCGACAGAGAGCGCGCGGGTGGGTGGTGGGGTAATCTGTCGGAGCACGACGGCGTCAGCGTCAGCCGGGCGCAGGCTGCAGCAGCGGCGATGGTGTCGCCGCCTCGGGGCTGTCGACTCACAGGAGCGTGGAAAGGGCTGTTATGCTTCGCTTTGGGTAGGAATCGTCGTCGTCGGGTTGCGTGGCTGTTGGCGCACGCGGGCAGGCTGCAGTCATTAAATCCCCCAGCCGCGGGTGCCTCTCCCAGGTGTTAGCGGCGGGACGATGACGGAACCTCGACCCAGCAACGTGGCAAGGTTTAGCCGGGCTTCTCCCGCATGTCATGTGACGGTGGCACCTGGCGTCCGTGCGACAGCTGAGCCCACTGACAGCCCAGGCGCTTGGCCCCGTGCTGGTCCTACCTTATGTGCACATGAGAGGTGTCGGGTTCACGGAAGTACACATAGAGGCGGGCTCGCAATTAGTGCTACAGACTGCGTGTACGACACGTATCGTCATTGTCCGGCACATGCTCGATTCACTGGCACCATTCCACGCGGCAACCATATTTTGCACTTGGCGTGAGCTCTTCAAGTATCCTCTTTCGCAACAACGTGGTCGCCTCTCGCGGCGTGGATATACAAGAATTTGGTCTATTATTGTTACCGCCGTCTGTCCGGCCCCTCGCGTCCATAAATATCCATAAATGCCCCCCGGGTTAAGTGATCAAGACTCCGCAGACGTAGACTAAAGCTATGCCCCATAACAGCAAACAGCCGCGAGTAAAGGTTGGCGCCGACCGGTCGAGGGACCCAGCGGCATCGAATCCGTCCGAAGTTCCGACTATTTCCAGGCGCAGTGCGCTCGAGCGTTCAACAAGCATCTGCCTCGTGCAACGAGACATCGGCTTGCGGCGCTTTCCAGCCGCCAGCTCCGCATCGACCCAAGCTCGGCACAAGCACAAGCCTTCTTCAGGCTTGCGCGCGACCGTGCGACCAAAACATCCCTTTTAGTAAAATCATCAATGCTCATACAGTAACCGCCAACCACATTAGCCGTGTCGGGGGTTCGCGGATCAGTCCGGCAAAATATCAGACATGTGAATCGTACGGTATGTCGGGGTGAGTGGTCGCGGTTTATAGGTTCCCGCCCTTCTCTTCGGTGTCGATGTGCCACACGATGTAGTTTGGCAGGCCAACCACCTGGTAGCCTGCGCGCTTCGCCATTTTGGCGAAGCCCTCCGTCTCGGCTTGGTTCTCGAAGGCGTAGCAAGGGAAGTTGATTCCTGGCACTGTGTTAGCTTGGCACGCGGGCGATGACGTCTTTTTGCACAGGCACGTACCAGATCGATGGACGTCGGCCTTGACAAGAATATTCACACCACCAATACCGTCGAGCTCGAGCTCCTCGTCCTTGTTGTTCCGCCAGTCGCCCATGCGAGCCATGTACGTTCTGCCCGTGTCATACTGCTTGTATCCTATTGTCGGTGTCAGTGCTGGCCCGCAAGACAAGGTTTGGTGGCACGAACCCTCGGCGAGCACAACGTTCTTGTCCAAGCTGTCACTCAGTCTTCGGCCTTTGTCAGACTCGACCCAGGAGTTATAATCGACTAATGTACGTGTCAGTTTCCCTGTCGTCATTGGTGACTTTAAACCCGGTGAAGAGGTACTTACACCGGCCTTCAATATCAATGCCGTCCTTGTATCGGTGGAACCAGATGTCTGAACTACTGTCAGCCGTTGCGATCGCAGCACATCAAGCATCAGCGCCCTTACTAGGTACAATGATATCCTTGTCGTGTGCAATGAAGTCCTCCAGAATCTTAGGTGGGCTGTCCACAATGTCCACATCGCGCCAATAGACCCACGAATGCTCCGGCTTCATGGCGGCGGAAAGGAGGTAGTTGCGGGCCTTGCCCATGGCTTTCCGCCGAGGGCCCTGGGCCTCGAAAGAGTGTCGTTCCTCGACGTTCTGGCTCAGGTGGAAGTCAAAGTCTTTCTCGACAACCATGGCGCTGCGGAAGGGGATGTGGTCGGGTCGCTTCTGGATCCTGTCGAGCTCGGAAGACAGCACGGCGAGGGTATCGTCCTTGGAGTCAGATACCAGGAAGGCAAGATCGATCAGGTGGTGCGGGTAGGTGAGCTCAGCGAGCAGCTCGAAGTACTTGGAGAGGTACGGGGCGGCGTCCTTGAGGGGCGTGACGATGAGGATCTTCTCTTCGTTGCCCACGGCCTTGCGAGTGGACTTGACGGGGTTGAGGTCGACGTGCTTGATTGACTCGGACTCGACCTTGAGCGGCGCGTGGTGGTTGAAAACGACGGGCGTCTGCATGTGCGCATTCCATCTCGCGTATTCGTTTTGCGACATGTCTATCGGCGGCGTCGACGGTCCCCAGCAGTAGAAGCTGTTCAGTCGCACGTCAGCGTGTCGCTCGCGGGTCCCACGGGGAGCGGATTGTTCGTTACCTTTGCATCTCCGAGGCGGAGCTGCTGATGCCGCGCCATAGAAATAATATGATGCCCGAGACGGCGACCAGCAGCAACAACCGTGTGCGTGTCACCACGTTCCATAGCATCCGCGCGGGCGGCAGCTGGGCTCTGGCTGCTTTCCAGTTCAGGCCGCCTTTGGGGAGAAGCATGGCGGGCGATTCGAGGGCGGGACGGTCGTCACCACCGGGGGGGGCGAGGGTATTGCGGTATGAGGAGGAAGTGTCGATTGCGGTCAGGCGATGGCTGGATGCCCCGAGATTCCTGGGATGTCTCGTCGATCGCGATATCCAGGGCAATATTGGGAACGCGGCGTCGGGGGGACCGCCAATCGGTGGGCGGGCTCACACGCAGTGCAATCGCTCCAGCAAAGGGCCAAGAAGGACGGGGCGTCAAACGAGGGAAGAATTGAAGGGTAGGCGCGAGAGTCACATCAAGGATGCTGGACCAGGAGATGCGGCTCGGGCCGGTGGTCGTCGTGCAAAACGAGGCGTCGAAGTCGGACGGGCGACGAAGATTTGGGATGGAGAGAGTCCAGATTGGAGAGCGGACGATTGAGTCTGGACACCTCACCTGGCCTCAGCTCCCACTGGACGCCACCACCAGCACCGGCCAGGGAAGCGCCAGTGAGCGGCCGGCCACATTGACCCAAGCCGATGAGGTGCCCGGGCCCTCAGTGCGTGTCGCGCGCGCCCGCGCATGCGTTCCATGGGGCCGTCGGGCGGTTCAGCGGGCCCCAAACGCCC
This sequence comes from Purpureocillium lavendulum, assembly GCA_029168975.1. NCBI lineage: Eukaryota > Fungi > Ascomycota > Sordariomycetes > Hypocreales > Ophiocordycipitaceae > Purpureocillium > Purpureocillium lavendulum. The sequence goes on along the minus strand of JAQHRD010000005.1, from coordinate 300,980 downwards.
TGTGGGAGCCCGCCATTACAGGCAGAATTTCAGGGCCGGAAAAAGCTTAACTCTTGCTCGATACTTGGCGGTACCCCCGTCTCTGCGTGGCCGCCCGCGTCGCACAGGTATCGGGCGGGTCAGGCGCTAGCTTGGCCGTGCCGAATTTAGCAGCGTCTCTCTCGGCGTGCCACTGGAACCGACCCGTGGGCCGCAGCAGAATCCTGAGCCCAGCGAGCCGTTCGCGGGCCGCCTGGCGCTGGCGTGGCACCCTCTCATTCCATCCTCCACTGTTCGTCTCAACAGCGGGTGCGCCCCTGACCACCTAGCCGGCCTCCTCCTCTTTCTCCTCGTCACCTGAGGTTACCCTGAACCCCTTGAGAAAAAGAAAACGTCGCCCAACCGCAACTCTCCCTTGTAAAAATCTGCACCCCTGAAGAGCTGTTAGCGGCTCGCTAAGCTTGGGCCAGATTTTGCAGGCCACCTGACCGCGCTTTCGCTGCCAAGGCCCATCGTGGCCCTAACAGCACAGAGGAAGACCTTAGGAGAGTTCATATTCCTCTGCGAAGCCGGTCTCGACAATTGCACTTTGGCCCATAGCATTCCTTCGGAACCAAGGAGCTATTGGGCAATTGGAGGGTTCGCCCTTCAATCACGGTGACCGGTTGCGGAGGTTTTTCTCCCTGAAGGCAAGCTGCGCGACAGCCTCTGATTCCTTCCGAGGGTTTTTCCCTGCCGCCGCTCCTCGATCATTTCCTTTGCTTGGTTACTGGAGCATGGGACTGCGGCAGCAGCGTTGGCCGAACGAGCGAGAGAATTCTGACCGGTGAAAACCAAGGGTTGACCATTGTGGCTATCGCCACGCGCCTGGAAGACCCGCTGACGGGCACCAGGCTCTGACACGCAGCGCCTCCGAGCCGATGAAATGCTGGATGGACATCTGAGAAGACTTGCCGCGGGGGCCAGCCATAGTCACTTGTATTGTGTGCTTAGCGAAAACCTACCATGCGGGAGGTAGGAAAGCCGCCTCCGGGTTCGACCTCGACAGCTCGGCCTTGCGAGGTCTTGCAAGCAGCACTGGGTTAGGCTTCTTCGCGGCGCTTTTCTAGATAGTTCAGCTCAGCACGTCCTGTGCCCCATAGGGACCTGAGCGGCCTCACGGCCGCTGGACGGAAAATACACACACACACACACACACACACACGTCGCCCAACCGAGCCCCTTTTTCATGTGTTCGGTGGGCGCCTACGGCCATCGCAAAAAGGTTGAATCGCTCTGCGCAGCATTTCCCAGTCGGTGTCCCGTGCTCGCGCATGGACACGGCCCAACCAGCTGGTCATGCCGTTGCCAAGTCTGGGGCCTACCGCGTCATTTGCATGAAACAGCTCATGCCGCTGATACTGTTGCCATCAACGCTGGCTTCTTATCGCATGAGTCACCCAGACGACTTGCCCAGCGTCGCCCTTTCGCATGCTAGATGCTAGCACTCCAGGCGACCAGCTGTCGAAAAGTAACTACGAATATTGTATCGCCATCCTACACAGGGCAATCGTAAAAACGTCCTGTCAGGCACCTACAAAATTGCGCGAAGCACAGACCAGGGGACCCAGAGAGTCCGCGGCACGATCAATTAAAGTCTCTCAATTAGCGATCTTGCGTGGGTGTCAGCGGTCTGCTGCATCCACCCGGTACCGCTGGCCAGAGCAATTGGAGTCGAAGGCCTCTGTGTCCCGGGTCTGACGTCTGTTGGTAAGGCGAAGGCGGCTCAGAAGCCCATCCTTGCAGCGAGCGGGAGTTGAAACCGAGCCAGTGTAAGGCTCATTGATGCCTATCGTAGGCGAGGTACAAGTCATTGCGCCTGTCATGCCTCTCGTACGCATGGCAGCATTCATGCTTCTAAAACCAGGCAATGTCTGGCACAGCGAACGCCGGACTTCCACGTCCGAGGCGCGTGCCGGGGGCGATACCGAGTCGCCGCGCGGATGATTCTTTTCGTATTTGAGATTTGCCTCACGAGCGTGCTTCAGCCGTGCGCACAGGGCGACGAGTTGCAACTTGGACAGAACGGGGCCTCGCCAAAGGCACGATGAGCTTCAAGTTCTCCCATGGGCTATGTCGTTGTCTACACCCTTTGGCATCCCATGGATGGCTCTCGCTTCGGTGAACCCGCTCCAGTTTGGGACACCTGTAACGCCATACCCTGTACCAGGACCATGCGTCGCATCTTGCCGGGATGGAACCGAATATGACAATGTTGACAGACCAACGGCAGAGGAGATTGAAGCCTGGCGGGCAAAAAGGACAGGATATCACTGTGATCGTTTGCCTCCTGCGAGCAAGAGGACGGGACGAGGCCGGTTCGTTGAAAGGCCGAAACTGGTCTAGTTCCGACGTGCTTGACGCCCCTACCCCTGACAACCCAAGGGCGTGGCGGGTGCGGGTGTGGGAACGTCATCCGCCAGCCGCAACCATGGATTCACGCTTCCACTCATGCTTCTCCATCAACGACGGATTCGACATCTAAAGCAACACTGGCCATTGAACCCGCCCAACGACCCGCTGGTGCCCAAAAAGCCACGAAGTTGCGAGCAGGGCTCGGTTGACAGACACGTTGACTACGTCATATGCCACGACCCCTCGTCAGCTCAATCGCTCTCCTTGCACGCTGCATTTCAACCAGCCGTGCCGGGCCTACTTCACAGTGAATTCGGTCATGGCCGCTACACGACGCTCGTCGCGGCTCAGCGCCCGGTCGGAGGCAAGCCCTCGGACAGAGGCGATGCCGCCGCCGCCGCCGCCGCCATCGCAGCAGAACAAACGCAAGAGAAAGTCGTCACCGGACGGCGAAGCGCCGCAGGCTCAACCGTCTACACCACCGAGGAAGCGCACGCAGGCAATGCACGCCCCTCCGCCGCTGACGCCAACCCCGAGTGCGGTACAGGTCATTGCCCAGCCTGCCGACGGGCACAACAAGGCGCGCAATGCTACGGTTACGCGGTTGGCCGACCCCAGGTCGACCAATGCCACGCTGCTATCACCGGAGACGTCGCGATTGGTGGCATCCCGCGACATTGAATCCGTGTCACCGTCCAAAGCACCGGCAGCTCGTACGACGACCCAGACGCTCCTGCAGGAAGCATGCGAGCACCTGATCAAGGTGGACGAGCGCATGAGGCCTCTGATCGAAAAGAACCACTGCAGAGTGTTCTCACCGGAGGGCCTCGCCGAGAGGATTGACCCCTTCGAGAGCTTGTCGAGTGGCATCATCTCCCAACAAGTGTCTGGAGCCGCAGCCAAGTCCATCAAGGCAAAGTTCGTTGCTCTCTTTGACCAAGACGGCGGCACGGGCCGATTCCCTCACCCGTCCGAGGTGGCCAAGTTCTCCATTGAGCAGCTCCGCACCGCCGGGCTGTCCCAGCGCAAGGCAGAGTATATCCAAGGTCTCGCGGAGAAGTTCGCAGCGGGGGAGCTAAGCGCACAGATACTGCATGATGCGCCGTACGACGAGCTCGTGGACAAGCTCATCGCGGTTCGGGGTCTCGGGCGCTGGTCGGTCGAGATGTTCGCCTGCTTTGGACTCAAGCGCATGGATGTCTTCTCGGTGGGTGACCTCGGCGTGCAGAGAGGCATGGCGGCCTTCGTGGGGAGGGACGTGGCCAAGCTCAAGTCCAAAGGCGGCAAGTGGAAGTACATGTCGGAGCAAGACATGCTCGACCTGTCGGCCAAGTTCGCGCCGTATCGCAGTTTGTTTATGTGGTTGATGTGGCGGGTAGAAGAGACTGACGTCAGCACCATGGAATAGGGGGATGAGTTGGATTGTTTGGATGACAATAGCGCCCTCGTCGATGTCAATGCCAATGTCCGCTTTCGCGTCTGTCCACCCTTGACTAGGGCCGAGACGGAGCTAGCTGTTGTGATGTGTGAGTTCGGACGAGTAACGCGGTTACGAAGTTATGAAGTGCTGAGATCAGATCGACCGGCGGCTCCTTGAAACCAGTGATACGCATGCGCTGTGATTGCAGTGATTTCGGTACTTTGATAAGTGTTTCGCTCGCCAGGGCCGGCTGGATGTTCCAATTGCGAGCGGCCGGTGGTCAGGACCAGGAGCGCGCGCGACCGTCGATCGTGCTGATCCCGCGGGTGGAGTCTTTGGGGCAAAGGGGGCGGCCGAGGGCACGTGCAGGCTCCATTTGCCCACGTCCCGTGAGCGGCATAGCGGGTGCCTGTGCTGCGAGGGGGGCTTGGGGGGGCCGACGTCGAGCCATCTCTCGAGACTCGAGTCTCGACACCCATTCTTGCGCAGCTTGTCCGTGTGACTACTGTACGAGAACAGTGCCAAAGGCTTCGCGGCCCACGCTGTCGTCGCCAATGTGTCCCGCGGGGCTGCGTGAGAAAAACCCGCCGGACAGAAGATCGTGAAACAGGTGCAAGTTGACTCGCGCCGAAGCGCATCCGTTCCATTGTTGGTTGGCTCCCGCGCCCGGCAGGCGGTTTTATGACGGCCGAGTCCCAGAACGCGCACCACCTCGCAGACAATCTGCGAGTCGTGCTCACTCGAGGCGCACGTTCTCGCCGCAGAGTGGGAGCAAAGCCACCACCGCACCGCACGGCCACCACCGCGACGCACACGCCCAACGATCTTGATATGCGTGCCGCTTGGGTGGGGGCGGGCGGACTTGGCCTGTTGCCACCGTGCTAGGATACGAGCAGGCACAGCGCTTTCCGAACAACATTTGAACCTAGATTGCCAACGTCAATTCACCCAGGGTGTGGCGCCGGCGCCTGCGCCTGCGCCTGTTGACAATTTTCCGGCTCTGTTTCCCTGCTGGGCTGGCCTTGGGAATGTAGACAAGATTGAGATGGGTGCATTGTCAATGGACCGCCCTGGACAAGCTTTATCGACGTGAGCCACATAGCTCATTATTGGTCAATGGCAGGGCGCCAGGGGCTTTGCAGGCGGGCAAGGATGTGCCACCGTCAGGGGGTGACCTTAGCAGCCTGTCTCAGCATGTCTCCAGAAGGTCGATGGCGATGTGGCGATGCCTCGTCTGCCCGATCGCATCTGATGAGGCCGCCGGCAGCTTTCCCGCTCGTCGCCAGAATTTGCACAGTGCAACGCGGCAACGCAGGCTCTGCTGGTGAGGCGGTTATTCGTGGGCCCCTCGGGACTCGACCTGGGCCGGGGCGGGTTTGGGTTTCGACGGCTCGTGTTGGCCTCGCGATGGCGCCCTCGATGGTGGCGCACCAGGGACAGCCGGAATACGGGGCCTTTGTGCGGACTGCGGCGTGCAGTGCTCGAACGTGCGTACATTGCCTGTGCCGTGCCAAGCAGCAGACGCCACCGAAAACGAGCACTTTGTACCGCGTGCTATCGAAAACACAGCGCAACGTTCCCCGCGGTGAGGGCCAAGCCGGTTAGCCGGCGACGTCGACGCCTAGTCTCACAACGGCTCGAAACGGGCAGGCAGCTTGAACAGTTTCGCGCGTGCCATTTCTCGCCAGCGACGAACAGTCGAGTTTGCACCCAAAGAGAGCCGACGGTGGTAAAGGCATGGGAAAGATCCATCGCCGCCCTGCCGCTGTCAAATGCCCATTGCCATCTAAAATCGCCACTGCGTCACCAAGAGCTGGCGGCCGGTCACCTTTTCCGGGGTGGGTAGGTGATGAAACAGGCCTGACCCCGGCCTGTACCCCCCTGGAGCAGCGCAAATTGGCAAAGCGGCGACCGCTCTGCCCGCCTGGGCGGCGGGTGGCTGATAGTCGACGACGTCGTTGTTGGTGATTAGGAGGAGCAGATTATGTCGGGAACAAGCTGTCCAGGCCATGGTGTAGGTATTCTGCCTTGAGGACTCATCGGACTCGAGTGGCAGAGAGCCGTGTACCTTCCTAACATCGCCAGAAGTGCTAGCTCCTCGTGCCTCAGACGCGCAGGTCTGGAGAAGTGCCACACCCCCCTGAGCGATCGAGGAAGTGGATGCCTGGTCGCGGGCCATGGCCGCCGTGCTACTAGCAGCGAGATCCATCGCGCACACGACAAATCTTTCGTTGGCTAAGTTGAGCCATTCTCCCAGGCCAGACCGCGCTTTGCACGAGGCGATTGTCGGTGCGTTTGCCGGAAATCCCGTCTGGGGTGCAGCACAGCAGCATGCCCCGGTGCTTTCGAGAGGCAGCACCATCGTGTTAGTGCTTTGTTCAGGCTGCCTGCCTACCCAGCGGGCTCGGGCCGAGATGCAGCAACCTGGTCGCTGAGTTACGTGTCAGGCGAGCCAAGACAATGCCTGCCGTTGGGAGGATTCGTCAAGAGGTCGAGAAGCGAGCAGTTGGATGCAGCGTGAAGCGCGTTCGACTCACTGCGTACCCCGTACGTACTTCCCTGGCCGACCAGCGCAGTTGCCCGATCCTGCGGCAGCCCGGCCGCTTCCCCCAATGCTGCCGTGTTCCCTCATGTCTGTCGTCGACGTCGCGGCAAGGATTCTCGTACAGTGCGCAATCTCACAAGCGTGCTGCGAGCGAGATGGGAGGCGGGGGTGTTTGAGCAGCTTTGCTGAGCCCGTGGGCGTGGGGTGTCGAAACCGCGGCATCCACTTCCGCATCCACCACGACGGCCACAGTCCACAGTCCACAGGCCAACAAACAAAGGCCAAGGCACAGCAAGGCACAGGTCGTGCGGCAACCCCCCCCTCCCATGCTCCCATGCGCCCCCCATCATCCATGCGTGCCCACCTACCCACCAAGCCATGGCCATCGCCCGTCCCGTCCCATACCAGGATAGGAGAGCAGATGGGTCCGGCCCTGGCATGGTGTCGGTCGGCCCAGCGCCAGCCAGGTTGGTTCGCTCGGTACGGCAGCCTGGGTAGCCCACGACGGCCCATTTCATCCGCTGTGCTGCGGCCAGTGAGCGTTGCGTTGCATTGCGACCCAGGAGAAAAGAAACTGCCCCGTTCACTCCGTTCCGTTCCTTGGCCGGTCGTCTTTCTCCTTCTCCTTCCTCTTTTCTCCCCCCAGTCGTTCTCGTCGTCGCCGTTCTCGTCGTCGTCGTCGCCGCGCCCTCGCTCCACGCCTTTCTTCGATTCGCGACGCTCGTTTGTCCAGCAAGAGAAACCGAACCGCCTCTCTTTCCCAGCCTTCTCCTTCTCCGAGTCCTCTCCAGTCGACCGGCATTGACGAGGCGCGACCGATCATTAATTGCCAGATAGGATCCGCCGCGACCTGCGACCAAGGTGAGTTGTTGCGTTGTCCGCGGTGACAGACCCGAGCGCGCACAGGAGCACCGCGCGTCCCGTCCTTTCTTTGCACCGCACGCACGCCTCGCACCGAGGGCGTGGCAGGAGCTGCCCTACCCTGCCCTTGCCTCCCGAGCCCCCAATCCGCGTTCCCGGCCGCGCAGGCAAAAGCCGCCTGCCTGCCTGCCTCCGCCGCGCTCTTGGCTGGCACGGATCACGCACCAACCCGTCGAGCCCACCACCTGCCAACACCTGCCAGTGGCCCGCGCTCCGCCCCCATCCTTCCCCCGTCTCTCTTCGCGTCCGCGCTCTCCCCGATATTGTCATCGCAGTTCTTTCTTGGCTTCCGTCTCCCAATCTCTTCCCGATCGCGTCCGTTGCTACTTCTGTGTGGTTTACCCATCACGCCTACCCGCTCCCGCTGCTCGTGTTACTGGGGTCGCGACCTGCGCGTCAGAGGAATAGGGGGATTTGCACCACCCAAAACCTCGTCGGCTGTCCCTCGGTTCTGAACAAAACATCTTGTTCCACAACATCTTTTGACGCCCGACGACGTCTTTTGGACTGCACCCCATAGAATTTTACCCGCGCGAGCATCACACAGTCAGGAGCCCCGGCCGTTTGATCCCGTCTTCCTCCGCTCGCATCCAGGCCCTGCTACCGTACACCTTCCGCAATCCCTTGCAATCGTCTCGTCGCCATTGCTATCTACATATTTGCCGTTCGCATCTTCTAACTCTGGCCATCACTAGATCACCATGCGTTCCGTCACGATCCTCTCGGCCGTCATGGCCGTCGGCACTGCCGTCGTCTCTGGTAAGCCTCGGAGCTCCCCTCTCGACTGCAGCACGCCTCTGACAAGACGCTTCTCTCGCAGGTGCCACGACCTGCACAAAGGACATCAAGATCACCGAGCCGACGCCCGTCATCGACTGCGATGTTATCGACGCCGATGTCAACGTTGATGAGAATGTGGCTGGCAGCCTGAGCATCGAGGGTCCTAAGCAGATCAAGGGCAACTTCAATGTTACGGGTGCCACCAAGCTCATCGGCATCTCCAGCAGCTCCATCAACTCCATTGGCGGAATCATGACCCTCGATGGCCTCACCCTGCTGAGCTCCCTGAACATGCAGTCGCTCAAATCGGTCAACAACCTCCAGCTCATCGGCCTTCCCCAGCTCAATGGCCTCACCTTCGGCACGTCTGGTGTCACCAAGGCCTCGAGCATTAAGGTCACGGACACATTCATCAGCGACCTCAGCGGCCTCAACATCGCCACTGCCGACATCATCGATATTTCCAACAACGGCAAGCTCACCACCTTCAACTCCGACCTTGTCAACGTGACCAAGACGCTCAAGCTTGTCGACAACGGCAACGCCATGCGGGTTAACATGTCCCGCCTTGAGACTGCCTGCGAGATCGAGTTCCGTCAGGTCAAGAGCTTCGATGCCCCCTCTTTGACCGAGGTCTGCTCCATCAAGTTCAACGACAGCCCCGAGCTGCTGACGGTCTCGGCCAACAACCTCACCGACATCTCTGCCAGTCTCACCTTCATCAACAACAAGAAGCTGTCCAACGTTTCTTTTGAGGCTTTGACCACGATCAAGGGTGACATGACCATTGTCAACAACACCGCTCTGAAGGCCATCGACGGCTTCCCTGAGCTGAAGTCCGTCGGCAACATTCTCGTTGGCGGCGTTTTTGAGAGGTAAGCCAGCAGGCGGACCTATTTTGCAAATGTGTCATAGCTGACTCCCGTGCAGTGTTAAGCTCCCCGCTCTCAAGGACGTCAAGGGCAGTGTCACCGTCACGTCCACCACCGACATCTCGTCCTTCTGCAAGTTCTTCGACGACGCCAAGTCCAGCGGCAACATTCGCGGCAAGGAGTCCTGCAAGAGCAACAACAAGAACGCCAACTCCGGTGACAGCACTGGCGGCGACTCCAACAGCGGTAACAAGACCAAGGAGGATGCTGCCGGTATTCTCGGTGTCAACACGGCGATGCTTGGTATGGTCGTCCTTGCTGGCATTGCACAGACGCTGTAAACGCTGCTAGGAGAGGTACAAAAGCATATGTCGGAATTGGCGTCGTTCTCTGTTCTCTACGTATGTTTCCCGCTTTTTTACCAGCAGGGGGTGGTGTGTTGTGCCTCTAGTGTCGCAGCAGGCTGGGGCTCTCGCGGTCACCAAGGCACGTGTACGCGGGTATAAATGCTAGGACTTAATAATGGATTGTGTACTCGATGCCTTTCCCCTAGCGATTGCTTAATTCTCAGCCGTATCATTTTTATCACTTTGCTGCAGCACCATGTGGCAATGTTGGATCTGTGACTGGTGACAATGAAGCACCGTCGCGAGAGTCGCCCGACGGCAATCGCGCTGTCGCCCATTTTGCGATGTTGTGTTTATGGATGCTATTTGGTTTGTTGATTGTGTCTAGGGCAACGAGCAATGTCGTTGTGCAGTGCATTCCAGTGCAGCAGAAGGACGGGCACGAGACTAGGGCCACATGGGCATCGGGGTGTCTGAAATTGACACGACGGACGCTGGCCTGTGGATCCGATTAATACACAACTACGTATGTTCTTCTGGGGTATCACTACATTCGCTTAATCGTCATACTCCCATCCATCATCTCTCCAGACACATGTAGGAACGGGCGACATGCACTGTCGTTCATGCCAGTGAGACCCGCCTTAAGAAGACGGACCTGGCTGCGGATTTCACCTGCCGGTGTAGATCCCGCGCTCAAACTTTTCGACGTCGTAGAACTTTGGCACAATCGTGTTGCCGTTGAAGACGCGGCCGTCGAGCTCGTTGACAGCCTGCATGAGTGGTGGACTGGTTAGATGGTAGAACTGTGTGGGCAGAGGTGAAGACTTACTCGAAGAGCAGAGACCTGGTCGGTGAACTTGATGAATACCTGGCGGGCGTCTTGGTCAATGTAGAGGCGTTCGACACGACCGTACTGCAAGGGTCAGCACCGGTCCTGATAAGCGTGGGGTTTGGTAAGAGCGCCTACCTTCTCTCCGCACTCTTCGCCAATCTCCTGGCCGAGGCCGTTGGAAATCTCAGACTGTAGATCAGGCATGTTCTCCAGCATGTTGCGCAGAACTACGACCTCCGACATCTTGCCAAACCTGCCTTCCTCATCTTTGCGCTTACCGCCTAAGATCTTACCCTTTCCGCCGGGCTCAGCCCAACCGCCGCCATCGGCATCCGCCTTCTTCCGGCGCTTCTCGACTTGCACGCGAAGAGGGTTGACGATTCCAGACTCGTTGGCGCCGAGGCCCGTGCCCTGCGTCCACCCGTACTTGCTCATGAGACGCTGCGCGAAGCCTGCTTGGCCGGGTCGTGTTGACCTCGGCTGCTCCTCTACATTGTCCTCGCCAGAGTCGAGGGCAGGCGGAGGGGAGTAGCCATCGTCATCACGTTCTCCTGCAGCAGGAGGCTGTTGCTGTTGATATCGCACAGGAGCTCGGGAAATAACGGCGGAATCTGTTGGCGGTGGAGGCGTGGACTCGGAGACAAACTGCGGAGGCGGAGGGGGTGGCGGAGGGACAGGATGAGCTGAGGGGGAAGGCGCGCCGCGATGTTCAGGTTGGAAGGAGGACATGGCAGCTCTGCGGGAGAATGCATCGTCGCCGGAGTGATCGCTTGGTGGAGGCCGCGGAGGAGACATCGGTGGTGGCGCAAAGCTGTTCGAAGGCGGAGGGGCAAATTGGCCTGTCGGAAGGTAAGTCTCTCTACAACGAGAGAGAAACTGCGGTATACTTACTTGGCATACGTGCGCCGTGCTCGTCTTCATCGCTGGACGGCTCGCTCATGCTGCGCTTCCTTCCACGCCGATGAAGAAACTCCTTCCAGTCCAGGACCTCGTTTACCTTCTCGTCGCTCTTGATGTACTCGTCAACACTTGTCGGCTTGCTCGCGTCGTAAAAGTCGTCCCAGTTGGTCTGAGCACCCTGCTGCTGCTTCTTTTTCTTGTTCTTCCGACCGCCACGCTGGCGTTTCTCGCCTGTTCCGTACATCCACTCATCTTCTTGCGTGGGCGCCCAGTCCGCGAGAGACGTCTTTGCTGGAGCCTGTGGTGCCGCCTTTGCAGTCTCGCCGGTGGCAGATCCGGTAGGAATGCCCTTTGGAGGGAAACTGGTCTTGACACCCTTGTTCTGCTTCGGCTGTGGCCGTCGAATCTGAGGTTGGAACAGCAGCGCTGGGTTGACGGGCTTCTTTGCCTCGGCGGACGCGGCCTGGTCTTGCTTGTAGATGACGGGCGCAGCAGATATGGTTCCCGGAGGGTTGGGATCGTTCGGGTCCTCGATGTTGTCGTAGAGGGACAGCATCCGTCGAGGAGCGGGAGCGCTTGGTGGGGGGTCCGTCATCGTAGCTGTGCCGGCTCGATCAAGCCACAGCGGCCTTGGTCGTAAAAAGGCTCATCCAGCGAACGCGGGGGTCGGTTCTGGACAGGCTTCCAGATAGGGCAGCCTTGTTCTCACGTCGAGGACGAGTGTGCGGTCGCTCCACGCGCTCGGCATAAACAGGGGCCGAGATGGGATTGTAGCTTTTTGATGATGGTGAAGCTCTGGAGCTGTTGGCGGGTGCAACCAGCTGCGCCGGGTAAACAGCGGGCTAGGCAGCAGCCCCTGGCAGCTGCGGGACCTGGAGCTGCAGGCGCCAGTGCCCCTCCAATGACCCCGCCAAATTTTCGACCGTCATACCGCTCAGCCTTCTCTCACCCAGGTGCAGCTTCAACCTCACCCTCAGGTCCCGCCTCTCGAACAAACCGCGCAGTCTCCTCGCGCGCCAACTCTCACATACGCATAGTTCGTGCGATCCCGTTCCTCTCGCTCGTAGCAAGAGCGTGCATACGAGCCCGAGACCTGCCGCATCGCGCGTTTCGACTAGTTGTTTCCGATACCAAGATCCATCGGACCGTGGCCACAACTCATCGATCCCTGCGAAACCGTTCGGCCCATCTTCAGCGAAGATGTCAGACCTCGCGAGCCGAATTACCGACCCAAAGGAGGCCGCGTCCGACGCGCCTCCCGCGGCGCCTCCCGCCGCCGAGTCCACGGAAGCTCCAGCTGCCGACTCTGCCGTTGCCGATGCTCAGGCCGATGGCACAGTCGAAGCCCTCGGCGGCTCTGGACTACAGGAGCCAGAGTGGGATGTGGAGGTTTCTCTTAGCGAACTCCAGAACAACGAGGCTACGCCTTTCCACTCTGCTACTACGTGGCAGGACTTGGGCCTGTATGCCGCCTGAACGATCCCCATATGGCCCCTCGAGCTTATCCACTGACCGGCCGCATGTTGCAGCTCCGAGACCATTCTCAAGGGCCTGTTGGCTCTGAAATTCCTGAAGCCGTCCAAGGTCCAAGGCAAATCTCTGCCTCTGATGCTTAGCGACCCCCCGAGAAACATGCTGGCCCAGTCTCAGTCCGGTACCGGCAAGACGGCGGCTTTCGTCACCGCGATATTGTCGCGCGTCGATTTCAGCCAGCCCGAGCAGCCCCAAGCGTTGGTCCTGGCCCCAAGTCGAGAGCTTGCTCGTCAGATCGAGGGCGTCGTCACCGCCATCGGTCGTTTTATCGAGAACCTGAAGATCGCCCCAGCGATTCCTGGTGCCCTGCCTCGCGGAGAACCCGTTCGCGCCAGCGTTATTATTGGTACGCCTGGTACGGTCATGGATATTGTCCGCCGCAGGCAGCTCGATGTCTCCAAGTTGCGAGTGCTCGTCTTGGACGAGGCAGACAACATGCTCGACCAGCAAGGTCTTGGTGACCAGTGCATGAGAGTAAAGGGGTTCGTCACGCAGGCTACACCTTGACTGCACAAAACTAACTAGGAATCTGCAGCATGCTCCCACGAGACATCCAGACACTGCTGTTCTCTGCGACGTTCCCCGACAAAGTTAGCAACTACGCCGCCAAGTTCGCGCCGAATGCGCATACTCTGAAGCTGAAGAGGGACGAGCTTACGGTCAAGGGCATCTCTCAGATGTTCATCGACTGCCCTGATGACAACACGAGATACGAAGTGCTCTGCAAGCTCTATGGTCTGATGACCATTGGGCAGTCAGTCATATTTGTCAAGGTAGGTTTCTCGGAAACTCGCTTTGACATCTTTACTAATATCAGGAACACAGACGCGTGAAAGCGCCAACGAGATTCAACGCCGCATGGTGGCTGATGGCCACAAGGTCTCGGCCCTGCATGCTGCTTTTGATGGCAACGAACGAGACGACCTGCTTGCCAAATTCCGCAGTGGCGAAAACAAGGTCCTGATCACGACGAATGTTCTCGCCCGCGGCATCGACGTATCCAGCGTGTCGATGGTCATCAATTACGATATCCCGATGAAAGGACGAGGTGACAGTGAGCCAGACGCCGAGACCTATCTCCACCGTATCGGACGAACGGGCCGCTTTGGTCGTGTCGGCGTGAGCATCAGCTTCGTCTACGACAAGAAGAGCTTTGATGCACTCAGCAAGATTGCCAGCATATTCGAAATCGACCTGGTTCGCCTTGATACGGACGATTGGGATGAGGCGGAGGAGCAGGTAAAGCATGTGATCAAGACGAACCGCGCACAGGCTAGCTATGCCCCGAGCGCGACGGATACAGCCAAGGCGAACCAGGCGCAGCCGGCGGCGACAGCTGACGCGCCAGCGACGGCTCCTTAGGGACGGCCAACCGCGGCGGTGGAAGCGAGGGCGCGAGCGGCGCCAGCCCAGAATGGTCCGGCTGCCCCAGGGCCATTTTCGTACGACTGGTAGAGCCGAGTGATCGCGCCTTCGCGAAGCTACCAACACGAACTGGTGGGCCGGAGGACATGATCTTGGAGCTACCGTCAGTCGGCAGCCATGGTGCAGTCGCCGGATGTGTGCAAGATAGGGCGAACGAAGGCTACGGCGTGATATGGCGACATGACGGACGGATTGTGGAGGGGCCTGAGCTGCAGCCAATGCGCAAACTACTGTACCTGCCACGTACAGAGTACAGTACAAGACAGGATGAGGTCATGACGAGATACCAAGAAAAGAAGCAATCAGTCAACAGTGACGGTTGGTCCCATGACGTGTGATGATGCATGATCTGGCTTGCCATTGAGCACAGACTCATATATGTTGGGATCGGATGGCAGTTGTTGGGGGCTCGGTGCGACGCGCCTGCCTCGGGCATTTGGCGTCGAGGTCTTTTTGACAAAACAAAACACGACGCAACACAACACAACACAACACAACACAACACGACTCACGAGTCGCGACACACGACAGGGGCAAGAATCTCGGCGCGCCATCGCACGGCGACGTGCTATGCACATGGATTGTTGTGTTTGGTACGAAGTAGTCCGTACACCAGGTACAGTACGAAAGGAAAAAGGGACCGAGCTCTCACCGCCGAGACACCCAACCTCCTCGATTTCGGTTCCCGGGGTCGTCTTTGCTCAACATGTTTGCCAGAAAGCGGTGACGGGGGATGCAGCCGGAGGTCCCTGGCCAGGCAGGTCGGTGGCCGTTCTCGTGTGGAGTCGTGGACGTCGAGTCTGACTCTGAACGACGAGACTAACAGAGGACTAGCACCCTGGACCCCTGCCATGGCGGCGGCGTGCGAGTCCCGTGGTCGGCCGTGTTTTGCTGCTGCTCAAACGACGACAGCGGCGCCGAGCTTGCCTGATGCCGACACACGGGAGGTCGTGATACTTCGTACCCATGATACGCAGCACGGCCTTGTCGCCGCCCTCCACGCCCCGAGTGCGGCCCTCCCAAGCCGGTCGTCGTACGGCTGCGACTGCCTAACGGGAGCGGGTGCATTGGATCGCCTCCGAGGCTGCTCGCGGAGTTGGAAGAGGCGAGCCACGTTGCATGCTCCTTCATGCAGTGCAGTAACCCAAAGCCGCTCGCAATGGCCCGCGTTTCCGCCCGGCAGCGCAGTCACTGTTGTCGACGAGCAGAGAGTGTTCTGGCCTCGGCGGTACGGTGACAACGTACTACCAAGCAGCGTCGGGCCTGCGACTCTGCATGGGGTGGATGGGATGGACTCGACCACCCCCATGCATTGATCCAGGGTCCCGGGCCCACCCGCCAACGCAGCAGCATCGACGCCCAACCGAGCGTCACCGCATTGAGCAGCTTCCCGTTGGCGTGCTTCATGCACCTCGCGGCTTTTGCGTCGTCGCCGTCGGGCAGCCATATGCCCATCTCGACGCGGCATGAATCGTCTCACACAATGTCTTGAGAGCCCAATGGCTACGCGACGTGTCGGTCCATGCCCGCGGCGTCGGCCAATTGCTCCCCAGCACGACGGTCATCAAGAGGTCACTTGAGCAGAGCATGGCTTCATGGATCCTGTCGATGGGCAGGGATGGATGGGGACGATGGGCCGGGATGCTCTGTGCTTTTGCGGGCCCATGTCCGACAAGCCTCCCGGACTGGCCTCGTCTCGCTCTCCTCGCTAGCCGCGGCGAGAACTACCACCCGTCCGGAACGGTCATCCGGTCATGGGCAGGCCATGGGCAGGCCATGGGAGTCCATGGCCCGAGCACCAGAGTAAACAGACAGACCCAGTGGCCTGGTTGTCGCCTCGTCAATGACCTCGCAGGACTCCCACCTGTTCGCAGATTCCTCGAAGCGAGTGCTGTCCTGCATCGCACGAAGCACTTGATAACGCCCAAACATACACCCTGTAACTGCACCAGACCTCTTCACTGCCCGTGGCAGCCGCATCATCGCTCTTGTGTCCCAAGCCCCTCGAGGCCCAAGTCCGGCTCCCAATAACCTGATTGGTACCCTCCTGCATCTAGCCGACAACCCAATCCTGCGCACCTGCATGGAGGTCGAGAGTATAACCGCTGGCCAGCCCGCCCACCCGGATGGGTCTGAGGTTCTTGCCGTGGACACGCCAGAATCAGTATGGATTTCGGCCCCAACGTAGAGTTCTGTCCGTACCGGACGAACTTGGCACAGGTCCAGTACTCTGACTTTTCTAACATTCAGTATTTCCAGCAACCCCCGGACTCCGATGAAGAGGCATTGGAGGACGAGGAGGAGGAACTCCAAGGTATGAAGGCCCTCAAAGTTGGACTAAACCAAGGCGCTGACGGGATAGCTGGTGCCTTGGACGACGAGGTAGAGGGGAGCCAGTCACAGCCGTCGGCCCCCTCCTCTCCATCCAAAAAGGACAAGAAGAAGCAGAAGAAGGACAAGAAGAAGGCCAAAGACAAGGCTGCCGACGCGAGCCAGGCTTCGCGGACACGAGAGGAGGAGAAAGCCGACATCGAGGACGACGAGAAAGGAGTTGAAGCGTCGCCGAGTGGAAAGAAGAAGAAAGGGAAGAAGTCAAAGAAGAGCCAGGAAACGCCACCCTCCTCAACAGAAGCGAGCAAGCAACAATCTGAGGAGGTTGTTGATGAGACCAGGAGTACGCCTACCAAGAAGAAGAAGGGCAAAAAGGACAAGAAGAACGGCAAAGGTAGCAAATCACAGACGCCACCTGAGCAGAAACCTGACCCAGAAGCCACGACAACTACTCCAGAGCCTGCTGCTGCTGAAGCATCGGCGGAAGCCAAAGCACCGGAGGAGAACCCTCCTGCTGAGGCGGACCCTGCTCCAGAGCAGGCTGCGCAAGATGCGCCCGCACCTGCCGATTCCCCCGAAACCGCTGTTGAAGACGAAACCAAAGGTGCTGAGGCACCGGATCCTCCACCCGGCGATGAAACAATCGCCAAAGAGGCGGAGCAAACGGTAGTAGCCGAAGCATCTGAGGAATCACAGCCAGCAGACGAGTCCAAGCCTTCAGACCAAGAGCCCGCCGATCCAGGGGCGCCAGCGCTGGTCGAGGAGCCTGCTGCTCCGCCACCTGCGGAGGAAGCGGCCCCTGTCGACCCCGAGGTCCCGACCGAGACCAATTCAGATGAGACAAAGCCTGAGGAAGCCGAGAAGCCCGTAGAGGCGGAGAGAGCTGTGGAAACTTCCGAACCACCTGCTCCGGCCGAAGGCAGCGAGCCGCCTGTCGCAGCCGAGGAAAAGGAAGAGGAAAAGGAAGAGCCTCCTGCCCAAGCTTCACAAGACTCGAACGCCGGTGTTCCTGATGAGCCCACAGCTGCAGCTGTGGATGAGCCGGCGGCTGAGACTCCGGGAGAAGCGAATGCTGAAGCCTCCAATGAACCCGAAGCCGATGCTGCTGCTGATGCCGCAGAGGTGTCCGCGGTCGAAGCCCCGGAGGAGGCCAAGGCTGAAGACCCCGAAGACTCTGCCGCTAAGGCAGTAGCAGATACTGAGGTTCAGGATTCAGCAGAAGCCAACGTCGAAGCCCCTGAAGAAGCTGCGACTGCTCCTCCAAAGGAGGTTGCAATGGAGGCTCCTGAAGAACCGGCTGCTGCAGCGGAGACTCAGGACGAGACTGTCCCAGCAACAACTGAAGCCGAGGGACCGGACGATGTGCAACCACCATCGAGCGACTGCAAGGACTCTGACCCTGTGGCCGAAGACCCGGCGGCAGAGAAAAACGAATCTACAGAGGCAGCAGTTGTAGCAGAGGCAGGCACCGACGTTGCCGCCGACACCCCTGCGTCAACGGAGGACACACCTTTAGAGGACGACGCGAGCGGACCTCAAGAAGAGACCACCAAAGACACGCCTGAGCCTGAAGTGGTAACATCATCGCAAGATACTGCAGAGACCGAGGCTGCTGAGGCTGCTGAGGCTGCGCTACCCGCCGATGTGACAAGTCCAGAGGCCCCTGCTCCGGAGAGCCACGAGCCTACAGAAGAGTCCAAGGCCGATGAAACAGCGGTCAGCGAGCCCCCAGCAGCCGAGGAGACGGCCGCAGCAGAGGCGCTCGAAGAGCCCGCCGTTGAACCCCCGCCGGCTACTGAAGCCTCTACTGAAAATGAACCTGATCCTCCAGCCGATTCGACCCCGGCGCCTCCAGTGGCCGAGCAGGGCGAAGTCGCAGTGGCTCCAGTCGCAGAAGAACAGGCGCAAGAGCCCGTAACCGAACCAAGCGCGCCTAATGAATCGAAACATGAAGAGGAGGCTGCCGCCGTGTCTGAAAATACGGATCCCGACGAGAACCAAACTCCTGCTACAGCCGAAGGTCCTGAAGATCATGAAAACGAGGCATCGGCGCAAGATCAGAATGCCCAGGAGCCTCTGTCAGCGGAGCCGGCAGATGCCGAAGGTGACGAAGATGACGCAAAGCCTGCAGAAACATCTGAACATCCCGAGCCGGAAGGCGATGCTGCTCCGACTGAGGGTTCTGCTGGTGAGCTGGAAGCCAGTGCACCAGAAGAACAGGCCTCAGAGGTAACAGAACCTGAACCGGCGGCCGAAAAGGAGGCTAGCGACGAGCCAGGAACGGACGGCACCACGGCTGATACCACAGAACCTGGCGAGCCAGTGGCGAAGGACGCCGTGGAAGTTGGCGAGACCGCTAAACAAGTTCACTTTGCTGAGAATGATGAGGAAATTGCTGCACCTGCTCCGGCCAGCGCCGAGAATGGTCCCTCTGACACACAACAGGCGCATGCTAGCTCAACTCCAGCGGCAGATGGCGACGGGGCCGACTCTGAGCCTTCCACCGCCGCTGTCACGGATTCCGAGGACGGTACAGGGCCCCCTGAGCCCGATGCTGCCCCAGCAGAGGAGGCGGCGGTACCTGTCACAACCAATTCAGCATCTGAAGATGAACCGCCGGCAGAGCAGACTGCTACCCCAATGGAAGAAACTCCCGCTTCGGTGGAGAAGTCTGAGGACAAGCCTGACGTCGAAGAGGAGCAACAACCTCCCGAGGAAACCCCTGAAAAGGCAGAAGCTCCAGCCGAAGAGACTCCCGCTCCAGAGGTCGCACCGGAAGAGTCTTCCGCGAAGGGAGATGATCCCGTCGCAGAATCCAAAGAGGACCCTGCTGAGTCCACCGAAGATTCGCCGGTAGCTGAGAACGTGTCTGCCCCTGAGGAAACCTCAGTCGGCGAAGCTGCTGGGCCGTCGAGCGACCCCGTTGGCGAAGCAAAGGAAGACCTGCCGGAGGATGACACAGCAGCAGAAGACGCAGGCCCTCAAACTTCGGAGGAGCCGGCGCCGGCTTCTGCGCCTCAAGAGACCGCCGAGCCTCAAGAGACTGTCGAAGGCCCTGCGGAGGAGACTGCCGCTGCTGAGGCTCCTGCAGAGTCAGAAGAAACCAAGGATGCGCCTGAAGACCCTAAGTCTGAAGCCACCGAGCCTGAAGCCGCCGAGCCTGATGCCGCCGAGCCTGAAGCCGCCGAGCCTGAAGCTACCGAGCCTGAAGCTGTCGCTGGTTCTGAAGAGGATACCCCGAAACAGGATGCAGCCACTGCAGAAGATGGTCCGAAAGCTGAAGAACAGCCTGAAGAGAAAAGTGACTCACCGGCGGATGGTGTCCTTGACGCTGAGGAAACTGGCAAGACTGAGGCGGTTGATGCCGTGGAGAATGAGACATTAGCAGCTCCTGCTGAGGCAGTCCCATCCACAGAAGATGCTCCGGATGACTCTGGGGATCATCATGCCAACGATGCTCCTGCAGTACCGATTGGTAATGCCGACGAATCTGAGGCGACAAAAGAGGAGATCATCGACACCATTGCCGAGAATGCCACTGTGGAAGCTGAGACCAATGAGCCGAAGGTGGAGGACCAGTCTCAAGACGAACCTGCCCAGGCCGAAAGCACTGAGGCAGTTCCAGATGCCGCCACCCAGGATGACACAGCTACGACACGAGCCGATGATTCGCAGACCACAGCTGCCGAAGAGGCGGGGCCGGAAGCTCCCGCTCAGCCGGTTCAAGAAGAGGATCCGGCAGATGCGCCCCGCAACGATGAAGCGCCGGAACAAGCAGGAGAAAGCAAGTCGTCTACTGCCCCTGATGAACCTCTGAAATCTGAGGTGCCACAGGAGGCGGAGCCGCCAGCCGATGCAGAGGCTTCAACGCCCGAAGAAGCTGTTGAGGAGGTCAACGCTCCCGATCCCGAGGCAGAAGCAACTGAACCTGCACCGGAAGAGCCCAAGACTGTAGAGCCGGCTGCGGAACCGGAAGTGGCTGCAGCCGATGAACCCCCTGCCGCAGCAGAGAACACTGTGGAGGAGAGCGAAAAGTCGGAAGCCCCTGGTGCGTCCGCTGTGGCTACCACAGAAGAAAGCACCGAGGATCAAGTTCTCCCTCCAGCAGAAACAGATTCTGCACCCGCCAAGGAACCAGAAGCCACAGGCACAGATTCAGTGGTAGCGGCTGTGGTTGCTGATGCAGAGCCTGCAGCGGCTGAGGAGCCACTCAAAGAGCCTGCCGAAGAGCCTGCCGAAGAGCCTGCCGAAGAGCCTGCCGAAGAGCCTGCCGAAGCGCCTGCCGAAGAGCCTGCCAAGGAGTCAACTGCCGCGGATGAAGCTGAAGCTGCCACTGTGGATGAGACAGTCGCTCCCGATGCGGACGAAACTAAAGCTCAGGTAAATGGCGAGGACGAACAAGAACCAGAGCCAGAATCCAAGCCCGAAGCAGACCAAGTTGAGCCTGAGCCGACCGCGTTGCCCGAAGAGACTGCCGAGGTTCCAACTGTGGACGAGCCTTCACCGAATGAAGAAGAGCCGATTGCTGCAGAGGCTAAACCTGAAAAAGAGCCTGCTGAGCTCGCTGAGAAAGCACTCTCAAGCACCGAAACGGCGCCAGAAACTGCTACGGATATTGAGGAGCCAGTCGCCCAGGTTCCTGAGCCGGGGGCTACAGAGCCAGCAGAGCCAGCAGAGCCAGCAGAGCCAGCAGAGCCAGCAGAGCCAGCAGAGCCAGCAGAGCCCGCAGAGCAATTGGAAGCTACTGAGGAACCAGCTCCTGCAGCAGCCGCTCAATCAACCACGGTGGAAAACGAAACTGTTGAACTATCCCCTCAGGGCGCCGAAGAAGCTGTTGAAGCTGCGTCTGAGCCGCCAGCAACGGTGGAGGAAGTCAAGGAACTGGATGCCGCTCCAGTTGTTGAGGAGATCACGACATCTGAACAGCCAACGGCAATTGAAGAGGCTCCAGCGACGGAAGAGTTACCAATAGTCGAAGAAGGACCGGAACCTGAAGTGACCGTTGTCACCGAACAGGATGCTCCGGCCGAGGAAGTGTCGTCGCAGGCTGACCCGGCTCCGGTAAATGTCGAGGGTTCTGTAGAACCCCATACGGAAGCCGAGGCTGAAGCAGCAGCGGCCCCCGCCGAGGAACCTGCAAAGGCGCCGGCGGACGAGGCGCCAGAGCCAGCCACCGCTGATGAACAGCGCGAAGTCGAAGTCGAAACGGTAGCTGTAGTCCCGGAGGCTGAGGCACCTCAACCAGAGCCGGAGACCACACCGGATGGTACGACCCGGGAAGCTGCGCAGGCCACCGAAGAGGAAGAAAGCAAAGATACGGTCGGGCCTATTCCATTGCCCTTGCCGAAAGAGGAGAAGCATGCAGCCCGGTCGAAGAAAGGTGAGGAACCAAGTTCTTTCAATGATACCCCCTTGTGTTTTCAAGATCAGTCAGAAGACACCACGTCAAAATCAGTCGTGGATGTCGAAGACGATGGCGTTTTGGCGTTGGATTGTTTGGAGAACACAGATACCCCTGGAGCTGTTTTGACGGTGCATGGAACGGAGGCTCCGCCCACCCTTGAACACCCGATGGCGTCAATCCCAGAATCAGGCGAATTGCTTCAGAAAAGCGGTAGCTGCGATGCTATCTCAACTTCCGAGGACCGGCTTCTCGTCCAAGAAACCAGGCTGTCCGGGGACAGCACGGGGGATTACCTCGACGAGACAGACTTGAGCGTCGGAAAGGCGGCAACAAGCGTCGATAAACCGACCGAAGCTCGTGGAGTTGGACCTGATGATGCTACAAATGTTGGGCACGACCTGGACGACCAGTGCGTGGTATCCGGAGAAGCATTGACCGACACCATCGTCTCGGACAACATTGTCTCAGACGGGCTGATTGACACCACGCCCGAAAACAAGGAGGTAGTCCATGACACGCCGTCGGCCGAGGGAAACACCCAAATCAGTGACGAAGCAGAGCGGGACAACATCGTGCTACCGAACCCGCCAGTTGTTGCCGATGGTATTGCCCCTCCGACGAGCGCGGAAGGTGATTCTGCACAGTCTGCAGGCGACGACGGGGCAGACAAACTGCAAGACCAGACCGCGCTGGTCGTTGCACCGCCAGACGAGCCGGTGATCCAGGACCCAGAAGTTCTGACGGCTCAGGAACCGGAGGCTCCAACCGAGCCCGTTGCCGAGGCGGTCTCCCAGGACGAGGTTCCGGCCATACCTCAGATCGTGGCCGCCGACGAGTCTCTACCAGACGAGCCTACCACCGAAGCTTTTGCCGACCTTCCGGTTGAGTCATCGTCTGAACTTCCCACAGAGATCTCAGTCGAAGCTTCATCAGGGCCCGCGGCTGATGGCAGCTGTGACGCAACTGTCAGCGATACCGCCAGCCTCACGAAGGCTATAACTTCCGCTGAGTTACCACAGAGCGTTCATCTTCCTCCTCCTTCAGAATCCACCAAAGAGCCCACTGTCGAAGCTCCTGTCGAAGCTGCTATTGAAACTGCTGTTGAACCCGCTTTCCAACCACCCGTCGAGCCTGCCGTCGAGCCTCCTGTTGAGGCTGCTGTCGAGATGGCTGTTGAGCCTCCCATCGAAGCTGCTGTCGAGGCCCACGCCGGGGCCCCTGTCGAGTCTTCTCCCGAGGCTCCCGTTGAATCTGCTACCGAGCGCGCTGTTGATCCCGCTGCCGAGCACGTCGTCGAGACTGTTGTCGAGGCCACTGTCGAGCACAATGCCGAGCCCGACATCGAATCTGCTGTCGAACATAGTGTCGAGGCAGCCGCCGAGCCTGTTCCCGGGGCTGTAATCAAGCCTTCCGTTGAAACCCCCATTGAGCCAGCTGTCGATCCCGCTACCGACCACGCCATCGAGACTATTGTCGAACCTGCCCTCGAGGCTCCCGTCGAGGCTCCCGTCGATGCTGCTGTCGAGACCCTCGCCGACACTCCCGTTGGGGCTGCTGTCGAACCTGTCGGGGCTCCCGTTCAGGCTCCATCTGAGGCTATTACCGAGGCTCCTACCGAAACTGCTGTCGAGGCTCCCGTCGAGTCTCCCGTTGAGCCTCCCGTTGAGCCTCCCGTTGAACCAACTTTCGTGTCTCTGGTTGATATGTCTTCAAAGACAATGGAGGAGCCTCATCTGGACTCTGCTGTTGAGAGCACGGAGAGAGATCTAATGATAGAGGAAGATGAAGCCGCTATCGATGACCTGCCACGCGAGATCATCACCGGCCACATTCAAAAGGAGGCTGCTCAAGACAACTCCGCCCCTGCTGCTACGACTGTCGATGACGATAGCATTGAGACACTTGGTGAAACAGAGGCGGCGGATCTTCCGATTGAGATTACTTCTGCCGCCGACAATGCTAATGAAAGGGCTCGTCCCGCCGTTGCCGAGGTTCTGAGGACGGAACTCGCGGCAGAACCTCCGATTGAGGCGCCTGCGAGCGATGTCTCCGAAATGGACCGTGTTGTGGAGGCACTTGCCGAAGACCTTGACGAAGCTTCAGTTGGGAGTTACAACAAACAGACAGGGACCGATGCTCCTGTCGCAGCTCAAGTTGAGACAGAGACCGAAGCGTCTGCCACACACGTCCCAATCGGCGCTTCTGTGGATCCTCTTCGCGAGGCTGCTGTTGAAGTTCCTACCGAGCCATCTGCTGCTGAGGTTTCTGGTAAAGCTTATATGGAGTCCCAGACCGAGGCAGCCGTTGACAGCCAGACCGAGACTTCAATCGAAGTTCCCGCCAGAGATTCAACTGAGGCTGCCGTGGACATGCCCGTCGAAGCCCTCGTCGATGCTCCCGCCGAAGCTCCTTCTGAAGCTCCTGCCGAAGATGTTACTGGACGTGCGCTCGAGGCTCCTATTGGAAATTCAATCGACTCGTCTATTGAAGGAGATGGTGCTGTTGAAGGTCTAGAAGAGGATACAGTCGAAGTCTCGAACGAGGTTTCTCGGGACGTGTCCCTCCATACTCCTGCCAAGTCTACAGCAGACACTCCCATCATGGCATCAATTGCAGTGCCTTTGGAAGAAACGACAGAAGTCGAATCCGGAGTCTCTGGGCATCTGGTTGGACCTCTTTCTGACGCACCCCTCGACGCTACCTCGGAAGGCAACGTCATTGATACCCCCCCGGCAGAGGCTCCGCAAGCGACCACTCCTGAAGAGACCGTCTCAACGCTGGTCCCCGCCATCGAAGCAGCTGATGTGTCTGTTGTCAATGACCGTCTCGACCTAGACACAGAGCAGCCTGCGGCTACTTATGCCTCGGTCGAACCCACAGCTAAGGATGCTTCGAATGAAGTCGACGAGGAGGTCATCGTGGCGGAACGGCAAACCACATCTCCTGCGGATGACCACGTTCCCATCCCTGCCGGGCTTCCATTGGCAGCTCTCGCAGCCTCCGCTGAGGAAGACACCACCGAGAAAGCGGAACACAGCCCCGAAGCTCGTAACAACGACGAAGCGGGAATTGCCGGGATTCCCTCTGTCGAAAGTCCTGTTGGGAGTGGCATTGAACCTGTCATCATGAACCTCAACGAAAGAGATCACATCCAGCCTTCGGCGGAAGCTTCCTCATCCGTTGGCGAAGATGTTTCTGGAGACGCTACTGGCTTGCCCTCAAGAGATGATTTAGATGCCATCACAGAGGTCATTGCAGACAAAGTCGATGGAGCATTCACGTCATCCGGGAGCGGCGATCATGCGTCCAGTACTATGCCGCCTGCGGACGTTGGCTCTCCTGAGAGCCCAAGGGACATCCCCGCTGAAGTTGCCCCTGAGCTCGCCCTGGCAGAGGTAGTTCCCGAGGCCGCCGCCGATGAAGCTGTTCCAGAAGTAGCGGATCACGCTCTCGTTCCCGACACCGAAGCTGAAGCTCCGAATGCGGGACCGGCTGCAACTCCTGGCTCTGCTGTTCAAGATCCCGTGCCCGAGGCGCCTGATGTGACTCCGAGCGACTATAGTGCCGACGATATCCTGGAAAGTCCGACCAGAGATGATATCATCGTGGCAAGCGTGGAAGAGCCTCTTCAGCCTCCGGTCCCCTTTGATGTTGTCGAAGAAGTCCTTGAAACCTCCCCCGAAGAGCTGCTTGATGAAGCGGAGGCCGCGGAACACGCCCCAGAAGTCGTCACAGCCCACAGCGCTGTAATTGAGGAAGAGATATCCACGGATCCGATTGCCGATTCGGTCGACGAGCACAATTTCAAGGCTCCGGGCGTTAGCGACCCCGTCGAAAAGTCTGAAGAACCAACTGCCGATGATGCTCCGCAAGCTGTCTTGGAACCCGAAGAGGACATATTGTCTCCCACAACCATGGTTCAAGAGGCGCATACAACCGATATCCCGGGCCTTTCTGTCGAAGCGTCTCAAGCCCCCTTCAAGGAAATTGAGGCCCACGAACATGATATCGAAGACGTTTCTGATCTCGTCGGTATTCATCCTGTCGAACCCACGGGCGGGCGACAAGATGAGGCTCCCATCGGAGCTACCATTGGGCCTGAGACCGAGACGGTCATCGAGGCAGCCCCGGAGTGCCTTGTGGAAACACCCGTCGTTGGCGCGGCGGAGTGTCTAGATAAGTCGGATGCCGATATTCCTCCCGGCCTCTCTACCGCTGCTGCAGTTGATGCTTCCCTGGAAACTGAGCGCCACATTGGACTCGAAGATACCACTTTCGATGGTACCGTCGACAATAACATCATGCCCCCCACTGAGACTTTGCCTGTCGAAGCAGTGGAGTCATCTGCACAGGTCAATGAACCCAAGGACTTAGAGGCCCGTGAGTCTCACACGGATACTGTCGGGCAGGACTATTCGCAAGATCACACTGAGAATGTCAACGCCGAGGCACCTGGTGGGCTTTCGCATGACGTGGTCGCGTCAGCTGAGCCTGTTGTTGTCGACGCAGTCTTTCCTGCTACAGGCGCCTCTGAGGACCATACACCCTTGGTGGAAGCACGCATCGGAGGCAGCACCGAGGAGGCAACTAGAGTCCCAGCCGAGATCTCGTTAGAAAGTCCCGAGAAAGCAACAGCCGAAGTACCAGCCGAAGTACCCGCTGAAACTCCAGTTTTGGCACCGCAGGAAAGCGCACTTCCTGTGGAAGACTCTGGTATGGACACTTTCGACCCATCCGAAGAGCCAACAGTGTATGCTGTTCAAGATGCCCCTGGCGAGCCCTTGGAAACTTCCGCACTCCTTCTCCCCGAGCCCCCCACTGATCCTTATACGGAGGCCATTCGTGACAGTCTTGACGAGACACCCCTCGAGCTTGCGCAACAGGGAGTGCTGGAGGTTGCCGCTGAAGAAGCCGTTGAGGTTCCTTCTCAGACACCCGCTGAACCAACTTCCCATGAAGCCGCGGAGTTCCTGGCGGAACCTGTCGTTACGACGGCTACCGACACGGAGTCTGAGGCTATCGCCAATCATCCTTTAGAGAGTTCCACAGAGGGTGAAGACGAAGTTCCCATTTCGGCTGCAACCAACGAGGACGTTTCTGTCGAGCGGTCCATCACCGGGACTGACAGCTCGCCCCATGCCCCTATCGAAGCAGTGACTGAGAACGATGCTACCGCGGACGTCAAAGAACATTCAGAAGATTCCCTGGCTCCTGTTCTTCCCGAAGATGCTCATAGGGAAACATCTGAAAACCAGCCTTCCAGCATCGCTCCGGGTCCTGCAACTGAGGACACCGTCGGGATTAAGGAAGAAGCACCTGTCAGCCTTGTTGTCGAAGAGCCAGACATTTCTTCCGTGGCCACTTCTCTGCCAGCAACTTTGCCAACTATCTCACTGCCCGACGAATTTTCTGAGCATCTCTTTCCAAACAGCCCTATTGACACTTCCACTGCTGTTATTGACCCCTCTGCCGTTGATTCTGGCGGCATTGGCGCTGTTGTCAGCGAGGTCGTGGAAGATACTCCAGGCACAAGCCCGGAAAATGTCACGGTGTCTTCCCAATCTGATGTCATTGAACCGCCCGCTCAACCACCTGTTCACGCTTCTCTTGATGAAAGACCAACCGCCGAACCTGTCGAGGATTCAGCTGTTACTCTTCCACTTTCTTCCACCGAAGATGGCGAGGGGTATGCCTCGGGTATTACTGAAAACGCCGAAGATGACATGGCTCGGGTGGTTGCGACCAATTCCGACGCCGAAAGTCTGGACGAGGCCCTCGCCACTGGTTCCACCAGGACGGCTGTTGACACACCTGTTCACGCTGAACCTCGGAGCCCAGACGAGACACAAGACGACTCGCACGAGAAGCAATCCATCGCAGTGATTGTTGAAGCCGATGCTCAGTCTCCGGTTGAGGAGCCTATCGAAATATCGGTTGCGACTCTGGGAGAGGCTTCGACAGAACCGACAGGCTACGTTGTCCCAGAAAAGTCCACTGAAGAGCTCGTCCCGGAGCCCCCAACAGGTCAAGCGGAGTCAGAAGAAGGTGACGATGCCAAGCAAACTATCGAGAACCCTCCAAATGCCGCGCTCGAGGAAACGAAACGGCATTCAGTTGAGGAAGCTCCCATTGAAATAACGGCTCCTGTCACTGAAGAGGCTACGATTGCCAAAGTATCTGACGATGACGAACCAAGTGAGCACCAATTGGCGGCTATCGATGACGAAGGAGCTCAAGAAATCCCAGTGGTTGCTCCCTCGCAGAGCCATGAGGCCGTCGAGGACGAGGTGGCAAACTTAACAGTCCACGACTCACCACCTGCGGAAGTCCAGAACCCAGAAGAGCCGATCAGTTCGCAAAAGGAGGTTGATGTGCCACAAGACCGTGTGAACGCGACCACAATATCTGACAACGCTGCCGAGGACACTTCAAGAGTTGCTGAAGATGCTGCTGAGCCAGCAGACGAGCACGTCGATGAGAGGGTGGAGCTCACTTCCGCGCAAGCTCTTACCGACGTCCCTCCTTTAGAGTCGTCACTACTTGACAGCGAAGCCGTCATAGAGAAGTCCTCGGAGGTACCTGCACGCCAAGCTGAGATGCCTTCACAACAAATGCATGAAGATGCCTCCGAAGTCGTCTTGACGGTCGACAACGACTTGCCTCCCAATGATGCCGAAAACATCGCCTCGCTGCGTCTTGCAGAGACCCCCAAGGAGTCTGAAGCCGCGGATGAGGTCTTCGAAGATGCGCTTGAGGAGCCTTTCGTTTCCGGCGAAGCAGTCGATGATGAAAGCGCAGTGACCGTCGCTGCCACACAACCACCCGAGGGCGACACCGAACAGAGCAACGTCGAGCCAGAAGTGCCAGAAAAACAGCCCCTGGAAGTCATTCCAGGTGAGCCGAGTGCCTCGGAGCCTGTGGATGAGCCCAGAACAATCGAAACACCTTTGCCGCCTGCCACAATTGCGGTTGCAGACCACCTCGACGAATTTCCAAAGACATCGGAGCCCGTGGTGGCAATTGGTCCGCCCAGTGTCGAGGCTCTTGAATCTCAGGATGAGACGGTGGCTGCGGCGGCGGCGACAAACAAGGACGCAATAGAATTGCTACCATCGCCCGAGGTGACGGCTCAGGAGACAAGACAGCTTGGCAATACCAGCCCCGGCGAGAAATCGACCTCCAATCTCGAACTGGCCGCTGGGGTTGCCGGCCTCGCGGCCGTGGCTGGAATCGCTGTCGGAAGTCTGGCTCTTAAGGACGACAAAGAAGATCCGGATTCGACCTCGGCAGAGCCAGATACGGCTCGCACTACACAGGGTAGACCTGCTAGCCTTGACATTCGGCAAGGGTCGCCGTCGCGGGAATCAGCAAATCGAGACATTATTTCATCAGCACAGGAGCTGGAGAGCCTACTGCAGTCAAACGACAAAGCAATGGACACGTCGAAAACCTGCCCGGCTCCTGCTTCGCACGATGTTCTGGCGAGTGAGGCATTGGTTCCTGAAGCGACAGGCGGCTCGGCTTCGGTGGCACATTTGGAAAGCAAATCCCTCTTAGGGACGTTGAGCCCATCTTCCACTGAAGATGCCGACCTTCGCGCAGCGACACCTGCGGTTGTGGTCCCTGACGCTGAAATGGTTGGCCTTCAGCGTCAACGCACTCTACGACGAATGCAAAAGCGGGCAGTTCGGGACGCTGAGGACACAGTCGCGGCAGCTGTTGTCATATATGCCACAGCTGAGGCACTGAGCCCTCCGGACAGCCCAAGACTTGGTTCTTCTTCTGTCGAGGAGGCTGGCACACAGCCTCCGGTTCAGCAGGATGTTTTGGAGCCCCAAGCCACAGAATTCCAGGATGACGTCCCTCGCGGAAGAAGGCTGCAAGGACCTGAGACGGAGCTGCGCAAATCTGTTACTGACTTATTTACAGAGGCCAGATCTAGAGAGCTCGGCGTTTCGAGCAGTGACGCAGATAAAGAGCGGCACCGTAAGCATCGACACTCGCATCACTCATCGGCGAACTCGAGCAGAAGCCGCGGTGAAGACGATGGCAAGGAGAGCCGTCGCCGTTCAACACACAGCTCTCGCCACCGGTCGAGCGGCGGCAGTTCTACCGCCGACAAGACACCACCGCGAACCCCGCGACGCCACGACAGTGGCTACTCGGGTGAGAGCTCCGGCGGTTCGGGCAAGCGACGCAGGACTCCTGAGGAGCAGGCCGAGCATGACAGGCGAAAGGCCGAGAGGGAGCTCAAGGGAAAAGAAACCGAGCGACGCGAGACGTCCAGTCGAGACCGCAAGAGCAAGGAAGCAGAGCCTCATCCGGACCGCAGCAGCAGGTCCTCCCGCCGACAAAGCTACTCCAGCCAAAGGGACCCAGGCAAAATCTCAGCCACCGTGGAACGTGAGCAGTCCATTGTGCAGCCCGAGAAGCGCTTCTTTGATGTCAAGAATGCTGAAGGCATCGTGGGACATGGGCCGCCAACGCCCCCAATCATCCGCGACACGGTGATTCCACCTTCGTCTTCCAAGGAAGCAGCACCACGGGCCGATGAACGCAGACTCTCTAGCAGCACGCGCAGCAGACGCAGCTCCAGGCGCCAGTCCGCCGACCAAGCACGCCCGAAGACGCCCAAGTCCAGGGAGGAGAGCGCGACTGAGGAGCAGAAGTCCTCAAAGTCGTCTCCACCAAAAACGTCGCCCAAGGCCTCGCAGTCAACCGGCAGCGAGGACGCCGCTCGCCGGGCAAGGCGCAGCGAGAGGAACAAGGCCACAGATGCTCCCAAGAAATCGAGCGGCCTCCGCGGTCTCGTCAAGAGACTATTTACTTCTTCATGAGAAGACGATGTCGATTGTTATTTTTGTGCTTTTCATGTGGGGGATTGTCGTGTTTTCTGGTTGTCAGTTTTGGGAGGATGAGGGCACAACGATGTATGATGTGTATGAAATGAGTCCACGGCCTGCGCTCGCGCTGACACGCAGCTTCCGGCATGACGGGCCACGACTTTTCATGGCCATGATCACGCGCTCATGTTGTTTTCTGTATTTCGATTATATGATATACGATTTGTTTGATGCGCTCTTCGTTGAAGCTAGGTTCATGGCTGGCAAATTGACAAGGGAATTACACCGCTCCGCTGTGACTTGTATACCCCGAGATGTGCTACGGTACTGGTGCATATGTACGGAGCATAGGTGGCCGTCTGTAGGCTTTTCTGCCTGTCCTTTCGAACGAGTGCCCTGACTCGAAGATTCAGTCTCGAGTGACGAGTCCCCAAGGTCCGTTCTCACTTACACGAGGGTAGGCATCACGTGAGAGATCAGGTGACAGCTGTTGGAGACCACCTTCGCGTTCGGTCATTGGTTGATCCGCCGCAGCCCTAATTTCCAGCCCAATTTAGCCAGCCCACCAAAATTCGCAGCGCCGGCGGCCGGCGGGGGCGCGAAAGGTGCCCCATCACCAGTTTCGGGACATTTTCTTCGCTCTTTTTTCCCCCTTCTACCCCCACCACCACCACCGAAGAAAAAACACCCCAGGCGCAGGATTCTACCTCTTTGCGTCCTTCCACCTCACTCAAATACCTCCTCCCACGGAAAAAATCAGTCGCAATGGCTCAGGCAGTACGTTCACCGTCATGACATGGCTTTGCTGTCGGCGCCAAAATACCCCCCGACCCGGCCCTTGCGGTCGGGCGGGCGGGCCGCCTGAGAATGTGCAGTAGGCTAAGTTCGTGCAACAGCAGCAGAAGAAGTCGGGCAAGGCCCAGAAGCAGACCAAGAAGGTGAGTGATTGCATTGCCCCCGGAGAGTCCGAAGAGACAAAGAGGACAAAGAGCGAAACGAAGGGAATTGAGGAAGAATTGAGGCGCTGACTGGTCCCCCCCGTCGTAACAGTTCGTCATCAACGCTCAGCAGCCCGCTAGCGACAAGATCTTCGACGTCTCCGCCTTCGAGAAGTTCCTCCAGGACCGCATCAAGGTCGAGGGCCGCACCAACAACCTGGGCGACAACGTCGTCATCCAGCAGGCTGGTGAGGGCAAGATCGAGGTCATTGCCCACAACGAGCTGTCTGGCCGCTACCTCAAGTACTTGTACGTCTCGACGCCCTCTACACCTACCTCCATCCATCCACCAGTTGGCGGTGGGGAGACGCGCACACAAGTGCATTCCCATGCCTAGTTTTGTCATTGTGTTGCCTTTGGCTGACTCATTCTCGCGCGTGCAGGACGAAGAAGTTCCTCAAGAAGCAGCAGCTCCGCGACTGGCTCCGCGTCGTCTCCACCTCCAAGGGCGTCTACGAGCTCAAGTTCTTCAACGTCGTCAACGACGAGGCCGAGGAGGACGACGAGTAAATTGGGCGCCTGACGGTAGCCGATTTGTCTCTCCCGACTTCACCGAGTCGTCCCTGCCAACCCTGACTCTAGGCTGGGAGCGTGGTGGAATGATAGGACGGACGGGACTACGATGGACGATGAAATGTTCGTCATAGCACGCACGTCGCTGAATACACCATACCCGTTTTGAGTGAGAATTGCTGTCGTCCATCTCGTGTGATGTATTGCTGTGGAAACTGGCACTCTTGCCTTTGTGGCACATGTGCGCATGATCTATGGAAAATGCTATGTCTGAATAAACGGTGGCCCGTCGTAGATGGTACAACGACCTCATGCCCTCGCGCCGCGCCAACCCGCGGCAGCCTCGGCGTATCCCACACAACTGTGTACCCCCCTAAGGCAAGGTCCTCATAACGCCCTCAAACGCAACGAGGGCCATGGCGTTGGCTGGAAACGCCCGCAGGAAGCAGGGGAGGAAGCCCCTCCAGTAGCCCCGCCAGCCGGACTCGCGCCAGACGGCGACGGCGGCGTCGCGCCAGCGCGGGAATCGCCTCTGGCCGTCACCGAGCGCGCCGCCGAGGGGGTCCGTCATGATGCGCTGCTTGACGAGGTCGCTCGGGTAGCTGGTGAGCCAGAAGACCTGGGCGCTGAGGCCGCCGGCCCAGAAGTTGATGGCGGGCGCCGAGAGGGACGTGTGACGGCGCAGGGCGCGCGACAGCACGTCGTAACTGCTCCACCAGAAGAAGAAGAAGCCCCGGAAGAGCAGCGTCGCCGACAAGCCGTGGTAGATGCCGCGCACGCCGTGGTGCCGGTAGATCTTGGCCACGCAGTCGAGAGGGCCCGAGTACAGCCGCTCGGCCTTGCGCGCCGCGTACTGGATCTG
Source organism: Purpureocillium lavendulum (assembly GCA_029168975.1). Lineage (NCBI taxonomy): Eukaryota > Fungi > Ascomycota > Sordariomycetes > Hypocreales > Ophiocordycipitaceae > Purpureocillium > Purpureocillium lavendulum. Next base: position 268,078 of record JAQHRD010000005.1, on the reverse strand, counting down.
CAGCCGCGCCTTGACGTGCTCGACGGGCGCGGCGATGAAGCTGACGGTGGCGCCGGCGAGGATGCCCGCGAGGCCGTGGCCCAGCGGCGGCAGATATGACGATGATGATGATGATGATGCTGACGATGACGAGGAGGAGGTCGAGGCGTACGGCGGCCAAACGCCCAGCAGCGCCTTGAAGCCGAACCCCGAGCCGTCGCCCGCGCCGGGGGCCCACGACGCGGCGCCAAAGACGTGACGTGCTGCGCCATGAGGCGGCGGTAGACGGCGAGGGAGCCGAGCATGACCGAGTCCATGAACATCCACCCGACGAGCGGCGGCGTCGCGCCCTTGTACAGCCCGCGGACGCCCTCGTTGCGCACCGTCTGCGCCACGCACTGCAGCGGGCCCGCGAAGCGTCCCGCGTCCGTCGTCTGCAGCCGCACCTTGACCGTGTCGAAGGGGTGGCCGACTATGTATCTCTCTCGCGTCAGCGCTCTTCCATTCTCGTTTTGTTCTTCTGATCCCCCGTCTCCGCTGTGCGCGTGTATGTATGTGCGTGTACGTGCGTGTGCGTTGGCCTACTCTGAAGGAAGGCTGGGAGGAGGAAGATAAAGAGGAGGAAGGGGATTGGGTATCAGGACATCATCATCATTGTCTGTCTACTTACCCGTCAGCTTCGCGATGCCGCTAAACACGCCGGCCACGAAGCCCTTGTAGTCGCGCTTCGACGACGCGGCAACCTGTTGCTGCTGCCTCCCTCTCGACGGCGGCTCATCGACCGCTGCCGCCGCCTCTGGTGTTGCTGTTGATGTCGTCCGCGCCATGGTCAGATCTGAGCGCGCGGGTGTAGACAAAGGCGCAGACACATGTGCAGCGGCGGAGAGCGATGACGACGGGTGAGGCGCCGCGACAGCCGCCGCAGCCGCAGCCGGGGCCATGGCAGCTAGCTGCAGCACAGTAGCCGGCTCGTCCTCGTCGGCGGCGGCGGGCCGGCGGGGGAAGCGAGAAAGAGGAAGAGAGAGAGAGAGAGTCTGTTGCGTCCAGCTTATACGCGCGTCTGCAGTTGCGGGGCTTCGTCGGTTCGCCTGTCCATCGATCGGCCTGCGGCACACACACGGTCCGAGGCACAGAGAATCACAGCAAGTGAAGTGAGTGCTGGGGTGAGGTGAGATGTGTGAATGGTGAATCATGAGTGAGAATGGGACATGGACGTCGTAAAAAAAGGTGGGGCGGTTGGGCTGCGGGATCGGAACCCGGCGTTGCACGTCTAAGATTGGTATCGGGGTCGTGCTAACTCACGAGGACAGTCAGATGCCGTCGATCACATTTTCGAGTACAACTGCAACAACACCCGACCATCACACCTGCAGATCTATCGGGATGGATATTGGTTCACTCTCTCGGTTACAGAAGATTCCATCACTAGTGGCCACGCACGCCAGGCATATCAATCGTTTAGTCGATCGTCTCTTCTTCTTTACTTACTACTACACCATGCTGCCCGCCCGTAATGGCCAACCCTCCTGTCCATCCAACTCAATGCTGGACCGTCTGCAACCGCAACATGGCCAATCGACGCTCTGCTCTGCTCTTCTCTAGAACCAAAAAGCCGTGAGTCGTATCGTCGTCAAGAAAGGGGAACCCCCATGCAAGTCAAAGAAAACATGTGCCAGATAGACGTCGCGCGCGGGCTCGCCCCCCATGCAGGTATCGAGCACAGCCAGCTTTCGTATGTGCATTGTATATACCAGCAAGTTGCCTTGCCTGTGCAAATTGTAGTCCGTTTCAACCTGGCGGCCCATTCACGCTTACGGTGTCTCTGCGACGCCGACTCAGAACGTGTCCGTGTCCTCGCTCGCCACCGTGCCGAAAGTATCTGCGTTCTGGGTCAGCCAGGTTCGACGCCTTCATAAGACTTGCTCTGTAACCTACCTCGCTTGCGCCGTCTCTCTTCCCTTGCGGCATCCTCATCTGGGTTCCTCGGCGTCATTGCCCGCGGCCCAGTAGGTCTCCGCGTAGGCACGCCCCGAGCAGCGCTCAGGGTCCTGTTCTCCAACTTGGGGCTGCTACCCGAGTAATGGCTCAAGTGCGTAGCCGTCAACGTCCCATAGCCGCTTTCTGAGCTTGGCTGTGCCGGCGGGCTGCTCTCCTTGTGCCTTGACATATCCACCGATCTCGGTGGAGTCTGCGTCATGGGGCTACCAATTGGTTCTTTCGGAGGCCGTGGGGGCCCTGGTGACGAGTGCCAATACTCGGCGTCCTGAGCAGCAGAGCCTCCGGCCGCGGCAGACGAGGCGTTGCTGAGCCTGTTTGTGTTTCCCGGTAGTCGGTTGAGGCTAGTAGCCGAGCCCGCCCAGTCGGCCGACCTTGGAGTCGTCGGGTTGTTGTTGTTGTACTCTTGGGCCGACGTCTCGAGGGCCGTGCGGTACCGCTCTGTCTGTCCGGGCCTTGGCTGCGGATGCTGAAGGTTCACCGAGTTCCTATGCGCCTTGTACTTGGGGTCTTCTGGCGTCTGGTAGGACGTCGGAGGCGGACCCTGGTCCCGCGCCTGCGGTTCGGGAACAAGATTCTGATCGGAGAACCCCGTGTGCAGCTTGTCGTCGTACGGGTCATGCCTGTAATGTTCTTCGTAAGAGGCGAGGCTGGAACCGGACCTCGACGGGGGCTGGAAGTCGTCATATTTCGGCCCTCCTTTCTTGCCCCCGCTACCGCGGAGCATGCGCCCGACGCTAGACGTCGTCGTTTCAGACCAGCGAGAGATCTTGGGCAACCACCCAGAAGAGCTGCTGGACTTGTGCTTCTTGCCCCTTTCTGTTCGGGGAGTGTTCTCGGCACTCTGTGGCTGCTGGTCGCCCCGATCAACAAGCTCCGGAGGCGTCTCCGGTGGCACGGAGCTGCCGCGTTGGACATGGTCGGCCCGCCCGGGAGAGAGCAAGTTGGCTTTCATTCTCTCTGCCGACGGGCTCGGATGGTCGTACTGATACTCCTCATCGTTCTCTTCCACGGTGCTAATGCGGTGATCTGAGACAGTTCGCCGGTCTCCGGTGAAAGGGGGAGCCAGACTTCTAGGTTGAGTCGAAGCCAAGTGGCCAGATTGGCTGGCGTGGCTGGCCGTCGAGTTGCCCTCGGGCTCGTACCCTTTGTCCTGTTCGTATTGACCTTCGGGCTGTAGGTTCTCAAAGGACTGACCAGGGCCACCGGTCGACACGGGCTGTGCAGTCTGCGTCTTCAAAACGTCAACCTCACCGAGGAGCTGCATAAGCATATCTTCGATGCGGCTGAGATCATTCGTCCCCTTGGCGCTGAGGCCCTGCAAGGCGCGTCGCCAGAGGTTCTTCTTCTTAGCAGCAACGTCATCAATAGTGCCAGCCTGCGAGCCGCTCTGGATGGAGCGGGACGCTGCACCTGGGTATGGCCTGGGACCGTTAATGGCCTTCTGCAGCTTCTCCGTGTTCTCGACGTTGGCGAAGATGACGTCGTCCCCTGTATCCTGCACCAGCTCCTTCATCTCACGGAACGAGTTGCGCATTTCCAGCGCAGCGTTCATGAGCAGCGCCACGATTTCCGTGTCTCGGGCGCTCCTCTGGGCGTCCCGAACCATGAGCTATGGAGATCATTAGCGGATGACGACAGACCATTTCCGCTAAACAACTTACATGCTGCATCAAGGCCACAATGTCCTTGTTCTCGATACGATCAATCCCGGCACCAGTGGCGGCGTCGTAGAAGGGGGAAGCCATGCCCTGAGACATTCCGCTCAAGTGGCGCGTATGTCCCTGAGGTGAGTAGAATGGGTCATCGCCCAGATCCGCGCCGGTCCCGAAATCGATCGCCTTGCCCTTTGGCTCAACATCAGGGGTCCGCACAGGGCCGTTCGACATGTAGCCCTCATCATACTTCTGCCCAAAGCCAGGACTTCCGGTGTGAAACGGAGCGTCCAGCCCACGAGCGCTCAGTATCGTCTCATCCAGAGCTGGGTTGGCGATTGGGCTTGCGTCCTCGTACGGATTGGTGACAAGAGTGTCGCGCTTTCGCTCTTCCGACGTTCGGTGCCACTCATCGTGATCCTGAGGTTCTTGCGCCTGCAAAGCAGCCATGCCAGCAGCTGCTCCAAGGGCTGCTGCCCCAACAGCCTCAGTGATTCCTAAGCCACTCTTGCCGTGCATCTCCTGCTCATAGCTGCCAATGTCTCGCTGTGTAGGCGTAGCTCTCCCAGACCAGTCAGGCTCGTCGTAGTGTCCGTCCAATCTCTCCTCTACGACAGACGGATTGGTCTGCAGGTCGCTCTCCATGTACCCTATCTCCGGCATAGGATTGCTGAGGTCGGGCATGCCACTTGCGGCCATCTTTGGCTGGTCTTCGAAATCAAGCCTGTCCACACTATGGGCTGGTGTGTTCCGTGGTTCCCAGCCATGCTGCGTAGTCCGTTCCTTGAATGATTTGTTGCGCGACACGCCAGCTGGCTGGAAAGCCTCGTCAGCGCCGTCTTCGACTGTTGCTTGCCTCCTCCCCTGTGCGGCCTTCAGAGCCGCTGCAGCAGCTCCGACAGCACCGGCTGTAATGGCAGCCTCAGATGCCGTGGGAGAGTGTCGATACCTGGTGCGCGGCACCTTTCGACCGTGCTCATCGATCTCATACTCCGAAAAGTCCTGCGATTGAGCCTGCGACCTGGATCCCGGGGTGGCAGCGCGCATTTCTTCCTCCGCTCCATGATAGCTCTCTGTGGACATTTTTGCCGGGCTGATACTCCTGCTGCTGCGGTCCATCTTGCCCTGATAGTCATCAGAGACCATGGAATCGCGCTGGCCGTTGTAGTCGTAACCGGACCCTGTCGTTAACACGGACTGCTCCAACACTGAGCCGTCCACCAGAGACGCGACGGCCGATTCCACGCCTGTGGGCGGGTGGACAAAGTCAGGGTTGGCGCCGAGCCCGCGCACCGCTTGACCCGCTGCAGTCCGCTCATGGTCGCTGCCGGTTGAGGCCTGGTCGAATTCCCTACTTCTCATGTTGCTCGGAACTGACTCTTGGGAATGGGCCGATCTCACATAACGACCATGCTCGGGAGACTTGCCGGGAGAAGAAAAGGCATTGGGCGAGTGCACGTCGCGAGAGCTTTGGGGTCGAGGCGCCTCGCTGCCACCTTCGGTGTATCCAGAGACGCTCGGAATCGGGCTGAGTCCTCGAGCGCCGGCCTGGTACGGCACGTACTTAAGTGGAGGAGGAACGTCCTGCTGGCTGTAGTAGCGGTCCTCGAAGTCGTCTTCGGCGTATTCCTCGGCGTCATGCGTGCCCCGGCTGTGGTCATACTCGTCGTAGTCGCCGACGGGGATCTTGCGACCAAATTCATCCGTCTCGTACTCCACGGCATAGCCTTTCTTTCCCCGAGGGAGAGCAGTGAGATCGCCATGAGAAACGTTGGCGTGCTTGGTCCCGAGCGTATGTTGAAGATCAGCGGGGGTTCTCGCCCTCGTGGGAGTCGATCCGGGTGAGCCAAGCCCGCGATTAGCATCGTGCGCGGACACAAGCTCCTCGCTGGCAGAGTGAGGTCTGTCGGTATCAGCTGAGAGGATGGAGGTGCGAGTCAACTCAGATGGGTTGATGTCGCTCATCAGTGGCATTGGAGGCGCTGGCGCCAAGTGATCATCCTCATCGTCGTACTCTTCCGAATAGCGGTCGCGGCCCAGGCTGCGGCTCCTCGCAGACTCGGCACGTCGTCGACGTCGATCGCGCTGTGTCCGTTCCGGCGAATCGGTCTTGTCCTCCGTAGCCGATGAGAGGACCTTGGCTGCAGCTGCTCCGGCGGCGCCTGCGGCGGCAACCTTGAGCAGGTTGTTGCTGCGTTTGGGGGTGGTAGCGTCGCCATCGTGCGCCTGGTACTCGGCGCCGATTGAATCATGGCTCAAGCTGCGCAGCGATGCATCGTCGAGTTCATGTCGAGCCTCGCGGTTTCTTCTCTCTTTATGCCGCGACGGGTCGCGGGAATGTTCACTCCGGTGGCCGCCCGAGGACCGCCTGCGGTCTACGGAGATGTCGTCCCTCGATGCCGAGGTGCCGGTCGACGTGAATGAGCCGCGTCGCGCCTCGCGCTTGCTCTGCTCCCTCTTGAGCGCGCTCAATTCGGGCAGAATTAGCCTCCGAATGGCGTCTTCAACCGTCTCCAGCAATTTTGGGTTGTTAATCGACGACTTGGAGGCGCCAGAGCGCATGGATCGCGTGTCGAATGAGCGGTGGCTCGGAGAGAGATTAGACGACAAGACACTGGAATCCGCGCCTGACACATTGGATTCCTGGTGACCCCGACTGGACCGGCGGCGCGACGAGCGAGTGTCTTCTGCCACGGGCTCGCTGACGCTACTGGTCCTACTTTTAGAACGCCTTTTCCGGTCTGATGACTTTTCCTTCGTGCCGCTGTCGGATATTTTGACTCTCTCCTTGCCACGAGTCTTGTTGCTGCTGATTTCTCCCATGGCGACACCAGCCAGTACACCTGCTGCCGCGGCCGCAACGCCGTCCCCAGCTCGGGACGGGCTCGCAGAGCGCTTGAGCTCCCCCGTGGGGCCGGAGCCATCGAGAAAACTGTCCGTCGGAATGGCAGAGATCTCCGACGGGTTCCCGGGCTGATAGGTCTCGCCGGTGGGGATCAACGGGCTCGCAGGGCGCCGACGCCGACGATTTCGGTCAATCTCGATATCGATCGGGTTTCTCGAGACATTGGACTCTTCCGTCGCCGACGCATACGAGGTCATACTGTGTCCATCTTCGCCGACGTCGCCACCGAGCGGGATTTCGCGGGACGCGATTGCCTCATCGAGAGGTATCCGGCGGGTGAGCGAGGCCTTGCGGGTGCCCTTGGTCTCCGTCACCTGGATATGATCGCCTTTGCTCTTCTTAGAGGGCGTCAGGCGCACACGCACGCTGGGCTTGCGATCGGACCCCGGCCCGGCCTTGCCTCCCTCGAAATACTCGATCAAGAGCGAGGTCTGCGAGCGATTTGACTTGTGGCCACGGGTGCGGATGGTGACGGGCGTGCCGTCTTCGGGAAGCGAGTACGACGACTTTTCGTCGCCCGGCTTGGAGACATCCGTCGTCAGTTCTGTTGGCGTGGTCGTGTCGGTCTCGGTCGGGGCAGGGAGCGGCGCTGCCTTCTTTTTCGTGTCGACGCCCATCTTGGTGGCTGCGCAAGAGGGACGACGACGGCAACGAAGCCACGGTCCAAGGATGCACCCGGAACGCCGTCTCTTGCTGCGGCTATATCGCGTCGACGGGCGGCAGCGCAGAGGTCAGCCCGACGTCGAAGATGCAGCGCCGGCGTTGTCGAAATGCTTTTGCCGTTGACTGGTCGACGTCAAGACATTCGGGGATCGAAGGAAGACCGACAGAAGAAAGGTCTGGGACAGGGTCGGTGTCAGCGAGAGACACGGACAAAACAGCGTTGCCGGTACCCCAGATTGCGGCTCTCAGGCGACTCACATCGACCCGGGAACTCTGGCGTCGCGGGATTAATGAATGGCGAGAAGAGGGATGAATTGACGAGCCGACGACAATAAGCGTGGCGACACCTTGGCGGCGGCAGAAGCAGCAATCCCGGAGAGGCGGGCGGTGCGTTCGGCAGGCGATGAAGGTCGCCTTGGTTGGATGGGGTGATGGCTCGAGGCGAGGCGCGGGCTGCGGTCGGTCGGCCAGTCAGTCAGTCAGCCCCGAGCGCTGTGGCAACCCGGGCAACGGGGGACGACGGCGCCAAACGAGCCGAGAGGTCAGGCCGGAGGCTGAATCGAGGGCCGCAGCGGTGTCGCAAGCGTGAGCGGCGCTGGCTGTATGCAGGCTGCGCGTGAAGGCAAGCAAGCAAGGTATGTATGGTATGTATGTTTCTGTGGCATGTACGCAAGGGCGGTGCGGATGTGTATGTACGAAGGTGCGTCGCAGAGTCCCGAGCAGAGCTCTCGACCGAGGAGGGCGTGGCTTGAGGTGGTGACGGATGGGACGAGAGAGGATGGCGCTGGCGCCGGGGATGGGATGGCTGGGATGCTGGGATGCTGGGGTCGGCACAAACCACCCACGACGACGGGCTGCTGGTCTGGTGGTCTGGCCTGGGTCCTATGCTGTCCAAGCCTGTCCTATCCTGACCTGACGGGAGGGGTGGGGATGCGGATGCAGATGCGGCGTCGCAGCAACGTTGAAGCCGGGCACCGCACCGAGCAGCAAGCTACCTTGCTCGTACCTCCGATGGCTGGGCAGCGGGCGTGGGCCGGTCGAGTGCCTGTCCAGTCAACCAGCCAGTGTCGAGCATTCGACAGTCGACGTTTGGCAGCTCTCGTTTGCCAGTGGCCCGCAACGGCTTGTTGGATTGGGCAGACGGGACGCGGACAGGAGGAGCAGGAGGTAGGGATGATGAGGGTTTGTTATTGTGCCTCGTTACCTCACGTTTGGCTCCAGCCAGCTCACAGGGCCAGAGAGGATGGGGGGCGTGTGTGTGTGCGGTGATGAGCTGGCGCTGCCGACGAGCTGACCCAATGGAAGCTCTCGAGGCCAGGGGGGGCCTGGCTTAGGCCGCCGGGTCTCACGGGTGAGCTAGCGGAAAGGCCGTCCGTCGACAAGTGACGGGGCAGGATTGGGCGGGCGGTTGGCACTTCTCAGAGGAACAGCCGCCGCCACTGGGGATGGGCGTGGACGGGCAGGCGAGCAGGTGGGCGGGCGCTGGCTAGGTTCGATGACGGGCGAACAGACGGGAGCAATGAGGTGAGGTGACTGGGAGAAAAATCCGGGTCGGCTTTCTTTTTCGCTGCTAGCGCGTGGCGGGAGAGGCGGCTGCTAGCAGAGGGCAGAGGCATCAGCCTTTTTTCGTGAGCTACCGACGTCCGTATGTACCTAGGTAGTTGAGCTGCGGTGCCCCGGTGCCCTGATCAGAGATCACGGTGACATTGAGCCCAGCCCAGCCCGGTCCAGGGCCCAGCAGTGCCTGAGGTGGGCTGGTGCAGTGCCCCGGGTGCCGAGGCGCTGGAGCCGCCCAGTGCTGTGACAGACCGACGGGCGGGCAAGCTCGAGACGGGAGGCTGGTTGGGCGCTGAGGCGTTGCAGCTCGTGCCCCGCCGCCGCCTTCCAGGTTGCATCGCAACATTGCTTGATGGATGAGGTGCCGTTGCTCTCCAAGTCCCGTCGCGACGATTGCGCTGACGGGCGAGGTCGGTGCCCAATTGCGAGGCAAACTGGCGGGTACCAAGTATCATGGAACCATCGGTTCGAGTATACGAACCCTGCTCATAGGTCAGTAATTCGCCCGCAAACTCTCTCCTCTTCACCACGGGCCTCAGCTCGTCTCATCAGCCTCCGCCTCCGTCTCCGTCTCCGTCTCCCGTGCACAGGAACCTGACCTCGTCAACTTTGAACCGATGATGATGGATCCCCCCAAGCCCCCCCCCCCACCCCACCAAGGATCAACAACCTAACCCCTGCCTGCCTCCTGCTCGCTGAACACCTCATCCATGGAACCTCCAGAAGCCCCATCACCCACCGGGCAAGGACCCGCCAATTGGGTCCCCGTCGCCGGCGGTCGGATTTCCCCAGCAGGGGGTGTCTCCCCCCGGCAAGCCTGGCGCCAGGTGCGGCGCCGCCCATGGCCTCGCTGCCGTGGAAACCACGAGGCCCCCCCAGCCAGCCCCTCTCTGTTTTCTTTTGTTTGTTGGAGACCGCGCAACCCCCCCGTTGACGACTGTTGAGGCGGAAGACGCACTTCCGGAAGCCGCCCGCGCCCTCGAGCCTCATCACTCACCATCAGCGCCATGCACGGACCGACGGATGCCCTGGTCGCCGAAACGAGTGGCCGTTGCACAGTCCTCCGCGTGTGTTATCGTCAAACTGTCGCCGGCACGGCCCTCTTGTGCCCGACGTCGGTGAGTGAAAGACTCGTCCCAGCCCCGTCCAGCGCAGCTGCGGGATCGTTCCCACCGTTCGTCCTCGACATGGCACATCGATCCTGTGCTGGCGGTAAACTGCAACGTCCTCCCTTGCGGCAAGCAGACTTGGCATTCGTGCGCAATGCCGTTCTGCGTGGGTGCTGCACAAAGTAGGGTTGTGGCTCTTGCGGGGTAACCACAGAATCTCCCCTCCTCCCCTCTCTCCAGATATGGACACGCAAAAGGGGACCTCGCCTCCACGTTTCCCGCATTCCTCCCAAGTCCCGACCGTTCATCCATCCTTGACCGTGGAAGCGACATCGCCTCCCGCATTCCTGCCCCGCGATGAACTCTCTTCCCGCCTCCACGTTTATTACGTGGGTACCTGCCCAGGTACCGTAGGTGGGCCTCAACAGAAAAGGTCTTGGAAGAAGGCTGGTGGCAAGGCGGTATTTAACAGCCAACGACGGCCGGCAAGCAACAACCGTTCGCGCACCGTACCCGAGAGTCGGTGTCCGCTCCACCATCAAACCCGACGTTGGCCCTTGCAACGACGACGATAACGACGATGGTTCTACCTGCGCACGAACCAACCACGGGCAGAATGAGTTAATTGTCATTTGCCAGGTTCAAAACATCTGTGTGCCGGGCCGTGAGTTCTCCAACTAGAACGCCTCTGTCGACGCCGCCGAGTATACCGTGACGACTGCTCTATCCCCTATGGCAGCAGTGCCTATTGCCCCTATCGTGTCCACCGTGATCCCAGTGCCTATTGCGCCTGTCTCAATCACGTCGTCATCAACAGCGGTACTTTGGCCCAGTGCGACTACGGTACGAGGCCGGGAGCCGCCGATCTTGAAACACGGGCTCCGCGATATCTTCATGTCTCACAGCCTGCTCCAAGACCGATAAACTCCCCGTGCTACGACAGCAACAACAAACTCGTGTCTTGTGGCCCGCGGACCGAGACGGGCGCCCTGCGGCTGGTGAGACGGCATGACTTGGTGGCGGAGATTCGAAAGAGCTGTACGAGTACATGCGAAAGTGGGTGGACTGGGTCACGGCGTGCCACGTACGCGCACGTGTGGTCCCCTTCCTCCCCCCCAGGACCAGAACCGGGACGCAGCAGTCTGGCATGGCCTAACTAATGGACAGCCCTCTGCACGCATGTCTTGCCGCTCGAACATGGCTGCGGACGGTGGCACCCAAAGGCACCCCACGGCCGCGGAGCGGTTGCCCCTGGCGAGTGGAGGGGAGGACTCGGGCCAGCGCTCAGGCGACATCTGCGCCCGGTCTGACGTTCCTCTGGACCATGACGGCCTCTCCGTAGTGCAGAATTTTTTTCCTCTGCTCCGAGATTTGCTATTCGCAAGCGCATGAGACATCAATGTGTGGGATGGGGTTTTGTAGTAATACGACACGACATAACTCGATGCTGGAAGCAGGTAATAGTGGACGATATAAAAACAAACGGTAGGCATCATTAGCAAATTGGCATACGGGGCCGGACACTGCTCACCTTGGCAGAAGTAACGCAGACACTGTTTGACCATGATAATGATACTGGCATTAATGTCTGTCGGAAGGACGATGAGATACCGTGCCCAAACGCCTTGGCCAAAAGCAAACTCGCTATCAATCAACCTAGGGGTATCTTATTCCCGTGCTCCCGCTCATGGACAGGCAACAATTCGTGATGAGAGAGCAACTCCACCCCACATGAACGCTGGCATCTTCGCCGAGCCAGAGACCGCCTCATATAAAACCTCGGCACCACGCGCGCCCGTCCATCAAATGCTCCTGCGCGACGGCGACGTAGCGACATGAGCCTCGGGCGGTCGGGGCACGTACTCGGGGGCCCTCGGCCCGGCACCCTCCAGCCCGTTGGCAGTGTCGTTGTTGCCACCGCCATTGTCCAACTCGGTGGCCCCGCCCTGGCCCGAGGGTGCAACGGGCTCGTAGCGACAGTTGATCGAGGGCGGCTTCTTGGTGTCGTACGGCGGGGGTGCCTCGCCCAGCTCGTTGAGCCCCTCGAGGTCCCGGCTGCGGTTCCGGTCGGCCCATCGGCGGCCGCCGGTGCGGGCCATGATGAAGCCGCTCGGCAGGAGGATGCGGTCATCGGGCCAGAGCCGGGAAGCGGCACCCCGGCCGTCCCGGGGCCGGCGGTGGCGCGTCCAGACAAAGAAGGTGAAGCATCCGGCGGCGAAGACGGCCAGCAGCGGGATGATGACCCAGAGCAGCGGCTGCGTCGATGCGCCCCCGCCGTCCTGCCCGTTGCCGGCCATCGTGGTGGTGCCCGCGGGCGATGACGACGCGGCCGTGGGGCTGACGGGCGTCGCAGTGCGATGAGGCGTCGTTGTTGACGACATGAAAAGGAGGGAAGCAGAGACGGACGGGAGGGAAGGGAAGGGCCGTCGTCGTACGATGGAGCTCGGGTCGCGGACGCGGTGTGTGCCACCCGTCGTCTCACGTAGAGTAGAGCTTGGGTTCACACGGTGATGCGACGAGCATGCACACGCGGGCGCGGAAGACTAGGGAGGATGAGGACTTCAGAGAGTCGAGATGGCGAGTATAGAGGCCCCGTCACAGTCGACTGTCGGCCGAACACACCATCATCACGACAGCGTCGAGGGGGAGGCACTGCAGTCGAACCCGGACACCAGACGGGCAATGATATGATGGCCAGCAAGGGGCGGCGAGTATGTCATCCGAGTGAGCGTTTGGAAGGCGTCACCGTTCACCCAGGGGCGGGCGGGCGGGCGAGCGCCGCCGTTCTTATCATCTGCTGGTGTATGTGTGTGTGTGTGTGTGTGTGTGTGCAGCAGACCAGTGCCGGGCAAGGCAAGGCAAGCTTGCACTGCACCGTAGCTGGTGCTTGCTTGCCGGATGCCAACTGCTCACCTACCTCAGCTACGTCGTACCCTCCATCTTCTTTCTCCCGGCAGCGTCTGCGTCCGAGGTGGGCGCCGGCAAGCTCGTCTGCGCCTGCGTCTTGCGTCTTGCGCCTGCGACTCCGGGGCGTCGAGGCCCGACCGAGTGGCAAACGGCGGGTGTCCGGCAGTCGAATCACGCTCCGCGCCCACCCATCCATCCCATCCCCCTCCCTCACTCAAGCAAGCGCCCTCCATCGCATGGCGCACCAGCAGCAGTGCGGGGGAGCGATACGGGCCGGCGTGAGGAGGATGCAGAGGCGCTGGCACTGCCATCGGCAGCGACGACACCCGTTCGGCTTGCGGTCGTAGGTGGGTGTCTGGGTGTGCGTGTGCGTGTGTGTGTGACGGACGGCAGGGAGACAGGAGGACAGGCAGGCAGGTAGTAGGCGGGACGGCCATGATGCATGACGGTCATGCATCAATCACCTTGTCGCGTCTGACGTCTGCCGGCTCCTGCCACCCGATTGATGATGCCAGGCGAGGCGAGGGGGCAGATGTTAGCTTCCACGGCGGGGCTAGGGCCGTCCTTTCCGGGCTCCGCATGAGCTCTAGCTGGACCAGAAGCTGCCTCCCTCTCCGGATGCTCGGCTGTGGCCCATCCTTCGACGCGAGCTTCGCCATGCTCACGTGCGTGAGCGCCTGTAATCACGAACCTCCGACGAACGGTGCGCCGTTTTCAGTAGCTCGACACTGGGGACTAACAATTTATGCACACGAAAAGCTAAAGAGTCTCTGCGTTCGACCCTTGGGTATTATTCCGATAACCACTCGGGTGCCGTGCGATACCCAGCCATGAGCCTATAACCCAAGGTCCTACCTAGATGACCTGGGTTGTAAGCCTGCCTAGAACACGGCGACAAGCCAGCGTCATCTACCGCACTGGGCACGCTCAGGCCTATCTGGCGCCATGTCAACCTCCCATTTCCCATCCCCACAACAACGACTTCGTGGTCAAGGCTGCGTATCAAGGTACGGAGCAAAGACGAATTGACCTTGCAATATGCCCGGCAACTCCGCCGCCGCGCGTCTCGGCGGGAGCGGACCGCCGGCTGCCCTAGGTGCCAAACCACGCGCCTCACCTTAACTTGACCCGCTCCCTCGTGCGTCGCACGGTCAACATCTAATATTTCTTACATAGTCGTTTCATGACATAGAGAATCTCCAGGAATAGAGGAAAGACAAGATAAATCTCCCGTGAGTTACGTCACAAAACGTGGCATGGCCAGGAACACAACGTGGCCCGCTTCGTGCGCGCTTGTCGCTTCGATAGTATAATGACCGATGTCTCCTGTTCCTCGCCCATCTCCGTCTCGTCGACTGAACTCTTCTTCACTCTCTTCCGAGCACGTCCAGGCCCGGCAAAGTCGGTCATGGTCCCCAAACACCCTCCCTTTCTCGGTGCGCGAAGCGCCGGACAGCACACGTCACCCGCGTCCCCGTCGGTGTCGGTGTTGGCGTCGGCGTCGATCCGCACGGCGCTCGACGCCCAGCGGGCGACGGTAATCTGGGGCATAGCGAAGCGGCCTGCATGGGACAGGACCCTGGATGTCTGCTTCATAGACGTAAAGGACGAGAAGGAACGCGCGAGCCTGGAGCGCGAGCTGCGTGAGCGCTTCGCTTGCCCGGGCATCAGCGTCTACCACGCGGGGACGTCTCCCTATCCCATCCGACCCGCGTCCTTCTTGCCGCTGTCCAGACCAGAAGCCTGGAACGGCCTCTACTACATCGTCGGCGTCCCCTTTGACTGCGCGGGTGCCGCCAACGCTGCGATTGACTACCTGCAATTCGTCAAGGGCAAGAAGGCCACGTGGCTTAAATGGCAGGAGAACTGGAGTGAGTCGGATGCTCTGCAGTGATTCCTCAACAAAACACTGACGTTTTACAGGTGACTCGATGTACCAGAAGTCATTCAGGATGCCAGTGGAATGGGGCATATCGCCGCCCGAAAACCACTCGAGCCGGGCTTGATCCAGATTCGTTTGTTCTTTACAGGTCACTCTCGGAAAAGTACGGTATTGTTCTCTCAATTTTGATTTCCTCTTTTTTTGTGCTTTTTGATTCTTGTCATGGAGGAGGTGCGAGGTCGGAGGATAGAAAAGTCTTAGACGGGCGTGTCTACCTTACCTAAGTATCAAGGACAAACAGAATCGACGGTGGCAACTCGGATAGACGCGGCACATTGCAAATAGAATTTCCCTCACGGCTCAAATTGCGCTCGACACGTCCGACTCAGCCATATCCGCGTGAGTTGAGTGATTGAGGCAATCTAGGTCCGAGCTGATGTTTTGATCGAGTTGAGGAGATCGCCAGCGTCCCGTACCATGTTGTCAGTGGGCTGCTCCCACACCCGGTGCCGCCTCGCCGTTGACCGCCCGGATATGCCTGCCGTACGAGGTGTACGTGTATGCGCGGCTGGAATAAGCATTCAATAATCCCGCCAAGGGGGTGTCGTTCCAAGAGCGCCCAGCTGCGCTCCCTCGGATGCCAACGCGCCCGTTCAGCTCGTGCATTGATGGACGTCATGCGCAATGCTGGATGCTAGACGCTGTAATATCTTAAAGCCCGGCGTGGCAGCGGTTCCGCACGGTTGGGAGCCGAGACCCACCGCACTGTTAAAGCCGGCCAGCCAACCTCAATTGCCGGGACAGGCCCGCCTTCAGCCTCCCAAGTCGCAACCACCATCACCACCACCAAGCAGGCTTTGAACATCTCGCCTCAGCATCCCAGTCCACGCCGCGTGCCGTGTCGCAGCGCCGCCCGCCCAGAGCCATGCCGCGCGCCATCCGAGGTTCGTACCCCATCGCAATCATGCAAGACGGCCCGCTCGTCTCTTCTCTTCCCTCTGCCCGCGCAATCTCCGTGCTCTGACAGTTGGGCGCCCGCGCTCCCTCTAGGCGTGCTCATCGAGTGCGACCCTTCCATCAAGTCCATCATCGTCAACATCGACAGCGACAACCACGACTTTATCATCGAGGACTTGGACGAGGAGCGTGTTGTCGTCAAGGAGAACATGGTGCCCCTACTCAAGCAGAAGCTCGAGGATGTGCGTGCACCGAACAGGCTCCCTCTCCCCTTCAGCGGCGTGACCTGCCCCTGGAGAGACGTGAAGACTCTTTGCTTACCAGCGTTTCCCTCCATGCAGCGCCTCAAGGAGAACCTTCCACCCGTGGACGAGTCCGGCTCGGAATAGACACACACTTCACGATCCTCAACGGCGTCACCCCCACCCGATCGAGGCACGACAACATCACGGCAGCATCACGATGTCAGCACTGTCCGGTTAGCGTTTAACGAGTACGAAATTTCACGATGTATCCCGATACCCGTCTATCTACAGCCCCCCCTTCCACCGGCCGCCCCTCTACAGCTTCTCAAACGTCGGCTTCTTCTTGGTAAAGGCGCTCATCATGGCCGCCGGCAGGTCCTGTGCCTGCAGCGCCACCGAGTTCCACACCGTCGTGTACCGCAGGCTGTCGGCAGTGCTGTGCTCGCGACCGTAGTTGAGCAGCTCCTTGGTGCCCTGCACCGCGACGGGGCTCTTGCCCGCCAGCGTTCGCGCCAGCGCCGTCGCCGCCCCGACGGCCGCCGCCTTGTCCCCGTGCACCTGGCTCACGAAGCCCTGCGTCAGCGCCTCCTGCGCCCCGAAATCGCGCGCCGACAGGCACACGTCCTTGACCCACGACGTCGACCCCACGATCTTAGGCAGCCGCGCCAGCGTCCCAATGTCGGCCGCCAGGCCCACGTCCACCTCCTTGACGGCGAGGCGAGTCTCGGCCGCGCAGATGCGCACGTCGGCACAGCACGCGATGTCGATGGCCAGGCCGATGGAGATGCCGTGGAGAACGCAGATGACGGCTGTATCACGGGCAAGCGGGACCCCATAGTTAGCCTAGTTCAAGCACCAAGATCCTTGGTTCCTTTAGATAGACACCGGTCAATGGGGGGAGAGAGGGGCAATGCCAACGTACGCTTCTCACACCTCTCCATCTCGGTGATGCACGCCTGGAACTCCTCGATGTGCGGCCTCAGCGCCTTGGCCTTGCGGGCCGCATCCAGGTCACCGCCCTCGCTCGCGCCAGACAGCGGGCCCTCCTGGCTCGCGGCCTGCACGTCGAGGCCCGCCGTGAAGGCCCGGTCGCCCGCGCCCGACAGCACCACGGCCCGCACGCCCGCGTCGTCGCTCAGCTGCCGGAACACGGCGCCGAACTCGAGCCACTGCGGCCGCGCAAAGGCGTTGAGCTTGCGCGGCCGATTGATCTCGACGTGCGCCACAAACTCCGCCGGCGACGTCACGAGGAAGTGCTCGTAGCCGCCGTAGCCCGCGAGGGGGGTCGTCGTCGCCGATGGAGATGCCATTGTGATCCGAAGCTGCTGATGACGCCGATGCTGATGCTGATGTTGATGCTGCTGCTGCTGCTGGTGGTATTGCGGCCGCGTGCTGCCGTGCTTCTGGTTGTGGTTGATTTGCGCCGCTGCTCAACGTCGCTGTTCCCCGTCTGTTGGTGTCTCTTCGAAAAGGCTGCTTATGTAGTGATGGGAATCAGACTGGATTGGGACGATGGGATGTACAATCTCGCGCCCGCATGCAGGATGACAGTGCTGATGTCGGCGTGTCGTCGGCTCCGGATCCAGCTTCAGATGCCGAGGTCCCCTCCGCCGGCCTCACGTGTGTGGGGCGAAGGCCCAGGCCACGCCTGCCCGCCCGCGCCGGGGCCCTCCGCGTGGTATTTCTCATCACTCCGTCCGTCATGCCGAATGCACGACCACCAAGGACTTCGAGATATGGCCCCCCACAATCGCGCAGCTACCGCGTCCGTGCAAACGAGATTGAGATCTTGCCATGCGGGCGACAAGCACCCAACTACGAAGTACCAAGTGCACATCACTGGCTTTCACCCACAGAAAACGCGGAGCAACAATGCATGTATAAACATGGCCCAAAGCCTAGACTAATTATAATATTCGTCGTCCGTTTGACCCGCGGTCATCCTGGACCAGACATCCATGGCCGAGCAAGCCAAAAGCAGCCCATCTCATACAGCCTGTCGCAGGCTCATTGGGGCCAGCACCATGCTCTCCTCGGGTCCGCTCTAAGGAAAAGGAAACAGATGCCGGGCCCGCACAAACTTGAAAACACGCCCCCAAAATCATGCACTCCAACGCAGAATGCCCTCTTACAGCAACAGGGCACCGAGCAGGGTGAAGCCCAGCGCCAGACCAGAGACAATCATGGGCGCCTTGTCGATGCCACCGTGCACCGAAATACCAGCGTTATCCTTGTCCCCTGAGCCGCTGGCCGTGGGAGAAGCCTCGCCACCAGTGACGCCGGCAGTTGAGGTGCCACTATCGCCTGCGTTCTGAGACCCGTCACCACCGAGACCAGGACCCTTGCCAGCGCCGTCCTTCATGTACTTTTGCGCTTGCTTGGGCATCTCGGGGACGAGCGTGGGGTTGACATTCCAGCCCGCGTCCGACGTGGGGCAGTCAACAGCGTGCGTCTTGGTAGCGGCGCCGCCAGATCCCGTGGGCATGGGGTTGGCCTTGAGGGCGCTCTTGAAGAGGTCGAATTCGTCCGAGTTCTTGATGCTGTCGCCCTTGATAGTGACGATACCGAAGTCGTTGTCCTCGACCGAGTACTCGTACATGAGGCCACCAGAGTAGACGCCAGTCATCTGGTCGCTCATGAGAGCCTCCATCTCTTCGAACTTACGAGGGCGGTTCTTGATGCAGCCCCACTCAGACAGGCTGAAACTGTTAGCAGGACGCACACGTCGTACAGGTCAAGGTGTGCTTACAAAATCGGCAGACCGTAATCGGTGAAGTTCTTAACCTTCTGGTCCCAGCCGGCCGTCTTAAAGTCGCTGTTGCACCAAGAGTAGTCGTTAAAGGCGAAGAAGTCGGAGCGCATGTCGTCGGAGCCGCAGTTCATGTAAAAGGCCGTCTGCATGCGGTTGGAGGCAACATCGGCAGCCGAGTAGCCAACGGGAATCTTGCGGAGACCGCGCGAGTTGATGTAGTTCTTCATGTCACGGGTGACGGCCTTGACGTAAGGAGCCGACTTGTCGGTGTCCTTCTCGTCGTTGATGACCTCGTTGCCCGAGAAGAAGGCGAGCGTGTTGTCGTACTTGGCGAACATCTCGACGGTGGCGAAGACGCTCTGCAGGTACTTGGTGTTGTACGACGGGCCAGGCTTCAATCGGTTGATCGAGTACTGGGGGTTGTTGACGTCGAGCACGAGGTAGATGCCAGCATCGTTCAGGGACTTCATGCACTGGTCGTGATCCTTGGAGTTGTCCACGGCGTAGACACGGATAGTGTTGACGCCAAGGTCCTTGAACTGCTTGATATCGCGCTCGCACTGCTTGGGGTCGGCGAGAGGGTCCTCGTTGGCGGAAGCACCGCCGGGCTGGTAGTCGATACCACGGATGTAGAATCGGTCCTTGCCAGTCCAGAAGGCTGCACATTGTCGGTCAGAATGGCGACGCGCGGCCAAGGCGGGAGACGCGGGAGAGCTCACCATTGCCAGAAGCAGAGACTGTGGGAAGGTTGGCGCGCTTGTTGGGGGCCTGCTTGTCGGTCTTTGTGGGCGACGCAGAAACGGCGCCAATGGCCGCGAGGGCCGAGACGAGCGTGTATCCCTTCATTATAACTCGGCCGGAGTATGGGTGCAAAGATACAACGGGGATCGTTCTACAATGGAGAGCTCGTACGACGGGGTGGACGCGTAAAGTCGCGGGAGAGCTTTATGAATGAATAGCGAGATGAAGCCCCGAGAGAGTGGAGGGGGGAGGGCAGAGAAGAGGAGCAAAGAATTAGAGTGGTCTCGAGAAGGAAAAGGTCCAACAACGAGGGAGTCGGACTGGAGTCGGATTAACAAGAGAAGGAGGTCTTGAAGGGGGCCTGGAATGGACGGAAGGGGAGGAAAGAAGAAGTCGCGAGAGGAGGGAGGGCGTCGCAGGTAGAAGTGGCCAGGGCGCCGTTGGCCGCCAGTGGCTACGGTGGCGGGGCGAGCGGGACGCTGGTGTGGGCATGGGCGGGTGCGTGGCAGGGGGGGGCGCTCGGGGGGAAGACCTTGGGAGACAAAGAAAGCGCCAGGGCGTGGCTGTCTGTGACGCTGGTGTCTTAGGTTGGGTACAGCGGAGCGAGGTGAGCGGCATGAAGGTGACGACTCACACTGTACGACGAATTGACTTTCAATGGCACCCAAACCATGGACGGCCGCCCACTGGCGGTGGTACCACTACGATATGCAGCGCGGACGCTTCGCCTTGGTAGGTGCAACCACGGCCGTGCGGAAGGAAAACAGGAAACATGGGAGGAGGAGCAGGGCTGGACGAATCCGGCCACTGAAGCTACGACGCAGACTGAGGTGGTCCTTTGAAGCTCCTGAGTCCTGACGAGCGACCCAGCGAGTAAGGCAATGGATGAATGGGTGGCCCGGCCGGTCCATTGACTGAAGCGCAACGCTACGTGACGTGCCTTGCTTTAAACGCCGAGTCAGGAGGGCGGATTTCATGTTCACTGTCGGCGGCCAACGGCATCCAACGCTTGCTTGAGGCATGCCGCCGCGGCGCGGCCGTGCGTCGTCGAGACGGGCGAGGTGTCGTTCTCGCGGGCCGATTGACGAGCAGGTGCCTCACGCGACGGGCCCGATGGGAGGGCTTCCTGCCGCTGACGGGGCCTGTCGTCTACCCAAGACGAGATGAGGTGAGCTGTCTGTGACAGCATCAGGCCCCTTCTGCAGCTGGCAGGACGGGACACGGGGGGCATCGCGTTCGTGCATCAATGCCCTGGAGGCCGGGAAGGTGTGTGAGGTGAGGTGAGGTGGGCGACCTGCTCCTCCGGTCCAGAGTTGTCTGCCGTGGATGCGTGGGTACCTCGAGGTACGGCCCCTCCATTTCGCCTTGCCCCTGAAACCCTCACCCGCGGAGCTCTGGCAAGGTGATTGGGGTTGCGCCGGGCGCGGCGTCGTCACACTGTACGGGGCCCATCTCAATGGAAATCCCAAATCTCGCGCACGCCCCTTCCCACTGGAGCGCCAGGCTTGCTCATGCTTCCCGGCGCCACTGCCCCGTATCCAACCAGCCCGCTCTGCATCGCGCGAGATCCATCCTGCCATCTCTCGACACCACCACCTCGCCGAGCCCCTGCTCGTGTTCCGCTGCACCGCCTCGCTCGTGTCATGCGCTTTCGAGTTGGCTTGCCGTCCGCATTCTCCGTACGCACGAGTACACAAGTACATACGAGTACACTTCCAGTCGCATGGCTCACTGACTCTTTTCGGCCGCCGAGTGTCCGTCCACAGCGCGGTCCCGCGCATGAGGTCCGGGAAATAGGTCGTCGACGCGTCCACATGCACGGTAACCGCCATAGCGCAAAGTGTCCCAGCCTGCCTGCCTCTTCCTACTGCACCCAGCCATCCACCGCGCAACCCCCGTGTTTCTGAGACTGGAATGCAATGCCAACCGCGCGCCCCCATTGTTGACCGCGTCGCGCGCTGCGATTCCTGCATCCCCCGGGCATGGTGCAAATACCGATAGGCAGGGAAAAAACCGGGACCTGGCGTCATGATGGGGGGCCTCGCCAGCACCAGGGGTTTCGACCTCAAACAAGCGCCACGAAAGGGGTCCCTGGCCCAAGGCCTGACGCTGCTGGACTCGGCCGGTACCTACCGGCCGGCCCAAGACTTCGCTACCCGTAAGACGAAGGTTGTTACTCGCCAACCAAAGGACGACCTGACGGGCAAAGCGACTGTTCGTCTGCAATGCCTACTCGTACACCCTGTTCAGCCACGACTGCCGGGGACAAGTTTGAGTCGCGGGTGGTTGTTTCCAAAGCGGGAGAATCTGGCTTGCATCGTGGGTCTCGTTAGCGGGATCGTCAGGGGGCGCTGGCGAAGCGCGGCATCGTCTCTGGGGTCGGGGGCCCTGTCTGGCCAGGCCCCTGGCCCCTGCGCAACCAAGCGACCTTGCTTGACGATGGCGATGGTCATTGTGGCAAGTCAAGAGGAGATGAAAAGCGGGCGACCGTCGTCGTTGTTGTCGTCGCCGTTGTCGTCGTCGTGCTGCGTGATGCCGCCGCCCAAGCGTCCGGCCTGGGCTGTCTGCCGACGACGCAGCCAAAATGATGCACTTCATGAATCTGAATTAAGTTAATACAGTACCACGTTGCCGCCGATGCCTACCCGCGGAGCCATCATGGCTGCGACGCGCCGCCACGGACACGGACCGACAGCAGAGCATGACATGTGTCAAGCTGAGAAGCCCCAGGCGCTCAGCGCACTCGTACATACTTCGTACTCGCGCATAAGTCGTTCGCCTCCCGAGCGTCCTTCCATGGTCCTTCGCGAAACGCGGTCCAGCCGTCACCTGATGCCCCGAGCGGTCAGTGTGCGTAGACTCGCAAGAACGCCAGGAGAGCACGGTCGCGCGCCCGTCCGCACTCGCCTGACTATGATAAAGGCACTCATGTCGCCCCTGGCCCGCGTACGGAGTAAAGCTGAGTAAAAATGCTCCCCCGTGGCCCACGGCGATGCACGCGCCGCCGGCGGGCGCCCTCGTCCAGAGCTCAGCGCAGAGGTCGTCACGGCGCTCTTCCTCCATACGGCGTGACTGATGGAAGGGCTGACGCTTAGATGCCATAGTTTTTCTCGCACACAAGTAAAACTTTTTCGAGGAAGACACAGAAAGAATGGAATCTATAAAAGGCTTTACAGAGCATAAAGAGTGGAAGTTGCCTACACCGGCCACCTCCGTCTCCAAAATCGTAGACTCGATCCCAATCCGCTCACCAGCGACGACGACGGAAACACTAAATATCACGCACAATGAGGCGTGGTCTCTCCGTCCTACTAGGCCTCGCCCTCGCCCAGCTCGGCGGCGGTATTTGCATCCTGGAAACTGACAGGCAAATCACGGCGGTGAGTTCGGCTCCTTGTCCCCTCCCCGGGCCTTCTCCCTTCGTCCATTCGCGTACGAAAGACAAGCACCACTAACGCCCATCGTTGAACCAACAACAGCGTTGCAACGTCGACACACAGAAATGCAAACTCGAGGACGGGGTAGAGAAGGACTGCTTGTTCGGCAACGTATGTCCCCCCCCCCTTCCTCCGCTCGGGGCGCCTCCGATAGTCGCATTCCCTTCCGTCGGACGAGGACCCGTTGGATGCATAACGTGCTGACCGTGGGCAACAGAGATGCACCACAGCGACGGGAGTGTGTTACTACGACAGGGTGGATGACATTGCGAGTTGCTACTAATCTTGGGTTGGATCGGAAATCTGCAGTGCTGGTACATAATTCATGCCGTCGTTAATACAATTCATATGCTCCCCTGTTCCAGGCAAGCCGTCGTGCTGCCTACCTGCCTGCCTGCCTGCCTGCCTGCCTGCCTGCCTGCCTCACCTTCTCTTCCCCCACGCATGCCGGTGATGCAACAACGTCCATCTGTCCGCGGTGTGTGTCAGTGTCGGTCGCTCCGTCGTGCCAAGTATAGGTGGCCGGCCTGCCATCCGTCGCCGCCTCGCACCCCTGACCAAAACGCGCGCGAAACCGAAACCGCTCTTGCATGTGGCAGCTGTTTGACGCCGACTCGTTCGACAAAGGATTTCGCGCGGAGCATGGAAGGATTCCCAGGAGCATGGCCACTCAAACCTTGCTGTCGACCCTGTCGTATCGGTGCAGGAAAGTCACGTCGCCCTTAGGACTCACGAGTACGAGTAGACAGCTCGGCCCCCATGTGGCTCAACGTCGCCCTCAACGCCTTCATGCGCAGTGCTGCCATGTGCGCCTTGGCATGTCAAGCAAAACTCTAGCTTTCTTGGCGCCAATGGAACTCGACCATGGTGCCGCATTCATCAGACACAATGCTTACTGTACTCGTAGTGCGAAGCACAGGCCGCAAGGTGCCTGCCAAAGCCGCCAGCACAGTACGAAGTATCACATCGCAGTCCGACTACAGTGCCCTTCTAGAGAAGAATAGGGGAACTTGGTCCGCCATGTAAATTCGATCAAAAAATAAAAGTCGCGACATGGCCCAAGGGAGCGTGTCGTCATGCGGCTCTTCCGTCTCTTGAATCTCGCATGGAAACATCGCTTGGGCGTGCCCCATCAGTCATCATTCATCAGGCGCGTCAAAGATGGCCTCCACGCCGGTCCAGTTGCCCTTGGTCCTCTCCTCCCAGTAGCCGTCCTTGCCCGTCTTGATCTTCCACACCTCGTCTCCCTCGGACGAGCCCTCGGCCTTGACGAACCATCGCGGCTTGTGCGCATCGCCGCGGTCTTCCATGACACGACGTCGGGCTCGTTGAGCTTCCTCGAGCCGGTGCTTCCAAGCCTCCGCCTCGTCCAGGTTGCCCTGCTCCGCCAGTCGCTGATCGGGACGCAGCCGGCTGTCCGTTGGCGCGAGTTTGCCCTTCTCCACGTCTGTTATCTCGTTGAGCGTCGCGGCGAAGAGCGTCATGCCGTACGTCTGCGATGCATTGTCCACCAACGAACCGGCCTTCCAAACTTCTTCACTCGCGGCCTTGCCGGGGCCAACGGTGCGCAGCCCGCTGGTCCACGTGCCCACTAGACCACTGCCTGTGTTGCTACCGTCGGGGCCATACGTGTCGACGTGAACGTCTTCGGCCCGTCCGCCGAACATTCCCTTGCTGCGGAACTCCACGCTGGCCTTGTGGCCGGTGCTGTCGTTGACGACGTGCATGGTGCCCACGGGTTCGACATACTTCTCGCCCATGACGACGTTGCGCAGGAACATGGTGGCCACGTTCCAAGAGTAGAACTCGTCAGTACCATCCGACAGGCGCAGCACAATTCTGACACGGCCTTCAGTAGTAATCTCGGCACTTTTGCCCCAGAATTTTTGTCCTGGCGCGGGCGACTGTGAGAAGGACCAGTTGGCCGCGTCTGCATGCATGGCTAGCCGGACAGGTCTGTGTTGCACCTTTTCCACGAGGAGTCGGAACCCACCCGGAATCTCCTTGTTCGTGCGAACAAGTTCGAATGTCTCGCCGAGCAGGGGGTTGAATGGCTTCCGGATGGCACGCTCCTTGGCACGGCCATTGCTGAACTGCGAGATGGCAAAGGCCGTGACAAACAACAGTCGCTCCGTCGGGCTCTTCTGCCTCGCGGCCTTGTCCAAAAGCTGTGCATATTCCAGTTGTTCGGCAACCTTTTGCAGGAGTGACGTGGGTTCGTTGGCAGATACTGGCATGCTGATCGTGCTGAGATCCTTGCCGACATTCTTGCGGACAAACGCTATCAGGCTCGGCGGCTGGACGGTGGCAGGGGGTATCGTGGTCCTTCTTGTCACGGGTTTCTCGATCGGCAACGGCAAGAGGTTCTTTGGCCGAGACGGGAACAAGTGGCCAGCGCTGTCGGTACCAACTGGCTCATCGTCTTCCATAGATGAGATGGAGGAGCTGTCCTCCGCCTCTGCCTCCTCTTCGGCTTCCGTGTGCGTGGACTCGTCCTCGCTTCCATCGATTTTCATCACAGCGGACTTGGCGTCCTCGGCGTCAAAGAATTCATCTGTGGATGTTGTCTCAATGCTCATGCGCGAGGCACCACCGGCGGATTGCGGCATCGGAAGACGTCGCCGCTTGCTGTTGGAGATGAGGGTGGTGAATTGGTTCACAACCGCATCGAGGTCAGACAGCAACGCCTCGCAATGGTCGTGTATGGACTTCTCTTCCTGGGCAGCGCCCCGAGACTTGCGCTTGGAGCCCTTCCTGCCGTTGACGGACGTCGTGCTGGCGGCGGGGTCGGGTGATGGAGCCGACTGCTGCATAGCTGCCGGCGAGAGCGCCGAGGCACTAGACTTGCGCTTCCAAAAGGGCTTCTTCTCTGGTGGCGTCGCAAAGTATCCATCTTTCGTCTCGTCACTGCCCACGGCAGAGCCTGGCGACAGATACTGCCCTGCAGGAGACGGCTTCGGCAGCAACGCCACTTCCTTGGTCAATCGGCGAAGCGCATCGCGGGTGCCGACAACACGGCTGACCAAGGTCTCGACCTGCTGCCATTCGACGTCCTCGAGACGGTTGTACTCCTGTGCAGACTTCGCCGGGATACTATTGATCTGAAGCTTGGGCTTTGCTGGCTGCTGGATAGTTTCAGCACCTCGCGCAACCCGACTAGCTCTCTCGAGAGCCCGCGCCCATTCTTGAAATTCCTTGTCGTTGGGAGCTCTGAGATGCCACACCTCCGCACCGGAATCGATGCTGATTTCCCTTCGTCGCTCATCGGCCGCGATGGCAGCCAGGCTGAGGGGGATTGCACCACGTAGTGCCGAGGAATTGCGATTGTAGTAGTACGAGAGCGTGCAGGTGGAGTAGTCGAGAGAAAAGAAGCGGCGAGCGTACCCCTGACCCTTCTTGCGTCTGCGCTTGGACAGCGTGCCAACGTGGTACGTTTGCTGGGCTGTCGAGTCGCTCCTTGCCGACGTAGACGTAGCAGCGCGGGCACGGGCGTTCTGGCTGTGGAAGCTGTCGACGGAGGTGGATGGGCCGGCTTCGTTTCGAGGGCTGCTATGCTTGCCCAGGCTGGTTTGGCTGGACTGGGCGTTTGGCATCTGAAGATTAGGGAGGTGATTCGCCGTCTGGGGCGCAGCACCAGTGGGGTACGTGAGGACGACAAACGTGGCCGTCTTAGACGTCTGCTTAGAGAAGGTGTTGTCAAAGACGAGGCCATACATGCCGCCCTGGCCGTGCGGGACGTCATAGGTGCCCATGGAGACCTTGTCGGCCTCGCATTTCCCGTGCCATGATATTGGTATGAAGCCCTTGCTCGTCAAGAGGTCCTGCGCGGTGGCCTCCTTCTTGAAGCGACTGGACTTGCCGTCGGTGGCGCCTTGGGTCTGCGACGAGTCGAGGAACTGGCCGTTGGAGGCGAGGATCGAGGTCGCGCCGCTGCCGGGGTGCTTGACGATGCCAAAGTTTCTATAACGAGAACAGTGAGCAGGTGATCGTGCAGTCGGGACGGAGGCAGGCATACATGGACTTCTTGTTCGGTTGGATGCTCCATGACAGCGTGTTGTCGTCGTCGACGTTGACCCAGCGGACAATGTACGACTGGCATTCTGGTTAGCCCCTGAACGACAACGAGTCTTCTCTGGTCTGCACAGGTCCGGAACACGCCGGATCAAGGCGCGTGAGGAGGTGGGAGACGTGCCTTGCTGTGCACCTCGAGCTTCTCGATGCCCGCCATTTTTGCGCGCGGGCGCTCGCCCTCGCTATGGCGAACAGGGGCGACAAGTAATACGGGGTCAGGTATTTACAGCCGACAGTCCATGGCGACTTTGCCGGTCAGTCGATGCGTCGTGAACGGACAATGCCAGAGGTCGAGAGTGCAGAACGATGGGCAGCTGAGAACGAGAGGCTGGAGGGCGGCGGCTGACTGACAGGCAAGGCAGGGCGGACAGGACACGATATAACTGCGGACGTGACGTGTGGTGGAAAAGGCCGAGCTGGCTGGCGCACGGCGCACGGCGCAAGGGCCCCGCAGAGCTCCCAGGCACGGCGGGCGGCGGACAGCCACTTGGGATTGGGCGCTGGGGGAGTGGCTGGCGGGGCCCTGCAGGGCTCCGTCCACTGGCGGCGCGGGCACCCACCATGCCACCTCACCTGCCACCCGAAAGGGGGCCTGGGGCGACTCGAGCAGCGGCGGGCCGGACCCTGAGGAGCCATGGGAGCCCCTTCTGAAGGGGGGTCGGGGCGTATCCAAGTCGCCGTCCGGGTGGGACGCCGCGGCTGTGGTGCCCGCCCAGGTGTCGTCGGACGTTCACGTGGCAGCTAGGCCGGGCTTGCATGGCCCTCGTATTCCCTTTGCAGGTTTGTTCCTCTTTTTTTTTTGGCTGGAGAATATTCTGGCATACGGAGGTTCGCTCCGTTATTCTGGGTACCTCGTAATGTTTTTGTGGTCTCAGGGCGAGGGCCGCGGTGAGCGTGCAGGTCAATTCAACGAGCGTCGGCGAGCAGCATTACCTAAGGTAGGTACCTTAGGTAGACACGAAGTCGCCCGTACCGCGCTGCATTCCCAACGCTGCCAGGGACCTCAGGAAAGGAGCCTCAGGGAGACCGACGCCGCCGCTGTACCTAGGGTTCGCTTCGGCTGTAAGATCATATCACGATTCACGACCACCCACGGCGCACGGCGCGCACCTCCGTCCGGAAGCGACACTGTGAGCCATTCTGAACTCGGCAGTGCGTCTCGTGAGCCTTCGCGTTGCATGTGTCGGGGTTTGCCTGGGCGCGAAGCACGACAATGTCCGAGTGGCCACCACCCAGCCCGCTGCCGCCCGGCCGGCGCCTCCGGCTTGGGGCGCGCGCGACTTCCGTCGTCGCCGACAACACCGCCGCCGTGGACATGGCGCCTCTGCCCGATTCTCTCCGCTTCCCTCGGGCTGCCCTTGAGCCCGCGCTTGTCCGGCGCGCTGCCTTGAAAATAATAACGCGCGCGATGTTTTCCCGAAGAGGCGTCGCAATGACGTCTTGCTTGGCAATGTGAACGATCGAAAATGAGCAATCAGCCCGCCTGCCAAGTTTACCTTCCCTCGGCACGCGCTGCTGACCAAGCCAAGCACTCTGGCAGACGCATCTGGGCCAAGCAGAACGCCCAAGCCGCGTGGCTAGCATCCCTTCAAACAGACGCGTAGGAGTCCTTGGACAGTCATTGGACTCGGAGCTTCTCCAAAGCGCTTCGCCAGCCGCGGTTGAGTTTGAATGCAAATGACGCTGGCTGCGTGTC
This sequence comes from Purpureocillium lavendulum, assembly GCA_029168975.1. NCBI lineage: Eukaryota > Fungi > Ascomycota > Sordariomycetes > Hypocreales > Ophiocordycipitaceae > Purpureocillium > Purpureocillium lavendulum. Next base: position 239,527 of record JAQHRD010000005.1, on the reverse strand, counting down.
AGTCTTCTTATTCGAAACGCGCACCTAACTGCCGTCCCATCGATAGCAATGGCACACCAATTGCATTTTCCGTCGTTGAGAAGTGTTCGGGCGACGTTTCCACGGACCCCTGACATGAGACAGCGCGGCTCAAGATGAGACTGCGATGATGGCCGGCAGGCGCCGGGAACAGTTCATGCAGGACATGACCGGCCCGCACGGGTGGCTCATGGAGCACCCGGACGACGCGAGCAAGGACAGTACTTCGTTCAACTGGGAGATGAACGAACAGGCCATATCGTTGGGCACGCGGATGCTGGCTCAAGCGTGGCACTGCGACGACATCCAGCCCTTCGTCGAACCGAATTGCAGATTTTGTTCTTGAAGGGGTGGGGGCACTGTCGCCGTTGCCCTCCTGGTCACATCAGAGGTGAAGCCGAACTCGCAGTTTTAGCACAATGTCCAGGGCGCTGGATTTACTGCTAGCTGCGGTCATCGCCACGAGATCCGAACGCGAGTGACACCCTGGGCTGGTGGCCCCTGCCACTAGGTTCCGCTGGAGACGCTTGGTCAGTCTCGGCCGTTGGATGCCCATGTCTTGGCATATTTGCGGAAGCACGGTTAGTTGAGGCGACGATGTTGTCCAACCGCCGTTGGACAAAGTGTTGCGCATCCAATTGCCCGACACGACAGACGCTCGCAGGATGGCTTGTCGCACATTTGCCGCCCCTGCCGCCGATACATAGTTCAGAGCATGAAATACATTGACATGCTTACAGACTGTAAAAGGTAGCACAGCGGATGAGGGGCGTGTAGAACTGTCATCCCGGGCACGCGAGAATGATTCCAGCCCGGCCAGCAAATGGCCCGGCCGTCGTGCACGGACGGGCTGAAACGGCAGGGTCCAACGACATCAGATGGAATGCGGCCGCGGGTGCTGGAGATGTCTGGCGATGGCTGACGGGGCCGCTGGATTTCCGGCACGCCCTCGCCGCGTCGGTTCGGGAAAATGCACATGATGCGCACGAGGTCGAGTGCAACAATGGATGTTCCTGGAAAGCTCCATCCTCGTGCGTTTCCATGCACACGATGGACCGTAGAATATACGTTATAGCGGGCCGCTGTTGGCAAGTTGGGTCAGCTTGGGTGCTGTAGGTGCATGGGTGCCCGGCCTCTGCTCTCACCTCACAATGGAACTCCAGCGTCAACTTCCACCCGTCAAGAGGTGCACCGCAGACGTCTCCACGCGCTAGGCCCCGAATCAGCAGCTGCCAACCCCACTGTGGCTGCGCCCATCCCCTTCTGGAGTCTGTAGACCCTCCACTGATCACCACCAACTTTCCACGACGACCGTCCCCTTTTCCACCGGCACCACAGCCCTCTCGCGGATCGCCTCCTTTTCCCGCAGCGCGGATACTCTTCTCGCGTTCGCCGGCCAACTCGGCCGTCTTCCTTCATTGAACTCTTCTCTTGCCTCTTTGTGCCTTCCTGCGCCTCAGTCATGATCGTTGCATAATCGCCGCGCCGCCGTACCGCTACCCAACCGTCGCCTCCCCTCCCCCGGGTACCCTCATTCGTCGCTCGACCGGTCGCCCAGCATCACGCGCCTCGACGCAGCCACGCCGTTGAACAAACCGAAGCGCGCGGACGAGCCGACGCCGCCGCCATGTCTGCAGTCCTGAGCAAGCGCCAGCAGGCGCGCAACGAGAAGCAGCTCCAGGAGCTGGTACACAGCGTCCGCGGCAATAATCAATGCGCCGACTGCCACGCGCCCAACCCAGGTTCGTGGCCGCTGCTGCCCCTCATTTTGCATTGCGGTCGACAGGTTCAGCTGACATTGCCTGCGACAGCCTGGGCATCATGGAGCGTACGTCGTCTACGCCCGTCCCCCGCCGGTTGCGCCGGTCACACGAGCCACCGGCCGACATGTCCGACGAGGCTGCTAACCATGGTTCCTGCAGTTGGGCGTCTTCCTGTGCATGCGGTGCGCCTCTATCCACCGAAAGCTTGGCACGCATATCTCCAAAGTCAAGTCGTTGAGCATGGACAGCTGGTCCAACGAGCAAGTTGATGTAAGCAGCCCTGCCCCTCATCCGAACCGTCCGGGTGTAACTCGCAAACTGACCGCTGTGGTGCCTTCGTAGAACATGCGCAAAGTCGGCAACACAGTCTCGAATCAAATATACAACCCCGAAAATAAAAGGCCGCCCGTGCCTGTCGATGCCGACGAGGCAGACTCGGCCATGGAGCGGTTCATAAGGCAAAAGTACATGCACAACGTCGCCAGCGACTCCACCAAGTCGCGCAACCCGCGCTTCGACGAAGGCACACCCCCGCCACTGCCGCCCAAGAACTCGACGAAATTCGGTTTCAGATCGGCATCGTCCATATTCCCGCTGTCGTCACGGGCCAAGAAGGAGGCAAAGGTTGCGGCTCTGGCCGAGGCTACACACAATGCGTCGTACGACCCGCCAGTGGCCAACAAGCCGTCTAAGGTCTTTGGTGCTGCCGTCGACTACCATGGTCCCGATGATACTGACAAGAAGCTCGCCAAGCTTCAGGATATGGGCTTTCAGGACAGTCAGCGAAATGCGATGATCTTGAAAGGCGTTAATGGAAATTTGGATCGGGCAGTCGAGGCGCTTGTCCGGTTGGGCGAGGGTAACAGGAGATCGCCTGCGCCACCAACAGTGCCTCCTCGAGAAGCCACACTGCGAACCTCGAGATCCTTGACGCCGTTGACTTCCAAGAATAGCGGGCTCGGTGCGGGATTGAGGGTCCCGCAGGGGTTGTCTCAGGACCGACCGACAACGGCCTCAACGACCTCGACCTCTACGAATCCGTTTGATGCCTTGTCTGCTCAGCCCCAGACGGCTCAGTCAACTGGTACCCTTCACAACAAGAACCCGTACGGAAACGCGCCTCTGGCAGCGAACAACCCCTTTGGCCAACCGTCGCAGCCCCTTGATCCTGTCACCCAAGCCTTCTCGGGCCTCTCGGTATCGCAAACGCCGCAGAGCCTGTTTCCTCACCGCACAGGCGACGTGGCCCGGCAGGTCCCCTTGCAGCCCGCAGCCTACCAGCAATACATGTCGCCCTCTGCACCATCGAGCCCGTCAAATTATCAGCACATGAACTTTCAGAGTAGTATGACGTATCCGCAGCCGATACCGCAGCCGCAGCAGGCCTTGCCGACGGGTTACAACCCCTTCTTTTCTCAACCATCCAGTCCGACGGCGGCCGTGTCTCAGCAGGGCTTGGCAGGCGGGTCGACTACGATGCAAGGCGGGCTTGCGAACAACCCCTTTGCCCGATCACCAACCCGGATCGCGTCACCTACGTTGGGGCAGATTCCGGAACAAGGCCAAACGACGACGTTTCTCACCGCCTCGCCGCAGCCGCTTCCCACGAACTCAAACCCCTTCTTCACCAACGCGGCACAGCCTCCGACGCCGCAAGGAGCGCCCAATCCGTTCGGTCAGCAGCAGCCTTTTGGACAACAACAACAACAACAACAACAACAAGTGTACGGTCAGCAGATGACCGCCCAGCAGACGAATGGACAGCAAACGAACGGGCAGCAGGCGTTCGGGCAGCAGCAGGCGTACGGGCAACAAGCATATGGTCAGCAGCAGGCGTATGGGCAGCAAGCGTACGGACAGCAAGCGTACGGACAGCAGGCGTTCACGCAGCAATTGTTTGGGCAGCAACAACAGCCGCAGCCGCAGCACCAGCCACAGCCACCGCCGCGGCAAGACAAGGCGTCAATCATGGCGTTGTACAGCCAGTCATATCAGGCACCTCAGCGAGCGGCGACGTTGGATGCAAATCGGCTGGGGCAGCCAGCCACGATACCTGAGGACCAGGCCGTGTACACACAAACAGAGCTTCCGCCCGCCCCCTTGACGACGCAGGCGCGAAGTTCATCACTCCCGGTGTCTGGAGCCACCAACCCTTATATGAGCAACGGGACAGCGCAGGTGGCGCCAGATCCCTTTGCATCGAGCCGGCATATCAGCAGGGAGAGCATGAATCTGGGCATGGACATGGCGTGGACTAACGGCCGGCACAGTCCTGATGCGTTTGCGAGCCTGAGCGCACGACATGTATGATTGGGCGTTTGGGAAGGCAGCCAAGACGAGTAGATTTGTGTAACTGCATCGTGTAGCTGGTACAGTAATGTATGATACCTCGCAAGCCAAGCCACGTCGGGATTCTGTACACACGAGCGTCTGGAGCACAGGTGGGCCGACACTGCAGTGCTGCGGTTGCATATTGACGCCCGTGGAGATGCCGGTAGCCTGTGGGCGTCGATGCGGCCGCGCCCGACGGCCCTGGATCGGAGATGCGTGCCTGCGGTGAGACATGGCCGGGTGTCGTCGTGTGCGACGCCGGGAGCATCACGGAGGTGACTCCCTGTCTCGCTACGGACTACTCCGTACACCGTTCACGGCTGCGCCAGACCAGCGCCAGGTGTGATTATGGTTCCCCAAATTGGACGGCCAGCACGGATGGGTAACCGAACACACAAGACGACAATGTCAAAGAATGACGAAGCCTTGCGCAACGGTCACATAATGCCAAGCTGTCGGTGCGAGAGCATGGGCCCAGGCGTCGTCGGATGAGTCTGCCGGGCCGTCATACCGCACGGTGGGTCCGCCCTCCCCGCCCGACGCTCGAGTGGCCGACGAGAGGCATTGCTCATTAGGTACTGTAGGTACGAGTTTAAATGCGGAGGACGGCTCTGCGAGTATTGCGTTTGCGCCATCCGTGCCGGCCCCGGACGGGCCAACGGCGGCCTCGAGCGTGTCGGAGAAGCGCCTTTGAGCGGTCTTGGCGCGGCGGGGGCACGCACGCTGGGCCGTGTCGAGGCTCAAGGGCCGACGCCCGTGGTGCGAGACAGTGCATGCCGGCTCCCTCGGGACTGTACGGGGGGAGGCCCAGGTGCCCATGACGCGGTGCCGGGCGGGAGCTGCGGACAGTGCGCCGTGCGCCGTTGGGCGTGGCTGGCACTGGCGGTGGCGCCCCCCAAAGCTGCGCAGAAGGCCCAACTTTAGAGGGCGGGGGGCCAGCCAAGGCGCAGAGTCACAGCACAGCACGCCTCAGGCGAGCGTGGAGCCCCGCTCCTCCGCCGCAGCCGGACAAGCGTCGCCACTTGGCTGCAGTGGCTCCTGGAAGGGTCGAGGGCCCGATGTCTCAGCTGACTGGTCTGAGTCGTTTTCTTCCCTTCCCACCGCCTTCGTCGCCGAACCACACGCCATTTTGCTTCCTCGCACTTCCCCGTCACCACCATCGACAACGAACCTCGCTCGACCATAAGAAGCCCGCTTCCGCACACGCATCGTCCTCCGACTCCCAATCAGCCATAGCCCTCGCGGTACCAAGAGATTCAAAAGTCTTCCTGCCCAACTTTCCTCGCCACCCGAACGCAAACCCGCACTCGAGATCACTCTCTCTCCGCCGTCGACTTCTCCACCTTCGAGCCGTCGCCTCCCCGATCGTCCTCCAGAATCCCGACTCTAGACAGCAACCGTGGAATCTCAATAACAATGGCGCCATTGAGTAACCAGAATTTTAATTGTAGTAGTAACTACGGCGAGGACGTGGCCGCCAAGGTCAATGTCCTTGCCTCCTGCTACATCGTCGACTCGGCCGCCCACCTCAAGGGCCTCCACTACTGCACTACGGGGGTTGCAGGTAAGCCTCGCCGCCCCCCCTTGTTCTCCCTCGCTCGGGCACCCCGTCGTCGCCCTCCCTCGGCAGATGGCTAACTCGCTCGCAGGGGCGGAGTGGTATTCCTGAGGTCCCTACCTCAGGACTCCCCTCCCCACCAACAAGCCCCCCCTCGCCGCGCTGACCTCGTCCAACGAGCTCGCCCTTCTGCCCAAGAACAACAGCGGCAAGAAGCGCGACAATCCGGGCCGCCGCCCGGGGCGACGAGGGGGGGCAGCACTCGCGATCAGGGAAGAATGTGAGAGATTCTTTTGCGAGCCCATGAAGACCGTGTTCCATGGTGAGAGGAACCTGTCGATGTATGGCTCCGGCCTGTCAGGTGCTTATTTGCAAACGCCGCCGCCAGAGGACCGCATTGCCGAAGCCCTCCAGCGCCAGCACGCCGACCTTGCCGCCCGCGGCTTCGAGGTCGACGCCTGGATGGAGGTCTGGGACTATGCCGGCGGCGCGAGCTTCCGCGCCTTTGTTGCGGATGACGGCAAGGAGAAGTCCTTGTTCGTCTTCTTCGACGTGGAAGGCGCCATGGGAAGAGACCTCAAGAAAGCGTGAGTCGCCCTGTGCAATCCATTCTCATGATTCGTTCACCGCCGCTGACATCGTCCAGTCTCATGGCTCTCATTGAGCTTGCCGACGGTCCCCTGGACTGCGCCCACCTCGTCACCTGCATCGACCGCCGCATGCCCGCTGACGAGACCCTGGCGCTGTCCAAGAGCCTGCAGTGGGTCGGGTTCGAAATGACCACTCTCGACCACTGGGCTGGCGACTTGGACGTCACCAGCAAGAAATGGGTATTTATGGGCATGGAGCTGTAAAGGACGGCTTTGATGCCCGCACGTTCGCTTTCCAGCTGTGATTGCGCGAAAAGCCAAGGCGTTCAAGCTTAAGAGTTTTGCTCTTTCTCCTCTTCATGCCGTGCCAGGCTCTGTATTAGTTGCACCAGATCATCCACGGCGGTAAAATGCTTGTCTTCATCTGTGCTTCTGGGCAGTTTTGGCGTTTTTCGAATTTTGCTATTCAACGAATCATGCTGTCGTTTGCGTTACTTTCTCGAGTCCATCTTCTTTTCTCCCATCGTGCATCAGTCGACGGGGCGCTCTGCTCCCCCACAGTCGCTGGCGTTGGCAGTCTTTGCAGGTTGTCACACTCGAGGCATGGGCCAGGGTAGCGCCCCTCATGGATGGCGGTTTTCGTTTGTGTCACACTGGCGGTCACTTGCGGGTAGTAGCTCCAGGAGAGTAATGAGAAATTGAAGCAGTTCCGCCATTTGTCAATGAGATCCTCTACGTGACTACATACGTGACGTACATACGTGACTCATCTGCGTCCTTCCTTTGTCTACTTTTACGCCGTGGTATCCAAATCGCTCTCAAACTGTCGCACCAGCAGGCCGTGTTCTCTCAAGTAATCCTTGACCTGCTTGACCGTGTACTCGCCGCGGTGGAACATGCCCGCGCCGAGGGCAGCGTCCGTCATCGTCTTCTCAAACACCTCCTCGAAGTGGCCCGGGTTGCCGGCGCCGCTGGACGCGATGACGGGGATCTTGACGGCGGCCTTGACCTGGTCGATGAGCTCGAGGTCGAAGCCGCTGTTGGAGCCGTCCTTGTCGATGCAGTTGAGGAGCAGCTCGCCGCAGCCCATGGCCTCGACGGCCTGGGCGAGCTCGACGACGTCCATGTCGCGCGTCTCGCGGCCGCCCTTGATGGTGCAGGCGTACCAGCAGTATGCCTCGCCCTTGGGGCCGGGGAAGCGCGTCTCGACGACGCTGTGGCGCGTGGCGTCGAGCTTGGGCACGTAGACGCGCTTGGGGTCGACGCTGACGACGACGGCCTGGTTGCCGTAGGCGCGCGAGATCTGCTCAATGGCCGTGTTGCCGAAGAGCTTGCGGCCCAGCGAGTAGTACTCCTCGGCGGCGATGACGGCGTCGGACCCGATGGAGACCTTGTCGGCGCCCGACTTGAAGTACATGGTGGCGATCTCGAGCGCCGACACCTTGGTGCCGTCCGTGTCGACCGTGTCGCGGATACCCCCGCCGATGGTCAGGGGCACGAAGACCGTCTTGGATGTCTGCCGGAGGACCTCGAGCATGGGCAGGTCGGCGACGGGGCAGTCGCGGAATGACGTGATGTTGAGGAAGGTGACCTCGTCGGCGCCATCCTCGTAGTACCGCTTGGCCATCTCAACGGGCTTGCCCAGGTTGCGAACCGACCGGTCCTCCGACTTTTCGCGCACATCGTACTGATCGCCCTTGGTCACGACCAAGTCGCCCTGGTCATTCGCCCGCACGTCGAGGCAGGCAATGACGCGGCGAGTGAGGCCATCTGCGAAAGACGGCGTAGCGCCATCCACCCCGCCGTCGACTGCCTTGCCGAGGGAGGCGACACCGCTCCCGGTGAGGAACGCACGGAGGGTCCGCAGACCTGCGACTCCGGACTTTTCGGGGTGAAACTGGGTGGCGTAGATGTTGCCCTTTGCAACGGCGCCGACAAACGTCTCGGACCCGTACGTGCCCGTCGCGACGGTCCAGCCCTGCGACTCGAGCTGGCCTTTGACGTACGGGAACTTGTACGTGTGGACGTAGTAATACTTGGAGTCCTGCCCGAGGTCGTACATGGACAGGCCGCCGGTGTTGGCGCTGTTCCAGCCGATGTGAGGGACTGACTTGGTGGAGTCATCGAAGCGGGTGAGGGCGCCCTTGATGACGCCGAGACCGGGCACATCGGGGTCCTCGACCGAGCCCTCGAACAGCGCCTGCAGGCCCACGCAGACGCCCATGAACGGCTTGCCATCCTCAATGTGTTTCCTGATGGCCGGCAGGTAACCCGCCTGGGAGAGCTGCGACAGGCAGTGGCCGAAGTGGCCGACACCGGGCAGGATCAGTTTCTGCAGGGCAAGTTAGAGCGGCGAGCTTTCTTGCAAAAGACAGAGCGTGCGGCGGGCGCAGGCTGCGTTCGCGGGACACCACGAACCTCTGCGCGGGGAACATCCTCGGGCGACCGGACCCAGTCTACCTCGTAGCCAAGCTTCTCGACGGCATTGACCAGACTCCTGATGTTGCCGGCGACATAGTCCAGCAAGTGAACTGTGGGCATCTTTGCCCCTCCTCAGCAGCTAGGAACGCGGTGTGTACAGTAGTCGCGGGACAGGCCACAGGGCACTGATGATAATAAGATGCTTTCTCTCGACTTGAAAGTGTCGAATCGAGTGTCCTGCAGAGAGCTGGGTTGAGGCCAGATGAGCGGTCGTCGGCGGTTGAGAAGTGAGTCAAAAGAAATGCCGGGCCGCCGCCGCTGGCCCTGAGTCTTGAATTGCGCGGCGCCGGTCAGTGGAGGGGTCCAATGGCGGGGCGTGCGCCAGCACCCCACTATCGATAAGGGCCCTGGCGCTAGCCGTTCTCGCTATGAGGTAGGTCTCCAAGCTTGCAGCTTCCCGTCCCGACTGCCAAGTGCCAACACGCGCGCCGCGTCTTCCAACCTCGATGCTCTCCTGTCAACCCGACCAGATTTCATCGACGCGCAACCGCACTCAGCGACGGTGAAGCAAGCTCACGACTAATTCAATAACAGAAAGGGGATTTTGAAACATCTTTCTGAGATCGCTTACGACGATGCACCTGCCTGCTAGTCGATGAGCTCATCGCCGGTTCTGAAGCAGACGGTGCCCTGAAAGCTCAACAATGGACTCTTCGAAAAAGCGCGTCTTCACCCCGGACGAGCCGGGCGCCCTCGTCCTTGACGAGGTGCTCAAGCAAGTCGCCCAGGATGACCAGGAGGAATGGGAATACGAGTATTCCACCACCGAAACAGAGGTTCTTGCGCCTCGAACACTTTACCGTCTGAGACCCCCAAGCTGATCCCCGATGTAGACATACTACTTGGCCCTTGACCTGTCGTATCCAGAGTTCAAAGAGCGCACCGCCAAAGTAGCGCACCACAGCCGCGGAGGCTACTACAAGAACTGGCTGGATCAGACCGCGGCTGGGCCGAGCGTTCAAATCACGCGAGAACAGTCAAACAGGGGCAACGGTTTCGGCGACGATGAAAGTAATGACGAAGCAGAAGCCGAGGGAGAAAATGACGCCGAAGACGATGACGGCGGCCGCGACGATGAAATGCCCGTCGACCCGCAACTCAGAGCCGACAAAGGCAAGGGCGTGGATACGGGGGATCGGGCCCCAGATACGTCTAAGTCCAAGGGCAGAGAGGGAAGCAAGGGCCATGATGGCGGCGAAGATGAGAATGCTGAAGAGGACAGCATCCAGATTCTTGATCTCCATTCGCGCAACCCGGTCATTTCGTATCGAGGCCGGGTGTTCGAGGGGGAATGGGCAGAGGTCATCGGAACGGAGACGATCCTGGCAAAGCACGACAAGTCTCGTCCACTGCCGGCACTGCGGAATCTACCTGATGACATCGATATTCTGGGCGCGTGCTCGTCACGCATCATGACGACGGAAAAGGTACCAAAGCCAAAGGCCCCAGAGGAAGACGAGCTGGCCGCGATACGCGAAGAGTGGAATATCAGGATCCCGCCTGGAAAAGACAAATCCGGGGAACGAGCCCACCAGATACGGTTCCTCGAGAACCTAATCGCCCTCAAGAAGAAGAGAGGCGACCAGGACCAGGTCACCGTGTACGCCGTGGACGGTGAAGGTAAGGACTGGAACGACAGGAAGGGACCCGACTACAAGCCTAGGACAAGAAGGAAGCCCCTGAAGGCCGAGGGCGATATCCAAGAGGATGACAACGGCCAAGAGTCAACACGGAAGCGTGGCCGACGGAGAGAGTCCGGGAGTCGTGGGGCCAGAGCAAGCCGGCGAGGTCGGGCGGGCAGCCGAAGCACCGGAAACACCCATGGGACATCTGTGCTGTCTACGCCGACCCCGAGCCACTGGGACAGCTTATCTCAGACAGAGGACAGGGGCGACCTTGAGGAGCCGGAAGAAGAGGGCGAAGATGAGGGCGCGGGTGGCAACGACAATGAAAACGATAATGAGACAGAAGACGTGTCTATGGCCGGGTACGATTGATTTTCGCCTTCCCCGTCAAGATCGTGGACGATCCATGGACGGCGAAAGGACATAAGACAACGAGTGCAATGGTTCAGTTTTCCTGACGCTCCGCGCCTGACACAAACCATCGCTGCGTTCTCATCATGGTCATCCAGCAACCATCTAGTCCGTATGTGTTGAATCTACGTGGCACGGCGAGCACGTGCCATCCGTTTCCCCAGGGTCAGCCAGTGGGTTGTAGACAAGACAGGAAGTGCTGCTGTCCCGGGCGGGCACTGGTCGACCCATTCCGCGGGTGCAGAGACTCGGGCACGAGCTGCGGAGCAGTCTCGGGGACAGGGCATGGGATCGGAAGTTCAGCGAGGGCGGCGTAGCCACGACGCAGCGGTTCCGGCGCGGGTGGGCGCAGCTGCAGCATCAGACCAGGTGGGCGGCTCAGATGACCCGCCTCGAATCATTGGGCCACGCGGCCAACGTGCGCTCGCTCCGTGATGTGGCTACATGAATGGCGAGTCGACAATGAGCGGCAGACGCCGCCCCCGCCAGCACGCGGGCGAGACATACATGCACGACCAAAACAAGGCGCAAAGCAACGCAGGACAGGGCGGGACCGCCTGGCGGTCTGGTGATGGCTTCACGTTGCACAATGTGTGGACGAGCAGAGACGCCGCACGCACGCTGCAGCGAGTGCCGGAGGAGTCAGTCGGGCGACAGGCGGAGGGCCCCCAGCCTTGCAGATCAAAAGATGCTCCGACGGCGGTGCCAAGAGATGGACGCAGGGCCATTGGAGGTCGCCATGTGGCATGCAAGACGACGATGGTTCGCTGGTAGGCGGCGCGTGGGGACGGCAGAAGGTTGGGCAAGGTTGGCTTGTCGGAGATGGGGCCCCTGGGTTTGGAATCCCGGATCGACGCCCTGAGGGTTTTCACGCTGGTACCGGAGACTTGGACGCGGAAGACGGGGTACCTTTATGCAGGATCGTGGCTTTGTAGCGGCAACTGCACCGCGTGTCAGTGAGTGATCTGGACGGCATGCGGGCGGGTCAGGCATTGTCAAGTGAAGATGGATGGCTGGCATGACTCTCGCGTTGATCCCGCAGAATCAACTACGAGCACATCGCTTACAGAACTCGCACTGCACCCACGGTAGTGAATGCATGGCCGCGACTACGGCACCAACAAGGGCTACCGTACATCGCATAATAAGCGTGCAGCAGCCGCCCTGGGACAGCCAGCGAGTGCTGTACAAGATTCCACATCTCCACCCTCGGCGCCCGAATGTCCGGCCGGGACCACGTACTCGTACTCGTTTGACCGCGCAGCGTCCCTGGGAGGAGGGGCTATGGGTGCGAGGCCCGGGGCCCGAGTCCCTCCAATGCCTGCACAGACGCAACGGATGGAATGGGCGCGCGGACTTTCCCGCCGCCCAGCGTTTGAGCCGCGACCGGGCGCGAAACAAGAGCTGAACGACAGCGGGCGGCACCCAAGCCAGCAAGTGAAGAGCCGGCACGTTCGAGTCAGCCGTGGAGTGCGAAACCGACGAGCGACTCGCTGGGCGGCCCGCCCATCTGGACTGCAAAGATGGATAGAAAGCGGTGGTGGTGTATGGCCGCAAGCCACGGCGACGACGTCAGCCAATCCACGCAGGGGGCCTGATCCACGCTGACCTGCCGGTGCTGGTGCTGGTGGTGCTGCTGGGTGCTGGTGCTGGTGCTGGTGCTGGTGCTGGCGGGCTGCACGGCCTGACGGGAGGTACTTGTCGCACCGTGCTGTGCTCCGACAGCCTGTGACGGCTGCCCAGCGGCGGACGCCGAGTTTGGAACGGCCTGGCGCCAGCAGCACAAGGACGGCGGCATGGCGGGTGGCGAGGCACCAGAGTTTTTGAGACGGAGGGGGGCCGGCTGCGATGCGCGTACGCATGCATGTATGCATGCATGACTTGGGAGTCGTCGTTTTGTTATCCTGTGTCGCGCCCCTGGCGCTGCCTGGGAACAAACGCCCGCAGCTAACTCACCTACCGCAGAGTCCAGGTGTCGATGGTGTCTGGGCGATGATACTCCAAGGTCGCATCGTCCAGAGGGCGAGGGAGAAGGCCGGGGCTCGGGAGAGCAGCAAGCATCATCATCTGCCTCCCTAGGCCAGGGCAAACATTCACTGGCCCATCGAGGCACATGCAACTGCCTGCGCCCTGCTCGCTCCCTCGCTCGGAGGCCCGTCGGTCGAGGCGCGGGCATCCATCTCACCCGCTGTGCTGCTGCTGCTGCTGCTGCTGCTGCAGGTCCCAGGACAGACGCTGCTCTTTGCCGCAATGGAATGGAGTCTCGCGGCGGGCGTCCCAAGCCGGCTTCCTATTTGGGCCGCCGTGGTGGACCGGCCAGGCCGCGGCGGCACTCTGATGAGCCTGGACAGCTGGCTGGGCCGTCCAGAATGGGCGCGTGAGGGCGCTAGAAGGTTGCGCTGGGCTGCTGCGAGTGCGGACGGGAGGGATGGATGGATGGAGGCACGGTATCCTTGGCACCCGCTGGACTGGACTGGGCTGGGGCTGGGCTGGGCTATCCATGGATGGCTGCTGCCACCCGGGTGACACGGCAGAGGGCAGGCAGGCTGACGAGGCCCCGAGCATGCCAGGCGATGGAAGACAGCCGAGATTCGACACTGGGCAGTTTCATCGACGGGGCGTACTTACTTCGCATGTACGAAGTACTCTGAATTGTCCTGCACTCGGTGCGCCTACGTAGTGCCTGGAGGTGCATTGTTAGGCCAGTCATTCCTTCCATGCCCCCGCACCCGGAGACGGAGGCGATTTCCAGGTTGATGGCATAGCAATGCACCTGCCAGCCAGCCAGCCAATTCCTGCGGGGCCCGGTTCGGCGGCAAGCGGTACCTTTCCTCGCCGGCGGGGCCGCGTACCCCCCCTGGTACCGGTACATCCGGCGCGCGCGAGCGAAGATGGGGGACCCTTGGCTCCGTTCCCGCAGCCATCGAGCCAACCAGCCAGCCAGCCAGGGCTGGTCCGGTCGCTCGCCCGCCCGCCGTCTCGCCGAAACCTCAAAGGCGTCCTACCGGTACAGTAATCGTAGGTCACTGACTGACCTGCATTCTTTTTCCCTCCCTCACCAAACACGGGACCGCTTCACTCACCGACCACCGGGGCAAGGCCGTCGAAACCCATCCATTCGTGATGCGCATATAGCTGGCCTATTTTCTCACCCGCGCGCCCCGTCCGCCCTCGGCTCCGTCCGGCCCTCCTCCTCCTCTTCTACATCCCTTCGCCTTTGGCCCGTCACAGATACGAAACTGCGCCTTCGGCTGGCTCGGTCAACTTCCTTCGTTTGCTGCCGCGACACCAGCAACAACGGCCCGCCGTCGTTGGCTCGCCTTCGTTCGCATTGCATCTCTTTTCCCATCCATCCGTCTCTCCTGCGCCTGTTGGGCACGTCGCAACTGCCGGCATTCGTTCGCGGGCCCTGCAACCACTTAAACACGCCTCTCCACCACGCCTGCCATACCGGCGTACCCGGCCCAACCCTCACCAACTTCTCCCTCACGTTGGACGCCGACGACACTCGACGACGACGACGACGACGCACCACCACCACCACCGGCCATGTATTGGGTCCGCCGCGGCACCATCTTGGTGTCGCTCTTCCTCATCATCTCCTTCGTCGCCTGGTTCGTGCCCCGCGCCCTCGACCCCACAAGGGTAAGCCCCGAGCGGAGGGCACGCGACCGCCTCTGGGTCAACAGCAGCCCCTACTTCTGGGATCGCCAGCTGTGCCGTTGGATCAGCGTCTGCGGTCTCAATCACTTGCGTCGGGATCCCGCTTCCCTGTTCAGCCCGAAGCCGCCGGTCGACGATGACGACGGCGATGACGGTGACGACGGCGGCGGCGCTGGCGACCTTGTCTTTGGAGAGCTTCGCCGCAGGGCCCTCGCTGCCGACGTCCCTCCTCGCTCCTGGGAGGACGAGCCCCTCGACCCTTCCGAGGCCTCCGACGGCGGCTTCGTGAGGCAGCGACCCGACACGAAGCGCCTGCCCACCGGGAAACGCAAGATACTCAAGGACATCCCCAGTTACGTCCTCAAGTATGCACCGCTTGTCCACCTATACTCTGGCGAGCAGTTCTGGCCCTCGGATATCCGGGAGCACATCCAGCACATGAATGTCACCGTCAACGGGGAGCTCCTGGATTCCAACAACACGTGGACCCTCAACAACCTCAGCCGTCTCAACGAGAACCGCGGCTTCGTTGTGCTGCACAGCCTCGACGACGTCGAGACCCGGCCCGATTGGCTCCACAGCCACGTCAACAGGCCCGGCCCCTACCCCGACAGCCCCGACGGCGGCGACGAGCACCCAGTCTTGGACGACGAAGACCAGCCCGTGTACCGCAAGGAGCGCACCAGCTGGTTTGATGTCGACAAGCAGCACCCCCTGCATCGCATCGCCGATCCCCGGCCGGAGACGCGCCGCCTGGGCGCCCGGTCCGAACGGCCCCGCATTCTGCCCCGCGGCCACAAGCCCGATGCCGACGGCTACTCCAAGGCCCCCGCCGTCCTCGTTCTCGTCGACAAGGGGTCCGGCGTCGTTGATGCCTTTTGGTTCTTCTTCTACTCGTACAACCTCGGCCAGACTGTCCTGGGCATCCGATTCGGCAACCATATCGGCGACTGGGAGCACTGCATGATCCGGTTCGAAAACGGCGAGCCGCGGGGCATCTTCTTCTCCGAGCACGAGGGAGGCCAAGCCTACGCCTGGGACGCCATCGAGAAGCGCGGCGTCCGCCCCGTCATCTACTCGGCCGTCGGCTCGCACGCCATGTACCCCCTGCCCGGCGAGCACCCGTACGTCCTGCCGTTCCGCATGCTCAAGGACGTCACGGACAAGGGCCCGCTCTGGGACCCCGCGCTAAATAACTACGCGTACCACTACGACTACACCAAGGAGAACCGCTGGGACACGCGGGACCCCTGGGACGACAAGGTCAGCAGGGTCGGCAAGGCCGAGTCCCTCGTCCCCGCCGCCTCCAACCCCGACGCGCCCACGTCGTGGTTCCACTACCGCGGCCGCTGGGGCGATGAGGTCTACACCCTCGCCGACATCCGGCAGTGGCGCCTCTTCGGCCAGTACCACTACGTCACGGGGCCGTCTGGACCCAAGTTCAAGCACCTCGACCGCTCCAAGCTGTGCCAGAGCCGTCGGTGCCGCATTCTCTACAAGATCGACCCGAAGCGGACCTGGTACTAGTTTGGCACGCCAGAGGGACACGCCCCTGTCCGGCATGTTTGTTTCGGGACTCTGATCATCCACCACCACCATCATCATCATCATCATCCACTTGCGGTGCGACTGCGATGATTTTCACTTTTTACGCATTACAAGAGAGACAAAGAGAGATACCCCCAAAGAGCGCGAGTATCGGAGGAGAATCGGTTTTTTCTTTATTGGGTTTTAGAAGGCAAGGACCACGCGCATGGCTGCTACGTTAGACGAAACTGGGATCTGGAGTTGGGTATTGCGGATGGAGTCGTAGGGTTCTGGCGTTTCCCCTCACTCACGATCACTCATTGGAACGCTCGCGCGACGACTCGCGGCGGAGGAAACTGCCCTCTTTCTTTATGGTCACTTTGGGCGTTGATACCCCCCCTAAGACACGACTTCTATGGTCCTACAGCCCCTGGTATTCCCCTTGACACTGTATCGCTACGTACGAAGCTGTATACCAGTCCCGCGGCGCCGCAACTCATAGAGGCAAAGGCAGAGGCTGGAGTTGTTTTGTTTATGCCTGGATGACAATGATGACTTTGAATGCTTACTACTGTTCCTCACTCTCACTCGCTCTCATGACGGACGGATAGTTGCGTCGTTGGCCTGATTTCATTACACGTGAAAAAGTGGTGTCTCTTTTTTGGAGTGTAGTCTTGTAGATGTTGTACACATCATACAGCAGCTCCGCCTTCTCCGAGCACCTCCCATCCTAGACGCAGCTCCCGCTACCTCCCGTCGACGTCGCCCGTCCGCATCCCACGTAAACCTCCCTTCTCCACCCCTTTTGACGAACCCATGCCACTGCCGTGACGGGCTGTCCCCGGAAATCTAGCGTCGCGTGCTGCATTAAACCCAAGTCCCAGCCCAGCGCCATATAGTCTTGCGAAGCATATAGCAAAAATCCGAAGAAGGAAAGGCAGCAAATAATACCCAAGTGACAACCCCAAGATAAACGCCATGTGCTATTCCGTATACGCCCGCTCGTGTATACAGACAACCGTCCCGTGTTTGCCAAAAAGAAAAAAAAAAGATAATGGAATGATGTAAAGGATTGGAATGGTGCAGTGGGCGGCACCGAGGTGTCGTCGGCCTGCTGATCGAAGCGCCGACGCATGGACACCGGCACGACAAGCGCTTCAGTTCTCGTCCTCGTGGATGTCAAAGCCAGCGCCGTCGCCCTCGGGCCACGCATGATTCGTGCTCGGGTACTCGGACGGCTGGCTGCTGGCTTCGCTGCGCTCGTCGTCGGGGCGCTCGACGGGATCAATATTCTCCCCGTCCGACATGCGGTCTCGAGCCTGGTCCTCGATCCCGGGCCAAGGTTCGTCCTCAGGCATCTGCCATTGCTGTGAGTCACGCAAGGGTTGAACGTGAGTCACAATGTCCTCGCTGGTGACACTCTCTTCCTCCTCCTCTTCTTCCTCCTCACCGCCGTCAACGTATGATTCATCTGACCCGCTCTCGTAGATGTCAATATGTGAGAGGGGGTTCTCGTAGTCGGGGAAGTACTCGGTGGCCGTGCGCGCCAAACTGCTGCTTCGTACGGGTCGCAGTTCCTGCAGCGGTGCATTGCTGTAAGGCGTCGCGTATGCGAATGGCGTCGTGCCGCGCGGCACCTGCCGGTCACTGAGCCCAGGCGGCATGGGGCTAGGCGAAGCGGTCCATCTTGGTGTGAATCGGTGCTGGCTCGGCGACCGGGTGCGACGCCTCTTGATGACACCGACCTGCGACGACGCCCTGATACTGGGCGTGGACCGCCGGCTCTGACCGTACGACGCAACGCGGCGTTTGTCCACGGTCGCGGAGCTGCGTGCCTGCGCAGCAACCGGCAGTGATGTCGTGCGAATATGTGGTGGGAGGGAGTCCCGACGGATGACCGTTGCCATCGGCGACTGAATGCGCTCAACAGCGGGGCTCATGGAACGCCTCCACGAGCGGCCATGAACAACCAGGGGCGACATGGAGGCACGTGTGCGCTCCTGGCGCATGCTCATGGATGTATGTGCGCTCGGCGCCTCGTCGAGTTGCTCGCTCCACGACCAATAGTCCTCCATGGCATCCGCTTCGGGCACTTCTAGCGATTCCGAGATGTCCGGGTAGACCCGAGTCAGCTCCCGCACCCTCTGCCAGGTCCAGCCCGTCTCGTAGGCCTGAATGTCCTGGAGGTACGCGCTTGGGTGAGTGATGAACAGCCTCGGCTCGGAGGACCGCATCATGACCGAGTTCAAGAACTGGACATCCCACAAACCTGGAGTCACCATCTCGGCTGGGCTCAGGAACCGCAAGCGAGAATCCTTGTGGATCTTGCGCAGTGGTACCCAATTCTGCTGGAGACCCAAGAGCCTCATGAATCTGGGATCCGTCGAGTGTGCTCGCGGGCGCATCTGCATCTCCCGGAAAATGTTGCTGAAGGCAGCCTGAACCGCGGCTTGAACGCTCCTGTGGTCCGGTGCCCTGACGGAAACCTTCTGGATCAGGCCGCGGCTCCGGAGGCGCTTGTCTACGACGCTTGCGTTGCCGCACGCCCTAGGTAGTAGCCATTCCGCGTCGTGTTCCGCCGCGGCCCAATCGTTGGGGAAGGGGGACTGCGATCGCCGTGTCAGGGTGCTATGCGTGTTGGGGAGCTGCGTCCAATCGTCGTTGCTGAGGGTTGCCGACTCTGGCTTGAACTGGTGGATGGCCTGCCAGAGCCTCTTCAGCGGAAACGGTAAGAAGACGACCTCAACCTCCCACGCGTAGTTGAGGGAAGGCAGGTATGATTGGAGGTGCGTGACCTGAGCCTGGAGGGACTGTATTTGGCTCATGACGTCCTGCGAATGAACTGCCGTCTTGCTGGCGCCACTGGTTGAGACGGACACAATGCTCTGAGCGGCCGTATCCTCGTCACATCCGCGGCGACCATTGATCGTGCTGGCATTATCGTTAGGAACCTTCTCCACTTCTTCAACGCGAGACTCCAGTTCTGTCATCCGAACGTCCATGTTGTCCCATCGCTCATGCCAGTCGTCGTGGAACGAGACGGTCTCCAACTTGTCGAGACGTTGTCCGTGATCGCCGATGGTCTCAGTAAGCTGCCGAATGGTCTCTGATTTGACGTCGGACGACGCCGCAGCAGCCCTGGGTTCCGTCTGGGTTGCAGTTCCAGGCCTTGACGCGGCTGCGCCATGATCGTCCCGTTCCACAAGCTCGAAGATTTCTACCTGACGCGCATGTTCTTCGGCGACGGGATCCAACTCGGGTCGCGACTTGACTCCCGTGGCACCACTAAGTGTCTGCAGTCCCTTGCCAGAAAACGGTCGCAAATATTTCGCCTGATACGACGAAGTAGTAGAGGCGGTCTGCGATGGCATCAGGCACTGCGAAGGAATAGGAGGCAACGCGGCAGCCGCCGCAGGGGTAGGCGACTGGAAAATATCGCCCCATGCCAACGTATCAGGCATCGATCCAGATGGGTTCTGCTGGGTAACCTGGCCTCCGGACTGCCGGCTATCCTCCTGGGGCACGTCGTGGACAAAGGAGAGAGGACCTGGTCCGAAACTAGAAAACTCCATGCCCGGCACGGCGGGCGGTGTTATGTGTGATATTCCCACCACCGGGCTCAACGGCTCCCGTCCAGTCCTGGGCCTTTCATTTTCCTGTCCGGGATTCGGGTTGATGGCCTCGGCGGGCAGTCCGTCGCGATCGCCATGGCCTTGATCGTGGAAGCAGGCGTGATGGTTACACATACACCAGCCGGAGTGGTCCATGACGGGGCTCCCAGGGGCCTGGCGCAACCAGAAGCGACGGCATCCGCACTTGGCGCCATTAGCACCGGGCGTCAGATCCACGAAGTTGCAGCCGCCGCCGGGTAGGCTCGGCGACATGGCGCCGCGCCCAGGTCCAGTCGCGTCATTGTATATGTCGAAGAAATTGGCGGCGGGGAGAGACGGATCGAAGGGAGTCGCAGCCATTGGGGCAGTCCGGTCGCGACCATGCTATGAGATGAAGACGGGTTCGGCGGCTCAGGTCGTCGGGTTTGGGGTCGGGCTTGAAGCGCGCAAGCAAGCAAGTCGCGTGTTGAGGGCTCGCGAGACAAGCGGGCCCGAGGGGTCGCACGCGGCCTGGGCCGTCTAGTTCATCGCACTGCGCGCTGTAGTCAGCATGGACCTGCCGCCGGGGGAAAAGGCGTCGGATGGCCGTGAATGCTCAATCAATGGAGCGACTGACCTGGCCGACAATAGACTGGGAGGAAAAGGACGCGACGAGGAGCGAGGGCGGGGAGGGCGGCGCTTAAAATACAGCGCCGGGGATGTAAGCGGCTGCCCAGTCAGCGTCGTCGGAGCGGATGCAGCGCAGGCGGGCAAGACAGCAGGGAATTTGAACGGAATTGGCGAGCGCGGATGCCGAAACGACGACGAAGTGAGGCGGATGGGGACGCGAGGTGGGAAGTGAGGTGGAAAGTGAGGTGGTGGAATGGACGGGGGGTGAGGAGACGGCGGGCGACTGGCCAAGGGTGGGCGGCATGCGCATGGGGTCTTCCATGGTGGGAGGAGGTGCAGCTACGGCAGCTGCACCTGCATCAATCCATGTTACAATGTCGTCCTTCCCTTGCCCTCTTTCCCGGACCTGGCCCGACCTGCGTGGCCACCAGCAACAGCTCTTGGACCCCACCAAGTTACCTTTGGTCGTTACAGATCACCATCCCGCATGGGATAGGTAGGTACTCGTACCTATTCCCCCGGGCTTCATTTTCCGAATCTGTCGGAGCTGGCGTTACGTTTCTCACATATTGCGATTGCGGCGCACCACGCCGGCCATTGCGGCAGGAAGGGTCTACGAGAAACGCCGAGGCCTTGTACACTACACGTCCCCTTCTGAATAGCACCATGGATGAGGCAAGATGCCTACCTACCTTAGGTACCTAGATGAGGTACCTAGATACCAGGTAGCCGCCATTCAACGGGCCTGATATTGTAGGCCGACAGAGAATGAAGTGACGAAGCCCGCATGGGCCGTTCCGGGTTAGCGAGGCGGCCAGCGTCAGCAGGTCGTCTGCCTGCCTGCCTGCCTGCCTGTCTCCCGCCGCGCCGCGCCGCGCACGCCAGCCCAGCTGCAGCTCCCGCCACGCCGTGCAGCGCAGCGAACTGAACGACACTCACGCTCGCACCAGTCCGGATCCAAACGCAATCGAGGGGTGCACCAACGTCTGACGAAACGTGCCTGTCGTCAACGAACGAGCGAACGAACGCCGACCACAACGGGCACACACACACACACACACACCACCTCTCTCCATCCATCGAGTCACGCCCGCCCCCGCAAAGGGTCCCGTCCGTTCTCGTCCTCGAGCACGCCTTTTTGGATGCCTCGCGCCAAGTCGCTCTCCGTTTCACCCACACCTCCCCGTGAGCGTCATGCTTTTTTTCTTCCTGGCGAGGGGGGCTGTCGGGGTCGTGTCATGGCCTCAGGCACAGGTGCGCTTGAGGCGGGTGTGCGTGGTCGCTGATAGCAGTGGTTGCCAGTGGAGGGCCGCAGCTCTTCGCGCGGCGGCGCGCACCTCGCGCGACCCACCGCCAGGCTCTGGCCCCACCGCCCTCGACCTGTCCCGCCCAATGGCGGCACTTTACGCCTCTTCCCCGCGGGAGCGACCGCGTCGCGGGGCCCGCGCGAGCGCCTCTTTTTGTCCCTGACTGAGGTCACCTCCTCCTGTGGGCAGACAGGAAGCACCTGGCCTGGCTGCTTGGGTTGCCGTGTTACTTGTACACTGTGTTGTCACAACACAGCGCCGTTGCGCTCCAGGCCTATTGCGCCAATTTGCGCCCGGGCATGCACGCTATTGCGCTCATGTACCGTACGCTTTTGCGCCCATGCACGCTGTCGCGCATGCGCTATTGCGCGTGTGCTATCGCGCTGTTGCGCAGCTGTCACAACCACCCATGCTTTTTCTCCGCCTGGCGTGGCCTGGCCTGGTCTTGGGAGTAGCCTGGCTCATGAGCATGAGCCTGTTGTAACACCATAGAACGTCACCACTTCTCTGACTCAACGGCGGTGTGTATCGAGCGCTTCCTGGTCCTTCCTCCCCCTTCTCTTCGCAATAACCCCCCGCACCCCGTGAGTCAAGCCACGAAACCGACGGCACAGTTTGCATACTCGTACTTCATAGTACCCACGAGTATCAAGTAGTCCGTACTCCGCAGCCCGGTACATACGGGTACAGCCCTGTGTTTCCTGCTTGCATCCCGAGGTCGTGTACGGACTACGAGTACCTAAGAAGAGGCCAGGCCTCCCACATTCGGCGCCATTGGGCCGTGAGGCTGCAAAGCGCCCCATTGGCTGCCGAGCGGCACTGGAAACCTCGCAGGCCAGCAACCCTACACCAAGTTCCGTGTTACTTCGTAGCCTTTCGCTTCACCGCAACCCGCGGTAACGACTGTAACAGTGAGGCTGCCGCGCGAGAGCAGCGGTGCCGCCCGCCCGGGAAAATGGCTGGCCCTCCAGTTCGGGCCGTCGTCATCAACAAGCGCGGGACACTGCAATGGACTCTGGCCGCAACGCCGTTACCTCCGACGTCGTCCCTAGCGCCACCTCAGAGGACCGCCACCGAGTGTAACAAGGTACTGGGCATTTCACGTGATGGATGAGTCACGACTGGTATTGTAACTGCATGATGCTTTCCATTGTACCCTGATATGTGTGGTTTGTTTATATGTGATGTAGCCATGTGCCTCGACTCGCTCTAAATCATGAACCCGCCTGTCCCGCGCTCCGAGTCCCAAAATCCGCAGACATGAAAATGTGTGTTGTACAGTGACGGTGTGCTGCCATCGATTCGTGGCTGTGCCGGAGCTACACCTCGCCCCAGCTACCCATGGGTCCATGCGGCCCTGCGATCGAGCCTGTGCCCAGCGAGCCGCCAATGTCCCAATAGTGCCGCGACGAGCAGCTGCTCCTCCGTGCCGACCGCCTCGTGCTCTGGCTCGCGCAGCTGCTGTGATGCCGCAGCGCCACGGGGCTAGACGGCATCGTCGCCTTGAATGACCGCCGCTCGACGGGCCGAGACCGCGCGATGAGGGGATGATGCTGCCGCACACGCGTCATCTTGGCCGTGCTGTCCTGCGGGGTCGGCGTGCCCACGTGCGAACCTGCCGACGGGGACGACGTCTTGGACCGCGATGTGAAGCGCGAGATGAGATAACGGAACACCAGCTTGACATCCAAGCTCCTCTCCCACTCGTCCTTCGTGAAGGCATTGTCCATCGGCACATCCTCCTTGGCCACGCTGGCCTCGTCGCTTCTCCGCGCCGGGATGGTGATGGGCTGGGATTGTTGGTGCATCGTTGGCTGGAAGTCTGGTACGGATGGCTGAGTGCGACGCTCGGCTTCCGTCCCTTCCGCGGCTTGCGGTCCATCCACCGACTCTGGGATGACGGGAAGTCCGGCATATGGCAGTGGCATCTGCTGCACCCTCGAGAACGCCGAGAAGGCGCCCGGATGGTGCGACAGCTGGTTGACCAGCAAGCCGAGCTCCCGCGACAATCTCTCCAGAATCTGCACCTGCCAGGTGGAATCCTCGGCCGCCTCGGACAAGAGTTGGCCGCGCACTTGCGATGCCCGTGGCGTCGTGGACAACTCATCCTCCTCAGGGAGGGTCTCACCCAGTAATATGGATAACAGCCGTTCGTCGATGCCCAAAAGATCCTTGACGACCTTGCGCGTCAGTCTGGCCACGATGCCTTCAGACGGACCCTCGGTTTGAATTGCGTCTTCATCATGCCAAGTCATGTTGTCCGACTCGCCATCGGCGGGCCGCTGGAACCGGTGCATTGACGCCTGCGACTTGCGCCTCCGCCTAGTCTCCCGCTGAACCTCATCCAGCAGTATGCGGCTGTGCTCGAGACGCCACGCCTCGATGCGCAGCCGCTTCTCCTCCTCTTGGTGCTGGCCATACTCGAACTCGACGTGACCGCGGTCGAAGCTGTCTAGCCTCCGGCGGACCCTGCGAGGGTTGAACCTCTCAAACTGATAGATGTGGTCCTGGGCCTCTCTGCTGAAGACGGGGTGGTCTAGACGAAAGGAGCCGAGTCCGTCGTGGGCGGGCAGGACAGGCAGCGCCTGCGGACTCCCGACATGGGGCAATGCTTGGTCGCCGGGGATGGATCGAAATTCGGGCAAATGGCTGTCGAGACTGTCGAGCTCCGTGTCGTCCTCAACGGAGACGTCGTCGACGGCTGAGAAGGACGCGGACTGTCTCGCATCCGTGTGTCGGGCCGACCTGGCGATGGTGTTGAGGCTGCCAAGCTCGCTCAGGCGTGAGCGCCCCGGTGTAATTAATGAATGCTCCGACTCGCTCAGGTAGGACGTCGTAGTCACGTCTGTCGGCGCAGAGAAGAGCACCCAGGTCTGCGACTCCTCGATGGGCCGCTCAGACGATGGCCTGGCCTGGGTGGTCACGTCATCGCCCTCGGCGGCGGGCGGGCGGGCGACCCGTTGGATGGCCTGGCGGGTGGGTTGCTGGAAAGCCATGGTGGTGATGGCCTTGCCGCTGCGTGCGACGGTGAGGGCCGACGAGCGATGGATGTATCGAGTCGTGTCGAGATGGTTGGGGGTCGCGAGGGGTCTGAGGTGGCCTTCCGTGTTCGGGAGATGGGGGAGGGGCCAGCGGCGACGCTATACTTGTATGACGGTGCACCAGTGCCGCGCTATCGCTGGGCGGGCTGGCGGGATCCAGTCTGATAAGAGCGGCTACCTCGCCTGGCCTCGTCTCGCCTCGTCTCACCGCGACGTACCACCCTCGGACGAGTCGGAAAGCCGGGAGTGGACCGCGTCGCTTTAAAGTGGCCTGCTCGGTCGGAGGAGGGCGCACGTAACGTTGATGCAGGAGAGATAGAGAGAGAGAGAGTGGGAGAGGGAGAGGGCGAAAATGAAGAGAGATTCCAAAAGAGGCGGCGCACCGGCGGGTGGATGGTTGGTGCTGATGCGAGACGAGAGAAGCAACACAGCACCGGGGGGGTAAGCTCACACAACACCAGCAGACGGGAGAAGCGGCGGCCATGGCGGAAGCGGGCAAAGCAAGAAGCCTCCTCGCGCCAACCTCACACAGGGCGTCCGCGCGCGCGCACTCAAATGGGCCGGGTGACGGGATGGTTGGGCCGGGGCGGGCAGACCCTTTCCTTTCCAAGGTTCAGTTTGTTGAGGGCTAGCCATCTGTCCCTCCATCCCATCCGCCCATCCATCCCGCATCATCATCCAGCCAGCCAGCCATCCCTCCAGCGCGGCACCCGACTCGCACAGCGCAGTTGGGTCGGCGCAGCTCGCTCACAGGGCGTTGCCGTTCACTGGCGCATCTGGGACATGCGCCTGCGACCCGCCCAGTCAGAGCCCGGGCCAGCGCGATCTGCGGGCGGGGGTGGGTGCTCGCGTGCTGCCGCCCAGTTTGCCAGTGTCACCCCCCGCCGCTCATGCCCGCTGTTTGGGACCCGCTCTCTCGCTCTCCATCGCTGGCCGCGCCTCTGGACCTGGGAACCCGGGCTCTGAACTCGCGCCGCCCGGCGTGTGTCTCCGACAACCTGCGCATGTTTCCAACCATGGATACTGTCCGGGTGGCGGACCCTGCCCAGCCATCCAGCCCAGCGCTGGCGGCGCCAGACGTGTGTCTGACACAGTCCCCTCGCCGAGCTTCGCCATTTCCATCCCGCCCGCCCAGGTAGTTGCGTATTGTCGCACCTCGAGGTGTCTAAATCTCATTTGGCAGGCCACCGCGATCACCCCCCGGTCTGCCCAGATACGGGAGGTCCATCACAGTCGGTCGCTGCGGCGGTGTGCGCGCATCTTGTCACGTCTCTTGTGCTTCATGCGACTGTGATTTCACGTTCGCCCGCCAAAATGAGAGTCGTCATTTCATGCTCATGCTCACACACTCTGTCTGGTGGGCTGATACCCGTCGGCTGCCTGCGCTTTAATCTAGCCCACACCCACTCGCGGCCACATGGTCTCGCTGCGAGCCTGCCATTTCCTCGAGAGCCACCTGCACACGAGGGTGGCTTGACCTGGCGCCAGACAGTTGCCTTTCGCTTCACTTGCCGGCTCTTATGCAGGTCGCTATGATGCCATCGAGACATGCAGCAGGGTCTATCCGTCCCTCCGCCCCTCCGCCTTGACTCGTTTCCCTCGTCCGTATAACTACGAGTACCTGGGCGACTTGGTGTAATATTCCGTGCTCGTCGTAAACATAACGGTGTGGCAGTGACCTGGCTGGCTGGTCCTCGCCAGTCCGGCTGTTAAGCAGGCATGACGTACCTTATCTCACTCAGCACTTGCAAAAAGTCTCGCCCCTCTTGCAATGTTGTACCCGGCAAACCGCCGACGGAGGACAACGATGGAATCGCCAGCGATATGAAAACGGAAATGAAGCATTTCGCCGCAGTCAATGCTCAGAGGGATCGTGCCTGTGACGTTGGTCACGATCCTGGCTGGCTAGGTGGCATGGAGTCATGTGGGCCAGACGGAAGTCCGATCCTTGCTCGTACCGCCGCCCCAAAAGCTCGGCGCAGAACAAGACCGAACGGGTGGCGAACGGCTCTAACGGCTGTTGAACGAGGCCCCCTTGCTGTGAGGCGTACAAAGAACAAAGACGCCGGAGAGGTTCGCCAGGATAAGTCGAAACGTTTCCAAAACTGCTGCCGGATCTTCCGGCCGTCAGTGGTCGCAGACACGACAGCAGGAAACCCTGCACACATGAGCCGATACACGCATATCGGGCCCATCTTTACATCACGTCAACCCACGTCACAGATGATGGATCACAGCAGGAGATTGGTTCGTGTACAGTTCAGGCGCTTGAATGCACCAAATCATCATTTGATTTGCCGAACGATCCCCTTGCAAGCCAAGAGGTCTTTATCTGACATGCCGAGTGACGCCAACCATAACCCAATGCAAACCCACAACCGCTTAAGCCTCAGACTGGAAAGCCTCGGGGAAGCGGCGCATGTTCTGCTCGAGAGGGCCGTGGTTGCTGAGGAACTGAACGTAAGCACCGTCGACCTTGACGCGGCCGGCAGCCTTGCGCTCGAGGTAGTCCTCGCGGCGGAGAGGGGTGAAGCCCCAGTTCTTGGAGATGATGATCTTTTGGCGGCCGGGGAACTTGTACTGCGATCGTCGGAGAGCCTCAAGAGCAAGGGCACGGTCTAGTCGACGAGTTAGTTACCACCTGACAACGAGTGTTTCGAAACAAGTACGTACTGGAGTCACGAGTGCGGACGCTCATGATGATCTGACCGATGTTGACACGGGCGACAGTGCCGTTGGGCTTGCCCCAGGCACCACGCATACCCGTCTGCAGTCTATCGGCACCAGCGCACGACAACATCTTGTTGATACGGACGACGTGGAAGGGGTGGGCGCGGACGCGCAGGTGGAAGCCCTCCTTGCCGCTGTGCTTGACGAGGTACTTGTTGGCGCAGATACGCGCGGCCTCGAGGGCCTCGGAGCTCAGCTGCTCATACTCGTTGGAGACGAGGTGGATGCAGAGAGGGAAGTCGTCGACGTTCGCACGCTTGCGGCCGAGATCGAAGATGCGGATCTTAGGGTCGGGGACACCACGGTTGAACCGCGACTTGGGGAACGGCTATTCAAGAAGGCGTCAGCGACCGTGATCATACAGAGTGACGCCATCGTCACCGGGAAGAATCCTTTTTCGCCCTGTCCGTTTCCACGAAACGTTCATGGCCGAAAACGAAGCCCCAGGCGACGCAGATGTCGTCAAGAAGTCGGGGAGTCTCACCTTGTTCTTGCAGTAACGGTAGCAACGAGCAGGACGACGCGCCATCTTGTCGGATTTGCTGGGGTTAGTGATGTGTTGGGGGGGAAGATGCGGCCAGCGAAAAGAAGCGGACTGCTAGATCTTCAGACTGCGCACCACTTTGATTTCAAAGCAATCTTGGTCATCCCCCGTGGTGCCTGTCGCTTAAACCGCGGGGCTTTAGGGCTCAGCCGAATGGGGCGCCCTCGCCCCATTGGCCCACTGCGACAGCCCTGACCCGCAGCTTTTCCTCCACCCGAAATCAGAAAAACTGGCGGACAATTCGCGACGAGACCGTCTTCCCTCTCTCCATCACCCAGCACCGTCAATTTTTGTTGTCGCCAGCCGCCCAATACCGACAAGATGGCCCCCCAGAAGAAGAACAAGAAGGATGCCAACAGCATCAACTCCAAGCTGGCGCTTGTCATGAAGTCCGGCAAGGGTACGTTTGCGCTCGCGCACTTGAATTGATCGCAGCTGCTAACAGTCCGCAAAGTTACTCTCGGCTACAAGTCTACGCTGAAGAGCCTCCGGTCCGGCAAGGCCAAGCTGATCATCATCGCTGGCAACACTCCCCCTCTGCGCAAGAGCGAGCTGGAGTACTACTCCATGCTGTCCAAGGCTCCCATCCACCACTTCGGCGGCAACAACGTAAGTCCACAAAATTTCATTCTGCGTAGAAAGCCGGCCCTCAGGCCTGGCTGCTCCTCGTGAGCAAATCTCTGCTTAGCGGGAACCAAACGTTCTTCGCGATCTGCCCAGAGAAAAAGTCGTTTCGACTTTGGAGGGTTCACCTTGGCTTACTCTTTTCCCTGCAGATTGAGCTGGGCACCGCTTGCGGTAAGCTCTTCCGTTGCTCCACCATGGCCATCCTCGATGCCGGTGACTCGGACATCCTCAGCGACCAGCAGGCTTAAGTTCCTGCAAGGGAGCTCTGCATTTCTCGGCGTTTGGGGTAAAATGGGTTCACGGGCACTTGAGGATATACCAATCAATGTTATGCGATCACGAGAGACTTGATCAGAGGGATCATCTGACCGCCTCCGGTGGGAAGCCATTCCTCTCTACATGCGTTTGGCCTCTATCATGCTGGAGCGTCTCACGCACTGGAGATGGTCACCTCGATAAAAGAAGAATAAATCTGATGACCTTTTTACACCCCGCCACCGACACCGCTCATCTGTCCCATGCTGCTTGTGAACGTTGCCAGAGCAGCCCTTGAGGCGATGGAAGCTCACTGTTGCGTGTTTCGCTCCCCTGCGACGGTCCACATGTCTCGGTTTGATGGCGCCAAGTGTGCAACATGGATCCGTGAGGGCGGATGCGGGCGATCGCGAGACAAGTAGTTCGGTTACATCACGTCGTGCGCAACAATTCATTCTTCGAGGTTCAATAGCCGTGTGGGTTCTCAAGGGCAAGACCGGCCATGCGCATGACAGCTGCGTTGGCCAATCTTGCAGACAATGGGAGTTAATGCGAGGCAGACAGCCAAACTAGGTACCTCGAGAACAAGGGAAGCGTGGACGACGCTATGCATGCAGGGCAAGGTGCGCCATTGAGCCATGTAGGGCGGCTACAGAGTTGACGGACAGCATATTACGGCCGCATGAGCAGGCGCTGCCCTCGTGACGAGCGCTGGCAACACAGTCGGTGTCAGCCGGTGTCGATGACAGGCAGAAGTCTTCCCGAGGCACGTTGGCCGCTGCAATCTGAAAGCCCCGGCGAGAAGATGGATGTCATCTCATGCCCAGGAGGCCGACAGTGGTGTGGTGGCATGGGCTTTGGCTGGGCGCTGGGAGCCCGTGGAGGGTCCCGCACCGCCAGGCCGCCCCCGACTCGACTATTTCGAGAGCCCTGAAGCCTTGGGGGCTTGAGATTAAGCCCGGAGGACGCTAGCTCCATCTGGGCAGGCACCCCTGGGCTCGTGATTATAGGGGGCCAGTTCCAAGCGCTCAGCGGCTCCAGGCGACCACCATGGAGCGGCAGACAAAGCGGAGGGTGGATTGGGCGGGTACCTGTGAAGTACGTACCTATCCGAGTTGGCGGGTTGGCGGGTTAGGTTCCATGCTGGTCATCCCAGTCCAGTCAACCGGAGGAACCTGTGACTGGGCGCTGACACTCGTCCATTCCGTAGCCCTCGGACCCTTTTCTTTCCATCAACAACAAAGCAATAACCCATATCTTCAACGGCTACGCACCTTGTCGGCTGCTGCATGTTTGCATCACAGTCGCCTCGTCCTTTCATCCTTCTTGCCCACAGCGTCCCCCTCCGGCGAACGCACTGACGCGCGGTTCACAAGAGTCAGGTGGAGCTCAAACCGCCCGAGTTGGTGCGCCGTTGAGAAGGGGCTGTGTGCCATTGTGGCATCTCGAACAACCGCTTTGTGCCTCGTTGTCATCCTCAACGCATGCACCGTTCCTGCAATACAACCGCAACGATCGACCTTATACATACTCGTACCGCTACCCGCCTGGCTGCCGGGACGCAACATCAGTAGCGCCGCGTACGACAGCCCCTGGGGTTCTTCCTTTGCCCCCAAACAACGCACGTCCCGGCGCAACCCCCTCCAACAAGACCGAGCGATATGTCGACGTCAGTTTCCAAGAAGCCACCATCTGGCGGTGTAGGGCGGGTGTCGACGGCCGAGAACGGCGCCTCGTCGCCCGGTACATCCCCAGCGCGCAATGCGCAACGGTCGTCGACGCCAACGGCACACACCCGCACCCGCTCAGTCCGCGCCGGTACCCCGGTGTCGGCTCGCGCAGCCGCTGCGCGACGAGACAACGCCTTGGGCAGCGCCGAGTCGGATGCGCGCGCCGAAAATGCCTCCGCCGTCGAGGATCTCCAGCAGCGTCTCGAAAAGGAAGAAAAGGCATCCGAGCAGTACAAGAAGCAGGCCGACGTTCTCCAGTCCAAGCTGGACGACGTGGTGAAGGAGTCGGCGAGACTAGAGGAGAAGGTGCATGAGTACGACGAGCAGCTCGAGGCCCTCAGGAATGAGAAGCGAGATGCGACTCGTCAGATTCGAGAGATGGAGAATATTTACGAGGCGGAGCGAAGCGCCATCCTCAAGGAAAAGGAGGAGCTGGCGAATAGGGAGGAGGAGATGCAAAGCGTCATCCAGCGGTTGAAGGACAACCTTGCCCAGAGGAACAACACCGATGACGACGGGAGGCCATCCAGACAAAGTATGTGCTTGTCCCGCGGGCTGATTTCGGCGCTGAGTAGCCCATCAAACGTTTACTGACTCTGCTCGTGCAGCAGCTAGCTCTTCTCCGTCCCTCGACGGCGGTAGCTTCGCCCCTCCATCATCACTCCACCGCAGCGACTCCAGAAACAGCTCAAAGCTGATTCTCCAGAAAGACAAGCTCATCGAGTCTCTGCGGCTGGAGCTGGCAGAGGCACAAATCAAGCTCGTCGAGTCTGAGAACCAGGGCGGCGGGAGGCTTCAGGAAGTGGAGCGCCTGCTCATGGAAGCTCGCATGGCCAACGCTCGGCTCATGGAAGATAACGAGAGCTACCAGTTACTCCTCCAGGAGAGGACCCTCAAGGGCGACTTCGGCCAAAGCGACTTCAGCTACATGGGCGCCAGCGCGAACCAAGATGCCCTGGCCGCTCTGGAGGGCAAGACGGGCGGCTCGAGCCTCGCCGATGAGCTTTCCGACGCTGCAGCGGCCGAGGGCGAGGGCGATCGTCGTCTCGAAGCCGAACTCAAGGCCATGAAGGAGCAGAACAAGGCCCTCACGCTATATATTAACAAAATTATCGAGCGTCTTCTTCAGCACCAGGAGTTCGAGCACATTCTGGACCAGTCCGGCGACATCAAGCTCGGCGGACCGGACACGAACAAGGACCTTCCTGCGCCGCCAGGCGAGAAGCCGCTTCCGAGCGGGCCATCTCTGCTGCAACGGGCGAAGTCGATGGCCGTGGGCCAGGCGAAGCCAAAGCAGCGGCCCGTATCGATCATGCCCACCCCCAGCGCGGCGAATTCGGCGCATACCGATCCGGAGACAGCTCCCAGCATCCCCATCGGCAACCTCGGACGGTCTGCCAGCACGAGGCGGTCCAGGCCGCAAAGTGATCAGTTCACTGGCGCCGCCGCCAGCCTCGTCGGGCAGATGTACAAGGGCCCCGAAGGCCCAGCGTCGCCGACCCTCGGTAACCCGCGGCACTCACACTCGTTCTTCGCCGGCCGCGCCCCAAGCGGGAGTCAAGCTCCGTCCTCGGGTAACTTCCCGGGCATGAGAAGCGAGACGTCCAGCCTGAGCGGCGACTCCAACAACAACGACAACGTCTCGACGCCGCCCTCGCAGTCCCCGCCTAGATCGCACAGCGACAAGGGCACGACGTTTTCGGGAGGCAAGCCTCGGCCGCTGCGCCTGGTGCAGGAGAACCAGGACGTGGTTAAGGACAACAAGCGATCGAGCTGGTACTCGGGATGGAGCTGGAACGCGGCCAAGAAGGATGACACGGTGCAGGCGCCTGCAGGCAGCACGATCCCAGAGTAATGTCTTTATTTTTTAGCTTTACCCCGGTAGCCGCCCCCGTGGCGGGTGCCGGTGCTTCGTCACGTTTTTGACATGAGATATCTCGGGCACATGACACGGGGCGTCTGGGGCTTAGAAACTCATCTTTATTCTTCACGAGGATGACAACATTATACCGTCTCGTGAAGCTGGGACATGCGAGACGGTTGGATACACCATATGCAGTGAGCGGAGGGAGGAGGGAGGGGGCAGGGAGAAGGAAGGAAAGAGACGGCGCATAATGTGTCTCGTTCACGGCCAGGGATGCCAACGAGCTCTTCTTTTGGCTGGCCACCGCTGGCGGGTACGATTTCACGGAACTTAGATGCATCTTTTTGTTCTCTCGCGCTGAGTCAAACGGTAGACAACATGCTTCAACCGCTGACTCGGGGCTCTCATGTGCAATAAGTTCGTCCATACCCGGATATTGAGGCGCACTCTCCGCATGTATCTCGCTGGTGCTCTTTTCGCCCTTTGTGGAATTTTGACGTCCAGCAGGGTCCCCCCGTCTCATCGACGGGCACGTCCCGGTTCGGGAGCAGATGCCAGATCCAGCGTGCCCGAAGTGAGTGAGAGGAGGCGGGCCGCGCCCAAAGCGTACGTGCCTACGCAGTGCGGACGGTCCTATAGGATCACTCCCGCGACTCGGGACGATCATGACGCGCCCCCCAGGCCGGACTGGGGACAACCGGGCCAGGCGCTCGCGTTTCCTAACCTGGAGGGCAACGTCGCGTCGTTCGGTGGACGCGAACGCCACGGCCATGTCACCGCGTGGGTTGAACGCAGAGGGCGAAGGAGGCGAGCGACTCGTGCGGTGCCACGACGAGCGCGCGGGTGCGGCACGGACGGACGCGGTGCACGCCCTCTCCTTGCGGAGAGCAGGGCAGGGCAGGGCAACATCGGACGCACGTACGCACGCACGCACGTATCTACGAATGAACGGATGGATGTGTTGTTGCATGCGCTGTACATGGCCTCACGGCGAAGGTTTGTCTCTGTTTGGGAGGCGGATCCGGACAGCAGATGATGGCCTTGCTCGGGTCTACGTGCAGGGCGGCGAGCAAGAGGTCGGTTCTGGCTCGTGCGTGGAAGCGCAGAGGTCGTCCGTTGTTGATGCCCGACGGAGCGGCTGGAGCTGGTGGCAGCGCTCGAGAACGCCAGCGGGGAGGAGGGGGCACACGCAGGTTGCGCAGCGGGTCTCAGCACGACAACCGGACAAGACGTGAGTCTCGCTCTTCCTTTGCCACTTGTGCTGCTGCAGGCGGGAGATGTCGGCGCTCTGTCTTCACACACATGCACGCTGATGGAGC
The DNA here is from genome assembly GCA_029168975.1 of Purpureocillium lavendulum. Taxonomy (NCBI): domain Eukaryota; kingdom Fungi; phylum Ascomycota; class Sordariomycetes; order Hypocreales; family Ophiocordycipitaceae; genus Purpureocillium; species Purpureocillium lavendulum. The sequence continues at coordinate 205,923 of JAQHRD010000005.1, read as the reverse complement.
GAGCGACTCGCCCGACACGAAGAGTCGACTTGCGCAAGACCACTTCGGAGCATCCAGAGCCGAGGAACACGGGGCTCCGGAAGCCTGCGGAAGCACATGATGCGCATCCGAGACCATGCCTGCGCTCGCACAGAATCGCACAACGAATAATCCATGTGCGACGGAACATTCGGTCCTGCGAGAAGGCTCTGGCCGCGCTTCGCGATCTCATCCATGTTGGCCGGCGGCGCAGTTGACTGAGCGAGGTGCCCGAGAGGCCCGGCCTTCGCCAGGGACACCAGGGACGGCGATCGAGGCGACACCGCCTTTGGATGGGGAGACGACAACCACTCGCAAGGACAGGAAAGGGCAAGCCGCCTTCCCCGCCCGGAAAGCCGGCTGTTGATGGAGACATGCGCAGGAACCCGGAGCCATGCCACAGGCCCCCCGGCGCGTGACCTGCACGGGATGTGCAAGCGTTGTTGGGGCCGGAGGCAGTTTTGACGGGAGAGGGTGGCTTTGTTGGACGTCTGCCCGCTCAGCGTGTGAAGTGGCGGACGGACAGAGCGAGCAGAGTCGACGCGGTGCATGGTGCTCGATGAGCCAAGGCACACATACTGTGGTTTCGCCTGGATCAAGTGCGTCTGGCAGCATCACGAATGAGTCGCCTCCGGCCTTCGTCACGGGGCTCGGCTCGTGCAGACATCGGCCGATGGGCCTCTCAGTGTTCACCACCGAGGCTGGCGCGGTCGCGAGCGGTAAACAGAACGCGCGTTCGCGGACGGGCCACCTGCAGCACCATGTTGTCGATGCGCCGCTGGCACAGCGGGTCGGGAGGCAGGGGTGACATGGCTGTTTGCACCGGTGCCTGCGAATGTTTGTTCCTACTCGTCCATGGAGAGCGCCTTGTGAGAGAAGGGGGTAGGGTTTGGCTGGAGGCGTGTCACGCTGTGAGAGGCTGTCAGTAAGACGGTAGGATGCAGCCCAGGCCCGGCCAGTGATGGCTGATACCCTCCCCGACCCGCGTGTGCTCGGCAACAATACTGGCAAACTCCAGAGCCGTTGAGTGGCTACCATGCGGGTGAGCCCTGGATCTCCCGGAGAGCTGCAGCGCTGAGCGGGCTCCCTGGGCAGCTAGAGGCTGTGGGCTGACATGGGCGCTGACCGACAGTTGAGGGAGACGCGAAGCTGGCGGACCGCAAACTGCTGCTGCGTACGCAGGGCGGGCTTCGATAGCTCCCCGAGTCCCAGCCCAGGGCGTGGTCTCGACAGTACCGTGCATGCTCCTATGCGCGGCACCCACGGTGAAGCAGTGCATGGTCAACCCCGGATTCTTCGAGCGCGTCTCCATGGACACGGCGTGGTTCATCGCGATGACACGACGATCGAGTGCCCAGCCAAGGCTGGCCCGGAGCATATGCTGCGGTTCAGCCCCCCCCCAAGCAGGTTTCGTGCCGTGTGCTCGTAGCTGGCTGGGCACAGCATCCGCCAACCCGCCAGATTGGGTCCTACCCGAGCCGTGTGGGTGCGCTGTGTGGGGTGCGTCAACGCTGGGCAGCGTGCATAACCAGGCACTACATCGTGCTGCGACGGAGGCCAGGAAGCCGGGCATCCAGCGTCGCGGTGAAACGGCGCCTGCAATCATCGATCCCAAGAACTGCCATAATCCTGGAAACCACAGTCCCGTGACATCCGGCAGGTGAGTTGGCGACGCGAGGCCCGGGTTTGCTCGTGGCCGATTCGTGCCACTCGTCAGCTCGCACAAGGTACTTTTTGTCGTCCATCACGGCGGCTGAGACATGAGATCTGGCTGGTGCGATTGCGCCGAGGTATCGTGCCACTGCCTCGTAGGGCAGCCAGCCTGGGATGCTCGCAAGGCTCGATGGCGAGCGTGAGACTGCGCTCGCTGGACAGCCCGGTCGTGGGGGCGAGCGACAGGGGGCCGCGTTTCCATGGTGCCTTCATTGGATCGCCTTTCTGGTCGAGCTGACTCGACCTCAACGACTGTCGTGGACTCGACCACACACTGCGGCCATCTCCCGACATGCTCCATTGTCGGTAACGGCCTCCTGGGAGGTGGTGGATGCGATTCACGACCGCCATTTGGCCCTGGATGGGCGAAAGCACGATTGATTGGGTCGGCACACTACGGCGTAGAGGTACGGGACTGTTCTCGCTCGCTCAACGCAGGACGCACGTCCGAGAGGCAAGGAGCCAGGGCCTGTCGCATGTCTCTCCCAGGAATGCGGATGCGGCTGCCTATGTGCCAGGCAAGCTTAACCGGTCTGTTCGTCGTGTTTGTTCCACTCGGGCGGGTCATGTGAGATGGCATCTTGCTCACCGTCTCCATCGGATACAGCACTGTATCGTATAGTATCGAGCCTGCGTGCGTTGGGGAGGTCCCCGTCGCTTTGGATGGACCCATCAATCGGCTTGTCGGGTGTTGGGCGGTGGCCGCTTGGACGGGAGGGTGATGGAGAAACTCTCGACGCGGGAGTGTTTGCCGGACACAGGACCCCGGGCGGGTCCCAGGTTCCAGAGCCTTCGGCCAAGCGCCGGGGTACAGGTACCCGGAGCCGCACGTGAAAGTGGCGCTGGGATCGGGGTACTGGGTACCGCGCATCGCGAGGGCCCTACGGCTTCCCCTCTTGCGCGTCGGTGGCTGCGCCGCCCTGTAACCTTGCGGGCGCCGCCCTGCAGCGACGAGAGGGCAGCTCGGTCCCATCTGGGCACCTCAGGTGGCAGCGCCCGCCAGAACGCACCTGGACACCTCAGCCGCCCCGACGGCGCGCCCGCACGGTGAGGTGCTCAGTGCTGCACGGGCAGCACGGGCAAGCCGCACCCATCCCGTCAGCCGCGAGAAGAGCAACCCAGGTATGGTACATTCGTCGGGTTGTACGTCCGGAGGTTCCTTACGAGGTGATCCACGTCAGTCTGGTCCAGTGCAGTACAGCGTAGTCTGTGCAGTGCGTGACGGGACGGATCCCTGTCCCCTGCCCGTCTCCGTCGGCTGCCATTCACCGTCTGCCCGCCGGGGTGACCTTGAAGCTTCGGGCCCAGGCGCGCTTCTGGAATCAGAAGGATGGGCCAGCACCTCAGTGCCTGCCTTTCAAACCTCAGCTCTCGCTGAGCGGTCCTCGCACTGCCCCAGATGCTCGTACCTGTAGTCCGTACTCGATGCTTGATCGCTGTTCCCTCGCTGCAAGCGCACCACAACTACGAAGTACCGACCTAAGCATCGACGCCTTTGCGGAGTGACCCGGACCAGCTGCTTCCACCTCTGCGCCACTGCAGTCACCGCGAGAAAAATAAACATCCGTCACCAGCTCGCGTCCTCGGGCGCCTCCGATCTCACTGAGCCGGGCAACCCACGCAGATCCAGGCAGGCTGGAGGGACAGCCCAATACATCCTGCCTACTGGCACCACCCACGGCCAACGACCGTTCGCACGGACTGTCCCGCGCCGGTCGGCAGTTTAACGCACAGTGTTCAAGGAGCGGCTCGTACGGCTCACCCGTTGGCCGTGCCGGTGGCCGTGGCCTCCATTACCTCGCAGGCCCGCACGCTCACAGGCGCACAGGCGGGAGCCACCACACCTCGCGCGACGACATCATTCACTCATTGACCTCGACCCATCCCCCTCTCGAGCATCAGAGAGGCCAGCCCGGTACACCGGGACGCCCACATCTCTCCTCCGCGGGCCCCCTCCCGCCGGCGCGCAGCACACACCTCATTCACACCAGCACCAGTCGCCGCCCTCCCCCTCGGGCGGCCCACCGCGGCAACTCAGCACCTCACACGACAACATCCACCCACTGCCCTGTACATGTACCTCGAACCGCCAGGCGCCTTGAAAAGGCCTGCACGCCCTGTCGCCGCGCTGAAGCGACCTGAGTGTGCCACAGCAGCACCACCACCCGACAAACTGTGTCATTCCCTGCGCGCTAACGCCCCAGCGGCCAATCGCCCGACGTCACCCCCCGGCTCCCCTGCTCAATCGCTCGACTTCCCACGTTTCCTTGGCCCCAGGGCCGGCCTGTCCTGCTGCAGCCAACAAACACCCCAACACCAAAGACCCCGTCCATCCCGGCGTCGTCTCTCAGGCACTCTTCGCATCCCATCCCACCTGCACCTGCACCGCTCGCTCGCTCGTTCGCTCCCTCACTCGCTCTCCACGCACAGCCAAGCCTCGTCGCTCAAGTCCAGACCGAAACACGGCGGCGACCTGCACGGCGACACGCAACGCAACGCAACGCGACGCACCGGCGTTGGGCACCACGATCGGGTCCCCTTCGCCGATCAACCCCAGACTGACCGACGACCTGCCTGCCAGCCCGCTTGCCTGCCTGTCCGCCTGCCTGCGTGCCTGCATCCATGAAGAGCCACCCACAATGACACTAGCCCTCGACCTCGATTGCCAACAACATATCCACTGAACCATGCAGCGCAACGACCCTCCCGCACCCACGGCCAAGACTCTGCCCGCCGGTGACGCTGCCCAAGCTGCCTCGCAGGCCGCGACGAGCAAGATGGCGAATCAACAGGCCGCCACCGGCGGCGCCAACCTGCCGTCTGCGACTGCCCCCGTCCCCAGCGCGCAGACGTCCAAGCAGTCGTCGGCGGCAAACTCCAACAACCAGTCACCTACAGCATCGCGGGACGGATCTCCCGCTCGAAATCCGAGAAGGAGCTCGTCGACACAGCGACTTGGCAGCACAAGTCGATCTCGAAAGAACAGCCAGCACGACCCGAGCCCGTCAAGGCCCGCGAGAACGAGTATCCCCGAACCGACATCGGCACCGCGGACACTTTCGTCTACTGCAACTCCAAACTTACGTCCCGCGACCAAGGAACCTCAAATACAGGCCCCCACGCCACAGAAGCCGCCCATAGTTCAGGAGCTCAGAGACAACCCCAAGTGGCCTGTCTCGCCCCGGATACGATCACCGCCACCGCAGTTGGCAAAGCCCAGCGCTGCTGCTACGCGACGAAGCGAACAGGAACCGCCGTCCATCAGTGTCCAGCGCCCGACCCCATCCCCTCATCCTTCTGATCCCCAGCTACCTACCCCAGAGAGCGATACCGATGAGTCGCACATGCAGTCGGGTATTCGAACTCCGGCCCGCGGCCCTCTGGAGACCGTCCAAGAAGTTAGCCAGAACAACTCTCCCGCCCACCCCCGCGAGAGCGCATTGGTGGAACATATCAAGGAGAAGCTCGGCGCTGCCGACCCTTACGCAGACGCTGCCCTGAGCGATACTGGAGCGGCTCAGAAGACCAAGCCCACCATGACCCAGTCCGTGAGCGATGCAGCCAGGGCCGAGATGAAGAGGCCGACCTCGGTCCCTCCTCCGCTCGTCTCGCGACAGTCTAGCGCCCTGTCCGCGAAGCAAACCAAATCCAAACCCGAAGGCTCAACACAGAACATGACCGTGGAAACGGAGACCGTCCCCAGTGTCCCTCAGGTGGCACTAACCGCAAGCCAGAAATCGGAAGGCGGCAACGGCACCCTCAAGGCGAAGCCCAGCACGGAAACGATCAAGCCGAAGAAGGACAAAAAGAAGCCTGCTCGAAAGCAGCCAGCGGTCAGCTCGGCGACTGGTGAGGCAGACCTGCAGCCCGGGAAGCACAGAGCCGCTGCTAATGATTATGACAGGTTCAAAGGCCGATATCTTCGAAGCCAAGATTGCCAGCGCCGTCGACGAGGCGAATACCTCCGATTCGGAAGAAACTTTCGTGTATGACTCTAATCCGCCAGACACTGCCGAGCGGTCAAACCGCCGGTTCCATTCTCGAACTCCTAGTGCCACATCCATGGCAAGCCAGGCTGATCGCCAGAACCTCCGATCCATTTACGGCGTCATGCAAGACGGGAGCCACGGCCCGGGCCACCCCCACGGCCCTGTGCCGAAAAAGAGCATGAAGTTCGTCAACACATTCAATGGTAACGCGAGCGACAGCTTGACACCCGGCGAGGAAGACGGCAAGGGGACCGGGCGGAGCGCTGGGGGCTCGGCGCGAGGCACCGTTCGCCATCACCATCACATTGGCAGATGGGGCCGTCAACCCGGTAACGGCCATGCTTCGCTGTTCGATAACGAGTCTCCGTTCCCCAATGCCGCCAAATCCAAGCTTGGAACTAGCACCCCGCGCAATTCGTCTGGTCCGCCTAGCCCCCGCAACTATCACTCGGCCCGAGGCCATCTGAGCAGCAAACGATCCAACATGCAAATGTCCTCCAGCTACGACTTGGACGACACGACCGGCGCCGACGATGAACGGACGCCCCTTCTTGAGCAGGGCCGTTCTTATCGCGGCGGACGGAATAGGCGTGGCCCGCACAACCTACGCCAGGCGGAGTCACAAACATACACCAGACGCTCGTCGTATCTGAACCGCTTTGCCGCCTGTCTCGTTCTCACCATGATGTTCCTTCTGGTCATCACGGGAGCAATCGGATTCATGTTCGCGACGTCGCAGCCCATGACGGGCATCGAGATTGTCTCCATCAACAACGTGGTGACCAGCCAACAAGTGTTGATGTACGACCTCACCGTCAAGGCACATAACCCGAATATTGTGGTCGTGACCATCGACCATGCAAACCTAGAAATCTTTGCCAAATCGGAACATGCTGGGACAGACTCGGATTGGCGATGGCATAGCCCCGGCGATATTCGCGCTCGAGACGATCCCGTCAATGACCCACCCAAGGGTCCTGGTGAAGGTGATGACGGCGACTCTAGGCCAAATGTTCTACTTGGGCGAATCACAGAGTTTGACAGCCCACTCACCTTCGAAGGCTCACTCTTCCATCAAGGCAGCTCTACCTCGAGTGCCGAGATGCAACTCGCCAATCCTGGAAATGATACCGCAGGCGGGTCAGAGCGATGGGAAAGGATTTACCAGAACGAATTTGACCTCATCATTAAGGGGGTGGTCAAATACAGCCTGCCCCTGAGCGCCCACGTTCGCAGCGCCACGGTGTCAGGGCGGACCACGGTCAAACCGAACTCTGCCAATGACCCTTCTCACAAGCCCAACAACACTCTTTCGGCTGTTTCTCAACAGCATGATGCTGTCTGACAGGCATCCCTTTCCTTTGTTCTCTCAGTCTTGTGTATCTTGAGCGGGCGTGCATGGCATCTGAGGAGTGCTGGCGTTGAAAGGCATCTCCAAAACACATCCTGTAGGAGAGGTCGAGATGGAATATTCTCGCGTTTTGTTTTGCTTCTTTTGGGTTATAGACAGGCGGGGGCTCACCAAACCCGTCATGCCTCTGGGGCGAACATTGTTTTCAAAGCCCAAAGCATCACCGGGCCGGTCTGCCTCCACGCCAAACGGATCAATCTGACGGTACAGACAAGCAAGCTGGCGAAACAGGGGAAAACACAGCATACCAAGCGATAGAGGCGTCATAGCACCTTTTACTTGTTCTCTCAATACAGTGGAGGTCTTTGTTTTGTTCTTATGCTGCGTGATGATAGATGGCAAAAAGGGTGGCAGCCGTGGCCTGTACTTTTAGCGACATTGCTGGCGTCTAAACGACGAACACGAAAACAAATGCAGCGAGCGGGCGAGTGGGAGTGGCTGAATGGACTATGGGCCAGTCTACGAGAATGGAGATAGGGGGATCAGGCTAGATCAGGCAGTAGATGAAAATATGATGCCGAACACCGGAGAAGATGTCACCCTTGTAATGTAAAGGTTTCTCATAACAAGGAAGTAATGCTGACCCAGGAAACGATGGCTATATATAAGTCCCCTGCGCGCGGCTTTTCGCAAGACACGCCAAAACGCCTCCCAATCCTAGGTATACCGCAACGTCGTCCCCAGTCTTGACGTCTCTCATCAGGTCTCGTCAACACAAGACCGAACAGGCGCTGCATGAATTAAGAGAAGTGGATGCCCTCCTCATTGAAGGCGAAGAGAAGCCGGAGGAAGTCGTTCTCGTCGCACTTGCCAGAGCGCTTGTCGGCCAACTCGGTCACGTCCTCTAGCACCTTGCGAATCTTCTCGCGGACGAGTTCGGCGACCTTGGTCTTCTTACGCTTGCTCTTCGTCTTGGCGGTCGCGGCGCCCGCGCTGCGGAGTGCCTTGAAGAAGTCAGGGGCGTCGTCGTCGGCGTCGACGTCCATGCCCTCATCTGCGGCATCATCTGCCGCCGCCGTGTCGCCGCCGTCCATGTCCATGTCCTCCTCAGCACCATCGTCGCCGCCGTCTTCGACGAGAGAGTCGTCGATAGGTACGCCGTTCATGGCGCACCAGGTGCGGTAGTTGCGCTCGACCATGGCGAGCACCTCCTTCGTGCCGAGCCAGCTCGCGCGGAGGGTCTTGTTCTTGCGCACGAAGCAGACGCGCAGGAGGCCGTCCCACTCGTCCCAGCTGACGTTGGGGCGGTCCTTGCCCACCTTGGGCTCGATGCGGACGACCGATGACTCGACCTGCGGCGGGGGGCGGAAGTTGTTCTTGCCGACCTTCATGACGTGCGTGATCTTGGCCCAGAACTGGGCGTTGACGGAGAGGCGGCAGTAGAGGGCGTCGCCGGGACGGGCCGTCAGGCGAAGGGCGAATTCACGCTGGAACATGAGGATTGAGGTGCGCGGAGGGTTGGGCATGGCGAGGAGTTTGAAGACTAACGGGGAGGAGATCTGGTCGTCGACTGTTAGCGTATGCGCTCTCGGTTGGCCAAGGACAGAACGGTGTCACATACTTGGTAAGGGGTATTTGAAATGCAAACATCAAACGCTGGCAGCTCCGTCTTGATCACATCGCCGAGAATCACCTCGAGCTTCCGCTGCTCGGGCTTGCCCTGGACACGCTTCGTCACTTCGGCCGCCATTCGCGGGTCGAGTTCCACGCATATGCACTTCTTGGCCTTTTCCAATATCCGGACTGTCAGATTACCGGTTCCGGGGCCGATTTCGAGGACGGTGTCGGTGGGCTTGAGGTAGGCCTTGTCGACGATGGCGTCGGACACACCGGGGTTCTTGAGAATGTGCTGGCCGAAGTTGGTGTTGAACTTGAAGACGGTGTTCTTGGACGACCCGGCGCCTCCTCCCGCGCCGCCGCCGGGCCGGTCGTAGGGCGTGCTCGACGCGCTGCTGCGCTTCGCTTGTTTTGTCTTTGCCATGGCTGTGGATTGCGGTGGGCGAGAAGCGACGAGGAGCGGTGGAGGGGTTGGCCGTCGTCAAAGTGGGAAACTTTTTTTGGCGGTCGGGGCTATCGATAAGAGGATCCGCCATGTACCGGGATAGGCCGCTGGCCGTGGGAATTTTCCGCGCAGTGGGGCCAATGCCCATACGAATCCGCACCCGATGGTAGCTTGGCTCGCACCCTGCCAACACCGGATAACTTCACCCGCGCTCAAGCGAGGCAGCAGCGTCCTCCTCCTAAGACCACATCACCCTGGCAGCCACCAGCCTTCGCGACACACCGCCAGCGCGACACCGCAACGATGTCCGGCAGACGCGATTTCTTGAGCCAGCCGGCTCCTGAGAACTACGTTGCGGGTCTCGGTCGCGGTGCCACAGGCTTCACGACGCGGTCCGATCTTGGTCCGGCACGCGACGGCCCCAGCGAGGACCAGATCAAGGAGGCGCTGGCCAAGCGAGCGGCGCAGCTGGGCATCGCGCAGGACGGCAAGGACGGCAAGAAAGGCAAGACCGACGAGAATGAAGACGACAACGACGAGGGTCGCTACGGGGACCCCGACAACGAGGTCGGCCTGTTTGCCGGCGGCGTGTACGACAAAGACGACGAAGAGGCCGACCGCATCTGGGAATGGGTCGACGAGCGCATGGACCGGAGGAAGAGGCAGCGAGAGGAGCGCGAGCAGGCCGAGCGGGAAGAGTTCGAGCGCAACAACCCCAAGATCCAGCAGCAGTTCTCCGACTTGAAACGAGCACTGGGCACCGTCACCGACGACGAGTGGGCGAGCCTGCCAGAGGTCGGCGACCTGACAGGGAAGAACCGAAGGAGCAAGCAGGCTCTGCGCCAGCGATTCTATGCCGTACCAGACAGCGTGCTCGCGGCCGCGCGAGACTCGACCGAGATGGGCACGACCGTGACCGACGACGGCACCGCCACGGGACGCGAAGGAAGCGACGGGACGATGACCAACTTTGCCGAGATCGGCGCGGCGCGCGACAAGGTGCTCAAGTCGAGGCTGGAGCAGGCATCACAGAGCGCCGGCACGGAGTCGTCCGTGGCGGGCAGCGCCTCGACCATCGACCCGCAGGGCTACATCACCAACCTGAACAAGATGCAGATGAATGGGCAGGCCCAGGTTGGCGACATCAACCGTGTACGAGAGCTCCTACAGTCCGTCGTCAAGACGAATCCCAACAACGCGCTGGGATGGATAGCCGCAGCCCGACTGGAGGAGCTCGCGGGGAAGATCGTGGCCGCCAGAAAGACAATCGACAAGGGTTGCCTGCAGTGTCCGAAGAGCGAGGACGCGTGGCTCGAGAACATCCGACTGAACCACGAATCTGCAAACGCAAAGATCATCGCCCGCAAGGCCATCGAGTCGAACCCTAGATCTGTCCGGCTTTGGGTCGAGGCGATGCGTTTGGAGAACATTGCTAGCAACAAGAAGCGCGTCATTCGCCAAGCTCTAGACCACCTGCCGGAGTCAGAGGCCCTGTGGAAAGAGGCGGTCAACCTGGAGGAGGACCCCGACGACGCGAGGCTCATGCTGGCCAAGGCCACCGAGCTCATCCCCCTCTCGGTCGATCTCTGGCTGGCCTTGGCTCGGCTCGAGACACCGGAGAACGCGCAAAAGGTGCTCAACAGGGCCCGCAAGGCAGTCCCGACATCACACGAGATTTGGATTGCTGCGGCGCGGTTGCAGGAGCAGCTCGGCCAGGCGGACAAGGTTAACGTCATGAAGCGAGCGGTGCAGGTGCTAGCTAAGGAATCGGCCATGCCCACTCGCGAGGAATGGATCGGGGAGGCAGAGAAGTGCGAGGAAGATGGGGCAACCGCCACCAGCCAGAACATCATCTTCGAGACGCTGGGGTGGAAGCTGGACGAGGACGACGACCGCAAGGACATCTGGATGGAGGACGCCAGGGCGAGCATTAACAGGGGCAAGTACGCGACCGCCCGAGCCATCTACGCCTACGCTCTCCGGGTCTTTGTGCACAGCAAGACGATGTGGGCTGCGGCAGCCGACCTGGAGAGGAACCACGGCACTAGGGACGCCCTGTGGCAGCTCCTCGAAAAGGCCGTGGAGGCGTGCCCGCGCAGCGAGGACCTCTGGATGATGCTGGCCAAGGAGAAGTGGCAGGCCGGAGACGTGGATGGCGCGCGCCTGGTGCTGAAGCGCGCGTTCCAGCAGAACCCGGACAACGAGGACATTTGGCTGGCGGCCGTCAAGCTCGAGTCGGACAGCGGCAACGTGGACCAGGCGCGCAAGCTGCTGCAGATTGCGCGGGAGCAGGCGTCGACGGACCGCGTGTGGATGAAGAGCGTGGCCTTTGAGCGCGTGCACGGCGACGCCGAGGCGGCGCTCGACATGGTGCTCACGGCGCTGCAGCGGTTTCCCGCGTCGCCGAAGCTGTGGATGCAAAAGGGCCAGATCTACGAGGACCTCGACAAGATCGGACAGGCGAGGGACGCGTACGCGACGGGCGTCAAGGCGGTACCCAAGTCGGTGCCGCTCTGGCTCCTCTACGCGCGGCTCGAGGAGCGGGCGGGCCTCACGGTCAAGGCGCGCTCGGTGCTGGACCGGGCGCGCCTCGCGGTGCCCAAGAGCGCCGAGCTGTGGTGCGAGTCGGTGCGGCTCGAGCGGCGGGCCGGCAACCTGCCGCAGGCCAAGTCGATGATGGCGCGGGCGCAGCAGGAGGTGCCCAAGAGCGGGCTGCTGTGGGTGGAGCAGATCTGGCACCTGGAGCCGCGGACGCAGCGCAAGCCGCGCAGCCTCGAGGCCATCAAGAAGATCGACAACGACCCGCTGCTGTTCGTCGGGGTGGCGCGCATCTTCTGGGGCGACCGCAAGCTCGACAAGGCGCAGAACTGGTTCGAGAAGGCGCTGGTGCTGGACCCGGACTGCGGCGACAGCTGGGCGTGGTACTACCGCTTCCTGTGCCAGCACGGCACCGACGAGAAGCGCGAGGAGGTGGTGTCCAAGTGCGTCCAGAACGAACCCAAGCACGGCGAGGCGTGGCAGGCGGTGGCCAAGGACCCGACCAACGCGCTTAAGAACACAGAGGAGATTCTCAAGCTGGTCGCGGCCGGGCTGGAGCAGTGAGGGGAGGTAAGGAACAGCTTGGAAATCGGAGGCTGTTGTTTGTAGCATTATCGTCGTTAGAGACGCGGGCCACTGGCATGGAGTTGGGTTTGGGATCGTTTTGTCGTTCGCGACGCTGTCATGAAGAGGGCGAAGCCCCTGTCACCGTATCAAATAAAGAGGACAAGTTCCAAGCAAGCCAGAAATTGAATAAGTAAATTCACCTGTGCGCAGTACACCCAAGATAAACACACACGGACACACACATCGGCGTCGTCGTCGTCGTCGTTCCCCGCCGTCTTACAAGTCGCCCGCCACGACATCCCCCAAGGCCAGTGGTGTTCATCCACCTCGGTCGACAGTTACATCCCATGCCTGCACAATCCCTCCCTTTCTTTCAAACGACTATTAGCAACACGCCGCAACTTCCGGGCGCTGGGGCCGATCGCCGGTCACCAGTCGCCGGTTTACTTGTTGCCGCTGCCGAACCAGCTCGAGATGCCGCCCTTTGCCTTGGCGGCGCCCTCCTCTACCTTTTGGTCGAACTTGTCGACGGCCTTGAGGGCCTCTGCCTTGGCGTCCTTGGCGTACGCCTCGGTTTCGCTCTTGAGCTTGGACGCCTGTTTGTCGGCCTCGGCCCACTGGTAGAAGCAGTCTTGTCAGCGACGACTGTCTCTCACTCTCTCGCCGCCTCCTCTCTCATCGCGCACGGTCTGTCTCGCTCCCCGCCCTCGACCGAAGACCTTTTGGGAGGACAGAAGGCTAGGAACCACCAGCGAGACGCTGTGGGGGTGAAGGGATGAAGCAGGGACATGGGGGGAACGTACGGCCTTGTCAATCTTCTCGCCGGCCTGGGCGCCGTAGCCCTTGAGCTGGCTCTCGGCGTTGGGGGACGTGCCGGGGAGGTGCGACTTTACGTTGGCGGAGGCCTTGTGGACGTCGCCTGTGGGATTGCGCCACCGTCAGTCCAGCTCACCACGGGATAGCTTCATTGACGCTCGCGCACGAGCGGGCGCGCGGCGAGAGGGCTGGGGACGGATGGCTAGCCATGGAGGAGGGGAAGCGCACTCTCAAACTTGTTCTCGGCGGCCTTTGCGTTCCCGCCGGCGCTGTAGAGGTAGTAGCCGACACCACCGGCGGCACCGAGGCCGAGGATGAGGGGCATCCGCGACTTGGACATGATGGGCGACGACGTCTGGGTGTTTTTGTTTCGGAAAGGGTGGTGCTTAAGAGCGGCGAATGGGGCTTGGGTATCGTGAGCTCGAAGGATGAGGAGGCGAGAGATGGAAGGATGGGAGGAGGAAGAGGGAAGAAGTGGTGGTGATTGTAAAGGTGGCGCGGAAAGAAGAGGAGGAGCAGGAGGAGGAGCTTAACGGCAACTGACGGCTAAGCGCAACGACTGGGATACGCGGGAACGGAATGGGATGGATGGAACCTGAGGCATGTCACGGTTGAGCTAAAAGCAAATGGGCCACGGCCCATGGGCAGCAACAAGCAGGGCGTACTTCGTAGCTACAGGTACTTGGCACTGGACACTGCACACTGGACTGCAACGGCACCTCGTCAGGATGGGCTGGACGCGGGCAGCTGGTGGATTCGGGGCGCCTGATTCGTCGCCGTGGCCGGGTCGGGATACATGACGTAGGTGTGCGCGAGAGGAGGTTTCGTATGCGAACTGGAAGCCCGCCTCACAACCCGCCAGCAGCTCATCATCGTCACTACCTGCCCGTGCAGTAAAATTGTTGGAAAGCATAGAGAGAATGCTTAGCCTTCGGCGCACACAATGAGAAGTTGTGCGTTGTCATTTGCATCCCATCCAGTCCAGGGACCGGTCGCTGGGAGGGCGGGCTGCATCATGGGCGTCGAGGAATCGCGGCGTGTAAGTGACGGGACGTGGATGGGGAGCAGAAGCTCCCCGATCGGCCATCGACGACGGGCAGTGGGCCCGCTGGTGGGAGCTCCACTGGCGGGCCATCGCCAGCAGCAGGCGTCCACGGGCAGGGTGGAAGCCCTTTGGCCCTGTAGCGGCGCGTGGCGTCGCCGTTCCCTGTGCATGTCGACTGCTGTGGGGTTGCATACCTGTACCTAGGATGGAAGCGCTGGTGATGGAGAGTGGAGCTGGAGGACGCTCGCCCCGAACGGCCGGGGGGGTCGCGTTGCGGCGGCGGGGAGCCCGCATGCCGCCCTGGCCTGCTGCAGGTGGTCACTGCATCAGCTCGGGCAGTTCCAATTCCCTCCACTGGGCCGGGGCCACCCACCAGCTCCCTGGCCTCGCAAGCCTGGCCGGTGAACGCCAAGTGAGGCCACCCCAGAGCTGCACCACCGAACTATTACATCATTGACAAAATCAACACTCGCTCTGACGATCCATCCATCCATCCATCAGTCCATCCATATGTCGGCCGGCCCACCGTCTGCCAGCGGCCCTGCCGTGCTGAGCTGGGCTGAGCCAAGCTCGACGGCATCGTGAACCGTCGCAGCGCTAGGGGCGACGAGCGAGTGCCGCCCAATCTCTCGTGACGAGATCGGCAGCGTTTGCCTTCCAAGGTGCCTGCGTTTGGTGATGATTGTTTCGTCGGCCCACCGTTCGTCTCCCTTTTCCTCGTCTTTCCCATGCTCGTTCCTGAATCCCGTCCCCGTCGTCAATCCAATCCGTGCCCTACCTTGACCCAGCTCGACCCATCAGTGTGACTCAGCGCGCCGCCGTCGCCTGCCCACCGTCGCCGCTTTCAGCAACGCGCTGCCGTTGCATCGTCGCTTCCAGCCCAGCCCAGCCCAGCCCTCGTGCTTGGTGCTTGGAGCTTGTAGCTTGTCTCGGCCCTGACTTTGAGGCGTCCTTCCTCACGGGCGGCTTGTTTTGCCTCCACCACCCCGTCCCCCGTTCTCAAATCCTGCTTTTCGAGCGCCTCGTTGACCTGTCCGCCCTCCGTGCTGGCCTCATTCTTTACTCTCCTTTGTGCGTGTTAAGGCGCTGCTGTCCTTCTCCATCTCTTTACATCGTCTGTTAGAGCGGCCTCCCTTGTACAAGACCACCACCCCAGCAGCGATCATTCCCATCGGCGTTTCAGCACGCAGCCGTTCCGTCCTGCGGGGCGCCCGCGTACCACCTCACTGCTCAGCGCTCCTCACAGCCAGCAGCCACGTATCGGCGATCGACCCGGCAGCGGCAATGCACATGCTCCAGCGGCGGCCATGGTGAGGGTCCGCAGTTCTCGCCGCGTCCCCGGCTTGCGGCCGAGTGACTACGATCACGAGATCGGCCTGGTTGACAACGACGAGGCGGGGGCAGAGGCCGCCGCCACCGCCGCGTCTCGGAGCTCCGACGACGTAGCACGACGGGCCTCGAGCGCGTCCCAGCTGGCCTCCCTCGCCGAGGAGACGGAGCACGAAGAACAGGAGCCGCTGACGGACGCGCAAACCGGCAGCACCTCTGCAGAGCCACAGGAGTCCAACGGCATTGAGCCCACGCTGGTAGAGGAGGAACAACACGAGCGGGATCGAAATCTACCGCGGGAGGAGCTGCAGCATGAAGCGAGTTTGCCACATCCCGCGATGCGGCCATCCATTGAAGTCCAAGGCATGCTCCCCCGGCAGTGGCACAACCCCCTGCAACGAACTGTTGTACGTGCTCGTACTGACGCTGCCCCCCTAGCGCCAACGCCCGATGCATTCAACGAGGCCCGTCACCGCATCATGCCCAAGAGGCCCCGAGAAAAACGCGAAACGGCCATAGACATCCTATACGAAAACGAAAGAGGCGGTTTCCTCTGCGGCGCGGCGCTCTTCTCGTCCAAGGCCCTCGGAGGGCTTGATCCCCCAGCGTGGAGTAGGCGAATCTCACCCTCACTGTGCAATGTTGGTTGCTGACGGCACTCTCACTCTCAACAGCCAATGCGTATCACAAGACCTCTCCGACGAGCATACATACGGCACAGGTCCCCGACCCGACCTGGGAGTGGGTGTGGCCAGACTGGCGCGTCAATCACCAGGAAGGCATGGACGAGGGCGGCTGGGAGTATTCGTTCGCCTTTGGCAAGACATTCTCATGGCACGGGGCCTCGTGGTGGAACTCTTTCGTCCGCAGGCGCGCCTGGATCCGGAAGAGGGCCAAGAAGAACCTCGAAGCGATGAGTTCGGATCCGCAACTGCTCAACGCCGACTACTTCGTCGTCCGGCCGGCATCGTACCGCAGTCGCGACTCCAACGGCAGCAGCCTGGCGAGCAGCCGCGCACCATCCAAGTACAGCATGGCCGAAGTCTCCACGTCCGAGGTCGACGAGCCGCTGCCCGACATTGAGGACATCGGCACGCTGCTCCGTACCCTGCGGTTGGCGAGGATAGATCGCGAGAAGCGGGAGGCGATTGAGAATTACATAGAACACGGCACCGACCTGGAGGCGCTGCAAGGCGAGATGCACGAAATCATGGCCCTGTTTGTGTTTCAGGCTTCACGGAAACAGCTGCTCGGTCACCTGATGAGGGAGCATGAACATGCTGTGGAGCAGCTGGCAAGGAAGGAGACCAAGAACAAGACCGAACTGACGAGGCGCAAGGAGGCCCTGGACGCCGCCATCATGCACGCCCACGAGGAAGTCAGGAAACTGGCATACTGGAGCGACATGAAGCAGATGGCTGAGAGTGGCGACCTGCGGAACTCGCTCGACTCGGAGCAGGGCTGGTATGACGCCGACACGTATCGAGGGTTGGATCAGAGCGGCCCGTCGGCACCGAACAGGGGAAAGCTACCCGGGCCGAAGGGAAAGGGGCCTGCTTCATGATGCTTTCTACTGTTGCTGGGTTGTATAGCCTGTTTTCATGATAGGACGGACGGACGTTGTGCTTAGAAGCCACTGGATGCTTCAAGGCGTCTGGTTCTGGTATACTAGGTGGGCATTGGCATCGAAGCATAGCAGGCGCGAATACGTCTCGTGAAAAACACGTTTTGCTGCGAGTAATTGCTCGTAGGCTCCCTCGTCAAGGTCAAATGGGAAGTTATTGACTGAACCTGGGCGGGCGAATAGTGGTGTAGGGTACCTGACGAGTGCCTAAGAAATGCGCACGTGATCGCGTCGTGGGCCTGGCACAACCGCCCGACCTTTCCAACGTCTTTGCACTTGGTCGCCTTCACGCAGACATCACCATGCCCACCTCATGACCAATGTCCCTGGGGATCAAGTCAATATGGAGGACTCGGTCCCGATGCATCGGCACGCCTGGAGCCTCTCTTCTCTGGAGAGCCGGCGCCCGCTCCAGAGCACCGCTGCCGCCGAGGTACTCGACGCTGCGATCCGACGCCGCGACTAGACCCCGGAATCCTCAGGCTCCTCAGGCGCCTCCGACTCCGGTCGCGCGGATGCCCGCCGTCGACGTCGATGTCGACGTCGAGTCGCAGCTGAGGTCGCAGCCGCGCGCCGAGGTCGTGCACTCGAACCACGCCCGTAACCAGCTCCTGCGCGACGCCTTCCGCGCCGAGACGCCCGCCATCAAGCAGGCCGTGGAGCGCAAGCTCAACTCGCCCTTTGTGCCCGTGGCGCGCGACTACCCGTCGCGCGCGGCGGCCAAGCAGAGCATGGCGTGGTGCCGCAAGATGGCGCGGGTGCAGGTCGGCTTCGACATGATCTGGCGCCACTTCGGCTCGGGCACGCCGTCCTGGGCCGACACGTTCAACCTGCTCAAGCGCATGACGCCCAAGAGGAGCGAGGCCCCCAACATGGCCGCCGTGCGCATCGTCCTGCCCAAGTCGTGGGACCTGGCCGTCGGCGCAAAGAAGATTGAGTTTGTCGACTCGACGACGGGCCTCGCCGCCAAGCTGCGCGTCTCGGCCGACCACCAGAACCCCTCGGCCATTGTCCTGCGCGGCCAGAGCTCCGTCCTGGCCAAGGCCGCCGACGAGCTCATCTCGGCGTGCAAGGACGTCGAGGTCTTCAGCCTGGGCGAGGTCGCCGCGTTCGACTACGAGATGAAGCGCCTGTGGCCTGCCATCGAGGACGCGCCCGACGGCGGCTCCTCTCTGCCGGCGGACAAGTTGGACAATATCTGGGTGCACAAGGAGCTCCAGACGTATTGGATCGATAAGCCCTACGAGCAGACGCCTCGCCCCAAGTGGTGGACCAAGGAAACGTTCGAATCATACATTACCACCCTCGTCTGCGGCCGTCTGCGACCCCACCTCGCCATGCCCTTCTACAGGCAGGCCCGCAAAGACGGCAATCTCATCGACACCGACGGCATCAGGGTCAACCTCATCTTAAAGGCGTTCGAGGACCCGGCGGCCAAAGACTGCGTGACGCCGTCGGTCCTGAAGATGGCCATGGCGTTCATGGCCCACCGCGGCGGCCACCGAGCGTCGGCAGATCGCCTCTTCACCCTGGCGGAAGAATGGGGCATGCCCATGGACACGGACGCGTTCAACGTCATGCTGGACGGCTACGTCGCCAAGCGTGACGTCGCCTTCTTCCACAAGTTCCTGCAGAAGATGGAGGCGCGGTACTTTCACCCCAACGCGCGGACGTGGCTCCTCTTCCTGAAGCTCGTCCAGCGCGACGACGAGCGGCGGCAGATCATCGTGGCCATGTACGACCTCGGCCTGTTCGAGGACCCGGCGACGCGGCGCGGCATCGCGGGCATCATGGCGGGCTACGACTCGTACGCGGCGTTCAAGGCGGGCAAGAAGCTCGACATGTTCATGGCGGACCAGACGATGCGCTACGGCGAGGACTGGTTCACCGTCGGCGCGCTCAACCGCATCTTGAAGGAGTTCTTCCGCTTCCACGGCAAGGACAGCCCCCGCTTCGGCGACTTCAAGTCCCTCATCGAGCGCCAGCCCGAGGACGGCCGCAAGGTCGACGTCAGCACCATCAACCTCATCCTCGACCACTGCGCCGAGGCCCGCGACTGGGAGACGGCCCTCTGGGCCCTGTCGCGCATGCCGCAGTTCGCCTGCGAGCCCGACCACCGCACCTACCAGCTCCTCATCGCCCTCGCCGCCAACGCCCAGAGCCCCAACGCTCTCGGCGTCGCCTTCTTCTACGGCGTCGTCGACCGCAAGCTGCGCCCGCCCGCCCGCAAGACGATGCGCCACGTGCTCCTCGACCGCAACCCCGCGTCCTTTTGGTCGTCGTCGCCCCCGGGCGTCCGCCCCAAGATCTTCTCCGCCGCCATGGCCCGCGCCCTCGAGCGCAGCCCCGTCGCCCGCCCCGACAACGTCGTCGCCGGCGCCGAGTGGGTCATCCTCAGCGTCTGCGACGGCTACGCTCCCGTGCGGCCCCTCGCCGCCGCCCTCGACGTCGCGTTCCGCACCATGGACCGCCCCATGCACCAGCAGCTGCGCGACGCCAAGCGCCGTTCCAATGTCTCCAACGGCTCCAACAGCTCCGATGGCTCCGATGGCTCCGACTCGGCCATACAGGTCAGGGACTTTGCCGTCCGGCTCGCGGACCCCAAGGGCGTGCGGCCCCCCATGACGGTGCACCTGGACGCGTTCTTCAGGCCCGAGACGATGCTTCGCGGCTGGGCTGCCGACGAGGACGACGTCGTCGCTGGCACTGACGCCCGGGGCATTGGCCACCAAGAGACTCCCCACCAAGTCGCCAAGGGAGTGACCGCGGCGGGTACAGAGAGTGCCCCGACTGCTCGACCGAGCGATCGCCCGGCCACGCCCCTTGTCAGGGAAGGCTGAGCGGACGTAGGTCGAGATTGTGTAATCATCATCATGTACAAAAGAAACGACGATAGATACCCACGATGCAAAACCCAAGCCCCAAACCCAAACCCGCTCACAGAATTGCAAAACCCCCACCATGTAAAGTAGTCAGTTGGTTAGATAACGACGAGCGACGTGCCCCACCCGCAAGGACGCAAGCTCAATGACAACGGATAGACACGGTCGACAAGTTTTGATCCATGTACTTTGCTACCAAGAAGGGTGACGTATCAAGAGGAAAACCACAAGACAGAACATAAAAAAAAAACCACAAGGGGGGGATATATGTTACCACGCGAAGACCCATGCCCGTCGTCCAGCCTCATCTCTATCATAACCCTTGCCGTGCAACCCAGACCACATCGTTAATGAAACCCTTCGTCCCGCACGTGCCGTCTATCCAAACGACTCCAGTCCGTATCTCGCAAACCGCGCCCGCCCATCAAGTCGTGGCCGCCGCTCCTCCACTTGTGCCGCAAAAAAAGTCTTGTCGGGGTGGTGACGGTCGCCGAGGCATAGCCTCGTTGGGAATTAGGGCACCAAGCATCAAAAACACGGGACGTTGAGGGGACCTGGTCTCGTGTCTCTTTGTCTTCGAATCCAGTACTTGACCGCCCATACACCGAACGACACTCCACACAACAAAAACCTCGGCAGGAAAAGCGGGGGGAGGAACACAAGATGTCTAACCGCCATTTCCTCCCCCCCATAGCGAGAAACTGCCCAATCAACCCTGTTTCCGGTTCCCTCGCCTGGATCGAGCATCATGGTAAATCGAAATTGAGGAAAGTCTCAAAGAGGCAGTGCCCCGTGTCATAGCTGGCCCGGCTGTCGCGGACCACGTGTGGACCAAATCAGCACTCTTCTTTCAGTTCGAAGTGCGAAGAGTCCTCAGACAAAACGATCACCTAATCCTTCTTGTCCTCGGGCTCCGACTTCTGTCGCTGAGAAGGTGCCGACTCGCTCTCGCTGGGCTTTGAAGCCTCGGTATCCGACTTCGTTTCGGTGGCGGATGCCTCGCTGGCTGGCTGGGGGGCAGAAGAGCCATCGGTCGACGCGTTCTTGGACACTTGACTCTCGAGGTCTTTATCCTCGTCCGTATTGTCGAACATCTCGGTATCATCTGAATCCGTAAGCACCTCAGTGCCGTCGCCGAGAAAGATGATTCGGCCTCGGTACCCACCGACTCCGAAGCTCTTTCCCTTGTTCTCGGCATCCATCTCATAACCACTGTCGCTATCCTCATAGTTGTGGTGGACGCCAGGACCGCGGAACTCGGCTACAGATCGTCAGCGGCAGCTTCAGGGGCGATTCGAGCTGTCGTACCGTATTCGGGGGGCGCGCAAGGGCCGTCACCGTTGGCGACCCTTCTGGCAATTTCCTCGTACCACTCTTCCTTGGTCTTGCCATGGAGGAAGCCAATGATGACCATGGTCATGTTGTCGCACCCGACGCCACCAGTCTCCGAGTTGGAAGCGAGACAGTTGTCCATCATGTTCTCGCAGATCTTGTCGAGGTCCTGCTTGGCAGCAATGCCCCGCCTGACAAACTCTACAACGGCTTGAGAGGATTGGCAGTCCCAAATACCTAGGAAGGGGATGTTAGTGGGGAGCGCACCATGATGAGGGTCAATTTATCACTCACCATCGCAGGCAAGTACGAGGAACTCGTCCTCGTCGGTGAGGTCGTGAGAATCCACATCGGGGTAGGCGGTGACGATCTGGTTCTCCGGGGAGAGATCGGCGCTCTTCTTGAACTCAAAGTCACCAATTGCGCGCGAGAGGGCGAGGTTGCCGTTGACGCGGCCGAAATCGACGAAACCGCCAGCCGCTGTGATACGGTTCTTCTCCGCTGTGCGTCTGTTAGCGTCTATTTCAGACGAGGCTGGGCCATTGAGCCAAACAAACCTTCAAGCTGTGGCTTGTGGTCCTGAGACATGGGCTTCGCCCGTCCCTTGATTCCCAGAACGCCTCTTGAGTCACCTGCGTTGGCCTATTCCACCAGTCAGTGCGCGGCTCTCAGCTGGCCAACGTGCGGCTCGGGGGACTCGGGTGATCACGTACAACGTAGAGCTTGTTTCCGGCGATGAGACTGACACAGGCAGTGCAACCAGAGACTTCCTCCTCGTACTTGGGGTCTATGGGGTCGCGCGAGATTAGTATTGAGACAGGCCATGCGTGCGCAAACTGGTTACGATGCAACCGACGCGGCTACACGAGCAAAGGGAAACGTACCATTGAGGATGGCCCGGTCGGTAGCGAGGAAGCCATCCTGGAGACCGCGCGAGTAGTCGCCGGTCTTGAAGCTATCCTGCTTGGCAATGATCTTGTGTATGTTTTCGCCGGCAAAGAGCGCTACTTTATCTCCTCCGTGGCCGTCAAAAACACCGAAGAAGGCTAGCTTCTCGGGGTGCTTCTTGGGATCGGTCGAGTTGGGGTTGCCGAGGTCGAGAACAGCAGTGTGGGAGTCCTCCATGCTGATGCGCCAGCCCTGCATGGCGGACAGGCCGTAGATGAGTCTGTCATCCTCGCCCTTGTCTGATGTCTGCAGCGGGGGGGAGAAGTCAGCATCGAGCATATACAGTCGGGGTCGGCGAGGCGCGCGGGGTGCGATCGGAGTCGAGCGCGCGAGCAAGCGAGTGCGGTGCGGCGTGTGATGACACGAAGCCCCTCGTCGTCAGGCGCGGTGGGGAACGACAGGAAGGGAGAGGGGTCGTGACGAGGCGAGCACGAGGCTGGCGGCGAGCGGGCAGGCAGTCAAGCAGGACGGAGAGGGGAGAGGCGCTCGCGAGAGCGGTCGCGTAGTCGCTAGAAGACGAGGCCCGCGCAGCACGGGGCTCGCGGGGGGAGGCATGCACGCACCTTTTCGACGACGGGCTCCGAGAGGGTTTGGCCCATGGTGGCAGTTTGGTCGGCAGCTGAGGCGAGCTACCGCGGGGATTGCCAGGCAAGCGGGCAGGGAGGAGAGGATTGAGGAGGTGGGATGGAAACTGCAGAGGAGGGAAGATCCAGCGCCGGGTCGTGGAGAAGAACGCGTGGATCGGGCTCCGCGAGACTGGAGGAACAGGGATTGAGGTTGTGTGCGGGAGAAGGGGGAGTGGGCGGAGGGGTGGTGCGTGGTGGTGAGAGAGTGACGGGAGAGCGAGCAGGACGGGGGACCTGGCGGGCTGGCAGGCAGGCGGGCTCATCAACTGGCTGGCTGGGTGGTGCTGGGTGCTGGTAGTGGTGGTGGTGGTCGTTCTGGTGGTGGTGGCGGCTGTCCCACGCGGGCAGGCAGGCAGACAGGCCGCCTACCACCTCACTACCTGGTGCCTTCATGTTGCCCCCCTCCCCCCAGCGAACTCCCCCGCCAGCGGGCGCGGCCAGTGGCCACCCGGTCAGCGGTGGTGGTGGTGGTGGTGGTGGTGGCCGGTCGGCCAGGCAGACAGGCAGGGCCTGGCGCCTAGGGCAGCAGCTGGCGGCGGCGACGCCGGCGGGCGGCGTGCCCTGCCCACCAGGTTGCGCTGGGGGTACCCGCCGTTGGTGCTCGAGGTGACGATGTCGGGTGCAAAATCGGGTTTTCTGAGGCGGGGCGCGGGAAGCGGGGTAGTACCAGTACTTCTGGGGTCGAGGCGATTCGGCAGGCCTCTCCCGCGTCGCCCACCGCGCAGCCAGGTACCGCCTCGTACCTTCGCGGGCAGTCAGTCCCTGCCCCCCGGTCCCCGTCAACGGGCACCGAGGACGATTCCATCAATGAATGCATTGTGCCCGCTATCGAGTCTGGCCCGAGTCGCAGCGGGATCAGCGCCCGTGAAATTGGGCATTGACAGGCCGGGCACGCAGGCGCCTGAGCCACAGGGCAAACGCGGACTGTCCTCATCAAGCCCTCCGTCCAGCGTCCAGCGACGGATTACGAAGTACGGATACAGCCTACGAGAATGCACCCCGACTGTGGCTGGCGCGGGTGCGGTGCCTCGAGATCAGGTACGCAAGGTACCCAAATCGCCCAGAAGCAAATTCTCTTCCGTCACCAATCGTCGGGCCCGCGAATCTCCATCTGCCGGGTGCCGCACGGATTGCTCATCCGTCACAGATTTCGCGCCGGGGTCAAGGGTCGTGGCTGTTCCCGGGCACTGATGAAGAGAGGCGCGGCTGCATCCCTCCCGGCTGGGCTGAGAGCCCGAGTGCAAATTTTTGCCGTGGCTGACGCGCCCCCAATCTGTGCCGCTGGTGGTCGCGTGTTCTTGCCTGGGCGGGACGAGCCACTAATAGCAGGAGGGCCTGGAAGTGTCCCGCTGGCGTCATCCTTGCGAGCCCTGGAGCCGGCCTCTGTGCAGCAGCAGCCCAGCCAGGCCAGGCACGGCACGTGGTGTAGGCGAACGAATGATGATGGCGCCATTGTCGTTGTCGGCCTGGAATGCCAGGCCAACGAGCACGCTACCTGGCTAGGAGTCCGGCAACAAGCACAAGCGCCAAAAACCCGAAGCTCTTCTCGCATAGATCAGGTACTGCACAGGAGGTACAGTCACACTGTATATCTCCATGCTCGCACGCGAAGTGACGCGCACTGCGAGCAATCGTGGCGACGTGCCGGATGCCGGGCAGGGCTCGACGGGCCCCCCGCATTGGCAGGGGCAACCGGACCTTGCAGGCGGCCAGGTACTTTGATCATCCAGATGACCTCTGCCAAGGCAAGGTACTACTTCGCGCCGTTTCTCAACTTCTAGTGGGATCTCATGTCAGTCGCTCCTTCTAGCGACCGAGCTCCTCGCTGTTCCTATCTCAAGTACAAGAACGACCAAGGTACTTTGCACTGCGTACCTCAATTTGTACGGAAGGTGTCGATGCGTGCTCGAGGTCGCGCCTGCCGTCCCGGGCTGTTGTTTCTCCCGTCTCTGATGTCACGAGTCACGCGCCTCAAGCCCTATGGGGGTGCCGTTCTTGGTTTCTGATGCATTCAATAAACGCGCCCAGCCAACACCACCCACTCAAGGGCTCTCACACTGGGGGAGGACGGCCCTGCTAGGTACCTGATGTAGGCCAGTGGCTCCCTGGCACCCCATGGTAAAACCGAAATTCCATCTGCTCGATCAGGCAAGTGGGAGCACCTTGGTGTGAATACATCAATCAGTCCCCTTGTTTCGCTGGCGCCGACATCCGATCTGAGCCCTCTGAAGCTTCTCCATCCCCACGGCCACTGCCGTGAATCTGGCGCCAGCCCTTGGCGTCGTTCTCTACAGGCCCATCGTCGCCAACGCTGCCCGTACAGACCCAGTCATCTCTGCTTCTTTGGACCGCAGTGCTCGGTGACTGTCTTCCTACGAGGTTGGCTTTCGCCGGTCGCGCCGCGGTTGCGCTATCTCCGAGCCGTTGCGACTTGGTCGCCGCCGAGTCAATGGAGCAAAGCCCCCACAGAGCGAGAAAGACAAGGCGATGGCCCCGAACTCGTGTCAAGCGGCCGCCTCCCTCGAAACCAATACGTACTTGCACCTCGCATCCGCAGCCCCCCACTGGCGGAGTCTCGATGGGCATCCCGCGCACCGGCATCAGGCCCTTGGCCGTGGCCTGGGTCGGCCCCACGTGGCTTGAGTGGCCCTGATCAGATAAGATAATCGGCCAACTTCTTTGGCATCCCACCATACCCTACCATACAAGTACGCTACCAAACCATGCCAAACCATGCCGCTTCGTACTCTAGTACGCTACCGCCCACCAAGTCGTGGCCGCTCGTCGCCCGCCTGTAAATGACCCCGTCGCTAAACTCGCGTAGTAGCTTGGTGGTGCCATGGCCTGTCGAGTCGCTCTCGGTCGTCGCCCGGGCTCGCATCCCGCCGTCTTATAACCCTCGACCCCCCGTCTGCCGGTGCGACGTGCGTTCCCTCCATACGTAGTATCCCTTGCCAGCATCATGGGATAGCGCATCATACTTCCTAGGGAACTAATCGCCATTTCGTTCAAGACCGAAACAGGATTGGCTGTTCGGCTCTAGTCAATTCATCGCTCGGCATCTTCCATCATGGCAACTGAACACCAACGAAGCTCACCGGCCAAGTCGTCCGATGTCCGCCAAAGGAGCGTGGGTAATGGGTCCCTGGCTCACGACAACCAGCCGGTAGCCATTACCGGCAGCACAAGCCCCGGCGTCAAGCGCATTGAGGCTATCGCCCAGCACATCAATCTACCCGGTCGGGTTATACTCTTCGTCGGCATTTTTGTCGTCGCCTACGTGTACTCGCTCGACATAACGCTCCGCTATGCCTACCAGCCCACCGCAACCGACAGCTTCAGCACGCATTCGCTCCTGGCCACCATCTCTGTTCTTCGAAGCGTCATCGCCGCCGCCGCGCAGCCTACCTCGGCCAAAATTGCCGACGTGTTCGGTCGCATGGAGCTTCTGATGCTCTCGATCCTCTTCTACGTCGTGGGGACAATCGTTGATGCCACAGCAGATGGCGTCAAGGCCTTTTCGGCCGGTGCGGTCCTGTACCAGGTTGGCTTCACCTGCGTGTCGTTTCTGGTCGAAGTCATTCTGTCTGACGTGACGTCCTTGCGCGCTCGACTTCTTTTCTCGTACTTACCGGTCAGCCCATTCCTCATCAACGCTTGGGTGAGCGGCGATGTTGCTGCCGCCGCATTGGAGAATATCGGTTGGCGTTTGGGTATCGGCATGTGGGCCATCATCTACCCCGTCTCGACGATTCCGCTCTTCATTGCCATGTGGTGGGCTCACCATCGAGCGAAGAAGGCCGGCGACCTGGGCAAGTATAAGACGCCGTTCCAAATGCTCGGCACTGCCGATTTAGCCAAGGCTCTCTTCTGGCAGCTCGACGTCATCGGCATGGTCTTGATGATTGCGGTTCTCGCCCTCATTCTTGTGCCGCTCACGCTGGCCGGAGGCTCGTCAACGAGCTGGCATCAGGGACACATCATCGCGCCGCTTGTCATCGGCGTTCTCTGCATCCCAGCTTTTGTGTTCTGGGAGGCCAGGGCTAAGCATCCGATGGTGCCTCTTCACCTCCTCAAGGATCGCATGGTTTGGGGTGCGCTGGGTGTCATTGCCTCCATGAACTGCGCGGCGGCCGTACAGGGAGACTACCTCTACACGGTTCTCGTCATCTCCTTCAACCAATCTGTCCTCAGCGCCACCCGCATCACGAACCTGTATTCCTTCACGTCTTGTCTGACGGGCCTGTTCTTTGGCGTCGTCGTGTACAAGCTTCGACGCCTCAAGTGGATCATCGTCTGCGGCTCAGGCCTGCACCTCGTCGCGTTCGGGCTGCTCATCCAGTTCCGCGGCGGCGGCGGCGCCAACTACGCGGGCATGGTCGGCGCGCAGGTGCTCCTGGGCATCGCGTGCGGCATGTTCACCTACGCCGCCCTGGCCAGCATCCAGGCCGCCACGCTGCACGAGCACCTCGCGGTCATCACGGGCGTCTACTTTGCATGCTTCAACGTCGGCGGCGCCATCGGGAACGCCATCTCGGGTGCCATCTGGACGCAGCTCCTACCGGGCCGGCTGCAAGCTGACCTGGCATCGTTTGGCAACGACACGCTCCCCGGCCTGGTGTACGACGCGCCGTTCACCGCCATTGAGGAGTACCCATGGGGGTCGCCCGAGAGAGACGGTATAGTCGTGGCGTATAGGCATACGCAGCGCATCCTGTGCATCACGGGCATCTGCATCGCGTCGCTTGTCTGCCTCTTCGCCCTGAGTCTGCGGGACCCGCGCTTGACGGACGAGCAGTCCCTGCCGAATGCCGAAGTCAAGGCCCAGAGACCAGACGTCGCGACAGTGCCAGGAGATAAGGTTGTCAACTAATATTGTATGCAGTCTACAGTGTAGGCCATTGTGTGCTTTCACCTGTCGCATCAGGCCGTGGCGCATATGTATCCGGTATGGCATATTGCACATGCAAACAAGAGAATGACAGAGTTGGATAGGCTAGTTTGTAGAAAACACGGCTTGGTCACGCAGACGTCACGTCTCGCTCAGACAAACGCATTTGAATATTCAGCTTGATATTAGAAAATGGGGTAAGCGTATACGATACTCGATGCTAGACTAAACGTGCTCTCGGTATCCCTCTAGATGATGACAAATGGACAACGCAATGCTCTGGTATCTAGTGGTTGTACACTGTACAGCACAAATGAAAGAAACAGGTATGGATGGATGAATGGATGGATGGGAGAAGGGGGGGGGATCGGGTAGTATCGCTGCCATTACAAAAACACCTTGAAGCTCCCGCTGCCGTCGGACAGCTGGTTGCCGGACTGGTCCCTACTCCACGTCATGGGCAGCGTCGGCGGCTCCAAGTCCAATATCGAGGAGGCAAAGTCGCTCTTGTTGTGCGCGAGCGCAGCGCCCGCCACGTCCTCATCGTCATCGTCGCTGTCCTTGGGGACGAGGCTGACCGACGGGCGCATCGGCCGCGACGACACGCGCCGGTCGTCGGTCCACTGGCTCGAGGACGCGACGTCGGGGCTGCCTCGCTCGCCGGGCCGCGCGCCGTCCCGCGCCGTGCTCGGCCGCGACGGGTGGAAGGGCGCCGACTCGACGAGGGACTTGTACGAGGGGCTCGGCCGGCTGGTCGTCGCCGTGCCGCGGTTGCCGATGACGCGCCAGTTCTCCGACGAGCCAAACGAAATGTCCGCCGTCAGGTCCCTGCTGAGCATGCCCGAGTCCGCGTCGTAGAGCTGGCTGGACTCGCCCGCGCGGGAGCCCAAGACGGCACGGTCGGGCTTCCGCAGCTGCGAGGCCGTGTCTCCAA
Organism: Purpureocillium lavendulum; assembly: GCA_029168975.1. Classification (NCBI taxonomy): domain Eukaryota; kingdom Fungi; phylum Ascomycota; class Sordariomycetes; order Hypocreales; family Ophiocordycipitaceae; genus Purpureocillium; species Purpureocillium lavendulum. Next base: position 177,258 of record JAQHRD010000005.1, on the reverse strand, counting down.
GCTCGCTCTCCGCAACCGTCTCCCAGTTCGGCGCCGAGGCGTCTTCTGTGAGGGCTGTCTTCTGCATGGTCTCAAACCCGGGTGGCAGTGCCGCCGAGCTCGACGTTATCGTGGATCGAGCGTCTAGGCTTTGGTGTGACCGAATTCGCTTGGGCGGCTTGTACGCGACTGCCGTGCCCGGCGGTACGCTCTCCGTCTCGTCCAGTGTTGGTATGGTGAAGTCCAGTCCAGACCTAAAGTCGTCGTTCCGGGACTCGGCAAGGAAGCTCGGTGTAGGCAGAATCTGATGCGCAGGTCCAGCAAAGGTTGTTTCGGACATGTTCGTCCGCGCAGACTTTACGCTTCGGGCGGCGGTGGTCGCGGCGTCCCCCTCGACCGTGATCCACGAATGCCTGTTGTCGCCGCTGGCGGAGCTAATCATGCTCTGGAGCGTCGCGGTCCTCACCGAGTTCGCGAGGAGAGCTCGTGGCATCTCGATATCGGACATGGGTCCCAGAGTTTCTGAAGACGGTCGCAGGGATGAGTGAGAGTTGTCGGAATGCACAACGGCGTAGCCCTCGTTGGGGGCCTTGGGCATGTGAGTCTCTGTGTGGGAGACGCCAGCCATGTCCTCGATTTCGCGCATCGAGGGTTCCGAGCCGCTCATGCGCGGACTGCTCAGCACCGGGTTCGAGATGTTTCTGCGATACTTCTTGGACAGGTAGTTGTTGTGGGCGCGTCTCCGACGGAAGAAGCAGATTAAACACATTAGAAGAATGGTGATGAAAATGATGGGAATGATAGTGGCCAATAGTATCTGGCTCGTGCTCATATGGCCAGATGTCGGAGCATCGGTATTGTCTGCGGCGGCTGAGTTGGTCTGGGTCGGCGTTTCTGTGGTGGCTGTCGATGTTGCAGTTGCAGTGGTAGTCGTCATTGTGGTGGTCGTTCCATCCAGGGCGAGAAAGTCCACACCGACTGTCTCTGTCTCCTTGAGAGAAGAGCTCTTCGACGAAGCGTCAATGGTCAGTCGGAAGCCACCTTTGGCGGTCTTGGGAACCCGACCAGAGAGCTTCAAGCCATCCACGTTGAGCCAGTCCTCGTCAGGGCTAGTGGAGACCTTGACTTGGACATCCTCGGGCGTCCGGAAATATTTGGCCAAATCGACGTCAAAGTCACTCCCTGGACGAACTTGGAGGTCGTCGAGGGTGGACTCGAATAGACCGGACGCCACGTTGACAACGACAATGACGTCCAAGGAATCGGCAAAAGGGTCGTGGAAGCTCACGGTGAAGTTTGTCGAGTGATCGCCTGGTCCGGGTGTACCTGAAATCTTGAGCGTTTTCGGGTCCCACGAGAGCCACTTGGGCACGTTGCTGGTTGTTATGTTCAAGTCGCCGGGGCCGACTTGTTTCCCATCCAGCTGAATACCCTTTTCCAAGCCATCGTAGGTCAGCGCGGAGCCGCGGCTCGCGTTGAGAGTGACAATGGGGTTGTCGGCTGTGAGTTTGTGGCTGCCGACAACGATGGAGAACGAGAGTGAGGCGGCCGAGAAACCAACGACGTCCGAGGCAACGAGCTGCAAGTCAAAGGTCTGCGGTGGCTGGACCAGAGACTCGAATGGCGGCGTCTGGCCAGAAAATGTCAAGGTGCTGGCGTCAAACTTGACCCAGGCGGGCAGGGGGCTGTTATTCCCCGAGGTCGCGTAGTAGTTGAGCCCCGCCTTGCCGAATGTATCTTGATCGAACTTGAACTTGAACGGGGTGGAAGGATAGGAAAGAATCGAAGACGGCGCCGAGAACTTGCCAAACTTGTCGATCTGCTGCGAAAGCGGAACCTGTAGCGAGGGCGGCGGACTTCGGGATACGACGACGGTTGCGCTCATGGTTGTCGAGCCAGTGCTGTCTGTGGCGATGATGTCGACCGGCTGACCGACAACATCGCCCTTTGCCACATCGCCGTCTCTCGGCGTTCCGTACAGGCGTCGAGTGCTGCTCTCGATTGACAGCCAGCTCGGGTGATTGCCGAGCGAGTATGTGATCTTGGAGCCGGATGTAAAGGTATATGGCGAGAAAGAGTAGGAGAAGAACTCGTCTATCCTCGCAGCCAGGGGAAGCTGCGCATTGAACGGAAACGAGATGGAGGGCTGGCAGCTTGCTACCTGAGCAAGGAGCAGGATCGCGAGAGTCGCCAGGAGCGACGCCATCTTCTCACGACTGCCGGCGCGAGAAAGCGCAATATCGTGAAGTCGTCGAGTTCTCACGTCGCCATTCAGAACGTCAGATGTTGGAAGAGAAGAGAAGAGGAACAGTCACTGCACCAACCGGACAGGAGGTCAGAGCATAGTGAGCGACATGCTCGCGCGAGGGGCAATCATTCAGGCAGGGACCATGTCGATGGCTGGCCGGCCGGCCTGGCGATACAGCCCCCTTCATTCCTCAGACACATGAGCCGCGGGGTCTCCTATTGTGTAGGCCGATGACACTATTTAGTGCCCGCAGAGAATGCGTGTTCCAACACGGCCAGAGACGAATGTCTCGTCTCGCATTGGATTCCGCCTAGGCAGGGAGAGGCAGGGGCCGGAAGGACAGGGCAGGTTACGTAGCACGGAGTCTACGGGAGGCTGGCCTGGGCATTCCAAAGGGCACTTCCTCCGGGCTGGGGGAGGTTGAAGGGTGAGACACGATGCCTTTGGCCAGAGCGGCCGCCTCTCCGGGCCGCCCGGCAATGGCTGCCGCTCAGTGAAGAGAGGCGGTCGAAGTCTTCAGAGAGAAAAGCGACGCGACCGCGTAAATTACTTTCTTCTCTCCCAAAAAGATTTGAAGGGCGCAACCGCTGTCGACGGGCAAATCTTGGCTAGGGTCGACAAGGTCACGACCATTGGCCCACCATCGAAGCCAATCCTCCCTTGCGTCGGGGCACACCTGGTCCTGCGTCATGATTAGCAGAGTGCATTGGTAGAGCAGTCGATTTCATGCGTAGCAAAAATTCAATATCTACTATTCGGCACCGGGCTTGCTTCGTCGCTGAACGGCAATGCCGAGCGCAACGTGCTGGGCCCGACTGATCGTCGTTGGCGACCTTGGGTGCTCGCCGCAGGCCTCGCCGGTAGGCTGAAACGACAAACTCGAAAAGCTGAGTCGTCTTCGGAGATGAGTTCTTATGGAGAGACCGCTCGGCCGACATAATCAATCTCAATCAGACTCATTTGTTCTCCGAGTCCAAGCTCCGGCGTGCTCGCCAAGATGGAGCAGAGTTGGCTACGGTGGGTGAATGGCCGTATTCCACTCGAGCGGAGGCGTGGAGAAGTGGATCTGCATTGACACAGTCAAGGCATTTCCCTGAGTTGCCCATTTCACAGGTCCTGAGTCCTGAGTCCTGACTTTGATATCCCCCGCCTGGGCGCTTGATGTCGACATGGCGGGTCCGGACTGGTGCGGCGATAACGGGCTTGGTGTTGAGGCTCCAACCAGTCACCGCGGCTCGAGACGCTTATCAAGGTTGTTAGTGCTTTCGGGTCAACCAGCACAACAACAGTAACGGCGTGGCGGAAGGGGCCGACGATAGGCTGCGTGAGAATAATTGAGGGTCTGCAGCATGGACCGCAGTCCAGAACAAAGGCGTGCGAAAAATAGGAGGGACCCTGAAGGGACCGCAGGGGCCACCAGTCGGCGGTGAAAGTCGACAAAAAAACAGTGCTCCATTGACTGCGGAAGGAGTGACCGCATATTAATTGCACCTGCCAGGTGTCGCCAACAATTGCCACCTGCGCAGGACCGCACCTGCCTTTCTCTCCGTCTCGTCTCGAGACTGCCTCTCGTCGAGGGTCTTGCCGTACTGCGATCCCTCTGGCCAAGTGTTCTGTCGTGACGGCGCCAGCTTTCGTGTGTGACAGTGAACCTGAACCATGACCACAACCACCACCACGGCCGGAACGGCCCCGGTCGAGATCACCTCAGTCGGCATCGTCAACATGAGTCGCTCGTCATCGCCCGAGCTCGACCCCGTTGCCGTGAGCGAGGATCTGACGCCCCTGCCCAGTCTCAAGCAGGCTGGCAACAGCGCCATCGACTTTGACGGTCAGCTCGACGCGCCGCTCAAGGTACGCGAGGACGTCCGCTCGGGATGCGGGGGACAGACGTGGCCAGCCGGCCTCGTCCTCGGAAAACACATGCTACGGTACCATCGAGAGGAACTTCGAGATGCGAGAATGTACGTCTCACACCACCTGTCGGATCGCTCGGGGCCTACAGCGTCCCCGTTGGATGCCTCACCGGTGATGCGATGCGGGTGCAACGCGGCAAGGAGAGGCCAGGAACCATTATGCTGACTCAGGGGGGCCACGTCCCCTTCGCAGACTGGAACTCGGCGCCGGCGGCGGCCTGGTCGGATTGGCCGTTGCCCTGGCCTGCGGCGGCCGCGAAGGTCGCAGTCGGCTGTTGCTCACGGATCAAGATGAAATGCTGGAGCTGATGCAGCACAACATCCGCCTGAACGAGGTGGACTCACGGGCGGACGCCTTGGTCCTCAACTGGTGCGTTGCCTCTCCGTTTTCGTCGACAAGTGATATGTGAGCGTGACAAGACCTTTTTCTGACGCGTGATGGTCTGATGACCCCGCATAGGGGAGAGCCGCTGCCAGATGCTGTCGTGCAACAAAAGCCAAACGTCATACTGGCGGCCGAGTGCGTCTACTTCGAACCGGCGTTCCCGTTGCTCATGCAGACACTCAAGGACCTGTTCGCGCTGAACGAGGATGCCGTCGTCTACTTTTGCTTCAAGAAGCGCAGACGGGCGGACCTGCAGTTTGTCAAGATGGCGAAGAAGGCGTTCCTCGTCGAGGAGTTGTTCGACGAAGACCGGCCCGTGTTTTCGCGACAGTCGCTGTTCCTGTTCAGCTTCAGGAGCAAACGAGGACCCAGGACCAACGGAAGCGCCGGCAAGGAGGCCAAGGCCGACGGCCAGTGCAGCAGTAATACGACAGCGAGGAGTTGATGAGAGACGAGACACGGTGCCCCGTGACCATGTGTTTCCCCGCGTCGTACAAGTACGAGGTCTCAGACTGCATCGTGCGGTGCACACAACCACGTTTGTCTGCACGGGGTGTCGAGTCCGCTGGTTGGCTCGACGTCTCGGGTGGGCTGCGGGCTGCACTTGGGCGCCACGGCGCAGACCACGTCGACCAATTTGCGCTCATGATTGCCTGGCGCCGGCCCTGTCAAAGCGTAGCAACTCGGCCAACGACATGATGCACGGTTTACGAGGGAGAAGGGATTTGCTACAATGATTGCGCGTGGCCAGCGTTGCGAGCGACAAAGCGGGCTCGGCGCGCGTCGCAGCCACATTACGAAGCAAACATGATGAGGAGCCGAGACCTCCAAGAACCGCTCGAGGAGCGCCAATGCACTGACAGATTTTCCTGGGCGGGCAACTGGGCGGCTGATGAATCGCATCCTACACGGCGTATTTTCTCGTATACGGAGAAGGAAGTAACTAATCATACAACAGCTGGGGAATGAAGGCTGCGTTCGAGCACAGCCCGGCCCGGTTCGACAAGGGCAGGCCGAGCTCGCAAGGGCTGGTCCGATGCAGAGACGGGATCTCGCCACGGAACCATCCGCGACGATTCACGGAACAGAGACGGAGCAGAATGGGCATGCGCTGCATGGACCGGTGGGCTCCTTGCAGCGAGCCGTTAGAGTCTGCTGACTCGGGCGGCGAAGATGGCCACTGCGATGCGATGCGACGCGATGCATGCGATGCGCGAAGCAGACCTGGACCAGACAGACGACGAGCAAACAGTGAGAAAGGGAAGAAAAAATTGCACTGGACTTGCGTGAGTTTTGGTCAGCCCCACCCATCCATCCAGTCCAGGGCACAAAGGAAGACGCCGTGGTTGCGCTCGTGGGACCCGCCTCAGGAACCTGCGGGCCGTCATTGGTCGGCCATTGGTCGGGTACCTGAGCAGCGGCGGCGACGGGCTGCAGGTTCGTCGGGTCCAGGCGTCGAGTCAGCAGCAGTCGGGCTTCGAAGGCCCAGTCAGTCGCCTCTGGTCCTCTGGAACAACCGCTCGTCCCCAGTTTTCGCCAGCCCAGCGCAGTTTGCCAGCGCAGCAACGGCAGCGGTGGCACCGTTCCATCCGTTGGGAGGGGGAGAAGAGAGGGCCAAACGGTCACCAGCGGGGCCCGCCCAACGGTCCAATCCAATGGACGCGACAGGCGGCGAGGGGAACTTCGACGTTGAACCGAACGGCGAGCCTTCGTGCGTGCTCAGCAGGAGGGGAGCAATTCCCGCCTCGGATGTTTTCCTGTGTAATTTTTATTGAAGGCTTCTGTCAATTTCACGTTGTTTCCTGCGGAAGCGGCACGGCGGACGCCTCCCGTTTCGAACCCAGCCATGCGCTGCCATGCTGCTGCCATGCTGCTGCCAGCCCGCGGGTAGCTGAGGTGCCCATGCCCATGCCCATGCCCATGCCGGCCGCGCCATGGCCGTGGGCGCGGGCGACATGGGGGGAGCGACGGGCACTCTCCACACCACCCCTCGGCCAGGCACTGGCACGACTGGCACACAGGCATTCGTCGCACGAGAACAACGGAGTTGGGAGGCAACCTGGACCTGGGCCGGACAAAGGTGAGTGGATTGGGGCCATGGTGGGCGGCGGCACATGCACTGGGGCGCCCACCACCACCCGGGCATGTCGGCAACCACTTCGGCCAGGGGCGCCTTTCCTCAGGACAAGTCAGGGCAAGTCAGGGCAAGCCAGGGCACCGGCAGGGCATCAACCAATGGCCGCGTCCAGGGGAGGGCCGACCAGCAGCAGGGCTTGCAGGGGAGGGGGGAGGGGGGAGGGGGCAAGGGGGCCATGCTTGACCGGAGGAGCGGGCCCCTTGAGGGGGGTGGAGCAGGCAGGTGTCGCCCACACGAATGACCAATGTGTGTCGTCCGCAGCTCCAGGGGCAGGCACCTGTTACCCCCGGGCCTCGAGCCATGCCCAGTCCACCTGCAGCGTTCGCCGTGCTGTGGGACCTTGCGTTGGGACCCGCCCCGTCCTCCAGCAACAAGCTCAGTCTTCTCCCGGCCTGCAGGCGCACGATGGATGCCCGGGAGACCCAGGCAAGGCAGCCTGGAAGCCAGACAAGTCAGCGCACACGAGCCAGCGCAGACCAGCAGACCACAGAGAGGCCACCGCCCGCCCACTCACTTGACTTGGCTTGCCTATACCCACCCACCGGGCTCCTCATGCCGTGATCGATGGCGGCAGCAGCTCCGTCGTGCCACGCCTCGCAGATGGCGCCGGCGGCCTCGTCCCGTCCGGCACCCACCAGTGCCAGTGCCAGTGCCAGTCCAGTGCCACCACCACCTCCTTCAGCTGAGGAAAACCGCGCGTCCGTCGGTCCCTTTTTAGCCCTTCTGTCCCCCCCCTTGGCCTGGGCCTCTGATCTCCTTCTCCGATCTCTTTCCTTCCCACCGCAAAACATTCTTTCGCCCTCCTTCGACGACGTCCGTCAAGCAGGTCACGTTCATTCTTTCCAAAACAACAAACCCATCGCGAGCAGGACTATCTCGTGTCTTCACATTCCTTGTTCACACTGCTGCTGCTCCGCCACCGCGCAAAACCTGTTGACCAGATTCTGATACCCCCCTAACACGGCGGCGACAACAACAGCAACAACACATTCTCTACGTCCCAGACGGATTTACAACCACCCCTGACTTGACGACGCATCACTGTCCTTATTCAAACAACCAAGACAACAACTACAACTACTACAACAGACAAAATGAAGACCGCCGTCCTCGCCTCCGCCGTCTTTGCCGCGGCCGCTGTCGCCCAGCCTCACGGCCACGGCCACCAGCACAAGCACGCCGCCCGCGACCTCGTCACCGTTGTCGAGTGGGTGACGCAGACCGAGTACGTGACGGAGGTTGTCGACGCCTCCACCACCGTCACCCTCGGCGCCTCCCAGTCGTCGACGGCCCAGCCCGCCACGACGTCGGATGTCAAGCCCAACTTCTTTGAGCCGCCTTCGTCGTCGGCCGCGCCGCCTCCTCCGCCCACGACCACGTCGGTCGTGGCTCCTCCCCCGCCGTCTACGCCCACCACCAGCTCGGTCTACACGCCTCCTCCTCCCCCTCCGCCCCCGGCTACCACTTCCACCCCGGTCGCTGCGCCCTCGCCGCCTCCTCCTCCTCCCGTCGTCCAGCCTAAGCCCTCTACCCAGGCGCCTCCCCCTGCGAACTCGCCTCCGCCCAGCAACGGCGGCGGCAACACCGGTGGCTCTGAGACTTACAAGGGCGACATCACCTACTTCGCAATTGGCTTGGGTGCTTGCGGTACCGACATGAGCGGCAAGGGTGATTCTGCCTCCGTCGTCGCCCTCTCTGCGAAGATGATGGGCGCCGAGTCCAATGGAAACTCCTTCTGCGGCCGCAAGATCTCGATCAAGGCGTCCAATGGCAAGACCACCACCGCCACCGTCCAGGACAAATGCCCCGAGTGCACCAAGGAGAGCATTGATGTCAGCAACAAGGTCTTCATGGATCTCTTTGGCGACCTCGGTATCGGCCGCACCACGGTCTCTTGGTCCTTCCTCGACTAAGCGAATAAGGCACAAGCGGGGTTCGTGGCACCTCTCGCCATGCATCTCCAACGAATTTACGACATTGCAAAGGGTCATTTGGATATAAGTACAACCCGGCGTGGCATTGAAATCTTTTTGGATAAGGGTACAAGATGATATCAAAACAAGGACAATGGGCCAGACGGCCATGTCAAAAGGATACAAGGCGCCCACCGCCCGGTGCATAGACTGTTTCGAGAACTTAAGATTCCTTCTGTACATATATTTCACTTGAGCTTTTTCAATGGCAACGTTGAATTGGACCACATGTGCGCCACAATCTTCCCCGCGGCCGCGGCCAACAGGCCGTTGCATCTGGCCCCGAACAAGCATACACACGTGTGAACCAGGTTTTGAATCCGCAATTCTGCATCATACCTCAGCGTAGCATTTTTGAACATGTTGGCTCGGACACGGCTGCTAGGCCCCCGGGCGGCAGGGGGCCGACCGGGCTGGCCCGCGTCGACCTGTAAGGCCGGGCCGTTAGGCGCGCGGAAGCACGCTTATGGGAATAGATGCGCAAGGCCATGGATTCGGGTTGCATTCGCACTTGCATGACCATGGAAGCCGTGGAAATGGAAAGACGTATATATATGCAGCGGCACGGCGCCCCCTTGGCTCGCATCCCCTCTCGCGGCCTCGACGGTTCCCTCTCACACACCTCGCTGGCGGCGTCGCAGTCGCAGCCATCGACCATTGAACCGGCCATGTCCTCCGCATCGGCAGCTCAGACAACAACGACGTCGCCATCATCATCATCATCATCATCATCATCACCAGCATCACCAGCATCATCGACGTCAGCGACAGACATACGCCAGAACATAGGACCGCTCACGACCGAGTTCACCCCCGATTGGCGGTGCAGCGTGTGCTCGTTCGAGGGCACGGACAACAAGCCCAACTACTCGACCGAGTACTTTGAGCTATGCACGGCGTTCCGCAAGGAGCGGCTGTGCCCGTCGGTCGAGCCGCCCGCGTGCTTCCCGCACGTCACGGCCGTGTCGGACATTTCCATCGGCACCTTCTTCTACTCGCCGGGCCTGCACTGCCCGCAGGGCTGGAAGACGGTGGCGACGGTGACGGCCGGCCAGACGGACGTGTCGTCGCCGGCCGCCCCGTCCATCTCCGGCGTCGGCCTGGCCACGCTGCTCCCCGGCGAGACGGCCGCCGTGTGCTGCCCCAGGTGCGTTGCTGCTCTGTTACGGACAGGAGCTTCCTTGCCGGACGTTCCTTGCTCCGCCCTCGATGGGGTAGTGTACGAGTAAAACGCTGACGCCGGGAGCCCCCCTTGTCCGTCTCCAGCTCCCTCTCCTACGTTCGCCTGACGGGGCAGGGCCCGCTGGGCAACTTCTACCACTGCACCGCCAACGTGACGACGACGTCGTCGTACATGTACTGCGAGAACAGGACGGGCACGCGCGTCCTCGACAAGTCATACACGGGCGTGGGTAGCGACATCGCGTACACGTACCTGCAGCACGGCCCGCACGTCACGACGCTGCCGTTCCGGAGCGTGCGCGTCGAGGCCGCCAAGATCCAGCTCAACTGGCGCAGCCAAGACCGCCAGAGCCCCTCGAATTCCACGACGGCGGGTGGCGTCCGGGGCACCGACCCGACAGGCATCGTGCCGCAGACCGGCGCGCCGACGACCAGCGACGGTGCGGGCGGCGCGGCTGCGGCGACGGGTCCATCCTCGCTCAGCGGGGCCAGCGTGGCGGGCATCGCCGTCGGGGCCTCGTGCTTCGTCATCGGCGTGGGCCTGCTGGTCCTCGCGCTGTGGTTCCGGCGCCGCAGGAGGAGGAAGGCCGCCGCCGACGGCAGCGGCGAGAAGCCGCCCCTGACGCCGGGGCTCGGCGAGGGCGGGTTCCAAAAGGCCGAGCTGGCCAACACGGCGGCGACGGGGCGGGACCGGTTCCACAAGCCGGAGCTCGAGGCGCCGAACCACTTCGAGATGGACGCGAACCCGGCCACGTTTGAGCTCTACGGCGACGAGGAGTTTATACCAGGCGAACTGCCCGCAGCCGACGACGACAACGACAACAACCGCAACAACACCAACACCAACAGCAGCATGTACGAAAGCGCGGAGAGGAGGTCGAGAAAAGGTGGTGGTGTACACGAACGCGGCGCCGGTGTCGCACCAGCGGCCGGCCCGTCGCCGCCGACTCCGCTTCCGCTTCCGAGGGCCGGCGGGACGTCCGGGGACTCCGGGCGCGTCAACGCCCGGGCCACCGATACGGACCACCCGATGAACGCGGCGCGACCAACAACAACGCTCGCGCACGTACCACAGCGGAAAGCGATTCCCGGGAGGGGCACAGCCCTGCGTGCGCACCCACCGCCCTCGCACTCGCCCTCGCCCTCTCCACCACGTTCACATCACCACCAGCCACAGGCCCCAGCCCAAGCCCAGGCGGTCCCGTCCAGGCGCCGCGGCGGCTCCCGCCGCCCAGTGCCGAGGGCGACGGGCCCCGACCGCGGGAGTATAGAAGGCGGGTGGATATAGTACCTAGCTCGTGGCCGATGAGCCGGCGTTGGTCTGTACGGGGTAGGAATATAGTGGTTATATAGGGGCAGGTAGGATTGTCCCTTTTCGCATGCATTGCCTCTGGAGTTTCTATTATTTCGTTCTCAGGCAGGGTTGGATCTTGCGATGATATCTACGGAGTTTAACACAAGCCGTATACACCGGTGAGGGTCTTACCAGGGCGGTTTGCATGCATGCATGATCATACAAACATACGATTACATATACACGGGCCGGGGGGGGGGGGGGGGGGGGGGGGGGGGGCATCGGCAAGATCGGATCTTGAAAAAGGCAGAAGAAGCACATCATCACCAGGGTGCATGGTTCGTTTCCCGCGCAAGGTCAAAGACTATTCTCATTGCGCCGCGCTGCGCCGTGCAATACTCGTTCATACTTCGTACGCCGTGGGCAGACAACCTGGCAGCCAGTCTCCGGCGTGACATTGCCCCAGGCCCTGCCATGACCCCATAAACCAGGATGCGCCTGCGCCTGCGCCTCGCCTGAATCCCCCTGTCTTCCCCTGTGCTCCGGTGCCCCGGTGTGCCCCGGTGTGGCCCCTCTCATTACCGAGCGACGACGACTGACATCGTCGACACGACCAGGATATGACAAACAAACGCACAAACGGAACGTCCCGCCTCGGAACCACCACCACCACCACCACCCGCGCCTTGGCGAGCGGTGGCCCGTGAATACATACGATAGATACGGACGGGACCCCATCAAAGTCCGCTTTTCGCCGCCAGTGTGTACAGTACTAGTATGCCTACGAGTAGTCCGTACTGGACGTCTTGTAATCTTACAGAAGGCTGAGCAGCTCCTCGACGTAGCGCCTCGTGTCGACGCCGATCCCCTGCGCGAGCTTCCCTGCCCCGTCTGCGCCACCCCCTTCGCCCGTCGCGACGCCGCGGAACCCAACGTGGTCGCTCGCCCGGCGGATCAGGAAGATTTCCTTGTCCACGTCGGGCGCGCCGGCCTCTTCGCCCCCGTCGCCCTCGTCCTCGTCGTCGGCGTCGCTCCCTCCCCTTCCCCCCGAGCCCGTCGCCGGCGACGACGCCCCCGAGGACTCGTGTATCGTGGACAGGTTCGCGCTGCTGCTGCCGCCGCCGCCGCCGCCGCCACTACGCGTCTCGCCGTCCCGCGCCCGCTGCTGCTGCTGCTGCTTGAGCAGGCGCGTCCAGACGATCCACCACCCGCGGCTCGTCTTGTGCGTGCGCTCGAGGTCGCCGGGCCTCGCGTGCGTCGCGGCGTGGATGTTGAGGAGGTGGAGGTGCGTGTTGATGGCGTCGGCGCGGGACCACGAGTCCGACGACGCGAGCTCGGGGATGTTGGGGATGGTCGAGTGCACCGTCAGCGACGGCGGGTCCCAGACGAGGTTGTAGATGCCGTCCGGCGCCGACGACGAAGCCGCCGCCGCGTCCTGCCGCCCGGGGCGGTACTTGGTCGACGCGATGAGCGACCTCTTCAGCGGCGCCAGCTGGTAGTGCAGCGAGCGGTACAGCGCGTCCCACGCCAGCGAGTCGGTGCGCAGACGGAAGAGGAACGCAAACACAAAGGGACGGTTGACGTAGACTACGACGCGCAGCTTCTCCGCCTTGTTGAGGTCGTGCGAGTTGTACCCCGGCATCATGCTGCCGACGACTTGCGAACGGTGGTGGATGCTGCCCGGATGGCCAAAGTCACGAACTACGGTGGCCTCTGTTCGCCCGCTGCCTGGGCCGGACTCAAGCTCGACATGCAGAGTGCGGAGCACGGTCCGTGAGTTGTGCTCGGAATCCGAGTCGGATGAGTTGGCGCTGGCATCGGGGTCGCCTTGGGCCTCCTCCTCGATCTCGCCCTTGAGGCCGATGAGGTAGTGCCCGGCGGCCTCGGCTGAGGATGTCCGCCGTGGGAGACTCGGGCGGGAGACTCGCGGAGTGTCCTTGGCCTCCGGTGCCACGGCCCTGTCCTCGGAAATCGTCTTGGCGGGCTGAGCGCTGGATGAGTCGCTCGATCCTCCGCCCGGTAACGTCCAGTACGAGCCGTAGCCGAGCTTCATGTAGCTGAGCATCTTGTCCAGCTTGCCTTCCTCTGCTTCCGTCGCGTCCTTGCCATCACCCGGGGCCACAGGCGGCGGCAGGGTCTGCACGACCGTTTGTTTCCTGTCCTTGTTCGATTCCGGATCAGCGAGCTTGGTGTCTTTCCTCGCCTTGGCACGGCGAACCGACGTCGGGCTGTCTATGACGCCGTATGCGTGCTCGCCCCAAGTATACAGATCTTCCATCCAGTGGGAGACGTCCTTGATCGACTTCCTCGACAGGGCTCCGGTTCCGAGAAAGATGGCACCGTCCTCGACCGCCGGTTCGTGACCAGTGCCAAGCCAGTGTTCATGCTGGTGGAGGGGGTGGTGCTCCTCCTCCGTGTCCTCTTCGTCGCCAAACTTGGAGACAACAAGGTCGACGAGGCCCTCTATCCTACCCACGAGGCCCTCGAGCACCTCGCGCTCGCCGCTGCCACGGTCCTCCTCGCCCACGCCAATGCCAAGCTCGCCCGACGCGGCGAGGTTGATGCCCCAAAGATGTCCCTGGCCGGGTTCCCGCGCAGCATGACGCTCCAGGTGGACAGGTAGAGGTCCCAGTAGCGGCTCAGGACGGCAACGAACTTGGAGCGGCGGCAGCGGACAAACAGCGCGCTGAGGGACGAGGCGTGATGCATGAGGAAGATCCTGTGGGCGCGGAGCAGGTCCCGCAGCAGCAGCGCCGCCGGCTTCATGTCGCGGGACGAGTACTCGTAGCGGCCCTCGGCCGAAGCGGCCTGCGGCTGGGCGGCGGCCGACTTGGTGGGCAGGCGCGGCGGAAGGGGCGCCTTGGTGAGGTCGACGCTGGCGACGATCCACCAGCCGGGCTCGAGCTCCTGCATGACGACGCGGGCGCGCTCCGTGTCGATGGCGTCGACGGGGGCGCCGTCGGCGAAGCCACGCGAGAAGCCCACCATGCCCTGGGCGAGGCCGATCTGGCGGAGGCGCTCATGACGCTCCTCCTGCGAGACGGCGTCGGTCGGGCGGCCGCGCGTGCCCCTGCGTCTGCGCTTGCGGCCCTGGCTGGCGGTCTGCTGCTGGGTGGTGACGGAGGCGTAGTAGACGATCTGGTCGTCGATGGTGTCGTCGGTGGTGCCGAGCGAGGGGTTGAAGATGGCGAGGAAGCCGAGCTGCGCGGGGACGGCGCTGGCGTTGGCGTTGGCAGCCGACGCCGATGCCGATGCTGAGGCCATCGTGGCCCCCGAGGGCGGATGGTTGAAGGCTGATGGTTGAAGACTCAAGGTTGGCGGCGGCCGGTGGAGGAGGCAAGGCGTCCCGTCGCGCTCAACGGCGAGCCGCGGCGGGAGGGCAGTCAATCAGCCCGTGACGCAGGGGCATGCAGCGAAAGCCCTGCCTGCGCGCGAGCCCGCACGATGTTTTGGCAATTATAGTTGGATGAGGCCCGCGGGCTGGCGGGCGGTGGGTTGGCGTTGGCGACGAGGTGGTTAAAAGCCAAGGCCGAGACGGCGGCGGGCGCGGCGGTGGGTGGGGTGGGAGGATGATGTAAAGGCCAGGCTAGGGCGCCCACGTTGCGTCACACTCAAATCGATCACAGCCAGCCGGGTTGAGCCGCAGGTTGTAAGTTGGGACCCCTACCAAGTACAGGCGCCAGCCTCTGCGCGCTGCCTCTGCCCTGCCATCTCGGCGACTCTGCAACCTGCTCTGGGTCTACTACCTCCACCTCCACCTCCGCCGTCCACGGCCGCCGTCACCCTCGCGCGCGCTCGCAAGTGATCGACGAGTGAGATGTGGGACGGGTCCCTTGATCGTCTCATAATTCCCGATCTCACTACCTGCCAAGATTCGCCTCTCATCGCCGCCGCGACACGAGGTCACTTACACCCTTACCAGCGTTACCCGAGCTGCCTCTCTCTGTCCCCCACACGCATCAAGATCTGGTCGCGTGCTAGGCTGCTAATAGTCAGCAGGTGTCACGCAGAAGGAGAGAGACTCTGATTGAATTTTTTTTTCTTTTTTTGGGGCGGCGTATGGCCTTTGAATTGGCCCCTCTCCTTGACCTCGACGCCAGCTTATTGGAGCCATTTTTGTAAGTGAGAATACCCTTTGTAAGTGAGAACGTCATCACGTACACGGGTCTAGCAGGGGGCATGCCCAACCTGGGTTCTATTCGCGTGCGATTGCACGGTCTGCTTCAACAACATTTATCGCTCATTTTCCAACAATTATTGCGGATTGGCCCATTCGTACTAGACACGATGCCGCCCAAGCCCATCCTCCACATTCAATGGCATCGCAACTACTTCGTACTTGGTACAGTCCCCCTGACTCTGTGGACGCCAATTGAAGCTGCCAGCGGCGGCACTAGTAGCACCTCCAGCACGGCACATGTCTCACGCCTGCCTTGGGCGCGCTAGTCTCGACTATGCGTCCGCCTCACTGACATGCCACCGCGGCGCCAACCCATCGCCGTGTAAGCTCCCGACTGCGCTGCCACCGTCGCCCGTCACGGCGCCTTCGCTCCTCACCGAGACGACGTCGTCGACGACAGCGCGCCCACGTCCAATGGATGGCCTCAATCCAACAACGGTCGTCTGACGGACCCCGTTCGGATCCATCCCGCGACATGGATTCCCAGATTGCGTGATGCCGACCTCGGGCGCTCCCCCACCGGCGTCTGTCCCAAAACGGCAATTATAAATGCCCGCCGGGCTTCACTCTTCGTCGTCTCGCTCTCCCTCCCTTGACTTCGGGCATCTGCCATCGCCACCATGTCGCTGCCCATCCACAGCGAGCCCGCCGCGGAGTCGCCTCCACGAGCCGACGACGAGAAGCGCCCGCACTCGCTGCAAGTCAGCAATGTCCCGCAGCAGCAGCAGCAGCAGCAGCAGCATGGCGAGGACGGCGGCGGCGTCGTCGTCGTCGTCGACGACCTCCCGCGGCAAAAGTGGTACCAGTGGTTCTCGCCCGGCGACTCCCCCGAGGAGCGGCGCCTCGTCCTCAAGCTCGACGCCCTCATCCTCGTCTTCGTCTTCCTCGCCTACTGGGCCAAGGTGCTCGACCAGTCCGCCGCCGCGACCGCCTATGTCAGCGGCATGCGCGAGTCGCTCGGCCTCTACGGCAACGAGCTCAACTACCTCAACACGTCGTACATGGTGGGCTTCGTCGCCCTGCAGATTCCCCTGACGCTGTTGGTAAGAAAGGACTTGCCCTTTGCTCTCTTTATGACTCCGTCTCCTTATCCAAGGACATTGTCATTTCGTTGCCAGTGACGGTGTGAGTGAGGGTGATGGTTATATACATACACCATATATATATATATATATATATATATATATATATATATCAAGGGTGAGAGACAGAGACAGAGGGACGGGAAGATACAGAGAGGGAGAGAGGAGAGAAAGAAAAAGTTGCCCTGACTCTCGACGCAGATGACGCGCTTCTCCGCCAGCTACTTCCTCCCCGGCGCCGACCTCGTCTGGGCCGCCCTCACCCTCGCCCAGTACAAGGCCACGTCCGCCTGGCAGCTGTACATACTGCGCTTCCTCGTCGGCGCCGCGGGCAGCCTCTTCTTCCCCGGCGTGCAGTGGTACCTCGGCTGCTGGTACAAGCGCTCCGAGCTGAGCCGCCGCGCCGCCCTCTTCTTCGTCGCCAGCCAGGTCGGTGGCATGAGCGCCGGCTACATCCAGACGGGCGCCCACGCCGGCCTCGACATGCGCCACGGCATCGAGGGCTGGCGCTGGCTGTACATAATATGTTCGTCTCTCTCCCGTCCTTCACCACCACCACCACCACCACCACCACCACCACGGCCATCAACCAGCCGCGTCCTCCGGTCGTCTCGTGTGAAGCTAGCTTCCGGTATGCTAATGACCTCCCGCTCTCCGCCTCCAGGCTTCTCGTGCACCTTCCCCGTCGCGATACTCGGCTTCGTCACGCTCCCCGGTCAGCCCGACAAGCCGCGGACGCTCTTCCTGTCGTCGCGCGAGGTGCAGCTCGCGCGCGACCGCATGGCCGCCGAGCACCGCGAGCCGCGCCGTCCCCTGACCCTCGCCGTCGTGCGCTCCGTGCTCGCCGGCTGGCACTTCTGGGTCCTCGTCGCCTTCACCTTCTTCTTCTCGCAGGCCGACGGCGTCTCCGCCAACAGCGGCCTGCCGCTGTGGCTCAAGGCGCGCGGCTACGGCGTCGAGGCCATCAACACCATCACCACCGTCTCCCCGGCCGTCACCATCGTCGCGTCGCTCGTCTGCGGCGTCCTGTCCGACGCGTACGACGCCAAGGTGCCCCTCATCGCCACCACCGCGGCGCTCAACATCTTTGCGGGCATCGTCCTCGCCGTCTGGGACGTCCCCACGGGCCTCAAGTTCTTCGCCTTCTTTCTCGCCGGCTCGGCAAACGGCATTGCCGGCGTCATCTACGCGTGGGCCAACGAGATCTGCGCCGGAAACGCCGAGGAGCGTGCCATAGTCATCAGCAGCATGAATACGATCGGCAACGTCTTTGGCGCCTGGCTCCCCCTCTTGTAAGTCGACCCGAAGTGATCCATCGGAATATTGTGGCTGACAGCGACAAGCATGTGGAAGACGGTCGACGCACCACGATACCTTATCGGATACAATTGGACCATTGCCCTTGACGTCTGCATGATCGGGATGCTCTTTGTTTTGCGGTCCTTTTGGAATAGAGAAAAGAGACAAGCCTCGCCAGTGACGCATACAAGCGTGAGTCTGTAGCGAGCAGAAGGGAACACAACGTCTGTATTTGACAGTCATCGGCATTCAATCTCCACCGCTACTATCACACTCCATGACATATCCTAGTCTAATCACTAATAAAACTATTGCAATACGTGTGTCAATTGAAATCTGACGCTGGCCCGCTATCTTCTATGCCCTCGCATGGAGCACCATGTAAACTCCACCTACGAATCGTGACATGCACCTCTAGTCTTGCCTCCATTGGTGACTTTGTCCCTCGCCGCACAAGCGTCCGTCATTATCATTCCAGTCACCTTCTCACTTGGTATTCCACGTGCTGTACAGCGTCTGCGTTCTCGGGTCCATCGTCTGCCGCCTCCGCACCAGGTAATGCCCCTCGGCCTCCTCCAGGTTCCGCTCCTTCTCGCTCTCAGCATTTCGGAGCGCCTCCTTGTCCTTGAGAATGCGGGACTTGTCGCGTTTCTGAACCCACAGCCATAGGAAATAGAGCACAAACGTCACGAGGGTAAGTGGTATGGTGATGGCCCAGTAGAGTCGGAACTGTGGCGTCGGTCGTACCCCAATATCGCTGCCATGCTTGTCTACCTCGTCCCAGTCGAAGCAGCCCGTCGAGAAGAGAGCCGAGATGAAGCTGCCCGGCAGGAAGAACATGGTCACAACGGCCAGCGTCTTCATCGAAGACGAGTCTCGATAGCTGTGATAGGCGATTGTGTGAGTGGCTTGGGAGAGCGCAAGGTTGTGTAGGCTGTCCTGCTGCGAGATGATGCTAAACAGCTGTTCATGGGGCGTCAGTGTCAAAGGTCTTCAAGAGTCGGAAAGTCAGACTTACCGCAGCTACCTGCACCTCGGTCCTCTTGAGAGTGTATTCGGTATCCAGAAGCTGGTTCTTTTGCCGTTCTTTAAGTAGATTGACGTGTGATTTGAGCAGATCACAACCTTCCTGCAAAGACTGCTCTGCAGCGAGGGTGCCTCCGCCTTGAGCCTGTGTCTGCTGCATGCGGCCTTCCTCTTCAGCGACCATTCTAAGGATCCAGTCCAAGACCCTCTCCAGGGTTTTGGTCTTCCTCATCGTGCTGGCAAGCTTGGCGGCGCTCCCGCTAGTCTGAGCCGACAGCTCGCCCAGCTCTTCCTCAGCCGGCTTGTCTGCCTGCCTGCTGTTGAAGGTAGAGTACCCCGTGCGCTTTTCCACTTTGCGAATCTGCACCTTGATGTCTCCGTTCGACTTGTCAATCTGGGTACCCAGTAGGAGCGCAAGGGCCAACGCTGGGAACATGGCATTTCTGCAGATGCTCAGATCCCACGGCATGTTCAGGCACTGCTGCAGGCCGGCCTTTTCATCCCTCTGCACGAACATGATGCAATTTGTGACGGGATCGGGCCCATCAGGTGTGGTCGACCGGGTATGTGACCATATTGCGGCCAACTTTGGGATATAGCAGATGGAGTATGCTCGGCTGTCTAATGCCGGGTCTGCAGAACGTGGAGGAAAGGCCGTCACGCCTGAGATGATGGAGCGCGAGTATCCGTGCGCCAGTTTAAGGCCGAGCTTGTCCAGAAGCTCATCGCGAACCGCATCGCAAATGTTGATGGCCTTGTCCTGGAAGCTGACGTCGGCCCAAATGACGCGCAGCACGACCGATTCCTCCTGGTCGCCGAGGCCGCGTTGTCGCTGAGACAGCCAGCGATTGATGCCGCCCGCCTCGACGGTATGGCCTCTGGTCAAGATCTTGCCCGATGTCTTCTGGAGCCAGAGCTCGGTGACCTCGAACGATGTCTCGTCCGTGGATCTGTTCTTCCACTGGTCGAGGAAGCTCAGGTTTTGGTAGATGTCCTCCATGGCCGGGAATGACCGTGTGTTGCTTGCGTCGCGATCAGAGCGCCGTGGTCTCTTGAGTCTTGAGCCTCAGTGTGAGACGGGGTAAGGCATGCTCAGTCGATTCGCGCGCGGGAGGTGCGGGCATGAAATACGGCTCGGGGCTGAAGCGGGAAGGATACAAGTGTGAGGCTCTCCCGGTCTCGATTCGAAGCTGGACAAGTAGCATCGCGGCTGCTGCTGAACTACAGGGGACGTGCATAAGCGCCATGCCACATATTTGGCAGCCATCGGCGCAGCGGCCTCAACGCATGCTCGCGAAGTCGTACAAAGCGCCACGAGGCGCCACCCGTTTTGGCTGCCGACTTGCGCATTTCACGAGACGCGGGTCGACTCATGGCTGGTGGCTGGTCACGCCCATGCCTCTTCCGCAACGTCTAGCCTCGGCACGGGGGCGGTCAGGACGGCATCGTGGAGGCAGCGCTGCTCGTTTTCCCTGCGGGGAAGACATGGATAAGCAGGCAGAGGCTAGATCTGTAGAAAAGGCGTTGCCAGAACCAACGGTCACGCAGTCAGGTGGCAGAACGACGGAGGCTGTGCAAGCCGCTGCTGCAGGCTGCGATGCTCGCCACTGCCCCATGACACGCGAAGTGTAAATATCACGAAAAGTGTGAAGTGACTCGAGGGGCTGCAGGCAAGTGCCAGAATCTCTCATTTCGTCTCGGTCCGTCGTGGTTTGACAGATGCATCGATGAAACGAAACAAGCATGCGCCCCGAGGCCCCTGCTGGGAGCTTGGGAATATTATTATCATGGTCCGTGCCATGAGAAAGACCCGGTCGCAGGCGCAGAGGCTTCTGGAGCTGATGTTGCACGTCGCGCGTCTCCGACCGGCCGCAGCGGATTCGCGATTCGCAGGGATTGTCATTGGTGTCGTGATGTTTACAGGATTCGGACTCTGGAGGCGAAGGGAGGAAGGCACGAAGTATGTTCAGCGCGGATTTGGGCTGGCGCAGAAGAGGAGGCAGCATCGCTCTCGCACTTGCCCTGTCCACCAAGATATCTAAGGTGAGCAAATGTCACTTGTATTGGCAGCAGAAGCACAAATAAAAGCTTTGCCCTGCAAACCACACCTCCCTCGCTCGCTTCAACACCAAGAGCAGCAGCAGAGCCGCATCATGAACCAGAGTTCAAACTTCAGACAAACAGATTCCGGGTGCCAAGCCCGCGAGCCGATCCGTCTCATGCTCCCCGCGACTCTCTCCACTGTTCGCGCGCCCCTCCGGCGTCCGCAGCAGCAGCCACCTCGTGGCCCATCCAATGCCACCAGCCGTTCCTGAACCCTGGATCCTGACTTGCCTGACATCCTGAATCCTGATTGCTCCTGCGCAGCGGCAGCAGCAGCAGCAGCCCCGCCCGCGCCGGCAAAGCTGCTCAGCCCCAATGGCTGAAAGCTGTCTCCATTGAGTCCATTCCTTGTTGGAGCAACGGCAGTGTCTTTTACCCTGTCGTGGAGGCGGCAATCAAGGCCCACGGCTGCCTGCAGGCATTGGCGTCCGCGAGGTCCCTGGTTCTGCCGGCTAAGCCTCCGCTCTTACGACGCCCCGTTCCCAGACGCAGGAGCCGAGCTGAGCTCAAGTGTTCGTTGGATGGTCAACTGGTTTTTGCGCGGTTTGGGGGCCTCTCGATACCTTGATGCTCTACATACGTCATTTCTGACATGCCGCCGCTTCGACAACAACCACAACCACGACGGTAACCACCTAGCCACAATATTCTCTCGCAGTTCTTCTCCGCTTCCCGTGCTCCTGCTCCCGCTCCCGCTCCCGCTCCCGCCGTTGACGACTTGCGCACGCCTAGCAGCAGCAGCCCCGGCACGCCCAACATGGAGCCCTTCACAAAGCTCAAGCGTCGGTCCACCGACCTGATGCACCAGGTTCAGCAGAACCTCCCCGCCATGCCGCAGATGCAAATGCCTCTGCTGCGCCGCCAGTCAGAGTCCCAGTCGCAACCACCTCAGTCGCCCAGGGACAAGCACGGCCTCAAGGGCACGTGGGAGCGCATCGACATCCCCGCCTTGCCGCGCTCTTCGCACTCCCTCAATGTCGTCTACGGCTCGGCCTATGTCTTTGGCGGCGAAATCAACCCCCGCGAACCCGTCGATAATGACATGCACGTCATCCGCCTGCCGTTTAGCAGCGCCGGCGCCGACTACTACAAGGTCAAGGCAAAGGCCGCGGCCCCCGAAGAGCAGAAGCCCGACACGGAGCAAGATCGCGGCGATGGAACGGAGGGCTCCATGACACCCAGGGCCGGACTCGACGAGGTGCCGCTGGAGGGGAGCTCGCTGAGCAAGGGGAAGGAACCGGCCACGGATGTGAAGCCGGACCTCGGCGATGTCCCGGCCCCTCGAGTTGGCCATGCTACGGCCGTCATCGGATCGCGCATCTTTCTGTTTGGCGGAAGAGGCGGCCCAGACATGAAGCCGCTTGAGGAAGCCGGTCGCGTCTGGGTGTTCGATACCCGCTCGTGCACCTGGACATACCTCGATCCCGTCCCGGCCGTCAAAGGCGGCGCCATAATTCCTCACCCGGCGCCTCGAAGCTATCACTGCGCGACCGCCACGGACCACCCTCAAGATCCAGTCTCCTCGCCCGCGCCCAAGGCCAAGACCTGGCGGCAGTGGGTGCTGGGCGACACCTCCCGCACCGGCATTCCGCAGGACCCCATCGTCGGCAACGTCGCCGAGGACGCGGTAGATCAGGAGTCGGACGGCTACGGCACATTCTTCGTCCACGCCGGATGTCTTGCCAACGGAGATCGCACCAGCGACCTCTGGGCGTTCGACGTTCGCGCTCGCACGTGGAAGGAGCTTCCTGCAGCGCCCGGCCCATCCCGTGGTGGGACGGCGATTTCCATCAGCAAAAGCAGGCTCTTCCGCTTCGGTGGCTTTGATGGAGAAAAGGAGATTGGCGGGCAGCTCGATTTCCTCCATCTCGAGCTCGACACGTTCAACGACCGCACGACCAAGAGCGAGATCTCCATCCATGCCCGTCCCGGCGGGTGGCAGACCATCATCGCAGACAACATCGACGCTTCATCCACTGAGATCCCGGTCGAGTCGATCCAGCCTTGGCCCGCGGCCCGAAGCGTCGCCTCCCTGCAGGCCCTCACCATCGGCGGCGGCCGCGAGTACCTCGTCCTGAGCATGGGCGAGCACAGCCCCAGCTCCGACGGCCACGCGGGCGCCGGCACCTTCTACAGCGACGTGTGGACCTTCCAGGTCCCGCCGCTGGGCATGTCGGCGGCGAGCCTGACGGACGCCATGCTGCAGGCCGTCGGGAGAAAGACGGGCGAGGGCAGGTGGACCAAGGTGCCGACGGGCCCGTACGACGATGAGGCCGACGACGGCGAGCCCTCGCCCAGAGGCTGGCTGGCGAGCGCGCCGATGACGGACGTCGAGGAGAGCGGCATCGTCATCTGGGGAGGCCTAGGTGAGGACAACAAGCGCATAGGGGATGGCTGGATCTTGAGGCTGGGTAACTAGCCCCCTCCACAACATGTAGTTGCAACGGGCAAGACTGTGTACTGTCAGCGCATGACGGATGTTTCTGTAGCCTTTGGCGAGACTGTCTACGAAGAGTCGAACGAAATGAAAAGCGTAAAATCTCGTCTATACCTCGTGGTATTTCAACAGCGTTATGTACAATGAAACCTGCGCTCTCCGTTGCCGGTTTCATGCCCTCCCCGTGACAAAATGCTCTCCCATGACGTCCTACACGTTTCTCCCTCTCTCCCGCCCCAGCGACACACGAATATTCTACAGGTCCGACCTCGTCTTCTCGACGCCCCACGGCTCTTGCAACAGGTTCGTCTGGCCGTTGCTGTTCTCGCACGTGTGCCGGCCGGTGAGGGGGCCCGCGGCGGGGACCTTTGCGGAGGAGGAGGACGAGGCGCCGACGGCGGAGGCGCTCTCCTTGAGGGCCGTGAGGAGGGCGACGGTGGTCTCGGGGGTGAGGTCCTCGTAGTAGTCGTCGTTGATCTGGATCATGGGGGCGTTGACGCAGGCGCCGAGGCACTCGACCTCGATGAAGGTGAAGAGGCCGTCCGGGGTGGTCTGGCCCTGCTTGATGCCGAGGTGCGAGGTGATGGCCTTGACGATGGCGTCGGAGCCGCAGCCGCCTAGTTGGCAGGGAGTCTGAGGGTTTTGGCAGCAGTCAGTCTACGGAATAGCTCAACAACGCCGAGCAGCAGTCCCACAGCCGCATGCCCGGAGACGGGACAATTCGAACAGTGCAGTCGAGGCCTCACTCAGAGGTGGGCGGGCAATCAACTGGGGACAAGGGGGAAAGGCGGGCGTACCGTGGTGCAGGCCTGGACAAAGAACTTGCCGACGGGCTCGCGGTTGTACATGGTGTAGAAGGAGGCGACCTCGTAGACGCGCATGGGGGGCATCTCGAGCAGGCGGGCGACCTCGTTCATGACGCTGATGCTGGTGAAGCCGTGCTGGCGCTGGCCGAGGTCGAGCAGGGGCATGACGGCGGCCTTCTTGTACTGCTCGGGGTACCGCTTGAGGATCTCGGCGATGATGGCCTCGTTCTGCTGGTTGAACTTGAAGGGGATGTCGGGGTTGTTGTTGGCGCTATTTCGGTGCTGTTCCGTGGAGATGGGTTTCCGTTAGCGATCTAGTCCCCGCCGACGGAGCTGCGCGGCCGGTATCACGCCAATTGCCCCCTTCGCTCGCATCGCAGAGTTCGAATTGAGCAGCAGCAGCAGCAGCAGTAGCAGCGGGCTGCCGTGGCAGTCGGAGCCAAAGGGGGGGGGCGACGAGGCTTACCACTTGGAGGGTGTCGCTCGGGCGGCAGGCCGTGACGGACATGGCGCGGGACTGGACCTGCTGCTGGACGCGGCAGCGGCCGGCGGCGCGCGAGGCCGTCCGCAGGGAGGCGCGGAGGAGGAAGGGCGTCATCTTGCTCGCCATTGTCGGGGACCGCGACGGCGGAGAACGGAGAGGTCGTCAATTGGGAGGCGGGAGAGGTGGTGGGTGGGTTGGCGAGGGCGTCGTCGACTGGCGAGGCGAGAGAGAGAGAGAAGAGAGCGCAGCTTTCGAAATGTCGACACTCGCCTTCCGTGGTCCCGGCCGGTAGGCTGCTTGCAAAATGGGTGGCGCTGATTGGACGCTCGGGTGAATGCCGGGAAATTGCCATCTCAGTCTCACCTTGCGCTGAGAGGCGAGAGGGCCAGCTCGATTCCTTGACTTGGTCATTGCACTTGCCCGCGAACAGAACCGGGCTGCAGGTGGCTTAGTCTGGCCGAATTGACGGTGAGATTTGTCGATTGTGTCAATTGAAGTCTTACAGCATGTTGGGTGGTGCTTCTGAGGTCTTCAGCGCTCACACGTGTGTACCCGAATGGCGCGATTTACAGTGATCGCGGGGCCAACAAAAACGGACCTTGGCTGTCGCTGGCAGGCCACAACCACAATCCTCCCCGCCAAACTCCGACTTCGCCGCTCAATTTCGGCCAACACTCACAATCCAATATGCCATCATGCCCGCATCACGGAATGCTATCAGTGACCAAGCGCTCTTTTAGGGGCTATGATGCTTGTCGACGAGGTGTGTATACTGCCGGCAGCCCCCAAAGCTGGTAAGCCCCAATTGCTCTGGTGGGCTCATGACTCTCATCCATCCGAGAATGACTTCAGGTGAGAACAGATCCACACATATTGACTTGATGCATGTATGCTGTGCTTGAGTTCAGTCGTGTCTCGTCTAGACTTGGAGTCCAATTCAATCGAAATCTGCACAATATATACTGTAGCTGTCGTAAATTCCCCAGGTCCTCTCAGTCTCAAGTCCCTCGTCTATGCCCGAGACTCATACTTCGTACCGCGTCACTCAACGGGCAGCGCCCTGAGCATGTCCTCCTTGGTCCTCGGCATGTCCATCTCGCTCGCCCTCTCCGCCCTGTCCGCGCTCGGCGTCCATGCGCGCGGCAGCTGCACGCCGCCCTCCTTGCCGAGGATCATCTCCGCGACGGCGATGCCGCACCGCGCCGCCACCGGCATGCCGTGGCCCGTGTATCCCGCGCTGATCCATAGGCCCTGACCCTCGCTCTCGGCGTCGCTGTCGCCATCGTTGCCGCTGCTGCTTCTGCTCACCAATGACGGCGGCACACGTCCCACCCACGGGTGCTGGTCGCGCGAGTAGCCCATGATGCCCGTCCACTCGTACGCCGCGCGCAGCTCCTCCGGGTCGTCCGCGTCCCCGGGCAGCAGCTTGACCGTGTGCGCCAGCGACCTGTGCAGCGCGCGGCTGATGATGGGGCTGATCGTGTCGTCGCGCGAGATGCCCTCCTCCCACCCCGGCGCCGCGAGCCGCTGCCCCCCTAGCACGAGCGACCTGTCAATCGGGCGGCGTGGCGGCGGTGAGGAGCGCGTCCCGTTCCGCTCGTTCCCTTTCACTTGCGTGTCTTCGGGCCCTCGGTGGATCAGATACTCATCCGATGCCTCGAGCCAGACGTAGCTGTGCGCCAGCTGCTTGGCTCCCGCAGGTGGCTCCAAGGCGCATACCTGCCCACGAACAGGTACGATGAGGCCCGTCATCTTGGGGAGCAGGTAGGATGTGTATGCGTTGCTCGCAAGGAGCACGTCTTTCGTGCAAACCTGCCCCCTTGACGTGTGCACGATCCACGACGAGCCACATCTCTGCAGGTGCTCTACGGGCGTCTTCGTCTGCAGGTTAAACGTCTTCGGCGCATTCTCCTCCAGCAGGCGCTCCAGCAGCCACGCCACCAGCTTGTAGGGCCAGCACTTGGCCGCCTTGGGCTGGTACACGGCGCCCAGGGCCTCGGGGATGCGCTGCGCGACGAGCTCCTCCTTATCCAAGATGAGGACGGCCTTATCGCGCAGGTCGTCGTGCCGCTGGAGGCGCTTGATCTGCGTCCGCGCTGCGTTGAGCAGGTCCTGCGAGAAGATGGCGTTCACCCCGCCCACGACGTGCCAGTCGCAGGGGATGTCATACTTGGCGACGAGCTCGTCGATGAGGTCGAACGTGGCCAGCTCGAAGCGAGCGACCTCGGCGGTGCTGCTCCAGACCTGCGGCTGGCAGTGCCCGCCGTTCTGCGATGTCGGGGGTCAGCTCTCCGCTCTCAGCCAGCCAGCCAGCCAGCCACCACTCGCTCAGGATCATGAAAAGAAACGACGACGACGACTCGCAAGACACAATCGGCAGCGAAAAGAAAAAAGAGCCGCGCGAGGGAGGTGTCAGGCGGTCGGACGAGACGGGGAGAGGACGGAAGGAAGGGAGAGAGAGGGAGAGACTTACACGCCCCGTCGCGCCCCAGCACGCCTCGCGGGCCTCGAGCATCAACACGCCCCTGCCGCCCGCGACTAGCTCCCGCGCCGCAAACGCGCCCGTGATGCCGCTGCCGATGACGACGACGTCTGCCGTGTGCGGCAGGTCCGCGGTGCTCCGGTGGCCCAGCAGCTTCTTGGACGGCTCGCGGTGCCAGTACGAGCGCGTGCTGCGCGGCGTCGGCAATTCGGCCTGGCCGTCCTGCAGTGACGAGGCGGTCATTGCGGCGGTGTTGACTTGTCTGTCTACCTGATAACCACGACAGAGTTGTCGTGTATCAGATTAAAAGAGTACGAATGCTTTGTTGCGGAGCTGCCTTGGCGCACGGGTTTTATAACGGAGCAAGTTTGATACGGTCGGCAGTTGCTGGTTGTGGAATCGGGCACCTCACCCGGTGAGCAGCCCCTCATCTGGGAGACCGGTGGGAAGCTCTAAGCGTACCCGACGCTGCACCACCTCCACGTCACGACTTACGATCAAGACGCGCAAGTCCGACGACAGTTGGTTTCGCCATTCCCCTCCACGCCGCAACGTCGCATATGCACGCTAATGAGTCAGAGTATAGGAGGTTCAATCCATTTCTTCGTTAGAATCGTGAGCAACAAATCAGACCGGCTTCGGGAGGAGCCCCGACCATCTACCTGCTGCGACGAGCTCTCTCTACCAATGTCTCTCGCTTGACACCAAAAGCGCCGAGTGTCTACTACCGGTACAAAGCCGAACCCGCTCCTGCTAAGCTCATCGTGTAGTGTCTTGCCCGCCTTCCTCCACGACCTCGCCTACTCTGTACACGCGGTCTCAAGTCCTTGAGCCGCACTCCTCCTCCCCTGCCACACTTCGACTGAGACAATGCCTCTCCAGACCGACACCATTCAGAGATGCATGCCCCCGGCATTTTGCGCTTCGAGAGACTGTCCGGAGCGAGGGTCTGGTGCCCACCGCGTCTCTTCAAAGCCCATCAAGGGGGCACATCTCCTCAACAACAAAGGAAACCATCTTGTCGTCATGTGTCGTGTCCTCGTCGTCCAGTGCATAACTTCCGTGCCTTCGTCGCTTCAAACAGGATATATGCCTTTCCCAGCGCCGAACCAGTGATAGACTCGCCAAACTCCAAGGGCGCGCAATTCCATGTCTTATCCACCTGTACGTTTTCCAGTACACGTGCCGGCCAGCCAAACACACCCAGTTGGCGATTTCCAGACCGTTGCCGTGTCGTGTGCTTCAGCTCTTCTGCATTTCGCTCACACATCCGTCATTTCCGTGTCGCCGTCGAGGGAGGCAATCGCGACGGGTAACATCTCGGCCGGGCCCCAGCTGCCCTCGTATACAGTGGCCGGGGCATTCCGGTGCTCCCCGACCCATCGCAGGCCTTCAATGTCAAGCACCTGGTCAATCGCGGGTCGCTCCAGCGGGTCCTCAGTGGTCATCCACCTGACGATCGAATCGAGCGAGCTCGGGTGGAACGACTCCACCATGAACTCGGGCGGCTGTCGAAGCTCCGACCGCTTAAGTGATCCAAAGAGGTTGCCAGCGCTGTGAGAGCCCCCGTCCAGCAGCTCGTCGCTGTGGCCAGTCGGGTTGCCTGTAGCGTCGCGCTGCACCTCGATCGAAGGGTTCCACGTGAGGCTAGGAACCTCGGAGAGGTCGCCCGACCGCAGGGCAACCCAGGTTGGTCCATTCTCCGGCAAGGAACAATTCGTAGCCATTTCCAGCGTCATGAGACCCAGCGAAAATATGTCGGCGGCTTTGCCTGCTTTACCTCGCAACATCTCCGGGGCCATGTACTCGCGGTCGCCTTCCACGTCGACCTCGTCTGTCGGCGACGTGGTCAGCTGAGCGAGGCCAAAGTCTCCGATCTTTAGCGCCCCCTCAAAAGTGATGAGAATGTTCGCTGGCTTCATGTCCAGATGCATGTATCCGATGTCGTGGATTTCTTTCAATCCCTGTGTATCGTGTTAGCGCTACGTGCGGCAGTCGTGGGACGGCGAGGCCACTTACCAAGCACAGGTCCTGCAAGATCTTAAAGATGCGGAAGTCATCCAAGCGCCCTCCGCATCCCACAGTGGCCAAAAACTTGTCCAGTGTGCCCTCCTCGCAGAACTCCGTCTGTATATACAAGTGGAAATTGTGTTCCCAGCTGTCGACATATTGAACCACATGTTCGGCATGCGTGAGTGCTTGAAGAGCCAGAACCTCACGCAGCTTGATCTGCCGATCCCTGTGGCCGTGGTACGCTTGCTTGCTCTTTTTGACGGCAAACACCTGCCCTTTGGCTGGGCTGCGGCTAGGTGTGAAACTGCCGGACGAAAAGACGTTGGCGTGTTCCAGCTTGGTGACGCGATAAACCGTGGAGAACTCGCCCTTGCCGACTTGTTCGACTTTGTCGAACCTCGAGTACAGGCTTGCATCGACGTCGATGCTGCCCATGCGGCCATTGATCGGCGTCACGAAGATGCTGCTGGTGGATGATCTGAAGTCACGACCCGCGGTGGGTGTGACGGGAGGCGGCATGCTGCTTTCTCGGTGGCCGTCGGACGCTTGAGAAATGGACAACCGGCTGGTGTCTAGAGGCAGCATGCTCTCCTGAGGAGTCTGAGGTGTCCGCCGCCCATCAACGGGGCTCGCTGGATCAACAGATGCCAGTTTAGTAAATGTGCTCTCCGAACGGGGTACGGACAATAGTGATGTCTGGGGAGCGAGCGGAGAGGGTGCCATGATACCCCTGTGCACTCTTGAGCGGCTGAAGGACGGCCGCGGCGCCAGGCAGGGTGTGGGAGATGGTTCGCGGTCGATGGTCGGTGGCCGACTGGCGCACATGGTTCGCGCCTCGTCGTCGCCTCCCGTCGACTCGCTGAGAACGTCGAGATTCGACTTACACGTTGACTCTCGTGAAGGAGCAGGCTTCGCAGCCGAGAGAGGGAGGGTAAACGTCCGGTTAGCGCTCGGACTCTCCAGCGACTGCTCGCTGAGATTACTCAAGCTAGGGGTCAAGGTGTTCTTGGTAGGCGTGGGCGGGATATCGCCATCGAGAGCATTAGACAGCTCGGTCGACTCGCCAAAGAGCATGCGGTCCTCGCCTTCCAGGCTTAGGAGGCTACCGCGACGAGATCCCTTGGCGGCTGAACCGCGCTGAAAGATAGAGAGGCCTTTTCCAGGTTGGCCAAAGGTATCTGTGCCTCGGCTAGATGGCCTGTTGAATGGTGTCGAGGGGACGCCGGCAAACGAGTTCCGGTTGTTGCCCTTCCGTTTGATAGCACTTCCAGAAAGTGGCGGGAACGTCGCAAATGGATTTGTTTGCTTTTTGCAAGGCGTGTCCGGGGGCGCAAACTTCTTGTCGTCATCCTCCGGGTTGCGGTTGACTTTGGAGATAAGCCCCGTGGAGGCGAAAGCCCCGAACCAGAGCTGATTCTGCTGGCTGGGTGTCGCGACGCCCTTTGAGAGATCGTGCATCGGCCGGGCCGTTGGCCGCGTGGCGTTGAGCGGCAACGAACGAGAAAAGGGGTGTGGTCTGGGTTTTTCCACAACCTGAACGGCAGGTGCATCGCTCGACGTCTCCTCCGTCAGGCTGTTGCCAGAATTTGATGTCGTGAGCGACTTCGAAAGGGGGTGAGGTTGATGGCCTTTGCCGTCAAAGCCATGCATGGCGGCGTTAGACAGCGGCGCACCCGATGAGAAGGGACTCTCGCGGGGAGGCTGTGGGGGCAAGAAGTGCTCCGTGGAGAGCCGGGGGCGGTTGCGGACGGGCGTCGACGTATCCGCGCTCAGTTGCGCCAGCTGGCGCTCGCCTGTCCGTCGTCCCCAGGAGCCCTTGTCGCCATGTCGCTGCTGCAAAGTAGATCTCCGCAGTGACGAAGATCGCTTCGGTACACCGGAACCGGACAACGGGGAGAACAAAGGATCTCGAGAGGGGACACCCTCGTCCTCGTCGCCGCCACCCTCGCCAGCTCCCGCCAGCTCGTACTCGGACTGGGAGTCTTCGTGGATATCAAAGTTGTGAGATGTGCTCGTGTTGGTGCCAAAGATGTTGAAGTCATCTGTTTGTGTGAAGCTAGAGATCCCGTGCAAGCTGCGTCGCTTGGCGACAGGGCTGCCCTGGTGCGGATGGTCTAGGTTCATGGTCGCATCACTGCGCTTGAGTGCGCCGGTCGTCGACACCATGTACGGTTCGTTGTTGGCGTCCAGCGCTTTCAGGAACGAGTACTGCGACGCAATACCAGTGACGTCGATATGCACGCTGTGACGCGCAGGCCTGTCCGAGTTCTTGCGCGAAACCGTGTCGAAAGTATCTCCGGTGTTTTCCTGGCCGGGCGTGGCGGTTGCCGGGGGAGAAGGCGAAGGCGTGTACGACACGTTCGCCGCGTCCGGCGCGGCGCTCAAGGCTCGTTTCAGAGGACTCCGGGGCGATATGCGCGCCCTCGTGAGCGGCCGGCTGGGCGACGATGTCTTGACAGATTTGGCCGACCGAAGAGACAGCCTGACGTTTGTGCGCAGAGGCGTGGTGGACTGGTGCGGCGCAGACGCGTGTGTTGAGGTGACGGCGGGAGGAGCCGTCTGCGGGTGGGTGGGAGCCAGGTGCGGTCGCTGTGGTGTCGGGCCAAATCGTCGACACGGCGACTGTGGTGAAGCCTGCTGGGAGCTTTCGGAGCTCTGTGAATTTGTGCGGGACAAGAACTTGGAGGGCGATCTCGAGATGGAGCGTCGCAGGGTGCGGATGCCTGGCGTCACGTCCATGTGATGGGCATGCGTGGGTGATGGCAGAGCCAGAGTGCCTCCAACACCGTTAGAGAAAGACATTGTGACTGCGGAGGAATGGAATGCAGTGGTTGGCTGTTGTGCAGAAGGGTGTGTTTCGGTGCGGAATGCTGGCGCAAGAGGAGGGGTAGAGGTACAAGCAATAGGATACGTGATGTTTCGTGCTTGTCGTTTTATAACGCTCGAGAAAGACAACAATGATAGAGTTCGAGACCGTTGCGCGGTGTCGAGATGAAGGTTTTCCGGTCGCGAAACGCTGATGTCTGAGGAGGCTGCGCGATGCCGTCGTTAAAGGCGCTGACTTGTCGGGCAGAGGGTGCGTTCGAACTGGGGGAGGCTGTCTCGCCACTCTGGCGGCCCTATCCCATGACTTGGAGGAATGATGGCCAAGGCTGAACGAAGCGGCGCTGACGCACCGTCGGCGATCGGAGAGACAAACGTGGCAGCAGCCGGCAGGATCGACCAAGCGGGAGGCAGTGCGACGTAGGGCGACGACGTCGATGGTGAACAAACTTGGTGGAGGCAGCTACAACATAGCGTTTAAGGTTCTGTTGCGCGCCGGCTCTGCAACTTGGTGTCGCGGGCACGCAGGCGGTGCTCACGACCCTTTTTTTGCGTGGTGTAGTAGGTGTGCTGACAGGCGCGTGAATGCGAACCCCTACCGCAGACTCGACGCAACTCGATGCGCGACAACGCTCCCCTTCTCAACACATATCGCGGGCGCGCGCGAAAGCCGTCGATGGTCCCAGGGTTGCGGTTGCGACTGCTCGTAAGTGTTCGGGG
Source organism: Purpureocillium lavendulum (assembly GCA_029168975.1). Lineage (NCBI taxonomy): Eukaryota > Fungi > Ascomycota > Sordariomycetes > Hypocreales > Ophiocordycipitaceae > Purpureocillium > Purpureocillium lavendulum. The sequence continues at coordinate 144,689 of JAQHRD010000005.1, read as the reverse complement.
TCGGGGTGTCAAAGCGAGTCGGGCAGCGGGCAAGCCAACAGGCACAAGAGGCGGATTGGAATGCAGGTACGAAGTCTGCGAGTGAGAAAAAAAAGGGCTTGTCCGTAATGGAGGGATGGATGGATGGATGGATGGCGTGGCAAGCGTGGACAGAGAGGGAGGGACTGGACTGGAGGGTGCCCGGCTGGAGCGATCGATAAGTCGGGGCAAGCGTGCGCCGGGCGCGCCTGGCGAGCAGCGGGCAGCGGGCGGCGGGCAGGTGCGTGGGCGCAATCGCGGGTGACGCATTTGTTTACCGTCTTACCCGATGGGGCTAGCGCGACGCGCTGAGACGCGTCTTTCGCGGTGGGCGGGGGAGAGTGGGCTGTAGGATGTGGGCTGTGGGCTAACCTCACCCCTCCCCCATCCTTCCCCTCTCTCGAGGCAGGCGCGCAGCGCTGTACAGTACGTTACTCGAAGGTTCCTGCCGTGCTTCCTTCTGGCCCCGGAGCCTTCGAGTACCTTCTCGCCGCGTACCCTGTGCGAGTACGAGACCTGCCGCCCACTGACCAGGCCGCGGTCTGGCCGCTCGGCGCGCCAAACTCGGTACTGCGAGCAGAGGTCACGGCGGCGCCCCGGCCGGGAGCCATGACGCGGGACTCGCCCAGGCCTGTGCGATGGAAGGCACCTCAGGCTGCGGCCGTCGAGGAGCCGCCCGCGGCCTTCGCTGATGACGAGAGGTGCTGTCAGCGAGACATTGCATTTCTTGTTTCCTCGAGACACGCACAATGGTCCGTCTGTTGGCGCAGACGTTCCGATCTCCGAACAATAACAAGCGCTTCCTTCCTTGTCTGTCTGCGGCTCCTGTGTGACCCATCCATGGGTCCCATGGACCCCATGCCCCCCCCCCCCCCCCAAAGGCCCCATGGCCTGCCTCTGTGACGCCGTTTGCCAGACCAGAGCCTCGAACCGTGCCGTGGCCCGCCGCTTCTGAGACGGGGCGGGGAGGACGGGAGCAGAGCAGAGAGTGACCTGTGGCCGCCTTTTGCAGCTTGCCTGGCTGCCTGGCCTGAGTCCACGGCCACCGCCGTTACAGTCGATGCACCATCACCCACGCCCAAACACAGGATGGCAGGCACAGCACAGGCACAGGCACAGGCTCAGGCACAAGCATGGACAAGCATTGACGAGCACATGCACAACCTAGCGCAAGCACAAGCACGGCGGGACCCACTGACGCGCTGCCAGGGTCCAGGGACCGCATCCGCCATGCCGCCCGTCCGTCCGTCCGTCCTCCCGCCGCTCCAACCCCAATTGCCAGCCAGCCAGCCAGACCAGATGGCTGCACCTGCAGAGGTCGAGTGAGTGGCCATGGTGGTCTGGCGATGACAAGTGGTCGTCGATCACGAGGCGGTTTCAGACCCGGACGTCCAGGTCTCGTGCGGTTCGCCACCGCCACCCGCGAACGGAGGCTCCCTCCCCATGCTCCTCGGCGGCCCGGTGTGGAAGCCCTGCTGCGTGTTTGGCAGCGGGAAGACGGGCGTCTCGCGGATCCCAAGCCGAGCCTTGCCCCCGGTTCGCCGCGTCCCTCGCCAGTCGACAGGCGCCTGGCGATCCCCAACATGTCGCTCGTGAGCAGGCCAAGCCGGGCCCGGCCAGGCACCTGCAAAAATGAAGAGCCGATGTTGCGTTCGCTCGCGAGACCCCTACGCACTGCCGGGCGAAACCACGCAGCCGCGCTCGCATCTCGCTCGCTCTGGGCGCCGTCTCGCAGCCCCCTTGCCTCGTCCACCGCCTCGTCCGACCTTCCTCCCCAGGTCGGCCGTGTCCAGCCAGCCCAGGCCGGCCTCAGTTCTGCGCACCCCCATCGTCGCGTGTCATGGTGGTGTGGCAATTTCTGGTCATCAAAACAAACAACAAACCACGGCCGTCGGGCTGTTGTTTTTTTGTTATTTTTATCCAAGCTACCCTAACCACCGCGCAGCAATACGGGGGTCTCGAGATTGCGCATTAGATTGCATTTAATTATGAAGGTGCGCCTGCGCCCTGAGCCCGTGGGATTTCTTCATGCTGGAACCCCTTTTCCCTTGCAAGGTCATTTCGCTTCCCCGTCGATAGTCTGGGGCCGCCGGGACCCACGGCCAAGCGAGCCCGCTCCCAGCTCCTCGCTGTCCATGCCGATTGCCTGATCCTCTGATCAAGGTTATCGTCTTGTCGATTGCGTGGATGGAGGCTTCTGGGGTCATCATGCAGCGTGCTTGAACGCCTTGACTCGCATCGTCGTCGCGACCGGGGGCAGCCTGGCCGACCCCGCGCTCGACGGGGGAAAACACAGAGTGCATAGCGCACAAGCCTCAATGCATGTCACGGCAGTGTGCTCCGCAAGCCGGCAGAATTTTCCTCTTTTTTGTGCTGTCGCCTTGTGGCTCTCAACAACCGACCCATCGTGTGTTGCACACGCCGTCTGCTGGTGTGCGTTTGCGCAGAGTATTGTGGAGAAGAAGGCTCGAATCTCTGACCGCCAGATGGGTACCGTGGGTTTATCGGACGAGCGTGCTGCAGCTACGTACGTACTACGGACTAGCAGGAGGGGAGAAAAAATGCTCGCCGGCACATGGCACGCCGCTCACCGTTTCGTCTGTGCCCTGTTGTTGAATCAGCCTGTGATCGAGGCAGCACGCGGCCCGTGGCGTGGATGCGACGCAGAGAGTGTTCGGACCCCGGCCTCGGCGTCCCAGACCCAGACCCAGACCAGACCAGACGGGCGTATCGGCACATATGTGGATCAGCGACGTCCGCGGGAGTTGACGGTGCACGGCGGTGTCGCCGAATACCTATTGCGGGATGCGTGTACGAGTACATGCGCGTGGTGTACTGTATTGTAGCAGAAGTCATAGCAAGACTTGAAGTTGTTGCCTTTGACGGGTGGGGTGGAGAGTCTCAGAGGTGGTGCCGAGGGCACACTACCCTGGACCGACTCGACAAAATGACAATCACTTGTACACAAAAACCCGAGGGGCCCGTGCATGACGAATGTTTGGTACGGAGCATTGATATGTATGGGTGTCAGGATGCAATTGAAATTGTGGCCGTCGTTCTGGCCAGCAGTTGTTAGATACTCGCGGCGGGTTGGCACGTTGTCGTTCATGCTTAATCCGCCAAAACGGGGTCGTCGTGGTATAATCGATAAAGTCTTCACCCAACGGGAACATGGCACCACGCCACCATTCTGCAACGTGAGATTGGCACATGTGCATTCCCCCCCCCCAAGCTCGAGCCGACGAAATTTCCTTTATTTGGCGACGTCCTAATTTCATGCCGCTCGATTCCAGAGTCTTGTGCCACCGCCCCTTGCTATGCATATGCAACAGTCGCCCCATGCCGTGACTTAGACCGTCCTGCAAGGATGGTGTCATCAGTAGAACTCCATCTTTTCCAGATGGATCAGCCCATTGGGTGGCTAGACGCAAGTCAGAAACGCGGCCCCGATGCAGACACGCGCGGGGAGAATCATGACGGAGAAGGGGGGAACGCACTGGGATGAATTGGCGCAGCTTGACGCCGGCCTGGCTGAAGACGGCGGCCGTCTCCCTGTCCATGCTGTACCCCTGCGCGTAGACGACCTCGCTGATGCCGACCTGGCAGATCTTGATGCTGCAGGTCAGGCACGGGCACGTGTCACAGTAGAGCACGGCGCCGTCGCGGATGCGCTCGCGGCCGGCCTCGAGCAGGGCGTTCTCCTCGGCGTGGATGCACAGGCACGTGGCGAGGCCGACGCCCGAGCCGCTCCCGTCGTTGCAGCGGGGGCAGCCGCCGTCGGCGCAGTTGCGGATGCCGCGCGGGGTGCCGTTGTAGCCGGTGCTGATGACGCGGCGCTCGCGGCCGACGAGGACGCAGCCGACGCGGCGCTTCATGCAGTTGGAGCGCTGGGCGGCGAGCGAGGCCAGGGCCATAAAGTACGTGTCCCAGCCGGGCCGCAGGCGGTCCGGGTTGGGGATGTCGAGCTTGCCGAGCGTCGCGTACAGGTGCGCCAGCGAGCCCGACGTGTTGAGCAGGCGGACCGAGGCGCGCGAGATGAGCGGCTGGAAGCCGTCGTGGGCGTCGTAGAGGTGGGCGTCGCTGCGGGCGACGAAGTCGTCGAGGCCGACGTCGGCGTCGCCGGGCTGCAGCGCGCGCCGCTGGAAGCGCCTGTGCCGGACCGTCAGGGGCGCGTCGACGGACAGCAGCAGGAAAAAGGGCCGGCGCATGAAGACGTCGAGGACGGCCTCGGTGGGGATGTCGGTGGTGACGAAGCGGCTGCGCCAGCGCTTGGTGACGAACTCGAGCAGCGCCTCGGGGGACGCGAAGCTGTGGTGCTGCGGCGGCGGCGCCGACGGCCGCGGGTGCAGCGCCAGCGACGACGAGTTCGACGTCGAGGCGCTGCCGCCGTCGTCGGCCCCGGCGCCGGCGGTCGTGAGGGCGCTCGACTGGCCGTGGCCCGACGCGGGCCGTCCCGGGTCGGCCTGCGCGAGGTAGAGATGCTTGAAGCCATGATGCTCGACCAGGTACTGGGCCACCGCCTTCTTGCCCGAGCAGATGCCTACGCGCGATCAACGTCAGCCGTCAGCCCGCGGACCGGTCGCCGTCGTCATCGACGCAGGGGGCGTGGCTCGTCACCTCCGCAGATTCCAATGAGCATCGTGTCGCCGCCCGATCCGCGCGCGCGTGCGTTCTGTCTCGACGTGGTCAACGACTCGACGGGTCAACGGCTCGACGTGGGGTCCTGCGCCGCCGGTGTCGCGGTGAGAAACGTGGTTTGACGCGACTGAGAGGCGCCCTGCCTCGCCGGCTACACCGAAAAAAGGTCCAAGTGGGGTGTTTCGCGTCACACGCGGGGCATGTCCGCTCCGGAGTCCAAGGACCGAGACTCCAAGGGATCACGGCCCGCGTGCCGCTGTCCTCGTACGTATCCATTAGCAAAGCAGTTGTCTTTTCCAGGCAGCCATGCGCGCTTTGCGCAGATGCGGTACATAGTATCCGGGCGGAACGGAATTTGCGCCGTTTCGGAGAGTCTTTCGTTGCGATAATTATTAACGGCCGTGTGCAGGCGGCTTGGCTCTGGCGCGCTCCAAGGAAGTATCTACGGAGCGTGAGCGCATCGAGCACGCTCCAGAAACGTCACGAAACTATGTCACTTGAATTCGAGAGGAGCTTCGGCGTGTTGCATTTGCACGCACACGTGCTCAGCCAAGTCGAAAAGCACGGGGAAATATACGCTCAATGACACAATGCGACCACCTCTCGACACACATCTGCCGACCTGATGCCAGTAGACAGAGAGACACACGCATTCTCTAGGACCTCATATATAAAAGCCTCATGGAACTCGTGGAAGTGAATGAGTCGTCCGGCGTGATTGTCACGGTCCCTGCTGATCAGTCACACCCACCCACCCACCCACCTGCCTTGGTCGCCGAGTCCTCTACGTCACGCGCGGCAGCCGTCTGTGTACCCAAGATGAAACTGCCGACCACCGTCACCCTCATGATGCTGCTTGGCAGCCATCCTGGTGCTGCCACTGTTATTATCAAAGGCTTTGATAACGCCATGTCCTACGTACTGAAAGAAAACCGGGAGCGCCATGGTGTGAGTTACCAGCGGCCTTGATGCAATCCCCTCATTGGGATGCAGGGGTCTAACACCCTGGATAGACATGCAGTGGCCGGACGTGCACCTTTATGATGGTCGATAATGAAAGCCCACGCTTAGCGCAATGGGACCAATTCCGCTTCGAAGAGAGATGGCACAGGGTCAATTGCACCGAGAATTTGGTAAGGACAGTATCAGTCTACAGGTGTCTGCAATGGCTAACACATGCGTAAGCCATGCCCCATAGAGGGAGGCGAATGCAAAGCAACTGACCTGTACAAGAACAACGGCTGGGACTGGCGAACTGTGGATTGTACGTGGAAGAGCCCCAAGACGGAAGAGCCGAGCCCAACGACTGGAGCGCAAAGCCTTAAGAAGGTCGTCTATTGAGGAGCAAGAGTAGCAACCTAGCTAGATGCGGCACGTAACAGGGATCAGCCAACCCCGATTCAACCCGATCACACCTCCTTAGTCGCTGGCAATGTCCCCATGCAGCTGCGCTGGCCTGGCATGGTTTGGGCAGGTTACTATCTCAATGAATGCATGGGCCACAACAATGCGTAGGGTACTCTTTTGAGCTCAGCAACCTCCAGGCCATCTGGAAAGATCAGCCGATTCAAGAGGAGCCCCGGGAAAGGCATGGGATATCCAGACCAGCTGAGTGGAGAGGAAGACAGAGTCAGGGTGCCGGCCCCCGAGGCGCAAGGGTCACCAGACATACGATCCCGCCGCACAGGCTTGATGAATCCTACCCAGCGCAGTAAGAGCTGAACGATGCTGTTGTTTTTGGACCTCATCACATCAGCCATCTACCATGTTGCACGGCCATGTTCTCTCGCAGATGCGAGCTCTGGTGGAATTCAGAAACACCTGTACTCAAGCAACGAGTCAGGTTTGGTGAAATGGTCGGCGATTTCGTGCCGCGCGCGGCGCATTGAACACGTGGCCCTGCCATGCACACCTGTGCCTCTATGAGGCAACAATCCGGTGACTGCTGGGTAGTGGTTCTTTCGTCTCAGGCCCATCCCAAATGCGATGGAGTTTGCCATTCTCAGCGAGCCTTCCAGCGTGGCCCTCGCACTTTCGAGGGGTCCTCAAGGAGCTGGAACTGAAACCTCACCGTGCTGTAAATGGGACGTAAGATCATATTACACACAGCGTGGGAGGGATGTTTGTATGTGTCCATGATTGAGTGAGCGAAACGGCATAGTACGTAATAATGCCGCGCAAGGCTGTCGACGTAAAACCTTTATATCTAGCTTAGGTAAATAGCCTCACTCTGTTACCAATGTTAGCGTAGCACTCTTAGCTATGCTTACTCAGGTAAAATTCAGGTATAAGTATCTAGGCTCCCCCTTCGAAAACGTCACTTAAAACCTATCTCACTCGATCGATTCTTCTTATCACATGCCGCAATATTTAATACAAGATGAACTTAAAGACCAAGATTCTAATCATTCTTTTGTCCCTATCTAATAGAGTTTATTGTATCGGGAGCAGAGAACGGAAAAAGGGCTGGCCATTCTTTTCGGATCTAGGGGCGGCAAAGATATGGGCAACGTCGTCTTATAATGAAGGCCTTATAGGTGTAAGTAGCTGGTCATATGGAAAGTCTACGAATGAGGACCTGTACTTATTGTGGCTTAGTATTGTACCGGCAAGGATGGAAAGTGCCATCTTAAGCCGGTCCGGCCCTATTATAAAAGAAAATCAGAGACTGAAGGCATTTACTTTCACGAAGGTATCCGTACAATATTGTGCGATCCCACGCAGGTAGCGAGCCGTTTGAATAACTCCGAAATGCGTGGGATCCAATAGATCCGCGCCCGGGCGCGGATTTAATCTCTCGCGCCCGGGCGCCCACCGAAGAACGTGTACTTACATCTTAACAAACGACCACACAAACGTCATGGAAGCTGTTAGATTGGTCTAATAACGGGCGACGATGAAAAAACAAAGCCTTATTGCAACCAAGGCATGAAATCAGAATGTGTGATCGTGAAACATGTTTTTTGCCGTGCACATCATTGCTTGCGGGGACGGAGCTCATGATCATATTATGGCGGGCCTTGCCCAGCGCATGCGAAACCACAAGTGACGAACACCAGCACAGAGTGTGCACGCTGCTTGGTCATATTCCTGGCCTTCCGTTTAAAATTGCTCCTCCATCTTGGCGGCTCATTTGCGTACGACGCCAACCCCAAATATCGATAACCATGTTGCCACTACGACGATGTTGCAACCATGTGCAGCGACTGTTTTGTTAGTGCCATGGTCCCTGATGTCCAACCCACTACGAGTCAGGCAGGCTGGCAGACGCGCTGTTCTGTTGTCAGTCTTGGGGGTTTTTCAGCCAATAGTATAGCGTGCATTCCTCGTGGGCGCCCGGGCGCGAGAGATTAAATCCGCGCCCGGGCGCGGATCTATTGGATCCCGAAATGCGTTTCTGATTACTAATAGATGTCACAGCAATGCCCCCCCGGGAACGGATTCTGCAAGGCGACAAAAGCAACGGAAATCGTAGACGGTCACCGCATTTATTGGGGACAAGTCGATTGTACTTGGACCCCTAAATCCAAGGAATCTAAAGGACGGTAAGAGACCCAGACAATTCCGGGTAGGAGGACCAGAACCCAGCAGGTAGAATAGTTCTACAAGACATGATTCTGCTAGTAGCAAGGAGTCCAGAGAGAGAAACTGCTGCAACTCGTCTCCGTCGGTGAGTGTACTGTGTTTCAAAGCACGACCGCCATAGATAGACCCCAAATTCATGGGCTCTCAGACTCCTACAGTTTCCAAGCCAGATAGTGGCTAAACCGGACGCTTCTGGCAAACAGAAGAGTATAAGCGCAGCTCGTCGTGCTCCGCATCCTCTCCCCTAACTGTAGGGATCTGGCCCAAAATATTTCCAAAAAGACTCAGAATAACAAGGCGCCGTATTGGAAAGTCGGATCTTTCGCGACGCACGCCGCGGGTTCAACCCAGGGCTCGGCCAGGTTTCAGGCAGCGGCTGCCCAACTGCGGCTCGTGGACGATGCACTTGACGGCCTGTCAGGGGTATCACGCTTCGTCGCAGATCTGATTTTGCGTGCAAGGCTGGGGCGCCGATAGTGAACCGTGCCGAGGCATGGTCTCAGCGAGGACTTTCCTCTCTGAAGCGGCCTGAGGCCAGGCTACGACGCATCGCAATATGTCCCGTGCTCGAGGCGCCGGACCCTATGGTTAACAATGCAAGGCTCATGTCACATAATGGCTGACAGGCGATTCGTTACAGGATACGTTGCGCCTGCACCGACGCCCTGTTACGCAATCCTGCCAAGCGGCAGTGCCGAGATTGACGATGCCATATGACCTGGCACCTGGTGAATACGAACCATCTTGCCACGAGCAAATGATTGCTTTCCACCACGTCATCCAAACACCGCCCGAGCGAAGCATATGACTGTGCTGCTCGACGCGCAGACTGAGAGCCGAATTGGATTGCTGCGTAGCTCATTGAACTATGTCGTGCCACGTCGGATCCAAAATTGAAGCTCAAGGTTACCTCTATCATTCTGCCGCCACTCAGCGGTTGTCCCAGTGTTCGAGCTTGGTCGTGCTACGGCCGTTTGGAGGCCGAACTCCGGAACGCAAAAGACAACGAGCTGCTCATCGGTGTAAGTGGCTCGCCACCATGGAGCGATCCCTAAACTGCAGGAGTAAGAGTCGTTCGGGTTCTCTTCCTTAAAGTAGAGGTGATTATTGTATGTCATAAAGGCTTTCGAACTCGTTATAGACTCTCAGAGTGTTTGGGGGGGGGGGGGGCGCATTTGCACCCATCTATCAAGTGGATGGAGGCGCCAAAAAAGAAGGAGGAAAAAAAAAATGCAAGAGCAAGCACTGAGTACTCCGATGCACCGAGGGACACACTGTGTATTCACGGCTGCGCCAGGTCAAAAAAGAAAGTCTTCTCCGGTACAGGGAATCGAACCCTGGGCTGCTCGGTGAGAGCGAGCGATGTTAGCCACTACACCATACCGGATGTGTTCTTCTTGTTGAAAGAGCGGACCTTATTTGCCAATATGGAGCTTTAGCATAATGTCGATTCAGGCTCCCTCTCCGACTGAGACCCTAGTCGCCGGGAGTTCTCCCGATCAATACGAATTGTCGATATATCTTATCCGTGTCGCTTCGGGTGAAACTGCAGACTCAACGTCTCCTTGGCCCTAAGCTACCTCGGTACCTACCTTAAGGCATGCCCCCAAAGACGTCATGGACACATGCTCCTGTGCAGTCAATCTCGCAGCCTCGACCCGTTCCTGCCTGGCCGCGGCCGTGCTTGGGTATCATGGCAGGTAAGGTACCTCGGGTTCCAGCCCACCCAAGGTGCGGAGGAAGGTACCTCAGATATCTACCTATGGCGGCTTGGGCGGGCCTGAGGTTACCTGGAAGGCACCGCAGCTTGCCTCGGGCACGCTTCCAAGGTTGGCCGGGCGCGCTTCCAGGCGGCGACGCAGGGCTACAGGCTACCTACCCCAGGCACTCCCAGCATTGAACCCCGCGGCGGGGCATCGACAGCCTAACCCGCCCGGGAGCCCACCTCATCAGGGCGCCGCGTCGACTCACGCCGCCGCAGATGGATGGATCATCTGCCCGCCTGGACCTCAGCTCGTGATGCCTGCCGTCCTTCCGTCATCTGACATCTCGCCAAACTCACCGTGCACACGCCTCCATTTCATCGCGACTCGCCTCGTCCACGGAGATCATCGATTTTCTCAGCGACAGCTTTACCATCGCCGGCACTCCTTCCCGCGCAGATCGTCGTCCTCCCAGAGTCCCTGACGCACGCAAGCACGCGCGCGCGCCCCTCTGCCGCTCGCCAAACACTGCCCTGCGCCGTCCTGCCGCCTCCATCTTCTCCCATCGACGTGTCCACGCGCGCGGCCCGCCAGACGTCGGCACAGCCATCATGGCAGCTCCTCTCCAGTTCGCGACGTTTACGTCGGAGATTGAGCTGCCCTTCTACTCTGCGCTTTTTGCGTCCAAGCTCGACTATGACAAGCTGGACGACTCGGCGCGCAACGTGCTCGGCCTGTATGAGCCCCGCGTCGAGCAGCCCGAGGCGAGCTGTCGCATGCAGATCCTGGGGAATGCCCTCACAAGTCAGCAGTGAGTCCGCGTCTCATATGCCTCATCGCGCCTCGCCGCCTGCTAACTCGCATAGCTCACCCCTTGGGTGCACCCGCGGTGAAGGAATCATCAAAAACGTCAACACCCTCGAGGGCTTTAAGAACATGGATAAGGCCGCCATGCTCAAGACGGCGGGACGACAGGTAAATTCCCCTCCCGATTCTCCTCGACCTCGTCACTGACTGCGCAAGATTTGGGACGCCATCAACGATGGCACCATCTACTCTGTTCCTTCACTTCTCTCCTCTTTTGTCATCCTCTCATACGCGGACCTCAAAAAGTACAAGTTCACGTATTGGTTCGCGTTCCCTGCGCTGCACTCGGACCCCCAGTGGAAGCGCTGTGGACCCAGCGAGCGCTTCACCGCAGATGAGAGCACCGCACTCGTTGATAGGGTAGGCACATGGCGGTACAGCGTCGACAGCCGCGAGCACGGATTCTTCCTTGCCAAGAAGGTGCGCGGCCAGATGGCGGACATCGACGACAGCGAGGCGGGGCAGAAGCTTGACTTCAAGTGGGAGGTGGCGTCGCTGCGCCGGTTCGAAGAGGGCTTCTTCAAGGATGTCGCCGAAGAAGACCGGTACGTCGCATTCGTCGACCCCTCAACATATCCCGAAGGTCCCGGTTGGCCGCTACGGAATCTCCTGGTCCTCATCCGACAGCGCTTCCACCTCTCCAAGGTCAAGGTCCTGTGTTACAGAGACACGTGGGCCAAGAGGCACGAAGCGCGCAGCGTGGTCTTGCCAATCGAAATGGATGCCGTCGAGAAGATGGAGCTCGACGAGATGCCCAAGGTCACCGGCTGGGAGAGGTCCAAGAATGGCAAGCTCCAGGCTCAGCAAGTCAACCTCGGAGAGTACATGGACCCGGCGAGACTGGCCGACTCGTCCGTCGACTTGAACCTCAAGCTCATGAAGTGGCGACTCGCGCCGGAGCTCGACCTGGAGGGCATCAAGAACACAAAGTGTCTTCTGCTCGGAGCTGGCACGTTGGGGGGCTACGTGTCGAGGAACTTACTGGGATGGGGCGTCAGGAAGATTACGTTTGTCGACTACGGACGTGTTTCGTACTCGAACCCGGTCCGTCAGCCGCTCTTCGAGTTCGAGGACTGCATAGATGGAGGCAAGCCAAAAGCCGCTCAAGCGGCAGCTATGCTTAAGAGAATCTATCCAGGCGTGGAGACCGAAGGCCATTCATTGCCGGTTCCGATGCTAGGCCACCCTTTCACGGACGAAGCCAAGACCAGAGCCGATTTGGAGAAGCTCGAGATATTGATCAAGGAGCACGACGCCATCTTTCTGCTCATGGACTCGCGCGAGTCGCGATGGTTACCAACAGTTATCGGCAAGGCGGCTGGGAAAATCGTGATGAACGCGGCGTTGGGATTTGATTCGTACGTCGTCATGCGACATGGATCGGAGGCCAAGGAAGGGGAGAACTCGTTGGGTTGCTACTTTTGCAACGACGTCGTCGCCCCGGCTGATGTCAGTGCACCGCCCCCGTGAACTAGCTGCTCTTGCTAACACTTCGCAGTCAATGAAAGACCAGACGCTCGACCAGCAATGTACTGTGACTCGACCGGGAGTCGCAGCCATTGCGTCGGCCCTCCTCGTCGAGATGCTCACTAGTCTTCTACAACACCCGCTGGGTAAAGACGCCCCAGCACCACAGATCAGCCAGGGCTCGATCCCGGAACGAGACCCCCCCGAGCACCCTCTCGGCCTCGTGCCCCATCAGATCCGGGGCTTCGTCTCGACGTTCCAAAATATGGTCATCCGCGGGCAATCTTACGACAGCTGCAGCGCCTGCAGTCCAAAGGTCCTGGACGCCTACCGCACGGACGGATGGGGCTTCGTAAAGCGCGCTCTCCAGGAGAAGGACTACGTCGCTGAGCTGTCGGGCCTGGCCGAGGTTCAGCGCCGCGCGGAGGAGATGGCGGCAAACGTGGACTGGGAGGAAGACGACGACGAGATGGCTGAGGAGGGAGAGGGAGAGCTGATTTGAGGACCAGGCGGAGGCGTCGCTTGAATCATGGGCGAGGCTATGCTTAGGGACGGGCGCATCGTTAGAGCTGGCGTTGGGGCATGAACAAGGCATAACGAGTAGACGTATATCCTCGCCGCAGTAACAGATTCAAGGCTGTGTCGATATTGTTGGCCGAGCTTCTTCGGGGACGTCGAGGCCGTTGTCAGGCCACAATACGTGCGGGAAGAGAACGACAGACAGACTCTTCCAACAACAGCGCGCCAAGGCTGCTATTATTATCCAATTCGCCTTGAAGCGGCCCCCTGCACTTGGTCATCCTTGGGTCACAGACTCACAGGTGACAGAGCAGCCGCCTCCTGCATGCTCGCCCTCAGCCGCTCCAGTTTTTTCCACAGGCGGCTCAGCGTTAAGCTCGCGCGGCGGCTGCTGGGATGGGCCGCGATGCAAGGATCAGGATCCAGTGCTAGGCTCAACATGGCGAACCAAGACGCTGACTGCAGACGCTTCTTCGCTCAACCGCGGTGCACTGACTGGCACCGACTGGGAATGGAATTTGCCCTGGGTCTGCGGCGGACGATCGATTCCGTTCTGACCCTGACCCTTTCTTCCTTTCCTGTCTGCCTCGCGAATCTCACGGTGGCTTGTTGTGGGATCACCGCGCCCTCTCTCACTTCACTGCCTGCCTTTTGATCACGGCTTGCGTTGCGAGGCCGGCTCAACGGCGAACGGCAAATCGCACGCCGTTGCTGGGCGGTTGAAACTTGATCGTTTGGCACACGCGGGCCTGGACTCTTTGACGAAACGCACGCTGCCTTCCTACGATACACGGCAACGGACGACGACGAGACGGAACCATGTCGAAGACAACCGATACGAAGCAGACCGGCGAGGTGGCCATCACGGCCTTCAACGGGCCGTTCCCGACAGACTACGAGCCGCCGGAGCGGTGCACGGCACTCTCGCAGCGCGGCATCGTGGGCCTCGACTTCGCGCCGTCGTGCCTCCCGCAGTCGTTCAACTCGGCGCCGGGGGTCGTGTACTCTCCGGGGACGGGGTGCCCGTCGGGGTACACGGCACCGGCGCCGTGCACGCGGTGGACCGACTCGGTGACCAAGACGATTACGTGCTGCCCGGTGCGCGGGGACCTGACGCTGTCGTGCGTGCCCAACCCGGGGGCGCTGACGCAGGCGTGGAAGGACAAGTTTTGCACATGGAGCGCGGGCGACAAGAAGACGGTGCTGCTCGTGACGACGGAGCGCAGCGGCACCACGTCGACGCGCGCCCTCACCATGACGGGCAAGGCGGGCGTCAACGCCTACGGCCTGCGCATGATCTACCAGGAGAGCGACCTGGCGTCCGGGTCGACGGCCACGTCTGGCGGAGGGGAGACGTCGGCCACGCGCACGGGTGAGACGTCGGGCGCCGCAACGGAGACGGGGGGCGGCGGCGCCGACGATGGCGCGGGTCTGTCGACGGGCGCCAAGGTCGCCATCGGGGTCGTTATCCCGCTCGTCGCCATCGCGGCACTCATCGGCGCCTTCTTCTTCATCAGGCGGCGGCGGCGCCGCGCGCGCGACGGGCCCAACGAACTGCCCGCGTACGGAGCCGGCAACGCCGACAGCAAGACGCTCGCCAGCGCGCATAGCCCCGCGCCGCCGCCCTCCACGGGGCCCGGGTACGCGGCCGTGCCGCAGGAGCTCCAGGGAACGGAGCAGGTGGTCGAGCTGCCGGGCGACGTCCATCATCTGTCGCCGGCCCCGCAACAACAACAGCAGCAACAACAACACTCGCTGACGCCGAGCCCGCCGCCACCGTCGACGAGCGTGTCTGGGGTTTCGCCGGCGAGCGTGCATGCGTCGATGGCGTCACCCCAGGCGCAGTACCAGCCGTACAGGCCTCCTGAGAGCGGGAGCCCGTCGCCGCAGCCGGGGCACGCAGTGCCGCACACATGAGGTGGTAGACTGGGGTCAACGACTGGGGGTCCGGAGCTGTGTATATAGCATTGGCGTAACTTTCGTTGTTCATAGGTTGGGCAAGGGCCTGGGGTGGACTGTCGAACACAGCGGCTGCTTCGAGGCCCTGCTTGAATTGCATATTTTACCTACGTTTCTGGCGAATTCATGGCTATAAGCCGTGCCAGCAGGGAGTGAGACTCACGTACACGATAACGCATTGGTGGCGCCTCAGCGACGCTATTGCTTGTAGTGATAGCACATGTGACCTGAGGTTGAAGTTCAGACAAGTCGCGGGCGTGGGGTCCGAGCCAAGCGTCGTGAGGTGTATGGTGAGCGTGTGGTATGTGTCTGTGCTGGCACTTGCTGGTGTTGCACATCCACAACTGCGCAGCCTTCGCATCACGTGACCGCATATTCTGGAAGCTGTTCAAGCTCCCCCAACTTCTGTCCTCATCAAGCACCACGCGACGACAACCCACAATGCCGCTCGTCGACCCCGTCACCATGTCGAGAACACTGGCGAAGGGGTCCTCCGCACCCTCGCCGCAAAAAGAGGCCGCCATTGGCCCGGTGGCCGTCCTCGACACGCCCGTCGCCCGGCCCTTCGCCCTCGCGCGACCGGCGGCGCTGCTGGCGCTGCTCGCGGTGCGCTTCGGCGCCCTCGTCGAGGATCCGGTCCCGACGCTCAAGTCCGCGCTACCCGTCGTCGTGGCGGTGCAAGCCGTCTACGCGGTCCTCTGCCTCCCTGTCGCCGGTTCGCAACACAGCAAGGCCGCGAGGAAACCGCGGCCGGGCGAGAAGAGAAAGGCCGGCGATGGCGCTGGTCCGAACCCCATCTCCGTATGCCGTCCCTACCAGGTCCTCAAGTTTTGCGCGATGTTAGATCCCCATGGTGCTAACGTGGAGCGACCCCTACAGTCCGCCGTTCTATCCCTCGTCTTAGCCGCCATTGCGACGCCCGCCGTGCATATGCTCTTCGTCCTCTTCGGCGCGCCGTTCCTCGACCACGTCCCGCACACGCTCCTCTGCGCCGCGCACTTCTCCATGCTTGCGCTCTTCCCGACCTTTTACGCGCGCGGCGTTGACGCGCAGGCCCTCGTGGCCGTGGCGGGCGCCGCGGCGCCGCTGGACGAGACGTTTGGGGCGCTCCTCGGCGCGGTGCTGGGCGCGTGGCTGGGCGCGGTGCCGATTCCCCTCGACTGGGACCGCGACTGGCAGCGGTGGCCCGTTACCGTCGTGGCGGGCATGTACGCGGGCGCGACGCTGGGCACGTGGGCCGCGGGGACGGTCCTTTACGGCAGGAGGCTTGTCGGCGCGGAGGAGCAGGACGCGGCCGCGGCGCCGTCGTCGCCAAAGGAAGAGTAAACGTGGGCATGTACGGAGTACAGAGCAGCGCACGCGGTAGACGGAAATATGGATAGACACGGCCGTTTTGACACAAGTCAACGACAATGACAGGCCACACATGCAGTCGCAGCCAGCTTCCCTCGGCGCTAAGAGGCTTGACATTGTGCTGAGTCCGCGTGTGAAGCCGCGTATGGCACGAGTGCATGGCCACAACGGGCGCCGAGCCTCCTCTTTCCAAGGAACATGGCTGCCCTACGACGCCAAGAGTGCAGCACTCTGCTTTTTTTACTGGGACGCGAAGCGCCGACGACCACGATCGAATTGCCGAAGCGAGGCTGGCGACTGCGCGGGTCGGCCGACACGCTCTCGGAGTACTTCCGCAGTGGCCGGAGACTTGGCGGCAACGCGCCTGGGCAATCTCGATGGAAGGGGTACCTACTGTACGGGGGAGGCAGGGTGGGCGCTGTGAGTGCCCGGGGGCATGTGTGCGTGTCTGTCTCTGTGTCGTCGCCGGTCGTTATTTGCGGACGAGGTGGATGCACGGAGGCATGAGGGAAGCACAGCCACGGGCCACGGGGAGGGGCCGAGCCCAAGACCCAGGCAGGCCAGCGAGGCATGGGTCCGGTTCCCGGGCGTCAACCCGCTGCAGTTGATGCAATTGCCGGCTCCACCTTGCTGGAGGGAGGTGCAATTTGGTTGCAGGGCATGATTCTTGTTGTTGTCCTTGCTGTTGTTCTGGCAGGGCATGAAGACGGATTCTGTTTGGATGTAAAATGGAAGGCAGCGCAAGTCAAAGCAAGCAGGCGGCGATGTCGAAGCAATGCCTGCCCCATTCGCCCAGCGACCGACCTCCGTTTCCCCCCTCCGGGGTGACATCGTGATTGTTTTCCAGAGCTTGACGAACCAAAGTCGGCCGCTACATCCAGGTACCTGGCGCCATGTCACGGTCGCCGCGCCACTTGCTTGGTAGGCGATAATTACGGACGTTTTGGTTGCTTGTCCAGACACGGGGTATCTAGACGGGCGAATGGCACCAAGTAGACGCCCGGGCAGGTTTCCTGTTTCTGCTGCCGCGGGCGGGCACGACAGGAGGTAAGAAAAGCGCCCTGCCTAGGAACCTACGTAGGTACTTCGCACCATCTACCATGCTACCATGCCGAGATCCGTGCGACGCCACACCTCCTGGAGGGGCAGCAAGATGCCGTCGTCACAATGCGTCACAGCGGGCCAGCGGGCGAGATCTGATCAGCACCAGTGCGTGTGTGTGTCTCGCCGGCGAGCGAGCGGACGGACGGACGGCCTTTGGGGCGGCCACATGCACGAATGGATCATGGTGTGTGGCTCGGCCGATCGAGCTGTGGCGCAGGATCAAGGCAAAGACATTTTGCGCGTCTTGGAACTGGAACCGTTCGGTTCGTGGAACAGAACACCGCCTCGGCCACACTAGGCACGCAAGCAGGTGTGAAATGGAGGGGCGCGTGACGGAACGCCCTCTCCGGGGCTCTCGACATCACCCGTCATTTGCATCAGAAGCGACGTGCCTGCAACAGCCGGGTGTCCAAGGAAAACAGCAGAAGAGCGACCAAAAAAACATGATGGCCCAACATGTAAAGTATGACGTAGCCCCCCGTCCGAGCCTGGCCTTGGCCGGATTTAGCCAAGAGCTGCCCGGGGCTGGCTGGCTGGCCTGGCAAGCTGGCTGGCTGGCCCGGGGAGTGGTGCGACAAGGGTGGTTTGCTCGGCCACGGGGGGCACGCGCGTGGAACCGCCGCAGAGCGAGATCCTTGGCCATCCGCCCGGCCCCATCTTGATGTGGCTTGTACTTGTAATTGTACATGTCGTGACCTCCCCAAGCTCCCAGCCTACCTGCCTGCCGTCTGCTGCTGCATGGCCCAGCAAGGCTGGGTGTTGTTCTGCTGCCGCTGCCGCTGCCATGGCGGCGGCGTGGATCCCCGGACTCCCGGGACTGCCTTGCGTTCTTGGTAGCTACAGTACCTTGCGGTACCTGGTGTAAGGCGAGGATGACGAGAGACGGAGACTGGAGGCGAACATAAGTCACATGGTGGACGGATTTGGCACACACGCGCGCGCGCGCGACGGGACGAGACAAAGGGCAGTGCTTGGACGCCGGGGATTAGGTAGAGCACTGCAGAGGGAGCGGCCAGTGCCGAGTGGCCACCGCCTCCGCCTGCGCCATGCGCCTGCGACTGCGCCGACGCCGCCGCCGCAGCAAGCAACGCAACTCTGCTGCAACCTGCGACCTACAGCCTGCAACCTCGAAGCAAGCAGGGACGCTGGAAACACCTGGCGCGTCGCTGGCGAGTCGAGGACGCAGGCCCGCCGCCGCCGCCGCCGCCGGGGTGGGAGGGTGGCTGTGGTGGGTGGCCGGGCCGCCGCCCTCGCAGTAGCATGCCCGGACAGGACACGACAGGTTGGGCACAGCACCAAGAGCACCTCGCGTCTCAACTCGCCCGCCCCTCGTGGGATTTCGTTCGTCGCGGACGGCTGGCTGGCTGGCTGGCTGGATGGATGGATGGATGTGCCCTGCCGGGCCTGGTCTGGCCTGGCCTGTCTGTGTCTCGGCGGGGGGGGGGGGGAGCGCGCGCGGACGCACCTCTGTGTCTTTGCACCCCACGCCCTGTTTGCGCGCGTGGCACCTTTGATGATCTGTGAGGTGAGGCGGGTCGGTACTCGCGGCAGGTTAGGTACTTTGGTCTACCTTACGGACTTGCGGACCTACAGGGCTGGCTGGCGATGCGATTGAGGGGACTCGAGTGGGCTCGGGTGCCATCACTGCCATGTAAGCCATCGCAGGTTGGCGACTAGCCGCCAGCCAAGCCAGCTCGGATGGAGCTGGGGCTGCGCCAAGATGATGGCAGCGGCGGCGGTGCTCCCATCCCATCCCCGTCCCCATCCCCATCCATACCCAGCCAGACCTTTCCGGCCCAGTGCCGTCGCCCGTTCGTCGCTCGGCAGGCCCGCGCAACCCGAACGGCATGCACGTACGAGTAACTTAGGTACTCGCAGGTAGGCAGGTAGCTTTTCCAAGGTCCAGCCACCCTTGCGTCTGTTCGTATTAAAGCTCGACGCCCCCGGTGTCGTCGTCTCTTTGATCCAGACCCCTCCTCCCTCTCTTTCATCTCAAAACGTCCTGCAACAGCGTCACCTTCCAGCTTC
The DNA here is from genome assembly GCA_029168975.1 of Purpureocillium lavendulum. Lineage (NCBI taxonomy): Eukaryota > Fungi > Ascomycota > Sordariomycetes > Hypocreales > Ophiocordycipitaceae > Purpureocillium > Purpureocillium lavendulum. Next base: position 125,448 of record JAQHRD010000005.1, on the reverse strand, counting down.
AATCAACTACAAGCCCTACCGCTTCTCGAACCCGCCGCCGCCGCCATCATGCCTCTCACCGGAAGGTAAGCAAAGCAAAGCTCGTCCTGTCCTGTCTGCCCGCAGCTTCGCGAAAGCTTGCGTTGCCCGTTGCAATCCGGCCGTTCCGCGAGAGCTCGACGCCGGGCCACCGATGACGCAACCGCTGCCGAGCTTCGTTGCCCCGGCTCGCCAAGCTCAACGGCGGCGCAACGACGAGCCCGCGCGATAGCTGCCGCTCGCCGCGCACGACTCGATGCCAATGCGCAAGTGGCTGACATGACATTTACTATTCCAGCGACATCTGCAAATTCATCTGCGCCGTCATCCTCCCTCCTCTGGGTGTTTTCCTCGAGGTCGGGTGCGGTGCCGACTTGCTCATCAACATCGTGTTGACCATTTTCGGTAAGATCTCACCGCAGCATGCGCCTTGGCGACGAGGGAGAGCCGCCCGGCGCGTCCGGCCGGCGACAGGGGGGGCATCGCCTCCAATGTCGTCAATTCGCCGCCGCCGTGTCGCTTACCTGATCGAATGCTGACTGAATGCCCTCGCAGGTTACATTCCCGGCATCATCCACGCCATCTACATTATTGTGACGAGGTAAACGGTCTCGCATCGCCGTCGCACAGTAGACAAGGGCCTGCAGTCTTGTTGGCCGACGACGACCCGGGGACCGACGATGCGAGTGACGGCAGTGGCTTGAGTCGACGCTGGGGTGGGCGGCAGGGCTGGGTGTCCCAGTTGCGGTACGCACGGGCCTGTCGCGCCGCCACTCAGAGATGGGCGACGCGCAGCGGATGGCTGCCCTGTTGATGACGGCAAACGACCGCGGTTTTGGTTTTCCTTTTGTCGCATGATTGGGAGACGGGCCGACGAGTTGGCAATGGCGCGCGAGCTTGGCTACCTTCGCCTATGGAGGCCTTTGGATTCATACCTAATGTTCTCGGATACCCATTAATCCAAAGATTTCTTACCGACCGATTGATTTCGCCTGCATCATGGTGACCGTCGTGACCGGTCGTGACTTGTGAGACGGCGCCGCCAAGTCGCTAGCTGCAGGCTGTGCAATCGCGGTACCATTCGGCAGTGATCCGAGCATGTTCTTCAACGGCGCCGGCGCCTTGCTAGCGCGCAGCAAAGAGATGCCGTAATTTTCAAGGAAGGACCAAAAGAGAGGATGTGATGGACAAAATGCGTGCAAGCGACCAAGGCAGTGATAAAAATCTCAGCACACCGGGGAACATTTGTCTCCTTCGCTTAACTTACAACGAGATCTGTTTGAGATCTGGGGCAGCCACCGTCATTGCCCGCAGTCATGTGCAGCCACCGGCTTTTTTGGGCAAGCAGGAGGAAGGAGTCACTGGGTCTGGCTTCCCTGGTGAGCCATCAGTCGATTTCGCGGGAGAAGCAGGGAAGGCGCGCCGGGCCATGTAATTGGCTGTGGGGCGCTCGCCGTCCACTGAAAGCGATCCACGGGACAAGCTCGGCCGGCCTCCCCTTGTGCTGCTCCCTCCAAAGGCAAACTGCCAGTAGGCAAGCGCGAAGCGTCTGCCTTCCCGGCTTGGCCATTGGGCAGAAAGGCTCGAGGGCACCCTCAGCGGGCGGTGCATGGAAATGCAGCGTGGGCAGGAAAGGCGAGCTCAGATTGAGTTCTGTCGGGGCATCTCGTCTGGCAAAGATTTGCAACGCCGCCCGCACTCTGCACACTTTGCAGCAGGCCTGCCTGCCCGCCTCGCTGGGCCAGCACCAGATCTCACACATTCACTTCACTGCCGCATCGGGCCCGACGCCGGACGGCCCCGGAATTGAAAGTGGCACCACGCGCGGCAGCAAGCTCAGCGCTGCCCCGACCCAAAGCCGCCCCGGCCCTGCGCTGACAGCGCCGCCAGCCCGGAATGGCGCCCCCGCCATTGGTCGAGCCGGGACCCGCGTGGTGTGATGTCGAGCCTCGCCGACGACAACATCATCCCACTGTGAGGGCGCGGCGCCCGCCGACCGTCCTTGGGAGTGCGTCTGCGCCCGTGCCGGGCATCAGAGTTGGCTCAGAAATGCGGAATGCGGAGGGCTAGGCGCGGTTGTGAACAAATCCTTTGACTGGCTGCCTCTGGCGAGCTGTTGTATAAATATGTAGGACGGGTGTGTTACACCTGCTGCTGCTTGTCATCATCCCTCAAGTCACACCATTCAAGAGTCATATCAAGCTTTCTCGGCCACTCTCAACTCTCCTCTCCTGTCTCATCTCTCCCCTCTCACGAGATACGACCACGTCACCCATCTTCACTCACCATCAAGAGTATAGCGACATCTACAAAGTCCACCATCGCCACTTATCAAAATGGTTCCCGCCGTCACTCGCGTAGCTGGCCGCAGGCCCTTCTCCGTCATGATGTCTCTCCGCACCGCCGCGAGGTCCTTCGAGGCCCACCCCTTCCAGCGGCTCAGCTTGACCCAGAAGCCCGCCAAGGCTGACTGGAACGGTGACTTCAAGCGAGTTGGCAAGCAGGCCGTACTGTGAGTCCGCCCAAGGCTTTGCCAAAAGGGTCATATTCACTAACATACCCTCATAGATTCTTCCCCGGCATTGCGATGCTCTTGGGCTGGCCCTTGGCCGCCGCGCGAGTCCTTGACGGCCACGTCTAAACGTGTCGACACATCTCGCGAAGGCTCGATCAATCATCCACCACCGAGCGCGATACAGAGTATATCAAGCGGAAATAGAAGGCTGTCTCGGGCAGATGCCGCCTCACAGTGTTGGCAAAATGTATATATGGGAGCATGCCATGGCGTTGGGGCGCATACAAACCAATCTCCTTTGTGTTTGAACCAAGCATCAATATCGATTGTCAATACAATTACACCATGATATCTGTCTTCACGAAATTCAATTTCCTGTTGTTGTATTGCCCTCGACGAGAAAATCAGAATTCGAACTTGCATACAGCGCTTCGGGGGTCTCATAAATCAGAATAGGAAAAACTCCGCGCTTTCAGGCAACTGGGCAACTGGCTCAATCATTCCATTGATTGTCTCGGTGAGGTCGACTTCCACGTGCGCTTCGTCCTGCCCCTTTTCCCGAGGCACCAACCCACGACCATGGATACCACCATGAGGATCGGGACGCCGACGCCGACGCCAATGCCGACGCCGAGCTTCCACTTGTGATACGTCTCGCGCTGGGCTATCTCTGACTGCGTCATCAGATACCGCCTCACGGTGCTATCGACCACGGCAAACTGATCAGAGGTGTCGAATCGGTTTTCGGCGCCCATGGCGCGGTACTTGTCCGGTTGGCTGATTTGGAGCGAGTTGGTGGCGTCACCTGCGAAGCCCTTTATATCGGCGGCGGAATAATTGCCGCCGGAAGATTTGCTCAACTGATTGGCGAGATCTTCGAACGTAAAGTCAAGACTGGTAATGCCCTTGGTGATATCTGTACAGCCGCAGGGTTAGCACGCACGTGCAGTCCCTCCACAGTGCTACGCAGCTTACTCTTCTCCACGTAACCAGACTTGTACGGGTTCGTTTCCGTCATAAAGAACCACCGCAGTTGGACGGGGTACTTGTCGTCCGTCTTCTTCCATGAGAGGGTGTAGTTTCGACTCCAGAGGAGCAATGCCGGGTTGCTCCCCTTGTCGCGGTCGAAATATGGATACGTATTTTCGGGAAACGAGCAGCCCTTGACGTCGTCATTGGGCCTGGCGCACCAGACAAACGAGGTAAGGCAGAAGTCATAGTCCTCGCTGTCGCAGGCTCGTCGATCTGACGGGTCGAATGCGGCGACGGCCCATGCCGACAAAAGAAATGCGACGGCGTGTGAGAGATGCATTGTCTTGAGTGTGAGTTTGTGCTACCACGACTCTATGAGCCCAAAATCGGTGCAAGTCGACTGCGCCAAAGACCGTGGTCAGCGCTGATTATAAGGAAGCATCTGCCTTGGGCGTTCGGTTTCGTCATGCATCATGACTGAGGATCTGCCCAAGGGGTCTGATTTGCGCTGCGGTCAGCCGTTAGCCCCCAGGGCGTTGGCCCTCGGCGCTCGCAGTTTTGGGCAATGAGTGGTGTTGCATCCCTGCAAGGATCGCCTTGGCTGACTTCATGCCACACCAAACACCACAGACCAACGACGCCAATTGCGACATGACATCACCAAATCGCCTCCGGATTCAAGTGGTTGGCTGAGTTTATTTTTGTGATTGCAATGATCCTTTTGCGCGACGATGCCATGTTCGGAGAAGAAGCATGTGCAGACTAGTGCCCAATCCCAGGTTTCGCTTCTTGGACGACATCCTCCACTCGTCCCACGTCGTTGGCGCATGTAGACAAATGCCGACATAACCCTAGTGATACATGTCAAGATTCAACAAAAATACACCGCGATTTACCGGCCAGTGATTCAGTGCTATCCTTACTACATCCGATTCTAGACACATGCGGCACTGAACACTGAATCACGGCTACTTGCTGCTCATGTTGTGCATCACTGGAGGAGGATTCGCAGGAACCAGGGCCTTCGAGGATGTATATATACGTGCAACCGAACAGCCATACATCGAAATTCAGTGAGCTCCTTATAACTTCACAGCTTGGTGACCTCTGACAACTTGACAGCCTTTGACAATTTTGGCAACCCCCGACAACTTGAAAACGTGCTACAACCTTCGCGAACAATGAAGGTCAGTTAATCATTTCACGGTATTCACGAGCTAGACTGCGTGGTATGAACTAATCCTTGCTATGTGCTGCAGACCGCAAGCTCTATGCTAGTGGTGACACTCTTGGCTTGGTCGACTCATTTGCGGGCGGCCATTGCGGCGCCAACATCACAGCAAGACCTGGCAGGCTTGGCTCCCCGAAAACCTGAGATTATCCTATCCTGTGGCGATCCCGGTTGCACCCAAACCTCGCATTGCAATGGCCAGGAGCATGTGTGGTCTGAATACAAGTGCCGCTACCAGTGCAGGTGTCTCGAGATTGACCTAGACAAACTCGACCACCCGCAAGTTACCTAGAACTGCGACCGCGTTATGCATTGCTATGCATGGGGCATTCGTAACATCACTGTGTCATTGCGGCCGGTCCGAATTACAAAGTGCACACGGTGCTGGCATGTTGGAGGATTGAGAGGTGAATCAGGAGGAGGGTGCCTGGACTGTGAGGTGACTCGATGAGGCTGTATAGGAAACCATACGTACCCCGGTATATTTGCAATTTGCCTGTTAGCAATCGTTAGGTAGTGAGAGCCTTGGAGATATTCAAGTTCCAGTCCGCACCCCACTGAACGCAATGGGCCTCGCTGCCTATACTCAGCCACCGTGCCACTCACTCACCCAAGGTCCTCTTACCGTCGTTGACTATCCACCTCAGCCTTTGGCAAAGTATTCCTCACAATTTGTTGAAAGGTCGTCCTGTACACACGAACATCTGAACCTGCGCCCTTTGCGCTACAGTTACCCAAGTCCGCAGCAACAAAATGGTGGAAGAAGTAAGTCGTATAGGGTAGGCGCGGGGAAACGCCGGGTAATCTTTTCTTGCGCGGCGCGATATCACAACGGGCCCTGATGAAGCTCCAGCTTCTTCTTCATCAAGCGCTCGACAACGATCCCCAAGTTTGCGACACCAGACATGCCGAGCCCAAACATGCTACCGTATGCTGCCTCGTGCTGCGTCGTCCTCGATTGACTCCTAACGTCGTGCAGGGCCTCTGTATAACAGACACATCAGCATGAGGGCAACCTTGGCCCGCCATGGTCGACGGCTCCTCGTCTGCCGCGCGAGCGCGCCGTCATGCGCCGCCGCCTTTGCGAGCCCGGCCCGCCGAAGACCGATTGCGCGACCGATAGCCCGGCATACCTTTGAGCGGACCTTTTTCAATGCCCTGTTCCAGAAGCCGCCGCGCGAGGTGCGGCAGCCCGAGTACGAGCCGGGATGGATGCACATCATGGTCTGGCGGAGCCGCATGCTCGACAACCTGCGCCCGCCGCCGCGGAGGGAGCTGGTCGACGCGTGGAAGAGGCTCATGCAGGCCAAGCTTAGGAGGAGGGTCCCGTTGAACAGCACCCAGGCTCTGCAGTGCCGTCGCCTGCTCGAGTACCTCGCCGAATCGACGAATACCGACCAACAACAGACAAAGGCGCTGTCCTCGGCCGATTTGTCCATGGCGCGGCAGGTGCTGCTAGATATTGAGCCTCAGGAGAGGAGCAAGAACCACGCAGACCTGGCTAGGGCGTTGCATGCAGTGTGGTCCGCGGGCAGCTTCACAGGCAAGGCCCGCGCCCCTGAGCTGCAATGGAGCTACCTTATCCAGTCGCTCGCCCGCTTTGGCGAGTCCCAAGACGCTGCGGAAACACTTTATTCCAAATGGGATGAACCAGGATATCAAGAGTATCTGAACAAGGATGGCAAGCTCGTCGAGGCTGTAGCGTACGGACTGGCGCGAGAAGGCAAGGAAAAGGAGCTCTTGAAGCTTATCGAGTCTGCCAACAAGCAAGGCCTGCCCTACAGCGCCGGACTGCAAGCTGTCGTGGTCACCTTCTACGCCGACCAAGACAGGATACCCGAGACGAAAGAATGGCTCTCGAAGCCGATGGCCCAGAGCCAGAGTCGGGTGGAGGTGTATCAGTCCATTGCCTCGTTCGCTAAGCGAAACGGGCTGCAAGACTGGGCGATGCCGATATTCCTCGAACTAGGGCAATCTCAGCCCAAGAAGAAGTACTGGGATGTGCTCCTGCAGGCAATTCTGCTTGTCGGCAGGGGGCTTGGCGAGGTGGAGGCCATGATGGCGCACATGGTGGACCGGAACGGGGCGCTGTCTCCGGACATTGGGACACTTAACGGTCTCCTGAGAGTCGCGGTCGAAGCCGAGGACGCGACGTTGGCGGACGAGATTTTGGCACTCGGTGCGGAAAAGGGGATCGCCCCCAACGGAGAGACCTATCTTATCTTGCTGCATATGCGACTCGCCTCGGGCAACCTATCTGGAGCGCGGGCCGCGCACGAGCAAGTCCGTCACTTTGAGCCATGGACAAACGAGTCGAAGCCGGAGCTCTTTGACGAATATCGGGAACTCGTCAACAAATACCTCACCCTGCTTGCGGGCCAATCGCCGCCAGACTTCAAACTCATACTATCGCTGCTAGATGGCGTCGAGGAGGTGCAGATCCTCCTGGACCCGGAAACAGTGGCCACTCTCTGCGTGCGCTTCCTCGAAAATGACCAGCATTTCGACGCCATGGACATTCTAGCTGTACACTCGTTCTTGTACAGCGAAGCCCAAAGAGAAGTCGTGCAGAACGCCTTCATATCGTTCTGCCTCGACTCCGGAACCAGCACCTCCAGGGCCTGGGGCGGTTATCAGATCCTCCAACAATTCTTTCAAGACACGAGCTTCGAGCGTCGCACCAAGCTCCTGGAAGCCTTCTTCGAACGCAAACGCCCCGACATGGCGTCCCACGTGTTTGGCCACATGCGCCAGCACAGAAACAAGGATTACCACCCCCGGCTGGAGACGTACATTACGTGTCTGGAGGGGTTCGCGCGGTACCCGGACGAGGAGGGCCTGGGCATGGTGCACAATATGCTCAAGATGGACACGACGGTGCAGCCGAACACGAGGCTCTACACCGCCATGATGCTGGCGTACACGGCAGGCGACCAGCCTCTGACGGCGCTAGACTTTTGGAACGAGATCACGCAGTCGCTCGAGGGTCCGTCGTACGCCACTCTCGAAGCCGTCTTCTGGACGCTGGAGAAGAAGCCCGGGGGCGACAGAAAGGCCCGCGAAATCTGGGAGCGGATAGAGCGGATGGACCTGGAGGTGCCGCCGGCCGTCTACAATGCCTACATTGGCGCGGTTGCGGGGAGCGGAAACGAAAAGGAGGTGCGCGGCCTCATCATGAATATGGCGTCCTTTGTCGGGGCTGAACCGGGCGCAATGACGTGAGTAGACCTCGCTGCCTCTGCATACTTGAACCTGAAGACTGACGCGTTGCAGGCTGGCCGTGGCACACAATGCCCTCCCCGGGCAAGAGCTCCAGGCCAACTTTCGGGAATGGGCGAAGAAGAAGTACCGCAACGCGTGGGCGGAGCTGGACAGGTATGGGCGGCGATTGAACGAGTTCTCGCTGTGCCAGATCAAGATCAATCGGGTCATGAAGGCCTGACATGTACAAGAGGGACATACAGCCTGCGGATGCTGATTTTGTATCTATACATGAAGGGCTGTTGTACATATAGAGACACGGACCAGGCCAATGACATATCCTGGCCGCTGGGCAAAGGCCTATTCTATTGCCCATCCATGACCCCGAAGCCGCTCACCGCTCACCGCTCACCGCTCACCGATCCCTCCTCTCGGGGAAGAAGTCGTCTCTGATCATCTCGGGGTGGTCGTGGATGGTCGGGTAGATGCCCATGCCCTGGACGCGGCGGATCATCTTTGCGATCTTGCGCTGGTTGGCGGGTCGCAGGCCCGTGCCGGCCGAGTGGGTGATTTGGCCCGACGACGACGTGAACTCTTGGACGAGCGAAAAGTTCTGCCGCGGTTCAGTCAGCACGATTGACGCACATGGTTGTTCCCTCTCCGAATACAACGTAAAGGGACATGGTCCCCACGTGTCGCCGTCCCCAATGGCACACGGAGAGAAAGGGGTGGCGGCTTCTTACCTTGTACATGTCGAGCGGACGGATGCCCAGGGCGTCGACGACATCGCCGCTGCGCTGGGAGCGTTTGCGCCATTTCTGCATCTCAACGGGGCTCAGGTCGTGGGGCGAGTAGACGTCGCCGGCGTCCCAGCGGCGCGGCATCTGCTTGAGGTAGTCGTTTGAGTTCTTCTGGTTGCGCAGCAGCTCGAGCTGGGCCTGCTTGGCGCGCAGGGCCGTCTCGGCGCGGTTCTTGTACCGGCTGAGCAGGCGGCTGGCGGCGTCGCCGCGCTGCGAGCCGTGCTGTTGCTGCTGCTGCTGTCCATGCTGTCCATGCTGGTGATGATGCGTGCCCGAGGGATTGGCGTGGCTGCCGGCGCGTCTGTGGCGGTCGGCGCTGTTGATGGAGAGGAGACTGCTCGTGGAGGACGCCGATGATGATGATGGTGGTGGTGATGATGTGGAGGACGAGGATGCGGGCGACGAGCGCGATTGCTGCTGCTGCGGCGGCTGCTGGGCGTGGTGCGGTGGGTGAGGCGGCTCGCGAGGGGGCGCGGCGACGCACGGGCTGGACGAGAAGAAGGCGCGGAGGGCGAGGCCCGATTGCGCGGGTGCGACGCCGAGCGCGCGGACTGCTGCTGGTATCCGCGGCGGCATGGTTGCGGCGTGGGACGGCTTGTGGGTGTGTGGTTTGAAGCCGACGACGATGCTGATCGGTTCGAAAATCAAGGGTGGATTGATTTTCGGGACATGGAAGCTCGCCGCCCAGCACGCAGACGGCGGAGCCTCTTCCGCCCATTGGCGCCGGGGGGACCCACTCAAATTTTTCCATCTTTCCTGCGCATCAACGCATGTCGTCGCCCCGCGAAGCAGCCAACACTCGAGCCTTTGCTGCATTCACGAAGAACAAGAGGACCGGGACCCCGAAAAAAAGGTTCACAACAAGGCCTCGCAAGTTCTTCTTCAGCAGAGCCGACAGTCCTTTGCAGCCCTACCTCTCGCCCCGTCCCGCGCGCGCACCGCGCACCACGACCCGCCCGCCATGGTCCGCAAGCTCAAGTATCACGAGCAGAAGCTGCTGCGCAAGACCGACTTCATCAGCTACAAGCAGGACAATGACCACCGCGACAAGGCTGTCATCCGGCGGTACATGATCCAGAAGCCCGAGGACTACCACAAGTACAACCGGCTATGCGGCGTGCGTCTCCCTTTCCTCCTCTCTCCTCCCCTCTCTGTACTGCCCTCGTGTTCAGGCGCCCCCCAATCCCTCCGTCTGTCTATCTGTCTGTCGGCGCTGCTGTTGCTCCTTCCGACAGGCTCAGACGTGGGTGGCAGATGAGGGCAGCGACAGGCCCATCCACGAGAGACCTAATGCTGACACGGGAATCCTCTTGCAGTCCCTGCGCCAGCTCGCGCACCGGCTCTCCCTCCTGCCGCCGGACAGCGCGACGCGGCGCAAGCACGAGGAGCTGCTGCTCAACAAGCTGTACGACATGGGGGTGCTGTCGAGCAAGTCGAAGCTGTCGGCGGTCGAGCACGGCGTCACCGTCAGCGCGTTTGCGCGGCGGCGGCTGCCCGTCGTCATGACGCGCCTCAAGATGGCCGAGACGGTGCAGGCCGCCACCAAGATGATTGAGCAGGGCCAGGTGCGCGTCGGCGTCGAGACGGTCACGGACCCGGCCTACCTGGTGACGCGCTCCACCGAGGACTTTGTCACCTGGGCCGTCGGCAGCAAGATCAAGCGCAACATTATGAAGTACCGCGACCAGCTGGACGACTTTGAGCTGCTGTAAGGGAGGGAGGGAGGATTGCGGTCGGGGTGACGGGGGAGGTTTTCTTGATACCAATTGGCGGCGGCGAATAGAGAGCTAGGGGACATAAGGGGATGGATTGGCATGCATCGGCGTTTGGGATTGTGGGATTTAGACGGCGCATCACGCCTGGCGTGTACTTGGGACATTGCAGAATCATGTCAAAGGCGGCCATTGGTCCTGCACGGAAATAGCGTGAATGCCACGCTCGCAAGATGGCATGGCTGCCACTCCAGAGTGCCCGTGCTCAAGTGTCAATCTGCCGTGACATCCATGCCTCCATCGAGAAGCGAATGCTACAGATGGAGCCATACACGAACTACAACCCCGGCATGCCTGGATACGACGCCGAACACTCATGTCAAGCTGACCGCCCAAGGCCAGGCCAGGCCAGGCCAGGCCATGGGTACGAAATCGGCACATCCAACAACAAACAGCTGATCGCAACAACCCTCTTCTCCCGGTCGACTGCGCCGCGACCCCGCGTGCCGTGCGCGCACGGCACTCAACTCCTGTCAATGGATACAACGGAAACGAGCACAACTACCTACCATGGCATCAGGCAGAACGGGCCAGAGCTGCCTCATGTCAAACACCCACGCACACCCTACCCCACAACCACCACCGCTACCACCACCACCGCAAAACACCGCCACCGAATGAGTCGTCTGGTCGGCACGCCTTGCGGAGGGCGTCGGGACTCGGGGACAGGCGGGCGGCCCCACCAGCAGGTCCCCGGCGCCCGCGCGCCATGCGTCGTCTACTAGTCTCCTCTCGTCGATTTCGGTCGAGAGGGCCTTTTTCTTTATAAGTCCGCCGCGCCCGCCAACAACTCACACCTGTAAATATTCCTGCTGCTGTCAGTGCTGCTGCTGCTGCTGCCTGCTGCCCCATTTCCCCTCTTTATACTTGTCCAGTACGTGAGCTTCTATCATTATCACATTCTCTCGCTCCCGCTTTGTTCTGACCGTCGAGCCAGAGTAGGGAGCACAAGACAAGACGAAGAATTAAAACCAGGAGACCGGCCTCGTCGCCTACCCACGCTGCTGCCATGGGGCTCTTCGCCTCCGTCAAGGAGCTGCTCACGCTCCTCGCCGACCCCTGGATGTTCATGGGCATATCGGCCGCGCACATCCCGCGCACCGTCTACGACATTGTGCGCTCCGGCGCCGTCTGGAAGCTGCTCTGGCCGCCCGCCTTCTCCGACGCCCTCTTCGGCCACTTCTGGGCCACCGTCGGCCCCAGCGTCAAGGAGGCCGGCGAGGCCCGCGTCATCCCCCTGCTCGAGGGCCGCGTCTCGGGGGCCGCGTCCACGACGCCGTCGTCGGCGCCCCCGTCCACGGCACCGTCCTCGAGGTCGGCGCCGGGAGCGGCATGTGGGCCGACGTCTTTGCGCGTATCGGCGCCGGTGCCGGTCCCGCGACGACGGACTCTGGCTCGACTGGCGACGGCGCGGCGCGCAAGAGGAAGCTGGCCGGCGGTGGCGGCATCACCAAGATCTACGGCGTCGAGCCGCACCCGCAGTCCGCCGCGGCGCTGCGGAAGCGCGTCAAGGAGGTCGGCCTCGGCGACGTCTACGAGGTCGTCCCCGTGGGCATCGAGTCCGTCAGCGACCCCAAGGCCTGGGACGGCCAGATCCCCCCGGCAGCGTCGACTGCATCGTCGGCGTCCTGTGCCTGTGCAGCATCCCCGACCCCGAGGAGAACATCAAGCACCTGTACAAGCTGCTCAAGCCCGGCGGCCACTGGTACGTGTACGAGCACGTCAAGACGACCCGCGGAGGGTTCCTCTTCAGCCTGTACCAACGTGAGAACGAACCCCCCCACCCCCCGCTGCCCCCATTCCGCGTGCTTACTCGACGTAGGATTCGTCAACATCCCGTGGTCGTTCTTCCTGGGGTCGTGCCGCATCTGCCGCGACACCAAGAAGAGCCTCCTCTCCGCCGGGCCGTGGCACGAGGTCGACCTCGTCGCCCCGCCCGACGAGCCCGCCTTCGCCGTTCTTCCCCACATTCTCGGCACTCTTACCAAGTAGCCAGCCAAGCCAGCCACTTGTCGACGAATAGGGGGAGAGAGGCACAGCGCCTTGCTCGTGATATCATTCAGGGGTATCTTGTTCCAACGCCAAATAGCTACAGTTCATCGTCATCGTCGTCGTCGATGAGGAATATCGAGGTCCTCTTCGACTTGCCATCTTCCAGCTTTACCGCGACCTTTTCCTCGCTGCCGTCCCGTTCATGCTTGATTGATGGCTTCGAATCAAGTTTCCCCACCGTGCCATCCTCCATCTTGAGACTGTGAAGCTTCACCTCCTCCTTCACTGCTTCGTTCTTGATGCCCTCTGATTTGACATCTGCTGTCGCGTGACCTCCCTCTAGCTTGACTCCTTTGGTGTCCTCTTCGATCTTGGGCTCGAGCTTCATGCTTTCCTGCTTCATCTCGTCCTTGACGTCTTCGTCTTTGAGCATCTTAACAGTGTCCTCTTCTTTCAGCCGTTTGATGTCGCCTTCGTCCTTGAAAACCTTCATGTCCTCTTCGCTCTTGAAAGACCTCTTCACGTCCTCGTCGTCCTTCTTTACAGCTTCAGCACGTGCCAGCGCCGCTTCTCGCCGCCTGTAGAACGCAGCGAGGCAGCTCCGCCTCGTTTCCGAAGACCACGTCTCCACAATGGGCGCAAAAGCGAGGCCATTCTTGAAACCGAATTCGCGTGCCATCTCGCAAAATTGGCGGAGGCAAACATCCTCGGGCGGCCTGTACACGCTATGCAGGTCGTCACCATCCTCATCCTCCGTGTCGGCGAACAGTGCGCTCTGGCCCTCGGCGTCGCCGGCAGCGTATGTTGCGAGTTCGGCACGCCGCGAGAGCTGTTCCTCGACCTTGGACGTACCAACAACCTCTGAGTTGTCGTGCGTATATTCGACGCCCACTGACGTGAGGATGGCCTGGATTGCGTCCGTCTTTGGCACCGCCGTCTTCTGCGATTCGAGCAGCTTCTCCTGGTTTTCGGCCGTCAGGAGGGCAGCTAGCTGACTGATCCCGCCGTCTTCACTCTCCGTCTCCTCCTTCTTCACCATGCCAAGGCTCTCTTCGTCCTTGGCCGCCTTCTCCATGTCCACATCCGCGAGATGGACACCGGCCTTTGCTTCTGCAATGTTTGTCTTGTTGACAATGTCGCGGAGCAAGCCACTATCGCTGTGATAGGTGAAGATGTTGGCGAGTCCAAAAATCTCGCCCTTCCTGTCCTGGTCTTGCTGAACACCCTTGAAGTAGCGCCGCTCCGACGAAGCGGTGTATCCGATATTCGCTTGTTGCTGCTTGTAGATCTGTCGGGCGTAGACAATCTCTTCCACCGTCCCGAGGGAGATGAGGCGAAACACTTCAACATCGCGAGTCTGTCCAATGCGATACGCTCGATCCTGGGCTTGCAAGTCATACGACGGGTTCCAGTGCGGGTCGATAATAACGACCTTGTTCGCAGAGGTAATGTTGAGACCGACACCTCCAGCCTTGGTGGATATGAGGAAAACAAACTGCGTCGGATCCGAGTTGAATGTATCCACCACGTCCTGCCGCGCCTCGTACGATAACGAGCCGTCCAGGTAGCTGACATTGTAGCTTGTATTGGTGAAGAGATGTTGCAAGATGCGGAGTAGGCGGACGCTGTGAGAGAAGACGAGGACCTTGTCGCCGCTACTGTGCCAAAACTTGAGCAGCTTTCTGAGAACCTTCCACTTGCCGCAGAACTCGGGGTTGACCAGATTTCTAATCTGATCTCTCTGCTCGTAGAGCATCTCCCACATGTCGGGCATGCAAGTCTGCAGCGTCCTGAGCTCGTTCTTGTGCCGGGGTTCCATGTCCGTCGTTGAAGGGACCAGGAGAGTAAGATGGTTCGCGAGCTTCTGCAGGACGATGATGCTGGGGAACACGGCATGCTGCCACTGGGCACCGCTTGGGAGATATTTCTGGCAGCACCAGCCCTTCTTCTTGCCATGTTCGCAGGTGTCTGACACGGTCCGCAGAAGTTCAAGTTCGGCGCTGGAGAGAAAGTTCTCGTAGGCCTCGAGCTGTAAATCGGTGAGGGGGCAGAAGACGACGCGGTCCGTCTTCTTGGGCAGCTGATCTGCGATAAGGGTCTTCATGCGACGTAGAAAGTAGCGGGGCAGCAAGTTTTGGACCAGTTTCTTTGCCGTCTGTCTCGCGAGACTGAGTTGCGCACCGGTGGCATCGTGGGATTGACCGACGGTCAGCGGCTTTGTGATGGTCTGAGACCATTCTGCCTTGGCGCCAAAATGACCCGGGTTCGTCCAATCCAGCAACGTCCACAGCTCCTCGTACTTATTCTGGATGGCAGTTCCGGTGAGGCCGATGCGGCACAGGGCGTTGACCTCCGCCAGTGCCTTGGTGGTCTCTGAGTACCTGTCCTTGAGGCGATGGCACTCATCGCAAACCACAGCATCCCACTGGACCATGTTGATGGAGCTGCGGCTGTTCTTGTACGTGTCGTAGGTAGTAATCATGATCTCAAGGAGGCCGGAGCGCGCGGTCCCGAGTACGTCGTCCTTGTTCGCGCCGTGGAAGACGTCGATGTGCCACCAGCCCCAGCGGTTCATCTCGTTCTTCCAGTTCATGATGAGCGAGCCGGGGCAGATGATGAGTATGCGCGGGTACCAACGGCCGCTGCAGAAGCGGATCTCGCGCATGCGCCTGGCGTCGCGCTCGTCCCCTGTCTTGCCAAAGGCGGCCGTCAAGAAGGCGGCCACCTGAACAGTCTTGCCCAGACCCATGTCATCGCCGAGAATGCCCCCTTCCTGGTAGACGAATTTGCGATGTAGGAATTTCACCCCTGCTACTTGATAGTCGCGAAGGTACTGAGCGATGGAGGCGGGGATAAGGCCGGCTGATTGGGGCAGCTCGATGTCCTTGTAGGGTCTCGAGGGTCTGATGCCGCTAGATGCATCAAATTCCGGCCGCTCCTTCAGCTCTCCGAGTCTCGAGGACTCGTCGAAGTCAATGTCAGAGTAGTCCGGGGGCAGCATGAGAGCGGCCTCATGGTGCAGTTTCTTATCTGCATCAAAGGCTCGCCTCCGCTCTTGCAGATAATCTGGGATCCCAGCCTCCTCGAGGTCGTCGTCCGGCGCGCCGTTGCCGTCGCCATGGACGTCCGAGACATCGCGCTTCTTCGCCGTCGATTTGCGCTTGGCACGTCGCTTCTTCGGTTTCACCGGCGCGGAGTCCGAGTCGTCGGTCCACCGGACCTTTTCCTCGGCTTCCAGCTCGACTTTGCGCTTGCGGGACTCTTGGGCCGTTGCGTCGAGGAGACCATCGTCTGGATCCGAGGCGCTGCCGTCGTCATCGAGCAGGTCGACGACGGGCTGCTTGTGGCGAGACATGGCCGTGAGAATGTGGCGGGGCAAATCCAGGCTGAAGCGCGTCGGGACGGCGAAGACGCGACGACTTGATAGTTGAGGTGCGTGAGCACGTGACACCACCACCTTGTTTGCGAAGTCACTTTAATTGTCCACCTCGAGCCATCTTTCAAGTTACACAACTCGGCACGGACCGGCGGAAGATGTTTTGTGCTCTGGCTTCTGCAGCCGGCATTGGCTAAACTAAGCTCTGCATAGTTATCTGACGCCTCCGGATCTTGACCTGCTATTCTACACAAGGAACCTGAAGCCGTGCTCGACAGCCTCCCCAGGCGCCGCATTAATGGCACCCTCGACGCGTTCGCCCCGATCCAGCTTCTTGTTGAGCCTCACCAGCATGAGCTTCAGCACAAAGGCCGCGGCAATGGCTACGGCGCACAGTACGCAATTGTGGATGAAGGCGCCGGTGTAGCCCGGCTTGGCCGACTTGGGGTACAGGTACGCCGTGTAGATGGACGTGGCGTTGGCCACGGCGTTGATGAAGGCCAGCGCGGCGGCTCTCTTGGCCGGTGGACGCGGCAGCGTGTTGCTGATCCACGCCAGCGCGGTGGTGAAGCCGCTGTAGAGGCCGGGAATCTGCGCGCGCTAGTCAGCTTCCCGAATCTTTGCTGTCCGAGGTCAGGTACGAGGGGAAGTCATCGTTGCGTACCATGAGCATCATGGCGACGTATCGCGCCGCTGTGTTGGTCGTCGCGGCGGCAATGATAAAGGTAACCATGGCGAGACACAGCGGCAGCGTGATGTGGTAGAAGCGCTCGCCCGTGCGGTCGGCGTGCCACGCGTTTGCAAACGTCGTGATGACGCCGAGGCAGTACGGCGGCGCCGTCAACAGCAGCGTGATGACGTTGCTGAACTTGAGCGTCGCCACGACGGTGGGAAAGAAGTTGGTGATGGACGCGGCCGAAATGTTGCCAAAGAGCAGGACAAGCTACCGATCCATCCCCCCATCAGCAAGGCGTCACGCAGGAGCCACAAGGTCCACGGTACAGCCAACAAGATACTCACCAGAACCCACATCTTGACGTCCTCGAGGGCGAGCTTGAAGCCGTGCCAGAACGTCTGCTCCTCTGAGTTGACCCAGTCGTCCTGGCCAATGTCCTCCTCGAGGCGCCACACGGCGAGCGCCATCTCCTTCTCGTCGAGCCAGCGGGTCGTGCGCGGGAAGTCGGGCAGGATCCAGAAGGCGAAGATGGCGACGAAGACGGTGATGGCGCCCTCGATGATGAAGAGCCAGCGCCAGGCGCGCAGGCCCCGGGCGCCGTCCATGTTGCCCGTGATGCCCGCGGCGATGAGCCCCGAGAAGGCGCCCGAGATGAGCGACCCGGCGTACAGGTACGTCGTGCGCACGCTGAGCTCCTTACGCGTGTACCAGCAGCTCAGGTAGTAGAGGCACCCGGGCTGGTCGTCGTTTCTTGGTCAGCGCGGGGATGAACCGAAGCAGGAGAAAGGGCTTGAGTGTTGAGGGTTCAAGCGTACAAAGTATGCGGCTTCGACGAAGCCGAGGAAGAATCGCGCGGCGACGAGGCCGCCGAAGGAGTGACACGCAGCCGTGGCTGTTGAGATGACACCCCAGACGGCCATCTGCATTGCGGTGAGCGTCCACTGCCATGGATATGGGAAATCTGGTCGTGGCATACGCAGGCTGGGAGATACTTGCCAGGCTTTCCAATCTTGTTCAACAGCAAGTTGGACGGAACCTGCATGAGGAGGTATCCGACGAACAGGATACTGACGGCAGTCTGCCCAAGTCAGCAACGCCGAGCCCCCACTCAAGAGAGAATAGCTGCCTTACATTAAACTGCGTGCCGCTGTCGTCGAGCTTCAAGTCGTCCTCCAGGCCAGCCAGCCGGGCGGACGCAATGTTATTCCTACACGGGAATCAACACAAACTCCTATACCGGATCTCAGCAAGAAGCTCACCCACCTGTCGATGTAGTTGAGAATGTACATGAGCACAATCATGGGCAGCAGGCGAATGTCAATCTTGCGGACGAGCTTCTTCTCAAAGGCGTCGCGGTCCTCGGGGCTCATGCTGCGGATGATCTCGGGGGCCTGGAAGGGCCGCGGCCCATCCTTTGCGCTCGAGAGGTCGATGTGCCGCAGCTGCTCCTTCTCGATACCCGCGTCGGCATCGGCGTCGACGGCCGGCGCGGGATCCACGTTGGGCTTGCTGTCCGGGGACGCCATGATGACTGCGTATTTGTCGGTCTGCTAGGCGCCCGAGGTCGAGGATGCGAAGTCGGCCACAGGGACAGGCCTCGGCAAGGGGACTTGTTGGGTGTGAGTCGAGACACGGGCAGAGGCAGAGAGAGAGGGCGGTGGTCGCACAACGCGCCGGGCGGCGAGGGCGACAATTCGCCAGTATATCAACGAACTCGAACCAGACGGGCTTTCGGTGGAATAGCCCCGAGCACACGCTGCGTTGCCCCCCGATGGATGCGTGGTGCGCTTCCCACCCCGCCACCCTGTGATAATACCCCGAGGTAGGACCTGCCTGCAAGCAGCAAGGATCACCGGCCGCCCTCAAGCACGGACAGCTCCCCGTTCGACAGCGTAGGCGGCAGGCAGCTTTACCCAGCCAGGTACGTACAATGTTTGTGTGACACCGTCGCAACGGCGGATGCAACACTGGAAGCTCCCTATTACCGAAGTCCTGTGTCTCTCCCTTGCCTGCCAGCGGGCATGTCTAGAACGGTGCCAGAAGCCATCAGGCACACGCAGAGAGGCTCTACGAGCACGAGCCCGTAGTTTGTCCCCCCTCGTCCCCCGTTCTCCCCTAGAATAATAATCATCTCGTCATTTTCTCGAAGCGGGCACCCGCTCCGTCCGCGACAAGTGGGACTCGACAAACAACGCGGGGAAGACCACCAAGATGGCCAAGTTCACACACATCACCCGGCCTTTAAGCCGGCGGGCCCCACGGGGCGATCTGCCGTCCGGGGCAAGGAGGGGCGAACCCATGCTGTACGTGTGCGTGGATGCTTGTTCGTGTTTCCGTGGGGGTCGCGCGGCGCGCAAGCGGCGCAGTCGGGCGCCAGGAATCTTGCCGCGGAGACAAGCATATCATGCAGCTGCATTTGCACCTTGCAGTTCCCCCAAGTATCAAAGCCCGGAAGCTGAATTCCCAGCTTCGGCGGCGCGCACGAGTCAAGAGCCTTGCGCGCGTGTCCCGGCTTGGCCTCGGCGACTTGACGTTGATCGTCAACCGCTGAAGGAACAATGACGATGAGCTCTCTTGTGGGTGTTGAAATGGCTTGGAGAGTTCGGCCTCCTCATACGTCAGAGGCTGGGCGCCCTGCTGCTGGTAATATGCCGGATCTAACTCGTGTCGTCCTTGGCGGCAGGCAGCGCAACCGAGACGGCGCCACGAGATTGCCAAGGCATCGGAAACAATTCCGTCGAATGCCCCATGTCGCCGGCCAGACGCATAACTGTAAGGTTGTTGTTGTTGTTGTCTCGACTTCATTCATCACGGCTAGGCTCACATCCGCAGAATCAGAACAGGATAGCCGCCTCACAGCGCATCCATCATCCACCCAATCAATCTATCTTGGTGCAGCTCCCGTACGCCACGAGCATCTTGCCGACAACGACAAACCCGCCAATGGCTGGGATCATGTACATGAATAGAAACCACGCGATGAGGCCCGTGATCAAGACGTGCATACCAATACTCGTATTGAACCCCTGGGCCGCGTCCTCGGCTGTGCGCGCTTTGGTAGCTTCCGGCCTCGCCTTCCCCTCCGACTCCCCTTGATTCCCTTCCGCGTGCTCCGGGTCGGCGGGCACGACATGCGCTGGAGCGGAGGGCCTTTTCCATCTGGCTAGCATCACGGGCAGCCACAGCACCGGCCGGGACTCGATGATGCCCATGATGATGGTTCCCATCCCGGCGCCGACCGCCGGGCCGAGGCAGAGCCATAGCATGGTCCACACCCGCTCAGAGATGGCGCTCTGGCCGGCCTTGAACCTGGACAGTCCGCCCACGATGGCGATGGGTACGGCGGCGAAGGCGACGGCCCCATACGCCATCAGCACGGGAAGCACAGACTCCTTGACGCTGCCGTTGGCGGGATCCAGGATCTCGAAGAACTGGTGAAATGCAGTCGGGCATTTCAGGGCAACGCGGTAGTATGCGACGACGCGCTGCTGCATGTCCGCGTCGATGCGCCCGACCGTGCCCCCGACGGGGTACTCGGCCTCGCGGCCCTGATCCGCGAGCTCGCGCCGCATCTCATCGAGGCCCGGCGAGTCAACGACCAGCATGGTCGGATACTGCGGGCACATCAAGTTGGCGAGTAGGTTGATAAAGGACATCCAGACGTAGGGCGCGACGGTGAGGCCGAAGGCGGCGTAGCCGTAGACCTCGATCTGGTTGCCGCGCGTCTCGTAGAGCGTCACCACGGCGAAGAGCAGCTGGCCGATCGAGATGAGCACCTTCATGATGCTGTGGTTGCTCTGGATGAGGGTCCCCTCGGCAGGTTTGTCGGCCGCGTCGTCCTGAAAGGTGGTCCAGGAGGGCAGCACCAGCAACCGATAGCCCGGGGGCAGGCGACGAACGCCAAGGACCGTGCTCGCCGCCCAGTCGGGAGGCTCGTCTGATGGCGTTAGCAGAGCTCGGATGACGGTAGGGCGGCTCAACTCACATGTTCGGTCTGCGCCGTCAGTCTTCTCGTCAGCCATTTGATTGCTCTCCGTAGTGACGACGTTCGGTGGCTGCTCCTGCTCTGCGGATTTACCCCCTGGAACCGTCCCTGGGGCTTCATTGTTTGCGGCCGTCCTCTGTTCCCGCTCCGAGCTGGCACTGCCGTGCGCAGTTGACGGAGTGTGGCCGTGTGACTCGCGACGCAGCGAGGTCAACTCGATTCCCGCTTGCACCGGGACTGGCTCTTCGTGGTCCACGGGGGAATCGGACACTGGGGTGCTTGAATCGGCTTCCTCCCGCGCCGATACTGCCGATGAACCATCGACGCCCGGCTGGTCGGCTGCTTCCTCCTCGTCTCCCTTGCGCGTCTTGACGACGATGCAAAGCGCGCCGGCGCGGACCGCCCTGGTGAGCTCGGTAGGCGCAAAGAGGGCCCTGCTGGTGATGGCCTGCAGGCCAGTCAAGACGCCGGCGCCGGGGAAGCACAGGGCCAGGAGCAGGCTGAACCCCCAGGCGAGGGTGCTCTGGCCCGGACGCGTAAATATCGTGGCGACATGGGCGCCGTAGTTGCCGAGGAAGAAGACGATGATGTCCTTCCAGGTGGAGGGCTTGCAGAGGAGACTGCAGTCGCCGTTGTGGGTGTAGCCGGGGACCTGAATGGGACAGGCAGTGTCGTTGGCGGTCAGCATGCTGGGATGCGGCGCCCGCCGGCGAGAACAGCGTGGCAGACGCGCGAGCAGGCAGCTGTCAGTCACAGGGAGGCCGCGCCGCGGGAGGCGAGACGATGGGGTAGTGTCTGCCGGTGCCCCCGTTGGAGATGGAGATTGACGGCGACATGGTGGATTCGCGGCAACGGGATGGACCGCGATGGACTATTTGAGGGCGCGGCGCCTCGCGTGGTCGCCCTGAGGCTGAAGAAGGATCATCAACCCCTGGTCCGGCGCGGTGTCGACGTCTGACCAGCGATGCACGATCCCTGCTCGCGCGGTAGCAGCCGCCCTGACGCCGGCGCTCGAATTTGCGCGGCTGGCCGTCGTGCGACTCGAGATGCAAGCCCAAAGGAGAGACGGCAATGCCTCACTTCGGGTCGCCGGCCCCGTCCGTCGTGATGGCTTGCCAAGGTACGAAGTAGGCTGGTTGGGGTTGGAGTTCACCGACCGGCAGCTCGACCGACGGGGGATGAGAAGCCGAGCTGGCAAGCTTTCAGCGCTTGTGTGAAACTAAAGGCCGGGGAGCTCCAGCGTGCCCAGGCGGGCGGCACGGCGCGGGATCGCCAGCCACGGGCGGCAGTCACGCCAAAATCAGCGGGCCGGCAGCCCAGAGACGGCTTGTAGGGTGGGACGCAGCTGGGCGCTTCGCCATAAACTCCACGGCCCAGGGCTTCCATGGGCATTGGCTGGTGCAGTTGGGGGCCGCTCTTGACACCAGACGCTCAGCGCATGTACGGCTCAGGCTTGCAGTAACCCCGAATGACTGCTGAGAACGCCGTGGACAGGCCCGAAACAATCCCGTCAGGCTGCTTACCATGAAGCACCTTCAGCTTGCTGCGGCGCAGCAATGGCAGCCAGGTGCCAGGTGTGAACTTACTTACACAGACAGCAGGGTAAGTCTGCCTGCTGCCCTCGTCACGCCGGCCCGCGCACGGGACCGACGCCGGCGCCCTTGCCCGCGCCGGGGACGGTACCTTTATGGCGCCCCTCCTCAGAGTCATCACCCCTCGCGGGAATACACATGGTGTTGAGGGATGATCCACCACGTGTTCGTGGCCTTCAACGCCAACGGCCAGGCACAACTGCCATGAAAACAGCCGGCATTGCCCATGGCCTGCCGCAAGGACCCCCCCTCCCCGTTGCCGGCGTCTTCTCCGCGTCGGGGTAATCCTGCATCGACCGGCCGAGCAGCCATGCCACGCCACGCCACGCCGCGAGCTGGCCTCCGGCCTCGGACTAGGCCCGCGATGCCCCACGGCCCGGAAGGCGTCGATTGCATCATGGCGACGACTGAGCTGCCCGGACTTTAGATGGCGCCAGCTGGATTTGTCACCGCGGAGTTAAATCGTCCCCGCTGCGCACATTGTCGCCAGGCGGGTCATATTGATGGCCGTCCTCAAATCTTGGCTTCTCGAGATGTGAACTGGACCCTTCCTCTCTCTCTCTTCAGCCTCTTCACACTTGACCGAAGGTACCTGACTTGGACGACCTGGTAAACAACTCATCGACGACCGCGCCCGCCCACCGCCAAGATGCCTCTCATCGCCAAAGCCCCCACCGACCGCATCATCCTCGGCCTCATGACCTTTGGTCCCAAGGCTGAGGACGGTGCGCGCGTCACGAGCCTCGACACCTTCAACAAAGCCCTCGACCTCTTGCAGGCCCGCGGCTACAACGAGGTCGATACGGCTCGCGTCTACGTCGGCGGCGCCCAGGAGGCCTTCACGCGCGAGGCAGGCTGGAAGCAGCGCGGCCTCACCCTCGCCACAAAGGTCAAGTACCCCAACAACCCAGGCGAGAACACGGCCGACAAAGTCGTCGAGTCGGTCGAGACGAGCCTGCGCGAGCTGGGGACCGACTGCATCGACGTGAGTAAAACAAACCCCCTACCCCCCAAGGGTCCGTCGCTTCGGGATTTGGGAGTCGTCGCTGACGGAGGCCGCGCAGCTCCTCTACCTCCACCGCCCAGACCGCGCCACGCCCTTCCAGGAGACACTCGAAGCCATGGACCGGCTGCACAAAGCGGGCAAGTTCGTGCGCTTCGGGCTCAGCAACTTCACGGCCTTCGAGGTGGCCGAGGTGGTCATGACGTGCAAGTACAACGGCTGGGTGCGGCCGACTGTCTACCAGGCCATGTACAACGTCATCACGCGCAACATCGAGCCCGAGCTGCTCGTCGCCTGCCGCCGCTACGGGCTTGACGTGGTCGTCTACAACCCGCTCGCCGGCGGGCTCTTCTCGGGCAAGATCACGTCGCGCGAGATGGTGCCGCAGAGCGGGCGCTTCTCCGACGTGAGCTCGGCGCAGGGCGCCAACTACCGCAAGCGCTACTTCCGCGAGAGCACGTTCCGCGCGCTGCAGCTCGTCGAGGGCGCCGTCGCCAAGCACGAGGGGCTCACCATGATCGAGACGGCGCTGCGGTGGATGGTGCACCACTCGGCGCTGCGCATCAAGGACGGCAACGACGGCATCCTCATCGGCGTCTCGAGCGTCGAGCAGCTCGAGAACAACCTCGACAACCTCGAAAAGGGACCGCTGCCCGCCGACGTCGTCGAGGCCCTCGACCAGGCCTGGGCCGCGTCCAAGGCCGACTCGACCAATTACTGGCACGGTGACGTCGAGTACGGATACAACACCCACGAGGCGCTGTTTGCCGGGGGCGCCAAGTGATCAGGGCGCAAAGGGCGGATCCGAGGTGCCATCGGATGAGAGGCTGCCTAGGTACGAATAGCCGTACGTTCAAGAGGCGTGGTGGCGGCGTGTTCCGACTCGAGCGGAAAAAGAGGCCAGCGGGCGGCGGCTGCGCCGTTGTTTGATGTGCCCAGCCCGACGGCCATGTGTGTAACCAGCCGGGCAGAAGGGGCCTGTCTGCACGTCTTGTCCCGATGACCCGGGATGGCGAATCAAGAGCCGGGCCTGAACCTGCAGCAGACGCAGAGCGACCGCAAACCTGACTCCCATCTTGATGCCCTGCAGTGCCGTCCACCTGTGCTGCCGTGCACCCAACCCAGCGTCGGGTCCTGCTGGCTCTCATGATTGCTCCGCTGCGGGCGCCCAGGCGGACACCTGGACGCGGTAATCCGGGGCTGCAGTGGCACCCTCCAGCGCGCCCCAAGCGTGCAGCCCGCCCTCCGGATGACCCAGCCGCCTGAGCCGCCCGCCCCCCAGGGCGAGCCCCCAAGGCCCCTCAGCGTCTCGCAGTGCGTCAGCGGCCCTCCACCCGCCTGCAGCTGGTTGGGCCTGACGCCATGGCGCTGCGTCGCGGCGGGTCCTGCTGCAAAGTAGCGTGCCCACCGCCCACCGTCACCCACCCTCCCCCAGAGCTGTGCAAGCCCCTTGCAAGCCCTCCAAGCCCTCCAAGACCCGGGGCCCTGTCGCCTGGCTGGCGCACTGTGGGAACCGACACTCGCCCGCGTCGCCCGGATTGGACCGACCTCCTTTCCCCAGACCACCACGAGTCCACGACACACGGATTCCTCATCGCAGCCCGCATCACGCAGTGGCCCTCTCCCCTCCCGACAAAGTCACGCCAGCACCACCCCCTGCCCGTTTGTGTGTGCGGCGGTCAATTGCGCGCCCCGCTCCGCTCGCGAACGTTGACAGCACCGTTGCCTGATATAAGCATTTTGGCCCACGCCCTTCCGTCACCGTGCATGCCTCGGCCAACGCAAGACCAAGAGGTTCACCTCCTGGCACATCACGACGACCACGACGACGACAATCACGACCGCCACGCCTACCACGAGCGCGACCTCGCCGACGACCCGCGCTCCCGCTCCCCCTACGACTCGTCCGGGGTCTTCACGCCGCAGACCGACGACAACAACAGCGCCGCCACATGCAATCCGCGGCAGCAAGACGCCCGCGCCAACTCAAGAGCTGCTGGCGGCCGTGGCCACAAGACCAGCAGTCCGACCGCCGCTTCCGGTCCTGACGAGCACGGCCCTCAAGACGGCGACCAACGCTCAACGTCACGGCGGCCCGGCGAGGGCATCGAGCTCGACGACATGGACCCTGCCAACGGGTCCCCCGGCCGTCCGGGCCTGCGTCGCAACGGCCGCTCGGGCACGCCGCTCCTCTACAGCAAGCCCGAGGGCGACGACGACCACCACCACAACGGCGACGCCCACTACGGCCGGCGATCCAGCGACGAGCGCGCCACGAGCCTCGAGAGCGGCTACGCCTACGACGACACCATGGCCCGGCCGTCGCTCAGCCGGCGGTCCACCATGCACAGCCATGGCCCGCGCGACGTGACGGCGGCCGAGAAGGCGACGCGCAAAAAGTACACGTACGCGGCCTTCTTCCTCGCCATCAGCCTCGTCTCCTTCTGCGTCCAGACGGAGCTGAGCGCCTACATCCAGCACGACCTCGGCTGGGACAAGGCTTACTGCATGATGTACTTTACCCACGGGTCGTGGATCGTCCTGTATCCCGTGATGCTCGGCGTCCTGCGGGTCCAGAAGCTCAGTGAGCCCTGGCCGTCCTTCTGGCGACGCCACGTCCAGATGATCAAGTCGACAGTCGCCATGATCGAGCTGCAGACGCTCGATGTCTTCTCTCCTTCCTCGCAGCGCAGGTCGCGGCCCTTCCTGTACCTGGCTCGCACGACGGCTTTCATCACCTCGGCGCTGACGGTCGCTGGCCTGAGCTGGTACGTCGCTGTCAGTCTGACGACGCCTTCGGACTTGACGGCCATCTACAACTGCTCGGCTTTCTTTGCGTACGTCTTCTCCGTGCCGATTCTCCGGGAGCCTTTGCGCCTGGATAAGTCCATCGCCGTCTCCATCGCAATCGTCGGTGTCCTGGTGGTGGCGTATGGCGACACGGGAGGCGGTGAAACCGGCACCAACGAGGCGGACGGATCGCCGGGGAACACGACGCCAGGCGCGGGAAGCCGCTTCCTCGGCAATCTCGTCATCGGCATCGGCTCTGTGCTCTATGGCTTGTACGAGGTCCTGTACAAGCGCTACGCCTGTCCCCCCGAAGGCGTGTCCCCCGGGCGAGGCACCATGTTCGCCAACACGTTTGGCGCCTGCATCGGCCTCTTCACCCTCACCGTCCTCTGGATCCCGCTCCCGATCCTGCACTGGCTCAACATTGAAAAGTTCGAGCTGCCCGAGGCGTCGACCTGCTGGCTCATCCTCGTTGCTGTCCTGGCCAACGCCACCTTCAGCGGCTCCTTCCTCGTCCTCATCTCGCTCACGTCGCCGGTCCTTTCGTCCGTCGCCGCGTTGCTGACCATTTTCATCGTCGCCATCGCCGACTGGTTCCTCACGGGGCAGCCGCTCAGCTGGGCGGCCATCATCGGCGGCAGCATGATCATCGTGGCGTTTGTCGGGCTCAGCTGGAGCACGTACCGGGAGATGACGGAGCACGAGGCGCAGAAGCTGGCCGTGGACTTGACCGACAGCGACGAGGACGCGAGCTTGCCGCCCAGCGACCGCTGAGTGGGGGCTTGCATGGCCAGTGCCGGTTGGCCTGGGCTTTGGGTATATATTGGCCACGGGGACGAGACCGTGCGCTTGTATGGGGTGTTGAATGTTGAACTGGCGTTTTTGGCTTCCATGCTCTCTTAGGCCATCGACGAGGCATCGGGTGGGCATACACGGTGGAGCATCGTCCCGCCATAGAGGTTTTTCGGCATCAGGGGATCTTAGCTTAGAGCTGTGGCTGGGCCGCATTGGATCATGTGTCGAATCATATACTGAGGCACCTCGTGCCCGGATTGGGGTTTTCCTCTGAATGGTAATATAGCCAGGCGAACAAACGCCGCATGTTATACAGGGATTTGGTTTACAAAATCGTCTTAGCATGAAAGTGCATTTTGAACCTTTATGTTGCACCTGGTGCGAATATCGTCGCTGAAGACCATCGTATCCCGCCCTCGGCGATACTAGGTTAGAAAGTGAAATCCTGTCCCGTGTTTTACAAGTGAGAGACGCTCGACTTCTCCGTCTCCTCCGCCCCGTTCTTGGCCGCCGCCTCACGCATCTCGGCATTGCCCTGCGTCCTCTTGGCCACGAGGCTGGCCTTTCGCGAGCTCGTGATGCCCTGCTCCGCGTCGACGACGCCGTGGCCCGCCTTGGCCGCCTGCACGAGCTGCGGGTTCTCCTCCTTGAGGCGGGCAAAGTTCTTCTCCGCCTCCCAGGTCCAGATGCTGTCGCTGGCGAACACCAGGTCCATCTCCTCGAGGGTGCGCTGGTTGGACTCTGGGTAGAGCGCCCAGACGGCGACAATGGAGAGGGCGTTGACGGCGCCGAAGATGTACAGCGTCTTTTCGTGGAGCTTGTTGAAGATGGTGGGGAGCAGCAGGACCTGCATTTGTTAGTTAAGTGTTTTGCTTTGAAACGATGCCAGAATGCTTACCGTCCAGCCGTTGCCAATGGACCAACCGACAACGCCCCATGCGTTGCCCTTGGCACGGACTTGCAGGGGGAAGATCTCGGCAGGGTAGAGCCACGGGACCGTGAGCCAGGTGGCGCCGAAGATGGCCGTGTACAGGAACACGAAGAATGTAGCTGCGCCACCGATCTGGCTCTGGTTGCTCTTGCCCTCGGCGTTGATAGTGGCCCGAGCGAGACCTCCGGCAACGAACATGCAAATGCCCTGGCCAATGGCGCCCCAGTAGAGCGTCCAGCGGCGGCCGATTCGATCGAGTGTAAAGACACAGATGAGTGTCGCAAACTGATACATATGTCAGCGACGGAGGCATTCAAAGTTCGATTGACAGCAACTCACCATGTACGTGATGTTGTTCACGCCGCTGACCCACAGACGGTCCTTGGAGCTGATACCCGCAATGGAGAAAATCTCGGGGCCGTAAATGGTGATACCGGCGATGCCAATCCACTCCTGCAGAATCTGCAACCAGATGACGAGCTGGACGCGGCGGCCTGTGTGGAGCTTCCCGGAGCCGATGCCGAAGAACATGTGGAAGTAGCTCTGCTGCTTGGAGGTGTCGTCCTCGAGGTTGCGGATGTTGACAATGTCCTGGAACTCGGCCTCGGCGGCGATGGCATCCTCGCCCTCGTCGCCGCGGAGACGGCCGAGGATGAAGCGCGCCTCCTCCTCTCGCCCGACCTTGACGAGCCATCGCGGGGACTCGGGCATGAACCAGATGATGCAGAAGAGGAAGACGAGAGGGACGATCTGGAAGGCGACGGGGAATCTCCAGATGAAGGACGAGGTGGGGTCATGGTACTTGGACGTGCCGCTGCGAGCATCTGATGAGCACGAGTGGCATTGGAGCTCAACAAGGGGGGACCGCGACTTACAATTCCAGCCAGTACGCGACGACGACACCGAAGATGTTGAGAGTGAACTCGACGGCGACGAATTGCCCGCGAGACTTGTGAGAGGCCGTCTCCGTTGCCCAGACGGGCGTGATGGCGTTGAGGATACCAGTGCCAATGCCGTTCAACACACGGGCTTGAGGAAGTCAGCACCACTGCCGGATTCATGTAGTTACACGATGAGTGCGTGCCAACGGCAACGTACCGCAAAACATCCAGTTGGCGTTCATGGCCGCCGACTGGAGAGCGGCTGCGATGATGCACCAGATGCAGGCCACGCCAATAGTCCAGATGCGGCCATACTTGTCGCCCAGCCAGCCGCCAAGCAGGCAGCCGGCCAGTGTTCCGGGCAGGTAGTAAACGGCAACCTTGGGAAGGCGCGAATGTCAGCAGTGACCACATCCATGCTACCCCACCACTAGTCCGTACTCCGTAGTCGTACAGAACCGCAAACCCTCCGTCATGGACTCGTGCCAAACGAAGCAGAGACGAGACAACGACGCTCCAGCAACGACACGGGACAAACACTTACAATGCCTCCTTGCAGCAACGGCTTATCGACGACAACGAGACCTTGCTCCTCCGAGTAGTGGCCGAAGCCCATGCGCTCGGCGTAGTCGCGCGTCGTGTTGACGCCGCCCATCAGGCCCTGGTCATAACCGAAGAAGAAGATGGAGATGCCGGCCACGATGCACACCGTGTTGAGCAACGAGCTCTTGTAGAGCCGGTTGGCCACATTGTACTTGGACAGAACCCCCTTGAAGTCGGCCATGGTGTCGGTGTTCGCGCGTCTAGGCTCCAGAGTCCAGAATCCGGGGAAGCTGTTGCTGACGCGCCGTGCTGGGTTCCAAGGTGAGGCCCTCGAGGAAAAGGCCCAGGATTCCAGGAGCCCGCGCGCCCTTTTAACGTTTCCGTTTCGACGTCGACGATCCGCTGCTCCGCGCCCTTTGCCGCCGGATAAAACAGGCTGCAATGTCTCGGCTACGGGCAACCCACAGATGTGTGTTCACGAGACTGGAGAAAAAGTGATAGCCCGGGGCCCCATCGCTTGATTTGTGGACGAAGCTGGGGTAACCAGGGCGAGCGAACCGTTTTGCCTCGGGGACTGGCCGCGTCGTCCCCGATTAAGAATCGACGCATGCCGGCCCCAGAGTCGCGCCACGGCATCTTGGACGGCTCTGCAACGGCCTTGCCGAAGCCACCAGGAATCCGGCAACGAAGGGATGGTGGGGCGCGCCAGCGACTCAGCGCCGGCAAATGCAAGGTTGGCTGGCAGAGGCTGGCAGAGGCGGGCAGAGGCTGGCGCCCTCTCTCGGCCCAGTCGCCGAAGACCCCGGCATGCGCGCCAATGGGTGTCATGACCGCGACTCAGGCTCGCTTCTTGGTACGGAGTCTTTCCCCGAGCGCCGCTTCCAGCCTGGGGCCAGGACGTATTTCCATCCCGGCTCCCCGACACGACCGCGCGCCGGCTCGCCGGTCCTTGTCCATCAGCCTCTCCCACACCTGCGGCAATGACTCCGGCTTCCCCAGAATCCTCCTCAATGCGGGGAGACGCACGCGACGACCAGTCCGGGGATGATGGTGTCGGGGAACGACCGGCGAAGCGACAGCGCCAGAGTCACGACACGGCCGCGTCAGGTGTAAGTTTAAACCCCAACAATGCTCCCAGCGACGCGTGAATTCCTCAGCGGTGGCGCTGGTTCAATTTATTGACGATGATGAATTGATGATGGCCTCGGCGATTTGCACCCGAATTGGCTATTTGTGGGCTCGCTGACGCGAACTACGACTAGGTGCCTCACCGGCGACAGGCCGCATGCCAGCCGTGCCGGCTTCGCAAGGTCAAGTGCGACAAGAAGAGGCCCTCGTGCAGCATCTGTACCGTCAGTGGCCAAGACTGCGAATACATCGGTGACCAGACCGAGAAGATAAGGTATGAGAACAGAGAGTGAGAGAGTGCCGACTGCGGGCAATTACTCACAAACCCCCAGCCTAGAAACCGCAACGGCTACCTTGCTTGATCGCTTTGAACAACTGCAACGAGAATTTGAAGGAGTCAAGAGGGCACTTCACGCCAAAGGTGCGCAGTATGCTTAATCCTGTTCGCTGGGCTCGACTGATTAGGTACCGTAGACCAAAGGACTCCAAGCCAGACTCATTCTTTCTCTGCGCCAGCTGAAGACCCGTCGCTGTCATCTCAGTTGCCTCCACGGCTTTCGACCGTCGAGCCGTCTCGCGATTTCCTTCAAATTCCCCCTCACCGGGCAAGTGCAGATACTGTCCTACGGTGGGACATCTTCCAGGACAAATACCCTCCCAATGCTCTTATCGGTGGTTTGTTCAGCCCCGATCAACCGGACCCCAATGCCGACACGCCTTCATCAGACCTCATCATCAATACCTCGGGGCTTACTCCGCCAGAAGATGAGCAAATACCCAATCTCATAGACCGGTTCCTCCAGAATGTCCACACCAAGAATCCCATTCTCGATGTGGAAGCGCTTATCAAACATGGCCGCCGATGCGCGGATCAGGGTATAGGCTGGGATGGTCGATCATGCTTGGTCCTCCTGGCTTGTGCCCTGGGCGCCGTGGCAAAGCCGTTTGGCAGATCCGTGCCTCCCACGTCGTCATTGTCAGCTGGGACGGACGATTCGACTCGCAACGGATCACAAAAAACGTCGTCTCGACTATACGCCAAGGAGCTTCAGCTGGGAGACTCATGCTTCACCCTGGCGTGTCGGCGACTAGGTTCGCTCAAGTACTCGATGCTCGGCGCGCAATGCCATTTCTTCGCAGGAGGTAGGCCGTCAGATTTGATACTACGATAACGGAAACTGATGTGTCCTAGTATATCTCATGTACACACTGCGACCGATCCTGTCATGGCATTACTTTCTCCATGCCTCCATTTTCTGCCAAGTCCACCTCCGAATGACACACGGCATCCTTGGCGACTTCACCGAAGTACTGAGTGCGCCGTCCCGCCATTCCAGCTCCACCGATCGCAAGTCTCGTCGACTGGAGCAAAGCCTGTACTGGTCCTGCTTCAAATCGGAATGCGAATTCCGGGTTGAGCTTCCCCTGCAGCAATCCGAAATCAGCCTCGGAGAGTACCCCGACTTGTTCCCATCTCCTCCGTCCCCGATCCCGACCGACGACAAAGCCACCGGTACTGATTCCCTGGATCATACATCGCCAACAACGAGCAGTCTGGGGGGATTTGGAGGGTTTGAGTCGCGGCCCAGTGTTGCCGACGAGGCCGCCGAGTTAAGAAAGCACGCCGTTCGTCTCTGCAATGAAGAAGAAAGCTGGTACTATTACATGACCGAAATTGCCTTGCGTCGAATCGGCAATCGCATCATCAACACATTCTTTAGACAGGAACGATCCACATGGGCCTACATCAAGCCGCTGTTGCGGATGGCACAAGAGTTCGAAGCCCAGGTTTCCTCCTGGTCTGCACATTTGCCTCCGGCGATGCAGCACTACGAGACGACGTTCATCATCCGTGCCCCTCACCTGAACTGGAGCGAGGCAGGTGGTAGCCATGCCAGCCGGGAGCTGAGCTGGGCGATTGACAACCGGCTTCTCGAGATGCAGACTTGGCTCTACCAACCCTTCCTCTACTATCTCGTGCATTTTGGATCGTCTCGAGGGGCTGGCACAAACCAGAAGTCCCGTATCAGCAGCCTCCTGAATCCATTTTCACCACCGAAGCACGACTCCCCACAATCTCTTGAGTCGTTCAACGCACGAGCCGCCGCGGCCGGGTCGGGCCTAGACGCGCAAGACCTTGCCGTGTTACACTCCCTGATCGCGTCCGGCATCGAGTGCTCTCTGAAGACCATTGACGTCCGCTCGCGGGGGCACCGTCACCATGGCCTATGGTATGACTTGCGAAGCATCATGTGCGCCTCGCTGGTGCTGCTGGCCGTCGTGAAGAGCGGCAACGCAGCATGGATACCAGGAGGGACAGAGACGCTTTGGGGAGCCGCACCCTCGCCCGAGTACTGGACCGGCACGCCGACGCCGATTGGAGGCAAGATTGCCAAGGTGTTGGCCCAGTTTGACTTTTGGGCCGGCGAGGCCCCGGACTTGTTGCGGTACAAAGAAGTACTCGAAACAGTAGTGCGAGACGTTCGAGGTTCCTAGGAAAGGTTGATCAGCAGGCCGTAGTTATCTGACTGTGTGCATTTGAGATAATTTATAATTACTCCCGTTGGCAAACGGGTCTTGTCCAGCCAGCGTTTGCCGGAAACATAATCCCTATGTGTAGTGGTCTGTGCGCTGATTTCGAGGCATAGGGGGGTTCTAGGACATAGGCGAGCGAGTGCGAGTATGTTGTAGTGCGAAGATCGTGGCATATACTGTTTGTTATGCCAATACGCCGCGAACGACCCAGTCCATGTCGCCTGATAACAGGTGAGGTTCTAAGGGTGCCGTCTGCACTCGCGTCATTTGACAAGAAGCCACAAATCATATGAGCCACGCCTTTCCCAGAGACTTGTTCACTCCATCATCGGTCCGCGACTAATGGTCCGGTATGCACACCCCCGATTTCTCATGAATGCAAAGAGTTGATTTGCGTTCCCGTAGTGTCGTCTCAGAACCGGACCCGGACTAGGCTCTCGTATAATTGATACCTAGGCCGATGCAATGTTACAATCTGTCCGTTGCTGGCAAGGGAAACGATGCGCGGTAACTCGTCCAGGCGGTGTTGGTTCGAACCCTTTGTTCTCGCAGCACTTAGTCTAGGTAGCACAGTCTGCGAGTACAACAAAATAGTACGTAGACACACCCTGGAGTGAGATTCACAGACTGATCTTGGCCTGCCTGAGGATAGACAGCCTTTTTCGAAGACGACAGGAACCTCGGTAGCTCGGACAGAGAGCTGGTCGATTTGTTTGCGGACGGCCCCGAGTCACCCAAATGCGCGTCGTTTGCCCCAGCCTTTCCAGGAAATAAATTCGCTGTCACTAATGCTAATATGCATTCCTTGGCCGCTCTTACTACGGCAGGTACTTTCCGTGAGAGGGCCCTCTTCCCTACCACCGTCCCCGTCCTGTTCCTGCGACGGGAGCGCCCGGTATCCAGGCTTGTTCGAGAGGCTCGGCTGCGAAGAGAAGCCTTACAAGAGGACAAGCACAGGAGGAATACACGGAGAACCTCTGAGCAAGTGCCAAACAGTGAGGAACAGGAATCCTCTGAGACGTGGCGACACCGGTGAAGCCCCTGGCCATCTATAATGGGGCAATTCCCGCTTCTCTGTAAATCTGATGCTCAGAGCGCCTGGATGACTGCTACTGCCTCGTCTTACACGCACCGATTCATAGAGTCTACTCTCGGGAAGTAGATTTCTCTTTCATGTGGGAGCCCAATGGCCACACGAAAAGCCAATGCTACCCAGGTATATAAAGCCTGCATGACACTCTCCTTGGATTTTGTTCCCTTTCCTTCAACGACCTGGGAGCTGTCGTCTCCAGTCTACCTGACGCTCGACATCACATACACCGGAGCAGACGCCGTCAAGAAGGCACCCTTTAAGTAGGTCTCCTCTCGTCGAATTGGGTGGTACTCGCGTTTTCCCTCGATGGTCGCCACGTCCTATCATAACCGATATTAACAATCTGCGCAGAATGCCTTGCCGTATCGTCAGACAGGTCGACAACCCTCTTGATGTGAATGCAATCAAGACCAACATGCTCGCGCTCTTTCGCAACTACTCCCCGCAGCCCCTCTTCGAATACTACTACAGCAATCGCATCCCCACCACCGCAACGATGCCGCACAGAACCCTTGAGACGCTCCAAAAAGAGGATGTCTATGTCCTCTACACGCTGGGCGCTGAACCGGAGCTGGCGGTGGCCTGCGCCTTGACCCGGCCCTGTCCCAACTTTACGGCTTATAACCGCGAGCGTCGATTCTTCGCCTTCCGCGGCGACTTGAACACGCTTCGACGGTTCCTGGCTTATCACGAGCCAGCTTTGCAACGTAGAATGTTCCGAGTTGCGCTCATCGGCGTCGAGACGTTTCGTCCGCCGCCCGGCGGATTGCTCCCTGGCATGGACTACATCCAGTTCCGCCTTCATATCGTGATGTTCCAGTGCATCTTGGTCTTGAGGGGTAAGCCACCATACCATCATAGGGCTGATCCACACATGCATTCGTTCTGAGTTTTGCTGACTGTGGAAATCAGATATCCATCCCCAAATGCCGAACCCATCCGGCGTAGTTCCTCAGCACCAAAATGTCTACCACACCATGCAAGGAACTGGCCAGACTGTCGGCAAAGTCGACGCCAACGCCGACGCCAACACCACAGGCACCAAGCGTCGCCGCGAGAACTAAGATCTAGGATCACTCTCAGGCCACGGTCAGTGGTTAGTCGTCTTCGCTCGGGATTGCAATGAACTGGGGCTTTTCGTGCTGGCGACTTCGGATTGGGGTACATGAGAGAGCAAATGGCGATTGACTGAAGTGTTTGGCGGGCTATTTCCGAGGCAATGCTCATTCTGGACTTGTTGGCTGCTCGTGAGTTGGGCCGTGCGGTGGTCTCGCTGGGCACGACGTGCGATGGCCATTAAGTCGGCATGTTCTCACATTGCCTTTTTAGTACCTGCTCACGGAATCGAGCTGCTGCGAGGGGGAAATGGGAATGCGGAAATGCGTGGGCCTGTATTGAGATTCGGCCGTAATATATAGAAGCTACGCCTTTTCCAGTCTTTGCTCAAGCCCAATGCCAGTGTCCAACACCATCCCAGCCACTACCGATCCGGTGAATATGCATTACTGTGTATCCGTACGCCCAGATTATGAATACATTAGAGTCGTAAAGAGAGCCGTCTGGACCGACGCCCCTCACATGCCGCAGTCCGCGGGGAGGGCACGCGTGGCGGTGGCGTCGATGCGGCCGAGCTGCTCGGCGTTGCCGTTGGTCAGGTCGTTCATGGCGGCGAGGGCAATGTTGAAGCCGCTGGCGGCGTGGTCGATGGCCAGGACGGTGATGCTGCGGCCCTTGTACTCGAGCTTCCAGCAGCTGCCGCACTCGGGGGAGTTCCAGCCGGCGACGACGCCGACGCCACCGATGTAGGGGAACTTGGGGATGTCGCCCTGCGTGTGCCAGCCCTTGCGGGTGATGAGGCCGTTTGCGCCGTCAGAGCAGGCCACGTCGGTGAGTTGGCGGCCGCGGTCATCGTAGCCCTTGTCGTAGGAGACTGGCGCGAATGTCAGTGGTTGGCGATCTAACACCGGAGCTACGTTGAGAACATACCGGTGTCGGCAAGTGCCGTGGCAGCGAGAGCCGCGATGCTGAGGAGCTGGGAGAAGTGCATGATGCTGGCTGTGATATTGGAGAAGGGTGGGTTCAAGACTGATTGTCGTGAAGGATGGTTGTGTGATGGGATTGGAGATGTGGATGTCTGGCTTGACAATCACCTCTTGGATGGCGAGGAGACGTCGCCCTTTATATCACATGAAGCGAGAGAACAACTCGCCTCTTCGGGGGCGCAGCCATTAGAAAGAAGACATGCTACGAAGTACGAAGTCCAGGTTGCCTCAACTGACGTCGCCTCACCGCAAGCCGTTGCGCGTCTGCCCCGTGCGTGTCGGTCGGCAGATGGACGAGCCACGGTCGTATCCACACCACGTCCGCGACCTCGCGACTCGTCCGGGAACCTACGCCCAGCTGGTGAGATAGCCAGCAGCCGCATGACGATCCTTTGCGGCGCACGTTCGTATTTTGGACCGTGTCAGATGGGAAAATGCAGACCAACATCAGGTGGTGTCGACAATGGCAATGCAAAAAGCCCTATTATTAGCTTCGGGCTCTCGGCGGCACTCAGAGTCGCGATGGCCGGCGTTCGTACGAAGGACAAGCGCGCTGCATAGCCGTGTGGTCCAAGTCCTATGTATTACGCAGCGCATGACACAGGCGAGTGCCATGGACGCCCGTTGCCCAATCGACACAGTAAGTTGTTCGTATTGGATGGGGACGTGAGGGCTGCACGGTGCACCTGACGACGGGGAGCGGGTCTGAAATGCTTTACTTGCGAACGTGCGGTGAGACATGATCGGCGGAACAGACGACGAATTCGTCCTGCCGTCGTCATTGTCGTGAGCATTCGCCAGAACACGAGCCCTGCTGGGGAACGGTCATGCTCGTATCTGCAAAACGGTGCAACGGCACCCTGCGCGCGTGCACCGTTACGCCCGGCCTTTAATCAATTGCGGGACCCGACACTGCCTCCTCCATCCTGTAACGGCAGCGGCCCGATGCAGAGCGGAGGCAGATACTAAAAGCAGGAGGGAAGGCTCCAAGCCTCAAGGACCAGGGCAAAAGAGTGCCGAGTCTTGTCGCTCTCGTCCGACACAAACACAAAAAGGGGAGCCGCTGCACCTCCAAACGAAATAGGTGCCAAACCATTTGCAATCGCCTTCGGATTGACCGACCCTCGCTGCACTCCAACACTGCACGGAGGTGGTGGCGAGTCGGTCGATGGACCAGCACGGCAATTCGGTCGTGCGCCGCCGATGCTGCGGTCTCACTGCATCGCGGAGAAGAAAGCCCAGCAGATTCTTCGCAGGCTGTCGACTCTTGCGTGGGATTGAGGACGCCCAATGGTTCCGTTGATGTTATTGCAGAGACGATGGTGCCGCCGCTGAATCGTTTGAGCTGACGTTATGACAGCCTTCGATGACTCCCATTGCCGACATGTTGGCCTGGCGCACAGTCAGTCAGCAGAGGCTGTGCAACGCGGCGACCCCGTCCTGGGCTCCTAGCGCGGCGCCATTGGCCGTCGCTGTCGGTCGACGGCCTGGTTCCGATGCAAGAAGGACAAAAAGGGGTGATGCAAGCCGAATGAAAGATGCCGCTGGATGGCCCATTATCCACCTGCGATGCGCCCCTCTGCAGGAGCGGCAGCCACGGCCCATGGCCTTCATGCATCCGACCCTGGCTGCCTCCGTGGCGCGACGTTCCTGTCGACTGCCGATATGGTGGAGATTGGAGAAGGCCCTCTGTGCACGGTTGGGGCGGCCTGGCCAGCCGGGCGCCTTTCGATGGCTTGACGGTATCCCCGCATTGTGTTTGGCGGGGTGGCGGACACCGAGGTCTCTGCCAAGCTGCCAACGATCAGTAATATCACATCGCCTGTCGTCTCTACGGCAGCTGCCGCAGAACAGAGAAGAGGCTGAAATGCTTTCAGTGGCATCAGCGAGCCAGCCCTGTAGGGCGTCGTCGGCGGCTCTTGGTGCGGGCCTGGTGCCGGGTCGAAGGATCATCGTCTCACTGGGATTAGCGGGCCCCGCAGCCACGCAAGACGGTTCCAGGTTTCTTTGTGGCGTTCGGTAGCACGGCATGCACCATCGAGCGTTGGTGAAGAACGGCCTCCAGTCGTAGTTAGAGAATGGCGAAAAGGAGCGGACATCACAGGCAGTCGCCGGCGCCACGTTGAGGAGCGGTTTTTGTCACCCGGCCTGGCCAGTAACAAATGAATGCCCCATGGCTCTCCGGACTCGTCCCGACGTACCTGCCTGCCTTGTCAACTGCCCGATTCGCTCCCCATTCGCACCTTCCTTCCAAGCCAGGCCGGACAAGGAAAGGGCGTTGTTGGCCAGGCCGCCAGAAGCTAAATGGCCCGCCTTCGCGCCTTCGCGCAGCTGAAAAAGCTGGACATGTCTCGCCTCGAAAGCCACAACCTTATCCGGGAGCTCGCCCATTGTCCTCGGACGAATTACCATCCTCCGCTTTCGCGTCCGTGATGCCCCGCGAGAGACGCAATGGCCGCCGCTGCCGACGATGTCAACATCAAGCCTTTGTCGGCGTCTTCGACGGCCTATGAACTCGACGACATGGGCGCCTCCGCCAAACCGTTGCGGCCCAACAGCCGGACGTCCACTTCGTCGTCGCTGCAGAGAGTAGTGCCCAGCTATGCCTACGAGCAGTTTCACCGCGGCAAGCAGCTGCGGCGCATGGCGCTAGTCAGCTTCTGCCGCTGGCTGCTCACCGTCGCCCTCGCCATGTCCATCTACGGCGTCCTCTGGAGCTACTCGGACAAGGACGCGCTGCCCGCGAGGAAGAAGAAGGAGTTCAACACGCTCGTCATTGGCCTCTCTATAGCCCTGAGCTTGAACCTCGCCAGCTCTCTCAAGGGCGACGTGGGCGAGCTGCGGTGGTGGCTCCTCAGCCGGAGCGAGTACACCCCGCGAGAGGTCGACTTGATCCTCCAGAGCGAGAACCTCAGCCGTCTGATCTTGCTTGGCTGGAATTCGCGCCGGTTCATCGTCCAAGCCTTCGTTTTTATCTTCATAGCGCTTAATCTGGCCTCTCAGCTTGCCCTCGCCCTGCTCGGCATCACCTATAACATCAACCCAGCCGACAAGTATACTGTCACCACGCCCGGCATTGTCGCCATTCCCGACATGACAGACATACAGACGAAGCCAGCACTCTCCAGAAATACGTCACTGAACCTTAATGAATCCCAGATCGTCAATGCGAGACGATATACGGCCAATACTTTCGGCATGGTATCCATCGCGTTTTCCGACGACGACGTTTCCGCCCTGCCCAGACCGGGTAAAATTTTCAACCCCGACGACCCCACGGTGTTCTGGGATGAAGGAAAACTTTCATACACGTATGTGTTTTATGAGTCGTCACCAGAAGGGGCGGTATATTACACCAACGTCGCGTCGAACCGCTCGATCTCGGTACACGCTGAGTGCGACAGCTGGCGTGTTGTCAAGGGCGGAGATGGGCTCACCGCCAACATCACCGTGCAATATGATGACGGCAAAAAAGAAGACTGGGAGCTCCCATCTGTCAACGGTCCTGATCAGACCATGTA
Source organism: Purpureocillium lavendulum (assembly GCA_029168975.1). NCBI lineage: Eukaryota > Fungi > Ascomycota > Sordariomycetes > Hypocreales > Ophiocordycipitaceae > Purpureocillium > Purpureocillium lavendulum. Next base: position 86,056 of record JAQHRD010000005.1, on the reverse strand, counting down.
TCTCAACGACCCAGCAGTTCAGTCCGGAGATACCTGGGGCCAGGTCGACGTCTTTGAGGCTTCGAGGACGGATCCTTGGGCATACAGCTGCAATATCAGCGTCGGATCCGTGGTCAATGCTGTGATAAAGGAGCAAGAGGTGGGCGTCAACGTAACTCGATACGTGCCACCTGCCATCGCTCTACAAGGATACGGCGCGTCCGCCAATGGCGTGAGCAACGACACAAAAATGTATCAATGGCAGAGCTATCCATCCGAGTCAGCTTTTGGGAATACTGCCGGCGGATCGGCCGACCTGATGGCCAGGATCATCGCCAGGTATGCCATTGGAGTCGTCGCCGTCACGGCACTCAGCAACACGAATGTTCAGGCCCGCGGCATGGTCCCGCAAAAGGGCATAACGCTTGAGATCACTAACTGGACATATTTGCACCTAATTCTCGGCTTGACTGTCGGGATTCAGCTTCTAATCGCCGTCGTCTCGATTCTTATCGCGAACAGGGTGCAGGTGCGTTGCCATAGCCACCTTTCGATGACAGCACTGTTTCGACCTGTGATGCAGGGCGTGAGCTGCAGGGCGAGTGCAGCGGATGGACAAGAAGTTGCCGCCATGATGGGGAAGGACACGAGGCTTCGGTACGCGCGTGAGCGCGGCGGAGGATATCGAATACTGTCGAACGATTTATAACGGAGTATACGATAGACTGAAAGGCTTCTTCTAATCAGCAAGCGACTGGAGTTTGGGGAAAATAGTGAATATATTGGTCTCATTTCTGTGTTTGTTGTTGTGCGGACGGGGAAACACCACCGTGGTTGGCACGAATGGCCTTGCTTTGCAGGCGCGTAGATGAGCTGGACGCACGTCTAGCTACAATTGTAGTCCTACATAGATTTTTCAAGACCTGTGGCGTCCAGTCGTCTGAAAAAGACCCTTCCTACACATTCGTCTTGCGGAACTATACGGGCCCCAGTTGAATTATTCTCGTCAGCGAGAGATGTACCGAAAGTCGCATACACGACTGCCAGGACGGCTCTCAATACTTGACTGCATTAGTTCCGATACCCGAAAGATGCACGGCAAGGGGCTCGATAAGTCTTACGCTCTATCGCGAGATGCTGGCCAATACACCCTCGGCTACCGCCACTAAACGCAAATATGGACCGATTCTTGCCGGGTCTGTGATCAGTGTCCTCATCGAGCCATCGATATGGATCCCAGGTGTATGGGTCAGTGTAGAGATCGCTGCTGCGATTGAGCAGATATGGGTAGGCGCCGACTCTGACGCCTGGTGGCAGATTCTTGATCCAGCCAACATCAGATAGGCGGCCTGGGGGAGTGACCCGAGGGTCCAACTGTGGATGGTTGAATAGCCGTAGCCCTTCCTTGATGACCGCGTTCAGGAACGGAAGATGCTGTAGCTCTTCTGCATTTGGCAGGACATTCGAGGACGGATTCACTGGATTGAAGCAGAATGGCGTCTGCAACGATTGCAGTTCTTGCCGGAGGTCTTTCTGAGCGGTAGGGTGCCGGCTGAGCTGATGGAAGATGTAGCCAAACGCCAGTCCTTGCGTGTGAGGTAAGTGCGAGAACGGTATATCGGCCGCCAATATCCTGTCGTACCTGTCGTCTCCTCCGCAGCACCTGCACCAGTCTGTCAGGACCCTGCGGCCAAGATGCACCTTTTGCTCACGACTTACTGATGTGATCATAGCACTCAGCAGCCGCTTCCCGCTCTTGAGCATGATTCAGGACAAAGGCCTCCCTTGCATCCTGGTCCCGAGCCATGCCTTGTTTCACTGCGTTGAAAAGGATAGGTAGTTCTCCAGGAGGCAAAGGGTTTCCACTTGCGTTGCTTTCTTGTAAGCGGGCATCAGCCAATTTTGCCTTTTCTGTTGCCCAGTCCTCACAGTGCCGCTTCGCCTCAAAGTACCCCGGCGGAACTACGGGGAACCCAAGCATAGATAGAACCTTCGTCAGCCACGGTGATTCTCGCAAGCGGTTCATGCTTTTCGGCGGGAACGCGAGATGAAAACATTCAAGCCAAAGACGCCTACGACGGAGATCTTCCACTAGATTCAGCCCTCCCGAGAGCCCGTAGGCAAAAGATGTCAAAAAGTCTACCGCAAAAGCATGGAACAGCTGGCCCGTATCGACACAGTCAGACCCTGACTCTGCTGCCTGAAAAAGTACAGGCATTGTACGCCCAAGTAAAACTGTGTGCAGAATGGAGCGGACGTGGGGCGATGTTCGAATGAAAGATGTTGAATAGACTAGAGAGATCCGCTTCTTGCGGTGCGAATGATCCTTGGCACCTAGTGAGGTAAACATAGTGCGAACTCTATGATCCGAGAAGCTCGCATAAGCACAGATAACAAGATCGCGGGAAAGGGGCGACTGACCCATGGGTTATGAAACTGTCGTAGGAACCGTGTTTGTCGAAATTCTTACTACCAACGCCGTAGGCACAGAGGAATGCCTCCTTCGAATTGACTGCTATCTCATTCGGTCCCAGGCGAATGTACGGACCTCTCGACTCAAAAGCAGTCAGAATAGACAGGAAGTCGGTATTGTTCCACCTTTTCCATAAGATCCAAGCAGCGGTTATGGTGGCAAGAGGATGAGCTGGGGGGATCTGGGATAGCGGTGACAAGAAGGCAGGGTAGATGATGAAGTTGAATAGCAGGGCTAATACTACTGTGGCAAGCCCCATATAGGGCCACAGCGTGTATGTGGTCTCGGGTGTCATTGTGCACACTTAACATACCTTACCACTTGACATGTAGCGTCAGGTAGGCACGCGTTTGGTGGTATCCCTGCACTAATATATACTCATCGTGAAAGACAGAATCTCGTCGTGGCAAGTTGAACCTGTTGTACGAGGGCACTCGCCCGTGTTCCACGAAACGAGCCGTGTAACTTGAAGAGCGGTGGCGAATAACGTTTATGTGTTTATCGTCGGGTTCTTTGCTTTGTCTGAGACAATATTGAAACCGGGAAAATGAGTAATGGGAGAGCTCCGCTGTCGGCTGAGTCAAGCGGGCTTACCGGTGAAGGACGAGGACGTTTGAAACAGTGCCCGACGATGGCTCAGTCAACAGGAAGGGGAAACGATTTGTTTCTTAGCACCATATCTGAAAAGGGTCTCATCACTTGCGCCTTGGGAAGTAGAAGGAAACCAACACGTTGTTTGGAGGGCACTTGGCTACTAACATTAACCGTCAACCGACAGCTTCAACTGGCAGTCCGTCACAGCCTCATGCCGCCCGAACGAGATCAACCGTGGCGCAGTGAAATGATCCACCCAGACTATTCACATTCTCAAACGGACAAAGGATGGGCTGCATCCCAAACTTCTTCCTCAACCAGTCCGCAAATTCCGTATCGTACTCTTCCACCAGTATCCGCTTCTCGTCGATGCTCAGCGCGTTGAGCACAAGCCACGGGGAGCACATGTACATCGGCGGGCGATGGCTCTCACGCTTTTTGGGCACAAATGGGTACGGGTGCAGTTCCCAGCCGTCGGCAGAAAAAGGTGCATGGCGGCGAAGTTCCTCTTCGGACACGCGCTCCGGGTTGTACACCAGTAATCCCTGACGGAGCGGCAGGAGCGTGGCATCAATATGCATGGCGTGAGGATCATTCGTGTGCAAGATTTCGACCGTGTAACCATCAGGGATCATGGCACGCAGGTAGTCCACACCCTTCTGGTTGGTGACATTGCTCAGTTGGCCTATCAGGGTCTTGCCGAAGCGCATGAAGTCGGCTGCATCAAACGCCGGCCGGGAGTTGTTGATGGCCCACCCAGCATGGTAGGGTGCGCCCTCGTCCCGAGCGCCATTGCCTTCGACATGGTCGTCATTGGAGATGCCGTCGTACAGGGTATCGCGCCCCAAGATAACCGGAGCGCGGCAAATGCGAGCAGCGTCGTTGTTGCCCAGGGCCAGTTCTGTTAAAACTTCCGAGTACCCCAAGTGAATTTCGTTACGGCGGCATTTCCAGGCGAAAGGCGCCTCGATGAGCGAGGTGCCTACGGTGATCAAACCGTCTCTCGGCATGGAACCGGTATACCCGCCAGAGCTTACCCAGTCCACCTGCTTCGGGCGGTAGACCCGGATGCCTTCTCGCTCCAACAACGCTGCGAGGTTGTCAAGCTCTACCTGGGCTTTTGCCACAATGTCGGCAGGGAAGGGATTGGCGGGCTTAAAGTGAGCAACATGTTCATGAGGCATTGTTGCAGCGATCATGGGTGCTGGCTCGGATGGGAACGCTGAGTGTTCTGCGCGGCCAACAAGAACGGCCTTGAGTGGAGACCATTCATTCTCTGCTGAGATGGCGGGGAACTTGTCCATTGTCATCGTTCCCTTGGTCCAATTGGGGTTCCTTGTTGATGCTGTTTGTGCCTTAGCGAGGGACTTGAGACGAGGAAGCACTGCAAAGACTCTTGACCGGCCGCCCCGGCAGGTAGACTCCCAAAATGCCGCGTCCTTATATACGTAATCGTAATGAACACATGTGCATTTGGGAATATTAAGGCAGGCTGCCAGCCAGTATCTGCTTCAGTCAATGGCATGTCCAATCGCATGGGAATTGTAAATATTGCTGCATGTGGCCCGATTGGGTGGTGACGGCTGCGGAAAGTGTCTCAGGCGGACCGGGCGATGATCTCTGGTGCTCCACCTCAATGATCTACGTTCCTATTTCCAGCTTCGCATATTCTCTCTCATCCTGTTCGGGAGTTGCGGAGACCGTCGTGTAGGTGGCAGGTCAATAAAGGCCGTAAATTCGGTCGCCAGATCAACGGCAATCATATGCATGCTCCTCATCACGAGCCGTCACATGCAGGCAGATCACCCCTAGGAGCTGAGACGTAGTCGGCCGGGAGTTGAGGACGGAGAGAGCTCGGAGCTTAGCCAGCCACGTCGAATGCATCGGACAACTTCAACCGGTGGTCCAAATGTGCGAAGCCCAAAACAAACAGCAGAAACCGAGGCACACAGTTCTGGTAACGTAATGCCGGGTGATACCAAGTATTACAACATGGCGCGGCACGGTCTGACATGATACCGCAGAAGATTGACGCTGCAAATCGAACCCAAGCCCTAGGTGAAGGACACGTCTGTTCCACGACAGAGCGGCTCAGCGTTCCCACTAATATGCACTGTTGAGTATATTCGTACATCTTGACTGCATTTGCTGAGTAGTTTGCTCCACATACAACCCCATGTCCTCGTCATTACACAGGCACGTGCACTGACTTAGAAGGCGGGATCCATGTGAAATACAGCGTATTGACTACAGTCCCCCATCAGTCAAGCCCCGGACGGGATTGCTGTCTTCCAGTGGAAACTCCATGCACAGTACACGGACGAAAGTAGCTCTCTCAATTCCCCATGTCTTGGGCAACTAAGCTGACCAGCCCATGTAAGCCGCGACTCTGCCGCAGTGACATGCCTTGGGACTCCTCCATGTAAATCTATACATTGCCAACAGCCGTGCCCTCGCTGTCATGGACACAGCAGCAATATCGAAGCAACCACTTTGACAGAGGTAACCTTTCCACGCCGTTGCGACTCAGCAAAACGCCACCCGGAAGATATGGACGACTCAAGTGTTTATCAGACTTTTTCAGCGCTTGACAGGCCAGACTTATATGTCATTTCCGAACACCCGGATCATCCGCTTGCAAAGGTCTGGCCAGAATACATACATAACACGGCCTCACAGGTCAAACATTGGAAGTACTTGACCACTATTCCAGCTCTTGCGGAGTTCCAGATGCTGGCTGTCGTCCAAACTACGTCGACAGACGGTTCCCTGTCAACAAGAGTAGTAGGGCGCGCCAATTCCGTTCCGTTTCACCGGCCGACGCAAAAAGCTCTAGAAACCGGCTTTTCGGAGAAAGGTCCACTAAGCTTCGCCGGATCTCTTCCGGATGGCGGCATGGACGACGTGCTACGACTGGGTGCAGAGCTGCATCTCGGCGGGAACACAAACGAGGGCGCCAAGGCAAACACACTCTCTGCTCTCAGCATGGCCGTCGACCCAGATTGGCGGAACAAGGGAATCGCCGGACTGCTACTGCAGGCTTTGAAACGTGCTGCTCTCCGCGCAGGCTTGAGTGGCCTCGTCGTCCCCGCCAGACCTACCTGGAAACACCAGTATCCAGACGTCGACATTGGAACTTTTTTGCTCTGGGACATGAACGGAACTCCGCAGGCATCCTTTCCCGAGGAGGGGAGTGGGAAGAAGCCGTTTGACCCGTGGTTGCGCCGGCATGTAAGTCTTGGGGCCCGGATGGCCAAGGTTGCTCCACTCAGCATGACGGTTGAGGCCGATGCCGCGACCTGGATGCGGTGGCTCGGAGTAGGAGTCTTCGAAAAGGGGCTAAAAGAGGCAATAATAGAGATAGATGAGTCGGGTCAGGAGTTTAGACTGCTTAAAATTCCTCACGGCCTGGAGAGGCTACGCTATTCACCTTCGTCCGGGGTGGCTCGCTATGTTGAGCCAAACGTCTGGATGGAATATAGTCTATCATAGCAAATACATTGACCGCGAAACATCGGGTGGCAATGCGCGCCACGAGGCCCGGAAGGACGAGGCGGTTCACTCTCGATTACATGTATCATATGTTGGGGCGATGTCCGAGAAGCGCTGCCGGCTCGGACGTCATCCCGTGCTACGCCGTACTGGCTGGGGCTATGCCATCGAGCCTTGGAGTCAGGACTGGTACATGCTGCGGTCAGCGGGCTCGTCGAACTTCAGGTTGGCGATTGAGCTGCACGGGGGTGACTCTACTCGTGTTGGAGAGATGCCCGGCTCATAGGGCTGAGTTGCATCTGGTGGGGGAAGAAAAGGGGGGGGCACGGGCGGCGCATCGCCGGATGCCACAAGCGTCAACTGCCGACGTGGACCAGACGGCACGAGTCTAGCTTGCTACGGCATGTTCGCGAAAGCGAAAGCGTTGAACGACAGAGGCCGCCCGTCTGAGACAGAATGAGCCATCGCGCCAAGTAGCTAGAATCCGGCGGTGCAGACGCGTGTTCCCACAGGACATTAACAAAAAAATTGAAAAAAGAGAGGGCACAGCCAAAAGGGTGAGTCACTCGGTCACTTTCCAGAGCTTGTAACATGGCATCGCCAAGCACAGCCACGACCGGGTTGGCGACGGCGCGTGTGGTCGGCAGTAACTAAATAGCATTTCTTTATTAATCTGCGCGCCTTTTAATAAGGTACTGACGCGCGGCCGAAATATTGCAGCCCATGCCATTGCATCTCGGCAGCTCTCGGCAGGATCCGACGTCTTTCTTGCTGCACTGCACCATGGCTCCGGCATCTGTAGCGAGCCTTTCTCGGCTCCTGTATGTAGCATCAACCATTGCCGTTTTATTCTTCATTTTCATTTCATTTCTCTTCAATTACGGCAAGAAGAATTACAATGACAGCGCATTGCTGAGGAAAAACGTCCTGAGGACAGGCATTATATGTCTCGCCGTGGGAGCGTACGGCGCCGAGGCCACCCTCGTGGTGCGACGGGGAGACGGCTTGGGGCAGCGCCAGGACCATGCCGTCGCGGCGGTGTACTACGCCGTGGCCTGGGCCGCCATCTGCCTCAGACGCAGGCTTGTTGTCTCAGAGACCCTTGGCCTCGCCACGCTGTCCCTTCTCTTCGGCGCCCCGGCCCTGACCATCGAGGCGGTGGCGGGCGGGCGCACCAAGGAGCAAACGGCTGTGCTAGCCGTTCAACTCGCCAAGCTGGTACTCGTTGTCTGCCCGTTTGCGGACTGCATCACTCGGCTCTCTTGGCGCAGACGCAAGGATGGAGACGCGGAGGAGGAAACGCCATTCCTCGCGGACGGTGTCGACAGCCCGACATACGGCACCGATAGGCGCTCCATCGAGAGCGACTCGACCTTGACATCGGGGGGCGGCGACGACAAGGATGAAGACGACGACGAAGACGACGACGACGACGACGACGACGACGGAAAGGACATCCGGACCACGCAGCTGCGCAAAAGCGGCAGCTGGACCGTCTACCTCGACAACTTCAAAATCTTCCTCCCGCACCTCATCCCGCGCCACGACGTCAAGGTGCAGGCCTGCCTGGTGGTGTGCGTGCTCTGCCTCGTCGGCGACCGCGTGCTCAACATCGTCGTCCCCACGCAGCTCGGCCGCGTCGCCGACAAGCTGCTGGACCGGCAGCTGCCGTACGGCGACCTCGCCGTGTACCTGGCGCTGACGCTCGTGCACGACAACTCGGGCCTGCAGATGCTGCTCGCCCTGGCCAAGATCCCCGTCGAGCAGTTCTCGTACCGCCAGCTCGCCAACGCCGCCTTTGCGCACGTCATGTCGCAGGCCATGGAGTTCCACGCCGACCGCGACTCGGCCGAGGTCATGAAGGCCGTCGAGCAGGGCGGTGCGCTCACGCGCGTGCTCGACACGGCGGTGCTGGAGATGCTCCCCACCGTCGCCGACATGGCTGTTGCCTTTGTGTTGCTCTACGCAAAGTTCAACTCGGCCGTCGCGCTGTGCATGGTCACGGCGTCGCTTGCCTTCCTCGCCACCGAGGTCGTCACGTCGAGCTGGAACGTCGACAACCGGCGGCGCGTCACGCGCGCGGAGCGTCGCGAGGCGAGGGTCATGCATCAGGCCGTTCAGGGGTGGGTGACGGTGTCGGCTTTCAACATGTTTGCGCACGAGCGGCTGCGCTTCGCCGGCGCCGTGGACAAGCACCTCGCGGCCAAGATGGACTGGTCGAAGCGCGACGCCTACATCTCAGCGCTCAGCGAGGCCCTCATTCCCGTCACCTTCTTCGCGCTGTCGTGCCTGGTCGTGCACGAGGTGCACGCGGGGCGCGCGTCCCCCGGCGACTTCGTCTTCCTCATCCAGTACTGGGACTTCCTCATCTGGCCCATCAAGTTCCTCTCGCACGACTACCGCTACCTCATGTCGGACCTCATCGACGCCGAGCGGCTGCTTGACCTGCTGACGACGGAGCCCACCGTCGCCGACAAGGAGGGCGCGCCGCGGCTGGGCCCCGTCGAGGGCAAGGTCGAGTTCGACCACGTCGACTTCGCCTACGACGACAAGCGCACGGCGATCCACGACGTGAGCATCCTCGCCGCGCCGGGCGAGACGGTCGCGCTGGTCGGCACCACGGGCGCGGGCAAGTCGACGCTCGTGAAGCTGCTGCTGCGGTACTACGACGTGACGGGCGGCGGCGGCGTGCGTATCGACGGCCACGACGTGCGCGACGTGACGCAGGGGTCGCTCCGGGACGTCATCGGCGTCGTGCCGCAGGATCCGCTGCTCTTCAACGCCTCCATCATGGAGAACCTGCGGTACGCGCGCCTCTCGGCGTCGGACGAGGAGGTGTACGAGGCGTGTCGCGCGGCCGCCATCCACGACAAGATCCTCTCCTTCGCCGACGGCTACGCCACCAAGGTCGGCGAGCAGGGCGTCAAGCTCTCGGGCGGCGAGGTGCAGCGCCTAGCCATTGCGCGCGTCTTCCTCAAGGACCCGCCGGTGCTGGTGCTCGACGAGGCGACGAGCGCCGTCGACACAGAGACCGAGGCGGAGATCCAGGCGGCGTTGCGACGGGTCAGCAGAAGGCGTACGACCTTTGTCGTCGCCCATCGTCTGTCGACGGTGGTGCGTGCCGATCAGATCATCGTGCTGCACGAGGGCCGGATCGTCGAGAGGGGCCGGCATCAGGAGCTGCTGGCCAAGGGAGGCAAATACGCGACTCTGTGGCGGAAGCAGCTTGGCGGCACGGATGATGAATTGTTGGTCGACGTGTAGAGCGTGGAGGCTTTTGTTATTACTATTAGAGTTGCTTTTAGCAAGCGCTTTTGCCAAGTGAACCAAGATAGTCCAGCCATTGCTCCAGGTCGTCCCCGAGTTGATTGATGATGCCGCTGTCAACCACGTCCTGCCAGGCCAGCTCGACGCTCAACTCGCCTTGCTTGACCGAGATGGCACTGATGTGCACCGCCGCGCCAGCCGCCTCGGCGCTCATGGTGAATGTGGAGGCCTCTATGGTCCACCGCGCATCGTCGTCAGGCCGTTGGTCTTCTCGCCGCCCATTTCCTGCCGATACCGAGTGTCCACCGTCGATGACGCCGATGTTGCTCACAGCCCAGGACGCACCCCGGGGCTTGGACGCTTGAGCTCGCATCAATGCGCGCCAGTCGGATGCAAATCTCATAAGCCCGACCATGTTGTTGTGCGTCCCCCGCGCCAGCTCCGTTTCGATCTCGCGCCGGACACTGCGCGCAGCCGACCAGACGGCCGGCGCCAGGGCTACCATGCGCGCGCTGTCCCCTGGGGAGGAGGCGGGCGCTACCTCGAGCTTCTTGCGCAAGTTGCTCACCAGGCGCTTGTCGAACTGGTGGTGTATGGTGGAGAGGATGTTGGCAATGGTTCTGCTGGGTTCGTACCACGGGTATCCTTTGAGTGCCCTTGGCGTGGCCCGTCGCATATCAATGGCCGTGCCGGCCTGGAACCCCGGGGCCGTCGCGGCATCGACCTGTGCCGCCAACGAGACCAGCGCGATGCCGTGCAGCAGGCCCGTCAGCGTCGTCTTGTTGGCTCGACAGAGCTGCAAGATGTTGGCCAACCGCGCGCTGCCGACTGTAAAGGCGCGCAGGTTTGTCTTGTAGGGCTGCAGGCGAACGGGCGCCCAGGCCGCCATGAGGCCCTCGCGCACGGCAACAAAGTTTGGTCGAAAAGCCTTCCACAGGGCACGGGCAAAGAAGCACATACTGACGGTGTAGGGACTGATGTTCTCGGGCGCGGGCGGGAATCGAGCCGCCGTGTCGACAAGGCCAAGGACGCGAAGGCGGAAGTTCTGCAGCCGATGCTGCGGATCGTGAGAGTTGAGATGGTGGAGAAGCGTCTCGTGGAATATCTTGCCGCCCATGCCATCGACGGCGACGTGGTTGTAGAAGAAGATGGCTTCAAGCACCGCCTCCCCATTTCCAGGCTGCACGACTACCAGCCTCCAGCCCGGCCGCGTCTCTCCATGAGGATAGTTTCGGGCCACTCCTTCATCCAACACCGAGCGCAGGGCGTCACGCAGCTTCTCCGATGCGCCCAGCGTCACCCACTCGACGTGGTTCGCAAAGTCGACGGCGTCGAGCTCGATGAAAGCAGGCTTCGGGGAGTCCTCGTTGATAATACCACATTGCAACATCGGGTGGTCGAGTACAGTCCGCGCAAGGGCCGTCTCGAAGGCCAGACGTAGCTCCGCCGCTGCGTGCTCACCTCGAAGGCGCGGCGGGATACCGTAGCGGCACGAGATGACGGCCCCGACATACTGACCCAGGAGGTGGACGGCGGCTTGATACAGCTCGCTGCGTGTGCGTGTCAGTCGAGGTACCCGCCTGTGTGTATCTTGACGCCGGCGTTACCTCCAACACAAGCTGCGGATGATGTTTGGCCCGTGCTCGGGCTTTTCCACGCCTAGAAGCGACGATGCGGCCATTGCGACGGGGGCGTGGTTGCGTTGAGCGCACCGCGAGGCTGGGCACGATGCAAGGACCCAGTTGCTGCAAGTCGCCTGAGAAGACGAAGCATTGCTTGCTCTCTGTCAGATCTAGGATCGTGACGATCGCCTGAGCCCGTGCTCGTAATATGTCGTATCGAGGCTCCCCTACCGCACTCGACGAGGGGGAAAAGCACGGGACCACGGCGCTTAACGTTTTTTCAGGCTCATTGTGTGGCTGGCGTAAATGTGACGCGGCGCTGCGCCGAAATTCCGGAGAGCATTGTTGTCTGGGCTCGGCTTCTTCTGCTCACTTCCGCCGTCCTTGATGCAGCCAACTGGTTTCCTGGGCGTCCCTCCAGGGCTAAGACAAGCATAGCGTCGCAAGCCATCCGTCGTCAGCGCCTTGCAAGTGGTCCGCCACACAGCTGGAAATGCAGCCTCGCCGTCGTCGACAGCGGGTTTGTTAGCAGGCCGCCGGGGCCATCCGCGTCGAGGTATCTTGGGGGGCTGTCCGTGGTAGCCGTTCGTGTCGGCGGTGAGCATTGTTGACATTGTTGTCGGAGCCAGTGGGTGCTGCGGCGCCTCGAGCTTTGGGGGCGCACCGGCTGAGCGCACGCTGGAAGACAAACAATCATTCTACTCCGCAGCTGTGGTCGTTGGTTATTTCATTTCCGGTGCTGAGTGATGCCCCCAGATGCACCCCGCGCTGCGAAGGTTCTGTGACGCCGCATCGATTTCGGCGCTGGGTCAAATCTCAGCAAATCGGATACATTGCAAACGTGTCTACATCGTCACTGTTGGAAGAGATGCCGACGCATGCATCACGCGACTCATCCCTGTGCCGACGCAGTCCCGCCGCGATGCCGACAGCTCGGGCCAGCATGTAGTCCGTCCGCGTCTGGGCTTTCCAGTTGACGCTGTCCAGTTGTCCCAACCGACTGCGAATACGTGCGTGGCGCTTGATGACGGACTGTGCACAGAATTGCAACTATTTATGTCCCGTCGCCCGTCTCCAGAGTCCAGACGACCAGTTGGTGGATGCTTAAACGCCCGTGATGGCATCACGCTCACGCGTCTGACTCGTTGCCGACTCGAGGACCGACTGCGTCACACAGTTGATGCAAACTGGAAGATGAAGGACCTCGGGCTCGCCGAATCATTACTCAATCAGGACGACCGATTCATGGCCTTTGACGGAGTATCTCGCAGGAGGAGCTCGGCTGTTGGAGCACGGTTGGCGCATATGGGCCTGCGAGTGACCGTGCGCTCTATTGTGCACAACAGAATTGTACTGAACTGTAGTCACCGAAATATCTGGGTCGACTTCAATCACCGACGTACAGTACTGTACTGTACAGCACAGTATTCACGTCAACCGCGTGGCCGCTCTTGCGTGGCAACCTGAACCAGCAGTTGCGGAGCGCGGTGAGGCTCCGGTCTCGGGGTATCGGCCTTATCCCGCTCGAGGCCATAGGTGGCCATGCCGCGAGGAAACGAGCTTCGCTCCGCAACAGGGCTGCGCAAGCCTTTGAATGACCCGCATGAGGCGTCTTCGCGAGGTGAAACCCCTCGGCGACGGCGGCGTTTGCGCAACCCGGGGCAAGACGGCTGGTTAACCGTCGCCCAGGCCCAGTGCTGCGCTCGCCAGACGAAGTAGCGCGGGAAGCCATGTGCTCGTGCCCGGCAGAGACACGCCGAGGAGCCCTGCACTGACCTGGTCAGTCGGGCAGCGGGGCCCGTCGCCCATTTACGTCAAAAACATTTGCAATGGCGGCGTGTCGTTGCCGCATGTGCATTGCGCCCTTGGATCGCATCGCGACACGGAGGGCGCAGGCCGCCCCAGTGTATCGGACGCGGCAGTCGGAAATCGCTGGTGGCGCGTCCACGGGGCTTTCGCATTGGACCTCGGGGCTTGGGCCTGCGGCCCCCGGACATCCAAGACCTGGGCCAAGGCGGGGCGTTCGGCAGCTGAGAGATCGCTCAGGGCGGGAGCGAGATCTAGGCGCAGGCGGAGGCGCAGGCGCAGCTCGGCACAGCAGCCAAGTCGCATGCCTGACCGAGGTGAGGCTGTGGGTGAAGAGCCGTGATGTCTCGCGATTGTCGTCCGTACAGTGCTCATGGAGAGTTGAAGTCCGGCTATCTGGCTGATTGCTGCGGGTGATTTGCCCCGGCAGGTGTGAGATTTTTGGGGCCAGACGGGCCTTCCCCGCCGGGGTGCAGCGGCGCAGGCGGTGTTGGGTGGGCAGGCGCGTTGGAACCTCCCGTGGCCAACCTTGCCAGCGTCGCACCGCAGGACACACCGCAGGGCACCTTCCCAGCAAGTGACGGCTCCATCCTCGGCCCGGCCTGGCAGAAGTGGCCGCCCGGCTGCTCAGACTGGCGGCGCCAGCGCGAGACGCTAAAAGATTTTCAAACAAGCACTCGCTGGCGCCCGACAACCTTGACATTAAGCTTGACCGGAACCGGCAAACAAAGTGTGGCTGCTGAGACGTCCAAGGCAGTCGATCCGAGAACTCCCACACAGTCCTGGCCGCCCGCCCTCGTTCGCCCACCCGCGCGAGAGACCTGCCGCATCGCACCCAGTGACGCGGCAACCCGCCAAGAACGCGTTATCTCGCCGCGGTCGAGGCCTCCGGGATACGAAAAAGCATGGAGCGCGTTGGTAAATGTCGCATTTCCTGGGGACGCCGCTTGGCACAGGCACCGCTTCTCCGCAACGGCTGGGGCCCCAACGTGCCGGACAAGCATCGCGAACTGGGGAACGAAGCCGGTCTTTCCCGCAAGCCAAGCCTCGCGAGGTCCTTCATCGGGCGAAGCAATACGTAAACAACGTGCCACTGACCTGGGGAAGACAGCCAAACTGCGGGGAGTGGCAGAGCCACTTGTTTGGCAGGACAGGCACCCTGGGGAACAACACAAACGACGTCGAGCGAGGCACGAGCCAGGCGATATCTCGTCCACGGCGGAGTCGAAACGGGGCTTGCTAGCAGGGAGGGAACAAAAACAAGACAAATCGAATCCACGCGTGCGGGCCAATCCAGCGGCGGCGGGTGGAAACGATGGCGAGGATCACCGCGCCTCGTCCCCTCCAAAGCCCTCCCATCGCACTCTTCACCCCAAAAGACGCTGCATCGCCGGTGAGGTGCTCCACCGGGAGGGGCCCTTTCTAGAACCATTCCGCGCCCCATGCCCGCCCTTGGCGCGTGCGCTTGTGCGGGCTTCTCTCCTGCTTGCTTGGCGCAGCGAGTCGTGTCAGCCATGCTCCTCGCCGCCGCTTGCTGCCTGGCGCCTGTGCGTGTGGAATACTTCGAGGAAGTATTCCTGTTGAATGCGATCATCGTTGCGCCGAGCCGCTAATCAGAGGGTGCGCCTCCCCTCCCTCCCCTCCCCTCCAGCAGGATCCCCAGGCTCTGCCAGCGGCAACCAGCGCCACGAGGCGCGCGCGAGACACTGTGTGCTTGGTAGACTGGACTGTTTCCGGCGACACGAGGGAGCTTTACCCTGCGACAGAGAAAGACACGACTGGCGCCGGCCGGGCGAATTCAGCCGTCACGCTGCGAAATCTGACAACTTGTCCCCCTCAGAGGCGTTGGACTACTGCAAGGCATGCGATGAGAATGGATGGATGGCTCGCCTGCGACTGGCCACACGGTTCGCAATGTCCTGGCTGGTCCGTGGCAAGGTGCCAGGCCAGTCCAGGCCAGGGTGCGACGGGCTGATGCAGCCGAGGGTCAGCCGTGCGACCAAGGCCGCATCGAAATGGGCAGGAAACGGGGACCCTTTGATGGAGACGGTGATCTGCCATGCGCGTTTGCTCAACTCGTGTCTGACGCATCAGCCAGGGCCTGGACCATCCCTGCTTGACCCCGAGCCGAAGCTCAGACCACGTCGCAATCCGCCCCGAGCAGGCCGCTCTCCGTGCTGCGACGTGCCACCAGCTGACACCTTCTCCCTCCCTCCGGAACAGCAGCCGACGCGGACGTGGACGCGGACGCGGACGCGGGCGTGGTGCAAGTGCGTGCTGGGCCGGACCGCAGCGTTCAAAATAAACTCTGGCTGATGAGTCGACTTCGCCCGGCATGTCTTGGCCGGCCGCAACAGGAACGCCAGACCACAGGCTCATGCCCATGTCGCCCAGAGGAGGAGCACACCACTTCGGCGGATCCTTCACCGATAAGCCCTCCAAGCCACTGACAACCGCCAAGCAGGGCACAATCTGGCGAAGAAAACCATATCTCCTTCCCTGCCATCTTCCCCACAGATGGCGTCCAATTGCCGCTGGCGTCGTTTCGGCCGCCTCGTTTGGCCTTCGCCCCGACCAACTCGCCTGAATTGCCTCCGCTCCCCTGGTCACGTTGGGCCCATGGGGAGGCGCCGTGATGCAATCGGCTTCCTTTTCTTCTTCTCGTCCATGGGGGCTGCAGCCCGCAACGAGGCAGCCACGTCGCCGCGCTGGACCGTGCTGAGCGGCGACCCCGATCCCACTCTCCTGTATCGCGCGCGTGGTGTGATGCCCACCACAGCAGGAACCAGAGGACAAGGCCCAGGATGGCGGCCCCCACGGGGCGTTCCTCCTAGTGTGCCACACACTGGGTCGCCTCCTAGCCGTGTGTACTTCGTACCACGTCCCGAAGGAGGCTGGCCGCCCGGTGAGTGCGCAGCCCCGGACGTGCTCGTAGCCAACGAGCACAGGATGGTTGCCCCAGGCTGGGCCGCGAAAAGGATGACGGGGGACCCGGGCTCGCGGGGCTCGCTCCATCGAGAGGGTATATAGGTCCGACGATCCGCTCATGTAACCCTCCCGACGCGGACGAGACTTATCCCATCTCTCCTTTGGCGGCTCCTGCTTCGATATCTGTGACGTCGTGTGCCAGTACAAGGCCTTCACGCACGACGAGCCACTTCTTTCCCTGGGCTACACACCTGCCCGTTGACTCGTGGACTACCGTCGTGAATCCGTCGAGACGCAGTTTTCGATAAGCACCGGCGACGCGAGCTCACAATCATGGACTCGGAAGGCATCCACGCCCGCCATGTCCCCAAGGGGTCCGACCCCGAGAAGGGCGGCTCCATCCACGGCAAGGACCCCTACGAGAATGCCGACATCCGCGGCATCGAGACGTCGCCCGAGACGTCGCTGCACCGCGGCCTCAAGGCGCGCCACATCACCATGATTGCCATTGGCGGTGCGCTCGGTACGGGTCTCATTATCGGAACTGGCAAGGCGCTCGCCCAGGCTGGCCCCGGCTCGCTCTTCATCTCCTATACCTTTGTCGGCATGCTCGTCTTCATGATCATGGCTGGTCTCGGTGAGATGGCTGCCTGGCTGCCCATGTCTTCTGGCTTCACGGGTTATGCTACGCGTTACTGCCACCCTTCTCTCGGATTTGCCCTCGGCTGGACGTGAGTTTGGACCCTTCCCCGAGAAAAAACAAAGTCAAGGGAGAATGATTTGTGAGAACTGACAACCGTTTAGATACTGGCTCAAGTACATTATCGTCACACCCAACCAGCTTACCGCCGCCTCACTCGTCCTCCAGTACTGGGTCCCGCGCGACAAGGTCAACCCCGGTGTGTGGGTGGCGATACTGCTCGTCGTCATCTTCTGCATCAACTACCTCGGCGGCATCAAGTTCTTTGGCGAGTTTGAATTCTGGCTGTCGTCCTTCAAGGTGATTGTCGTCGTCGGCATCATCCTCTTCTCTCTCATCATTGCCTGCGGCGGCGGCCCAAGCGGCGATGCCCCCGGCTTCCGCTACTGGAGCGACCCAGGCGCCTTTGCGCCTCTCTACGGCTCGGGTGCCACGGCCAAGTTCACCGGCTTCTGGTCCGTCATGGTCAACGCCACCTTTGCGTATCTCGGTACCGAACTCGTCGGTGTCACGGCCGCCGAGGCCCAGAACCCGCGACGCAGCATCCCCAAGGCCATCAAGCTTACCTTCTTCCGCATCCTCTTCTTCTACTGCCTCAGCGTCCTGCTCGTCGGCATGATCGTCCCCTACAACTCCAAGGAGCTAGCCTTTGCCAACAAGAAGGACACCTCGGCCAACGCCAGCCCCTTCGTCGTCGCTGCCGTCCTCGCGGGCATCAAGGTGCTGCCGCACATCATCAACGCCTGCATTCTCATCTTCGTCTTCTCCGCCGCCAACTCGGATCTGTACATTGCCAGCCGTACCCTCTACGGCCTGGCCAGTGACCGGTCCGCCCCCGCCATCTTCCGCCGTACGGACCGCCGCGGCGTCCCGTACCCAGCGCTCTTCGTCTGCACGGGCTTCGCCTGCCTGGCCTTCATGGTCGTGTCGGACGATTCCAAGAAGGTCTTCACCTACTTCGTCAACCTGACGACCATCTTCGGTATCCTGTCGTGGATCTCGCTGCTCGTCACGTACATCCACTTCCTCAAGGCGCGGCGCGCACAGAACATCCCCAACAGCGTCATGCCGTACGTGGCGCCGCAGGGCCTCATCGGCACGTACATCGCGCTGTTCTTCTGCTGCCTCATCGCCCTGACCAAGAACTTCAACGTCTTCGTGCACCGCGACGGCATGACGTTCGACTACAAGGAGTTCATCACGGGCTACCTGGGCATCCCCATCTACCTCCTCCTCATCTTCGGCCACATGCTCTGGACCAAGAGCAAGCCGGTCAAGGCCGACGAGGCCGACTTCTACACGGGCAAGGACATCATCGACCACGAGGAGGCCGTCTTCGTCGAGTACCAGGAGGAGAGAAAGGCCAACGCCACGGGCTGGGCCAAGTTCTACAACCGCTACATCTCGTGGCTGTTTTAGAGGGGCGGACGTGGGCGTGTTGGGAGCATCATTTCGGCGTCGCGCATGTTTTGCGGCGCAGGTACATAGCTACAGTCTAATGAATCAAGACTCGATGACAGTTATTCACTTACTCTCACGACGTCGTCGTCGTCGTCGCCGTCTCCGTCCCATGATTGCCGTTATCAGCCAGTGGATGGTTCGATAACATTTGCATGAACAAGATGCCGCCGCAGTCGCCGCCTGACCGCGTGATCACGCTGCCAAGCGACCATCCCAGCAGAGCCCCATTACGCCGTGTCATTGCATTAAGGGACATCACCTTGTCCGTTTGAAATGACGGACTCGTCGCACGTGTTTCATACTTTTGCACAGGCCGGCAATGCACGTGCGGCAGATAAGGGACTCACTCGTAGGTGGCTATCGCGCAGCAGCATGCTCCCTTGTCGTCGTCTCGTGCTTCATGCTGTCCATGTGCTCGTGCTTCGTGGGTGGTGTCTCGAATCCCATCCGGATCCGGGACCCGGACCCGGACCCGGAACCCACGGCTGCCCGCGGCCCAAGTAATACGGCACGGCCATGGCCACTCAGCCGAGGGCCAGCGAGCGAGATGGACGGATTTGCCGCTAGTAATAGTTTTTTTTTTTCCCTTCTCTCTCTTCGGCTTATCTCTCTGCTCGACGACGTGACCCCGCTGCTGGACGCCGGAACAATGGGGCGCTGCCCTGCCTTTCCCTCGCCTGTGCCCCCGCCGCGGTTAACTACTCGACAGACTCCGCAAATAGTGGACCGCGACGGGGCAAACGCGGACAAAGATGGCGATAAGGCACGAGACAAACCTCACTTCACGAGAGGGTCGCAAAGAAAAAAAAAACAAGAAGAGAATAATTCACCAAATGGTAGTGGTTTTGTGTGCGAGATCAATTAGTCTAGAGTTGTCTAATCGTCTATCGTGACTCTTTCTGCTCGTGAGCAGCGTCTCGGCCTCGGAGCAGTGTAGCCAGCCAGCAACCCCCTCTTCTTGCTGGGCTCGGCTCCGGGTATCGTGTCTAACGTGTCCAACTGCGTGTCTCTCTTCGCTGAAAAAACAAAATCACCGTCTGCTCCGTCTTTTTTGGTTTCCCCTCAAAAACGCCTCGCCTATGCAAATGCTTCGAAATATCAGAAAAATCCAATGCTTCTTTGAAACGCCCCCGACAAAGAAGATGTGAGAAGAAATCCCCGCGCTGTTGTACACGGTGTGGAGATGCGAATGTGCTGAAAGTGATGCTCGATGTCGATGAGCAAAAAAGGTGCCCCAATGTGGTGGGGGATTCTCGACATGCATATGTGTGTGTGTGCATGTGCGGGTGGTGGTGGTGAGCAGGCGTGCAGGCAGCCGGTTACAGCGCCGCGGCCATGCGCTGCCGCTCCTTCTCCTCGGCAAAGACCTGGCGGCTCATCTCGAGGACGCGCTCGAAGCCCTCGCGGCCCTTGATGGCGTTCTCGCGGAAGCGGTTGACGAGGGTGTCCTCGATGCTGTTCTTGATGCGCTGCCAGCCCCCGCAGAGGGCGGTGATGCGGGCGCTCTGCGCGAATTGCGTCTGGTGCTCGCCGAGCGGGCGGTAGACGACCTCCTCCTGGACGTTGACGAGGTTGCTCCAGGTCAGGTTCTGGCTGACCATGGTGACGGTGCGGGCGGCCGGGTCCACGTACGACGCCTCGTAGACGTGGCTGACCTCCATGGTGGTGCCCATGATGGTCTTGAGCCACTCGGGCGCCGTCTGCTTGCACGTGATGAGCCGCTCCGTCCGCAGGATGCCCGTCGACGGGTCGACGCTGCGCGAGAGCGTGTCGACGGCGATGACATGCTCCGACTTGTTGTTCCACGGCCCGTACTTGCGCCAGTTGGCCGTCGACACCTCCTCCCACGAGTAGTTGTAGGTGACGCTGTTGGAGAAGACCTTCATCTTGGCGGATGATGTGCCTGGACGTAGCCGTCTCTCTCTGTGTGTGTATGTGTGTGTCTTGTTTGGGTTGTTTTGTTCGTTCGAGACTCGGCTGAGCTGGGTGTGTTGTTTGTGTGTGACTCTTCTTGTCGGCGAGACGCGTCCGAGATTGTGCCCTGGTCAGGGGTGGTTTCGTTCAGTCTCTATCGGGTCGACGGGTCCGAGATGATGGTCGTGAATCTATTCGACGGAAAAAACACAGCTCGCTGAGGGTAAAGGAAAGACACAAGGCGCTGCTGGGTGATGGTCGATGGTTGGCAGAGATGTGGAACCAAAAGGTCGAGCTTCCCGCGCGGGCTCAGGGTGCGTGAGGTTTTTTAAAGGAGGGCACACCCGGGGCGGCTTCCAGGGCGGGCTCTGGCCTGCATGTGAGAGAAAACCTGCCGGGGAAAACGACTCGGGCTGCCTTCGGAGCGCGTGTGGTTTTTTTTCGGAGTGGCGAGGGCTGCCGCCAAGCCGCATCGGGTAAGGTGGTTGCCCGATACGGTTAACCCCGTGCCTGCTGGCGAGAAAGCGCCGGGAGCGGGAGCAGAATTTTGGCAGCCCTGATTGGCCTGCGGGGCTGTGACCAATGGGCGTCGCCGCGACCGGCCCCGGAAGCCGCTCGGGGTCGGGGTCGAGGTCGGGGTTCGCGGGCGGTGGTGGCGACAAGCTCATGGCCCTGCAATTGTGTCCCTGCAGATCCGATTCATTGTCTGGGTTGCGGATCGAGGCTCGATTGTTGGTCGGGTTGCGGATCGATCGGGCTCTATATCGCCTCGACAGACGGGCAGAGCCAAGTACCAAGCCCTGGGTTGATAGTATGGGTGGGTAGAGGCAACGAGAAGGTGCCTGACATCCATCAGATAAACCCTCGGGCTATGTAAGAGAGCTACGGTCTATGTGCCATGGTCCGGTGGCTTGACGCCGCTGCGACTATACGAGCAGGTGGCTATGTCATGGCTGAGTTGCGGCTCCGCGGCTCTGCGGCTCTGCGGCTCTGTGGCATCCATATGGCGTACGAGTACATGTGTTGGTGAGCAGCAATCAGTGGCTGGTGCAGTCATCACATTCAAGCAAGATCAGGGACTGCGAAAATAGTCAAATTCGGGTGCGTCATTGCGCGGCCGTATCCACAACTCTTTAACCCAGCGACTACACTATAGAAACAGATGTTCGTTTTCAGAGTACTGTCTAGTAGTCGTCGCCGCGGCTGATGACCTCCTTTACGGTCGGTCGGATAAGGATCGTCTAGCTCGTCGTTAGCTACGCTTTCAGATTCGACAAAGACACACTCGGTGGAGAAAGACTTACATGCTCGAACTGGGCCGTGTACGAACCCTTCTTGTCGCACAAGGGCGGGTACGCCTCGACGATGCCGCTGTTGACGAGGCTGTTCAACTGCTCCGAGTTAGCGCCGCCGAATCAGACCTAGTCAGTCGGTCGGGGTCATGGGAAAGCTCACCCCCAGCAGGTACTTGTCCTGGCCCAGGCGGTCCAGGTAGCGGCGGCAGAAGGGCAGGGTGCCAAAGTTCTTGTTGATGACGTTGAGCAGCGACTTGGCCGAGCTGAGGCGCAGGTCGACGTGCTGCACGTCCGTGTTCTTGGCATAGTGCGACACCTCCATGTCGTCGCGGACGTAGCCGTTGCCGGTGCTGCCAAACGTCTCAATGGCAAAGACGTCGCCCTCCTCCATCTTGGTCTGGTCGTTGCTCTTGACAATGGGCACCGCCTTGGTGCCGTGGATGCTGTACGGCAGGATCGTGTGGCCCGTCAGGTTGCGGATGCTCTTGACG
Source organism: Purpureocillium lavendulum (assembly GCA_029168975.1). Lineage (NCBI taxonomy): Eukaryota > Fungi > Ascomycota > Sordariomycetes > Hypocreales > Ophiocordycipitaceae > Purpureocillium > Purpureocillium lavendulum. The sequence goes on along the minus strand of JAQHRD010000005.1, from coordinate 64,034 downwards.
GGGTACGTGGTGCCGTCGATCTCGACCTCGAAGCTCTCCATGGTCTCCTGGATGACGCCGCCGATCTCGCCGACGCGGGCGTCGATGCCGGCCTCGCGGATGCCCGCGTTGGTGGCCTCCTTGACGGCCTGCAGCAGGTTGTCGTACTTGTGCTCAAAGGCCATGGTGAAGGCCGAGTCGACGATGCGGCCGTTGACGTGGACGCCAAAGTCGACCTTCATGACGTCCTCCTGCTGCAGCACCATCTTGTTGCCGGCGTTGGGCGTGTAGTGGGCGGCGCAGTGGTTCAGGCTCAGGCCGCAGGGGAAGCCCATGCCGGCCTTCATGGCGTCGCCCTCGGCGAGGCCGTCGTGGCCCGTCAGGGCGCGCACGCCGTCCTCGATGGTCTCGGCGATCTCGGTGAGGGTCTGGCCGGGGCGCACCACCTTCTGGGCGTACTGGCGCACCTGGCGGTGGATCTCGGCGGCCTCGCGGTAGTCGGCGAGGAAGTCGGCGTTCATGTTGTCGAGGTGACGCTTCTCCTCGTTGGTGGTGCGGTAGTTGTTGTCGTCCTTGTACTCGACCTCCTCGCCCTTGGGGTAGGCCTTGTTGGCGAAGAGCTGGCTGACCTTGACGCGGGGCGGCTCGGACTGGGCCGTGGGGTTCTTCTTCTTCTTCTTGGGCTTTCTCTTCTTCTTCTTCTTGGCGGCGCCGGCCGCGGCGCCGTCGGCAGCGGCGGCATTGTCGTCGTCGGCGTCGTCAGAGTCGTCGCCGTGGTCGTCGTCGGCGGCGGCGGGCTCGGGCTTCGCGCCCTTGCCGTTGGCCTGGGCGGCGCCCTCGGCCACTGCGAGAGCCAGAGTCAGCGCCGTCGGCGTCTCGCGCGAGCGCGCATCCCGTCTGCATGCTTCGCGACGTACCTTTGAGCTCCTTGAGAGCCTCCATGGGGATCTGAGCTGCCATTGTGGCACAATTGTTGGGTACCGGGTCCAGTGACAGGAGGGGATCGCCGGGACAAAAATCGTGCAGCAGCACAGGGCTGGCCAGTACCTACTCGAACCTAGCGGTATGGCTGGGGTCAATGGTGGCGGCCACAAAATGGACGCCCGTCAGCTACCCCGCCGCTGCCGACAAAACAGGCATGCGGAGCCCACTACGGGCGCTTGTTAGGTCAGTTACGACGGCACCGCCGTCCCGGTGGCGGGACCCGCGAATGGCCGGCTCTATGAACCATCCATGCATCTTTCATCCGACGCCCAACATCTAGGGTAGCTGCCAGATCGCACTGCCGCTTCACACGCAGTGCTTGGCAGGGCCTTGAATGGGGCATATTCTAGCTTGGAGTACGGTTCTTCGCTACTTCTGGACGCAGGGTGTGACGGCTGCTTGGCGACGCCATCTACACGTGCTCCTTTCCATAGTACCTTGGCCTGCGGGGAGAGCTTAGAGGAACGGCAGCGGCCTTCCCCGCGCCTGGTCAGGCCACCTGCTGTGGGTTACCGGCACGAAAATCCCGGTGTTGCGTGGAGTGCTTCATAACTACCTCGTCTCCGCAGGGAGTCTTGTGTTGGACAGCGATTACTACTTCGCAATTGCAATTGGCCAGTTGACAAGCTCGGCAGGGAAAGCTGTCTGATACCCCTTTTCGTGCCCCGTGTTCCACGAGAGAAACGCAACACCAAAGGACACCAATGGCAGCCATCAAATCCCGTTCCAACGTGACTGGGGCCGCATACATATAGGACCATTCTTTCTCTCCTTGAACCATGTACGACTCTGCCTAGCAGATATCGTGGTGCCCTTCACCCACCTGCAAACGTGCATAAACAGCCTGTGGCGTCATGTGCCTGCTTTTTCCTGGGGCCTGTCGCCCAAACTGCGACGGCGCACCATGACTAGCAATGTCCTCGGACTTTGAACGGTCAACAACCCTTAATTATATTCCAGAGGCTATACTTGAAACCACTTACATGGCCTGTACATACATCGTTTATGCTAGAAGGAGCAGTTCTAGACGCAGCCGATAGCGCCGCTCCCAATATCACCAACCTGCCCAGCAAAGGTGTGGATCGTACCACTGAAGTATTGCGCCATGAGCGAACATCAATCACGTAAATAACGGGCTGTGGGCTACAAAAGGATGTTATATGGTATGAAGTTTGAAGAAGCATAGTAAAGTATCTCAGCACATGTAACCCCCGACACCATGTGCAGGCAATAGTTTCCGTGATATCCTCCAAGTTCCACTAGAACGCATGTGTCTGGGTGTTTATCTGGTGTCGCCCTTTCTGTGCGGCGATCAGGCTACCAAAGATGCCTGCGCTTTCCATTCACCGACTGGGGTTGGGTTTTGACGCCCTTGATCGCCTGCAACGAGTCGGTTTATTGACGACTTTCGTCATGGACGGAGGAGACGCCGGGCGTCTACTCCTTGCTATCGGGCTTTCCAAAGAAAAGCAGATCCGTAAGTTCTTGAGGGGAAAGCTTGCTATCCGTGGTCTCGTCATCAGGAAAGACAAACGGCTCTTGGACAGTTTGCTTGTTAACAGAGGATGAGGTTGACGGCTTGGCCGCAGCATGTATGCTGGACGCTTGAGTTGTACCCGAGGACGCAGCGGTGCCATAGTGTATAGTGTAGCCGTCCGCCACCTTGACGGCCCGAAAGTCTTCCTGTCCCAGGCAGTCCCCATAGTCGTATGGGGGGTCTATCTTGGCGGGAGACGTATTTGGAGACTGAGGATCAAAAAATGTCACTTCGGTCCTTGGCGCTTTCGTGCAATCCGGATCTTTAGGTGAATTCCAAGGATAGTACTCGACGAACCCTGGCCCCGAGGTTTGGAGGTTTCCAGCTCCCGCCGGAAGAGTCCAAACACCAATCTCATGACTTCGCCCGGTCACAGTATCGATTAGAAGACCCTGCCAGGTTCTGCGTCCAAGGCCCTTGATGGTCAAGTTGTAGGTGTTGACATACGCCCCGTCAATGTCGATCGCACAACTGACTCCTGGTCCACCGTCTGCGGTGTCATGGCAATTACGATGGGTCGTTGTCGTGCCGCCTTGAAAAGAGGAAAAAGCAGCATGTAGTACTTTGTCTCCGTTCCAGTCGTCATACCGCGGTTGCAATCCCATGTAGCCTCCTTGTCGAATACCGTCGAAGAAGAATTGCTGTGCGAAATAGTAGCCCTCCTGGCGTGGTGCATTGGCGATGCTCATTGGGAAGGTCACCTCGTCAAGGAAGTCGGTGGCACTGGGGAAGTACCACTGGATACCCACAGTGGCGTCCACGAGAGGGGCGGCCAGGAAGGCACCGATAAAGACCGCCGATAGCTTCATTGTGGCGTTTGACTGAGAAGCAAAATTCCGAAGTGCTCGTAAGGTTAGATGAGAGAACAGTACGAGGAATCAGCACACCAGTAACACGGATATGACCTCTTCTTATAAGTTGGGTATCGATGGTATCGAATAGGCTTGCTATCGAGGGCGGTGGCCTTTTTCTTCCATTCATTTTGCGAGTCGTACAGAGCTATTAATGGACGTAGAACCCATGCTCAGCCAAGGTCCAGCTTCTCATAGACCCAATGGTAGCAAGTTCATGGTAGCTAATTGATATGGCCCTTGGTGCCAGAGTCAATGATGCGGTGTGATAATGGAAGCCACGCAACACCCTAGGGCCCCGAACACTGAAACTGATCGGCAAGCACAACAACAAAATCAACCCAGACAGTGACTAAGGTCCGAATCCGCTGACTCGTTTCTTTCATCCTGATTTACATCAACACAATCCCCACGGCCCTGAGTCACGAGTTCAAGACTCAATCTAGTAGGGCAGGTCCAATCATACGAGAGTGAGCATGCATTAACGATGTACGTAGTATATCCCTGCCCTTTTCTAGTCTCCGTTCATGTAGCACGAGTAAGCATAGAACCTTTCCTTAGAATCCATACCCAAGGAACCACAAGTACGGACGTCCCCGCATCGCTGCACTCCCATCTTCTTTAAAGCCCTGGGTTCGTTTATGCAATGCCTACCATCACTAGAAAACGTTGGTATGTCGCTCAGCGAGTGCCATCAGAGAAATTTCGGGACGAGGATCTTGTTTTTTTGCCACATTGCATTAACAGCCAGGGATCTCGTATGGTTGGAGTACTATTGCGCAAATTTTGACTTGAGTTTGCTTTGACTAGCGACCAAGTGCTAGTTATTGCAGATCCATTTCCGCATCCTTTTGCTCCTGACGACCGTCGATAACCTCGAAATCACTACCGACATCGCTCGCCGGCATCTGTGACGAGAGGGCTTGCGCAACACCAACGATCCTCGTATGTAGGCATTATTCGGGATTTTACAGCGAATGATAAACTGCTGTAATGCCCTGTCGGCGTCATCGAAACCTCCTGTTGAATTCCGAAATGAGTGTCTTCTCGCACGTACGAGATCCTTTTTCTAGATCCACCAGTTTGCTACACCGGGACCCGCAGCCGTCGGGTTTGTTCAACACGTGAAGTGGCTTGCGGCTGGCGACTGGAACGATACGTCTCCCTCGTCAAAGTTTTCGCGCTGAAGCGGTGCCGGCTAAGGCCTCGACAGCACGAGACTGGGATGTTTATATCGAGCCGATGGATGCCGTGGCTTTTCCGACGCCCACCACCCTCACCAGGGGGCATTTGCTTTGAGTCGCATCAAGGGATACCATCACGAAACCCAATTCTCTGCAAAACGTCCTTGGTGCAGCAGTCAAGAGGCTGCGGGTGTTCCCAAAATGCAGTCAATGCCCCGCGGTGACCGCGGTTAAGATAGAGGGAGGACGGGGGCTGCAGGCATAAGGCAAGCCGAGCACTGGGCGCAAAGTCCAGCTCATGCGTTCTTTCAAGAGAAGCATTGACGAAAGCGGTGCAAAGGGTACCCGCCCATGATCTTACTAACAGTTGGTGGCTACGTACTCATAGGGAAGTATTGTGTACTCAATGTGTGCTGGCCATGACTCACCGTAATGGCTGCTTTCATGCCGATGCATGACGATAATGCTTGCAGGCTGTGACCATGGTAGTTGTTGTTTTTCACCCAGTGGAGCATCTCATATCATCCATGCAATGCAACAATTCCTGCTTTATGCGCCAGCTCACCACGGCAATATTGACGCTTGCTGTCGGTGCCTACTCAGCATGGCATACCGCCGCCAAGCCGTCGCCGCCGGTCCAGATCAGCCAAGACTATGGCGTCTTATCAGTATATATTACCTGGCGGAGAATACGACCGCGTACCAGGCGCAAGATGCGCAAGGCACTGGGAAGGAAGCATCTGTTGGAGGCAGGAGTGTGTGATGTAGCGATACTCACTCCGTATAAAGTAGAAAGTCAGGATCAGTGACAATGAAAAATGATGTCGGTTTGCTGGAAAGGCGGAGTGAAGGCGGCCTCACAAACACGGCCATCCACTTGTGGCCCAGTGCAAGACGCTAGGGCTCAGCGCAAGACTTCTAGGGAAGCATTTAAAGAAGCTTCTTGCTAAATAGATATTCTCAGGAAAATGGCAGCGACAGAACCGCACTGTAGGTCAGGTGTATTCAGTCCAGTTCTGGCCGCGGATATTTAGGATCTACTCTATTCGATGCCACTGCTATCGAAGCCGTTTATATCCAAGGCCTCAACTCTGCCACCCATGCTTGTTCCATTTATAGTTTGCCCAGCGGTCGTGACGTACAGGATATTGTAATCCCGAGGGCCACGACCGAACTTGCACGCTGTGGGCTTCGCAACAGTAAAGGAATCAGGCTCGCCCGCAACAACAACGTACTCACCATTCGGGCCAGCAGCTACCATGGTGTTGTTATCGCCAGTGGCAGCCCAAATGATGTCGTCCTGGCCCGGGCCAATGGTGAAGTCGTCGAGCGTGAGAGCCGGGATTGTCGCGACGGGCTCGACACGGGCGCCGAAGGCTGTATGTCCATTGGCGTCCACTCTCACTTTGTACACGCGCTGTTGCGCCGAGTTGGTCCACCAAAGATGCCCCTTGCGGATGTGTAGACCGTTGACACCGATGGCAAGCGGCTTATCAGACCCGGACTCGTTCTCCGGAAAATGCTGGGAAATCTTGCTCTTCCCTGTCGCCAAGTCCGCAATCCATACGGAGCCGAGAGTGGAATCAGCAAACATGAAACTATCTTCATGCCCGGGAACGGCCGTCGCGCCGTTTGGAAGCACAGCATCGGGGATGAAAGCCTTTTTCTGGGGAGCGGGAGTACCAGAGTTCGTATAGTTGGCGGTCCACACATGAACACTACCCTTGACGCCCCCCTTGGATGAGAAGTTGCCTCCCACTATGGCAAATGTGTCCCGCGACACCTCTGCAATGCCCATCAAGCTCGTGACGCTATCTATGGTGAAGGACAACTTCACCATGGGCGATGCACTCAACGGATCGACAATCTCATAAACCGATGCGCTGGGGGCGATGCTGGTGAGGAGCAGGTTGCCATTTGGCCGAATGGCAATGTTTTCAATCCACCTTCCTTTGGGAAATTGGTGAATGAGCCGGTGAGGGAGTTTCTTGTGTGGTGAATGCAACGATGGTGCCGCCTGTGCAATGAACACAACCCCGAGGAGGAGTACCATCGCGGCACTGGCCAAAGTGGAACTCATTGCGCTTTAGCGAGGATGGAGGGAAAATGTACCATTGGCGTGAAACATCTGTATTATCGGTGCCATCTGGCGCCTGTACAGCTCCTGGACGTTCGTAACGTGGAGGCTCCCATTTAATACCTTTTGATGTATGCCCTTCTCCTGGAATATTTATCTCACAAGACATGTCAAGATGGCTGCGGTCTGACGAGGTCTGACCCGCTGACTCACGATCGGCAGGATAAAGCGGCATCTCTGCGCATTTAGGGCTTACAGCTGTGACGAAGATGCCATCCAAGACAGCTGATTGGTAGGTACCTGACACCCCGACTTGAGCCTCCCAGCTCGATGTCCCCTTAAAGCGTAGGAAACACTCGAGCGCTCACTCGACCAGGCAATTTTAGTAACCGTACGCCTGGGAGTATGATGCAAAGACGTCCAGGCATGCAGGCTCTTCCAAAAGTCGTGCGACGTACTCGGTCGCCCAGCCAGACCACCAGTCAACCGCAAATTCTGCCTTGCAAAACTCCCAATAGTCCGGATACCAACCAGATTGTTCCCAGTCAATTATTGCAAGGACCCGGCACGGTGATTTCAACGATACCATAATGTTGCTTGGGTGCAGATCAGCGTGAGTAAAGACAATGGCAGCGTCATCTGGCAAGTCTTGACGCCATGGGTCGGGAATATCATCGGTTTCCAGACCCGGCCAATGGATTTCTTTCCCTCGTTTCACCATCGCGGAGAGCCAATCATGAAATTCTTTAACAGATGGGAATGGCCCTGCTCGCGGTAGAACGCCGTTTGTAAAAACCACGTCGCCTAGTGGACCGCGATTGAGATCACCTAAGAATTGATTAGAGCAATAAATTATCGTGAGTGTCATAGCGCTGTACCAATAAAAACGTCACCCGGATCTTGACGTAGTTGACGTAGCTCAGCCAGCATGCTCTCCAGGTCCTCGTAAATCTGCCTGTGTTCACTCTGGGTAAGGCTATCCCATCGCTCTTCCAAGGTGGAGCCGATTATGAGTTCCATGTACAGGAAAATGGAGTCTTCGTGTTGGACCCAACCATAAACTTCTGGAACGCGGACGCGGGGTGCAACTTGGCGCAAAGCCCAGAGACACTGGCCTTCCGCAATTGTCACCTTGGGCGGGGTGCCGACCTTGACAAGTAGACCGAGCTCTGGAAAACGAACTGGAGGCCGGTGTGTATAGGTGACGAACTTTGGATGTTGCACAGCGCTTTCCCCCAAGACCTCCACGGGTGACGGCAGAACTGCATTGGGTCCATTTCGAGAGAAGAATGAGGAGCCTTGGAATGTGACTGAGGACCCTGAGGGAAGAGAATCAGGCGATAGAACAGGGCAGTGCTGCATTTGAGCGGTTGTCCAACGACAGGCAAGCATACGGGGGGGTTAGAATTTGCGCCAAGTCTCAGTAGTCAGTGGGAGCTAGCAGATAGTGTACGGCAAGTGCTAGCTCGCTGGCTCCGGTGAATGCTCGTGAGAGAGGTAATGGAAGATGAGGGGCGTTGGGTTTTCGGCCGCTTTTGCCTTTCGGGTTGGGCAGCGAAGGCCTGGGACGTGCTCGGCTCTCTGTCCCGCCTATCGCGCGGAGCCCAGGCAAACGACCCATCCTGTTGGGGCTCGCAGCTGTGTAGGTGGCCCCTGCTGTTTCCTGAGGCAAATCGACCGGCAAACATACGAGCAGCTCCAACAAGTCGTAACGGCGCCGACACGACTACTCCCAGCGCCTCGTTCCTGACGCGTCTTGCAAAAGGTTTTGCTTTACCAAGTCATCACTGTTTATGGCTCCTCTTACACAGGAAATGAGCTTCGCAGACAGCTAGAGCATCGTCTCGAAGTCTCCGGTGATGGTGTTTTGCGACCTGCGCAATTATGGCCCATGACTCAACTCTTTCCTGGTACAGTAGAATGCTGATCGAAAGGATACCTGCACCGAGATGAGAGGTCTCCGGACTGAAGATGTATCATCATAGCAGACAATTCCGTGGAAGGACTGCTTTCAATATTTCATAACAATGGGCCGCCGCTAAGAGACATGGACCGAACGGTCAGCAAACAAGTCCGGCTACGTGGCACACTCTCCAGACTGGATACGACGGCCATGGCGACAGACGGTCCCGGCAAAGCTCCACCCCGACTGGATTCTAGTGGTAATGTCGTCCGATGGGAAAGCGGCGACGACGCCCTCACAACACCATCACAACACCATCTCGATAGTGACAATCACCGCAAATTTTGCAAGGCTTGAGCAGCACATGCAGCAGCCAGATTGCCAAAGCAATAATACCGTAGTTCTAATTTGGAACCTCGGCTTTAGCGTGCTGTCGATGACTCCAAAGTCGAGACTAAACCGCGCAACTGATCACAACTAACACCACACGGCGATCAGCGCGTGCTTCTCGGCCCCGTGCTAAGTCAAAGCGTACCGTCGCAGCGGATCTCCCCGGACTGCCGTATTGCCAATAGCCGACGTAGCTATTGTTCGCAGGCGCGCCCGCCGTGAGCTGAGCGGTAACGCCAGCTGACTCGCCCCCGTCCCGATTTGGCGTCGCGGGACGGTCTGGGCCGCAACGGCTGAGGGCCCTGCCGCGCGCTAACTCGGACTAGACCGCAGGGCCTCGCCGCGGTACCATTGAGCGGACAGCATTAGCACTGCGCGCCAGTGTTCTCAACCCGGACTGGATTCCCAAAAGAGACAGGGGCGGATTTCCGAATCTAGAACGTGCGTGTCTCGAAGAGGGATTGTCGTGATGCCGGAGTCGTTCATGTATAAAAGCTGCTTGATATCTCGAGTTCCTTCGACTGAGTAGAGCAGGATCATCACTTCTTTCTCAGCAACACTGGTCTAGAGGTGCAACAGTCCGACACCGGTTTACTTCACAATGTTCCGTTCCATTGCAACTGTTTACGCTGGCCTCTGCGCTGTCAGAGTTGCCAACGCCTCGCCGGTCGAGCTCAACGCCCGAGCGGACACTTGCAACCGTGACAACCAGACATTCCAGTAATCAATATATATTTATTGATAAAGGCATATTTATTGTTAAGCTTATCGATATCCATAACAATATGGACGCTGCCAATAAATATATATTGTTAATAATTATCAATATAACAAGCTCCACTTATTTTCCTGCGCAATTAGACTCCTGTTTCAAGTTGATGAGTAGTAGTTCTGCATGCGCAATGCTGCCTCTTCGCAGGCCTGGAAAGAGCCCGAATGACCTCAGCTCTCGGAGGGGGAGCTGCCTGCTGCCTCGACATTGCCATGTGCAATTGGGAATCCATCATCAACTCAATCAAGAACACGGAAATGGATGCTGACAGGTCCACACCGCCCCAATCGAGCGCCACGCCCAGCTCTTCGTCCGTCTTACCGTCCGACAGTGTCTCACAAGTTGCGAGCACGCCGTCGGACTCCGAGGCCCCTTCCGCCCGGCGTACGGTCAAGAGAAGGAAATTGAGAGCCACATCAACATGGGATCATTTTCGAGAAGCAGAGGGCGACGAGCCACACGCAATGAGTGGCAATGTACTCCACTACTGCAAGCGCTGTCGCAATCCATCTTGGTCAACCCACATTTCCGGCAACGCCCGCTATCATCTTGAGAAATCCCACCACATTGTCGTTCAAGAGAGTTCGACCTCCCAAGACAAGCGCCAACTTGCAATCGAAAACGCCTTCGCAAGAACGACCGTCAAGCGAGCGCAGGATGTCAGAAAAAACGAACTGAACACACTGCGGAGTGCCATCAACGTTGATGCCTTTCGAGAGGCACAGATGCTCCTCTCCGCGCGCAGGCATCTACCTCTGAGTTTTGCAACGTGGCCAGAGTATCAGGCGCTTCTAGCAGCTGTGAATCCAGCAGTTCAAGAGCTCCTGACCGAGTCTGCTAGCACCGTAGCGTCGGACTTGGATAGGGCCTACGAAGCGCATCAAGAATCCGTAAGGAGACAGCTGGGACGTGCTCGGAGCCTCGTGCACATCGCCATGGATGTGTGGTCGTCCCCTCAGCGCAAGGCATATATCGCCGTTCATGCACAGTGGGTTGACGAGGGCTATAGCCCTCGCAAGGCACTGCTAGGTCTCCCAAACCTCCGCCGCTCGCATGCCGGCGCAGCAATGGCGCCGTACTTGATGAGGATTATTCGACGGTACAGCCTGGCACACCGAATCGGCTACTTCACTGGGGACAATGACACAAAGAACGATACTTGCCTCCGCCAACTTGCTGTTGACTTATCACAGGAATACGGTATTTCATTCGATCCGGTATCGTCCCGAACGCGATGTGCCGGCCACATCATTAACTTGTCGCTGCAAGCGTTTCTCTTTGCAACCAGCGAGGAGGCCTTACAGGCCGCAATGGAACAGGCGCAAGACGAAGCGAGCGATGTAACAGTCGCAGACGCGTTGCACGACCAGGTGCACTCGAGTACTCGGCAAACGACCCACGGCAAACGAAAGAAACGCAATGACACCGCCGGCTGGCGGAGCATCGGCCCACTAGGTAAACTCCACAACATCGCAGTGTTCATCCGGAACTCCACGGTACGCAACGATGCCTGGGATGACATTGCAGGAAAGGCACTCGGTATTGACAATATCACTCGCTGGAACTCATGGTACAAACTACTGGATGCGGCTATAAGCCAGGAAGGCCCATTGTCAATATTGCTCAACCAGTTCCACAATGAGCTGGAGGCTGACATACTTACACACGATGACTGGCAAGTGCTCAAAATGACTCACGAATTCTTGCAGCCATTCCACCAGGCGACATTGGAGCAGCAAATGGAGTGGGCATCGATAGATCAGGTTCTGGAGAATATGGATATTCTCTTCATGCAGTTTGAGGATGCAAAAGTAAGGCATGGCAGTGCAATCACCTGGCTGGATTTGTGCTAACGTGAAAAGCAGGTCAAATATGCAGACAACGCGCGCATGGTTAATTCGGTTCACATGGGCTGGTGGGTTCTCGCAAAATATTACGCAGAGAGTGACAAAAACCCCGTATACGCCACCGCATTGCTGCTCCATCCAGAAAAGCGCCGGCGATACCTTGACCGCCACTGGCCAGAGGAATGGCGACAAACCGCGATTAATGGTGCGCGACGGCTTTGGGCGAAATACAAGGACCGGCCGCTGGCGTCGGAGTCGGCCTCTCGGCTGAGGAACGAACGAGGGGAGGCAACACCGTACGAACGCATCAAGCAGTCAATGAGTGTCTTGGACAAAACGGACGATGAGGATGAGTTGGAAAAATTCGTCGAATCTGCGCCAAGACATACAACGACAAAGACTCCGCTTGAATGGTGGTGCCGTGACGAGCAGAGGATGGAGTATCCGCGCTTACACCAAATGGCACTTGACATATTCAGTGTGCCGGCGATGTCGGACGACCCGGAACGAGTGTTCTCTTGCGCAAGGCGAACCATTTCATGGGATAGGGCACGACTCTCGGCTGATACTATCGAGGAGCTGCAATGTTTGGGTAATTGGGTGAAGAACGATTTGATCCGCAAACTCTATGTTGCAGTAGACGACGAGATTATTGACGTCGCAGGGGCGGACGACGAGTCAGCTGACCCTCCAGTCCTATATTAATAATAATTGATAAGCTTAACAATACATATCAATATGGGGGCTTATCAATAAATACATAACAATATGCCAAAATTATTTATTTATTTATTATTGGAATGTCTGGTGACAACCTGCTTCGATGCTTCGTTGACAAGCGCTACACGGCCTCGGCAACGGCCTACTGTGCTCAGCTTGCCCCTTTCACGACGACTGTCGCGACTGTCACAGCCACGACGTGAGCACTTACAGCCCCCCTTCGTCGTGGCCACTTACACGACATCGTTCCGAACTAACAACCTCCTCCCCCAGGACCACAACCGCTTATGAAAGCTCCGTCGTCAGCACTGAGAGCCAAACTCTCACGTCTACGACCACTGTTTTCACGGCCACCATTCCGTCCGCGACGGTTACAGTGACCCGTGGATATACTCCCCCTGCCAAGGCTAAGCGTGACGCCTCCCCGGCACCGCCACCGCCTTGCATGACCAACGGCGTCACGTATTCCGCGGCTCGCATCACTTCGGCTTGCGCCTGCATTGACGTTCCGGCCAGCACGGTTAGCGTCACGTACACTGCGGGAACGCAGACTGTCACTTCGGTATGCCTGATCCCGACTCCGACTCCTGAGATGCCGCCGGTCATCTCATTCTGCTAGATGGTAGCGCTGACATTGCAATACCTTTAGACGAGCGTCGTGCCCCTGACGACCACGGCCACCGTCACTGAATGGGTCACCACCTCCACGGCGGCCGTCGGCGACGCCGTCACCGTCACCGTCGACCCGCCCACCCCGACCAACCTCGTCCCCAACCCGGGCTTTGACCGCGGCCTGGACGGCTGGAGCTTCTACACCAACAACCCATCCGGCTGGTCGGGCGGCGTGGTGGGCATTGCGGGCCCCGACGGCAGCGGCACCAACGCCATGTCCATCTACAACTCGCAGTACCTCGGGTTCTCGACCCTGCGGACCAGCGTTCCCTTCACGCTCGACGCCGGTCGCACGTACCGCTGGAGCTTCCAGACGCGCAACTCCCAGGGCCGCGACCCGGCGCCGTACATCTACGCCTCCGTCACCAGCGACGGCTACGGCGTCGCCGGCAGCAGCGCGACCAACGGCCAGGCTATCGGCAACGGGTGGTACCTGTACCAGGGCACCTTTACGGTCTCGGCGTCCCTCGCTGGGCCCAAGGGCGCCTTTGCCATCGGGCAGAGCCGCAGCACGTCTCCGATAACGTGGTACTTTGACAACGCCGTCGTCATCGCCATCTCCTAGTCAGCATTCTCATGCATCAAATACAAGTCACGGTACAGTAATTAGTTCACTAGAAACACGAATAGAGTCGAACATGGAAGAGCATTGGTAGCAACAAGCGCCCCCTATATATACGGTGTCTGGGCTGCGTGTTTGGGTAGATATAGAGCACATACCACGGTTTGGACTTGTCGTCGTTACGTCAGGAAATACAGCTCGCTTCTTGAAGTGCCTGCCTCCAATATGCAACGCGAGAGGGTGTTGTTTTAAATGAATGCGTCGATGCCATGCCATGCCGAGTTTCGTTTGACACAAGGCTAGACTTCATTTGCCAATGTGGTTGCAGCAAAGCGGACAACTAAAAAGAAAGGTCATAGATATCCACATGCGAACGCTAGCAATACCACATGTATGTTCTCTGCACAAAGGCATTGAGCTGTCGTCTGTGGAGCAGAGCTACTCATATGCAATGCAAGTCTGGAAAGCACAGGCATTCGACGTGCGCAGGAGAATGAAAGACGGAGGAGCTTGGTTGGTGTTGCACTGTGCGGGATCAAATCTCGTCTTAAAGTACGTGCAGTGAGTGGCCCTCACATGCCCAGGCCCACCGCCGCCAACCTCCATCGACTGTTGTCTGGTCCCGATTGGTCTTGACTCCCCACTGGAGCCACAGTGGGCACAGGTGCCACAGAGACTCCGTCCGGGGCACTGCGACCCGAGAGCAACGTCATGTCAGGCAGTGACACCTGCTGGACCCGCCCCGGGTCGAATTGGGTTGCCGATGCTGATGACGCCCTCCCTACTAATCCCTGTGCATGCCGGCCGACCGTCCTGCGTTTGTGAATCTCAAGTTGTCAACTCCCTCCCCCCCCCACGCGACGCCGCCCGCAACACCCCGACGGCCCCGACATACGACGTGCGGAGAGTGAGAGAGCGGGAGAGCACGAGATATGGAGGACCAGGTCCTGCGGCTGGCCGACAAGGTCTGGGGAAAGTACCAGGCCCTGCCCGAGGGCCACCGACTGCGTATGTGACTCGTGAGTGAGCTTGATGAGTGTACATGCCGTCCGGATCACCGGCTGTCATGAGGCAGCTCCAGAGAGCCCTCTCCCTTGATCGCGGGCATACACGCGCAGTGCATTGGGCGCATTGGCTGACCGCGCCCGCAGTCATTGGCATCGCCGGCATCCCGGGCTCGGGCAAGACGACGCTGGCTCAAATCATCTCGTCGCGTATCAACGAGCGCGCCGCCAAGTCATCCTCGTCTTCATCATCATCATCCTCACACCCGCCCTCGCCCTCACCCTCAGCAGATGCGGCTGCTTCGCCGTCTCCTCCTCCCGCCACGTACCTCCCCATGGACGGCTTCCACCTCACGCGCGCCACCCTCTCCTCCATGGCCGACCCGGCGCGCGCGCACGCCCGCCGCGGCGCCGCCTTCACCTTTGACGCGCCCAAGTTCCTCGCGCTCGTGCGGCGGCTGCGCGCGACCCCCTTGCCGGCGTCGCCCATCCTCGCGCCGTCGTTCGACCACGCCGTCAAGGACCCGCGCGACGACGACATCCCCGTGCTCGCGTCGCACCGCGTCGTCGTCCTCGAGGGCAACTACCTCGCCCTCGACGACGCCGTCTGGCGCGACGCCGCCGCCCTCCTCGACGAGCTGTGGTTCGTCGACGTCGACTTCCAGGTCGCCCGCAAGCGCCTGCGCGAGCGCCACGTCCGCGCCGGCATCGCCCGCGACCTCGACGAGGGCGACCGCCGCGCCACCGAGAATGACCTCGTCAACGGCGAGCAGATTGTGAGCCATAGGCTCAAGGTCGACGAAGTGGTGGTGAGCAAGGAGGACGGCGCGTGGGTGCACGAATGATGACGACGGCAACGACGACGACAAAGACAACAACAAACAATGCATGACTATTCATATACATACAATATAGAGGCTTGCTGCTTTCATAGAGACACACAGCCATCATACCATTTACCAACTACCTGCTCCAGACCAAAACAAAAAAGAAACACATACATACATACATCATTCAATCGCTCAGTTCCAGGGAAATGCCATGCGCGCTGCCAGAATGCTTCGTCCCGTGCCGTCACCCGGGTCCTGTCAAGACGTCTGCTCCTTCTGCTCCCCTGCCTCGCCAATCTTGCTCATCTCACTCGCCATGCTCAGCCCCGTCCCCTTCCGCTGCTGCAGTGCCTTGGACCAGCGCTTCTCGTCCTTGATGGGCTGGCCGTGACCGTCGAGGCCCAAGATCTCCATCAGCTCGGGTATCTCGGCGTGGTCCCTCGTCGTCCTCATGCGGTGGCACCACGTCACCCGCTTCTCCTCGATCGGCCCGTCGTCCGCCTCCTCCTCCTCCTCCTCCTCCTCCTGCCGCTGTCCCTCGGGTCCGGCCGTGCCAATGACGGCGGCGCGTCTCTTCTTCTCGTCCTGGGGCGTGCTGATGGGCGTGACCGCGTCGAGCGGCTCGAAGAGGAACTCGCCGCCCACCTGCCGCTGGTCGCCCGACTTGAGGGCCAGCCCCCGCGGGATGGACCGCAGGCCTTGGCTGATGCCCTCGGCCATGGTGCGCAGCATGCTCCGCTTCATGTACGCGGGCTTCTCGCCCAGCGCCAGCGTCTTGACCATGCCCAGCTCGTCGAACAGCGACCGCGTCGGATCCGTGTACACGGGGAACGGACACGCCGTCGCCTCGACGTACATGTCGATGAGCGCCGGGTCGCCGCACCCGACGACGACGACGAATGTGCTTATCGGCAGGCGCAAAAGGGCCTCGGGCTTGATGGATTCGGAGAGCGAGCGCAGGTATTCTTGGCAGTTCTATGTTTCCGTCTCAGTGAATCAATCATCAAGCCATAGTCAAGGAGAAAGAGGCAGAGCAGCAAGGGAGTGGACATACGCCGCAGAAGAAATGCCGCACAAAGACGACGAGCACGCGCCGCGCGACATTGCGCCCACTGTAGAGGCTCTGAAAGGTGTGCGTCTTGCCGTGGCGGTCCAGCACCACGTAGTTGTCGATCTTGCGTAGCGTCTCGGGCGAGGGCAGCTCGTCCGTCGTCGCCAGCTCCCCGTCAAAGTCCTGCGGCTTGGACTTGTCGATGTCGAGCGACATTGGCGGCGTGCGAGACTTGGTCGAAGGAGGCCGGCCGTCGTCTCTCGCCACCGCATCGTCGGGCTGAAGCAGGTCCTGCCCGCTGGGTTGAGCTTTGGCAGCCTCCTGCTGTGACGTCGCGACGACATCCTTGGCGGCGTCACCGCTGCGCGGCTCCACGGCAGCAGCAGCCGTCTCTGTCTTTACGTCTGTCATGGCGAGTGCTTTTGCTGACAGAATTCGCCGCTTCGGGTCGGTATCCCGAGTTTATTGAAAGAAGAAGGGGACGAGACACAAGACGGCCCTCAACAAAGGGGTCACCGGGCATCGCCCCGGGTTTGGAGTTGCCGGAGCTGCAGGCGCTAGGGTCTCTTTACGCGCTGCGCCACGCGGTGCAGAAGGTCTGGGTCGGGCCGTGCTTCATGCGACCATCGATCAGCAATCGGCCATTGGCAGGCCGTGGTCCGCGCGAAGAGTAGACTACCCTATACCACAGCGAGACGCGACGCTCATCGCAATTTTGGACGATGATGGGAGAAATAATTCCCTGAGATGTGTAGCACTTTGTATTTTGTCTTCAAGGCGTCGCCAAACGGGAACTTGAGGCTGGAGAAGGCGTTTTGATTGAATTGGAATATAGACGACTCAATGAGCCGCTGCGATGCTGTGAGCCTGTGACTGTACAAGTAATGATGAGTGGAGCAGATCTCAACCTCATCGCAAGCGGCTCTCTTTTCCACCCCCTCAAGCTCACAACTCATTGCCATCGCACCCGCGCCCACCATGGACGACGACGACGGCATCCTCAACATCGAGCTCTCCGACACCGAAGACGTCATCGAGCGGCAGGCGAACCGCACCGGCCAGTCCGAGGCCGAGTTCCAGGCCGTCAAGGCCGAATACACGGCCAAGGTCGAAAATGGCGAGGTGAGGGCACAACCCGTCGCGTGGACTCGCGTCTCTGCGACGCACGCCCAGATGTCGAGCGCACTCGCTAATCTGGCTCTGCCATCAGATCTTCAAGACCATCAAGCTTCCTCTCCTTCCCGGAGTCAGCAAGATGACTCTCCAGCAGGTCATTCACGCCATCGAGGAGCTCTACTACTTCCGCCGCTACCAGGAGGCGCTTGACTTCATCGACACGCTCAACCGTGACGGCAGCCAGAAGGCCCTTGATCAGGATACCCGCAGCCAGGTCGAGACGTATGAGGCGAGGTGCTACAGAAAATTGAACCCATCAAGTTGAATCTCCACTGTTCATTAAACCAGTCATGCTGGTGTTCGTCATCATCTGCTGTACTGTACATTCATGCCCGTCGTGGTAGCTCGTTCTGAGCTTCGCTTCCATCTCGCGGACTGTTTTCAGATGCCGGAGTATCTCATTTTCTTCACCCAGATTTCTCATGGAGCATCGCCCAATTCTTTGCTGTCACGGCTGCGGCACGCTGGGTGCCATGCGCCTCGTGACTTCCTCCGTCAGGGGCCATGATCCTGTCCACCAGTCGAGCGAGACGCTTCCGTTCACTAGTAGCGCATTTTCGGAACCCTTGAAGCCCTCTTCGTCCCGCCACATGGCAGTGAACCCTCTATTCGTACAGGTCTTGTTCTCATTCTGCACGTCCCACCACGTAACTCGCGCTGTCGCACCAGGTTAAGTGGCCCAGCGAGAGTTGGACAAACCTTTAGCGGCAGGCTTGGTAGCTGATGGCTGGGAATGCTTGCTCTTTGGCACTGGAGTGGCATCTTTGTTTGGCTCAGGTCCAGAACTGGCTCCCGATGCGCGTCGAGTTACGCCCTGTTCAATCGGGGCTGCAGGTCGCAGCACGGGAGTGGGTGGCATGGAGTCTACCGACGACTTGTCAGTATTCTGCCGGCCCTTGACCAGGGGCGGGCCAGCTCTACCGAGTTCCATTGCCTCGACGGATGCAACATCTGATGCGGCGTGAACGGCTGCAGTTGTAACCTGGGGAGGAACCGTCGGGGCCGCCGACGGCACGGATGGGCTTGCTGAGGCAGATGCAGCGCCACCGACGCTCGGCGCGACAGAAATAGCCTGTGAACAAGTTGGCGTCTGCTTTGAACCATTGCTCAACCATTTTCGAACCTGAGTGAGACCATCGATTGGTGGTCTTGGAGACAGCTTGATGCGCTTCTTGTCGGGGGCAGGAAGATATCCCGCACGATCCAGGTCCGCCGGGCGAGGCGTTGCCTTGGAGGATAGTTGCGATAGCTGCTCCGAGGTGTACTGGATGCGGGTACGCACAGGTATACCAATTTGGAGCTCTCGCAGAGACTTCAGCGACGAAGACTCGACCGGGGACACGCCGGTTCCCCTGCGCACACGGCTGTTCTTGAACTTGTCTCGAAGCTGCATTGCTTGACGCTTGACTTGGAAGAGACCCTTGAGGAGTTTAATCATGTCCTCCTTGATGTCGGTGTCTTCGGCATCGAGAAAGCCTCTTTGAAGCCAGATGTCGATCGCAGTCTCCTCCAGCTCGTTGACCGCCGCGGTTGTCAGTGGAAATCCTTGTCCGACGAAATCGGTCTCGAGGCTGTCCATGAGAGTGCAAAGCTTCTCTGCTGCGCCCTCGATTGTCGTGTATGGGTTGGTGTGACCTTCGGCCTCATCGTCAATGTCAACAAGGCGAGGAGCATTAGCTGACGACGACGAGCTTTGGGGAGCCACGTTGAGGTGGGAGTTGACAGAAGCACTGCGACTGGAGACAGGATTCTGTGCAGCGGATTGTTGTCTCTGGATGCCTGCCTGTGCCTCGCCCTGTGGCATTGGGAGTTTGGGCTTGACATTCTTGGTGTTCGTAGGAAACCGCGGGGCAGACTCCTTCTCCCGCTTCATTGTGAGTTGGAGACTCTCCAAGTACAACTTGAACTTGTTTGTGAGCTCCGAAGTTTCCAGCCTCAAAAGGTAGGCCACATTGGCACGACCAGGGATGCTGGCCACATGACAGTACTGGCCCTGGATTTCAGGCGCTTGCAAGTCCATGATATCGTGGACTCGCTGAGGTTTTTCAGGCGCACTGAGTACCAACACAGCACGATTTGAGGACCTCTCGACTCTCAAAATGAAGTCTGCGGTGATATCCTCCGGTAAATTCGGCAGCTTGACCGAACATTTTCCATGGCATAGGACATGGTCCGCGGGGCTTGGACTGCTGTTCTCGCTTTGGTGAAGACTTTGAGTCGCTGTGCGACCCGTGTTGGCGTGACGCTGGGCTGAGGCATTGTGAGTTACAAACCCAGTATTAGCAGAGGTACTACCCGTCTTCGGCGCCGCCGTTTGCGCGTTCTTGGACTTGGGAGGCCCGACGACTCCCTTGCCAGCCGGCCGCATGGCTAAAGAGCGTCCCGGAGGCACAAGCCCGCCAAGCTTACCAACAACCTGGCCGACTGCTTTTGGAGACGAAAAGTTCCGTTTCTTGGCCTCGAAGGGATTTGGGCCGATGCGTGGTGGTGCACTATAGTCGTTACTTCCCATCACAAGTTATCGCGAATGGCAAACAAAACTCACGATGATGTGGGGTTCTTGTCCATGTAAGCTTGGACGAATTTCTTGGCCCAAGGACGGGCGTCTTCCCCGGCCAAGCCTTGAGTCTGCTCGGATTCTTCGTCAAAGATGGTTACTGTGTGGCTGTCAGCATGGTAGCGTATGGGAGCCGGCTCTGATGACTTACCACTCCACTTGTTCTTCAGATTCTTCTTGGCATCGGGGGCGATATTGCGGGCAGAGTTGTCTCCAACAGGAGCAAACGATGCGCCTCGATGCTCCTTGTTGCTAAGAGGCAGTTCGTTCTGACGAAGGCGGCTCAGATCGGCCTAAGGCGTCAAATCAGCATGAAGTAACGAGGCGTGAAGCAGAGGAGTCCCAGAGGCTATGTGGTAGTGGGAAACGCAGAAGCGGGTGCCAACTGGACTCTAGGCGGTTGCTTGGTGGATGGTGAGAGTGTTTGAAGACGGGATCAAGGCAAGTTGGAGAGAAAGCAGGAACAAACGTACAAAGCAGGCCCGCTCCACGACCGACGGATCGACGTTATCGCTCATCGTGAGTGCCTTGAATAGGTGAACGAGTTCTTCGAACTGTGGTTTCCCGACTCTTGTCATGTACGGAAAAGCGCGTAAAGAAGAGGCACGATGCTGATTTGTTTGGGCCACAAAGGCCGCTCGAAGGCGAGAGGCTGGGGTCTGAGGAGGAGACGGGTCAAGCCTCGTTGTAAGGGATCGACGGAGGCAACCTGGCCACACGAGAGTTAATTATGACAGAGGAGAATGTCTGTGCGTGACGAAGCTGCCCTGAGGACGAAGATTTGGTGGTGAAGGAGAAAACGAAGCTGTCTGGGCGGGGTCAGGGGTTGTGGGAAGTAACGCGGCAGGCGCGCGCGGGTGCGTGCCTGCCCGGCAACGCATGGAGAGGGCCAGGTGTGAACAGCTGCCTGGCAGCCGGAGCAAACGCACAGCTCGAGAAAAAGTGGAATCCTTGTTCTTGAGGCAGCAATCTCGCACAAGGCGGTGCTTGCAGTCTGCGGTTGCCCGGGTGGTTTGGGCCCTGAACCCCTGAACTTGGGAGCCATCTCCCGGCGCAACAAGTTCCTGGCAAAGCGTGATGGCAATAGAACCCCTTTCTATAGATAAGTACCTACGCCGTCTAGCCTAAATAGCTACGAGCTTAACAAACGCCAATGGTTTGCATGCTCTGATGTCATGTCGTCGCGCGACCGTCTGTGCTCCCGCGGAGCATCACCTCGCTCGGTTCTGACCTGAGGCGCTGGCCTGATGCGCCCGCCAAGAGCAACTACCCGACTCTCTTTGATTTCCAACGAAAGTTCCAGTATTTTATACGAGAGATGGATTATACGCAGCGGCATCGGTGCCCGCGGGCCGTCCCATCTCCAACTCCGCAGGCCCTTCCGCCATACTTTCCGCTCCCAGACCATCCGCCCGCCTCACGCATGCGTTTTCCTTCCGAAAATCTACAGAATGCGCCCTTCGACGAGAACCCACAGTTTACCAGTTGCCCCGGCACGTAGACACTGGACTGGTCCGCATCATTGTGTCTCGGTCGTGATTCTGTCAGTGGGTTGGATTCTCTAAAAATGCCACCTGTTGGCACTGTCACTGGTCAGTAGGTAGTAACTACTAGGGCAGTAGACTCAGTAACTAGGTACTCAGTCATCATAGCGCAAGTGCCGTCAGCGGATTGGACGCCTGCGATAGGCGTAGCGATCGTTCGGCTCGCTCCGACATCGAGTGATTCCAAACTTTGACCAGGAAGTCGATCCGGCACTCCCATGCCGCCAGCTTCGGCAAGCGGAGTCAGCTTCGGGGACCCACGCCGTCCAACAAGTCCGCACCGAAATACGGAATACGTCAAAAATGCTAGTGCTGTAGGGCTGAGCCGACCGTTGGATGCTGCTCAGCAGTGCCAAGAGAGCCCTTACGAGTCGTCGCCCAAAATTAATAATCGGCGGGAAGGGCAACGCAATGCAGCTTTCAGCCACACCACCCCAATCAGACAAGGGCGGCAGAGGACTCGCGTCCCCCTGTGGTGTGATTAGAAGGGCCTCGCCAGTCGCCAGCTGGGCCACGTTTGTGGCGTGACTGGCGTCGACTGGCGGTCCAAGGGTGCGCCCCGGCCGTTTAACCTTGTTTTAGGTGCCGCTCTCAGCGCTTTGCGGCGCTGCGCTTCCCCGCGTCGGCGGACTTGCCGCACCCACATGCGGCCCCGTCTTTGCGGAGGTCTCATCAGCCGCTCTGACGTTGATTAGATGGGGCGTCGTGGCCTGCTTCAGAGAAGATGACACGGCAAGCCTCAGCCGCTGCCGTCCTGAGTTCGTACGCCGCGGGGAGTCACGTCATGCTGCGGACGAACTGCCTCCGGCTCTCACGATGCTTCGTGTATAAAGCGAGCAGGGCGCCGCCGCCTCTTATGCTCACAATCGCATCACTCCCCATCAAGACAAACTCACAGAATCGACACGCAAGACCAACAACAACACCTCACGACCACCAAAGCGTAATCTTTGCATCTCAGAAAAAAACATGCCTGCCTCCAAGCTCGTCACTGTTTACGGCGCCACTGGCGTCCAGGGCAGCGCCGTCGTCAACTCGCTGCTCGAGAACAAGAGCGGCGAGTTTTCGGTGCGCGCCATCTCCCGAAACCCAGAGTCGGACAAGGCCAAGGCCCTCGCCAGCCGCGGGGTCGAGGTGGTCAAGGGCGACGGCTTCGTCAAGGAGCAGATGCTGGAGGCTTTCAAGGGTAGCTGGGCCGCCTTTGTGAACACAAACTCTACCGACCCTGTAAGTCCAGAGTCCACACGGGCAACATTGGCCCTTCGGTGATGCTGACGCTACGACTCCAGACGCTCAACCAGCCCGGCGGCTTGACGGAACGCGGCCTCGGCAAGATCATTGTTGACGCCGCCTTTGAAGCCGGGGTGCAGCACTTCCTCTACAGCGGCCTCGCGTCGACGACCGCCACGACCAACGGTGCCATTACCTGCCGTGACTTTGAAGGTATGTGACCCGCGAATCCCGTCAGTGCAACCCACATGGTACTGACAGCCCTTCAGAAAAGTACGCGGTTGGTGAGTACGCCAAGACCAAGGGATTCAAGAGTGTTGTCATCATCAGCATGGGCTGGTACATGGAGAACCACATCATCGAGGAGAACGCCGACATGATGGGCGGATTCCCGTTCCACCCCGATGCCGAGGGCTACCTCACGCTCCAGATGCCCGGCTGGGGTGGCGACGGCAACGTGCCCTGGATCAACGTCGAGGAGGACTACGGCGACATTGCGCACGGCGTGCTCCTCGACCCGGAGACGTACAACGGCCGCCTCATCCAGACGATGAGCCAGCTCGCAAAGCCCGAGGCGCTGACCGACGAGTTTGCCAAACGTGAGCCACCTCCCCCGACCTCCCAATGCAATCGGCCTGGACCACGCGCTAACATTAGACAGTGACCGGGAAGAAGGCGCGGTCCGTCGACGTCGACTGGAAGTCGTTTGACACGTACGGCAGCCCGGACCTCGAGTCCATCAAGAACATGTGGGGGTTCCTCGAACACTCGGGCGGGAAATACTACGGCGAGGCGTACGACCTGGAGCCCGCGAAGGCGCTCAAGGCCAAGGCGGCTGCGGCCAAGGGTCGTCCGGAGGGCGAGCGCGGACTGTCGACCCTGAGCCAGTTTGTGGCCAAGCACTTCTCCAAGTAGTTCGAGACGCCTGGTGTCGTCCGAGACGCCCCATTAATGTTTGTTTATGACCGAACTAGATAGCCTGACGCATACTTGAACATCATCATTACGGAATGAAAATTGACTAGTTTGCGCATGCATCTGAGCGCATTTTGTTGTCAGTCTACCTTGTTTACTTTAGCGACTTTCGCGGCGGCCATCTCATCGAGCTTCAACCGCGCCGCCCGTGCCAGCACCGCGTCGTGGTCGACAACCGGCTCGAAGCCAAGCCTCGTCCTTGCCTTGTCCGTGGTGTACGTGTGCGGGTAGATGCAGTACTCGAGCGCGGTCCTGCGCAGCGTCACCGGCGGCTTCACGCGATCAAGAGTCGCGAGCCAGAGCGCCCACTCAACAACCACCACGACCGCGACCATGATCCACGCCGGCAGCACGATCACGCTCCCCAGCGCGTCTTTTCCCCTTGCGACGCCCCAGATGACCCGGACGTGGTGCCAGAACGGCACGGGCGCCCCGTCCGAGATGTTGAACGCCTCGCCGTCGACCCGGCCCCGGCCCTCGCGAACGCGCGCCTCCGGGTCCTCGAGCAGCGCCTTGGCGAGCAGCACGTGGCCCGTCGCCGAGTTGGCGCCCGACACGACCTCCATCAAGTTGCGGCCGTCGCCGACCTGGACGAGGGGCCCGCCGCCGGCGCACATGTCGAGCACCTCGACGAGGCCCTGGGACTGGCGCTCGCCGTAGGCGTGGCCGAGGCGCGCGCAGGCGGTGCGCAGGCGCGGGCCGTTTGCCGCGCGGGCGAGGGCGTCGCCGACGGCCTTGGTGCGGTTGTACTCGTTGGAGGCGTCGCGCGGGTCCCACAGCGGGTGCGCCTCGGAGACGCGCTCGTGCGGCGGGCGGGCGTAGACGTCGATGCTGGACGTGTAGACGAGGGCCCGGACCGAGGGCTGGTCCCGCGCGAGGGCGAGCAGCGCGCGCGTGCCGTCGATGTTGGTGCGCGCGTACTCGCCCCAGCGGTGGCCCGGCAGCGAGGCGAGGGGCGAGGCGGCGTGGAAGACGACGCGGGGCTGCAGCTTTTCCAGGATGGCGCCCAGAGACGCCGCGTCGGTCATGTCGCCTGTGAGGTACACGGCGTCCGCGTGGACGTTGCGGTCTACGGCGCGGTCCACGACGTAGACGGCGGTGCAGGACGGGTCGCGCAGGAGGTGGCCGACGAGGTGCCAGCCGAGGAAGCCGCACCCGCCGACGACGAGAACGGGGCCGAGAGGCGGCGGCGGCGGCGACACGGTCATGGCGATGTGGGAGCCGTGGTGTTGTGCGGGATGGCGGATGCCATCTGTTCTATGCAGCTGGCGGCTAGCTGAATGTCCAGCACTGCAGCAGCCACCAGAGCAACAGCAGGAAGCAGGGGCACAAGGCCGCGGGGTCCATCGGGCCGTGCTCATCGCCAGCTGGACGCGTGCAATGAAGGCTTCGTTCATGGAATCTGAATCATCGCGAACAGGGCGGAGGACGTCGAGCCTCGCAATCTTTCAAGTCATCTATCCCACTCCATTAGCATGCTGCATGGAGGCCTTGGCTGCGAGAGTCACTGCAATTGGAACATCATATGTGCATCGCCTTGGTCCGGTACAAGCTGCCCTTTGAGGCTTCCTCTCGTTGCACTCTGCCAACGATACAGTCACGGGTATCTTGACGTTTCTCGAAAGCGGTGCAGATACGAAGCGGTGCTTACTCCTGGGGCGTTGGGTGAGCGTGCCATCGACTGCGGACCGAGCCGGGAATGCTCGAGCGACTGCCGCGGCCCCGTGTCGTGACGCAAACGCACCCACGATTTCCGAGGCAAATCACGCCGGCATGCATCCGCAGACGCAGCTCT
This sequence comes from Purpureocillium lavendulum, assembly GCA_029168975.1. NCBI lineage: Eukaryota > Fungi > Ascomycota > Sordariomycetes > Hypocreales > Ophiocordycipitaceae > Purpureocillium > Purpureocillium lavendulum. The sequence goes on along the minus strand of JAQHRD010000005.1, from coordinate 38,394 downwards.
CTCGGTTTACAAGGTCTAACCGAGGCCTCCGAATAAAGATCGTGACGATGTGTGGACGACCCGTCAATGGGCCCACACATGCGATCGACCACGATAACACGGAAGACTCACAACGAAGCTCCACAGGGGAGGTCATGTGAGCACCACCGCGGCCTCGGCCAGCACTGGGGACGGACGCAAGCGAGCTCCCTCCGGACAGCTCCATCTAGCTCTTTGGGCGTCGAGCACACACACCCGCTGTCGGTCGTCCCGCGACGCGAACGGCCGCGCGCTCTAGACTCACCTCGCCGCTGACCGACACCGCCGCGAAGCGCACCAACCGCTGACGATGCGGCGGCTCGGGGATTGGCGGTGAGGTGAGATGATGGGCGCGCGGACCGTCGACGGCGCAGACCGCGTGCGAGCCCGGCGGCGCTGGAGAAGCCTGGCTTGGCATCCTGGTACAAATCAACGTGGCCGTCGACGGTGGCGGAGGGCCAGGCAGGGATCCGCCGCGAGCCGGGGGGAAGGGACCAAGTTGTGCTGCTTGCGGGCTGGCCACCAGGAACATTGATTGACAGGAGCCCAGGCACCTTGAATGCTCACCGCGCTCAACCACCCACCAAGGGGCCGCAGCGCACCCAGGACGCGCAGACAGCGGCCCCTCCCCCCAACCGTCGGGGCAGCCGGGCGGCGACCCGGCGGCGGTGGCCCACGCGTCCTCCCACCTCCCAAGGTACACGGCCCAGGAACCCGCCTCAACGGATCGGAGTCGCTGTCTCACTAGCACCAGCAGGGGCAGGGAGGGACGTGGTCCCGGCGCGCCCAACGACTCGTCCGCCGACGACGAAATGAGATTTGGTGTTTTGATTTTGATTTTCTTTTCGTGTCTACTCGTTGACGACGGCGGTGTTGCTACTGCGCCGCCGGACGGGCGCGACTCATGGACCCGACCTGCAGCGACGGGACACCTCAGGGCTCTGACACGCAGTGACCGTTGTGCAACTCCAAGGTGTCGAGTTTCAGCTGTCCCGTCTGCTGAGCTGCGCCCCTGGTGTCCAGTGCCGTCCGCCAGCACAGGTTGTCCAGTGTCCCAGCCAGTGCCCCGTCGGCCCGCCAAACGGGGACTCGCTCACTCGTTCGCTCGCTCGCTGCCGCCCACCCCAGCGGGCGGGATTCACCACCATGCCCGAGTCTCGGTAGTTCCAGCTTAGCACACCCCACTTGCCCATCACCAGCGACCGACAGGACTCGAGCGACCCTCAACAGCTCCGGTCCGACCATGCTGCTTGATGATGGGCGCCAGCCCTGTCCGCGCCAACTGGCCGTCCCCCCGCCGCCCAATGCGATGCGACAAACCATCATCCCATCTGCCCGCATGTCCTGCATGCATCTCGTCGCAACATTCCCCTCCCCGTTATCGACGCAGCTCCTCCGCTGCCACGCGGCGCCCATCCGCCTGCCCATCCGTCCGTCCGTTGGGACGGCTTGCGCAAGCGGGTGGTGAATGATGAGATGGCCAATGTCCCTACCAGGCATGCAGCGTTCGACGTGCATGTAATTGTCGCGACCGGTGTGGCATACCTGACCTGCCCGTGGAACATCTGCAGACGCCGCCCGGTCCAGCTGTCCACCGACTGACTGACTACCCTCTCGGCTCTATTTTGCCGGATAGCTGCACGTCGCAAAAGTCCGTGAATCGTAGGGCGTTACTTGGGATGCCACCACCTCCGCCCTTCCCGACTCTTCCTTCTCCTCTTTCCCCTCTCCTCCTCCTCCGCGGCGACGTATGTATATGTAGAGTTGCGTTTCCCCGACCCGGCGCCCTCCCTCCCCTCCCGTCCCCCGTCCTGATTCACAATCGGTGAGACACTTCTGTTGGGGAAGAAACGTTGTTTAAGCTTGTTTGCTTTGCGTGCCCGTCTGTTGTTACCTTAACAACCCGCGCCCGGCACTCAGCACAGCCCACGATAGCAGCCCACACGCCGGCTCCATTCTTCGACTCCTCCCACCCCCGTTTGGCTGGCAGTCCCGGATCCCGGCCGCCCTGGACCCTGCCTATAATTAGTCGTTGCTCGTGAACCCACACTTACGGTACGTACGAGTACCTCTCTGGTTCTGGCCTCGGAGCTTCCACCCAGCCAGCCAAGGTTGCTCACCTGACCCGACAGCTTCCCTCCCCGTCCCGAGACCGGCTCCCTATCAGTCAGTCATTGATTCGACCTTGGCCTGTATCACCTCCCCCGTCTTCGTCCAAACCTTTTTAACAACATCCTTCTTCCCCATCATCGCTCCTCGCGGTTTCTCCCTTCTTTCCATCTACTAGTCACCTCCTATCCCCTAACCCACCCCGTCCGCCGCAACCATGTCTCGTGTCACCGCGCCCGTCTCCAAACTCGCCCGCGCCATCGGCGCATCGGCCGGCCCACTGCGCGACACCTCGGCCTCGGCACACGGCGCCGGCGCCGCCCTCATGCCCAAGTACGCAGAGCTGCTGCGCACCCGCCGGAGTAGCGAGCACTCGGACGTGAGTTTCCCTCTCGTCTCCCTTGCCTTTACTTTGTTGTCTTGCTGCCAGCTTTTTCGTGCGCATTAAGCTGACCCAATTGTTCGTGGCTACAGTCCTCCCGTGGCCTCACCACCACGCATCGTCCCACGCCGCAGCCCTCCATCGCCAACCGGAGCAAGCCCCTCATGCAGACCTTCCACTCCTCGTCGCCCTCGTCCTCCGCCTCCGCCGCGCACCTCGACGCCGCCTTCCTCCCATCCATGGCGGACCTCGCTGCCCCCTCTGCCTCCGCCGCCTCGGGCCCGCGCGTGCCCCTCCTCCCGGACAACTACTCGGCCGCACACGCTGCCGACAACTCGGACGCCACCGTCCAGCTCCCTGAGGTCTCCATCGTCGCCGCCGACCCGGAGAACGTTCTTCCCGGCACGCCTCTCTCCGAGGTAGAGGGCCTTGGGCTCGACGGCGTGGAGCTCAAATTCGTCCATGAGGGACGGAGTCGTCATGTCCAGGAGCTCGACAGCGAGAGCCAGAGCGGTGGCATGCTGCGCGACCTGTGGAAAGGCATGGTCGACGATGTCCTCGGCTCTCCTAAACGCACGGCCTGAGCGTTGCTGGATTCCCATGTGTTTTTATGGCGCGGGTTCTCACCCTCGCCTTGGCTTTCAATCTGTCTTCTGTCATGACAATGTAACGATACGGGCTCGGAGCTGCCCTGCGGGATTCGGCCGTGGCACGGGATGGACGTCCTTCGTTGGGACCATGAGCGTTTTTGCTTGGTTTTATAGCTATCTAATAATCTGCCTGTCCCGCGCCGTACTGGCCGACAGAAGCAAAACGATTTTGACCGCAGCTCGGTCAACAACAAGCAGACACCTACTTCCGTCCGTTTCGCAGTATTGCAATATAGAGCGCCGTTGTGACCGCAATCCTTCCAAGTACGATCCATCCCTGCTTAGATCGGCGCGTAGCCCACCGTCTGCGGCATTGTTCGCCCATCGCCCCGAGAGCCTGCGTGGGGCACTTCCTGCATCGTCCATAGCGCCCCCGTCGGCGGTGCCCTCAGACGCGAACCCGCTCTGAAGAAGGTTTCTACCGCTTCTTCATCGACGGCCGCGGCTTGCACTCGTCGTTTGTGACGGGATGCAACATGACTTTGATGGGATAGCTCTGCGTGTTATGCTGGTATCCCTTGCTCCAGTCATAGCTTATGGCGTATGCGAAGATACTGCCCGTCTTGTTAAACGTCGTCGCCGTGATGCTGCCCCCGACGTTGGGGTAGCCCTTGAGCCGGTGCTTGGCATCCTTGTCCCAGAAGTGGAACGTGCCGTCCGAGCCAGCCGTGCTGAAGGTGCCATGAACGGGGTGGAAGGAGATAGCGTTGACGGCGTGGACATTGACGACATTGTTAACGGCCGGGTCGCGGTGGCACTTGAATGAGAAGTTGGAGCTTTGACCTGTTAGCATTTGGCCCATACGCCCGTGCGGAACGTCGCCTGCCAAGTCAGGGTGACTTACCTCGCGTCCTTCTCCTCCACATACTGAATAGCGCAGCGGCCCTCGATACTACCAATGGCGAAGCCCGCAGAGTCAGTGAAGCAACTAACTACCCTGGTCTGCCACTTCAGGGGGCTCTGTATCGTCTTGTAGAACTTGGTCGGGTTCTTGAGGTCGATGACGTTGATGTACCGGTCCGCGGTGCCCACGACGCAGAGGTTGTCCCGGACGTCCATGGTGTACACGCGCTCCTGGCACTGCACCGTTGCGGCGGGTCCCTGCTGCCGGAGATCCCAGTACTTGACCGTCTTGTCCCACGAGCCCGAGACCACCATGGTGCCGCTGCCGCTGTCGAAGAAGCGGCAGGATCTCACGGCCTGGTCGTGCGTGCCGATGACGATGTCCTGCTGCGAGCCGAGGTCGCACACCTTGATGTTCTTGTCGGCACCGGCGGAGGCAAGTTTCGTTCCATCCTTTGCGTCCGCATTGTTAGACGCTGAATGACGTGCTGTCGTGGGATCTGCCCGCGAGCACCTACCTTGGAGAAGTCGCAATTCAGCACCGGCTGGCTGTGCTCGTACGCGTGCCGACCCTGGCTCTGGCCATTGGCGGCGATTTCGTAGATGCGGACCTTGTTGTCCCAGCTCGCCACGGCGAGAAAGTCAGGCGTGTTGGCGGCTGGGGAGAAGGCCAGGTCGGAGATGCTGTCGGTGGGGGGATCGCTGAGGGCGACGTCCTGCTTGAGGTCGCCGAGGGTGCTCGTCGACGAGGCAGCGGCGGCTGCGCCTCCGCCAAAGATGCCCGCCATCCTCGAGGTTCACGGCGTCGTCGCTCCTGGCTCTTAAAGGGTGAATGAGCTGGGCGAAGGCCCTGTTGCCGCCGACAACGGTCGGGACTCCGGTGAGGTGCGCGTGTCGTACGCCGCACGACCGTCGGCTTGTCCAAGTGCGACGTGGGGTCCGAGTAGCGGCTGCGTCAATCAAAGAGTTTGGAGCTTGTCAAGCGCGTCGCGAGTCGTGTGGTCGGCGTTTATATAGGGTCGTCGATGGTCATGAAGTTTTGTTGCAGGCACGAAGGCAGCTGTTCGAGGCTCGCGTCGCGGAGCTCGGATTGGCCCAGCGAAAAATCCCCCCAGTAGGCTCACACCCCCCTGTATGTGCATGTCCGGCCGCGCGCCAACGTAGACCCGTCCCGTGGAAGCGCCCCGCCTAGCTCGATAAAATTTCAAGCTCCAGCTTTTCGGCTTCTGTTTTCCTTTCCCTCTTCCCTTCCTCACCCCCTCGCTCGACAAATCGCAATTCGAAGCTTACGCACGGAGACACCGCCAATTGGCGGCGTCTCGCGAACTCGCTTTGGGAGAAAGTCCCCGGACGACTCCCCTCGGGGAGCTTGCGGAAACGCGCCGCCATAAAAGCACTGCGGCTGACCTCTGCGCCTTTGGCCCTCTCTGCGGCTTGCGGCCCTGTCCTCCGCTACATCTGCCGTTTGCGAGTCCCGGCCGAACTCGTTCTGCGCGTCGCCGGACCTTCTGGACGAAGATATGAGTCCGAGCCGGTTGCGTGTGAGCGAGACCTCGACGGTGTGCGCGCGGTGGCGGATGGTGGGCAGCCGTCGCGGCAGCGGGAGCGGCGTCGGGAGCAGAGGACCTGTTGTCGAGGTCCATAGTTATGCGATTGCCCGGCGCAAGCTGGGTTACTCGATGGGGCTTATTCTTGAGGCGAGGGGGTCAACACCGTTGCCACCTGGCAGCGAATCCCATTTTTACACTCTGGGCTTCGTTGGAAGCCATCGCGGGGATCTCGCAGCCTTGAGGGAGACGGTTCAAAGTTCTTATGATGATGACCATATAGAGTCAAGCACTGAGGCTGGTACAACCATGCCGATGCTGATACTTTTACACATGTCAACTGAACAACTTTGACCAACCCTGGTTGTATGGCGACCCTATGAGGTGGTTCAGCAAATAGGCAGCTAGTGGGTTGCTTCACCACAGAGAAGCTGTGTTGAAGCGGTTAAGCTGCACGTTGCGGCCGTTCGCAGTCGAGATCGGTGTCGAGTGACCCGGTCACGCGACTTGCATATGGGTTCCCGATGCTGTGCATTGCGCTCCCGAGCTGTCGTGTGTCTCGCAGTCTGCAGAGCACCCGGCCGACGTCGACCCGAGCACATGCTACTTGTGCAGCTACCCGCGTTTAACGCGAAGGGGGGCTGAAACGACCATCACGACTGGGACACACACACTTGCCATTGCGGCGCTAGGTCGTGCAGTAGAGGGACACGGGGTACTCTGGCAACGTCTGCCGACCGAGGCGAGGCGTCTGGTGAAGCTACGAGGAACTGCTTCACACATGTGACGCGGTGGCAGACGGGACACTTCCCCATCAAGCCTTCAACCACATCGCCGGCACCTGTCACAACTGTCTCCGCTGCTGATCCCTCGCTGGCAAAACGCCACGGCGGCAGAATGCCGAGGAGAAAGGTCCTCAGGAAGATCCGTCGCTTGTGGTTCGTAATGAAGTGTAAGGCTGAGGCCCAAGTTCGCCGGGTTATATCCAGCCGGCGGCGGCCAATTTTGCCTGTGCTGCTGGCCCGCCCAGCACCGTCCCCGCAATCCCGCCTCGGAGACTTTCGAGGCCGATGAACAAGCCCATGCCACACCTCATCCACCGTGTTGGGATGGCGTTGGGGGGAGTCTGGAGATGCAGATCGTCGGTGCTTGACTAGCCTGTCCGGGTTGTGTATGGCAAACACCTGGTGCGCACAAAGGAGAGGGCGCGAGCGGTAGTCAATGAGTCCCGTTCGTTCCAGACGGCGCCAGACGAGGAGACTCCTGCTTCCCTCGCACCAGCGGCCCCAGCGGCAGCTTGGAGTCAATGGACACTGGATTCCATCCTTTCGCAGCGTAGCGCACTCGCACGTTCACGTGACGACCGCGGACGACAGCCGATGCAGGGGGTGGACTGGCGGGCCAGGCTTCGCGGGGAAAGGCCCCATTCTGCAGGTGAGTTGCGAACCCCTGCTCCCCTCCACACCCACGTTGCGCTGTCTCTCGCGGTTTGCCTGCCGACGTGCTCGCCTCTCCTCTTCTTTGCTCTTGGCCCGACCCGAGTGCGTTGTGGTGACGCTCTGAAGGAAGTACGTGGAGGGAAAGAGGCTTGTCGACCGTTGGCGTCGCACGACCTTTCGAGCGGCGGCGACGTGTCCTCCGTGTCCATGTGAGAATCGCGGAAACCGCTGCATCGACAACACAGGCCCAGGCTGCACGCACGGCTCGATGGTGCCTGTGCCTGGCGAGAAAACCGGGGCCCGTCGTCGCACCACACCATCCCATCGACCCAAAGCGCCACGGTCATGCACGACGCTTCGCCAAAGAGCGCCCCGTCGAGGACACTTCCCGTCACCCTCGCCCGTCCGTCCCCCTTCCCAGGCCCCAGACGGGTGGCAGGCAGGCGGGAAGGCAGGTGGATATGCGGTAGGCAGGTCATGTTCCCACTGCAGCACCCCGGATTACCTCACGGTTTGGTCATCAGCAGAGGCCGGGAGAGAAAGCCGGCCCGCAGCGCTGCCTGGGGCTGATACTGGTGCTGGTGCCTCTGGTGGACGCACCCATGCCTTCCCTTGGCCCAACAATTCGCTGCGGTAAAATGCGGCACGTCGACTGGGGTCCAGGGTTGTCGTGAAGAAGGTTGTGTTGGTGCTGACTCTGCGGCGCTCCCTCGCCCTTGGTGGAAGTGGTGGTGGTGGTGGTGCCCTTGCTGGTTCCGTGTGGGTGTGCCTGGCATGGATGCATGGGATGGCATGGGGCAGCCCGCCGCCAGCGCCGCTGCAGATGCGGGCTGTGGAAGAGAGCAGAGACGACTTCCCTTTGCGGGCGGCCAGAGTTGTATTTGCCTCGAGTCGATCCGACCGGTGCCTCCTTTCGCTTCCTCGCTCTTGTTCTTGCACTCCTCTCTTTGCGACACGGCCATCTTGTACACTCAACTGGCGTGGCCGGCCTCACGTTCTCTAATTGTAATACCTTCCTGCCAACCTACACTTACTCGACTCGACTTTTGCCGCCCTGGGCGTTGCGTGCTATCGTCGAGTGGACGAGTGCGAGCGCACACCCCGGCTTCGCATCGTGACTGGCCGCCTCCTCCCACCAACCCGAACCCGCGAAGGAGGTGTAACAAAACACCAAGCGAGCAGACGAATAATACGACATCGCTGCTGCCTCTGCGTGCGCCTTCGTCTGTCTTTTCGCTGTCGTTCGAAACCTCGTCTCTGGCAAACTACTCACCCGGAGAGGACGCCGTGTGTGCCCATCATGAGGGTCCTCGTCGCCTTGTTCGTCTCTCTGTTCGCCCTCGCCGCCTCCGCCATCGACCTCCTCGAGCTGCAGAAGAAGCTGCCAGAGTGCTCCATCGTCTGCCTGGCGCAGGGCGTCGCCAACAACAGCTGCTCCCTCGACGACTTTGCCTGCCAGTGCCACAAGCTCGAGAGGATCATCAAGACGGTCGCGCCCTGCCTCGTCAAGGCCGGCTGCGATCTGGAGAATATTACATGTGCGTAACCAAAGCCCACACCAACCTGCGCGTATCGCTCTTGCCCTGTCCTCGCGAGGTGTGCCGGGAGCAAAGATCGCTGACATATTGTTTCTTCCACTGTAGCAACTGCCTCGATCGTGTTCGACGTTTGCGAACATGACGTCCCCAACAACGTGACGCTGGAGTCGTCGACCAACACCGGACCCGCAGGGGCCAAGGCCACGTCCGGGGCCGTGACGACAGCCACGGTCGCTCGGGCTGCTGGATGGACAGTCATCGTCGCCATCGTCGCTTCGGCAGTTCTGCAATGATAAAACGTGCAGACCAAAACATGTAAAAAAAGGAGATGCGGCACGAAGGGTCTTCTCGAACTGAACGAATCACTTTGCGCCGGATATTGGAAAAAAAGGTTTCGGGTTGGACTATTGTGTATAACAGGGGCGGTGCAAACCCCCTTTCTGGTTCTGTCTTCTGTCTAGGTAGTGTCTATAAGCTCGTCTATACCCAACGAAAAGCGCGGATTCTCTAAACCCCTAGGTTCATGTTGCGCTGCCATATTAGTTGTAACAAACCTCACGCCCTTGACCACGGTCATACCCAACAACCATGCATTAGCAAGGTCCGAACGTGCCCAAAGCGCCGGAGCTTCCTCCCGTGAAGAGCTCGTGGCTCTCGTCAAGTCCCTGGAACTGGCTGGCCAGCTCCATGCCGCTCCTCCGCTGCGCCTCGACGCGTCGCCATTCCCACTCACCCTCCTTCGACAGGTCCACATCAGCGACGTCGGCGCTCAGGTCGCCGAGCTGGGCGTCGCCGCTGGTCCATCCGCCGTCCGGCCGCGGCGGGAGCAGGCCGGACTCCTCGAGCACGATGGCTGGGTGGACGGTAATACGGCCCAGCTTGAAGACGTACTTGCTGACAGCCGTGGCGTGGATCTTGGTCTCCCATCCGCCCATGGCGTCGCCGGCGCCGCGCGTGCGAACCTTGCCGAAGCGCGGGTCCAGCCACTCGGTCGGGCGCGCCGCGCCGCGCGGGACAAAGTGCGTGATGATGTACATCCACTTCCGGTCCCAGCTCAGGACGCGGCTCCATAGCTCGTAGCCCTTGTACGCGGCGATCTCGCGCTTGAAGCTGCAGCCGACGGCGCCCAGGAGGATGCCGAGGGAGCCCTTGGCGGGCTTGCCCGTGCGCGGGTCCTGGATGAGGCGCGTCTGCGGGTTGTGCGCCAGCTTGCGCAGGGCCGGGCGGCACAGGTAGCCGACGAGGTGGGTGCGCGAGACGTCGAGGTCGGTGAAGTAGGTCGAGTTGGACTTGTGCAGGTTGTAGTCGATCTCGAGGAGGGGGGTGCGCGTCTCGGAGATGAGGGGCTTGAAGAGCGCCCGAGGGGTGAGGGCGGGCGACTTGCGCAGGACGTTGTGGTAGAGGATTGCGTAGAAGACGCGATACTACGGGATGGTTAGCAGCCAGCTCGAGACAGCGCTTCCTCAGCGCCTGTGGGAATAGACATACAGTCCATGCAAAGGGCAGGTTCTTCCAGTTGGAGGCCACGAAGAGCAGCAGCAGGATGCGCGACGTGCGGCCCGGCCCGGTCAGGAACTTCTTGATTGCGATGGCCCATTTGATGCGGTACGCCGCGTATCCCGCCGACCCGATGGCCAGCGGCGTGAGGACGCGCACCGCAACGGTCAGGCCGCCGACCTTGCTCGACGCCGACGCCATCGCAGCGAGTGAAGCGTGTCGGGGGTCCCCGCGATTCCTGCCCGACGGCTGGCAAACTGTCGTTCCCCGAGTAACGTCGTTGCGGCCAAGCGACGGGATAGACCCTCAAGGAGCGCAAGCGTGCCTAGGACAATGCGATAGGAAGCAGGAAAGGGGCGGAACGGCCAGACACGGGTGTAATGCGCTGGTGGTGAAGGACAGGGGCGTCTGGGCGCAAGGTGACTGTCGCACGCTGCTTATTTTCTGAGGTTTGCGCGAGTGATCACTAAGCTCACTAAGCTGAGGTGACCTAAAAGCCGAGGTTCAGCGGCCGTGCGGCCACCTAGAGCCCGCGCCCGGAGCGGAAAGCCCGGCGGGTGTTGGGCGCCGCCGGGGCAGGCAGACCTCCGGAAGTCCGATTGAGCATATCCACCACAGATGCCTGTCCCAACAACTGTCGCTGTCAGTCTAGTAGCTGCCAAGAGGTGCTTTGCGGAATTCGTTTTGAATCATCACGATTGCGTCAGATGCCGATGTCTTTCCATCCTTGCGTGATCACAGTACGCCAGAACCACACTCATCAAACCACTCCGTCAGCCCTTCAAATCGGGTACCTGGGTCCAGCAGCAACCCATCGAGTATCATCATGTTGTACCTCCCATGTTCATCGTCCTTGATGGGGACCGGCTCCTGCTTGCTCGCCAGCCTGCCCCTGAAGCCCCGCGATCGCAGCAACCCCAAAACTCTAGCGGCCTTGATGGCCCTGATGGTCTCCGCGTCCAGCCCGCCAACTTCGCGGACAAAGGTCCTCCAGAACAATCGTGCCAGATCGTCGTAATCCTCATACCTGATCCAGCCGTTCGTCAGGTGCAGTTTGCTCATCAGGTCCTGTATTGAATAGAGGTTTGTGCCGAAGGGTGCAATTTCAGCCTCGGCCCAATCAATGACGCCAACCAAATGGCATGACGACTCGTCCACAATGATGTTGCAGTCGCCAAAGTCTTTATGCAGGAGGGCCATTGGCAGTGTTAGTATGCTGGGCAGGGATGCTAGAGTCGCGCGAACTATCGTGTGGAAGCGCGCAGGAAGAGAGCCCAGCTGCATCTGTAGCTCTCTCGCGAACGTTTCGCCTATGGAATTTCGGCTCGCCTGGTCAAGTTCCTGTGGTGCCTTCCAGGCAAGAGCAAAAAACCTGTTTCAAATGAGCATGGCAGCCGGTGGAGTAACACCGAAAGCCAGACCTTGCGACGTCCCGAACCACGTTCTTGCGGCAGGTCATATTGTGTGGAGAGTTCTCGGGGAACCCATATGTGAGGATGAAATCCAACCGGCTAATTCCTCTCATGCGAGTCATCACGTAGACAAGCAGTGGTTGCTGATCCTCCGTCGCCGAGTCTTCCCCTAGTTGTCGCTTGAACGATATGTCCGGTACAAGATGGCCAAAGATTCGTCGGGCGAGGGTCGCGGTCTCCATTTTTAGCTCAAGAGATTTGAGGCGAAATTGAACGACGTAGTCGAAGCCCTGCCCAGCGTACACTGTATAAGAGCAAACGCCCTGGATGGCGACAGGATCAACGCTGCCACCGCCAACGAGCTCCATGGCCACTGCATCGCATGTATCGCGCAGCACTGACGTCTTGGAGAAGAAGGCAGCGATCTCGGCCGTGGCATCATATTCTTGACTTTCCGATGCCATGATCTGTCGGTTTTGTTAGGTGGATGCTATAGCAGGCAAGATGGGGTGAAGACCACCAGCCTACCTAAAGACAATCTGCCCTGCAGGTGGAGCAAAGTTGCTTGGACTGTGATGGCTGGACACGCAGGAGTCTGCACGTCATGGACTCATGACCCTCTCCCTGCTATGTATTTGATGCGTAGCGACGTGGTGTTCTGTTGTTTACGAGTATGGGTAGCCGTCCAACCTGGAGCTACAGATAGAGCACCTAATCTCGAACATACAAGAGGGCGGTGTGGCCCTTGTCGCCCACGCTACTGGTGTTGCCTGAAACGTGTGCCAACAAGAGGCCGCAATCTGCCATTGCTACCCGGAAGCGTGGCGTCATGCACTTTCACATATCGGTGCTTTTGTCCGACGCTCCAGGCTGATCTCAACGAATACATGACAAAACATCATATTGCTCCAACTAAATAGCGCCGACTGCCGCACCGGCCAAATTCATTTGTACGCATATGTTCCATCGGCTGCCATTCGAGTACATGCGAGACCCCAGATGGCTGTATGTGATATGCTCCTGCGCCAGGCTGAAAAGTCCTACTCCTTGCGGAATGAAAGCCCTCTCCCCAGTGGATATGCGATCATATTACTGATCAAAAGCCCAAAGCTCACGCCCACGATTCCTTGAATGACCCTCCAGAACGCACCAAAGAAGGTCATGTCCAGGCTCCCGGGAAGTCTTGCGCCGTCTTGGGGCCTCGAACCGTTTGCCGTGGTGAACGGGTTCCCCTTCATTGAGCTGGTGAAAACAGTGTCCGCCGCCAAGAAGCCGTGTATCGCAAGACTGGTCGGCAGCTGTATGAGAATTGCCTGAAGCATGACGGCAACGGCGAGGCTGCAGCTGCCCTTTCGGGGTACTCGCGTGCCTTTGGGCAACACCAGCGGAGGCGATTCGGCGTCTCCGTCGTATGACGGTCGCCGTGCCCATCTATTGACCAGGTTCCGGCCCTCGGTAAAGCAGCACCATCGCGACGTAGACTCCAGGCATGACATCAAAGCAAACCACAGCGTTTGCGCCGGCCTGTACAGCCTGAAGTGCAAGTTTGACAGCAAGCCGACGGACAGCGCTCCGAGCATGGCCGCCGCGTGCGTATCCCCGTCAAATAGTCGGCTGCAGAATGAGTTGACCCAGAATCCGACGAGAGCTATGGCGCATATGGCGGGCATCTGCCTCCACTGCGCTTGGCGGATGATGCACTGGCAGACGATGAATGCGAGGGCAAGTAGGGATTGCCATTTCCGCTCAAGTTGATCCCTACAGCCTACCTCGGTGGTGGCGCCACTGTCAACAAGCCCATAAAGACACGTCCCGATAGCCATGCCATATCCCAGGAATAGGGTGCTGATAACAGCATGAACCATGCGTGCGCTTCCAGCAACAATGTGTCCTGTATGCAGCTCCAACGAGCTGCTCAGTACCATGTAACCTGGGAGGATGAAGACGATGCTGCTTTGTGCGATGGCGCCGAAACAAAACATGTCGCCGTTTTGTATCGACCCGAGAGCTCGTGCAATAAATGCCGTGATGATGCCGGCCGTCATTTCGAACAGAGGTATAAAGTGGTCGTCGGCGGGATACCACACCTCCTGGAATAGGCCAACAGCGCTTCCCAAGATCAAGGCGATTGGAGTATCGATCATGCGACCCTGGAACGCAACCGGTGCGCAGCATGCTGATGCAAGCCCGTACATTAAAACTCGTAGCTTGATGGAAAATTTCGGCTTCCGGTCCAGTGCATCGTCCAGTCGTCTCGTCGCTTCTTCCACGTCGATGACGGCATGCACGAGGTCCTTGTATATGCGAAACACTTCCATCAGGCGGCCGACTTCGATTCCTGGCTCCAGGCGGATGATGTGAAGCTCTGTGCCACCCCGCGTACCATCGTCAAAGGTAACGACCATGTTCATGGGGACGTATAGGAAATGGGCGTCGATGTCGAGTGTCGCGGAAGAGATGGCCATGAACTCTTCGATGCTATGGGTCGGGGCGCCGTACAGCAGGAAAGCTCGAGACAACTTGATCAGGCATTGTTTTCGTGCATATGAGCTGGTGCTCGCGGCGTCCGCGCCCATTGCAGGGGCTTTCGCGTTGAACCCGGCGTGGTCCTCGGATGCTGCTCGGATCGAAGAACGTCCAGCCGAAGCGGCGGTGCGATGCCCAGAAGAGCAGAAAGTCGACTCTGCAGTCAGAATACGTGTCGGAAGACCAGCTTCTGGTAGCTGGGGATGGGACCGCTGGCATTGCTGGAGAACTGGCGAGTGGCTTAGGTTCGGTCGCAGAGGCGCAAGGTTGCATGCGAGCTACGGAACGTCGGCAGCTCGGGACCTTTTCAGTCCTTGAAGAACCTATAGCTATACGTGGAGCCTGATCGCATGACGTCGGCTGCGACAGGTCTCAGGTGCCAGCCCATCATATCTATACGGTGGCGGGATGTTCGCGAGGAGATTGCTCATCACCACCCGCCAGGGGCGGTTGCTATCTATGAGAGTTCCAGGTTGAAACCTCGCGTGTCCGCGCAAGTATGAGATTTAGATACTGCTCTTCTAAGCGGTGCGTTGGCTATTATGGTGCTCAGTATCTTCACCCTTGGCTTACGAGAACATTTGAAGTTGAGCTGGCCCATCTTGATGGTGTCAAGCTCGAGCTACGGGACAGGGAACCCGAACTGTGTCCAATGCGAAGCTAGAAATACTTGCTAGCGGGTTGGTAGCTCAAAGCTGTGCTAGCTCCAGGTCTCAGCAATTACACGCATGGAATGCTGTTGGAGAGAGCGCTTATCGGCGTTGGTGTCCAGGAATGGAACCCTGCGCCACCAGGAAGCATGCACACACCACTCTTCACCCAACACTACCAAGAGCAAGCTAGGGGTAGGAAAGTAGTGATATTGGTACCGGGTATTCATTTCGTAGTCGAGTTGGCCAAAAAGCGCCTCGAGCCTCCCTTGGGCCTCAGTCGTGTACCCTGTCAAGCCTGTGTGTGCCAGGAGCCGTGCGAGTGTTTACGATCCGGTCAGGTATGCAACCTCATGTCTCGGATTCGTACCTCTCTTTCCTCGCCATTTGCCTCCTTTGGACCTTGATCACCATGTGATTCGATGATGTGCCTCGGCCAGTCCCGTGAAGCAAGACTTGCGTGGCATCGCTCAGCAATTTTTAGTGCTAGGGCCGTTCGCGGCCGCTCAAAACTCGTGGGGGTTGGCCACGAGACGATACTTGTCGAGACAGCCAAGCAGGCTGTCGCCTACCAGTGACCACCATGAAGACAGCCAGTAACATTGAAGACTTGGGCTCCTAGACGTATCTCGCATCTCTGTGAGGCATAGCCGGGGAATGGTTGGAAGAAAATACCACGCAACCTCTTCAGACGTCTGGAGACATAATCTGCAAGCCATCTAGGGCTCTTTCACACTCATTGTAGCGCACGCAATTAGTGCGACCGGCATGACTTTGGCTCAATTCGCAAGGGCGACATGATGAAGGTGATCCGGCCGCGCCTGTACAGGTAGTACCTAAAGATCTACAATCGGGAGCGTACTGTAATGTTTAAGCTCGCTTGAAGTTTGCCGCAGGTGCTCCAGCGGGTCCGTTGCTACTGGTATTATCTTGGGGTCTTGGTGGCCTTACGATAGGAACATGGCTGAATGGAGAAGAACCGTCTTCAGGTCTATTAAGCTGGAAATGCACGCTGTGAAGCACTTGTACCTACATGGATGGCCTGAACTTCTCATTTTTACTCTATGCTCAGAATACTCTCGTGTACGGTTTGTTGAGACCAGGTATCCTCGACGAAAGGTGACTAGCATCTCACGAATAAAGGCTCGGGATTTTCCTATTCAGTGAAGCGCCGGTCGCAGACGCCACCTGACAATGAGTTGAATGACATCCTTAAGCTCTCGCTGATGACGTCTCACTTTTTCAGTACCCCACATCTTACCTCTGCTTGCGACGTACTGGTGATCAGATGGCAGAAAGCGTTCCGTGGCCAATGTTTCGCCGTGTTCATTGCCGTTTCAATTCCCACGCCTTGCCTCATGGCTACTCCCCGGCGAGTGTTTGAGTTCAGCGATCGGGAGCCGCCAGAAAAGGCAGATCCCTCTTCGAGGCGGCGCCAATGCGTGACGTATTGAGAGAAAGTGAGGGGACGCCAAGATCATAAGCAGTTCTTACTGCTGACATGGTTTCTGGATTGGGAGTTACCCGCCGCTTGAGCCATCCCGCGCGGTCCGTGTGTTTCTCCAAAAAAACATATGGTAAATCCATTTTCCATCGTTCACCTCCCAGCTTTGACCCCAATCTGTACGAACGCATCAAATTACCTGGACTCGACTCAGTATGTCTGACGACGCCAACAATGAGCCCCTCAATCGCACGTACAGCCCGTCCCTGAACCTCACTCCAGTCAACTCATTGGTCCAGCGCTATGACGACGCGCTGAGGTATTTCCAAGCATTGCCATGGCTTGCGGAAACACTGGGAAACCGTGGCACACACTGCTTCTTGCCTAGCAGTCGGAATACTACCTCGGACCACCGCGATCAATTCTTGAACATTACCCTGGCGACAGACCGAACGCTCGAGCATATGCTATGCTTTATTACCCCGGAGGACCAGGGTATACTTCAGGATCCATCGAAGCCTGTTGCACAGGTTCAAACACTATTCCTTCCCGGAGAGGGCCTCAGCGGCGTTGGGTCAATGCTGCACGGGGGTGTGATCATGACGATGTTAGACGAAGCTTGCAACGTGCTTCTCGAGATAAATACGGTCTTGAACAAGCAAGGTTCTATGTTTGAAGCCGGGAGCGTCACGGGGTCGATGGAAGTGAAGTTTATAAGGGCTGTCCTCACGGGCGGCGCGGTCTTGGCTACTGCTTGGATCGACACGATCGATGGTCGTAAGATGCGAATCAGGTGCAACATTCGAGACGAGGATGGAGAGGAGCTGGTCAGGGCGTCGAGCATGTGGTTTGTTGTCAAGTATCACCTTTAAAGGATCTGAACTACCGGCCAATGAATTGCACAGTTCGGCTTCATGTTCGAACGCGACATTGCATGATCTCTGCACGCATCGACATGACGGCCGAAGGGTTCATGTTCGCAACGTTTGCCAGTTTCGCCACTAGAGCTCAACCCACGCGGCCCAAGATCTTGTTCTTCTCCTGGATCCTAAAGTCAGGAGACTCGGCACGGCCCGCTAATGCGGATATACGTACTGAGTCATACTTACATTAATAGCCCCTCCAGCCGGTGGCTGGCCACGTGCCATACAGCTCGGCCTTGAAGGTAAATAATAGCGTACATAAAGCAATCGCCTTGCCTGCGGGGGTATTGCCAACGTTCTGCAGCCCGCCACGTAACGTGACAGGCCCCATATCAGCGCAATACGCCTAAGGTACAACACGCCTGACGAAACATGCACTTCTGTCGAATGCGGACCCGAGTGCACATGACCAGAAATGCAGTGTGAAACCCCGCAAAGCAAGTGACTTGAAGTGAGTGGTCACACATTTTAGCTCTTCCTCATCGTAAATTGTAACGGCACCGAGCCTCATCCTCGTTGAAGCATATTCCTCGGCCACAATACGCTCATCCATCCTCAGAATGGCAGACCCATTTGGTATTGTCAGTGGTTCTGCAGGCATCATCTCTCTGGGGTTCACGATTGCCCAGGGCTTGCTCCAGATCGCTGATGCTATTGGGTCTGCCGGTCGGGAAGTTCGCATTTACGCAGAGGAGATCAACGCCTTCTCGAAGCTACTCAAGTATGTTAGAACAGAGCTCCAGAGCTCAACCGACATAGCTCTGGACCTCCAAAGCCTCGTCAATGACGTTATGGACGTATGCGATAGAGTTTTACATCCTCTCAATGTCCTCCAGAGCACGCTGAAGCCGCTCCTCACCAAGTTTCAAGTCAGCCCCAGAAAGTTTCGACAGCTAGCACTCAGGTTACAATGGACCTTCACCTACAAAGAAAAATTAACCTTTTATCGAGAGGTCCTGCGGAGCCAGCGTGGAATTCTGGACACGACTCTTGAGGTGATACTTCTTCAGGCAACAAGAGACCGAAGTCGGCCCAGTATCTTGTAACTTATCCGGGCCCATGAGATCTCATGTTCCGTCTGACATGTCACCAGGATCGCCCAGCTATCGCTTGAAAGCTCCATGACAGTTGTAGAGCTGTCTCACCGTTCAAACCGACGGTCGGGTCTCGCATTTCCCTCCGACGTGATTTCAACGTCCTCAACGATAGCCGGAAACAATCTCGGCCCAGCAAATTTTGACACGGAATTAGATGATGGGTCTTCTGCCGTCGACCTGGTGAAGTCGGATTTTGTCGAGGAATTGAGTGGTTCTGATGTTCACGAGATCGACGAGCACATTGACAAGAGTTTGAGCTGCAAGTCGCTAGAATCTGCACACGATATTTGGAACGACACAACGGCTTTGCAGAGAAGGCTGTTGCGACTTGCTTCAGAGGCGCTACGTTCCCATCGTAGAATCTGGGCAAGTGAAGGCGACAATTCAGCTCATCAGACGCCAAATGAACCAGAGTCCGAGATGCATGTCATACATGTATGCCCAATGACCCGCGGGGGCCCAAGTCAGGAGCATGAGTTACTATATCTAGACGGCACGGATTCTAGCCTGAAAGCAACAGGCACACATATTCAAGACCTCGGAGCCAGCCAAGAGCCAACATCGGCCATGGGGGTAGGCAATGTCGAGGGCGGGAGCCCGACGTGGAAAGCGATACTGAACGAGTTGCAGAGAATGGAACATGGCAGGGTGGAATGGAAGAACTCCGTAAACAGTAGCGGGGATGTGGATTCCTGCCATATCACGAGAGTGGCAGTGCAGATACGGCGACGAAAGTGGGATCCCATGCCGAGCATCGGCAAGAAGCCGTACGCAATGACCGCCATTTCCGATTTGGTTCAAATCACGGGCATGCTCGGTATGCACTGGAAAGTGTTTGACCGGTCTGAGAACAAGTACTGGGCTGAAGGGAACGGCTATACGCTAACAGGAACCACCGTACCGGAACTCGGTGTCATGTTCACTCTCCAAATCATTGGGCGACCCGAGTTCAGGGGTAACCGCATCATTCCTCTGGATACAGTGAAACCGCTTTATTTTGGCATTGTCCCTACTATCTACATGGGCCGTCACACTCGTATGGAAGAACCAGAGTCTATGAGGAGAGAAGTCCGGAACCTTGGCGCAGTCCGGCTCGGCAGCCGTCAAGAGGCTGCGGAGACGCTGGAGCTGATCGGCTGCAGTAGAAACATTTGCAGCCTGGTAACGAACGAGGCCAAAACGATAGCCCATCTATTTCCTAGTAGGTCGTCTCTGCACAATCTCAGGAAAATTTGCGAACTGATCAATCGGAATGATAGTACCATTCGAGATTCTGGGCATGCTGGGGAAAACCATACACGAAAAAGACAGCACATTTCGCATGCTTCCGAACCCTGTCTACTGCCGTTGGAAGGACACCTCTTTTACCATTCGAGCACTTCTGCTTGAGTACTGCAGCATCTATCTGGAGAGTTTTGACCCTAAGGACCCTATAAGCGGCGACGTTGAGTTAATAAACGCGTCTTTGAGCTACGTCAAACTCTGGGACGACATAACTGAGCGACATCTCTGCGCCCTAAACAGAGCTCTTGACAAATGCGACCGGGAACTGGGCAACAGGGAGTCGGTTCTGATCGTTATGCGACGCCACTTCCAACTGGTACTCAGCATGATGAACTTTGTGGACCCGGACGGGTCGACTATTATTACGGGAGTCGGCAACGCCTTCAAGGAACTTGACCAGGTGGCAGCAGATGAGCGACCGAAACTTCTCATGGGAATGTACTTCAAGAAAGTCTTGCCCAAAGTTTACCCGTCAGGATCTGACGATGTTAAAATTTGGAGAACGCTTATCTTTCGAATGCTCTGCTGGCTTCTCCTGCATGACTTTCATGAGAATGACATGCAGATTCCCAAGACAGAACTCTTCAACAGCGAGCAGCCAGTGTATATCGCATAGACAGAAGAAAGAAAGTTGAAGATTCTATCCTTTGTGACAAAACCGAGACCAAAAAGCTGGCGTGGATACTGGATGAAGGGTGTGGAATACCTGCTTCCTAGATTGCTAATCCATACTTGACCTTCCCGTCTTGCCATTGTGCGTGCATTTCCAGGGACAAGCCCGAGTCGGAACGCCGTGGTCACAGTAGAGGAGCTTGACAAGAGAGACTACATAGGCCCAACCTTAAGGACGTCGTCGACCGGTAGACACTAGAATACACGTCAGCTAGAGATCGAACAACCTGCTGAGATGTGTGGTGAAGTGTGCGTCAGAGGACAACAGGGAAGTCTACTTGTCGAGACGAGTTACCACCAATTGGCCTGGACGTAACTTTGAACAATACTTCAAACTCAAAGGCTTCGAATTGATATATACAAGGGCGACCGACATGCCGGTGGATTACGGGGCGTGTGGAAGACCTCCACAGTCCACACACTCGAACCTCACACGTGGTAAGGCAGCACAATGGATCGAAACCGAAGGACCTTGTGCGATGAAACGATACTACAGAGTGAAAATGTGGCGCGGATTGATGGCACTTGTGTTGGTCATGGGAATCTGGAAATTGGCTGGATGGCGCATCCCCAGTCTCTACTTGGCCCAGACGATATTGCGATGACCACAATCTCCCGGAAGATGAGTCTTGAATGGCATTCCTGCAAATTTCCTGAAGTACTGCGCTCAATCGACGGCTTCGCTACTAAAGTGCCACATCAATACTTGGCTGTCAGAAACGTATCTCGTATTCGGCTGCCTGGAGGAGGTGTCCTAGCGTGAATGCCCCAGCCCAATCATTTGCACAGCGAACTGGTCGCGAGCTCGTAATACCTTGCCACTGAGGACATGGACGAGCGAGATCTCATTACAAGGTCGCTGATTGTCATTCTGTAGGGCACTTCAAGGTTCGAGCACGCGATGAGCGCCTCCACAATGTTCGAGCAAGGCATCAGCAACGCCACTTTCCAGGTCACCTCTGGCGCAATATGTTTCGGCTCCCTGAACGACATCCTCCGAGGTGCAGCAGCAACAATCCAAGTTGGTCCAAGTCCACGCCCTCAGCCCAGCGGGACAATTCGTGTCCAGCCCATGGAGCACAACATAGGAGCGAGAAACGGGTCATGGAATACGTTCCCACTCCTAGATGTCAAAAGTTCAAGTGTCGAAGGATGGTTTGCCGCGCATTCGGATGTCGATCCGCTGAATGAGCTCCATAAGATCCTCCGAGTGTCTGGCTCCCCGTACGAGCCTGATCACGGCGACGGGTGGAACACGGACAAGACAAAGGAACAGGGGGTTTTTGTTATAAACCGATACGATTGGGGCAGGTGGTGCGACAACGAGGTTACTCGAGCGGAGGCGCAGGAAGGGGATGAGGACGTTGGAGCGAACACGAATACCCTGGGGCTAGCCGATTACGCACACGGTGCCGAATGCGTTCGGCGATGGACCCAAGATAAGCCCAGTCAAAGAACTGCGTTGCTGAGCTGCGTGTGGATGTTCATTCCACAGGCGGAATACATGTTCGGGCGCCTTGGCCTCGACGAAGAGTACAAGGAAGCCCGCTCGTTTCTCTTCTTCACGCAGCGCACCGACTTCTTCAAGACCAAGTTTCCGGGCCAAAACCAGCCGCTGAGGAGGTACGAGAAGATCATCGACATCGTGCAGCGAGATTTTCGAGAAGGCAAGGATCAGTCAGGCGTCAAGAGGCTACGAGATATGTACGCACCCACGTCCCCGGATCCGTCACCCAAGATGAGGAACCACTGGGATGCATCACAGCCGCCAGATAAGCCGAGTCTCTTGGGCCCATACGATGCCAATGAGTACATATTCAACGAGGCGGACATGGATATATTGTTCGCACATCGCCCCGTCATCACCGGCGCGTATCTCGAAGAATTGACTGGCAGAAAATACCACACCTTCACCGCCGAAAGGCGTAAAACGGCGCTTGTTATCGACCCCTGGAAGTCAGAGGTGGTGGTACTTCTCAACGAGGCCATTTTAAGCTACCTGGAGTATTTCGTCTTTCCTCTTCGAAGACACATACTACCATCAGAAGTAGGACCAGCGCTATTTCCTAACAGTACGCTCCACATGCAGCCCAATGGAACTGTGGGAGGGAGAACATACAGAACATACAGCGACGTCCTCTTATCAGTATTTAATGGGACGTGGTCTCAAGAAACCGCTGGGCTGAGACTGGAGCCCATCAGCAACCGAGTCCAGGCATTTCTCAACCGCCGCTCGACCGACTCCCCTGTATCGTTCAACGAAGAATGTCTAACAGGATTTGCGCGCGTGGCGGCGCGCCTCTTCACAGACACCATTGACTGGGCAGATGCCATGGCTTTGGACGCCCAATATCCTCGAATGGAGGTCCCTGGAAGTGAAGACTGCTATATCCTCCCGACATACGCGAGGATGGTCATTTATCAGAACGATGGTCTGCTAGACAGGTTCATGTATTCGGCTTACTTTTGGCACGGGTCCGGGACAGAGACAATGTAGCACCGTTGTGATTCCATGATAGGAGCCCATGGTTGCGGAAGGACTTAGCTGGGTGCACCTTTATGACACTGGAGTGTCGGCCACAGATCATAGATTGCGCGACTAGCTGGGTTCTTCCTCACGCAGCTCTTCATTTGACAGGCTATGACGCGTTGTTTAGCAACCAGAGGCTACAGACGAACCTCAAACTCCTCGACAGCATTCAAGACCCCTAACCACCGCACCCACTCCTCGTCACCCCCCGGGATGCCGCCGTGCATGGGCAGCCGCGTTCCGTCCCGGTCGCCAATCCCTCTCAGCCGACTCACCGCCTCCTTGATGCCCACGACGCCGTGCTTGACGACAATCTCCTCCATGCAGCTCACGCGGTACTGCAGCTGCCTACGCTCCGCCTCCTCTTCAGGTGACACGTGGTTCTTGCAGCTCAGATTGTACAGCCGCACCAGCGACTTGGGGAAGAAGCCAGCCGAGCCGTCGATGGCGCCGACGCAGCCGACGGTCGTGGCCGGGAGCAGCTGCTGGCCCAGGCCCGTGTAGACGTGGAAGCCGGACGCGTCGACGTCGGGGTTCAGCGCAATCTGTGTGAGCTGCGAAATGTCGCCGTGGGAGAGCTTGCAGCCGACGATGTTGGGGTGCTTGGCGAGAGCGGCAAACGTGGAGGGCGCGACCTTGACGTTGTTTGACACGCCGGGATAATGGTATCTGGAGCTTCAGGTCAGCTTACGCGAACGTGGTCTCCAAGGTTGACAAGGTGTTGCGCACATCAGAATCGGGATCGGGCTCGCGTTGGCCACGGCCGTGAACCACAACAAGATGCCCTCCTGGCTAACGACCGGCGCGTTGTATCCAGGCGCCAGGCAAAGACCCCACTGGGCACCGGTGCTCGACGCATCAACGAGCTGCTCCACCGTCTCCTCGATGCTGTTGGTAGCCGTGCCGGCCATGAGGGGATAATTGGGGAAGCCAGCCTGGGCGAAGCGGTCCGCGAGGCTGCGCAGCACCACCTTGCGGTCGCGCGGGTGGATGTGCACGCCCTCGCCCGTGCTCCCGAAGACGACGAGCCCGACGATGCCGCTGCGGGCGAGGCCCAGGCCGTGCTCTGCTTGGGCATCAAGGTCGAGAGGCGGGGTCACCGGGTCGAAATCCGTCGCCGACTTGGACTTGAAGAACGTCGGGACGGGCACCCAGACGCCCTTGGGAGGAGGCACCGGCGGCATTTTCGAGATGGTCTGCAGCTATGTGGATGGAGTCGAGTGTGGTGGGATGGGGCGTGAGACGCAAAATTGGCAGAGGGGATGGCAGATGATGTTTCTCGTACCTACATATACTGCTGTGGTGATGCGATACGAAGTACATGAGTGGTTGGGGTGAGAGCTCCCCGCCGAGGACGGAGCTCGGCATTCGGGGTAGCTAGCCGCGACGCCGCAACTGCCGTCGACGACAGTGAGCGCCAACGTCCTCGTACCGCTCTTTGTTCCTACATCAAATTGGGATTCAAAGTAGTTTCGAATGCGCAGCCAACGATCAAAGCGTCTAGGCTCAGCAGACGGCGACCGGTCAGTACCACCACGTCAGCAACCCACTGGCAGCATCACGCAACTGTCCGATGTCGCAACCGCGGGATCACGACACATGGCGTCGCGAAACACATACACAACTTCTAGAGGTGTAATTGAACATCTATTGGTATCCAATTGCCCGCCGCAGGTGGCTGTATAGCTACACAGCCGGCAAGCAGGGCGCTCTATCGAATGACGTGCGTGCCCTCGGCGGGCTCCAACACCTTCCACTCGCACGGCAGCTCCTTGTTCTGGTTGTGCTCCCGCAGCGTCGCGATGATCTTGTTCGCAATCTCTTCAAAATTGCTCGTGGCCAGCGCCAGGATGGTCGGTCCGGCGCCGGACAGGCACACGCCCAGGAAGCCGGGTTGCGTCTTGGGTGACATGGACTCGACGACCTGCGACAGGCCGGGGATGAGGGTCTGGCGGTACGGCTGGTGTACCCTGTCCTGCATGGCGAGGTGGATGAGCTCCGGGTCGGGGGGCGACATACCCAGCGCTACGGGCAGCAACGCTATCCGCTGCAGGTTGAAGGTCTACGGTGACGAGTTAGCATCCAGAGCGATCGCGGGGCGAACGCTCAGACTCACCACATCCTGCCGGGCGTACTTGTCGGGAAGCACAGCTCGGGCCTCATGCGTCGGCACCACGAAGTCGGGGATAATGGCGACGGCCTTGATCTCCTTGGACCACGGGAACTTGATGTGGTGGCCGATGCCCACGGGCGGCTCCGGGGGCTTCTTGCCGGTGTCAACTCCGCCGGCGGGAGACGGCAGGACTTCACTCAGCGGGATCTCAATTCGGGCAACGTCCTCGGGCTTCAGAGGCATCAGGTACGTGCCGACAAAGCCACCGAACAGCGCCGCGCCGACATTGTCGGGATGCCTCTCGATCATCAGACAATAGTCGAACAGCCGGTCGTTGTCCAGGTGGTGCAGGCCGCCGACCTCCTTGCCCAGCAGCACGCCAGCGACGACGGCAGCGCCTGAGCTGCCGAGGCCGCGACCCAGCGGGATGGGGTTCTTGATATGGACGTGCGTCTCGACGGGGAACGCGCGCTGGTCATGGCATCTCAGCACATAGAGCGCGACGCGGGTGATGAGGTTGGCCTGCGGGTCGAGGCTGATGTCATCCTCGCCCTGGCCCTCGTATGTGATGCGGCAGTTCAGCGGCTCGGAGGAGGCGGTCTTGGAGCGGTCAATGGTGACGCGCAGCTCGAGGTAGACGGTGAGGGCGAGGCCGATGACATCGAAGCCGGGGCCGATGTTGGCGCTCGACGAGGGCGTCTTGATGACGAATGACTCCATGACTGTAGTTGAAACAGTAGGGACTCACTCGCCGGCGGGTATCAGGAGCCTCGCGCGGGGATCGGGTTCGCGAGGGCGGCGGCGGCGGCGACGACGACGATGACGAATTCGGCTGTCGCGATGGTCGTGGATGGTGAGGATCGCGACACAAGGCAAAGGTTTGTGCCTGGTGGTGTGACTAGGCGCAAGCGTCGATGGGGCCGATAACCGGAGACGCTCCCGACGGGGCACTCCTCGAAGTGCTCGTAGTGGGGTGGTGGGGGGTGGAGCCCAGTACTCAGGTACGGAGCACGAAGTAAGTTAGTAGGTGACCACTGAGCACCGAGGGCGTGAGCACCTCGGTGGGCTAGCCCACAGCACCTCACGTGAAACAGCATGGGCGTCGTCAAAATTCAAGACCGCCCGGCACCTACGAATACGAATAAAGCAACAAAGGTAAGGTCCTTCCAAGATTGCCGTGGACCCTCGAAAATTGGCAGCGCGTTGGCAGTACCTCTACTTCGCACGCTCCGACTACCCAGAGGCTGATCCATGGTAGTGACCCCAGTGTCCACTGGAGGTTGTCTGATCAATTCCTTCGCTTATTGAAGTTGTTATCATAGTTGTAGCCATGGAGTTCTGGTCCTGGAGGGCTTCTTGGGCGAACTCGTTTACCTCCTTGCCGACATGTACCCACTTGCCATAGGGCACCTACCTGTAAGGTACATGTACCTAGGGTCACAGCTCAAGGTATCGTAGGTATTAGATACTGTCGCGCAGTCTATGCAGTCTGTATGTCATACGACTCTCCTTCCTTCCATGACTCCGATGGTACGGACTCTCCTTCCTTCCATGACTCTGATGGTACGGACTCTCCTTCCTTCCATGACTCTGATGGTACGGACTCTCCTTCCTTCCATGACTCCGATGGTACCAGCAATGGGTTACCTAGGTGTGATGAAATACCCGGGTTCTTCAATGCACGCTTGGCGAGCCGTCGAGACTGATTTCTCAGGCGGCTCACTGGGGCGCGGACGAGACGCCTGCAGAGCAGCCTCGATGCGTTCCTTGAGGACACCAAGATGCATGATGCCCGAGTCAGGTATGGCCGGATTGCATCGTGACGTTTTGTGCATTCCCCGGGACTCATTGAAGTACTCGTACTGCGTTTTGAACCCCGGTTCAACTGGAGGGGGGGCGGCAGGTGGCCCGCTCCTGAAGAAGGTGTGGCACGGTGCTTTATTACTGCCAGCACTATAAGCCAGGATATGAGGACGACAAAAAGTATGCGACTATGGATCGAAAGTGCCTCAAAGACCGCCACCCACGACCCGCGAAGTCGCCGGCAGAGAAGAAGCTGCCCCCTTTTGAGTACGGAACGGATATTAGTTCTGCACGCGCTCGTTGGCCCGTAGATGAGAAAGCGTGTGGCACGCCCCAGTACTGTCAGCACTTTCACCAAAGCCGAATTGGAAAAACCGAGCACGAGCACGACAATGTGCAGCAATGCTTTGATGACCGGAAGGATTCGTGGATCAGCAAGGGCCGTAACGAGTCCGCATGCACCGGTTTGCCAGTTCTAGGGGTGGACTGCGGCACCCCCCTGTTCTGTATACACTATGAAAGGGTCCCGAGAACGATGGCCGCTACTGGAGTGCGCAAGACTGCATCGACCAGCAGCATACCATGCGTCCGTCGGTTTAACCGGTGCACTCACATTCGACTCAACAAGGCGGATATTGTAGATCACATGGCAACCAAAAAGAGCAATCTCGACCAAATCCCGTTAGGGATAGAGTTAGTGAAGCATGCTACAATCTCGACCATTAAACAAACGACAGCGGATATTTCCCAGGGTCCCTTCTCCTCCTCAACTTTAAGAATGCAGCATCGAGTATCGCCTAATGACGTCGACGACCAGAATCGGACAGCGGCCGTGGCTCCTCGACGTCACCTTAGTTGCATATAACATTACCCGGCTCGCCGTTACCGCTCCTCAGGTCCCACGAGCAAGCTTCTCCCGTTCGCGTGCACTATGGTGTGTACCACTCAGCGATGTGTGCGATGTTCGGTTCGATCCGATGCACTCACCGGGTACCCGTCCACGCAGGTGAGCTTTCGCACGGTCTGCCCCTCGAAGGCAGGGTAATTGACCACGCACACTCCATGTCCTTTGTCGTTCGGGTCCATGGTGCCTTTCTCGCATTTCTTGGTTTCGTCCCGCCGCGTTAGCACCCTCATCAGTCTCCGGCTCGACATCCACTTACGCCCCACACCAGCATGTTGTTCGCGAAGACGACATCGCCGGCTGCCAACAGCAGTGCGATCAAACGGCCGTTCATAGTTGATTAGCTCGGTCTACGCGGAGTTGTAATGTTTGTTGCAATCAGTTAATCAGCGAGTTGACTTTGCAAGTGGAAGAGAAGATTGTCGAGAAACTAGAGAAGGATTCTTCAATGTTTTATATGTTTCTAGGGTGATGTTACGCCTAGCACACCTTAAGAACCCGGGGCGCAAGTATCTGAAACTTCGAGGTCCATTACGCCCGAGCATTGACGATGACATAGACCCTTTTCATGCGGGCTAGAGTGGGAATCGCCTTAAAACGCGAATGGCTCAGCGCCCGACCAAAACGTTGTCGATATTGTCGGGCCATGAACCCTACTATTTTCCCGAACTGGACAATGATTACAATTAAGACTATCAACGTTTCACTTGGACCCTTATCGAGAATAAAATATCATGATGCTCCAAATGTAAATAGTGTATTGGGGTCAAGTTGAAGCTCTAGCTAAAGCCTCATAGTGAGTTATTACGTATCCCAATTACGTTAGTACATGATGCGGCTGTTCGCTAGTCTTGCTAGGCGGCTCCTACACCCGATGTTGATAAAACTCGCGCGTCTCCTTGCGAATGTGTCATGACGGCAATGACACGTTCAATTTGGTCATATGTAGCATCCATTGATGCATCTATTAGTGCCATAAGAAGCGCACTGGACTGCCTTTACTTTCATAGTATGAAGATTATGAAGCACCTATCTGTCACGGTGGACATCATCTTGGACCATCACGCGATCTGAGAATGCCTCAACACATGTAGACTTCAGTGGCCTGAGCCAATCAGTTATGTAAGCCATGAAATGAAACTCGCCCCATGGGAGCTTTGATTCGATTAGACAATTAGCCTTATAGGGCAAGTGGATTAAGTGGGCGATAGGCGAACTCATGTCGGGCTATTATAGCTCTCCTCATGATGATTTGCTTCGCCTATTTTCGCCTTCTTTCGCGGGTGTAACCTCGACCCACCGCACAAATGGTGCGTGATATCTCGCTTTTGCGAGCTGGTGGTCAGTCTGATGACTCTGCATATGCACAGGCTGGATAGAAGTGACACTGGATACGAGATTAAGGGCAAACTCTACTAATACAACGAAGTAAGCAGGTTGACTCAACTTCAGGTCTGCCTTGACAAATACGAAAGAAATGCGCCGGGAAACGGCCGAAAGTTTTGCTGTCACAACTTAATCACAAGATGGCCATCTAGGCATCAATCCCGTTGGGTGATGCGGCGTGTGTGCACTGCTGACAGCTGTCGTGCCTAGTTCAGACGGGCAACACCTCAGCCGTTGGCGCAGGTGCCGCTGTAGTGAAGCTTCGGAGTGGCTGCTGCGTGGATGTGTATATTTGGGGAGGGTCAAAAGTTTGAGATGAGCGAGCAATGTTTAGACTAGGATACGGGCGGCCAAAAACATGAAGTCAGGAATCGGACTTCCTTCACCGTTCACCTTGCATGTTCAAAGATCTCGCAGGGTGAGCATCTCAACCCCTCCGGACGGTATATGTATTCATAGTGATGTGGGAACAAGCACCTTGCGTAGGGTTCAATAATTTCCACCAACCATTGCAACAGAACTGCGCATCTAATAACTGAAGGGGCTCGGTGACGTGAAACCTAGAGCTACCAAGAGTAGAAACCCGCTAGCGGCCGGCCGAGCTTAAACTCCAGTGGAGAACTCCATACAACGACCGAAGCTATCTGTGATCCCTCATAGCCCGATCCTGAAAACAGGAGTTAACAGCCAAGCTTGGCTTTGAAGGCTGCGACGCCATCGTCGAGGGCTGCCTGGAGGTTCGGCGGGGGAGCGAGAGAGAAGGCCATTTTGACAGCACCGACCCCGGCATCGATGGCCGTCTGTACCGTTGGAGAGCAGGCCCGTCGCTCCTTTTTATCGTTGACCGTGGGGTTGGCGGCAGCGAATCCAGCCAAGACGGTGAGGAGAGCAAGTGAAGCCTTCATATTGTCTGTTAGGAAGTATTGTGAATAGACTGAATGTTGGTTGTATGTTTCGAGGGGCTGTCTCGAACTTCAATTAGGTGTTAACTAGTACCTTGCGTCCTGGGATGGTTTGCAACTTTAATACGTGGCAGCACTACGGGTTCCTCTCGTACCAAGAATCTTCTCACAGGCAACTGGTAGGATGGCGATTCTTGTCTCACACTTTGCGGTATTTTACGGTTTGTCTTCCTGGGTCGCCATACTACGTATGCGGGTTGACACCGGCCACGTCCAAGTCAATGATGTCTCTGGCGGCACCGCTGTGTTGTATGGCCACGTCCGTAGATGGCTCGTTTGCTGATACGGCAGCCCATGTTTCGGTTTGTTGGTACGCAGCCTGATACCCACGCAAGCCACGATATTGAGACATCATGACTTGTACGACAGAGCTGAAAGTCTGCCCCGTAGAATCGACGAGTGTCTTTCCTGTTTCATACAGTTCGGGCACGGGCCTGCAGAATGAATGGCACCATTTGACCTTTCTGAACCAAGAAGTAGGGTCTACGCGCGGAATCGCTTCCCGGTTTACCGCCAGCTTCAGGTTTCGTCATAATTTCTTGCGCTTGATCTGGTATTATGACAGTAAATCGATTCACGTTGCTCATATGCTGTCGACAAAAAGTGTCGAACAAATTCGCTCAGAACTGCTAGACAGGAAAATGGCTATCTCCTATAAACATGCTCATTGCTCCCAGTTCCACGCACCAGGAAGAGTCACATGATAGAACGATCCACTGCGTCGTCTGAGTCTTGTCTTGCTCGGCATATGTCCACGCATTCTCATTGGCCGCTTCTCGTATGCGCCCACATTCGTGTAAGTGATGAAACTGCGTGTCCTACGAAGTACTACTCAAGATAACGCCACATGCGGACATCCATGATAGCGACAAGTCTATGCACACGCTCAAGGTTGAGAACAGACTGAGAACGGTATGCAATCGAGTCTGCACAGGGCCAACGAGCAAGGATATAATCAGTATGACTAAAGAACGAAGATCAAGGCCAGCGTAGGGGCCACTTAAGAAACATACCTTAGAACGAAACGCCTGAGACCCACGGGGCGTGACAGAATTGGCTGCTTTTGAGACAAAAGCCATCCATAGGCGTGCCGATCATGAAGTGCCTAAGAGACCTAAGAGATAGAACCCTTAAACCAGCCTAGGCGAGTTATTCGATCAATAAAAATCCGGAGTCGCCCGAGACAAATCCTCGTCGGTATTTGCCGGTATGCCAATCCATACCCAGCTGTTCCGGTCCTCTGATCAGGTGGACATCGGAAGCGCAACCTGGCAGTACACAGGATTACATGCCACTGCTCTAAACTACCACGATTGACATGCTGAGGGATTTTTCGAGCCGGTTTGGTGGCACTTCAGGCTCACAGACCCAGAATGGAGAGTCGAGAGGACTGGTCGCGTCCCCATGTTTAAGTCGTCTGTTGGAGTTGTCTTGGCACGCCATACTTGACCAGATAAAAAGCACCAAACCCCGTATGATCTCGGTTGTTATGCTTGAAGCATCGTTGGCCCTAAGTACTCGTCTCATTACTCCTCTTAGCATTTCCCAAAGACACCAATGTCTCCAGTACAGCGTGATAGCGGTCACAGCGTGCAAGAGCCATCGAGGTGGCGGCCGCTTAGCCTTATCCCTCGCGCTCTGGCAGCATTTCGCACCAATATCAAGTTCGTCTTGGAGACCAGCCAGGCTTATGTTCCAACCATATTCTCTCGGGACCCGGACCCAGAGACCGCCTACGACAGCCGGATCACTCACATGCCAATTGCCGCTACTGGTGGCAGTGTTGCGAACTTTGACAGACACCAAGCCATATTCCAGGGCGATATAGGCTGCGAAGACTTTGCAGCTTTCGCCAATGCCTCCGCGTGTTCAAAAGTCGCACCCAAAACAGCTCCTATCCAGCAGTTCGTCTGCACCGGGAATTGCAAACATGAAGACCAGGCCAGCATTTGTGCTCAGGGACTGCGAGACCACATGCTGAAGCTGGAGAAAGCTGTGACATCTTCATCACGGACTGTGCTCTTCTCAGGGGTGCAAGAATGCGGTGGCTGTAGTCGATCGCCTGCTTGGGACGGCATTGAACTGCCAAGTCAATGGTTTGCTGGTCCCACGACGGACCGCGTTCCAACCACGAACCTTTCGGAACTCCTCTCTATACCAGCCACTGGATCCTTTTCACTAGTGGACACCTGGGAGAAGGTCCCTGTAACGAAATTGAGAGGCACCAAATCACATACTGACAGTTCCGTGGCCTGGCGATTGGCCAAAGTTGAGGTGCAATGCTCCGACT
Organism: Purpureocillium lavendulum; assembly: GCA_029168975.1. Lineage (NCBI taxonomy): Eukaryota > Fungi > Ascomycota > Sordariomycetes > Hypocreales > Ophiocordycipitaceae > Purpureocillium > Purpureocillium lavendulum. Next base: position 6,375 of record JAQHRD010000005.1, on the reverse strand, counting down.
CTGAAGCCTGGGCCGAGCAGTCAGCAACGGATAGCCTGGGGACCTTTCGGTACTCAGGCCCTTTGCCTATCCTAGGATGTCCACAGGACGACCTCGCATATCAGCTGTTCGCCATCGGCGCTCTTCGCAACGCCCGGGTTCTCAGCGCCGTCATGTGCAGCGTGGAGCTCTATCAAGCAGCCGCGAAGCTGCTGGAGATGCGGGACATCACCATGTCTACAGGGCGCGATGTCAGGGTCGGCAAGCTCAGGACCTCGAACGCGTGTGCCCAATTTGCCAAGTTGCCGACAAATGGTCCGCTGCCGCCGAAATTGAGCGGGTATGCGACAAATCCGACTGCTGGATATGAGAAGATGTGCCGGCGGGAGCGCGCAACTGGTGCGATGCGCAACACAAGCGTGCTCGCCATGTCTCTGGGGTATGATAGGGGCGTTTACGGTGGGAGTGTCGCTGGCGTTTGGGCCCTCATGGACTCGGCGTTCATGTTCGACTACTCGGCAGCCCGCTCCAACCAAGATCTTGGGAGCAAGATCATGGACGCCTTTGTCGCTGTGCGCGAGCTCGACACGGGCAACACCGAGCTCAATTCCCACCTCCTCGACATCGCCACCGTCATGGCTTGCAACTTCACGGCCCTGAGGGGGAAAGCGGAGCTGGAGGACGGGAGGCACTTGCAATCGAAGCCCTGTGTTGCCATTTGGGATGACTTGGCGGCCATGTCACGGTACAGAATTGCCGACGCCGTGTTTTGCCACGTGTGGTACGACAGCCCAGGCGACGAAGCCAGTTTGGTCATGGCGGGCCTAGGATGCGCAGTTCACGACTTGATTGACGTGGGGCCAGATGTCGCGTGTGGCGAGATCAGCAACATCATCCCCAGTCTTACTCAAGGTGACCTTTCCATTGAGGCCCTCAGGTCTGTCTTTATCGGCATGGTCGCGGCGATGGAGTGGTATGCGACGCATGACCCTTTCAACACGGCAGCGCTGGCGATTTTGATGACCCACTGGTGGCAGTTGGACAATTTGAGGCACAGGACCGTCGCCCTGATGACCCGAGTTGAAACATCGCCGGACTTTGCCGTGAGTCCAGAGAAGCTGACATCGGCCCCCTCGTTCGACACATTTACACATAAGAATGGCCTCAAGCGCGACGAGGGTCAAGCAGTGCTGGACAGCCTGCGAGAGGAGCTTGCCCAGATTGAGGCGCTGGCTTTTGCCGACGTGCAAGGGGTCATAAAGAAGCTTGTGCGACCGCTACTGGACTACATGGATGCCAAAAGCACTCGCCTGCCTATTGAGATAGCTTATTGCACCGAAGTTCTGGAGGCTTGCCTTTCGCGTCGGCACTCAGAGAAGGTCAAGATCCTGTGGCGCCTCGCCCTGATCATGTGGAAGTCTGGAGCGATTTGGGCGACTGTGCTCGCAAGCACACAGTACGCTCACCAGGGCTTCACGAACTGCGATCGTGGTAGGCCAGACCTCGACGAGTCTACCTGGGCTCAGAACTAGATTTCCATAAATAGCATCTTCAATCGTTCTCGCCAATGCGGTCAAATCTCCGCGTTAATGACGTATGTGAGTTACGCAACTACAGTACCGCGCCAGCGAGCGTTCATGACTGGCCCGATCGGGCCGGTTGAGATCATGTCGCACTTTCCCAAGCTCATGGCGAGGCCTGCTGCCTGGTCACCGGGCGCAGCCCGGTGACATCAGACACGAAGACAAGCGCATACCTTGCGGCGTCTCGGAACCCAGAATGACAGCCGTTCCATTTGCGGAACGTTCGACACCGGCATCGTAGGCCCGTGCTTGTTCCATCAAGTTTGAGTAAGGCGAATACGAAGTTGCCCAATGCATTAATCGGCGAGTCCGGTGTAAAGAGGAATGATCGGCCTCTACCGTACCGTGAAACAGGTGACCAACATCGTCTTGTATACTTGCGGATGGCCCTCGGTTCTCCACGCGGACGTCGTTGGCTTCGGTGCGCAGCCCCGCAATTGTTGCTTGTATAGTACCATCAACCTATTGTCCATGCACCAAACCGGCCGTTGGACACGGCGCACAGTCGTGGTCCCGGGCCAGGTCACATCTCTCCCGCAAACAGTATTGAGGCCGGCAATATTGTGGCCTGCGCTTTGAGGCTCTTCTTCACCGATGGTTGGCTGATGTTGGGGTTAGTATCGGCAAAGTCAAGAACGGGCGTCTCCATCTTCCATTTGAACCCCCCCACCCAGTGCCCATACATGTAGGCTAAAGTCCCGAGATGGAGCCTTCTAGGCCACCGGCAACCTGAGCCGGGGGCTTCACCACAACTTCAGACAAACCGCCGAGAGAGCCCCGGTATTCACAGACCAGTCTGCATGTTGCCTCGAATTCAGGTTCTCGGCGCCGTGTAGGGCCATTGGAATGGCATTGAGCCCGTCACGTTGTAACTATTGTTCAAGTGGACCGGCCGGACGCTGAACCGCCGCGAGAGCAACTGTTCTCCCGCACTGCTCACCGATTGGCTTCGTCCATACTTCTATTGGCCGGAGGCCGAACGGCAAGCTGGCCGTGCTCCGCTCTGAGGCTGTGGGTTTTGTTGACCTAGGCACCAGTGACGGCAAGTCGGCACGTGGAAACGCTGCGACAGGTATCGTGAGCCCGGCCGAAGCTCCGAAATTCTACACCACCCCCTGCACTGTGCAGACCTTGGGCAATTCCCATGCGGAAACGTCCAACATGCTGTATCAATAAACCAGTGGCACAGACTAATCCACGAGCTGTGCCGAGTAGCATCGCTCAGCTCATAGCATGACCGTCTCTCTATCTCGCGATACGACTCGAGGAATGGATGGCCGCGTTTCCATATTATTTCCGGCAATCGTTTGAGTTTCACCGACAATCTGACAGCTTACAGCCCAGGCCACCTTCCAGATTGCAGATTCGCTGCGTCATTTAGTGCATGTATCAATTGAAGTTGAGAACAATGGACCCAAGAACCTGTCTTGGCATCTCTTTCCCTTACTGCATGTGCTGCGATGGACTACACCGGAGACCAATGTAAGGCGCACAATCACGACGAAACAGAGAGTGAAGAACGGGAAGCAATTGATACAATCGTTGATCTCTGGCTCCCCCTCCCTTCTCACTGGAAGAGAGATGGCCATATAAGACTCCAGCTACTGCTGCTGCCTTGCAGGCAGCAGCTGTTGCCTTCTAGGCAGAATTGTGTTGCCTACCTTGCCTGCCCGTGACAGGTTGCCCCCTCTCCCTGAGGAGCTAGTCCCGAGCTCCTAGGGTCCTGAATCCGCAGATTGATCATAGTTCGCCAGAAAGGCTGCGTCCACGAAGTCACTTCGGGGCACCCAGGAGTTCTCTTCCTCACCATGCCCTTTCCATTTCACCAAATATCTCCGACGACTTTTCGGCCCACGGTGATCGAGAACTCGCTCAACCTCGTACGTGCTCTCCGCCATAAACGGATTATCTTCAGGCTCGGCAGGCTCTTTGTCTCGACAACTGTAGGGTTCCAGGCTGCTGACAGGTAGCACGTTGTGGATTTTGACGGTTGACGGCAGCCGGAGACGATAGGCCAGTTTATGTCCCCCAATAACTTGTTCGACCTGATACGGGCCGACATACTTCTCGGTCAACTTCCTCGTTGGGCGCCGCAATGGAAGGTGCTTAGTAGATATAAGCACCCAATCGCCCTCCTGGAATGATTTGGGTTCCCGTCCCTTGTTATAGTAGTGCGCCTGGCGCTTCTGGGCGCTCGCGATGAGCAACGCTGTGCGTTCGTGAAGCTCTCTGAGGCCTCTGACCCGCTCCATCGCGTGGGGGCTGAAGGTTTCTAGTCGTCCCTTAACGTGCCCCTTAGACCGCGGCTGATAGCCCATCAAAACTTCGGCAGGCGCCGCCTTGACAGTATCGTGGTGTGAGGTATTGTAGGCGAACTCCGCCAACGGTAGCTTATCCATCCAGTCTGATTGTTCTTTGTTGCAGAAAGTCCGCAAATACTGCTCGATCGTTTGGTTGATCCGCTCGGTCTGCCCATCAGTCTGAGGGTGGAAGGCGGTGCTGAGGCGTCTTTTGCATTGAAGTAAGTGGCAAAATGTGGCCCAAAAGTGGCCTGTGAATAGGCTTCCCCGGTCGCTGACGATTCCATCGGGCATCCCATAATACCTGAAGATTTCCCTCAAGAATACTGTCGCCAGGCCATCGCTCGTGATACGCGCTGAGACAGGAATGAAGCGACTGTATCGAGTCAATCGGTCTACCACGACCAAGATACCGGAGTACGTCTTTTTCTCGCAGCGGACCGTTGGAAGGTCCGTAATAAAATCCATGGAAATCTCTTGCCACGGGTGTTCTGGCGCTGGCAGTGGCGCCAACAACCCGTAAGGCTTGTGATGCCTTGGCTTCGCAAGCTGGCATTCGCGGCAGGTAGAGACGTATCGACGCACGTCTCGGCGTAATCCGGGCCAGTAGTACTGCGCCTGAATCCGTTTGCAAGTCTTGGTTGCGCCTTGATGGCCGGCAACCTCATCGTCATGAAAAAGCATCAGGATCTCGTTTCTCAGGCCCGCGGGCACGAAGATCCTTTCGCAGTAACACAGAAACCCCTCATCATCGGTACTCCAGACCCCTGATGAGAGTTTACCGGCGGTAGCGCTACAAGAGATGCTCACAAGCTGCTTCTGCTGGGCAACGAAGGCGTCCCCTCGCTGTGCCGCCAGTAGCGCCTCTTGCAACGTCTCCTGCAGTGCTGGTGCCGTTACAGCGGTGCCCTCCTCCTGAGACGTCGTCCTCGACGTCCTCAAGACCCGAGCAACACGCCTGAGATGGTCGAGCGTACCTCTTCCATCAGCGACGGGGGCAGCCGGTAGCGAACCGGTCCGATCGCCAAACCCGACCGCCTGTCTAGAACACACACGGTCCCCTTCCGTAGGTTCACAGGGAAACGGCCGGTCAGTCTTCTCTGGAGCGGCAGGGGCAGCCGGTCGCGAACCGGTCTGATCGCCAAATCCAGCGCCTCTTTCAGAACTCGCGCGGCCCCCCTCCGCCGGTTCACAGGAAGGCAGCTGGGCAAACTTTTCAAGAAAGAACGGAACGCACGGATCTCGCAGTGCGGCCATTCCCATTGACTCATGATCTGGCCGTCTCGATAATCCATCCGCTGGATTCTTCAAGCCCGGACGATACACAATCTCAAAGTCAAATGAGCATAGTTGATCTAGTGCATTAACCTGCCTGTTTGTCAGCTTAGGCTTGGACAGGAAATACTTATGGTTCAGGTGATCCGTTAAAACAGTGATCTTCTGGCTTGTGTACGCGAGGTAATGTCGCCACTAGCGGAATGCTTCCGTGATTGCCAAGAGTTCGCAGTCGGGGACGGCATATCGCGTTTCTGCATCCTGGAGCTTCCTCGAGAGGAATGCGACCGGGTGCCATCGGTCATCATGCAACTGAGAGATGATCGCGCCGATCGCGAACTGGGACGCGTCCGTTTCGACTCGTATCGGTCTGGACGGATCAAAGTGCTTTAGGATTGGACCATTTTGAAAGGCCGTCTTCAAGCACTCGAAGGCTTGCATTGCCTTTGGTCCAAGTATTGAGGGGCCCGGTGCTTTCTTGCGGAGGCAATCTGAGAGTGGGGAAACGATCTTGCTGTAGTTCTTTATGAAGCGTCGATAGAACCCCGTAAAGCCCAGGAAGACCTGAACGTCCTTGACGGATCGTGGTACTGGCCACTGTGCGATGGCGCAAACCCGTTCCCTCTCCATGTGGATTCCTTCCTGGTCGACGACGAAGCCAAGGAAGGAGACCTCCCGTACTGAGAATTCGCACTTGCTAAGGTTCGCATAGAGCCCTGCTTTCCGCAGCCGGCTTAAGACCTCTTTGACATCGTCTTCGTGTTGTTCCGCGTTTTCGCTGAAGATCAGGATATCGTCCAGGTAGACCACACATGTAATGTCCACCAATCCTTCCAGCGCATAGTTAATGTACTGCTGGAATGAAGCAGGAGCGTTTACCAGCCCAAACGGCATGACCTGGTATTCGTAGTGACCATAATGGCATCTGAACGCGGTCTTCCACTCATCTCCCTGGCGGATTCTGAGTCGGTGATATGCATCCTTCAGGTCGAGCTTGGTGAAAAGCTTGGCCCTGCCAAGTCGATCCAAAATAGCCGAGATTAACGGCAAGGCCGTTCGGTTCTTCTTCGTTATCTTGTTCAGGCCCCGATAGTCTACACATAACCGTAGCTTCCCCCCTTTCTTGGGAACAAAGAGGATGGGGAGCCCGCGGGGCTGATTGATCGCCTGATCCATCCCTTCTTCTGGGCCGAAGCGATATATTCGCGCAGAACCATGAGTTCGTGTTTCCGAGAGGT